>JAESIX010000004.1:2522891-5045783 GCA_016802215.1 Brachionus paranguensis
AAAAAATAAGATAAAAATGAATGTTAGAAGCAAAATGAATTTCTTCTTTTTGATTCAGGAAAAAAGATCAAGTCTGATTTTTTATTTTTCTTACCCTTGAACACCTACAATTACTTAGTTATAGTTACCCCATTTTACTTAAATTTTTTATAAAAGTAAAATCTAACAGAGCAAAAGAATACTTTTGTAGCCTTGAGGTTTGAATTTTTCTTGTTTAAAGTTATCTACTTTTGATTAATTGATTAAATCTTTTAGTAATAATATTATGATTACAACATAACAATAGCCTCTAAATCCTCAGTGCTTTGGCTCTTTCTATAATCTCTTCATTTGCTTTTATTCCATTACTGGACTCCTCTAATCTTCATATCCTAGTTTTTTTTTAATTACATATAATCCATTTAGATCTTTTTGGCACCTCGTGCCTGATGGTATCGTATTTTGGGCTCGTAAAGAGCAAATGTTCTGACTAATTTCTTTGCTTTTAATACGCAATATATGAACTATTTATCATAAGTGCCGTTCAAGAATGGATTAGATACGTTTTACTTTACTATATTTAATTTATGTTATATGCTGTATTGCCGGATGTGGTCAAGTTTTTTTATACTGAGCATTCAATGATGGTATTCAATAGCAAAGTTACTTTTTTGTTCCATTTGTGGTGTGATAATACTTGACTTGCTGGGATAGAGTAGAATGGATAAGACTGATGCTTCAAAATTATTTCTATCTCGATCTTTACCAACCGTGCTTTTACATACTCCATTTTTTTCCCTTATTATTATTATTTATTTCAAAAATAAACGCCAAATAAATGGCGATGAAATTAAAGTAAAAAAAAAATAAATAAAAAAAAATGAAAATTGAATAAAATTGGAATATTAATTCCTTTATTTTTCCCTTATAGTCGCTTTCTGATTATTTAAATTTTACATCTATTTTAGCTATATATTTTTCTTTAATTTGCCTCCAAAAAATGTTTAATTTTTGAATATTTTCTTTTAATTTTTTAACTTTGATAATAAATTTTTGAATCAAAAAGAAAGATTTTTTGCACAATCTTAAATTGTAAAATATCTTAGCATACTAGGGTTTATGACTTAATTTGTAAAGTATACAGCATGTTCCATCAGGTCTGGGAAGATAGCCATGTTTGCAAATACATTTGTTTTGATTTTTGTTGCACACTAAATCTTTCCAACAATCGGAATCATACTGACAGTGGGATTTTGCTATTCCTTCTTCAAAAAATTCCAAGTTTTTATCTTCAAAAAAATTAATAAAATTATTACTGCAAGTTCGATTGAAATCAACAATAAATCCATTAATACATTGGCAAGTACTAATATTTGAAAGTAAACTGTTATGTTTTTTGCATTCCATATACTTGGAACAGTCTCCAACTACTTTTATACAAAAATCACCTACCAGACCTTGATTTTTAACAATTGTATCATTTTGAGAGTTTGGCAATGAAGTCAGGGAATTTTTTTTGGTAGACAAAATATGCGAAGCGTTTGATTCTAAATTATTTATAATGAAGTATTGAGATGTGGGTCCTAAAAATAAATTGAAGCAAAAATTTAATTTTTAAAAATTGTGTCTTTTTACCCAGTAAAAGTAGAATAAAAATGATCAAAAACGATATGGTTGTGAAAAATAATAGAACAATAATGAAAAATAACAGGTACTTTTTTTGTTTACTAAGTTTTTTGTATCTTCTTATGAATCTAAGTTTTAAAGCAATCAAAAAAAATCATTTAAAAAACAACAAATTTTTTACCTGTCAATCTTGAGACCAAGTTGTGTTTTTCCACTATCGATCCAAAATGACTTTGGACTTAAATTTGGCTCAGTAAATTCAAAAACTGAATTTGAATTTTGTCTTTCATAATTTAAATTTACATTATTTTTATTAAAGATTAAAAAATTTGAATCAGAAATTGATTTCATCTTTTCAGGCTGAAACGTGGTTGTTATATTTTTTGAGAAATCGTTTGCTGTTTGGTTCAACCACTTCGCCATGTTTGAATCATATTTAACTTTATTTAAGCCTTTTAAAGATCCAGTTGAATGTCTCCTTTTTTTGGTCAGAGTATTTTTAAAGTTTTCGATTGAATTTATTTTTTCGTTTGATTTATAGTTTTGTAAACCTATTTCAAAAATAAATAAAAATTATTCATCCCGCTTTTTAATAAAAAAAATTTGGCAAAATTTTTCCACTTTATAAAAATAAATATTTTAGCTTACTGTTTCAAAAAAATTAGAATGACAATTTTTCCTTTTAATTAAAATTTCAGTCTTAAAATATAATTCGATGATTAACTCAATTCCCTGATTTTTACAATAAATTAAATATTCAAAAACAGAATTTTTCCTTAATTAAAAAAATTCTAAAACATAATTATTAATATCAAATATTTAAAATAAACAAGATGACATCTTTAAAAAAAAATTTAAACGATGCTCATGGCCAGACATTGAAATTTGACAAAAATTATTTAAATAAGCCAGTCGACTCGACTTAACATGACCTTATCTAGAGTTAAAAAAATTCATAAAATAATTTTCCTTTCTGCAATTTTAAATTTAATGCGCAGCATCAAAAAAAAATTGTATTAAAATATGCATTAAATTGAAGAGCATAAAAAATTCGTTTGTATAAATATGTACAATATTGCGCTGTTTGAAAAATCATTATTGTATTATTAGAAAAAAAAATATAATGTTTTGCCTTTTTGAACTAAAATTAAATATTTCCATATTTTATTTGAATAGTTGCTTCCATTTATTTCTTAAAATTATTTGGCAATGTAAAAACAGTACAAAAATTACAATAGAAAAATAAAAACTGAAATAAAGGTTCTCACAAATTTTAATTAAAAAATTTTTGTTTTTATTCCGATGTTCAAATTTAAAAGATTTTAAAAATATAAAAATATTTAATTTCAGTTTTAATATAGAAATAATAATTATTTAATTAAATAAAACGCAAAAATTTACATAATTAAAAACTAATATTTTAAGAAAAATTATAAAAATATAAGCAAAATTCGAGTATTTTTGGAACGTTAGTTTTTACTAAAATATGAGTAAATTATAGATAATTTACATAAATAAATTAATCCAATAATCAACGAAATATTTAAAGTATTTAAACAATCTTAATTTTAAATTTTGAAGTTTTTTAAAAAAATTTAAATTGAATATTATTACCAGATTCAACTTGAAAATGTTTGATTTTTCCTCCATTTGAGTTGATTTTCTCAGAAACTTTTCTATTCTTTCTAATTGATGGATAATTTTTTTGGCCAAAATCGTTTGCTACATGAGAGTCTTTTTGGAAAGATGCAAAATTTAGTTTGTTGTCTACTGTTTCTAATTTAATTTTCGATTCATTTTCACAATTTGTTTTTAAATTTAAATCTGAACTTCTTTATTTTTATTCAAATTTTTTGTTAGCAAAAGAAAGTCCTAAATTTACCTTTGTTTATTCGTTTCAGAAATGCCAACTGAAGACAATTCAAAAAGATCGTTTTCGTTAATCAGATATTCTTCAAAAAATGAGCTGTTATCGTTCAGTTCTTTTAAATTTTTACAATTTGCTTTTTTATTCATTTTTTGTTTAATAAAAGAAAGCTTTTTTCGAGCTTCTTTTCTTCCCATTTTAATAAGTTGGTTCACTTTCGTCCGGCTCTTTGAGTCCAAATTCTTAATCCGCTTGAAAAATTTTTTATATCCGTATTTTTTTTTACTAAAAATCTTCATTTTTATATATCTTTTAATTTTTTTCCTAGATTTATGCTTCTTGGGTACTAAATTTTTGGAATTTTTGTATTCAGATAGAAGTAATCTTTTGCTATACAAGGACTGAATTTTTTCTCTTCGTGCAAGTCGTAGTCGTTCAAATTTTCGGTTCATTTGCTTATCAAACTGTTTCATTGATAAAAATTTAAATTTTTTCTTGAGTGCACTTTGTCTAGTGGATTGGTCATTTCGCGCTATGCCACTGTCTAGCGTGGCTCGGACACCTTTTTTCCTAGAATGATTACAAACCCAAACATCTGGCTCGAAAGCTGGCGGAATTTTCAGCTTAACACTTGTCTTAATTTTCGAATTCATTTGGAAAAATGACTTTAAAAACACAAATTTTTCAAAATTAAAATAATAAAAGTTAAGGATGCGTTATCTTGTTTAATTAGGATTTTAAATTAGCATTCAATTTAAAACAGATAAAAATTAATCTTTTATTTTATTTCAGAACAAAGTAAATATCTATAACTATAGGGTTTTTTAATTAATTAAATGGCCATCATTTGTACAATTTTGCTAATCGAAAAATTTCAACACAAAAAACAAGGATTTAAATTTTAAAAACACAATGTTGGATTTAGCTTTAATAATTTGCCTGATAACCCATTTCCGAGTTGAAGTTGTTGTTGAATGGAGCTTGCCGATATGGCTCAGTCGGAATTTGCTCCTGATTCGGATCCTCGTATTCATTGTCGAAAATATCCGAAACTCCTTGTCGGTAGCGCAAAAAGTTAAGCAACCCAATCATGCTCTAAAATAAAGTTTTTAAATTAAATCTCATTTTTTAAATCAATTTAATTTTTACCCAAGTAATAATTGAAAAAAATGTAAAAGCTAGTGATAGTCTTATCAAATATGCTTCTGACTTGGCCTCAAGTTCAGCGCTAGTCTTTCGCCATTCATTTGCATTATAACAAAATATTAGGAACCACACAACAGACCATACGACTTTTTTAAAAATTGGTAAATTAATTTTAATTACTAGGTAAAAGTCAATGTAGCATGAATTCGAATTTTTTAAAAAATGATTTTTTTTTAAGAAAATAAATATTCCACGTTTTTCAGCTATCTTTGTTGTCTGAGAAAAGCTTGAAGTAAAAAATTCAGAATGCTCCTGCTAAGATAAAGGTATGGAGTTTTTACGTTTACGAAATTAGCCTATTTTTGCCAAGCTTTAAAAACAATAAAAAGTTAAAAATAATTTGTAATTTTGAATTATTTTTTCTTTGCTTATTTCGTAAACTTAAAAGCCCCATAACTTTTGAATAGAACGTTCGTAAAATACACATATTGATCAGCTCGTTGAGATCTTGAAGCTGATATAGATTTTATATAGTTAGGAGTGGCTCAATAGTCCACTAAAAATTTATTATTAACTTAAAAAAGAAAAAATTCAAAAAAGTCTCGATACTATTATAGAAAATTCAATTACCTATATTTTGATACCAAAAAATAATTATTGAATTAGGTTTTGTAGGAGATCATTAAAGTAGTTTAAAAGAATCATGAAAAACCTATTCTTTGTTAATATCTATTGACCTAGGCAACCAAATTTAGTAAAGCTTGACAAAAATATATAATTAAAGGAGATTAATCTGAAAAATAACAAAAAAAATTTCCTTAAAATAACGAGTTTAAAATTTTAAAAATTCAAAACTAAGGTGGCATTAACTGGAAGCCATAACCTTCTTAGCAGGAGCATTCTGAATTATTTCTTTAAGCTTTTCTCAGACAACAAAGCTAGCTGAAGAACGTGGAATATTTTGTTTCTTAAAAAAAAACATTTTTTAAAAGATTCGAAATCATGCTACATTGACCTTTAAATTTAGGATCTGGCTTACAGGAAAAAATCATGTCAGCTACCACCACTCTTTTGCGTATTTTAATACTGCTTAGATTTTCAAACCGAGCATCGAGTAACAAAAATACGATACAACTCAGAAATCCGATTACTCCGACCAGAATTCCATAACCGCATGCTGTACCATCGTTGTTCATGGCACAGGTGCCCTGCTTGTAAGACGCCTCTGTTGCAATGCTTGAAAACACAATCAACGAAAACAGCTACATATTAAGGTAGATTTAAATTGTCTATTTTTAGAAAATCAAATTTTAAAATTTACTAGATTAATTATCCTTAGAATGACTTGAGGTTTTTTTATGAAGCCTGCCGGATCAAACGGAGCTCCAGCCATTCCTGCACCATAGGCAGCATCGTTTTTCGTCATACTAGTACTTTTGATCATTGATTCAAAGAATTCTAATATTGATGCTATGTTCATTTTTGTTCTTTATTAATTCTAAAAATATTTTTAGCAAAAATTCTATTTATTAAAAATAATTAAGTCTTCTTGAAGTAAAATTAACAGTGTTTACATGATCATTGAAATTGACCATTTCTTTAGTAAATTAACTTGATTATAATTGTTCTGTAAAATTATTTAAAAACGTTAAGGTATTTTTTCAATAAAATTTAAATCCATTAATTTTGTTTAAAAATATCAAAAGAAAAATATTTTTTTTATTGTCTGAGAAAAATTAATAAATTATAGAAATTAACGTAAATTTTAATTAAAAAAAAAGTAAAATTAATTCTTGATTTAAAAAAAAAAACAAAAAAAATCAATTATCTATTGACTTTTAATGTTTTACCATTTTATACGAAAATTTACGTAAAAAATGCTAAATCACAATTCTTCAATTCAGGACTGTAATTTTTTTAACTTTAGATACAATCAAGTAAAAGAAACAAATTTTTATTAATTTTCTAGGTTTATGACATTGAGTACAATATAAAAGAAGTTAAAATTTAGTCAGTCATTAATAAAATTAAGAATGAATTTAAAAAAAATCTATTCAAACCTTTAATATTTTTCGATTCATTTGACATGAATTCCTGTTTTTTACTAAGAAATACGCTAAATTTGATGAAAAGAATCATGAATTTTTATTAATTTTTTCTTTCTAGAAGTTTAAGAATACACTATCTTGATATGGTTAAGAAAAAAAGCCAAGCTTTAATACTCCAAAATTAAAATATAAAAGGTTTTAACTTTTTTTTATTAAATTTAAATTCTTCTGTAAATTTAATACATAAATAAATTTTAAAATATTAAAAAAAATTTAATCAAAATCACATTTCTTAGATTATATCACATAATTTTTAATTCATATACATCATATTGATTTCGAACTGTCTTAAATTTAAAATTCAATCTTATATTAATCAGATTTCCTAATAAGCTTACTTTTTTTAAATCTTATCTATTTACAATACTAGTTACTATTTATCTAATTAATTTAATTAGAATAAAATTGTGTTTTCTTTTATGGAATAATATTTTTGATTATTTTAATTTTAAATTCGAAATTCAATGTTCATTTTCTATGTTAAATTACAAATTAGTATACATTAACTGAATGTTCTTAAAATTTTCATTAAAGAAGATAGAGTAAAATATATGACCATTCATTAAAAATAATTATTTCACTGAAATAGTCAAAATTCTATGGAAAAATTAGAGTCGTTTATTATTAAATTTAAATTTTTATATTCAGAGTATTTTAATAGTAACTAGTCCAAGTCACCCATTGTTTTGTATGAAATAAGTAGAATATCTTAAAAAAACTTCCATTTATTTAGATTGATAGAATTTCTTTTCTTTTTGAATTAACTTTTTTCTAAAATAAAATTGCATGCATTTTAAAATGCATTTTTGAAAGAACAATTTCGGTCAAATGACGCCACTACCAAAATTAAAATTAAAAAATTTAAAAAAAAAATTCAGAAATTTTTAACATTAAATTAAAGCTTATTTAATTCTAAAATAAATTTATACAAAATTTACAGTAGATAAAGAACAAAAGAATGAACATTAAAAATAAATTAGTTTAATAGTCACCTAATGAAAATAATTAGAAATTAAAATGAAATAAAAATTGACTTGAAATCCAGCATTGTTTTACTTAGGAAAACTTGAAGCTTAGTTTCATAAATAATTTTTATTTTACATATAATCGATCAGATACTTTGATGAACAAATAAGACTCTTTTTTAATAAATGATATGAGTATAGCTAAATTTTTTATGCTAAAATTCTGTAATGTCTTGCAAACCGTATAAATATATGGGACATTTTTAAGCCAAAATTGATTTGATCAAGGATCACAACAAAATTATAATGACTAGAAAATTTATTATTCAATTAATAAATTAAACCTCTTTTACTTCGTTTTGCATTTGCTTAATGCTTTTCTTCAAATTTTACTTCGTAACAGTTTTGACATAAATGCAAAAATTAATATATAGGAGAAAAATCGATATTTTGACGATGTGTTGACAATCTTATTTTTTATATTCGCTTTTTTAGTGATCTTGTTCAAATAAAATGTGAATACCGAAGCCTTTAATGGATAAAGTTTTCTTGTTAAAATCCATTAAAAATTTATAATTAAAAAAAATTATACCAGATAAAAATTTGCATGACATGACTACCAAACGAAAAATTATAAAAAAATTAAATTATAACATCAAGCTTTTTTTTATTAGTGGTGATATTTAAAAGACATTAATTTTTTTGAAAATCAATTAATTAAAAATTTTTGAATTTTGATAAACTAATAGCCAAATTTGCTAATCTCACAACAAAATAAACTAATCAAAATAAATTTCAAGGCTCTTTGGTTTCAAGACTTCTTTGTAAATATAAACATAGTGTCACAAAGTTGCTAAACCAAAAAGCAAAGAAAGACTTGAGACTGCTGAAAAAATGGCATGATTATGTTCCATCAAATTGGCATTAACATTTTGATTATTTATGAAAATTTTGCCAGTAATTGATACAAGTAAATTTTTTTCATTATTCAATGTCTTTTAGTTAGAATTCGATATTTGATTTTGATCTAGTTTTCCAGATTTTTATAGATGCAATGAAAGCTCTTATCTTTTAAGTATTTATTAATTTTTACAGCAAATGATTTTTATTTTAATTAGAAAATCAAATTCTTTCCATAGTCGATTGGTATTAAACAAATTTACTTGATTCTCAAATCCAAGTCCGGACTTGGACTTTAATTTGAAACTTTTAAAAAGCTCTGATTTATTTCCATTTTTACCCAATTTTATAAGACCCTACATTCTTTTTTTAGTTAACTTTAAAAAAAACTTTTTCAATGAATTCTTTAAATTTTCGAAAATTAAGTTATTATTTGGAGCTTATTTTTAGTGAAAAAATTAATAAAACAAAATTATTTATTTGAATAAGAATTAAAAAATTTCTTATTATCTTACTTTATGAGATTAAAATATCCATACCTATTTATTGTACAAGATAAAAAATCTGATATGATCTTTTATTAAAAAAAATCAAACAAAAAAACTTAATTGATTTTAGCTTACTTAAAGCTCAAATTCAAGACCTTAAAGTCGCTTTATGTATAAAAAAATTTGTCAATGGCTCTTTACTGGCAAAAAAACTGTAAATATTGAATCATCAAGCAATCAAATAATAACTTTTAGCCTTGCATAATATTTTTCAAAAAAATTATCTTATAGTTTCTGGCATTTAATTTTTTAAAAATTAGCTGAAATTTTTCATGTTGCAAAGACATTAAGATCAATAATTGATCATCCAGCTATGAGTATTAAATATATATAAATTCATTTGGTTTATTCTTTCGTCTTTTTTAAAAAAGTTAAATAAAATTTTGAACTTGCAATTTGAAAAATGCAATGAAATTTAGTTTCTATTTTTGAAATATTTACAATTTAAATTTGCAATGTTATTTCAATTTGATCTTAAATATAGCACTTCAAAGCTCTTTTATTTAATTTAATTTTTTATAAATTTATTTTTTAAGGATTTTTTCTAATAAATTCAATGTATAGTAAATTCAATGTTCTTTATTTGTAAAAATTAACCTTTTAATTTTACTTTTCAGTTTTTAGATAAAAATTATTATGGTCAATAAAAAAACAGCTCTAGAACAAATAACTCAATTTATTTCAGAGACTGTTTTTTTTAGAGCTGTTTTTTTATTGACCATAATAATTTTTATCTAAAAACTGAAAAGTAAAATTAAAAGATTAATTTTTACAAATAAAGAACATTGAATTTACTATACATTGAATTTATTAGAAAAAATCCTTAAAAAATAAATTTATAAAAAATTAAATTAAATAAAAGAGCTTTGAAGTGCTATATTTAAGATCAAATTGAAATAACATTGCAAATTTAAATTGTAAATATTTCAAAAATAGAAACTAAATTTCATTGCATTTTTCAAATTGCAAGTTCAAAATTTTATTTAACTTTTTTAAAAAAGACGAAAGAATAAACCCTTTTAATTTAAATATAAAGGATTTTTACAAAAATGGTCAAAAAAAATATAAAAAATAATAAAATCTTTTTTAAACAAAAATTATTGAATTTTTACTGTTAATCGATCTGATGTTGAACTTTAGTCCCTTTTTTATTTATCTGAATCACTGGATGACTGATCATATGATAAGTTTTAATCAAATTTGTTATAAGACCATAAATCATGAACATGTTCTCAATATATTTTTTTATATCTTCAAAATATTGCTCAATGGTGTCGTACAAAGAATTGGTTTAATAATCGTCCAAACTAAAATGAGCGCTGAGTCGATCATTAAGCTTGCAATTATTGAGCTCTAGATCGATACCGGCGTGCTGCTGGATCAAATCTTCCATTGAGCCTGCGCCAGCTTGGCAGCATATCTTTGACTTTTTGATCATCAAATCCCCGTCTGTCTATCTTGACCAGAAGCCATTGTACGCTTTTCTCTTTATCATAATTAGCGCCAAAACTACCAGGAACAAAAATCACATTGACAAGTATACACAGCTGAGCATGTACCAGAAAAAAGTCGAAGAAACAAGTGACAAGCCAGACCTTTTGCTCATTAGTTCACTTGCAGACAAACTTTTTTGCATTATCTCATCAGGATACTTGCGCACATTGTACTGAACAAATCGATTGGCTGTAAACTCATTTGGATCATCCAAAACTGCGCCCGATTATGAAGCTAATCGGCTGCACACTTACTTTTGAACTGTAGTAAACACTTCCAATAGTGTGTTCCAACAACCTGTTGTTCAAATACACCCTTAGGCGATCTCTATTCTCCCAAGTAATGTGCAGACTGTACTACATGAAGTACTTTATTTTGAGGCCTACTTGCGAGTGGTACAGTCTATTAGGCAGCTTTAAATCAACAAGAAGAGCTTGTTGACTGAGTCGTAGTTTACAAAAAAATTGTAGTTGGTGTTATTGGACTCGGTTGAGTTGGAGATGAGAAAAAATATTTTTGGCTCAGTCAAATTTCGAGCCGTAAAGTTGGTAATACAAAATCGCCCAAGCACTTGTCGCTCATTGTTGAACATTATTTTTTGATCATTGATGAGCAGCATGGAATTACCGTACTTGGAATCGGCAGCGAATTTCAAGTGCGCTTATTGAGCTCAGCTTTTCATAAGAGTCAAAGTCGATGTCAATTGGGTTCTGCAAGTCAAGCTCTTGCTCAACTTGGTCCAAATTTTGTGGCTCATTTTTAATCTTTAGTTTGTGGACGTGAAAAAATGGTTCTTTGTGGAAGTCGCCAATCAGGTCGAATAAATGGTCGGTCAAGTGAGACGACCTGAAGTTCAATTGTTTTAGGTCATCTAGATGGTAGTCAAAATAGGTGAGCTGTTTGTCCAGTTGGGTCATAGACCACTCGATTTGCACCATAGGTAAGTGAGATTGTGTAGAAATAGGAAAATGTGTTATCTTGGCCCGGTCGAGCATAGAGCACTACCTCGAGAACGCTTTTGAAGTCTGTCGAGCCCAGGCAAATGAGTAACTGCTCAAAGACTGACTGAAGTTTGAAAATTTTGAAATTTTAGGCCACCTTGAACCAAATGAACACGAAGAAGCCGAAAGAGCACAAATTTTGGGCGTCGATTATGCACGCGTCGAATAAGTTGGGCAAAAAAAAGAACAGCTTTGGACCATTGAGACTTAAGTACCAATTTTTTGACCATTAGTACGCCTCACTCCATTATTTCTTGTTGTTTTTTGTCATTTTAACTTCTACTGAGTCAAACTCAGTATTTATTTTGGACATTTCATACAAAACTTTCAATACAAAAATAAAAAAATTTTATAACTTTTGTTCTAAATGTCAAAAACTTGTGTTCTGTAAATGAAACAAAGTGAAACAACTGTTGTTTCAACTTCCGCGGGAGTCTGCAAAATTGCACCCTATTTAAAAGTATTAAAAATAAAACGCAATTAATTTGCACAGATTTTGCAGACTTCTGCGGAAGGTGAAACAACATTTGTTTCACTTTGTTTCATCTACAGAACAAGTTTTTGACATTTAGAACAAAAGTTAGAAAATTTTTTTATTTTTGTATTGAAAGTTTTGTATGAAATTTAACAATGCCTTTATTTTGTATTCTTTTGGTGACAAAAAAAAATTATTTTTACTTACTTAATTTTCCAAAATTTAAAGAATTTATTGAAATAAAGTTTTTTTTTTAAGTTAACTAAAAAAAGAATTTAGGGTCTTACCTAAAAAATTGGATAAAAAATGGAAATAAATCTGAGCTGTTTAAAAGTCCCAAATTAAAGTCCAAGTCTGGGCGTAGTAAAAATGTAAAAATCTCAAAAAAATTACATTTTGCCTCTTTTATTTATTTTTTAAGTCTATCAAATTAATAACTAAATAAAGTCAGTATGATGTTTAAAATTTTAGTCGTAATTGGTCCATGACAAAATTTATTAAAAAATGTGCAACACGTCCAAGTTTTATTGTAATTTTAGATTTTCAACAAAAAAGGAAATATTTTTAATTAAATTTGTACTTGATTTCACTTTACCTGAACATTTTAAATAATTTATAAATTAATTTAAAATTAAGAATTGATTTTTTTTATTCAAAAACAAGTGTAATTAATTTGATTTGAAGTTTAGTTTTTTAAAAATGGCTTAAAAATAAGAAATTAAAAATAATGAAAAAAGTTTCAACATTTAAAATGAAAAATTCTGCTAAAGCTTTAAATAAGACAAACTGATTGACGGTAAAAGTACATGCTTAAGTTAAGTCCAGTTAAAAACTTTTTCATAAATCAACTATCGATTTTATAAATTTTTTTTTAACTTTACTAGAAAAATGGTAGCCCATATTTTCTCACTTGCCTTTATTGCAGCAATTGCTTTTTTTTCCCTACCAGGATCAAGTAAAATCTAAAATTTCAAATGATTTTTTTTCAAAAATTCAAATATAGGTCTTTTTTCATGGCATCCATTTTTGATGACAATTGGAGTATGTTTTTTTAACTTTTTTAAAAAATATTCTGATTTTTTTCTTAGTATGTTGGGTTTTTATTTCAAGCGATTTTGGTTTTTTCAAAAGAAAGTTCATTATTTTCAGGTGTGAAGCATAAAAATAAAGTAACGTTGCATTGGATTTTGAATGCTCTGGGAGTTTTCAGCATTTTGGTCGCTTATGCTGCTATTTATTATCACAAAGAAGAAAATGAAAGACCACACTTAAAAAGTTGGCATGGAACTATAGGTAATTTTGAAAACTAGCTAAGCTAACTTATTATTTATTTTTAATTAAGGCATCATTACCATTGGTTATACTCTTATTCAATTTATAGCCGGTCATAACTTGACTATTTTTAATTTTTTTATTCGAAAATTTGCCAAGTATCAATCACTATGCATGTATCATGCAACAAGCGGCACATTTTTGTATGTTTTAGCATGTGTATCAATCAGCTTGGGAATTTGTTCGAATTGGTTCTCTGAATCAACTCCATTTTATGTAGGATACTTATGCTTTGCCATTACTGCAATGCTCGGACTTATTGTTACCAATCAAGTGACTGCTAAATACGTCACTTCTAAATTGAATACGAGCAGGCAATTTTCTGCTCAGAAAAAAAATTCACCAAAATCAAAAATAAAAACCAAATAAAAGCTATGGTCAATTTTAGAATTTTTGTAATGTTTTTTAATTTTGAATAATAAAATTTTAAATTTAAATTCTTTTTAATTGCTAATATGAGTTTTAATTAAATATGAAGCATTAAAATTTAGAGAACCGTCGGGTCAAAATGGCCCTTTTTGACTCTTTTAATTTAAATAAATTGTGGAATGAAATAAAATTAAGGAACAAAAAGTTCTACTCTAATTTATTTTAAATGTTTTAACTCAAATTGAAAATTAAAATTTTTAAAAAATAATTTCTTAATGCAAAATTTGAATGCAAATAAATTTGTTCATGAAGCATTTAATAAATTATTCATTGAAAATTGATAGAAATAGTAATTGAAATTGAAATTTAAAAATGTCAAAAAGAAAAGCTGCTTTTAGAAGCCTTGGAACGTTTGACCCAAGTCGATTTCGAAGACTCCGATACTGGGAGTGAAAACGAAGCCGATTTCGAATCTGAAGTCGAAAGTTTTGAAGTGGACAAGGAAGACGATGATGATGACCATGATGACGATGACGATGATTATGCTAATATTGAACCCAATGAGTCAGTTCAGTCAAGCCAACTATCTGATTGTGATCCAAAGCTTGATAAGACATCAAAATCAGGTCTGACTTGGTCAAAATTAAAAAATGGCGAAGAAAGTAAAATAAGGAATAGAATATTATGGTCTCAGAGTTCTGGCCCAACAAGTTATGCTTGCAAAAGGATAGCTGAAGAACCGTTTTTAGCTTTCCTAACTGTCTTCAATTATTCGATGCTTGGACTCATCCTAAAGTATACAAATTTGTATGTTCAGTCTGAGGACCCAAGTATTCCTATTTTCACGATTGAAGAGATAATTGCTTTTATTGGTACTGCAACAACTGTAAGAAAACGACTTAATTCTCTGGATTCTTTGTCAAACTCAACTCCGTAAAAAAGCTGAATTCAAATAAAGAGCCTGATAATAGAAAAAAAAGTGTCATATTAGAATTTGCAATAAAAACAAAACAAGTCTTATTTGTGAAAAATGTAAGTTGTTGACTTGCGGAAGCTGTGTTGGTAAAAAAATTAATACCATAATTTGTAAAAATTGTACAAAAAATGATGAAAATTGAAATAGAAAAATATTTTTGAATTTTATTTCCTAGTTGACGAGATTTTTTTAAATAATTAATGACAAAATTTATAATCTAACAATAAAAATTAAATTAAAAAAAAAACTGTACTTAAAATGCTTTTTTATTAATTATTTATAAAGCAAAAATAATAACGTCGGTCCTTAACGGTATAAAAAAATTTGGTCCTCTAAGAGTTAAGGTAGATCCTTGCAAATTAATTTTTGTATAATAGCTATTTTAAATGTAGATTTAGATTATTCTTCACTCTAGTTATTACTAGGGATATTACCAAAATAAGAAAATGTTGTTATAAGATAAAAAACAGACCCATGCTTTTCGGCCGAAATACACTAAGGCTCAGTGCCGTCCAGAGTTGTTTAAAAGTCCAAAATTAGAGTTCAAGTCCAGAATTTAAATTTTTCAAACAAAAATTCGACATCGAATATAAGTAAAGAGCTCAAGAAATAGAAAAAAATGAGTAAATAAATCTGAAAGGTTTAAGTTAATTTCTGATCTCTACAAAACTCTGCAAAATTTAATATAATGCAGATTTATGAACATTATTTGATTTAGGTTAAACAAGCTAAGCTAGAAAAAAAAAATTTTTAAGTCCGGACTTGGACTTGGCTTGAGACTTGTGACTTTTAAACAACTCTGGTGACGTCACATGACAATATTTAATAAGTTTTTCAACAAAACTATTAGCTAAGCTCTAGGACTTTTGCTTTTATCTACACAAGCTTAAAAACATCAAAAATGTCAGAGTTGTGACCAGGAAAAAATACTTTTTCTAACTTTTAAAATCTATAAAATATGAGATTTAAATATTGTAAATACTTAATTTAAAAAATTTGATAAAATTTATTTCAAAATTAATAATTTAATTTTATTGGATCGGACAAAATAAGTCATAGTGTATTTAGACCAAAAAGAGCTTGGCTATTGTTTTTTTTGAAAAACTTATTAAATTTTGCATAATTTATTTATAGTAGATTAATGGCTTGCGCAAAGAGGATATAATTAACACTCTAAGGACCAGCGGTGTCAATATCGACTCTTTTTCAAAATTCAAATTTAATTTTTTAATTTACGATCAATCATATTTATGTGTTTTAATATTTATTTTAAAGCTCTGATAATGGTCTTTTTAATTTTGTGCTTTTCATGTTACAGACTTTGATGGAACTAATGCAATATTTAAACAAAGTTTGTGACAAAAATATCTTTTGAGTGTTAAAATGGTAAGTTACAATAAGTTCAAATATTTAGCTACAAAAATTCTTGTTTTTATAGGAAGATCATCTTGTTATTCAAAACTAACTTATTTAATAGTAAAATTTTTAATTCATTAAATTTAAAAAAATTTAAATTATTCAGAAGCAATAATAATGTTAAAACATGGATGCATTATTTTCTCAAATAAATCTTTTTCTTCAAGATCAAAATTTTTAAAAAACAAGACAAGTCAAATTGTGTCAATCAGATAATCAACTCATAATTAAATGCGATTAAAAATTACCATTATATTAACCAAATTTTATAAATACGAAAGCTCGTTTTTAAGACATTTGATCCGAAATTCAAAAAATTATATTTTATAATTAAATTATTTATTTAATTTAATTTTTTTAGAAAGTGCTAAAAAATAAAAAATAAAATTTAAGAATACATTTTTGAATTAAACTTACGCTGGCAAGATACTATCTCTTTTAGCCAAATGATTAATCGAATCATCTGATTCACCCATTTGTCTGATAGAACCACAGATAGCATAGGTTTTGTAAGTGCCAGTCATTACTCCTCTTACTGGATCAAGATCAGCAATGTTTATTTGAATTGAAGCGTGATCTTTGGCGCTGATAATTCTGTTGCTAGCTGAGCTTCAATAGTCAAATTTTAATTTAAAATTGATAAACTTTAAAATTATATCTACCATTTTCTTGGGATGTAAGCATCGGTGTATTCGCCTTTATCGTTTTGCATTTTGATTCGAAATTTATTGATTGACCAATTTAATCAATCTAAAATCGATTAAAAATAAATCAGTTCTGTGATTAAATGTGATATTTGTGATTATGTTAAGAGATTTTTTCAAAAATTAAAAAAAAAAAACAAATCAAGACCTTTAACAAAAGCTTGTGCAGAGTTTAGAGAAAATAAATAATTTTTTAAATAATTTTAATAAGTTTAACATGACTTTTTATAAGCTGCAGATACTAATACCTAGCATTGATATTCAAAAATATCATTCCAATCTTAACAAAATTTTGGCATCACATGATAAAATTATGAAATAAATATAACTATTTTTTTGCATTTTTTTAAAAGAGTTAAAATACTTAAGGTTTTTTTTTGAAATAAAAATGATTGAAATTTTTCAAACCCTTGACCAAAATGTGACAGATAAAATACTTGCATTAGTGTAATTTATTTTTGTTTGAATCTTAAATTTTAATATTGAAAAAAATAAAAAAATTATAAAAGGTTTTGTGAATTCGATATTGATGAAGGTCCAAAAATTAAATATCAAGTAATTAATTTAAATTCAAAATTTTTAAATTTAATAGTTAAAATTTTTAAGAAACCAAATGACGTAATCAATAAGCAAACATTTGATTCAATTAGTTCGTATATCATTCCGAAAGTTTATTTAAAAAACAAAATTATTACCATGTAATGTTTAAGATAGATCGAGTAAATTTTATTTAATTTTTTTTTCTAAGAACTGTTGGAAAATACCGAATATGTGGATTTCCAATTTATTTAGAGCACATAAAATATAAAAGAAATATGTATATTTTCAATCTTTGCTTCATATTTGATAAGAATACAAATACTTGTAGCTATGAAGCAGTAGTTAAAAAATTGGCCTGTGACTTGAGAACTCTGGAAGTAATAGAACCATTTTTGGTTTGACATGAATTCAAATTTTTTAAATTTTTCTAGGTTGAATCTGAATTTTTAAATAACGAAAATTTGAAACAGCACTTACCTAAGATCATGGAACAAGTTCAAAATAATTTAAACGAAACAGGCGAATGCATTATACAACGTATTGCTAATTTAGAGCATTCCGCAATTTTTTTAAAGCTAATCAAAAATCATCTGGATCCACGTCTAGTTCAAAGCTGTGATGTTCCGGTCTTTGTTAGAAGCAAGAGTGAGTTCGAGATCGATGATTGGGATCTTACAACACAAAAAGTGTTTATTTTTAATTAAAAATTTATTTTTTATGAACAAAATTTAAATTTTCTCTAATAATATAAGATTGTTTCGTCCATTAATGGATTTAAGACAGTTTCTCTAATTGCCAAAGAAACCAATATTGAATCCAGTGTGGCTAAAGAAGCCATTCAAAATTTATTGTATTTTTTTTTCAAATTTATTTTTCAAGAGTCTATTTAAAATGAATTAAGATATTCGGATATAATTCGGCTTGTACCAATCATTCAATACTCTAGCATGTTTGTGCGAACATCTTTGATTGCTAAATTTTACTCGAATTCAGAGCTTCAGACTGACGCAATTAAATTCTGCCAATTTGACAGAGGTAAAATAAGAAATTTTGTTTAAAAATTTTATTCAAATTAAAATAAACATTTAGAGAGAGAACCCCCTACGTTTTATGACATGTTTATGGTGTTAAATATGTTCAGTCATGGTTTTATGGTCAAAAATGTGATAGAACTAGGAAATCCAATTGAGAAAAATATTGACATCAAGTAAAAAAATAATGAAAAAAAAAATTTATTTTTAATTTAATTTATTAAGAAAATTAATATTATTTGGATTAATACAAGGATTGCTAAGAAAAATAAATAAATATCCGATTAGTTTAAATGACAGTCAACGCTCAAAGTCCGAATCGTCCAACATTTGTTTTCCGGGCGATTACAACTATGATAAAATATGTTCAGAAAATGGAATAAGCATAAAAAAAATTGAAGACCAGTTAGATGAAGACCCAAATGTGGTTATATGCATAAAGTAGATCCTAATAGTTGAATTCGTTTAGTTGCCAGTTAAAATTGGATTTATTGTATTTAACCTTTGATTTGTCTATGACGGTGAATTTATAGTCGAATTTTGCGGCATTAATTGGTTCTGTATTGAGATAAAAATTTTCCATCGTGGTTTTTAAATGCGGATTTTGATCAGAAAATCTTTTTAGCTCTGTTTTTGAGCGATTTGCTGAAAAATTAGCTGAATTTTGCGAACTCATAAATTTTGAATTAATTTTTGCTATTAAATTTTAATTTAATTGTTAGGAATATAAATTCGTCTCGTTATTTCGCTGGTTTGAAAAACTAAAATATTTTTGTAAAAGAATTTCGAAATTCAATTTATCATAGAAGCTTTTTTTGAATTTTTGAGAAGCTGAATAACAAGTCTAATTATAAATATTCTACTTTTAATACGATTTTCTAAATTTTTTCATCGAATCTCAAAAAAATTTTCTCATGCAAAAATAATTAAATATAATTAGGAACAGTTTTTGTTTTTAATAAATATTCGTCTAAAATGCTTGAAGACAACAAAATAAGAATTTTAAAAATATTTAATTAAAGCAAATTTAACTGTGTCAGGCAATCGAACCATTTATTTTTTTTAAATATTTTTTTAAGCATATTTAATAAACAATTAGCTTTTTTTTAAATTTAATCTTTAGAAATTAATAAATAGCTTGAAGAATTATTTTTTGCACCAAATTCAATTAATTGTTAATAACTTAAATTTCAAGTACTAGCTAAAATGAGAATTTTGAAATACATTAATAAAATTAAAAGTTAATTTTAAACTCTTATTCTTAAAAAATAAAATAAATTTTCTACCAATTTTAAATCGCGTATTATATATTAAAAAAACAAAAATAATATTTTCTAGAACAAAAATGCTTGTGTTAGTGCCAATTATTTTTTGTTTGGACAATTAAATTAAGTATTGTCAAATATGATTGAGTTAGTAACTATTTTATTTCTGTGTTAGATAATTTGATTTAATTGAAACAAATATATATCTAAAAAAACTTTTTATTTCAAGATGAATCCATTGAGCAGGAACAGGTGAAATAAACTAGGAGAAAGGAAAAAGTTTTTCCGGTATGGTATAACTTCATAGAAAATAACTAAGGCTGAAAAATTATTCTTGATTAGGACAAGAAGTATTTACCTGGATCATGTTATTACCTTTACATGGTTACTTACGAAGTATTTATTTTATTTTTTATTAATTTAAATAGATTATGGAAAAAAAAACAGGCAGCTCAGATATCAATGTTCTTCTTTTCAGCCTGGCCATTGAATAAAATCGTGTACAATAAAAAGCTATATAAAAAAATAATCAAAAGAGTACAAATAAAATAAAAATTATTTATTTGTATATTTATGATTGAGTTATTAACGAAATTAATAATTAAATTAAGTCACGAAAAATGATTAAAATTAATTCTGAATAAGGTTTTCCAAATCATAAACCTTTCCTAGTTGCCTAGGAGAATAGGAATTTCGTTAAAAACTCAAATTTTAAGTTTTTAATGGCGAAAAATTTGATTTTTAAACACAAAAATAATTGGTGGAACATAAACAAAATTTAATTCAAAGGCCGACTCTCTAAACAGTTGATTATGCAATAGATAGGCTGTAATTGAAATATTAACTTATTGATTTTATGAAATATTTAATTTAAAAATATTCCTATAGAGACTGAGGATTTTAACATTAGCGTCTCTAGGTGTACTTAACTTTAGGTTTAAGTAAGAAAAAGTTTCCTTCTTCTCTTCTTAATAAACTTGGTTCAACAAACATGTGCAAACTCGCATTCACAATATTGTTTTGGATTTATGTGATCACGTGCAAATCTCTTTACAAGCCAGACACACGTTATGAGAAAATAATATATCATTTAATGACCACATGGTCAAAATCAATACGATTTGGAAGGGCATTGATAGTCACAATTCCAATGGATTGATTAATCAACGTCTCCGTGAAAAATATGTTGAAAATGTGACAAATCGAAAAAGACAAAAAAATTACAAAATCTGCCTTATCAATTTGATTCACAATACATCAATAGATTCCGTCTAGAAATAATTTTTGAAAAATGCTTGCCAATGCAGAAAAGTTTACCAAGCCAGAAGCAGACAAGAAAGCAAAATTTCATCAGATACTTGTATTTAATAAATAATAAAAAAAAGTTACAGAGGCAACTTATAAGATCCTCAAAGTATTAGGAAGAAAAAATCCAAAAGAGCCTCACTTTTAAATTGTTGTTTGTATCTTTTGTTTTGCTTATTTTGTTTGTCTTTTATTAATTTTTCTTTAGGGGGAAGGTATTTTGTAGTTCTCTCAAAAACTTCAAGATTGGCTATAGTCTACTTAAATGTCTATAGTTTCACAATGCAATACTATGCTCTCATAAGCTTAGCAAGTCATTATCTTTTAACTCCATAAACCAATTCCTAATACGGATCGTGTAATCATCCTTAAGAATTCGTAGAAACATGATTCTTGATAGGATCTTTAAAAAATCTTGATAAAATTCTGAAACAAACTCTTTTCATAAGTTTATTGAGGAAAATCTTTTAGGAATCCTAAAAAGATCTTGATTCGATTCTTATAACTAATATGTCCAGAATCTTTAATCAAGAATCTTTTTCTTAAAAAAAGTTTAAACAAAATTTTATTTAATAATAATTTTTCTTGAGCTTTAATCCAAAGGTCAAAACGATTAAAATAAAGAAGAATCATTAAAGCAGCCTCTCTTGCAGATAAATCAGATCCGTCGTAAAGCCTAAAAATAAATTAAATTTTTATTTTTTTACCCCTTATCCGATTTTTTATACTCAAAACTTTTATCTAATGAAGAATTTTGTAGTTTTACGATCAGTTCTTCTTCCTCACTATTTTTATAATTCTCGATTTTATCAGTCTCTTTATTAATTTCCTCAGTAGGTAAATCGATTAAAAGTTCTTCAACATTCGATGCTGCGACTTGATTTGGAATATTTGAAGGCTGAGAACGATTTGACAGGTTTTTCCATTCTAGTTTTTTTCTTTGTTTATCCCAGAGTTGTTTAAAAGTCACAAGTCTTTCAAGTGGGAAAAATTTTAAAAATACAAGTCATGACTTTGACTTGTTGGATAAAATGAAAGATTTCTAAAGAATATTCATAATATATAAGAAATATTTTTTTTAAATAAAAAAATAAAGTACTTTAAAAATTATTTATTAAATATAGATATTAACTTAAAATAACTTTTAATTAAAAATGTTTTGTTTTTATTTAAATCATTAAAAGATCAAAATTACACCGCAAAAGTGTTGTAATTTCTAGATTTTTAACTGTCATTCTTGATCTATAAGGTCTGTTTATATAGCCAGCATATGAAAATGTTCGCTCAATGGGACCTGATGATGCTGGAATAGATAAATATTTTAAAACCAAAATATATAGATCTGGGAAACATGATTTGTTTAGTTGCAAAAATGTCTTTAAATTAACATCTGGTTCATATTCAATCTTTAAATAATCATCAATCTGACGTCTGAAGAATTTTTCATCGTTAGATAGAACATCTTCAGAACTCGTGTTTTTTTTTGCGAAACTAAAAAATTTCCTTCGTTTTAATGGTGATTTTAGGACGCTTGAATCGGATTCATTGCTGATTGTACTTAACGGCCGTCTATTAGAACTTGAAGAAGCGTGCTCTATAACCTGAGAACGTTTAAATTGAAAACATCATTAGTCGACGCTGCATTTTTCTCTCTTAGTCTCATTTTTGAGAATTCCTCCATGAGTTTTTTTTTTAATTTATTTAGAATTCTTTTTTTTTTTTCCTCGTCTATATCGAGACTCAATATCCACTCATTTTTGAATAATGGATCTAAAAAGGATGATATATAGAGAGAAAAATCTGTTCCGATTTCATCTAAAATAGATGGATTTTCAATATTAATAAATATTGACTTAAAACGAAATCTCAATTGAGATTCTAATTCTTGCCTAAAGGCTTTAAGATTCTTGTTTTTAGGTTCATATTGTTTGAGGTCATTAATAAGCTGAAAAAAACTAGGGACAACAAAGCTTATTGTACAATAGTTTTCACCTTTTTAAATTTAAATTCATTAAAAAAAAATATGATTTAAATATTAATTACCTTGTATCTCATTAGTAACATATTCGAAAGGCTCTAAGATATTCACCATGTCTATTAGTCGTAAATAGTTAATTTGAGTCAATGAGAGATTCCAGGATTCAATTTGTCAAGACCTTCATTCAAATCATTCAATTTTATTTTACAAATTGATTTCAAACATTCAATTTCACTGTTCCATCGAACTTTTATTGGTTTGGTAATGGCTTTATAATTCTTTTCTTCCAAAAAATTTGCTAAAACCTTTTTTTGCCGACAGTTTGCTGATATTTTTAGCATTTAGAAAGGAGCTTTCGAATATTATTAATTTTTTTCAAGCTATTTTTTTACCACAAGTTGAATTGAATGTGCGAAACAGCGTGAATGAATTTTTTCGTTTGGTATGAATTCGCAAAAACTATCAATTAGATTTGAATTTGTTTCCTCTTCATCTGAACTTGTTAATTCATCATCATCTTCATCTGAGGAACTGTAATAAATTTGGTTTGATTCAATTTCTTCTAGAATGAATTCATTGTAACCAACTAAATTATAAAATATAATAAATTTAAATGTTTTAGAATTATTAATTGAATTTAATAAACTTAAGTTTGAGTAAGTCAAAAGTATTTATTTATTACCTAAATCTTACAGTTTGCCAAATTTCACCATATTCGAGCTATTATCTGTAACAATTTTAACAATTTTTTCTCTATTTTAATTGAGTAAATTAATTTAATTTCTATGTTGTACAGGTAAAATACTTCATATTAAATTGATCTAGAATTTTATCCAACTCTTTTTTAATATTAAAGCCAGTGCAATCTTTGATATTTTTACATGTAATTACTAACGTTGTGATTTTAAATTCGCTATCAATAAAATGAGCAGTCACTCCCAGAAAAGATCTTAATCTTCTATCAGACCAAATATCTACTGTAAGTGATATAAATCTTGCACAATACAAATTTTGCTTTAACACCGAATATAAGATTTTGTGACAGTAATTTTATTTTTGCAAGTGATACACACACCAGATCATGAAACAGTGATCTTTTCATTGTTTTCTTGACAAAATAATTTATAAAAAAATAAAATATTATTATTATTATTTAAATGTTTACTTTCGACTGTAAAATCCGTAAAACAAGTCTTCAAAATTTCAGATTTCTGAATTTGAATATCAGTATTCATTTTTATTTTTAAAATCGTGTTTAAAATTATCTATAGTTAAATAAAATAAAATTTAATAAATAATAATCAAAGCTTAATTTTATAGATAATTAAAAAGAAAATAATAAATAACAATTTTAAAAATAAGCAATATTTTAGAAATTGTTTAAAAAGATTCTAAAAATCTTTTATTTATAGTGACAATTTTTGGCTTAATAGACGCTAGCTTTTTGATGTTTAAATGCTTATTTAAAAATAACTGTTCGGGGGACGCACGTGTGAGTGCTGGATTTAGTCAAATAATCTTAAGCTTAAATACAATATTGCAATTTCATTAATTTAAAGATGTAAGTCATTCAAAAAATTTTTTTAGAAATCAAAACGACAATAATTAGTTTTTATAAACACTTAATGTTAGAATCGTTAATATATATTCTTTAAAGATTCTGAATCATTGTGTAAGTTCAGTTCTGGCCAACAAGGACTATTCAATTCTGACATAGGTTAAATAAATTGAATCAAAGACTTAGTGAAAACCTTACAAAGTAAAAACCAAGAAAACTTTTTTTTAGTAATAAATTTCTTTAAATAAATTAATAATAACTTTTAAGTTACAAAGTCATGACTTGAAGATTAAAAATTTTAAAGTCAAAGTCTTGACTTTAACTTATATTAAAACGGATATTTTTCCTTAAAAAAAAACTTTAATCTGTTTAATTTTTATATCAGGATTTAGTAATTTACATTCCAAAAAAAAATAAGTGGTTAAAAAAACTAAAATAAATTATGAAATAAGTGATGAAAAGGAATATGTCTAAATACAAAATAAATACTCCACGAAACGAAAAACCTTTGCTGATGATGTTGACTATAATCAGAATAAACCACACTTGTACAAAAGTCAGGAAAAAAAGTCTTAACAAGTCATTAAAAAGTTAAAGTCAAGAAGCAAAGGTTTTTCGTTTCGTGGAGTATTTATTTTGTATTAAGACATACTCCTTTTCATCACTTATTTCATAATTTATTTTAGTTTTTTTAACCACTTATTTTTTTTTGCAATGTAAATTACTAAATCCTGATATAAAAATTAAACAGATTAATTTTTTTTTTAAAAAAGTTTTTTTTTAAGGAAAAATATCCGTTTTAATTGTTATATGGCTGATTTACATAGTTAGATCAGTTGCTAAGCATTACTCTACTTGTTTAATATAATATATTAATTGCGGTTAATTAATATTTTATATTAATTGGTAAACTAGGCAACTCTAATTAATGGCTTCGAGACTAATTAGAGATAGTTTTTAAAGGAAATATATTTTAAGTTTTATGTGATTGTTTCTGTTTTGTTTGAGAATAAAGATAAATTATCTTTGGTCTACCAGGTCCTCTTTGTTTGCTTCCAATTGCACTTTCTTTTATTTCTCTCTCCGAGGTTCTTTTAGTCGCAGCGCCAAGTTATTTTCCGAATTTTTTGAACCTCTTTTATGCCTTATTTCAAAATCAATTTCATTTAACCTTAAAGGACAAGGTATAAAAAAATTTTGTTTGTCCCAGTTAACCTTATCGGCATTAGTAATAATCTTGTATTGTTGGATCAAATCACCGCGTATTCTTCTTTCTTATAATGTTGTCAACTCAAACTTTTTAGTCTTGATTGATAATCTAATTTTTTGTTTGAGCATATAATTTTGGTAGCCCTACGTTGAACACTTTCAAGACGTCAATCCAATTTTTTCTTTTTCTAGTTTTCTTTACAACCTCTTCTTTTTTTGATACATCAGATTCATCTGAAACATATTGGTTAACTTCACGATATTCCTCGTCAGACATTTTTATTCTCAAAACTTAATGATTTTAGTAGGGTTTGAAGGGAAGCATAATCCCTAAATATCATTTTGCTTAGCTTAATTTGGGAAAAATGAAAGTAAAATTAAATTAATGGATAACTTAAGCTCTTCAAGAAGAGGGAATTGGCTGCTGGAACTATTAATCCGGTAATGACAACAACGCCGCCTTTGGACTCAGTTCGAATTAATTTGGTTAAAGGTAATAATTAATTTTTTCGTAAAGTACTTTTTATAATTATTTTTTTAAGCATCCTATTTGAAGAAGTTTAGAACTGTTGAAGCGTTTGTGGATAATTGGGAGTCGATCGTCAATTCACTTCGTCATAAGTGTCGTGACACAAGGAAATATCTAAATAAACGTATGTCTAAAAATTGATTTAATTTAATTTATTTATTTAAATTTTATTTTTTTTTAAGATCCAGAAGCGGCTGAAGACGAAGAAGACGATAATTCAGCGGACGAATCAGATCCACCATTAGAAGACGGCCATCATCCTAATGAACCGACTTCAAATCAACAACAATAACAACAGCCGTTCTCCCTGGATCGTGATATCAGCATGCAATCATTGATTTTAGAATAGATTTTCTTTTTAATCGATAATTTATTATTTATTTTTAAATTGTATTATTTACTTTTTTATATTAATTTTATGCTTTTTTTTATTTGTTTCAATAAAATTAAAAATAAAAAACATTTTATTTATATCAAAACTCTCCAGAACTAATTAGAAATTCTTAAAAAGATCTCAATCAAGATTAGATTTAGAATCTGATTTAAACTTGACTAATCTTATTAATTCTTGATTTGTCTAGACTTTTTTAAAAGAATCTTCAGAATCCTTAACAGGATCTTTTAAGATCCTAGGATTTTTTCGGATATTTTGTTAGGATCCTATACCGTCCTGGATTAGGATCCGGTCTTTGCTAGGAAAAATTCTGAGAAAAATCTCAGATTCAAGTAAGGAATTCTGACAGAATCCTAATTAGGATCTGAGCGTGAATTGGTTTCTGGGAGACTAAAGCATTAGTCATTCGGATTTGAATTTGGAATTATAATTTATTTTATTTTATTTTTTTTTGTTATTATCTTTATTATTTTTTCAGGCTAGAATTGGCCATTTATTAATAAAGTTATCATATAATTTCTTTCTTTATTATTTATGTTATAAACGTGAACCACCAAATCCTAACAGATCCGGAGAGTAAGCTCTAAACTTTTAGATTTATAACAAATAATTTAGTCCTGTAAAATGCTTAAAATTTAAGCAACTTTGCTTAATCCGAAAATATATGTCTGCATGAACTCTGCAAAGTAATTGAACAATTGAATAGAACAATTTTTAATGGCGTGCAAAATGCAGAAAATTGCAGAGTATTTTGCAGACTTATTTTACTGCATTAAGCAAATTAGCTTAAAATTAAGCATTTTACAGAACGAAATTATCTTTTTTAGTAAAAAAGTTATTCAAATTTTTTTTAATTGAAACGAACTTCACAACCCAGTCAAAGTACTAACTTTAATACAATAAAGTAATGAGGGAAGAAAAATTAATTTCATTGAGATATTTAGCTCTAAAGCTGAGATTTTATTCAATTTCGACCAACATTTGAAGCTAAATACTTAATGAAAAAACCAAAACCTATTTTTTTTAAACTAAATAAACAAATCGCATTCTTTTTTCAAAATAAATAATTAAAATATTTTTAATATTATTTCGTACCTCTACCAAATATACTTTGTCAGAACTTGAAAATCAAGCATAAAACGCTACTTCAAACCAAAAAATTTAAAATCCACGTGAAAAATTAGATAGGTACAAATTAGATATTTTATAGAAAAGTTGTGAGGCTAATTTCTTAACTAGGGATTATCATTTTGGCCACCTTACTAAATTTTTAATTTTAATAATTAGCAAAATTCAAAATTTTAATTGAATAACTTTAAAAAATCTTCGAGTGGGTTTGAATGATGAAAAAATATATTATAAGTATAGGAAAAGATGATATATTCGAACTCAAGCTGAGCCTCATGTTCAAGCTCCAAAGTTCAGAATTACGTTCTTAGTGTAGATACTACTACTCTATGCTACTTTTTATTAAGTAATTTATTTTGAACAAAGTGATTATTTTGTTTTGAAAGTTTTGTTAAGTTATAAATTAAAAATATTTTTTTAATAAAGAGAAAAACTATTATTAGAAAATTGTGCTTTATTTATAGTGCTTTATAGTGCGTTTATTTAATAAAAAAATATTTGATAATTGTTTGTATTTTGAATAAAATAATTAAGTGAGATTTTTTGTTGGCAAAAGGAAGATTTTTTTCTTTTGTTCTCCAATTTTAAGTAGAAGATATTCTTAAAGTTGGTCGCCTTGTTAAAATTTAATTTTTAAAACTTACTATTCACAATTTCGGTGCCATTTTGCTCAAATTCTTAAATACTAAACTAAGAAATTTACAATTTTTTCGATAAATGATTAATTTTAAAACAATAAAATTGTAATAATAAATAATAATAGACAGCTATATAAGAATGGCAGCTAGAACATTTTTAGCAATGTTTACCGAAGCGGAACAAAAGAGACAATTTTTTTCATTTAAAGATTTGATTTGCGCAATCAGTTTTCTTACTCCAGACAAAAGACTCAAGTTACCATTGACTTATTCCCAGAGTTTGAGTGAGATTTTTGAAAATTCAAAAGAGTCTATCATCAGAAATTTTTGTTTAAATCCAACATTGGAAAAAATTCCTGCATTCGAGACCAGTGTGTTGAAGGACTTGGTCGAATTTTTTACTAGCAAAAAATACTCTGAGAATGATTTGGCACAGTGTTTATTTTTGATACACGTTGGCAAAACAGACTGTCACAAATTGAACGAAAACAAAGCGTTTGCCTATTTTTGCAACTGTTTTGCTAATTTTCGCTCCATTGATACTCAATTCGACATTACCCAAAACCAATTATTCATCGAACTCAAATCAATTTTTTCGACTTTGATGGGCACGAAATCGTTTACTGACGCTATCAACAAATCAATTGACACAATCGTTGCTCCAAAAAATAACACCGAGCAGTTCAACTTTCAAAAACTTAAACTGGTCTTTTTCTCTAGTAAATTTGGATCAGTTTATGGCTACTCTGGTAAAGACAGATTATATGTCAACGTGTTACCGATTTTTGAAAGTTTGGGGAAACATATTTCTGAAGACCAAAAGTTAACAGTCATAAAACTGAATTTCATTCGTTTGATAGTTCACGAGGCATCACACGTTTTACTAAGATTCAAACTCGATGACTTAAACTTGTCAAGTCCTTTTCTGGATGACCAAATAAAAGAAGGAAAGGCTCTAAAAAACGTGAAAGAATGTGGTTTCGAAACTGAAAACGATTTTTTCAAGTGTTGTGTTGACTGGGAGGCATCTATCGGTCGTAACATAAATTTAAAGTACTGTAAAGAATACTTGGATAAGATTCTACATGGTTTTTTGGATGATTTTGATATTACACTCTCCAATGCTTTCAGACTAAATATCGAAGATTTTCACAGTTCCGGATTTAGCATAAGATTTGAACCAGATTTGAACCTTCTTTAACTTTTTTTTTTGAGGTCTAAAGGACTTTAAGTATATTTAAATAACTTGATTTATTTTTAAAAATATTTGACTTAATTATTTTCTCTATCTATTAAATAAAACGACTTAGCTGTGATAAAACTGCTAACAGCTTCACTTAATAGGCATAAATATGAATAATTTAATCCCAACTAGTTTTCAATGGTCAAGTAATAGTTCCTGAAAAAATCCGATTTTTTTGCTCATGAGAATAGCTACACTTCAGCCAAAAATATTTCTATGCTTTGAGATTTTATAGAAATCTGAAAAATTGATAATCTGAATTTTTGTGAGCTAATTTTTTGTAAAAAATAAAAACTTACAGTGGTGGTTTGATATAAGGATCCATGGTAAATTTACGAAAATTTACGTAAAATATAGTTAGTTTACCATTTTAAAAAATTTTTTTTTTAAATTTAATTCTTTACCATTTTTTACGTAAAAATTGGTAAAAAACTAAAATTTTACTGGTAAATTTTGGTAAAAAATTGTAAAAAACAAAAAAGTTTTTTTGCTATACAAAATAATATTTTTTAGCAAAATTTTATGAAAAACAGCAAAATTTGAAATTTTTTTGGCATTTTTGGAGTTAACATGAATTAACGCAAAAAATGGTAAACTAACTATATTTTACGTAAATTTGTGTAAATTATAGTTAATTTACCAATTTTTACAATTCTTGTTTTACGTAAAAAATAGTCAAATTACCATTTTTTACGTTAATTTACACAAATTTACGTAAATTTACCATGGATCCTTATATCAAACCACCACTGTAAATTAGATTCAAATAGATTAAAATTAAATAAAAGTTAAATTTTTTTTTATTTTATTTAATACCATTAACTTTATTTTAATTTTTTTTCATATTTTTGAAAGTAGAGGTGGTCCTCGTGAATGCAAATAATGACTTATTTGCGATACTTGTTTTTGAATTGGAGGGGAGAAAAAATGTAAAGGTGAATGAAGTTTACTTCTTCATAATTTAAAAGCACATAAAAAAAACAAATATTTTATTTTTTTTGATTATTTTTATTTGAATCATTTTTTAATTGGCTTATTTGGTCACTTTAAAAATTAAATAAATTATCCAATGCTCTAAAGTAAGAGAAGTTTTTTTTAAATTAATTAGCTTTTTTTTTAGTTCACGAAATAGGGGAGCTGAGAAACAATTGGTTAAATGGTAAGCTGAGCTCACGAATACGAAAAAATTAGTCAGGTTCACATATTTATGTGAGCTCAGCTCACAAAATGACTGGTGAGCAAGAAAATCTCTACTTCGTCGAATATCTTCAAAGAAAGAGACAAATTAAACGCAGACTTGAAGGCAAGCAGCTTCAAGATTCCATCAAATTAGACAGCACCGTGATATTTAACAATGGATTTTGATTCCGAGCTTCTAAAAATCAGAAAAAATCACCAGTAAACCCATCTTTGAAAAGATATAGAACATTAATCATCGATATGTTAGAATTGAATCCTGAACAACTTTCGTCAGTGATGCCGATAACTCCGTTCTAAATTATAATAATCTGGATATAAGTTTTAAAAATCCACCCAAAGAATCCTTTTAACAAAAAATTATCTATCGATGTTTCAATAGCAAGGAATTTTTGTATTTCAGAAAAATTAACCATTAACGACTTTCCTTCGGATGTGACCATGACAGCTAATCTTAGATTTCACTGGCTATCACCTAACTTTGATCATAACCAAATTGAAAAATTTTTTAATAAAAATTTAAATGTCAGTAGAAAAAATCTTATTCTGTCTTTTTCGAATGAACAGTACAATCTTGAGAATTTCAGTCAGATTTCGGATTTATTAAACAGTGAAGTACCACCTAACTGAACATAAAGACTTAATTGATTAAGTTGGAACTCATATTCTTAATAGCCAACGATTTTTTGTTTATCTAGCAGGATTTTATGTGCGATGTAATTTATGCAAAAATTCGGTCATATCTATTTAGGATCTGAGTTCTTTAAGAAATTGTGCAAGAATTGTTCCTCGAGATGCCATCAAGAAGCAGAATGTAATAAAGCTAATTACTTTGCTTATAAACTAAATGTAAAAAAAACCGAATTTATTGTAGAGATAATTGATTTGGATGAAGGTCCTTATGAGATACCTGCCTCAACTAATCAAGATGAAATACGAAAAAAAAATGCAACAAATATGAATCTTTTTGAGACATCTACTAAAAAATGCCAATCAAGTATCACTGTTGAAAAATTAATGCAGCGTTGATTTTAACTGGTGTTACCGCAAGTTAATCAAATGATTCGGTGCAACAAGAAAGCAAAATATCTAAAATTAATAAGGCTTAGACTCTAATGAAAAAGGAAATTTTAAAAACAACCCTAAAAAAAAAAAAAAAAAGGTTGAAGCCTTTTCTTACTAGAAACCATGAATAGAACTGCTTTTGACGACTCTCGGTAAATAGTCAAAAATGCACGAGTAGCTTAAAAAGTGATTCTCTTGAGCAAACCTTAGCCGTCTTGTATTTCGGCTAAAAAGAATGGGTACGTTTTTTATCCAAAAACAACTGGTCCGTTTTAAATAATTTAGTTATTACACTTATAAGAAAATTACGAAATAAAATTTTTAGCAACTCAAATTTTTTTAAATTATTTTAAATATTTAAACCCAAAACAAAAATCAAATATATATGTATAGTGTATCATGACAAAATTAATATTTTCTTTTAAAATGTTTGTCAAGATTTTAGTAAATATTCAATTTTTGAAATTTTATTTCCTATTTCAAGAAAAATTTATGATAAAAATTATTTTCATAATATGATTTGAATTCAAATTTTTCAATTTCTTCTAGCTTGAATAGTTATTAATTTTTAAATTTACAATGTGTTGCTAATCTAGAGCATTCCGCAATTTTTTTAAAGCTAATCAAAAATCATCTGGATCCACGTCTGATTCAAAGTTGTGATGTTCCGGTCATTGTTAGAAGCAAGAGTGAGTTCGAGATCGATGATTGGGATCCTACAACACAAAAAGTATTTTTTCATTTTTGAATTTTTTTTGAACAAAATTTTAATTTTCTCTAATAATATAGGATTGTTTCGTCCATTAATGGATTTAAGACAGTTTCTCTAATTGCCAAAGAAACCAATATTGAGTCCAGTGTGGCGAAAGAAGCCATTCAAAATTTATTGTATTTTTTTTTCAAATTTATTTTTCAAGAGTCTCTTTAAATGAATCAAGATATTCGGATATAATTCGGCTTGTACCAATCATTCAATACTCTAGCATGTTTGTGCGAACATCTTTGATTGCTAAATTTTACTCGAATTCAGAGCTTCAGACTGACGCAATTAAATTTTGTCAATTTGACAAAGGTAAAATAAGAAATTTTGTTTTAAAATTTTATTCAAATTAAAATAAATATTTAGAGAGAGAACCCCCTACGTTTTATGACATGTTTATGGTGTTAAATATGTTCAGTCATGGTTTTATGGTCAAAAATGTGATAGAACTAGGAAATCCAATTGAGAAAAATATTGACATCAAGTAAAATAATTATGAAAAAAAAAATTTTTTTTTAATTTAATTTATTAAGAAAATTAATATTGTTTGGATTAATACAAGGATTGCTAAGAAAAATAAATAAATATCCGATTAGTTTAAATGACAGTCAACGCTCAAAGTCCGAATCGTCCAACATTTGTTTTCCGGGCGATTACAACTATGATAAAATATGTTCAGAAAATGGAATAAGCATAAAAAAATTGAAGACCAGTTAGATGAAGACCCAAATGTGGTTATATGCATAAAGTAGATCCTAATAGTTGAATTCGTTTAGTTGCCAGTTAAAATTGGATTTATTGTATTTAACCTTTGATTTGTCTATGACGGTGAATTTATAGTCGAATTTTGCGGCATTAATTGGTTCTGTATTGAGATAAAAATTTTCCATCGTGGTTTTTAAATGCGGATTTTGATCAGAAAATCTTTTTAGCTCTGTTTTTGAGCGATTTGCTGAAAAATCAGCTGAATTTTGCGAACTCATAAATTTTGAATTTTTGCTACTAAATTTTAATTTAATTGTTAGGAATATAAATTCGTCTCGTTAATTCGCCGGTTAAAATATTTTTGTAAAAGAATTTCGAAATTCAATATAGCATAGAAGCTTTTTTGAATTTTTGAGAAGCTAAATAACAAGTCTAATTATAAATATTCTACTTTTAATACGAATTTTTTTATCGAATCTCAAAAAAATATGCCTGCTTAATATTCCAAAATTTGTCCATGCAGAAAAAATTTAAATTTAATTAGGAACAGTTTTTGTTTTTAATAAATATTTGTCTAAAACGCTTGAAGACAACAAAAATTAGAATTTTAAAAATATTTAATTAAAGCAAATTTTACTGTGTCAGGCAATCGAACCATTTATTTTCTTTTAAATATATTTTATAGCATATTTAATAAACAATTAGCTTTATTTTAAATTTAATCTTTAGAAATTAATAAATAGCTTGAAAAATAATTTTCCGTACCAAATTCAATTGATTTTTATTAACTTAAACTTCAAGTATTTGCTAATATGAGAATTTTTAAAATACACATTGAACATAAAATAAAATCAAAATAAAATCAAAATAAAATCAAAATAATATCAAAATAAAATAAAATTATAATTTTTTTAGTACTTACGCTTGATATTTATCTAAAATAAATCACCTAACCTATTCATCGTCATATTGCAATTCAGAATAAATTTCCTTTTCAATAATAACTGTTTACTGTGTTGTAATTAAAATATGATAATTACGTAAAATATCGTATTTAACGGGATCTTTAGTAAAATTTTGTTAAATTACTATATTTTACGTAATAAAAGTTAAATTCATTATATCGTAGCAGCAGTGTATTCTAAAATTACAATTTACAAAAAAATTTAAATGTTTTTTAATTTAAATTTTCAAATCCTTAGTAATTTAAAATTTATGATGCAACTAATAGTTTTCTTCAAATAATTTTTTTTCAATTTGAATATGTTGATTATAAATTTTTGAATCCTCAGCTTATATTTCAATCATTCTTTAAGTTTAATCTAGGAAATCATTACTGTATAGAACAAAATTCACTTAATCTAGAACTGGACCTTGAGGAAATTGGTTCAGTTTCACTCAAAACAATAAGCTGTGTATTTTTTCTCATATAATTTTCTCATGTCTTAATCCTCGAACCAGGTACTTGCTTGCTCGGTAAACCAATAACATTGAAGTATATGTAGAATAACTAAGTCTTAATTTAAAAAAAAATGTCAATTTTTAATTTTTTGGTTGACTTTTGAAAGTAAGAGAATGTTTTAAAAATTATAAATTATGTTAAGCCTTGTTAAATTAACCTTTTAAATAAACAATTACAAATTTTCCAATTTTTTACCCAAGCCCAAAGTTATAAGCATTTTTTTGGTTGAATTTTAATAAAAAGTTAACAACAAAAGAAAAAAGCTATAATTCTTAAATAAAGAAAAAATATTGTTAGTTTATTCATTTTTATTGATAATTTAAATTAAATTTTTATTTTATTAATTCAAAAATCCACTGAAAGAAATTACAAAAGCTAAATTAAAAAAAGATTTAAAATTTGTTATTATTCTTGTGAATTTTTTGAAATAACCCCAAAATTAAAAAATTGTTTTGCTCTATTTGAATTGAAATTAAAAATAAGCCTTGAGTAGAAATTTAAAATTTTTTTCAAAACTCGTTTTTTTCTTTAACTAATTAATTAAATGCTTTAATTATCTTTTTAAAAATTTAGTTATGAAAATTATTTTATTGAGTTGAAATAGTCACGAAAATGATTAAAATTAATTATGAATATTTGACAAAGATTAATGATAAGATATGTCAAACTCAATTGAATTGAAAAAAAAATTTATAAAAATTAAAAATTTAACTCAAAGCAATAAAAATTCTAGATATCCGCTAATGAATTATATATCTTTCAAATAAACAAGATAAATTAAATTTGTCTCTACCTTTGTATCAAATGCTTTAAAATTATGCATACACCCTGAATTACCTCGCGATTTAACCAGTTTTAATTCAATAATACTTTTTACTTTTTTATAATCTAAAATTCAACGAATTAATCACTATCCAAACCTAAATGACCCAAATTTAAAAACGAGATATTTTCGCTTAGCTATATGAACACGATTTTTTTAAAATTTACTTTATTTTTCTCATTTATTTTAGAAAACTTATTATTTTCAGAATTTCTCATAATGCTATATTAATTAATTAAAATTAGTAATTATAACAGAAACACTTAAAACCAAAACAAAAATTTTTTCAATGTTTTGATTCAAATGAAAACTCAGATTAAAAATGTCACTCATTGTCGAATTGGAAAGTGTTTATAATGATCGAATTCAGAATAAGATACAGTGCTTGTGCAAGGTTATTTTCAAAAATTCGACTCAAATCAGGACTTTAGAAGAAAATTCTCTGACTAAACAATTTAAAAATGATGAATTTTACGAAGAAGATGAAAGAAGTTCATTTTTGTCACAAACAAGTCACGAAATCAAGTACAATTTGGGAAGTGAAATAAAATCAGATGATTTTTTAAGAATTGAATGCTTCAGAGTTGGAAGATTTCATAAAAAGTAAAATTTTCACATCATTAAAATTTATTTAATATTTTTATATCTTTTTAAATCGTTATAAAAAAATTAAATCTTAATCCGAATTTTTTTTTTCGTTATTAAGACCCTTTGGTGCTTACACAATGCTCCTCGAGTCATTGACAAAAGGTGAAAAAAGTTTTCAGATTGACGATTTTCTCTCGGATCCCAAAACAAACAATCTTCTAAAAGTAAATTTTACAATTTTTCAGATAACTTTTTAATCTAACTAAAATTGGGCTAAATTCTTAAAAATCTACTTTTTCTAAATCAAGAAGATTGATTTCTTAAAACTTTTTAACATTTTATCGACTTAAGACTAAATTATCTATTAGTTATTATCTATTAATAATAAAAGCAGTTAATAACAATTATTAAAATAAATTTATTATTTAAGGTATTTTCATTTCTAGTTTATCTTCTCAAGGCTTTTTTATTGTTGGTATCAATCAACTTTATCGCACTTGTTTGTACTTTTTCAAATATTTTGATATCTGTTTTTAAATTAGGATCCCAGGTGCCTACTGCATACTCCAAATGAGGTCCAACAAGGAATTTTTAAAGAACTCATAAAGATTCTCGGCCAAGGTTCTTAAAGCAATTTTTTATCTGACGCAATAATCGTTTAGCTTACATAGCAGCTACAGTTCATTTTTTATTCAACTTTAAATCATTTGTAACAAAAACTCCCAAATATTTGGGCTTTAATGAGATTTTTAGTTCATTTTAATTAATCGCCTTTAGTTGTTTAAAAAAAAATTTAAAAAAATAGAAAATAATAATTTCCTATTTTTAGCAACAAAATTAAAAAGAAAGATTAAAAAACAATTAAAAAAATCTAGATTAAGCAGAATTTGTCGGTTTTTTCGGAAGATTTTGCTTTAGACTATTAAAGCAAAAATTATATCATTATTTAATCTTTTATTAAGTCAATTCTTAATTTATTTATTTTTCTCTTGCTGAAGCACCAAAATCGTGTGACCGTCACCATAACTTCCTGGAACGACAAATAAAATATTTAATTTGAATCAAATTGAATGGAACACATATTCAAAGTCGATATTTTTGAATCTAATGAGATTAAATTTATTAAGATAAAATAATTAAACTTGAACAATTTAACAAAATATATTTCAACATTTAAAAATTAAGGAAAAAGGATCAATCTTAAATAAAAATCTCCATTATAAAAAACTAGTTGGAAATTGAAACTTTGACCTGTATTATGGTGATGGTGCTTTAGAGCTCTGTGAAAGCAAGGGTCGTGAAAAATTAAATTCTTTAGAGAACAAAAAGAAGATGTTCGGTTATTTATTTGTATATATTTACCGAGCGTAAATTTCTTAAAATTCAAATCAAGAAATCAAAATAGTAAAAATAAAATTAAAAATTAAAAGTAAAATAATTAAAAATTAAAAGTAAAATAATTGAAAATAAAATGTAAAAGTTAAATTAGATACATTGATATGAGTAATGACAGGATTTAATAAAGATTTTGTCAAACAAAAAATGGGGTCTAAATTATAAATTTTTAGGAGAGAATTATAAATCTTTAGTTGGATCTATCTTGGAATATACTTTCCTTTGTTCCAATGTCCGAATTGAAGGCTTCTATTTGGAATCCGTGTTCCTTTTATTCTAAGTAAATGGCCAGATCACAGCAATTTTATTCTTTATGCATTGACTTAATGTCTTTGAATTCGTTCTTGTGTATAGTTCAGCGTTCGACAATGTCTCAGGACAAGTGAGGAAGGTGTTCAGGCTTTTTACGCCAAACATTGCCCAACATTCGCTTCCATACATCAGCTTTTGAAAGTTTTCTCATTTGGCGATCGCCTTGTCAGTTTGTGTATAACTTTATGTTGAAACATAGTTCCATCTTTGCAGAGGTTGTTGGTCATGCACAGACCTAGTAGACTTTCAGGCTAGTAGACTAGGAAATTTAAATTACACTAGCCTAGATTATTTCCTGGTTGAATTTTTTGATTTAATTTACTATTCTTTATATTTTTTTAAAAATAGCTAAAATTAACATAAAATTTCGGTCAAAAAAGTAAAAAGAATTTACCATTTGAATTTAATTTTTCTCTAAATTAAATAAAAAAAATTTTCCAAAAATTTGCAATTTTTTCAATAAAAATGGAAAATTTTTTTCATTTTATCTATCAATTTTTCACCTTAAATACGATTTTTTATATTACCATATTTACGTAAAAATTTAGATTTTTTTTTAATTAAAAATTCAATTGAAAATATTTGTTAAGAATAAACACAATCACTTGTGTCTTAGATTGACCAATTTTTTTCTCCAATAGGTTTATGATAAAAAATCTCTGATCACTCAAACGACCCAATACAAAAAAAATTTTGATTTTTTTTTCTTAATTTTCTTAAAATCATTAAAGCCAATAATTAGCTAAGCTTAAAATTACATCTTTTTTATAATATTTAATCTTTATTTTCTATTTTTAAAATAGATTATTATTGATTTTTTCACCTGAAGTTTTTATTTTATTTTGATTATAGAAACAAGCTATTTAGACTTTTGCTTTATCAACGATTTTAAATTTTTGTTATAAAAAGGAGAAAATAATATTTACATTGAAATATCGGCAACCGATAAAGAAAATAATTAATGGAGATCATATTCAGGTAATTGAATTTGATGAAGAGAGAAATAGCAATTTGAATAAAACACTGGATGTTGAGAGCGACCTGTTGAATTTAGAGGAATTGGATTTTATGAATTTTAGTTCTGATTTTAAAAATTCCTCTTTGAAGCAAAAAAGTCCAATTCTAAATTCTCCACTTTCGTTAAAGAGTGCAATTGGCAAAGCAACTCTTTCACTTGCTCAAGTAGCCTATAATCCAAATTTTATTTTAAATGATGAAATGATCAAAGATGAAGAATTTATAAATGAAATACTCAAGAACTTGTCGGATTCAAGAGGACTTCGAATCAATAAAAATGTTTCACAACTAATTTGTAAACGACAGTCAAATCGGCTCACTAGTTGGCAGATCCGAGTTAATTTAATAGAAATACGGCATTTACTGGGAACAAATAAAGAAGTCTATTGTGTTGTTTACATTGGTGACCAAATGTTTAAATCAAACACCAAACCAATTGACAAACTAAAATTTTTCGAGGTTTTCACTACCAGATTAGATAATGTCCGAAGTTCAAAAGTATTTAGTCAAATAATTTCGATTTTAGTTTATTTCAAGCAATTTTTAAAGTCTGACTTGCTAATAGGTGACTATTTTTAATTGTTAGATTTGAAAAATTTTTAAAAAATTTAAATTAGTTTATATTAAATAGGAAAATTTGAGATTGATTTAGGAACAATTTATAATCAGCCAAATCATGAATACTATCACAAATGGGGAAGTATAATGCCAGATGATAATACCATGTCGGTTGGCAGTAGTGGAGGAAGCTATTCGTCAGTATCAAATCCAAAAGCTTATGTTAAATGCGATTTGATGGTCCATGCTAAAGGAGATAAAGTCATTGTATTATTTTTTTTTATATTTCTTAAAAATTAATAAATTATTGATCATAGAGCCATCCAAAAGATAATTCAGAAAAAGAGGATGAAATTGATAAGTAATTTGATTTTAGAATAAAAATAAAATTGAAAACTAGATGAATCTAAAAATTTTATCAACAAATTGAGTATCTACATTCATTTCTATTTTCAAATTAAGATTAGAATTACAAACATTTAAAGTTAAAACTTAAATTTTTTATTTTTCTCAAGTAACATGATTTTGCCGCATGGACTTGAAAATCCTAGAGTAATGATAGAGCTAAATGTGATTATCCACTCCGCAGATATTCTAATGAAGTATCGGATCAACAAATTCAATAGAATTAAAAATCAGATAATAAATTGGAAAAAAACTTTGACTTGGACAGCTGACGATGAAGATGTTTTTACTAAAGATTTGCGAAGCGGGTCCTATACAGCTTTGAAAATGGAAAATGAAGAAAAATTTTCAGACTTTGAAAGCCTGAATTTGTTTGTTCGAATCACTTTTTGCGGAATAACTGTATGTATTCAGGATTTAAAATAATTAATTAATGTCAATTTTGGGATCCACACGCCATATTATTTATCTTTCTAATTTTTAATGTGATTTTAAGAACAAGAAACACAATATTATAATAATATCGTAAATATTATATTAATAAAAGGCTACAGCAAACTGGCTTGTGGAGATTTCTTCCTTGTGAGACATCTTTGTTTGCTAATTGCGCAGAAAACAAGGAACTTATAAGACCTTTGATACGTTTTTTTATGTTTTTCAGTTCATATGTTGTAAAAAAATAGAAAAGAGTAAAAACTACCGCGGAATGCGATATTAGAATAATAAAAAAAAATTTTAAAATACAAATATTCCAAATGCTTATTAATTGATTTTTTTTTATTTATTAATAATTTTAAATCTTTAATATGCTTTTTAAAACAATATCACAATTGGTGGTATTTGAATTTAATATTTTGCCAAGAATACAATAATAGTAGTAAAATTTTTAGAAAATATGTTCTCTTAAAGTATTCTAGAAAACAATTTTAAAAAAGTGTGCTTATTGTTCTGAGAAGAAAACATAAAAATATTGCCAAATATATGGCATTGTGAAATTTCATACAAAACTTCCAATACAAAAATAAAAAAAAATTATAACTTTTGCTCTAAATGTCAAAAACTTGTTCTGTAAATGAAACAAAGTGAAACAACTGTTGTTTCACCTTCCGCAGAAGTCTGCAAAATCTGTGTGAATTCTGCAAAATTGCACCCTATTTAAAAGTATTAAAAATAAAACGCAATTAATTTGCACGGATTTTGCAGACTTTCACAGAAGGTGAAACAACAGTTGTTTTACTTTGTTTCATTTACAGAACAAGTTTTTGACATTTAGAACAAAAGTTATAAAATTTTTTTATTTTTGTATTGGAACTTTTGTATGAAATTTCACAATGCCCAAATATATGAAAATAAATACATGCCTACAATCTGCAACACATCACGCATGATTAACCTAAATCGCGTTATAGAAGAATTTTGAAAAATTAATTTTGCTCTCCCGCAAGTAATTGAACCAAAAATAACTGTTTATGATGTAAATTCCAAGACTTCTTTAAATACAAGTTTCAGCAACTTAATCTTAGGCCCCGTCTATAATAAGGAATAATAAGGAATCAATATATATTACAAAAAATAAATAAGTTCTAACTCCTAATTTGGCACCTAGGATTTAGAAAGAGCTGATTTTTTAGCCAAAATATTTTTGTTTGTTTATTTAATTTATTAGAGTAAAAAATGTAAGCAATGGATCATAAAATTGTCAACATGTTCACAACTTATTATATTATACGAATTTATTTTTTCAAATTTTTTTATTCATTTAAGCGCTTATTTATTAAATATTATAAAATTTACAATAAACTAAATCATTTTTTCTTTCTTTAATATTTAGAGAAGAACTTCATCAATAAAATCGACGACTAGGCCATTGTGGAATGAAAGCTTCAAATTTGTGTATCTCTTTCCTAGTCTAATTCGCCTGTTCCAGATTGAACTATGCAGTGAGGAGTCATTTGGTGATAAAGTGCTTGCCACTGAGTATTTAAATATTGAAGAAATATCGGACTATTCAGCCTGTGGATTCTATCCAACATTTGGTCCATCGAACATTGACATGTATTCTGAGCCTGGCAATCAGAGAATCAGATCAAATACTTTGAATAGTTCGAATAGCGACTTGAGTAGCGCTACAGAAACGTTGCCTCTTAAGACTTCGGACAATTTCAATTTAATAAATAAAAGTTATATACCAATAAATGGATCAACACCGGGTGGAGGTGACTATGTTGCCAGATTACTTTTAAAGATCGAATCTAATAGTTTAAAAAACTCAAAACACCAAAGTAACTCCACCGATCTCAATGAAAATATTCAAGCCTCTATTTTGGAAAATCAGAGAAAATTCACTCTTTTCGCAATGATAAGCGATGTAAATATGATAGATGCCCGCTACCAAAGCGATTTAAGTTTTCAGCTCTGTATCGGTAAGAATTTTTTTTTATTAAAATTAATTCATTATCAAAAAATTAAACCAAGGCTCTAATGGCTATGAGGGATCGTACAGAAACAATTTAGCAAAAGAAAATTTTTTCTCAAATTTTACAAAAAATCACAAGCCTGTTCGCCTCGGACCTAAAATGCCACTTTATTTACCATTTGATAAGGTTAAACCATGCATGACTCTAAATTTTTGCATAGAAGATCTCCGATACATTATGTTCCTGAAAAATTTCTTGCTAAAAACGATCAAAATTCTGCTACCAAGTGCTTATAATCTGTTCAATCAATACCAGGATCCTGAAAATTTCAAGAAATACAGATCCGAAATTCTTCGCATAATAAAATACATTCAGCAAATTTTCCTCAAAAATGAATTCATGACTGACTTGGACCAAAAAAAGGCCAAACGATTGGTCACTGATTTGGACAATACCATAAAATTAATAAAAGCTTTGCCAGCAGATGAAAAATCGGACAAATCGTTCCGTAAATTTGATTTAAATCGAATTGTTGAATCAATAGCAAGAGTTAATAAGTATTTGAATGAGCCTCTAAATTTGTTTCCTGATGTTAACTTGTGGCTATTGAGCAATAACGAGCCCATAGGCATTTGTACAATCAAGTCGAGTGACATAATATGGTCGGAGAAGAGCATTGAAAGAGGCATCATTTGCAATCAGATGATTTACACGGACATAAAATCATTGAATCCAAAAGACTTTGAAAAGCCTTTAAGTGAAAATTTGGCAAGAATAAGATTTTACATGTGGCTTGGGTTAGAAAATGAAATTGATAGTATATTTACCAATTTACCGCAAGGTTATGGTCTAAATGAAAATTTTTTCAACCAATTTAATCTTCCCACACAAATATTTTTTAATAGTAAAATTTAAAGAAACAAATTTTTAAAAATTTTTTCTATTTTTTATCTTTAGATAAATTATCTTTTGAATTGATAGCAAATATATACCAGGGTCGTGATCTATTGGGTATGGACTCGACTGGACTTTCTGACCCATATGTTAAAATAACTCTGGGTAATCAGTCGGTTTTCTCAAAGCCGATTATTCAAACCAACAATCCAAAATGGAACGTTTCAATTTGCATTCGAGAAATTTATTTGTACTTCGAGTTTGAAGGTGTTGTCAAAAACCCTCCAGAAATAGTGCTAGAAATATATGACCAGGACCTTGTAGGGGTAAATGCTTAGTTAATTTAGTCTCTCTTTAGATCAAAATAATAAAGATTTTGTGGATAGGAAAATGAATTCATGGGCAAGTCAGCAATTAAACCAACTGTGCTTAGAAATTTCTTAAGTTCGCCAAAATTAAAATGGCACAAAATTCATCTTGGCAACGAGACCGTTGGAGATATTTTGGCATCGTTTGAGCTAGTGATGGTAATACATAGTTAAAAAAATAACAATTAACTTAGCTTTAATTTAATAGTTAACCGAAGAAAACTGTTTTCAAAGAGAGGCAAGAAGTGAAAGTATTCCATGGGAAATTGTTCCAACTATGAGTACCTACACTTTAGAAGTAAATAATTAATTTTTCCTTCTCATTTAAATTTAATTTAAATTAAAAACAAGATTGCTTTTTGGGGACTAAGGAATGTAAAGCTTAACAATTCAGTTTTGTTCAGTCGGGAAAAAATCAAAATTTGTGTACAAATTGGAGATCAAACATTTGAATCGAACAAGATAGAAAATTTTTTTCCAAATGATAATTTTTTAAATATTTATCAAAAACATTTGATTGTAATTATAAATTTAAAGAAGCATTCTTAATTTAAAATTGATTTTAGGAGCTTCCTGTACAAGATGAATACAAGCCTCATCTGAATATCAAATGTCTTTGCGAAAATTCAATCGGAAAAGAGCAATTGATCGGTTCATTTACTGTTAAAACAATAAATGACTTTTTCAAAGGTTTACCAGAATTGAGAGAAAAATACAAAAGCTGTAATTATTTTCTAAAAAATTTTAAATTTCAATTAATCTAAGCTAAACAGTTTTTTTTGTCCGCACAATTTATCTTAATTAAAATGTTAAATTCACAAGTAATAGAAGTAACAAAAATTTCGATATATAAACTGAAATATTTCCTTACATGATGAATCTAAAATAAGTGCTATAATCTTTGGATAATCTAAGTTTTAAAAATTCAGTTGACTTCCTAAACTTTACACGGTTTTTGATAGTAAAAAGTTTAATTTTGAGGATTCCTTAATTTGGACTCCTTTTAAAATAAAAAACTTAAACAATGCTGAACAGTCTGCTTCAGCATTGTTTAAGTCGTTCTTTAACCTGTCTTGAACCGTTCTCAAACATTACATTACTAAGCAATGGTTCAAAATATGTTACCTTTGTTTAAAGATGAAATTTCTTCATACAAATACTTGAATTTTTTTCTTGAATACTTATTTTTCTACTGAAAAATGGAGCATTACTTAATAATGAATTTAACTGAAAAAGATATTAAATTTTTTTTTTTCAGTTCAATTCGTTTTTCAAAAATAATTAAAAATTTATTTAACTTTATTGTTTAAATTTATCTTAAATGCCAAAAAAAAATTTATACTTAAAAGCCCGGCGGGTCAATTTGACCCGACTCATTAGTTTATTAATGTGCGAAGTTAAAATAAATAAATTAAAAAAAATCTAATAGTTATTTATTACTTTTATTTCAAAATTTTTATTCAAATGCTAAAACGTAGTGCTGCTTTGGTCACTCTTGCAATTAAATTATGAGAGAGAATAGAACTTTTTTTTTAAATTAATAAATAAATATTAGTGATTAGATAATTGTAAATTTTTCATTAAATTGAAAAGGAATCTTGAAATTATTTTTTCATTTTTTTAATTTACAGATTTGGCTCAAAAGATTAAAAAAAATTAAGTCAATCCGGCTATTTTTGACCAAACTATAAATAAAATGATTGTCTGGTTAAATTGACCTGATCGAGCTTTAACAGCATGAAAAAATCGGTATTTCTAGTGATAAAATTAACTCATTAAAATGACAAATTTCTCAAAATCAAAGTTATATTCACAAGCCTTTGAAGTTAATTTAAAATAAAATTGAAAAAATTAAAAAAAGTAATTTGAGATTATAAATATTTGTATGTTGGAAAATTTAATGATAAAAAAAACAGCAATCGCCATAATTTATGGATTAGCTTATCACAGTCAAGAATAATTTGCAAACAATACAGATTGCCAAAATTAACTGAAAATTTAGATTACTAATGCTTATTTTAACAAGTTTAATTGTTAATTTTTTATTTCGAAATCATCTCATGGTTCAGATATTTGGTCTTTAAAATCTAGTGAAAAAATTTTTCAATTTAACGCAAAAATAAGAGGTATTATTTTGTAAAAGATATTTTTGTAGAAAAATTTTCTAAATTTAAATTTAATGTTTTAAAAAAAATTTATTAAAATCGAAGATTTGGCTAATTAAAATTTTTTTTTAGATGTACAAAGAGAAAATGGCAAAACTCTTCTTAGAATGAGTTCATCATATTATACAAATCTGGAAAGCGTTACAGTAATTTTTTGATTTGAAAAAACTTCTAAAAATTAAAAATTAAAAATTAAAAAAAAATAGAAGATTCATGTGACATCTATTTCCAAAAAAACAAATATTGTCAAAGAAAAATCTTCAAAATCAGAACCAGATTTTGACTGCGAATATCTAGATTGGTGGTCCAAGTATTACGCGTCATTTAAAGAAGAGGAAAATTGCATAGCCACGGATGAGTTCAACATGGCTCAAGAAAAACGATTCAAAGAAATGGCAGATGCTCCTAAAAAGCATAGACGTGTATCGATAACAAGTATTAAAAATTTAACCAAAAGAGCAAAAATGCGAAAGTTGTCTTTAATGGAAGAAAAAACAGTAAAAAATTATATATTTATTTTTTCAATTCTAAATTTCTCATAAAAGAATAAAGACGAGAGTGAATCTGATAAAGAGGAAGAACCAATTTTGGTTAAAAATAAGCAAATAATAGAAAAAATCGAAGTATTCTTTTAAATTTATTTAATTAGAAAATTATTTTTTTCCAAAATATAGATTCTAGAATGTGAATTGGAAAAAGATGAACGATTTTCAGATGGGTTTGATATGTTGCGTACATTTCCTTTGTACAAGGGAAAAAATCAACAAAACAATTCCGAAGCTATCCAATGTCACTTTAAAGGAAATTTTCTCATTTACAAAGAGGATTCTAGCTTGCAAAATTTGTTTGAAAACTCAATTTTAAAGAGATATGGTGGTTTTTTACGCCTCATTCCCCCTAATACACCAGTACCGATTAAAGTTCGTGTCTACATAGTAAATGCTATTTTGAGTCCTCCCACTGATAATCAACTATTCGATCCTTATATTAGCATCCAAATTGGAGACAGATCTTTTGAATATTCAGAAAGTGCAAGTCATTCAACGCTTGAGCCAGTATTTGGATGGTATTTTTAAACTTTTTTATTTCAAAATTAAGAAAAATCATAAATATAAATGAATATATAAAATTGAGAGAGATATTTTTTAAACTTTTTTCAAAAATAGTAAAAAGTTTTGCTTATTTTTTTAAGATGATATTAAAAATCACTTTTTCTTATAAAATAACAATCTCGCAAAAATTTTATTAGAAACCAAAAAAAATTCTTCAATAATAAAAAATTCTAGAATACATAACAAACTTTTTCAAGTCAGAAATTTAATTTTTTTAATATTTCACTTCAAAAAAGTATTGGAAAAAATTATAATTGAGCTGACCTTATCTTCTAATCTTTTAAGCACTAATTTATTCTAAAGGACATTGAGTCTTTTAAGTTCTCAAATACGTTAATGAGTTTGAAAAAGTCTTTAGGTAACAAAAGCGATGAAAATTTTTAAAATTATTTTAAAAAGTTTCTTTTTAATAGATGTCAATTAAAAATATTAATTATGAATTACCCTTGTCATAAACAATAAAGGACATCGTCTTATATTTTTTAATTTTATCTCAGTTCAAAAATTTAGTAATTTGGATTGTTCTTTTTCAAATAGAATAACAGAAATTAATTTTGATGTTAATAATAATTAATTTGATCAAAAATGCTTTCTTACTGTAGTAGTGTTGGTTATCGATTTTCAATAATCGATTAACTCACAAATCGACTAATTTTTTTTAATCGATTATTTTGTAATTTTAAACATATTATTAATAAAAGAAAAACATTTTTTAAGTGAGAAATTTTATTTTAAGTAATTTAAAACTGAAAAACACATTTAAGAACAAAAATATTAAAAAAACAATTTGGTGTATTTTTTCGTCTTTTAGTGAAAGCTTCATACAATTTTGAAAAAGCATGAAAAAAAGTGCGATGTTTGAAATTAAATTTTTTTAAAAAATAAATGAGAATTACTTCTGCAATCTTATTACATTAAAATTAAATAGATTAGAGCAAACATAGGATATTTAGTTTGTATTGTTTTAAAGCAAAAATCTTTAAATTTTATTTATTTTTTTATACAAATAAGAAAAAACTTTCTTTAAAATTCATTTTATCTAATTTACTTATTTCCTAAATTGATTATTATAATTATTAGAAAAAAAAACTAATCAATATACTCTCACATTTTGATATATCAGATATTAAAAGGAAATTTCTGATTTTTAAAATTAATATTGTTTATATACTATTAATTACTATTGCAAATGGTATTCTTTGGAAACAACACTTATTAAAGAGGTAAAAAAGAAAACATGGAGTGAAGCACCAAATTTATCATAAAAAACAAATTTTGTTTTCGAAACATTCACATTATGGCATTTGATTTTTATAAAACATCCTTTTTCATGTAAAGTAAAACTTCCATTATTTTATTTAAACCAAGTGTTTTTTTCGTTTTTTTGATGGATGTTGTTTTTAAAAAATACCTTTTCCAGTAGATAATGATTTATTTAAATATTGCTAGCGCCATTTAAAGTTTTAAATAAATATATTTATTATCGTGAAATATTTCACGGTTATTTAGTAATAAATACTTTAGTTAAAAAATTGAGTTTATTTTTCCGTATCATAAAAGCCATTCACATACTTAAAATATTTAGAGCCTTGTGTTTATATATTTATTTGGAATATTTTTTAAAGGACTGTTTAATATTTTTAAGTAAAAAAAATCTAATTTACTATAATAAAATTTGGAAGAAAAATTGTTAATTTATGAATTATGAATTTCGGAACAAAAATGAAAAAACATGGTTTGTGAAGTTCGTTTCATTTGACAATTACTTACGAATAGAATGTTATAAACTTGTTCTGAATTTTCTCAATTTTAAGTCTGCGATGGAGTGCAAACTTATGCATTTTTTACTCCAATAAGAATGATAAACAATGTAAGAAATAAGGTGAGCTAATACTTTGTGTTAGTCATGCAAGCAGAGGATCGAGAATTAAACCCGTTGAGGGTGGAAAAATCTTCAAAAGATCTCTTCAGTACCGGACGAATGTTTAAACCCCTTTCATCATAAAAAAGGGGGACTAGTTTAGACTGGGTAATAATAGCGGTGTAGATGATCAACTCGATGCATAACCTCTGTGTCAGGTCAGAGCCGTTGCTCAAAAAGGTACTGGAAAAGGAGATGAGCGCCGCCCCATTGTGCGCTTCGAATACTTTTCACATGATAATTTAGTTAAACTATTTCAAAACATAAATTTAGTTTGAATAATGATTTTTTATTAAATTGGTAAAATTTTAAAAATTTATCACACTTAAAAAAAAAAAAATGTTGATTAATTTGCTTTTCAAATGGATCTAAAACATTAAATACAAGGAAATTATTAAATTTGATCAAAAAATTATGTTGCTGAAAAGAGTTTTTTGCTACATTATTTTATTTGCGTAAAATTTTTTGATTTTTATAAAAAAATAATTTTATCACATTGTTAATTTAATGTCGTAACAAAAATGAGTAACAAACTTGTTAGAGGTTGAAACATTTTGCAGAACCAGTTTATAACATTCCATTCAAAAGAAATTGTAAAAGAACCGAATTGAAATGAACTTCATAACCCCGAAAAACTACTCATTTTTTTCAGTATAATTAAAGAATTATTTGAAAAATTCATTGAATTTACCAGCAATTCATTAATATTAATTAAGTTCTTTAATTTAAAATTAGGTGTGTATGGGGACGATTTTGACGCGATTAACTTTTTTTGACAAACATGCAAAAATGTTTGTTGCTTTTTAAGATTTAATTTTTAAAAATGAAAAAATCAAATTTATAAAATATCAAATTGGTAATTGATCTTGAACATTTCTTAAACGAAACTTTTACCTTATTTTTTTCGATTAAGATCTTACAAGAAAATGCAAACAAACTTTAGTAAAAATAAAAAAATTTTTATTAAAATTCCCAGATCTTGTCAAATTCTAAATATCATTTTTATTGTTTAAATCTCGAGTTAAGAAAACTTAAAGATCCTAATCAAGAATTTAATTATTCTTATTTATTCTTAAGAAACTTGTAAGATTTTAAATCCACCTTTGCATAATTTTAAAATTAAGATTTTATTTGGAATTTTTTGAAATTAGCAACAGATCTTTTAACTTATCTTATCTTATAAAATCTAATAAGCTACATTTTAGAATTCATTTCCTGGGATCTCTAAATCTAGCTTTTGTAAAACCCTAAAAAATGCACACTCTTTAAAATTTATTAAAATTACAGAATATAGAAGCACATTTCAAAAGCTGATTTTGGGCGATACATTGAACATACCAGATGGCACAATTTTCAGAATTTTTAGCCTTTCAGAAAAAAATTATAAAGTTTTTTTCATTCTTGTATTATTTTTTGTTTTAAAAATTCACAATAACTTTGAAAGCTTAAAACTATTTTTTTTTTGTTGAAAAGTATGTATGAGTATGACGTAAAATTGCCATATGAATCCCAAATAACAGTTTCAGTAAAAGATTGGGGCTTAATTGGCAATAAAGGTTTGATTGGTAAAACAGTGATTGATTTGGAAGATCGATTTTATTCTTCGTGTTATTCTATGTGTGGGATACCGAAAAAATATGAAATTTCAGGCTACAATGCATGGCGAGACAAATTATTTCCTACACAGATTTTAGCTCTTTTGTGCCGTAAATGGCGCTTGAAACTTCCAGACTATGGTTCGGATTATCTCATTGTATACACACTAGAAGAGAAATCAAAAGAATACAAATTCGAATTTTCAGAAGAAAGAAGCATAGTTAACAAAAACGATCAGTTTGTAACATCTATCAGAACTCCGGGAATAGATTATAGAATTATTAGAGAAGAACTGGCATTGAGTGCTCTCAATGATTGGCACAATATTACTGGAGTGAATTTTATAATATTTTTTTTTTATTTTTTGAAATTTTTTAAATATAGACATATTTGGTGCCAGAACATTTAGAAACTCGGTACTTGTACAACCCGGATCAGCCGGAATTCGAGCAAGGAAAAATTCGAATGTGGATTGACATATTTTCCTTGGACGATAATTCTTCAATATTTCATAACCAAATACCCAAACCAGTCGACATTTCGCCAAGAAAACCAAAGAAATTTCAGCTAAGAGTAAATATTTATAACACTGAAGATGTTATTTTGGACGATGAAAATCCGCTAACTGGAGAGCGTTCTAGTGATATTTATATCAAAGCTTATTTGGCTGATAAAGTAGACGAAGTTCAACGCACCGATACTCATTTTAGATCATTGAACGGAGATGGTAAGTTGAATTTAAAAATTAAACTTTTTAAAAATCTTATTTTGTAAGGTAAATTTAACTGGAGGTTTATTTTCGATTTTGAATATTTACCAGCCGAGGAAATGATAATTTACAAACAAAAGCCAAGCAAGTTTTCATTATATACAGTCGAGAAAAAAGTTGAGCCAACAAGTATTAGTTAAAATTTAAAACTGGTTCAAATTTTAAAAATTTTATTAAGTAACTTTTGAATGTTGGGATGCGGATTTGATTTCTTCAGATGACATTTTAGGATCGTTGCAGTTAAATATTTGTAAGATGATTAAAGGTGCCAAAAGCTCAAGCTTCTGTAAAATGTCTATGTTGAAAAAAAACAATAATCAGGAGATCAATTTGTTTAAAGTAAAGAATCATCGTGGATGGTGGCCTTTTACAATATTTGATAGCAATAAGAGTATTAAGCTATCAGTAAGATGTTTTATTTTTTTTTAATGATTCTAAAACAATTAATGAAAATGGATATAAAAATTTATATTCAAAATTAAGATAGAAAAACAAAATAAATTAAAAGTGAAATAAAAGATATAAGAAAAGCCTAAAAAAACAGTATTAATGAAATTTTTATTTTTATCAAATTTTACTTGCATTTTTATTGGTAATTACGTAAAATTTTAACAAAAAAAATTTTTTTTTTGGAGGACTTCGGTGATCTTTTGTTTGAAATTTTTTTAAACTGAATTTAGAAAAAATGTTAATTACTATTATTGAGCAATTTTTTTATAAATTAATATAGAAACATGTAAATTGTTCAAAAAAAATTCATATTTTCTCTATCAGGTTTTATCATTTTTGAAAATATCGAGTGCTTTTTGGGATTGCAGTTTTAGCATACTCTTAAAACTTTTTAACATATTAACAAGACTTTACAGCAAACCATTTATTCATCTCAGCATAATTGTACTTTTAATATACAAAATTACTTATCTTACTTATATTAATTACTTTAACTCTAACTAATTAACTAATAATTTTTATTCAGCAAATCCAGGATTGCATTTGAATCATCTTCATATTGCAAGTGAAAACAATTCGTCAAAAAGTATGAATGGGAATTATTCATTCTTTTTCAAAGGCAAAGACGATTTTGAAATTGATTTAAAATGCTTATTGCAAATGTAAATAATTTTTAAGAATTTAAAACGAGTTGTCAATAAGATACTTACAAGAGTCTTATGATTTCGTTAAAAAACCCAAGCGTTCATAAATAACTGAATGACTTTTTAATTACTGAATTTTAATATTTATCTAAATTAAATTATTATTTTCTTAATTAAATTTTTTTTTCAATAATTCAGTATGCTAAAAAGTTTTTTGATTATTTTAAAAAGCTAGCTAAATGTTTTTAACAAAAATTAAAGTATGCTGGAATGAAAAATGGTTTTGCTGAAAAGTTGTAATAATATCTTGAATAGACCGATGCTTTGTTCCAAGATTTTAGTTATTGTCAGTTATCCAAAATTCCAGTGGTTAAAAACTTTTTTTAAGATATTTTCTTGAAAGAGATTTTCTATTTTAAAAGAAGTTTAAAGATTCTTAATTTATATTCTTTATTCTAAATAATTAAGATAGTTAATTTTAGATAATTAAAATTTTTTTATATTTTAATTTATTTTGGAAAATAATAACTATCTTTATTAAAAAAATAGTTATTATATCTTTTATGTTAATGACCAGATCAGTCTTCAGTAACTTAAAAATTTTTTTAAGGGAAAATTAGAAGCAGAATTCCAATTGCTTAGTGAACAGCAAGCAATAGAAAAACCAGCTGGTTTTGGACGAAATGAACCAGATGCTTTACCAGAACCAGACCGACCCCAAGATTCGTTTGCATGGTTTTTGTCACCATTAAGAACTTTTCGATACGTCATTTGGAAGAACAACAAATGCTTTTTTATTCAATTATTTCTTGTTATTATTTTGGTTTTATTTATTATAATTATTATAATACAACTACCTACTCAAATTCTTCAAAAAGTTTTGGGTTTTTTCGGCTAGAAAGTAATGAATATTTTTTAAAAATATATTTTTTCAATTAAAATTTAAAATTATTATTTTAAATGTCAAATTTTAATCCAATGCATTTTTATCGTGTTTTTTAAAAGATTAAAGTGAAAAAATGAATTCAATTATTTTTAATTAAAATTAAATAATTAGAATGTTTTAAATAAATTTTTAATCGGTAACTATCAAGTCACCACCTAATATTTTATTTTCATTATTAATTCTGAATGGTCTAAATAAACTTTTATGTAAAATTTTAAAACTTAATTAATCTAATGAATTTTGATAATTTTTAAAAAATAAACACTAAGTATTGCTAGACATGTTATGCCTAATAATGGTTCATTATCAAATTAACATCAAAATGATTAATCTCTAATTTATTTAACAAAAAAAATCAAAAATTTAAGGTTAACTTATTTGAGAAATTCAAATTCATCTTTTACTTTTATATCCATTCATTCAAACTAAAATAATTTTTCCACTTGAACAAAGTATAATTTCAAAACATTATTTTTTTTCTTTAAGAGTTTGTATTAGAATCCATCAAAAAATTTAAATCTATTAAAGATCAATAATAAAGGACACTTTAAAATTTTACAAATGAAAATGTCAAGAAATCTCAAACTTCAATTTAGGGGTTGTGAATTTCGTTTCAATTCGATCTTTTCAATTCAAAAAAATTTGAATAACTTTTTTACTAAAAAAGATAATTTAGTTCTGTAAAATACTTAATTATGAGCAAATTTGTTTTGTTTCTCAATTTTTTATGTTGAAAAAATTTTCTTTCAATTTTATTGAATTTTGAATTAACAAGGAGTTTATTAATCTCCCTTTAGTTTAGAATTTAATTAAAAATAATTGTTCTATAAAGTTTGGTTGGTGAAAGATTTTTATTCATTTGGAACAATGAGATACACTTTCATTTTTTCTATATTGTTATTCAAGATTAGCAATTTCGATTTATCATTTAAGCAAAAAGCAAAAAAAATTTATTTAAAACTAAAAAAATAGTAAAACGCTAAATATTTAAATTAACACTGCTAAAAACATTTAAAATTTTAAGTTGGACTGTAAAGATGATGATAAAGACTTTCTTGATATTTTGATTGAGTTTAATTTTCTGGAAAAGACAAAACTAAAAAAGCTATAATATCCCTTTCGAAGAGAAGAACTAAAATAAGCATAGTAAAACGCATTGAGAGAAGAATTCATATGAGCGAACGCAATTGTTATTACCATAGCTGCTGGATGAAGCATATCATTATGATCGATAATGTAGATTAATCCGAAAGGCATCCAACAAACAAAAAAAGTAATAAATGATGCAAAAAGGCTTTTTGTTAATTGAACATGTTTTTTACGGGCTTTTAAGCCAACTTTTCCACTATATTTTGAAACATAAATAAAAACTTTAAAATAGCAGAAAAAAATGAAAAAACACGGAATTAAAACAAAACAAAATATGTAAAAGAACCCGAATTCTTGACTCTGGGTTCTATCTGTCATACAAGATAATACTTTTTTGTCATAGTCATAGCCTCCCCATCCTTAATTTTGTTTAGTTTAATTTTTATTAAAAAGATAAATAGATAAAAAAGGCTCTACCCGAAAGATTCGGTGTTCCGAGAGCTATTCCACCAAGCCATGGCAAAATACAAAGAAACATTGTTTTTTTTTTGCTGAAAATTTTTGAATACAAATGATCGTGACATATTTTGATGTATCTAAATTAATATTAATTTTATTGAATAAAAAAAAAAATTTCTTTTTTATTTATTTTTGGTTAAAATTTACCGATTTAGTGCCAAAAGAGCAATGTTTAAAAGAGAAGAGCCACAAAATATTAAACACAAAAATCCAATAATTGTACACAATGGTTTTCTATTGAGAAAAAAGTCTTCTCCAGCCAAAACTCCTGATTAAAGTAATTATTTTAATTTAAAATTTTTAAATTAGTTTAAATATTTATTAAATAATTTACCAATAATATTAAATATATTGATAAATGAGCTGATTAATAAATCTGCAGCACTGAGATTTACAATGATCCAGTAATTTTGTGAATGAAGTTCTTTACTAAATACTATTGCAAAAATTGTGAAAACATTACCTTTGAATAATTATTTGAAAAAAATTAAAAACCAAAATTGTTTTTCTTTACCAAAAAAGCCAAAAATTGTGCCTAAAACTATTGAGATTAAAAACACAATATATATTTCAATGTCTTTTTGAATGAATTTTATACCACCATATTCTACTTCATTATTGAAAGAAGCGTTTAAATTAAGAAAACTATCATTTGACGATATTTTATGTATAAAATGATGAAGAAACATTTTAATCTATAAAAAATGAATATAAAGTTTAACAAAAAATTAAATTCATTTTTCAAAATATCCAGACAATAATTGGTACTAATTTTCAAATAAATTTTTCAAGAAATTCGTAAACCAAATTTTTTAAAACGGATAATTATTTTCGAGAATAAGGTTTCAATTTTTTATCAAACTTCGTAAATACCTGATTAAGAGTTGTAGCATGACTTAAATTCTATATTTAATAATTAGCCTTAATGAGCTAATATTCAATATTACTAGAAACTAAAAGTCTAGATAATTTTAATGCAATTTTGAAAAAAATGGATAATTAGGAAGTATTGTAATTTAGATTTTTCACTCATTCTTAAAGTCTGCTTGGTCTTTTTTGATTTATGAAAATTGGCACGCGATTCAAAAGTTTTGTTAATAAATACGTAAAAATTTTAAAGAGTTTTCATAGACTTTAAAATTGATTAAAGGTTGTTTCAAATATTTTGTCAAATTTTCTATTTTTTATTGAAAAATGTTTGAAATTTTAAAATGCCTAAGAAATTTTGTGTCTAAAATCTTTAATTTAAAACTACGTCATTTGCTGAATTAAAATATATATTTTTTTAATATTAAGAAAAAGTATTGAGGATATTCATTATTAGTTGTTTTAAACGAAGCACTCTAATAAGTTCTCTATGCTTTAACGCCTCTTTTATAATCGAAATTTTTTTAAAGACTTTATTAACGGAAATATTGCTTGTGTTCGTGACTATGCGTTGATTTTAATTACCATCTCTTTTTCCAGGTATTGAATACTTTTTGACATCTTTATAAAATGGATTAATGGACAGGATATTTAACTTATCCGACTCTTTTCTTTTAATTTTGGTAAAATTCTTCAATATATGCAAAGAACTAAACATTATTTGTGTCAGTCGGAAAATCGCCTAGATTACTATGATCTCAAGAAAAAAATTACCACTTACCTCCCGATTAGTGAAACAAATAGTTAAGGAAACATTCTAGAAAGAATTATCAACAAAAGAATAAAGGTTAAATTTTTAAGGAGCAAAAAGTTGGGACCGAAGCTCCACTTACTGAAATTAAATTTAATATAAATAGTAATAAGCTACAGCAACCAGACTTGCGGCTTACTAAAGAAGCCGTCTATGGTAGCTGCTTTACAGTGGCCATAGGAAATAGGTTGGTGTGTGGCTGTCTTAGACACTCGGAGTGGAGACAGCGCTGCTGTCTCGGTGGTCGTTTTCACGCTGGACGCAGTTGGTAGGTGCTTGGACGGAGAGACGCCTCTTGTGCCCTCTAATACCCTGGACTAGTCCGGGTTGGGAAAGCGAGCTGCAATGCGGGGGAGATCTGACTCTATCTATGCTATGTAAGCCGTTTCTGATCTTGAACATTTGGACCATGTCTCCTCTGGTTCTACATTCGCTCAGAGTGGGCAATCCCAGGATGGAAAGGCGATCGCTGTAACTGAAGTTACGGACTCTCGGAACGAGTTTGGTTGCTCGACTTTGTACTTTCTCAAGAATATGTTGCTATCCTTGGCAGTCTAGAGGGACCAGACCACTGCTGCATACTCAAAGTATATTGTTATAAGTTGGCGTTGGTCCTGAATCTGAACGTTCTTCTTAGCTGTCCAAGGATTGAGATGGCCTTATTAGTTTGAGTTTTGATATAGCTGGAGAACTTGAGATTGCTCCCGAAGGTGACTCGCAGATATTTTTCAGTACTAGTCTGATTAAGTACTGACCTCGTCACACCCATGCAGAAGCTTGTGTCCGAGTTCTTGTCCTGGCCGGATGGAGTACCATTTAGTATGATATTTTATTAAAATTTATTTTTAAAATCATAGAAAATATAAAAGTTCGAAATTATTAATCTTTAGTTTAAAAGAGAACCCATGTAATTGTAAACGATGTGGATTATGATTTGAGTTTAACTTTGAAGTAAGAAATTTAAGAATAATTCTATTCAAATTTTTATTTTAGATTCATTTGTATTAATTTACTAAAAAATATTAATTCAAAGTATAAAGCTTACTCCTATTTTTTTAAAATCATGTAAAACAATGGTGAATTGTATTTAATTGTATGTAAGATGCTAAAATTATATCACTAAGATTAATTTACCGTTTAATCAAATAATTAAGTTCTCTTAAATTTAACTGAGTTCAGCCTCAGAGTTAAACTTAAATACTTAAATAATACTAAAATACTTAAATACAATATAACAATACTTATATACTTATATAACTACTTATATAACAATACTTAAAGCTTTTTAAAACTTAAACTTATAAAAAAAGGCTGAATAAAACATTAAAAAATTTTAAAGAATAATTTAAATGTTAAACCTTTCAAAAAAGATAAAAGATAGCAATTGATTAGGTAATAAATTCATCAAATGATCTTCTATATAAGAAATGATCTTCTTTAAAAACCGTTTTAATCAAAATTCTCTAATAAATAATTAAATTACTTAAATCAAAATGTTTTTTAATATTTATAAAAGTTTCTTAAAAATACAAAAAATTTTTGAATTTATTAACAAATTTAGATTTAGTTGACTGATATACAAATCCAAGCTTAAGTAATATAATAATAAGAGATTAATTAGTTTTTGAAAATTAAAAATTTTTATTTAAGAGTATATTTCAATTGTATTAATGTTATATATTTTAAATAATTTTCAGTTTTTAATAAATATTATATATAAAATAGCTGAACTGGAGTAAGAAATATGCGTCTTGATATAAGATTTCTGTACCAGGTAAGGAAAGATTAAATTTTGAACCGATATATCTTAAGAAGATAGAAACTCTCTTTTTTTCGAATAGATACTCTTGACTTTGTTTAAAAGGCACAGTCTACATACTACTAACTTCTGGATGATTGTTTAAAGAGTGATTTTTTTTTAAATAAAAATAATTATAAAGAAATGAATTTGAGTACGGATTGATAGAATTTTTTAGAAAAATTGAAAATTCAAATGTGAAGAAAATGATTTTCTAAAAGAAACAAAATGTATTCCTGACTAAATTTATCATTTTATTTAGACATTAATCTAACCTGAATTTAATAAAAAACAAATTTAATCCTAATTAAATTTATTTAGACATCATACTTTTCGATTATTATATTTAATACCATTAGTAAAAAAAAACTAATAACTCTTTACATTTTAAGCAAACTGTCACAGATTAATTCGAGATTTTCTATGGAAGATAATTTAATTAGATTTGGTTTTGAGATTTAAAAAAAAATTAAATTGAACTCATTCTTTCCTTTTTTTTAACTCTAGTTTTTTTCACTTCATATTGGTTATATTTATAGATTTTTCCATTATTTACTTTTATCACAAAAAGGTTTATAGATGTCTATATGTGTCATTCTTAACTCTGTTTTGAAAGATCGTTTTCTGAAATAAAAATGAATATTTTATTTATTAATTTAAGGATTTAATCCTGATTAAATTTATCCTATTATTTAATCCCATTGCACCATTTGTTTTTAGCTTTGGCCCATCAATTTACCCAGTTAGCCCAACTGTTATTCTTTTCCCAGAAACCTTACCGGTACCCTGGATTTAATGTATTTATGATTAATTTATAAAAATTCATGTTAAGATATTTTGAATTCATTTTCTTCTCAAGAAATTTTTTTTTGATTGATTTTTAAAAATAGTAAGATACTGTGAAGTCTAAAAATGTTAAACTGTTGACAAATTTAAATCAATACTGCTACTAATTGTAAACATTCAACTAACCTCTTTTGTCTTTTTAATAAAACACAAACTAAAAAGTTTAATTTATTGAATATTTTTTCATAATATTGCTTTTTACATTGGAACATAGAAAAGCTCAAAAAGCCTTATATTCACTAAATGCAGTATACTGTAAAGCATACATAAATTCAAACTCTGTTTATATGACCAAATTAAAATGCTCAAACCTCAAAGCGATGCCACTTCATGCCTAAAAAAATATTATGAGTGTCACAAATTTCAGAAAACTCTTGTATTAAAAAACTCAATGATACAGCCAAAGTAATTGGACTAGATCCTGAAGTTACAAAAACTAAAGAATGCTTTGAAGCACTTGATCAAGTAAACAGTTAAACAGACAAAGTTGAGCTCTATAGAAAAATTTTTAATTTGTAATCTGATTTGCAAAGATCAAATTAACTGTTAATTTTACAAAAATATTTTGAATATAGCGATAATTTCAACATCATGAAATTCAAACTAAATTAATTTTGTTTATTTTAAATTATTTAATTGCCTAATATTTTATTTGCTTTTTTTATTTTTTTTTTTAAATCTTCTATGACGCGCAGCAAATAATAAATAATAATATTGTTTTTTTAATTGAGATATATAAATGGGGTATTTCTGAGGGTTTGAGAAGTGAGTCGGCTTTTCGAATTACACTTTTTTAGCCATAATTAATTTTATAACTCATTATTTTCTGCATTGAATTTTTTATCAAAAAAAATTTCTGATCTGAAATCATAGGGTCCTAATCTACCAGTATTTGATTTGGTATTTGGACCTTAATGATGAAAATCAGTATTAAAACCAAATCTTCAAAAATTGTCTCCAATTTAACATATCTAAGCTTTGCCCACGCTTTTTTTAGTGATAATAATTAATTAATGTAATTCTATATAACCTTTTTTAAGAAAAAATAATTCTAAAAATAACTTCTAATGCCCAGTAAACAAAATTTTGAAGTGATATCGAAGTCAATTTGATGACAAAGAGTGATGTACATTGATCAGTTATTTTTCTTCAACTGTTTCTTCAACTGACAGCATAGTATATGTGTAATGAGCTACACAAGAGAAGGAAGACATATAGTGATAATGTGATATAATGAATCAACATGAAAGAACGCATGGATCGGTACAGAATTGGTCAAAGGTCCAAATTAACTCGAAATTTAGCAAAAGTTTAAGTCACTGTCAACTTTGACTTTTTGTCAAGGATTTTTTTCAAAATTCTAAATTCTGAAGAATTTATTAAGTGTGGTAATTTTTTTCTTTTTAACAGAGTTGTGGATTTTTTTGATATTCGTAATCATATTCTTTAAATTTTTAAGGGATATTTATTTTACAATTTATTATTTAAAAAAAAAGACAAATTAATGTTGATTATTAGCTAGCTTCCTGCATGAGATGTGTGGGAAATTTTAAAGCTTTTGACTAAATTGAAACTAGAAGGCAACACTGAAACAATAAACATGTAATAGCCTCGTCGCAATGTCGAACTAAAATAGGCATAATAAAAGGCATTAACTGAGGAGTTTATATGAGCAAAAGCAGTTGTAATAACCATAGCTGCGGGATGAAGCATATCATTATGGTCGATTATGTAGATTAAACCAAATGGCATCCAGCAAAAAAAATAGGTAATAAATGAAGCAAAAAGGCTCTTGGCAAGCTGTATTTGCTTTTTATGAGAATTACAGCCAATTTTTCCACTATATTTTGATACAAAAAAAAATATTTTTAAATAGCAAACAAAAATGCAAATGCATGGTGTCAATACGTAGCAAAATATGTAAAAGAACCCGAATTCTTGACTCTGGGTTCTATCTGTCATACAGGATAATACTTTTTTGTCATAGTCATAGCCTCCCCATCCTTAATTTTGTTTAGTTTAATTTTAATTAAAAATATGAAAAGATAAAAAAGGCTCTACCCGAAAGATTCGGTGTTCCGAGAGCTATTCCACCAAGCCATGGCAAAATACAAAGAAACATAGTTTTTTTTTTGCTGAAAATTTTTGAATACAAATGATCGTGACATATTTTGATGTATCTAAATTAATATTAATTTTATTGAATAAAAAAAAAATTTTCTTTTTTATTTATTTTTGGTTAAAAATTTACCGATTTAGTGCCAAAAGAGCAATGTTTAGAAGAGAAGAGCCACAAAATATTAAACAAAAAAATCCAATAATTGTACACAATGGTTTTCTGTTGAGAAAAAAGTCTTCTCCAGCCAAAACTCCTGATTAAAGATTTTAAAATAAAATTTTTTAATTTTTTTATAGCTACCGATTGCATTAAAACTATTGATCAGTGAACTGATGTGTAAATCGGCAATGCTTAGGTTAACAATGATCCAATAATTCGGTGCATTAAGTTCTTTGTTAAATATTATTGCCAATATTGTAAGTATGTTACCTAGGGGAAAAAATATAAAACAAAATATCATTAAGGTTTTAAATATATTTTTACCCAAGAAGCCAAAAATAATTCCAAAAAAAGTTAAGACTAAAAAAGCTATGTAAAGTACTAGATCATTTTGGATGAAGTAAATCCCGCCGTAACTAATTGTGGAATCGAATGATTCATTCAAATAAAAAATGCTCAAATTTGAAGAAGATATTTTGTGAATTAAATGATGAAGAAACATTTTTGATTTTAAAAATAAAAACGTTTTTTATCTTTGTATATTAATTTTTGGTTTTTAATTTTTTTCAATAAAAGAATATTATTTCCTTTTTATGTTTTAAAATATTATCTAAATTATAACTGCAATTAATTTTTATAAATCTTCATTTTTTAAAAATGATGTCAATGAAAATTAAAAAATAATAAAAGATAGTAAATTTTGGATGAGTCAAAAATTTACTTTCTTTTCTCGTTTATTAATGAATACATTATCAACTTTTTCAGCAAGCAATCTTTGATCGAACACAAACTAAAATTTAAAATGTATTAAAGCTTCTCCATTAAATATTATGAGTCGATCATCATTAATTTTATCTTATTATTTAGACATTAATCTAACCTGATACTTTTAATAAACAAATTTAATCCTAATTAAATTTATTTAGACATCATACTTTTCGATTATTATATTTAATACCATTAGTAAAAATAAACTAATAACTCTTTACATTTTAAGCAAAATGTCACAGATTAATTCGTGATTTTCTATTGAAGATAATTAAATTAGATTTGGCTTTTAGATTTAAAAAATATGTTTCAATATCTTGCTGTGCGGTATGTCAAAAATTTGTGACTAAAAATCAAAAATTAGTCAAAAACTCACTCCACAATTGCACATCAGCTTTCGCTTAATCACTTTATAACAAGTTCTTGTATTCCCTGCCGGACTGTCTAGTAGCCAACCACTCGAGTTAGAACTTTGATTTCAGTTCAAGTACTATTTTCGAAATGTTCACTGAACTTGCTCGAGGATATCGATATCCTTTCGTCGATATGAATTCTAGGCTACTCCTGAATCTCCTGATTAGGTCGAACAGAAGATTTGAGAGGAAGGTCAACTAACTCTAGCGATAAAATTTTTAATGAGAGTCGTTTTCGACTAGCCACCATCGTTGCTCTTGCCGCTGCTCGCTTGACTTGAGATCAGTAGTGATGATGATGTCGAGATCGCGTTCCTTCGTTGTCTTTGCCAGCGTGAGCCCCACAAGCTGATAAACATATCTTCTGTTTTCTACTGCGATATGCATGACGACACACTTCTCTTTGATACCTTTGATACCAAAATTAAACTACAATGGTACAATGGAGATAACCAGATCTGATTACCAGATGATCTGATAACCAGATCTGATTGGCTGTTTTAGCCTTTTTTTGTTAAGGCAGTGATTATGATTGACGAGTAATCTAGGACTGATCTTATTAATGATGTGTAAATTTGTATCAAAGTTTTTTTTGAGAGATGTCACGATTTATGAGATATAATTTTAATGCAGTTCAATCTGTTTATACATTTCTTATTGATTGCTTCGATCTGATTTTTGAATGATAAATTCTTGTCAAATGTAATACCTAAAAACGTCGGAGAGTCATTATACTCTATATTTTGATTATAGAGTTTGAGTTTTAAATTTTTATAGTAATTTTTTTCGATTTAGAAAAAATTATATGACAACATTTACTTGGGGCCATTTTGAATCTCCATCTGTTTAACCAATTTTCAAGTTGATTTAAATATTTATTGATGATTTTTGATATGTTTCCAAATTTTCTGAATATAAAATACGTACAAAGATCATCAGCAAATAGTAGGAAGTATCGTTTATTTTTGCTTGAATTTTTTGGAACATCATTGATGAATATTGAAAAAAGTAGAGGACTAAGGACGGAACCCTGAGGTACGCCCGCTAAAATTAGAAAATCGTTTGTGATCAAGTCATTTAATTTGATTCTAAATCTCCAATTTTCGAGAAAACTTTTGCACCATAGTATTAGATAAAAAGGAATGTTCATTTCAATCATTTTGAATAACAGGCCTTTGTACCAAACTCTATCAAAAGCCGAAGCTATATCAAAGAATAAAGCGCATACCTTTTTTCTACGGTTAAACGATTCAATACTCTTTTGAATTAAATGTATAAGATTATCTTTTGTTTGTCTTTTTTTTCTAAATCCTGATTGTTCGTTTAAAATGATGTTATTGTCTTCTAAGAATTTGATAATACGTGAATAAATAAGTTTTTCTGCAAGTTTAGCCAAACAACTAGTTACGCTAATCGGTCTATAATCTTTTGGGTTTGAGCTATTTAACTTTTTCTTAGGTATCATTGTAATTGTTGCTAGTTTCCAATCACTTGGGATGTGATTTGATACTGCTATCTTATTTAAAAGCTTAAGGATTAAGTTTTTAAAATCTATACTTGCGTTTATTAGTAGAAGATTATGAAGTTTGTCATGACCGACTGAAGCTTTACGGTTAAGTGATTTTAATTGAGAATTTAATTCTTCGATTGTAAAAGAGGAAAATCCATTGTTCTGATTTTTGTCAAATTCATGTTTCGATTTTTCTTCAATTTGGTTTTTAAATTTGTTATCGAAAGTTTTGTCGTTCGCGTCTTGGAAAGTATTTTCGACTATTTTCCCAAACAGATTTGCTTTTTCTCCATCATTTATGTAATTTTTATTTTCGAAAATTAGGATAGGAAATTGATTGTTTTTCATTGAACTTTCTGGATTTTTTATTTGCTTGATTTTTTGCCAAAATGGTCTTGAGGATATAATTTTATTACCCTGTGATTTCACTAGATCTATCCACCGTTTATTTTTAATTGCGCTTATCTCTTATCTCTTTTTTTATAGATTTCTTTTGGTTTTTTCTTCGTCCGTTTTACATTTCAATCGGTTCTTTATTTTTATTAATTCGATTATATAGGCAGGAAATTTTTCGGGCATCGAAGGTTTCTTAGTTGGTATGGCTACATTTGCTGCTTTCAATAATGATTCGGTAATAAATTTGTTTAGTTCTTCAGTATTATTATCATCAATATCGTTAAATTGTGTAGGTAATTAGCTTCTGAATAAATCCCAATTTGCACGTTTATAATTGAATTCTATTTTATCTGCTACCACGTTTTTGGCTTTTGCTTTACCTTTAAATTTAATAAGTATTGGAAAGTGATTACTTCCCATTAAGTCATTTTTTAGCGATTCAAGAGATCTAAAAATATTAAATATTTCAGCGGAACAAAAAGCATAATCTAAAATATCTTGTTTTTTGTTTGAAAACGATTGAAAAGTTGTTTGATCGTTATTTAATTTAATAATATTGTTGAGATGAATAATTTTTTCTAGTTGTCTACCATTACTGTTTTTTGAATTACAACCAAAATTTGTTGATTTACTATTTAGATTACCACATAAAATGAATTTTAGCGGATTGATTTTATTGAATAGTTCGATACAAAGCTTCGATTCAGGGGGGTTATAGTACGTAAATAAGTAAATATCTTTCATATCAAAATTAATTTTAATACATATTCAAGTTTTAAATAATCAAAGTCGTTAATTAGATCGTATTTAATAGATTTTTTGACAAGAAAACAAACTCCACCACCACCATTTTTAGCACCAATACGTTCACGGTGTATCAAATTGTAATCTTCGAATATTAAATTTTTGTATGCTGTTACGTCGTTACATTTTGTTTCATTTATTGACATTATATTTGGTTTGTTTCTTTTCAAAAAGTCGTTAAAAATAGATAATTTGTTTCTTAAGGAATTTGCATTCCAGTGTACTATTGTAAAATGAATGTAAGAAAGAGCTTGATCTGTTATATCATTGTTTACTGTTTCCATAATCGATTAATATATTTGTTTAAGTCATTTACATTTATACCTGATTTCAATGGCACTGGAACGTAACTCACATCGAGTCCATAATGAGTCTCAAAGAAACTTTGATAACTACAGCACTTTTATATTTTGATCAAACTTGGGACAACATTGTCACTGCGTACTCTAGTCGAATTGGTCTTAGTGTTGTCTTCTTAAAATCAAAGAAACCAGAAAACCAAAAAAAACCCAAAGAAACCAGAAGAAACTCGTATCATTCTTTATGCAAGTCGTCTTCTTAGTTGTTTCTTTTTGTTTTTCAGAATTTGATTGTGTTGAAATAAATTGAAATATTATTTAAGATTTGTATAAAAGTGAAGTTTCTTGAAATCATTTTTCAAGTCTTTCACTCAAAGTCATTACATGACTTAAGTGAAAATTATTTTAAGTCAAAATTTATTGAAATTAATATAAAAAATTAATTAAGTTAAATTTGAAATTCATTTTAAATATTATATTTTAACAATATATATTAGACTTTTAAATTAAAATCTTTGCATTGATCTTTGTTTAAATTTGATTTCTTTTAAAAAAAAATCAAAACTGTCTAACCAAGAATATATGTCATAATTAAGATTATTTTTCTTAAATTTAAATTTATCAGCAAGTATGCTGACTTTTTTGTAATATCTACTTTAAAATTATAAAAAACAACACAATCCGAAACAAACTTCTGCAAAAACGTTTATTCAATCAAATTTTGTTTTGAATCCTTAAAAAAAATTTTATTTTGTATTTTTTTTAATTAATAGTATGGGTAAAGTCCCGAGCAGATTGGAATGGTCGCTTAAGTCCCTTTCAGTTTACTTTTTATTTTCAAGGGCTATTGTACGCAGACTGTTAATACAGATTTTAATTTCTTAAATCTTTTGCGAAAAAATAAGTTCAATACAAAAAAATTTTATACATAAAGCATAAATTTTCAAAAAACGAAAATTTGAGAAAAAAAATAAAAATTGAAATAAATTTAAAATTTTCAAAGTTGTTGAATCAAACTATTGCACAGAACAAACAAAAAGAGCTCAACTAGAAATAATTATCTAAAAAAAATTTCAAATCTCTTTTCTAAATGACTTTAAGCAATATTTTTAACTTCAATTTTTTATACCGTAAAAAACCAATTAATAATGAAGAAGAAAACGGCAATAGCAAAGGTCTATCTCGAGTGCTTGGATTAACAGATATATCGGCTTTAGGAATTTCGTCTACTTTAGGCTCCGGTATTTACGTTTTAGCTGGATCTGTGATCGCTAAATATTCCGGTCCAAGTATCATGATCTCTTTCATAATAGCTGGCATAGCTACATTTTTGTCCGGTCTTTCATACGCCGAGCTTGGTGCTCGTGTTCCAAAATCTGGATCTGCTTATGCATACATTTACGTTACAATTGGAGAATTTATAGCTTTTATAATGGGTAATATGATCAAAATTTATAAATATCCAATTTATTTTTAAATTTTTGTTTAAATAATGCATTCAAAACATTAATGATTTAATGATTATATTTCTTTTAAGGCTGGGATTTAATTCTAGAATACATTATCGGCACAGCAAGTGTTTCAAATGCTTTATCACAATATATTGATAAAATAACTGGACGAAAAATAAAGGCATTTTTATCAGCTACTCTTCCAATTAATTCTCCATTTTTGGGTCCGTACCCTGATTTGGTAGCTTTTGGTTTAGTGATGATAGCGACTTGCTGTATGCTTGTAGGTGTTAAAGAATCAGCATTGATGAATAAGATTTTTACCTTGATCAATATTACAATTTTATCACTTATAATCATGACAGGGATGACAAAAATTGATTTATCAAATTGGACAACAGATCCAAAGGTACTAGTAAACTTATTTTTTTAAGAACAAATTTTTTTAAGAACATTTTTTTTTAATCATTAAGAATTTGAGTTGGATTGATAGCTTTGGAGAAAATCAAACATGCTTTAGTTCTTCAAGATGTGGAAATGGTGGTTTCATGCCTTTTGGAATAAGTGGTTTGATAACAGGAGCTGCTAAATGTTTTTATGCATTTATCGGCTTTGATGCTATTGCCTCGACAGGTGAAGAACTAAAAAACCCTAAGAGAAACATGCCTCTAGCGATCTTAATTACTTTGTTAACAACAGCTGCTCTTTATTGCGGAATTTCAATTGTTATTACATTAATGGTGCCTTATTACGTCATTGATTCAGATACTCCTTTACCTCATGCATTTGAGTATGCCAACCTGGATTGGGCAAAAAATTTTGTTTCATTTGGAGCTATTCTCAGTCTAGGTACATGTCTTTATGCTGGAATGTTTCCGATGCCCAGAATTATTTACAGCATGGCATCAGATGGATTATTATTCAGTGTTTTCGCAAAAATTTGGCCAAAATTTCATACACCGTATATTGCAAGCATTTTTTCTGGTTTGTGTGCAGGTAATTTTTAATAGAATTTTATTATTTATTTTATTTTTAATTATTTCTTTATGTAGGATTTTTTGCCGCAATTTTTGACCTTAATGAATTAGTGGAGATGATGTCAATAGGAACTTTAATTGCATATACACTCGTTTCACTATGTGTCCTTATTTTAAGGTAAAGTGAACTTTTTGAAATTAAAAATTAAAATAATAACGGAGTCGTGGTCTCATTTAATTAATCTTTTTATGAAAAATTTTATTATTATGAATTTATATGGCTTTGTGAATTTTTCAACATTTTTTCTCCGGAAAAAATTTTTGAAGCGTCTTGAATCAAATTTTACTAAGTGAAAAATGAAACCAAAGCTGTTACTCAAGATAACCAAAGCTTATTTTGCTCTAATTTCGATTAATCTTTTAAGTATTTTGTCATTTCAACTAAAAATTCCTTTCGGTATTGATAAAAAAGAGTAGGTAATTGTCAATGACACCACGGCTCGGCCTGTCAACACTGACAATTTTTATAAAATTTTTGAATACAAAATAAAAATACAGGTTCAAAATAGTGAATAAATTTTAGTTTTAGCAAATTTTGAACAGTTTAATGAGTTATTAAAAGATATTAAAAAATATTGACTAATTATTTTTCTTATTATTTCTCTCTTTTGATTTAATTTTCTATTTTATTTTCTACATCGCCAGAATTGGCGTTAATTGAATCAATAAATAAAAAAAATTAAAAGATATTGGTTATTAAAAATTAGATCTTTAAATACAACAGACATTTTGACATCTATAGTAAAAGAGATTAATATAGTAAGATGGGGCAATTATTTAATGTGTGAATGTGATAAATTTTTTTCTGATTGAATTTTACGGCAAAATAAAAATAAAAATTTTGACTAAAAAGCAGCATTATGGATAGAAAAAATATCGAGGATTCCGAAAACACCATTACTTTTTACATAGGACCTCGTCAATGAGGTCAAAATTTATGTTTTTGTAAATGGTCTGAAAAATTACCAAATTATCTATTTGCCTAAATGGGTTAAGATTTAAAATTTAAAATTTAATTTAGTGCATTAATGCACTAAATTAAATTTTCACAAGAAACCAAGATACCCAATAGCTCAGATGAGCATGATATTGAAAGTCCTCTGCCTAAGCTATCAATACAAAATAAAAATTAAATTTAAGTATTTTTTATTAAGTCCATTCTGAGTTAACCCTAGCCTCATTAACCCCTTTTGCTAAGGGGGTGAGTCGGAAAATTCGCTCTAATTCGGTTAATGAATTCGGAGTTTTCAAACAAAACTGAATCGATAGACAAAAAATAGAAAAAACAGGTAACCCGGTTAGGCCATCTTACTATAAATAGATTTAATATTATTAAAAAAAATATTTTACATTATACACAATTTAATTACTGTATAATAAGTTACCTATTCTAGATCTTTCATTACATGATTAAAATCTTGAAAACATAGAACTTAGTAGTTTTTTCTGAAAAAAATTTTAGTTCAATAAACGGAAGAATCCTCAGTTACATTTTGGACATTTTAGAACGCTTCAATAAAAATGCACTGTAAAAAAAAGAAAAAATTTTAATTAACTTAAATATTCATTATAGAACAATTTAACTATGTATTTTTATTAAAAATTTTATTAATAAATAAAGAAACCAAAAAGAAAGAATTTTTGAATCAGATTAAAAATTCATTTGAATCCTACATTTGTAATACAATTTAATTTTTAAGAATTATATTTAAATATTGTGATGATGTTTTTTTAATTTATAAATAAAAAAATTAATTAAAATACGCTTTTTAGATACAAACCGGAGGAAGATCTAAATGAAAAGGTTAAACTAATGAGCAAAAAAGATCCTGCTCAAGTAATTGATTTAGATGTCGATGATTCAGATGATAATTTTTTAAGGCGCTTATTTTCACCTACAAACAAAACGCCGAGTCGTTCAAGTTCTTTGTTGGTCAATTATTTGACTTTTTTAATACGTAATATTTAAATGTTTCAATTCTTTTTTAACATGTATTTTTAATTTAGTGATTCATCTAATTATTGTAAGCATTGTAATTTCGAATTCTGTAAATTTTGGAAGATTCGTCGATTCAGTGATTGTGATTTTATTTTTTAATGTCTTTTTACTTGGTTTAATAATATGGCGACAACCGCAAAATACTCTCATACAAACATTTCAGGTAATGAAGTAATAAATAACCTAATAAAATACATTATAATTTTAATTAGGCTCCCTTGGTTCCATTAACTCCGATACTAAGTTCGATGATAAATATTTATCTAATGACTACTCTGTCATTGATAACATGGTTTAGATTTCTAATTTGGTTCATCCTAGGTAAAAAAAATAAATGGAAATTATTACATTATTTTATTGAATTAATTTTAAACAAGGTTTTACAATTTATATGGTTTATGGAGCTAATCACAGTAAAGAAAATAAAAACAAAAATAAAAGACGGTTCTTAACATTTATTTTGAAAAACCATCAAAAAGGTGACAAAGAAATAGAAGAGAAAGTGGAAATAACAAAATTTTAAAACAGAAAAAATGATTTTACAAATTTAGATAAATATTTAAAATGTATACAGTAAAATTGTCAATATTTAAATAATTCAAAAATTTTCACCGAATTTTTTTAGAAATTTTTAACTAATTTTAATAAAAACTTGAACATTCTTTCATACAAAAATTTTTATTAATAAATATTCTTTTATTTTTAAAATTATAAAATTTTCTGTTAATTCGAATCTTTAGGTGAAGTGGCTGTAAATCCTCAAAAAAAACTTATTAAAAGGATGATATTTAAAATTATTTCGCTTTAATAGGTTTCTTTTTTAAAGGGTAAAAAATAATAATTGATGCTTTTGATTTATTCAGAACTGGTGAAATGTCAAAGTCAAGTCTAGAATTGGACTTAAAGTTGTATTGTTTTTCAAGTCAAGTCTAGAATTGGACTTAAAGTTGTATTGTTTTTCAAGTCAAGTCAAAATTTTGACTTTATTTAGATGTTTAGATAGTTTTTTAGTTTTTTGATTTCTTTTTTTAAGAGAAATTGATTGATATTGATTTAAATTCTGTCATTACTGATAAAAACATTTTTTTGGATATTTTTTTTCAAAATTTTTATCTTTAATGAAACCAATGCTTCAATTCTAAAGTCCAAGTCAGACTTTGAATTATTTTTCACCATTTTAACTTAAGAATTTGACTTTTAATTAACTCTTGATTTATTATATATTTTAAAGTGTAAAGAATTTATTAAGTATGGTAATTTTTTTCTTCTGAGCAGAATTGTGAATTTTCATTGATATTCAAAAGCACAGTTCTACTCATACATTTAACAATTTCTTCACAATAGTTCTTTTTGAAAAAAAATTGATTAAATATTAATCTACAGTTAGTTTCTTGCATGAGACGTGTGTGAATTTTTAGAGCTATTGACTAAATTTGAACTAGAAGGCAACATTGAAACAATAAACATGTAATAGCCTCGTCGCAATGTCGAACTAAAATAGGCATAATAAAAGGCATTAACTGAGGAGTTTATATGAGCAAAAGCAGTTGTAATAACTATAGCTGCGGGATGAAGCATATCATTATGGTCGATTATGTAGATTAAACCAAATGGCATCCAGCAAAAAAAATAGGTAATAAATGAAGCAAAAAGGCTCTTGGCAAGCTGTATTTGCTTTTTATGAGAATTACAGCCAATTTTTCCACTATATTTTGATACAAAAAAAAATATTTTTAAATAGCAAACAAAAATGCAAATGCATGGTGTCAACACGTAGCAAAATATGTAAAAGAACCCGAATTCTTGACTCTGGGTTCTATCTGTCATACAGGATAATACTTTTTTGTCATAGTCATAGCCTCCCCATCCTTAATTTTGTTTAGTTTTATTTTTATTAAAAAGATGAATAGATAAAAAAGGCTCTACCCGAAAGATTCGGTGTTCCGAGAGCTATTCCACCAAGCCATGGCAAAATACAAAGAAACATAGTTTTTTTTTTGCTGAAAATTTTTGAATACAAATGATCGTGACATATTTTGATGTATCTAAATTAATATTAATTTTTATTGAATAAAAATTATTTTTTCTTTTTTTTTAATTTTTTGATAAAAATTTACCGATTTAGTGCCAAAAGAGCAATGTTTAGAAGAGAAGAGCCACAAAATATTAAACACAAAAATCCAATAATTGTACATAGTGGTTTTCGGTTGAGAAAAAATTCTTCTCCAGCCAAAACTCCTGATTAAAGTTAAAAAAAATATTTTTAATTCTTTAAAATTACCTATTGCATTAAAACTATTGATCAGTGAACTGATGTGTAAATCGGCAATGCTTAGGTTAACAATAATCCAATAATTCGGTGCATTTAGTTCTTTGTTAAATATTATTGCCAATATTGTAAGTATGTTACCTAGGGGAAAAAATATAAAACAAAATATCATTAAGGTTTTAATAAATTTTTACCCAAGAAGCCAAAAATAATTCCAAAAAAAGTTAAAACTAAAAAAGCTATGTAAAGTACTAGATTATTTTGGATATGGTCAATGCCGCCATAATAATGTGTGGGATCGAATGATTCATTCAGATTAAAAATATTCGAATTTGAATTTGATAATTTGTGAATTAAATGGTGAAGAAACATTTTGCACTAAAAAAATATTGATCATGAGTCATTTTATATTTCTATTGTTATAATTATCGTCAATAATTAAGCGGACTTAAAGGATTTCCTTAAATTATTTTTCAAATTTTTTAAAATAATTGTTGAAACCAATTTTCCAATTGAAATTCTTCCTAAAAAATCATTCCTATCTCAAAATAATTTGAAATAAAAGGAAACGGATTTCTGAATGCTTCTGGTTTTAATGTATTAGCTGATGTGTTTATTTCAATAGCATGAAAATATATGATTCAATTCCCATGATCGTTATCAAGATTCTCATGCAAACTAATTTTATCAAATGTATTAATAACTTCCTCTCTAATTTTTATAGACCTTTATTCATTTAACAATCAAAAAATCAAAAAATCTTTTCAAAATTGATCTTTTTTGAATGATCCTTAGTGATCCTTATAAATAGAAGGAAGCGATTCATAGACTCCAGGACTTTCTTCAAAAAAATAGCTCGAATAGTAAATTTTGGTTTCACCGTTGTTTTGAGGCGATTCTTGATTAAATTTTTTTCTATCTAAAATCAAAAATAATTAAAAAATGAATTAAACCTAAAAAATTTATTTACAGATATATTTATTTGGACTTGGTATCAAAGTTAAATAATCATCATGATCATTTGCATCACTCAATCTTGAGTTGTTCATCATGCTTCCCCGACTATTATTCGATTTTCGATTTGTTGCAAAAGGACTTGAATTTTTGCCTGATCTATCATTTAGTCTTGATGCTTGGGCTAAATTTACCTAAGTTCATCAATTTAAATAAATAATTAAACATTTGATATACAAAAAACCTTTCTTAAAACTTCTCTATGGTCGTATTTATTTCTGAATCGAGATCCTTGTCTTGATCTATAATCAAAATCGGAGTCATCATTTTCATCTGAAAGCTCGTCATATACTAAACTGTTATCAAAAGAGATTTTTTTGGTAAATGTAGGTCTTAAACCATACTCGATGCTAGACTTTCTATGAGCGGATTTATATTCATCAAATGAATCTTTGTATTTTACATAGTGTCGGTCAATTATGGCTTTATAATTTGGATCACTTTTGCTGGTTAGATTATCAATAGCTAGTTTTCTTACGTCATATGTTTGGCGTTTGAACTTTTTTCCTTCTTTGATTGCAGCAATTTGTAATCTTTGGCATACTGAGCACAAACCAGTCTCTCTGTCTATCAGATGAGGCATTTATGCTAGGCTTAATATTAATATTAATTTTTAAAAAATGTTGTTTGATTAAAAACTGAGTTTTTCTTTTATAAATTTAAATATTTATTTAAAAAAAAACACCTTTTTATTTATTTTTATTTGAATTAATCTCAAAAACTTTTTCTGATTCGGTTTAAAAAGCGTTAATTTCAAATCTAAAGTATGGTCAGGTGTTAATTTAATTATAAATTCTATTGTATTTCAAAGTTGACTAAGATTCGAGGATTAATTATGATTTTTAAAGAATCAATCTATTATTTGATTTTGAAAAACAGTGATTTCGACCATTCTAGAATGTAAAATTCTTTAGAAAGGTTTGGAATATTTTATAAAAATTAGAGAATTTCTTTCCCTTTAGATTTAATTTTAAATAATTATATTCTAACGGGTGATGCATAAGTAAATGGACAAAAATTAAAAGCGAATATCTCAAAAAATAAAAATGATATTAAGTTCTGTTTTTTTTTCTGATGTAAAGAATTTATTTTTCAATAGAATTATGATTTTTAAATAATGAAAAAAATCCATCGTGACCGATTTTTCTGAGCTTTGCTTTGACCCCCGTCATAAGGGATTTCACAAAATTTAAGTCAAATTCCTTCAACTTTAATTTAATCCGGTTAATCAGCTGTTGCTCTGTTGAGGCTTGCCAACCTCCCTCGTATACTTTTTCACTCAAACAACCCCAAAAATTTTCGATTGGGCGCGCTTGAAGGACTAAGTCAGGCCAAAAAACGTAGTAAAGGTCTTCATGATACTCATGTATAAATGGGAGCAGTCGTTTATTCAAGCATTCGTCGATATAGATGCTCGAATTGATGGCAACCGTCTTTGATAATCGAAAAAGAAGCTTAGACATACCTCGATCAGATATGGCTATCCAAACAAGCACCTTCTTTGGAAACTTTTCTTTTCCAGCAAACCGAACACTGTCCGGACTAGTAGACTTGTCATTTGTGTAATATCCAGCATTATCCGGCATGTTGTCGGCAATGTGAAATTTTAGTACAAAAATTACAGTACAAAACGTAAAAAGTTTATAATTTTTTTTCTAATCATGCAAAAATGGTTCTGGAAAGAGTACAATATTGTAAAAATTTGTACAAACGAATTCCTAACTCTGCAAAAACTCTGCAATTTATTGCATAGTTTTATCAAATATTTTTTGATGGTGTGTATTTTACAGAAAATTGCAGAGTTTTTGCAGAGCTTGGAATTCGTTTGTACAAATTTGTACAATATTGTACTCTTTCCAGAACCATTTTTGCATAATTAGAAAAAAAATTATTAACTTTTTACGTTTAGTACTGTAATTTTGTACTAAAATTTCACATTGCCATGTTGTCGCCCGCCAAAGTAAAGTACTTTTCGTCGTCTAAAATAAGCGAACATGGTGAACGATATAGCATATTTGAAAGTTTTTTACTCAATTCCTTGGCTTTCTCATGCTGTACGGCGCTATATTTTGGTGTTTTTTCACGTTTACGATATGAAATATCCATTTTTGTTAACTGCCGGCCAACTGTTGTCTGGTGGACATTAAATTTTCTTGCTAGACCCCTTTGACTCACTCCAGTTCGGTTATTGGTCAATCTCTTCAGTTTTGTCTTCCTTGCAGCTGTCCAGGTAGTTGGACGACCCGTTCTCTTATTGTCCTTGATCGGATCTCCAATTTGAATACGGTTGATCGTATTATATATAGTGCTTCGAGCGATTCCTTGCTTAGTAAAGTGCGCCACAATGTCGGATTTTGCCATTTGTGAAATCATCTTTTGACTGTTTTTCGAAAAGCCTCTCGTTCAGACACAGAAAGTCCCATTTTAAAAATTTTTTTTGCAATATTATAGCTAATTTTTAGTAGTTTATAAATAAATATATATATGATCTCCTGATCATTTGCATGATCGGGCAAGTTAACTTAACTTTTGTCCATTTACTTATGCATCACCCGTTAAACAGTTAATTGATTTTAACAATTTTAAAATTTCATTTTTTTAAAAAGGATATAACAAAACCGATATCATAGAATTAAAAAAGACTTAAAAATACATAAGATCACCAATTTGCATAATTTTGAGAGTTCCTTTCCTTTAGAAAATAACAGGCAAAGTTAGACACTTTTAAAATTATATTGTACTTGAATCTTAGAATCGGAATAACTTAATGATATTACAGACCCCTCGATAGTTAGCTAAAGATCTAGAGAATATAACTAAATAGTCGAGTTGATTAGATTTGACTTTTATTTATTTGAAAGCTCATACAAGTGATAACCCCAAAATACCATGCACTACGAGGTCCGGTTTGACCCTGCTTCCACCATACAACCATATAATATGAGCAGAAATTCTGAAAGATCGAAAAACACTATATTCATTCCGAATATATCAGCCGATCCTAAAATTTCAGCCATTTACGTCTAGAAATGCAAAATTTATTAAAGTCTAAAGATTTATTTTCGAAATTTTAAAAAAAGCTAATGATTTTATGTCATCAAGTCTCAATTTTTATCTTTTTACATTGTTACTTTATCTAACCAAGCTTTGTTCAAAATGCAAAATAACAAAACTATTTTAGAAGAAACATTAGTAGATAAAAAAGCCACGAATAGAATTGATGAAGAAAGAAATCGACTATTTTAATCGTTTAATATTTCAATGGAACAATCCCATTCTATTTCTTTAATTGATTCATATAGTTTTAAAAACTGAGCTTTTTTGTATACCAATAATAGAAAGACAACGAGAATCTGATAAACAATTAAAATAGTCGGTTTCATTCTTCATCTAGTAATTTTTTGGCTTTTATTTATCTACTAATGCTAATTTTAAAATAGCTTTAATTCTATGATATCTGTTTTGTTATATTCCTTTAAAAAATTCAATTTTGGAGTGATTTATGTCCTTCTAATCAATGCTTTGAACAATTGAATTAAATCTTTTAGTATTGTTTTATTTTTAATAATAAACCTTTAATTTTTAAGGTAATTCAAAAATTCATATTTTAGTGTTCATTTTTAAATAACCTTTGATCCAAAAACAATTAAATATTTATCTTTTTATTAACGATCAAAAAATAGTTATACAGCAGTAGCAGTAGCAGTATTTTTTACTATAGCTGGCTGGCGATCGAATCTGCTGGCAAGGCACACTAAAACAGCTGATTTGATTGTTTGCTTTTCATCCAGCAATCAATGCCTTCTTTAAAGTTGTTAACATTGGAGGCTTCAACTAATCTATTCCGCAGCCAGTTCCATATGCTAGCGGTTCTGTTGAAAAATGTTTTCTCTATGTTGGAGCGTCAAAAAAACATTGATAAAGTAAGGAAAATATTGAGTTCACTTAAATAATAAATCTAAATGTGATTTTAGTTTCGCTGCGCTCCTTTAAGATACCGTTTGCGAGAACATTTTAGTGTCACCTGCATGCAGAACAGTATCAAATGCTTTCGTAGAATCCATCAAAATCATATCAGCAATAATACTTTAATCAAGAATCATTGAGATGAAATCTAGAGTTTCCAAAAGATAAGATGTACATGACTTTTCCTTGAGAAATCCATGCTGTTCTATTGATAAAATATTATTCTTTTAAAGATAATGTTCTATTTTGGTTCTTATTATGCTTTCAGTTTTTGTTATTAGGATGCGATCAGTATTTGATTCGTATTTCTGTATCGAGTATTTGAACTTTGGGTTACTTTTACCAATACACAGATATTATATTTTGTTCATATTTAGGCGTATTAACCAAGTGTTCCTCAACTCTGTTATTTTTTCGATGTCTTGTTGCAGACAAAATTTCTGTCATTTCTCTGATAGGCTTTACGCATATTCAGATTTATACTACTTCCTACCAGAAAGTGATCGCTATAAATGACAGCACCTTTAAAGACTTTGGTTTCTTTTAGGGAAGACCTGTATCTGTTATTAGTCATTTCAAGACCAAAGACGAACCCAATCACTACAACATATATGAAAACGTCAAGAACTAGGGCATCATCGAGAAGTCAAAGAAAATAATAGAAGATCTTCTCAAAATGACTGGATCGTTACATGGATGCTGATAGCTATCATAAGCTATCAAATTTTTATTTTGGATTTTGATGTTAGTTTATGTTTAATTTTCTGATTATTTAATACAATTAAACTTAGGAGCTCACTCTTTTAATTATTATATTTTTTTAATTATTTTATTTAAAAAAAATTAATTAATTATTAATTAATATCATTAAATTAATATGATCGATATTTAATAAAATTAATTAAAATTATTATTATTAAATTTAACTAGAATTATTTAAATAATTTAAATTATTATAATAATTAATTTAATTAATTAATTTTAATTTACTTTTAAATTAATATTATTATTAAATAAATTCTCTTAAACATTACAATAATAAACATATAAATAATTTAATTAAATGGATTTGTAAGTTTATAATTGATGAGGTTTTTTTAAATCTATTTCATTTGTTTATTTTTTTAAATTGTATTTTTTGTGGTCTCTGGTCATTATTGAAGTATCAAGATTAATTGAATGATTACAAAAATATAAAGAGTAAGTATAATGTTGTGTACTTATTCCAAAAGTTTTTATTTTGAGGAAAAAATGAAGCAAGTTTAAAGTTTGATTTCAAGTTGTCATTACAAAATTTTTAATACATTTTAATTTTAATTTTTTAAATAATTTAGTATTTTTAAATAAATCATTAATTATTTTGCAAAGACAGTTCATCATTTTTTTAATTTTCATGAAAAAAAAATTGTAAATTTTTTAATTTTTATTGATTTTTCTTCAAAAGATAAAATAACTTTATAAAATTGAACGAAAAAAGACTGATCAAAAACAAAAAAAAATTTTTTTATACCAAAAAATACTATAATTTACAAAAATTCCCACTAAATCAAACTATCTACACATAAATGGAGATAACTTAATTCTAGCTTTACCTTTAAGTCGTCACTCAAACTATTCCGATTGGACACTCCGGTACAGCAGTCGACGCATGGTGGCGCAGTCTAGCCCATTTGTCCAGTTGAAAGCAGCATTGAATTTAGATTTAAAATAAAAAAGAAAAAATAAGAATCACATCGGACCCCTGTGCTGAATTAAATCCACTTCCTGAGCTAATTAATGATGCTAGTTTTAATTTAAAACTTTCAGAGCGCTAAAACTTATGCAAACGTCTTTTCCCGAAGCAACATTGACCGATTTGCGTACCTCACCCGTTGCCATTTACGCACACCAATTCTCTTCCTAATTTAGAAACAAACCGAGGCCTAATTGCCAACAATTCAATCGCTTATTGATGGAAATTTAAAAACATTTGAGTTTGAAGCTAAGTAAACTTTCAAGTAAAGCCTTTCTGAATGCGTGGATTTCAAATTAAAAAAAAAAAGTATCGTAAATTCGTCAAGTGAATTAGGGTAATTGGTAACTGGCTAAAAGCTTGATAAATTACATAATTTACAGTCGATATAGATATCAGTCTCATTGCCCAAACTATTAGGAGAGCTTGAATTATCTTCGATTAAATTTATTTTGTACTCTATTAGGTCTTTTTTACACGCTTCCAATGAATCGTAGGCGAGCATGTTGCTAACTACTTGTAATTTTATTGTTGGACGGTAGCTAAATTTTTTAAACATTTAACAAATTAGTTTTTTAATTTATTTAAATATCCCCTACTAAAAAAAGTGTGAACACTAGCTAGTCTGTCAATGATACTTACTTTTTTTATATAAAAAAAAATACCAGCAAAAACAAAAAAATAATAGAGAAATAAATGCCAAGATCCATTTTTGAAAGTTAAAAAATTAGATTCAAGTGCCAATGGATTTTAGCCGGAAAATTGGGAAAAAGAGTGGTCAAAGAAAAAGAAATAAAAAATTTTAACTGTGGACTCACGATTTAATGATGATTTTTAGTGCTTGCTTTCGCTCTCGGTCAATAAATTGTTCAATCAAGCATTTGCACATAAAATTTGATTTTTTATATAATTTAAAAAATTTAACGTAATTATTTAAAAGCCACGCTTGTTTAAGTTCAAGTAAGTGTTTTAGTTTAGCATCAAAAGAGTACTTTTGTTTTATTTCCTTAATAACTTGGTCAATGTCTAAAAAAAACATTTTAATAATTTTATTTCAGTTGTGAAGTTGAACTTACCTTTATGGCTCTTAGTAAGCATGTTGTACAAAAGACGATAACCAATAAATTCAGCACTGTTGTCCGTATATGATTCAAGGGAAATATTTTTAGACGAAACAAGATTATACAAACTTTTAAGTTGATTTTGACACTGGTTAAACTCATCACGGTCTTTCTACAAAATGAATGGATTAAAAATGAGAAAATTTTTTTTATTAATTTTATTACATTTTTGATCGCGATTCGAGCATGGGTCTCGTACACATGGATCGTAAACTCATTTCGAATTTGTTGTACCTTTGATAATTAAATTTTAGAAAAAAGTCAACTATGATTTTTTTAGCACATCTATCTCACAAAGTAAGGCTTCATTTTTTTTTATAGGAAACTACCAAAAAAATGAAACAATTTTTCAAAATGTCAAATTTCAAGATAAATGTTGGGCAAAATTTTACATTGAACTTTATCATATTTTTTGTGCAATATTCCACAATAAAAATCCAAAATAAAAATTACACAATTAAAATTAAAAATTATTTAGATTTGGTCGAATGCTACTTTTCTATTCATTTAAACTAGTTAGAGTAGAAAAAGAATTAAAAGATTAATTGGAAAAAAATGCAGTAGTAGAAAATTAATCACTCTAGAAATTAAACTTTTCATTATAAATTATAACAAAAACAATTAAATGATTAAATAATTTTTTTAGATAATAATAAGCAATTTTTTTCTTAAAATGTTTAATCTTTGAATATAAGGTTATGTGAAATTCAGAATCACAAAATGCTAAAAAAAAGAAAATAATTAAAAAAAATTGAATAAATTTTTTTCTTAAAGTTTTAATTAGTTCCGTGATCGCGACATATTGCAATATTTAAAGTTGCATCAAATATCAATGTCTGCTGCAAATTTAGCAGAAATTGAATTTCAATATATTCGATCGTAGTGCAATTTGAAGAGATTTTGCAAATCATTAGCAGACTTTGATAGTTGGTACAACTTAAAATGTTGCACTATGTTGCATTCACGGAACTGATTTTAAACTTATAGAAAAAAAATTATTCAAATTTTTATCATATTGTTTTGTTCTGTTCTTTTGTACCGAACTTCACAATATCAAATATAACAATCTATTTTTAGTTGAACATATATTTTTTTTAGTTGAAAATAATGTGATTGGAATTCTTTTAAAATAATTGATAGTTTTGGTATGCAAATTATGGTTCAAAAAATAAACAAAAATTTAACGTTACCTAATTTTAGTCGCTGCAGCTATCCTGCAAGTCTGCAAAATAGTAAAGCAAACTACAGTGTTGTTAAAAAGACTAAAATTTGGGATTGTATTTTACTTAAAATAATTGATAATTTTTGTATGTGAATTTTGGTTCAAAAAATTAACCAAAATCTAACGTTACCTAATTTAAGTCTCTTCAGCTACAATTCAAGTCTGCAAAATCCTAAAGCAAACTGCAGAATTGTTGCATAGACTAAAATTTGGCTTGATAAATTAGATTTTGCGGAATGAGTTTAAAAAAAAAATTAAACATTTATTGATTTTTTTCCATATTTGATGTTCCAAAATTCACATTGCTTTTTTAACAATTCTCTAACTAAAATCTCATTTAGGCATAAAATGAATTTTAACATAATTAAAAGAATATCTCATAGAAGAAGTATTTTTTGAAGCTATCAAATTGTGAGAAAAATGCAAAGAAATTTTTTTGTAATGTTACAGTCAAGTCTTGGCGAATGGCTTTCATTTGATCGCATATGTAGCGATAGTCATTGGTTTTTTGAAACTTGGTCAAAACGTAGTCCAAAGAATGTTTGAGTACTCGAAGAGGTCTCACATTTGACGGGTCGGGCGGCTAAAAATTCGAAAAAAAATATTTAAAAAATTTTATTTTTTTGTTTTATTTTAAAAAAAAATAAAACTCACGCCAGTCAATCTAAGGTATTCTTTTTCAAGCTGTTGACTCATACCTATGCAAATGTTCTTGGCATGCAATGCTTCGCCATGTTCTATATCCTGCTCCTGTAAAGAAGAAAAAAAGTTAAACAAAAACAAAATTCACATTTTAAAATGTACCCGCTCCAATTCAAATATGCTTTTCATCGATTTCTTAACAGTGCTCAAAGAATAAAGATTATTTTCAGATTGAATTTTTCTGCCAAAACAAAACACAGGTCGGTGCGTGGCCTCTTTGATCAAAATTTCGTGTTCCTTTCTCTTCTGGTCCATTAGAAATTTCCTTCGCTCTTTTTTGCTCATTTTTTTGCCATTTTTTTTGGGCGTCGGTCCCAGTCGATCCTCGACAAGACCGCCTCTGGGCTCGTCAGAGTCGCCCGACTCGTCCGATTTTCTCTTCAAATTTTTTGACTTACTTTTTTTGAATCTGATAAAATTCTCGTCCTCATCGGACTCGCTAGTGGTTGACTTTGACGAGCCGGAGGCGGTCTCACGTGACCTCGACCTCGACCTCGACTTTTTCCTCTTCATATTTTCCTTAATAGTGGCCATCAGGCCCATTTTGCACTTTTGCTCTTGCTGCGCCTGTATCTGCCTTCGCTTGGCCTCGATCTGCTGCGCCACCAGCTGCTGCTGTCTCTTCTGCTGCTCTATTTGATACTGAGACAACGGAGCTACTTGTCTGATGGCGGCCACGTCGGGCAGAGGCTCACTATCCCACACAATATTCAGGTCAGCACGTATCTTGAACGCGTCAGTGATCCTTTTCTGCAGATACTTAGTCACCTGGTCCTCACTTACTTGTTTTATATTCTGGTAATGCTGATAGACCCTAGCACAGTAGCTTTTAAGAGCATTCGGCCATTTGTTTATGTCAAACACAATGTCTGAGCCTTGTTCTTTTTTAATCTCCTCGCTCTTAGCCTCTTGTTGAGCAGGCGGCTGCTGCACAATTTCCTTAGCCTGTTGCTTACCACTTTCTTGTTCTTTAATTACGTTAGCGATCGATTCAGTGAATCGCGATTTTCTTGACTCTGACTTAGCCTCGGAGGAGAATTTAATGTTAATCTTAATTTTGGACTCAGTGGAGACCTCGGTCGGCTTAGTCTGAGGAGGCGGCGGCGGAGGAGTAGGCGCAGACTGGGACGGTGTCTTGGGAGTCTGCGTGCCAAATGGGTAATTAGAGTATCCTTGGGTGGCGGCTGCAGGGTTTTGGCCATATGCCTGCATTATGGCCGCTGCCTGAGTCGGATTGTACATGGAGTAAATGTACTGGTAGTACTGTTGATAGTATTGGTGGTAGGCGGCAATGGCGGCCGGGCTAGAGCCGACTGGGGGGTAGGCGAATGCCGGACCAGTCGGGCCTGCCGCGCTAGAGCCTACCGATTGTGTCGGTGGCGGAGTGGGTGTTGAATTTTTTGCCGAAAGAGACATGTCTGAAAGAGTTGGTAGCTATTGCTTTTTTTTGTTGGGTTATGATAGATTTTTGTAAAAGAGAAAATGCGTTGTTTGTTAGAGATTTATTTAGAAATGATTTTTTTCTTTTTTCACCAAGAGTAAAAATTCTAATTTTGTAATTTCCTAGCAAAGAGAAATTGCAGGCTTTTTATAATTAATGAATATACATAATGTTGGACTCGCGATTGGATGAACTGTGGCCATAAACATAAATTATTATTTTTATATCATGCTTTTTCTTGCTTTTTAGCTTTTAGCTACATAATTCAATTGATTCTAGTCTCACATCTGTGTCAAACATAATTTGTTAATTTTTATTCAAAATTAACTTAACATTTTTTCAACATAAATTATTGCAATTGTTCAATCTAAGCGAAATAAAGATGTCTAAACAATTGAGTTGTCTTTATCTATTTATTTGTTTATCTGTATCAACTAAAAGCTCCTTCAGAATATAAAAAATAATAAAATAAAGCTAAATAAAAAAAAATTAATAAAAGGATAAACAAGTTAAAAGAAAATTACAAACGATATTTTGAAATAACTTTGATAGTTCAAGAAAAAAAGAAGAAATTACTAGGTAGCAATTAAACAATGTAGTTGGGTATTCGATAAATCTTGATTCGAAACTTGTCTTTTAACCAGAGTTGCTTAAAAGTTACAAGTCCCAATTCAAATCCAAGCCCCTACTTTTTTTTTTAAACGGTAAAAATAGCATTTGGCCCCCACCATAACTACCTGGAATGCCAAAAAATTCATGTTGCTCGGACTTTTTTCAAAAAAAAAATTTATCTCTAAGTCCGGATTAGGAATTTTTTATTAATGACTCGGATTTTAATATGGGACTTTAAGCAACTTTTCTTTTTACTTTTTATATTTGTTTAATTTATTTTTTTTTATTTTTTTTTATTTCAAAATATTTTTTTAAATTGAGATGAACACAGATAGCTCATCAATCAATGTATGTGTATCAGATATTATGGAAGGGGCATCATTTAATAAATTAAAATATTTCACTAGTTTTATTTAGCATGAGAACATAATTTTATTGAGCCAAGCTTTGGTATGAGCAAATTATTAATGGCTATAATTTATAATTTTATCAGAATATTATTTTTTAATAATATGCTAATTCAGATTGAAATAGGTGAAGTAAAAAGATATGATTTTAATTTTCTATAAATATTTTCTAACTGGGGCTAAAAGTTATTTTGCTTAATTTATTATTTTTTTAAACTTAACTCATTTGAATTCAGATTTTGAGCAATTTCTAATTTTGACTTTTTTAAGCCTATGTTATTATTTTAATAAATGAATAATAAAAATTATAATAACAAAAAATTTAATTTGACAATCTCTAAGACCCTTAAAAATTAGCAGTAGAAACGATTCCGATTTTTTCAAAATAAAGCAAATAGAAATTTCATAAAATCCTAAAAAAATATTGAAATTTAAATAATTTTACGAATCATGCATATTTTTGGGTTTAAATTAGCATTGGTTAATGCTTAATGAATAATATAATTTATTATTTTTGTCTTGTAGAGCGTATCTTGAGTTCTCTTTTAGTAATAGCTAATAATATTCGAAGACTGATTTAGAATTAATATCTTTTTTACAAAGAAAACCAACAACAACAACACAATATAACATAAATCTTTTTATACATATTCATTTTATATTTCAACCAGTGACAATTTAAGTATAAAAATTATACTTGGATACTAAATTAAGGATCACTAAGGAAATCCACCAGAGTCCAAATTAAACATATTTTCACGCGTTAACAGTTTTAATCTCTTTCGAACGTGAATGTTCATTAGATAGAAAAATACAAAACTCAATTAAACATTTTTGAATAAAATAAAACGAATTAGGTTTCAAATAAATTCAATACATAAATAAATGCGGAAAATAAAAAAAACACTGTTGAAAATGTTGCAGTGCAAATTTTGATTTTAAAAGTATTGCTAGAGTAATAATAAATTTGGTGTTTAATTAAATTTCAAAAATTATTTGTGTTCTTTCATTTTGTTAAAGATGTCGGATATCACTTATCGGAAGTGACATAGTCGCAAAGGTTTGCCATTCCCTTCAACAATATGAATGAAAAAGCTACATAAAAGTATTCAGTTTTTGATGATTTTTTAGGAAAAAAAGAAATTATTTGATAGCAATTACGCAATCAAGTAGGATATTCAATAAAAACTGGGTAACATTCATCCTACATTTACCTCCGACCACTAATAGATTTGAATATGTCCTAGATTACGACATAGATAAAAATATTTGAAATTATTATTTCATTAAACCCTTTTTTACCATGTATTTTAAATTTTATCAGAATGGAAATTAATGATGCGTATTTATTTTTGATAAATGTTTCAAATAATGATAAGCATAATGTACATGTCTGAGGCTCTCAAACATTTTGCGACTTTAGCAGCTATTTGCATTATATTTATTGTCATTCTGTATTTATGATCGATTTCGGTTGATTTATTTTACTCATTTTAATGTGTCGTGATAACCAATTCATCCACTCTCCTTTCTCTAGTTGTAGTCTAATATTTGTAATTAGTGATGAAATCGAATATGCATATTCGAACAGATATTTGGATAAAGGAATAATTAGCTTTTCGAATGAAAATTAGGTTCGAATATAATATCATATTATTTCAAAGTTTGAAAATAAATAAATTCGAAAAATAAACTTGAAAATTAATTTATTTTAATAAAAAATTGAATTTAATTAATATTCGATTTAATTTTCGAAAACAAAAATTACTCAAAACAATATTTGAAAATAAAAAAAATTTGAATGAAAATTTGAATTAAAAAGAATTCAAATAAAAAATTGATTTTCGATGCAATTTCGATACCAATATTTATGCCAAATTTTGACCAATCAACACCACTCTTCTAAGATTTTCTGGACTTATTTTATTACGACAGTCCCATATACTATACCCAGTACAAGAAAAAAGTTACTTGAGTAGCTAGCATTACAATAGTTGCAGTGCCTCATATCACCCAGTAATGTGGAATGATGATAAATTATAGAATTATTTTTGTATTCTTTTCTCTTTCGAGGATTATTTGTTGTTGTTGGTGTCATTTGGAAACTACTTATCCCTTGACTATCAGACACTTCATTTTTTTATAATTAAAACAAGTATTTACAGTTACAATGTCTAATTTACTTTTTTAATTTTATTAATAGTTTTTGTAAATTATTGACAAAAAAATTTCATAAATTATTTGTTTTAATTGTTACAAAATTTTTAAAATACGATCTTGAACAAGATACTAAATAAAGAAATTAAATATCATAAAAGCAAAAACAACTTGATTTTTGAATTAATATTCAAATTCAAAATTTTTCAAATATTTTATTCAAATTTTACTATTTTTAAATTTTTATTAGAATTTATTTAAAATTCGATTTTGTTTTTAAATACAATTTTAGTTCGAATTTAATTTCAAATAAAAGTAATTTTCGAATTTAATTTCAAATATAAAAATTAATCAAATTTAAATTCAAATTTATCTAATTTTCAAGTTTTTATTCGAATATATTAATTTTCAAATATTCTTTTCAAATTCTGTAAATATTCAAGTTTCGATTTGTTTCAAAAAAAGTAATTCGATTTCATCACTACTTGTAATCTTCTTTTCATCATTTGCATGGCATTTATATTTTTTTTCTGTTAGGGGACCTCAGATTAGCTGCATATTCCAAATTGTACTCCAGAAACGCCGAATTTAACAATTTAAAATACCTTTTTTTTATTGTACAAAATTAAATCAATGGGTTGCCTTTTTAATCTAAATGCTCTATTAGGTAAACTTTTTATATTTATTGATCTTTTCGGGACTGTGTTTGTGACATATACAGTATGGCAAAAGTTTAGAAATTAATTATTTTATTTATCTAAATTTTTTTACAAATATTAGAGTGCAAAAGAAAAAAAATAAAAGCACTAATTTGAAAATATTTTAATTCTTAGACTCAAGGGGTTAGGATAAGTAAGTATACTATAATGAGATATTTCCAAAAAAAATGGTTTAGAGTTTCATACAGTTGTCAGAAAACCGCTTCTTAACAAAAAAGATAGACATAAAAGATATAAGTGGTGTAAACAGAGACTTAATTGGACAGTTTGTGATTGGTCCAGAGTTATTTTCTACCGAGATTTTAACTTCGGATCGCTGGATTCAAAGTCCAGAGTGCTAACCATTACACCATAGAACCTCTTATTGATTAAAAAAATAAAATAAATTCTGTAAATTGATTTTCTAAAACACAAATTTTAATTTTACTTTAATTGTTTTTTTTTTAATAAGAAAATATTTTATCAATAAAAAAATGCCTTATCAATTAATTAGATTTAAAAAAATATTGATAATTAATTTGTAAGGATTTATTAAAAATCGAGGGCCAGGGGCAGGTTATTATTTATGTTCTATTACAACGAGATATAACAAAAAACTTACTATTAAATCCATCAGATTAAGTATTTTTAGTTTATCTCTTATTTTATTTAAAAAAATAGAAATGTAATTTTCAAATTATATAATATCAAATATAATATCATAATTTTAATATAATATCAAATTTTAGTAAAATTTAATATTCGATATTCGAATTTCCCTTCGTTCAGACTAAAATTTGACATAAGTCAAAAAATTTGACGTTTTAAAATGACCGTACTGGATCCTATAATGAAATATCGTCTTTAAAAAAAAAATTATGATAATTGATTTAACTTTATTTTCATTTTAAAGAAATTAATTTTTAATTTTTCTCGATATTTTTATTATTAAATTTTACAAAAGCATCAAAGGGCTATTTAGACTCATTAAATATCCAAAATGATTCAATTTTAATTGTGGTATTACAACGAAAAATTTTATCTTGCAATGAGTAAAAATTCAAGTGAAAAATCGGCTTTGCCGAAGTTGCGAAAAGCGTTTACCATTATTGTTCTCTTGAATACAGTATGTATCAATAATTGAACAACAATTTTTTTCTTTAGGAATATCAAAAGATATATTTATTTTAAATAAAATTTATTTTTTAAAGGCATTTTTGATCGAAAGAATGACATTTGATTTTTTAGGCTTCATGTTTAGTATGATTATTGCAGATTTTTTGTACTTAATGTTTTTGTTAATCGGACTTTTTGGTGTGATTCAATTCAGAGTTAATTATATTGTGTCAGTGAGTATTAATAAATTATTTATTTTATTGAATTATTTTTTTGTTTTAAAGTTAACTTTGACAAGCATGATTTGGATTGCATGGAACATTTTTATTATATGTGTTTATTTAGACATAGGAAATTTAAATAGAGTAAATTTTTTTATTTGAAAGTTATTATTACCCTCTTGTTCAACTATTTGGGAATGATAGATCGTGGCAAAATATTTAATATTTTCTTATTCCAAGTATGATCCAGTATTTTTGAATTTAAATACAGGCAAAACCAGCTGGTGGTTAACATCAAATTTTGGTTGTAGCGTGGAAATATTCAACGAATTAGAAAAACTTCAAATTCAAGAACAATTGGACTCTGCGAATGCACTAAATGCAGAAAAAACAAATTCGACAATTTTTTCCAAGGAAAATTTTATCTACAGCTTTGTTTCATTCAATTCGGATTCCAAATACAAATATCTAAACAAATTCATTTCATCTAATTGTCTTATTCCATTTTATTTGATTGAAATAATCCATTCATCGATAATGATTTTAAAAGCAGTATTTAAGCTACTTAAATTTAATGCCTCTTTTATTTAAATTTTTTATGTCAAGATTCTGATCATAATTTTCGGCTTGCTAGTATCAAATGCTTTGAATGAAGAAGACGACTCGTGTAAGAGCTTATTTTGATTAAACCAAAAACATTTCAAAATTTTTTAAGTTGACTATATAGGCGGATTTGACACCACTCATATGCTATCTCAAAATTTGAATTTGGACCCCGAAACGTTACCTAGAAGTGGCCATATTAGACTGGAACCATTATATGCGTAAATTGAATTTCTTAAAATCATTTAACTCAATTAATTTTCCATTTAATTTAGATCCAAATGATTAATGGAAAGCTAAAGATATGTAAAAATATTTCGAAGTTGATGTAAAATTTTGATTTTTTTAAATCTCAGAATTCAGGACCTGATTTCTTGTTTTTTTTTAATTTTATGTTGTTATCTAAAATAGTTGATCTTATATGTTACACTATTTAAAATTTTTGGAAAAAAATTGCATACTAGAAAAGAGATTTTGTAAAAATAAGATTATTAAATAATAAAATTTTTTGATAAATAAAACAAAAACTCTAACTCTATTTTTAACTGAAAAATAAAAATATACTTATGCCGAATAAGAAATTAAAATTGAAAAATTTACAAAAAACATAAAAAGCAGAAGATTTTGACTTTGAGTAATAAATTAAACCCAACGTATTCCGTAAAGGTTTACAGTATTGAATTTGCAAGAAGGTCGAAGTTATTTAGTTATGTAATGTTATTTAGATTTTCGAAATTTTACTTCTTTTTTCGTAAATTGTAAAAGGACAAAAAAGCCTCTTTTTAGCGCTTTTCTATTTATTTTATTATGTTTTAGGCTTTCTTCTTAAAAAATTCTTGTTTTAGGCTTAGATTTCGTAAAATTACACTTTTTTACAGTAAAAAAATGGTAAAAAAAAAAGATTAAGAAATGCTAAAAACAAAATAATTTTTTAATACACCTAAAAAATGATTCAAAGCACGCAGTTGTCATTAACTCTTACTTTTTTTTACGATTTTTTATAAAAAAAGTGTAATATTACGAAAATTTACATCAATTTTTTTAATAGAAAAAGTATAACAAATAATAAAGTCTTCAAAATTCAAAGTTAAGGGCTAAAAGAGGCGGACCTTTTATAATTTACGAAAAAAGAAGCCAAATTTCGAAAATTTACGTAAAATTACCATCAATCATGTCAAATTAATACTGTACTATAAATAAGACATTTACTTCCTCTAAAATATCTTCATCAAATATGGAATATTTTAATATAGAAGCGTTTGTAGGAAATAATTTTCATCAAAATTCATATCCAATTTTTTTTCAAACCTTAACCATATTTTACTAAATTTTACAGCTCATTTATCGATCTTTCAAGAATTTGGATTAGATAACTTGATAATTTTTTACTGAATTTATTGCTTAATTATTCGACCTCATTGCTTTTGTTTTATTTTTATATATTTCTATAAAGTTTAAGACTATAATAAAACATTTTTCAGAATCCAAAAAAATTAATTTAATTTTTAAAACAATTTTATTATAAATTTTAAAATAAACGTTTAAAGTACATGAATTTTATTTACAATTGACTCTAAGATGCTTATTTTAGTCTAAATTTAAGTCTTAAATTTACTTTTCAATTAGACACTTGTTCGTTCGATTCAAGTTATCTTCAGTTTACTTTCTTGTAAATAGTTAATAATTAAATCAGACTACGAATTTGGTTAAAAAAATATTTCTTTATTGAAGAAAATATTTACAGATAAAAAGATAATTTAAACATAAATGGTAACAAAAAATTTCTTTTCGTTTTTTTTAAACATAAATAGGTTCAGAACATGCCAAATTGGAATTTTCGCACTGTGCCATTTCTTCTTGCTTTTGAGCAAACGTGGTTAATTGGTTTAAATTATCCATTATCTGATTTAGTGAATATTCTTTTTTGAATATTTTTGAACATGTTTTGGATTTTGAGTTACCGGTCGGTATGAAATACTCGTTTGATTCGCGAAAATTCTTCCCATTTGAACACTTATCACTATAAATTATCTCTTCGTAGATGTTTTCTACTCGATTTCTGACCAAATCGCTAGTGATCGAATAATTTCCGGATTGGTGACATATTCTGCGGAATGACAATTTATCGTAGACATTTACCGCATCTTTAGATTCATTTGCCATGCAGTTCTTGGCTTTTAAATCACTTGACAATAGGCTTAGCATTAAAGAATCAGATGCGGATGAGTAATCACTAGCAGAGGACGAACTCAGCGAAGACACTTCGTATGAATTGAGACTCACATTTTGTTCATTCAATGCCTTCAATGAAAATCTAAATCGCATGTTTGATATTTGATCACATGAAATTTTCTCCAGCAGGTAAGCATCGTCAATTGGCAAATCGATTTGCAATCTGATGCATTTTTTCTCTCCAGACATTCTAAAATGACTATTTTTTTTAATTTAATAAAATTTTTTTTACCAGTACAATTAAGGGCCAATATTTTATACTTTATTAAATTGGATAAATTAGATTTATTTTAAATTTCAGTGTCCCTGTATTTAGTTTACATGAATTTAAATAATTCAAATTATTGCTTGAATGAGCTACAAGTCAGGAAATAAAATTACTTCCAATTAGTTATATCATCTAATTACTAACTCTTTATTGATTGCAGACAAAGTTGACTTAATTAAGCAATTGGCAAAATTTATATGGAACCAAAAAATATTGAAATTTCTCACTTAGGATTTAAAATTTCTTCCTGGTTCTCAAAAAAATTACAACATGTCTTCGCCTTACCTTTTTAGACCAACGTTTTCGGCTTCCTTGGACCACAAACTGTTGATCGGATAAAAAAAAAACTATTTATAACTAAATAGTGGTTATGGAGTTATAAAAACATAATGCTTTTTGAATTTAAAAGATATAACTCTAAAAATAAGTTATTAGTATTTATCACGTGACATAACTGGTCGAGATTTAGAATGCTTTAAAATTTTTAAAATTAAAAATTAAAAGTCATATTTTCAAAATATGAATTTTGATAATGATTCTACTAGCTTGAATAGTCTTAGTCTAAATTCATTCCGCAAATTTGAAGCATCATGTAGAGCATTACAAACTGTCAGATTAGTCTCGGAAAAAAAAGTATTCTTCAGCTAATTTAATTAAATAAATAAATTGATTATATAAAAATATCAGAGTTTGCTGTCGGAAATTGGCGAATTTTTGAACGATTCAAAAATACTTCGAATTCTTGATTCCTTGACGTGTGGTGAATTAGAAATTGAATACGACAAAGAGAATGTACCTCAGTATTCTCAGTATTCAAACGAGACTCTTTCTCTTGACTGGAACACTTTGTTTAATGTAAAAAAATAATTTCAAACCTCATTTTCATTTATTATCTAAAGAAAAATTGGAAAAATTAAGAAAAAAGTTTGACTTTTAAATAAATCTAATTTAAAATTTTCCTTTTAAGCTAATTCAAAATTTTGTGATAAATGAATTGAAGACAATAAAGGATAAAAATTTCTCTTTTTCCCAATCAAACCGGACCGCTTCGTCTCAGAATATAGATAACAAAATTTATCAACTAAGAGCCGTGCTAAATCTCGTTCTGAACCAGATAAACTCAAGTTAGTTTTTTTCAAGCGCTGAGATTTGAATTTTAATTTTTTCTTAAATAAAGGAACGCGTCATAATCTAAAATTATCAAATTTTTTGAATCTTTTCGACTCTTTAGTAGACATGAGCAATGATTTTAGCACTTTTCAAGCTAAAATATTGAATGACTTGTCCAATTTTTTACATAATCAAATTTTAATTAGTCAAATCTATTGCTGCCAAATAAATAAGTCAAATTGGATAGAATTTATAAATTTTTACATGAATAATTATTTGAATTATTTGTCAAGCAATATTTCCATTGATCATTTGTGCTCAATTAAATGTTTGAGAAAAATTTTGTCGATTGTGTTCCAATATGCAGGTCTGATTAATACGACTAAAATATTTTCTTTTCTAAATATCGCGCTGACTGAAATTAGGTATATTTTATCAAGAAAATTTTAATTTAATCTTTTAAATTTTCAAAAGGAAAGATTCAAATCCCGAATTAATTGACAATATAATTGGATGCGTTTACGAGTTAAGCAACAATTTTCATCATGATTTTTTATTTGAAGTGCTAAAGTTTGGCGAGGAAATAGGTTTCAAGTTAATTGAAATTTGTGAATTTTTGAATGCAGGCATAAATAAGGTTAAATTATTCAAAATTTTCTTGACCTGAAATGAAATTTTATCTTAAAGGAAATAGTATTAAAATTTTTGATTCTTCAAATTAATCTCCGTAAAAATATTGAAAAAACAGACTTCATAATTAATAGTCTTTGGACAGTAATTATTATTCTTATATTATTTTAACAAAAAATATATATTTATAAAAGGAAATTGTCAAATCAGCTTATGAATGGAGTAAAGAAGAAATATATACCAATATCCGACAACAAGTAGCCAGCATAAAGTAAAATATTTTTTTTTCATTTTTAGTGATTTTTTTCATCTTTAAAATAGTAAAGTAAAAACAGCCTTTTAATTAAAATTGAAACAAAAACTTAATTCTGGCTTAAAAAGTATACTATTATAATTTTCTTTTGAGATTGTATCTTAAAATAATAAAAATATGACAACCTACAAAAGTGTTTCTTAAAAATGCTATTTGAATTAATCTAAAAGCAATTAATAATCTTAATGAGTTGAATAATAATAATTGTCCTCTTAAATATTCATGTTGCCTTATCGGTTTATACAAATATTAAATTTTAAAAATTTCTAAACTTTTGAACCGATTTTTTTTCTTATTAATTGTATAGCTTTTTCCTTTTTTGTATTTTTTCTGTGATTTTTTTTTTCACTTAATTTTTTTTTGGTTTTACGTTATTGGATTGATCACAGATGAATATTTAAAAAAAAAGCCGCTTTTTTATTATTTTCCCGCCTTTTATACACATAAAAACAATCTTTGTGCTAACAAATAAAAAAATTTCTAAACTTTTGCAACATTCTGTATAAAAAAAGAGAAATGTTTTTTGAAATTAATCTTTGGTCTTTGTTTTTACTATATTGGATTGAAGTTGATTCGACTTATTGACTACTCTACTTCTCAATAATGCTTTCATAACATGAAATTTATGTTTCGAAAATTATTTATAAGTCGGTTATTACAGATACCCTACATTTTGCTAGTCTCCAATATTATAATTTGAAATATTTCGAAAAACTCAACAAGAATAGTTCTATCTTTTCATTTAACAAGCATTTAATCATTTATTTTATTTATTAAAAACTATTTAAAATTTATTTTGTTGCTTTTATTTGACCCCTTTGTAATGTCTAAATTCCTTTCTTTTCTGGTACCGCACATTAGATACTTTAAATGAGTAAAGTATTTTCTAATACTTATAAATACATTGACTGTAAACAAACGTTTATCTTATGTTAATTATAAATTTCAAGTCAAATTTTGTTTAATTAATTTATTTAATTAAAGTTTAAGTCCAATGGACAAATTGAAATATGATTTGTGTATTTGTATAAAATTTAAAAAAAATTTAATAGACAATTAAATGTCTATTTTATAATTAAGTAAAAAATTTAGTTTGTTATACACATTAAAATGGCTAAGATTATTTAGTATTTAAAATTCTATTAAATAAAATAGCATTTTATTAAGTTAGTTAGCGGCATTGTGAAATTTTATACAAAACTTCCAATACAAAAATAAAAAAATTTTATAACTTTTGTTCTAAATGTCAAAAACTTGTTCTGTAAATGAAAAAAAGTGAAACAAGTGTTGTTTCACCTTCTGTGAAAGTCTGCAAAATCCGTGCAAATTAATTGCGTTTTATTTTTAATACTTTTAAATAGGGTGCAATTTTGCAGACTTCCGCGGTAGGTGAAACAACAGTTGTTTTACTTAGTTTCATTTACAGAACAAGTTTTTGACATTTTGAACAAAATTTATAAAATTTTTTTATTTTTGTATTGGAAGTTTTGTATGAAATTTCACAATACTAGTTAGCCCAAAATTGATACATTCAAAACATCAGTCGATCAAAAAAACACAAATTCATTGATTTTTTAACCATTTGAAACGGGACATTTTTTTTGTTTAAGTGGTTTTGTGAAATTTCTTGGAATCTTGAAAAAGAAGAAATAATGAAAAAAATTGAAAACAAAAGGCATATAAATGATATTTTTTTAATTTAGCACAATAGAATAGAACAAAATGATGATAAATTTTAAATATTTTAATAAGATATAATAAATTTTTTTCTATAACTTAAAAACCAGTTTTGCTAATGCATGGTGCAACATACAAAACTAAAAATTTTATCAAAATTTGGCAGATTTCTACAAATTTTGCAGAAATTTTGCACAATAATATAGACTTTGACAGTTCATACTGATCATATTGCTTTAGCAGAACTAATTTTTAACTTGTAGAAAAAAATTTATTAGATCTGTTATCATTTTGTTCTATTCTATTGTACTAAATTAAAAAAAAATCATTTATACTCGTTTTATTCTTATTTTTTTTCATTATTTCTTCTTTTTCAAAATTCAAGAAATTTTACAAAACCGCTTACACAGAATTATGTTCCTTATTAAATGGTTAAAAAATCAATGAATTTAATTTAAAAAAAAGAGTTCCTTCCTGAAAGATACTACAATTACTAAATAGAAAATGCAGTAAAATAGAAAAATAGAAAAAAATACTAAAAGTATGGAGCTTGACTCACAATAATTGCAAGCTATTTAAATGACTTTAATTATTAATTTTTTCATAATTTCTTCTTTTTTATAATTCGAAGCAAAATAATTGTATAGATTATATTTTATTTCAATTCTATATTTTAAAAAAACTAAAAACTATTCCTTTTATAAAATTAAAAAAAAAGGAAAAAAATAATCAAAATTATCAGACAGAGTACAACAGAGTTATTCAAAAGGATAAAATATCTCATAATTTTTTTTAGATAAAGACTACTTCTGATAAGTCAACTAATCGCGGCATAATTTTTTGCATCAATTTTCTGCTGAATCTCTGAAAAGTGAAACATATTCAAAATTTGTTTAAAATCTTTTCCAATTGACTTCCAGGTAATTTGTTGCATTTACAGAAACAGCTTTCGATTTCTAGAAAAAAAATTAAAATTCTTTATTTAAAATAATCTTTTTGAACTATTCTTTTGTACCAAATATCTCAAAAAAAATCTAGTAATAAAATATTCAATAGTTAAATTCAAAAGTTAATTTAAAAAAAAAATAAAATTTTAAAAAATCTTTATTTTTAAGTTTAAAATCAAATAAAACGAATACTCACAAGTTTTTAGAAAATGAAGAATGTTTGTTTTTAGTTGTATCTGAATGTTGGTTTATTTTGAGCCGTCTTCCATGTATAAATAGATATGCAGTTATTAATTCGAATGGGTTTGAAAATTCTCCGATTAAAAAACGCAAAATTGACAATGATACTTACTCGTGGTCAAATCTTCTGAGCCAAATAGATCATGATCTTGATCTTGTTGCCAAAATTTACTGGAACAAATTTTTTGAGAAAATTTTTTACCTTTATCACACTGCATTGTTCAACGACATAATCGATGCTAGAATTCTGAATTTTTTAAACAAAAATCTTTATTTAATCGATACAAAAATAAACGTATTGAATGAAGATCGAATTCGCTCGAATATAGTGATAAACTCAACTCTTGGCTTCCTTACAGTATTGTTAAAATATTGCACCATAGATGCTGATGTAAATTTCGATTTTCAAAAAATTTTAAATTATTCTTTCATTAATCGATCTCACAAAAATCTGATTTTAGAAATTTTAAAATCAAAGCCCAAATTAGTCAAAAATTTGACACAAATTCTAGTTTCAAAAAAAGACAATTTCGATTCATTTTCTCTTGAATTAATCTCCAAAGCTAATTTATGTGATTTATCAGTAAAATTAAAATTCCAAGTTATAAATTGTATTTTATCATTTGATTCGGATTTTTATATTGATCCAAATTTCACAAATTGTTCGCTAATCAGTGAAATTATTTTAAGAATTTTGGGTTTAAGAGAGAAGAGAAATCGTGAGTCTCTAGATTTTAAGTTTTTGTTCTATTCAAATCATGAAAATTTTTATCAGATCGAAATCGATGACGATGAATGTAATGATTCACTGCAAAATATTGTGCCAAATCTAGATGTTTTAAAGCATGTGGCTCATTTACTATCATATCGAATGCAGCTAATTGATGCAAAAAAAATGAGTGAATCAAGTCTATCACTTGTTATGATAGTTCTAAATATTTTGGCTCAATATGAAACTTTTGATTTAGAAAATTTAGAAAAATTAAAATTTGAAAGCCGAATCTTTTTTTCAGAATCGATAAATTATCTTGATATTTTGGAAAATTTGGATCTATCAGTCAAATGTTTTGAAGAAATTTTTCAAACATTTAAAAATTTGAATTCAAAAAAAATCTTTTTGCAGACTTTAGGACCAGCTTTGATTGAATTGAGCTTAAAAATTTTGGATATATCGATCGAATCAGAACCCTATGGTAAAAGCTTATTCTATTTAAGTGATATTACAAAATTAGAATATTTAAAATTACTATCAATGGGATTATTGTGTAACCTTAGCACCCAAGAGTCAAATCAAAAAATCGGGACAAATCTAAAAAAAAGACTTTTCTATTTTTTGAACAATTTAACAACAGAAAAAAAAGAAATTTTTATCATTCTTTTTTTAATCTGTTTTAAAAGTTGTAAATGTTTGGATTTTAAAGAATTCAGTATTTGTCTGGACTGGTTTGATTATGTCATTAACAAATTCAAAAATTTATCCATACAAACTCGTATACTTGTACTCAAACTTTATCGAAAATATTTTGGAAAAATACTCGCATCGTCTTGTCTGAATTTGGACGATGATTCACAACTTGACCAATCTCAAAGCAAGTACATCAAAATAATGGACACATACTTCTTGGATAGTGGTAATCTAATTGAGATAAATTTGATTATTTGTGAAATTTTTGGTGACATTTTAAAATTAATGCGCGTAAGAAACTTTACCAAAAAAGATATTTTGGGGTTTTTTACCAAATTTTATAACCAATTTTTGAATAATGCGAATCAGTCTTTTAAAGTCCAGCAGCATGCAATTAAAATTATCAGCCAAGCATGCTTTCATAATGTAAAAGTCATTTGCTGTAATTATACTAGAGATTACAATTTAAATCAGGATTCTTTTATTAAATATCTAGAAAAGCTCGATAGCATTTACTCAAATTTTAACTATGATTTGGAAAATTCTTTTTTCGACCGCATCTATTTAAATTTAGTTCTGGAAAATAAAATTTTTGAAACCGAATGCTCAGGTGCATTTGAATCTAGACCCTCAATCGAGCGAAACATGCTCACTGACCAAAGATATTCAGCTTATAAAAAATTTTTTATCTCAATTAAGCGGCAACTTACCGAACCATTACTCATGAAACGCCTTGTTTTAGATTATTTTGGCCAGCTTTTTGAGATAACCAAAGATTATGATCGTAAATTTTTAGTCAAGTCCATGTTTGGTTTAATACAAATTTTTTGCGAGTACAAATGTCATTTTGAGCCAGATAAAATAAAAAATTTGTTAAGCAAAACTTCAAATTTTGAAAATTTCAAAAGTGACTTAGTTCACCAATGGATCGAAATTTATATTACCGAAGAAGATGATTTAAAGAGTCTAAACAATCTAATTGAGTCAAAATTTCCCTTGGTTTTATTCAGTTATCAAGAGAAAAGCGACTTTTTTTCCAAACATTTAGATCAGATAATAGCTTTTTCATTAGAAAAATTTGGAACTAAACCGGAAAATATTCTGTGCAATTTAGATGCCAATCAAGTAGAGAAGCTGAGACCTAATATTTATGCCACTATGATCAGGGAAGCGTTGTTTAAAGGATCTTTAGAATTGAAAATTTTGTTCAAAAGCATATTTTGGGACAGTGATTTTATTGAGAACAATTTTTCAGAAATATTTGAGCAAGTTTTTTTCACAGCCAAGTTTGTTGATGTAACTGAAGATAAACTACGAAAAAATGTTCATTATTTGATGGAAATTTTTGTCGATGAAGAAAAAAAATCTTCGAGCCTGTACAGACTTTTAGGAAACAGTCCGTATTCAATTTATAGAATATTAATAAATATACGAAACTTGATTAAAAAGTCAAATTTAAATTATTCACTTGATTTATTTCTAGTTTTTATAAACAGTGTCATTTTACCAATGAACGAAACAAGCTTTGATCTCATATCGAATGTATCCGATTGTATTTATTTACTAAACGAAAATATCCTTTTTTCTTTGGTCAATTTTTTACAATTATTTAACTCTAAATTTACTGATTTGGAACAAAATAAAAAAGATTTTTTAAATAACTTTCACGTCTTGATAAAATCCACAAAAAAATTCATGGTCAAATTATTCAATATATTTACAGCGGTGGTTGAATATTTGGAAAATTCAATCGAACACCATGATTATGCGATCAGCTGTGTGGTTTGGCATTTCTTCGACTATCTAAATAAATACCCTCAATTTGGTCTCAATGTGGATTACATGGAAGACTTGAATCAGAAAATTTTTCTCAACTTGGTCAATTTCTTGCAAAAATATCACAAATTTTCGCCAAGACTAAAACGTCAATTAAAATTTTTGTACCATCAACGAAATTTTTTACTGAATGATTTTGATGATCAACTACTAAAAGATGTCCTAATGCTGAATTTAAAATTGTATGGTGATTTGAACAAAAAATATGAATCGATTTTGAACTATGAATTAGGCAGTGAAATTGACGAGGTGCTGATCAGCGTGGACTTTTGTGCAAAATTGAGTTTTAAATTTTTGCTTTGTTATACAATTAATTTAGTTATTGTAGAATTAAAAAATGAATCAAAAAACATGCAAATTAATAAGATAGTGGTAAAAATAGTGGAAAAATTGAAAAATCTGGATTATCAAAATGATGAAATAAGAAAACTAGGCGGAATTTTGATTTCAAAAGTTGGACCCGTTTTTACTCTTAGAGAGAATGATCCGTTTGAAAAAAATGAAGTTGACAAACAAAATTATTTTATGACCAGCAAGTTCCTTAATGAATCAACTAAACCAATGCATTCTTTTTACTTTGATTTATATTTGCACTTAAATGATCTACTAACAGATAACGAGTAAATTAATATTAGGTTTAAAATTTTTAATATTTTTTGTTAATTCAAGTATTGAGAGACAATTGTTTGGAAATGAGATGATTGAAGTATTTTTTTCGATAAAGGATTCAAATGCATTTTTGACCGAATGTAAAAGTTTTGTCAGTCAGTTTCTTAAGATCGAGAATGAAAAAAAAGAGTTTAGTGAGCTTTCAAATGAAAATAAATGCAAATTAAATGATCGGTTTATTGAATATACAAAATTATTCAGTTATAACGAAGAAAAGGTAAGTTCACTAAACTTTTATAAAAAAATATGATTGATTTCTAACTTAAATTTTAATTAAATAAACATTTTGATAGAATTAGCTAAAATTACGCATTTTTATGTAATGCAAAAATTTTAAGCTTGATAATATTTTTCAATTTACTCTTTTTTAGATTTTTTTTTAAATTCAGTACATAAGAAGATAATAAATGAACAAAAAATTAAAACTTCATTCCTTGAAATAAATAAGTAAACCGTAAAATTCTAGTTTGATTAAGCATGTTTTGAATACTTAATCTATCTAATTCTGTAAATATCCAAAGCAATAAGTTGTAGCTTAAGAAAATTAATTTTGGAAAGCTGATTGACTCACTTTTCCACTTTTTCGTTGCATATGTATCAAAAAATCATTTTTATAAAACTTATTAAAGTTTATTATGTTAATTATGAATTCAACTATAAATTAAAATATTTTTAAAAATTACAAAAACAAAAATTTACTTTTATGGAAACCGAACTCCAATTTTAATTGACTGACTCCCAACTAACATCATTATTCTTATAGAGAATTTCATTTAATAAATAAAACAAAAATTATCAAATATTACAATCAAAATTAGATTCTTTAAATTATTATAGAAATTTCTGCAATATCTTACAAACGTTTCTTTCTGGACAAAAACTAGACATATTTTTGGAAAGCTCGTGGAATTCTCTACATGAATAATGTTAATTAGTTGGTGGTCAATCGTAAAAAATTCGGGTCAGTAAAGGGACCAGGTTTTTATAAAAGTAGATTTGTGTATTTTCGCTAAAAATAACATTGAAATTAAGGAAACTAACATCATATTCGAAAATCTGATGAATTCTGAATAATTCGTATTAGAATTATTTCCGAATGGTTTGTCGCATTTGAATTTTTAAATTCGATTCTTGAGATAACTGAGGTATTTTATTTAAACCTAAATATTTCAAAAATTGTACTTCCTTGGCAAAAACTCAAATAATTTTGAAAATCTCTTGATTTTCTCTACTAGAATAATGGATATCAATCGTATAAAATTGGTGGGATCAGTAGGAGTCCGGTATTTAAAAATAAAAAAAAATTCAATTTTCGAAAAAAAAATCTTGGAATTAAACCAATTTAATTTTAAAAAATTGTAAAATAATATAGAAATTTTAATGTACCAACATGCTTTGATTAATTTCAATCTTCCAAATATTTGATCATTCTATAAATCTATGATTTTTAATATTGAAGATTGTGGATAAAGAAAATAAAAATTTCACAAAAAATTCAGCTATCTTTCAAAAAATCGATTGGAATTTCGAAAAAATTTCCTATGAAGAATGGATAAGAAATTTTGTGGAAAATTTAATCCAAGTCAATATTGTTGAAGACAGCGTCAGTCAAAATTTTAGAAAAGTTTTCGATTTAAAAGTAACGAGCCCTTTAGGAGCCCATTTTATTTCTTTAATTATCAAACTTAAATTTAGACTAAAATGTGTGAATTGTTCATTTTATATAACATTAAAATTACTATTGAAAACAGCAGTGAAATCAGTTGTTTGATTGCTCAAAAAATTAGTACTTTTTTCAAAAGCTACCAAGAAAATATAAAAAATGAATTCCAGTCAATTGAGCGAGCTAAAGTAATCAAATTTTATCTAAAATTAATTGATTTTATTAGAATAAATTCAATTAAATATAAAAAGTAATTTATGAAAGATTTAAATTATTAGATAATAATTTTTTAATCTAGCAACGCAGTATTCTGGCTTGATAACATCGATTTCTGGAAGCATATCGATTTTTTAACTTTAGCTCAAATTTCCCTTCGAGTATCAGAAAACTTCGCAGCAATCTATTATGTAGAAGTTTGGTACAACAGAATTATGTAAATAGAAAAAAATTTTCCGTTTTTTAACCAATTTTTTTTTAATTTTTGTTTTAATTTGTAGCTTCAGCCAAAAAAGAGGTTTCAAAAATTCAAATTTTGAAATTTTTAAGTCTAATTTGAGATCAATTGAAATTCTTTTCGAATGTTTTAAAAATGTTGGAGAAAAAAACGCCCTCGAAACTGAACTAATTTATTTAGTTCAAAGCAGTCAAAAGTAAGATTAATAATTTTTTTTATTACAGTTTACATTTGATATTTAAGTTGTTTAAATGCTTCATACTATGAAAATAATGATGAACAATTGACTTATTTTGATAATTACTTAAGTGTGTCAGCTGATGGTAATGATATTTCTAGTGCCAAGGCAGGTCTGGTAAAATCATTGAAAAACAAAGGATTGAATTTCCTTAAAAGTTGTGTCCTAAATAATCATGATGAGGAAAGCGATTTGGCAGATTCCAAATATTTACATTCATCCAGACTTGGTTTTTGGGAAGATATAGATTTCAAAACTGAATCGATTATTGAATCAAATTTCTATGAAAGTTTAAATAATTTGTTTTGTATTGAAAATCAAGGAAACAAATTTATCATAGATATGGGAATTACAAGCACCATAAAATATGCAGATTATTTATTATGTGATTTAAATTTTGACAATTTATTTGAACATAAAACTGATATTGAGTCAATTATTAAATTATATAATTTGGAAGAAATTAAAAAGTGTTTGGCTGTTCTTAGAAATCAAAAAGAAAAAGAATATCTTGAGTTGGTTTCGAACAATTTATCTCGATTTGAGAATTATGAAGCCAAATATTTTATAGGAAATTCGGATTCGTTTGAATTATTTGATAATTTGCTGAAGCTAAGACTCAAAATTGCCCAAATTTTATTTGACAAAAATGACCAGCTGACAAAAATTGATGAGTACGAAGAAAAATTTTTCGAAAAATTGATAGATAACTCAATTTATTTTAAAAAATTTGAGGTAATTATAAAAATTTAATTTTTAAAATGCAAAATATTCCTAAAAGCTAAGGTGACAGTTATCATTTATATCGGGGAATGTAGCTTAATATCAAAATAATGTTATCATTAATTTTCTAAAAGAGAAAATCAAAATATGAAACTTATAGAAAATAAGAAATAATTGATCACAAGAGTTGTTAACTAAAACATAAACTGACTGATGATTTTGAAAACTTTCAAAAACATGTAAAAAAATAATTTTTATTTTTTTTGGTGATTGAAATTTTTTTTTCTGAAAAAAAAACTAAAGCCTTCAATTGATACTTAATTGATGCTTAATTTTAGATTTTTTAAAATTTTTATTTAATTTAATTTTTATTTTGTATTAAAAGTATCATAAAAACTTTAAAATTTAACTAGAAAGTTGAAAAAAATTCAATTCAATTCAGTCAATTTTCAGTGATTTTAGCATTTTTTTTTGAAAAAAAATTCTTTCTATCCTCTTAAGAATTTATTTTTAAAATGCCGTTTTTTTACCAAGAAATTAAGGTAGTTATTTTCAACTTAAATTAATAATTTAAAAAAAATTATGGTATTAATATAAATAATTGACTTCTACTTTTGATAATTAAACGTTCTCATGATTAATAATTTTATTACTTGTTGATATTTTGCATTTTATTTTATTTTTTTTACTAATTTTCTTTATTAAGATAGGACAATTTTACGTCAATGAAATGCGAAAATCACTTTTTTCTTCTAAATTAAAATGTGATATAAAAGAGGCTCAATTGGAATTTTCTAAATCTAATTTGAAAAAAGCCAAATTTATTCTACGAAACTCGATTGAAAAATTCGAGTCCTCTAAATTAAAAATGACCGACACTTTAAATCATTCTGAAATAAAGAATTACATCAAAGCTTTAGATCTATACGGGCATCTTTTAAACCAGACCAAATCCGAAAATCCAAATTATATAATAAAAAAAATTTTAGAAAAATCTGTACACTATATTAGCCAATTTAATTTGGAAGAAAGACCAGAAAATATTCGCCTAATAGTAGACTCATTTTTTTCACTGGCAAAATTTTCCGATTCTCATTACCAGAGTACCAGCGACTATGTCAACTCAAAATCATTTGAAGAACATGCTGAATTGGTGAAAAAATTCCAAGTAGAAAGCAACAAAACTAAGATAATTGATCCAAGCAGCCATTTTAATTTAATTTTAAACAAACAATATAATATAGACCGAGAAGAGATGGATAATTTAATCGAAAATAAAGAAATATACTTATGTAAATCTATCAATTACTATTTGTATTGTTTAGAATTAGGTTCTGATCACCAACAAGATAATTACTGTGTCTTTCGGCTAGTGTCGTTGTGGACCCAGAATAGCTTGAATTTAAAAGTTAATAAGACTGTAGAAAAAAAAATATTTAAAATTTCAAGTCATAAATTTATCATTTTAATTTATCAACTGGCAGCTCGTATGAGTCTAGAGGCTTTAGAATCAGATCAAGATTCGAGTCAAAAGCTTTTCCAATCGATTCTAATAGCTTTGGTTACCAAAACATCTCAAGAACATCCTCATCATTGTCTTCCAGTTTTGTTTGCTTTTTCTAATTCCCATAGGGATTTTCTGCTAACTAAAACAAATGATGAGGTTGGCAACTATTTGAAAGCCGAAGATAGAGTAAACACTAGCACTTCTATTCTGGCAAAACTCAAAAATTCAGATTACATGATACGAATTATTGAATCAATGGACCAAGTTTGTCACAGCTACATAGAACTGGCCAACAGTTGCATTACGACAAGACCTAGAGCAACTGAGTCACTTGTCTTTCCAAAAAATCTTTTAATCAACAAAATAAGAAATTATAAATTTACAAATGTGCTCACCAACAATATTAAAATAAATCCAAATGGGTGCTACGATGAATCGAAGTTGATTTATATTGTCAAATTTGATTCAATATTTAAAGTGGCTAATGGAGTTAACATGCCTAAAATTGTTAATTGTCTTGGATCTGATGGTATTTTGAGGAAGCAACTAGTAAAGGGTAAAGATGATTTAAGACAAGACGCAGTAATGCAGCAGTTTTTTTCTACAGTAAATGATTTGATTCAAGCTAATAATGTTAGCCGTAATACAATTGAGTTAAATACAATGAGAACTTATAAAATTGTGCCACTAAGTCAAAAAAGTGGAGTTCTTGAATGGTGCCAGAATACTATTACAATTGGAGATTGGTTAATAGGACAAAATCAAGACGGGGGTGCACATAAAAAGTATGAGCCTAATGATCTCAAATTTGATGAGTGTAAAAGGATATTATATGAAGCCAGTCAACCAAATGGTAAATATATTTTTTAATATTAAAAAAAATTCAATGATTTTTAGTGACCTTGATAGTTTTTAGAAATATTTCAGATTAAAATTTTAAAAAGCTATTTTTCGATATCGAAATAACAAAAATTTTATTATTTGATTTTTTTAGCATCGTAATGCTTCTTAAATCCTATTTTTAGAGTAAAATTATTTAAAAAATTACCAAGACTAAAAATTCAATTTCTAAGGATCTAAAATTAAACTACTTTAATTGAATTCAATGTTAAGTAAATAATTTTTTGAAATTTAGAAAATTATATTACCAATTTAGACAAATGTCTACTTCGATAAATTTTATTAAGACAGATCAAAAATCGACTTAAAAAATTTAAACCATAATATGTTATTTAATTTTTTAAATTTTAAGCTTCAAAAAGAGATTATAATCTAAGAAAATGCATAAGAATATCGTTTTTATGTCCTTTTTAAGCTTTTTATAGATATTTTTTGTGAGCTAAAATTTATTTTTTATTCATTTTTTTTCTTGTCTTATTAGTTTTCTTTTTTAATTTTTCTTAAAAGAATCAAAAATCAAAAAATAATTTAAGCTATTTAAAAATTCCCTTAAATTATCTACAACTATATTTTTTATGTAGGGATGGGAAACCAGTTCGAGAAAACCGATTCGATATTAAATAGCAGAATATTAAAAAAGAAGATTCTTTTTTTTAATTTTTCATATAAAAATTGAAATTTTCTTAATATTTTATTTGAAAAAATATAAAATTATTAAAGAAAAAAAGTTTTTCGCTTAAAAATCTTCTTTTTATTTCCCTGGTACAATTTAACAATCGAACCGGTTTCCCACCCCTTCCTTTATGGTCAAGTTATTAGAGTCTTTTTTAGGAAAATTAGATATTTGGTTTAAATAATTAAATTTTTTTCAAAAATTTTGAAAGGATTGAGGAAATTAAAAAAAAAGTCCAAATTGGAAGTTTTTTTGGATGTGACCGATAAATTCAAACCTGTTTTTCGACATTTTTTCATGGAAAACTTCCATCAACAAAAAGAATGGTTTAAAAAAAGACAAAATTTTACAAAAAGTGTAGCTACATCATCTATAGTAGGATACATTGTTGGTCTAGGAGATCGACACGTGCAAAACATTCTAATTGACACGAGCACTGCAGATGTAGTACATATAGATCTAGGAATCGCTTTTGATCAAGGAAAAATTTTGCCAATACCTGAAACGGTACCCTTTAGGCTGACCAGAGATATAATAGACGGCTTTGGTATATGTGCAGTAGAAGGTATTTTTAAAAATTGTTGTGAATCAACTTTAGATTTGCTGAAATCATCTCGTGAACAAATAATGACCATTTTTGAGGTTCTTTTATACGATCCATTACATAATTGGTGCTTATCTCCTGCAAAAGCGTTCATGATGCAGCAAGCTATGGATTTCAATAATCAGCCACAAGCAGACAACGAAACCTCTTTATTTCACCCAGCGTCGTTTGATTCATCTAATAAAATAAACTCAACCCAAAAGACTAATAAATCAAGTACATCTAGTTTGATTATTTAATTCTATTTTAATTGATAATTTAAATTTAAACCAAAGCTGAAAAAAATAAAATTGCTGAACGAATACTTTTTCAGATAAAACAAAAGTTACTGGGCTATGAAAATGGAACACAATTGAGTACAGACGGACAAATAAATTTTTTAATTAATGAAGCAACTAATCCAGAGAACCTTTGTCGAATTTATGTCGGATGGCAACCTTATTTATAAATTTTTTCAAAGCTTATCTTAAAATTGATCAATTTTATACTTGATCATATTTTTTTTAATAAAAATTAGTTTTTTATATCCTGATAACTTGTCTTAAGCCTAAATTAAATTTTCAAATTCAATCTTATAACAAGAATTAAGATTCACTTTTCAAGGTTAAATGTCCCATTTATATTTTTTGAAAAATATCAGTATGGTTATAATAACCTAACTTTTTAACACCTTATACGGTCTTCAAGAGGAAAAAACTTAGCTTTTGTCAATTTCTTAATTCTCTTTTTGAAATAAGTTATCATTTAATATAAAAAAATGTGTCTTTGTCTCTTGATCAGTATTATTTTAAAAATCTAAAATTAAAAAAATATTTTCGAAATTTGAAATTTAAAACTTGAATTCAAAATTTTTAATAAAGCATATGATTAATTTTTATGACAGATTTCGACTGGGTAATAATTGCAGTGTAGATGGTAGACTCAATGGAGTAACCTCTGTGGAAGATTTGAGCCACCGCTCAAATAGGTACCGGAAAAAGAGATGAGCGCTTCTCTTTTTATCCTGTTAAATAACATGAGAGAAATTATTATTAGTAATTTTCCCAATCTATTCCCAATCCTTGAAGTGCAATTTTTACCCAACTGGATGAAATCCAATCTTATTTTATTCAGTTTTGATTTGGAATCAAACCGAATTTTGCAAAGAGCAGATCTTCAATAACGATTGCTCGCTTTTTGGTTTGAAAATAATACTTCAAACGAATCTGTATTTTTTAAATTGTAATTTTAAAAATTTAAACAAAAGAAATTTTTTGTTTTTTGAATTAGTAAAGGAAGCAAAATTTTCTAGGGTCCGATTTTTTTATGTGTTATTGTCATTTAATAGAGCGAAAAAAAATAAAAAAAATTGACCGACAGTCCTTTAGGTTGTGGTATCTTCAGACCTCTCTTCAGATATTTTATACTAATAAATATTTAATTGAACTTATGTCTTAGCCTTTTTTTACTAATTGAATTTTTGTTGATAGAGTTAAATATTCTCTTTAATATAAACCCCAAAAAAAGTATTATTTTCTTTGAAGTAATTCTCTATTGTTTTTCACTTTCAAAAACCGTATTTAAAATTTTTTTAAATTATAAAATTAATTCTAAAATTTTTGTATCATATATTATTTTGATTTTAAAATTTAAAAAAAAATTACAAATTTATTGAAAAAACTTAATTTTTGTAAAAAAAGTTTTATAAAAGTAAAAAAATTATTTATTTGGAAGCTATCGCTTCTGAGATCAGTTTAAAGTCATCTAGGCAATTTTCATGAATTTCTTTTTCATTGACATTAATCAATTCTTCCAACGATGCAGTTATCTAAAAAAAATTTTTTAAAAATTCAAACAATTTAAAAAAAAATAATTACTTGAGTTAAATCACGCATAAAATAGATAACTCTGAGTGAGTACTTAGTTCCTTTGCTAGGTTTGATATTATCTTGAATTTTTTTTGCCTCTTTCTTTGGCTCTTTGGTCGGTGTCTCCTCATCAGCTTCTTGAATTATTGATTGTTCATCAATTTTTTCTTTTAAACTTTTTAATTTTCCTCCATTTACCTTCTTGACTGTCGATGTTAAATGGTTAAACTCATGTTCATTAGTACCAACCCTTGGTAAAAATATTAAAATAGAAAAGCACCTTAAGCATCTAACCTACAATTCATCCTCTAATGCAGTAAAATTCGATGGAGCTTTCTCACTTGAAGCAATACTAATCGTCGTATCGCATATACTGTGCTCTACAATTTCGTCCTGTTTAAGGTTAAGTTTTTGGAATTCATTTGATTTCAGATTTCCCAAGTAATCTTCCAAACATTCTGTGATAGAAGCATCAACAATTTCATTAGGGACGTTGTCTATCAGACGATCGAAACACATTTCAATCTGACGTTTCTTACCAGAGTAAATACTTCCAAGTTCATCCAGAATGCTTTTACAGCCTAATTTAAAATTTATAAAAGCTAAATCGTCTGTATCCGATAATAAATCAATTGCCATTTTTTTGATGAAATCAAATTTTTAAAGTGTGTATATTTTAATAATGCTTTAATTTATTTATAGATACTGCAGCCTTGAAATCCAACAGAAATCTCACACATTTTATTAGCTTCATAAATAAAATGGTTCTATGGTGTAACGGTTAGCACTCTGGACTTTGAATCCAGCGATCCGAGTTCAAATCTCGGTAGAACCTTTGATTTTTTAATTGACAACTATGTAAATTTTATTTTTTTTAATTTCATTTATTTTACAAAAATGTTGTAGATGTGTTTGTTCATGTGGAAAGGAGACTTCGTCCTTTCTTTGGAGGAACTTTTTTTTAAATTTAAAATATCAATTTAATTAAATAAAGAAAAAATAAGAATAAATGAATTTATTCTTTTTTTATTTTAATCTAGTTTTACTCTTTCAAAATATTAAAAAATGAGATAAAACAATTATTATCAAAAACAAAATAAAAAAATTTAAGTTAGGTAAGTTAAGGTACTAAAAATAAATACTATTAAGGTAGTAATAGAAGTCAGAACTAGCCGGTCCATGCGCTGTTGGTGCCGTCAAGTTACATAATGTCTAGTTACATAGGCATTCAAATTTTTTAATCGCAAAATAATACGGCCTAACTTATTATAATATTTTTTAAAAAAAATAAAATTTTATTATTTATTTATCAAAAAAATTAAAAACAATATTTTACTGACAAATTAATTATGAGTCATAATAATTAAATTTTTTTCATTAAATATATCTAAAAATTTTGAACCTCCGAGAAAGTTTTGGCGGTATTTCTTTGAGGCCAAAAGACAGCTCGCCAAAGTTTATTCAGCTAAAGCGGATACGGTCGGATAAAAAAGGAACAAAAAAGGACCTTGGTCACAGAAAAAATTACCAAAGCTCTGTCATTAGGTGATTCGACTGGTAAAAATTTAAGCAAAAAGAAAGACTGACCAATATAATTTGGCCTGTGAAGTTTTAGTCAATTATTTTTTAAGGGTTTAATAATTTAGACTTTATTTAAAACACATTTAATGCAAATTTACTATTCCTTCTTTAAAATTTCTCCATTTTCATTGCGTTTATCAGCTACATTTTTGCAAGTTTAACACAAGAAGCACCAAGCATTTTTTCGTATTTTTTTTAATTCAAAACATTTCTTAAAAAATTTAAGAAATTTTACAGAGTAGTAACTTTATGTTAAAAAAAAGCCAAAATCTTCATAATTCAAAAAATAATTTTTAATTGAAAAATATATCCAAAAGATATGAGGATTTAAATTGTTTTAAATGGTTCGTTTGATGCTTCTAGTGTAAATTCAAAGTTGGTCAAAAGTAAAAGTCAAGTCTGGACTTTGAGTTTTATTCTTTTTCAAGACAAGTCAAAACTTTGTTTTTAAATATTTTTATTAGTTATTTGGTTTCTTTTTGTAATAGAAATTGATTTATTTCGATTAAGATTATGTTTATTACTGATAAAAATAATATTTTTTATTTATTTTTTTTTTCGAAATTCTGGTCCTTAATGAAAATTAAATCATAAAATTTAAAGTCAAACTCAGAAAAAATTCAAAAAAATTTCAAGTTAAGTCTATAAATATTTTTAATATTAACTTTTTTTTGAATAAGATTTTGGAAAATTCATTTTAGAAATGTTTTAAAATTAAAGTTTTAAATGGAAAATTTTAAAATAATTGATTTGATATTAGGATAATCATTTTTTTATCTAAATTTGCTAAATAAAAATTTGTTTTTTTTCAAAATTTTTATTAATAAAATAAATATTTAGTAAGCCTTTTAAAGGTTTTTTTAATATCTAAAGTTTTTATTACAGTATTGTAATTATTTTTGATGTTTCTTAGTTTTTGAAATTTACATAATTTATAAATTTTTTATTTTTAGATATAAACCTTAGTGACTCAAATTTTATACTATTTAGCAATATTTTTATTTATTTTTCTTAAGTATTCATAATTGATTATTTAGGAAAAAAATTAATTACCTACCACTATATTTCGAAAATTACAGCAGCAATTTGGGCGTTAAAGATATTTTTCGATTTTAATTTAATAAACATTATTTCTTTTATTATTTTGGAAGATTTTCTAAATAAAGGAATTTTTAAATTTTGGAAAAACTAATGGCACTTTTATGAGCAATACCTCTAATTCGTATTGAGTAAATAATTTTCATATAGAAATTTATTTAGATTTTTATAATTTTGATTTTATTATTATTTAAAATCTTTCGTGATTGAATATTCCGTTAACTCGGCCTTCACTAAGTAGTAAAAATTTCTTTAAAAATTTTTTTTAGTATTCCTTATATCTTATAATTAGATTTTTAGGAATTCTATTTTACTAGACTTTAAATTAAAAATCAGAATTAGATTTGAGCTTTTTAAACTTTTTTAAAGAAAATTTTTAGGAAGTTTTCGATGAATGTTCAATAAATTTTGACAAATTTAGAGACGCATTAGAAGAGGCCTTATTAGACGTTTTAACTTAAATAATTTTTGATAATTTGCATAATTTTAAATGAAACCTTTTTTAGTCAAAGTAAATTGGAAAGAGTCGATAACAGCTTTATATTTGTGTTAAGCTAAAACTAATTTAGTTATTTTGTGTTAAACATTAAAAAATTACTAATTTTAGAACTAAAATATTTTCAGTTTGATTATTTATTTGCATTTAAAATTTAAATAAAGGATTAAACATAAAAATTATTGAATGAATAAATTTTGATTTTGATATTACGTGTTGAACATTTTTCATTAAATAAATAAGACAAATTTTGAGGAAGTGTAACAATGGATATTTCAAAAAAGTTAGAAAATTATTTGAAAACCGTTGGCATCTTTAAAAACCTATTAATTAATGAAAAAGTTTATTTTTGCTGTTATATTGAGCTTATACGGAAATATTTATTAAAAATTCAATTTTTTCATTTTTATTCAGGAAAAAAATACTTAACACTTAAGAATTTTTACTTATTTTCAAATAAGAAGCTTAGATCTAAACTTCAACCCAAAAAACTTAAAAAAAAAGCTAAAATAAAAAAAACATTTTTTTTATAATTACGAGTACTTTTCAATGTCTAAAGTGATATTTAATAGGAAAAATTGATTTTTTGAATAAAATTTTAATTATAGTTTAAAAACAATTTGTTTTTTTTAAATATGAATAATAAAGATTTAAATTTAAACAACAAAAAATGAAGGTTCTACCGAGATTTGAACTCGAATCGCTGGATTCAAAGTCCAGAGTGCTAACCGTTACACCATAGAACCATTTATTGATCTCTTTTAATTTTTTGAAAATATTTATTTAATTTAAAAAAATCAATAATTTTGAAAATTAACGTATTGTCTAATGTAAAATGAGAGAAAATAGCTATATGTTTAGTTTTTAATTTGATTTAAAAAAATTTTTTTTTGAGTAATTTTTTTACTAAATTATTAAGTTATTTCTTGATCGATGAATTTTTTTAATTATTATTTATTTTTTAAGGAAAAAAATATTAAATATTATATGATTGTTGTTGTTGTTGATATTGATTGTATTTTTCATAAAGAAAATCACTGATGCAGAATCTGCAAATTTCAAATTTTTTTAGTTGTTTTTTTAGTTCTAATTTATAAAAATACTTAGATAAATTTTGCATTTTATAATAAATTAAAAATTTCTTAAGTATATATTGATTAAAGACTTAAAATAAATATGTAATAGCTCAGTTTTAGACTTGATTGTTTTTTTTTAATGAGCTTGCTTTAAAAAAAAATTAAAAATCCCTTTTGAAACATTTTGCTTCACAAAATACATTTAGCAAACATAGATATCAGCAAAAAAAAATCAATCCGACGTTTCATATATTTAAAAATGATCAACACCACTAATTTTGGCAATTAATTATGTGATCAAATATTAAATTCTTAGAAAATTTCTATTAAAAAGCGGGGGAATACATTTTTAATCTTTGACAACCTTGAAACCATTTCAAATATTTAAAGATATGTCGATCGGTGGTGTGCATTATTTTCAAAGATTGATTCAAAAATTTTATTTCTAAAAATAAATTTAAAAAAATTTGTTGATAGGCATTTTTAAAAAAAACTTATGCTCAAGTTGATTTCTAGAAAGGTAGATATTATAAATCATTTTAAGAAAAATAATTTAGTTTAAAATTTTTCCAAACTATGGTCTTCCAAAATGAGTCTAATTCTCCAATTTACACTAATAATGTTCGCTTCAGAAGAAAGATCTTGAAAACAAAAGAGAGAAAACAAAAATTCAAAAGCTTTTTTGTTTAAATTTTCTTTTTTTAATTAACAGTTAAATTATTTAGAAAATTATAGTAAATAACTTTAAAGAGCTGTTAAGCATAAGACATTATTTAGACTATGTTTTTTTTTTGGCAAAGTGATTTTAACTTTTTTCATGTTTACAAAGAAATGCCATCGGCAATCAATTCTATTGTTCTTGTTTGATTAAATTTAAATAAAAGCTTTTAGTTAATTGCAGTTTTTAAAGCAAATTTTTCCAACAAAAAAAAGCTTCTCATTACATTTTTTAATTTTATTTGAGCGCAAAAATCTTATTAAATTATTAAAAATCAATAATTTCTGCAGTTCTTGAAGCAGTCTAGCTTCAAGTGTTAATTAAACTCGTTTAATTTTTGCTCATAAATGTATCCAAAAGTTACCTGAAATCAGAATATCATTTTTATCTCTGAGACATGGCGATAAAAAACTGATGTTTCTTGTTCAAATAAAATTTTTGATAGAAATTAATTATTTAAAAATAATTTAAAGCATCAATAGTTTTTTTTCATTTAGTTTATTAGCTGATTAACATGGAAATTTTTTTTATTTTCGTGTCTCAAAATAATTTAAAAATTTTGGTCGCAATTAAAATTAAATAGCTTCTTTTATTTAATCCAGCTTTAGTTTAGATTTTTTTTATGGGCGGGTTAATCAAGTAAATATGTCCTAGAAATGGAAGCTTTATCTATGACGAAAAGATTCCGAATTAATGAGAACTCCGAGTACCAGCAAATTCATCCGACAATTCAAACAACTAAAGAAAAATCTCTCAAGGACGAGACAATTCTCGCTAACATGACCAATAATCCACCTAAGTTCATCGATACCAAGCGTTTGCTGAGTCGTCCGTCGACCACCTCGCATGTTTACGGCCAAAACATGAATTCAAAAAATTCCAAGTCAAGTCCCAATGTGCTGTATAGCAAGTTTCTCATGCACCATTCGAAAAACAACGACAAAAAAACTTCTCTAAATGTGTCAAATGCAAACATCACCAACCAGAACACCACGAATATTTGCGATTTAGCGAGCAAACAATCTGGTTTCAATTTGGTCAACGGGTCCAACCAGTCTAGCCTGAACAGTGATGTTTTTGTAGATAGACTCAGTGATCAACGAATATTCAATAGACAATTTAAAATTCAAAATTTGGTCGACACCTCGGGGAACAAATCGGCACGGACTGTGGGAAGTGCAGTGCAAAATTATCCAAATAAATCAAAGCAACAGTTTTACAATCAAAACAGACCAAGAAATTCCATTCCAAGTTCAGCTCAGCCAAAAAGCAAAAAAGACGAAGTTTACAATTACCACAGCGCGACAAATAGACCCTCCAATTTTTCAATCTCATCTAACAAAAACATCGATTATCAGTCCAACTCAATTTATTTAGATTACAAGTCGAAAAAATCAGCCAATTCATCCAGTGTTTATTACAATTTGGCTAGTGGCCGTAACCCGGTTGTGTTGAACGAAGAGGCCAGAAATGTCAGGAATAGCGCAATGAGCCGCAAATTTGTTGGTTTTAATTTCAATGAAAATGCCAGCTCCCAGAATTTGATCCAAAAGCAAAAGAATCAGCTGGAAGATAATGTGTATATAAAGAGTACAGAAAGTTTTAATGACATTTATTTTTCGGCGCCAAGTGGCGTGTTCTATGAGCAAAAGCCAGTGGAAAAAGGTGACACCAGACAAAAATCTGCATTAACTGAGGCCATGAACAATTCGCCACTGCCTACCGAATCTCCTGCGATTGTCAATTTGCTGTTGAACAATCACAATAAGCTGTACGAATCGACAAAACTTGTTTACGATGCCAAAAAGTATCCGAGTAACAGAAAAGGGCTGAGATTGAATGAAACAATTGGAGAAGGAGACGAGAAAAATGATGAGCAATTTGACAAACAAAAAAAAGGGAGCAGGGATAATGAGAGAAGTTTGGATAAGTGCACTGACGACTATGATCCCAACGAAAGTGCTTTGATTGCTGCTGTTTATAAAAAGTGCAACGAGTGGCTGGAAAAACATGTTATACCAAATTTAGAATCACATTCTAATACATCTAGTCCTTCGTTAAATGAAACTATCAATTGACATCTTATTGACTGATTTTTTGAATGATTCGATCGAGAGTTGGAAAATTTACTTTGTGATTTTAATTGATTAAAAAGCAGTTCTTTGGTCAAATGCTTTTTTTTTTGTTCACAGAAAACAATATTAAACATTAAATTCAATATTCAGAAAATTTGAATTTTTATTTTGTAAAAAATAATTTTGTTCCAAATAAATTTAAAAAAATTTAATTTATAGAAAAATTTTTCAAAAAAAATAAATAAATTTTTTTTTAATTCCTCTCATTAAAATGGTTGCTACATAAATCTATTATCATTAAAAATACAATAATTATTAATATTTTTAATAATAAAAAATGGTAAACTTAATTTTTATTTGCTAACTTTGTTTTAATACTAAGATTTAGGTTGGAACTAAAAAACGGAACCCAATTACAGAACAAAAAATAAATAATTTTGGTTAAACCAGTGGTCATCACCTAAAATAAGTAAACAGAGCGCCTAATTTTGAAGGTCTCAAAGGTTACGAATATTGAAAAAAAATAAGTGACTAAGAAAGTAAATATGTTAACAGCATCATTTTGGTGAATCTAAAACCGATGTAAATTTACCAAAAAACTCTGGTCTGAAGTCTTTTGTCCCAAAATATCGCTCTTTAATCTTAAAGATAAACTTTGGTGTTTAAAATAGTTTAGAATGGAATAAATCATTGATAAAAGATGTTTTGTCAAAATAAAAAAAAATTGAAAAAAAAATTCTTGGACAATATTTATTTTTTCTAAGCAAAAAAAATAAATAATTAATGTGGATTTTTTTTGACATGCTCATTATTTTGGTCTATAACTTTGCCTTATTCGTTTACTTCTTCTTTTTTTGTTTCAACCAAAAACTGAACAGTATACTCAATTTCTTCGACTTCATTTTCTCCAGATTCTACATCAACACCATTTCTAAGTTCCAAACGCTTAGCTTTTTGCTCAGCCAAGCGCTTGGCAGCAATTCGACGGAAATTACTAAATTCTGCCATCATCTTTCGTCGTTTTTCTAATTGTTCTTGTGAAACAATTCTCTGACGAGTGCTGTCCAAAGCGTTGTACTTTTCGCTGTATTGTTTTAGATTTTTTCGTATTTCTTTTACTTGTTCCGGACTCAACAATGTCGGTGGTCTCGGGCGCCAACTAAACTTGTACAATTTATCAAACACTTGCTTTTGAAGTTGTCTTCCTTGAAAATTCCACATTATAAACGCATTTTCCAGCTAAATAAAAATTAAATAAATTTTTTTTCCTTTTTTTTGTTCAATTACTCTATAATTCCAGTATGACACATAGGTTACAAAATAGCGACCAGTTGGGTCCCATTCATAGTCTGTCATGTGTTCGTGTTCAATTTTATTTGACAAAATTACATCGTTGCTTTGAACGTCATAGAATTCAGCATGACAACTGGCTGCTTGCTGCTTTGAGGCGCTGGTAATTAGCACACAATGCTGTCCATTTGGAGACCAAGAAATTTGCAAAACAGCTCGGTTTTTGAGCTCTTTAATTAATTCTAATTTACCCGCAACAGTGGCAGTCGGGCTGGCCACTCTGTAAAATGAACCTGTGGTTCTGCTGGTGGCCTCGCCTGAAATAATGGCAAATCGTTGGCCGTTCGGTTCCCAGGCAAACGAGTAGCAATTTTCTTTTATTTCTAGAGAATCGACCGGAATTTGCTTTTCTCTAATTCGGAAAAATTCCAAATTATAATAAATACCACTGTATCTTAAAGTCTCTTTTTCGTTCTCATCTTTGACCACGTTTGCTTTTTTATAACGCTCAACTTTAACGCACAAAAAGTCACCGACACTTTGCCAGTACATTTTACAATCTACCACATTGACCAAATTCTGAACAGCCACAAAAAATTTAAAATTAAAGAAAAAATATTTAACAAAGTTCAGAGCAAACCTTGGATCTTATTTCAGTTTTGGATGGAACTTCTATTAAGACAACACGTGCCGGCACATTGTTGTGCTCGGCGACCCAGTAAGAAATGTAGTTATTAGCTGGTGACCATTCAAAGTCTTTAATGTGAGGGATTTTAATGCTTTTTTTTTCCACAAGACTAAAATTTGCAGTTTCATAGACCATTAGACAATCATTTCCGAGCCTGGCAAAGTATTTATCATCAAAGTTCCATTTGAAGTATGGCCAAGAAAAGCTCACTGATCTGTCACATGAAAATGCTCTCTTTTTTTTTCCAGTTCGCACACACCAAACAATTACTGCTTGGTCATCTACACCAGCTCTGCTCGGGTTGCATGTTACCAAGTAGTTTTCGCATGGCGAAAAATCAATCAGCTGAACACCGGAGTGACTAAAACGCTCGAATTTATTGAATTCTTCCCGAGCCCAAAGAGCAATACCACGCTCATGAAAAGTGCATAAATAATGTCCTTTTGGCGACCATTGGAAACGAGTTTCACTCCATTTCTTAATTAAAAATACAAGCTTTAATTTTTTCTCTTAAGAAAAAAAGACCAACTTCTCTTGAAATTAATGTCTGAGGTCCATTAGGTGTATTCAATAGAACGCTTATTATGTTTTCGCCATGTTGGATACAAATTTGGTCATATGCCTCTGGTTTAGTTAACCACCATTTGAGATTTCCTTGATTCTTGAATGGAGCTGGCTCGCCGATATCTTCTTCTCGTATCACCAAATTCTTGTATTTTTCTATATCACCAAATAAGTTTACTTTAAAGCAGTGCATTTTGTCCAAATGGTATCCGTTTAGTTCAGAGACTGCTTTTTGAGCAAGATTTTCATCTTCCAGCTCGACAAAAAAGTATCTTTTCAAGTTAACTTTTAAATAAATAATTTGGAAAAAAAATTTTTTATTCAAGTACCCCTTTAAAACTTGGTTTTCATCTTCCGGATAGTAGTCATTGACAATTTTTCCGTAGTTTTTCAGCAAATTGTTCAAAACTTTTCTCAGTCGTTCCTTTTTTTCTTTCGGGCCTACTTTCGGTATGTTATCAATAATGATTATTTTATTCACTGAGTGATCGAGCCTAGGCTCAGTTTGCATCAATTCTGGTAAGAGATCTAGAAAATTTATTAATTTGAAAACACTTTCAGCTGTAAGAGAGGAAAAAAGACAACATACCTTCATTGGAGATATCATCTACAAAGTCCTCTGGGTCGCTAAAGTCGGGCAAATTTTCCGGGGTATCGTTACGATTTGAATTTGTAACCATTTCGAATTGAATACTCTAAATTAAATTTTAAAAATTTAATTAAATCCGCAAAATGTATGCACCTTGTTAATTAGATTAATTTGTATTTTAAATTTAGCAATTCTTTCTGCCTTTATCTACACGTGTTTAAAGCTTGAAAAGATTTTTGAATGTATGCAGCAATTTTTTTTTGAATAATTTCAAGCCACAAATTTGAAATTAACTAAAATTTAAAAAATTTGCTTCTGCACAACAAAAATTCATAATTTGGTTGATATATCTATTTAATATTTGAAACAAAATCGAGCTTTAATAGACGCGGATGGATGAGCTTGTGATAGAGTCAATTTTCTATAAAACCGAAGATAAAGCATAATTTTTTAAACAAACTTTATAAATTGCAAAGAAAAATTATTAAAATTGATGATTCTGAAATATTTAACTTAACATTTAATTTTTAAAGCTAAATCACATGTCAGATTTTTTTTAAATTCATTTAAAATAGTAAATCGATAGCACTTTATACTTTAAAATCACCCAAAATTGAAGGCTAAAAAAAGAAAATTTTTAAATCAAATAATTAACTAAACATAAAGCAATTTTCTCTCCTTTTTAGCAGTTTCAATACTGTGTTAGACAATACGATAATTTTCAAAATTATTAATTTATTTAAATTAAATAAATATTTTCAAAAAACTAAAAGAGATCAATAAATGGTTCTATGGTGTAACGGTTAGCACTCTGGACTCTGAATCCAGCGATCCGAGTTCAAATCTCGGTAGAACCTTTGTTTTTTTTAAATATGAATAATAAAGATTTAAATTTAAGCAACAAAAATTAAAGGTTCTACCGAGATTTGAACTCGGATCGCTGGATTCAGAGTCCAGAGTGCTAACCGTTACACCATAGAACCATTTATTGATCTCTTTTAGTTTTTTGAAAATATTTGTTTCATCAAAAAAAAATTCCTTTTGTTTGAGTTGTTTTTTTATTAATTCAAGCTGAAGTTTAATCATCAGACTAGTGCCCTTATCTTCTTAAGATTGATTAATGCTATTTGGAAATAAATATGAAACAAAATAATTTTCGAATATAATTATTCAAATATAACAAAACTTTTTAATATCTAAATTTAATTAATCATTATAAATTAAGTTAATATTATTAAAGAATTGATAATTTAAATTTACTCAACTTAAGCTCTAATTTGTTGATTACCATTGATGAAACCGAATGTATGTTCACCAAATTTTTTTAGAGTCCATGGTAAAATAAATTTGTTGATATTTATTAGATTGTTTTCACTTTTTCTTGATTTATTAGCAATCAATTGATCACTTGCATTGATTACTTTGAGCCCGTATAGTCGAACGGTTTGAATGTAAGTTATGCAAGCAGAGGATCGAGGGTTCAAAACTCGCTTAAGGTGAAAAAATCTTCTAAATATCTCTTCGGTACAGGACGAATGTTTAAACCTCTTTCATCATAAAAAAGGGGGACTTGTTTCGTTTAGGTAACAATAGCGATGCAGATGATCAACTCGATGCAGTAACCTATGTGTAAGGTCGGAATCGTTGCTCAAAAAGGTACTAAAAAAGAAGTTGAGCGCCCTTCATTATCCGCTAGGGTAGATAAGGGACATATTATTATTAATTTATCACTTAGTTGAGCTGGAAAAATAGCACATTATTACAATTAAGAATTTCTGTTAAACGGAATTCCTCTTAAGAAAATTGTCTAATAAGATTCGAAATTATTTTTTTTTAAATTTAAAAATTCAAATTAATAAAAACTTTTCCATCTAATTTAATTTTTTTATAATGTGTACTTTCAGACGAGAAGGTTTAACAAAGTAATGAGTTTTATTTTTATTTGGCGGGTAAGTTATATTATCAAGCATATTCAATAAATTTAATTCTATATCAAGTATGTAAAGGTTAATTAGCTTTTCATCAAGATATAAATCAAATTAAATTTTACAAGTAAATTAAACAAAGATAAGTTTCAGTTTCTAATTTTTGAAAAAATTAAATAAAAATGTTTTTAGCTGATTAAAACACAATTGAAGTTGAATTGTCAAAAATCAAAAAACTGATACTCTTATAATAAATATCTAGTTCTTAAATCAATTATCTACCTTCTGAAAATATTATCTTTTGAATAATATATTTATTTTATAACAAAAGATATTTATTTACTAACAAAATACTATTCTATAAATAAATTTTATAAAAAATGAAAACCCAAAACCATTTTTCACTCGTTTGTTTACAAATCTTTCACTTATCACAAATCAGATACCGTTACACACAAAAGAGTATATTAATATATCTCAAAATAACTTGTTGAGTCAAATGATCGGACTATAAAATTAAATGTCATATTAAAAATTTTTTAAAAATATTTGATATTAAAAAACTTTATTTTTAATCGAAACTTTAAATTCAACTATTTACCTTCTTTGATTTTTAATTTTTCCTTTTGTCTAGTGATTAACATATCAAGAATGAAGTAATTTTAACCAGGACATATTGGAAGATTTTTTTAGATCAGATATAGTTTCAAAAATTCGAAAAGAGAATTAAAAATGGTATTTAGTAAGAGTTTTCCAATTAAGATGGACTAACTGATTCACTCAACCTGACATGTCTTTCTAATATAAATGATATAAATTATTATCATTTACTTTTGGAGTTAACTGAATCTTTTGAACCAGAATGATTAAATATAATCTTTTTTCAAAATCTTTTTTTATTATAAAAAACTTTCACTTATAATTCTATTTGTTTGGAAGTTAATAAAATATACAACTGTTTTATTTTCATAGTAAGGCTTAAATTTTCGAAAAATTTTTAGCTTACGATTCTCTAGGTTTCTATTGCTCAATGAAATAAAAATTTATTAATTAAATACGTATTTTAGACTTAAAAAAACAATTAATCAATAAATAAACATTGAAATAAATACTGAGTAATGTCAGTTTAAGATAATTTTATTTTAATTTAATTTTAACTTAAAGGATCTTATTTATGGTCTATTGTCAGTAGTTGGTATGAATATAATTTTATTAACTTTTTATTGATTTTAAATTTCAAATTCAATACAGATGAAGTTAAATTATAATTTTAAAAAAATTAAAATATAATTTTTGAAATATCATTTAATTTTTTGGTTAGTTAATTTTTTGTTCATAATTTGAAATATTTTCGTAAAGAAGGAGCGACACAAGTTTTTGATTCGTTTGACTTCGACATCATTTCAAATTTTTATTGACCGTATTGAATTAATAAAAAAGAAAAAAAAGGTAAAAATAATTGAAATCTGTTTTTATAGAAATAAAAATTTAAAACAGGGTTAAAGAAAAAATATTTAAAGTATAAATATGCTTCAATAATGAATTAGATGCACCAACTGAAATTTCAGACTTATGCGACATTTTTACTTGTAATGCAGAATTTTCCAATTTTTATAGCTGACACATCTATTGAAAAAATATGAAAATGTTTATGGATAAAAAACATAAATATGACAAAAAGTAAAAGATGAAATTAAACAACATTAATTCTAAAATTTCTTTAAATTTTCCTTAAAAATAAATAATTTTGGTTTTAATAAAATTTGTCTTCATAAATTTTTGTAATATATAAAATCCGAGGGAAACACATTTATTAATAAAAAAAATCAAAAATAAAATTTAGATTTTATTTAAGCAAATAAATTTTTGAGAATCTAAAACTTTCAAATTAAACTTGTTTTATTTAAAATGACAAATATCAAAAAACTAAAATTCAAATAAAAATAATATTTTTTGAATAAATTTCAAAATTTAAATGTTTTAAAACAAACATTTTGCATTATTAACTTTGTTTGACTGATATTCAAATTAGTTTTTCTTTTCCATTGCATATTGACATTTAATAACCTCTTATTAAAATACCATTTTGTTATATAAAACCTTCATCAACTTGTTCATATCAGTCAAAAAAAAGATAAATGATCTATCAATATTTAATATTTCATCTGGCTTTTTATTTAGTCAATTCGTTCTCCTTTAAGGAAAAAGGTAAATTTTTAGTCTAAAAAACTTAATTGATTCTAAAAATTAAAATATTTTTACGGTATTAATTTATTCTTTTTATATAGAAATCACTAATGTTGCAAAAAACAAAAAAGTGATCGTTCAAGATTTAAGAATTGAAATAAAAGAAAAAAAATTCAATGGATTTTTTCCGGATTCAATTCAAATTAGCTTAAGGACAACAAAAATCAATAAAACTATAGTTCTGCAAAAAAGTGATCCAGGATCCAAAAAGCATCCTTTAATTAATGATTGGATTCTAAATTCGGAACAAAATGAGGATTTGGATAATGAAATATTTGATTTAGCTAACAAAATTGCTTTTTACCATGATACAAATTTCACTTGTTCGTTAACTCTAATTAAATTTTCTATTGATAACTTAAAAGCTGTAAATTTTATATTTAGCTTTAGTTTTAAAAGTTTTTTAAATATTTTTAGCTCGGAACTTGTTATGATTTAAATACTGTTTATTCATTTCTCCCAGTTGATATGGATCATAAGCGAAACAAGAGATCTGACTTAGAAAATCCTCATATTATTATTGAAAAACCGAAAAATCTTGAACAGAGTTTCGACTTTATAAAAATTGTTTCAGGTATTCGATTATTATTATTAGAAATAATTTAATTACTAATATTTAATTAGAAAAAAAAAATGAAATGGTCGAACCGAAAAATTTAAAGTAATTATCAAATAAAAAAATATTTTATAATTATTGTGATTTCTTAAGTTTTAGAGAAAACATCACCAATTATGTGATTGAAGTACTGGTTGTGACCGATTATTCAATTTATCAGAATTTTAAAAAATTAACTAGATTACAAAATAAAAAAGCTTTAATAAGTTACATGAAAATTTATTTTTCACAAATGATAAATGAAGTAAACTATAAATATCTAAATTCGTTTAAAGATCATCCAGAGCTGCGAATTTCAGTGAAAATAAAAAACTTTATTTTTTCTACGGTATTTTGTAATAAGAAAAAAAATTTTATATTTTAAATTTTATTTAATTCAAAGAAATCAAGTGACTCAAAATGGTCGCATAGGAAAAGAGTAGGAATAAATGAAATTCCTTTTTACAAGCAAAAAGAAGTAGTTCTAGCGGATGATACCATAATGGCTTTTTCTGAATTCATAGTTAGCAAAAAATTGAATTATACTTATGATCATGCCGTTGGAATAACCAGTAAAGATTTATGGAGTTCAGATCAATATTTGGGATCACATGAGAGATCATTAATATCAGGAATAGCGTTTTTTGGTCGTATTTGCTCTCCAAAATTTAAATTTTCTATTATTGAAGACAACGCTATATTGGGAGGAACAACTGTAATAGTTTTAAAATTTATTTTATTTATATCTCATAGTTTTATGTTTATTTATTTAAAAAAATTCAGACTTTGGCTCATGAGATTGGACATAATATAGGTTCTGATCATGATGGAATTCAAGGCTTATATAAAAATTGTAGTGCAAGTGACGGATTTATTATGTCTCCGAGTATTTTAATTTCGTTGAACAGCAATAAGTTCTCAAAATGTTCTATAGAAGCAATAAAAAATTATATGCTAAAAAATAGGTAATTTTAAAAAATATTTACATAAAATAATTTAAATGAAAATTATAACAGTGATGTTCAATGTCTTACCGAAGTTGATGAGCATTTAAAATCGACAACAGTAAATTTTACAGAAAATTCCCGACTCGGTACTTTTTGGGATTTAGATGAGCAATGCAAAGCTATTTTTGGAATAAATGCTTCATTTTGTAAAGTAAAAAAGTTTAATTACTACAAGTTGGTTTTCTAATTGAAAATAATATGTCTTTTTTCAACAATGTTTACTTATTTATTATATATCTTTATTAACAAAGTAAAGTAAGTTTAAATTAAAGTTTAGTGTAATAAAAATTTTAAATTCAATTCAAATAATTATTTAATTTTAATTTTACAAAGAATTAATTTTTTTTAATAGTGTTTAAAGTCTAAGAATTAAATCAAGTTAATCAACTTGAAGTTTAAGTTGATTATCTTGAAATTTTAATATTGGTTTAATATAAAGGCTACTCAAGAGGAAATTCTTATTTTTATTTAAGATGTATAATTTCTTAATAAATGGGGGAAAAATTATCTTAAACTAAACTTTAAAAATAAAATCTTAGGAAAATTTATCTTTTCTCTCATTAAAAAAATATCAGATTTTGATTCACCTCTTAAAAAATATTCATGTTTATTTTTAAATACAAAATATCAAAAAAAGGTTTAAGCAAATTTTTTTTTATTTTAAAGGATTTTAGAAATGATTTGTGTTTAAATTTGTATTGTCGAGTAAATAAATCTGCTGAATATTGTTCATCTCATGGAGGCGCTCTACAAGGGTCGATTTGTGATTCTGGAAAAATTTGTGTTCATAATGAATGTGTTTCGGACAAAAAAGCTATAAATGATGACTGTCCGCTTGGCGATGATGCAATTGTTAAGGATTATTTTACAAATGAAAGTTTAACGTGTGAAAATTTTATTAAAAATGCTATCATAAAAAGCAATTTTAGTCGTAATGACTGTATAAATAATCAATGGATTAAAAAAAAGTGTTGCAGTACCTGTAAAATATATAGTAAACTGACTTGTTTGGATAAATATAGTAATTGCAATGAATTGAAGGATTTTTGTAAATTAATTGACAATATTCAGTTAGGTTGTCCTAAAACTTGTGGCATTTGCTCAAGTAAAAATTAAAAATTTTCCAGCATTAGATTTTTTTAATTATTTGTTTTTAACAATAATAGCTAAAATAACATGTCAGAGTGATAAAAATTTATGCAAAAATGAAGGTGTGTGCAGAAATATCACAACCGAAAACATCAAGTCTTTTAAATGTGACTGTACGGAAGGATATAGCGGTGAATATTGCGAAGAAAGTAAATTTTTAAAATATTTTCTCAAAAGTTTTATGTAAATAATAACCAAAGATTGTCTAATTTCAAAAAATTTGAAAATGTTTTAAAAATATTTTTGGCTTGAGAAAATGAATAAAAATTATAGAGATAAATAGAATTTTTTTCTTCAACTACGTTTTCTAGGTAATCTAAATTTTAATTGATTTTGGCAATCCCAACTTTTTAATCAACAACATTTTTGACTAAATAAATAAGTGACTAAATCTAACAAATTAGCAATAAATATAAAAATCTGACTCAGATTACTTAACCGAATAAGTTTTGAAATTTTAAATGAAAATGATAAATATAATATAATAAAAGAATTTTTTGAAATAAATAGTGACAAAATTTTTTTAACTAGTTTAAAACCCGTTTAGTATTTTTTGAATAAAGAAAAGCCACAATTCGTAATTATTTTAAGTTGTTATAAGATTCAAAAAATAATATTTAAATATCACTTTTTTAAATTTACATAATTAATATATATTTATTAAATGTAATAAAGTAGATGCCAATTAATAAGAAATATAAAATATATTTATTTTTGGTTATTATTTGAATTAAAAAATATTTTAACATTTAAAAAAGGAAATCCATGCATACCAAATCCATGTATTCGAGACCAAAAATGTTACAGAATTGGAAAAAAAGGATTCATTTGCTCTTAAATAAAACTTATTATTCAGATGATCATAAAATTTTTTTAACATATTTTATCCACCCTCTATTAAATAAAAATTTAAATATCCACAAAATTTATTTTTCCTTAATAATTAAAAATAAAATACTATTTAAAAATCAAATGTGTGAAAATCTTAGCTTAATTTTACTAATTTTGAATTTCAATTTTAATGAAAATTTTTAAATAAATAGAGAGAAAAGAATTGAATTTTGATTGACGAAAAAATATTTTTTGAGCAAGTTAATCAAAGAACCAAAAAATTACCCTTCCATAAAATACTGATTGTAAATTAATTAATACCATATAATGGAGGACATTATTTAATTTTTATTAATAACTAATCACATAAAACATTCTTTAATAAAAAGGTAATTTTTAATGAAATATCATTAGTTTTGATTTTGTAATCAAAAAATAATCGTGGGATAGAGTAGGTAGGTTTTCTAGTATTCATTAAATTTCTTCTTGTTTTGATTTAAATTATTTTTTATCTCAAAAATTATGCCAGATTCGGCGATTAAAAAAAAAATTAAATATAAAAATATAAAATCTGAGAAAAAATAATTTTTATAAAAAAAATTATGTCGACAATTTTACAGTCTTATTTAACAAGCTCACGTTTTTCAATTCTTTTTATAAAACATATATTCACATATTTAATTTTGTTGAAAATAAACTTAAAAATAATATTCAAATTAAATCCAACTATTAGCATGGGTCTTGCAGAGCCTAAGAAAAAAGTAAAATATTCGATCGACCCTAACGCACTTCATTGGGCAAATAGTAATTTTCATCATATTCAGATTTTTTCATTCTATTTAATAGTTTTTTAGATGAGGACAAATTCGGCAAGCGCTTGATGGAAAAAATGGGCTGGCAAAAGGGCAAAGGCTTGGGAGCCAACGAAAATGGCATGACTGAGCACATAAAAGTCAAATTTAAGTTGGACACCAAAGGCGTAGGCTTCAAAAACGAATACGACAACGTTTGGCTAGATCATCAAGACGAGTTTGAAAATTTGCTCAGCAATCTTTCACAAAACAGTGCCAATGGTAATGACAAAACTGAAAAAGTGGAACAAGTAAAATCTTTGGAAGAACGCTCAAGACAATCAAGAAAATTGCACTATCAAAAATTCGCCAAATCTAAAGATCTATCAAGTGTGACAGCAGATGACTTGAATTGCATTCTTGGAACTCAGAAACGAAAATTAAAATCTTCAGAAGAATCTAACAAAACTCCTAGTTCTGAAACTGAAGATGCCGATGTGAGCAGACCTTCTTTTAGCCAAGTAAACAGCGATAAAGAAAAAAATGAACCGGAAAATAAAGTGGAGGACGATTTTGGTCTGAAATTCAGCACTAATAAACTTTCTGTAAGCGATTATTTCGCTAATAAAATGGCATCTAAACTTAATCTAAACAAAAATACCACAAATGGCTCTTGGAACGATTCAAATGAAGAGCGTGAAGCTATGAATGTAAATCTAGTTGAAGAGGAGAATTTTACCAAAAAGAAAAAAAAAAAGAAAAACAAAGATAAAGATGAATCAAGAATAGAACTAGATGATGAGATAATGGAAAATTTAGAAAGAAATGGGAAAAATGTGAATGAGTCGATTGAAATACCAGTTAGTTTTGATTTAAAAAAAACCGAGGAACACGATTCTGATGCTAAAAAGAAAAAGAAAAAGAAAAAAAACAAGCAACTAGTCGAGTCTGAGGGATTTTGCGTGTCAGTAAAAAGCGAACAAACTATCACAAATTTAGATGAGGATTCAGACAATAAAAAAAATGGTCTAGCTGATAACAACTCTTCAGAGACTCCACTAAATAAGGCTGCAGTGAGCGAAAATATTCCAAAAAAAAAGAAAAAAAAATCCAAGGAAAAAGAAGAAAACGTAAGTTTAAATGAAGAAAGCAATCAAAAAGCAAATGATTTAGATTCATTAGTAAAAGCTTCATTTAAAGGTTCAAATTTATTGAGCATTTATGGCTATTCGGCATATTATATCAACTCAAATTTAGAAGAAGTTATTAACGAAAAAGTTAAACGACTTAACAGAAAACGGTATTTGATGAATAAAAAAATAGAAATTGATTCCGAATACTATAAAATGAGCAAAAAAATGAATGTTTAAAATAAATTATTGAATCAAATTTTTTTTTATTTAATTTATTTGGAAAAAAAATCATAACTATATGTTCTAGTAGAAAAAAATTTAATTAAAAAGTCTGAAAAAAACTTAAATGTTCGATTTATAAATAAAAGAATTTTCAATATTGAACGTTAAATTGAAAATATGTAAAAATAGAAACCAGACTTAAAAATTTAGTTTTCTTAGAAAACACTTGATAAATTTACAAAAAAAATTTTTTTAAATTTACTAAGTTTTACTTTAACGCCCAAAAAAATTAATTAAAATAATTTTAAAAAATATTTAATAATTAAAAGTTAAACTGATGATTAAATGAATAATTATCTATCTTATAGATAGAAAAGTCACTTGATGTAACTTTCTTAAAAATAGAGTTGAAAAATTCACAAACAACAATTCATATAAAAATACTCAAATAATATAAAAATATAAATAAAATAATAAAATAAATGTAATTCTATTCATTCATAGAAGGTAATATTTCAATTTTATTTTTTTATTGAAATTCATCCATGTTTCGATCGGTTAAATCAAAATCAACAAATTTTTTAATAATTGTTCTTTTAGTAGCTTCTGCAAGATTGATAAAAAATCAAAAATGAACTTGAAAATCTGCAAAAGTTCAGGTCGAAGTTTTTTTTAAATAAATTTTGTGAAATTTCTTAAGTAAGCTTTTAGCATTTTGACATTTTTTCAAACTATTTTTTTACAACTAGCTGTTGCGAGTAAGCGAAGCATCTAAATGATTTGAATTGTCTTGATCACTAATTTTATGACTTAAAAAAATAATTTGACTTTTGACCAACTCTGAGCTTTAGTAATTTTTTTTCATTTTTTTAACTTTTATTTTTATTTTCAATTGAAAAATAAGATTGGATAGTTATTCTAATTTCATAGTAAAAACTAAACTTTTGTAAAATTTAATTTGCTAAAATAAAATAAATAAATTTAAAATAAAAAAGTTAATATATTAATTGAAAAATAATTTTAAATAAAAAACATCTGATAAAATGAGACTTACCGAAAGAGAAATTGATTGTTTATTAATTCATAACGCAGGATTTTTGGCGCAAAAAAGACTGTCCAGAGGAATACATTTAAACTACCCGGAATCAATTGCTTTAATATCAGCTCAAGTATAGCCTTATCAGGCGTTTTGTTTACAACTCTATTTGTCAAAAATATTTAGATCTTAGAATTTGCTCGAGATGGACAATCTTTCGAAGAAGTTACAGAAAAAGCTAAGCAAATTGTTGGGCGAAAAATGGTTCAAAGTGGCGTAAGAAAAATGCTAAGAGAGCTTTCTATTGAAGCAACGTTTTCCGAGGGTTTAAAAAATGTTAGTGATTTATTTTAATGTTAAATTACTAGTTATTAAAATAATCTTCTTAAAAAAGGTATATGTAAAAGATCCTATTTGTACCGAATATGGAAGCATTGAACTTGCTTTATACGGTAGTTATTTACCCATTCCGAATTCTTTCAATTTTGAGTCTAAAAACGAAACAGACATTCAAATGAAAGAAGCAAATGGAGATTTTAGTGCAGAAGAAATGCACCCTGGTCAAATTATTCCATTTAAGTCTGATAATTCACCAAAGGAAACATTGGATGAGGGTGAAATCGATGAAAATCAAAACATGAATAATGATGATGAAGTTCTCAGTGACTTCATTGAGATCAACAAAGACAAAGGACAAGTTTCATTACTGAGTGTCACGAACCCTAGCAATGAACTTATTAAAGTATTTGATTTTTTTAATTTAAATCAATTAAATATTTTGAAAAAGATTGGAAGTCACTTTAATTTAATTGAAGCAAACAAAGCATTACAATTTGATCGAAATCTTGCTTTCGGAAAAAGATTGGTAAAGATTTTGGTTTTTATTTCCTTTTAATTTTAAATAAAAATTTGAAAAGAATATACCATCTGGTGACTGGATCGAATTTGAACCGAAGACCACAAAAATTGTTCCTATTATAAGAATCGCTGGTTTAAAGTAATAATACTAAAATTTCTTGAATTTGAAAAACAAGTTAATATTTTTTAGAGTTATAAAAGGTGGTAATTACTTGGTCGATGGCAAAATAAATGACGATTTGCTTAAGAAGACTCTAAAAAAGTTGAATAAAAAATCATTTGCTAATAAGCATCAAGAGGTATTTTTAAAAATAAAATTTTACTGTAAAACTCGAATAAGATAAAAAATTTCATCAAATAAATAATTTTACTAGGTTTACGGAATATCATTTACGAATCCTAATTTTTTAATACTGGAATTAAAAAAAATTATTAAATTTAAGTATTAATCTTTAAATTCATTATTCATATTTTATTAAGTAAGTTATTAGATTAAATTACTAAAGAATTTTAGGATTAAAAAGAAAATTCACCTTAATATTTATCAATAATGCCATTAAAGTTCTAAAAAAAATTAAGTCGAGCCAAATTTAAAATTTTTACTTGTATATTTGAAGTTTAGAATGATTTTACTATAAGATAGAAAGCCTTAATATTGTAATTTTTCAAATTAATTAAATTTTATTTTGAATTTTTGACTATCTACAATTTTTGAGCTTGACTATTTTTAACTTATTTTCTCCTTTTTATATCATGTTTGCTATGAAAATGATTTTTATTACTACTTCATTAAACAGAAGCCTTTTTCTTAAACAATTTATAATGATAAATATAAATTTGAAATTTTTTGTACAGAATTTTGTAATTTTTGTTCATAAAAAATGTCTCTGGCTTTTAATTTTTTATAATTTTGTATTTTTAGGAAATAAAAATAAATAAAGAAAATCAGATGATGATAGAAAAATACTCAAAAATACCTAGAGAAATCTACATAAAAAAATATGGACCAACAAGAGGCGACAAAGTATCTTCGAAAATTCAGTGATTAATTTTCCGCTAAAATTAGCTATGTTTAGATTAAATTGGCAGATACTAATTTAGTTATTGAAATAGAAAAAGATTTCACAATTTATGGAGATGAACTAACTTTCGGAATCGGAAAAGTATTAAAATTATACTAAAGATGCTTTTTCAAGTTTATAAAAATATTTTAGAATTTAAGAGAAGGTCTTGGACAAAGTGTAAGCATGAGAAATGATATTGCTTTGGATACTGTAATCACCAATGTAGTAGTGATTGATAGCGTGTCAGGCATTTTTAAAGCAGACATTGGGATAAAAGATGGAATGATTCATGGAGTTGGCAAAGCTGGTAATCCTCACACAATGGACATTACTGCTGGTATGATCGTAGGCGCAGGGACTGATATTATCTGTGGGGAAGGACTTATAATTACTGCTGGAGCGATCGATGTTGGATCTTCATTTTTTCAATCAAAATCAAGCTTATTATCTGCATTAAGCTCTGGAATAACTACTATTTTTGGTATAAGAATTTATTCAAAAATTAACAATTAAATAAAATTTTTTTCTCAAGGTGGAGGAACAGGCTCATTCGAAAGTTCATCGACAAACTGCACTCCAGGCCCTAATAACATCAAATACATGATTCAAAGTACTGATGAACTTCCTCTTAATTTTGGATTTTATGCGAAAGCAAACAGTTCATCGTCTAAATCAAACGAAACTTCTTCATTCGATTTTCCAAAAGAAATTGAAGATCAATTAGTTTCGGGCGCAATGGGCCTGAGATTGAGTGAGTATTGGGGGGCAACACCTGCCGCTATTGATTCGTGTCTTAGAGTCGCTGATTTTCATGACGTACTAGCCATAGTGGACATCGACACCCTTCATGAGACTTATGGAAATGATTATCTCATTAGTTTGATAAAAAATAGAGTTGCTGGAATTGCTTTTAATTCTAGTCTTTTTAAATCTGATTTTATAAATGAAATCTTAACTCAAGTAAACATGATCGGAATATCTGCTCTTTGTGAATCAGATAATTATGAATTAGAAAAATACCTCCATGATTTAGGTGTAATCAGTATGGTGTCGTCGTCATCATTTTCTTCAAATAATCGGTCAAAAGTAATCAAATATAAACATATTTTTTGTTAAATTTTTTAAATTTTTTATTTAGTCAATGATTGAAAATTTGATTAATAAAACCTGGCAAGTTGCTAGTACAATGAAAAAAATGGAAAAAATTGAACCTAGAAATGATAACCAGAGAGTGAAACGCTATCTAGCCAAGTACACAATTAATCCGGCTGTATTTTGTGGCTGCTCACATGCTGTAGGAAGTATTGAAGTAAACAAAATGGCCGATTTAGTTCTATGGAGACCAGAATTTTTTGCCACCAGACCTGAAATTGTAATCAAAGGAGGACAAATAGTTTCTTCTGAATTGAATAGTTTTGAAAGGACTAATCAAGTGTTGGGCGTATGTGGGAAAAGTCCTTGTGCTAATTCAGTTGTTTTTATATCAAAGGTAAACTTTTATTTCATAATAAAAAAAATTTTCATAATTTTTTTGAAGGCTTCATATGAAATCGGAGCGACGAATACTTATGGAATTTGTAAACATGTTGAACCGATAAGAGATTGTCGCAGTCTAAATCGAATTCAAAGTATGTCTCCAGCAAATTTTTGTCCAAGAATTAGCTGTAAGTTATTTAAATTTTTTATTAAATTTTAAGAAATAATTTATAAATTTAGCTTAAAAAATATTCAAATTTTTAACTTAATTATCTAAATTTTAGATTCTAGTGCTCATGCTAGAGGAATTTTAAATTATATTGAACATGAAACGCAACAAAGCAAACAACTTTTACCTCTTAGACCAGAGGTTAAATCAACCATGGAAAATATGAAAATCAGTCAATTACTCAGTCAAAGATTTTATCTGTTTTAGATTGACTTTTACTTTCAAAAATATTTTTGTATATTTGAATAAATGTTTAGTATAAATAAAATGTTATTTTATTTTTAATTTTAAAATTATTTCTAGGATTGCATAAAAATACAACATAAATGTGAAAAGTCGAGTCAAAGTTATGAATTAAATTTGACAAATAATAAATTGATTAACGAGTAACATAGATATTAAAATTAGGATTTTCCATTTTTACACATATAAACTGAAAATTGGAAATAAATAAATTAATTAATTAATCTCGAATTAATACTTTTAATGAATTAGATCTAGCAGATAAACGATTTGGCCATGAACTTTGTAGAATTAAACAAAACTTTTTAAATTTAAAATGAAATTGTGTCAATATGTTAATATTTAACAATTATAAGATATGTTTTTGGAAAAAAATGTGCGGTTTTAATTTTTTATTTACAAAATTGCGCTGAAATTATATTTAGTTTGTGCGTTAGCTAGTTCTATGTGCTTAAATTGATCTTTAAGAAAATATCTATAAAATAGAATAGAACTTAAATTAGTTTAAAAATTTTGAGTGTAAGCTAACAATTATTGAATATGCGCTGGATAGGGACACCTTAGACTTTTACAAAAGTCAAAAAACAAGTCATCTTTAAGTATTTTCAAGTAACTTGACTTCAAAAAATATTTAATTCAAAAATAGTTAAGTCGGTTTACTTCCTATTATATTGAATGATTTTAAGTTAAGATTTAAAGCCTTAAAATTTCATGAACTTTAAATCATATATTTTATGATAAAATTTTTAATTGCAAATTTTATGAGATCAAAAAAATAAAATATTAAAAAAAATATCGTTTTCATTTTTACATGAAATTAGATCACAAAATTTATAGTTATTAAAAAATAATTTTGAACAACACTGGTACACCCTGGTATTTAAAATTTCTATTATAATCATGCAAATGAAATGCTTAATGAAATGCATTTAAAAATTAAAAAATTCTTTTTTATAATAAAATTGATTTTAAATAAAAAACTAAAATTCATCAATAAATATAAACTATTTACTTAACTTACTCACTTATTTCAAAATAATTCTAACTTTCTGGTTAACGAACATTATAAAATCAAGCAATAAAGTCAATTTTATTCTTTTTAGCTATTGTAGTAAATTTTTCGCATAAAATACCTTGAATAAAAAGTTAAAGAATCCGATTTTTATGCTTAAATTTTATCTTTCTAAATTTTTTTTTACTAGGATAGTAAAATCTAAGTCTTAAAAAGATTCACCCCACATTCAAGCTTTTAAAAATTTTAATTTTCAATTAAACTTGTGCTTTATTTCTTATGTAGAAAATTAAAAAAAAAACGAAAATTTGGAAATGTGAAATTTAAGTACAAAAATTACATCGCAGATAGTAAAAATCTTATAATTTATTTTTTAATTGTGCAAAAATGGATCTGTTAACAGTACGATATCAAAAAATTTGTAAAAACGAATTCAAACTCTGCAATTTATTGCATATTTTAATCAAATATTTTTTGATTTTACAGAAAATTGCATAGTTTTTGCAGAGCTTGAATTCGTTTTTACAAATTTGTTTGATATCGTCCTGTTAACAGATCCATTTTTGCACAATTAAAAAATAAATTAACATTTCTGCTTTTTGTACTAAAATTTCACATAGTCGATATCATTTAATATTCTTAAATATCTAATAATTCGCACATAAGGCCATCAATCCATAATTTTTAAAATAAATTCAACAAGATAATTTGTTTAATTATTTTTGCTTTTGAGAAAAGAATTATGCACAAAAAATTAATTTAATTCATACAAAATATATTATCGGTTGTAATTTTTAAAATTTAAAAAAATTTTTAAAAAATGGTTTACGCTGAAGCAAAACGAATAATGATTGCTTATGAAAATAAGCAAGGATCGATTCAATCACTTATTGCCCAGAGTAAAAGTCAAGTATCTTGAAAATTTTTAATTTATCTTTCATTTTTTAAATAATTCAATCAAAAAGCACAAAAATTCACTAACATGTCTAATAATGAAAACCATGAGTTATAAAAAACTTTTAAACAAGATAATAAAAAAGTCAAAAATGCTAGAAAACGAGAAGTTTCTTGGTGATAAACTTGCTCAACTATTAGTCTATGATGTTTTGTTTGGAATGGGCGTAAGAGGGAAATTTAAAGTAATCATTTTTAATGTCTATTTTTTCCTAGTTTTAATTGAATTGTGATATTAGAGTGCTGTAAAACGAAATTATCAAAGCCTAACTGAAGCATGTGATCATTATATGAAAAAATATCAGGTTGATAAGCGTGAAAATCTTCTGAAAATATTCGACGAAAAACAGTTTTATTCTAATAATACTTCCATAAAACCGAAATATATTTATATAAATCAACTTAAACTAAAAAAGAAAGAAATTGTAGACAAACTAAGCGAAGATTCTTTTCAAATGGTCGAATATGACAGAAAAAGCGAAAATTTTATTAAATCAAACGAAGATTATAAAAATTTGATCAATTCATTAAAAGAAAATGAATTTATAAAAGATAATCATGTAAAAAATTTGATTATTTTTAAACATGATTCAATGATAAATAAAAATTATAATATTTTTGCTGACGGACATTTATTACAAATTGATAAATCAAGTTGTTTGGTTCCGCTTGCTCTTAATCCTGAAAAAGATAGTCATGTAATTGATGGTGCCAGTGCTCCAGTAAGTAAATTTCAAACGATGCTGTATTTTCATTTTTTTCAGTTAATTGAATTGAAAAAAAATTGAAAAATATTTTAGATTTTGGACTAATAAATATATATTTACTGCAAAAAAATAAGACTCCAAAAATTTAGAATTCTAAAGTATGAGTTTAACTTCAGGTCACAATTTACTCACACTCAACACTCAAATTTTTCGATTACTCAAGCTTTTTTTTGTATTTTATTAATTTAGTAATAAAATAAATAAATTTCAGGAAATTGATTTTTGAATAAATTTTAAGCATTTTTTAAAACTTTCTGGTAAACCAAATTTAAAGGTTTAAAAGTGTTCATAAAAATTTTTTGATGATTTTTTAACTTAAGTCGAATATATTTCTTCATAATTCTACATTTTATTTTCAACCGAAGATTTTTGAATCTTAGCACAAAAGGATTAAAAAAGATGTAAAAAATTTTTACAATTTTTTTCTCGGAGATAAAAAACACTTCGGTTGATTAATATTGCTCAACAATTATTTTTCCATTGATTTTCAAGTTTATTGAAATTGAAAAATCTCTGCTAAATGTGACATGATATTATTTTCTGACATGATAATATTGTTTTTCCAGAAATGCTAGATTTTAAACAAAATCAGGTTCCAAAAATTTGAATGATGAGAATGAGCAGTCTTTTTTTAATTCAAATGTATGTTAAACTGTCAATTAAAAAAAATAAATTAAAGCTCAAAAACAATTTTTTATTTTTAATTAAAAAATATGCATTTTTTTATATAAAAATTAAATTTCATAAAGGGTAACAAAACAATCTTAATATCAAACATTTTAAAAAATACTGGGTAATTTTTAAACAATATTTTAAAAAATTTTTTAAATTTTTTTTAAAAGGTTGATTCATGCATTCGACATTGACGAAACAAGAGTCAAACTGATGCAAAATAATCTTAAACAGCACCATGTAACGAATGTGAGATTAAAGTGCATGGATTTTTTACAAACCGAAATTTATAAATATGACAGAGTGAGTCATATAATGTTAGACGTTCCTTGTAGTGGAAGTGGGATGACCAACCGTATGAAATTCGGAGATACGGACCTAGAAAATGTTAAAGATGATAAACGACTGTGGAAATTAGAAGCTTTACAACGAAAGATGCTTCTTCACGCAATGTCGTTTCAGAATGCTACGAAAATTGTTTATTCTACCTGTTCAATACATCAAGAGGAAAATGAAAATGTAATACGATATGCTCTTAAAAACTGTGACGAAAGATTTAAGCTTAAAAATTTGTTTGCGGACAAATGGAACTATGGTCGAGGAATAAGTACAGACGAAAAGGATGCAAATGATTTTCACTTAGATTATTGTATTAGGACTAGCTTTGATAGTAACTTTACAAATGGTTTTTTTATAGCTTGCTTTGAATTAAACAGAAATAATGATCTAGAGACTAGTCCAGAAGAAAGTCAATTAATTGAAAATTAAATTGACCAATTCTCACTCTTTATTTTGAATAAAAAATATTCATAATTCACAATTTTTTTAAAAAAATATTTTACTTTTTCCAAATTTAATGCAATTCGAACTTTCGAGCTAAATTATTAAAATGTTTATTGCAAAATTGCTTTTTAAACACTAATCTAGCCAAGTATATAGTTTTTTTTATAAAATTAAACAATAAAAATATTTATTTTACAACAAACAACTCGATTATTTGTACCTTAATGTCTATCTCAGCTAATTCATCATCAAAAAACCCTCTTAATTTTGTTGTGTGTCATCTTAGAGAATAGTTTACCATTATTTTCTAATGAAAATTATAAAACAGCACTGCTAGACAGCTTACCATGCTAAAAATTAAGAAATTTGAAGGATCTTGATATGGAGAATTTTTATTGGGAAATATTGTCATATTTTCCTTGTTTTAAACCAAGGTTAAAAAAATAAATGATTTTGTTATAAATTTTTTTTTATTTATTTACAGTATTGATTTGACATTATGGTCGACGGTAATTTTACATAAATTCTCGTAAAATCATTTCTTTTTTCTAAATTACTTTTCTTTTTTAGAGTATTGTAAAAGGACCAAAAATAGTCTCTTTTTAGCGCTTATCTTGAAATTTGTAGATTTTATCATTTTTTCAAAATTTTTCCAAAAAAAAAATAATTTCGTAAATTAACGTAAGATCACTCTTTTTTTAGAGTAAAAAATTTAAATAATATTATTGTGATTTAAAGCACACAGCTATTACCATTACCTAAGAATATTTAAAAACTATTAAAAATTTTACTTTTTTTTATCTTTTATAGTATTTTTTACTGTAAAATGTTTTTTAATTATTTTTTATCTTTTTTTTATCTTACAAAATTCAAAAAAAATCATTAGAAAGAGACTATTTTGGCCCTTTTACAATTTACGAAAAAAGAAAGGTAATTAAGTAAAAAAGAAGTTCAAAAGAGCTTTTTTAGTTCGAAAACAAAATTTAAATATCTTAAATTACTTCTTACTTTCAAAATATTAGAATCCATTCTTTTAATAAAACTAAAATCGGATTAACTTTCTAATCAAGCATTTTAGAATTTGGGGAAAAATTTTTATTATTTTGGAAATAATTCTTATATGTATGATTTTTTTAGATCAAAATAGTTATTAATTAATAAACATTTATTTTAAATTCATGAAGCATTTTTATTAAGTAAATTTATTTTAGTGATAAAAAAGTAATTTTAATTACAAAAACAATTTCTAGCCATTTAAATTTCAAAATAAATCAGATTGAAAATTTTAAATTTGAATTGGGAATAAACATTGAAAAATTTCTATTGTACTTAAAGTATCAAATATTAAAAAAAAGGTATCATAGGAAAAAATTTAGAAGAAAAATTTTAAATTACTTAAATTTATCAAAAAATGAGATAATTTCTTTTTGCACTAGTTTGTTCTTATTTTAATCAAAAAATAAACTAATTTATAAAATCTTCTATAGTTTATAAAATATATTTATAGAAATAAAATATACCTTTCCTGTTGAAAAAATCTAATATTACAAAAATATGACATATTTTATTTTAAATTTTCAATCCACTCAAAATTTTGGTTAAGATTTATTGTTGGTTCCAAAAAAATTATTAAAATATTCATTTAAATAAAAATTAATTGGAAAATTAACAAAATAAATTGAAGTCATAAAGCTTGGGCGAAAGATTGGTTCTTTGGAAACACAAATTAGTTAAAGAAAAGATTTTTATACTTATTTGAGATTATAGATACATTTTATTAAAACACGAAGAGACTTTTATTTACGAGTGCATTTTTGATAATAAAAAGAGAGAAATATATTAAAAACGCCTCAATCTCTATCATCGTTAAAAAATTTTTAATAATGTATTGAGCAAATTTTTCATTTTGTTTTTTGCCTTGAATAGTTTACATTCGTATTCGAAAAACTTTAAATATAAATCATTTAATTGAGAAAAAGAATTCAAGTGATTTAAACTAATCTCAAAAGACTAATATGAAAAAGATTACTTAAAGAAATCATATTGCAAAAAATTCATACTAATTACCTTTTAAAATTTTAATGAATGATTAGACATAACTCTAAATCTTTGAAATTAAGAAATCGCTCTTTTCGAACATTATTTAAAGCCGATTTGTTTACTAGGTTTTCATTTCAAAAATTTAAAACAAAACAAAAGAGAATAATCAAAATGTACTCTCAAATAATAATTCTTTTGGTAATCTTTTCCATAGGAACTCATTCCTATTTGATCGAAAGCCCCATTGGCGAAGAAGATGTCTGCAATTTCGAAGATCGCAGATTAGCAGAATCGGTCAGGCTCATAAGGTCCAAATACAATTGCCGAGTTTATTACGTATGTGCATTTTACAAGCAATATTCTCTTATTTGTGCCGAAGGCCTTTACTTCGACCTAGACTCAAACTCCTGCAATTACCAAGAAATAGTTAAATGCAATTTACCCTCAGATGATTACACATTCCAAGAAAATTCAAATACATCTTATTTAATAGAAGAGAATCAAGAGACTTCAAACAAAAGCAACCTGACACAAGATGATTCCTTTGACTCTTATATTAATCAAACTGATTTTTTAATGAATTCCACTGAGGAGGTCATTTTTTCAACTTTTTCGAGTGAAATGATGTCTAATTTAACAGAGGCTGATTTTATGAACGAAAGTTCCAATGAAACATTTTCATCAATTTACTTTCAAAACATTAGCTCAACCCAAATGGAAGCTACATCTACTTCTCCTTTGCCAATTCAAACATTTGCGGATGAAAATAATTGGTGGTATGGACCAAGTGATTGTATTGAAGGCTTTGAACACAAATTAGCTCACAAAGAAAACTGTGCCTTGTATTTTGAATGTACAAAAGAAGGTGATAAGATTCAAAAAGCTTGTCCATATCCTCTTCAGTACGATGAAATGCTTAATGAATGTCGATTTTATGATTTGATTGAATGTGGCACTCGAAAGCAAGCCAAAGATTTATGTAAATTTTTCTTTTTATAAAAAATTTTTCTAAATATTTTATAATTTAAAAAAAGGTGATTATCAAATAAATGCTTCTCTTCCAAGTTCAATTCCTTGCGATAAGTATCCAAGTTGTAAAGATCTAAGTGATGGTCTTTATCCGTCAAACGACTGCAAACATTACTATCAATGCAAAGATGAGAGGACACTGAGGATTTACAGCTGCCCAAAAGACCAAAAAACAGGCGCTCAATTGAAATTTAATTATTTGACCAAGAGATGTGATTTTATTGAGAATGTGTCATTTAATTGTGGAGGTTACGCTATTCCGATTGATATCTACAGTAGATTTTTCAATAGACATTTAATCTTAAAAATAATTTTAAAAATTTTTAGCAAATAAAATGGTTTGTCCAAACAAACAAACAAAGTCAAATGAACAGCCTAGCTTGGAAACTCGTGATGTCTATTTTTCTCATCCAAGTGAATGTCATTTGTACATGACATGCGACATTCAAGGAAATATGTCTATTTTAGAATGCTTTAACGGCACCCATTTTTCGCCATATTATCAAAGCTGTGTACATCCATCAGTAGTTAATTGTAAAAAGTACCCAATGGTCAGAGCTCAAGCAATTTATTCGCTTAAAAGCCTATTGATGGAGGCCAAAATAAAATCAGGACTAATGAATCAGACATCTGAAATGTCATCTACATCAGTTCCGATAGAAACAACACCAATAGTCGAACTTAATACGACTATTGATATGGAATCAAGCAATAGTACAAATTCAACAATTTTTTAGAAAAATTGTTTTTATTCATAGAAAGCATTGATTTAAATTTATCTATATCATTTGTTCTATTGCTGTTAAACAGTAAATAAAATTTTCAAAAAATATTTTTTGTTTTTCAATTTTCTAATTGCAATTAATGAAGCAAAATTTAAATTTTGATATATATTAAGCTCTAAATCAAAATAGTAATTTTCTGGTAAGGTAAGGTCGTATAAATTATTTTAAAAAGTAAAAGTTATGAACTTAACTTGTTGGATAAAAATTTTCAAGTTTAATTAAGATGTGATATTTTGAAACATTAAGAAAAAAATCTGATAAAATTTTTACTAAAATATTTATAATTTTTTACAAAAAGATATGATGAGAAATTTAATTAGTTTTTTCAACTTTTCAAATTTGTATTAATTTTTAAGAAAAAAATTTATACAGCTGACAAAGCGCAGCGTTATTAACTGCACTCACACATTTATGTGTTACAGCTCACACTTCTACTTCTACTACAATATTGAAATACAGCCATTAGCATTAAATTAATCTGATTTTGGTAAATATTTGTGTTTAATTATAACCTATTTTTTGGATAAATTTAATTGGATTTATTTATTTATTTAAAGTCAAGTCGCCCGACTTGACTTTAAATTTGACTTTTGACTTTTGCACAACTCTGTTTACTAGTAAGAACCAGATAATAGTGGACAAAAATTTGGTATACAGAAATTTCGTTAACCAAAAATTATTTTTTTTGGTAAAATTTTACTTTTTACTTATTAAAAATTTTCCTAGTTTAAACACTCTTAGATAAAACTTTCATATCTAGATCTTAAATTCATTAAAGAATACTAGAACAAAAATAAGTCTAGAAATTATAAAAACTAATTGAAATTGAATCTAATCTGTTGGAATAAATTAACAAGTAATCTTTATTAAAAGCTTAGCATTATTACCCATTTTTATTGATATTTAATATACTTTTTGTTGTTAATAGATCAATTTTATTTAAAAGTTGATTTATTTTGACGTAATATTTGTTTGTCTTATTTTATGCTAAAACTACTTCGTTAACCAAATCTGACAATTGTTCTTGTACAAACCCAAATCTTAATTTTTAAACGTCAAACCATGATTATTAATCGAAATATTTTAAATCCTCTTTTTCAAGAATGATTTTTTCAGCTAGAATTTTGGATAAATTATTAAATAATTTTTGACTTGTTAACTGATGCCATTTTTTTTAATTTCATTGATTTCTAAGTGGTTGCTTTTTTTCTAATTAAATTCAAATCATTTAAATTTGAAATAAAACTCTAATTTAAATATAAATTTTTAAAAAAATAATACATTTTTACAATCATGATGTCAGATATTTATTTAAAAAATAATTTTCAAATAAGACTTTCAGTGGATAAAAATTTTTTTTCGGTCCACTTGTTTCTATATTTCTTATTAAATAAATCTCTTAAATATTAAAAAAAAATTCTCTTAAAATTTTGTTTAAATATTGAATGAATTAACTTTACTAAAAGGTTCTTGTATTAATAAACAGTAGCTGTCAAAAATATGTTAAACTCATACGGACCATTATAAATATCTTATTTTTTGATTAATAATTGCTTAAGTTTTTTTTTTTTTAATTTCAGGTTTAATTTTTTTTAAAGCGTAGTAAAACATAAAACTATATTTAAAAAACTTTGAACTCTTCACTTTAATAAATTATTTAAATAATTCAGTACTTAATAATTAAATTATCTTTGATAATTCAATTGAGTAATTTAATTAAATTTAGTTTCAATCGTCTGTTAGAAAACTTGAAAATATTCTAAATTATCAGGTTACTTTGTTAAAGACAAAATATTTTTTTTTCAAGCATCGGCTATGTTTAAAAAAAAAAGATAGACAGTTACCTGAAAAAAAAATATCAAAAAGCTGTTGAATACCAACAAAAGAAAATGAGACTGAAATAAAGCTTGATAAGTCAGATTCTTATTTTGACAGTTTTTTTTTCTGGGATTCAATTAGACTTCTATATGTATTTTTGCTAGATAAATAGAATGAATATTTTTTTCCGTTTTAGAAATGCTGACATTAAGATAATCAAAGAATCTTTTTAATTTTTTTCATGTAAGATTATTAAGAACCTTAGTGAATACATCAAAAACGTGATCTATAAATTAGAAAATGGATTAAAATCCAAAGATTAATTTTTTAATGATTTAAGCCTTTTTAAATTAAAAACAACGAATATCAGAAAAAATTAAGAAAAATCTTAATTAGTTTTACTGAATTTAATTTAAACTATGATCATTTTCTGATTTACAAAAACATTTATTAATTTTTCATTTTATGATCATTGTTATATTAAAAGCAAATTTTAAATTAACGAAGAATAATTGAAGACTTTTTTCATGGGACTTTTTTGGATGAGCTAAAAAAATGAATTATCTCAATGACATATTTTATTTTTGGTGATCAATTCTTTTAAAGATAATGAATAATCAAATACCATGTATCAAAAAAGTCTTGAAATGAAATTTATCTTATAATCATTTTTAGAATTTATTTTTGGTTAAATTTCATCACATATTTTAGTAGTATTAGTAAAATTTATAACGATAGGCAAAGTCGAAAACTTAAATTTTCAGCATTAGTAAAATTCATTAATTTTTAGTTAAATTTATGATTTATTGATGCATAAAATTTTTAAAGTTTTTCCATTTAAAAAGCCAAAATCAAGATCGTATCAAATTAGTTTTAGGGAATATTAAAAGTAAATAACCTTTTTTGCAAGATGTTTTCCGGACTGGTATTCTTAATTTCTATCTATATTAATACAGAATTATTAATTTTAAACTTTCATGCTTAGTTTTGAGATTCTATTTTGAATTTTTTAATAAAATTCAGCGTAATTTTTTCAATCTCTCAAAGATATTTCTCACTATTTTGGAAAAGCAATCATAGAAATAAAAAGTTTATTCTGAACCCTAAAGCGACTTTCGGAAAATATGAGATTTTTTAATTATTTTTTGATATTCATCTTGAAAAATTCGAATATTAGTCGTTATTTAATTTCGGATGAATAATGGTCCAAAGTTTAACTGTTTGAAAATTTGATCATTCGATAGAATTCAGATATTTAATTGATATTTACCAGTTTTTAAAACGTTTGTGAATTTTATCTTTTTACTTCAGATTTAAATATTAATTTTTTGTATTTTTAATTAAAAAATATAGGCTGATATTATTTTTTAAGAATTAATGAATTTTTTTTAATAAAGCTTTGTAAGCTTAGATTCTTTTATCACGTTTTATACTCATATTAGGTTGAACTTAGGAACCTTTGAGTTTTTTTTTAAAAATTGTTTATTTCAATGAATTTTCTACAAACAAGTTTTGTTCTCAAAATAGTGAAGTGAGTAAAAATAGTGGAGATAGTTTTTTTGTAGAAAATTGATTTCAATAAAAAAATCAATCTAAATAAAAATTTAATTTTATGTTGTAACAAGTTTTGTTTAGTCAAAACTCATTCTCAAGTTGCAGATTTAAAAACTTCGCTCCAAACTATTTTGCTTGTGTAAATATTTGAGTTTATTTAGCTAAAAAGAAATGTCCTGATTTGAAAGAAACAAGTGTATTATATAAAAGATAAATAGAATTAATATTTAATATTATTTATTTCGAGAAAAACTTGGCAAAAATATAATATTAATTTTTTCTTTTTGGATTTTTTGCCAAATAGTTTTTTCTCTAGAGCTAATGGGAATAAATAAGTAAGTGGTTATTTGTGTTTATGGAAATAAGAAATTATCATGATTTGGTGGGTGAAATTAACAAAAAAGCTTGTTAAACAATTCCTTGATTATTACTATTTCTTAGTTAAATAAATAGATTTCACTGAATTCAGAAACCAATCACATCTATATGAAAATATAATTTAACAAAGATGTGTCTTAATAACCTTGAGGTTATTTCACTTGATTATCATTTTGTTTTGTAATACAACATAAAAATTTTTTAAATTTATCAATATATGCAACAGTCAAAATTTTAATTTAATTTTAAAGCTTTTACTATAAAAGCGACACTTTTTTTATTTTTTTTTTTAATAGTCAAATTTTGTTAAAAAAAATCTTTTATGCAATATTAATTTTTATTTCTATTTGTTTCTACGCTACTATTATTGAATGATTAATTATAAAGAAACACAAAACAATTTTGAGAATACATAAATATCAATTGAATTTTTGATGAAATAAGTCTATAGATTTTTTCGGTCCTCGCAGGCATCTATTTCATTTTTTCCAAATTAAATTCTTTACAAAATTAAAACGTTGATAGAAATTAATTTATCTGCTTAGATAAGGTTATTTGAAAATCAGTCTCTTTCAAATCGATCAAAAAATACAAAATTTCTAAACAGTAGCTCAAAATATTTCTTTTTACTGACAAGTATTTTTTAAATAAATTTTTTTTAAAGAAAACCTTAAATACTAATAGAAAAAGATAAATTTGAAATTTAAATTTTTTGAATAAAAAAAATATGTCCAGTTAATAATTCTCGAATATTAATTTTTTTGAAATTCAGGACAAACACAACAAAAGGATTAGAATCTTATGAATTATTCTCTAAAAGCAAAGAATTAGTTCTGTCAGAGCATATGTAAAATTTTGCATCATTTTTAGTCAACATCTCTGCAAATGGTTAGTTATTTTTAATCCAACACTTTTTCAAAACCTTTTTTAGGCGTATTTTAATTTTAGTGAATTACTTTTGCATGTAAAAATTTTTAAATTAACTATGCAATTTTTCAAAAAATAAATCTAGTTAAAAAAAAAATTTGCTAATGCATTAATCCTAAATAAAAATAGTTTAGTTTATGTTAAATATGCGGAGCTTTTGCAGATTTTTCAAAGCGATGCGAAAATGTTTTTCGTATTATTTTCGAATTGTTCTGTTCATATTTTTATTTTTTTGGAATGGATTCCAGCTCATCATTTGAGCCTCTTGTTTAAAGGAACAAGCTAGTCAAAAATAATTTAAGCAAATTAAAAATAAGTATTTAATAATTAATTTCTTAATTTAGAATTTAGTAACATCTTATCTCTTTAATTTTACAATGCCCATACTTTTAAATTTCAAGTCTTTAGTTAAAACTTTTGGTTAATTTGACTCTGGGGCAAAATAAACTTTAAGAAAATACTTTTTTAAAATGGCACTGTAAAATTCAGTTCAAATTGAATAAATGATTCTTTTTTGAAATATTAAAATTAACGATAAAGAAAATTATAATCATCATTTTATTAATTGCTGGTTTTTTTATTTTATCCATTAAAAAATTTTTTTAAGTATGATGACCTTATGCGAAGCGAAATAGGGAAAAATATCATATTCTCGGAATTTTTTTTTAAATTTTTCAAAAAAGGAAATAATTTTGTTAAATTTGTGTACTGCATTTTACAACATCTGTAAAAATTCTTTTCAAATCAAAACTTTGATAAATTAATTAAAATTTTAGAAAGAATAATCAAAAAGACCTGGAATTTTTGACAAAAAATAATTTTTGTTTTTTAGATATATCAAAGCTTTTTATTGTATAATCTAGCTCAGACTCACGAAACTGATTATTATCTTTTTTTGATCAAATACACATAGATAGCATACTTTTAAATAATATTGGAAATCTCTTAAAAAATTATCAGATTTTCTCTATTTCTATAACTTAAAATAAGGATTATTTTCTTAATAGTTAGAAAAAAAAATTTAAATGCATTCTTAAATTAGTGAGTTATTATTATTTTTTTCATTTTGAAAAGAGCTTCTATCTTAGCGAACCCTGAAATATATACGCAAATTTCTATATAGTTTTGTTAATTTTCAATTTTCAAGATTGCATATCTTTTATATTGAGGTTTTGTAAATTTGAAAATTTTAAAGAATTTGTTTGTTTTTAAATATTAAAAAAAATAAATCCAAATGGTATGAGTATTATTTTATCGATGCTGTAATTTTTTATTTTGCTTTTCGTTTTTTTCTGCTGGGGTAGTATATAAAACCTAACCAATTTTTATTTAAATAATCAAAATTTTGAATGACTGTTTTTTAAACAGTTTTTATATTCCATATTGTAAAAGAATAAAAATCAATTTAATTCAAAATGTGTATGATTGGATTTAAAAAAAATTTCAAAATTAAAATTTTAAAAACGAAAATAATTAATTTATTAGCCTGTTAAATTTTTATTATTTGAAAAATGGTTTTTAAAAATTGATAGGTTTTTTTATTTTTTCTTACGTTTTTGTAACTTAAAAGCTAAGATGATTTAATAATTAATTAGAGAAATCATGAATTAATTATTGTGAATTTTAGTTTAAAATCTTTATTTTTTTTGTTAGAAAATACATTCTAAGATTTTGTTTTATCAAATAATGAGCATAATCTTTTTTTATTGATCAAACACTTAATTGTTTATTTTTTTTGGTTCGTGTTTCTTCGATCTTTGGATTAATAAATTTTTATATTCAATTAACAAATAAATATTTTTTACAAAAATGATTTGCATATCTTTTTTGAAACCTGGTTTGTTTTTAGGTTAGTATATTATCTCATTAATTGATTCTAGAGATGCAATTATTCAGAATTTAGAAGTTAAAATTATTAATGAATAAATTTTTAAACGGTAAGGCTTAAAATTATTTTTAAATTTTAAAACTATCTCCTAAAATTTTTCATCAATTTATTTTAGTTATATATGATAAAAAGACAAAAAATAAACCGGAAAAAATATAACGTGGATGATCTTTACTATATTTGAGCTTCAATTATTTGGTATTATAAGTATTATAATTTTAATTGAACAAAAATAAAATCGAATTATTTTGTTCGAAAAGTTCGAAATTTAAAGAAGCTTTTATTAAAAGCAAAATTAGATTCATTATTTAAGATTTTGTTTTAAGTATACTACTTTAAAAATTTTATTTAATAAAATTGAACAATAGCGATTAAATTTAATTAGTTTTAAGAATTTAAAATAAGCTGTTAGAACCACATTAATTTTAATTAATGAAAAAATGAGGAACAATTTATTTTTTTCTAAATTAAACAACATTTTTTCCAAATAATAATAAAAGTGCTTTATTTTAATTTTTATAAACTCAGGATTTTATATTTTACAGTTTGAAGAGTTAACTGGATGGTTTATAGAAATAAAAAAATAGAAAAAGTTTTTTCTTCGTTGATTTCTGATTAGTTTAGTCTAATCATCTTTTGGCTCAAAGTGATTTTTTTTAAAGAAAGCCATCTTGATTACTTACATTAAAAAATGAACAATAGAAAAAAATTCCGATACCGACAGACAAGAATATCATCGATCTATTAGATAATGCCTTTTCAATCAAGAATATCAGGACAAAAATATTTTACATGCTTTAAAATAAAAACAATTTTTTTATTTTCATATTATTAAAAGCGCTCAATGCAATCACTTCAATTAATATTTACAAGTAGCATATTCATCGCATTAATAAAAAAAATAAGTTTAAAATTATTTATAGATATTTAAAGTGATAAATAACAGAGTTTAAATTTTATTGAAAATAAATTTTAAAGAAGCTAATCTAATTGTAAAACCAATACACAACCAATAAATGGCGAATTATTTAATTTAAATTTTGAATTTTTTTAATTAAATTTACTTGGTGGTATTGATTATGTAAAGATCATACTTAGACACAAGTTTATGTATTTTCTTTTGTTAAAGTAGAAATTTTACAATTTTGGATCAATATTAAAGCTAAATCAAATTAATTTAATTTAAAAATTAAAGTATATTCAAAATACAATTGAGTTTTTTTTTCTGAGTTAAATTTAACTAAAATTCAGAAATAATTTTTGTTAGGAAAATTCGATGTCAGTGTTTAGCACGATTTTCTGGCCTAAACTTCAAAATTTGCTTTTTTGATTATTATGCAAAATTTTTTGGTTTATCGACAAAAAATTCATAATCAAGCTATCACATTCCTTTAAAAAAATTATTTGCCCAAGTTATAAATAATTTTAGTGATGAATTTACTTTTTATAAATAAGTTGGAAACTGATTGAGAATGTTTAAAAGTTCAAAAATCTTTTTTTAAAGTAATTTATTTTTCTGTTAAAATTTCATTATAATAATTAAAACGTTAATAGTTAATTATGATTTTTTTTCCGTATCTTTTTTGTTTATATTTAAATTTGACATATGATTTTTTTTTTGAATCAACTTGAGAGCGTCGGGAGTTCTCTTTATCAAATAATTTGAGAATTTAAATTAATTTTTTTTCATTTATCTTCATTATTGATAGAGAAAAGTGCATTAATAAATTAGACAATAGTTATCGCATACAACTCTAGGTGTTTTTACAAGTTGATTATAGTCTCAAAATTTACCTATAATTCACTTTATCATGAAGCATCCATTCAATAATATATTAATTTACTTGTTTGTAAATATGTTTTAATTAATTAGATTTTTTTAAGTATCATTCAATTTTAGAATTATAAATTAATATTTTTTTCCAATAGATTTATTTTTAGTATTTAATTGATTTAATGTAATTTAATATAGGAAAAATTAAAGACATTCACTTAAAAGCAAAATGGATTAGAATCATAAGATAGTTTATATCTGTATAAGTTAACATCCAGTATCCAAAAAAAATCTTGTATTTTGATTTCATTTGATATATAATTATCTTTATAATAAAGAATATGACGTTAAGTATTATCTTTCAGTTCGTACTAGTTCTTGAAAATTTTTTTGACAATATTTTTTGTTAATTAGATATATGCCTAACATCACACTGAATGATTCTTGATTTATTTTTTTAAATCTAGGTTTAATTCAAACTAACTAAAAATAATTTGTATGGAATTTTTTTTAAAGTAATTCATTCAAGGAAATAAAAAATTAAAATGTCCATTGGTTCCTTATAAAATTCATTTAGACCTTCTGTTTATTAACAATAGAGATTTTGTTTAAAAAATGTCTCAAAATTTTAATCAATCTATCTGAATATTTATTTTTAAGAACATGAGTTGGAGTCTTTTAAATTTATATGTTTAAATATAATTTAAATTTTCTCCCACTTAGCGAATCGAAAAATGCATTGGTTGTTTTAATTAATTTTTTTGACTTAAAATAAAATTATTTTTTTTATTTAAAAAATTGTCTCATTTACGTTCTTTTCAGCTTTATTCTTTTGAACGAAATTTGAAAAGAATAAAGCTGAAAAGCTGATATATTTTTTTATTTTTTGCTGAATAAAGCTGATATATTTTTTCGACAAAAGTCAACCAATTACAGTGCTTTTACGAAAACAGGAGAATGGGTAAAATTACCCATTTTTACGTAGTTTAAAGTTAGATTACGTAAAATTACATCAGATTACGTAAAAAATTGTAATTGACAATAAAAATGCTTACGGCCAAAAAAATCTCAAAATTTCGTTTTAAAAATCAAATTTTTCAAGTATGTCTCAAAAATTTTGAATCAATGGAAAATATCAAAATCTCTTGAAACATTTTTAATAGACGAAGCGAGAAAATAAATAATTAATAAACTCAATATCAATTAACTATGTGTAAACAGTTTTCAAAAATATCGATTGATTCTAAATTTTTGAGATATTTGAAACAAAAAAAAAGGAATTACATTTTCTTACTGATATTTACTATACATAAGGTAAAATTATGTAAATTAACGTAAAAAAGAGTGAAAAAAAATAAAAATTTGTAAGAATTTTTTTCATCTTTTGATTTGAAAAAAACAAAAAAAAATTAAAAATTTAATTTTTTAAGCGACATTTTGAGTTTTTTTGGCCGTGAGCATTTTTATTGTCAATTACAATTTTTTACGTAAACTGATGTAAGTTTATGTAATCTTACGTAATATTACGTAAAATTGCGTAAAAAGATGTAATTTTACCCATTATCCTGTTTTCGTAAAAGCACTGTATAAAATAATAGTTTTTAAAACAGCTAAACTAACAATAATTTTATTTAAAATCTTGAAAATTACATAAATTTACTTCGGTGTGGTTTTTATTTTCTTTCATATTTGGTTTTCAAGATTAAGTTGCTAGAATTAAATCTAAAATGAGCTTATTTATTTGAGTAAAAAAATTAAGTTTGATCTTTTTAGCTTTGATTCCTATTTATTCTGTAAATTTGATTTAAAAAATTGATTTAATTATATTTTTTAATTTTTCCAAATCATGATGAATTTAATGAATTTATCATATCATATTTTTTAGGAGGAAATCAAATTGAACAAAACCTTATATGAAACAAAAATCTGAGATCGAATTTGTTTAAAATCAGCCGATGGCGAAAAATATTTTTAAAACACCAATATGATAAGGATATTAAGACGAATAAAAGTTGGTCAAAAAGTTTTTAAAACCTAAAATAAAAATGAAAAATAAAAAAAAATATCTGAAGGAATCATACAGCTCAAAAAAGACCTGTTACTGATCTGTACTTTCACAGAATTTTTATTTTTTCATCTTAAATTGAATTATTTAGAAATTCAATGCTTTTTAGATCAGATTAAATAATATTTCTTTCTAAAAGTAAAATAAATAAAAATATTTTGACAAATTTCTATTAAATGAAAAGAAAGATTTTATTTTTTACAATGAATAAATTTAAATAATGATTTTAAAATAAGATTGCTAATAAGGTTTTCTGCAGAATAAAAAATTAAATGCATTAAATCTTTTTCTAAATAAAAATATAATTTAATTTAGGACATTAAAAGAGTGTAGATGAATCATAATCGTATGAAAATTTAATTTTTATTTTTTAGTTACTTTTGTTGTATTTTGTTTGTCGAAATTTAGCTAATATTCGGTGATTCTAGAAACAATAATTTTGGTAAAATTTTGTAAATCTTTGGCTATTTATAGCAACAATAAATGATTCTTTAAAATTAGGATAAAAATTCATTTTGATTATATCTTCCTGTAGCTGATGAATAATAAAAATAGAAAGCAAACTAAACTAAAATCTTGGTAGACAATTTAATATTATACAGTCCCGTTCTGTTCACTTGTTTTTACCAAAATTTATGTAAATTTAAGTAATTTTACGTAAATTTACACAATTTTACATAATTAAATAAAAAAATTTACTAAATTTTACGTATATTTTTCTTTACATGGTAAAAAGTAGAAAGTCGATGAAAAAGCAGAATCATTACCTTTTTTTCAAAAAATCATAATTTTTTTGTCCCTTTTTGATTTTACGAAATTTTACGAAATTACCTAAATTTTGGTAAAAACAAGCGAACAGAACGGGTCAGTATGAACAAAAATCTTTTGTTCAGGCCTTTTTTACATCATTAAACAATCACAAGACATTACTGATGAATAAAAGAGAAAAAAATCTCAATTATAAGAAAAATTTTAGATATTTTATCATCAATTTTCAATAAAATAATCTATTAAATTTTACTATAAATAACTTTCATCTTGAGAATTTTATTAGTCGAATTTTGGTTTGAATCAAATATTTCTTCAGATGTTATAAAAAAAAATCGATTTTTCAGTATTCTAAAGGCGACATAAAAAGTGCAAATTTTGACCAAACTTAGATTTTATCTTTTGAACGAATATTCAGAAAACTATGGTATTTAGTTCAATGGATACCTAAATTTTTAAAGAATAAAAATATTTTTGATTTTTTATCAAAAATATAAATTAAAGTCAAAAAAACCGAGCGCGTCTTTAGGTATCAGATGTTTATTTTTGCTTACTTGGTTAAAGTATACTAACTTGGGACCAAACATAAACAAATAAAATACTAGAAGATCTTGATAGTAAGTAAAATTTTAACCTTATCTGATTATCCGTTGATATTTTGACTTGGGTCTAAAAATTTTGCAAAACATTATGAATCACTCTTTATGTATTAAACAATTCTAAAATTAAAGATGAAAAAACATGCTATATATTAAACCATTTAATAAACCTAAATATGAGATCAAAATATTAGTCCATTTAACAGTAATAAACAAAAATCTTTGAAATCAGAAATCAAGAATTCGGATTCAAGAATATTTTTTAATTAAATTAAAAAAATGAATTTTCGCTAATTTTTCAAATTTTTTTACTTATTAATTATTCTTAAAACTAAAGAACAACATTCCAAAGAGATATGCTACATTTATAATATATTCAATCACATTCAAAGCTAATTGTTTCAATTAAATAATCTTTGAATAAAAATAAACTTAAATAAGATAAAGAAGAAAAATCAGATATATTTATCCAAAATAAAATTTAATTAACAACTACTAATGCCGAGGTATACCGTCCAATGGTATGTGTCCGTTTAAAACAGTTTATTTTGAAGCTATTCAACCCCAATGTGGTTAAATTAAAAAGGAGAATCAATTGACTTGCACTAAATATAAAAAGGAAATTCCTAATAAATTAATAATTTAGTTTCAACTATTAATATTATTTATTTCTAAAATAAACGCCAATATTGGCGATGAAATTAAAGTTAGAAAAATGAAAAATAAAATAAAGTAAAAAAAATAAAATAAAAATGAAAATTGAATAAAATTGGAATATTAATTCCTTTATTTCCCCTTTTTTTTACACAAATTTTAATTTTTTATTAAAGTCTTTAGTCCCATGGACAAAGTAGAAAAAGATACAAAAGATTATGTAAATTGAATAAAAAAAAAGAAAATTCTAATAATAAAATTAATTCATTATTTTCAATTCATTCTAAATTTAAACAAGTTTAAATAGAATGTATTTTTATATACTTAATTTAATTTTTAGTTTCAACTTTATAAGTGTTTGCCGTGTTTGTTTTTGAAGGGGTTCTACGGTAAAGAATATTTTTAATTCACAGATAATTTTTTCAAGGTATCTTGTGTTCGTTTTTCATAAAATTTAGTTTGATTTGTTTTTTTAAAATTAAAAATGTTAAATGACTAAAATCAATTGTTTAAAATTAATTTAAAAATAAAAAGTCACCTAAATATTTGAAAGATCATGAAAAAACTTAAATATAAGAATATAAGAATTGCAATAAAAATATACAAAAAGATTTAAAAATAATTAAAAAAAATATTTTTTTTTCGTATCTAATAAATTTTCTGTCCACTGAATATATTTAATGTTAAAATTTTAAATATTAAAGTTGGATTTTTGCAATTTCAATATTTTTCTATTGCAATTTAAAAAAAAAGAAATTCTATATAGTTTTTTCATTTTTCATTTTTCCATTTTCTAAATGTTAAATTAAATTTTATATTTATTTTTAAATATTTAGTTGAAAGAAAATTTGACTAGTGATATTTGTAGATAGGCTACAACATTTTTTTAAAAAAATTGATACAAATGATGTAACAGAAACATTAAAATTTGATTGTTTTATATTATTATAATATTCTTTTTTTTAAATAAAAGCAAAATTAAAAGAAATGATTAGTTTTTTAAATATTTAATAGGGAAATAAATATTGTTTAAATTAAGATTAATTTTTGTAATATTGATATGCAGAGTTTCAAAAAAAACTTAGAAATTCTTTTTAGATTAAAAATTTAATCAAAATAACTTCCTGTTTGTCATGAATTACGGAAAAATCTATTAAGGAATTAACTTAAAAAAAATTGAGTAAAATATTCTTTGACTTACTAAGCTATGAAAGTCATTAATTTATATACTTTTTCTAGAACAATTTCTTTTTTCTTAATGCTTAGGCTGGGTTTTTTTAAGACCACAAAACAAAGCTTTGTGAAAAAATGCATTTTCGATACATCAGTAATTAATTTTGAATATTAAATATTTACACAATTGATTTTTTCAAAAATAATAAGTTTTTTCTAGTATAAAGAAAAATTTAAAATTAAAATAACGTGTGAGAAAACAACAAAGAATTTACAGTTATTTTGTCTCTTATTTTGTTATTTATTTTTTTTTAAATTTATGTTTCATGCTCACTAGTTTATTTATAGCTCAAATACTTAATTTTGTAGCTTCAATAGGGTCTTGTTCAGTTCTCTTCCAGTTTTATCCAGAATTTTTTCATTATAAGATATATTCCAAAAAATTCTATCCAGAAGCAATCGAATCTTCATTAAGTATAGATGGGTGACGAAAAGAACTTATGAATATGAGGCGACTTAATAAGTTATGAAGCGACTTAGTAAGTCGCCTCATATATAGATTGACGTTTTGTCAAAAGTTTTTTATAAAATTAAATTTGATCTTTATTTCTAATTTTACTTTATTAATATTTACAATGGTATTCTAATTATTTAAAAAACTTTTTTTGCTAAGTTATTTTTTTTGATTTTCTAAAAGAATGATAATAAATTTAATAGTGCTAATTGAGAAAATCTCTTTTTAATAATTAAGGTAACACAATCTTTTAATATTGAACTTAAAATGAGAGTCATTGTTTGAGGGAATCGCCTGATAACTTTCTTTTCTATGACATATTTTTAATCTTTATTTAAATAATAGAAAAAAGATAGAGATTCGAAAATTTTAGGAATACAAAAATAAAAATTCATCATTTTAATCTTATATGTTTTTAATTTTTTAAAATTTAAGCTTTTGAATTTATTGTTTACTGGAATACAAAATCTTGAAATGAAGAATTTTAAATAAAAAGATTTTCTATGAAAGATTTTCTTTAGTGTAATTCAAAAAAAACTATTTTTTTACTAAATCAAATTACTAAATATGAAGTTTAGACTTAATTACATTTATATAAAGCAAATTTTGTCTTTTATCAAATTTATCAACAAAGCCTACCTGTCATTATAAAAATAAGTTTTATTTATATAATTAATAACAAACGCTTTTTGACATTAACCATAAAGCCTAAAAAATTACCTGGAAGTTGAATTCTCCGAGCTAATTTGAATTACTTGAATAATTTGCTATCTTGTAATTTATTAAAGAAAAAAATTCTTTCATTTTGCTTTATTTAGATAACTTAAAAATAGGTAAAATGAGTTGTTAACTAATTCAGACAAATATGTTGTTGTACACCAAGGTTCACAGCATACAAAAAAACCTTATCTCTAATCTGCTTTTATTAATCATTTCAACGTTACATAGTGTTTCCAGCAGTCAATCAATTTATTCTTACCAAAAAAATACAACGAAATATTTAGACAGCTCGAAGCTAGAATTTTGTGAACAATGTGACATATTTCTTGGAGGCTTGTTTCCTATTCATGGTCCAAAGTATGCACGGCATTCGAAAAAAACTCCTGATGATCAATTAAGCAGCAATTCTGAATCAATAAACTATTTTTCGACAACGACAACCATGTCTGTAGATAGTTACATGCAAAGTGAGATCATTTGTGGCGAAATCAAAAAAGAACGCGGAATACAGCGTCTAGAGGCGATGCTTTTTGCTATCGATTTAATTAATAATAGCACAAATCTTTTGCCTAATTTACAACTGGGTGCCCGTATTTATGACACTTGTGATCGTGACACAATCGCCATGGAAAAGTCTCTTAATTTTGTAAGTGACTATTTTTTACTAAAAGAAGAGAACATTGCCAATGATTTCACATGCTTGAGTAGCAATCCTAACTTGATGGATTTGGCAAATAATTTCAAACCAAAAAAGAACAAAGATGCTATTCACAAACGAAAAGTTGTCGGTGTAATTGGAGCAGCAAGTAGCAGTGTGTCCATCCAAGTAGCTAATTTACTTAGATTATTTCAAGTGAGTTTTCTTTATAGAATAAAAATTATGTTTTAATAGAATTTTTCCAAAGAAAAATATTATAATAAAATTTTTTCAAGGTTCCACAAATAAGCTATGCCTCTACAAGCCCCGAATTAAGCAACAAGGAAAGATTTCCTTTTTTTTCTCGCGTTCTCCCTTCCGATACGCTACAAGCAGAAGCGATGGCAAATCTTGTCCATTCTTTAAATTGGAATTATATTGCTACTTTAAACGAGGAGGGAAATCTTGGCGGAATCGATTCTTTCATTTCAAATGCTAAATCTAAAAGTATGTTTTTTTATTTGTTTGAAATTTATTATTATTGAAAATTTGAAAAGACATCTGTATATCTGGATCCTATACTTTGTCTCAAACTGCCTCTGAAGATGATGTCAAAGCTATTCTCATGGAAATGTTTGAGCAAAAAAATGCTCGAGGAGTTGTCGTTTTCCTTCAAGATCACAATGTGAGGTAAAATTTTAATTGTAGTGTTATCTCAAAATTTTATTATTAATTTTTCATATTATCTAATTATTTAAAAATTAAAAAAAACAATATAATTCTCCTTTAACTTTTTGAAAATAAGAAAATAATTTTTTTTATTTTAGGTTTACTTTCAAAGAAATTAACTAGGAAAAATCAATATTTTAAAATAATTATTTCCAAATGCCAGATTAATTTAAAACGAAAGAATACATAGTCACACCAAACTTTTAGAGATAGGATAAATATAGCAAGAATGAATAAATAATAATAAATAATTTTATTTTGGCTTTTAAAAAGGGTAAACATAGAGTCAATTCTAATAATATAAATCATAAAAGTTACTAAAGAGACAATCACCTTAGAAAGTAATCAAATTCAAAAAATTCAATTAAACTTGATTTAAATAATATACTAGTATTGTCTCCAAAAATACAATATATGGCAAACTTAAGTATCAAATTTTAAATGATCACAATTTTAAAAAAAATAGTTTTTTATTAATTTGCACTAAAGAATTTTAATGCAGAAATATATTATATTGCTAAAAACCATGTTAAACTATAGCCAAGTTTTATACATAACTCAGCAAATAGAAAATTTTTGCAGAGTTTTTTAGTTTAAGTTAAATTCTTATAAAAGTTTGCTTCTCATTAAATTTTATAATTAAAGCTAAAATAATTCAGTATTAAATACACTAGCAAGTCGCCTGAGAAATTTCTTTAATTATTTAAATTAATAATCATGATGTTTGCATATTCCAACATATTTCCAGTTCCAATTCGGTTTAACCAGAATTTTTATGAATCAAAAACTTCATAATTAATCCTGTTTTATTTTTTAGTTGATTAAAATTTGAAAACAAAACTTAATAAAAATTTTAAGTCATTTTCTAAAAATTGCATTTTTTCCTTAAAATATTTAAGTTTTTTAGAAAAAGTAAAAATATTAAAATTTTCTGAATATTTCTGACATGTTGTAAAATGAAGGTAATCAATCTACTTTTCAGTGGTTTCATTTTTCAATCAATAGTAAAATTCATCCGGAATAATAATTTTGTGATGAACTTAAATCAGGTGACTTATGGTAGCCAATACTAAAAACACAAACTCATATCCACTAATTTTTCTTTTGACTTTACATTAATTTAATTTCACAAGAATCTTACCTCAGGAGCAATAAATTACTGTTTTACTTATGGATAAACAAATAGATAATCAAGAAAATTAGCAATAAATTTTTTTTTTAAATATTTTTCTAAAATATTTTGATTCTTTTTTGAAGAATTTGAAACTATTTTTAAAATTTTTTGCTTAATAATAAAAATAAAATACATTTTTAGTATTTAAATTATCGATTAAAAATAACTTTTTATTTTTGGTAAAGGAAACTTCTCAAGCTGGTTAAAGATTTGAATATGACCAGACATTTTCTTTGGATAGCAAGTGACAGTTGGGGTACCAAAATAGAATCGATTCGAAACAACAATTTAGCAGCAGAGGGAGCTATTACTTTTGCCCCAAAATCTTTTATAATAAAGGAATTCAGCGATTATTTCCAAAAATTGAGACCAGGTAAGAACACAAGAAACCCTTGGTTCGAAGAGTTTTGGCAAGATGAATTCAAATGCCGCATTGAAAATCCAATATTTCAGTCAAATCGTCGCCCATCTTACACCAAGTTATGCAGTGGACATGAAACCCTTAATATTACTCAAGATGGTTTTATTCATTTTGTGATTGATAGTGTTTTTGCTATTGCCCATGCTATCCAAGATCTAATATTTGCTCATTGCTCGAAACTAAATTTTAATGACTTAATAAATTGTCAACACAAGATCATTTTCAAAGGACCAGATTTTCTCAACGCGATCAGAAATGTTAATTTTAATTCAATAACTGGACGTCAAGTCGAGTTTCTCAAAGATAAAGATAATTCAGGAGATGGCCTGGCGCCTTTTGAAGTGTTTCAGTATCAAAAAGACGACAAGGGAATATTTGGTTACAAAAAAATAACCGAGTGGGAAAAAAACAAGCCATTTGTTTTGGATAAATCGCTGCTAAAATGGAATAGCGATAGTGACAAAATACCAAGATCAATTTGTAAAGAAGAATGCGGCATTGGTGAGGTTAAACAAGGAGATCACTGTTGCTGGGTATGTGTGAAATGTGAAGAGAATCAATATGTTGATATTAACAAATGTATTAAATGTCCACAAGGATTTGGTCCAAATGAAAATAAAACAAGCTGTCTAAAATTGACCATTGAGTTTATGACATTCAATAGTCCATTCACATTGATACCAATCATATTCTCTACACTTGGGATAATATTAACAATTTATATTATCTACATATTCATAAGGTATGCTAACTTTTCTATTAAATAAATTTTATTAATTTTTATTTCTTAGATATAATGAAACTCCGATTATAAAAGCATCTGGAAGAGAGCTTTGCTATGTTTTATTAGCTGGTATATTGGCAAGCTATCTAGTCACATTTTTTCTAGGTAAATTTCTTTTCAATAATGATTGTTACAGATTTTTTTAAACTTAATTTGAATGCTGGTAAGTTAGATAAATTTAATTATTTATATTCTTTAAATTCAATTTACGCTAATTCTAGTCAAATTATTTTAAATAATCTGATTAAGTTTATAAAGTAATAGCTAATAATTATTTTAAGAATATCAAAATTTTTCTTCTAAAATTGTATTCTTATTTTAGACTTTTAAGACAAAAAATTAAGTGAATGACATAAATTTTTACCAAAAATTTTAAAGATATTTATCATGGAATAGATCCAGACTTGTTTATAAGTCACAAGTCTTAAGTCAAGTCAAGTCAATGACTTAAATTTTTTTTTTATTTTAAGTCATAACTATGACTTATAAACAAGTCTGATTTGAACAAGAGATATTTGGGCTTTGCGGCCCTGGTCAAAAATTACAGTAGTACTGTTAAGTGCGAACCTTACCTCAAAATTTTAATTTTTTAATTAAATTTACCTTTTTTTTGATGAAAAATTGGCTTTTATTCTTAGACTTTAAAAATTAAAAAATTTTAAGTCATTGACTTGACTTAAAAAAAAAACAACTTTAAGTCAATTCATAACTTTGACTAAAATTTTTATGACTTAGACTTAAAACTGTGACTTAAAAACAAGTCTGAATAGATCTAAGTTATGACTTAAACTTAAGACTTTGTTTAAGGCATTTTTTGGTTAAATTTGATTAAAAATTTTAAAAAATAATTCAAAAAAGAATATTCGTCATAATAAACTTTTTCAGGACATTTAATAAAAACAAAAAAGATAATTTTTAAAATTATAGCCAATAATTTAACAAATAAGCATTCTATATTATTTATTCTTATAAAAATAAATATTAATATGTTTTCAATAATATGTTTTTTAATTAAATTTTAAAAAATATTAGCTTCACAGGGTTCAGTAATAGCAAAATTTTATTTTTTTATTTAGGAATTCTTAATGTTTGTTTAGGAAAATTGAATAATTTAAATATAGAGTTGATCTAACCGGACCAGTCGGCAGCTGGCCACATTTGCAGTAAAATTTTTGACCGACAAATTCATAATTTTTTCTAATAAAAATTTTCTTCTTATTAATTTAGATCGTGTTATTTGAGTCCGTAATTTAAATAATCTCCTTTTCAAAATCGCAAATATTTTAACTACTAAAATACTAAAATTCTTATAATTAAATTAAATAATCACCACAAAGAATTGAAAAGAATAAAAAGATAAAAATAAATCTTATGTTAAGTACAGTTTAACTTAATCTTATCCCGGAATTAAAAAAATATGTGTTTTTTCCGAATAAGGAAGTTTATTTAAAAAAGTTAAGTAAAAAATCAAATTTAAAAATAAAGTCAAATCAGTTTATATATACAAATATAAAAATTAATTAAAAGCAAAAAAGTTTCTAAAGAAGTCTGTACATTTTTTGAAAAATCTAATTTCTTTTCAAATGAATTAAAATTATTGAAAAAGGTGACATCTTCAAATGCCTGTTTTGACTCAAAAAATAAATAACCGTACTGATACAAACTTGCAGTAATATAGGCTATATTACTGCAAGTTTATACCAGTACAGTATTTATACAATATAGACTGAAAGTACTAAATTTACTGATAAAACAATAAAAATTGCGTGTTTATTTGCAGTTAAATCCAAAAAATTTATTTTGAAGACACTTAAACACAAAAAATCAAGTTTATAACAATAAAAAAAAAAATTGTTTGCGAATCATTTTTTATAGAGGCTCTGTAATTGAAAGAATAAACAATTTTAAATTCATTCTTCAAATTAAAATATGTCATTGTAGTTTTAATTTATTGGTTTTGAATTCTTTTTTTTTTTAATAATCATTTGATTTAAAAAAGAATAAAATAAAAAAGATTTTGTGTTATCAAAAAAGTTTAAAAAAATTTGATGATAAAGATTGTTGAATGCTTAATTTTTGATTTTAGTCACGAAACCAAATTTTGTCTCATGTCTACTTCTCCGTTTTGGTTTCAGCACCAGCTTAACCATCTGTTTGTCAGCTCTATTCACGAAAACAAATAGATTGTCCAGAATATTCAACAATAGCATAAAACAAGTGAGACAAGCAAGTTATGTAAGCCCGAAATCTCAATTGGTCATATGTGGTTCAATAATTTCAGTTCAAGTTGTAGCTATATTCATTTGGATATCAATTAGGTAAATATCAAATAATTAAATATAAAATTAAAAAAACTTGAATTTTCTAAAGTCCGCCTGGCACAAGCTTTGACTATGACGACACAAAGAGAGTAATTCTCCAGTGTAAAACTCAAAATACTCATCTAGCCATTTCGTTTTTGTATAATTTTTTTCTTGTTATTCTTTGTACAATTTATGCCATTAAAACTCGTAAAATTCCGGAAAATTTTAACGAAGCTCGTTTCATCGGATTCACCATGTACTCTATTTGCATAATTTGGGTTGCTTTTATTCCAATTTATTTCGGTACAACTGCAGCGGCTGGTACCAGCAAATCACCAAAAAATAACTACAAAGTATTTTATTTGAATTTGATTTTTTTTAAAATAAACTTTGTTGTCAAGATACAACTAACCACAATGGCAATGTGTTTGAGTTTGAGTGCAACAGTGATTCTTTTTTGCCTTTTTTTGCCCAAAATTCGGGTCGTTGTTCTAAAACCAAACAAAAATGTTCGCTCAAAATCGACATTAAACAAATCAAGCTTTAAAAGTAACACTCAATATAAAAACTCGAAAGTAGTCTTGCAATCTAAGTGTACTGGAAATTTCGAAAAATCCCTTACTGTTGCCACTGTAGCTAGCTCTAACAGTACCACAAGTTCACCTGGTAATAATTTTGAACGCCTGGTGTTAATTTTGCTTTTTCGGAAAGCTTTTTGGATAATTTTCTGTGATTTTTAGGAAAAAAATCAATACTAAAAATTATAATTAACTTTTATTCTTTAAGACTAGACTTAATTTGGAAAATGGAACAGAAGATAAAAAATTTTTGTCATCTAAATTTAGTATCTGCAAAGACTCTGTAATCTTTTTGTTGACTGATTTTCTTTCATTATGGCTGTGTGCATTTTACAATAGAAGTTTTAGTCTTAGAGAATATTAGATATTTAAATGTTAATTTTTGTATTGTTTTTTTTAACTTAATATTCAAAATCCGTAATTTTTTTCAAAAATTTTATTATCAGAACAATTTTTAATATGCTTAGTTTAAATTATTTTTTTCTGGACTTGACTTTTAAACAACTCTGATTATAAATGGCTTTAACTTTTTTTAAGAGAAAAAAAACTAAATTTTGTACCAAAAAAGCTGTTTGGCCTGGCAAAAAATATTTATTGACTATTTAATAAATTTGGATTGACAGAAAAACTAATTCTAGTAACAAAGATATTTATTTAAATGACAAGAATAAAATGAAAAAGATATGGAAAATAGATAAATTACTTATTCTTTCTTCGTTTTTTGGGTCTTGTTGGTTAGGTGAACCATATTTCACCTATTATGGGAACAATTCTTGTTCTCGGGTTTTGTGAACTATTAGTTCACCTAATCTAAAAATTGTTCACTTAATCTGAAAATTGTTCACCTAATTTGAAAAAATTTAAAGGAAATATTAAAAAAATAAGTAAAATGACAAAACTTGAGAGATGCAGGAAATTGCGTATAAATAAAGCAATTCATTTGATAAATACTGTGCACACATTCTTTGAGTTAAGATAAGATATAAAAAATTTTTATTTTTAATTAACGTATAATCTCGATTTTAACGACATTTCATTATATATACAGTGACATGTCGTTAAATATCGAACACTAGTTTGAATTCTGATATAATGACATGTCACTTATTTCGAAAATAGCCCAAAATTGACTTTTCTACAAAAAATTTGTCTCGACATTAGTTACATGTCATTATTCCAAAAAAGGGGTATATAATTAAAATAATTAATTTTATTAAATTTTAAAAGTTAAATTTCATTACATATTCAAATCTAAATGACTTTTTCTAATAATTTTTTCAAAACAATTTTTTTTTTGAAAGTAATTTTATTAATTTTGAATGAAAATTTGATTTCGAATTTGAAATTTGATAAAAAATTTGAATTTAAGAAATGTTTCTAGTCCGTCTGTTAAATCTAGAACTTGAGCTTCTAGCAAAAAAGCAACTTGTTCAAGAGCCTTAGTCAGGTCACCTGTTAGTCACAGTAAAACTAATTTTTTTAAAAATTCAAATGAATGATAAAAAATGCTTTAACAGTAGTTATTTTTTCACTTAGGCAATGGCCAAAATTCATGGATTTCTTGTGAGAAATGTGAAATTGGATATGTGGAGACTTTTGGTCTAAAGGACTGAAGCCTAATCAATCATTTTATTGCAATATCTGTACTTAAAGATTTAATTACTAATTTTATAATTTAATAAAATTTACAGACATATAAATATGCTTAGTGACATGTCACTAATGTCGAGACAAATATTTTGTATAAAAGTCAATTTTGGGCTATTTTCGAAATAAGTGACATGTCATTATATCAGAATTCAAGCTAGTTTTCGATATTTAGCGACATGTCACTTAGTTGGGAATTCGAAGTTTGTGACATGTCACTAAAATCGAGATTATACAATATTTATAATTCATCAAATAGTGTACATTCTTTTGAACTTTTTCTGGATATCTAAAAGAGATGTGGACAATTTATTCTAGAGGGTGATCTTAATGCAATTTTATCACATATTTCAGGTAAAATTGAGTTAAGTCTTCTAATTTACTTAGATATTCAAATCAAGAATTAAGTTTTACTAATATCCAAGAGCTAAATGAACAAATCTAAAAAATTATCATTAATCCTGCTCAAAAAAGTGTTCCTCTGGAATTTTAGAAATCTTTTGTTAAATTAATCTAAAAAAATGTTCACCTAATCCGATTTTGGTTCACCATTTCGTGGACAAAAAAATTAGGTAAACTAATAGTTCACAAAACCCGAGAACAAGAATTGTTCACATAATAGGTGAAATATGGTTCGGCTAACCGACTAGACCCCGTTTTTTTTGCAATTGACTTACTCGTTTTCTCGGTAAATCCTCATCGGTTTCCTAATCAACGACTGGTACTTCTTAAGATTTCCCTTCTTCTTAAAATCGTAGAACATCACCAGGTCGTCATCAAAAGGAAGAGAGATTTTTTTTTAAAATCATTTATAAATATACAAAATAGTTAAAGACTAATTTTTGAGCCTTCACATACACCTGAAGTGATTTGGTATCTATCACTTAAATTAAGAAAATTTAATAAATAAATATGGGCTTTGGTAATCCGATTTATTTAAAAGCTACTCAGATTTTTTGTTAAAAAAGAATTTAAAAATTAAATTTTAAATTAAAAACTCAATAATTTTTAAATATGCATAGGTTTTCAATCAAATAAGAAAGAAAAAAATGACAATGACGCAAAATCCGGTGGAAATAAAACAAAATTTTCAAATGCATCAGTAAAAACCTGCAACATATCATCTTCATTAGAGCCGGAAAATAAGGCTACCAGAAACGAAGCTAATTTAGTAGATTTAAATTATGTCGAACAATTATCTGGTCAAGAAAATGACAGTAGAAATGTAAGTGCGATAGAGTTTGGGGTAACAAATGTGGTAGATACATTAGGGGATTTTTCATTAAAGATTCTCACCAACCAAATAAATGATATCAACAATAATTTGATAAAAATAAATGATGATGTCAATAGCATGGGATCAGACGAAATCGATTTTCCAGATTATGAGTATATACTTACCTCGAGAACACCCGAATCTAAACATCTTAAACTCACATCAAAATCGATAGATAAAAATAATCCCTCAGATCTTTCCAAAGATTCAAAAATTATTCCAAAAAAAATAAAATACCAAGATAGACCTAATAAAATAGTTCTCAAGTATAAGAAAAGTGATGTTGACAAAACAAATGATCTAACGATTTCATCATTGTCAATACCAAGTGATGTTTCGCTAGAAAATCTAAAAAGCAATGACAAAACGAGTGTGCATGGTAAAATAAACTGGAAAAAAGACGATGATTTAATAATTGATAGTTCGGCTGACGCTTGTGATTTTCAAAGCCTTAAAATTACATTCGTTTAAATGTTTGAGTTTAAAACCTTTTGTCACAAATAAAATGCCTAACAAAACTACCATTTTTTTAATAATAATCAATAATAATTTAATCTAATCTAGCGAGAGTATTAAAAAATGATGTCAAAACTAATTTAGTTTGCTAATTTTAATTTTAAATAAGTATACATAGAACACAAAAAATCATGTGTATTTTTTTGATTTCAAAAAAAATTAGCCAAAAATAAAAGAAGTATAGCCAAAAATAAAAGAAACTTGCTAGTATTTGAGTCAAAAATTGACTTTTATTAGAATTGACATTCTCAAAAAATTGTGTCTCGTTTAAAGAAAATTCACCATTCATTTTTCATGTAAAACATTTTCTTATTTCTAATAGATGAAAAAAATGGATAAATTTCTTTTATTTGAGTCACTTTTATAGAGTAAAATATTTTCGAGTACAAGAAACACTTTGATGACCGAACTTCTTGTATTTAATTAAATAGGGTAATATTGTGTAAAATAATTAAAAATAATTACAATAGCATGTGATGCAATATTGGCCTAAGTATTAAAATTAATTGGGCGTTAAAATGCCGAATTGACAAAATTTTATAATGGAAAAAGAATTAAAATGGAATGGAAAATTAAAAAATCGTTCAGCAATTGAGCTTTCCGGAATATCAAGGATTTGATTTATCAGTGTTAGACTGTATTAGAAATATATTAAAAATTTTAAAAGTAAATTTTTTAATATTTATTTTAAATTAATAATAAAAAAATAATTATTCATAAAAATTACGCTAGATTCAGCGATGTTGAAATAATTAATGAAAATTTATTTTATTCCTCATTAATGATGTAAACAATCACATTAGATTTACATTCAAGTCGATCCGTTGCTTTAATCCTTGCTTCTCCCCATGTCATCCCCATTTTTGTTAGCTCTTTCGTGATGGTTTATCTCCAAGTGATTGCTGACGTCTTACCCTTTTTCATCCTTGAGATTCCGATTGAGGGCTCTGTTTGCTATATGGGTTCCCTTCATTTCTATTATCAGTTATATATACCGTATTTTCTTGCGTAATATCCCACTTGGAACTTAAATGCGACATGATCTAATGTCCCTATGAAATTATATGAAACTAAGCAATTTTTGCAATGATAAAAGCTCCTGAACATTAAATGAATCATTAAGTAACATTAATTGGAACAAGGTAATTTTACTCTGAAATTTTGAATAACATTGAAAAAAAAAAACACATTAAAAATAAAATACAGTAAAAATAGTTAGTAAATAATAGTTTTTTAAAAAAAGAGGAAAATATTAAAAATAGATATAATGAAAATAGAGAGTTATAGGATACATTAAATATGTTTAATTATCTAATGGCTCAAGTAAAAAAGAAAAAATAGTGAGATAGCCATTACACAAAGGAGTAGGATATTCAATATATCTTATACTCGAAACCTTTCTTATATTCTTCCACCAGTCTGACAACCAATGAAAAAAAATGACTCAATCCTGCCCTGACATATCTCTCATTCAACTCAAAGAGTCGATTTGAGACTGTTAGTAATTTAAGTTTGTTAAAGGCCTCGTGATTATTATGTTGGAGGGAGTATCATATTTTAGATTCAAAATAGATCGGACTGCTGAATTTTGAATTACTTGTACTTTTTTAAATGTTGGTTTCTGAAAATGAGTTTAAACAAGGAAAAGAATAATCTAATATTGACCATATCAAGGATTTGTATAGGTTTCCTAATGTTTTGGGTTTCAGACCCCATTTTTTATTTTATCGATATTTTATTATGTTAAGTCTTGAACTACAGCGTTTTTTAAGTCATTTACCATAGGGCTAAATGTAAGTTTTGAGTCCAGTAATTTGAAAAGCCATTGCTCAACTTTTTGGTACTTATTAATCATATTTTCGAGATTTCCTTTCTTCTAAAAAAATAAAAAACTAACCAAATCATATGCAAAAAAGAAGAGAGTATTGGGAATTTGTTTTATCTCTTTTTGGTATGTCATTTATGAAAATGCTAAACAGAAGTGGGCTAATTACTGATCCTTGTGGGACCCCTGCTTTTATTGGATATTGATCACTTAGATGGCCATTTACATTTACAATAAAATATCTGGAATGAAGAAATGATTTCATCCAGAAAACAAGATAAGAAGGAAGTTTTATCTTAATGTCAAAATAAAGAGAAAATACCTTTTTCCTTCTATTAAAAGATTCAACTACCTTTTGAATAAGGAAGTAAAGATTGTCTGCCGTTCGCCTATGTTTTCTAAATCCTGACTGCTCATTAATTAGTAAGTTATTTTCCTCAAGAAAATTATAGATTCTTGAGTAAACAATAATGATTGTTACAGATTTTTTTAAACTTAATTTGAATGCTGGTAAGTTAGATAAATTTAATTATTTATATTCTTTAAATTCAATTTACGCTAATTCTAGTCAAATTATTTTAAATAATCTGATTAAGTTTATAAAGTAATAGCTAATAATTATTTTAAGAATATCAAAATTTTTCTTCTAAAATTGTATTCTTATTTTAGACTTTTAAGACAAAAAATTAAGTGAATGACATAAATTTTTACCAAAAATTTTAAAGATATTTATCATGGAATAGATCCAGACTTGTTTATAAGTCACAAGTCTTAAGTCAAGTCAAGTCAATGACTTAAATTTTTTTTTTATTTAAAGTCATAACTATGACTTATAAACAAGTCTGATTTGAAAAAGAGATATTTGGGCTTTGTGACCCTGGTCAAAAATTACAGTAGTACTGTTAAGTGCGAACCTTGCCTCAAAATTTTAATTTTTTAATTAAATTTACCTTTTTTTTGATGAAAAATTGGCTTTTATTCTTAGACTTTAAAAATTAAAAAATTTTAAGTCATTGACTTGACTTAAAAAAAAAACAACTTTAAGTCAATTCATAACTTTGACTAAAATTCTTATGACTTAGACTTAAAACTGTGACTTAAAAACAAGTCTGAATAGATCTAAGTTATGACTTAAACTTAAGACTTTGTTTAAGGCATTTTTTGGTTAAATTTGATTAAAAATTTTAAAAAATAATTCAAAAAAGAATATTCGTCATAATAAACTTTTTCAGGACATTTAATAAAAACAAAAAAGATAATTTTTAAAATTATAGCCAATAATTTAACAAATAAGCATTCTATATTATTTATTCTTATAAAAATAAATATTAATATGTTTTCAATAATATGTTTTTTAATTAAATTTTAAAAAATATTAGCTTCACAGGGTTCAGTAATAGCAAAATTTTATTTTTTTATATAGGAATTCTTAATGTTTGTTTAGGAAAATTGAATAATTTAAATATAGAGTTGATCTAACCGGACCAGTCGGCAGCTGGCCACATTTGCAGTAAAAATTTTGACCGACAAATTCATAATTTTTTCTAATAAAAATTTTGAATTTTGTCAGCTCTATTCACGAAAACAAATAGATTGTCCAGAATATTCAACAATAGCATAAAACAAGTGAGACAAGCAAGTTATGTAAGCCCGAAATCTCAACTGGTCATATGTGGTTCAATAATTTCAGTCCAAGTTGTAGCTATATTCATTTGGATATCAATTAGGTAAATATTAAATAATTAAATATAAAATTAAAAAAACTTGAATTTTGTAAAGTCCGCCTGGCACAAGCTTTGACTATGACGACCCAAAGAGAGTAATTCTCCAGTGTAAAACTCAAAATACTCATCTAGCCATTTCGTTTTTGTATAATTTTTTTCTTGTTATTCTTTGTACAATTTATGCCATTAAAACTCGTAAAATTCCGGAAAATTTTAACGAAGCTCGTTTCATCGGATTCACCATGTACTCTATTTGCATAATTTGGGTTGCTTTTATTCCAATTTATTTCGGTACAACTGCAGCGGCTGGTACCAGCAAATCACCAAAAAATAACTACAAAGTATTTTATTTGAATTTGATTTTTTTTAAAATAAACTTTGTTGTCAAGATACAACTAACCACAATGGCAATGTGTTTGAGTTTGAGTGCAACAGTGATTCTTTTTTGCCTTTTTTTGCCCAAAATTCGGGTCGTTGTTCTAAAACCAAACAAAAATGTTCGCTCAAAATCGACATTAAACAAATCAAGCTTTAAAAGTAACACTCAATATAAAAACTCGAAAGTAGTCTTGCAATCTAAGTGTACTGGAAATTTCGAAAAATCCCTTACTGTTGCCACTGTAGCTAGCTCTAACAGTACCACAAGTTCACCTGGTAATAATTTTGAACGCCTGGTGTTAATTTTGCTTTTTCGGAAAGCTTTTTGGATAATTTTCTTTGATTTTTAGGAAAAAAAAACAATACTAAAAATTATAATTAGCTTTTATTCTTTAAGACTAAAACTTAATTTGGAAAATGGAACAGAAGATAAAAAATTTAGCATCTGCAAAGACTATAATCTTTTTTGTTGACTGATTTTCCATCATTATGGCTGTGTGCATTTTACAATAGAAGTTTTAGTCTTAGAGAATATTAGATATTTAAATGTTAATTTTTTTATTGTTTTTTTAACTTAATATTCAAAATCCGTAATTTTTTTCAAAAATTTTATTATCAGAACAATTTTTAATATGCTTAGTTTAAATTATTTTTTTTTTTTTTTTCTGGACTTGACTTTTAAACAACTCTGATTATAAATGGCTTAAACTTTTTTTAAGAGAAAAAAAACTAAATTTTGTACCAAAAAAGCTGTTTGGCCTGGCAAAAAATATTTATTGACTATTTAATAAATTTGGATTGACAAAAAAACTAATTCTAGTAACAAATATATTTATTTAAATGACAAGAATAAAAATGAAAAAGATAAGGAAAATAGATAAATTACTTATTCTTTCTTCGTTTTTTGGGTCTTGTCGGTTAGGTGAACCATATTTCACCTATTATGGGAAAAATTCTTGTTCTCGGGTTTTGTGAACTATTAGTTCACCTAATCTAAAAATTGTTCACTTAATCTGAAAATTGTTCACCTAATTTGAAAAAATTTTAAGGTAATATTAAAAAAATAAATAAAATGACAAAATTTGAGAGATGCAGGAAATTGAGTATAAATAAAGCAATTCATTTGATAAATACTGCACACATTCATTGAATTAAGATAAGATATAAAAAATTTTTATCTTTAAGTAACGTATAATCTCGATTTTAAAGAAATTTCACTATATATACAGTGAAATGTCGTTAAATATCGAACAGTAGTTTGAATTCTCATATAATGACATTAAAAAAGTAAATTACATTACATATTCAAATCTAAATGACTTTTTCTAATAATTTTTTCAAAACAATTTTTTTTTTGAAAGTAATTTTATTAATTTTGAATGAAAATTTGATTTCGAATTTGAAATTTGATAAAAAATTTGAATTTAAGAAATGTTTCTAGTCCGTCTGTTAAATCTAGAACTTGAGCTTCTAGCAAAAAAGCAACTCGTTCAAGAGCCTTAGTCAGGTCACCTGTTAGTCACAGTAAAACTAATTTTTTTAAAAATTCAAATGAATGATAAAAAATGCTTTAACAGTAGTTGTTTTTTCACTTAGGCAATGGCCAAAATTCATGGATTTCTTGTGAGAAATGTGAAATTGGATATGTGGAGAATTTTGGTCTAAAGGACTGAAGCCTAATCAATCATTTTATTGCAATATCTGTACTTAAAGATTTAATTACTAATTTTATAATTTAATAAAATTTACAGACATATAAATATGCTTAGTGACATGTCACTAATGTCGAGACAAATATTTTGTAGAAAAGTCAATTTTGGGCTATTTTCGAAACAAGTGACATGTCATTATATCAGAATTCAAACTAGTCACTTAGTTGGGAATTCGAAGTTTGTGACATGTCACTAAAATCGAGATTATACAATATTTATAATTCATCAAATAGTGTACTTTCTTATGAGCTTTTTCTGGATATCTAAAAGAGATGAGGTCAATTTATTCTAGAGGATGATCTTAATGCAATTTTATCACATATTTCAGGTAAAATTGAGTTAAGTCTTCTAATTTACTTAGATATTCAAACCAAGAATTAAGTTTTACTAATATCCAAGAGCTAAATGAACAAATCTAAAAAATTATCATTAATCCTGCTCAAAAAAGTGTTCCTCTGGAATTTTAGAAATCTTTTGTTAAATTAATCTAAAAAATGTTCACCTAATCCTATTTTGGTTCACCATTTCGTGGACAAAATAATTAGGTAAACTAATAGTTCACAAAACCCGAGAACAAGAATTGTTCACATAATAGGTGAAATATGGTTCGGCTAACCAACTAGACCCCGTTTTTTTTGCAATTGACTTACTCGTTTTCTCGGTAAATCCTCATCGGTTTCCTAATCAACGACTGGTACTTCTTAAGATTTCCCTTCTTCTTAAAATCGTAGAACATCACCAGGTCGTCATCAAAAGGAAGAGAGAATTTTTTTTTAAATCATTAATAAATATACAAAATAGTTAAAGACTAATTTTTGAGCCTTCACATATACCTGAAGTGATTTGGTATCTATAACTTAAAATTAAGAAAATTTGATAAATAAATATGGGCTTTGGTAATCCGATTTATTTAAAAGCTACTCAGATTTTTTGTTAAAAAAGAATTTAAAAATTAAATTTTAAATTAAAAACTCAATAATTTTTAAATATGCATAGGTTTTCAATCAAATAAGAAAGAAAAAAATGACAATGACGCAAAATCCGGTGGAAATAAAACAAAATTTTCAAATGCATCAGTAAAAACCTGCAACATATCATCTTCATTAGAGCCGGAAAATAAGGCTACCAGAAACGAAGCTAATTTAGTAGATTTAAATTATGTCGAACAATTATCTGGTCAAGAAAATGACAGTAGAAATGTAAGTGCGATAGAGTTTGGGGTAACAAATGTGGTAGATACTTTAGGGGATTTTTCATTAAAGATTCTCACCAACCAAATAAATGATATCAACAATAATTTGATAAAAATAAATGATGATGTCAATAGCATGGGATCAGATGAAATCGATTTCCCAGATTATGAGTATATACTTACCTCGAGAACACCCGAATCTAAACATCTTAAACTCACATCAAAATCGATAGATAAAAATAATCCCTCAGATCTTTCCAAAGATTCAAAAATTATTCCAAAAAAAATAAAATACCAAGATAGACCTAATAAAATAGTTCTCAAGTATAAGAAAAGTGATGTTGACAAAACAAATGATCTAACGATTTCATCATTGTCAATACCAAGTGATGTTTCGCTAGAAAATCTAAAAAGCAATGACAAAACGAGTGTGCATGGTAAAATAAACTGGAAAAAAGACGATGATTTAATAATTGATAGTTCGGCTGACGCTTGTGATTTTCAAAGCCTTAAAATTACATTTGTTTAAATGTTTGAGTTTAAAACCTTTTGTCACAAATAAAATGCCTAACAAAACTACCATTTTTTTAATAATTATTAATAATAATTTAATCTAATCTAGCGAGAGTATTAAAAAATTATGTCAAAACTAATTTAGTTTGCTAATTTTAATTTTAAATAAGTATACATAGAACACAATAAAAAATCATGTGTAATTTTTTGATTTCAAAAAAAATTATCCATATTGTATTTCATCAAATAGAAGTATAGCCACAAATAAAAGAAACTTGCTAGTATTTGAGTCAAAAATTGACTTTTATTTGAGTTGACATTCTCAAAAAATTGTGTCTCGTTTAAAGAAAATTCACCATTCATTTTTCATGTAAAACATATATTTTCTTATTTCTAATAGATGAAAAAAATGGATAAATTTCTCTTATTTGAGTCACTTTTATAGAGTAAAATATTTTCGAATACAAGAAACACTTTGATGACCGAACTTCTTGTATTTAATTAAATAGGGTAATATTGTGTAAAATAATTAAAAATAATTACAAAAGCATGTGATGCAATATTGGCCTAAGTATTAAAATTAATTGAGCGTTAAAATACCGAATTATCAAAAATTTTATAATGGAAAAAGAATTAATATGGAATGGAAAATTAAAAAATCGTTCAGCAATTGAGCTTTCCGGAATATCAAGAATCTGAATAACAGTGTTAGACTATATTAGATATATATTAAAAATTTTAAAAGTAAATTTTTTAATATTTATTTTAAATTAATAATAAAAAAATAATTATTCATAAAAATTACGCTAGATTCAGCGATGTTGAAATAATTAATGAAAATTTCTTTTATTCCTCATTAATGATGTAAACAATCACATTAGATTTACATTCAAGTCGATCTGTTGCTTTAATCCTTGCTTCTCCCCATGTCATCCCCATTTTTGTTAGCTCTTTCGTGATGGTTTACCTCCAAGTGATTGTTGACGTCTTACCCTTTTTCATCCTTGAAATTCCGATTGAGGGCTCTGTTTGCTATATGGGTTCCCTTCATTTCTATTATCAGTTATATATACCGTATTTTCTTGCGTAATATCCCACTTGGAACTTAAATGCGACATGATCTAATGTCCCTATGAAATTAAATGAAACTAAGCAATTTTTGCAATGATAAAAGGCCCTGAACATTAAATGAATCATTTAGTAACATTAAGTGAAACAAGGTAATTTTACTCTAAAATTTTGAATAACATTGAAAAAAAAAAACACATTAAAAATAAAATACAGTAAAAATAGTTAGTAAATAATAGTTTTTTAAAAAAAGAGGAAAATATTAAAAATAGATATAATGAAAATAGAGAGTTATAGGATACATTAAATATGTTTAATTATCTAATGGCTCAAGTAAAAAAGAAAAAATAGTGAGATAGCCATTACACAAAGGAGTAGGATATTCAATATATCTTGATTCGAAACCTTTATTATATTCTTCCACCAGTCTGACAACCAATGAAACATAATGACTTAATCCTGCCCTGACATGTCTCTCACTCAACTCAAAAAGTCGATTTGAGACTGTTAGAAGTTTAAGTTTGTTAAAGGCCTCGTGATTCATTATGTTGGAAGGGGTATCATATTTTAGATTCAAAATATCGTAGGTTTCCTAATGTTTTGAGTTTCAGACCCAATTTTTTATTTGACATATATTCTATTATGTTAAATCTTGAATTACAGCATTTTTTTAAGTCATCTACCATTGGGCTAAATGTAAGTTTTGAGTCCAGTAATTTGAAAAGCCATTGCTCAACTTCTTTAAGGTAATTATTAATCATATTTTCGAGATTTCCTTTCTTCTTAAAAATAAAAAAATTAGCCAAATCACCTGCAAAAAGAAGAGAGTATTGGGAATTTGTTTTGTCTCTTTTTGGTATGTCATTTATGAAAATGCTAAACAGAAGTGGGCTAATTACTGATCCTTGTGGGGCCCCTGCTTTTATTGTATATTGATCACTTAGATGTCCATTTACATTTACAATAAAATATATGGAATGAAGAAATGATTTTATCCAGAAAATAAGATAAGGAGGAAGTTTTATCTTAATGTCAAAACAAAGAGAACATACCTTTTTCTTTCTATTAAAAGATTCAACTACCTTTTGAATAAGAAAGTAAAGATTGTCTGTCTTGCCTATGTTTTCTAAATCCTGACTGCTAATTAATTAGTAAGTTATTTTCCTCAAGAAAATTATAGATTCTTGAGTAAACAATAAGCTCAAGTAATTTCCCGTGACAACTTGTCATACTAATAAGACGATAGTTGGAAGGGTCCTGGGTTGGAGAAGATTTCTTCGGTATCATAGTTATGCTTGCTATTTTCCAAGATTTTGGGACTTTGACCTTGTTCTAAACTCATATTAAAAAGCTGACTTATTTCAACTAAAACCTCATATGGTAGATTTTTTTACATAAGGTTGTGAATACGATCAAGACCAGGCCCTGTCACCTCTTTTAGCTTTTTTAAAGATCCCATAATTTCTAAAGGAGCTATTGGATCTTTTAGATACATATCTTATTTTTTTAAAATTTAAGATTGTAATTGCTATTTCAGAGTCTTCTCAGATATAACATAATCTTGATGTGGACTTAAAGTTTTTGCTAAGAAATTTCCAAAGCATTGTCCTTTATCTTTATCTCTAGTGAATTCTTTGCTATCTTTAATTAGCATGGGAATTTGCCAAGAAAATTTTTTTGATCTAAATTTATTTATTTTTCTCCAAAAAGGCCTACTCGAAAGTGGGTTTTTCCTATTTTATTTATAAATTCAAGCCAGTTTTGGTTCCAGAACTCTTTTAAACTTAGACGCAAATCAGATGTTAGCTTATTAAAGGCTATTTTTAAAGAAGGGCATTTTGTTTTCTGGAACAGCCTTTCTAGCTCTCCTACGTTTCTTTATAAGGAATACAATTTCCTTCGGTAAACTTAATTTGAAAAATTTCTGAGAACGGAGAGGGATACTTTTTTGGGCAAGATTAAATATTTTAAAAGAAATACGCTCATTTAGATCATCAACATTTGTTAGAGAACTTGTGTTTTGGTGTGAGGTTCTAAGTAATTCCTGGTAATATCCCCAATTGGCTTTTTTATAATCAAAATTTATACTAGGTGACTCTACTGTTATATAAATTAAATGAATCATTTAGTAACATTAAGTGAAACAAGGTAATTTTACTCTAAAATTTTGAATAACATTGAAAAAAAAACACATTAAAAATAAAATACAGTAAAAATAGTTAGTAAATAATAGTTTTTTAAAAAAGAGGAAAATATTAAAAATAGATATAATGAAAATAGAGAGTTATAGGATACATTAAATATGTTTAATTATCTAATGGCTCAAGTAAAAAAGAAAAAATAGTGAGATAGCCATTACACAAAGGAGTAGGATATTCAATATATCTTGATTCGAAACCTTTATTATATTCTTCCACCAGTCTGACAACCAATGAAACATAATGACTTTTTAGATTCAAAATATCGTAGGTTTCCTAATGTTTTGAGTTTCAGACCCAATTTTTTATTTGACATATATTCTATTATGTTAAATCTTGAATTACAGCATTTTTTTAAGTCATCTACCATTGGGCTAAATGTAAGTTTTGAGTCCAGTAATTTGAAAAGCCATTGCTCAACTTCTTTAAGGTAATTATTAATCATATTTTCGAGATTTCCTTTCTTCTTAAAAATAAAAAAATTAGCCAAATCACCTGCAAAAAGAAGAGAGTATTGGGAATTTGTTTTGTCTCTTTTTGGTATGTCATTTATGAAAATGCTAAACAGAAGTGGGCTAATTACTGATCCTTGTGGGGCCCCTGCTTTTATTGTATATTGATCACTTAGATGTCCATTTACATTTACAATAAAATATATGGAATGAAGAAATGATTTTATCCAGAAAATAAGATAAGGAGGAAGTTTTATCTTAATGTCAAAACAAAGAGAACATACCTTTTTCTTTCTATTAAAAGATTCAACTACCTTTTGAATAAGAAAGTAAAGATTGTCTGTCTTGCCTATGTTTTCTAAATCCTGACTGCTAATTAATTAGTAAGTTATTTTCCTCAAGAAAATTATAGATTCTTGAGTAAACAATAAGCTCAAGTAATTTCCCGTGACAACTTGTCATACTAATAAGACGATAGTTGGAAGGGTCCTGGGTTGGAGAAGATTTCTTCGGTATCATAGTTATGCTTGCTATTTTCCAAGATTTTGGGACTTTGACCTTGTTCTAAACTCATATTAAAAAGCTGACTTATTTCAACTAAAACCTCATATGGTAGATTTTTTTACATAAGGTTGTGAATACGATCAAGACCAGGCCCTGTCACCTCTTTTAGCTTTTTTAAAGATCCCATAATTTCTAAAGGAGCTATTGGATCTTTTAGATACATATCTTATTTTTTTAAAATTTAAGATTGTAATTGCTATTTCAGAGTCTTCTCAGATATAACATAATCTTGATGTGGACTTAAAGTTTTTGCTAAGAAATTTCCAAAGCATTGTCCTTTATCTTTATCTCTAGTGAATTCTTTGCTATCTTTAATTAGCATGGGAATTTGCCAAGAAAATTTTTTTGATCTAAATTTATTTATTTTTCTCCAAAAAGGCCTACTCGAAAGTGGGTTTTTCCTATTTTATTTATAAATTCAAGCCAGTTTTGGTTCCAGAACTCTTTTAAACTTAGACGCAAATCAGATGTTAGCTTATTAAAGGCTATTTTTAAAGAAGGGCATTTTGTTTTCTGGAACAGCCTTTCTAGCTCTCCTACGTTTCTTTATAAGGAATACAATTTCCTTCGGTAAACTTAATTTGAAAAATTTCTGAGAACGGAGAGGGATACTTTTTTGGGCAAGATTAAATATTTTAAAAGAAATACGCTCATTTAGATCATCAACATTTGTTAGAGAACTTGTGTTTTGGTGTGAGGTTCTAAGTAATTCCTGGTAATATCCCCAATTGGCTTTTTTATAATCAAAATTTATACTAGGTGACTCTACTGTTATATAATGCTCGGCTGATATACGTGCTTGGATTGAGAAGTGATCACTCATATATCATATTCTAACAAGACTTTGAAGTCAAATATTTTGTCTGAAAGTCATTTAGCCATTTTAATTTCATCAGTAAAGAATTCATCAGGTGAAAATCCGGGGGTCTCAAAGGATTAATTTAGTTTTAATTCTCTAAATGAATTAAAAATATATTTGACTGTATCTCTTTCACTGACAGTGAGGTAGATTCAATAGAGGTAAAGCAACTTTTAAGCATTTCCAGAATTTTCCATTTTCCATTTTAAACATTTTCTGATCAACAAAGTTGTTTTGGAAAGCTGACAAAAGCTCATCGCATCTGCTCTTAATTTTATGGATGATTGGTAAAATTTCGAGAAATTAGAATTTTTTAATTTTTTAGACGTTTTTGCCTCGAAAAATAGTTTTATTTTTTGAAGAATTATTTTTAAACTTCCTTGTGTTAAAAAAGATTCTGATTTGTTTTGTCCAGCAAATAATTATTATAACAATAATCCCTATAATTTCTTAAAGATCGTAGTCCATAATCAAACCATTGGGATGGGTGATTTTTTGGTTCTGATTTTTTAATGAGCAACTAGCCTCTATTGCATTTAGAATAGTATACTTTATTAAATTCGACTTATTTTCTTTGGAATCAAGCTTTCTTATAAATGAATAATCAAATATTTTGAGAAAAATTCTAATTCTTAAATATTTTTTTCTGTAATCAACTGGAAGTGAGAAGCAATGTTAAAAGACTTATTATTAGGAATAGAAAAAGGAAAGCGAATCAAATAGCTTGTTTTATAATAAATGTTTTAAAAAAGCTTAATTTTCAAAAAGCTTTTTTAAATTAGCTTAAGAGCAAAAAGAGCAATTAAAAAAGTCAAATAAAAATGTATGGTCACTGAAAGGACAACAAACAATACTTGAAAATGAGTCAAAATCTTCTTGATGAATAATATGATCTATATAGCATAGCTTAGCCTTAATTTCATTAGAATTAATTTAAAACTTATCCTTAAAAATTAAATTGAAACATTAATTGAAATAACAAATGCTGGATTATTTTCCAAAGAATAATTATTGAATCGTATATTTTATAATATCGCACATTTATCATTCCAAACCAATATGAAAATCAGAAACTGATATATGTTTTTAAAAACTCAAAAAGCAATCTATTTCAAATAATTTGATCAGTTATATGTTTTCAAATATTTGTTCAAAATAAAAATTATAAAATTAAAATTTTGATTTAAATTTTCAGCTTAAATTGTAAAATCTATGAATTCTAGAAACTATAAAAGCTAGTATGGTAGCGCAGTTGAATATTATTAGGTCAAAAATTGACCAACTAAAATTTTTGAATCTAAAAATGTTCATTTGAACGAATATACCTAAAAGCAATAAAAATGATTTCTTAATTAATTTGAATCAATCAGTAATTTATAGTTTTATAAAAATTACTATTAAAATTTAGATTTTCAAAATTTTTTTATTCATTATTTATTGTCTAAATTTTTAAATTACAACACATTTAAATTTTAATTCCAGTCAAACTTGGCAATCGCAAATCTTCTTTGGACTGTGTTCTACTTAAGTATTCAGATATATTTGGCAATTTATTAAAATAATTTCGTGCCATCACATGTTTCTGCTTAATTTTTTTGATGAATTGTTCTCCATAGCTCTTTAAAAAAAAATTTTAAATATTTCCTTCAGAATTTTACTAAAGCATTACTAATTCTAAATTTGTCAATTTTAAATGGGACTCAGCTTCGTCCAGGGTTAATAAAATAGTATTCCATGGCGACCATTCCTCTTCTTTTTTCCATCGCACAAAATGTAATTGATAAATATCATTATTTGAGCTCAATATGGACTGGCTATTCCAAATTGTTTCAAACATGTATTGAATGTCTCTCTCCTAAATCCAACTTTTTGTGAAAATTTATTAAATTTTTGAAAAGACTTACAGTCAATAAAAAGCATATTCGAGAGTTTGGACTGTAACTTTGTTCATCTTGCTGAATTCTTGCGAGCATAAATCTATCATAAAAATTTATATATATTTAATTCCATTTTATCTAGAATATACTTAAATTTTGTAAAATCAACTCGTTTAAGAGCTAAATTCTCAAGATTTCTACAACTTCGGCATTTTCCTACTTTGCTACTTGATGAGCTAATCTGAAATTCCGTCGAGGGGAGATAGCGTTGACAAGTCGAACAATAAAAGCTCTCAATTTTTTCATTAATATCCTGTGGTACTTTTAGATGACGAGCCGCTGCTGGATTAAATTGAGGAGTCTTGATGTATTGTAAAAATAAAGACACGATGCGCTTCCTCAAGCCAACTAAATTTTCTTCTTTAATTCCTCTCATCAACAGATCAGCTTCACGATCGATTAAAGCAATAATTTCTTGAGTCAATTTACAATCGTGTTCCTATAAAAAAAATATTTAATTTATTTATTTTTTTTATTTTTAAATTTTTAAAAAACGTTCTAAACGTTGTCACATATAAAAGATTTGTTAAAAATAAATAAAGCTTTTTTAAATAATATTTTGTTTTTTATTTAATTTTGCAAAATAGATAAAGAATTTTTTTAAATAAAAGTTAAGTTAAGCTTAATAATTGAAATCAAAAAAAAAATTTTTTTTCAGTTTTTTGATAAAACAAAATACCTAAATTTTTATAGATAATTTTATTTTTTTTGTAAATTAATTTATTTTTATAGAACTTCGGATGATTCTGTATGGAAATTATTTTTCTTTTCAGTCTGAAATCTGCGTATTTTTTAATGAGTAAAATAAAAATTATAAAGTTGATCTATAAAAATTGTACAAAATAAATGGTAGAAATACTGCAATTTACAGACTTAATATTAAGCATTTGTAGAGATGGATTAAAAATATTTAAAGTTAGTTAGTACGGAATTTTATTAAATTTGTTCACATATAAAGAGTTCCGGATCTTTATTTCGGAATTACTCCTTAAAATAAGTAAAATGTTATTAATCGGTAATCTAACGTAGAAAATTTAAAAGATGAAATGATTGATTATATTTTGCCCGCGAATAACAAACTTTAACCATTGATGTATAAATTCTTGTTGAGTTAGACTCTTTCAAATAAAAAGTAAAATAGTTTAAATATTTAATAAGATTAAATAATTATTTTAATTTAACACTCAAATGACCGGTATAATCTTGAAAATTTTTTTAACTATATCTTAGGAACCCTTCATCAGATTTTCAAAAATCCAGAAAATAGTAACAAATTCAGAAAGCTTTAGGAGGGGATGAATAACCAATTATAAGATAAATGAGCAAAAAGAAAGTGTCAACTTGACATCGGTCTTTTGAGTGTTAAAGAGATAACATTAAATATGGAAATAAAATCTCTATTTTTATTCATTTTAATATTAAATAATTCTCAACCGGATTTTTTTACTCATCTTTTTTAAAATAATTAAGTTTTTTTTTAACACAAAAAAATTTACTTTAAAAGGTTAAAAATTAAGTAAGAGAATCAAAAATTTTTACCTTAACCGTATGCTTTAAAGTAAGCAAAACATCCAAGCGTTCATCTTGAGTCAGAAAATTCATATTTAAACTATTGAATATGTCTTTTAGTTCTCGAGCTCTAATATTGTAAGGGGTATCGAGTTCAGTGACAGAACCATTTTTGGCTTTCCAAATTTTGGGTTGTGACATCTAGACAGAAAAAAAAATTAAAAAAAAATCCAATTTTTATTTTTAATCTTTTTACTTTTTCTAATAAAATTTGAATATTTCTGTCCTTATTTTCTTTATTTGCTTCAATTTTGTACCTTTCAATTGTAGCGATCAATTCAGCCTCTTGATCTACAAGCATAGCCAGAGCAGCTTTTCTGGCAGCACCAGTTTTTGTGGCATTTATTTTTTCAATTTCTTCCGATCTCCATTTTTCCAAAGCTGCGTATAAAATTTCAAAGTCATCTCTTGTTCTAGGTTTTAGTCTTCGATTTATGTCATTTTGTCTCCTCGATTCAATATCCTTAACTCTTTGGTTTTCTTTGTCCTTTTCCCATTTAATTCTTTGTTCGAATGCAAGTTTTAGCAAAGTGAATTTGCGCTTTGCCAACCATCGCCGGAAATATTTCTGAATAACAGTCACATTTTTTTCAATAATTTCTAATCTTTGCTCAGCTGTTTGATAAGGTTTAGGTGTAAGGAGTCTATCTTCAATTCTGGACATAAATACCCCTGGCTTTGTCATTTGAGTTGACATGTCTTGTCTAGTCTGCAATTTGACATGATTACTTACTATTGTTTGGGTATCTCGACACAATTTCTGAACTCCAGAGTCCACTTTTTGCGGACGCTTTGTCTGAGTAGAAGCGTTCAAATATTCAAGACTGGTTTGTCTATTGCGATAACCACCCAAAAATGGCTTTCGATTAGAGGCCCGCTCTATTTCAACAATTATTTCCTTAAGTTGATCATTGCCTAAGTCTACTTGAACAGTAATTACATCAGGAGATTGAAAATTTTCCTTTGGCTCATATGGCTTCAGAGGAAAAGTTTCTTGATCTACCGACTCGACTTTAATTTGGAAAATTCCATTCTCCTCGGCTCCATATTCAGACAGCTTTTTTAAATCTTCGTCCAAAAGAGTTTCTAAAATAAAAATTTTACTGAATAAAATTTTTTTTTGTTTTATTTTTGTTACGTTTTTCATTTGGGAGAGAGAATTTCAGGTTATTTGGTTCCATTTTAAGTTCAGCAGAAATTTTTGCTTTCAAATCTTTGACCTGAATGCTGATCGGATAGGCAAATGTGACAATTTGATTGATCGGGAAAAGAAGAAATTTGATAGTAGCATTTGGCTCTTTGTTTGACGAACTATTCTGGTCTTCATTTTTAGGTTGATTTTGAATATTAGTTGACGTCTCGGCGTCAATCTGAGGTCGAGCACTTGTGTTTATTTCTTTGAGGTCTTTTTCGTCGCTCATTTTAGTAATACATGGGCTTTGCCAAATTTCGGGAAAAACTGATTGAATATTATAAGTTAAGCTTTATTTTTTTCTAGTCAATATATGTATAATTTTAAAAAGAATAAACCATCGCCAATGTTGCATAGCAACCGATATCAAAAAGTTATAAAAATTTAATTTTTTTCTGAGTTTTAAGTTAACATATTGGTAGAAATTTTCCGAATTATTTTTATATGCAACTATTGGTTCACATTTAAATGATTTTTGTAAAAAATTATTTGAAAATAAAAAAAAATACATTTAAAAATTAACAGCATGATTTGTTGACTGTCAACGCTGAAATTTAAAATGTACTTTTTTTTAAGTATATATTTATTGTTAAATTTATAAATAAAGAGATAAAAAATAAGTACAAAAAAATTATTAATAAGTATCAAAAAATAAAAAAAAGTATAAATAAAATTTACAAATTCTATAATTAAATTCAGTCAAGCTAAAACCGATGACTTCATCGATGTTTCATCAATGAATCGTTTCATTTTATTAGCATGAAAAATTTTTTTGGATTAAAACCAAGAAAATGTTCATGAACTAAAAACTAAGTTTTTAAAACAGCAATTATGAAATACAAATTAGTCAGGTAATAAAGACATCAACAAAAGAGGCTCTAGGAAATTATATGAAGCTAAGCATTTTTTGTAATAATGACAACTCCTGAAAATTATATGAAATATTATGTGATATTAAGTGAAACTTGAAATTTTGAATAATATAGAAATTTATATTCAGACGTTGTTGAAACTCAGTCATTTTGATTCAGTTAATCTTTTTAAAATTAATCCATAAAATAAGATTTTCTGGTTTAAATATTTTTAAAAAATAAGGAATTTTATGTATCCTTTATAGAATATTATTAGAAAATAAAAAAAATTTAAACTTTGGCCAATTGTGCTTTGTCATATTAGGGTTCATTTTAGAGTAAGTTTTAAAAAAAAGGTATGGTGAAATTCAAATACAAATTGAACAAAAATTCTTCATTTTTTAATAAATTAAAACTGAAATTTATAAAAAAAAATTGAGAAAAATACCGCAACATAGTGCAACTTACTTTGTTGCACCTTTTAAACCAAAAAAAAAATTTTATGATGTAAAAAAGACAAAAAATAAAACACCAAAAAGATTGATTGAATTAAATTGATTATTGATTTGATTAACTTAAAAAAAATAAAATAAAAATAAAAATTTTATTTTAAGTTAAAAGGTGCAACAAAGTTTTTTGTGGTTGATTAACTTTAAGATTACTTTTATATTATTTTATAATATTTTTATAAACTTTAATCATTTATAATAATCATCTTAAGGTATTTTTTAGCTAATAACATAATAATAAAAATAAAACAATTATAATGATAATAATTTTTTTATTGAATAAAGATAAATAAATTAATTTCAAGTGCTAGTTATAAAAATATTTTGTCACTTTTTTTTAAAGCAGACGAAGGCTTAATAAAATTTGTAGGCAACGGATCATATTCAAAACATTTTAACATTTGATAGTAATTTTTATTCTTGTCAACTACAATTGGCATTGGCTTGGTAATTTCGTGCCTTAATCTGAACAAAATTAAATAATTTTAAATTTAAGCTCATTTTAAACATACCTTTTTCCAACTTTTTTTGGGACGCTCATATTTTTTATTTGTTCCATTATGGTGTCGTCATCAATCATGTAATTCTTTATATTGGAAATAATCTTGGCCGCCTTCTGAAATATTTAAAAAATAATTATCTATTGATTATTTGATAAAATAAGTATTCAAAATTAAAATAATAAAAAAAAATTCTATCTAGAAAATGTTTTAAGTAAAACTTAGGTTACTTCAAAATAAAAAATAAAATTAGAATCGGTATGATTAGTTTTCAAAAAACAAACAATTCAGATTATTAGTTGTATTTTAATTTGTAATTAATTTTACCACTGCTTGTGCAACTACATTAAGCTTGCGTGTGCTTTTCTAATAAGTGCCAATTTGTGCATAAAAATTTTCATTTTGTGATTTAAAATTAAAATAATAAAAAAATTAGTTTACTTCTTGTTCTTTCCGCATTTTGTCCGAAATTAAATTGGATTCAAGAACTTCTTGAAATGTTTCTCGTGTGGACAAAATTGGGTGTTCGGGCATACTCTGGTTGTCAACTAAGATATCATAAGGAACAAGTGGGTGTTTAAATGTTTTTGAATCATATAGATTCCAAATTTCATCTTGACCAAATGTTCCTATGTATTTTCCATCAGGTTTCCAAACTCGAATTGTGCAATCACTTGAAGTTGATATCACTATTCGAGATGTTTCAATATACTCTAGCGAAGTAACGCTCTGAACATGAGCTCTCCAACATTTAACAACTAAATAATAGCAATTCAATAAATCTTTTTTACTAAAATTAATAAATTACGAGTTGGAGAATATGATTCGGGACCATTAGTTGCATATTTCTCTATGTTGTAATGGTAAATATATCCGAAATTATCAGAAGCAAAAAGATGGCCAAATCTTGAATCAACAATCATTCTTGTAATATTTGTTCCGCGTTTATCACTCTTAAAAAAAAATTTACAAATAATGAATTAATGAAAGACCCTAGAAGATACGTCTAATGCATGCAGTCTTATATTTAATCTAAGAAAAGCTATAGTTTAAAATCTAAAAAATGAGTGAAAAAAAAGCATTTGAAGAGAATTTAAAAAAATTTTAAATTTTTTTTTGATAATATTATCTTTCACAGTTGACTTTTTTTAATTTGATTTTTTAAGCTGAAAATTAATATTTTTACAATTAAATAAAATTTTATACACGATAATATTTTCAAAATTTTGCCAAAATGATCTAGAACTATTATTAAAAAAATATTAGAAAAAATTGAAAAATTTAAATTTAAGAAATTTTTTATACTCATAAAAATTTTAAATTTAAGTTGCCAACAAGTCTGACTAGGAAGACTTATATTGTAGCTCTTTACATCATACATAGTAACTTAAACTTCACCTTCAACCAGTCTAGGTCTAAACTCATTATGCCATGACTCAAAGAATGGCTCCACTGGTACTTCTGTGCTTATCAAACTTATTTTAAAAATATTCGCTTTCTTTGAGTTAATCACTTCCTCCAAAAAATAATTAAGATTTAAAAAAAGTCATTAAACAATTAATTTTTGATCAAAATTGTGACTATTTTGAAAAATTAATTTAATCTTTAAAAAATTTTTTTTAATTGGATTGATTTAAGTTTTGAAGTTTTAATATTTATGAAATTTCAGGCATGTCACAAAAGCTTGTCATTTTAATTACAAACTTATAGAGTTGCATCTGTCTGGCTAATCTACTAAACTAATTGAAAAATTTTAAAAAGCCACATTTAATTTATTTTTACGAATCTTCTTTCAGAAAACCAAAGTGTATTCGGAAAAAAAATTTTATCAAAAAATAAAAATTTAATTAAAAATATTTTTATTGTTTATTTTGTGAGTATAAAAATAAATATACAAATTTGATTTTTTTTACATTCTCTTTTAATGTTTTTTCACCCCAAACAGACAATCAGCTAATTTTTTTTTTTAATTTAAGAAAACTTGGTTACTTTAAATCTATGCCATCCCCATTGCATCTTAAAATGCAGCTCTCAATTTAAATAATGTTTCATCCAAAATAAATAACTTTATACTTACAACTGGAAATCTTGCCAAAATTGAAGCGCCATTAAATATGGTCCAAAAATGAATCATTCCCCAAGGTCCCGATGAAATCATATGTGTCGAATTTTTGTCATTATATCTTTCTTTGTTCATAAATATCATTTTATTTACATTAAGATCACCGTCCACTAGAAAAATAAAACATTATTTAATTAATTTGGTAAAAATTTTACAATTGTCATCCTCGTATGCTTTAGGCTTAGGAGAATATAATTTGGTAAAAACATGTCCAGATACCATGTTCCAAATAATAATTTCACCGTCGTAACTGGAAGTTGCCAAAAAATTCGACTCTGATTTTGCTAGACACATAATGTCCTCTCTATGTCCATTTTCGATTTCATCACTCCATCTCGGATTCGGGTTTAGCAAAAGTCGTACATCGTTTATATCATCATCATAAATGTTGATCCGTCTGTCCCATCCAACATTTATGATAAATTTATTGTTGTATATTTTGGTGTATTTTACATCAGTTACTTCCAAGTTATTGTCTTTGGTCAATATTTTCAAACAGTGGCCATTGTTAAAATTCCACACTTTGCACTGTCCATCCCGTCCACCTGTGATCAAGCGTCTTCCACTGTCGTCAAATGTCATACATGTAATTGGATAATCACCATGAGCATTGGAGAACTCGAATAAATCTCGACCGGTTTCAACATCCCAGAGTTTTACGTTTCCACCTTCTGAGCAGGAGACGAGTTGTTTAAATTGCTTGTTGAAAATACAGCAAACAACTGGCTCCTTATGAGACAGTACAATTTCAGTGTGTAAATTTGCCCTGAATGGAAAAAGTTTAATTTGGAAAATTTTTTTATTTTTTTTGGTTTTATTAACTTTAATTTTAAAGATAAAAATGAAATTTTATCTGTGCTGATTAAAATTGATTTTAACTTAGAGTTATAACAGCAAGCTTGAAGTTCACCCGTAATTTTATGAGATTTTGGACGGATTGATGCCAAGCAGCTGTGATCAATCAAGTCCCATACATTCAAGCATTTATCATTAGATATCGAAAATATTCGGTTGTCTTCATTTGATAGATGTATGTAAAAAATTGGTGTAGTATGACTTTTTAAATGGGCTATAGGTCTTGATGGAACATATGGGTTATACAATCGCACTATTCGATCCATTCCTTAATTGATATCAATTTAATGTTACACAAACAGAAGTGAATAAAAAATATATGAGTCTTCATTCAACTAAAAATTTTCAAATAATTTTAAAAATTTATTTTGTCATTTTTTTGCTTTATTTTATTTTAAGCTTTTATTCTGAATTTTTTTATCTAGACAGCAGAAAAAAATATTAAAGTTTTCAAATTGTTAAATTTTTTAAGCTTTGACACTCATAATTAATTTTACTATTAAAATTTTCGATATTATGCACATGACAAATTAAATAAAGCTTTAATCTTGTTTAAATTTTGTTGTTTTTTTAATTTGACTTTATTTGCCAAATTAAAAATTCAGTTAAAAAAAAAGCCAATGTTTAAAATATTGTTTAATTAATGGATAAACTCGAAAAAATCAAAAAAAGTATTGAGAAGAAAATTGAGAAATTTTACCATGGTCAAAGACTAAAAAGTTTCAACTCCCTTGTGAATATTTTTATATTAAATTTTAAATAAAAACCCGTTTTAAATCGAAATGGTTAATCATATTTTAAGTTTTATTTATTAAATTATTTAATTCTCATTTTTCATCTATAAGTATTTTACTTATTTAAAAATTAGATTTCAGTTTTTAATTTTGAATACCCAACATATCGTATTTTTAGCAAGCAAAATAAGGGATCATTTTGTGTGGGATAAAGAGTTTCTTTGTTATTTAAAGCAAATTATATTTAAAAAATATGCTACAATTATTTAAATTTTCATTTAAAAGATAAGATATAAAAATAAACCGATAGATTGGCGTTTTTAAATTGAATTATGTTAAAATTTGTTCTTAAGTGTATTTTTTTAATTCAGCTTAGATAGACAAAATCGAGTTTTGATGCTTGTATTTAATTCGGTAAAATCATTTTATTAGTAAGTTTTAAAAAAAATAATTTTTTTAATAATTTTTCAATGTGTGTGAGATTTGGATAACTTTTTAAAAATATATAGATTTTACCTCTGAAATAAAACAAGGTTCACATAATTTTTAAAAATTTATCTCTATCTTTTTGACATAAACAAAATCGACATAACATAAATAATTTTGCAGATAAAAAATTTAAATGATCAATCACATGTTTAAATTGAAAAATTGTAGAGATTTTAAATAAAAAAAGTGAGCTATGTATTGACAAAATTTACAAACAAGTGTGAATCATAATTTAATTGTAAACAGCTTAAGAAACACAAAAATTCATCATCACTTTTTTCGAAAGTAAACATAAGCATTATTAACCTTATATGTTTTGTTAAATTTTTTCTCAAGTTCTTTAAAATTAAGATACTAATGAGAGCCTAGTAAAAATAGTCTGGAACGAACTTGGGACTCAGTTTAGTTGACATGAAAAACGAATATTAACAAATAATGGTTTATATTTAAAAACAAACTAGGGGCCAGAATTATGTTTTGAAAATTTGTCTCAAAGTTTAAATATCTTTTATTATAAAAAAATTTTTAAGCTAATATATTTTAGGGAAATAGCATCTAAAAGAAGACACAAAGGTTAATTCAAAAAAAAATTATTTTCCTTATTTTCTTTCTTAGCCTAGAAATTTCAAGATACAAATTTAACAAAAAGAATGTCATTTTTGATTAAAGGATTAGAAAAATTTTAAATTTAGAATTTATTTTTAGTCAAGATCTAAAATCGCGTTAGAATATTGAATTTTTTGATCATATCACAACAAGCATCTAAGCACATTAACTTTACATAAGTGTTCAATTTTTTCTAAAAAAATTGCAGCAAAATAATTTTTAAGCTCAAAATTTTTATAATCAAAACCATTAATCTCAAATTATCAAAGTTATATGTATTTCAAAGAGAGTTTTTATTTTTCTGTTATCTTTCATAAGTCATCATTTTTATTTTTCAATCAAAATATATTATACGATCTCAATCTGATTTAAATTATAATATTTTCTTTAATTATACAAGCCCCCGTAGCTATTGGCATTAGACTTAATAAAAGAAATAGCTTTTCTTTTACTAAATTTGTTTGACACCTGAATAGAATCCAACAATCTTTAACTATATAAAATTTTGGTGTTTCTATCTCTCAAAACCATCATTCCTTTTTCTAAATTAACCAAAAAATCTTAACTGATATTAAATGGTAATAAAAAATCATGTTAAATAGGCAATTTAAGAAATTAAAAAATATATATACCCTAAATTTAAGTCATCGGTAGAAGACAAAGAAGATTTTAATTGTTGCTTATTTTAGAGCTCATCAAGGTCACAAATAAAGTGGACCATGATCAATCAATTAATTATTAAAATTAAAAAGATAAGTAAAGTTTAAATATAAATTAGTAAAGCCTTACAAAACACTGTGGAAAACTTAAAGTTAGGTCAAGTTTCTTTTTTTTTATTTAAAAAACCATGATGAACGTGAATCTAGGTTTTTATAAACCGCTTGCAAGATAATTAAATTTTCTAAAATTTAGGTTAGTTTAATCCGTAGTCTTTGTTAAATTTTTATTTTAAACTATTTTTTGGTATGTTTATTTTTAAAATAAATAACTTTTTTTCAAGTTAAATGCTCTTTTTAACTTTTTAAATCGCCAATGACCGAGCATGTTGTGTCAGTTAGTGGTCACGTTCTATTATATTTGGATACCGAAGTATCCTTTCAACTGTTTTAATTTATTAATTCTTATTTGACTAAGGCTTAAACCAAAATACCAATGCATGTTATTTTCGTATTAACTTTCTTAAAATGTTTATTTAACTGTTAAGTACTTTGATTAGAATAATACGTGAATAAAAGAAAGGATCATTGAATAGAGATATTCAACACTTTTATTTATTTTTCGTTTAAGGGAATAAATTTCATTTTTTAAACTCTTAATTTTCAATTTTATTTATTCAAAAGTATCATTTGTCCCTATTCTTTTGTGAATATTTAAAAACAATAGCTATGAAAAAGTTAAAATTTCACATAAAAAGATTCTAATTCGATATCTATGCATTTTTGTTTGTTAATTTAAATTTAGACTTTGTTTTTATTTTAAAAATTGATGCAACTTAGTAGATTACTTAATCTTAAGCTTTCCTTCAGGTAATATAAAAAATATTGATCAAATTTTAAAACCATAAACATATATTATTTTTCTTTTAATCTAATTTATGTCTGTTAAAATTATGGACCCTCTTTGATCTAAATATTTTTTGTATTAAATAACTAAATATTTGTGACCGAGTATTTTAGTCAAGCAAATGAAAAACCAGACTAATTTGGTTCAGTTGAGTGGCAGAAATTTTCTAATAGATTAAAATAATCTGCGAGTTATTCATTCAATTTTACATTCAAAAAAATTAATCGAAAATTTTCTCAACGAAAAAATTTTATAAAGGACTTTTTAAATTAGTACGACTCTTAAATTTGAAAATAAATGATGTGAAGATTGAGACAAAAGTAGTGACACTACAGTAAAGTAAAGTTTTTTCAAAAGGTGAAAAATTTAAACAGGGAGCTAAAAGTTACTTATTCAATCAAAAGTTTTTAAAAATAAAGCTGTTATTTGGTAATGGTCATAAAGCACTATTTAGCAAAAAAAAAATTTTATAAAATAATTATTAAATATTAAATGAGATAAATAAGAATTATTTTTCTAATTTTCTAATTTATATTTATTCTTAAAAATATTCTTCCTTTATTGAAAAGATGACCTCTGTTTTCGTTTTTCTTGTTTGTCTTAATTTTGTTTGACTCGCATAAAATATTGATTTTATCCATTTTTTTCATATATTTATAAAATAATATTAATATTTTCGTTTATATTTCCTCTACAAATAGGTCCGAAGCTTTATTTAAAATACAATCAGACACATAATGTTAAAAGTGTATAGCTATTTTTATATACTAAAACTAATTTATGTTTAACAAATAAAATTTACAATTTTTACAATTTGTTTTATTCAAGTATGTACACTAAAATGAATGGTTCATGCGAACATGATTATTCACTATTTTTATTCGATACTTAACAATAGATAAATCATTGAAGGTAATTTAATCGTTTAGGTGAAAATTTAGCTCTTCGCTTTCAAGTTCATCTCGCCATTTTACACGGCAAAATATTTGGTACGCACTAATTTCACCTAAATCCAAGCGTCTCTGTCAAAAATTTTCCTCAATGTCAAAATAAAAGCGGCTTGACTTGATCAATTTGCATAAGTAAATTTTTATTTAATTTCCAAGGTGCTTTATTTTTTTATTGTTTAGAATACTCACTAGCTTTATTACTACTTGATATTTTTCATCAAAAAGTTTTAATTTTTGTCAACACTAGTTAAAAAAATAGACCTAGAAAATTTATAAAAAACAAATTTTTTTTTCTTAAGAAAAATACAATTGATTTTTTTGTACAAAAAATAAAAGAAAATTTTAAGAAAGCATTATTTTGAATCAACAAAATAATTTGAGTCAATCGAGTGACAAAAATTCGATCTGATAGAATAAAAAATTAATTATTTAATTTAAAGAATAAAATTTTTTGAACTGTATCAAAAGGTGGTAGAGCAAATAAATCTTGCCGCAAGGTCCCAATCATGATCTCATATGGCTTTGAGGTTCTATTAGAAAAATTTGAATTTTGTGATAGCATTTTTACAGAAGCCAGGTTTCTTTACCTAAATACTTAGTTACAGAAAAAAAATTTTCCAAAAAAAAATTCATTCTTATTTAAATTTAGATTTTAAAATGAGGCTAAAGATTTTAATTTACTTAAAATTGTTAATACTGCTAACAGGTCAAGCAAAAGCCTCGCTTGACGAAAATGCCCTGTCGGTTCTCATGAAAATAATGCTGCCGTCAATGTTCGGCCTGTTCTCGAACATAACCGACCCGGACTACAAGGCCAAATTTCATGAGCCATGCACCTTCGACAAACTCTTAGAAATCTTCAGCAAACTTCCTCCTTATTTTGACGTATTTGGCAAAAAATACTCCTCAAAACCAGACCTAATGGCCTACTACAGCATGCAATTGGCGAGCACATTTTTGGTCAACAATGGGTCTCTGACAATGGAATGTCTGTACAACATGCTAAGTCTACAAACTCAATTGCACAAATTTTCCATCAACATAATCGACCATCCAGAAAAGAATCTTCATCTAGTGGGCCTGTTCGGCAACTACATGAAACCAATGATGGGCCAAATAAAACAAAATGCCATGATGAAAATAATAGACTACGTGGATCGGTACGAAAAAAACGATGACTTGTCCACCATCACAACCTTTAAATCTCTCAATGTATTCTTTATAGTTTTCGGCCTGTTGGCCATCTCCTGTAACATATTGCTGGTGTTTTCTCTCAAAAAAATTGATTCCATGAACACCAAAGTGGTCTACTCTTACCAACGCAACAACATCATAACCACACTTTTGGACTGCTGCAACCGGGTTCGCAATCGGTACAAAACTCGTCTTTGTCTCGCAATAATTTCCGTGTGCCATGCAGTCTACATACTGCTCAATTATATTGTAATGTCTCAGGCCGGTTTGGCCAGTGTGGCACTCAAAGGTCTCACCAAGCTTACATTTGCGTGCAAAATGGCCTTTTTTATGTTCCCGCCAACCACTGCCTACAACATTTGCCATCAACTGTATGTCTGGTTGCTGGTGCATGCACTGCGAACCCATGCGGTCAAGATCCGCAAAACCAGGACCGTGGACATAGAGGACAACTTGAGCGAAGACGAAAGCTACAACAGATACCAGGACAGATCTCAGGTGCCGCTCACAATACCTCGTTTTCCTGTTCAACAAATGATACGAACCAAGCCAAAAAAATTCAACTGTGCCAGGAACAGAAACTGCTTGGCCCTCGGCCTCATCCTCAGCCTACTCTTTGTCTACAACTCTCTAAATCTAGTATTCTATTCGCTCAACAAACTAGTCGACTCCAAGAATAACACAATTTACTTTTGTGCCTTTGACGAGACCTATTCAGACTACTACACCAAATTGACGCCTTTCCTAATGCCACTGCTAAATTTGATCTTTTTCTGGGCTTTGCCATTCTTTTTCGGAATTGGACAAATTTTGCTAGACATGTCATTTTTGTTTAGAATCAAGCGCGAACAAGAAAAACGCTACCTAAAACTCAAAAAATTAATTGAACGGCCTGTCTACGCCTACTTTGTCATATTTGCCATAACTCAGCTGCCCTTTGCCATTCATCAAATAGTTGATCTTTCCAATAATGCAGTCAAGTTTCCATTTGTCTTTCCCTTATTTATTCAGATGAAATTTTCGAACAAAGTAAGCCTGGTCGTGATTGAACAAGTGCTGATCTTTGTGGGCCTTAGTTTGGACCTTTTCGTGTGGCTGCTAGTGGACAAGGACTACAGGACTTTTTTGGTCAATTATGTGAGCAAGAAATTGTGCTGCAAGGTGAGCAGAAAAAACTTTGAAATTGGCTCGGACATGTCCGAAAAATCCAACAGTGACACTAGTGTGACTAACCCTTCCAAGTCAAGCAAGTTGAACGGCTACGAGTCGTCAACATTGACTTCGACGGCGTCGAATAGCCGCAAAAAAATGCAAAACATAGCCGAGGGCATCAAAGCGACTGCGGCTATTGATGCCAGTAAGGTTATTCTGCCGTATGAAGAAGAAGACTCAATTTCGAAGAGTGACTCGCATGCAATCAAAATGATCGATACTGATGAAGATATGGAAAATTTGAATGATTCGTCGCTGGACAAGCAGAATTTGGACAGACTGATCGAACAAGAGGAACAGTTTAGAAAAAATGTCAGCCTAAGCAATCCACCATCGTTCAATTCGGCAATGTCCAAGAATGTGTACAAAAAAGGCGCCAAATATGACCATCAATATCAAAATGTATAGCTGGTGATTCGGATGCAATTATGAATGATACTCATGGTCAAGTATTAATATATTAAACAAAAAATAATTTTTCACATTGTTATATGGTTCTTTAAAGAAATGTTTTGTAAGTTTTTTTTTAAGTCATTTTTAAATTTGGATTGTTTTTTTTATAAAAAAATAATATTTCTGTAAATTTGTTTCGTTTAAAATGTTCCTTGATCAGGAGTTTACCTTGAGTATAATAAAAAAATGTACTTGAAAATTTCTTTACTTCTCAGTCCGATTCTAGTTAAATGGTTCTATGGCAGCAAAATACAATATCTTTTATCTTAATCAGCATGCTTTTGGCATATATGGCTTCAAGCTGCTAAACTAACAAACTTGATATATTTATTTTATTTTTTAATTAAAATTAGCACCTGGTGAAACTTGTGAGCAAATTAAAATGGAATCTAAAGGGTATATAGTAATAAGTGTTATTGAAAGGACTGAATGAATTACTGAAAACTTAATGGACTGTTTGAGGATCGAGCTTTAATAAAATGATGAAAGCTAATGCAATAAAACATGATTCTTGTAAATAAATTAAATAGAATTTTGCAAATTTGAATGACTTAGAGAAAGAAAGTCTCCTAAACATTATATTTTTTTTAAATAAAATAAATTAAAAGATTTTCTTAATATTTATTATTCTAAATTTATAAAAAAAATTTAATAAAAATTCACCGAAAGATTTATTTCTTATTTACTAATATTTTTTGGCAATCAATTAGCTTGAATCACGCGATTTAAAAAAAATAGACAAAATAATGAATCATTTTATAATTTATATTATTTATTCATTTTATTTCTTATTCTAATTGATATTGCAGACTTTGTAATCTTCAAAATCATCATTGATGTTATCAAGACGATGTTGCTGGATTTGATGTGATCATAGGCTTTACAAATACAAATGATCTCATAATATTTGGAAACAAATTGTGTTAAATATTTAAGTTTATTTGATCATCAAAAAAATTAATTTATAGATATTTATTTTAGAAATAATACATTTGGAGCTAGCTAGAGCCTTTAAAAATATTATTTTTCTACACGTTTTCGATGACCAACGAACTCCAGCTTACTTTTTAATTTATTTATACGGTAGATAACTCTAAAAATATCAACACTGGTATTTATAACATGTTAACTTAGAAATAGATACTGTGCAATTCAGAACAATTGAAAAATTAAGTTAGAAACAGTTTTCAAAAAAAATTGAAACATACTGCAACATCATATGTTGCACCTTTTTTACCTTAAATAGAATCGTTTAGTTCTTTTTCGATTCAATAAAATCAATAATCAAATTAAATTCCTATTGATGTTTATTTTATGCTTTTTTTGTCCATTAAAATGTTTTCTTTAAATTAAAAAAAGGTCAACATAGGATGTTGCACTGTGTCTCAATTTTTTTTATTTTATATTTAGCAAAAAAGAAAATAATTTTGTCTAATTCTTACTAAATTTCACAGCGTCTCAAAAATGGTTAACCATCAAAAGTCTGACCAAAATGTGTAACACGAGAAGTCCGACAAAAAGCTTAAAATGACTTATCAATTTTATTAAATTCAATTCTTGAGTTTTTAAAAATATGATTTTTTTTTTAAGAAATAAAAATTTATATCAGCTTTTTTCAGCAGTCATAAAATCAAAGTCGAGTCAAACCATGTCCCTTGAAGTCATTAGGTCTATCTATAAAACCAATTATACAAATATTTTAAATTAAAAATTCAAGAGAAAAATATCTTTCCTCAGAAAACTTAAAAATGAAAATAAAACAGTATGATTGCCTCAATAATTCATTTAATTTTTCATAAAACATAGTTTTTTTGTAATTTTTAGTTACAAAAAATTATTATATCATTTTAAATTTATGAATACCATAATTTTAAAATGTTTCCCTCAAAAAACCGCCAAAAAAATCAGATTTTAATAAAATTCAGTAAATTATTTTATTATAAATTGTTTGGTACTTAAAATGTTTATGGCTTTTTATTCCAGTGATAAAATAACAACCAACGAATAGGTATGACCGCGAACAAAATGTGCAGAAGTTCAGTCAAATTCATTTTTTTTATTTATGGTCCCATTTAATGAATAAATTTTTAAATTTTGGGCTAAGCAGTATTATTTTCTTCTAAAATAAGTGGTAAAAGCTTTACGTTAATTCAGTACCCGACTATTTTCAATTGAGAAGCTCATCGGGCTGTTTGCTAGGTTTTACGGTAAAGCTCCAAAAAACAAAGATCAGAACATCACTGTGGGTTACTTTAAATAAGCCATAGTTGTTTCTAAATTGAAACAAGGTTGTTCAAAAAGTTTTAGAATCAAAAAGAGAGAATCTGAGATCAAAACAAATTGTAAATTTTTTCCATAGAAATATCTTTGTCTTTCGCTTAAAGCTATTGTTTTTCTTTTTTTGTTTATTTTTTCATAAAAAAATCATCTATCACTAAAAAATTCGATTTTCATCAATAGGAAAATTTTAATTTTTTCAGTCATAAGTATTTTTAACATTAATATAAATTTAATTTTTCAGGGATTTTTTAATGTAATAAGAAAATTCAAAATTTCCCGAAACCTTCTAAATACTAATGAAATGAAGATCAAATAATTTAAAATTACTGATACATAAAAAAATCCACCACTTATTTAATCAATGTGTAAAGAAACTCAAAGGCTAGTAATACCTCTGTAAAAAAAATTCCAAATATTTCATTAAAAAAAATTATTTTAAATTGTATGCATAGTATTTTTAATTTATTTTTTAGTTTTTATGCAAGAGTTTTGTTTTTTATATTAAAATTATTTTGAAAATTCACTCTTATAATGGTTTTTCATTTCATTTATTTACAATATCATTTTGTAAAACTATGATGGAAAAAATAAATTGAGAGCTAGAATTAATACTAAAAAATGAATTATAAATCACAAATAGATGTTTGATAATCACTTTAAAGCTGAAATAATCTAATTTCTTTTGCCTATTTAACTTTCAAAAATATTTGAAATTTGAAAAAATTGCATCAAAATTTTAAAAAATCTACTTACCTCCAGTAATAAGAAGATTTTTTTCAAAAGAAAAGTCGAATGTCTTGACACCTTTGTTGACCCTAAAAATCGTCTCATTTCCTTCAGGTCTTCGTTTAACTTCTCTACTACTTTTACTAATTGTGTTATTGTATTTGGCTTGGAGATTTGGAGTTGCAGTCCGATTAGCTATACTCTGCCGCTTAGGATTAATGTTTTCAAAAGAAGTATGTGATATTAGACCGGGATTATGGCTTTGCAGAGACGATTGATTTTGATTGCCGTGCTGATCGGAATTATGTGACGTAATATTAGGATTCTGCATATGAGAATTAACATCCGTACTTGGTAAAATGCATCCTTTGAATTTCAATCAATAATTTTAAATAAATAAATTTTTATTTACTAAGCTACCTATTATTAATGCATAAACTTCATCGTTCGAACAGGAAATTATTTGATTAAGCCGTGGATCGATTCTTATTTGCTCAACCCAGTCATTATGAGTCTTCCATCTAACATAAATAACTTTTGGCTTTGCACTTTGATTTTTTTCCTTTATCTCTTTGGTATCCTCTCCTTCTAAGGCCTTGTCCAAATGAATTGTTGGCATTTGAGCTATGACTGGAGATGTTTTCCACAATCGTAGTGTTTCACCAATTGAATAAAATATCAGAATATTGACGCAGCCGTCAGTGTCACCATAAGTAATGGTCACGTGACCCTTATCTCTATCAAAGCTTTAAAAGATTAGTTTTACCATTATCTACTGAATATTTTGGCTTACCAATATGCAAGTTTTATGGGCACAGTGGGCAGTGAACAAATTTGACAATAAGGCTCAAAACTTGACAATTCCCAAAATTGTAGTTCTCGATCACTTAAAGCAAATAGAGCAAGAATAAATATATTTTTTTAAGGGAATTTTTTTTGAATTAAATTAACAACAAATATTTATTTACCCAGTACCGATAAGGATTTTATTCAATTCGTTCAAAATTATAAAGTCAGTAATCCATCTTGGTCGCTGACGCTTTGTATCCTGTTTATCTCCTTTGTCTTTGGTAAAAATGCGTTTTTCAATCTTTTGTGCATTTTATTTTAATAAAATCTAAACAAAATTATCTCAAAATTTACAATTTCTCTTCTAATTCGTTTGATGTCCCCAGCCGGGCCCCAAAAAGAAGTAATGCCATCCGCAGACATGACCATAAAATTTTGATCCGATGTACAAGAAACTCTTTGGACCGCTGTTCGATGAGGATTACTCTCAGATTTAGCGGGTAGATTGAAAACAACTTCCTTCTTTCGTTTGGTAGTGTCTTCTTTTTCAGAAAAATTCAGTTGCATAAATGTGCAAAACTCATCCCATGTTATTCGACCATCGGAAGAAAAGTTTATTTTCATAAACAAGGCAGCTATTTCTTCATCATTCTTTTATTATCACCAAAACGAATAAATTTTTGACATTTAAATTTTTAAATTTTACTCTTCCGTGAATCTTTAGAGCATTTTTGACCACTTCTTTAAACTCATCCAATTCCAATGTTCCTGACCCGTCAGCATCAGCTTCCAAAAATGCCAAGTTCAAATCATGCAAAGCGTTGAGATTCAATTTTTCTTCAAGCTGAAAAAAAATAAACAATTTAATAGATCTTGTCAATTTAGTTCTATAATGTGCTGAATTAAGCGTGTAACATTAAAGCATCTACTGTGCTATTGTGTCGCTAGATTGATAACTACAAAATAAAGCACCTTGTTTAATTACATCAATTACTTACACCAGACTTATGGATGAATAAAAATTTATTAAAATTTAAAAGATTAAGATACAATTTAAAAAAATAGATAGAATATTTTTAAGCTGTTACATTTGAGCTTTTTTTGTTTTACTATTTTATAAAAATTACCCGGTCCAGCTTTTAAAGACACAAGATAAAAATTAAACTCATGTCTTAAATTTTCTTAAAATTTAGACTTAAATTCAGTTACCTTTCCTTTCAATTCGCCAAGGGCAGATACGGCATAGCTTTTTTGACGCTTCAAAAGCGTTATTTCCCAATCGGATATATTTTGAGTATTACCCAGTGTCATTCGTCGCGATTGTTTTACCTTTAATTAGGTAATTTGAACAAAAAAGTATTATTTATTGATAAAATTATACAGATTGAGTCCAGATAATATTTTCAAGTTCATAATCTCTTTTGATATTCGATTTGATTCCATCAAGGCTTTCTAAATCTTTATTTTTCTCAACATTTTGATTTCGCTCTTTCCATGCCTTCAAAGAGCCTGCAGCACGTTCTTTGTCACTGAACAGACTTGATTGAAAGCATGGATGGCTTTGCAAATTGGCTTGGGCGCTGTTTGCCCGCGCCAAATTAGTCAACGATGAGTGGCGTTTAGCGCCAGTAGTGGTTGTGCTTCTGTTCATTTGAATGCTATGGAACAAATCTATTAGCTAAAGTTCGCTTAAGAGATTAATTAAAATAATTTTTTTGTATTCTTTTATTTATTTTTTGAAAAAAAAATTAATTAGCAGTGAGTTAAAGGGGAGGGGGTACGATCCACTTTGAATTCCTCAAATAATTACAAAAACTTAATCTCAACACAAAATAAAATAAAATTTTTGAAAAAAAAGAGCACAAAACGAAAGCTTTTCGGCTTTTTCTTCTTAATTTTTTACGTAAAATTTATGTGAAGCTTAAATTTGTGTTCCAAGTAACTATGGAAATTGTACGGTTTTCTTTCAATTTTTTAAATATTAGTTAATTTTATTTAATTATAATTGAAATCTATAGCTGATGCAATTTCTTGGAACGAGAGCTTAGAAATTTTTCATTCAAATAAAACAGGAATGTAGCTAAATAATGTCAAAAATGGAATCGCCAATTATTTTTTTTTTCAATAGAAGCCCATCAGTTGTTCGATTACGCAATTATACATTTTGCTTTTTAGCCAGAAAAATAATGGATTAAAATCAGCGTTAAAATTCATGGAATGAACGACCTGTTGACTAATTCATGAGACTGTAATTAATTTCTTAAAAGCACTCCGAAAAAATTTAATTTCAACCTTCTGTATGCCCCGGGCTTGCCAATCTCTACGACAACCGAAATGAATTCAAGCTGCTCTGAAAATCTAATATATTTACCTTAAGTTAAATTAATTTATAAACCATTTATTCTAACCAAACCCTATATCGGATATCATAAGACAGCATTACAATGCTTTTGTGCTACCAACAGCTACAAAAATAAATAAATAATAATTTTTGACAATTATTCTTTTCAAATTAAAAAAAATTGTTTATGTTTTATAGTTTGTTTTTATTGTAAACATTTAATTTTGAAAAATAGCTTAGTTAAAGCAAAATGTATAGTAACTCATTTGAGTCATTTTCCATATTCTCCAGTCTCTGAGCATTGTTCAGCTTTTTTTGGTTTTCAAAACACTTTTTTATATTTGAAATATCTTTGAAATTTATCGACTATTTATTTTTAAAATTAAGTCTAATTTTTGATAAAATTGAATTTTAGTCTTTAGAATTAATCAAAACAATTTTTCTTTTAAAATTAGCGTTTAAAATACGCTTTTTGCTAATTTTAGCTTGTAAATATTTCTATAATTCATTAAGTCAATTTTTAAACTCAGATTGATACTTGGTATCCTACACCCGATAGCTGTATTTTTCTGCTTTCACTATTTAACTTTTCTTTGTGCTAAAAATATTAATCGTTTTATTGTTTAAATCAAAGTTACTATTAAATTGTTTTTAGAGGTTAATTTTGACAAATTTTTGTATTAATTAAAAAAAAAAAATTCTAAATTTTGTTTTTTTTTTTTCCTTTTAAAAACAATCTTTTTTTCTCGAAAAAAAATTAAAACAGCCGAAGATTTCCAAAATGAAATCAATTGATAGAATATTTAAAGAATGTTATGTAATTTAAAGATATAAAAACTCAAAAGAGACAAAAGAATGCCCCAGATCATAAACTGTTTTAACAGACACATTAATTTTTAATATTAATGAAATTTTAACTCAGGTATTAAAAATTTATCAAAAGAATTTTAAAAAAATTTACCAGCTTTAAGTTAAAATAAATTCATTGAAATTGATGAAATCTGACGAAGATTATTAAACACGAAATTAATGTGTCTGACCACAGTTTATGATTTGTGGCTCTATTAAGATTTTCAATCTCTGAATAGATCATTATTAAATTAAACTAATTAATAACTCAAGCTAGGAGAATTTTGATTCATTTATTAAATTAAATTTACTTTAAATTCTAATTTATTTAATGAATTGAATTTTCTATTGATAAAAATATCTAGCATTTAAATTTTAATTTGAAAAGACAACTCAACAAGACTTTTCAACTGATATCTTCATTTTCCACTTGCAAAGCCAGTGTTCTAATTCATCTAAGTATTTATTGATCTAATTTTATAGATTATCCTGTTTTTATAGTTAAAAGTGATAGGGTAAACGGCAAAAAGAAAGTATTCATTAATTTTTTTATTTCTTTTAGGAATATCGTTAAAAAATAAACTGGACTAAACCTTAATTTATTTTTTTGATAAAATATTAAAAATATTCTTATTCTTAAAGAATTAAGGTATAAAGTAGGGTTAAAGAATTTACGAATATTCAGAAAACTATGATATTTATCTCAATGGATATCAGGTGTGTTTTTTGCCTAGAACTTGGAAAAAGTATACTAACTTGATAGCAAATATAAAATAAAAAACTAGAAGACCTTGGTAGTAAGTATATAAAAGTTTAACTTTATCTGATTATCCGTTGATATTTTAACATGGGTCTAAAAATTTTGCAAAACATTATGAATCACCCGTTATTAGTTTATGGGAACGAGTTAAGATAAAGGAAAGAACAAACTAAAATAGAATCAAGTATAAATTTATAGAGGTTTCGTAAAATTTTATTAAATGTAAAAGAAGAAGTTTAAAATTGTTATCTTAACTTTTTATAATTAAAAACTTAAATAGACCAGTGTAGTCCCAAGACTTCCTCAGTATGTAATCTCGTAAAAATAATTACTGTTAATTATTTGATTGTAGATTAAAAAGATTTAATCCCTTCTATATAATTAAGGCTAATTCTGATGATATTTATTAAATTATTTGAACTTAAGTCACTTCTTGTATATTTAATAAATAATCATTTGATTTGATTTTAAAATAAAAAATTGAAAAAAATATATGAGTTTTAGTGGACGTCTGATTTTTAATTTTAAATTGAAACAAAAATAATCAAAAATTAATTATATTAATTGCAAGTCTTCGATGGCTTTTCTTAGAACGACTTTGACTAGCCATAAAATCAGTAAATCTTAAATTTATATGATAAAAAAAGAATTGGAATTTGGTTATATATTTCAAAAAAACACGATTAAATAATTTTAAAAAATAAATTTTATTTTTTGTCTCTATGATTTGAATAAATTCTTAATGTTTGATCATTAAATATTTAATGTTAAGCTATTTTTCGACATGTTTCATAATTAAACACATCGATTTTTTATTTAAACTTATTTTATTTGGTTACTTTATTTATGAAGCTATTGAAACAACTTATATATATTTTTTTCTTTATATTTTTCTTGAATTTTTATTAAATAAAGAAGCACCAAAGAACATGTGGTAATAGTCTGCATCAACTTGACAGTCATGATAGTTTCAAAAAATCAAAATCTTGAATAACTTAGGATTGGTAAAAAATAACTTCAAATGATATTTTTTTGAAAAAGCTTATATTATTAGAGTATTATTAGATCAATTGTATATTATGATTAAAAATTTCATTTCAAAATTTATTTATTAAATAAAACAGCGAGTCATTTTCTGATATTAAGGTATCAACTAATTTTTAAAAATTTGAATATCAAGCTTTTATTTGTGAAAACTTTTAATATTAGCTAAATTCATACATAGAGAATTATATAGAAAGCATTAGTCATTTTATCTAAAATAGAACAAAAAATTGTCTAAGTCAAGTCTGAATTCACATCAGTTCAAAAAACGACCGATTTGAATTCACTTTTTTAACAAAGATGGGACGTATTTTTTAAGTAAAACAATTTTCGAAAAGAAATTGGAATACTCTTTTAAAATAATTTTTATTGAATAAAATTTTCTGTAATTAAACTCCTTTCATCGTTGATATAAAATTAATAAAAAGATATCTTGATTTGAATCACATTTTTGAGGACTTTTTTTTTTAAATAGAGAAGAATAAAGAAATTCGATTAACGAAATAAGTTATGTTTTGATTATTTTATAAACTCAGAATTTAAGGTTCAAATTGAATTTAAATTGGAGAAATCAGATGAGATAGGAAACTTATCTTAGGAATAGTATTTTTTAATGATTATCAAAACTTTCGAAAATATTAATCTAGGCATTTAAAGGATACTTGCGGGAGTTGTTGAGTGGATGATCAATCAAAGAATAGGTGGCATTATTCACTTCTCAGAAAATATTACCTGCATGTTGAAATTAATTAGTTTACGTTTATTTTTTTGTTGAATATAATTACTTTTTTTTGAAAATAATTACTTTTTGTTTAATTTAATTAGTTTATTTACAAAATATTTAGTTTAAGTTGAAAATCATTAATCAAAATATATTAAAAAAATAATAAATTTATTTGATTATTGTCTAACTAGACATGCCTTTGCTTTTGCTGGTCTTCCAGCTTTTGCTTTTGGAGCAACAGCTTTCTGAATATACTTCAGGGGCATTGCTAAAAGCTTTTGGTTTACTGCTAAAGAAATAATATGAGAGCAATAATAATTTTTGAAATAAAAACTACAACTTGACCGTGCATCTACTATTTGACCAATCATTACTATTAATTAAATTAATTAAAATAAACACAAACTAATTAATTTCAACTTGTTAAGTTAGTTTTTTTGTCCAAAATAGAATTTTTATTTTTCAACAAAAAGTAATTAATCTCAACAGAAAGTAATTATTTTCGAAGTACAGGTAATTAACAGCCATCACTTCTGCTACTATATTAAAATGACTTTATGCAAAATAAGGTATGCTATATTAGAACTATAAGAAAGAGTAATTTGACACTCCATTTCATCTGATTTTCTACTACGTTGGAAATTTTAAATAAAATAAAATTTTTAAATTTAAAATTCAAAATATTTCTTGCAAATCAGGAAGTTCTAAAAAGGTAATAATAAATTTCATATGCTGCAAATAATGACTCTGTTGCTTGTTATTAGAATGAAGATATATATGTTTAAAACAAAAAATTAATAACTTTTTTTCTGGAATTAATTAATTAACATTCTTGTTCCCCTAAACATTGTTTCCAAAAACTCTACAAATTAATCAAAAATTTGATTTCTAAATTTTTTAAATAGAAAAAAAAAATCTTAGTTATGTCAAATTTTTAAACTGAATTTCAAAAAACAATTAATGTACGGTAAATTTCAAAAATAACAAATGAACTGCGTTTTGAAAAATTCAAAACAATTAAATAAATAAGCCAAGAGTGTACTCAAAATAAAATATAAAAATAAAAAATCAAATAAGCAAAAGAGGCTATTTTCAAAGAAACAATAGATGTTTTTTTTTCATTTTTTTAACTTTTGAAAAATTAAAATTTTTCATAGTTTAACTATCGAGTGTGTTTTATTTTTATTAGTAAAAAAAATAATCTTTGGGAGTTAATTAAGTATGTTAATGTTGGCTAATTTTGCCTCGAAACTTCTATGTGATTATTTATTTTTTGATTTAAAAATAATGAATAATACCGGCCTAAATTACCACTCGAAAACGAGTACAAGATATTTAGGTAAAGTTTAGAATTTCGCAATTCTACTATGGTAAAACTATCTAGTGTTTAGAATAAGTTTTTATTTTCATGAATATTTCTTATTCTGATAAAGAGAACTGATCGAATCAAAAATTTAAAACGAATTTGATTATGTTTATTTTAAAAAAGAAATGTAATACAGCCAATCATCGGTATAACGAACTACTTAGGTGGAAAATTCGGTATTCGTTATATCGAAATTCCCATATAAAACGATAGGGATAAAAAGATTGAAACTAAATTTTATTTATTTAAAAAAATCAAAATTAAATTGCGAAAAAAACAAAAAGTTGATTTTTTAAAAAAATCAGTAATAGATGATTGTCTGGTAAAGCTTCTTTCAATTATTCTATCGATTGTTTTTTTGAATCGGCTAGGTTCTTTTCGTAATGTTCTAAAATTTTGCTTTCGTAAACAAAATAGCAGAAATCGTAGAAGCATCAACGTTGTATTCTTTGAACAGCTTTGAAGTTATTTTTGTTCAAAATTTTTTTTATAATTTCTATCATGACTTCAAGAGAGATACATTTTTTTTTACAAACTTGCTTTAAATTATTTTTATGATGTAAAATTTGTATCTAAACAAACATTAGCAATTGCCAAGTATATATTTATTATCTTTTTATGATCAAGGTGTTAATTAAAGGATGCAATTTTTTTGTAATTCGTTATACAAAGGTTTTTTCTTAAGAAAAGTATTACTCTGCTATTATTTTTTATTAGTTCGTTTTATTTATTTATTTGTTTATCTGAAGGAGCTAATGCAAAATATATAAAAAAATTAATTAAAATAAAGTTAAATAAAAGTAAATAAAATGAAAAAAAAAGGATAAATAAGTCTAAGTAATAAAAAGAAACTTAAAAACAATATGCTGAAATAGCTAGAGGTAAGACATGTTTAAATATTTGATAGTTCATGATTTGATAGAAATTGTTAGGTAGCAATTACACAATAGAGTTGGATATTCGATATATCTTGATTTGAAACTTTCTGTAAACTTTTGGATTGAGTTTACTTATTTAGTTCTTTAGATATGACGTCTCTAAAACAGGAATTAAAACAAGCGACTAGTCTTGTTCGCGAAACTTTATTTAAATTATTAACACGGACCGGAGCCCTAAACAAAAACAAAACAAATCTATAACTAAAAAAACTAATAACAAAAACTTAACTGAAAATAATAATAACTAAACTTGAAATAAACTTACAAAAACACATATATAAAACGAACAAAACAATAATTTGAGAAAAACTGGCTTGCACTTTTCTTGGACGTCTACACTTCTCTATATTCTTCCACCAGTCTGTCAAAGATTTGTAAAGATTACCTAATTTTTTAGGTTTTAGACCCCATTTCCTATTTGAGAGATATCTTATTATATTAAGCCTCGAATTACAGCCCTCTTTTAATTCATCCACTAAGAATTTGACTTTTTACTCATTATTTAAATTGTAACCATTAATTTTAATGTCAAGATTGATTTAAACTTAAGTTTATTCTCAAAGATCATGTAACATGACTTTTCAACAGAAATTTTCCATTTGAAAAGCCATTTTTCAAATACGTTTAGGTACTTATTAATCATATTTTCAAGATTTGCTATCTTTCTGAAAATAAAAAAGTAGCCAAATCATCTGCAAAAATTGTAAGTATTGGCAGTTGGTTTTGTTTCTTTTTGGAATTTCATTTATGAAAATGCTGAAAAGAAATGGGCTAATTACTGACTTTTGTGGAACTCCTGCTTTAATAGGGCATTGATCACTTTGATGATCATATACATTTACTGTAAAAGATCTTAGGTGCAGAAACGATCTCATCCAATAAATAAGATAGGGAGGTAGATTAAGTCTAATTAGCTTGTAAATTAGTCCATCGTGCCAAACTTTATCCAAAGCTTTAGAAATGTCAAAATATAGACAACAGATTTTTTTCTTTCTATTAAAAGACTCTACAGCTTTTTGAATAAGAAAATAAAGATTATCTGAAGTGCGTCTATGTTTTCTAATTCCTGATTGCTCATTTTTAAGTAATTTATTGTTCTCAAGAAAATTATTTATTCAAGTGTAAATAATACGTTCAAGTAACTTTCCAAGACAACTTGTCACACTAATAGGACGATAGTTATTAGGATCTTGAGTATTAGATGTTTTCTTAGGGATCATGGTTATACTTGCTATTTTCCAGTAATTTAGGACTTGACTTAGTTCCAAACTCATATTAAATAGTTGACTTATTTCAAATAAAGTCTCTATAGCTAAATTTTTTAGCATTAGGTTGTGGATTCAATCTATAACAGACCCCGCTAGTTTTTTGAGTTTTTTTAAAGCTTTTGTAATTTCTAAGAGAGTGATATAGGCTCGTTTCAATTATTTTAGAAATCTTTTATTTCTTGTGATACTTCGCACTTATCCTCCGATTCTACAAAATCGATGTGAGGACTTAAAGTAGTGGCTAATAGATCGCCAAAGATTTTTCTTTTATCTTTATCCGTATTAAATTCTTTACCATCTTTAAATAATAATAATAATAGTTAATATTCTACGGTCAAGTTTAGTTTAACTAAATTGACAAAGCAGGAAGACTAACGTAGTCCCGCTATAGTAGACTTTTCATTTTTTCTATTTCTACTGACATTGTCCAGTCTGTTTTTGAACTGGTTGATCGAACTTGCTGTGACAACCGACGTTGGCAGCACATTCCATTTGTTCACTACTCGGTTTGATAGAAAGTTTCGCCTTGCTTCACATTTTGTTAGCTGCGAGCAAATGCGATGCTTTGCTCCTCTTACTCCTCCACTTGGTCCTTCATTATTCACTGAACTCTAGGTTCCGCATCATAATACCAATTGACATGATTATATTTGTTGTGAATTTTATAAAATTGAATCAGATCTCCACGCTCTCGTCTTTCTTTTAGAATTTCTAATCCCAAATTAGCTAGTCTTGACTCATAATTTAGACTTTTTATTTGTGGAACAAGCTTCGTTGCTCGTCTTTGTACTTGTTCGAGTCTAAATATATCCTTCTTTAAATAAGGATTCCAGGCAGGTGCACAGTATTCTAGATGCGGTCTAACATATGTTTTGTAAAGCTGCAAAAACGATTGAGCATCCCAATACACAAATCTTTTCTTGAGAATACCAAGCATGTTGTTAGCTTTTTTAACGCAGCTATCAATTTTATCATTCCATTTGAGTTTATTGTCCACCATTACTCCAAGATCACGCTCAGTAGTTGTCTCCGCTAATTCAACTCTGATATCTTTCGCATTTAACATTGAGATTTCCTGCCTAGCAATCTTTGAGTTGCCAAAATACATTACTTTACACTTAGATTCAATAAATTCCATACTCCATCGTTTCGACCTCTCAATTATCTTGTCAATGTCATCTTGAATTAGCATTTGATCACTTGAATTTCTAATGACACTAATCAATTTGCTGTCATCCGCAAACAACTTACAAAAGTGACTTACTAGCTCTGGTAAATCATTTATGAAGATCAGGAATAGTAACGGACCAAGAACTGAACCTTGTGGAACCCCACTTTGCACATCAACCCAATCAGATTCATACTGACCTATTACTACTCTCTGTTTCCTATCTTGTAGAAAATTTTCGAGCCATGCCAAAAGCTTATCGGTGAATCCATAACTCTTTAACTTGATCTTAAGTAGTTTATGCGAAACGCGATCAAACGCCTTCGAGAAATCTAAAAATACTACTACAGCACTGAATCCTCTATTCAAGGCCTCAGTGATGATATCTAAAGTTTCTAGCAATCTGGTTACGCAGGATTTATCATGCATAAATCCATGTTGATGAACAGACAGTAATTTGTACTCCGATAAATGCAATACCATTTCATCTCTTATCAGCTTCTCCATTATTCTTATTAGTTTCGATAAAAGCGATATTGGACGATAGTTTTCAGGATTTGTTTTACCACCTTTCTTCTTGTAGACTGGAGTAACATTTGCTCTTTTCCAACACGCTGGTACCATACAAGACTCGTATGATAATTCAAACAATAAAGCTAATGGTTCACATAAAATATCACTACACTCTCTAAGTACATATGGATGAATACCATCGGTACCTATTGATTTGTTTTTGTCTAGCTCGCCAAGCCTCTTTTTTATAGCAGCTGGACTGAAGACCAAATCCAGATAACATACAATCTGCTGGAGCTCTCAAAGGAAACTCTGGTTCACTATTTAACACATCATCTGCTTTAAATGAACTGAAAAAATGATCATTTAGACATTTTGCAATATCATTGCCTCTAACCAATTGATTTCCAAATTTGTCACTAAGTGATCGGATTTTACATTTGACGTTTTTTTTTCTATTCACATAAGAGTATAACAGCTTTGGATTCGATTTGCAATTATCAATTATTGACTTTTCATAGAGTTTATGAGCTAACTTAACCAGCGATTTAACTTATCTAGCCTGCTTGTTGAATTTAGATTTCAGCTCTTGTTTGTTCGTTGTAGAAGCTCCTCTGTATTTGGCAAAAGCCCTGAACTTAAGTTGACATGCTAACTTAATATCTGAGTTAAACCAATCAGGATTTTTATTCGCGCCGTCCACCAACACTCTTTTCTCAGGTATATTCCTTAGTATTATCTCATTATATTTGTTTTGAAACAGCTCACAAGAAGTTTCAGCATTTTTTCCAGTTAGTATATCAAACCAGTCAACTGAATTAAAATCTTTTCTAATACCAACATAGTTGCCTTTCTTATAATTCAGCCTTTTAATCATACTTGCATTAGTTTTGACTCCTTCTTCCATAATTACTCCAAACAACAAACTAGAATGCAGTTTCATTTTATCAGTACACCCAATTGGCGGTTTTATTTCAATACTGTAAATAATGTCGGGATCATCAGCAATGACCAAATCAAAAACATTCTCACCAAAAGTTGGCTCGATAACGAACTGATGTAAAAAACAGTCGTTTAATACCACTAAAAACTCTTCACTTGCCTTGCATCCACATCCAACTACAGCTCCACCATCAGCTTCCCATTTGATTGAAGGATAATTGAAATCTCCAAATACAAGCATATTTGAGAACATCTTACGCTCAATTAACAATTTTGCTGACTTGATTGTATTATTGATATCAAGTGTTTGCTATCCAATTCTGACATTACGATCTTGTCTTTGTGGTGGACGATAATCACATCCTACTAAAAGCTTATATTTACCCGAATGCACCTGACACCAAACTTGTTCGGATTTTACTGAAAAACAGTCCACTTCATAAGATATTAAATCATTTCTGACATAAATAACCACTCCGCCACCTGTTTGCAAAAAAGTGATGGAATTTTTCTTGAAGATCTCTCTGATCTGAACATATTTATTTTCCTTCAAAAAGGCCTACTAAGACAATCATAGTTTGTTGTTTCGGGATTTCGTTATATAGAGGTTCATTATATCAAAGAAAATAGGCAATATTTTTCCATTATAAAAAATCGGTTCCTGGAATCTTATTCGTAATATAAAGGATTTCGTTACATAGGGGTTCATTATAAGGAGGATCAACTGTAATTACATTTTTAATTAAATTATTTTTCTCTTTTTAATTTAGTAGTATTGAAAAAATGTAAGTTCACGCAGAAGTACATAAATTTAGAAAATTTTACAAAACTATCAATTCACAGATATGCTGTTATGGTATGAAAAATAAATAAATAAATGTTTAGTGGATATTTAAAAAAAAAAGTTCTAAAAAATTTATTTAATTTATGATTAATTAAAATTTTAATTAATTAAATTCTTCTAGTCTTTATAAAATTGAGCATATTTTAGTTTCTTTCGAAGAAGTTTCTTCTGTTTGAACCGTTTGAACATTGTCATTTAATCTAGGCATTTTAAGAAGCTGAGTTGAACTATTCACTTTTTTCTTTAAAATATTTTGAATCATCAATTCATTATTATGTACATTACCTCTATTATCAAGAGTAATTTCAGCTATTTCTCTATCTTCAATCGTATTATCAATGATATCTATAATTTCATAAAGTTCTAAATCTTCGGCTTTTTCTCTCAAATTGCTCAAATACAAATCTAAGTTTTTTTTTTTTAATTTATCAACATATTTACTGGAAAAAGTAAAATGATCATAATATTGCTCTAATATGTAACGAAAAGCCGAGTAGCTTCTAAATTTCATGGCAATTTCAATCAATGAAATCGAATCGTCCTCATGCAAGCTACGCTTTAAAATTGGAAAGTCAATTATAGACAAATTATAAATATTTAATTTTTCATTCAATTTTTTCAGGTGCTCTAAATTATTATCTTCAATTGCTAATTTGAACTTTGTAAATTGAAAACACATCATAAACAATTCAATGGCTCTAGAGCTTTGTGTTTGTTTTTCTTTGAAATTTTTGACCCCAAACCAATCATCATTTATCACTTCATCTAATTCGTATTCTTCAGCTAACAAAAATTTGGAATCTCTTGCCTTTATAAAAATTAAATCATTTTTTAAATAGATAAAAAAATTTTTTACAAATTTATCTATTTTGTTTGAAATAAGCATGGCAATGATCGCTTGATTTCTAATTCCAAATGCATAATGCAATGCTGTTCTATTCGAATTATCAATTGATTTTAATAATTTTGAATCGTACTGAAGCAGATATCTATTAAAAAATAAAAAAATTGTTTAGCTTATTTTAGTATCTGTAAAAGCGAACGAAAACAGAAATTTTTTACAAAATGTCTATAATAATTTAAGAAATTTTTTTTGTTAATTCATGATGAATTAATGCTCATTCTTTTAAAGTTCATTGTGAATTTTCATCCAAGATTTCCAATTTAAAATTTTAATTCCAAATAAAAGAATGGATTTTGTACTGTAAATATTAAGAGTTTAAACAAATAATGTTTCATTTAACATTCTTGTTTAAAGAAAAAGATAAAAGAAAAATTTTCAACAAATTGATTATGGCTAGAAATTGTTTTTTCACTAAAATAAATTTACTTAATAAAAATGCTTTGTCAATATAAAATAGATTTTTTTAATAAACATTTTTTTGATTTAAAAAAACTTTTTCATTTAAAAACCTTTTTTGATATAAGAACTATTTCCAGAATTTTAAAATAATTTTTTCACAAAATTCTAAAATGATTGATTTGGTAAGTGAATCCGATAGTAGTTTTATTGAAAGAATGGACAATCAAGCAATTTCTAGATAAAGATAAAGACCAAAAAGAAAGAAAAAGGCGCCAAGTATTTTGGAGTTTAAAAGTAATTTTAAGCAATAGTAATTTTAAGTAATACTAATTTTAACAAAAAGCCTTGTTAATTTGCTTTTCAAGTCTTTCGTTCGACCTCATCTTGAGTTTGCGGTAGGGGCTTGGAATCCATACAGGCGAAGTGACATCGAAATCCTTGAAAAGGTTCAAAGGAAGTTTTCGAAATTAGTTCCAGAGCTAAAGTCAAAGCCATACATTGAAAGGCGAGAGGCTTTGGGCTGGACAACACTAGAGGACAGACGGAGACGGGGGGGACCTTATACAGCTTCACAAGATTCAACATGGACACGATAGACTCCAGCTTATCAATGGTACTCAAACACTTGCCTCAAATAATTTGGACAGTCCTGCAGGTGGTACAAGAAAAGGAGAACTATCAATTGAAAGACAGTTTGTGCGAAATTGCAACGTCCGTTATAATTTCTTCACTAATCTTCACTAATTTTTAGTCGACTAATAAGCCAAAAAACCAATTGCAAAGCGTGGATAATGGGCAAAGTAAAATTTTTGATCAAATTTCATTGTTCAAATTTGATTAAAAAATTTTAAATGCGCATTTAAATTTCAATGCATTTTTTACAAATTACAATTCTTTTTCAAAAATTTAAAATAAAGCAAAATTTAAAATAAAACTTTGAAATGTTACAAAAATTTAAAAATCTGCAATAAAATTTAATTTCGCATTTGAAAAATTTCTAATCTAATTAGAAAAATGAAATTTGATCAAAAATTTTACTTTCCCGGATAATGACGAACTTTTAGAAATTGCTTTTATTGATTTTAAGATATAAACGCTGTGTCTATATTCAAAAGAAATTTTTATAATGTTTTTTTTTAAATATTTAAACTATTACATTTTTTGTAAGAGATGATGCACTTGTAGAATAAATTTCATCTTAATTTAAAAATTAAAATAGATTTTTAAGTTATAATAGCAGTGCAAAAAAAATGTCTTAATAATAAACACTGCTTCTTTAGTTAAAACTCTTTTATTAATGCAGGGTTTTAGAAATAGGTGGATTAAAAGCGCAAGCATTTTTAAGTTAAAAAATTTTACATGGCGAGGTCTATGCACCATGTACCGAAACTAGGGTTTTAACCTACGCATTCCTAAACACGGGTATTCGGTAATTGAGAATACTCTTCATCAGTATAAATTTTATTCAATAACGTGAAGTAATGTTTAAATTGACTTGAAATGTTGGATTATTGAATTGAGTTCTGATTTTAAAAAAAATATCAAACAGGAGAAATCTTAATTTTAGGAAATATGAAAAAAATCAAATCAAGTACAAGAGCAAAAAAAAAATCAAGAAAACTAAACCAACAAACATTATCAATACAGTCCATTTAAATCTGTTTAAAAAAAAAATATACTATATTTTATTTATAGTATATTTTCTATGAAAATTCACTACCAAAACAAATTCAAAAACAAAGACTGAAAAATATAAAAGAGCAATAAATTAAGAAATTTCAAAAATTTTCACTAAATAACGTTTTAAATTTATTTAATCTTAAAGTTTTTCTAATAAAGCTTGTAACATAATTTCAATGAAAAAAATTCTATGATTTTACATTTCTATGAGATATTTTTCTACCAAAATTTATCCTATGAGTTTTGTTTAATTTTGTTAATTTTCATCCTACCTTAAACGGAAAAAAATTCATGTTGTTCGGACTTTTTAAAAAAAAATTATTAGTCTTTGACTAGGACTTTTGAAAAAAAAATTCTTACTTGGACTCTTTTTTTAATGACTTGGACTTTAATTTGGGACTTTTAAACAACTCTTTAATAAATAATGATAAAATAGTTCTTTAACGTAAAAGAAAAAGTTAATTCGAAATTAAATGAAAGAAAATAAAAGAAAATAAAGAAACTTTGAAAAATTTTAAAATGATCTAGCTCTTGATCCTGACAAGAAAAAATTGCTTAAGTATCTTTCTAATCAAATTATTTTAGCTTTGTAAAATTTGTGATATCTTAAAATTATAAAATATAGTTACTTGACGATGTGTGATTGGCCATATAAGCACGCCAAATGAAGACAGGATCTTCCCGAATAGTCTCTAATCCGCAAGAAAGAATAATTTTTTTCTTGTTTGAACAAATCTTTGATATAATTTAAATCTCCTTTGCAAATTGCTGTTATAAAACTATTTACATTATCAACGAAATTAGAATCAATGATTTTTTTAAAATATATTTTAATTTCTTTTAAATTGTATGTTTCGATATAATCTTCAAATGAAATGGTTTCCAAGTCATTACTACTGGACAAATAAATTGGAGTACTCAAAAGAACCAGACCATAGCTTTGATAAAACATGTCTTGAAAGACTTTAAAATTTCGTTTCTCCAGCAGCATCAAAATAAAATTGCTTATTTCTTTTAAGAAAACCTTAGATTTTTTAAAATCAGTTGGATTTTTGGACAGAATTTCTTCAATTAAAGTCGACTCGTCTTGATCTCTGTGGGTCAAGAGCATTGGGTAGCGATGCAAAATTTCAATAAAACTTTCCAGCAACCCATTTCTATCTTCGATATTTTCGCTCAAAAATAACTCGACCAAGTAAAATAAAACACTTTGTCCATTATGATTTTTTACATTTAAGTTTGCATTAGACAAAAATTCTTGCTTTATTGCGGCAAATTGTGGGTTAAACGCACAAAAATAAAGAGGGTTTCCAGTTTTGGAATTCGGCAAATTGACATCAGAACCATTAGACAATAAAAATCTAACAAATTCAATTTGCTTCGTTTCAATTCCGATTTCAAGTAAAAATTTTGGTATGTTTCTACAGAAAGGTTTAAACCAAGAAAAACAATAGGAAAAATCAGCTATGTTGGGATCGAATTTATCTTTAATTAATTTTACTAAATTTGACATTAATTTAAAATCAAGAGCATAAATTGAATGTACAAAGTCAATTATTTCATCATATTTTTCAATCAAATTCAATATATTTCCTTTGTTTCTTCCACATTTATCTCTAACATAGCTACTTAGTTTAGTTCCATTTTTAAACGTGTTAATTTTTACAAAACCTTTGAAAATTTTAAAATTTAAACCAAGCAATTTTAAAATATTACCATTAATTAGTCTGTAAAAAATGTTTATATCAGATTTATCAGCTGCTGTCCAAACATCTGGGTAGTGTGCCTCGTACATACACCGTAACTGATCCAAGTCTTCCATATAGTCCATTGCTATTTTTCCATTATTGTTCATAATTCGAAAATCGGGACTAAGTTTTAGCAATGCCTTTTTTTTTAATTTTTTTAATTAATTTTTTCTTTTTTGTTATCTACCTCAATAAACTCAAAGCCAATCTCGGCATATCCTTTCATGTAAGCCAAGTGAAGAGTTGTATTTCCTTTGCTGTCTTGCATATTAATGTCAATACCAGCATTTGATAACGAATAGACCATTCGCCAAGATACCCTTTTTTTAAATCATTTTGAAAAAAATTTAAAAAAGCTACATAATTAAATTTTATAATGAAAAATAATATTTTTTATTTAAAAAAAAAATAAAATGAACCAACTCGTCTCCTGCTTGTGTATTTAAGGTCAAATAATGCAGAAAAGAACCATCTAATTTACCATCGTTTAAATTTAAGATAAATGACATATTATGTTGAGAGCCCAGTAGATTATTAAGCTCTTTAAGTGCTTTTAAATTTCGTTCTTTTGGATTTAAAAGTTTTAAAATTTCATTTCGAGTTTCGTGGACATTTGAGATGTTGTTGTCCAATTTCGACTTTTGGTTTGGTCGATCTGATGTCATTTTTTTTCTGTTTACTTCATATTTTGGCTTCATATTTTAAAAATAAACTTTTAATAATTTTTTTTTTGGAAATGGCAATACTTTTGGATCATGTACGAAAACTGGTGCGTAAATTAGAACAGGAAGTAGCTATTTAATTTTTTAAACATAAAACTTTCATTTTATAATTCGATTTTGTTTTTTAATTTTTGCAAATAGTTTAATTGGTTTTATTTTGTCGAGAAATTCAGGACTATGGTTTCAAAATTTCAGTTTTTTAGAATAAATTTTTTTCCACTATTGTTTTAAAAATTATTTTCTCTAAAAATCAATAAGTTTCCAAATTATAATTAAAAAATTGTTTAATGATGGTAAACATACTTCATGTATAAATGATTTTAAGTAATATTAAAAGTGAATGTTTATTAGGAATTTTCAGAACAAATTTACAAAGTATGACGACAATTTTAAAATTAAATTATTTAAAAAATCAAGATTTGATATTTAAAATTTATTCTTAACTATAGTTTTTTTAACATAAAGCTTATTTTTAACGCTAAAAAAGATTGAATTGAATAAAGCTTGAATATTGATATTTTTCAAAATTTAAAAAAATGAACATTTTTAGCAGAAATGTTAACAGAAGATGATTACATTGAATTTTAAAGATGCTCTTATACAGGTTATTTATATTTTTTTTATTATTTTTTATCTTTCACTTGAATATATTAAAAAATAATTTTTTTTGTCACTTTCTTAGTTATAGATAAAATATTGGATAATGAATAATTTTTATTTATTACAAATCTTTCTTAATTCATTTAAATAAAAATAATATAATTCAACTTGAATTAATCAAAAAATTATATTAATGTTCATTTTTAATTCTAATCATTATTATTCTAAAATTTTTCTTTGTGTTCTAAAAATAATTTTGTGATATAAAATTAAAATTTTTGTCTTAAAATAATTAAGTAAAATAAATAAGCTTTTTATTACAAAAATTTATTATTTGATTAAAAAAAGTGAAATTATTGCTTAAAAGAATTTCAAGTCTTTTAAATTGATCAAATATGTGATTGAGATCTCTTGATTTTTTTCAAATTATTTTTTTAACAGAACTTAACTAATATTTAGTTACATTTTGTCCCCAATTTTTATTTAGTTTAAATAAACACAACTTCATTAATTTTTTAAGAAGAGAAATTCAGAAATTATTGACGATCTGTTACTTAATATATTATATTGATTTTATAATATCAAAATTTTCTGAAAAACACACAATCACATCAGAATAATTTTTATTAAAAAATTTAAAATGCTTTTTGCCAAATATACCTATTTAAATAAATAAATTCCATTTCGAATTTAATTTTATAAAAATATGTATGATTTGTCATTTAAAATTTTTGCATTAAGAATTACCTCTTTTTTAGAATTTTATTTTTTTCAAAAAAAATTTTTTGATTACCCTAAATTATCAAAAAGCATTGCACACTATAGATTTTTCATCTAACGGTTTCAAACGATTCTATTCAAAATATTAAAAGTTGATTTTATTTAAAGTAGTAAATCAAATGATTTTTAAATTAAAAATTAACTGTTTTAGCAAACTTAAAATTTATTTTAGCATACCTAATGAATCTTCTTATTATACTCAAAAATCTTCATGGCATATTTATTACTTATAATAAAACAACTTTTTTTAGCATACTCTAAGAGTTTTTTCAAGTTAAAATTTAGATTAATTTAATTTAAATTAATGCTTTTCAAAAGCTTAATTTTTTATTAAATCAGTGTTTCTACCAAGTGGAGAATTGGGTCTATCAATTATAAGTAAGGTTTTTTAAAATTACTAAATTTTAGGTTATTTTTTGAAATAATGCAGAAAATAACTCTGTCAACAAACTTTGTAATAGCATAATTTGTATTGTATATAATAGAATAAGTGAATTTCTTAGTCTTGAATTTTTAAAACTTAAAAAATTTGAAAGCTAATGTATGAAATTGCTCAAATATTTAAAGTAAAATTAAATAGATATTTACTTTAAAATTTTTTTTTGGAGAAATACAAAATAATGGTTAAAAATAAAAAAATAAAAAATTAAAATAAAGCACAAAATGAATAATAATTATCGAAATTTAAAAATTTACATTTCAAATTTTTTTCAGATATTACTTAAACCATTATTTTTAATTTTTTAAATATCAGTTTTTAACATCGCCTTAAAGGTATACTAATTTATAAATTTAATTTGATTTTTTTTTATTCGATTTAATTTAAGATGAACACATCTGGTCTCATTTTTTTACACGTTTTTAGTCTAAAAGTTGTTTATAATTGTATCTAAAATTTAAGAGATCGAGGAATAGGTCGAGGAATGACTTGATGAACAAAATAAACAAATCAAGCTCTCTTTAAAAATTTAAAAGATTTTCTCATGGAGGTCCTTAAACTTTTTTACAACAATTTTTATTTGTATCCGTTTTTTATTGTAAATTAATTTCCGAAGCTAACCCGATAGTTTACAAAATCTGTACTAAGTTATTTTTAGTCATAACCAATTGACTTGCTTAGTTATCTACAAAATTCTGTTGAATAATTATTCCTAACCAAAAATTTAATAATTCTTTGAGTAAAACAAAAAAGTCAATAAAGTTAAATAATGCTTAAATCCAAACTAAGTAAATTCTGAAGAATTAATGTTTATTTACGAAAATTAAGTCATTTTAGATTAATTTAACATTAAATAATTTAGCACATGAAATTAAACATTTTCTTTTTATTTTTCAAATTAAAAAAACAAATTTTAGCTTAATTTTTGGCTAACAGATTTTTGGTTAACCAAGCAGTCAATAATTAATTTTTATAGATTTTGTTAAAAAATTTAAAAGATTTGATTTAAATTTTTCAATCTTTAATTTTTCTAATTAGTCAAAACTGCTATTTTATTTTATTTTTTAAAGAAATCAACTTTTTATAAAATTTAAATAAATGAAGTGTTAATCAGTCTTAATGACAAGGGCACTAGCCTGTTGATTAGCCTTGAAATTGAAATTGAAAAAAATAAATTTAAAAATTATAAAAAATAGCTCCAGTTTTTAAGAAATTTTTTAAAGAATAGAAATTTAATAAGGTTTTAAATCTGAATGTCATTTCAACCGGATGTATTTTTTAGCAAAAGTTAGCTTTTTCCTTTTTTTAAGACATGTCGTATAAATTGAATATATATCTTAATATGCACAAACTCTTTTCCTTCTATAATGGATAACGATACGCTTTATTTTACAGCGTATCGAAAGTGGCCCAGGTGGTGGCCTCAGCCTTAGAAATAATAATAATTAAAATAATAAATTGAATATTGCTCTTTTTAAAATCAGTGTTCAGTTTTTTCTGACATGTCATATTTTCATTTAACAACATGTCACTAAATTCGGATAATAACGTTAGTTGAAAAAGTCGCTAAGTAAAAATATATATACTTGGCCTTGTAATTCTTATTAGGTTATGTAACATAACGTTGTAACATAGCTATTGATTATACATTTTAGCATCGTCAATTAATTTAAACTACTTTACACATCAAAAGTTTATTATTTTATTCTTGTTAAAATAGATATTTATAAAAAATGTTCATTACAATTTAATTTTTTATTAATTCTACATAGTTTGCAGGAACATATCCTTGTATTGATTCATTTTGATCTACACGTTGTACCAACCACCATTCGATATTCATATTTGAGTCATGTTTTTCAATAACTCGAAATCTCTCACCTTCTATCATTGATAAAGTGGACTCTAGCATCGAATCAAATGAATAGAGCGCCACACAAAACTAAATAAAAAAATTTAAAATTAAATAAATTAATAATGAAAAATGACTTACTTCTGTATCATCACTTTGAAAACTGTCGTCGTCATTTGAATTATCGAATGCTTCCTTTAAAGTATTACTCGGATTATTGAAGTCTGAAAAATTTTCATCAATTTCAATATTATTATAGTTATATTCTTGTTCTTGACTCAGATCTATCAAATTGTCTGATGATTTTATTCTGAACGGTTTAAGAATTTTAGCCGGTACAATCCCTTTACTGACTAAAAATAAAATATTAATTATCAAAAAAAATTGAGCAAAATGCAGTATTAATGGACAAACTTGAAAAAATTCAAAAAGTATTTTTTTATTTTAACAGTTACCATAAAATCCTTTCAAGTAATTCGAATTATTTAAAAAATAAAGCATCTATAAAATGGTTAAAGTACCATTTTCTATAGAACAATATTTGAATAAGACTTAAACTGCTTTTAATTAACCTATTTTTTAATCTTTTTACTTAGCGGCTTTTTAAACTAATATCCAATCTCATGTTTCCAAACCGTAGTAAAAATAGTTTAGTTAATTGTTTATTAAAAATTTTTTTAACTAAATTTTTAATTCTAATAAAAACCTTATTAATATTATTTTAATAAAACCTAAAAAAATTGCTTAAAAATTCTTGGGATCATTATCTGAATTCATTTTGAAGTTAAATAGAAGTGGTATACTTTCTCAAAAACAACTTTAACTCCTTGAAAAAGAATACAAAACATATTTAGTCAGATAAAAAGCATTACTTTTTGATAACAGATATTTTTTTGATGCCTTTACTCGTGGGTTCCGACACGCATCCTTTGGTTCTGAGTTAATTTTTTTTTCCTGTAATTTTCTCACTTATCAACAAAAATAGAAAATAATTAAGCTAAAAAATCTTTCTTTTGTAAATAAAAAATTTTTCCAAATTTTCCTAAAATGTAGCGAAAAAATTTTTATATTTTGAGCCTAAATTTAAAATCCGCATTTATTTTAGTCAAAAAAAAAATATAAAATAATTTGATTGAAGATTAAAAGGTATTTGAAACCTTTCGAATCAATTGTCAAAACTGAGAAAAAATTATTTTGCTCGAAAAATTAATATTTAATTTGATAAAAATCTATAAACGATCAGTCTAGGGTGAATGTGTTTCAAATTTATAAAAATATAAAAGATGCTTTAACTTAAAACATTCATGAATCCATTTCGTATTTTAAAATAATTATACATTTAAAATTTCAACTTAATAAACAATTTTAAATTTAGCTTTAATTTAATTTAATATCATTAATAAATAAACAACATTTAATCTAATAAATTACCTTCTCTTACACTAAGTAAGATATCTGTATATATTCAAATTTTCGCGAAAATCATAGAACGTAGAAATAGTTCTTTATCGAAAATCTCACAGATAAATAAATTTAATACAAAATTAAAAAAAAAAGTTATGTTTTATAAACAAATTGAATGAATAGTGCAAATTTTTCAGTCATTTTCAAAATCATTATCTATTTCATTTATTTCTTGATGCTATTTATTTTTAATCTGAATGTGCTAGTTCTCGATTTAGGTATTTAAATAAATAGAATTGTTATTTTTACCGTAATCATTATCATTTAAATTTTAAGATTTTAGCTTTTTCCAGAAAAACTGTTAATTTTTTAAAGTCCTTAAAAGATAAATAGATTTTCCAAACGCTATTTTGTTTTTTTCTATGCAATATTTTCAAGTTATACCTTTCTGAAATTATGTATAGATATGAGTAATTTTCAATTGTCTTTTTCTAAATTCCAATTGTCCTTTAATGATATTTTGAAAGCTTACTTCCGTTGTCAACAAACCAATGGTCTGGATTCCCGCACGGATCCGAACGCTTCATGACATAAACCAAATCGTGCACATTCAAATTCAAGTTGTCACTCAAACCAAATCCACAATATTTTTCATTCACAAAATACAGCTCATCGGGATAAACTCGTTTCAATCGAGCCTTAATTTCTTCAGTTTGGGTGATATCATAAGAGCTGTTGTACCCAGCGGATAATTTACTATGACGATCACTTTTTTCTAATGTATTTTTCGCAACTTCTGGCTTGTCCTGACTCTAAATTAAAAAGAAAAATTAAATAAATTTATTAATAAAACTAATTTTTTTATTACTGTTAAATTTTTTAAACGCTGTAGATTAAACATACTCTTAATGCGTTTAGTTGGCTCACTTTTGGTTGAGAAAAATTTTTGCATTATATCCAGGCCAGTGGAATTCGGAGAGCTTTGAGTTTTGGCAATTTCAGAATATTCAAGACTTCGATTGATATTGGCAATGTTCTGATTACTCAAATTATTATTCATAAATATTTGCAGTCTATTGTTTAGCTGTGTGCACAATGAAGTGTAACATGAATTTGAATCATTTAGAAATACATTTCCATCGAAATGCTTTGAAAAAAAAGAAAATTATGAAAAAGGAGAAATTTATATAGTGCGTGATATTGACTTGAATAGAGTATGTCCCTCCTAAAAATCCCCGAAAATAGGCTTTTTCCGAAATATCACGAAAATAGCCGATAATTTACGAAAGAAAAACATGTTTTTTTTCTAAATAAACTAAGCTTACTTTACTAATTAGCTTTTGTATCTCGAAATATATGTTTTGATAAATATTTTTTTGCGTCAGAACAAATATTTGATAGCATTTGTCAAATACAATTGTGCATCTTCGAACCAAGTCCGGAAGCTCTTCGATCAGTTGATTGTTTAGAGCTTCGAAATTTTTTTTCGATTCATTCAAATTTTCTTGATTCTAAAATAAATAAATTCTTGAAAAAAAATTTTGACCATTTTGCACAAAAACTTACGGATTTAAACGAAAATTTATCCTTTGACTTTTCGATATTTATTTTTGCAAACTCGTAATCCAAAAGTTTGTCCCGACGTTTTATTATCAGCTTGTTGGGGATTTGAAGATATTCGAGTAGATTTTTCAGAGGCTTCAATACTTTTTCATGTAGCAATATAGTCTAAAATAAAACATCTTATTTCAAAAATGGAAATTAAAAAATTTAATGACCTAATGGTCACATTATTGATAAAATAAGATTTAGATTTAAAAAAAATATTTCTCGTTTAGAAGAAATATTGATTTCCAAAATAAAATGAACCCTTAAAAGATTAAATTTCTTAAAAGTACACAAATATTAAACTAATCTTAACTACATTTACAAAAAACTTGTGTCTTTTAAACATGACAATATGAGATTTTAAAATTTCACGATCAGGTAAAATCAAAAAAATTTTCTTGATCGTGATAGTTGACAATCATTTTACTTAGTATCGTGTATTAGTTTTGTAATTCGATTTTTCAATTTGATTTATTTTAAGGTTTGCATTTTTTTATGAAAGTATGTGCCTTTGATCTTTTATTTATTTTATTTAAATAATTGCATTGCCTTTAATAAAGAGATATGTTAAGGTGCTTAGTTTAATTTTAAAAATTATAACTAATACCCGACTCCATTGTGTAATTGCTATTTATTCTTTCTTTCCTGAACTGTTCAAAACTTAAAAATTTTGCACCAGTCGTTACTTACAATTTGTCTATTTTAATTGTCTTTTATATTATATTTCAGCTTATTTTACTTGTATTTCTTCTTTATATTTTTATTTTATTTTATTTTTTCTTGATTTTTTCTTTTTTTTAATCTGAAGGAACCTAAGCTCGGCACAGATAAAACAAATAAATAAGTAATAAATAAATAATAATAAAGGAAATATCCCATTTCTAGCACCCATTGTTCGTCGAAAAAAAATAAAATAAATTGATTAATTCAATTTTCACAAGTATTTTTTTATCACCAATTTTATTAATTTCAACGATGTGCTGAAAATTTCTGAGATGATATGAAAAGTTTTAGGATATAGTCAGCTCTTAAATGATTGCTTTTATTTTTTTCGTTTTATCATTTATTTAAGCAAATTTTTGCTATTAAAAAATATTCGATTGGGATCAACTTTTTTTCATGCTATAAAATTATTTAAAAGCGTCAATTATCAAATATTGCTATCGAATAAATATGTAACTTTAAAATGCCTGAAGAATCTACTAGCTATGAAGTTGTCCATCTAAATTTCATAAATCCAAATTTTGAAGACTCGACGAATGACGCAGAAAAAATGAATACCTTAACAAGAAAAAAAGAGAAAAGATCAAAGCTATCAAATGTTATGCTCTTTTAAACAATTCGATTATTTTGGTGAAATTATTTTATTGTTTTATCTTTTTTTTATTAATTTTATATTCCTTTAATTCAATAATAAAATCTATTCAATATATCAATAATATAAAATCTTTTTTTGATAGCACATTATAAAATATAATAGAATCGTGTTATTTTAGAATTCCATATTGTTTTATTTAAAAAAGTCCAAAATTAAAATTTTTTAATTCTATTGCTTTCTATAGAAAATCATAAGATTAATAAATTTTGTAGTTGTAGTCAAAATTTAAATTAAGCTAGTTAATTAATTTTTTCAATTTAAATCAAGCATGCAAATTTTTAAAAAACAGCTAAAATTTATTAAAAACTATATTCAGATTGATAGCGAACACATCATTAAATATACTATATATCCTTAAAGTATAACGCTTATTTAGAATGAATATTACTAAAATTATTTTTCGCTAATAACTAGAGATAAAAATAGAGAATTTAATTTGCTCCATTTGTTTTTATAAAACCAGAAATTTTAACTGATTAACAATTAGAACCAGCTGAAACTGGAAACTTCTGAATTTTATTTCAAATTTATCTTTTATCTGAAAATTTTTGCACCACTAAATGTAAGCGAATTTCTAAGGTTTCAAATAAAAAACGGAGGTTCTTCAAATTTTGTTGTTAATACATTTATATATCGTGGAAAAAAAAGCTTCGGAATAGAAAAGTTCAGCTCATTGATATTTTAGAGAATCATTTTTGAATAATTTTAGCTTTATTTAGAATTTTATTTTTATCTTTTCCTTTTTTAAACAATTTTGGTTCTTTGAAACATTTTTTTAATTGTATAAGTTTACGAAATGTTATTTTTTAGCTAAAATTTTTCAAAATAAAATTCTAAAATTCACTTCTTATATTAAATTGCGCCATTAAAACAATAGATGTTCGATAAATTGGATTATTTTTTTAGTCTTTATCTAATTTTTCCTTTTACAAATATTTTACTTGAATAATTAGATAATAATCTGAATTTGTCAATTTACCTTTCATTTAAACTTAAATTATATAAGTCATGAACAATAGGCTAAACAAATTAGTTGAGCTAAATAACTATTTTTTTAGATAATATCACACAATTTTTTTTATTTTAACTAAATAAACTTTTATTCTTGTAATTTAAACTAAACTTACAAAAATTTTTAATTCAAGCTAAATTTAAACTTAATTAAGCAAAAATCTGAAATTATTTAAAAAAAAATTAATAAAAGCAATTAAACTGGATGAATTTCATCAAATAAGTCTTTAATAATACAAATAATTTTTATTTTACTACCATTTGCTTTTTTATCAGCCTTTGAACACCAGCAACTTCCAAAATTTGAAAATTTCTGTAATAGTAATGCCATTTGGTCTTTTGTATTCAGGTTAATCTTTAAAGTCGTCTAAAGCATCCACTATTTCGTTTATTTTTTAGCGTAGATGGTAGCATTCTCGTAAAATGATGCTCGGTGAGTATCAATTATTCCCAGTTGTTCAGAATTATATATTTTTTTAAATTGAATTAACTTAAAGACTTATTTTCAAGATAATTTTAGCTTTCTTATAATTGTTTAGATAAGATTGCAATATTTTAACCTAAGTTATCAAAGGAAAATTTGAATTTTTTTATGTAGCTTAATTTAAGCTTTTTTATGCAATTTAGCTTAAATAATTTGTTTAGCTTATTGTCTAATGGACAATAGGCTAAACAAATTACTTGAGCATGAGAATTATTTGAGAAAAATAATATTTTTTTTAGATAATATGCACATATTTTTTATTGAAATTCATCCAGTTTAATTGCTTTTATTTAATTTTTTTAAATAATTTTAGATTTTTGCTTAATTTAGTTTAAATTTAGCTTAAATTTAAAATTTTTGTAAGTTTAGTTTATATTACAGGAATAAAAGTTTATTTATTTAAAAAAAAAATAATGTGCATATTACCTAAAAAAAATAGTTATTTAGCTCAACTAATTTGTTTAGCTTATTGTCTATGACATATATATTAAAAATAAAATATAAAATCTCTGATTGATCTAATTTTCAAAAAAGTTAAAAAAAAAAGTTGTCAAAAAAACCTTTCGATATAAATATTTTGAACCCAATTCTCTACAATTTGAAATGTTGGACATCTGTACGAAAGTTACATTAACTGCATCATAATTTTATTTCAAGCAGAATCAGAATATTTTAAAGAAATGATTCAAAAACTAACTCTTTTTTAGCACATTTTTAAAGTTGTAAAATCAAAGAAACAATAAATTTTTTTTTTTAATTCATTAAATGATTATTAAAAAAAAAAAAATAATCTCTTACTTTTTTGGTGATAAAATCGTTTAGAATTAATGAATTTAAATGTACATATTGATCCATTTCTTCATATTTATCATCGCTAAAATATTCATGTAATGACTCAGAATTGGCCATTTGGGTTCTCAGAAATTCCTTCAGACTAGAAATTAGTTGTGTAACATCTTTTATAAAGCTCTTGATCATTTTTTCTACACAATGAAATTTTGTCTCCAAATCATTAAAAGCCACGTCGATGGTCTTAAAAATTAAAGAGTAAATAAAAAAAAACTTTGCAAAAATTTACATACCGTGACTGTGTTTATTCTCAAAGCATTGGACAATTTGACACTTATTCTATTTGACTTTTTTATCATTGAATGCATCGTAAGCTTGGACATTTTATTGGTAATGGTCGAATTTTCCTTTATCTTTCGACCATATTTAACAACTAAATTCACAAGATTAAATTCGAATAAAAATAAACTATCTTTAAGCTTACTAAGCTCATGTCTTCTCTTTATTTCATTAATGTAAGTGGCCACATCCTGCATGGATTTTAAAGCTTCGAGAAGATCTTGATAATCGACATGATAACTTTCCGTGTTCTTTACGACATTTTAAATTTGTGATTATCAAGAGAAAAGAACTTACTTTTATTAGTTCTTGTAATAAAAGCGGATATTTTAAGACTCTTTGAATAGGTTTTAATAACAAAGATTGTAAGTCAAGAGTATTTATTTGTTGCCGTATAATACTCAGACCACTTTCTATAAAATTAACAAGCGATTTTTCATTCTAAAAATCAAATAATAAAAAATTTAATTTTAAAATCTAAAATTTTTTGTCAAGACCAACTTTTTCAAGCATATTGTTGGAGTATTCAATATATTGAGCGTAATGAGAGTAAATAATTCTAATTTTTTCGCAATTTTTTAGAAAACATTTTCCCACTTTGACTTCTTCTGGTCGCTGGTTCAAAATATTCAGCTCAAAATCATTCAAAATCGCACTTGACAAATCAACAATATCTTTTATATTACAAAATATTGCATCCTTAAGTTCAATTGAAACCTAAATAAATAATGATTGATAAAAAAAATTGATAAGCATTGAATTAAAAATTGTTCTGTACCAAAGGGTCACTATTTGGCCCAAGATAAACGTCATGCAACATCTTCATGACTCTATAAAAATCCACCTCTGTTTGTATCAGTTCATCGACTACTTTTCCTTTTGATGTACACTTACGTTCAATAATATCATCATATATGCTAAATTAAAAAAAAAAATTAATTCTAAAAGACCTCTTTAAAAATTAGAAAAAACCTTTCATAGTCTTTAGAGACGTTTTGTTCAGGTTCAGGGGCTATTTTTGGTCTTCTTGCACTGGAAATTGGAGATGGTGGACTTGATGAAGATGAAGAACATGAGAGTGAGGACGAAAAAGAAGATGATTTAGAAGAAGCCGAAGAGATTGATTTTTTTAAAGGCCTTATAAGATCGCATAAAAGTCGATTGCGTAATATTGACATACGTGAATCATTCAGGTTGTTTTGATCAATATTTTCTTGTTTAAAACTTTTTTTATTTACAAACGATTTAAAATAATTTCTTCCATTGCTCCCAGAGCTAGAATTTAAAACATTTTCGGCTACAGAATCATTCATGGTTCCGTTCATTTCGTTTAATCCCTAAAAAAAATATTAAACTTATAAAGAAATTAATTTTTATTTGATTATTTGTTACAAGAATATCAGTTGAATTTTCGGTACTTGAGGTGCTGAAATTGTTGGCTGATTTTTCATAGTTGAGGTAAATGCTTCTCGGATAAATTTTTGGTTTGCTTAAGTTTTCGTCTTAAATTTAAAAGCATTATATTTTCATAAAGGTATAAGATTATTTTTTAACGAGTAATTAAGTTTTTTAAATGGTTAAGATAAAGGGTCGAGCTCAAGTGAAAAGAAAATATCCAATTCACCTTATTTGCTTAAGAATCAAGTCACAATTTTATCAAGCACTTGCTCTATCTCGATTATTTTTATCGTTCTATAACAAAGAAATAATTCGTAAGAGAGCGCTTTTTTAATGAATATTTTGTCTACTAATTTTCCTTTTAAAGCAAATATTTCCTGTTTTAATTAGCGATTATATGCCAAATTTATCCGATAGGAAATAAAGATAAACAATTCAAATTTTTTCCAAAATTTTCTAAATAACTTATTTATAATCAAAAATAAAATATTTACACCTAAAAAAATCAAGAAAATACTTTATGATAAAACTTTTCAAAAATCACCATATTTTTACCTTAAGATTAACTTTTTTAGACAAAAACTTATAAAATTGTATTAGTATTTTTATTTCAATAAAAGATTCAAGAAAGGATAAACATAAGAAAAAAATAAATAGATTTTAGCCTTGAAAAATTAATCTCTAAAAAATTTTTTCACCAAAAAATATGTAAAGGATATTATGTTATTTAATACAATTTTAAAAGATATATTTTTTTCGAAGCTTAATTTAATTTTAACTTCATCATTTAAATTCAATATTTTTTGTGGAATAATTAATAAAATGTATGAATTAAAATTGTTTTAGCCTTTTTCTCAAAATTACCAAAAAAGATTTGGTTTTTCAGTTTTACCCTTTTGACAAAAGCCAATTTATAAAATAAATATTTTTATATTCTCATATAACCATAAAAAAATTTGAACTGAAGTAGCGGATTCGCAATTTTTATCTTTCTTGTAGATCCTTTAGGAACAAATTAGCTTTTTGTTGAGATTGTTTGTCTCTTTTTTTCTAATAAAGATTAGATTTCAACATATCGATTGATTTTGAAGTATTTAGTCGAGATGTAAACCGTTTAGTTACAGTCAGAATATTGAAATTTTAGAACAAAAGAAAATAGAATTTATTTATTTTTAAATCTTAGATGCCTTAACTAATTGGCATGCTTTTTAATGAATAATTCGGAAATTTAGTATTTTTCGGTTTTCGAACCAAAATAGCTGGTAAATTTTTTCCCTAATATTATTTTCCCTAAATTTTCATTTAAACTAAAACTTTTTTTTCATTTAGATAGGAGAAAAAAGTGTGGTTGTTGCAAGAAATGTAAAAATAAAATCTAAAAATCAGATTAATCGTATTTTTTTAGATTTAAAGTAGAATTACTTAATTTTATTCTAAATTTTATTGAACAATTGTAATTTCGCTAAGAAAGATACGATAGCAATATTACATTTAGTCTCGCTCGGCAGGTCTCCTGCTGTAGCTTATTATTATTATAATTAATTTTTTAAAATCACCATAGCTTAATCTTACCGTTTAATGATTGAATTTAAAAGAGCTCATTTTATAGCATAGTCTTTATTATTAAAAATAAACATTTTTTTTAGATCAAATAAATTTTTCACTTTTGAATCTAGGTTATTCTAATATTTAAGAATTTTTCTTGATAAAATTTTATACCATAAGTTTGATACTTATTGATATTAAATAAGTAAGATATTTCTCAAAACAAATTTGATGAAACTAGAAGAATTTATATCAAATCTTGTTTGACCAAAAGAGAGAACAAAAATTTATTCAATTTTATTTGGATTTGAGTAGGCTGAGAATTAATTAATAAATAGTCAATTTTTAAAAAATCAAAGTCTTTTCGATTACATTAAATTAATTTCTACTAATTTTTCCGCTTACTAAGCCCAAAACAGATAAAATGAATTAATTTTCTGGAAATTAATGATGGGAGAAAAATTCATCGCTATCGATCTTCTCAATTTTTATAAAAAATTAGTTGCCACTTAATATCCTGTATTTAAGTTTTCTAAAATAAAAAAAATATCAAAAAAATTGCTTGACTAAAAATAAAAAGCAATACTGAATTAAATTTTAATTGAATATAATTTAGTGAGAAATTGAATTTAATTTTTTTTCTTCAAAAAAATTATGCTTTTAAAAAAATGTTTGTAAAATATAAAAGAAATAATTCAAAATTAAAAAGCAAGGCATTGTGAAATTTCTTCAAAACTTCAAATACAAAAAAAAAAATTTGCAGCTTTTGTTCTAATGGTCAGATGAAATAAAGTGAAAGAACTTTTGTATCACCTACTGCGGAAGTCTGCAAAATCTGTGCAAATTAATTGCGCTTTATTTTTAATATTTTTAAAAAGCATGCAATTTTGCAGTATTCCACAGTAGGTGAAACAAAAGTTTTTTCACTTAGCTTCATATGCAGAACAAGTTTTTGAGCATTAGAACAAAAACTATAAAAATGTTTCATTTTTGTATTGGAAGTTTTGTAAGAAATTTGACAATGCCAAAAATCAATAATTTTTAAATTTGATAATATTTTTATTTTAGGAAAAATACTCATTTTAAAATTCCTAATTAAAAAAACTTTTTATTTGAAATATAAATTTTTGATTTTGATCTGATTACATAACAATAAATATTTAAATAATACCTAAAATTTTTAAATAATTTGATTCGTTTATTTTAATAATTTTTCAAAAATTTTTTATCTAATAAAATTATTTTCTTACTTAGTCTATTGTATGCTTGTGTAGGGTAATAAATGACTTGATTAGACTCAATGTAATTCTGCTTTAAAATATCTAAATTTCGATTTCTCTTCAATACGAGCGATTTAGATCGATTTATTTTTGATTTTTTGCTTATTTTTGAGCCGATCGTACTAAATTTAACAGATCCACATTCCGAAAAAGTAAATTTATTATATGAAGAATAGTTCGATGAGCTTGGCGACGTGTCAACAAAATAGAAATTATCTGTTTCATTAAACCCTAAACCCAATGAAGACATAACAGGATTTTTAAGATTCCGGACTTGTTGTACCGAGTTTACATTTGTGGCGATTGGACTTGCTACATTGTCGTAAAATACACCCTCAGAACTTCGTATTTGATTTATTTTACGAAAATCAAACAATTTGTCATAAATATTACTCGCTAAATTGTCCTTCATTTTATTAAAATTACAGTCAGTATTCATGGATCATTTTAATCTAAAAAAATTTTTATGAGTTTTTTTTCAAAGGGTGGATTCGATCAATAAGAATTATACTGTCTATATCAATTAACCTTATTCTAGCTATAAATAATTTCAACATAAAACAGAAATAGTTGATTTTAAGTCTCAAAAGAATCAAATTATAAATTACTTTTATAAACAGACTTGAAATAAAAAATAAGGTTTTTTTCCGGATCATTTGATATTCATTAAATATTTATAAAGTCATTTGCAGACTTTTTGGATTTTTTTATTTCGGTAAAGATTAGTTTTATTAAAAATATCTTGAAGGCAAAAGTAACACAAAACTATTAACTCTAATAAAAAAAAGATCGAGTTAAATATCAATAAAAAGACACAATATTTATAAATTAACCTCTTTTTTTTAAATTTTATTATCTATCACGTTTTCTATTGTGAGATTGACTGAGATAAAAAAATTTCATTTTTTTAACATTTAAAGCTTGTACGAGACTAAACCTTGGGAATAAAAATAAAAGTTTTTAGGACAAAATTCGTCAATATAAAACTATGGTGATAATTTTTGTTTTTAAGTCTTGAGCAAACTACTACTGGATTTTTTTTTCTTTAAAAATAAAACAATATTTTTGTTTCCACTTAAAAATCATTCTTTAGGCCTCGAAGCCGTAAAATTTACAATTTTTTTTTTCACAAATTGATTACAAAATCTAAAATGCATACTTTTTATTTAAAAGCTATAAAAAAATTAAATTGCTTCATGATAATAGTTAAACCTTATTTGATTAAAAATTTTTCTTTAGTTTATTTCGTGACTGGTTAGCTTAAACTTTTATGCTGTTAATCGAATTTTTATATTCTATTTTTAATTAACAAGTGCTGACTTGGGCTTACTTGGTTTGAAATTTTTTTTTATTGATCTAGACTGATTAATTTAATCTAGATCAATTGCCTAGGAAAAAAACTAGTCCGACAAATTGAAACAATCCGAAGCCACAAACTTCTAATAAATTCCCACTGGTTGCATTATCAAATTAATATCTTTTAATTATTATAAAAGATACTTTAGATTTATGAAAAGAAAATTCCAAGTATCGTTGCTGAGATTTTTATCTTGTGAGCTTTATTAAGTAAGTTATACTTTTTTTACCTTTTGAATCCAAGAGTATATCTTAAGAGACATAATAAGTCGACTAATCTTTACCAAAGTTTGGCAATTTTTAAATCTTAGTTTTGAACTAATACTTTTTTTAAGATAAAAAGATAAATCAAGATATTATATTTCTTTAAACGTTGAGATAACCAAAACAAAAAAAATTTAATTTTAATTGAGAATAAAGTCTGTTGAGTGATCAATTTTTAGAGAAATTTTCGTCTACATTATTTATTTTTGTATTAAACACACATAATTTTTTTTTCGTAAATCTAAAATGAATACAAAAAATTTACCAAAAATTTCTAAATCATTTTTATAAATTTAAAATAATCCTTAATTTTTTCTTTAAATCCAAAATTTGATAAATTTTAAAACAATTTTCTGAAAACTGAAGTCCATGAAGTATTTTTTAATGAAAAAAACAAAACTTCATTTATTGCATGAAAGCCTATTAAAAAGTACTTTTGAGAAGACCTTTAAACGAGTTACTTACACCATTCATACAAACTTAAGCCAAAATTTTGACAAAGAAATTTATAATGGTGTTCTACAGGTAATAATTTTGTAAAAAATAAACAAATCAATGTTTAAATCGCAATAAGAAATATAGAATACTAAAAAATGGTGCAGAATAATTGAAATATGATTATATAACAAAAAGTGTCAGTGAGATGACTACTGGTTGCTCGGATGGAATAGTTGTATTAGATCTACAGAGACTAGGTTTTATTACATCATGAAACCAGAACTGGATTTAAAGAATAAAAAATATAACTCATCTAAAAATTACAGATTTCAAAATTGTTTAATTTTTATTATTATCAGAAAAAAAATTAATAAACCATAATTGATAGTACTACAGTTATAAAACTCAATAAGATTCTGATCAATTCGTTTAGATTACAACACAGATTGAGCATTTGCTTTCGTTTTTTGTTAAAAAATAATTGTATTTTTACCGATTGAATAACGCGTTATAAACACTTTGTTATTTAACTAAAAAAAGGCTAATTTGGTTCATTCAAAAAGATTATAGATAGAAAAAAAAATGCTAAAAATTAATAAATAGGCACAAATTGCTATCAGTATAAAAAATTTGAATCGTAGATATTTCGTAAAAATTTTACGAAACATTTCCACAATGAAAAACATATAAAATTTTATTTTGGAAGCTTGGGAAATGTCTAGCTTAGAGTTAATTTAGTCTATTACTTTTAAAAATAAATCAATGCAACTTTTATGGTTGTAGGCCTGTAAAAATACAATAACTTTAAAAAAAAAATTATCTTAAAATTTAAGACCACTAACAAAATCTGAAGTTCGAAAGCAATTTCTTTATGTTGTATTCTTGGGTCAGAAAAAGTTGTCCATTTTTAAAAACAAAAATGATAAAAAGGATACAAGCGTCTCCTTGTTTGCTCTCAAATCTTCAAGAGTATCAAATGCCCGTATTTGAAACTAGATCGACCTTTTTTACAAGTTCTATTTGAAAATTAAAAGTCAAATTAGAATAAAATACAATTTTTTGATAAGAAAACAACGCGTTTAAACATTTCATAAAGAAAAAAGGGTCGTATTATTAGTGAATAAGAAGTGATGAAAAAAAGTATGCAAATTGTCTGCTCTTTTGGGTCTGATAGATTAGCTCTTTTGATATCGAACGCCTACTAGATAGAATAATCTGATTTTAAGAAGAGCTAATTTAGATTTTATTTCAACAGGCTTTGAAAATTTGCCCTTAAAACATAAAAAAATATGAATACAAATAAAAACTGGTTTAAAATGTTGCAAATGTCGCAAAGCTCCTTAAATGTAAATCAAAATTTGTTCGTGTTGAAGAAAACTGTAAAAAAAATTAATTTTTTTGATTAAATTTTTTTCTGACTTACTTTATTATAAAATTAAAAATTCAATATTTTTTTTTAAATATAATTTTAAAAAAACATGATTAATTGATAATTTTTACAAATAATAAAATTTAAAAATTAATACGTATGCTAATCAAACAAATAACTTTGGGTCTATTTACCATTTAAACAATAGAAGTTTTCTTTAGTCCTAAAGATCTTAGTTGATAAGAAAAAATTTCAATTCTTTTTTTAAATTGATTGTCTCTTTTTAAAAATTGACACAATCGGCAGGCAAAAAATTTTCAAGCACTCTTGAGGGTTTATTGGTGTGAGTCAGAAAAAAAAATTTTAAATAAAACAAAACCTAAAGATTTAAATTAAGAATTGATTATTTTAATGGCAGTAAAAAACAAAAAAATTATTTATGTTGATTTTTTTATACGAGTCATTAAAATATGGCGAGCAAAATTTTTTAATTGTATAACTATTTTAAAAAAATTAGCAAATTTATACAAAAATAAAATCTATTTGTTAACGTAAAATCGCGTCTAATAGCTAAAACAACGAGTTTAATTGTCCAAATAGACTAGCCTAGAGGTTTGCCCAAAATCGACAAAAAAACAAATTTAAATAAAACATGATATTTAGATCGCACTCGATTATGAATAGATATAAATATAAGCACAATTGAAAAATTAAAATTTTTCAACAAGCTTCAATTTCAAGTAAATAAACGGTATAGTCTTGATTTTGAACGATACGCGTTTTAATTTAAATTCGTAATTTAAATTAAAATAAAGCGTTACAATTTCAATATTTTGAATTCAAAATCTCGAAACTATTTGACTAGTTCATTTGACTTGTCTACCTGGATATTTGGGGCCCCTATTTCAACCTATTACGTATTCGTTTTGTCCTATCGCAAAACCCGTACGATATTTAAATAGCTCGAAAAATTGATCGCTCAGCCTCGCTTTTTTATTAATTTAATAACTCGCTAAAAAAAACTTTTTCACTTCAAGTGTCCAGAAATTAGGCCATGTTCGGCAAAAAAATTAAATTTCAATTAGTTGAAATTTAAATCGAAAACTCTTAATTAAAACTCTCTGGACAATTATAGACTATTAAGTAAGAATTAGCCATAGAAGGTATCTTGAACGAGCTACTCGTTCAGACACCTCCAAATTTACCTAAATCCACAATCTCCAATTTTGAGTGAATTGAATAACAAAAGACTTAATTACCTGCTATCTTATTCAAATTATAGCTCTATTTGTTTAACCCAGAAACTCGAATAAATAGTCTTTTGGCCACCATTTGTCTTAGCTAAGCCTAGATTAGTACCTTTTCGAAATGCTGGTTAAAATACCCATTTGGCCAAATGACGCCTAGGTCTTTTATAACTTTTTTTTTCTTTTTTCTTGTGAAATAAATTAAAAGTATGTCACGAAAAAATGATAGCTATTTAGGCAACTGACATGGTTACGAAATAAACAATTGGATCAAATATTTTTAACTCAAGAGAAAAAACTGTGATTTACGTGAAAAAGGCATTTTTGTACAAATTAAAAAAAACTAATGAACATTTTGACATTTTAGCACAAATCGAAATACTTAGTCAAACAAAGGCTATGAAAGGAAGCTATTATCTTGGCTAACTTTATTCAAATTGAGTCATTAGACAAGCTAATTGAGGAAATGCAAAATCAAAATGACCATTTCTGATCTTTGAAAACAATTTTAAACCACTTATTGCTTGTTGACCAAGGGTCAAATATTTGATTTTAATTTTTCGAATCGGTCTCTTAAGATTTGAAAATTTAAGTCAATATCTTTGAGGTTGCTATAGTTAAACACAAAAGTAAGATTTCTTCTGGCAACTGAGTCATTAAGGATAATTAAATATGCTTTGATATGATTGATGACTATAGACTTGGTTTGTTATTCCATTTATCTATGTCCTTGTTTGTTATACCAAGTAGAGAAATTCGTTTAGAAATTATGATACGCATTTTTTATTTTATAATTATTTATTTTCTTAAAATTATTTCAACAACAGATATTAATCAAAGAAAATATCAGTTGGCTTTGAATTCACGCTAGGCTTTGTTCATTAATCATTTTAAAATGGCATTACAAATTAACCAAGATTATTTCAACCAAAAACAAGCTAGCTGGTTCAAGATAATAAAGAATGCATTTTGATTTTTTTTTAATTTTAAAAATGTACTTCAAATATTAACTTGTTACAATAGATTAGTTTAGCGATTTTGGAATTTTATTTCTTGAATTTGTTTAAAATTAGTATCGTCTAAAAAAATCAAAAATTTAAAAATTTTGAACATATTTTGTCATTTTTTTTTTGTTTAAAAACAGGTTTATGAAAATTCAATTTTCTATTGAAGTTAAAAAATTCTGATCAATATTTTCTATCAATAAAATTTTTAACTATTTATTTTAAGCATTCAATTAACTGCAAAAAAATGCTTATTTTTTCTTAATTTTGAAAGAGCATATTGCAAAGTACTAAAGTATTTTGAAAAAAGCAATATAACATTTAATATTTAAAAAGTGTTCAAGTGATTAACAACCAGAATTTTTCAAAGTAATGTCATTGGTTTTTTTGAGAGTCAAATTTTGAAATTTTGAAATGTTTAACTTTTTTTTGAAAATCTTGTGAATTTTTATTAATTCGAATAAAAAAATATAATTAAAAAAAAAATTTAATTTACTTAGATACAATGCCAAGTAAAAATTATTGATCGATTGGTACAAAATAAATTTCAATGAGTATTTAATGGAAAAAATAAGAAAGATTTTCATATAGAAAATCACTCTCGGAATATGTTTAATATAATGACGAAGGATCTGATTTTTTTTTGATACTTAATCGTAATTGTGATGTTTACATTAGTACCCCTGTGTCCGTCTATACGATTTTCCGTTAGACGTATTGTACCATGTATTTATGCTTCTTCTTAACTTAAACGCTCATGGTTAAGTTAATTAACTTTCCAATGACATCGACAAAGATGTCCCAATATCACAATAATTAAGTAAATTTTAAAAGATCTACATATTAAACACAATTATTTTTTGAGTTAAATGTAACTTCAAAAATTTAAATTCAAATTTTTCTTCTATAAAGAAAGACAGGTAATTAAATAGTCTTTGATTTTTAAATTCATTAATCAAAATTTACTTTCTTAACTATTTAGAAGTCAAAAATAGCCATTTCAGCAGAAAATTATTTGATTGATTGTTAAGAATAAGTAACAAGATTATATGATGTCCATGAATGCTCAGCTATAATTTCAAAAACAAACAAAAAACTAAATCAATGTCTTTTTTTTTTGAAAAAAAAAGTTACGATAAAACATTTATTTATAAGATAAATTCTTTGATGAAATTTGAAACATCTTTTCTTAGCATACTGAAAATGATACCGAACATGTACTTAAAACATATGGATGAACGCTGTCGGTTCCAGGTGCTTTTAATTGATCGAGCTGGGTTAAGTACTCATTTAAGTACTCATATATATTAGAAGCTGAAAATAAATCTAAATCAATATGATATTCCACCGAACAAAACTTTGGTAGCTCCGGTAATGGTTCTTCAGTATCTCTACTAAAGGCTTGCTGAAATTGAACATTCAAGATGATTATAATCACCATTTTGTCTATTACCAGATCACCACTGCTATCGTTAATTGATTTAATTGTATATTTGCATCTAGTTTGCTTATTGATATAAGCAAATTTGCACGAACGGTTCCTCTGAGATCCTTCAATTATTTTAAATTCGTGATCAATTTGGCCTTTCTTACCTCGAATTTAACATTTTTGGAAACTTTATTAAAATCGATTCGTTTTGTTTGTCGTTCGAACTCATTTTCATACTCAAGTAAGCTCTATATTTAGCTTTAGTTAATGCCTTTAACTTGTTACTAAGCCATCTTGGGCTCTCTTTGGTGGCTGATTTTTCCACAGATATCACTCCTTTTGATAAAAATTATTCAATGCTGCATTAAACAGCAATGCCAGATCCAAACTAAGCTCATCAGCATCCGTTCTAATTTTCTACATCCTTGACTCGCAAATAGAGCAGTCGATGAATTCGTTCATGGCCATGTAAGGCCCCTTTTCATCCTTGTATTTAACTATTGTCTTGTTGATTGGTTCACTTTTTAGTCTGAAATTCCATGAAAGCGTGTAGAGAATTTTGACGATGACAAACCTTCTGGTGCACCAACTTGGACACTGTCAATACTAACGGGTGTAGAAAAAAAAATGGCACAAAAGTTAAGTTTAATTTTCTATAAGAGTTGACAAGACCTTTTCAAATTTTTTTCAAAATTTAAAATCAGACTGATCCTAGCTTTAAAATAAAAAAAAATTATTTCAAAAAGTTGAATTTTCGATAAGTTGTTAGTAAAAAATGTACGAAACCATCAAAAAAGATTTATACAACTTTGTAAAAAGTAACCAAAATTTGCCAAAAGCTGAAGTTGTTAGGCGATTCACTGGTCTTGGATACAGAAAACGTTCTGGTTATCGTTGACTTGATATTATAGAAGAAGATAAAACTTTCAAGAGAAAAAAAGGAAGTGGTAGACCTGCTAAAATAGCGACGAAACTAATGGTTAAGAAAAATTTAATTTAATTGATTTTTTTATTAAAAATTTAGATACGGTTTTTATTAATCGATTGAAGTACTTTTTTATTTTTTCAAAAAAATTTTAAATGGTATTAACGGTAGTAAATTTGATTTTATGGATTGGAATACCTATAAAAACCTGAACTGTCTGAAGATAAACATTTTAAAATCAAAATCACTGCATTGTCTTCCCAATGACATCAAAACAGAGCCCGATGACGGAGATTTGCAAGGTCGTATCATAGCTGTCTAAACGAAAAAGAATCTTTTTTTACTGACCAAATACCTACAAAATTTACTTTTAATTTAAAAATAGTCATGTGAATTTTTTCATTTATAAATAGTATTTAAAACTTTAAATTTGACACCACAATGCCACGGGACTCAGTTAACAAAAAATAATCAAAAATTTAAATAAAAATTATAAATTAGATAAAATGATTAACAGAAGTCCAAAAGACTGTCTGTACCTGTTTTGTCAAATTAAGTTGGTAAAATTTACTTATTAATTTTTTAGATTTTCATTTTAATTGAATAAATAAATTATTTATTTAATTAGTTTTTTTTTAAAGTTCAATATTTTTTTGGTTTAAACTTGTTGCTAGAACTCATAAACAAAAAAAGGTATGCAAATATTTACTAAAATTCGTTATAGTGATGTTTTAAAAAATTGCATGCGTCTGAGCAAAGTTTAACATTCGCTTGAGATGTGTAAAGTTTTTGGTAAACTAGAAAATTTTATTTCGAAAAATATTCCAGTAGCAAAAAATCCAGCGTAACTCCTTGATTTAACTTGGTATTTTTTGATTTTTTCATAGAAATCTGATAAAATTTTTGATTTAAATTTCATATTTAAAAAACGAGTTTAATTATTAAATATGCTTCGAATTTTTCTTAAAAATTCTCTAGGAGCGCAAAAATAAATTTTAAATTTAGTTTCAGTCTTTGAAAAACTATCAGCGAAATCCGATATTTAAATGACTTATATTTAAACACATTTGCTAAAAGCCTAACAGTTAAAATAATTTATTTAGCAGCTATATCATTCTCAATTAACTTTAAAAAATCCAAAATTTTAAAACTTCAATATATTATTACTTGAAATTTTAATTTTTTCTCAATTGTTTTTTTATTTTTTATCTGAAAGAGCTATAGCTCGATACAGTTAAATAAAATGGAATTAAAAAATAAATCTTCACTTAGTTACGAATAAAAAGTATCAAGATAAAAATTCCTTAAAAAAAATGAATATGATTGATATGGAATTAACTATGACATCGGTAAAAAGGACTAAATAATTGAGATGAAATCACCGACAAGCATTCCTAAATTGTTTAGATTCTAGTCTAAAAGGATTTTTAGTCATCGTATTTATTAATCATTTTTGCTAGCGTATTTGCATTCTTTATAGTTGGAAGAAACCAAGCTGATTTAATGTATCATAGTTGAAAACTTAATAAGGTACAAAATGTGCAGATAAATCATAGAATTACCTTTACAAACAGTATATCAAGTTTACAAAAGTAAAAGGTAAATAAATCTGATAACATTCAAATGCAATACATTTATTTAAATAAAAGAATGTTTATTTTAATTTTTTAAAAAGTTTAATAATGGTTGGATATAGACTTTGTTGCTTTAAGAAATTAAAACTTTTAACAAAAATCCTTTGATTTATATAAAACAATAAAATAAATTTTAATGTTTGGCTAAAAAGTTTTATTAGCATTTTTTTTTAAATTTCTTTGAGTCAATTTTTGTTGTCCTGATACAATTTCAAGCTTTTCTTAAGGATTTTAAGATCAAGATTGAAAGAATTAAAAAATTTTAATATATTCTCATTTATTCATTCAAGTAAAAACCATCCGATTTGAATTATTAAATATGATTAAAAACAAAATTTGAGAAAATAATTAATTATAGTTTTCTTGAATACCATAAAATTAAAGGAAATATTAATTTTCCCAGATTTTTTTATTAAAAAAATCAGTTTAAGATTTCTAAGTAAAGAGCAGAAAAAATCATAAGCAAGTTCGTAATAAAACAAAAACGTAAAGGAAAAAATTATGATAGAGATAGGGTTACACTTTGAAATTTAAAATATAAAAATAGATATTAGATAATTTTGAGTCTTATTTTATGAATATTTATGAAAAAAAAAATTTTTTTAAATTTAAGAATTGTAAATTGAATTAAATCATTTATTTTTAATATTACAATAATGTAAAAATTCAAATGTTTTTCAAATTTTTATAAAGTTTGAATTTGATTTAAAAATTATTATATTTTTGTTCTTACGAAATAAATGCATAATTAATTTAATATTTTCTAATAAAACGTTTTCTTATGGATTCATTTAATGGAATAAAAAACAACTACAAAAATATATCTGATTATAGACAAAACTTTAGATGAATATGAAAGATATTTTAAATGTTAGATGGGAAAAATTTATTTTTCAAAAAGCATAATCCTATTAACTCAACATTTAATGCGAACTTCAACATTTAAAAGCAAACTTTATCCTCCTTTTTATATATTTGTACTTACCGCTTTTTAAAAAATAAAATAAAATATTTATTTTAAATTTGGAGAACAAATGCAATAATTATGGAATTTGAGAACTTTTAAAAAATATTGAAAGTCTGAAATAATTTTCAGTTAAATTTTATGTCACATAATCAGCTTTTTATTTAGATTATGAATTAAACATATTTCTTAGTGAGAAGCAGCGATTATCTTCAGTTAAATTTTTTGACTATTGAGTTTAATCGATTATGAATTATAATTTGAGCATTAATATTTCAATTTCAAATAATAAAGTCAACATTTCCCTTGTGCTGTCAATTACTCTTTTTGCGGAATTTATTTTATGCCATCCAAATAATATTTAAATGTTTTGAATAAATTTTAAAAAATCAATCAAATTTAAACAAGCATAACTTTGATGCAATTCGTGGAGCAAAATCTATAATATATTTCTTGTTATTGAAATTTATCATTTATTTTTATTGAACATTAGATTACATATTTTATTTCGAAAAAGCTTTTTAATAAATCAATAATTTAAACATGCATAAAAAATTAAATTTTTAGAATCATTTCAAATCTTGGGATTACCTTTAAGAATTTTTTGATAACTTTGAGGGTAAGTTTCAAGCTAACAAATTAGAAAAATCCTGTTTTCAAGACATTAAAATTAAAAATAAAATTAGAAAAACATTTTTTTAAGAAAAAAAAATGGTTCTAGATTTGAATTTTGCTATTTAAAGCCCAAGATTTGCTCTTTTTTTGAAGCAATTTTTTTTAATTCAAATAATTATTTAGGAAGTAATCAGTCGGGTTTTAATTTTTGATTTAATACCTATTTAAAATTTTTATCAACTAAAATTCGTTCATTATGAAAATAAAATTTTTATTTAATCAAAATAAAGAGTGTTAATTGAATGGAAAACAGAGGTGATTAGCGGCACGTTCTGCAAATTTTATTCAGGCAATGCTTAAATTTAAGAACCATCAAGTTATTTGAATTATTTCCCAAGACTTATTTCTTATTTTATTCAGAACAAAACTGTAATTACTTATCTAAAAATAGAAAGGAATTATGTAATATTTAGATTTGGTTTAATTCTGCTGAATTTAAAGAAAATTTTTTTTTTAAATTTAAAAGGAATTAAGTATGTTACGGCTAATTAGATAATTATTCAGTGAGAATTGAAATAATCACTGCTAGAATACATTATTGTAAATTTTTTCATGGAGTTAAATTCTGCTTTTTTATATTTTTTTAGATAATAAATATCAATTATTTTATACATTATGTATTCTAATGAAAAAGAACAAAAACCTTTGGGAATATTTCAATATTTAAAATGTTAGATTAATCATCAAAAGTTATGTTTAGAAAAAAGGTTAATAACATTCGTCAAAATTGATTAATGAATGGTAAAAGTTCTTCAAATAAAACATTTAGCGTATCAAGAATCATTTAACGAAAATTTATGAAGAAAAATGAAACGTAAATTAATTTTACTTTTTTTTAAATTAAATTCCGTAAGAAGAGTAAATTTATTACATATTTTTTAATTTGTTTAGTAAAACTGGAACACTAGAAAAATTTGTGCAGTTCAGTCATGAAAAGTCTAAAAAAAATTATTATCTAGGTTTTAAAAGATTTAAATAAAATTTAATCTTTCAAGGGCCTGAATTTCTGGTTTCGATGGAAATTTATTTAAATTAAATTATGAGCTTTTTTTAACAATTGCCGAAAAGACTTCAACTGACTTAAAATTCGCCTTTAGTTAATTTAAATCATTACATCTTAACTAAAACATGAATAAACGACTCATTTAAGAAGCTTATGATTCCATGTGAATAAATTTGAAAGCAAATTTGATGAGTTTATAAATTTGAAAAGATTTTTTTCAAGCTAAAGTTAATTTAAAAAATAATAAAAAATTTATTAACGAATCTTTTTCGTAGACCATTTTTTCTGATCAAGTTTGTATTTGATTGCAAGTTTTTTAAAGCATTGGTTTTGTTTATTTGATTTTCTTTTCATTATAAGTTATTATCAGAACTAAGAATGTAATAATCATAAAATATTTTAATATATTTTATTGCTAGTCTTATTTGAATTAAAGTTGAATAAATAGTTAAACAAAGCTAAGAATGCAACAAAAACAATTTAAAAAAAAGAAATTGAAATTTCAAGACCTAAAGGTTCTTGAGCGTTTCGAGAATTATTTTTATGCTCGTTTTGTCGAATTATCATATCTAAAAATAACTTGGATGCAAGCTAGTGCTGATTTAGTAAGTTAGCGAGCAAAGTAAAATATCTAAAATAAAAATTTTATTATTTCATGAGTTAAGGTATCCATAAAATGTCTTGAGAGAAATGAGAGAAAATTGAAGTTTTCTTTAGAAATATTTTATTTATTTATTTACATTTAAAATATTGATTTTTAAATTTTTTTTGCTATTGTCTCTAAAGCAAGTAAATAAAAATATTTTGTTTTATTTTTTTATTGTGCGCGGTTTATTAGTATAGGGATAAATTTCTTACCTTATTGTAACTACTTGGGTAAATATCTAAGTGTAGTTCCTGAGGATTAAGAGACTATATAACTAGCTATACAAATTAATTTAAATTCTATATATTTTATATTTCTAAGTTTTGAATTTCACTAAAATACGTGGATGTAAAAATGGTAGGTATATTTTTGTGATCATTTTACACGAGTAAAACTTAAGTTTAGCCCAAATTCTAAAAGTTTTTTAAGGAAATAAGCTGGAAAAGTCTCATAGATTAAAAAAACACCATAAATGCAGACAAAAAGAGTGTCACAAATCGCTTGGATAAATCTTCGACGATTAGGCACTAACTTAAAGTCTAAAGCCACTGTTCAAATACAATCCTTGTGAAAAAATTTAATTTTTTTGAAATTAAAAAAATTTTTATTTATTTAAATTTTCAACTTTTTTTATTCAACAAAAAATCATTAAGTACATATAAAAGTAATAAAATTTTTATAGCTCTAAAGATTAATTTTTTTTATTTTTTAACATTAAATTTAATTTAAAAAAAATCCTCTTTAAAGTTACCGTAGAGCTATTTTCTAGAATTTTTCTATAGCTGTCAAAAATAGCGATTGCAAAAGGCAGCAAGCAATTGAATTGAATTTTTGATTGAATTGAAAGCGGATACTTGAGCTAGAACAAATTTGATTATTTCAACTCAATTGATTTATCAAGCTCCTTAGATGTTTCGATAGCTTATTTAACAAAATTAGAAATTAGAAAGTCTAAGAACAAGTTTATTTTGAAATTTTTGAAATTATTTCTATTATGCACAAAAAGCGCCTTCAAATTGCTTTCAAATTTTTTTTCCATTTTACGATTTGCACTCAATTTTTTTCTCATTTTTCGATAACATTTTTTAATTATTTTTTTTTTTCTAAACAAAAAAATCTGTTTCAAAGGTAATTAAGGCCTTGAGCTAAGCTATTCCAGGCGTATAAAAAAAACGCTCCATCTTTTACACAGCTCATTAATAACTTTTTTTTTAAGAAGACTGCATCGAAATTGTCCATGATATGAACGCTTCAGCAAGCGAGGCGACCACCGATGATAATATAGAACTAGTCGAATTGAAGAGAAAAAACTACCGGTTGAGCAAAAAGATAAAAAATGTTGATAGCCAGCAAGAGGAAGTGTTATTAGGCCAAGGAAACAATCAAAGTGGGAAAAATTTTGACAAATTAGACTCGAATGTCAACAATTTAAAGGCAAACAGTGACCATAGAAAAATGTCTGGCAGCAAAAAAAGCCTCTGGCACAAAATTGACAACATTCTTGATCTAAATCTCAAGTTCGAGTCTGTCCAGCTTGAAAACGCATTCAAATGGTCTTATCTGGGCGTATCCAGATCAATATACATCAAGTACCTGCTCTATCTAATCACTTTCACGCTCACATGGCTCATCTACTTGATCCTAAATGGCCAAAAACAATTAGACATTGGTACAAGGTACGCTACAGTCAACAAATACGACACACAGTCCAACTGGACGATTTGGCTTCAAGTAAATGCTCAAACAAGTAGCTTGTTGGATGAGAACATTTTTCTGTTGTCTTGTATGGCAATTGTTTGCTTGATTTACGTGGTTATTTTTGTTTTTCTGGTGGTGATTGAATATCAGGAAAACGAGTTTAGAAGAGATGAGAAAAAACTGGCTGGCCAAGAGCACGAGACCAAGGTTAATTTTAAGCTAGCTGAAAAAGACCTGAAAGAGGCGATGGAAGAAGTGCTGGAAAAAGAGCGCGAGTTCACCCAATTACGCAAAAAACACGAACAAGACTCGGTGCTGGTAAACAAACTGAGACATGTGTACAAAAAGTGTGCCTATGGCACCGCCCTATTGGTCACACTGCTCATGCTCGCTCTCTGCTTCTTGCTTTTCTTTGGCAAACAAGTGCTTGTCTCGCAAACATCCCATTTTGTCTGGTTCACCCAAACAATCCTCCTTCTCTACTTGATCTATCCATTTCAGCTGCTCATACCAATCACTGTGGGCACTTGCCTGAGCTGTGCGTTCGAGTACTTGGCGCTTGGAAAACAATTTGCCAACGACTCGAACGCCTATCTCCACTCTCAAATGACAATATTCATTTTTGTAAAAATTCTGCTCCACTCTTCTCTGCACCTGGTGTCCGTGTACCTAAAGCTGAGCGTGGACTCGATAAAACGAGACACGTTCATGAAGTTGGCGCACATGAACAAGGCCCACATGGCATCGCAGCAAGACAAGCAAATATCGGAGCGCATGATCAAGTCCATAATGCCACCGTTGTTCACCCACGTGTTCGGCAAGCCCGAGGAGTTTAGGAAAAATGTGAACCGTGTTGACCAAATGAGACCCCTGTTCATCTATCCGGTGAGCGAGATCAGCATTTTGTTCGCCGACATAGTCGGCTTTACTCGCATGAGCTCCAACAAAACTGCCCAAGAGCTGGTCTTTTTGCTCAACGATTTGTACGCCAGATTCGACAGGCTGTGCGAGCAGGCCGGCTGCGAAAAGATCAGCACACTGGGCGACTGCTACTACTGTGTGAGCGGGTGTCTGAACGGAAGGCGAGACCATGCCAAGTGTTGTGTGGAAATGGGACTTTTGATGGTGAAAGAAATCGAAATTTTCAACAAGGACCACGACGTGGACGTGAACATGCGGGTCGGGGTGCACACGGGCAGCGCTCTGTGCGGCTTCATTGGCGGCAAGAGGTTCCGCTTCGACGTCTGGTCCAGCGATGTCACGCTCGCCAACAAAATGGAGTCGAGTGGCCGAGCTGGATGGGTGCACATATCCGAGGACACTTACAAAAAATTGGACGGAAAGTTCAACACAGAGCCGGGCGAAAACCAGTCCGGAAAAGCCACTTACTTTGTGGTGCGCGAGTCAAAGCGCGAGACCGTGGCTGACGCGCTCAAGCTAAGCGAGACCCAGAACTCGCGCAAAATGCTCGACCAAAGTGTCGAACAAAACGCCGCACAAGCTCTTGTCAACAACGAGCACTCTTTGAGCTGCATGAATGAGGAAAATTTGCTCACTTTGGCCGTCAAAGAAATTCAGTTCTTCCAGCCCGACACTAATTTTGTGACCATGCGTTTCGAGTCAAGCGAAGAGGCCCATTTTCAAACCTACCTAATGGGTCTTGGCACCGACAACACAACTTGGAGCAAAAAATTTTGGACAAGTCCGCGCAATCTGCTCCTATTGAGCATTTCGGTCGCTTTTACCATCAATTTGTGTGTGTCTAGCGCATTTTTTTTGTCATTTGTAGTCGCCACAATGACCCACTACAAACGCACCATCAACTACACCAGCCATTTTTTGAGTGTCCTCATTGTCTATTGTGTTCTTTTTGTCTTTCAGGTGGGCTTTCTGCTCGCCTTTTTCTTCTACAACCACAGGATATCACACTCGACAAAGAGCGACTTGTCCGACGCACCAAAGTACGCCAGAGCCAAGCTCAGAAAAAAAGTTCTCCTCAAATACGTACTTTTGTACGTGCTGTCATTTATTTTTCTGACCACCGTACCAATCTATCTACTTGGCACTGGTCTTCCATTCATACCCAATCTAAACAACTACCTATGGAGCTCTCTGCTCAATGACAACAACAATCACCAAAATAACAGCTACTTTGAGCCAACAAGGCGACTGAATTTGTTCGCTCTGTACCTTTATTTTGTCTACACCATTTCTTTGGTCAATTTTGGCTCATTTGTGCAACTAAGCTCTTTGTACAAGAGCTGTTTGGCTCTTGTTTTTGCGCTCATATTTGCTTTGTGTGCCATGTTGGGCATTGGCACGAACATCAATGAGCAAATTGAGGCAATCAACTCGCAATCAAATCAAACAGGAGATTTGGCGCTGGATCCAGTGGCGACAAGTTCGTTCAGCTTGTACAGCAGCATGTTCCTCAAAGGCTTTGTGGCTCAGAATGCTGTGGCCTTGGTGGATTTTGGACTGTTGGTCTTGCTCATTTGGATCATAAATAGACAAAGTGAATTGATACAGAGAATCAGCTTCAAATATGACCAGGAGGCGCTCATGAAAATAACCTTTGCCAAAGAGCAAAAAGACTTGGCCAGTTGGCTCATTGACATTGTAATTCCGTCTCATGTGATCAGCCATGTAAAAGAGAAAAAGCAGTACTCGATGAACTATGAGTGTGTGGGGGTGTTGTTTGTGAGTTTGTGTAATTTTTCGGAATTTTTCGAGGAATCCTATGAGGGAGGTCGCGAACTACTGCGGGTCCTCAACGAGATATCAATCGATTTTGATCGATTGCTCGACGAGCCCAAGTACAAGGAAATAGAGAAAATTAAGTCCATTGGTTCGACTTTTATGATAGCCTCGGGGCTAAAGCTGGACAATCAAAATTCCGACATCTCTCATTTGTACGACTTGGTCGATTTTGCGCTAGAAATGAAGGAAAAGCTTGAGTCGTTCAACCTTGAGGCCATGTCTGTGTGTCACTTTAAGTTTCAGATGAAAATGGGTTTTAATTGTGGTCCGCTGACTGCTGGTGTTATTGGAACTGATAGGCTATTGTACGACATTTGGGGTGATACGGTGAATGTTGCGTCGAGAATGGACTCTACGGGTCAAGCAGGACTCTTGCAAACGCCCGAAAAAGCTGCCAACTTGCTCGGAGATAATTATAAGTTTTATCAGCGAGGTCTGATTCAGATTAAGGGCAAAGATAAAATGATGACATATTTTCTGGATCCTAACGAAAATAGGAAACACAATCAAAATTAAATTAATTTTTATTCTTCTTAAATTTTTAAAAGCTCAATTTTTTAAACAATTCGTATTTTATAAACAATTAAAATCGGTATTTTAGTTTTGTATATGTTCGAATATTAGCTTATATTTATTGATGATAAATTAAACAATCAAAATTTTGAGGCTTGAGTGTCTTTTTTTCCAAATATGTTTTAGACTAGTACAAGCTGAATAGTTTTAGTCGAGTTGTTTTTTTTTTAATTCTAATTTAACCGATTCCAACTTGAATAATTATTTTTCAATAGATGTAAAGTTATTATTTGAATTATCTTTAAATATATTTTAAATTTTTAATTCATAATAAAATTTTTGAATTTTTAAAACTTTTATTTTAATAAAAATTATTAAATTCATTGAATGAAATAACAATTTAAATGTGATTAAAAAAAATCAAAGAGTTTTATTTTTTTGTTGGTTATAAAGATTGAGACAAGTAGAACGAAACATATAAAAAGATAAAAAACATAAATAAAGAAAAAATAAACATAAAGCAAAATTTTGATTTAATTAATGAGAAAAAAACATATAATCAAATTTATAGAATGATAAAAAACATAAATTCAAATCTAAATTTTTTTTAATTAGCACAATTATCCATTGTTTAACGAATTAATAACGATGTTAGATTTTTTCTCTGGATTTGCATGAATGCAATGTGTAAATAGACGAATTAGCTTTTTCAGGTAAATTTAAAGGTCATTTTATTTTTATTGGTTGAAAAATTAAATTAAAATTAATTTTTGTTTAAAAACAGATAAATTTTACAAACTGGAGAGTTTAAAAGGTTCTTTTAAAAAAATTTTGAATTAGACCAAATTTAGGTTAATTTTCGTCTCGTTTTAACTTTTTAAGTTATTTTTTTATATAATTTATGTTTTATCTCTTTTTGATTATTTTAGTATATGTTTTTTCTTTTTTTATGTTTTTATCTACCTCACCCAGAAAGATTTTATTAAATATATTTTAAGAGAAATTCAGAATCAAGACTATTCGCCTTAACTTTTGAATAAAAATTTAATTAAATAAAATTAAAATAAAATTGAGTAATTAAATAAAAATTACAATTTTTTTTATTATGAGAACACTTTTTACTCAATTAATTTTTTTTTGAATTTATTAAAATAAAATATTTAAATCAATCATGAGTTTTTTAGACTGTAACTAAAACAGGAAATCGGAATAAACTTGAGTTTTTTATACCTAAAATATGGGAAATAGCCTTTATAGTAGAATTGTGTGTGTTAGTCATATAAGCAGAGGATCATAATTTAAAAGACCACCGAGGGAGAAAAAATCTTTAAAATATTGCTGCAGTATATAAAAGACTTTTCATCATTAAAAAGTCAGGCCGGTTTCGATTCGGTAATAATTGCGGTGTAGAAGATCAACTCGATACAGAAACCTGCTTCAGATCAGAGCCGTTGTTCAAAAAGATACTGGAAAAGGAGATGAGTGTCTCCCATTTTATGATTTTTTTTTCCTTATTCGCTCCTTATGGAGCATAGGGTAATAGTATTCTGATCCAGTCTAGCGACTTTCTCAAATACCTATCACTTCTAATCCGTATATTACCATAACCAACGCGGCTTGAACACACATAAATGTTTCTGACATTCCAGGTTGCGACTCTACATCTATATTTCGCAGTAAATATACCACTTTTCTACTTGCTAGCTCCTCATAGGTTTTCAGTTTAAAGTGCCACCAATGGCATTTCTTTGGCCATTGGATTGTTACTACTACTCTCCTGAGTTTCTTTCTTCTTTTTTGATTTCTTTGTAACTAGATTTTATACTTGAGCGGTCAGATAGTTAGGCCTTCGCGCTTTTAGGGGAGTCGGAGTGTTAATGATTTTGTATTATCCCCTATTTCTTTTTTATATTTTCAATTACCGATTTTTCATACTAGAGGATTTGAACCCGGGACCTTTTGCATACTTTTTCTGTTCGAAAGCGAATGATCAAATTACTACACCACTCACTCGATCCTAATCGATAGAATGGAAAAAATTATGAAAATTAAAAAAAATTTAATTAAATTCTTTAAAATTTTATTTTTATTTTATTAAAAAGCAATTGAAAATTTTCATAAAACAAAATTCTTATAGTAATTAATTTAAAAGTAAAGTTTCTACGATTCTTTAGCCAGAATTTTCACATCTTCATTTATTTCTGTCAAAGTAAAAAGCTAAATAATTAAATTTTATATTGCATTCATATTTTAAAATTATTTTAATAACTGAATAGCGAATAGGTGTTTTTTAAAATAAAGTTTTGTTTTACCCCAATTTTTATAAAAAATTAACTCTATTTTATTAAAACATTTATCAATTTTAATACGTTTATGGCTTAAAAACTTTGTCAAATATTAAAATTTATTTTGTGTATTAAATATAAAAATTATGCAGTGGTCATTTTGTTTAGAGAATTTGAGATAATTTCAATCTTTTTCAAATCAGTTATCTTTAGTTTATAAAGTGCTTTTTTTCAAATAAATATTGATAAAAATATTTAAACAAATCTAACAACCCTTATTTAGGTAGCTATTTTATAATGGGCTATAATTTGAAAGAGTTTTTAGCTTTTTGAGCCTTTTGCTTTTGATAACATATTAAAATTTACATCAAAAAATTCTTCACAATCAAACATGAATTATAAACTTAATACATGTTAACTTAGTTTATAAGAACAATTAAAATAAAAAATAATTAAATATGTCACTGCCATTTTGTAAAATGATTTGGCAAGTAATAAAATTTTCCTTTTTACTTTAACCAGATATTTTAAAATTTCAAAAAAAATCAAAATAACTATTATTTAAAGTTTTTACCAAAAGTTAATTGACAATGTTTAAATCTTTATCCAACAAAAGTTTATTTTTATTTATATAAAAATTTGAGAATATACCTAAATTATACCTTAATTTATCATATATTTTTTCATTGAAAATATTACCATGCCATTTCAAGTCAAACTTCAACTCATCTTTCGAAAAGAGCAACTCGAAAGCAAAAGACCACTTTAGAAATCCCTAAATATGAACAAAAGAAAGCAATCGAACTTTCTTATGTGAATATGTACTTTATTTTCAATAGAATTTTATTTTTTACCAAGTATTTGCAAATTAATACATTTTAGATATTGACAGTGACAGATAAATTTAAGATTTTTTTCCAATGATTAAATTATTCTTAATATCTATTTATTCGTAGTATTTTTTAAGTATATTTTATTCAATTGCTAGGCTGAAAAGAAGGACTTGATTCATTCTGATCTGACTGAGTTTATTCTCTAAAATTGGTTAAATATAAGTATTCTGATTGATATTTTTTTGATAAACTTTTATTGAAGTAAAGTAATCTCTCTCCATAAAAAGATTAACAAAAATTATATGTAAAAATCTTATCATTTTTAAAAGACAATATCGCAAAAAATATATATTTAATTTGTGCACAAGTTTACCATCACAGAAAAATTATAAAAAAATTTCAATAATCAAACCAAAGCCCGTATATACTTTAAAATAAAATCTTTTCGGATTGTCATAATAAATTTTAACCAAAATAAAAAATTTAATATTATTCAAATAAAATATAAAAATGAAACGTAGTCACATTTCACTCTATTTCATTTTATGGTTATTGCCAATAAAAGTTTTGACCTAAATCGAATTTTTAAATATCTCTTTAGATAATGCTTCCGACGTATTCAGATCAAAACGGAAAGGTATACACTGCACCTAAGTCTCGTTTAAGAAACAAGCTATCGGGATACTTACGGTAAAACATTTTTAAAATCATCTAGATAAATTAAAGTATTTTTCCAAAGGTTGATTATTTCTGATCACAATACAAGAAATTTATTTTTTTTCCTTTTGCTAAACACTTCTTTCGCTTTTGTTGAGCTTGCTTATGGAATATGGACAAACAGGTTTGAATTAAAAAATAAAATTAAAAAAAATTTTTTATATTTAAAATTTAAGTTTAGGGCTTATATCTGACTCATTTCACATGTTTTTTGATTGTACAGCTCTGGTAGCCGGTCTCATTGCGTAAAATTAATTTTTTAATATTTAATTTTATCTAAATTTTAATAAAAGCTCTGTAATAGCCAAATGGAGGGCAAATGAACGATACACTTATGGGTATATTTTCAGAAGAAAATTAAAATAGATTTATTTACAAATTTTTAGATATGTCCGTGCCGAAGTGATGTCGGGATTTTTGAACGGAATTTTTCTCATATTTATAGCCTTCTTTATTTTCTCAGAGGCATTTGAGGTACTTTTCTTAGAAAATTTTTTAGAATTAAATAAAATAAAAAATAAATAAAAAAGAGAGTATTCGAGCCGCCTGAAATTCATCATGAGCGTCTTTTTGTTGTGTCTGTTTTGGGTTTTATTGTTAATCTAATTGGTATATTTGTGTTTAAACATGGTGGGGATCATGGTCATTCGCATGGTGGTGCAAGCCATGGTCACTCGCATGGATGTTCTAGTCATGGGCACTCTCACGACAATCACGGACATTCACACGAAACTGAGTCCGGAAGCAAAATTTTCGAAGGAATTTTTCTACACATTTTAGCTGATACAATGGGTAAGAAATTAATATTGCTTAAGAAAATAGCTTATTTAAAAAAAAAGGAAGCGTCGGTGTCATAATTTCATCTTTGTTAATCAGATTTTTTGACTGGCACATAGCTGATCCAATCTGTTCAATAATTATAGCTTTATTGATTGTTTTGAGGTAGATTTATTTAAATTTTTGTGAGAGTAAAACTTGAAAGCTTTTTGAATCAAGTGTCATTCCTTTACTCAGGGATACGGGTGGTATTTTAATGCAACGTCAACCGAAAAAACTTGATAAAAAACTTCCGAACATTTACAAACAAATTCAGGATATTCCTGGTGTATTGTCAGTTCAGGCGCCTCACTTTTGGACACTTTCATCAGACAAATTTTGTGGTGGAATCAAAATAGAAGTATCATTCAATTGTGATCCGAGATATGTGTCACTAAAAACCAGGTCATTGCTAACACAAGTAATTTTTTATCTTAATAATTTAGGCTTTTTATGATGCTTGTTACACTTGGGTTTTAATCTTGAAAATTTTACTGAAAAAATTACGAGAAAATGTTTAAAAAGATTATTTTCTCAAAGGTTAATTGCAATTAAACAACAGAATAAATTAATTTTAGATAAATTTTTTAACAAACTAATATCATAATGTCCCGTAAATTACTAGAATACATAAATTTGTAAATTTTACTGGTCAATAAGTTGCATTTTGCCATTCTTTGACCACAAAAAATCGAAAATTCAATCTGCTTTACTCAAACTTAAAATATTGTCTATCTTGAAATTGAGCAAAAGAACAATCTTTTACCAAGTCAAAGCTGTTCCAGTAAACAGAGTTTTAAGCTTCATAAATTAATTCAAATAACAAAGAGTGTGGTTACAAGATAGGTGATAACCTGGTCAGAAAACAGGGTACACATAATTCCTTCTGAAAATTGATTTTACAAATATAATAGAAAAAAAAGCCAAACATGATATTTATGTAATATGTTTTCGACATTTTTTTACACATCAGAACCCTGGGGTAATTAGTAAGTATTAGTAATTTAGACATTTTCTGTTTATTTCTTTCAATAAAACAATCAGATAAATTCATGAATTCCAATAAATTATGAAAGGTAATAAAAAGATTCGAAATTTCAAATGAAAAATTGTAATTGATTTTTTAAGAAAAGATTTTAAGTTGACTTTTTTTTCTAGTAATTTAATTTTAAACTAAGAAAAAATATGAAATTCATGTTACTAAATAAAGGCATGTATTTTATGTTGATGCAAAATATATCATTTGATATTAAATAAAAAAATAAATCAATTTTTTTTTATTTTTTTATTTTATTGCTTCAAAAAATAAAAAGAATGATATTTGTTTTCATACATTAGGTAAATATTTATTAAGTGATATTAAGGAAAAATTAATAAAAAGAAAAAATGCATTACTTTTTACATAACCTTTTGCCTTTTTCATAACCTCTTGAATTTTTAATTGAATTTTTCTTGATCTTCCTCTTGGTCTTTTTGCTTGAATTTGCAGACTAGAACTAACTAAAACTAGATTTTCAGCATTCATTTTGAAAAATCTGTGATTATTTATTTTTATTTATTTTTTTATCTGTACCGAGATATCCTACCTAATCAAATAAATAGATTTACACTTTTTTGCTTGTTGTTATTAATTTGTTTTGTAGCATTAAAACAAATTGTCACTATAAAAAATATTTAGCCATCAATTGTATTTTTTTTTGTTTAATCAAGGCGTTGAATTTGATACCATTTATTATTTGTTATTTAAAGCAGAAAAATAATATTTATATCATGAAAAAATATAAGCAATAAAACCTAGTTAAATCTAATACTTTATTTTTTAATTAATTTTGTAAAAAAATAAACTATAATTTTTTAAATTCAATTTTCAAGATTTTATCTAAAAATTCAACAAGCATGAAAGAATATCTAATTTTAATTTTAACCTTATTTAGATCGGAATCGAGGATGCTTTTATTCAAATCGATTTTCCGAGTAATCTCAACCTTTGATCTTTGTTGTGCATAGTTTTTTTGAGCTAAAACTATTCAACATCTAAATTTGATAGAATTTTGAATTTAAAATTTTTTAAAGCCGACTTATTTAAAATTTTGATTTAAAATTCTAAGATAAAAATCTTTGGGCAAAAAAAACCCTTTTTTAAGGGCAAAGTCTTATTTTAAATTATCTAGTTAAATTTATTTAAAAAAAATTTAATTTAATATAAAAATAAAAATTCTAAGACATTATTTTAATTCTTTCAATTGTTGAATCATCACTAACATTTTTATTCTCCAAACCTTGGTAGTCGCTAATCAAATTTTGTAATGATTCCAATGATTCGGCAAACAGACTAGGATCCATGCCTTCCACTTGAGTATAATGGTGTAGATGAGCCTTTCTTTTGTACAACTTATTAAACCTATCTTTAATAGTACCAAAGGTATCCTTGATGCATGTGTTGTTGGAGAGACATAGTAAAGAGTATGGTTGACCAAAAGCCGGTACTGAACACAGACCAGTTTTCCAGCCCTCTTGATTCCATTTAATAAAATTTAGCTGAGGTTTTAATTTTTCTATATTTCTTCTCATGTCACTTATTTGAACTCTGCCTCGAAGCATCAAGGCACAAGCCAAATAAAGACTTGACTTTGGATCACACTGGAGAAGTTGATTTTCTTTTTTGAACGCGTCGGAAAACATTTGCTCGATGCCTCGCACCTGTAGATTGACTTTTTCGCTTATATACAGCGGTGATAGAGATGACAAAAGATAGTGCATACGCGGAAAAGGAACCAAATTCATGGCTATCTCATTCAAGTCAACATTTAAGGATCCTTCAAACCTGGATGAACTGGTCAAATTTAGAAGCATGTTGGCCACGATGTTGTTAATTGAATCAAACGGTTTCTCGGACTTTTTACTGGCACTTGTGCTATTGGCGCTGGATATTACCGTACTGTTGTTATCTACCACGACTTTGGATGAATCTCTATTCCGGAGCGAGCTACTAAAGCTGTTTGTTCTACCAGTGGTGTGTGTGTTGACACAAACACTCTCAATTCGATTCACAATATTCACTAGTGATTGATTGTCCAGAGGCATGACACAATCGGCAAAATCTGTCAGTTGCTTCATGGCTAAGACACAGTTGTAGGGTGATGTGATTACGTCATCATCTATTGATGGATAAACTGCGACCACAAATCGGTGCACTTCGGGGTAATCATCGGCCACCGTTCGCAAAACAGCCGTGCCTAGACCACTTCCGGTGCCACCACCCATTGAATGCATCACAAAAAATGACTCCAATGAATCACACAATTCGGCGTTTTTTCTGATCAATTCCCGAATTGAGTCTTTGTACTTGTTGCCGTAGAACATGTGTCCGACAGCCCAGTTATTTCCAGCTCCAGATACATCGGTGACATATTGCCGATGATCGAATACTTCATTTAAAGGTCCTTTCATGATTTCGTTGACTACACCTTCTTCCGTGTCAATTAGTACTGCTCGGGCTCTCAAATTGCGGATTTTTTCGCTTCCAGTTCCAACCGGGACTTCGCTAGTTTCATAATACGAGGTCGATTTTGATCGCACATCAACGTTCCGGAAAAAAGTGCTCAATGCTTCATCGAAAATACCTTTTTTGTTTACGGCAGCGTGTTCTCTCAATGCCAAATCCCAAAAACGACAACCGATCTGATTTCCGCATTGACCTATTTGTAAAGTTATATTTTGGGTCATTGAGCTTTTTTAAACCCAATTTAATTTTTAATTAAATAAAAAAATTTAATTTAATGTTTTTTTCGAAAATTCTTTACTAACTTAACATGATTTTTTAAATTAAAAAAATTAGAAAATTTACACTTCATAATAAATTTTGGATTTAAAAAATAATTAGTTTAAATTATAAAAAGTTATAACCTAAAATTTTCACTAAAATTCATTAGAAGGATTATTAAAATGAATACAACTGTTGAGCATTGAAGAAAGTTTTTAAGAAAGTTTATTTATCTTCAAAAAATTTTATCTAATTGAAAATCAATTGTTTTTTTTAATTCATATATAAAACTTTATTTCAAAAACAATCCTAATAAATGTCATATTAAAAAAAATTAATTATTTAAAGAAGGTAATAAAGGGCAGAAAGTAAAAAAATAGTCACATAGCAAATACTTATTGAAATGCATAAAACAGAAGACCAAATACAAACTGTTTAAAAAATGCAGTGATACACAATTCGCCAATTCAAGAAAAAAACCTTAAGTGTTTGGATTGAAATCTTTCTAAAATATGGTGAGTTCAAAGAAATTGAAAGAAAGAAAAATATTAAATTTTTTCAAAAAAAGGATTTCCTATCATGAAATTTAATTATTAATTGAAGGAAAATACAAAGACCATAAACGCTTTGCTACTTTCACAAAATGAAAAAAAAAAAAATTTTTGCCTAGCAAAAAAATTAAAGTTCAATTTTTTTAAAGGTTTAAAAAATTCAGTATTTAATTTAATCTTCATGCTCCTAATTTTTTAATATTATATTATATATTTTTTAAGCCTTGAATTCGAATAAAAATCAAGTTTTTTAAGTTAAATGCAGAACTTTTTATTGATTTTTGCCAAATATTAAAAAATAAAAAACATCTTTCAATTTTTAGCGCTGAATCAAATACCTAATTCTAAAAAGTAATTTTTATTTCTCACAAAAATCTTGATTTTAATGCTGACCCAACATATATTTAGAGCAATTTTGAAGTTAATAAGCTCAGTTTTTTTAGCTACATTTCCGAAACACAGTTATCATAATAAAAATTATAAAATCTCAAATATTGGTTGATTTCTATATAATGATTTTGAAACTTAAAATTAATTAAATTGAAAATTTTCATTATTTTATCATATTTTTTCAAAGTAAATTTTATTAAAAAGTATAAGGATTTGATTACTTCGATAAATAATAACCAAAAAGTACATATTTTATGAAACTAATGAGAAATTTTATTTTTTAATTCAGTATTTAGATAAAAAATTTGACAGCAGTGGGATTTGAACCCACGCCAGTATACACTGACCAGAACACACATTGTAAGTTATATTGCAAACTTGAGTCTGGCGCCTTAGACCACTCGGCCATACTGTCTTGATATATTTGAATCGAAAAATTGATTTTCAATATGAAGATTCTTCTACAAATTTATTCATTTAAAGCTGGAAAAATATTTTAGAATTTTTTTCTTGTTAAATTTTATTTAAAAACTAATATTGAATTTTCCTTGAATTTTTAGAAATTAAATTAATCTTTTTTTCGATCATAGTAGTGATAGGATAAAAGCAATTCAATTTTTTTTGAATTAAAAATTAAAAATTAAAAATTTCCTTTTTATTTAAACTGATAAGATCTTATAAAAGATTTAATCATTTATAATATTTTATTTTATGATTTAGAATTTAATGTTAAATCTAATTCATTTTAAAACTAAAAGATATCAAGACAGTATGGCCGAGTGGTCTAAGGCGCCAGACTCAAGTTTGCAATATAACTTACAATGTGTGTTCTGGTCAGTGTATACTGGCGTGGGTTCAAATCCCACTGCTGTCAAATTTTTTTTTGTTAATCGAAATTTCTTTTGTTGCTTTCTACAAGTATTGAAAATATTTATATCATTAATTAGCAGTCGATTATGATTTAAAGCCTTTAGTTTAAACCAAATAGCTTAATTTCTTAAAAATAATTTATTTTTTAACAGAATTCAAATCTTATCAAATTAAAATTAAATTTTTTTAATTAATTTTATTTGAATACCAATTTCAATAGTGTCAAATATACACATTTCAAAAAGTTTTAATTTAATTTTCAAAGTCTCTTCTCATCAAATTTGCTGTACTGACCCTTGATTCAGTTCTTGGGGTTTCACTTCTTGAGGAACCATCAAAACCAACATTTGATACAGAAGCTATAGTTGACTCACGCCTGTAATTTTCTTCTGAATCATCAGTTGGCTTGGAAATATTGCTATACTTTTGTGCCGAATCATTTGTAATTTTTTCTTGTTTTTGCTCTATACTTTTAGGTCTAGGTGTTTCTCCTAAATTTAATATTGGTCCCAATTTCGATGCAACATCTTGAAGCTTATTTAAAAAAAATTTATTTGATTTTTTTAATGAAAATTATTTATTAATACTTCAGGATCAATGTCTTTTCGCTTTCCTTGAATGATAGAATCAAAATTTTTACGAAATTCAATCAATCTAGACACTGCTCCTTGCCTATCACCTTGATTGTACAAAAAAACTGCAAAATTCAAATTTGTATAAACATTATCTCTTAAAAATAATCAAGAATTTAAATTTTATTAAATTTAATTTTTTTTAAATTACCCATCTAAAGCCAAAGAATGTTCATATGCTTGTTTTGCATTAACAGAATCTTCCAAATGGGTCAATGCAACTTAAATTAAAAAAATTAATTTTCCAAAGTCAGTTTTTGAATTAAATTTTACCAGCAATTAATGAATAAATTAATGGTTCTTTAGGTCGAAAATTGACAGCAGAATTCAAATATCTGAAAGCTGAAGCATACTGTTGCATTGCTAAATGAACCAAACCAAGATTGTACAAAATTTTCCATTCAAAAGGTGACAAGTATGTTGCTCTTTTTAAACAGCTTATTGCCTGTACAAAGAAAAATATTAGTGCTTTGATTTTTATTTAAATTTTTTAAATTAAGAATTATTAAACGTCATTAATTAAACACATTTTCCATGTCGCATTTTCATTTAGAAAAAGGGGAACTTTAAAAATAAGATAAATAAATACCTAAACGAACTTGAACAAAGGCTTTTAAGTAAAAAAATGAAAATACTTTTTTAACCTAAAGCTTTATGGAATAAAATTGAGAGATTAAAAAAAATCAAAATTTGATTCATTTAATTTTACTTCAATTGTAGACAAAAATTAAAAAAACTTGTAAGTCAAGACAAAATTTAATTAAGATACTAAAAAAATATGCCTAAGTCTTATACATTAGAAAACCTTTACAAATTATAAATAAGATCAGATTTGATTATTATTTTCCATGCCTAAACTAATTCTCATAAACTAATATTACATGTGATTTGAAATTCAGCAGCTCGGTCTATTCTAAAATAAAATATGATATTCCTTCCAACATTTTACACCACTAGATCTGAGTCGTGCAATTTATAAATATCTAGTACGTGTCCCTCACAATTTTAACTCTTAAAAAGGAGGAAAATTATGGGCCATAAATAAATAAATAATAATTTTAAATCCTTCATTTTAGTTTTAAAGTAGATAAAATAAAAGTTAAATAATAAAAAAAATTAAATAATTTCTTTTTCTTTCTAAATAAAAATTTGGGAATAAAAAAATGCGATTTTTAAAACTTTAAAAAGCTAATTGAAATTAAAAAAAAAATTAAATTATTGTTTACCCAAATATATATGTGATATGACAACATCTTTGTCGATGTCACTCAATTAGATAACTAACTTAATCACAAAAGTTCAAAGTAAGAAGTATGATAAATAGCTACTACATAACGTCTAACAGATAGTTTGGATACACTTTAAAAAAATAAATAAATTTTTACCGCTACAAATTTTTTCTTTCCAAAAAAGCACATTCCAATATTATTCCATAGCCTTGGACTCTCAGGAGCTGTATCGGCAGCTATTCTATACTTATTCAAAGCAACATCATGATCATTATGTATTTGGATCATGTTGCACACGGCCAATATTGACTTATAATAAGTTGGATTGTAAGTTAATGCATTGCCCAAGGCTTCAAATGATTTTTGGAATTGTCTTTGCTTAAATTTTTAGATTAAATTTAAAACAATTAAATTTTATTATGTTCTAAATTTTACTTTCATGTAAAGAAGACCTAGAGTAGTCAAAATTTCACAACTTTCTGGATTATATCTATAAAAAAGAAATTCTTAAATGTTCTTAAAGAAAAACTTGGAAACTCACTCTGCGGCTTTGACTAAAATTTCAATGGCTGCATCAGCATTGTTTTCTTGAATAAAAACTTTTGCCATCATCAAAAACGATATTTCACTTTTTGATAAATTAATGGCTTCTTTAAAATATTGTTTAGCTTTTTCACTTTGTTTCAGATGCCAAAAACAAATGCCAATATTGTGCTTTATTTCCCAGTCTGATGGAGCTTTTTTGAGGGCTTCATTAAAAACATCAATGGATGCCTTGTGTCGACCAAGCAGAAAAAGAGACCTAGCGACTTGTTTTAGATTGAGGACATTTGCCGGATTAATGACTGAACAAGACTGGAAAAGTTCGAGAGATTCTTGAATTCGACCTTCTTGCCTCATTATTAAAGCTGTTTAAAAAATTTAAAATATAATTTTTTTAAATTTTTCTGTGATTTACCATGGACATAGAGGGCATATTCACAATTTCCATTAGTAAGAGTGACTTGTTCTTTTATTAAGTCCTTACACGCTTTGAAATCTTTACGTATATAGAAAAGATGCAAAAGCCAATTGAGGCTTTCTAAACTGGGAAGCTTTGGAATTTTTTCCGCAGCTGAAGTAGAGTCATTTTTACTAGCCATTGCTAGAAGTTGAAATAAAAATAAAATTTAATTTATGAGAGTTTGAGATCTTTAATTATTAACATGTTTCCATGGCATCTGAAAGATAAGTTTTATAAAATAAAATAAATTCTTAATTCAGACAACATTGATTCTAAATAGTCTTCATCAATTCTTTTCGGTAATAAATAAATTATCTAGCCGAAGATACGAGTTGAGGAGAAATAGCTATTGTCTTACTCGTGAAAGAATAAAGAACTGTCTTCCGAGATTTAACTTTTTAAGAAATAGAGTCGTAAATGGATGGAATTAACTCCCGGAAGATGAGGTAAATGCAAAGAGCCTATAGAGCGTAGTATAAACTGCAGCTTAGATAACCTCTAAACCTCTAAATCAACTGGCATAAAATATATGATCAACAAAGAAAATTTGTCTTTTATGAAAAATGTAAAAAAAAACGAATTGTATTGTGTTTATAACTTTTACATGGTTTTTGATGAAATTTCTCTATAAAATGCTAAATAATGCAACAAACATGCTAAATATTAGATGAGACTTTGCAAAAACTCTGCAATTAAACTGCGCAGTTCAATTAAGTACTTTTTAATGACGTGCGTTTTACTGCAAAATTGCAGAGTTTTTTCAGAGTCTAAGATAAAGAATGAGAAATAGATAAAGAAGTTTTTCCAATTTAATTCAGCAAAGTCTGTAATAGCCCGCTCATGGTCTAAAGGCGTCAAAATGTTGGTATAAGTTAACTTACTAGAGTTTGAACTAATATTAATAAACCAAAAATATTAATTAGCTTTAAATTATTACTAATTTTCATCTCAAAATTCTAAAATTTGATCAAAATCAAAAAAAAATTTTTTTGTATAAATAAAAAAAATAATTTTTTAACCTTTGAATATATTTTTTAAATTTATCATTTGTCAAACTTCTCTGAAAATGAAAATGATAAATTTTATCAATAATTTTTGATTGGGTTTTGCAACCAGATTTTCTTAAAAAGCATTTCATCTCATGCCAAAGCATCTCGATAGAAAAAAAGTCTAATTCCTTTTAGTTTATTATTAATTAAAGATTAATAATAATTTTAAATTATTATGATTTAAAAAATTTTATTATATTAAATTTTTCTCTAAAAAAATGTTTGATTTTAAAACTCTTCTAATAACTTAGAATTTGAATTCTATTTTTATTTTAAAATATTGATTTAGTTGTATTTTCATTAGAAAATTTTACCGAAATATGTGTAATCTTATGTAAATTAATTTAAGAAAGGGTAAGAATTTTATTTTTTCAAAATAAAACTCATTCAATTTTTGTATTTCGCAGCCAAAAACCTCATTTTTATATAGTAAGCATTTTAAATTTTTAAAATTGTCTTTTAATTGCGTTGTTTAAAAGAATATATTTCGGTTTTCTCTAGTTGTGTTTACCAGTCTTCACTTAGATTATGGCCACTCATCATTCTTTTTTTCGTTTATGAACCAGTTTACTAGTGACTAAACTAAAGAATTTTTATTTAGGATAATTGGAAAATTTTTGTATCACAATTTAAAAAAATTATTAGTTATATTATTTAATAATTATGTTTATTTAATCAAAATACAAAAATATTTATGTGTTTTTATCTTTTATAACTATCCCTTGTAGACCCTTTGTTATTATTAACTCTTCAAGTTTTTTTTTTTGTTGTTTTTGTTTTTCACTTTAATCTAATCTTCGCCCGAATTAACTATTCAATATTAATAAAAATCATTGAAACTGGTTTTTATTGGTTTTCTAACTATTGATATTGTCCATTTAGACCCATTCCATTTATGTGATAATGAGATTTTTAAATGCACTTGAATCTAAATTGAATAACTACTATCATCCTTCAAAAAAAGATAAGAACCCTCCCAATTTTGGTTTAAATGCTGTGAATTTTTTAAATTTTTAATTAACGGTAGATCTCGCAAATTTTGTATCAAGTTAAGAAATTTAATAAATAAAAAATAAATTAAATAAAGAAAAAATTATTTTGAAAGTAAGGAGAGACAAAAATTATTATATTAATAAGATAATTTTTAAATAAAAAAACAAATTAATAAAAAAATTTGACAGCAGTGGGATTTGAACCCACGCCAGTATACACTGACCAGAACACACATTATAAGTTATGTTGCAAACTTGAGTCTGGCGCCTTAGACCACTCGGCCATACTGTCTTGATATCTTTTGGCTTTTGAAATAAACTATATTATTTCTTTTTTGTCAAAATAAACTAAGGCATATATAGATTATGAAAAAAACAAATAAAAGCACACGTTCACTCTTACATTCCATTGTAGAATATGTATAATTAGGTAAAAATTCAAGACTTTTTTATTCCGAAATTAAATCAAATTTAGATAATTTTCAATGAAATTTTATAAAATAATCAATGAGCCTACAAAGTAAATGTCTTGCATTCTAAAAAGAAAGATTGAACTCAAAATTAGAAGCAGTGTTATTAGAAAATAGAGTTTTAAGTTAGGTATAATCAAGAATAATTTTTTTGAAACTGTTTTCTGAATAAAATATTTGTAGGTTTTGATTATCAACGTTTGAGAAAGGGTTGAAAGCTCACTGAAATTCAAAATTTTAAAGAACTGGTCTGGAGTCAACAATACAAAGACAAAATTTTAATGATTTTTTTAATGATTTGATTTCCATTAATGCTTTCGATTCGCGTTTATATCATACCTGTCATATATCTTCAAATCCGAGATCTTTTTTTGAAGTTCAGAGCACAAAAGGAAATAGGAATGGTATTTCATTCAAAGGATCAAATATGATTTAGATTCCTTGAAAGAAAAGAAAATAAGACTTTTATTAGAAACAAAAAAATGACAACCCAAAATTAAAGAATGAAAGAATGGAATTTTTAAGGTAAAAGTAATCGAAATTGTAATCAAAATAATGGCAAATAATATTCTGGTCATTAAATTTCGGATTATGAATAAATAAAAATGGCAAATAAAACTTTGAAAAATAATACTAAAACTTTGATTTTTAGACTAAATTAGATTCTCCGTGCTAAGTCCAAAAATAAGCTTTCTTACGCTGTCAATATTTTAATCAATGTAATCAAAAATGTTTATATGTAGTCAATCGATATTTTTTTCGAAAATTAATCATATGAAGATTTTTATGACATCTCAAAGCTGTAAGATTATATTAATTAGCTGACCCCACTTATTTAAATAAAAAAGATTAGTTTTTATTGGATCAAAATTGTATCTGGTGTACTGCAAATAAAAGTGAATTCGGAAATTTAGAAAAAAACTTTTCAATAACAGATCCAAGACTTAATAATGCTTAAAACTAAATATTTATTAAAAAATTTTCCTTTTGATATGTTTTGATATTGAAAAACTTGTCTAAAATTAAATCAACCGATTTTTTTAAACACCGTTCTAAATTTTTTAAGATCTATTTCTTTTTTTTTGAAATTCTAATGCATAATTTTTTTGTTGAAAAAGTTCGTTTTTTTAATCAAAAACATAGATTGTGCTTTGGAATATTAATCAAAAAATTTTCCAAAGTTCGCTTAATAGTAAGGGTTTAGCTTCAGATGATCACGCACCCAAAAACATGTGCATCGAAAAAGAGGTGTATATGGTAGTATTAAATTAATGTTGGTGTATTAAAAAATCTTTATTATTATCTCATTTTCAAATTATCTAAATTAACCATATTAATTATTCAATTTGATCCTTTCAGAATATCTTAAAATTGTTTCTTAATTCCGTTGTTTAAAAGAATATATTTAGGTTTTCACTATTTGTTAAACCTTTATAAATCTTTAGTCGGATCAATTCTAGACTATTCTTTTCCTTGCTTGATTTCATTTTTAGAAAAAAACATCAAAAAACTACAAGCATTAAGAAAAATTTCAGAATACAGCAGTAAGATATATCCTCAGATCAAAATATGATATGACACTCACTCCGACATCATGCATCAAGAGGTTTTCAATAAACTTAAATTACTAACAGTCTCGAATCGACTTTTTGAGTTTGAGAGATATGTTGGGACAAGACTGAGTCATTCAATTCCATTGGTTATCAGACTAGTGGATGAATACAAAGCGGGTTTCGAATCAAGATATATCGAATATCGATCTCCATTGTGTAATTGCTAACTTACTATTTCTTCTTTTTTTCCTGAAGCCTCAACTATGTAAACATGTGTAGCACGCTAAATTAAATTTCAGTATTTCTTTTAAATTTCAGTTAATTTTACCCAATTTTACTTAATTATTTTGATTTTTTGATTTTATTTCATTTAACCTTATCTTTATTTTTATTTTATTCTGTAGGAGCTTAAGCTCGGTACAGTAAAAAAAAACAACATTTGCATTCACCTTTAAGTCCTCATTGTTGACGGTCGGCTCATCTTGACTACTAGCTCGATTTGAATTGAACGCGGCCAAAGTCGAAATCGAAAAAAAAAAGAAAAGAAAAAGAAAACTACAAAAAAAAATAAATGAAAAATTGAATAATAATTATCGTATATAATAATTACAGTGGTGATTTGACACGTGGTTCTGAGATAAAATTACGTAATTAACGTTAATTTACGAAATTTTATGTAAAAAAATGTAATTTTACCGTATTTTACGTAAATTACTTGTTCTCGAAAATCAACGTAAATTTACCAAATTTTTACGTAAAATTTGGTAAATCTAAAAGGGCCAAAAAAGACCATTTTTTTCATTTTTTAATAAAATTTTTGAAAATATTTGAAAAAAAAAATTTACCATATTTACGTAAAATTACGTAAAGTTTTATTTTTTTAAGTAAAAAATCGTAAAAAAAAGTAAAAAAATGTTAAAAACAGTAAAATTTTCTTTAATTCTTTTATTTCACTTTTAAAAATAAAAAAAAAATTTTTAAGTAAAAAATCGTAAAAAAAAGTAAAAAAATGTTAAAAACAGTAAAATTTTCTTTAATTCTTTTATTTCACTTTTAAAAATAAAAAAAAAATTCAATTTTTATTTGTTTTTTGAGTAATTAACCTATATGTTTTTAAAGAGTTTGCAGCCTTATTCCAGGCTACTTGCTTTCGAAACAAATTTTATTTTATTTTCTAATAATTTTTTAATTCAATTTTGTTCTTAATGGTTTTAAAAATTATTTTACTCTTAATTGCGAGGAATTTCGAGTGATCTTTTTTTCATAAAAATTCATATAAATTAGTTTTAAAAAAATTGATTCGATCTTAGACAAATTATTTTCGACATCAGAACATATAAATAGTTAAATTTTTATTAAAAATAGAAAAAAATTAAATTTAAATCATACTAAATTTTCATATAATAATGTGAGCAAACATTGATTAAAATATTGACAGCGAAAGATAGCTTATTTTTCGACATAGAACGAAGAATCTTATTTAGTCTTAAGATCAAAGTTTTAGTATTATTTCTCAAAGTTTTATTTGCCATTTTTATCTATCCATAAGTTCGAAAATCTTTTCCTGATATTTGCTGTCAATTAAAATCTCATTTTTTACAAATTTTTCAAATGTTTCATAATTTGAGAGCTTAAATTATTATGAATTTTAATTCAAATTATTTAGTTTTTTTCACCAAAATAATGTGATCAACAAAGCATTTACAAAATTTTTTAAAAGACAATGGACGACTGCATTATTTTGATCAAAATAAAAAAATTAAAAGTACCATTGAAAATTTTTTTTCCTTTTGGATAAATCGTAGCTTGGGCAACTCAAATATTTCTTCATAGTTCATTTTTTCCTCAATTTCATAATAATGTTCGAGTAAAAAATGCTCTATTGATTGTAAATTTTTGACTCTTAATTTGTGTATGTTCTTCATCAGTTTTCTTTTGACTATCAAGCGCAAACCTTTTAGGCAACCAAAATTTTTGAATGAGTCATTTGATAATTGATCTAAATTTTGAACCTCAAGAAAAATTAAATTATTTTTAAATAATGGCACTTTGGCTGAATTAATAGACAAAAATTTCAAATTAGGTAAGTTAAAAAAACAAAGATCGGTTGTGTAAACATCACTGTTATCTAATAAAATTAAACATTGAAGATTTTCCGTATAATTCATTGAAGATAAACGAAATAATGGGTTTTTTATAAAATTTTGTAGACTAAAAAACTCCAATTTGGGTAAATCAAAAAATGCATTTCTTTCAACTGAAAAAATTTTGTTTTTGTTTAATTCTAAAATGGACAGATTTTTTAAACCTTTAATAGATGATTCACTAATTGATTCAAAATCGTTTGAAATAAATTTTAAACAATTAAGATTAGGTAATTCATGAAAAGCATTTTTCCCTAAGTTAAATATATTTGAATAGCTGATTTCAAGATAGCTTAAATTTGTCAAGCCACAAAAAAATTCTTTTAAAATTACAGTACAACCAATTCCTTCTATGAATAAAGATTCAAGACTATTCAATCCGTTGAAACATTTGTCTTTGAACAAACATTCTTCCTCTACTTGAAGAGAAAATTTCTTTATTCCATTTAACTCAGAGAATACATTCTCTTCGATCTCTTGAAGACTGTTGAACTCAAAATCACAATGAGTCAATTGATTTAAATTTATTAAATTTTTAACAACTTCAAAATCATATTTGTCGAAACTTTCTATAAAATTTCGCTTAATTTCAAATTTTTCTAATAAATTGATACTGGAATCTGACAAGTCAATTAGCCCTTCTGAATTGTTAGTCCTATTTTCAATCAAATTTCTGAACAAGTTTAAAACTATAACGTCCTAAATAAGCAAAGTAATTTTTGAATTAAACTAATATTAAATTTATTTTGACCATACTTTTCCTGTCAGTAAAATTTGTCTCTTAAAACCGATTTCCTTGTTAAAGTCTTTTCTAAAAATAAAATTTTTAGATTTTTTAAATAATTTTCCTTCAAATAATTACTTCAAAAATTCGATCACATTTTGGTCAATGAATTGATTAATAGTTATCAAAAAACCAAAAATATTCGAATGAAAAATTTTTAGATCGATTTTAAAGTTTGTTCTTGGTACAAAAAAGCAAAATATTTGTTCTTGATAAAAGTTGAAATTTGATTGATTTTTTGAATTTTCAAGAGTTGTGGCTATGATGCTTTGAATTTTGTTTAAAAATTTGCTTCGATATAAATTTATGACATCAAGCTCGCATTGGGATGATAAAATTAATTTTTCTGCTTGAATGTCAATTTCATTTTTCAAATTTTCATAATATTCTAAATAATTTTTTCTGAATTCGATCATTTTAATAAGAATGAAATTTAAAAAAATTAATTTTAATTTTATAATAGAAAAAAAACATCTTTAACATCAACTGGCCAAAAGAGCTGAAATGTGTATGAAAAATATTTATTTTAAATTTTAATAAAATATGTAAAGATTCTAATTTTAATAATATTTGTTAATCTTTTTTGTCCTCTATCTTCATGACTCTAATTTGGGTTTAAATTATTTTTAAAATTTGCTTTAAAATAATTTATTAGATTCAATTGTAAAGAGAAAGAAAATAAATAAATGATTTGCAAATAAATGCAAATAAAATAGATTTTTTATTATGAAAGATAATTCAAAAGTTGGCGCTTACCAATTTTGTGAATTTAACATCAAAATATGTGAATTAAAACTTCAGATCAGAATGAACTTCAAATCATCTATTTAAATAACTAAATTCTGTGAATCGAATTTCAAAAACGAATGCAATCTAATTTATCTTTCAGTTCGCATTACCCGGTAGCACACCAAAATTTATTTTAAATAATTTAATAAATATAATAAAATAGTTTTTTCTTTTAATTATTTTTTTGTATATTTCTCGTATCCTTCCAATCAACACATTGTTCATCAGCCCAAAACTTTCCTCTAAATGCATCACAATTTTCAGGAAGCAATGCTAGAAAAACTGGTGTTTTTGCGCCTTTTTAAATAAAACCAAACAATTACATATCTAAAGTATTAAATTTTCTTAAAACCTTCTTCAGGAGTTAAAGGCCCAGTATAACTAGTCATATCTGTGGCACAATAGCCGGGTGTGCATGAGTTAACTACAATATTTTTTCTTCCATCGTTGTCAAATAAAATCTGTTGAGCTTCAGTCAAAAGATTCAAGCCAATTTTAGACATAGCATAACAATTTGAAGTTAAGTTTTTATGTTGTCCAGATTTTGCCAACCTTATGTAGAATAAAATTACTTTTTTTTATATAACACAATAATTTCAACAAACTGGATGTATTCGTCCATCAATTGAATACTTTCTTCGATTGAAAATGTTTTTGATAGGATTCTATCTATCAAATTCTTGTCCTTTATGTTTGATAAAAAACCTGCCCGACTTGATACGTTCACCACTCTTGCGTTTGGTCTAAGTAATGGGAAAAGAGCATTACATAAATTTAATGTTGATGAAAAGTTAACTCGAATTGTGTTAATGACTTGGTCTATTTCAGATGTAAAATCGTTTTCCTTACAATTTTTTATAGGCAAAAAATTTATTTATTTTTTTTTAATTACTCTATGATGATAAGCAATGGCTGCATTATTGATCAGAACATCAAGACCATCATATTTTTCTTTGAGATAATGTGAAAAACGCTCAATACTATGCGAATCTTCAATGTCCAACTGATGAAAATTAACACTAATGCCTTCGTCTTGGAGATTTTTCACAGCTTTTATTCCAAGGCTTTCATTTCTTGCTAAAATTTTAATATAAAAAGAAAAAATCGAAATTTTTATTTTTAGATGTAATACCAGTGAGGTAGACGATACCATTAAATTTTTTCGCTAGGCTTTTCACAATGGCAAAGCCTATGCCTTTATTTGAACCTGTTACAACGGCCACTTTTTTAAAATTTTGCATTTTAAACTATTCTTCTCTTAATATTTTTAAAATGCACAAATAGAAATTATAAGAAAAATAATTATAATTAAGTTTTTAATTTTAAAATTATATTATCATCTAAGTTTTTGCTAAATTTTTGACTTTACAAGTTTACGATTAAATATTAATGATCATGCCCAAAAAAAAATTTATTATATAATTTACTGGAAAGACATATTTTCAAGTTATGCAAACCAAGTATAAAAAAATTAAGTTGAATGCTTACTATAATAATATTATTTATAATTTTTATCATTAAACGAGTCCTCTTTAGTTTAAACAAAAATTTATTAAATTTGTAAAACTTAAAGAAATAAAATATATTATTAAAAAGAATAAAAAAGATTTTTCAAATTTTTAATAAGAAAATAAACTAAAGAAAAATCATGTTTCTTATTGATGACATTTTGGTTTTGATGTCAAAATTAACTTGTCAAAAATTAAATCAACCGATTTTTTGAACACCCATCAAAATTTTTTACGATCTTTTTTTTTTAAATTCTAGTGCATAATTTTTTTGTTGAAAAAATTCCTTTTTTTTTCATCAAAAACCTAGATTGTGCTCTGGAATATTAATCATAAAATTTTCAAAAATTCGCTTTATATTAAAGGTTTAGCTTCAGATGATCAGCAATATAAATGCATGTTCATCGACACGAAAAAGGGGTGTATCTTTAAGACTTTATTGAAAATAACTACAAAAAATTAAAGGCTCAATAAAATTGTATAAAACTGCATTTTTCATTTTTCAACTAACAATTTAAAATAATTAAAAAATATACAAAAAAAAATTCAAAAATTAAAAAAATAATTAGCTAATTAACATGAATAAATTCAACCAGCTTTCCATTTCACCATTCATCCCATACCAAATAATGTCGAATCAACACCCACAATTGTAGAATCCATAATTTTTTCAATCTCCAAACCAATGTCACAATTTTTATAATTGTTTCTACTACCCATATACAGTAGACACAAAAACCAATAAATACAAAATATCAATTTTTCCAATCAAGATTGATATCGACAAAAATAGATGTAGAGACTATCGGTTTCCACACAAATAATCAAATTAGCAAATTAAATAATAAAAATATCTAAATAATTAAAAAAAAATAAAAACTTGTTCAAATAAAATGTAAAAAAATAAATTTTTATTTCATAACAATAGTTTTTTAATAATTTAAAATCATTGTAATATTCTTTTTTATATTTACAGGTTTTTAATAAAAATAAAAATATTTTTTTTTCTATCTGGTAATAAAAGTAAATACCCAATTTAGCTAGTGAAATTAAAATTCTGATTAATACGATTTTAAAATTGAAAATTCAAAGATTCATTTATAGCAAAAATAATCAAACTATAAAAGGATGTTTCAATTGAATTTATAAATTTCTATTAAATTTTGCAATTAAAAATTAAAAATTTGCCTAAAAAATCAATTAATTAGTAGTAAATTAGAGATAAAAAGTTTGAAAATATATAAGCAATTGACTCAGACACTGGTCCTAAGCACGAAGATGACCACATTTGCATTTGATTCTTTTTCTGCTCTTGAGCCAAATCGAAAGTTGAAAATCTACAAACATGGATTTTGTCTTTAGCTTAAGCTTTCTCTCTTGGAATAGCCCTTTATTACTCGGTAAACCATGGTCTTCTGACCTTTCTTTACCCATGTTGATTGTGTTGGTAATGCATGTGTTAAAGGAAAAAAATGTGTTGTGAAATGGCTTTCTGATAACTGTGTTGATGCTATTGATGACAAAATTTTGAGTTCTGTGTAGACAAAATTTCCGACATCGAAAATATCTATTGGCTTCTTCATGAGTTAAAAATGAAAGTTATTTGACAGAAAATTAATGGATTCTCAAAACCTTCATTGCGAGCATATCATCAATTGATATTTGGCCTTCTCAAAATTTTCCAACTTCTTTACCAATAACAACAGCACAGTCATCGGAACCTCTTTCATCAGGGAAAAGTTAAGGTAAAGAAAAGTCAAGAGACTTAGGGTAACAGAGGAACAAAAAGCAGAAAAAAGAGAATTCAGTGACTAAAAAAACAACTTTTTAATTTAAAAATATACAAAAACAAAAAATTGAATGATTAAACATTTTTTTTTAATTTGAATTTTTTTAGACATGATTTTTGCATTAATAACACCGAGCTACGAATCGAATTTGGTATTTTTTTTAATCGAAACAATAAAATATATTTTTTCATTTTCTTATCTGCTCAATTTGTAATGCAGCATCAAATGCATAATTAAAAAAAATATTTTTAATTTTTCGACAGAATCTCAAGCGGATATGCTGCATTTTATTAAAAAACTTGACTTTTAACTCGCTCCAAAATTAGAAACACGACTTTGGCGCAGGCAGCTTAAGTTAAGACATGGGCCGTATTTCTAATTCTGGAGCGCGTTAAATGTCGAGTTTTTTAATATGTAACAGTATTTTTTTTATCTATTTCTTATCATATTTAAAAAATTTATTCAAAAAAAAATTTCTAATCGCGTACTTTTTTCCAAATTTTTAATTTTAACCCTGCACCATAATTTAGGATAGAATTTTTTTTGATGAAAAAACTATTTTTAATTATTTTATTTTTATCCTAATTTTAAACCCCGCACCATGACTTGCCTTTAATTTAATTTTTAATTTTCAGTTATTTAGGGGGGTCAAGTAAGCATTTTCGGTTTTTGACCCGGCATTATTGCAGGTTTTTTGAATTTTAACGCCGCGTCTAAACATGATAAAGCGCATTTTTATGCATTCATCACCAGGGGGCCGATTTTAACATGAGGTCGATGGTCGCTTATGTGTGCACTAAAACCTAAGAATCAAAAGTTATCCCACGCAAGATCTCGCAAGTGCTTCCGGTATTTTAATTACTGTTTTTCTTTAATTTCTTTTTAGAAATTTTTAAAATCTGTTGTTTATTTCAGTAAATTTTAGTTTAACTGTCACAGTAATTATGTGCTTAAAAAAGTCATAGGTTTTTGTTTGTTTTTTAAATTTATAATTGAAATAAATATTTTTGTCAATGAAAAGCAATAATTAGAAAATGATTTAATATAAATTACAGTACTGCTGCGATAAGTGTCTTTTTGGTTTAAATTTACGTAAAATTGCTAATTTTACCGTAAAACTAAAAAGGGACAAATTTCTGGTTTTGTGAAATTTGGTAAAAATTAAAAAAATAGAACAAAAATTGTTGCAAAAAAAACATATAACTTTATTTCTGAAGGCTTTTAATTAGTTCTGTAGGCGCAACAAAGTGCAACATACTTAGTTGCACCAAAATTCAAAGTCTACTAATGATGTGCAAAGTCTCTGCAAAATGCGCTATAGCCAAATTTTTACAAATTTAAATTTGCAGAGTTTTACCATATTGTTGATAATAGTGCAACTTTTAATGTTGCACCATGTTGCATTTACAGAGCTTGCTTTTGACTTTTAAAAGAAAATTTACAAGAATTTTTAACTTTTTGTTCTGTTCTATTGTACTAATTTTAAAAAATTCTTTTTTTTTGCTCTTTTTTACTTTATTTTACTTATTTTCACCAAAAATAAAACGTAATTTACGTAAATTTTACTTTTTTCACATAAATTTACTAAAAAGACACTTATCGCAGCAGTACTGTAATTTTTCTTTATTCACATATGTTATACATTTAAACGTTCATTTGATTCAACTTTATAGATTCTTGGAGCTTCGATTATTTAAAAACTTTTACAACCAACACAATAAATAAATTAGCAGTTAAATTTTTATTCAAGAGAATTGAAAATTAAAATTTATTTGAAATTTGAATATTTTTATTTTTAACATAGAAATTTTGAAAAAAAATACTCCAAACTCTTAAATAATTAAAAATCCTTCTCGGAATATTATAGATGAACAGACATAATTTAAATTAAAATTTTTTGTTTGTTTGTCATGATCAAAACATTCATAGATTAAATTTAAGATGTTTTAAATTTGAACGATGGATTATTATGAGCTTAAATAAAGACAATTAAAATTAATTTAGTTAAAAATTTGAAATAAATTTGCATTTTTAAATCTGCTGTACACACCATTTACCCCTCTAGAATTAAATCGCGTGAAAGTATACTCGTCTCTCGAACAACTATTGCTTAAACGTGTACCTAGTCAATTCAAGAAAAGGTTTCTCCGTTTACATGCACCCTCAACTCTTGCAATTTTTGCACTGAATTCAAAATTTTTCCTAGCTATATTTCAAAACGAACATACACAATTTGAAATATTTGCTCTATAAGTTGGAACAAATTCAAACTACATGCAAACACAGGCACAGAGACCATTTTTGATATCTTATTTTTTATTTTTTCATAGAAATAAATTATTTCAAATTTTTTGTATTTCGTTTCAATTTATCTCATTTAGAATTGAAATCGATTTTTCTTTTGCGACTAGCTCCACTCTATTGACCAGTGCCAAACTTTGAACAATTGTGCTCATCAATTTGTTCAATGCGAATTTGAAAAAAGCGTATCTGTTTTAACTTTTTCCTAAAATAAAAATTAAACTAATTTTTGGATAAAATTTGAATAGTCAAAGCTATAAACACGGGTCACTCAACAAGTAAATCACACTCGAATCAGAACAGCCATCAGCGTTTCTCAGCGGCAAATCAGGGACAGCAAAATCAAATTGGTAAATCAAAAAAAAACTCAACTAAACACAAATTAAAGTCGGCAAGTTTAGTGTCGAATCCGAGTGAAACAGTGGGACAGAAAACTAGCCACGGTAAAAAACCAAAAGCAAACAGAGGGATTGAGTCAACTTCGTCGTCGAGCTCGATTGATTCAATTGGAAAGCAGAAAGGACCCAGCAACGATAAATTAAAGACTATTGAGGGCAAAATTAAGCGAATGGAAATTGGCGCCAACACTGACTTGAACAATTCGAGTGTACAAAAAATAGATGATGAAGACGACCAGAACCAAGTAGATACTTCATTCGATCATCCGCCGTCTAAAAAACTTCTCACTTCACCTATTGTCTATTCGAATACGAACGATTCAGCTAAGACTGATGTAAATATGGTTGTTAGTCCGGTTGAACCTGTTGACACAAGTGCATCCACTAATCCGACTGACGATTCACAGACTGTAAATATGGTGGATCAAAACCCAGAGGCTAATGATGTAAATAAATTGGACCAAGATCAAGCAAGTGCAAATGATGTGTCCATGAACAATTCTAATGGAAATAATGAAGATGCCGACGATGGTAACTAATTTTTTTGTTTTGTTTTTTATTTGATTTTCTTCTTTTTAAAATTAATTGAAAAATTAAAATTTTGGAATTTTTTAGTTTCAGCAAAATTTACACTTAATTTGAAAAATTTATAAAAGCATGAACATTTAAAAAAAATAATTTTGCAAAAAATTTATTTAAAAAGTCAAATATTTTTGTGCTTTCGAATTTTTTCATTTCCAAAAAAAAATTCAAAAGTCGACATTATTTTCCATAAAATGAGATTCTTTGAACAAAAAATTTGCATGTATTTGTTTAAGAAGGTTTATAATTTTTAACATTAGTTGATAATAAGCTTTTAATTCAAATAAAATAAGTGTATTTTTTAATGATTAAGTTATGTCATTTGCAGCTGACACACTTCGGTAGTTATGTGTTTGCATTAGTTATATAAATAATAATATTAAAAAATTCAAAAATTTAAAAAACTTGCTCTTTACATTAAACTTTCACTTGATAATATATAATAAAACTTCTTAAGATGATTTTTACTAATCATAAAATTAAATAAAACCTTTTTAAAACATAGACTATTCAAATCTTTAAAAAACGAATTAAACTCTTTTGTTCTAAAAAATGTAATTTTTCTGAATTTTTTGTAATTTAATTCAATTAAATTTGATTTAGCAAACAATTGAAATTAATTACTAAAGCATTTGAATTAAAAAATGACAATAAAAAGGCATTAAAGTTATAAATACGGTTCTATTCGCCGGTATGTTAGAATGAGTAAATAATCTTTTTCAAGAAACATTAAACTAAGTAAAAAATAAATAAAAATTAATGTTTCATATCTTTTTGTAAGTTTAAGATAGAAATTTATTGTTCATATTTTCCCGTTCGTAAATTTTACTGTTTCATTAAAAAAATATTAAAATTAATTTTTGGTTTTTATTAGCTGTTAAAAACTTTAATTAACATTTTTTTTAGAAACCAAAAGTGATTTAACTTTAACTAAAACATTTGCTTACCAAAATAAAAAACTCGAATTTTATGAAAAAAATTCTCTTACTTAATTATTCTAAGTTTGGCTCAAAAATAATATTTACTTACTTTATTTTCTAAAACAAAAATTTTCTAGTTGAATAAAGTAATTTAAAATTTTTTTTATAGATAGTCGAGCTGAAGCAACTTTTCAGCTGGTCATAAATGACTTTTCAAAATTCAAAGACAGCAAAGAATCACGACTAAGTCCGACACCATGCATAGTCAGAAATTTACCATGGAAAATTCTTGCCATGTCGAAACAAGTCAGCAACGGTGAAATGGTTTTGGGATTTTTTTTGCAATGTAACGCTGAAAGCGAATCAAATAGATGGTCTGTTTGTGCCAGTGCTGAACTCAGACTGCTTCATACAACTGAACCAGAGAAAAATTTTGTCAAAAGTAAAGCTTACATTAATTAAAAATTAATTTAATAATTATTTTTTAATAATAGAAATTCAGCACTTGTTCTATCTAAAAGAGAATGATTGGGGTTACTCACCTTTCATAGCAATGAAAGAAATAATGGATCCGGAAAAAGGCTACTACAACTCTCAGAAAGATTGTATTACACTTGAAGTTTGGGTGAACGCCGATGCTCCTCATGGAACTGCCTGGGATTCAAAGAAGCTTACTGGTTTTGTTGGTCTAACTAATCAAGGCGCTACTTGTTACATGAATTCTCTTTTACAAACTCTTTTTTTCACCAATCAATTGAGACGCGCTGTTTATTTGCTACCGACTGAAAGTGATGATCCCATAAAGAGTGTACCTTATGCACTACAAAGAGTTTTTTATGACCTGCAATTCTCAGAGAAATCGGTCGGAACCAAAAAATTGACCAGATCATTTGGATGGGAAACTTTGGATACATTTATGCAACATGATGTACAGGAACTATGTAGAGTTGTTAGTGTCTGCTTTTTTAAACTCATTTAAAATCAATTGGAATTTTTATATTTTTAATCAAAGCTAATGGACAATTTGGAAACTAAAATGAAAGGAACCAAAGTTGAGGGAACTATCCCAGACTTGTTTGAAGGAAAAATGATCGTAAGTTTTTTAGCATTATCTAGCAAATTATTTTCATAAGTTTCTGATTCTAGCATCAAATTTATATAATTCTTGGTGTTTACAATTTTTAGATTTGATTAAAAATTCGATAACTCCAAAATTTTAAAAAAAGAGAAAAAATCTTGACAATTTTAACTTAATTTTTTCAAAAATATAAAATTGAATAATTTAAATAGTTTCTTTTCAATTAAAATAAAAATTCTTACTGTCATTTAGAAAAAAAACAATAATAGATGATTATAATTTGTTATTGATGAATGATAATTTTATTTAAGAATATAATTTTTTTCTATATTCAAAAAAAAAAGGAAAGGAAAGAGTAGTTAAGGACAACTACTCTTTTCCTTCAACTACTTTTTTGAATAAAATTATTAATTAATTTTAAAATATCTTGTTACAATACCAAATTTTATACAGATTTCAACTTTTTTTAGAATATTTTGTGGCCGAGTTCTGTCATTGATCAGCCATTTATTGATAATTCCTTAAAATAATTGGATTTTTCTAAATTTTTTTTGAAGGTAAAAGAATAATTTAACATTTTTTTCAGAAATACAAAATCCTCAACACTTAGTTTGACTTTGAAAAAAATTGTTTCTAAAATCATCTTTTTAAGATTTTATTATAATAAAAAAAATTTTAATTCTTAATAGATCTAAATTTTATTTAATGAAAAATTCAATTTTTTTTTTAATTTTAAGTCATATATAAAATGTAAGCACATTGATTATGAGTCGAGGCGAACAGAAGGCTTCTACGACATTCAACTAAATATCAAGGGCAAAAAGGACATTCACGAGTCGTTCAAAGACTACGTAACAGTAGAAACACTCGAAGGCGAGAACAAATATGACGCTGGCAAATTTGGTCTTCAAGAAGCCCAAAAAGGCGTAATATTCGACAAATTTCCGCCAGTGCTCCATCTCCACCTAATGCGCTTTCAATACGATCCGCAAACTGATAGCAACATCAAAATAAATGATAAATACGAATTTTTCGACTCGATAGATCTAGATGAATTTTTGGAAAAAAAAGAACCAACTCCGGCAAAGTACTTACTCCATGCTGTCTTGGTGCACAGCGGCGACAACCATGGTGGTCACTATGTTGTTTTCATCAACCCAAAGCTGGACGGCAAGTGGTTTAAATTTGACGACGAAGTTGTCAGCAAATGCTCCAGAAAGGACGCAGTAAATGCCAATTTTGGCGGCAACCAGTCCGAGGAGCTCACTTTCAGACACTCGACCAATGCTTACATGTTGGTCTATGTGCGCGACTCTCAAAAGCACCTCGTTCTCAGTGAAGTCAAAAAGAACGACATTCCTCAAACTCTCCAGGACAGACTGACAGAAGAAAAACGCATCGAACTTGTGCGCAAAAAGGAAAGAAACGAAGCCCACTTGTACATGCAGATAAACATTATTCTGGAAAAAGAGTTCTATGAAAACAATGGCAATGCGGACTTGTTCGATTCGAACAAGATCGAGTGCACCAAACAATTGAGGATAAAAAAAATGAGCACCATGGTTGAGTTGGCGCGACAAATTGCCGAATTGTTGGAGCTGAGTGTGGACGACATCCGCATATGGTCAATAATGAGCCGATACAATTACACATTCAGGCCTTTGAATTGCTATGATTTGAAAGAGTGCAGCAGTAAAACTGTCCAAGAAGTGTCCAAACAGGATTCGGTGTGGCGCATTTTTGTCGAAACGTCACACGACCTGTCACTATCCAACAATTTCGACTATGTCTCTCTGATCAATAAATATGAGGATGTTGAACAGTCGGCCAGTGTTTTGCGGCAGCAAAAGCTAGCGCCCTACAAATCGGACGAGGTCATGATTTTGTTCAAGTACTATGACCCAAAGACAAGCTCATTACGTTACGTTTTTCGAATGAATTTGTCCAAGACGGCCACTTTGCTCAGTATACAGGACAAAATAAACAAGAAAATGAAGTTTCCACCTCAGACTGATCTGCTTTTTTTCGAAGAAGTCAAAATAAGTCAAATAACTCCGCTGGCGAGCAAAGAGGAGACACTGAACAAATTGGCACATGAGCAGTTGTTGGACGGCGACATTTATGTCTTTCAAATAAATGAAAAAGACAAGCTGAGCACTTACAAATTGCCTAGTGTAAGCGACTACTTTAAAGACTTGAGTTTGAAAATAGAGGTTTTGTTTTGTGACAAAAATGTGCCCAATGATGAAGGATTTGTGCTCAATTTGTCACTAAAGAACAAGTACAATGAATTTGCCAAGTTGGTCGGCGAGCATCTTGACTACGAGCCAGACAAATTGCAGTTTTTCAGACCGAACCAAAATGTGTATGATCTTAAATCTCAACTTAACATGAACCAGGCAATCAAGTACAATCCGGACCTGCAGCTCAAGGATATATTTCAAATTAAGACTCAAATGTATCAGCAGACTCAGCCCGGACAACAGCAGCAAGTTAAGAAAATTTTCTATCAAAAGTTGACCATAAAAATAATGGAGTTGGAGGAACGTCGACCGTTCAAGTTGACGTGGCTCAGCTCGAATTTAAAAGTTGAAAAAGAGATTGTGTTGATGCCGTTGAAAAAAGCCAATGTCAAAGATCTTCTTGTCGAGTGTCGACAAGAGTTGCTTAATGATAATTTGATCACCAAAGAGCAATTTGAGGACAAAAACTTTTGCCTAAGACTGGTCGAAATAGTTGGTTCTAAATTACACAAAATATTCCGCGAAGATATTTCGATAGAGAGTCTGGAAGCAGCTCAAATGTCGAACAAGTTGTACAGGGTGGAGCAGATTTTACCGGAAGAGTTCGATCTGCTCACCAGTACTGCTTGTAATATCGGCGATGACTATTTGCTACCAATAGCTCATTTTACCAAAGAAATATATGCAACATTTGGTCTACCATTTTTGCTTAAAGTCAAGCTTGGCGAGCCGTTTAAAGACATTAAGCAGCGCATACAGCGAAAATTGGACGTAAATGACAAAGAATTTTCAACTGTAATCTTATTTAATTAAATAATTAGGCTGGCTAATTTTATTGAACTTTTTAAATTTCAAGTTTTACTGCCAAATTGTAAAATTAGAAAAAAATTTGCTTGAAATTTTATTTACAAAATCAATTTTATTTTTCCTATAATATTTTTTTAATAGAAACAGGAGATTTTAAATTATAAATGAAATATTTTTTTCTTTTTTTTTTAATTAGCTTTATTTAAGCCCTATAGAAAAAATAGATTAAATGCAAAATTTAAAAAAATTTTGAATTTTTTAATTCAGGTTTAATTTTTTTAAATTAAGAATTAAGAAATTTTAAATTCGGATTAAAAAAATTCTAATCAACTAGTTTTCTATAGCAGTGCAAGGTGAAAATTTTGTTCAAAAATAAAAAACTGAGTTATACATTTTTTAATTGAAATGTTTTTTTTTTTGCTACATATCGATGAACAAATTTAAAAGAATTTAAGAATATAAAACAACGAAAAATTTCTAATTTAATTTATCTATTTTCGACTTAAATATTTTTTTTTGTTTTAAATAAATATACTAAGTTTTCACATTGCCATTAAAAGTTTATCACAATGAAAAAAAAATCGAGAAATCATAATTTTTACTCAATAAAAGTTATATCCCAATTATTCTATTCAAATCTTATAGAATTTTGAAATCACCACATCACACAATTTTCAATCGCTATTAAATCATTTTCTTTACAATTTATTTCATCAATCAATGAATCCAATTAAATTTTATTTCACTATTAAATGTTAAAAATTATATTCAATATTCTTTTTGAATTTTTGTAATGATCTTTTTTTGAGCATAAAAATAAATTTAACGATCAGTCTTTCCTCGTATTTGAATTTAAATATTTTTAGGATCGAAGTCGCGATCAATTTATCTTATAAACCTTGATCTGCGTTAAAATTTTTCAAAAATTTCCTTCAAGAAAAAATTTAAACTTGATTTAAGGCTTAAAAACTTGAATAACTATAAATTTTAAAAGTTTGTCAATTTTGATTAAATTCAAATTTTCTAATTTTTCATTTTTTAAGTACCGCTTTGCGTTGATCAGCATGGGTACAGCGAACTATTTGCCAGAAGACGAAAATTGCAAATTTGATTTATCAAATTTAAGCGGCGTTCAACCATGGCTTGGCATTGATCATCAAAACAAAGCGGCTAATAAAAACAAAGGTCGCTTTTCTACAATGGAAAAAGCGATTAAAATATTTAACTAGATCTTTAATTGAGAAAAATGTTTTTTAAAGAAAATGACTTTTGTTGAATTTTATTTTTTTCATTTTTTTTTTAATTTAACCTTCAGACTTCAGAGTAACATAAACCTTGAGAGAAAAGCAAATCTAAAATTTAACTTATTCGTTCAACTAATGTTTAGTTCTTCTCATAATTGTGTTCGAATGGCAATTAGTTCATGACCATTGGGTGATAATTATTTAAGCAGTTGACGTGTTTGACTAAAACGGTATTAATCGACGACTCTTAAAGTCTTTTTTGGGTCTTTAAAAATAATAGTATCGAATATTTAATTTTCAAAAATGAAGAAAAAATTTTAATTTTTAAATTATTTATTAAAAACTTAAAATTAAAAATTTAATTTGAATAAATTTTAACTATGAATTATTTAGAAGAAAAAATTGATTGAATTCGTACGCCCTTTGACTGGACGTAGAGTTTCAGAATTTTAAGAATAACAAAAAAAAGTTCTAATTTTTATTAGTTATGGACGGAATTCAGATAAGTAAATCTGATCAAGAGTTTAATCCTTACTTGGAAGAATTGTCCGGTCAGTCGAGAGACATATCTCATCAAGCTGTTTGGACACTTAGCTCTTGTAAATCTGGCTTTGGTGTCGAAAATTTAATCGACAATTCACTGGACACGTTCTGGCAGTCCGACGGTCCACAGCCTCATTTGGTCAATATGCAGTTTAAGCAAAAAACTAAAGTCAAGGATGTTTGTATCTATGCCGATTACAAATCTGACGAAAGCTATACACCAAGTCGAATTGTAATTAAAGCAGGTACACATGTAAATGATTTGAGGGAAATAGGATCTTACGATCTGTCCGAACCAGCTGGCTGGATAATTATTTCCCTTAAAGACCCAAAGGATAGTAAAAATCAGCCGATCAAGACTTGGATGCTTCAAATTGCTGTTTTGGCTAATCATCAGAATGGAAGAGATACTCATATTCGCCAGATTAAAATACACTCACCTATAGAGACAACATCGGTTATTCTACAGCCTAAATTTAGCGCAGTTGAGCTGTCTGAATGGTCAACAATAAGATAAAGGCAGTGCATTAAACCAATTTGTAAATAAGCATTAATATTAAACTTTTGATTAAATAATTAATTATTGTAATATTTTTTTTAAATGAATTAAAAAATTTAAATTCAACTAAAATTTTTTGTAAATTAAAAATAAAATATCGTTCAACAAACTATATTGGAATGTTCATAAAGATACAAATATCTAAAATAAGTTAAATAAATTTTTCTTAATATTTCTTTAGGCTTTGGCGACAAATAAGTTGGTATTACTTCTAAAAAGACTTATTTCTTTTCAAATTGTTTATTTTGAAAAAAGCAAAACCTTTATTAATAGACCAAATGGGTGTACCTAAAACACGGAACGCAACTACGGAATGCTGGAATGGAATGGAATGCGGACCTAAAATGTGGAACGTGGAACACACTAATATACGGAATGAGTTACGGCACAGACAAAAAATAAATTATTTATTATTATTATTTTTATATTAAGTAGATAGCTAATGTTTTAGATGTAATTCAATTTAAAAAAAAATTGTTACGGAAACAAAAATTGATAATGATGCTTGGAAATTTTATTCAAACAATTGAATTAAAATGGTTGTCATGTACTTGTCCATGTTGTAAAATTGTAATTGTTTCTAGCACACCATCAATTTCCTGAATATTTTTTTAGTAGTTCAAAGTTAAACTAAAAAAAAAGAACAATGCAAAATTTTTTAAAAATTTTTTATTTGAAAGCGAAAATTGTACACAATTCAAATGATAAATTATTTTATTATTCATCTATCATTAATAAATCATAATAGTTTTTCCTAAAAAAAAATAAATTTTAAGTTTCATTTTTGTCTTTTTCTTTTAATTTTTTTTTTATAAAATCAAATTTTGAAATTAAAAAAAATATTTTCAATACTAACAATCGATTAGATAAATTTTCAGAATTTTTTTTTTGCAGACACTAAAAGAAAGTTCCTTAAAAGCACGTTAAATTTTAGGCTATTTAAAAAAAAGGTGACACGTATTACTCTTGTTATTGCTAAGCAGCAGAATCAAAATAAAACAAAAAAAATAAAAAATTATATCTTAAAAAAAATAAAAATAAATTTCTTTTTTAAAAAAGAATACTCAACAATTATCTTGTTTTTAAAAAAAAATATTATTTTGCCATATTTAATTTGCTAAATTAGATACCCTCTCTCTCTCAGCTTGGTTTGTTTTTCTTTGTATACTAGATTTAATGGAAGACAAAATTTTGCTCTTGACTAGCAAAAAACTTAAAATAAAAAATTCAAAATGAAAAAAATGTTAAAAAAATTCCTTTACAAGTGTCTTCATCATCAAAAACTTAGTCAACTAAACTAAAAATAATTACCACAAAAATTTTATTTTTCAGATTATTTGGCCGAAAAGAAGAAATGCGTATCGAACAATCGATTTTGCTTTTTTTGACAATTTTAAATAGTTTCAATCGTATCCAATCTTTTTATGTTCCAGGTGTTGCTCCGCAAGATTATCGCAAAGGCGACCCAGTTGAAGTCAAAGTAAACTTAAAATTTAACCAGAAAAATTTAGAAATTTTATTTATTATTTAGGCAGTAAAAATGACCAGTACCAGAACACAGTTGCCATACGAGTATTACAATTTGCCAATTCACTGCAGGCCACAGTCTGGAATAGAATACAAGTCAGAGAATCTGGGCGAAATTTTAAGAGGTGATCGCATTGTGAACACAGATTTTTCAATCAAAATGGAGACAAACGAAAAGTGTAGAATACTTTGTAAAGATATCGAGCTAAACGAAGACCAGACCAAACAAGTCATAAAGAGAATTGAAAATGCTTATCATGTTCATTTGTAAATTAAAAAAAATTATAAATACCTTTTGGTTTTCATTTGTTTTTAGACTAGTGGATAATTTGCCATGTGCGACCAAATTTCAACTATTGGATAGCAAAGAAGAACAGTATGAACATGGTTATCAAATAGGATTTTTCAGCAATGGTGAATACTTTTTAAACAATCACATTCGCTTTAATCTCAAATACCACAACGAAAAATCTTCCGATTTGTATCGTGTGGTCGGTTTTGAGATCGAAACCCACAGCTTAAACTATTCCATGATCAAACCTCAAGAGGACAAGACATGCTCAATTGAAAGCGATGCATCTGACAGTTCTGTGAAACCACAAAAGCTAGTTCTTGGTCAAAAAAACAAAATACACATGACCTATGAAATTTCTTGGATAGCAAGTGAAATAGCTTGGGCATCAAGATGGGACTCTTACTTGAAAATGAGTGATGTTAAAATACACTGGTTCTCAATTATAAACTCTTTGGTTGTTGTGTTTTTCCTTGCTGGCATTTTGAGTATGATTTTAATCCGCTCATTGCGTAGAGACATTGCTAAATATAACAGAGAAGATGAGCCTGTAAGTATCTTGAAGAGAAAAAAATCTAAATTTTGTGCAATTTACAAGTCAAATTTATTTCTGATTGAAGGAAGAGGCAATTGAAGAAACAGGATGGAAACTAGTCCATGGAGACGTTTTTAGACCACCAAAAAACACTGAACTCTTGGTTGTATTGGTCGGATCCGGAATTCAACTTTTTACCATGTCTTTTATTATAATAGGTAATTTTATTTTTGTATAAAATTTAATTTAAAAATTAAAAAAAATTGAATAAAGTCTTTGCCATGCTTGGTATGTTGTCGCCATCATACAGAGGTGCTTTGGTTACCAGCGCCTTGTTTCTCTATGTTTTTATGGGGTATGGATTAAGTGTTTGTCGAGTTTATTTTTAATAAAATAAAATTCTAGATTGGTTGCTGGATATTATGGAGGACGTTTGTACAAGACCTTGCGTGGGGTACATTGGAAAAAATCAGCTTTTATGACAGCTACATTCTATCCACTTGTTTTGTTTTCATTAAGTTTTATTCTTAACTTTTTTATATGGGGAAAAAAATCTTCTGGCGCTGTACCCTTCACAACCATGCTTGCTCTACTGACTATGATATTCGGTATTTCCTTACCGTTGGTATTTTTTGGTTATTATTTCGGATACCGAAAACAGGTATTTTGCTCATAGCTTGATAATTTGAAAGGGTGATTTTTCATTTTTCATTTTTTAGCCATACTCACAGCCAGTTCGAACCAACCAGATACCGCGACAAGTTCCGGATCAAGTTTGGTACATGAGTCCAATGATTAGCACTCTGATGGCCGGTATACTGCCGTTTGGCGCTTGCTTTATTGAACTGTTTTTCATTTTTTCTGTAAGTTAAATTTGAAAATATTTATTTAATAATTTTTTTTTAATTTTTTTTACAAAGGCTATTTGGGACAATCAATATTATTATTTGTTTGGATTTTTATTTTTGGTATTTTTGATAGTTGTTATTTCGTGTTGCGAAATAGCAGTAGTAATGACTTATTTCCAGTTGTGTGCCGAGGACTATCATTGGTGGTGGCGATCGTTCATAGCGTCGGGTGGATGCGCTCTTTATGTCTTTTTTTACTCAATATTCTATTATGTTACCGAGGTAAATTTAATTTGGATAAAAATTTATTCAAGGAATTATTATGTTTTTTTTTCTAGCTTGACATTACAGAGTTTGTTCCTTCATTATTGTATTTCGGCTATTCATTCCTGATTTCATTCACAATTTGGATTATAACGGGTAGCATAGGATTTTTTTCGTCATACTTTTTTGTTTCGAAGATTTATGCTGCAGTCAAAATAGACTAAATTTAAAAGCTATTTCTGAATGACCAGCCATAATCTCGGATTTATTTTAAAAAGTTCAGCTTGGTTATTTTTACGTAATTCCTTTCAGCATATTTAAAGAGTATTGGAATTAAATTTAAATAAAAAATGTTTTTCAAATATTTTCATTGGTTTTTAATTAATTATATGATTTGATTAGATACGTAATAAATATTTTTGAATAAAATTCGATCTTACTCATTTTAAATTATCAGGCTCTTTTATTTAATGAGATGAATTCAAAATAGAGAAAAATATAACTAAATCTTTTTATTTTTAAAAAAACATGCATTTTACATTCAAAAATTTGCCAAGTTCTACAGAATATCACTTTTTTTAACAAAGTTAGCTGCTAGTAGATGAAAGTTAACCATTGCAATTAACCTTGTTTGTTAATCTTCATATTTTTTAATTTATCGATTTACCTTACGAAAGCAATTTTGCGTGATTTTAAGTATTTTTCATTTTATTGATATAATAAAATTAATTTAAAATCAATTCTAATAATTATTAAATAAACTATTTTTCAAATCTAAATATGCATTTTAACTCTTAATTTTTTAAACACTTTCTATTGCTTGACTTTTGAAATTTATAAAAAAGACAAATAAATTAACATGGAAATTTTTTAAGATAACATGATTTTATTTGCTATAATTGTTATTTTTTTTTTTTTGAGATATGCTAAGTTAATTCATGTAATATCATAAAATCATTTAGAGCAAGATTAAATTTATCCCTATTATAAATTAACGAAGAATTTATTCTATAATAAATAATAAAAATAATATTCTATACTATAAAAATTTAAATCTAAGTATTTATTAGGAAAAAATTAAAATGATCAATTAAAACTTTTTATTTAAAAAGTTAATATTAATATACATTTTTTTTATTCAAACTACTGACATTTACTACAATTTAAAAATATCAGACAATTTTCAAATTAAAAAAAAATTAATTTTGATTTAGTTATAGCGAAACTTAGTATATTATTACTTTTTATATCTGGTAATTTCTAAATTTTAATAGAATAGAATCATCTTGCTTTGAATTGAAGCGAAAATTTGTTAACTCATCAGAGTTACAAGTTAAGTCATTATTATTCTCGTTAGATGACATAATCATGGGTTCTTGCTTTTTGTTAATCCAGTGAAAAACCTGTTAATAATTTATTTAGTAATGAATAAATTTGGAACAACAAAATTACTGGAGTACTCTTTTCAGTAAATCTACGCCATTCATTCCATGACATTCCAAACCCTCCATCTAACCAAAAGTCGTACTTTTCTCTCAATTTTGGATCAACCAAAGTTTCTTTTGCTTCTTGTAATATTTTAAATTCATTTTCTTAAACAAAAAAGGTAACGTTTAAAATGAATCTACAATTTAAGATTTTAAAAATCTATGATTTTGAGCAAAGATCATTTTTATTAAAAAATATTCTAGACCAAGAAATTGATTTTTTAAATATATCGCATCATGTAATTTAAGTTTAGTTATAATGATTAAATTCAAGAGGATCTCAATAACCTGACGAGCAGTGGTCTTAAAATTTCACGGCCATGTTACGTGAAGTAAATTAACGACCAGGAAATAAATCTACTGGTCGTGAAAAATTTGAATTAAAAAATTAACTAAAATAATATTAAATAATAATAATTTTATTTCTAGTTTAATTGAGTTAATTAATAATGTCAATTAAAAATTTTCAAATTTCAATCAATTTATTTGGCATTTCTATCCCATTACTATATGCAGTTCAATAATCGGATGTTCGATGCTTGTGAACGCTAAACGATCGTAAGTAATTATCAATAAGTTATTAATATTTTAGTTTATGTTTCATCACACTATAGGACATTTTTCTGTACCAGTAATAATATTTAATTAATTATCAACTTCATTTCAATTTTGTCTCATTTTTAATTTTAAATTGAAAGTTAATTAAAATATAAAAATCTATAAATCTGAAAGAAAGAAAATTTCAAATGTTGTACCCGAACAATATTAAATTAACAAATATAAATTAATTTAACAATTAACTTGGTCATATTTTTTTTGTTATCTGTGACTAGCTCAAGCTCCTTCGAATTGAAAAAAATCAAAATTCAAAAACGAGGCTAAAATAAAATATAGAAGAAAATTAAAATAGATAAATTGAAAGTTTATTTCAATTTATTTAACCAGTAAAATTAATTTTTGAAAAGAAAATTTTTTTTTATTGTATTTTTTCGTGACCAGTAATAAAATTATGTGACCATTATGTAAAATTTATTTTAAATACTTAATTTCCAAAAAAAAACTACTACTTATGCAGCTTTGAGATGTGTTGCTTGACACCACGCTCATTTTTCATCAATCTACCGCACTCTGGACAACCTATGGGTTTGTATGTTTGCTCAGGGCTCTTATTATAGCAAATTGGATCTCTTCAGAAGCTGTTGGAACTTCTGATGAAATTTTTTATTAATTATTTAACTTATTCTTTATTGGTTTCATTTTAAGTTTATTAGTTAAGTGTATATAATTTATTGTTTACGCCCAAGTCTACAAGTTTATTAAAATTTTTGTTTTCATTTTTTACGTTTTCCATGTTCTTGAAATAAATAATTATAAAACTTATAAATAACATCAACAAAATTCCAAAAAAAAATTAATTGTTCATAAAAATATTTCAAATCTTTCTAATAAAGTTGCAATTTCAAATTATATTTTTATATTATCATTACAATTTTAATTAATTATAATCATGATACTTCATTAATTTTATCGAAAATTAAACTTTTAATTAAAACTTCAATCAACTAAATTTAACAAAATTAGCTTCACTCAAATTTTTAAAAGGTCCGGTTAAATTAAAAAGAAATTTTTCGCTTTTTTCTTTATTTATTTAATTTTTCGTTTATTTGTCTATCTTTATCGACTAAAATAAAATTTAAAAAAAATTAAAATGAGTAATGACATGTGATATATGTAATTTATGTTTAATTATTCTTTACCAAATATTTTAATTTAAATCTTACGTGAATCTTTATTCGAATTCTTGTCTGGATGTAACTTCAACGCTCTTATTCTATATTCAGAGGTTATTTGTTCAGTCTTAAAAATAAAATAATTAAGCTTTAGCTGCTAGTTTTAGTTTAATTTTTACTGTTGAACTTCGATCACAGCCTAAAATTTTGTAAAAATCAGGACCTTGATTAACTTTACCAAAAAAATCGAAATCTTCCATAGCTTAACACTAGCAAATAAAAATTAAATAAAAATTTGAAATTTAGTTTTATCGAGTAATTAATCTCGAACAATTTTTTAAAAATTAATTTTTATAAAAAAAAAAAATTTATTTATAAAAAATTCAAAATTGAATATTTCCCAAAAGTCGTTTGGTTGCCATATTTTTCACTTCCATTTTTTGAAAGGCATTATTGAAATCACATTGTCGTATACAAGTAGATTCGGAATTTCGGATTCTTGATGTATTCCCACCCTCTAATCTATTTAATTCTTGATTATTTTTCAAAATCTCAATAAACCGATTCATGGCTGCACATCTACACAATTCATGCAAGTCACTTCCACTAAAGCCATCAGTTCTTCTTGAAATTCCCTCCAAGTCAACGTCTTCATCCAAGTGTTCATCTTTCAAAATAACATTCAGTATTTTTAGCCTCTGTACTTCGTTGGGCAAGCCAATATAGAACATTTGTGGCATCCGTCTCAAAATAGCCGGATCAACATCCTCGGGTCTATTTGTGGCACCAATGATAAGTATCCGGTTATTGTTGTGATTTGTGCACAAGCCGTCCCAAAGAGTCATAAATTGTGTCTTAATGGTGATTGTACATTCGTGGTCATCCGATCTTCTGTTTCGTAAAAATGAATCTATTTCGTCAATAAAAATTATGACTGGTTGGATTTTTGATGCTAGAGAAAAAACTGCTTCGGCTCTTTTTTGCGATTCACCGTACCACTTGTCAAATAAACTTGATACTTGGAGATTTATAAATCTAGCTCCTGATTCTTTGGCCAATGCTTTGGCAATCATTGTTTTAGCATTACCAGGAGGCTTTTTTTTCAAATAAATTAAATTTAAAAAAAATTTTTTTTTTTTCACATTACCCCGAAAAGAAGAACTCCTTTTGGTGCTTGAATTAACTTGGATCTTCTATTAAGAGATGAATTTGGATCTGATAGATTATCAAAATTTTTAAGTGGATAAATAACACTGAGTCTCAGGTCTTCAATTATGTGCTCTAAGCCACCAATGTCACTCCAAGAACACTCAATATCTTTGGACAAAATTATATTAGATGCAATAAAAAGCTCATGCTCGGTCAGATCCAAGTCTGACATTCCAACAAGCTTAATAATTTTTTCAGCTCTATTTTTAGCTGCTTGCTTATCAGCGTTGGTCGGATCCAAATTTCTCATCAGCCATTTCATTAAGAAATATGTTGTCGCCGCAGAAATGGTTAGACCTAGGATCCGTGCCAGAAGGGACAAAATTTGTTTTTGATTTGCTTTGATGTAATCGACAGAGGATAAAAGAGGCCTAGGCCAGCTAGTCTCTTCTTTAGGCAATGTTATTTCCTTAAGTTTTGCCGGATCGAAGATTACATTTCGAGGACTGTCATTTGTGCTGATTGAATTGAAAAATCTTGAATTTAATTTACAAATCCATTCGCCTACATCATAAATATACTCTTGCATTTTAAATATCTAGCATTTTTTGAAAAATTATGTTTTTTATTCTAAGTCATCAGGGTATTGTGAATTTCAAATACAAATTGAACGTAAATCGTAATTTTTTGATAAATTAAAATTAAAGTTAATAAAAAATATTCAACAAAATACAACCACAACTTAGAATTTTTTACTTTAGATAAAATTTTTAATTCTCATTTTTTAGTTAATCAAATCAATAATCAATTTAAATATAATTGATATTTTATTTTTGTCTCTTTTTAAATCAGAAAAATTTTTTTTGGTAAAAAGATGCAACAAAGTATGTTGTACTATGTTGGAGTATTTTTTTTTAATAGTATTTATAAACTTTAATTTTAATTTATCAAAAAATGAAGAATTTTTGTTCAATTTGTATTTGAATTTCACAATACCGGCTTCTGGAAGCTGATTGATTAATAGAAGAAATCTTGACAAAATAAACTATTTCTTAAAGAAATTAATTATTTGATGAACTCTAGGAAAATTATTCCCCAGATTTCTTAATATAAAGAAAAAGAAAGCTTTAACAAAAAATTTATTTTTTCAATATTTTTGAGACATACACCATGAAATTTTTGAGTAACAAATGAAGTAATTTTTTTTTAAAAAAAAAGTTTATTAAATTAGTTAGTTTGATTGTTCGTCTAAACTGTAATTTTCGGATTCACTGGAGTAATCTTCTTTTTTTGAAATATTTTCAGTTCGATTTATATTGACATAGTTGGACAAAAGACGCTGATTCTCGCTATCCACGTCCGAAAATAAAAATTTACCTCTGTGGTTAAATGAATAAAAAGAAGTTCTGTTGGCAACATTGTCCCATGTTTTGTTTTCCCATTCACTTGTTATTTTTATTGGCTTGAATTTGGCTGCTACTTGAATTACTCCCAAACAGCTCAAAAAAAGACAAAGCACAGTTTGAACAAGAATGTCAAGAGGTAGTGACGAAATAGGCGAAGAACCTGAATCCAAATCATGTTCTGTTAGGCGCATGTAGCTTTTGTGTTGTGTGGCTGAATAGGCTGCATGACATAAGCCTATTAATCCTAAAGTTAGTACGAATTTACCCATATTCTTGAAATATTTCAAAATTTAGTCCAAAATAATCATTTGATAATTTTAATTTATATGCAAAGTCACAACTTTGTTATTAATATATTATTTTGAAAATTTTTTTTAGTCTTTACGAAAATTAACTTAACATTATATTTACAATATTTATCATTGTAAAATGAGAAAAGACATTACACCGCTGCCACCAATGCAATACAGGCCTAGTGTGTGAATGATAGGCTAAATATTTATTTAAACACTTTATTTAAAATAATTTTAGAAATAGCAATATATATTTTTTTCCCTTTCTTAAAGTTTTAGTAACAAGTCATTTAAAATAACTTATTTTACAGTCTGATCATGTCACTTTACTGCATTAATTTTTTTACAAGGTTAACATGTAGGAACTTTAAGGGTAAAAAAAAAATTACTATGCGAACACCCAGTTGAGGCAAGTTTCTCTCAAGGTTCTGTTCTAAGCCCTTTTTTTAAATTTTTCATAAAAATATTCCAAAAAGAGATAGTCACTTTTATTCCGCCTAGAATCGTATTTTTTTTATTTTTGATAAAACATCACACCTAGTAAATCGAATAAACTTTTATCTAAAAGTTAATTGGAATATGAAAATGTAGCTTCATTATCTTTAGGAGATGTGCTAGAGTAAAATACAATTTTTCATGATGAAAGTAAGAGTTTTTTAGTTTTTCTTTTCGTTGTAAAAAATTCGAATATAAATTGTTCGAACTTTCAGAGTCCGAACATTTAAAAATTCTAATTTAAATATAGGATCAAAATAAATTATTATTATATACTCGTTAATATCCAGACAATCGAAGTATTTTTATTTTAAATTTCAAAATTTTGATGAAGAATTGTTAAAATTAAAAAAAATAATATTAAACAAGAAAATTTTATTTTTAAGTAAAAAATCCCAATTAATATAGTTCCGGTCACTGCGTCATCCATTCGACCCTTTTGTCAGCTCCTGTCCCAGTTCCAATTTTAGAAGACCAGTACTGATCCAAACCGGTCCAATGGTTTGTCTGGGTTCGGTCGCGAACAAGATGGATTGAATTACTAGCCAACGCTAGTTTCTACTTCATATCTAACTACATTTCGAAATAAGATCGACTTTAATGTGAATCAGATGCAGCATGCAAGTAAAGGTTACCACAGAATAATGTTAATTGAATTGGTTGCGCACAGCTGGCATAAGCATGGTATCATCAGTAAATAGTCTGTAAATGTGAATTCACAGACTTTTTATTGAAGATCCATAGCCCTTAAATCTCTGCATAATTATTACCTTATTTTGATTAGTGATTCATAAAAGAAATCAGTAGTTTTTTTATTTTTATACAGACAATTAATATTTATTAGAATTTTTTATTTGAAGAAACACAGTGGGTATTTTAAAAACGACGCGGCCCTAATGGTCGCGACCGAAAACCGTACCATAAGCGAAGTAGTAACAAACTAACAGGGACGCTGTACCGTCCCCACCGTACCGACCGTACCGAACCAAGCGTTTTTCTAATGCCACAAATATATTGATGAAAAAAAGGATAAATTAAAAAAAATTGTAGTAAATTCAAAATTCAAAATTAAATTGTTTGTTAATTTTTTGTCTAATTATTTTATTTATTATATATTCTTCTCTAATAATAAAAAAGAAAAAAAATTCACATTTTTTTTTATACTTTTAAAATAGAAAATATAAGAAATAAAATAATTAAATTAATCAAACTAACATATAATTAAACAATTATAACTTTTTTAAGGATTTAAAATTGACTTTACAATTTTTCATCAACATATTTGAAGCATTTGAAAAACGCTTTGTTTGCTACGGTCGGTACGACGCCGCTTATTATACGGTTTTCAGTCGCGACCATTAAGGTCGTGCCGTTTTTAAAATACCCACTGTAACAACAATTTTACCAAAAGATTGGAATCAACAGTAGATGATATTTCATTTAGAAAGCTAAAAATATTATAGAAATTTTTAATTAAAAAAAAATGATAATATTTTTTTTATTCAAGGTACTAAATCACTTAATAATCAGCAAAAGAATTAAGTTTACGCGATGTAAATTATGCAATAATATCATTTTGATTTTTTTCATATCTCTCCATTTTTATTAAATGATAAAAATGATTTTACCTTTTAAATGTTAACACTATCTTTCAAAAAAAATAATTCTTATTGCCATTTAATCTTTCTAAATTTTAAAATTTAATTTTATTAGTGAAGAAATTTTTCGATTAAGACTCTTAATTTTTAAAAATGTCATTGAATAAAGTTTGTCACATTACTGGTATGTTTTATATCATCATAATTGTTTTTTTTTCATTAGCCGATTTTGTGGAATTTTTATCGTGGAGCATCCTGGCGAGTCCGTATAGGTATAAAATAATATTCAAATTTTAATTTTTATCTAAAATTTTTTTTCAAAAAAGCCTTGGCCTTTAAAAAAATAGATTATGAATACAAATCAGTCAATATTGATAAAGGAGAACAAGTATATTTCACATAATTTTTTATCTAAAAAAAAATGACCATAATTCATATTTTTGATTGTTTTATTTTAAAATTTTGATTTTAGTTTACTGAAGAATATGGAAATATTAATCCAAATAATGAGATACCAACTCTTCAAATCGATGGCTATAATTTAACACAAACAGTAACTCGTCCGAGCATCTTTTACTATTGAAAATCTCTTAAAAATATTTATTTAGATGCCTATAATAGAATACTTAGAAGAGACTAGACCATCTGAACCCAAATTAATTCCAGTCGATAGTTATTTACGCTGCAGAGCTAGATCAATAGCAGAAATTGTTAATTCCGGAATGCAACCATATCAAAAAGTAATCAAACGACTTGGTAAAGAATTGGGTGAAGAAGAAAAAAACGCAAGATTAGAATTATCGACCAAAAAAGCATTCAAAGCTATTGAGTCAATTTTAGCTGAAACCTCAGGGAAATATTGCATTGGAGATGGTATTACAATTGCTGATATTTTCTTGGTTCCTGCAGTGCATGCAGCTCGTTTGCAAAAAATAAATTTAAATGACTACCCAGCTATATCAAGAATTATAGATAGACTTGATCAGCTTCCAGAAGTAATTCTAACTCATCCCAAAAATCAAGTCGATTTCCAGCAAAGTTAATTTATTAGAAACTTATTATTTTATCAATAAATTAAATTAAAGAAAAAAACACTAAATTTTGAATAATCTAAAAATTAAAACCAGGTTAAATTTTTTAATTAGGAGAATTTAAAGGAGAATAAAAATTCGAATTAATTTTTTATCAAATAATTTTTGTATTTTTCACATAAATAATAATCTGATTTTTTGATTTTTTAAACTTTGAAGTTTATCCTTTATTATTTTTAATCTTTTTAATGATAATAAAAAAATAAATTTACTTAAAACCGTAAACTGTTGAAAGATCGTGCACACATAATAGACCATCGACCCCATCTAAAAATCAGCCTTCGTATATTTAAAAAGTGTTGAAATTATTCTTTTTTTTTTTTTTTTTTTTTTTTTTACTTAATCTAATGTAATTTTTCTTGTATTTTTGCCCATGGGGCTTTAAACTAATAAAATAATAATAAAATAATAATAATAATAATAATAATAATTATAATTATAATTTTTTTGTGATATTGGTATTTTGAGAAAAGATAGCCTTATGTTTATTGAAAAAATTTAATTTTTTAAATATTACGGTACATTTTACATGTTTATTTTGCAATTCTGTTGAAATATGAATTTAAAAAAAACTCAAAATATATTATCATGTGATTTATTTGATTTTGAAAATTCTCAGAAAATTATTTAGAAAACAATGTTCAAAAATGACACCTCACTTTTCATTTTCTTTTTCACCTGAAACAAATATATTTTCAGTTCTAGTAAACAATCAAAATCTTGTCGAACTTAATCTTAACATATTAAGCAATAACCTAAACACGAGACTATGTGGCAATCGACCCGACACAACAGACCAAGAACCAAACTTAAACGAATTAATTTGTCTAATAATAGATCATCTTACTGCCCAGAAGCCCAATTTGAAAAATTTTCCACCCTATCTTAAAAAAAGTTCTGATTTTCGATCAGCTCTAAATTTTTTTCTCTACGATCAAATTGTTTTTCACTTCCACAAAAAGCTCAAAGCTGCTCTTGACTTTCGTTCCACTGAATTTAACAATTCTCTAAAAAAATATTGGCTAGACTCGATCTTTCCAGCTAACTCCAACTCTAACAAAATCGAAATAGATAACTCAATTCATTTGGCAAAAATGTACCATCAGCTTATTCACTCGGACTTTATGAATTTAATTATCAAGTACGAATATATCAATTCGCTTGAATACAACCAAAAGTATAACCAATTTTTACTCTCATCAAACAATGAACTTTGGTCTACTCGAATAGAGTCCCTAAAGCACAAACAACAGCGCCAATTTAGCAGGTTCATTTTCAAGCTTTATGAAGAGTATGTCAACCAAAAGCCAGCAAAAGAAAATTTAAATGAGTACATGGAAGAAGCTGATTTTGATGATTTCGAAGACATGAACTCGAGTTCTTTGACCAAAGTTAAAATTTTAGATGAAAACAAAATGTCCAAAAGGTCCAGTAGACTTTTTAAAGATACCTCTTTCAATCGAATAGAAGAAAGTTACACTATTCAATTAGGAGCACAACTGAAAAGCACCCATAATTTGAGATTGGTTCGCTGCGATATTTTGGAATATTGTGGCAATAGATTTAAGATTAATAATGAAGTAAACGTAGAGAATTTGACTGATTTTATAGAGCCTCATAGCATGCTAACTGCCATGTCATTGTATTCGTCAAATAAGCTAAATGTTCTAGTGTTGCTTGTTGACACCATTTTGGATAATAAAAGTGATTTGAATGGGGAAACAAAAAGTCTTGAATCAAATGATCTTAGTCAGACTTTTAGGCAAATATGTCACAAAAATGGATATGATTTTCATTTTAAATCAATTGATGAACAAATAAACTTAGTTATGAAATGTGTAAATTCGGTAAAAAAGGTAGAAGGTCAAAACTTTGCCAAATTAAATTTGGGTGATTTTTATGTGACTAAACATTCAAATTTGTCACAAACTCACGTTGTTTTTCATTTGGCTGCATTCGATCGTGATAACGAAGCCAATAGTTTAAAACAATCGGATCTATCTAGTAGACATCCGGTTATTTTGGGCTTGCGGAACATTTTAAAGTCATGTATACAAAACAATGTTCAAACAATAACAATACCTTTGCTATTAACTCATCAGATGACAGAAGTAAATTAAATTTAATTAAAGATTTAAGGTTATGAATTTTGCTAAAAGGAAATGACTATAAGTTGGGTTATGAAAAGGGCTGAATTAGTTTTAAAATGTATAAAAGGATTCATGATCGAATTTGTGCAATGGGGTTCACTCGAATCCAGAAACATTCAATTTGTAGTTCCATTGGTAATTTGAAATAAATTTGTAATATATTTTATAATAAAAAAACAAAAAAATTTTATTAGGGCCTTATTGATGAAACTTTCAACTCGCTGAGCAGCTTGATTAAAACTGTTTTTAGAGAATCCAGAACTTATTTATTAGACTAGATACACAATGTTTAAAGAAATTATTTAATTCATTAGTCTTTGTTTATTTATGACAATGGAGAATGGATTTATTTTTTAATTAAAAAATTTTTATTTAAAAAAAAATTTATGCTATTTTTTAAAATGAATGAAAGCTTATATATTTTTCCAAGGTTTTTTAAACTATGATTTATTAATTACAATTAAATAATTAAAAATATTTTTTATATCTTTAGGAAATTTTTTTCAACAGTTTTTATAAATGAGCTAAAATTAGCAAAAATTTTAAAAAGACTAGAATAATTTTTTAACTTTATCTAAAATATATGGCCAATAAAAAAAAACACAAATATACAGAATTAAAAGGATTTGAACTTTTTTTGGGCAGAACGAGAGTTTAAAACAAATTTAGTTTTTAATTTGAGATTTAAGTGTGACAATAAAATAAACACATTTATCCTTTCTAGAAAAAAAATATTAAATTGAATGATACTAAAAATGATTGTAAAAAACCGAACCTCAAAATAAATTTAAAGTTTACCCAATAAAAATTTTGAAAATAAAAGAATAAGAAAAACAATCTTTATTGAATCAAAGTATGAATATTTTTAAGCAAATAATTTAACTTTTTGATTTTGTTTAGTCATGTAAGACAAAAATACTTTAAAATCTTATTAAGCTTTCTCTCATTAAAATCTCCAATTTTTCTTGATCGAATTTAATATTTTAAAACATTTTTGAATTTTCTTTTTTTATAACAATTTAAAAAAAATACATGAAATAAAAATCAAACATTAATAAAATTTGTTAGTAAAATTTAAAAATTTCAAATTTAAGAAATTAGAAAATTTGTAATAGCTAAATTATTAATTTTTTTATAAGATTAAGAACTTTTAAAATCTATATTTAAAAAAAATTTTGTTCTGACTTGACATTGATTGTAAATCGTTCGTATTAATTTGTGTTTGAGGAGAATTTTTTGATAAAACTTGATGAAAATTGCTTGATAAAATAAAAAATCAATATTTGATTAATCAAAGTTGAACAATTTCCAATTTGTTTCCTTTAATCTCTTAATCTGCTCAATCATTTCAATTAGATGTTTTAAAAATTCAATAATAAATTTATAATTTAGAAAAATTAAAATTGATTATTTTAAATAAGTTAAACTATTAAGAGTTTATTGGCTAATTTTTTGGATCAAAAATTGTTACTTAAAATTTAATAGATATTGCAATTTAATTTTTTTTTTTTAAATAATTTAAAAAATAATAATTTTACAGATTAACAAAATTAAATATATAAACAAAATTTCAAAAAATGAGAATCATTTGATTTAACAAGATTATAAATGTTATTAGAAATTATTCTTTCAAAATTTTTAAACCTGAAAGTACAAATCAGTAACTATGTTTTTCTGGTCAACTGAGTTCGAGCAACCTATAACATCCGGGTCCATTACGTGCCATCCGCCGACAATCCGGTGGACACACCTTCCATGCGCACAACACCATAAATGCGCACGTATTAATACCCTTATAAATATGACTGTTTTGTTTATATTTTTAGCTTTCGAAATTTATATTTAAATTAATGAACTCGACTGACTCGCGGTCAAGTTACCGGTCAGCCAAACATTTTTTTTGTATAACGGTTCAGTTTATTCTCAATAAAAGGAATCAAAAAAAGAAAATTTTACTCATCGACAACTCATCTTCAATGAATTCAAAAACCATCTGGATCAATATCTTAGTAACCAAAGCTTGACCAACACTGAAGCACTAAGACTTGGATCTATAAATGCTTGATAACTAAATTCAATATGAAGTAAAAGAAAAATCATTAATCGTTATGAACTAAAGATCATCAACATAATATCATTCATCGGATCTGGCCTGTTATGTGACCAATGACTTTATGTCGATTTTGTGATCAGTCATTTTTTCAACTGGTCACCCAATGTGTGAAAAAAAATTTTTTTTTTATTATTTTATTTTTTCGTGACCAGTAATTAAATTTTTGTGACCAGTTTTCAAAAAAAAATACTACTTATGCAGCTTTGAGATTTTTCGCTTGACACTACGCTCATTTTCCTCAATCTAACGCACTTTGGACAACCTATTGGGTTTGTATGTTTGCTCAGGGCTCTTTTTACAGCAAATTGGATCTCTCCAGAAGCAGTTGAAACTTCTAATGCAATTTTTGAATAATTATCTAACTTATTCTTTATTAGATTTATTTTAAGTTTATTAGTTAAGTGTATAAATTTTATTATTTAAGCCCAAGTCTACAAGTTTATTAAAATTTTTATCTTCATCATTTACGTTTTCCATTTTTTGAAATAAATAAATAATAAAATTTATATCTTTATCTTATATCTTTGACCAATATCTGTATTTACTGGTCACATAATATGTGACCTCAGCCAGACACCATCCATCTATTCAGACATTATTATTATTAATATTATTTTAGCAATGATAAATTGAATATCATTTTAAAATATTTTTAACAGCTAAATGAAAAATATTCTGGTACGACTAAATAAAAATAATCAAGCAACTTGATAAAATAAAGTTTCAAAAAATCGGACGATTTAAAATTGACTATAAATTTTAAAATTTAATTTTTTAAGGCTTAATTAATTATTTTTTTATTATGTTTTTCTCATTTATTTGTTTAATTCAATTAAATTAATCTAGATTCTTCGTAAATCTCAGAAAAAATTCTTTTAATATCTTTTTTTTTCTTTGGGTCAACTTGACAGTTCTAGATTAGATGAAAAATTTTGATAACTAGGTCCAGTATCGAAATATTTTCATGTATTTGCAAAAAGATTAACATTGGCTTTAGACTCGCTTTTCTAAACAAACTAAAAAGCTTTGATTATGAAGGAAGCGCTATTTTTGTGCTTAATCTCAAGCAATGCAAGTATTCAAATTAAAGTTTGTGATATTTAAATTATGTCTTAAGCAAACAAATTTTGACAAATTTTCAATTATCTGTTCTCTTAACAAATCTTAGCATTTTTATCCCGAAAAGATCTAATTTTTAAAATTAACATTTTTCAATTACAAATTTTTACATAAAAAGAGGAGAATTTTGACTAAATTCATATTTATTTCCTCAACTTTTCTAATCAATGAAGTGAATGCATGCTCTCTTTTATTTTATAATTAGAATGATTTAATTCTTTATGAAATTCTTGATGGAACAGTTAAATTTCGAAAAATTATTACTACTTTAAGCATGCATATATTTATTATAAGCTAGTATAAAACGCAATCAAAAATGCTTTGCTATCGTCATCATTTATAAATTGAAAATTTTGACATGAATTCTTTATAAATGTGTGTGGTATGACTAATATAATTTGATTCATAGTTAAGCAATTTTCAAACTTTAAGCTTTACTTTTAATTTTTTTTAGTCAGATTTAGATTAATCTAAATTTAAATTTTCTACCAATTGTATATTTTCCGCTGTGAATCTAAATACTCACTGAACCATGTCTGCAAAAGCCATATCTGAAGTTAAGGGAAAACAATTGCTGGCAAAGTACTTGTCAAACACCATTGCGCCAGTTCATGTCGCAAATTTTTCCAGTGGAGTCGCATGGGACATGTTAGCCAACAGCAATCCGTGGATGGCTACCCAAAAATTGGTTGTCAAACCAGACCAGTTGATCAAGAGACGCGGTAAACTCGGCTTGATTAAAGTGAACGCCGATTTGGCCGAGGTCAAAAATTGGGTCGAAGAAAGATTCAACAAGGAGATAAATGTAAATAAATTAAATAAAATTTTTTTCAAAAACATTTTTATTTTTTTTTTGTTTAGATTGGAAGAGCTGTAGGAAAACTGAACAATTTTATAATAGAACCATTTGTTCCCCATACTCAGCAAGACGAGTATTATGTTTGCATTTATTCTCATAGAGAAGGTGAAACAATATTGTTCCATCACGAAGGTGGCGTAGATATCGGGGATGTTGATGCCAAGGTTTGATCTAACTTGAAAATTGTAGGCATTGTGAAATTTCATACAAAAATTCAAATACAAAAATTAAAAAAAATTTATAACTTTTGTTCTAAATGTCAAAAACTTGTTCTGTAAATAAAACAAAGTGAAACAACTGTTGTTTCATCTTCTGTGAAAGTCTGAAAATCTCTGTGAATTCTGCAAAATTACTATTTAAAAGTATTAAAAATAAAACGCAATTAATTTGCACAGATTTTTCAGACTTTCACAGAAGATGAAACAACAGTTGTTTCACTTTGTTTCATTTACAGAACAAGTTTTTGACATTTAGAACAAAAGTTATAAATTTTTTTTATTTTTGTATTGGAAGTTTTGTATGAAATTTCACAATGCCAAAATTGTATTCTTTTTACTAAAATTCAAGAAATTTTAGGCCCTAAAACTAACTGTCACTATTGACGATCAACTAAAGCCAAGTGACTTGTCATCCAAACTATTGATCAACGTTGCCAATCAACAACGCAAAGAAATGCTCACCAATTTTATCACCAATTTATTTGAGACTTATATGGACCTTCATTTTACCTATTTGGAAATTAATCCATTGGTAATAACTGAAGACAGAATTTACATTTTAGACTTGGCATCAAAAATAGATCAGACAGCTGAATTTTTGTGCAAGTCAAAATGGGGCGACATAGATTTTCCGCCACCATTTGGTCGTGATGCGTATCCAGAAGAGGCCTATATTGCTGATTTGGACTCGAAATCAGGCGCATCACTTAAATTAACAATTCTAAATCCCAAGGGTAGAATTTGGACCATGGTTGCGGGAGGAGGTGCCAGTGTGATTTACAGTGACACTATTTGTGATCTCGGCGGAGCTGATGAGCTCGCCAATTACGGAGAATATTCCGGGGCGCCAAGTGAACAACAAACCTATGAATACGCCAAAACAATTCTGAATTTGATGACAAAAGAAAAAAATGAACAAGGCAAAGTGTTGTTAATTGGAGGTGGTATTGCTAATTTTACCAATGTAGCTGCTACATTTAAAGGAATTGTCAAAGCATTGCATGAATATAGCACCAAAATACTTGACCATAACATTACAATTTATGTGCGTCGTGCTGGTCCTAACTACCAAGAAGGTCTGAGGGTGATGCGTGAAGTGAGCAAATCCTTGAGCATTCCCATACATGTGTTCGGCCCTGAGACTCACATGACAGCCATTGTTGGCATGGCTTTGCAAAAGCGCGAAATTCCCGTTCCTAGCAAACCATCGATGACTACAGCCAACTTTTTATTGCCAAATAGCAGCTATGACACCAGTGAAACAGTTGAGCAAAAAACAAGATCTGCAAGCACATCTGGCGAGACAACATCTAAGTCCAAAGAAGTTGGCGATTTTGTCTCCATTACCAAAGAAGATGTTAAACCATTGTTTAACGAAAAAACAAAATGTATTGTGTGGGGCATGCAGAACAAAGCTGTCCAAGGAATGCTTGATTTTGATCATGTTTGCTCGAGAAATGAGCCAAGTGTAGTCGCAATGATTTATCCATTCACTGGTGATCATAAGCAAAAATTTTACTGGGGTCATCGTGAAATTTTGATTCCTTGCTACAAAAATATGGCTGATGCCATGAAAAAACATCCTGATGCTGACGTGTTGATTAACTTTGCCTCGTTGCGTTCAGCTTATGAGAGCACAATGGAGACTTTAAGCTATTCACAGATTAGATGCATTGCTATAATTGCAGAAGGCATTCCGGAACAATTGACCAGAAGAATGATCAAATTGGCAAATCAGAAAAATGTAGTAATCATTGGTCCGGCTACAGTTGGAGCTTTAAAGCCTGGATGCTTTAAAATTGGCAACACCGGAGGCATGTTGGACAATATTTTGATGTCAAAACTTTTCCGACCCGGCAGTGTTGCTTACGTATCAAGATCTGGCGGCATGTCCAATGAGCTGAACAACATAATCTCCCGAAACTCCAATGGTGTGTATGAAGGAGTGGCTATTGGCGGTGATCGATACCCGGGAAGCACATTTTTAGACCATATACTGAGGTATGAGAATGAGCCTGAAGTCAAAATGATTGTCCTTTTGGGTGAAGTAGGAGGCACCGAAGAGTACAAGATAATTGATGCTATTAAATCAAAGCGAATTACTAAGCCATTGGTTGCTTGGTGCATCGGCACATGTGCTAAAATGTTTACTTCTGAGGTACAATTTGGTCATGCTGGTTCGTGCGCCAATGGTGATGCGGAACAAGCAACAAGCAAAAATGCATCACTCAAAGAAGCCGGAGCTTACGTGCCTAATTCTTTTGATGACTTGGGAGATGTAATCAAAAATGTCTATGATCAACTGGTTGAGCAAAATTTGATTGTTCCCAATGCAGAACCAGTTCCGCCAACTGTGCCAATGGATTACGATTGGGCCAGAGAATTGGGTTTGATTAGAAAGCCAGCTAGCTTTATGTCATCAATATGCGATGATAGAGGCCAAGAACTTCTATATGCCGGTATGCCAATTACCGAAGTAATCAAAGAAGAAATGGGAATCGGTGGTGTTCTTAGCTTGTTATGGTTCAGAAAACGACTACCAAAATATGCTACCAAATATTTGGAAATGTGTTTAATGGTCACTGCTGATCACGGTCCAGCTGTAAGTGGAGCTCACAATACAATAGTAGCTGCCAGAGCTGGCAAAGATTTGGTGTCTTCGTTGGCGTCTGGTTTGTTGACAATTGGAGAGCGTTTTGGCGGAGCTTTGGACGGAGCTGCCAAACAATTTAGTGAGGCTTATGATGCTGGTTTGTCACCGATGGATTTTGTTAATAAGATGAGAAAAGAGGGCAAGTTGATCATGGGCATTGGACATAGAGTTAAGTCAGTTAATAATCCAGACATGAGAGTTATTCTATTGAAACAATTTGCCACTGAAAATTTCCCAATGACACCTTTGCTTAACTACGCATTGGAAGTTGAAAAAATAACCACTTCTAAAAAGCCAAATTTAATTTTAAATGTTGATGGCGCCATCGGAGTGTCCATGGTTGACTTGCTTAGAAATAGCGGATGTTTCACAATGGAAGAAGCGACCGAGTTTGTTGAAGTTGGAGCTTTGAATGGAATTTTTGTTCTTGGTAGAAGTATGGGATTTATCGGTCACTTTTTGGATCAAAAACGACTCAAACAAGGATTATACAGAGTCAACTATGATGACATTTCATATGTTCTTCCAGACAAAATCTAATTTTCAATCTAACAAGGCAATCCTAGAAAAATTTTAGATTAATAATTTTTTTTTATTTTTTTCTCATTTAAGAATAACATATCAATTTATTTGTACCAATTTATCTTCCATATAATTTTATTTAATTTCGGTGTTTTTTAGATTCATTTTTAAATCGTTTAGTTTATGGATTACCAAATCATTTTTTTCCGCCCTTAATTATAAATCAATAAAATACTAATGTAGTTAATCAATTTTTCATTTTTTTTCTAATTTAAAAAAAAATAATTTTTAAATATTTACACACAAAAAAACAATTTAAAAATATTTTAATCAAATTTTTTTTAATTTCTTTAAAGGGGTTGTGAAGTTCGTTTCAATTCGATCTTTTCAATTCAGAAAAACTTGAATAACTTTTTAACTAAAAGAGATAATTTAGTTCTATAAAATGCTTAATGTATAAGAAACTTTGCTTTATCCAAAAGATTTTTGAGTATTTTTTACGTCTCAAAAAAATTATTACAAAGGCATTATTTTATAATAAGCATTCAATCCTTAATTAAATCTTAGCTTTCTGCAAAACTGAAAAAATCTTATTAATGTATGACTATTTTAAATACAGTAGTTTTTTTAGAACCGTGTATCAAAAATGCTCATTTAGTATTTGAAAGGTTTGAGGATAAATGAAATACTCTTTAAATTAATGTTTACTCATACAAAAGGCATTCTATAATAAAAATTTATATATTTTTTTTTAAATACATGTAAATTTTAATTTTTTTATGACATATCTGAGATATTCATATTTTGATGCCTATTATATAGTTTATGAATCATAATAACTAATTTCCGTGATCACAAGGAAATTAAAAAGAAAATTTTATTTTTGTATTTTGTAGCTACAGAATAAAAGTGAAAATAAACAAAAGTACGCTTAAATTTAATTAAAACATACTCTTTAAAATACAGTGACGTAAAATTTATTTGTAAAATTAAAAATTATTTAGTATTGAAAAATAGTTAAAGATAGTATTCATTGAAAAAGGTAACAAAGTGGCATGTTTTAAAAATTCGTGCACACAAATTATTGGCTGAACAGTTTTAAATCTGAATAAAAATCAATTAAAAATTAAATTTATTAGAGAAAAAACATAAATCTAACTTGCAGAACTTGAATCTAGGATAAATCTATGATTGAAAACTTTAAGTTGAATTTAAAACATCAATTTTAAACACGTCAGCCATGAATAAGAAATCAAAATTAGTCATTTCTCTTTTATCAATAATTTTTTGAATTTATTGAAAGGTGTATAGTAAACTTCAAGAATTTTGCTATCAAGTCCTTAAATTTCATAAAATATAATAAATTATGAAAATTTCAAATTTTATATTGCTCTCTAAAAATATTTACGTTTTAAACGCAATACTTTTAAAATGAGAAATTTTCTTAAAAATTAGCTCAATTTATCAAATTCGCATTAAATATCTTCGATTTTTAATTTAAGTTTTAGATGAGACAAATGGATCTTAGATTAACATGCGTCTGATAAATCAAAGTGTTTTAATTGCAATTTTTATCTTGTTTTCAGCAGTTTTATGCTTTAGTCAAAAAATTCCAAGAGTCGAACCACTTAGTGTGTCCAAAGACTTATCGGTAATAAACTTTAGTTAAAATTTTTTCTTATTTTAAAGAACTATTTAGACTTTTCAATCAAAAAATGATTTAATTTATTTAAATACCATTGATGGTTATTTTTATGCTGTGGACAGAATCGAAGGAAAGATTAAGTGGTCGTTAAAGGAACAAGCTGTTTTAAATTTTCCGAAAAATTACGAAAAGTAAAAAAATTAAAAAAGCAAGAAATTAAGGTCGATTTTAAATTAATAGCCTTAATTTCATAATTTTAAAAATGTTAAAAGCTTAAATATTTTTTTAGTCCCTATTTTTTGACAGATCCTAGAGATGGAAGCTTGTATATATTTACAAACCGCAATTCCGGTCTAAAAAAATTTCCATACACCATAGCTGAATTGGTCAGTGCATCACCATCAAAATCGTTAGACGGCTATCTTTACACTGGTGATAAAAAGGATGAATGGTTGGCAATCGATTACAGAAATGGTAATAAACTCGATACTCTTACATCAGAAACTCTTTCCGCAAAAATATCCACATCAGATGATAATGTTTTGCTTATAGGCCGCACTCAATACACAATAAGCATGTTTGATATAAACACCAGAAAAAAAGTATTTAATTTAACCTATTTTGATTATTCTACCCACGCTCATACCAATAAAATACCGATCGACAAACCTACTCCACAATCTCCTAAATTTGGTTCAAATGATAAATATTCTGGTGATACTGATTACCCGTATTATCACTTTTCATCAAGCTCAGATGGAACACTAATAACCCTGGATAAAACTAATGGTAAGCAGAAAATTTCAATTTTTTCTCACTGAATTTGAATAATAAAATCAAAGTGTTTTTTATTGAATTATAATTTTGTAAACTATCTAAAACTGATAAAACTCAAAATAAGTATGATTTTAGGAAATTTTTATTTTAAATAATGAATTTAAGAAAGAATTTTTGGTAATTTAAAAAAAAATTTAAAAAAAAAAAAAAACGCATAGCGTCTACTGAATTTTAATTATAGAAGTAGGTGATACATTAAATGTATTTTTTTCGAATGTTTTTTTTTTACATTTTTGTTCTACAGTTCACAGGAATACTCAAAATTGGTCAAGTTTGAATTTAAACATCCATAATATTAAATCTATTATCAAAAAGCAAAAAATTAAGTATTTATAGTAAGATGGGGCAATTATTTAATGTGTGAATGGGGTGAATTTTTTTTGATTGAATTTTACGGCAAAATAATAATAAAAATTTTGTCTTAAAAGCAGCATTATGGGTAGAAAAAATATCGAGGATTCCGAAAATACCATTGCTTTTTTCATAGGACCTCATCAATGTGGTCAAAATTTATGTTTTTGTAAAAGGTCCGAAAAATTACCAAATTACCTATTTGCCTAAATGGGTTAATGCACTAAATTAAATTTTCACAAGAAACCAAGATACCCAATAGCTCAGATAAGCATGATATTGAAAGCCCTCTGCCTAAGCTATCAATACAAAACAAAAATTAAATTTAAGTAGTTTTTATTAAGTCCATTCTGAGGTAACCCAAACCTCATTAACCCCTTTTGCTAAGGGGGTGATTTAGAAAATTCGGTCTAATTGGGTTAATGAATTCGGAGTTTTCAAACAAAACTAAGTCGATAGACAAAAAAATAGAAAAAATAAGTCGCTCGGTTAGGCCATCTTACTATATTAGAAAATGTTGAATTTTAATTAATGATATGATTTCAAAATTATTTGTAGGATTATCATTTGAATAAATGGTCATTTTTTTTAAATAACTAGTTATTTTTTTGAGGTAATGCCTTTGAATATATAAATACTAACTTATTTTATTTGTTTTTTTACTGATTTTTGTACCTAACTTACTTATTCAATTACAGTATAATAAAATTTTATCGTGTATCATATTACCAATAAAATAAAAAGCATAACGTCTACTGAATTAACTCATAAATATCAAGTTGTACTTTTAATGCCTAAGGACTTTTCCACCGGCATTGAAAAATTTAATTCAAATTTTTAATAAAGGAAGAATATTTTAATTTTTTTTAATGATCAAAATTTTTCTCAGAGAATAAAATTTAAATAACTTGTTTCAAAGAATATTGAATTGAAGGCTATTGCGATAGATAAACTGAAACATAAGTTGTTTTATTTTATTTCATTTAAAGAACAATTTTTAGATCATCAGATAAAATTTTATCATTTTTGGCAAGTTCAAAGTCAGTTTTATTCAATGCAATTTAAAGTCCTGAAAAAAATTTTAAAAAATTGATGGAGTCCGAAACGAGCTTGGATCAATTAAGGAATGAATAAGATATAAGTTTAATAGGATTAATTCGTATTGTAAAATTTCATTTTATTTTTTTGATTGAATCTAAAGAAGATTTAAAGAATTTAAAGTATTAAAAAAAAATGTAATTGATATTTTAGTTTACACAATAAGATTGGATTTAACTGGTAAAAAGAATATTTTAATTATTTAAATCAAATTTTAAAGATTAAAATTTAAATGAAGTTAAATATTGACAAAATAGTCCACAAAAAATTATTTTATTTTTGTATTATTTTTGGTATTTGTTTAATTTAAAAAAATTAATTTACATATAAACAGCAAAAAATAACTACAACATCAATGAAACTTAGGATTCGTCTGCAATCAGACATCTTCAAATGGCTCGAAGTCGAAAAATTTTTTTTAAGAAAATTGGAGTTTATTAAATGGAATTTACAAAATAAATATTTGATCTATGAGTTATAAAATATAAAAACAAATAAATTAAAAAAAATATTTTATTTTTTTGATATTTACTATTTAGCTGCAAAATTATGACTATTTTTGACAAATGGAGCTTTTTTAAGGCGACTCAGCTCCTTTTAATTTTTGGATAGGGGTCTTGGACATCCCTCAGCCCCTCTTTTGCTAAGCCGTTGTTTGTCTGTGAATTATAGTCTTAATGTTAAAATTAAGACCAGTGTCACCAAAGAAAAAATGAAAAGCTAAAAATTTTAAAGATTTGAACTAATTTTTGCTTTTTTTTTGACTAGGTAAGCTCATATGGCAATTGAAACTCAAGAACCCAATTATAGCTATGTATCGATATGAGAATGAACAACTATTTAAGATAAACTTCGCTATTTTTTCTCTAGAAGCGCTCAGTAATTTAGATCCAAATCGATTTTCATTGCTTTATAACGAGCAACTTAGTCAAGAGAGTGATGCGGTTAATTTTTCCCAGCATCAAAAAAATGAAAGACCAGGCACTTCTACGGCGCCACCAAACAAGCTTCCATCCTCAAACATATTCACTACAACACTTTACATCGGCTTCTATAAAAACAACTACTATGCTCTACCTGCTCTAGTATACAACTCTCAATTCGCTGGCATTGAGGGTCAGCCAACCAACGTTCCTTATTTACCACAAAAAAACGATTCACTTGAACTTGAAAGCCAAATAACCAAACCAGAAATTAAAGCTCTAGCCATAGGACACCACAAATTACCAGAAAAGTTCAATCCACCTCCAAATTACATGCAATCTAATAACAAACTAATTGTGATATCAAATCAGGAAGAAGAATCGTTTCCATCCTCGTTAAATGACATATTTGGAGCTAAAACACTGAAACTTTGTCTGGCTGAGAACAAACCTTTGTCCAAAATTAGCAAGGCAAAGAGCAAGATAAAATCAGCTTGGATATTTTTGGACGATTTGATGCAAAACAGAATTATTTGGACAATTATTACGGTAGCCTTGGCTTCATTGTTGCCAATGCTAAAATCACTTTGGTATGAGAGAAGAAAAAAAAAGCTTAAAGAGTTAAGAAAAAAAAATCAAGTCAAAATTGAAGTTGACATTTCGTCTTCGTCATTTTCAGGAAGTGAAGAAGAAGACGAAATAGATTCAAAAACGGGAAATAATAAGCCAAGTAGTTTAACAACTTCATCCAAATCGTCAAGCCGAAAAGGTTCTGGCAAAATTCTTTACTTCCACAATTCTCAATCAGCACCACAAATGCATTCCGAAAGTGTAGTTCAAATCGGAAAAATAAGTTATGATCTAACTCAAAAAATTGGTCATGGCTGTGCCGGGACAATAGTTTACAAGGGAACTTTTGAAAACCGGCCTGTGGCTGTTAAAAGATTGCTGCCAGACTGTTACATTTTGGCCGATCGTGAAGTTGAATTACTTCGCGATGCCGACCAACATGCAAATGTACTTAGATACTTTTGTACCGAGTCGGACTCGCAATTTCGCTACATAGCACTGGAACTGTGTCAAATGACTTTAAATGAATTTGTTCATAACAATTTCACTTTGAAAGAAAGACCCAAAGACGAGATCACCAAGCTCTCAATTTTGGACCAGGCTACCAAAGGCTTGGATCATTTGCATTCCCTTGATATTGTTCACCGAGACATTAAGCCTCACAATGTGTTGATTTCATTCCCGGACCAAAAAGGAAGAGTTTTTGTGATGATCTCTGATTTTGGGCTGTGCAAGCGCCTCGAGGTCGGAATTAATTCTTTTTCTAAAAAGAGTGGAATGATCGGAACAGAAGGCTGGATGGCGCCCGAACTGCTTGACGATATGGCTGAGAGTATCCAGGAACAATTTGATAATACAGATGATACTAAAAAAAAGAGAATAACCAAGGCAGTTGATGTGTTCTCTTTAGGTTGTGTTTATTATTTTGTCTTGAGTGGTGGGTTCCACCCTTTTGGTGATTCTATTCGACGACAGTCCAACATTGTAAGCAATCAATTTAAATTAGACAAGCTATCAAATTTGTTCAGTTCAGGTAAGTTAATGAATAAAAAAAATTACTATTAATAATTTTTTAAATTTAATAATTAATGGTTTTTTAAATTTTACCTTTTAGAGACTTATATGCAAAAAAATTTGATTGAAAAAATGATATCAAAAGAGGCGAATAAGAGGCCTAAGACAAGAGAAATTTTGGCAAATCCTGTTTTTTGGACTAAAGCAAAAATGTTGCAGTTTTTGCAAGATGTTAGTGATCGCATTGAAAAATTGGATCCATCTGATTCAATATTGGTCGATTTGGAAACAAATGCCAATGTTGTTATTAAAAATAATTGGAAAACACACATATGTGATAAATTACAAACTGGTAAGTACGAAACCAATAATGTATTACTCATATTCAATAAAAATAATAAGTTACAACAGGGTTTACCCGTAGAGCAAGGATCAAAGGCTTCGCTATAGTACCTAAAACGAGTTAATTTAATAAATTATTTTAATTGCTTTTTTTTTGCAGTCAAAAAATCGTCTAATTACTTTTTAGAGCAATATCTGAAAAAATATCATGAAATTAAATTTTAATTAATATATGGAATATTACCTCCAGAATTTAGAAGAAATTTTCAACTTTTTTGACTATAGATTAAAATAATCAACAATAAAAAATATCATAAAAAAAATAATAAAAAAGACTTGTTTACAAATTAATTCATGAAAATTTCAGAAAAATCACCAATTTTAATTAAACATCATATAAAAATCATCATTTATAAATTTGATTTTTAATAACAAAAATAAAAATTATCTATAAAAATGAGGCTTACATGTTAAAGTACTTAAAAACTGTTTTATTCTATAACAAACAAGTCTTTGGCATTTTTATACCAGATTAAAAAATAATTTGAACAGAACAAAAAAGAATTTAGAATGAAGGAATATAGTAGAACTAATATAGTAGGATTAGTATAGTTTTTTCTGTGACAGGTCTAACCCCTTGTAGAACAACACAAGTTATATTTGGTTAGCTTGCGGAAGCATTGCTGCTTATAACAGAGTTTTTAATTAATCAATAGTTTAATTATTAATTTTAAGCAATAATTCTCTAATCTACAACATACCCGAACCCCGTTTAATTTTTAATATAATGATTTAAATAATCAAAAAGTACAAAAAGTAGCAGGATCAAATAAAATTAAATTCCTATAATGTACAAAAAGTACAAGCTTAAACCTGTTATTTTTATGTAAAAAGTTTTTATTTAAACAAAAAATTTTTTTATTTTAAAAAGAGTTTTTTATATGCATGCAGCAGTTTTATAAAGTAATTTATTTCAGAGACTAAAAAAGTATTTTTAGTTACAAAAGCGATTTCTAGCCAATTTTTATTCCGTAATATTAGTGATTTTTCCAGAAATATTGGTGAAAAAATATCAAATGTATTTTTTGGTCATAAGTAAATTTTTCCTTTCAGAAAAAAACACTAACAAAAATATTAAAATTTAAGGAAAAATTAATATTTAAATTGATCAGTTTTTTGTGTTTTTTTTAATTTATTACATGATTTTTGTACAAGAAAGTTTTTTAAAAATCGACTTAATAAAAATTTAAAAAATTGCAAATGAAGAAATTAAAAAATTAAAAAATTAAAAATTTCTTTTTTACATATTTTTTAATTTAGATTTGAAAAAATTTCGTCAATACAATGGTGTCTGTCTGAGAGATTTGCTGCGAGCCATACGTAATAAAAAACATCACTACAGAGAGCTTCCACCTGAAGTAATGAAAAGTTTAGGTACTCTGCCTGACGAATTTATTTGTTACTTTACAAGCCGATTTCCCAAATTGATTTTGCATGTTTATGATGCAATGAAATCTTGTTCACAGGAGCCGATGCTTGACGTTTATTATGCTCACAAAGAGCATCACTTTTGATCAATTCATTGAATCATTGGTATTCCTTCTTATCAAGGGCTTACAAAATTGTCCATCAGGACTAAATGGAGCCTTTCAGCGATTTTTTTTAAATTGTCAAATGATAATTTTTATTTTTATCTTTTGGTTTTCTGTAAATTTTTCTCAAAGATCTTATGTTTTTATTTTATTAAATAAAGTATGGAATTACATTAAGTTTTTTATTACTTTAACTATTCTAAGAATTTTCTAAAAAACGTAAATATGTACATTTTTGAAAAAAATTTTGAATTATTTTTGGAATCATGGAATATGGTTGCCTATATAAAAGTGTTCTTATGTTGTATCAAACAAAATAAAAACAGCAGCTAAAATGAAGTCCTTTAAATGTTTGGTTATTGCAGTTTTAATTATTTCTATGCTAAATGGTATTTAAAAACTTTCCGTTGTTAAAATAAATTTTTGTTTTAATAAAATAATTTTTAAAGATTTGAATGCTCAATTCGAACGTCCGGGGTTTGGTCAAAGGCAATCATTTCAAGATCCCAGATCAAGAAGACCAGCTGAGGGTTTACTTGAAAGAACTATGTCTAATCTCCTATTAAATCAGATTAGGAGAGGTGGACTGTCATCCATATTTAAATGAAATTCTGAATCTTATTGTTTTTTAAATCAGAATTAATTTTTTTTAATTATTTTATTTTCTTAAAGAAAAATAATTGTCTAAATATTTTATTTTTTTATTTTGAAAGCAGATGATCTTATTTTTTGAAAATTTATTTTAAGTAAAGATTCGTTAGTAAATTGGCTTCTAGTGTCAAAATTTATCATAGACTTTTATTCAACCCATTATTAAGATTGGTCCATAGAGTTAGAAATAGAAGGGAAAATTTATTTTTAAACAGCGAACTCAAAAAATTTGCATATTTGTGATAAAAGTTTTTCCTCTTTCCCAATAAAAAAAACTTAAAATTTTGTACTATTTCGATTTTTTTTGGTTCGGATTTTTTAAGTTAAAAAAAGTTTAATTAAAAATTTAAAAAAGAAATTAAAAATTAAAATTAAAACTGAATTTAAGCTAAAAAATTATAAAATGGAAATTTTTTTCATTTAAATTAAAATCTTTGACTTTAAAATGAAAATAAATTTAAAGTCCGGACTTGACTTAAGACTTGTGACTTTTAAACAACTCTGGAAAAATAAGAAGAATATTTTAGTAAAATTAAAATAAGATGATTGGCGATATGATGGGTATAAGTGGCCAACAATAACAAACGCTTACAACCGTTTAAAGCTTTGCCCAATGAGCCTCAAATTTATTAATCTTATTTACACTTAAAAGTGGAAAAAATAAATCAAAATAATTTATGTAACACGTTTTTACTCTACCAAATTCACATGCGCCAGTCTTAGTCCAATACATAGTATTTATTTGTGATAATCAGACTTCCAGTGAAGATTCTCAAGGTTCAAATTCTGTTTTGTAAATTTTTTTACAATTTTTTCGATCCGGATCCGTATTTTGGAATTAAAAAAATATCGGGGTTCGTAATTTAGGTGGCAAAAATCCGGATCCGGATTTTAAGGCAAACTATTATTTTACAAACAACTAAAGAATATTTAAAGAATTTATTCTAAAAAGAAGCCAAACTCAATTTAAAACTTTAAATCCAAATTTCACCGCATTAAAATCTATTTTTTAACTAAATACTTCAATTAAGATATTCTTTTTGATTATCTTTATTAATTTTATCCTCTAGCAAAAGAGTAAAAATTTAAATTGAACTTTTTAATTCTATGGAGTAAAAGCTTAATTACCAGGTAGATTTAAAAATTTTTGTTTTAAAATAGACTCAACGTATTAAATGAATTCAATTTTGTAATCCCGGATTAAGAAATTTTTAAAAATCTAAATTTCAAAAAAATAAATTCTAGGGATCCAAATTAATTTAAGGACGTATTAAGGCAATAAAGATAATTTTAAAAGAAAAAATATTTAAAATTTTCAAAAGTTTTTTACCCTTTAACTCATTAAAAAATTGCCCTAGGTAACAATATTTAATAGAGCTTGAAAACGATAAGAAATGCTTTATTTTAACCTTGGCTATTTGAATTGAAAGATGATTGATAAATTTTTAAAAACCTTTCATATTTTCATTTTTTCAGAAAAAAATTATTAAAAATAAAATTTTTCTATTTATTTTTAATTATATCACATAAATATATTAAATATATTTATATATTTTGATGAAAGTTAAATGGAAAAAAATGGACTTAATTTTATTGAATTAAAAAAATATTTTCTTATTTTTATTCAAAACTTTAAGACAAAAATAAATGAGATTAATGAGCCATAGACATTTTTCAATTGCTCTTGATTTTTTCATCACATGTAAGAGGTATTCTTATTGCGTAGCTAATACCATATTCTAAGCGTTCAAAAAAATGTTTATTTTCAGATCCAGGTGAATACACTAGAACTCTGGCTAGTTTTGGCTGAATGGTTAAAATCATGGATGAGTTTAAATTTTCAAAAACTTCTCTGCTTCCATAAAAATCAGCCATAAAGTCATTTAAAAACAAAATTACTGAGTATTGTTGCCATTCACGATCATTCTAATAAAGATTGTTTTACTTTGTTAAGAATTACATATTTTCAATTTAAAAATACTTTATCAATTTTGGGGATCCAATATTTTGACTGCTCAGATTTTGGATTGTTATTTGATAATTTGGTAAATTGATTTTCATTAGTTAAATAAAGATTTTTTACACCAAATTTTGTTTTAACATGATTTAAAATTGATTGTTTCACATTCCTTTAAAAAATATTCATTATAAAATGATTGTAAACTTTTGTTTATAACTACGTATACATTATTTTCCTGAATTGCAGGTTTTCTCACAATTCAAGAAATTTTTTATCAAAAATCAGTAACTGACTGCAAAAATTTTCTAATTAACATTAAGTTATAAACAGGAATTTGCATTAATTTTTATCATCTATTTGATATTTACTTATAGGTTAACAATTCTTCTTCGGAATACAAATTTCTAAATTGAAAATTAATTAGCTGTTAAAATTTTATCTTTTAAAAATTACTCTTTAAGTTTGGTTACAGAATTTCCATTTATGATGGTTCTTTTTTCAACACTCAAAAAACTTGCACTATCACTGTCTTCACTTTGGAGCCAACCTTTATGCGCCATTTTTAAAAGAGTTTTGCCTTCATTTTCACTAATAAGAAAATCTGTAAAGTATCTGAAGCAATTTTTCGGCGCACAAGATGGGAATTTTTTTCTCAAGTCCGAATATTCGGACTCAATACATGAAACTTTAACATCGTAGGAAGTTTTTTCCACATTACTCAAATGCCAACTTTTCCCCATAAAACTGTAATTGTTCAGAGCATAGTCTTGATATAAAAGACAAAAGCTAATGCCCATGACGGTCATCATTGGAATGCACCCGATGAAGACATAGAGGCGCTCTTTGAATGGACTAAGATGAATTGTTTTTGAAGATTTACCCATTTTCGATTTTTTAAAAAATATATCTAAATAAATTTCTATTTATTTTAAACATTTGATGGAAAAAAAAATATAAAGCTTTGGGTCTAAGTCATTTAACTAAAAATATGGTTATGGAGAATGGTAATTAGCAATTAGGCTCATGCGTTCTGGATATTTTATGAAAATTTCTACTTTTTCTAGGTAAATATTTTTACCTTAGAAATTTCTTTCTCTGTGAATAGAATTGGCTTATGATTTAGTCTAAAAAATTCTAAAACTTTTGCGTGGAGACATAATTTCCTCAAAATAATTTAATTTAAATTAAATTATTGATGCTTAAAGCTCGACCTAAAGTTTTTTAAAAAGGTCGTGATTATAAATTTCAAGTTCGATGAAGTGTTGAGTTCAAATGAAAATTTCAATTGCTGCCAGCGATTTAAAATTTAAAATTTATTTATGTCAAAAAAAAACAAAAGATTTAACAATTCGAATACCTGTATTCTGAATTTTAATTTTTTAACTCATTCTTATTTTTAAAGATTAAAGAATTTTGATCTTAAAATGTATAATTAATTTTATAATATAGATATCTTTCCAAGACTACAAATTGAAAGTTTTTATTTAAAAAAATTTAAAATTAGCTGATAATAAAGTCAATCTTTTTTTAGTATAAATTTTTATAATTAAACCATTTTCAAGATAATATTTTAAATAAATTAAAGATTAAAATAATTTTTTAAGGTTCAAAGTTAAAAAGGAAAATTAATTTTCTAAAAAAACTTAAAACTTTACCTAAAGCTGAACGCAAAATATTTATTTTATTTTCGATTGAGTTTTAATTATCTGATTTAAACGAAAAATTGAATTTTGGCAAAAAAAACTTTTACGATAGAATTTTTACAAGTAAACTAAAAATTTTATTTTATGCAAATTATTTACTTTTTTTCAAAAAATAGTTGAAATATAGAAGAAAATAGCCATTTCTTTGCACACTTAGAATTATAGTAAGTAAAAAAAATGTGCGTTGTTTTTATTTATTTATAATTTTTAAAGCGGGAACCGTCTCATCCTTAAAATATAACCTATAATTCTCTGTTATTTAACTATCTATCAGCTAATCAATATAATAAATTAAAGTAATATATATGTGAAATAAACCTTAGACTCTAAAAAATGTAGGAACTTGAAAAAACAAAGAAGAAAAAGGCTATAGTCATAAAAATATATATTAAGTGTTAAAAAAATAAATGTTTATTAATAAAATTAGTGATATTTTAGGCAATTTGAAATCAAGAATTAGAAAAAAATTGCTTTGTTTATTTTCTTAACAAATTTAAAAACAATTCTTTATTCTTAATGAACACATGATCTTCATTTTCGACCCAAATTTTCCAATCTTGTTTTTGGAAGAAATATTTAGTATTCATAATTTCCAGTAGTGTAGAGTTGGAAATATAAATATTATTAATAGTATCCTTACTAAATAAAACAAAAATGTTAGAAACAGTTTGTTGCATTCACTGCACTATTTTTTACTGCTCGAAAAATATTTCATAATTGTTCTGCCCTGATGCTAAAAATTACATTAAAGCAATCAACGCAAATCATTAAATTTTTATTCAACTTAAAAACAAGAGATTTTTTAAGTTTCACTTAATTGAATTTAAAAATTGATTAAATGAATTTTTAAAAATTTATCCAGTTATCGAGTGTGAATTTGTGAATTTCAAAATCAAAAAAATTATCAATTTGGTGTTCAATGATTTTATATTAGTTTTTTTAAATCAAAACTATAAATTCTCTCAAATTGATACATTTTAATTTCACTTATTAAAAAAAAATAATATTCAATTGTAAAATTGAAAGCAATCTTCATTATTCTTCAAAAATTACTTGCTTTTCCTTTTTTAATAACTTTACTAATGTTCATAAAAATTTCAAATTATTCATTAAAAAAAATAAATTAAAAACTCTTTCAATCTATCAAATTTTGCTGTATAGTTTTGAAAAATTCTGCTTAAAAAAATTACACAATTTGACACATATATTTCAAATTTTATGAAATAAAGCATGCTTGATTATAAAAACGAAATATAACTAACAAAAATTCAACATATGCTTAAGTCTCAATAAATTTTTTTATAAAATAGAAATTTTTGTAATTAAAGGCTGAATATTTTTTTAGAATATTTAGACAATAATCCTGAAATGGAGGCCAAAAAGAGTAACGCGAAATTAAATGCAATGCTTCAGATTGAAAAAGATATTCAATCGAAATGGGAAAATGAGAAAATATTTGAAGAAGAAGCGCCTAATAATGGCCAAGAAAAATATATGGTCACTTTTCCATATCCGTACATGAATGGTAGATTGCATTTGGGTCATACATTTACTCTTGCTAAATGTGAATTTGCTGTCGGATACCAGCGTTTATTGAATAAGAAATGTCTGTTCCCATTTGGATTTCACTGCACTGGAATGCCAATAAAAGCTGCTGCTGATAAGTTGACTCGTGAAATGGCCGATTTTGGGTACCCACCTAACTTTCCCCAAGATGAAATAGTCGAAGCGATTGAAGAGGAAGTCAAAGAATTAGAAATTAAGGATAAATCAAAGAGCAAAAAATCAAAAGCAGTTGCCAAATCTGGAAATGCTAAATATCAATGGCAGATTATGCAAAGTATTGGTTTAAATGATGAGGAAATAAAAAAGTTTGCTGATCCGATTCACTGGATTAGATATTTTTCGCCAGCCGCCATGGACGATTTAAAATTGATGGGTCTTAAAACCGATTGGAGACGTTCATTTGTAACAACTGATGTCAATCCTTATTATGATTCATTTGTTCGATGGCAATTTAATGTTTTGAAGAAAAAAGAAAAAATAAGATATGGTAAACGTTATACTATTTATTCACCAAAAGATGGACAACCGTGTATGGACCATGATAGAAGCTCGGGAGAAAATGTTGGTCCACAAGAGTATACTTTAATCAAACTAAAAGTTATACAGGACCCCTTACCAGAAAAATTAAAGTAATTTTTCTAAAAATTTAGATTTCACGACTTAAGAAATTAAAAAAATTTGAGTTAAACAAAAAAGTTTTTATAAATTTGCTTGATCTATTGAGAAAGAGATTATCTTAGAAAATTTTTGAAATTTTAATTTTGTTAATAATCTTCATTTTCAAAAAAGAGAGCTATACCGATGAAACAATTTTCTTCAAACTTCAAAAATAAGAGTTCTTATATGCTTTCGTAAAAAAAAATGAAAATTGAAAATTGTCTTATATTTTTAAAAACCAAAATTAAAATAATTTAATATTCAATGCCAATCTTAAATAGGACATTTATATATATATTTTTTTAAAAAAATAATTTTAGTTTATTTTAATTTTGCAATATAATTCCAATTTTTAATTAGTTTAGTTTTTGGTTTACCATTTTTTTTCACCAAAAAATATACTTTTAAAAAATCATTTATTGATAAAGTTTAATTTATCATTTTAATATTCTGTTAAAGAATAAAACGCTGTTTTTTAATTCTAATTTATATTCTTTACCTAACGGTTTTTTGCCTTGGGTTTCCTACCACGCTTCTTTTTGAAACCAATGTTTTTTAAGTTAAAACCAATTTGGACCAGTTGAATCTTAACATTGGACTTCTACAATATATTTGCAAAATTTTTCAAATAATTTTTACCATTATTAAATTTTTTATATATTATTAAATAATTTTTACATGTGCATTTAACTTTACCCTCTTTAATCTCCAGAATTATACATCTATTGATCTAAATCAAATTTAAAATTCTTTATCACTTTCGAATTTAATCACTGTATAAAAATTTATTAGAGCATACGTGACTTTCGATTTTTTAGAAAATGTTTAATTTTGAAAAATTTTTCGTTTTTTTTTAACAATTTTTTTTTGCATCTAAATATATTTCAGAAACAAAAATTTTTATGGTGACAAAAAATTATAATAGTTAGAAAAAGAAATTGTTCCCTTTGTTTTATTTAAATTTATTAATAAATATAATAATATAAATATATAAAATTATCAATTATCTGGTAATTTTTCTTCAATTAAATTTATAAAACTTGAACAAAAATTAAAAAATTGTATACTTAGTCATATTTTAAAACATGAAACTTCAATCTTTTAATTTAAAGGCAATTCAATGACAAACCGATCTATTTGGTCGCCGCTACCTTGAGACCAGAGACCATGTATGGACAGACCAATTGTTGGGTTCATCCGGATATAAAATACGCTCTGTTTGAGACTGTTGATAGTGAGTATTTTATTTCTACAAGACGAGCTGCACGAAACATGAGCTTCCAAAATTTTACTCATGATTGGGGAAAGGTCGATTTTTTGGCTGAAATAAGTGGTCAAGAAATTATGGGTATAAAATTAAAAGCTCCATTGAGTTCCCTAGAATGTGTCTATTCTCTTCCGATGATGACTATTAAAGAAGATAAAGGCACTGGTATAGTGACCAGTGTACCATCTGATTCTCCGGATGATTTTGCTGCATTGACTGATCTGAAAAAAAAGAAGCCTTTTAGAGAAAAATACAACATTAGTGACGAGATGGTTTTACCTTTCGATCCGATACCAATTATGAATATAGAAGGCTTAGGAACTCTCGCTGCTCCAAAAGTCTGTGAAGATCTAAAAATACAGTCTCAAAATGAAACAGCTAAGTTAATAGAAGCAAAGGAAAAAGTCTATTTAAAAGGTTTTTATGAAGGAGTCTTAATAGTTGGTCCGTACGCCGGCAAAAAGGTCCAAGATGTCAAAAAAAAGATACAATCTGAAATAATTGAAAAAAATGAGGCTAAAATTTATCAGGAACCAGAAAAGCAAGTTGTTTCTCGGTCAGGTGATGAATGTGTGGTAGCTTTGTGTAACCAATGGTATTTGGATTATGGCAATGAAGAGTGGAAAAATCAAGTGAGAGACGCTTTAAAAAATGTTGATACTTACCATGAAGAGTCGAGGCGAAATTTCGAAGCAACTCTCGATTGGCTTGAGGGTCATGCATGTTCTCGATCATTTGGTCTAGGAACTAAGCTTCCATGGGATCCACAATACTTAATTGAGTCTTTATCAGACTCTACAATCTACATGGCTTACTATACCATCAGTCATTACTTGCAAAGTGATCTTTACGGAAACCAACCGGGCCTTGGTAATCTAAAATCTGATGAGTTATCTGACGAATTCTGGAATTTTATATTCTTCCAAAATCATCCCGTACCAGCCAATCTAGAAGCAAAAAAAGACGTCTTGGTTAAGATGAAAAAAGAATTTGATTTTTGGTATCCGGTAGATTTGAGAACATCTGGAAAAGATCTTATACCCAATCATTTAACTTATTTCATGTACAATCACTGTGCTGTTTGGGACCAAGAGCCTGCCAAATGGCCAAAGTCAATCAGAGCTAATGGTCATTTGTTACTGAACTCGGAAAAAATGTCAAAATCGACTGGCAATTTTCTTACACTCACAGATGCAATTCAAAAATATTCAGCTGATGGAATGAGAATGACTTTGGCAGATGCTGGTGATTCGGTTGAGGATGCAAATTTCGTCGAAACAGTAGCTGAAGCCAACTTATTAAGACTGTATGCTTTCAATGAATGGTGTAAGGATTTAATAGAGAACAAGGCGACTTTAAGAGGCGAAGATTCTCCGCTAGAGACCTATGCGGACAAAGTTTTCCAAAGTGAAATAAACAAAACCATAATAGAAACAAAAAAACACTTTGATGCCATGATGTATAAAGAAGCGTTGAAAACAGGATTTTTCGAGCTGCAGGCAGCAAGAGACAGATACCGAGAACTATCCGAGACAATGCATTTTGGTCTTATCACGCGGTTTATTCAAGTTCAGTTGGTATTGTTGGCTCCAATTTGTCCACATATCACTGAGCATATATGGCTCAATGTGTTAAAAAGTGAGCAATCAATAATGAAAGAATTGTGGCCCCAGGCTGGACCAGTTGACGAAGGTCTAGTAAATTCAGCACATTATTTAATGGAAGCAGCACATGAATTCAGAAATAGACAAAAATCGTTTTCCCAGGTGAAAACTAAGGGTAAAACTAAAGAAGCCGAAAAGCCAGCGCAAACACATCCGGTCAAAGGTGCTATCTTTGTTGCTAAGAATTACCCGACATGGCAGCAAATTATTCTAGACACATTGAAAACAGTGTATACAAGCAATAATAATTCTTTTCCGGATAATAAAGCTATTTTGGCCGAATTGGCAAAAAGAGAAGAGTTGAAAAAATTTCAAAAAAAAGTTATGCCTTTCGTTGCATTCACCAAGGATCAAGTCTTAAAAAAAGGAAGCCATTGTTTGAATCATACACTTGATTTTGATGAATTTGACATTTTGCAGATAAATTTGAAATATCTTCAAAACACGCTACAGGTAAACTAATTTTAGAATTTAAAATTGATTTTTATTTTATTGTAAAATATTAGCTTAATGAATTGAGAATTTTCTACACTACGGATGAAGAAGCGAATACGTCCAAATTGAATATTGATGATATTGTTCCTGGAAAGCCGGTGATATTTTATCAATGAATTCTAAAAGTAGAAAATTTGCTTTTTTAGTCATGGGATTTTTAAGTTTTTAAAAATTTTATTAGAAAATAAACAATAAATATATCTAAAAAAAATTGGAAATAATTTTAAATACACGATAAATACAAAATAAGAATCTTGTTGATGCATAATTCGTGCTGAATCTATATAAAAATTGAAACTTTACAATTTATTCCATATTTTAGAAAGTTAAAAATTTGAAAAAGAATCGAATTAAAATTTTATTTTAGACTTACACAAAATTATTAGTTATTCGTCTGATTAAAGCAAAAATTTCATTTGTAATTTTGGGTATATTTATCTAAAAAACGAAAATGATTAATGATATTTAATAATTTTCGGCTTTTAGAAATAAATAAATTAAACATTCATTTTTGCTTTAAATTAATATAACAAATATTTAGTCAATGTACACAAATTTTAATAAATAAAAAAAAAAACAGTTAATCAAATTAAAAATCAATATTTATCAATGATCGAAATTTTTTGTTGAAAAAGAACACCTAAAATAAATTCAATTATTTTAACCTCATTAAAATATTTTTTTTATTTTTTGAAAAATCATATGACTTTTTTATGTCATTATTTTTTGTTCTAGAAATCAGACTGCTTTAAATTTACGTCTAAAAGATTAAGAAAGGCAAGAAAGCTTTTTCACCTTGTGAAATTCCTTTTTAGCGAATTTTTCCTAAAAAGGTTACAAATTTAGTAGTCAGTTTAGACTTTTAAAAAGTGTGTTTTTCAGTATGACATTTGAATTGAATATTATTTTTTTTGAGTGTGCAGAATAGTGATTTTGGGATGCTATCAAGTTAGTATGTTTGTTAGTTTTTGGATGTGTTGGAACGATGTTTGCGTGTGATGAAAAAATCAAGTCTTTTAAGTCAAAAGAATCTAAAAACAAGTTCAAAATTATAAATAGTTTCTCAAAGATGTTTAAGTTATTTTAAAAAAATTCTTTTGGTTTGATCCCAACTCTTACAAAAACTGCATTTTTACTAAAATTTGCAAAAATAAAGGATTAAAATCAAGTTCAAAGTTAGTTCGCAGAATAATTGAAGAGGTTTAACAGTCTTTTAATTTAAAGCACCCTCTGACAATTTTTTTTAATCTTTTGCAAATTTGCTGATGGTTCTAAATAATGATTAAAAATAATAATTTTTTCGAAAGTTTAGCTTCAGAATAATCTTTAAATTTTGATCTTCGATTAAATCCTACACTTTTTCAATTGAAGGGCTGTACTAACTGATTTTCTGATGACTATTTACAATTGAATGTTTAATTAATCAAAGTTACATACTATTTTTTAAACATACTTTGATATAACTAGAAAATACGATGAAATTTTGTAAATATTTTTATTTTAATCTATTTTTATTTTTATTTTATTTTAAAAAGTTTTTAGAATCTCTTAAAAATCATTGAAATTCTTTTGATTGAGAAATACTTAAATTTTTTCTTTATTTTTTTTATCAAATGCTCGTTAATCAAAAAAATATCAATCTAAATTAGCTTAAATTTAAATCAAACACACATTAATTATCTAATTTAAAGATGTAAATCAATACCTTTTTCTCTTAGAATCTTGAAATCTATGAAATTTCTTTATTATAATTTGCTATTAATACATACATTTTATTGGAAATGTGGTTATGAGGATAAGTTTTTAAGAAAAAGTTCTCACGTGTTTGAGTAATTGCAGTTCTAAGAAAGATTCAACAGTAATTATCAGGTTACCCTAAGCACAAAAAAAATCAAATAAAATAATACAGATTTTAAATTATTGTTCACCTACGAAATAAAATTTCAAAATATTCATGATTCAATACAAGTTCTGAATATTGGTTTTAACAATAACTGAGTTACTTTCTAAATTTTTGAAAACAAATTATTCATCAGGTAAAATTAAAATTTATTTTCGTCATAAAATTATTTTCACAAATTGAATTTCTAGCGTTGTTTTCTAATTCAAAAGGTTTTTATAAAAAAATTTATATTTTCATAACTAATTCTACGATTTTATACAATAAGAAATCAAATTTTAAAAGTATCTAATGAAAAATTGCTGATATACACCACAAGATGTTAAAATACTCAATAAAATCATTCACTTTTTTTCTGACTTTAGCACTTACAAATATTCAGTGTTTACAAAAAGAAAATTTTTGTTATCAAAATCCATGCTTAAATAATGGCTCATGTATAATTTCCGAAAATCGATCTGTGTGTCTATGCAAAATGAAATTTTACGGCCCTAATTGTCAATTTAGAAATTTAACTCAAAGATTTTTTCCTATTCAAGATCAACCGAATCCAAGTCCATGTCCAGATAGAGTAAATAAAATTATTTGTGGAAATTTGAATTTTAACCTTTTTAATTTGAATAGAAGTGTCAAAATACAAAAAACATCTTCAAATCTATAGAGAGCAAATCTGAATTGTTAACTACAAAAAGAAATGATAAGAAAGATGAAGGATTGAATGTAATTGGAATTGTTATTCCGATCATTATTATATTTTTTATTTTTTGCATTCCGTTTAGTATGACAATTTAAAAATAATTCTATTTTATTATATTTACCTTTGATAATATCTAAGCTTGTAAAATGTGTATTTATGTATATGGAAAAAAATCTAAACCAATTGGACCTTCGTCTCAAATAATACAAACAAATGATGAGACTTATCAAATTGGTACTGTGTCTTCGCTGTCAGGATCATTGGTATCTGTGCCTAGTCAATTTATGTATGCAAACGACTTCATTGAAACAAATTCTTCGCCATATAGATCCCGTCAATCTAGTAGGACATTTCCTGAAAATGATCAAATGGAAACATCATCTATTTCATCTAAATCATTACCACCAGCTTATGATAGGATAGAATCAGATAAATCACATGATTTACCTTCCTATGATCAAATTGTTTGAATTAAAAAACTTTTAATTGAGCTTAATTATGAGAAGATTCTTAATCATTCCAAGTTAATTTTAGAGTTTATCTTTATCTATATTTATTTTTTTAAATAAAATTTAAGACTTAATTTGTTGTTTCTTGTTCAAATGAAAAATATTTAATAAATTGTTTAAAATTTAGCCTAGAAATTAAATTAAAAAACATGATATATTCATAATTTGAGAAAAAGTTGAAGTAGTAGGAAAATGTAATAAATATTTTAGAAAAAATTGCATGTAGCTGTAGCAGTGGCCATGGTTTGTTTTATTTAATTTTTTATTATCAGTTTTAAAATAAAGAAACTGCTTCTTTCGATATTCCAGTCTCAAAATGCGAAAAAAATTTTGGCAAAAAAAATTAGCATATCTTCAATGCTAAAGAATTCTTAGCTTAAACTGCATGCACCCTAGTCACGTTTCGAGCCTTCAGAATTAAAATCTATTTTTTTATTTTATGCAGCAATTACACTTGAGTTTTTGTGGATAAATTAAAATGTAATGATGCAGCATCAAATGAATGAAAATTATTCTCCAACACAAATTGAACATAAAAAATAAGAAAACGGTATTTAATTTGTTATTATAAAGAAAATTTCAGTGCCGGAAATTAACTTGAAATATTTTAAATATAATAAAAATATAATAAAAATATAATAAAAATATTTTTTTAGAAATTAATTTTAAAAAGTAAATTTAAAACATATATTGGCTGATATCACATCATATCAGATGATACGATGTGACAAGTTAATTTCCGGCACATCAAAATTTTTCTAAAAGGCGATATTATTTTTTAAAAAAATTCACTAATATTGTAAATACAAAAATTAAAAAAAAATTTGAATTGTTAAAAAACGGCAAACAAACAGAAGCCTTAAATTTATAAATTAAATTAAGCTTCAAAGCCGTAGTCCGAATATTTACATCTACTATGTAATTTTACCTTATAAAACATAAGCTAGTGTAAACTTGCGCTAGATTTTGTGTGTAAGAAAGTGTCATCTTACGTAAAATTGCACAAATTTTTAACCATGTAAAATAAGAGCACTTTTTATCATTAAATTATAGAATTGAATTTTATAATGAGTGAAAAGTCGAAAGATCTTTTGTGCAAAGTTGAATTTAATTTATTCGAATTTTAGATTTAAATTTATAAATCGAATTTAATGAAAATTTTTTTTTTGCATGACGGATTTTGCTGAATTTTAAATTAATGATTAATTGTATCATAAATGATTAACAGAAATTTTGTCTATATATCTTATTCGAAATTTTTCTTTGAAAAATAAAAACTAGATTTAGTCACAAGAATTTAATTTTTTTTTAAATTTATCTTTTTTAGTCCATATTAGTGTTGGGATTTATAGAAATTTCTGGGTGCCAAATAATGCAATAAGAACCAAATACGGTCTGAATGGTTCCTTTAAATGGGTGCAATTTTTCTCCCTAAACCCCATGATATTAACTACTTTCTTTGGATAATTAAGCTACTTTTCCATCAATTGGGCATAGTACCTATTAACAAAATCTTATAAAATATCCTATTTAAATTATCTTAAATTAAAAAAATTTTTACAATAGATAAAATTACTTTTTGAAAATTTTTTAATTTTACAAAAAAATTAATATATTTGTATATTTTTACGTTAGGCACCAAATCTGAAAACGGGAATTGATCGGATTTAGTTCCGAAAGTACTCGTGACCGCTCGCACATTTCTGACCACACTATTAATGGGGCGGTCATTTAATCGTAAAAACAATTTACCGACTTGACTGGTCAGTCCTGATCGTGTCCAACATTAGTCCATATTGTAATGAGTAAAAATTTAGATTAATGTTCTGATAGATTATTTTTATTTTAAATTTTAAATTGATTGATGGCTTTTTTTTAAAATTGATATATTTTAATTTAAATTCATCAATTTGAAAATTAAATATTCAGACAAAGGCAAATAAAATGGAAATTCGTTTATGAAATTTAAATAAATAATTTTAAAAATCCCAAATTAGAAAATTTATTAAAATTTAACACTATTTTTTTTAAATCGCTGCTATTAATCAAATGGAAAGTATATTGGAAAGTATATTGATTGAGGAACAAATTTTGGTTTATTTAAAAAGTTATGCCTAGGAAAAATTAAAAAGAATGAAAACTATCTAGGAATACAAAATTCTAACTCAAATTATTTAAATGAAAGGATCTCAAAATTACAAAAATATTTATTTAAATTGTTTTACGCTGCTCTACATGTGAATGATGATAATAAACAAACGAAATGGTATCACTCCAAACAGCTTTCAAAATCGGATCAACCAGATTTTTTTTATCAGCACAGTGGTTCCACTGACTAATGTCACAAGTGCAATCTGAGTCATCTGGTGGTGGCTTAACCTGAATATTGTTCACACATCGCTTGCATTTAAATTTTTCATGCGTATCACTTTTCGTATTTTCATTGAGTGTAAACAAATCCTTCAATTCTGTTAAACTAAAATGTCTTTCTACATCTTCTTCATTGTCTACTACACAACTGCTTAAAGCTTTCTTGTGGGCTTGTCTTTGGAAAATTTTTTCTTCCAAGGTGCCAGTGGATAAAAGTCTGTAGATCTTTTTTTTTTAATTTAGTTCAATTTAAAATAATTTGATCAGAGTTGGTCAAAAGTCAAAAATGAACTTAAAAATGTACAAAAGTCAAAGTCAACTTTGTCTTTTGAAATTGTGTTTTTAAATGTCAAATTCAAATCTGACTTTGACTTTAAAAGATTTGATAAAAAATTTTTTTTTAAAATAATTTTTATGAATTTTTTATGAAATTTCTTAGAAAACCTTTAACATTTTGAAATTTTTTCAAACTATTTTTAACAACCAATTTTTCCGAGTAAGCGAGACATATTTAATGATTTGAAGTGTCTTGTTCATTAATTTTATGACTTTATAAAAAAAGTAAAATGTCAATTCTGACTTAGACTTTTTGGCTGACATTTGACAAACTCTGAATTTGATATCAATTTTCCTTACAAAGCATTGTTTTTTTTGACCATCTCTCCACACTCGCGCCATAGCTTGGTCATCATTTGCTGGATTCCAGTCAGGATCAAACATAACCAATCTGTTAGCTCCAATTAAATTTAGACCACAGCCACCAGCTTTTGAAGAAAGCATAAAAATAAATTCTGAACTGCATGGATCATTAAACTGTTCGACTATTTTTCCTCTTTTTTTAATGGTCATTGAGCCGTCCAAGCGAACATAGTTGTACCGTCTTAGTGCACATAGCTTTGAAAACATGTCCAGTGTTTGCGTGTAGTTTGATACCAGAACAACCTTGTCAGTAGTATTAGCTTTAATTGCTGCTAGTAAATAATCCAAGACTGCCATTTTTCCAGACAAATCGCACTGAATACTTTTTGGGTCGAAATTAGAAGGAAACAATTTTAGTGCATTTTCAAATCCTTTTTCTTTTTTAACACATTTATCGTATATCAGTTCGGGATCTAAAAAAAAGATCAGAACAAAAAATTTAAAAAAAAGTAAAATTTACGATTGCAAAGTTTTTTCATTTGAGTTATTGCTGATAAAGTTGAATTTGATAATTTAAGGTCAGACTCATCTTTAGCTTCCAAATCATCAATATTGTTTGATTTACAAAACATTTTGTATAGTTCTATTTGAAGGGGCGTAAGGCGACAGACAACAACTTGTTCAGCTGAAAATTCAAAATTTGTCAAATTTTTATTATCTACTAAATATGAGAGAAATATTACTTTTTATTGGTAAATATTTGGTCAGTAAAGCTTGGGTACGTCGGATTATACATTTGTTTACAACCGATGCTAATTCATTAAGTTTTTCATTTCCAACTTGTTGATCGGCTGGAGAAGCTGAGCTGTCTCTGCCTTTGATGATCGGAATTTCAAATCGTTTTCTGAATTCAGCAGCTGTGCCAAGGATGCCACCGTTAACAAAATGGACAAGAGAAAAATATTCCAGTAAATCATTTTGAATTGGAGTGCCAGATAGCAAAATTCTTCGCTGTGTCTGAAGAGCATTTAAAGCTGTATATGTTTGATTTTCTGAATTTTTGAGACGGTGGCCCTTTTTTTAAAAATTAATAGCATTTGAAAAATTTTATTTATCAAATTTACTTCGTCACAAATTACTATACCAATGGGTGCTTTGGTCAAAATGGCTGCATGAGCTCGAAATGTTTCATAAGAAATAATCAAAATTGGATTCATAATTCTTCTTCCTTGTTGGAACATGAATAACTCTGAAAATTAAATTAAAATTATTATTAGCTAGAAGATAATAAAAACTGAAGTCTCAATAACTTAGTTTTTTTTCGATTTCTTCTTTCCCTCCTCCATCTATTGCTAAAGGATTGCATTTTTTTTGTAACCATTTATTTATTTCGTTATACCAATTTTTTACCAGAGAACTTGGTGTAACAATGATCGCTTTATCAATAATTGGTTTACAATCTGGGCCTTGTTTCTGATTAATTTAACTATAGTTAAATTTAATAAAGTATTAAACTTTACTAGTAAGGTCCATGTAAGAGTAATGCATTGCAATGTTTTTCCGAGACCCTAAAATTCAAAATAAAGTAAGTTTTTTTTAAACTTGTTAAAGTAACCATTTCATCTGCCATAATACATCCGAAGTTCTGTGGAATCTGAACACCTGTGACACAATCAAACATAAATTTTACACCCTTTTATATTATTATTTTAAATTTTATTTCGAAAAAATTTGACTCCAAAATAAAACCTCACGCTGATGTGGTCTGAGCACTTTTCCGACCATTGGATCTACAACTACATGAACAGGAAGTGTATTTCTATATAAAATGATTAAAATTTTCAAATATAAAAATAAAAAAATATTTTACTGGTCAACTTTCAACATTTCTTGTGCACTTAGTTCAGGTGGTGAAAATAAAATAACTGCATTTTCTTCTTCTGGATCGAAGAGAGGCTGTCTTGCACCTTGGCGCCTTGTTCCAAGAGATTTGAATGAAGAAGATGATTGATAATTTGGAATTGGGATTTTGAATGGTCGATGAATCAAATTATTTATAAATTCTTCCTTGAATTTAAAATTGAATAAAGTTTTTTAAATTTTAATTTTCTTACATGACTTGAGTTACCAGAAATGTTAATTATTATTTCAGCTTTAGATTTTGAAGTCGAATTGTCGGAATTGTCATTAACACTAGCTAGAGGCTTTCGAAATGGTGAAATAAAGTTGGAGGCATCATAGTTATCGTGTGCCTTATTTTTTGATTTTTTTAGATTTTCTCTTAGTTTTGCCCAGTCATTAGAACTACTCATTATTTTAGTTTTTGTCGATCTGCTCTCTTCTTCATCGTCACTTTTAGTCTTTCGTTTTAGACCCAAAGAAGTTGCCAGCTGGCTAGGTGCCGCACTCCTTTTGAAGAAAAAATAGTTTCAAATAATCATTTTTTAAAGTTATAATACCGTCTCATTTTTTAAGAAAATTTTAAAATTAAATTTTTTTTTTATTAATGATGCATAATTAAAATCAAATTAAATAACATAAACGAAATAATTTTTATTTTGAATGGCCGTTTACTTGATCAAAAGCTAACTTTTTATCAAACTTTTTATAATTCGAATTCAGTATTTCAAGACGATATTTGACAAATTCTTTTAAAAATTAAGTAGAAAAAATTTAATTTTTTTTGAAAAAAAAACACATATGTTTAAAACTTAAATACATATGTTTTACGGTCTGTTGACGACTGATGTTTAGTTGGATCCAAAAGGATACATATTGCGAGTTTAAGATGGTCGTGTCGGTGTCAGTAGATTTAGAACTATCTTCAATGTTTTTGGAACTAGTGGTATTGGCGGAATCGATCTCTCGATAAATCATTTTTAAGTTGAACTAATTAAGTACTCAAGCTAGGAGAAATTTGATGGATTTATAATCTTTATTTTATCAAGTTTACTTATTTAATCAAATTAAAACTGTTAAATTATAATTATAAATAAAATTCTAATTTAAAAAAAATATCTTGCACTTTAATCTTATCCTCTATGAATTCCTTAATATTTTTTCTCATTTTTATTTTTATTCTATTAGTTAATTGCTAAATGTTAAAATTATTTTCTATTTGATCAATTTTTTTTTATATAATAAATTTAATGCAGTTTGTATAGTAAATTCATCTTTTTATATAGTATACATTAATATTTTCTGATTTTTAAAAAAAATTTTCAAAACATATCCGTATTCCAAGGATTACTGTCAAAGCTTTAAAAGCTTAATGATAATTTAGCATTTCTACTATGACATGACCTGTGACTTTTAAAAAACTCTGAAAAAAACATTCAAAATTTTACAATATGTAGGTCCCATTTGGCGTAATCAGCTTTATTCTGTAAATATTAGAATAGATAAGAAACATTTAAAAATCATTTATCAAAAAAATGAAAATAAAAGTAAAAAAAATTTTATTGATAGCACAAAAAAAGATAGAAGATGATAATTTGCAATGGATGCTAATTGTCTTATTAATAATCTTATATTTAAATTTAATTTACACTCATATTTTTTTAAAAGAAGATGACATTATTATATATAATTATGTATATCTTAACTTTATTTGATTTTACAAATTTGCTTCAAGGTGGGGCTAGTAAAACGGTTCCTAAAAACACACATAAGTTTTATTATTAAAAGATTAAAAGATCAATGTGATTTTTTTTGTTATTATTTTTTCCAACAGCAATATGGAATTATGGAATTTTATTCCATTTGAATGATTTTCGCAGAATTTTATTTTTTTTGTCGAATTTAGACTATTTTTTTATAACTAAGCTCTTGGTTCATTTTTTTATTTCAAGACGCTGAAAAAAAGAAGATTAAGAGAGAAAAATAACAATTTAAAAAATTAGACTATCCGCAAGACTCGGGATAATGATTTTATAGGCATCTTTTAAATACAGAAATCGAATTATAGGAATCTCATAAGTAAAATTAATTGAAAAAATTAAAAATTTAATTTTTTTAAACATCAACTTGAAATAAAATCAATTAGAAACTTGAAATAAAATCAAATAAGATCAGTTTATTCAAGGATTTAGAGCAATTTCGTCCCAAAGTTGACATTTTCTGTTTAGGCTGTATTTTAGCCTTGGCTCAGTTTTTATTTGCCCATATTTAATGTAATAAAAATTCACTGAATTATTTGACTGTGTTAATCCATGTGGTTTCCAATCAAACGCAGGTATTTTATACTTAATAAAATCACTCCAATATCTAACCATTTTTTCTGAAAGTAATTTATCTTGTGAAGAATAATCATTATAGCCTTTATAGCGCAAAGCTGATCCAAACATGTATCCAATTTCATCTTCATGATTTGCGCCATCATAATTAACCCAATAACCATCCCAGTATTTGGGTTTTTGAGCAAATTCATATGCAAACATCTTTCCACCATTATACTTGCCAACCAACTCATTAAATAAATAATGAGGACATGGAAAGTAAAAATCACTTAGCATATCCAACAAATACCTAAAATAATCCACATTAGTTCCATTTTTATTTGATTCCTGAATGTAAGTGTTTATTAGTTCATCTACTTTTGAATTGCTTTGACTTAACCACAAACGATTTACTAAAATAGGCTTTAGCCTTTCTTTATTACCAGCCATTAAAGCTTGAATATCATTTTTAAGATTTTCTTCGTATGTGAGACCAAACGATTCTAAATTATTGAAACCAGCCATGACTGGAACTTTGTTAAAATCACCACTTTTCATATATTCTAGTGGCTCTTTGTCAAAATAATCAGGATCACGTGGAAATACCGGAATATCCATCAGCTCAATACCTTTTTTTGCTAAGGTTTGAGCATCGAACTTCTGTAAAAATTCCAGCATATTTAAATTGCTAGTAAAGTTAAGACCAAGATTTTCGGCTAAATATCGAGTCATACTAGTAGCCTGTTCTGGAGAGCGAAGGCTGCTTTGAAGATAGATTCGAAAGACAATTCCAGATTGGAGAATAGCCCCCGAAAATAGGCCTTTACTCTGTTTCGAAATCAAATGGTATCCTACACTCCAAGAGCCAGCGCTATTACCGGATATAGTGACTTTATCAGGATCTCCACCGAATCTAACTGCATTTTCACGAATCCATTTTAAGGCCATTGTTTGATCCTTAAAACCCTGATATCCCTTTGCTTCAGTTCCTTGGACATAAAGCCATCCGAAGGCTCCCAAACGGTAATTTATTGTTATAACAATAATATCAGATATTCCTGCCAGAATTCCTCCATCATATCCATTACTACTTCCTGCAATCAAGCTACCACCGTGAATCCAAACCATGATTGGCTTTAGTTGTCTTGCTCCATGTACAACTGTTTTGTTGTACGAATCAAGAGTTGTATAGATGTTTAAATAAAGACAGTCTTCTGAATAGGTTGAGGTATCACCACTACTGTATGATCTCTGATAACATTTTGGACTTTTTTTAGTTCCATCTCTAATATTTGTCCATTTTTCCGGACTCTCCGGATCTTTGAACCTTAAATTTTTTACAGGCGATTTCGCATATGGAACAGATAACCAACTCAATATGGGATTTGTTTCTTGGTATGGCTTTGACTCGTAATAAATGGGATAATTGTCACATTTGCCTTTTATTTTTCCATAAGTTGTTTCTAGGATCAAACTCGAATCGTTCAGATTTGAACAACTTGATTGAGAACTGATAGTTTGAATTGAAGTTACTAAAGCAAAAAGAGCCAGGAATTTCATCTTATTTAAATTTTTTTAAATTAATGATTGATTTTTTAGCCAAAATCGTCCTATTTTTATACCCATTTAAGTTTAATTTTTCGAAAAACTAGTCTAAACTTATCAAAATGTTATTTAATAGACCAAAATTTTACTGAGCAAACAACAGGTAAAAAACGAAATTTTTTTTTAAATTTCAATCTATGTTATGTCTAAATTAAAAAATAAACGTGATCAAATCAAATTACTCAATCAGATATTATCTAATCTAACATATTTACAAAAATTCAGCAATTTAATATATTTTATTAAATATATTTATATAATTTGAGAATAATGTCAACAGAGCTTTTACTAATGAAATTGATAAGTTTTGATGCTCTCAAATAAAATTAATTGAATCAATGATCTTTGATATCTTGTTTCTTGAAAATAATCTGAAAGTTGAATAAGAATAATCGTTTTATTCCAAATATTTGATTTTAATAATTTAAAATACAAAGCCAGAATTTTTTATAACATTTCTTTTAACTTTGCTTTAAAAGTTAGCTAATCGTTTAAATTGGGTCTAGTTACAGAAATTAAAAGTAATAGCTGGTATTTTCAATTTTTTTACTACCAATAACTAATAAAGCGTTCAATTTAGTGGTGTAGTCTTTCAATCATTTTCTTTACAGCAGCAGAGTAAGCAAAAGGCTGGGTAGGAAAATCGGGAATCAATAAAATAAAAGAACTTTTGGTTGAAGAAAAAACATTAACATTTAGGCTCTTCTATAAGCGCATAATGCTAACTTTCCGATGGTCCGAGTATAAAACTGGTTTCAAAGAAATCAAAGAATCAGAAAAAAAACTCAGAAAGTAGTGAAGTATCAGTCCGATGACCAATGCAAGGCGATTGGTGACGCTTGAAGCTGAAAATCTCCGTGAAGGTGGAAATCAGAAAATTGGAATATTAATTGCGAAACACAGATGTAAAGTCTGAATCTGGAACGCCAGAATCATGTGTGAAAATCAAGGTGAGCTACAGATTGGAAACGGATCAGGTTATTTTTAAAGCAGTGAATGGACTTTCCTAAATTTGGTAATCGCTAAAACAACACGTTGCATGAATATTGCTTTTGAAGCAGACAGTGGATGCAATGAAAGAGTAATAATAATAAATAATTTTGTCCCTTTTCTACCTTTGCGGATAATAGGAGAGGCGCTCGTCTCCTTTTCCAGTATCTTTTTGAGCAACGGCTCCCATCTGACACAGAGGTTAATGCATCGAGTTGATCTTTAACACTGAAATTATTACCCATTCAAAACCGGTGCCCCTTTTTGTGATGAATGGAGTCTAAACATTCGTCCCGTACTGCAGAGATATTTTTAAGATTTTTTGTCTCTCAGTGAGTTTTGAACCTTTGATTCTTTGGCACAAAAACAATTCGGCTATACAGGATCTCAATAATGGATTGGGAATCAATATATGAAAGAAACAAGATTAAAAGGACAAGAGAATTATACTTTCATCATACAATATATGACCCTTAATATCGTATCATTAATATTTTTCTTAGTATCTTAAAATCTTAGGAATTCTTATGCTGCTAAAATTTTTTTTATTTAAATCTAAGATTTTGTTTTTTAATCCTAAATTAAAAATTTATAGAATACTTCTTTTAAAATTCTTTTAAGAATTTATCAAATTTTAGAAAGGAATTCCATTGAGAATTAAAACTCTTCAGTCTAGAATTTGACCGTGCTTTGTAAAGGCTAGAAAGCAAAGAGATTATTAGTTTCAAATTTTATTTATTTAAGTCTAAACAATGTGCGGTTTACTCCAACAAGTGGTTTAAATAATAATTTTAAAATAGTTCCAGCCACTGGTGATCACTTGAATTTAATTTATTAGGGCTTTGAAGATTTAAAACTTTATTAATTTCAATTGTGTAAAATATTTTTTTTATAAGCATTAAACTATTTTCTATAGGCTATTTTTTAAACAAAACTTATTTAATAAATTAAAATTTTGTGTTATTTTTTAGTTTACACTTTCATTAAAAACAATGCTAAAATACAATAGGACAAAGGACCAGACCAGATAGATAATCAAAAACACTTTATAAAGATAAGCAAAAATATTCTAAATTAACTTCAAGATTCGCATTTTACATTGTTAACCATCACTTTTTTACAAATAAGCAATTAACAATGATATTGATTAGATCTGACTGAACTTAAAAATCGTACTTTATGCACTTTTTTTGGCGATGAAGTACTCTAACTACTAAAGCCTCTTTAATCACACAAGGAAAAACTATACATAGTTTTTTACAAATACCAATGGAACATGAAAATAATCTACTAAAAGGAACAAACTTTGAAACCTCCAAGAAGAGATTGAGCATTAAATTTTAGTCTGAGACCATGAACAACTTCCATTCGTTTGAGGACGTATTCAAATAAAGCTCTTCATGATTTCTCAATAAACGGTTTTAAGTAATAATATAAATTTGAAACAGTTGTAATTTTAGAAAAAAGTGAACAACAAACAAATCAAAATGGAGAGCTGAAACAATTTAAATCTAGATTCCTATTAATAAAAAATACAATTAAATTTTTGATAAAATTTTTTGAACGTTTAACTAATTCTTTAATGATATCGCCAACTTGAATTTTTTAAATAACTTTTTAATAACCTGATAAATTGCTTATTTTTTAAAATTTTTTTAATTAAACTTAAAAATTGAAAAATTTACCTTAATTTACACAGTTCTTCTTAAGATTCATCAAACAAAATTTTTTAAATTTCAAAAAAATTTCCACTTAAAAAAGACTTAAAAAAAAATAATTAAAAGTTTCAAGTAAAATCTGCAAAAATTAAATGTAAATATTTGAATCTATACTTTTTATCTTAAAATTGACACTTTTTATAAAATATCATCTAATCTTTAACTTTTTTAATTTTTATTAGTCTACAGTATTTTATTTTCATTTTGAAAAGTAATTTGGAAAAGTAATTGTAATATAAAAAATTGTTTTAATTAAAATAAAGTAAACCCCCTTCTTTGACATAAGGTAAATTTTGATCTGAGCACAAAAAAAATTTTATTTGAATTCTTAAAAACTTAAATTTATTTTTATTATTTCAATCTTTTTTTTTCATAAATAATAATAAATTTAAAAAAAATGGGATGTGGATGTACCAGAGATGCGGTAACTATCGGAAACAAAAGATTTCTCATATTGAGTCGAATTGCAGACGGGTAAAAACTGAAAAATAGGTGAAAATTTTTAAAGTTATTTATATTCTCAAGAGGTTTTGGGACTATAGATCTAATAGAAGATTCGGAATCGAAAAGATTGTTTGCTCTTAAAACTATAAAATGTGAATCTAAAAATGATATTGAAAATAATTCAATGGAAAATAAATACTACAAATTACTAAATAACCATCAAAATACAGGTAATACTAAAAATTAATATAATTTTCAGAATTGTGATAATCTTAATTTAGTGAAGCTCATTTATGACGCAATAATCGAAGAAGCTAGAAACCAAAGATACTTAATATTATCTGTTTTCCCATATTATAGAGTAAAAATTTTTGTTAACCAAAGTTTATTTAGAATGATAAAATTATAGATTTTTTTAAGAAAGGAAATTTGCAAGATGAAATTGAATCAAATCTAAAATCAAATAGTTTCATTCAATCAAAAAGATTATTAAAAATAATAGAAGGAATTTGTCATGGACTGAAATATATTCATGAAACAAATTTGGCACACAGAGATCTGAAACCTCATAACGTATTGCTAAGTGATGATCTTCAAACACCGATTTTGACTGATTTCGGTTCAATGACATCAAAAATAATAGAAATAGAAAGCTCGAAAAAATGTAAAGAAATAGAAGATTGGGCATCAGAAAATTGCAGCATGTCTTATCGAGCACCTGAACTATTTTCGCCTAAACAAGGTTATGTAATAGATGAAAAGGCGGATATATGGTCTCTTGGATGCGTCATGTACGCATTGATGTTCAACAAGGCTCCTTTTGATTATGTGTTCGAAAAAGGTGACAGTCTTGCTTTGGCAGTGATAAATGCAAACTTTACCATACCAGCTACAATAACCAAAGACGAGATACTTGTTAGCATTGTAAAAAAGACTATTGTTTATGATGCAAAATGTAGGCAAAGTGTTGAAGCGATCATGAACGATTTACATAAAATTGAATTTTCTCACTCGAATCAAGTAGAAATTGTTTAATTTAAATTCACAATATGTTTTATTTAGGAGTTATTATGTATTTAAGAATTTTATTTTGTTCCTGAGTTATTGAAATTTTAATCTTGGATAAAGTCATTAAATTTGAATTTATAAAATACTTATTTCGAATAATACTTGAATTAAATATTAGATTTTATCTTCAAATAAAATATTTCTTAATTTTTTTTATTAAAGAAAACTTTATCCTGTTTTTAAAACAATTTCAAATTTAAATTTAAAAAAATCACTTTATAAAATTTCAAATAAATCAATTTAAATTTTATTGTTCCCGTACTTTAACTCAACAACAAAAAAATTACATAATTTTTTGAAATATTAAATTTTTAATCTCTTAAGCATTTCCGATACATTTTAATTATGGATTTTAAAATTAAATATGTTTTAATAAAGAAAATATTTTAAATTTGCAGCAGATTTCTCAAAAATATCGATTATAAAGAATATATTAAAAGATAATTAAAATTAATTTCTAGAAATTATCAATAAACTGCGGGATATTTTTATATACTTTTGCAAAGTTTTGCTTTTCCGCTATTTCATTTGTTTTAGATATTAGTCATGTAAGATTCGAAATTTTGTTCTATTTCTGTTTTCTAAAAATTTAAGTTTTTCCTTTTTAATATATTTACCTGATGAAAAAAGTATGGTTAAGTTTTCTTTTATCTGAAAACTAATTTCTAATATTATTACTTTGTGAAATGATACGACGATTACGATCTGATTTCATTCAAACATAAAATCTGATTGATAGATTAGACCTCTCAAATAAATATATAGTTGGTTATTTCGGGCTACTTATGATGAATATTACGGATATAAGTTTTTAGATTTTATTTTTATAACTCCTTTCTAATATGTCAAGTTTTAGAAACATTTATTTGATTCAATTTTTTATAGAAAAATTTTTTTTTAGATGATTTTAAGAGATATTAACAATACATGAGCAAGCTAGTATATAAAATGATTCGAATATACTATAATTTATTATCATTTTTTATCGATTTGTATTTATATCTTTTTTTTGGGAAAAATTAAGAAAAAAAAAAACTATAAGCTCATTTTGATGCGGAAAAGTATTTAAAAAATCTAAAAGAACCAGAAATTCAATATTTTTGGTCTGTTTTAGCTCTTTACTGGTACCACCTTGCGACTTACAAACCGAATTTTAAGAAACTTAAAAATCTATTAAGTTAAACTATTTATCTATTAAATAAAACTATTTATGAAATCGAGTTATCAACGAACAACTTACCGATTACCCATACAAGAGTTGAGAAAAATCTTGGAATCTATCTAACAGATGACTTGAAATGAACTCACCAAGAAACACAAGCGGCTAACAAAGCTAACGCAGTTTTAGGTCAATTAAAACAAGCCTTCAAATGCTGGTCCTTAAGTTCATTCAAACAGTTGTACATTTTGTTTGTAAGACCACATCTAGAGTATCCAGCAGCAGCCTGGAGCCCCTTTACCCAAAGGGACTCAAACATTCTTTAACAAGTACAAAGAAAAGCTACAAAATTAGTATTTAGCTTAAAAAATCTAGAATATGAAGAAAGACTTACAAGACTGGAACTTACGACACTTAAGACAAGACGTGAACGTGGAGACTTAATCGAGACCTTCAAGATAACGAACAGTCTAAGTAAAGTTAATTTATAGAATTCGCACATTAAAAATCATGCACTCTCATCTAATGGTCCAGCTGGAAGAATCCGAAGACATTTAAGAATATTGACCAAACAATTGACAAGAAACAAAAAAAGAGATAGCTTCTTGACAAATCCAGTGCTAAACGAGTGGAACAAATTACCAGTTGAAGTTGCTAATGCAAAATCCAAAAATGAATTCTAGATGAAGAAAAACAAAAATAAAAAAACAAAAAATTATTTCGTCTAAATAGTTTAGAACAAATGTGATATTTTGTTGCATTCAAATCGTCAGCTCCTTTTTATTATAAGCATATTTCGATTAATTTATTTCTTTGGAAATCTAGCTATAAACAGATTTGTTATCTATTTGTTATGTTTAGTTGATTTTTATTTTATAAATAAAATTTAACTTTAAAAAAAAAACTATTTTCTTCTTATCACTTCGATTTTTAAATATCTTAATTTAATCTAATCATGATTTAGAAATGAATGATCAAACTGCACAAGAATTTGATTATAAAGATGGTATTGTTTTTAAATACAGATATGTTCAATAAAATAAAAAATGTCAAGTTAACATTTTCTGTTTAATATTTTTCTCTAAATCTTTGAATTTAAAAAGCCAAAAAGAATTTAAAATATATTAATAAAAAGTCAAAAATAAGATAAAATTCAAAATTTCTTTGTGCTTAGATGCTTTGATCACTTGATAGAAGATGTCTTAACTTGTTGAGAAAAATTAAAAATTTTTAATTAAAATTTCTATTCGTTTGTTCTGTTAAGATTTATTAGAATTAACTATTTATTTACGTAATTGTAATTTTACGTAAAATTACATTTATTAATTTTATAACCATGCCAAATAACTGAACTGAATGCAATTTAAAAAAAATTCTTTTATGATAAATGATTAGGTTTTAGGCACATTTTGTCACAAATTTCTGAAATTAAAATTTAAAAAAAAATTAAAGTTAAGTTTTTTTAGAGAATAATTATTATAATATACTAACTCTATGTAAATTTATTTATAAAAAACTAGTATATGCTTTATTGAAAAATTATATTTATTTCTATTAAAAACATAAAAATTCTGAAATTCTATGGAAATTTATTTTTTCTAAGCAAATGATCTACAGTTTGATCTGTTTTTCTTATTGTTAAATTGAACAACGATATAAAATCAAAACAAAACATTTACTTTATTTTTATCACATAAATTTTTAAGGTAATGTATTAATTGCTAAATTATTACCATTTTCTAAAATTAACTATTATTTAATATTCAAAATTCACTTAAAAATATAATCGATAAATCATTAGAAGCATTTCTAATTTTAAAAATAAATAATCTTTTATAAACATTTAGATATCTAATAATATGAATGACAGAGTTGAAATAAATTTTAGACTTCAATTAGAAGAATTCAAACTTTCATTTGACAACACAAAAAAAGTTTCTTCAATAAAAAATGATAAAATTTTACAAAAACAAATAGCACAAAAACTTGGAATTGAAGATATTAAATTCAAATATGATTTTTATCCCAGTTATGATCAAAATGAATTGATTGGCGACTGGATAAAAAGAGAAGAAAATCCCAAAGTGGTAATAAATGTCAACTCAAAATTGAAATCACCCTCATCGCGAGCAGTTGGTATATTTGGACTTAATCTTGGTACTTTGGATGAACTAGAAAAATCTCGCCATGAATCACTTGTCAAGCAACTAAATCAAATGGAAGAAAAACATGTCAAGCAACTAAATCAAATCGAAGAAAAACATGATATAAAATTTAGAGAATTAAATGCGAAAGTTGACCAGCTAATTGGCGAAATAAATCTGCACCCTTTGGTAGATTTTGTTTCAAAATTTCGTTCAAAAATCATAGAGCAATTGGTGATAGAAAACAAAATTCCGTCAAATATCAACAATTGGAGCTCAATGTATAATTATTTAAAAGAAAAAAACAGCTCTAGACAACTTTGGTCAATAATAGATGAAGTGGCCGAAAAATTAGGATTAAACTATGAAGATTGGCTTAGTTTGAGAAATATTAGCTCTGACATGAATTTTTCTAAGCATCCTAATCCAAAATTAAGTAAAAAAGATGCCTATGAAAAAATTAATACATTAAGACTCACACGATATGAAAATTATCAAGCTCCTTTCAGAAATCTAGTTGATTTATTTGAAAAAATGAACTGGCAATAATTATCAGGAAATAAATTTTTCTCATCAAATTTAAGGATAAAATAAATTCATACATTTGGCTTTGTGATTAAAATATTTAATTTTTTTTATTATTTGAAATAAAAAATTTTGGTCTATTTAGTTATTTAAATACGAACACGACAACTGTTGCTTCCTACAACCATTTTTCCCATTTAAAAATCCAATTTTTGCCGAAATGATTCTATTCGTCCAAGACCTAACTTAGTCCCAAAAGTCCAATAGCCAAATCGTTCCACATATACCTAATTATGCCTGTCAAATGTTTGTTCTTCCATTTTTTAATCCCATTTTAAAAATTTTCGTCAAAAATCTCTTTTTCGTCCAAAATTCTAATTTCGCCCATTTAAAATCACTACACTATAAAACACTAAATATAGAAGGACTTTAAAATTCAAAAACTTCAACTAATTTTTAAGGCCTTTAACCCGATAAATTCAAGGGTACGGTATAAAAGACGTTTCCCATTGCATAACGTGCTCTCCGGGTCAATTGATTGATTTTGCTTACGTCAATTCAGAGTTCACATTTTTAACGTTATTTCGTAGCCTCTGCGTAGGTTGTAGGTCAAAATGAGAAACGCGCTTCTATACCGTACCCAATCTTTTTTATTATTTAATTTTAATTCTAATTAAGCATTTATTTTATTGAGCTCTATAGAGATATACAAATAAATAAAGAGAAATTTAGTTCGAGTACCACAAAATTTGAATAAAATACCCCAAACTTTTTATTTTTTTCCCCAAATATTGAATTAATTCCGCAATTATTAAGATTTTACGTAAAAAAATTAATTAACACTAAATTAAATAAAAATTCAATATTTTTAACTTTTTGACACTTTTTATTAAAAAATGATATTTAATTTAAGAAAAAGTACCTAAATATGTGGGAAGAGAGAGTTTGGAAAAAGATAGCATTCTTTCGAAAGTTTTATGGTGAAAAAATATAAGCCATATTTTTCTTATTTTTCTAGTTAATGTCATTGGAATAATTAGCTTCAAATTTAAATTTAAATGATTTCAACATTGAAAAATAATAACTTTTAGCAAGTTTGATTATTGCATCTTTTGAAAAATAACATACTAGAGTGGAACAATAATCAAATTAAAGCAAAATAAATGTATGGGTGACGATCCTGGAATGACCGGTCCAAGACGAACAGTCAAGATCGTCTTAAAGACAATAAAAAATGATAACTAATTTAATAAAAAGTCCCTAAGTTTTATAAAAAAAATATAGTTTTTTGTTTTTTCCAAAATTTACGAAAAATAAAGTTAATTTACAAAAGTAAAAAATCGTAAATTTACCAACTTTTACGTAAAATTAGATAAATTTCCAACATTTACGTAAATTGTTGTAAAAACAAAAATGTCCAAATAATTTAAGAGCTTTGATGTATTTTTTATTTCTCTAGTGGTTTAGGAACTTGATGTTTTTTTTAATTAATTTTTTTATAATTTACTTTTAAAATTTATAGTTTGAATTTGGAGTTTAAGGTTTAAAAAAATTTCTTTTATTTATTTTTTATTTCAGAGTTGAAAAAAATTTTAAACCTAATATCTAGGAACCTATTATTTCTTCTGACAAAATGTGAAATTATTTTCATTCTGCCTAAAACCTAATCATTTATCATAAAAGAATTTTTTTTAAATTGCATTCAATTCATCTATTTTGCATGGTTCTTAAATTAATTAATGTAATATTACGTAAAATTACAATTACGTAAATAAATAGTTAATTCTAATAAATCTTTACAAAACAAACAAATAAAAATTTTAATTAAAAATTTTCAATTTTTCTCAACAAGTTTAGACATCTTCTATCAATTGATCAAAGCATCTAAGCACAAAGAAATTTTGGATCTTATCTTATTTTTGACTTTTTATTAAAATATTTTTTTTTTTTTTGGCTTTCTAAATTCAAAGATTTAGAGAAAAATATTGAACTAATTTTGTAGCTTTTCTTTGTACTTGTTCAAAAATGTTTGAGTCCCTTTGGGTAAAGGGGCTCCAGGCTGCTGCTGGATACTCTAGATGTGGTCTTACAAACAAAATGTACAACTGTTTGAATGTACTTAAGGACCAGCATTTGAAGGCTTGCTTTAATTGACCTAAAACTGTGTTAGCTTTGTTAGCCGCTTGTGTTGCTTGGTGAGTTCATTTCAAGTCATCTGTTAGATAGATTCCAAGATCTTTCTCAACTCTTGTATGGGTAATCGTTAAGTTGTTCATTGATAACTCGATTTCATAAATAGTTTTATTTTTGAATCATACCCAACTATAATACAGTTAGTTTATTCGGCTGAATTTTAAGTCTGTTATAAGTGAATTTTAAGTTGTCTATCATCATCATCGTATTATTCAAACCTCATTTTTGACAAAAAAAATCTTATACGTCAAAATTATTTTTTTTGGCCATTCTCAAAAATTTGCCCAAAATAATAGAAGGAATTTGTCATGGAATGAAATATATTCATGAAACAAATTTGGCACACAGAGATCTGAAACCTCATAACGTATTGCTAAGTGATGATCTTCAAACATCGATTTTGACTGATTTCGGTTCAATGACATCAAAAATAATAGAAATAACGGGTGATGCATAAGTAAATGGACAAAAGTTAAGTTAACTTGCCCGATCATGCAAATGATCAGGGGATCATATATATATTTATTTATAAACTAAAAAAGTACTTTACTTTGGCGGGCGACAACATGCCGGGAAATGCTGGATATTACACAAATGACAAGTCTACTAGTCCGGACAGTGTTCGGTTTGCTGGAAAAGAGAAGTTTCCAAAGAAGGTGCTTGTTTGGATAGCCATATCTGATCGAGGTATGTCTAAGCCTCTTTTACGATTACCAAAGTCGGTTGCCATCAATTCGAGAACCTATATCGACGAATGCTTGAATAAACGACTGCTCCCATTTATACATGAGTATCATGAAGACCTTGACTACGTTTTTTTGCCTGACTTAGCGTCTGCTCACTATTCTATGGTAAGCACAACATGGATGAACGAAAATGTAAATTATGTGACCAAAGATATCAACCCGCCAAATGTCCCTCAAGCGCGCCCAATCGAAAATATTTGGGGTTGTTTGAGTGAAAAAGTATACGAGGGAGGTTAGCAAGCCTCAACAGAGCAACAGCTGATTAACCGCATTAAATTAAAGTTGAAGGAATTTGACTTAGATTTTGTGAAATCCCTTATGACGGGGTCAAAGCAAAGCTCAGAAAAATCGGTCACAATGGAGTTTTTTCATTATTTAAAAATCATAATTCTATTAAAAATAAATTCTTTACATCAGAAAAAAAAACGGAACTTAATATCATTTTTATTTTTTGAGATATTCGCTTTAAATTTTTGTCCATTTACTTATGCATCACCATGTTGTGTTAGAAAGCTCGAAAAAATGTATATATAATAGATGAAAAGGCTGATATATGGTCTCTTGGTTGCGTCATGTACGCATTGATGTTCAACAAGGCTCCTTTTGATTATGTGTTCGAAAAAGGTGACAGTCTTGCTTTGGCAGTGATAAATGCAAACTTTACCATACCAGCTACAATAACCAAAGACGAGATACTTGTAAGCATTGTAAAAAAGACTATTGTTTATGATGCAAAAGGCAGGCAAAGTGTTGAAGCGATCATGAACGATTTACATAAAATTGAATTTTCTCACTCGAATCAAGTAGAAATTGTTTAATTTAAATTCACAATATGTTTTATTTAGGAGTTATTATGTATTTAAGAATTTTATTTTGTTCCTGAGTTATTGAAATTTTAATCTTGGATAAAGTCATTAAATTTGAATTTATAAAATACTTATTTCGAATAATACTTGAATTAAATATTAGATTTTATCTTCAAATAAAATATTTCTTAATTTTTTTTATTAAAGAAAACTTTATCCTGTTTTTAAAACAATTTCAAATTTAAATTTAAAAAAATCACCTTATTAAATTTCAAATAAATCAATTAAAATTTTATTGTTCCCGTACTTTAACTCAACAAAAAAAATTACATAATTTCTTGAATTATTAAATTTTTAATCTCTTAAGCTTTTCAAATACATTTTAATTATGGATTCTAAAATTAAATGCTGACAATAGTTTGTTTAAGAATTCAGAATGATAATCTGTTTTAATAAAGAAATAATTTAAAAGGTAAAAAATTTGCAGCAGATTTCTCAAAAAAATCGATTACAAAGAATATATTAAAAAATTATTTAATTTTTTTAAAGAAATTATTACTAATTATAGCATTATACTGCGGTATATTTTTATATACTTTTGCAAAGTTTTGCTTATCCGCTATTTCATTCGTTTTAGATATTAGTCATGTAAGATTCGAAATTTTGTTCTATTTCTTTTTTCTAAAAATTTAAGTTTTTCCTTTTTAATATATTTACCTGATGAAATAAGTATGGTTAAAATACTTTTATCTGAAAACTAATTTCTAATATTATTACAATGTGATAAGACGATCTGCTTTCATTCAAATATAAAATATCACTGATAGATTAGAATTCTCAAATAAATATATAGTTGGTTAGTTCGGGCTACTAATGATGAATATTACGGATATATTTTTTTTGATTTTATTTTTAGAACTACTTTCTAATATGTCAAGTTTTAGAAACATTTATTTGATTCAATTTTTTAAAGAAATTTTTTTTTTAGATGATTATAAGAGATATTAACAATACTATGAGCAAGCTAGTAAATAAAATGATTCGAATTTACTATAATTTATTATCATTTTTTATCAATTTGTATTTTTTTTGGGAAAAATTAAAAAAAAAAAACTATAACTATAGGCTCATTTTGATGCGGAAAAGTATTTAATAAATCTAAAAGAACCAGACATTCAATATTTTTGGTCTGTTTTAGCTCTTTACTGGTACCACCTTGCGACTTACAAACCGAATTTTAAGAAACTTAAAAATCTATTAAGTTCAAGTTAAAAGCATATATTTTTAATGAATTGTTGAAAAAATTATTCCTCCTTTCACTCTTTGGAAAAAATTAAAATACTATCAATATTCAAGTTAAAAAAAAACTAAAAAAAAATTAAAAAAATTAAAAATTCAATCATAAATAAAAAAAAAAAAAAAATTGATTTTTAAATTTAATTTAAATTATTTAAAATCGGAGTAAAATATTGATTATATAAACTTTTAACTCATAATTTCAATAAATTTTACTATCTAATTATTAAACCAAATTGTAAAGTGTTTGAATAAATTAAACCAGTACCAGTGATACAATTATTTAATTAATTAAATTCAGTTAAAATAAAAATATAGTAAACATTGAATAAATTTTGTGTGAATTTTTACTACGGCAGTGATATATGCAAACTTTACCATACCAGCTACAATAACCAAAGACGAGATACTTGTTAGCATTGTAAAAAAGACTATTGTTTATGATGCAAAATGTAGGCAAAGTGTTGAAGCGATCATGAACGATTTACATAAAATTGAATTTTCTCACTCGAATCAAGTAGAAATTGTTTAATTTAAATTCACAATATGTTTTATTTAGGAGTTATTATGTATTTAAGAATTTTATTTTGTTCCTGAGTTATTGAAATTTTAATCTTGGATAAAGTCATTAAATTTGAATTTATAAAATACTTATTTCGAATAATACTTTTATTGTTATCAAAATTAAAATATTTTTAAAAATTTTCAATAAAATTTAATTACCTTGTTTTTATGGATATCGTTAGTGAAAGAAATCATGTGCTTTTTAAATAAAAATTTATAGTTTCCAAATTTTTATTTCCTTACTATAAAAGTAAGACCGATATTTTTCTATCTTATCAACTTTAACGTCAATTATGAATGATGCAGACAATTTTTGTGAATTTTCTCATTCTCAAATATAATTAGAATTTTTTTTTAAAACCTATCAGTAAATAATTTGTATAATTTTATTTTTGTAAATTAAAAATGATTAAAATCGTGTAACTTTTTTAATTAATTGATCACATTTTACCAAGAGAAACATAAACTTTCATTTATATATTTATTTTAGCTAAAATTACTTTTTAGTTTGTTTTGAAGTTATTTAAAGCATAATGGATCGATGTTTTCTGTTTTCAAGGAAGCTAATAAAAGTCGGTTAATCAAATTCAACTTAAATTTCGATTTTTTAGATAGTGTTTTATTGGTAAATTAGCCAAAGAGATTTTTAAATCAGTCAAAATTAGCGAAAATAATTTATTAATTAATAAGCAAAAAGGGCATTAGTTTAATTAAGATTTGAGAACTTTTAAATTATTTTCTCTTCAGCAAGTAATTCTTGATTATTCAATCGGAATCGATGAATAAATGTTGCCATAGCTCTTTACGGCGGAATTTATTTAAAGAAATTCTCAAAGCAAAATTTTAATTTAAACAAGAAATTAAGAAAAGTCAAAACAAAAAAAAGAATCTAAGAAAATGTTTTCGAAATATTTAGCTAAATTGTTCGGAGGCCAAACAAATTCAAATTTTTAACATAAAGTTTATTTATTTGACAATAATGTTTTTGTTCCAATTGTACCAAAACAATGCTGTATTTACCTGAACATTTTACAATCAAGCATAAGTATCTCATCACCATCAAATCCTTTACTTAGACGCAAATCTACAAACAAGTCTCGACTCAAAATCTTAGATTAAAGTTGTTCTCCGAGTCTTTCTTTTTCGCAAATGCTTCGGGCCATCTAGCTTAATTTAAATTGCTTTTTTTTTATTTTTAGTCATTTTGAGCAATAAGACTTTAATGAAATGTAGCTGTTCAAATGTAAGAAAAAGCTAAGATAGAATAAATTTAATTTTTAGATAAAAAGGCACAAAATCAATTTGAATGATGAATAATAAAAATAATACATCTTTGGCCCTGGAGAGGCCTAGATTGCTAGTTGACAGATTCATATCCTCGGCACAGGAAGGAAATTTTCGAAAAAACGATGAACCCAGAATTCTAAATTTAAATATTACCAAACAGCCTTTAGTGAAGCCCAAGATTCGGGTTCCTTTTGTTCGGTCGCCCGCAAAAGATTCTTTACGAGAACGAAAAATCAAAGAATGGGCTTTTAAGAAAGTAGACCTCAAAGAGTTGCTAAAATCAAAGGAGTTTGAGTCCAAAAACGAAATTCAAGATAAAAAAAACGAGATTATTTTTGATGAAGATGAAATTTCGGGCTTACCTATGAAAAAAATCGACCTTTCCGAACTGGTCGACACAGAGGCTGATGATGAGTTTTACAGACAGCACCGTAATTCAGGAATGTACAAAAATAGAGCCGATGCACAGAAAAATATCCTATTTAAACTATTAGACAAACGTTTGCTTGATATTTCCAAGGATCGTTTCAAAAAAATCAATCACGTCGATTATCAAAAAAAAATTTTTATCAAAAAACAACTTTTAAAAAGCAAATCTCTACCTGGATTAAAGTAAGAATTTAATTCATAGAATTCCTAGTCAAGCCCTTTAAAATTAAAATTTAATTTTAATTAAAAAAAATAATTATTTTCTGAAAAGTAATTAACGAGGCTAGGTAATTCCAGGCTAAAAAAAATAAATTGAGGAAACACAAAAATTCGTATAAAAATTTTCATTTACTACTAATCTTTTAAAAAAATTTTATTTTTTTTACTATTCAACACAGTATTTTATTTGAGTGATCTTTAAGCTGTGCAGCACTTGAAACATTCAATCCTCATCAATTTGACCAGTTGCAAGACATGGAAACAGCCTTGAGCATTTTGAGAAAAAAAGAAAAAGCTTCACGAACTAAATCCAATGCAAAAAACTTAAATTTTGCCAATAGCTCCTATTTATTATCCCGGTCTAGGGAAAAAAGTACAATACAATTGAATGAGATAGAAGATTTTGAGCCTGACGACTCAGATAAAATGAGTGTTAATAATCAAAATGCAGTCTTGAATTTTTCCAAACCCGGTGTTCTGAAAAAATTGAAATCAATTAATCAGCTAAGCTTTGATTCAAATATAAATGATAAATTAAACGAGTCTTTAGTTATTAATAATAATGTAACTGCCTTCGAGATTGATGATACACTCAAGCAAAGTCATCGAGCTAGTACTTTTCATGGTAGAGAAAGTATAAAACCAGGATCGATTTATAGGTTTCCATCAAAAACTTCTGCACGTAATTCAAGAGCTTTCACAAATGAAGAAGGCATTCGATCCATCAAAGTCCCAATTATGGACCATAGGTTTAATAATCTCATAAATTTTATCAAACCTTGCTATTTACAAAAAGAACCAAAGGATGTAAATAAAATTATAAACGAAAACGAAGCCCTCAAATCAGACAATCTTAATTTTGAATCACAAGAAAAAGTTAAAAAAGTTAGGCAAAATGGTGAAAAATTGTCAGACATTGCACGAAATATTATCGAAATCGGAGAATACTCAGTTTATTAGTTTTCTTTATTTTTTTATTTTAATAAATTGAAAACGTTTCATTAGTTTTAATACAATGATATCATCTGTAAAAAGTCAAGAGCATTTTAATTTACTCATTTTGATTTTAAAATAAAAATAATAAAGAAAATATTTCTCAAACAAAAACTTTATTCAAATTAAAAAAAAATGCAGTGTGTATTTCAGTGCAAAAATCCGGGTTCCTTTTATTGATACATTTATTACCTAAAACGAGATTTTGAAAATATTCTGATTATAATTGGTAGAAACTAAAGAACCAAGAACAACTAAAGAACGACCTTTAGTGCAAATTTCCTTTTCAAATGAATTGAGGATGAAAATTTTAAAACTGATTTCGTTTCTTTACATTTAATCAAATTTTAATGAATAATTCGAAACATTTTTCAATTCTAGATCTAGTAGAGTGAGATGACGGTGGTTAAATCAATTTCTCATATTTTCTTATTTAGAGATTTTTTGAATTTTTTTGTTAGTTAAAGATAAATGGATAATTTTAGCACCAAGCTATTCTTTTATTTTAAAATTGAAAATCTTTTTTGTAATAATTTTAATTTTCTTGATAATGCATATTGTATATTTTTTATGTGAATTCTAACCATATACATCCATCAAATTTTATTGAAGTTTGGATAAGATTTGAGTAGCTTTTTTTTGTCGGGTTATTTTTATGGGCATGGGTTAGGGTGCGTACTTTTTTTTGTATTTGGGTGAAAGTATGGGTTGCATTTTTCAAAAAATCACAAAAAAACTGGGTAACCAAACCTATACATAAGGCTAAAAACCCTATTATTAAAGTATAACATATCAAATCCTCGATTTTTTTCAACCATAAATAAACTCAGCCATACAAGACCGGAACGTATACAAAGGAACAGAATATCATGTACTGAAAGAATGGCATACTGAATACTTTTTAATTGTTATAGTATAAAATTATTTTTAAAAAGCTCATAAAAAGTTTCATTATATTAATTCATTATATTATTTCATTATATTGTTTCATTATATTAACATGATATTAATTCATTTTTTTTGTTTTTGATTACATTTAGATTAATAATTATTTTAAGCAACAAATGAATTTACTTTTATAGACAGATTTAAAAGATTATTTAATTTCCTTTTTGAATTTATTAGGTTGCAAGATTTCAAATTTAAATAATTTAAACATTTAAACATAAATATGAGTTACCAAATAAATTTAATTTAGAAATTCAAATACTTGGAATTTATTAAGTTTGTTCCAAAAAAATTTATTTGACTGGAATCGATAAGTAGATCAAAGATAACTTAATAAGACAATTAATTGGAGATTTTTATAAATTACGTAAAACTTACCGAAACTCACCTTTCTGCATTTTACCGGTTAACTTAAAATATTAACTCATAAAATAATGAGAAAAAAAGCAGGTTACAAAATTCAATTAATAATTTATTTAGCTTAATACTCAATTTTCGTTAATTTTTTTCTTAATTAAATTAATATTTTGTTTATTTTTTTAATTAAAAATTTAAATCAAAAACATTTTTGTTCAAAATCGAATTCGAATTGTTAATATTGTTGTTATTTCTGCGAACACTTTTCTCTCACAGAAATTTAATTATCAATAAAATAAAATATTTATAAATAAATAAATAAATAAAAGAAATTAAATAAAATTGGTCTAGATTATTGACAATCAAAGATCTTCTCATTATAACCATAGTTTAAATCAATACAATATTTGTTTACAAAGAAATCTAATTTGGTTGATTGATCAATATGTAAGCATCGATAAAATTAGAAAATTTACCCTTAATTCCAACTTTGTTTGACTTACTCTAAACGACTCATAATTCTAGATAATGATTATTATGTGTTTACTAAAATAAAATTTATTTTCAAAATATATATAGTAAAACCTTGCGAATTACTAAATGGGCTTTAAATAAATAGATGGGACACCAATTTGAAAAATATTTTTTCCCCAAACATTTTTAAGTATATCTTTTGACACGTAGTTAGAAAAAATCTATTTTTTCGATTTAAAATAAAAAATAAGCATTCAATTTTTAAAAATCAAAAAATAAATAATTAATTATTCTTAAAATTGGAGAGAAATTAATCATCCGATTTATAAGTTGTATCGTGATGCTTATCAGAAAAGGTTAAAGTTAAAAACCATCTTAAAATTTAAAAAAATTTGTTAAGCTTAATTTGATTAGTTTGTAGAAATTTTTTCGACATGGCAAAAAAGTGGTTCGAATTCGTTGCATCTTAAAGAAATAAAGTAATTTTTAAATTAAGTAATTTTCTGAGTAAATTATCAAAAAAATGTAAATACATGTATTAATCAGTATAAGTGTTGTTTTAAATTGAAAAAAAAACGAGGTTGGAATTTTCAATATAAATTCTATCTTTTTTCTTCTTTAAAATAAAAAATAAATCGAAGTGCTTATTCGTGTTAGTGTCAAAATCGTAAAATTAAAACAATTTCTAACATTTAGATTTTATTTTTCTAAAAAATTTAAATTATTTTTAAAATGAAGGTAATTTTAAATATTTTAAAACATTTTATTTAAATATTTTAAATTGAATTTAAAAGGGTCATTTACTTTTGAACGAGAGCGTATTTTTGAACAGATCATTGTACGAAGAGGCTGAAAGACACTTTTCATTGAGAACTGCTGTCGATACTTCTACTTCAAGCAATGCCATATCTTCGGAAATAAACAAAATTAGAGATCAAATCAACGCCGGAATCAGTGGTGATTCAGTTCAAGTAAATGAGCTCATCAACCGTTTAAACCAAGTGGAACTCGAAAACAAGCAATTAAAGTCTACATTAGAAAGATTGGAGAGCCGTCTTGTTCAACTCGAAGGTGGTAAGCCAGCTGCACCTGCTCCAGTTAAACCAGCTCCAACTAAGCCTGATACTAAACCTGCAGCCCAGAACGATGATGATTTTGACTTGTTCGGTGATGATGACGAGGATGATGAAGAAAAAAAAAGAATTACTGAAGAACGTCTCAAGGCTTACAATGAAAAAAAATCTAAAAAACCTGCATTAGTGGCAAAAAGCTCAATTCTTCTGGATGTCAAAGTCTGGGATGATACCACTGATATGGTTGCTTTGGAAAAAGCCGTGAGATCAGTTGAAATAGACGGCTTAGTATGGGGCACATCGAAACTAGTTCCAGTTGCTTTTGGTGTTAAGAAATTACAAATCCAATGTGTCATTGAAGATGACAAAGTTAGTACAGATGTATTGGAGGAGAAAATATGTGAATTCGAAGACTTTGTCCAAAGCGTAGACATCGCTGCTTTTAACAAAATATAAAGAATTTCTTTTTATGAGCTTTATAAAAGCTTGGTTAAATGATGAATTTTTCTTTAAAATCGTACTTTAATTCATTATTGAACCAAATAAATTATACCAAACTAAATTTCAAAGTTTTTAGTTGTCTACTTACATTCTATTTTATTAGAATTTTAATTAAAAATCTTTCTATTTTAAAGAAAAAAAAAAATTAAAAGATAGTGATTAAAAATGATTTTTTCAAAACTAAAAAAAACAAATAAATAAAAAAAAATTGATTAAAATTTGACAAGATTTTTTTTTGTGAAGAATTTTTACTATATTGAACATATTTAATTGAATTAGTAAAAATCAGATTTGTTTTTAAGATTAAACTACGTGAATTTTAGGTCGAAAAAAATAATATTAATTCTATTACTTCACTAAACTTGAGTTTTGACGGCATTAATTAAATTTTAATTAAATAACCAATACTTGACATGATCCGATCTATGAGAAGTCTTATGAGTCGAATATGGAAGCAGATTTAAAAATTATTTATCTAGTTTCTTCATTTACCATGTTTACAGTAACATTTGAAGCAACTATTATATCTCAGACAAGATCCAAGTTGCAGTATACTTTAATAATTTAACTAAACTTAAAAAATATAGGAGCAAATTTTTAAGAATAATTTTGCTTTTAATCTCTAGATACTTTTAATAAATTTTATAAGTAGAGCAATTTTTTTAAGTTTCTTTCCAAATAATTCTCTTGAAATTGAGGATACCTTAAATTTTTTTCACTAAAGGTATGAAGTTTGAAGCAAATATTTATTAAGAGAGAATTATAATCAGATTACGAGTTTTAAAAAGCAAATTTACTACAAGTTCAAATAAAATAACTGCCTTAAGTGAAAAAAGCAAATTTTTTTCATAGAATCAAAAATTGAATATTCACAATCGAAAATAAACGAAAAGATGTTTAAAGCTTGAGTCAATGACACTTTTTAATTAATAACACAAACTGATTTTTATTTAATTACATTGTTCGAAAAAAATAATACAAATAGAAAATTTTAAAACTAATTTAAGCAGCTATTATAAATTTAGATAGATTTTATTGTTCATAAATATTAAGTTAAGACCCCATAATTTTCGAATTAACTTTAATTCCGTGCAAATGACAATATTCATTATACAAACTTTAGGCAATTTTCTCTAGTGATTAATAATTTGTTCACAATTTAAAGAAATTAATTGTCCACCAATGCCTAACGATTAATGCCTTTAGTTTTAATTTTTTTACTTTCAATTAATTTTTATTAGGTACTTTAAGAATTGTTGTCATAGTATCATTACACGGGTCGGCACAAAAATCTTTAATAAATTTTCATGAGTTACATCTATCCGCGGCCCTTTAAACGAATAATCAATCCGGACAATTTGATTGAAGTTTTTTAATGAAATCTTTTTAAATATTTTGTAAGTTTAAAATTAATCATTTTGAATCAACAAAGGAATCAAAAATTTAATTACAATCTGATTATTAAATTTAAAATTTTATAACAGGTGATTTTAATTTTTTAAATTAATACCCATTGTTGCTAAGAAAAATCATTTTAAAATTTGCTTTCGTTAAATTGTTTTTGTTTTTGGAATTTGTTCATGATTGATAAGTTTTCCAATATTTCATTAATTTTTGTTATGAAAAAATTGGGCTCAAATCGATAATGATTAGTTAACCTTTTAAAATTACAATCAAATTTAAAAAAAATAAACTTAATCAATCAAGTCGATTTGTAAGCAAGTCAAGTTTTAAAATTAAAACTGGAATGTTTTTTCTTATTAACAAGCTTTAAGAAAACTAATAAATCGTTGAGAGTTGTTGATTTAAATACTTAAAAGGTAAATAAGAAGGTAATAGCTTCATCATCAAATGAACTAATATTCAAAAAGATTTAAATTTTTTTCTCTTCTAAGTGTTAAATCAAAAATTTAAATCTCTCCTCAAATTAAATGGAAATTTGTTTTAAATTTTGAAGCTTTTATTTTAGATTGACAACCAAACATAGCTACTACCAAATTTCAGTTTTTATGATTAACGATGGTAAGTTCAAAATAAAATCTGATTTCTAATTTTAAAAATTCTGCAAAATTCAATCAAACTCTGAATTTAACCAAAGGGTCAATATAAGCCTTATAATTTTCCCAAGTAGCTTTTTCAATTTTTAAATAAAGTTAAATAAATATTCTAATATTGTAGTAACCGAATAATTAAAATTTTTCAGAGACGATTTTAAATTTTGTTTAAATATACTTTGAATTATATTTATTTTTCATTAAAAAACTAGAGCGAGGAAGTTGCCCTAATTGAATTAAATGATAAGGATAAAGAAGGTAGTTTTTTAACATCATTTATTTGTTTATTTAATTAAAATTAAAATTTCAGAATTGAAGCGAGCATTTACCAAATATGATAAAAAAAGTGTTGGGAATATAAAACCTTCTGAAATAGCGGATGTTTTTCGAATGGCTGGTCAAAATCCAACAGTAGAAGAATGCAATTTAATGATAAATGAGGCTGATGAGCCTGGAACCGGTATGCTTATGTTTGAAGATTTGATAAAGATATGTGAGAAATACTGGAAAAACTACGATAATTACTCTCAAGAATTAAAAGAAGCATGTTTAGCTTTTGGTAAATTGTGTTTATTTAAAAAAAAAAACATTTTTTAGTAAAGGACTATTTAAGACCGGCAAGACATTGGGGTAATGGACTTTGACGAGGTAAAACAGATTTTAATGAAATATGGTGAACAATTAGATGAAAATGATTTAGAATTATTCAAAGACACTTTTGTGAATGATTCGGGCAAAATAATTGTTGATGGTATGAATAAATAAAGTTTAATTCAATTCAATTAGTTATTTATTTATTTTTGATAGATTTTATCAAACAATTAAATCCGATGGATGCTGAAAGTGGTAAAAAGAAAAAAGGAGGAAAAAAAGGTTCGGGTAAAAAGAAATAAAATTATTAATTTAATTCCTGTTGGTTTTTTTATTTAATTACAAAAAAGATTTAAATAAAATAAATAGAGGGATAGTAACTAAGTTCTATTACCTTATACTAAAATTTTTGACTTATTGATTTTTTCATATTTGAATAAAAGAATGCAAACAAAATTGCTTTAATATTTTTCAAGAAATTTCCTAGAAAAGTAGAAAAAAATTTTATCACTCTTTTTGATGTCTATTTGAGATATATTAAATAAAATTAAACATTTTAATGAATCTTGTTATGATTTTTGATAAGTAAATAATTAAGAGCCATTTTTACTTTAAATCAAAATTCATTCAAAGAAAATTGAATTTAATTGAAAAATTAATCATACATATTAAAAATTTTATTGCCTTACCATTTAATCGGCTTTTCGACCATGTTTAGCCTTCAATTCGAAATGAAGGCTAAACATGATCAAACCTTCTTGTATATATTTGGATAATGTCCCGAACTATTTATATCCGAATATACTTAATTTTACTTAATTTGAATGGTTTTATTATTATTATCATCCTTTTGAGATTAAGGTGAATTTTAGAGATGCATTTATTATTAGAATAATTTGAAAATTCGAATCAGAAAAAGTGAAGGACATTAAATAAAAAATCAGTTCGAAACTTATCTTTTCGATAAAATTTTTTTTTCATATTAATTCAGTTTATTTTCAAACACATTAGTTGAATATTTAAAAAATTCAAAATGCATTTTTGAAGAATTAATCTCTCTCATGCAATCTAGTAGTTTTTTTTTTCTTTAAATTCTTTTATTTGTAAATTTTTCTCTAATAAAATCTGGGTATCCGATATTATCCTTCATACAACAGCTAATTAGATGGTATCAAATTATTTCGACTGGTGGTGCAAACTAATTCCCTTGACAAAATTAAAATTGTTAGATTTTTAAATTAAATAGCGAGTTAAACATTTATTTTAAAATCAGTTTTGAATATTAATTTATTTCTCATTTTTTAGGCATCTTGAAGCTGATGCTCAATTCAAAATATCATTTCAATTCAAAGAGTTCATCATTGGATATTAAAATTAACTTTTGAATTAATTTTAATAATTTTAATGTAACATGCTTTACATGTTATGTTGATTTAAAAAATAGAATAAATTTTTTTTTTCAATATTTTGTTGGAAAGATCGATCTTCTCATTTAATTACTTATTTGGAATTTAATATTTGAAATTCATTTTTAAATTTTATTTTTAACACTAGAAATGCCAAGCGGTCAAAATGATCGCTTTTACGACTTTTAAGGACTATAACTCTTAAAATAAAAAAGATCATCACTCCAATTTTTGTCTTCTCTAATAATTTTATCTAAATTTTTATTTTATTTTTAATACTGACATTCATGATGATATATTTTCGGAAAATTTATTGTGTATAACTAGAAGTACTAGGCGGTCAAAATGACCGCTTTTAATCATTTTAACTTAAAACTTGCCAATTACTTATATTTTTTCTTATTTTTTTTTCACTGAGTAAATTTTTTAATATTTTTTCTGAAAATATGCTTAAAAGTAACTCTTTTTTTGCATTTAATTTGAAATAATACTTGAAATCAAGTTGCAACTATATTTGAATTTTTGCTTTTTTTATTTTGCCAACTTTAATTTTTTTGTATTTTATGTGACAAAAAAAATTTTATTCAATTTTTTTACAAATAAATCGAATATTTTTACTCAAAAATTGTCTAAAATTAATATGAATCTAGGTTCTTAGAAAATTTAAAACGAACAAAAGCAATTTAAGATAAGCGGTTATTTTGACCGCTCTTGGCATTTCTAGTTATAAAATTTTCTGGCATTTCTAGCATTAATTTTGAATGCTAGATACAAATACTTTTGAAATAAAAAATTTCAAAATAAAGTCTACAAAAAATCAGTTTATAAATTGAAATTTTAAAAATCAATTTTATCAATTGGTTGAGAAAATATTTTTCTAAAATTGTTTTATTTTTCAAATCAACACAACATGTAAAGCATATTACATTAAATTTTTTAAATAAATTTAAAGACTCTATATCCAAAGATAAACTCTTTGAATTGAAATGATATTTTGAATTGATCATCAGCTTCAAGATTCTATTTTTTAAGCCTTTTTCTTCCTCAACTTGATTTAAATGTTTGAAATAAGGAGAAACATGGACAATTTTTGCATAGGTTATCTTTTTCAAATTATCGAAAATCAAATTTCTTTATATGTGCCGAGCTAAAGCTCATTCAGATAAAAAAAAAAAAATTTAAAGTAAAATAAAATTGAATTAAATTAATTATCTAATCGTTTTTGTAAGATTATTAAAATATGTTCAAATAAATTTGATCTGATATTATTTTCTATTTATAAATATATCAATAAAATTAAAATTCTTCATCTTAAAAATTACAGCCACTTTAAAAATTGTTTCGAATTATGCTTTGATTACATAAATAAATTTGATAAATTTGCGCTTGAGATTACTTTCTTTAGACTTTATTAAAAAATTTAATGATCAACTATAAAAAATAAAAGCAATGATTAAGTTTAACAAAAAGAAATTAGCTATATTTTTACTTTTTTGAGCTGAATTAGAAGCTTTTCGACGCGTTTTTAAATCAAAACTATAAAGTTCATTTTCTTTTGTGTCAATAAATCTCAAGTTCATCAAGTTTTTATCAGCCTTACCAAGCACGATTGCTCCAGAACATGTTTCACAATTGATTTGCTGATCTTCCCCACTTATCCAAAAATATTTTATCATGTCTTCATCAATTTTTTCCTTATTAATAGGTGTATCTATGACAAAATTAGTGGCCCCTGAAACCAAAAATTCAACAGTATGGTTTAGATATGTATCCGTAAAATGTTGCAATGCATGTTCATGCCCGGTAAAGTAGCCGTCTACTTTATTTTTATGCAAAGTGTCTCTTAATTTTTCAACCATACAGTAATTGGGACCAAGCTCCCCAATGGACCAAAGTGGATAATGTCCAAGCACAATATAATAGTATGCATCTGTTTCTGAAAATTGTTCTATTCTTTCAATTACTCTCTGCAGATACTCGCCCATCTCTGCATCTGTTCCTTCATCACAAATTTTTTGAGTGTCAATGACAACTGCTTTTATTAAAAGTTCTGAATTTAAAACTATGTCCAAGTCGTAAAGATAACTGGGCAAAATCCATCTCTTTGATTTCATAGTGTATTCTATTTGTGCATAGTGGTCAGCTTCAAAAGCACTGCCTCTGTAATCATGATTACCTTGATTTTTTTTTTATCCTTAAGAAAATAATAGTTGGCAAATATTTACCTAAAGATAAAAACCATGGTGTATTAACTAGACTCGAGTCATTAAATACTTTTTCAAATGAGTCCTGAAAGCGCGGATCCTCAACATTTTGTACACCGTCGAAGTAAAAATTATCTCCCATTGCAAATTGAAATTGTGTGTTATGCTTCTTGGCCAATTTTGCCATTAGCATTGAAACATGAGACAAAATGTGAGTATAATATGGCGGGTCTGGTATTCCACCTTGATCAGCAATCATGAAAAAATTCGCAGATGTATCATTCATTTCAATAGTCAGTGAATCTTTAAAATAAATTTAAATTAATCCAAAGACTTGAAATGGATCAAGATTTACCATTGCTTTTGAAAGTTAATCTGCAGTTTTTGAAATCCCTGATAATGGGATATTCTAAACTCTTACTAAAGTCGAATATTACTACCAAAATGGCTAAATATAAAACTGTTTTCAACATATTTTCTTAAATTCAAATTTTTTTGATAATACCAAGTTTAAATATTAAAAAGAGATGAAAAAATTTATTACGTCTAGATAAAAATGGTGGTAAATGTTTTCTCATATTTTTCTAAATAAATATGAAAATGATCAAAAATATTTAGATTTTTAGATTAAACAAGTAATTATAATGCTTTTTTTTCAACTGGCTTTCCTTTTAGTAGAATGCATAAGAAAATGGTATTAAATTTTAATAAATATTTTTAGAATATTTTTAGTTTTTTTTTTATTTAGGAATATTTTTAGTTTTTTTTATTTAAGAATATTATTAAGTTTTATAATTAAAATAATTAGTTTAAATGTTAACATATATTTGTTTTAAGTTTAGGCACATAGAATAACGCTAGAAGAATCAACGAGTCAAAATTACTCTTTCGATTTTTAAGTGTAATTAAAATAATATAAAGCTGATTTTTTTTAATTTGGCATCAAAAAGAGTAAATTTTGTAAAATTAATAAAATATTATGTCAAAGACAAGTTGAGTAAGTCAAATTTTTTGTTAATTTTCGAGGAAAAATATGAATATAGCTCGCAAATTAGTGAATAAGTCGTAAAAAGTGATAGAGATCTTGAAAGTGACTCATGCCTTATTTCTGAGTACGAAGACGACAGAGTTGGTCAAATTTTCTCGACTCAAGTAAAAGTTTGAATTTGAATTTATAAATTTAATATTCAGTTTTCATTAAAGACCAGAATTTTGAAAAAAAAATAAAATAAAAAAAAAATTAGTTTTTATCGGTAAATAATTTAAACCGAAATCAAAAAACTAAAAAAATTTCTTGAGTCAAAATCCAGATATATCTTAAAAATTATAAATTTTATAAAATTTTGACCAACTCTGGAAGACAAACACTTTTCAAAAAAGCATATATCAATTTGCCGGTTTTGAATGAAATAAATAGAATCTGTTTGCAATTAATGGATCCGAGTCAATTTTTTTAAACACTTTAATTTAGGCAATTTATTATTTTTCTCAATTAAAATTAAGCAATGAATTAAATTATGCTTAAAATAAATTATTTAATTATATTAGATTTTCATGTTTGATGCTTCTAGAGTTAATGAACTAGATACCATTTATTTATTTAATTAAGTAAAAAACAATTTAAGTCTAAGTTTATAAAATTTTAATCCTAAGTAAAATTTATAGCTGAAAAAAAAGTTGTATGAAATAAATTAAAATTCTTGGTAAAATAAAATGATCTTAAGAGGATTCGAATCTTAATTTATCATTTTAAAAATCTCAAAATTAGTTTTTATTTTGAAAAATTGAGATTGAATTTTTAAATAATCTATTAGTGTGATTTTATTTTTTAGATAAATATTTTATCTACATTTAAAAAATAAATCTCAAAGATTACCTGAATATTATTATCCTCGAATTTAAAATCAAAATCTTACCCAAAACTTATTTTTTCCAAGATAATTCTTTAGTTGACAATTTTTTTAGTACAAGCTTTATTCAACTCAAGTTGATTCACTAGTCAAAATTTGCTATCGTCTTAAATCTTATTTATCTAAATCTAAAATTTATAATTTAATATTTTCAAGAATAGATGATGAATTAGATTTTTTTCAAAAAAATAGTTTCATGATAAAAATGAATTAAGAAAACATTTTTTCATAAAAAAATATTTATCTGTTTATAAAATATTTCACTTCACAATTAACTTTCCATAATTAGGAAATCTCATTTTTTTGCCATAAACTTTAAAACTAACAATATTTTGCATTTAGAATAATGACAAAGCAAAATTTATTTAAGATAAATAAAGCTCGAAATTTTACTTGAATAATATTAAAATGTCTAAAGTTGCAGTTGTTACGGGTTCTAACAAAGGTATCGGCTTTGCCATTGTAAAAGGTTTGGCAAAGCAATATCCCGGTATTGTATACCTAACTGCTAGAAATGAGCAGCTAGGTCAAAAAGCTGTAAAAGACTTGGAAACTCAAGGCTTAAAAGTTTCCTTCCATCAGCTTGATATTGATAATCAAGAAAGCATTGACAGGTTTTCAAATTTTATAAAAGAAAGACACCAAGGCTTAGATTTATTGGTAAATAATGCGGCTATTGCTTATAAAGTGGCTGACTCGACGCCATTTATGGAACAGGCCAAAAATACAATGAGAATTAATTTCACAGGAACCTTAAATCTTTGCAATGCATTATTTCCTTTATTGAGACCTCATGCCAGAGTAGTGAATGTGTCAAGCCGCGCTGGAATGCTAAATATTGTAAAAGATGCAGAATTTAGAAATAAACTGATCAGTGATAATTTAAGTGTTGATGAACTAGTTGGGCTCATGGCACATTTTGTAGAGTAAAAAATTTATCTATTTTTTTAATTTTCTTAAATTAAAACTAAATTTTAGGCTTGCTCGACTAGGTAAGAATGAAAGTATAAGTAGAAGTGCTTATGGTATGTCTAAAGTCGGATTAACCGCATTGACAAAAATACAAAAAAGACAATTCGACAAAGACTCACGGACTGATATTGTAATTAATGCAGTTTGTCCGGGTTATGTTGCAACTGATATGAGCAGTCATAAAGGGTATTTGACACCAGAACAAGGAGCTGAAACGCCAATTTATCTATCGCTTTTACCAGAAAATTGGACCGGACCAAAGGGTCTGTTATGGGCAGAGAAAAAAGTCGTTGAATGGGCGGATCTTAATTGGTCTTGGAAATAAATATCAAAATATTTAAAAATCATAAAATAACAATCTAATTATATTTTATTAAATAAAAAAAAATATGATCATTATTCATTTAATTTTTTAGTTATTCACTTAAATAAATAAATTTTGTATTATTAATCACACTCAAAGCTTACAATTTTTGATTTTCGAACTTTTTTGATAAAAAAGCTAACAAAAAAAATGTTTAATTTTTATAATTGTCAATTTAAAAAAAAATTATAATGCGATTTGGCCATATATCACTTTTTACCAAGCTTATTTTTCATCTTTTTGCACAAAAAGGAAAAAAAAAATAAAAATATTCATGAACTAATACTTTAAACTGAGTTCTTAAAATTTTAAAAATATTTAATTTTTCCCTTAATTTATTTTTTAAATTCATTATAATTAAGTTCTAAAAAATAAAATTTAGTAAATTTTATATTTTAGAATTTATTTAATGAATAAGTCAACCATTCTTTCATTTATTTTTTTAATTATAATAAAAGATCGTGTTTAATACTATTAGAGATCATTATTTCTTGGAGTTCTAATAATAATTTAAAGAGCTCAGATTTATACGTCACAATAAGTTTTTAGCATTTTAATCAATTTCAATGAGTCTTTATAAAATTGGCTTGATCATTTATTTAAACTTTATCTCTAGTAACTATGACATTTCCACTGGAGTCTCACAATGTGCTATTATTGGTCCTATTTTTTATGAGTCTTCTTAAATGATATTAAAATTGATTTTAAATCTATAAATCTAAAATTAATTTGTTTAATTTGATTTTCTTTAAATTTTAAATCCTTTTACTTATTTTTGCTGGCGACCTTGTTACTTATTTTATTTTTAGAAGATACGGGAGTAAAATTGCTTAGAAAAGCTTATTTTTAAAAAATGAAGCTTGGCTTTCAAAATATAAAATTAAAATGTACCCATGTGATTTTTTATCTCTAGGTATACAATTTTTGGAAAATTCTATTATCTTTAAAAAAAATCGTTTTATGATGTATGTATTTTAATTCCCATTTGGACCTTAATAAAAAAATCAAAATTTTGTTGAGAAATATTCTCTTCAGTTTTTTAATGTTTTTTGTATCGTTTCTTTACAAAAAAACTATTCAAATTTATTCACTTTTTTTATTTAATAATTTAAATCAATAATGAACGGAATTTAATCATTAAGAGCTGTTTAAAAAAAAATAAAAAAAAATAAAAAAAATTTACTAATTCTTTATTTAGAATCTATTCAAGGCGAAAAAAAACTTTAGTATGACAATCGCGATTGCTATTGAATGGCTTAAGTTTGATTCCATTATCTTGAAAACCATTTAGACTCATTTCCGCATGTAGATACAAAAAGAATATGAAAGACTGCGCCAAATCCAGCCCTTGTTTTGACGGAACGGTCAAATTTAAAATACAATCGAAAAAACCCTCGGTTTTAATCAGTTCTTGGTAAAATGATTTTTCTGATTGTTCTACGCTTTCTAAAAATTTTTCTACATTGAAATATTTGTTAAGATCATGATCAATCGCTTCCAAATCTTTTGGAAAGTTTTCGATTTGTATATAATTTTTAAAATCTCTTAAAACATAAACCATTGCTTTTAGAAAAACTTCTCGAATTAATAACTCAAAATCAGCCATTTTTTTCTTAAAATTTGTCTCATTATTTTTAAAATTTTTATTCAAATTATTGAGCTGAATAAATTCATTAAATTCAGAAAAAATCTGAGTTAATTTATCTTTAAGAAAAAAATATATTTTCTTAGGCAAAATGCTCAAACTGACTGGAATTGTTTCAGCAGTCCAAAAAATACCATTTGTGTCCAAATCAACACAGACAAAATTTTTAGGTGGATCAAATAAATCAAAAAAACCTGTTTCGACTTCGGCCACTAAAGGTGCTTTGATTTCATTTCCAAGACTTACAGGACAGTAAGAAAAGTAAGATTTTTTCAGAATGAAAGGAAATATCATACTTGAAATGGCCTCGACAACACTGGTTAAAATACTTCTGCGAATCGAATGTATTAACAAATTTCGTCCAAGTAGAGAAAATAAAAAAATTTTGATTGAATTTTCTACATTTAATATATGAATAAATGATACAAATGATGCTGCTGATTGTGGAAGTACTGATTCGGATGGTAAATTGACAGATAAGTAATCCTTATCCAACTCAGTTAAATAAACCAAAATATGAGGCGTTTTTAGGGTAGGAAAAGGAACCTTAAATATTAAAAAGTATAAATATCTTTCAATCGAAGCTATAAAATTTTGGCATGATTTAAAATTAATTTTAAATGAAAATTTTTCAAATAGAAACAATAGAAAATATTTGTATGTGTCGAATAAATTAAATCGAGATAAAATTACCAAAGACTTGTTTGAGTGCAAACTGTGTTTTTGATCTTGCTTTTTGTATTTTAAAATTTGAATTTGATTACTATTTAGCCAGTTTTCGTCAAAGTCTTCATAAAATGTAATCACCGAACCATAAACTTTTTCAGTATTTTTATTTTGATTCGGATTGAATACAAAAGTATTAAAAACAGGCTTAAGATTAGTTAAAAGAATGTTTGGCTCGTTTAATTCTGGCTATGATTCAACTGTGGCACTCATTGGCATACTTATGTGGGCAATTTTATCGGGAAATGAAAAATCTAAATGGTCCTTTTTTGGATATCTGCACAAAACACTCGGGTTGTATTTTATTTGAGGAGCTTTGATGAATGATTTTCTGAAGCATAAAGCGAGGAATGGAACCAAGCAATCAGCATCAGTCATGTTTTTTCGCGACTCATTGAATGTATGTGGAGCTTCTTCTCCCTTAGAAAAAAAAAACAAATCTAAAATTTTCTTAATTCCCTAAGTTGTTTAAAAGTCACAAGTCTCAAGTCAAGTCAAAGTCCGGACTTAGACTTTATTTTTAGTGACTTTAACTTCAACTAGGCCGCAACAATAACTGCCTGGAACGGCAAAAAACATATGTGACCGTGATCATGACTGCATGGAACGGTAAAAATTCAAATATTAATTTTGACCTAAAAATGACTTGATTTTAAAGTTTTGACTTGGACTTTGATTTCAATGACTTTGACTTTAATTTGGAACTTTTTAACAACTCTGAAAAAAATAGCATTGAGATTTATGAAATTTGATGGAGGTTATTAAGATCGAATTTAAATTGCTGATTTGGTGCAAAATAAATGACAAAAAATTTTTTATTAATAATTAATAAAAACTTAAGTACGTGTTTCTTATTAATGATACAAACGTCCACCACAGCTAAAGAATTACAAGCCACATTTCGAGAGCGCTTATAAATTATGAATGCATTTTTTTTGGAAAGTTGAAAATTGGCTGAATTATTTCCGATGGTTTTTTTGATAATTGTACATTCATTTGTTACCTGTTCACATCCTTCAAAATAAAAACTAATACTTTCAATTGGAGGTTTATCATGCCCTCGTTTGACAAGAAGATACAACTCATTTTGTTCACTGCCTAAATTGGCTGAATAGCCCGATGGTGTCTTAAATAAGCATTCGTATTCGATTGGTATATATTCATCTAAAGTTCGGTTGACCAGAGCTAGATCCACAATTGGACCTTTTTGATGATTGCTATTTTTTAGAAAGTCATTTCTTTTTTCTTGTTCAATAATTTGATTTGGATCAATTGGATACTCATCTTCTAATTTAAAAGGTAAGCCAATTACAGCAAAATAATCGAATATTCTTTCAGTCATTGAAAATAAATTGATTAAATTTTTTTTTTCACGTTTATAAATCAACTTTAATTCAAACTTTTTTAATTGCTAACAAATCTTTTTAAATTTAATTAAAGATTGTTAAATTATAATAACAAGCAAATTAAAAAAGTAATAAAAGATTTAAATTTTATTGATAAAAAAACACACTTGATAAAAGTAAAAAATCTTTCATTAAATAATTCAAAAGCAAATACATTTTAAAATTAAACATATGGATGTAATTTAATTAGAAATAAATAATCTAGATGAAACTTTTTATTATGAATTAAAATGAAAATTCTTTCTAACATGAGCAAAAGCATTTAAAGTCTTAAATATTATTAAAAATTTATTCAGCCATTTGAACCAGAGGCAGTCTAAAAAATATTTAATATTAATAAAAATTACGCAGTGCAGGTTTGAAATCCAAGTATGAAAAGGGATGCGAATGAGTTTGAAAAGGTGCAAGAGAAGGCAACAAAAATACCATTGTCTCTAAGAAACATATCGTACGAAATGAGGTTGACGAAATTAGGACTGACAAAGCTGAGTGAAAGAAGAGTGAGAGAGGACTTGATTGAAATGAACAAATTAGTGAATGGAATAGAAAAGGTAGGCTTGGTCAAGAATCTAGTGAATAGATCAGAAAATAAGGGTCCAGCCGGGGCGTTAAGAGGAAATAGCATCAGAGAGAAAGTTTCCCAGCTCAAATTAGAAACGATTTTGCAGCTGCAGTAAGCTCCAGACATGTATTTTTCTCAAACAGAGTAGTTCCGCATTAGAATAAGTTACCAGAAAATGTGATGAAATCTAAGTCAACCGCTAATGTTAAAATGGCTTTAGATAAGCTCAATGGAATCAGCTGCTCTACACGGCCAATCGACGGTGATGGGCTCAGACGCAGTCGCAGCAAGAACTCCTACTACTCCTACTACTACTCCTACTACTACTCCTACTACTACTCCTACTACTACTCCTACTAAAAATTAAATATTGATCAATATTGAGCTATTTCCTTTATATTAATGATGATAATTTTTCTAATTTTCAGGGTCACAAAAATTAGAAAAAAGAAGAAATTATCTTCTTTTAAATTCTAGATAAAATTGTGAAAAAAATAAAATATCAAAGGGATCTATTTCATTGTAAAATTTAAATTTCAATTGAATTTTTATTTTAGACTAAAAAAGTGTTTTTGTCATCACAATTCAATTTTATTTTATTAACTAGTAAAATAATTTTATTTTACTTTAGTATCTCTAAAGTAAAATTTAATCTATGAAATTTAAAAAATAACACGTTTTTTAAAAAATATTTCACTAGATTGTCATTAAACAATAAATTATTTTCAAAAATCTGAAATAAAAGTTCCATCCCAAAGCTTGAATTTGAACTGAAAATTTTATCAAAATACAAAAAAATGACTGATATTTGTTAATCTAGACAAATAAAGAATTATCTATAAACTTAGTTGGAATAATTTCAAATTTGCACTCACTAAATCTTTTGCACGCGCTATAATATTCACCACATGAACATATATTAATTTGAATTCAAATCAAAATACTACACAAAATTTCAAACGAATTCAAAGACACGTCATATACATCAAACAATAAAATTTTATAAGATCCAAAACTGTTTTATTCAAAAAATAATCATCTCTTTTCTTTAGACCAGCAAACAAAATGGCTACTTACCAAGAGTTTATACAACAAAATGAAGAACGCGACGGCGTACGCTTCAGTTGGAACATTTGGCCATCCAACAAACTCGAAACAACTCGCTTGGTAGTTCCTATCGGTTGTTTGTACAACCCGTTCAGAGAACGACCGGACCTACCACCACTACACTATGATCCTGTTGTATGCTCTCGTTCCACATGCCGTGCAATCCTGAACCCTTTTTGCCAAGTTGACTACCGAGCCAAAAGTTGGGCCTGCAACTTTTGTTTCCAAAGAAACAATTTCCCTCCACAATACGCCGGAATGACCGAACAACAGCCCCCTGCTGAGCTTATCTACAATTACTCCACAATCGAGTACATTCTGCCCAAAGTCCAGTGTCATCCTCCAGTTTTCTTGTTCGTTTTGGACACTTGCATGGACGAAGAGGACTTGCAAGCGGTCAAAGAATCGCTTCAAATGTCGCTCAGTCTATTGCCGCCAAATGCTCTGGTCGGTCTCATCACCTATGGAAGAATGGTTCATGTGCACGAATTGTACCAGTCTGAAGACTCAACAAGCAATATTTCAAAAAGCTATGTGTTCAAGGGCACCAAAGACTTGAGTGCAAAGCAAATACAAGAAATGCTAGGTTTGAATAGACAAGTTCCATTGAACAAACCTGCTCATCCGAATCAACCAGGCCAGCCGCCTCAGCAGCAACAGTTCCTTCCGCCAGGATACAAATTTCTTCAACCAGTTTCCAACTGTGACATGGTTTTGACCGATTTGCTGAATGAACTTCAGCGTGATCCTTGGCCAGTGCCTCAAAGCAAACGCCCGCTCAGATCCACTGGAGTGGCGCTATCGATAGCAGTGGGCCTATTGGAAGCGCTGTATCCTAATTGTGCAGCCAGAATTATGACCTTTATGGGAGGCCCGTGTACCCAAGGTCCGGGCATGATTGCTGATGACGAGTTGAAATTTCCGATCCGATCACATCATGATATTGACAAGGATAACATAAAATACATGAAGAAGGCTATCAAGCATTATGAATCATTGGCCAATAGAGCGGCTGTCAATTCCCATATTGTGGACATTTATTCGGCTGATGTGAACCAGACTGGTCTGCATGAAATGAAGTATTTGTGCAACTATACCGGTGGTCATATGATTTTGGCTGATTCGTTCAATACCTCTTTGTTCAAGCAGTCGTTTCAACGCGTTTTTCTTAAGGATTCGAACAATGATTTTCGAATGGGTTTTGGCAGTTTGATTGATGTAAAGACGTCAAGAGAACTTAAAGTTAGCGGAGCGATTGGAACTTGTGTTTCTTTGAATAATAAAAATCAATATGTAAGCGAAACAGAAACTGGCATCGGAGGAACTAGTTCGTGGCGAATAAGTGGAATCTATCCGAATACAACATTGGCATTCTTTTTTGATATTGTTTCTCAGGTAACATTAATTAATAATCATAAATATTTAACTAAGAAAATAACAATAATAATAATAATATTAATAAAAAATAATAAGGTTATAGAATAAAGATGATTCGTCAGTCATCCGTTAAGCGCAGGACAGGGATTAGTCGTGCTTTGGTAACCTGAAAAATCTTTTTTTAACAAAAAAAAAATATCCATTTTATTTATAAATCCGCTTAACTTTGTTTGTTCAACCACTTCTCTTGGCAACTTGTTCCACTCGTTCAATATTGTAAAACCATTTTTGACTAACTGTTGTTCAAAAGCAGAACTCTGACTTTCTTGTTCCATAATATTAAGATATTTGGACAAGTGAATAATGCCATTCAGCCTTATCGAAATTTTTTACAATTTTAAACTGTTCAATTAAATCTCTTCAATTTGTTTAGTCGCTATTCTTTGGACACCTTTGCTTTTTATGTCTTTCTTTAGCATAGTGAAATGAACTGCAGAAAATTTTACTAAAAAAAGTTTATTAATCATCAAGATAGGTTGAGTTTCGCGAGGGTTGTTAGACTTAAAATTAAAATGGCTTAGTACGGTTTATGATTTGGGCCACTTTAACAATCTAAATTTTCAGTGAATTAAAATAATAAAATTAAATTCGAATTTGTAATTTATTTAAAGTTGAAATAAAAATATTTAACAAGATAATTCAGAGATTGCGCTTGAGAACTTTGAATTAAGATGAGTTTATAATTTTTTCTGTAGAACATTCCATATTCTCATGTGTGTTTCTCATGTTTGTATTTTTCTAATGTTTCCCCTCTTAATGTTTTGATAGATAGTGTAGCGAAAAGAGCGCAGCTAGAATATTTTTTTATCAAGGCTAACAAATATATAATTACATTTTTTTTCTGATTTTAACAATTTTTCTTCGCAGGAAAGATCGATCAACAAATCTTTAATTTAATTGTTACAAAATATAGTTAAGAATGAAATTTTTTTTTTGTTGAAAAATCATTTAAAAAAGGTTAAAAAATCAAGTTAAATTTTTTGAATTTTTTTTCAAAATCTGTAAAAATCAAATTGATATTATTCGAAATCGAATGCATGAATTGTTGAAAACTTCAACATTGATCTTTTGATTACAAAGTTATTCATCAGTCGACAAGATTTTCACTGTTTCTTAAATTTTTTCAGATACATTCAATTATCTCAATTGTTTTTCCGACTTAATTTTTCGGTATTAACTTTAAGCAGGAATATTTTAAAATCCATCAATTAGTCACTGATTATTTCATTAAAATATTTTGAATTTTCTACTATTTATAAGCCATACTTTTATAAAAAGTTGTTGATATTATTTTAGTTATCAAATTCAAATTAAAACTTAAATAATTTAAAAATCGAGAAATATTACATTTAGCCAGTTTGATTTTTGCCTTTTTTAAAAAAAATAACAAAAAGTCAAAATAATCAAAATAAAGAAATATTAATATTTAAAATTTAATTTTGCAGAAGTCGAGTCTCTTTAAAATAATTTATTCACAATTAGCGATATGCTATTTACAAGATTTGAAAAATTAAGATTTTGATCAATTCTAAAAATTAATAAATTTATTTAACTAAAATTTGTAATAATTTAGTTTATTAGAGAAATTTAGATGATTAATTCGCCTAAGCTTTGAAGCTTGTATGATTATTCATCTGCAGTTTAAACTTTCTGAATCCTTACAATACATAAGCTTTTTAAATTTAATATTAATAATTATTGAAATAAAATTTAAACTCTATAATTATTAAAAAAAGTTTTAATTGTTTATTTTATTATAAAATTTTATGTAAAGACATATTTTTATGTAAAAAATACAATTTTTAATGACCAAATAATGTGAAAATTTTCACAGTTTTAAACACATTAAAAACTAAATTAAGAATTGATGTTTACAAAAATTAACTGCTTCTGAAATGAATTTTATTACTAAAAATTCTTGTAAAATTTTTTGTTATAGAAAATTTTGATTATAAATTTGGGTTTGCCTACTTAATATTTTATTTAAATTCTATTCTTAACATTTTTCAACTGAATAAATTTTTTTTTGCTTTTAGCAAGGTGCACCAGCTCCACAAGGTGGACGAGGCTATATACAATTTACAAACAATTACCAACATGCCAATGGAACTCGACGAATTCGTGTCACAACCATTGCTAGAAAGTGAAAATAAGAACTCGAATTTAAAATTCAGAAAAATAAAATATTTAAATTTAAGCATGATCGACGCCAATGTAAATATGAATCAAATTTCTTACAGCTTTGACCAAGAATGCGCCGCTATTTTAATGGCTAGAATAGCAATATTCCGTGCTGAGACAGATAATGGCCATGATGTTCTTAGATGGTTGGATAGAATGCTTATTAAACTAGTAAATGATTATTCTAAAATTGCTAACAAAATTTTTTTTAATCTAAAATTTCCAAGTGTCAAAAATTCGGCATATATGAAAAAGAAAATCCAAATACATTTGTGCTAGCAGAAAACTTTTCACTTTATCCTCAATTTATGTTTCATCTCCGAAGATCCCAATTTTTGCAGGTGTTTAACAACAGCCCTGACGAAACAGCTTATTACAGGCATTATCTCTTAATTGAAGAGCTCACCCAAAGCTTGATAATGATCCAACCAATTTTGTATTCTTACTCGTTTAATGGTCCACCAGAGCCTGTACTTTTGGACAGTTCGAGTATTTTGGATGATCGTATTTTGCTTATGGACACATTTTTTCATATTTTGATCTATCGCGGAAAATCTGTTGCCGAATGGTTCCAAATGGGGTATCAAAATTTACCAGAGCATGAAAATTTTAGACAACTGTTACAAGCTCCGGTCGACGATGCTCAAGAAATTTTGCAGTCACGTTTCCCAATGCCTCGTTACATAGATACAGAGCATGAACACTCTCAAGTAATTTTTTTTTTTGAATTTATTTGGTTTTTTTATTTTATTTTTTTTTTCAGTCAAGATTTTTGTTGTCCAAAGTAAATCCATCGCAAACCCATAATAACTTGGCTTATGGATACCAGCAAAATGCTGCTTCATCTCCAATTTTGACAGATGACGTCAGCTTACAAGTGTTCATGGATCACTTGAAAAAGTTGTCTGTTTCTCAATCTAGCTAATACTAAATGTGTGTTCGTTTTCCGAGTCTAATTATTTATAAAATTTTGCATATGATCGATACGATAAAATTTTAAAATTTATTTAATTTTGTTTTTTTATAAATTTTGGACATTTTAGCAATAAAAATATAAATCTAATTAGTAGCAGTAAATTAAATCTTGTTAAACGCTAATTGTCGTAAATCAAACATAATGACAAAATTGCAGTAAAAATATATTTATTTCATTTGAAATAATTGAAAGGATTAAAATATTTAAGATTAACTTTTTGAAAAAATTTAGGCATTGTGAAATTTCATACAAAACTTCCAATACAAAAATAAAAAAAATTTTAACTTATGCTCTATATGTCAAAAACTTGTTCTGTAAATGAAACAAAGTGAAACAACTTTAATTTGGTATTTCAAATAGTATTCTTTGTAAAAAAACAATTATCAAAGAGGTTAAAAAACAAAACCTGGTTTGAAGGACCGAATTTATCATTAAAGACAGAATTTGTTTTTGATATATTCACATTATGCCATTTGATTTTTATTAAACTCCTTTTTCATGTAAAAAAACATTCTCACCATTTAAACCATATTTTGATTTTTTTTGATGGATGCTGTTTTTAAAATATACATTTTCCTGTAATTAAATTGATTTTGAATATTCTTTTTAAAGAATGTTTAATATTTTTAAGTCAAAAAATTCTAAAATGCTATATTCTTAAATATTTTATATTTTTTAAAAAATTTATCTTTTTTTAAAGAAAGTTTTTTTCTTATTTGTATAAAAAAATATAAATAAAAACAAAATATCAAAATTTCGATGTCAAATAAAAACGATATTTTGAAATTCAAATTCAAATTAGTGTTGGGATCCCTACAAGCGGCCACTTAACCGGCAAATTTTTTTAGAAACCGTGACCGTGTCCGCATTGACCGGTCAACTTTTTGGCGGGTGGTCACATGGCCGGTTATCTTGGCGGTCAAAATACCAAGACCAAAACGGGCGGTCAAAAATTACATAAATAAAAAGCAATAATTTTTTTTTAATATTTATTTTGATAAAAGTTGACCGTATTTCTGACCGCCCGTATTTTGTAGACCGGATTTTTATACGGTCCAAAATTTTGACCGCCAAGCTAACCGGCCAAATGACCGCAAAAAACCGTCCGTGAAATGGACTGGTTTGCTCTGACCGCATCCAACACTAATACAAATTGAACAAAATTCTTCCTTTTTTGATGAATTAAAATTAAAATAATAAAAAAATACTGCAACAAACTTTATTGCACCTTTATTACCCAAAATAAAATCTTTATTTTCTTTTTTTAGTAAATCAAATCAAAACAATTTAAACAATTTAACCATACATTCAATTATATAATTTTTATTATATTAATAAATCAAGCGAAATGATAAAAATAACAAAAAATGGGTTGTGTAATGTTTGTGGAAAAATTTGAAAAGAGAGCAAAGAAAATTTTCTAAATCGTTAAATTTTGTCATCTTTAGCATTTATAAAAGCTTAATTTTCCAGTCGGAAAAATACTGGATAGTCTAAAGACATTCAGATTAAATAAAATAATGTTAGACTGAGTGAATTTTACACAATGAATGCAAATAAATGCTTTTCTGTCTCCAGATATAGCCATTTTTTTTTATCTATGTAAGGTTAAAAATATTCTAAAATATTGATGATTTTGATTATGATTTTTGTCTAAAACAATTTATTTTACGAAATTTTTATACAAAAAATTTGTCAAAAATAGTAAACCTTTTTATTTGATAAAAAGATTTTTTTAAAACAAAACTTTAAATAGCTATCAATAATTCGATTTTAAATTTTGCCAATTTATCTGTCACTCTTTTGTGATTCATACAACTTTCGAGCTAGTTTTCAACATGGATTCAATAACCCACTAGCTTTTGAATAAAAGGATTCAAGTTCCCTCTATAGCTACTTAAATGCATCCAGAATCAGTAAAATACCACATCTTTACACCTGTGACTGTCAATGGTTAGCTAAATTTCTTAAAAAAAAAAATATTTCGTAACTTTTTATCAATAGCCAGGGACCATATTTTATTAACCGAGACAAAAATAAACTAGATGCTGATATTAAGATCATTTAAGATTAATATGTAATAATCAAAGGCAATCTTTAAAAAAAAAAAAACACCAAAAAAAGAATTTGTTTAGTAAGACCATTATTCAAGTTTTTTTTGCTAAGTATTATAAAAGACAAAATTGCAGCCAAAATAAATCTATTTTAATTATTTCAAAAATTTAATAACAAGACGCTTTAGAAAAGAACAATCTAAACAGAATTAATAATTTTCGGATTTTGATCGAAGAGCAGACATGTCGTCCAGAACTATTAAAGATTTGCCAATTTATGGTGAGTCGTCCAGCGAATCATCAAAGCCAGTTTGGGCTGTAGTTGAAAAAACTGAAAAATCTGAACTAGAAAAATTTATTACAAATTTTCGCCAGTCAGTTTGTAGTCTAATGGGTCAATTTCAAGAACAAACAAAATCTAGCATTCAATATTACGAACAATCTCGAGACTCTCTAAAAAATAAGGTTGACTATGTTCGATCAGAGACAAATATAATACCAAAATTTGCTTTTATTTCTCTTAGTGGTCTCAGTGGTTTATTGTTAGGATACAGGAAATCGATTTTTAAAAAGGTTTTTTACTCCAGTTTGCTTACAACTGGCTCAGCGGCTTTATGTTACCCTAAAGAGACAAAAAACTTTTACAATAAAGCATATGAAGCGAGCTCGACAGAGGCTATGGATTTATATCGAACTTATATTTGGCCAGAAGAAAAGAAAACGACCAAAAAGAGTGAAGCAGCGGAAAAGATGGTCGAAAAGAAAATCGACCCGAAAGATAAAGTAGTTAAACTAGATAATCAAACAATTGAATCAAGTGTTCCAAGTAAGACCGTTGTCGGCGATCGAGGACAGTCTAGAGAAGAGGATGAAGATATGTATTCTTCAAGAAAATGATTTTATTAATTAATTCTCTAAAAATTTCGTTGATTTAAGTCCTTAGATTTAACAATAAATAATTTATTAAGTATTAGTCACTTTTTTATAAATAATTTAAATTTCTTTTTATAATAGTGAGAGACATTTTTTTAACGAAACAAAATAATTTTATTATCATCAATTACATTTTTGGCTCTTGCCTGTTATGTGACCAAGGGGGTCATGTAATATGTGACCTGATGACTCATGTCAGTTTGGTGACCCATTTTATTATTTGCTTTAAAATTAAAAAAATTACAGAATTAATGTTTATTTAAGTTGTTATTTAAGTATCTAAGTAGTTTAATTAAGTTTAATAAAAAGAAGAATAATCCTAAATTGCATTAATCAGTGCATTCTTGACTTATGTAAATTAACACCCCTAACATTTTTTCAAGCAAGAATCATTTGTACAATTTTGAATTGGTAAAATTAGCCCTAACGAAACCAAATAATTGAATAATTCGAGAATTTCTTTTTCCATTTTATTAATTTTTTCAAAAATAAATCACTGCTTTTTAAATAGTTGTAAAAAGATTTCAAACTTACTACATCATTTTTTTAATAATTTTTATTTAGCTTATTTTAGCATGAGAAAAGAATTTTAAAATTTTTGTCTTTAAAAATTTTGAATTATTTAAATTTTGGAGACCCATCAAAATATTTTTGTAACCCATCAAAATATTTTGGTGATTTATAAATTTCTAAATTTTTGGTATCGATGGTCATATGATGTGTGACCCAAACTTATGTGACCCAAAGAAAAAATATCCGGTCACCAAACTTACATGAGGCATCAGGTCACATATTACATGACCCCCTTGGTCACATAACAGGCAAGAACCACATTTTTAATATTCTGATCTGTGTTAAAATATTTTTTATTTAAGTTATTTTTAAATTTGAGTGGTGATTCTGACATCAGGAAAAGTAACGATAGATCTTTTTTAAAATGCTTACTTTCTTTAAGTTTAAAACATCAAATTTTTTTTCGATTTTTTTTGTAAAAAAGAAATTAATCTGTTTTTATTAAAATTTGAAAAAAAATGAGCAAAAAAATTTTTTTTATTTGAAATTATTGACGATATAATTTTTTATTGAAATGAAAAAAAAACCTTTTGATAGCAAAATTAATTATTGCATATCTGAAAATACAACAAATTTTTAAATAATATGTAGTAATACTTAACATTTTCATGACATTTTTAGTAAAATCCAACTACTTTATTGCAAAAAGTTATTTTAAAAGACTCTTTTATATCTTTTTAATAACTGGTAGCTTTTTGTTTTAATAAAAAACAGTTTTAAAGGTATAAAATCAAGGCGTATTTCTAAATCGTTTTTATCAGGTTATTATTATTTTGTTTACCGGCCTAAAAAACATAAAGATTAGACCAAATAATTTAATTCTACTTGATTGTATTTAAAATACCCTTGAACATTTTATCAGAATTTAATACGACATATTTTCATACAAATCAGCTTATTATTATAACCACGTAAATTTCTGCAATTTATTGTTAATACTTCTTAACAATTCGGAAAGTTATTTTTAAAAGTCTTAAAAAAAATGGACTATTTTTCGCAATTTTGCGCAAAATTTCGCTAATTTACCATTTTTTGTGTAAAAATGCGTTTGTTGCAAAAAGACAAAGAATAATAAATTTATTTTACGGTTAAAAATTTATAAAAAAAATCTTTTTGAATGTCTTCAAAAACCATACATCTAAGGGCCTATACTTCTTACTTAAGCTAATTTTTCTTTCTACCAGCAAAATTATTTTTTATCAGAAAATTTATTGTTTTACATTCTATTTTTATTTTCTTTCTTCTAATTTTTTTTTTCCAGGCTAAAAAATTTTTTAACCTTTAAACTATTAAAAATTTTACACAGAAACCGTTATAAATCTATAAGACTTTACAATTGCTTAAGATTAATTATTTAGATTCCTTGTCTTACTTTACCACTTTGAAAATAAATCTAGATGAATTAACAAAACAACTATGCAAAAATTATTGTGACAACATGCTCAATTTATCTTGGCCTACATTTGAATCTTATTTAAAAGAGATAACCACAGTTTGGACAATTGAAATCGATAAAATGAGTGAATTAAAAGTAGCTGTATTTGTAAATTCTGACTAAAAAGCTTCTTTTGTAAACATATCATAGCAGTGTCCAGTAGGCTAAATCTCTGCCATGTACCTGTACTAGCAAAATGTTTATCAATAGGTCAAAAACGTAAAAGAGATCAACCATCACAAACTAGGCCTTCATTACAATATCAGCATAGTGAAAATTTTGCAGTTAATCAAGATAAAATTATACAAAATCCAAAACCAGCAAGTCTTGAACCTTTTTCTCAAAGTGAAAATGCAATGAACACAATTCAACCTGACCAAGCTTCGAAAAAAGAGGAAGACCAAAAAAGAATTAATTTCGTTTTCATGTGATAGAATAATTAAAAAAAAAATTAGCTGTAGAATAAAAAATTAGCTAAAAAAAATAAGTTAACTGATAAAAAGAAATACTTATCTGTTCTAAGTTGCTTACACTCTTTTAAAAATTTGATGAACCCCTACAATTCAAATGAAATTAAACTAATCGAGTATGACGACAATAACTTGCTCTATGTGATAGCGTTTTTAAAGTGATTGCGGAGCTACAAAAGAAATGAGTAAAATCTACTATTAAAAATCGTCTTTGCAAACTTTGGGTGATAACAAGAAATGGAATAAATCAATAAATTTTATCGAAAAAAATAAAGAAAAATGGATTTAAGTGCAGTTGTCAATATTTGAAGAAAAATGTGGTCGAGGTTGGAATTGAAAAGTCATTGTTAGAATTTCCTTTTTTTAATCTGTTTATTGAGAAAAATTTAAAAAGAGGATACTCTTAAAAATTTTAATTTAATTTTTCTAAATTGTTCCTTTTTTAATTCTGTAATAATTGCTAGGACATTAACTATTATAATAACTTTTTTTGTTTAAATGGTCAAGATTTTTGTTTTTATTTTTTTACCAGCTTACTATTTAAATAATTTATTTTTCAAGTGCTATTTTTTGTCTATGCTATTTAAAATTCCTCTTTTAAAAGTTTTTTAATTTCAAAATGTATAAAAAACCAATTCTAAGTCTGATAAATAACTTTACTTAAATTTTGTCACTTGTAAAATACTACTGCCATTAATGGTTATTTTTGTTCATTTTATACCCAGAATTGAAAACTTATGTTTAACTAAATAAAAAAAATATTTTATGTGACTTTTTTTCTTTTTTTTTTTTAAATGAATGTGATTCTTTTACATTTTTTCCAATCTTTCTCTTTGTTTATTAAATCTTCACCTCAATAGTTAAACTAAAATTTGAAAAAATGATTTTAATTTTAGTTCTTTGGATTTTAGATGAGATTAAATTTAGAAGGGTTTGTTTTATAAACAAAATTTGCATGCAGTTATTTCTTGCAAGCATCGTTTCAATCATAATAAGTTAAACTTTTAAAAAATTTGAATATAGTTGAAATCCTCTAACTTAAATTATTATCAAGCATGGAAAAGGTCGTTATAGATTCAAACAATAACAGCACTATCTTAAAAATAGATCTGATGCAAACAGAAAAAATAAGAGAAGTGAAAAAAAGAATCAAGAAAGACTGTGAATCGAATATGTCTGTTGATCAAGGAAACAAATTTTCATTCCGGCTATGGAACATACGAATGTCTGATCTTGATTCAGAAGAGAAATACCTCCGACAAAAAACATTTAACTTTAAACTAGAGGCAAAATTTTTTCGCTTTAGTGGATTCAATTCATTTGGAGAGAGCACTTTAATGTTTTCCAAAAAGAGGGGTCTGGAAATCACGACTAGTGGTAATTTTTTTTGATAATAAATGGAGCTTTTTTTTCATTTTAAAACTAGAATCAACAAATCAAATAACAATGGTTATTTCAAGTGAAGATATTCTATATTGTGCTTGTGTTTTTCAAAGTCCAGTTTTCATGCTTTTCATAAAAATTGGTGATTGTGTGGCCAATATTTTTTACGATAAATTGAAGAGCCTGAATTCATTTGACAAAAAATTTAAAGCAAATTGTAAATTTAGAAATATTTTTTTTTCAAAACTAGAAAAATAAGCTTTAAAAGTGATAAATTTGACCAGAATTGCCGTGTTTCTCAAAACGTCCGATATCGAAGTTGGTTTGATTAGTAACAATTTGAAAAGATTCTTTGATTCTATATCTGATTTGGATGGCAAACCAGTAAAAGTTCTTATTCTAATTTTGAATTTTTTCATAAATTTTTTTTTAGCGACGATTGGATTTCTTAAATTTGAAAAAATCAAAAGAGCTTTTGATCAGTGAGTTCGAGAGTGACCAAGATATCTTGAAAGAAATTTATGATTTCATTAGCGAATAATCTATTATCTTTTCTTATTACATTTTTTCCTAAATTAGTTATTAATTTTTCTAATTAATTCCAACAATTTGTTAAATTTATCTGTTCAAAAATACCAAAATAAATCGTGAATTAAATATAATTTTTTTTTATTTATTTAGAAATATTATCTTCATGCTGACATTCAGAAATTAAAAATATTTTAATTAAAGTTTTCAAATAGAATTTTAATTTTTTTATTATAAAAATTTAATACCTTTGTTCCTGAAAAAACTGAAAATTTCATTCACTAAAATATTTGGTTACAAGTTTAGCCATTTTTCTGCTAAAGGCAATTATAACTTTTTGGTTATATTAGGTCAGGAAGAGACAAAATAGTGAACAAAGGTATTGTGAATATTTTAATAAATAAACAGAACAGAATTAAAAAAACAACTTTGTTTCTTTAAGTGTAAAATTGGCCATTGAATCTGAATTCAAAGTATCATATGAATTCAGCATCTGCAAATACTCTGTCGCTTATAATTTTAGAGAAAAAAATATTTTTTTGAAAATTTTATAAATTTCTAGCATGTTCAATTTCGACATTCTGAAGTTGATGATCAATTTAAAAAGCTTATCTTTAGATTTGAAAATTAATCTTTGAATTAATTTAAATAATTTTAATGTAACATGCTTTTCATGGGAGGTAGATTAAGAAAAGGACGACATCTTTTGACGTATAAACATAAGCTAAAACAGCATAAAAATTTCGAAAACAGAATAAAGACAAAAAAGTTTAGTTTATTTTTATTTTTATTTTTTTCAGTATAAGACATATATAATTAGAATAAAAAATTTTTAAGTAAAAAAATCAAGCAAAACATTTCATCAGAATTTTGCTCCTCTAACTCCAGTGGACATTACTCCTTTGGCATCAGTGGAAAGAGATATTTTAGCCCCACTATATAGTGGTCCTTTAACTCCTGCTCAAGCCATAGTCTAAGCATTAGTCGAAACTGTAAAACGTGGTCCTGGTCGAACCAAAAAGAATGAAAATTTAAAGCGAAAGGCTCCTGAAGAATTAGGTAATCAAGATAAAAAAAAGTGGTCGGCCTCCTAAAATAGGTTTAGCATTGAGTAGTATTTAATTTTCCATACTGATTTAGATATATTTTTGTACTGAAAAATACAGTTTTATTCTAAATTGATTTATTTTAATATTGCTTTTTTAATTTTTATACTTAATAAAATCTTTACACTATACAAAAATAAATTTTATCTATACTGAACCTGAATTAATTTCTATACTATTTTGTATTTATTTTTATACGTCAAACGATTTTTGCCATTAAGAAACCATAGATTAAAAAAGAACAACATAAAAAAATCAAAAAAATGACTTCTCTAATATATCATTCGAGGTTTTATGAATTTTATTATCGAAATATTGCTGAACAAGTTGAAAAATATATTTTTTTTGTAGATGGTGAAAGAGAGAAAGGATTACGGACTGCTTGTTTTTTTCAACTGTAGAACCATCATATGGCCACGATATTAATTTTAGTCTTCGGATATTATACCCTGGTCTAGTCTAAAGAACAGTATCAATTTTTAAGTTTTATTAGAGCATGGTATAATAATATGAAGATTGCATTTTGCGCGGCAGCAAGTGGTCGAAAGCTTCCGGCATTGATATTGGTGCCACGAATAACACCTCTACCTAATTTTACTCCACCACAAAACGTTATAGTGGTTCACAAATCGTCAGCAACTTTTGATGCATCTTGTATAAGAGATCAATTTTTCAAAAGAGTTTTGTTTCCAAATTTGGATATCAATGGTCTTGAAGAATCCTCCTTACTTTGGAATAGTTCTCCGTGTCATCAAAAAGATTTAGTCAAACAAGCTGCTTTAACAAAAAATCTGAATACTGCAAATGTTCCACCAAGGATGACAAATTTAGTCAAACCGGCTGATATCTCATGGTTTAATAGATACTGGCCAGATTGGTTCATAAATTCAGATCATACTTTTACAAGAGAGAGTAATACATAGATCACCAGGTTACGCAAATGTCATCAACTGGGTATCCGAAATATGGAGTGACTTTGATGAAAATACTCGGTCCAGTTTAAGGTATATTAACCATGATCTCTTAAAAGTTGTATTTTCTACCTGATACAAAATTATTTTTAGTTTTGTACCAGGTAGTTTATCTCAAGAGTTAAAAATAGCGCCATATGATGAGGCACTACGGTAATTATTTGTATTTTAAAAAAGTTTGCTTGTTTATCAGAAATAACTGCAGTGATGTTCCGCTGTTTTTTTTTATAACAATTAACGTAAATTTTCATTGATTTACATAAATTTTAGTAAAATTAAATTCTATTTGAGTAAATATTGGTAAAAAATCATAAAATAGTAAAATTTCACGAATGAAATTTTTTGATGTAAGAAAAATTTGCTATGAAGATTAAAAAGCTCTTTAATTTGATATTTATATTCAGAAAACATAAAAATTTTATTTTCTTTTAATTTAAAAAATTTTAAACTAATTTTCAAATCGGTAAATTTTTTTAACAAAATAAAATCTAAATATTCCTTAATTTATGCTGATTTAAACCTTCATTTTTTAAACACTAACAGCAATAATTTTATTAAATTAATATTTTCTTAATAAACCATATTTAATTTTTGAAATTTATCTACAAAAATTTTTTGAAAATGGAAAAAAATAATAATTTAGCTTTTTTTTGCCGAATTTAGAATTCTTTGCTGACGATATCTTTCAAACCACAAAGTATTGCAATCAGTTGGATCACTCTCATCATCTGATTCACTACTACTTGTAACACTATCATTAATAAACTTGAATTTATCTCCATTTTTGAAATTTGGATAGACACTATCGTCGTTTAGAATCTCGGCAAACAACTGCTCAGCTTTAGGCTTCGAATAAACTCTTATTCTTGTATTTGGTGCCATATTCTGGCTTGCTCTCAAGTCAATTCGTCTTGTTTCTACCAAGTTACCATCTCGAATTTTATGGGATTTTAGAAACTTTTTTAAGTCACTTGTAATTATGTCATCGATTTTGCTGCAATCTATAGATGAAATTTCGTTTTTATTTATTTGAGTGGAAGATTCGTCAAGAGGCGCAGCACCGGTTTTGAGATTTAAATTGCTCAATGAATTATCTTCTGAATATTTTGTAGATAATTCAGCTAGTTTTTTAATTATATTTTGTTCATCAACAATTGGAAGCGTTGTTTGGCTTGATGAATTTTTTTGGATGGATTTTTTCACACTGTTTTTATCAACAGAATTCAAAAGATCATCTAAAAAAGTAGTTTGAGCCAAGTTTAAAAAATTTTTAATAAATAAAAAAATTAAAAACCTATGTTAATTGAATTAAAAATGTCCATGTTGAGCTTGGGGTTTGTATTCTCAAAGATGCCTTGTGCAATTTTAGTCGCTTTTTCACTTGATTCTTTTGAATTTGATAATAATTTTAAATTCGAAGTTTTCAACCTGCTAAAACTCTGAATTTGAGTGTTTGCGTCTTCAACTTCATTTAGATAAACATCACTAGCTGACGCTTTATCGAATTCAAGAAATTGGTCATCCATAAATTTATCATCTTTATTTCTAATTATCTCGTCATTTTCAAAATTTTGAAATTGTTCCAAAGAAACATGGTCATTATAATCCAAATCATCTTCATTTTCATTGTTTAGGTTTATGGATGGTAACTGAGTCTGAAGCTCATTCCAAATCAAGTCAAGTTTAGATTTGAGTCCTTTCGGCTTTTCATAGGACATTTTTTTAAAACTGAAATCCTAAAAAAAAATTCCCTAAATTTACCTGTTTTAAGAGGCTTTTGTATTACCATAGAAACAAAATCAAATAAAAGAAAAAGTAAACACCTAGTGTTGTCTGATTTCAACAAAAAAATTTTAAACAAAAATCTAAACTCTATTTACAAAAAGCTTACTTTTTACAAAAAAAATAATTCATGTTTGATTAAGAAAATTCTAGAAAAATTTTTCTGATTTTTTCTTAAAATTTAAATTTTTTCTTATGAATATATTTAAAATTTTTATTGATATAAATAATAAACTTCATTATTCATCTTAATTTTAGATCTACTCAATTTGTGACAAAAGGTTTTTATACCAATTGACACCTAATAGGATTTACATAAATCAAATCTTGATTACCTAAAAAAGAAAGAAATAATTAAAATCTTAAAAGTAATTCTTTTAATTTTTGTTTTTAAAATAGAGAATAAAAAAATAAGGAAATTCTGTTTATAAAATAAAATTTAAAAATTTTATTTTCTTTCACCCAACAATAATAAAACATCAAAAAATATTCTTATTCTACTAGATAAATAAAAATATTTAATTATTTACTTGAATGAAAATTAACATAACCGAAAAAAAACTGTTCGTAGTTCATTTAAAACATTTTCTAAATTTGAATTCTCTTGCCTTTTTTTTAATACTTTAATTTTTCGAAAAAAAAATTTTAAGGGTTGTAAAGTTGGTTTCAATTCGATCTTTTTAATTCATAAAAATTTGAATAACTTTTTTACTAAAATAGATAATTTAGTTCTGTAAAATGCTTAATGTTTAAGCAACTTTGCTTTATCCGAAAATGTATGTCTGTAAAAACTCTGCAATGTAATTGCACAACTGATTAGAATACTTTTTGAATAGCGTGCAAAATGCAGAAAATTGCAGAGTACTTTGCAGACTTATTTTACTGCATTAAGCAAATTTGCTCATAATTAAGCATTTTATAGAACTAAATTATCTATTTTAGTAAAAAAGTTATTCAAATTTTTATGAATTGAAAAGATCGAATTGAAACGAACTTCACAACCCCATTTTTTAAAAATTGTCCGAATTTTAATAAAAGTTAAAAATAATTACAGAAATTCTATTATTGTTTTTTGTTAAGTGCTCAAGCATTATATGCATATAAAAAAATTTTTAATAATCGATCAGATGTTTCTTAAGAAAAATTTAAATAAGTAATGACATGTTTAAGTAGTGATAAGTCCTGAAAATAAGAGGAAATAATAAAGTAGCAACAATAAAAACATTTTTTTATTCTATTTTCAATTTTTAATTTTTACGTCAATCAAAAAGTGACAAAGATTAAAAATGTGGGGCCTTTGTCTTAAATTTGATTTCATTATCTAAGAAAAAATGTCAACTAGTTAAAAATATTAGATTTGTATTTAAGTATTTATTTTTCAAGACATTCCTAAAAATGGTTCAAATAATGATAAAATAATGATTAAATTTTGAGAAAAAAAAACAACCGCCAAAAATACCATTAATATTTTATTCATGTCTCAAATTTATATTGATTAAAATTTATGGTTTTGATGCAAGAGTTGTTGTACTAATAAAATTTTGATTTGAACCTTGTAGACTATTTGATTCAATTGGATTAAATTTTTTTGTCTCTCTCAAAACAGTCATATCACTTTAATTAAAGTTAATTAAGGTAAAATAAAAATTTTAAAATTTTACTAAGGTTTCGTTGCACCGTATAGTCTAAATGCTTCTTCATCCAAATTTTCTTTTGGCAGTACATGGGTATCCATGTCCGGCAATTTTGGAATTTCATTTAATCTATACTCCCTGGGATCTTGAGCCAGCTATTTTAATTGTCAAAATATCAACTTTATGAAAAAAGCTTTTAATAATGTATTTACTGCTTTTAATTCGTTTAGTCCTGCATTCTCTACATAATTGGGATCATCTCTTGGATAAAATTTTGGAACAAACAAGTATCGATCTCTACATTGTTCTACAGGGGGATTGTGATGAGCGTACTTGGTCAAGGTAGTCTCTACAAATATTTAAATAAAAATTTATTACAGTTTTTTATAAATTTTGAATAACCATTTTTTAACGATAGCAACGAATAAATAGGATCAATTCGATAACTTTGGGAATATCTATATTTGGCATCATTAATTTTTGATGAATGCTCAAATTGCAATTTTGGCGCTTTTCCCTCGACGCTATTACAAAAAAAATTAAATTGTTTAAATAAACTTCTAGATTTATTTCATAAACCTGTAATATTCAGTTCCTGGTAGAAGGTAAGAACCATTAGGCAAGTTGCCGGCTAATTGACTTACTGGATGATAGTTTGCTTTGCTATCAAGGTACGACATTCTAGATTTTTTTTTATTTTGAGCCTTAGTATTATTTATTTCGCTCGTTTTTATTGCTAGTTATACTCTTAATTATTTAATTTGGTTGTTAAGGGAAATTAATAATTATGTTCTAACAAAATCCAAAAAATGGAAATAATCAGGTTGCTTGAATCAAACATTTTCGAACTTGTGTATCACAACGGCATAATTCAATCTTTTATACCTAAAAATATTTTCTATAATAAACAAATTTTAAATTTGGCATTTCGTTTTTTAAATATTTATTCAAATTATAAATTTTTGCTCCGTAAGCCTTAATTATTTCAACCACAGAACAAAATTTATCGCCTTCAAAAGGATTATCCATGAGCAGAGATGGTGATTTATTTTTTATGAATGGACCTAATAAAAAATAATCATATTAAATTTTTGTTCTGTATTGATAGCTTAGACAGAGGGCTTTCAATATCATGCTTATCTGAGCTATTGGGTATCTTGGTTTCTTGTGAAAATTTAATTTAGTGCATTAACCCATTTAGGCAAATAGGTAATTTGGTTATTTTTCGGACCTTTTACAAAAACATAAATTTTGACCACATTGATGAGGTCCTATGAAAAAAGTAATCCTATTTTCGCAATCCTCGATATTTTTTCTACCCTTATTGTTGCTGTTTCTAATATATTGTTAAGGCAAATTTTTTATTTTTATTTTGCCGTAAAATTGAATCAAAAAAAAATTATCACATTCACACATTAAATAATTGCCCCATCTTACTATAAATTTGAAAACGAAGGTTGATGGTCATGCAATTAAAAGGACATTAAAACTGTGTGAAAATTTCCCAAAAACTGTTTTTTTACGTAAAAATTTCATATTCGTCATTTTTTACAATTATTTACGGCATATCGAGATTGATGATCAATTCAAAATATCATTTCAATTCAAAGAGTTTATCTTTAGATATTAAAATTAATATTTAAATTAATTTAAATAATTTCAATGTTTCATGCTTTACATGTTATGTTGATTAAAATGTAAAATAATCAAACAAATATTTTCTGAGCCCATTGATAAAATCGATTTTTAAAATTTTTAATTTATAAAGTGTTTTTTTGTTGAGTTTATTTTTAAATTTTTTTATTTCAAAAGTATTTGTATCTAGCATTCAAAATTCAATTAAAAATGAATTTCAAATATTAAATTCCAAACATAATGAAAATATGGATCTCTCCTACAAATATTTTTGAATAAAAAAATCTATTTTATTTTTTAAATCTACAAAACATTTAAAGCATGTTATTAAATTTATTTAAATTGATACAAAGATTAATTTTAATATGAATCCCTTTGAAATTGAAATGATATTTTGAATTGACCATCAACTTCAAGACGCCTTATTTACTCTTATAAAATTGAATTTTACTAAAATTTTGGTATATCTTTTCAAATCTTTTATAATTTTTTCTTTTGTAAAATTTTTCAATTTTTTTGACATTTTTGCTTTAATAACAATTAAGCAAAGTGTTGATATAAAAGTAAAAGTTAAAATAAAAAAAAAATATTTAAAAAATAAAAGTTAAAAGTCTAATGGCTTTTTATTCAGCCTGCCAAAATTTCAACACACTGAAAATTTTTTGTAAAAAAAGCAGAGATGATGGGGTACTAAGTAAGATTGCTGTCAAGCGAAACAAAAGAGGCTTTTTATGTTTATTCCATTTAATTGTTCTTCTTTATGACTGGCTCAATTTTGGAACAAACAAGTATCGATCTCTACATTGTTCTACAGGGGGATTGTGATGAGCGTACTTGCTCAAGGTAGTCTCTACAAATATTTAAAATATGTTTTTACATATGTCTAAACAAAATCTAACAAAATATTATGTTTGTCTAAACATATGTTTTTATAGCTCTTGGTCTGTATTTTTTCTGCCAGAATTATTTACCACCTAAGTCTTAATATTTGAAATTTTGACTAACGGAGTAGATTATCAGACAAAAATCAAAAAAAATTTTTTTATTGTTTTTTTATTAATTAAGTTTTTTTTTTTCAAATAATTTTGTATGTTTCATTACTAGTTTTTAACCAGAGGGGGGCTAGCGTGCCTTGTTCTATAAAAAAAAGGCCAAAAAATTGTTTAAGCAAATTGTTTTTTATTATCGATTTAGATTCTAATTTAATTTATAACTTACATATTTTTTTTTTATTATTTATAACTTAATTTATAAATGTCAGAATATCATAATAGAACCATAAATAAAAAAAAACCGTTTCAACTCTAAAAAAGAATAGAGTTTGAATATGAAAATGAAGCAAAATATTTTAAAAAATAAAATTAAAAACAAATAAATAAGGATTTCTTCAGTCTTCAGCTTTGAATTAATAATATTTCTGAATTTTAAAAGTTCAAAAAAACTCTTTATTGATTTTATTAAAAAATTTTATTAAATTTAAATATTAAAAAAAAACGAATATTAAGAAATAAAAAATGAATGTATTTAAATTTTTTTTAATGACAATCTTCGTTAAGATCTATTTTAGTACGTCTAACGCCAAAAAAGAAAAAACCAATTCCGATGCCAATCAGAATGCTTAAGCAAAGCCAATAATTATAAGTCATGAATGCCAGCATTATAAAATAGCTTATAGTAAATTGAATAACATGAAGAATTGTTTGAATAAAATGCTCAGTGCTCAATAATTTCCTAAAGTTAAAAAATCATTATTAATTAATAATAGAACCAATTTTACTCTTTATATGATTGTTGATTAGTCGAGCATTGAGTCTTGCTGGTAGACGATTCTATTTCAACTTTATGTCGCTTGACAAGCTTACTTGCAGTTATTCTGTCTCGGAATAATTTTAAGGCTTCGTATAATATGGCAATAATCATTAAAGCAATACATGATACCAAAAGTTCTTAAGAAAATAATTTATTTAATACAAAATTTTTTTCTTTAATTAAAAAAACCTATCAAATTGTTTGTTTTCCAACCAGGAAATACAATAATTTCTTTGAGGCCAGAATGCATTATCATCTGATCAAGAAAAATTTTCAAAATCAATAAAAATCAATTTAAAAATTTTAAAAGTAACCATCATTTGGTGACCAGAATGATCATGCCCGGAATGGTCCATTGATGTGGTGTGATCGACATGAGGATTCATTGTCGAACTCATTGCATCATGATCATGATGTGACATTTTTTTTTAAAATAATTTACCTTTCTAAGAATTAAAAAAATTCAGATTCACATTAAAAAAATTGTGAAAAATAATGAAATATTTCTCCAAATTTATACTCTTTTTCTTAAAGATAAATCAAATAGGATCTGTTGGTTAAACAACTTTTAAATCTTTCTTTTAAGGCGTAATTAAAGCTTTGCTAAAGATTATTTTTAGTGCTGCTAAAATAGAATGATATCAAGGTGAATTGAAATAAAAAATAAACTTTGGATTTTTTTAATTTTGAAAAGTTTTGTAAACTAGAAAGCATCCATACGCCAATTGGATATCTAAATTCTATGACTTTTCTATGTCGTGTTTGATTTATCACATTTTAAAAATGCTACTTTGAAAATATACAAATTTTTTCAACCAAATAAATAAATTTTTTCTTTGTCGAGTCTTCTTGTTTTAAACGATTCAAGTGTTTTTAAAAAATAAAAATGGATAAAAGAAGCCTGAGGCTGATTTTTAAGAGCCCAAATAATTTTATTAGGTCAATATGGTCATTTTTTCAAAGTGTAATTTAGTTGCTTTTTCATTATTCAGCAAATTTTTCTTTCATATAAACTTTCAAATTCGAAATTTTCTTATCGATTTAAAGTTGAGTCATCTGTTGATTTTAAATGTTTTACTGTGCATGTCTTTAAACTTGATAAATTATATGGTTTTGATCAAAAAAATAAATCATTAATTAAAATTTAAAAGTTGAATCTAATGAATAAGAAGAATTATTTTTTAAATACTTTAGCATTTATTTTAAATTTTTAATCAATTCAACTTTAAAATACTAGTTCAAAATTTTTAAATTAACCGACTTCCATAGTGAAATTAATTTTGAATAAAACTAATCGTTGAAAAGATTAAAATTTTATAAAACCATTTTTACTTTATATTCAAATAATTAAAAATATAAAAGTTGCTTATTTTTCTTTTATTTGACTTTTTAATCATTAAACTTGTTTTAATGTTTTTGAAAAATTTTTAAATTTCTAAATAATTTAGACTTTGCTACTATTTGTCTAAACTACTTGAACATTTATTTTATTTGCAATCTTAGAAATACTTTTATGGAGTTTGAAAATATAAAATAAATTTTAGAAGAATTTTGCGTTATCACTTAGAAAAGAGTGAACGTACTTTGTTTTCTAAATAATAATTTCAAAAATTAATTACTTTAAAATAAAAGTTTATTTCATAAATCGTGATTTGAGCACAAGGTAAAACAAGTTAAACTAATTTCGAGTCTTGATGAAAAGCTAAAAAATAATTTACAAATTTTATTTCTCAACAAAATTTAAGAGATAATGATTTATAATTTTAAAAAACTATTAAAAAGTAAATAAAATGGGTTTTCAGGAATAGATGATGACCATGAAGATGATGCTATTGTAAAGCAAAAAAAATGATTTCTGATTTATTTAACGACCAGTTTCTTTCGGTTCTTTCGAGGGAACCTGATGATGTATTTTCTGACGGACGTCAGTAAACCTCACCACAAATTTAAAAAAAAATATAACAAATTCAGTAAAAAAATCACTTTTCCATTAAACAATAACTAATTCGTTTTTTTTTTCACAAAATTGTTAAAAAATATCTAATATAGTAAGATGGGGCAATTATTTAATGTGTGAATGTGATAAATTTTTTTTTGATTCAATTTTACGGCAAAATAAAAATAAAAAATTTGCCTTAACAATATATTAGAAACAGCAACAATAAGGGTAGAAAAAATATCGAGGATTGCGAAAATAGGATTACTTTTTTCATAGGACCTCATCAATGTGGTCAAAATTTATGTTTTTGTAAAAGGTCCGAAAAATAACCAAATTACCTATTTGCCTAAATGGGTTAATGCACTAAATTAAATTTTCACAAGAAACCAAGATACCCAATAGCTCAGATAAGCATGATATTGAAAGCCCTCTGTCTAAGCTATCAATACAGAACAAAAATTTAATATGATTATTTTTTATTAGGTCCATTCTGAGTTAACCCTATCCTCATTGACCCCTTTTGCTAAGGGGGTGAGTCGGAAAATTCGGTCAAATTCGGTTTATGAATTCGGAGTTTTCAAACAAAACTGAGTCGATAGACAAAAAATAGAAAAAATAGGTCACCCGGTTAGGCCATCTTACTAAACAGCGAAAATGTCAATAATTCATTTATATTTTAAAGAGGGTTCATACCGCTCGGATAAGTCTGTGGAGGTAAATCTCCAAAACTATATTTAAAATTTAAAATTTATATTTTCACTAATTAGATAAAAATATAACAAAAACAGTACTCAATTAACTAATTAATTACTTTTCGATATTTTTCAAAAAATTAAAAATATCAAATATAGCCAAAATGTTAACAATTAATTTATAACTTCTTAAATATAATTGTAAATAAATTTTGAATAAAATCTGAATGTTTTCTGAGGAAAAATCAAAAGAGAGTGTATTGCTTGATCCAGTTGACGATACACTAAACGAAGTTGAAGATATATTGAAGTACAGAAAAAAAGTAGTTAATTTGTGTATTATTTTTATGTAATAAGATTTTACTTAATTAGTGAACAAAATTAAAATAAAGTTATGATTTAATTAAATTAGTGCTTTTTCCTGATACATATTTTTACTGTTTGTGATATTTTTTTGAAATATATAATAAAAACTGAATTAGTTAATTGTTTATTGATTTTGTTATTTTTTTACTGAATTAGTGGAGATTTTTACTGGTTTAATGGTAAAATATTATTTGTGCTCTTTTCTGACTTTCCATTGTAAATTTTTGCTAAAGCCGACATCCAAGATGCATTAGTTGATATCAAAACTTAATTAATTAAAATCTCAACAAAAATGATGAAATAAGCTATTTTTATTTCTCTTTTCAATTCAACATTGAATGTTTAATAACTTAAATTAATAATTGATAATTGATCTTTATTAATTCTTCCAAATTTAAAATCCACATTGAGTTATCCGAATTATAGCTCAAACAAACGCTTTTAATGATATTTTAATTTCATATTCAATACAATTTTTTATCTAGTTAAAGATTAAACAAATTAATAAGCTTTGGTCATTTAATATTAAAAAATTGATAAAAAATACCTTTTTTTTAATTTAAATTTTAAAATTTTGCATTCTATTAGATAAAGGTTTAAAAAACTTCGTTTTCAAGAACAAAAAATTTTTTTTCAAATTTTCAATATTTATTTTACAGCCATAAATCAAACTTTTTAAGTGTAAATTCAGAGAATCTTATTCAATATTTAATTTTTTTAACTTCCCTAATTTCTACTCTTAAAAAACTACTAGAATCGTTTATTTCTTTAAATTTTTTTTATTTTATGAATTGTTTAAAATTGGTAAACTATTTTTTCTATTTAACATTTTTCAATAAAACTTTAAGTAAAAAAAGCCCAAAAAAGAACTGGTTTTATTAATAAAAAAAACAACATGATAAAATTCAAAATATCTCTTTTTATAAAATTAAATCATTTGATAGTTTTTCTGGTCATTTTTTTAAAAAATTGAAATATCTTAAATGGACTCTTTTATAATTTGTCGAAATTTTGGGAACAATTTTAGAGAATTATATAAAAGATTTTCTTGAATTTTTTAACTAAAGTTCTATATTTCGTTCCAAAGTTTTAACTAAATGTTGTTATATTTTGTATGAAATTTAAAAGAAAAGGCTTGGTGTAAAGGTTTAAATTGTAGAACTTGAATTCGATGAGCACAGGGCAAGTCTCAGTTCAGCTTTATTATTTTAATAATAATAATAGTTAATATTCTACGGTCAAGTTTAGTTTAACTAAATTGACAAAGCAGGAAGACTAACGTAGTCCCGCTATAGTAGACTTTTCATTTTTTCTATTTCTACCGACATTGTCCAGTCTGTTTTTGAACTGGTTGATCGAACTTGCTGTGACAACCGACGTTGGCAGCACATTCCATTTGTTCACTACTCGGTTTGATAGAAAGTTTCGCCTTGCTTCACATTTTGTTAGCTGCGAGCAAATGCGATGCTTTGCTCCTCTTACTCCTCCACTTGGTCCTTCATTATTCACTGAACTCATAAGTTCAGCATCATAATACCAATTGACATGATTATATTTGTTGTGAATTTTATAAAATTGAATCAGATCTCCACGCTCTCGTCTTTCTTTTAGAGTTTCTAATCCCAAATTAGCTAGTCTTGACTCATAATTTAGACTTTTTATTTGTGGAACAAGCTTCGTTGCTCGTCTTTGCACTTGTTCAAGTCTAAATATATCCTTCTTTAAATAAGGATTCCAGGCAGGTGCACAGTATTCTAGATGCGGTCTAACATATGTTTTGTAAAGCTGCAAAAACGATTGAGCATCCCAATACACAAATGTTTTCTTGAGAATACCAAGCATGTTGTTAGCTTTTTTAACGCAGCTATCAATTTGATCATTCCATTTGAGTTTATTGTTCACCATTACACCAAGATCACGCTCAGTAGTAGTCTCTGCTAATTCAACTCTGATATCTTTCGCATTTAACATTGAGATTTCCTGCCTAGCAATCTTTGAGTTGCCAAAATACATTACTTTACACTTAGATTCATTAAATTCCATACTCCATCGTTTCGACCACTCAATCATCTTGTCAATGTCATCTTGAATTAGCATTTGATCACTTGAATTTCTAATGACACTAATCAATTTGCTGTCATCCGCAAACAACTTACAAAAGTGACTTACTAGCTCTGGTAAATCGTTTATGAAGATCAGGAATAGTAACGGACCAAGAACTGAACCTTGTGGAACCCCACTTAGCACATCAACCCAATCAGATTCATACTGACCTATTACTACTCTCTGTTTCCTATCTTGAAGAAAATGAAAAAGATTTTAATGTTTTATTTGAACAAAATTGCTCTCAACCTCAATCTCCCTAGAATCATCTGAAAAAATTCTGCAATTTTTTGAAACAATTCTTATTCAGAGTTGTTTAAAAGTGACAAGACTTTAATTTAATTTTAGTTACTTTAATTTGACTTTAATTTTAGTGACTTTGGTTTAAACTAGGCCGTCACAAAAGCTACCTGGAAGGGCAAATAATTCATATGGCCGTGATCATGACTGATTAATGATATTTTTGCCTTGGACTTTATTTTTAGTGACTTTGACTTATATGCAAAGAGTTTTTTAAATCAAAAAAGTTGTTTATTCAAAAAAAAAATTAATGTAGCATTGAAAGTAAATTTATTTTAGTGATAAAAAGAGTAATTTTAGTTACAAAAACAAAATAAAGCCGACTTAAAAACTTTTTTACTAATAATTTTGAGCAAATTAATATTTATTTTTTTTCTCCGCTATGAGATGGATGATGAAATATCTTTTTATGACATGTCATAAATTCAAGTCAACAATCAAGGAGCAAGAAATATGTTATTGAGGACTCTTAAAGGATTTAAATTTAGTAAAAAATCAATTTTTAAATAAAAAATTTATTAAATAAAAAAATAAAAATCGCTATTGGGACACATGGCTGAGAAAGATAAATCAAATGCAGGTTTCGAAGACAACGAACAATTATATCGTTTTCATAAGATTTTTTTTTAAATGCTCGAAGTCTGTGAAACCTGCAGGTAGTTTATCATTTAGGAGATACACGAGCTGACAAAGTTGGTTGATTATCATTGCCATTTCAGCATTCTATATGGTCGCATTGATTTACTGGAAAATTGAGAAAATAATTTTTGAAATAATTCTCTCATTCATTTTGTTTCGAATTTTCGTGCCGATTCTTTTCATTGTCAAGCACCTAAAATGGAAAAATCTAAACATGAAACACACAAAATTATAATAAAAGTTAAAAAATCGATTTTTTTTCAATTATGTAAAAGTATTTTATGAAAAATAAAAAAACTGTTTTCTCCGGCTGAAAAAATTGAATAACAAGGGGTTTAATACCTTGAATTAGAGATAAGCATCATCCGATTGGGATCTTCAATGAATAAAATAAATACCTTGAATCGTGGCTAGGCAAAGGGACAAAAATAAGTTGCTTTTTGTCGCCTAGTGTTCCTCATTTACATCAAGACTACATCAAACATCGTCTTTCCTGATCGCAGCAAAAATTCCATTTATTTATTTTGTGAAATTTAAAAAAAAATAAATCAACTAAAATTTTTTCTTTTAGAGAACCTTCTATGCTTTAAATTCCTGTTCACATTTTAATTGGTTTATTGATTTTTTCTTCCTCGTCACTTTAGTTTCATGAGAGAAAAAAAAATAAAATATGAACGAATTTATCCATTTTTGTCTTTTATTTTTTGGGCCCATAGAAGAATTTTATCGATTTTTCATGTTTTATAGCTCTATTGGATTGAAATATATTTTCTATGAAATAATGCTAATCGAAACAAATTTTTCTCTTATATTTTGATGCATTTTGTCAACTATAATGCTAAGCCCTCTATTGGTTTGGAAAGATTATGCAAAATTACTGGAAGAAATTTTTTAAAACTAAAATTAAAATTTTTCTACCTGTCATTTCTGTCTTGTCATCTCTATTCCGAATTCTTAAATCTAAAAAATTGATGGAAATTTTAGAGTTTTAGAATGATTTTGGGATTTTTATCTTTGGAAATTTCGAAAAGGTATACCTTAATTAAAAATTCCTAAAATAAATCTCAACTAAGGCTGTCTTTAATTAATTAATAGAAAAACAAATTTTTATTAATAAAAATTAAAGAGATGGCTTTTATTTTAGCGCATAAAAATAGAGTGAAAATGCAACAATGATTAATTTAGTACTAGATTTAATTAATTTTTTGTCTTGTGTAGCACGATATTCAAAATGTTATAAATTCAATTCCTGAATTTGTTTCATGATTTTCTAATTAGTTTTAATTGGGATTTATTAGCAGACTTTTTCAAATGGCTCAATAGTTAAAAATTAAGTTTAGAAATTTTTTGGATAAATTTTTGCTCAGCTAATTTTCCCTCAAACTAGCTATTGGAATAAAAAAATTTCGATCTGAGAAATTGAAAATGCTTAAATTGAAAAAAAAATTAAAATTATTTATGGTACTTTAGTCACTTGAAGTTAAATTGAACGAATCAAAAATTTTACAATCTTTTGCAGTAATTATTTAATTTTGATTAAAATTTATATAGATTAAAAATAAAATTTTTATCTAATTGAATAATTAATCTAGAAAACGAAATATTCATTTTTAAATCGAAAATCAAAGTCTAAAGAACTTGGACTTCTTGTATACTATCATTTCACTTTAAAACTAAGACCAAACCACTCAAATCAAACTAGATAAATTGGACTGGAAGTAAAAACTTTTAAGACAGAGTTTTTGTGCACCAAAAAGAAGGAGACAAACACCTGAAATGTGCCGACAATTTACACATTGGCTGAGAACCGCTTCAACCAAAAAGGGACATTTCACTGTATTGTATGTGAAATCTACACTTCCATACGTGAAAGTGTGACTCAAGTGACTTGGGCATGTTTTGTAAATATCAGAATACTGGGTTTCTATGGATCTATTTATTTTGAGCTTCCAATAGAGTTTTTCGAAAGTTAGTGCATGCAGATGGAACATAACTTGATAACCTGATTTTGAAATACAACGATTTCAAAAAAGTCGTTCTAAGCCATTTTTCAGCATTTCATAGATCCATAAGAGTACTAATTTTTCTAAATTATTACTCAGCGAAGATCTTTAAAACTGATTGATATTATAAAATTTCCCATTAGTAAAATTGTAAATTGTTTTTGTTAAAAAATCATTTTAAATGAGAAGATTTTATCGTGATTGAAAATATTTGAATTTAAGATAAAAAACTTATGCTCAAAATTATGCTATTTCTGTAATTATCTGCAATTAAAATTTAATTATCAGTATCGGAAGCTTAGAAGAAAATTTTGTCGCCAATAATTTATTTTTTTACAGGATTAATTAATTCAAAATTTTACACAAATTAAATATAATCATAATTTTCAATTTTTGTTTTTATTTTTTTTAATTTTTTGAAATATCTAATAAAATGAATGTCATAAATTGAACTGAAAAATAATTGAATCTTAATTTTTATTGATTGATGAAAATATAATTAAATTTTAATTCAATTTTTCTTTTTTTTTTGCAAAACAGAAAAAATTGAAAAATAATTCAATTTTTACTTTTACAGATATTAAAATATTTGATAATTATAATAAGTAAGAAGATATTCAGTTAAAAATTTTTCAATCAAAAAATTGAGCTACCAATCCAAATTTTGATTTTTTGATACCATGTGCAGCAAAGTTACATTTTTTATTATTATTATTCTTAAAAATAAAAAATTTACTTGTGTATGCAAATTAGTCAATCGAATAAAATAAATTACATTAATCTTTGGTTTAATAATTTTTTTAATTGATGCTGGAATTAGAAGAAGCCGCAAAGCTAAGCCTAACGGGGAAAACGGTGTATTAAATAACTAAAATTGTATTTCCTTTAATTTTAGAGAGGTTTTTAAGAATCAATTTTCATATAAACTATTTAAAATAAATTTTTTAGAGGATAAATATAAACTGATTTTTATCAAAAAATAATATTTGAAGAAGCAAATTTTTGATCTAAAGCAATTTTTAGAAACATGATCTATGATTCTATAAGCTACGGAAAGCGTTTTTAGTAGATTAATTTTGAGAAAATTTATAAAATTTTTTTGTTTTCTGTATTCACGATCCTATCTTAAGAAAGTATTAATTAAAGCGATCTTAATGCTTTTTAATGGCTAAATTAATTAAATTCTCAGTAGATTTCTGTCAATAAATTATAAATTTAAATATGAAAATAAACCATGCTGAATACAGTCGAGCTTAAATATTCTATTTTAGACTTTTGTGTTAAAATAATTGTACCCAAATTCAAGATTTTTAGAGCTAAATTTTCAAAACATTTCAACCCTCAGGATCTTTTAAATTAATTTTTTTTCATTTGAACGACTCATTTGTTTAATATCTCTTTTTGTGTGTTTTTATTCAAATACAACTTCAATCAATTATTCTAGAAGAATCATTATATAAATGCTTTTTATTTATTTAATATTAATAAATCATCTGAATGGAGTCAGTATGGCAGAAAATCTCATTTTTACAGACGAACATTTGCTTTATAGAATATTGCTAAACAATTACGAGCCATCAGTTCGGCCCGTGCTCAATCATAGCCAAATTTTGAATGTTAATTTTGGCCTAAAGTTAACTCAAGTGCTTGAATTGAATGAAAAAGATCAAACACTTATCACTAATATTTGGATCGAGCAGGTAAATTTAGGTAACTTTTTTTCTTTCACAATCCATTTATTAATTAAGCATTGGTTTGATGAGTTTTTAAAATGGAATGCTAGTGAATTTTCGGGCATTACTTCATTGAGAATGCCAACTAGTCGCATCTGGCTGCCGGATACTTATATTTACAATTGTGCTAGCTTGGATAATTCTCAAGGCAGTGTTTCAGGGCCATACGCCATGGTCAGCAGTAACGGCTTGGTAAAATTTCCCGTTCCAATGAAATTAAGATCGAATTGTGAAGTTGACATTGCTTATTTTCCCTTTGATCAACAAATATGCTATATCAAGTAAGAACAAATTTTGTCAGACTAAGCTAAAAAATTTACTTGACTTTAAATCTTTTAATAATTTTGAATTTAAAGCATTTTAAAAATTTAATCACTTTTAACAATAATTTATTACAATAATTTAAGTAACAATTTTCTAAAAAAAATTGAAAAAATTTGATTTTTAAATGAATTGATATTTTTTGATTTTTTTCATTATTCAAAAAGTTTAAAAAAATTTGAGGATAAGTGATTATCTAAATTTATTTTTGATTTCAAGACCAAAATTTTAAATCTAAATAAGTCCGCAATTGAAAAAAGTAAAATCATTGGCATCTTAAAGTTGATGATCAATTCAAAATATCATTTCAATTCAAAAAGTTTATCTTAAAATATTAAAAAAACCTTTGATTTAATTAAAACAATTTTAATGTAACATGATTAACATGCTATGTAGATTTAAAAAACAAAAAAATTTTTAAAAAAAATTTTCTCAATCCATTGTTAAAATCGATTTTTATATTTAAATGTATTACCTGATTTTTTGTAAAGTTTATTTGAATTTTTTATTGCAAAAGTATTTGTATCTAGCATTCAAAATGAAATTCAAATAACTAATTCAAAATAAGTAATAAAATGAAAGTAAACTTGACAAAAAATCACAAAAATAAATTAAAAATCGATTTTAACAATGGATTGAGAAAATATTTTTTTCAAATTTTTTTTGTTTTTTAAATGAGTCAGTCCATTTTTTTGTGGTGACTTACGAGTCCGAGTTTAAGTCATAACTTATGAGTCAAAGTCTAAGTCATTTCAAGTCTTAAAGTCAAAAAAAAAAAAGATCTTTTTATTCGAAAAAATTTTATTAAAAAAAAGATTTTCTATTAATTATTGAGTTTTTTTATTCAATTAAAAGCTAAAAAAAAACTTATTTAAATTATTCAATTTTTTAAATGAATCATCATTTTCTTTCAAAAAAAATAAACTTTCGGCTAATACATTTGTCATTTGACGTCTGTGTTGACGTAATATGTAACCAGTCTTGCTAAAAAATCTCTCGATTGAAATTGTTCAAAAAGTAAAGCCTTGAATGTAAAACCGGCTAGATAATAAAGACTGGTTAACAAAATCGGTTATTAAGTAAAAGTTGTTAATACAACTAAAGTTTAAAATCAACTTGATTTCTTTAAAATTTAAATTCGAAAAAAATAAAAACATTTTTTCAAGTTAAAAGAGAAATTTTTACATTTTTAATAGTTAAATTATTTAGAAAAATAGTTTTTACTTGAAAAAAGTAATTTGTATTTTTAGAATTTAAGATTAAAAAAATCAAGTTGATTTTAAACCGGTGTTGTAAACTAGTTTTTATTTACTTAACAGTTTTAGATTTAAACAGGATCAAAACCGGTTTCGTTTAACCGGTCGACAAATCCAGTGCAAATATCTGCAAAAAATAAATGAATGCAGAATTATGCACAATACTTGGATATGGTTTAACATGATTTGCTGCCCATAAAAATTTCTATCTGCATTTAATTTTTTAATTAAAAATGCTTAAAAACATTATTTTATAAGATAATTTTTGAGCTTGATCATGAAAATTTGATCATTAACTTCAATTTGCTGATTTCATGATTTTTTCTTTGATTTTGTTTTTCGAGTCTTGATTGTTTAAGGACAAATTTTTCGTCGTTTAAAAAATTTTCCTGTATATATTCTAGTTTTTTTGGTGTAAACCAACAACAATTATGGTTGTAATATATTTGATTTGGTAAAAGTTTAAAAAATTTTATGAAATCTTCCGCGCATGTGTAATTTCTATTAGAAAAATAATTTTTAATAAATAATTAAGTTAATTTGTATTTAATTTAAAGTTAATGTAGTTAATTAAAGTTTTTTCTAAAATTTATTGTATATTATTATTCAATTTTAATGAGCAAAGTATTTAGATCAGAAAAAAAGGAGAGTAAAATCAAAACAATTTTTTTAAAAATTCAATCAAATTTAAATTTTTTATTTAATTTTTTAAATTCGATATTTTTCCAATTCATACCAAAATTATTGAGACCACTTATACCACATTTTATTCTGAGGAACAAATGAGAAGATCTCTAAGTTATTTAGTTAGCTAAAAACGAAAAGCAGATTCTTTTTTATGGGATTAAGTTTCTCTTGGGTGATTTATCGTTGATTCCTTTATGTTTTTTAGGCATTTTCCAAAGTATTACAAAAAAGGCAGTCTAGTTAAGTTTTCTGTAAATGATCAATCAATACGTTTTCAAAAAAAACTGACCTCATTTTCGTGTTTTTCAGGGTCGAAAACCCCAAAAAAAACCTTGATCTGGAAAGTCTTTATTTTTCTCGATTTTAAAAGAGTGTATCACTTTGAGCCTCTAAAAGATGTTTTTTCGATTTTTTATGGGTTAATTGATATACCCTTACTATAAGAACCATATTTTCTGCTAGATCTTTTCATGCTCTATCCAAAAATGAGATCAGTTTTTAGGTGTATCTGGAATATTAGGGGGGTGTTTTTGGGTGTATTATGACAATTATTTTTTGAATAAAAATTTAATAATTTAAAAAAATAATTTATGTCCGAGAAAGGGTGTTTATGAAAATTTAGGTGGCGAAAAATAAAGTTAGCGAAAAAAAAATCAAAAATTTATTTAAAATTTTGGATTTACACCCGGTGTTGTTTTTGGCAATTTTCGATAGGTGTTGTTTTTAAAAAATACCTAAAATTTGTGATCAAATTTCAAATTTCAAATATATTCAAAATATCTTAAATCGATTACGCATTTAAAAATTTTGAGCATGTTAGAAATTTTATCATAAATTTTACTTTTCTGTTTAATGGCAAAAGATTCATTCCTTCAAATTTTCATTTCAAAACAGTAATTTTATTTAAAAAAAGTTAAATAAATCATATTTTTAATTAATTATTTTCTAAATTAATTTTTTTTTCCTCAAAAAATCTAATTTAATTTGCATTGTGACTTTAATTAATAATATTTTATATTTGGCGATGAATCTGGCGATGCCAAGATTATTAAAACTAAATAACATCTTTCTGTATATTTTTTTTCTATATTTAGTCATTTCTTTATTTTTTGGAAAATTATTTTCAAAAATTTTTTTGATTTTTTAATTTTAGTTTGATTTTTTTTCAATATTCAATTATTTGTTGACATTTTGTATCTGACATATTTGATGCTTTAAAAACAAAAATAATTAAATACTTCTACTAATAGTTTTATTGACTTGATTAATATTTTTCTCTAAATTAAAAAAAATCCATTTTTAGGTTTGCAAGTTGGCTTTATGATTTATCAGCAGTAAATTTTACTCCATTTGATGACAAGAATGTGATCGTTGATTCAAATTTGGCATCTAATATCGACTTATCTGGTTATCTTGACAATTCTGGTTGGATTTTGTTGAATGTTAATTTTCTCAGAAGAGAAAAGTAAAATTTTTCTAAATTGAAATAGTATTTTTTAAATTTTTTAATTAAGAAATCACTCAAATGGAATATATCCGGAACTTATTTATTTAATTCATATAAAGCGAAGATATTTGTACTATGTATTTAATGTAATATTGCCATGTGCTATGCTGTCTATTTTAACATGTCTGACTTTCTGGTAGCTTTTAGTCAATTATTAATAGCTCGAATATAAAATTTAACATTTAGGCTGCCTTGTGCATCTGGCGAAAAAGTAACCCTGGGCTTAACTTGCTTTGTTGCTTACAGCGTATTTATGCTCATGGTCGCTGAAAAAGTTCCTACTACTTCCGAAACTGTTCCAATCATTAGTGTTTATCTGACTATAGTGATGAGTTTTACATCTGTGAGTGTGATAATGGCAGTCGTTGTCACAAATTTAAATGAAAAAACCAAGCATCAGTTCACCAAAGAAAATCGTATGCCAAAAATTATGAGGCAGATTTTCTTTAAGGGTTTTGGTAAATTTTTGGGAATTAAAAGACAGGCGAGAGATCTGTTGAAAAAAATGGTAAAATTTAAGAACCAACTAGAAGGCAATGAAGAGCTGAGAAGTTGGCATTTTTACTCTCATTTTGACAGGAATAATCTCGATACTGATGAAATATGGATAAAAAATGAAGTAGATGACCCCAAAGACCTTGGGTTAAACAAAAATTATAAAAACCCAAATTATAACAAAAATCCGGGCTGTTCAAAAAATTTTGAATTAATTGATAAAAATGAATACCAGATTGGAAATAAAATTGAGATGAATTCCGAGATTTTATCAAATTATTTTGCATATGAATACGCATTAGCAGCTCTGATTTTGGACAGAATATTTTTTTGCTTTTACGCAAGCTTTATTCTTTTATCTTATTTTATAACTCTACTTGTTTTTCCTTTTTTAGTACAGCCTTCGAGTAAACCGTTCATGCAACATATACCATAAATTTTTTATCAATAAATAATTAAAAAAATATTTTTATATTTTTTAAGGTTTAAATGAATTTCTAAGTAGTCAATTTGGGGCTATAAATTTTTTTAAAAAAGACTCAATTAAAAATTTGATATCATGCTGGTAAAATAGACCAAAACTTTTTAGGTTTTAATTCATTAGGAGATAATGAGCATAAAATTTTCTACAATCTAGTGTATATTTTTATTTATAAAAAAGGATGTCAATTTTTTTTATTGAAAAAAAGCCAAAAACAATGCTTTTTTCACTTTAATTGTGTGTGGTTCCAGGGATCACTTAAGGTGTACAAGTTCTTTATTTTTTATATTGAAAATTTAGTAAAATTTTATAAATTTTAATACACCAGATTGTAGAAAATGTTATGCTCTTTCAGAATAATTTCAAAAAATATTTCAATTTTATCACTGAAAACCTGAGTCTGAAAGAACTACAACTTTTTAAAGGGTGAGTTATTTTTAGACCCCTAGGCATAAAATTTTATTCTTAAAGACTCTCAAAAAAAAATGAAATTTAGGGTTTCAAAGAACGAAGTTTATGAATTTCAAGTCAAAAATTAGAAATTCAGATAGCACTTAAGTTTTGAATTTCTTGAACTTTAAATTAATTATAGTAAGATGGCCTAACCGGGTGACCTATTTTTTCTATTTTTTGTCTATCGACTCAGTTTTTTTTGAAAATTTCGAATTCATTAACCGAATTAGACCAATTTTCCGACTCACCCCTTTAGCAAAAGGGGTTAATGAGGTTAGGGTTAACTCAGAATGGACTTAAAAAAAATAATCAAATTTAATTTTTTTTTGTATTTATAGCTAAGGCAGAGGGCTTTCAATATCATGCTTATCCGAACTATTGGGCATCATGGTTTCTTGTGAAAATTTAATTTAGTGCATTAACCCATTTAGGCAAATAGGTAATTTGGTAATTTTTCGGACCTTTTACAAAAACATAAATTTTGATCACATTGATGAGATCCTATGAAAAAAGTAATGGTATTTTCGGAATCTTCGATATTTTTTCTACACATAATGCTGCTTTTTAAACAAAATTTTTATTTTTATTTTGCCGTAAAATTCAATCAAAATAAAATTCAATCAAAATAAAATTCAACCCATTCACACATTAAATAATTGCCCCATCTTACTATAAAATATGTCATTTGGTCTTTAAATATTACATTCAAACAGAATTTAGTCAGGAGAGAACATTGTATTTTTGAGTTGTTCTAAATATTCAAATTGTTTTTCTGCTACGTATTTTTGAGATTTTAAATGATTTGAACCCAGTCCTGAGTGATTCACTTAAGAATTTAGGCTAAAATATGTTGATATAAAATCATTTTATTTCGATTTTGATTAATTTATTTTTAAAATATATTTAATTTAATTGATTTAATTAGTTTATTCAGATTTTTAAAAAAATGTCATCTCTTAATATATTTAAATCGTTAATATTTATTATAAAATTAACACTAGAAGCACCAACGAGTCAAAATGACTCTTTTTTGATTTTTGACCGCTAAATACCAAGTCAATTTTTACTAATTGACCATGTATTTTTTTTTTCAGCATAAAAATAAGAAAAAATTTATAAAATAAATTAAATTTATTTAAAAAAAATTATGTCTTTATGCAAAATCAAGTATATACTACTAGACGCACCGCAAAGAGCGCCCGTAAAAGGGTTTTGAGTCAAGAAAATCAAGAGAATTTATCTCCTAAACGTGTGTCATGTCAAATTCGTTTATGTGGTAATTATAAAGCTACAAATTTTTGTTCAATCTGTATAAAAGCAGTGTGTGGATTTTGTACAATAAAAATAGAGAGTATTTGTAAAAAATGCGATTAACCATCGGTATTTTTTTTAAGGCCTAAGAATAGACTAAAATTTAAAAATTAATCATTTTTATTCAATTAATTTAATAATTTCAATAAATTTAAACAAAAATTATATGATTTATCCTTTATTTTTCATAACGAGTCATTTTGACTCGTTTTGGTGCTTCTAGTGTTAAGCTTAAGGGTTAACCAACTAAATATTCAAATTTATTATATTAATTTAGAAATGAAATTTTTTGACTCTAAAATGAATAAGTCATATATACTAAGATATTTGATAATCTTGTTTATTTCATAAGAAATTGTCAAATTAAAAAGTTTTCCCTCTTTAATGCTTTGAGTCTGAGTCTGTTAATGATTGACTCAAAATTTTCAATAGATCACTCATAATCACAGATTTGGCTACAAATTTCTCAAACTCATACTCAAATTGACTTTTTTTGATAGGGATTGTCTGGCATAAGAATCAATTGTACTTACAAATGAGAATAAAATATCTATCAACTGTTTTTGACAATATATTTATATTAAAAAAAAGTAAAGTTAGCTCTTCTTTATTTGAAATAAAAATATTTTAATTTGATAAATTATTAACTCACAGAAAATTTGCAAAACATTTTTTTGAATTTTTATTTCTTTTAGTATTTTACTTTAGGATTTTTCAAATTTTTAATGGTTCAATAATTTGATACAAATTTTGTATTTGATTATGTTTTTTTGTTCAGATTTTAAAAGTACTAACTGAAAAAATTTAAAATGCCGTTAAAGGGAATTCCTAAGGTTCTAACTCCAAATATTTTACATGCTCTTTCATCAATGGGACATGGAGATGAAATAGTTTTAGCTGACGCTCATTTTCCTGCTTCTTCAGTAGCTAAATCTTCTAATTGCGGAACTATCGAGATACGGGCGGACGGATGCGATTCTCTGCCATATTTGCTTCAATCTATTCTAAAATTTTTTCCACTCGATGAATATGCTCAAGAGCCAATATTTTTGATGGATCGGGTCGATTCGGACAAAGCTGCTAATTTAAATGTCAAAGTATGGAATGAATATGACCGAATATTGGAATTGTCACAAGGAAAAGAAATGAAGCCTAAATTTGTAGAGCGCTTTCAATTTTATGAACAAGCTAAAAGAGCTTATGCTATCATTCAGACTGGGTATATCAAAAATTTTTGTTTAATAGTTTATAAATGCGAATATTTTGTATTTTTTTAATTTTTTAATTAAAACGCATTTATAATCTATTTGAGAAAATATTTAAAGAATTTATAATCTAAGGGATGTTGCTCAATATGGAAATATTATTCTTAAAAAAGGACTTGTAATGAATTAAAATGCCAATATTTTTTTTCGCTTATTGATGGAATAATTTAAGAGTTTTGCATCAAATTCTAAAAATCTCCTCATCTTTCAAAAAAACTGAACCGACAGCTCTTTCTAAAAGATTTAATTTTTTAATTTATTTTCAAATGAAATTTTGATTGAACATTTTTTATTTAAACAAATCCATTTTATTTATATAAAAATATTTAACGAAAAACAATGAATCGACTCAAGTCATAAAAAATTTAAAAAGCCAGACTCGAGTCGTATTTTTGAGTCATAATATTTCTCCTACGATTAATAATAAGCATAGATAAGAATTTCATAATTTAAATAATTATAGGTTTTTTGTTAGGAAAAAATTTAATTTTTCAATATTGGGAATATGAAAAATATGGAAATGACTATAGGCTTATTTAATTTCATAAAGAATTTGTGATTTTGAGAATAAATAAATTGATAGATCTGATAAACCTAAATTTAGAACTAAAATTTTCAACATAAAGGATATGTGAAAGGAAAATTTTTGAAAAATAAATTATTGGTCGATGGAAATTACTTAGAATTATTAGATTTGGGTATATATCATATTATTTTATTCCTTTGAATGCTTAACTAAAAAAATTCTGATCTACCAAGGCTTTGAATCTGCAAAATGCTTTCGGCAAAGTATGTAATTATTAGTGAAAAGGGACTGTGAAGTTCGTTTCAATTCAGAAAATTTTAAATAATTTTTTGACTAAAAGAGATAATTTGGTCTTGTAAAAACTAGAATAGCTTTTTTACTATAAAGAATAAATTAGTTCTGTAAAATGCTTTATTTTAAGCAAATTTGCTTAATGCAGTACAATAAGTCTGCAAAAAACTCTGCAATTTTTTGCGTTTTGCACGCCATTAAAAAGTATTCTAATAATCTGTGACATTACTTTGCAGAATTTTTGCAGATATATGTTTTCTGATTAAGAAAATTTGCTTAAACTTCAAGCATTTTACAGAACTAAATTATTCTTTATAGTAAAAAAGCTATTCAAGGTTTCTGAATTAAAACGATCGAATTATTAAATACTTCACAAACCCTAGTGAAAAAGTTCCCCTACATTTAGCTAGATTTAATAAAATGTTTTTATTCTGAAAGACCTACTAAATTGAGGTAAAGACCATTTGTTATTTTGTTATTTAAAAATGTTTAAAAAAAATTTATTTCTTTTAAATTCAAAAAAATTGTGCACTTTTTTACTTTTTCCGATATTAAATCCAATTGATTTCAAATTTAAGCATTTGAAAATATCAAAAAGAATGCTAATAAAATTCTACTTGATAAATTTGATATGTATCATAAAAAAACTTGGAAATCGAATAAATTTACTAAGGTCTAAATAATTAAATGAAAGGCAATCAGGAATATAAAAAATTCTGAATTTTTCAGCTTTCAGGAATATAATTCATTCTGGTTTAAATATTTTATTTGTATTTAATTAAATTTAATTTTATTCTTTTTATTTAAATGGATATACATATTTAAATTCAAGCAGTTAAGTGACTCTGAAAAAAGGTAGCCATCATGGAAGATTTTGACAATATGACTATAGAGTCATCAAACTTTGATTCTATGTGGTATGATTTTTGATGACTCTAGTAACAAAATAATCCTTATCAAATCATATTTAAGTAAATAGACTGATCTTTTTATATTTTTCCGATGTGGTTTTCTTAAATTCAGTACAAAAAATAAAAAAGAACAGAGCAAGATGATAAAAAACTGAATAAATCCTATTTCTTATTTCATATCCTTTTTTCATAACAAAGTATATTAAATCAGAAAATGTATCTCTGCATTAAAACTATTAAATAATTACAATCTATTTAACAGTTTAAGTTTTATTTGATCATTTTGAGCATCAAAAATTGATGATAAACTTCAAGTTGCCTTCTTTTCTTTAGTACTGAAATTCACAAAACATTGTAATATTTAAGTACTTTATTTAGAAATTTTATTTAATTGTTTATCTGTACCGAGCTAATGCTCCTTCAGAATAAAAATATATGAAAAAAAAATTAAAATAAAGTTAAATAAGATAAAAAAAATAAATAAAATTATTATAAAAGGATAAATAAGTCTAAGTAATAAAAAGAAAATTAAAAACGATATATTGAAATAGCTAGAGGTTAGACATGTTTAAATATTTGATAGTTCAGGAGACAAAGAAGAAATTGTTAGGTAGCAATTACACAATGGAGTTGGATATTCGATATATCTTGATTCGAAACCTACTCTATATTCTTCCACCAGTCTGACGACCAGGACAACAGAATGAATCAATCCTACCCTGACATATCTCTCACTCAACTCAAAGAGTCGATTTGAAACTGTTAGTTGTTTAAGTTTATTGAAGACCTCTTGGTGCATAATATTAGAGGGGGTATCATATTTCAGCTTCAAAATAGATCGAACTGCTGAATCTTGAATAATTTGTATTTTTTTGATGTTAGTTCTTGAGAATGAATTTAAACAACAAAAGAACAATCCAAAATTGATCCTATCAAAGATTTGTAAAGATTACCTAATGTTTTTGGTTTTAGACCCCATTTCCCATTTGAGAGATATTTTATTATATTAAGCCTTGAATTACAGCGTTCTTTAATTCATCCACCATTGGACTAAATGTAAGTTTTGAGTGTAGTGTGATGCCTAAAAATTTGTGTTGTAGTTATCAAACTTATTTTTGAGCGTTAAATCTGAAAAAAAGTAATTCTTAAAGGCACCTGTACTCAATTATAATCAAATAAGTGTTTAAATTAATATGAATAGATGAGAGATTAAAAGTCAAAATTATTGGCGCAATTCGACTAGTTTACAATTGAAACAGATTATTCTAAAAAAGATTAACTATTAATCACTTTATTGTAAAAATATTAATTTTTTATTTTTTTCTTGAATTTATCCTTGAATTCATTCAGAGCGTCTTTCTTTGAATCTAAAATAAAATTATTCAATTAATAATAAATTATTTAATACAGTGCCGGAAATTAACGTGATATCAGTTAAGATCATTTTTTTGTCCCTTGCTTATATCAGCTGGTATCATCTAATATCATTTGATATCAGCTAATATATGTTTTAAATTTACATTTTAAAATTAATTTCTAAAAAAATATTTTTACTAATATTAGCTGATATCACATCATATCAGATGATACGATGTGACAAGTTAAATTCCGGCACTGTACTTAAAAGAAAAAAACAAATAAATAGAATTGAACTCACTGTTCATTTTTAATATCTCATTGACATTTTTGGGCTCAAGATATTTTTTGCTCATAAATTTAGGAAACATCATTTGCTTTAGATTTTTATCTAGTTCTTGCTTCAATTGACTCAGTTTGATTCTATTTTTATTCACTTTTTGATCATCAACTTGAGTCTCTTTCAGTATTTCGTCATCTAATTCAATGTCCATCATCTTGGCATTTTTTACATACCAATTAGAATCACTTTTTTCTTTGTTTAATTGATGCTGTAATTCGTCTATTTTCCTTGCCAAATTTACCCTAGTCTTACATGATTCATAGTAATCAATGTCTATCGGATAGTCCTTAATTTCCTTATCTTTTTTGAAAGTTTTGACAATTTTTCTGTATAAATTTATCTCATCTGGCGAAATGAGCATGACACTAAGACCCTCATGAGTCGATCTGGCAGTTCGCCCACTACGATGAACATATATTTCCGCAGACCTTGGACACTGGTAGTGAATAACATGATGAACGCCTGGAATATCAAGACCTCTAGATGCAACATCAGATGCAATCATAAACGAATTTTCAGTTGCTTTTAAAAATTGAGTTAAACAAAGAAAAATTTCTGATTTTTGACAAATGTATTTCAGGACAAAAATTTTAAAATAACATCGAGTCTTTGATACTTCTAATCATTTTATATTAAATGTTTCAATTAAAAAATACAGAAAATATAATTTAAAAATTTTCCTTTTATATTTTTTTATATGAAAATTATTATCACATTTTTTTAATTAAAATTTTTGACTCGAAAAATGGCTCGAAGTCTCATAAATTTTCTGAAATAATAAAAAAAATTCTTTCAAAAATTAAAATTTCTTCTTTTATTTGTTTTAAAAGCAAAAAATAAATTTATTATATTATTTTATTTAGAAACTTTATAATACTTCAAGGCTTTTGTCAAGCCAAAATAATTACTTCTTTTACTTAGAGAATCTATCTAATTATTTTTTTATCCTCTTTTTTAAATCTGGAATTAAAATAGCTTCCGAGCAATAGTTTCAATCTTTTAAAATTTTGTAGAATCATTAGAATTTTCTCTGAAGATACTAAAATTAGAAAAGAAGTTATTAGAGAAGGAGTATTTTTAATTTTTATAAATTGCTTTTCAGCCAAGGCTACTTAAACTTTATTTATAGTACCTTTAAAATAATGTTCAAAATTATTTCTACTACAATGATCTTTAGTTCTCCATGAATAACCAATTTTACATTTTTACATTTATATTTTTATATTTTTTAATGTTTTTAGTGCAATATTTCAGGAAATTTTTTAAAAAACTTATGATAATTCAAAATAAATTTCTTAATTATTGCACCAAAAATATCAGAAAATAAAAGAATGTAAACTTATTTACATTTTGCCAATTTAGAATAATTGTCATAAAATTTTCAATAGAGTTATTTAAAAACTACTAACCATTAAACTTTTCTAAATTTTTCAATCGCTGTTTTTGATCCATGCTAGCGTGCAGTTGTAGTGGATTTTTTTTCATTAGCCTGAACAAGTTGGTCAAACGTCTTACACATTCAATGCTATTAGCAAACACTAATGTTCTACCTTGATATTTACACGCAAAATAGTAAAGATAGATATCTTTTTCTTTCAGTTGACAGAATATTTTTGACTCGAACAAATTTTCAGCAGTGACTTGTTGTGTGGTTAAGTCAAAAAATTTTGGTTGTTTGGTCATCTGTATTTTTTCAACTAGTGAATTAAGTTTAGCCCGTTCCTCACGCTTTATCTGAGCTTCGCTCTTTTCTTTTTTTTCTCTACCAGCGTCAAAGTCTCCCTCGTATTTGGTAATCAAGGTTGCGGAAAAGAGAAAATTTTGTCGCTTGGCTTTAAATCGTTCCTCTCTGTTGGCCAAACTAAGTATTTTTTCCACCTCAGAAAAGTGTCCTTTTTCGATCATTCTATCAGCCTCATCAATAACAAGATACCTGATGCGTAGTATGTTGTTCAAAAATTCATGGCCATCTTCGATCATTTGCATCAGGCGACCTGGTGTGGCCACCACAATTTCGGGATTTTTGGACAACTGTCTTTCCTGCTTGAGCTGAGAAATACCTCCAACTACACATGCTATTTTTATGTCTTTGTATCTACAACAAACTTGTAAATGATCTTTTATTTGAATAGCCAGCTCGCGAGTTGGGGTCAAAATTAGAGCTTGTGGTGCTGGAGAGTCATTTTTTTCGAAAGACTGTGAGTTCGCTGAGTCAATTAATTGGGATAATATTGGTAAACCAAATGCCAGAGTTTTTCCACTTCCCTAAATTTAAGTTTAAAATTTTGAGCTTTTTTATTTAATTTTTTTAAAATACAGTTTGAGCTGTCCCAATAATGTTGGACCTATTTTTGATAGCCTCGGGAATGACAATTTTTTGAATGGGCATTGGGGTATAGAATCCTTTTTCATAAAGACCTATCAATAGTTCTTTTGGTAGCATTAATTCGAACCAAGCACTCATTTCTTTTTTAAAACAAATATTAATTTTTTTTAATAATAATTAAATTTATTGGAATACTCTGATCAAATTCTTGTTCGTCGAATTCGGTATTTTTATCATCACCAGCTTTGAAAATATTTAGCCGGGATGTTGAATTTGATTTTTGAGATTTTGATTTTTTGGTTGAAGATTTTTTCTTGTTTTTTTTTATTTTTTTTACTTTATTTTTGGAATCACTATTATCCGTGAAATCGTCGGATACTTTTTTTAGTTTTTTTGATTTTTTTTTCGGCTTTTTGGTCTGGCCTTCTTCAATTTTTACTAATAATTTGGGTTTTTTTACTTCAACGTTCTCATTTTTTTCCGAACTTTTCCGCTTCTTTTTTTTCAACTAAAAAATACAAAATTTATTTTTTTTCCATTCAATAATAAATATGTTTAATTAGTTACCGATTTTTCATCAATTATCGAGTAGTCCGTAATCTCTTCAAAGCTGATGAGACCTTTTCCTTCTAACAAAGGTGATATCTTCATATCTATAATTTAAATTTTCAAAAATAAAAATAATTTCCATGTGCAAATTTTTTATTTAAATTCATAAAATATTAATAAGTGAATGTACATGGCCTGCGTTGATTTAGTCAAATTTAAATTTATTTAAGTAGAATTATTTTGCATTTTAGCAGTTTAGGCAGGATAAATAATGCATCTTTATTTGCAACAAAAATGGTTAAATAAAGGATCTAATTTTTCTCTTGAATTTTAGCAGCTAAATATAAAAAAAAAAATTTCTAAAGCGTCATTCAGCTTATACCAAAATTAAACGCTGTTTATGATGGTTTATAAATAAATTTTAAACTTTGATTTTTTTAGAAATACCAATAAAAATGAGTCTTTGCAAAATTAACAGCCTGCGTCTAGTAGCACTTAGATCTTTCTCAATAAGGTGGGTACTTTTTGGATTTTTTTTTAATTAATAATAATTTTTAAAAAAAAAAGAGGACCTTTGGCCGGTCATGGTGACATTGGTAGTGGTGCTGGAAGAGTATTGTTCAATTTAAAAATCAAATGAAATATTCTAAAAAATAATTAAGGGTGGCGGTACTGGCGGATCAATTCGTGAAGCTGGTGGCAAATTTGGTGAGCGAGAAGCCGCTTTTGAAAACGCCTATTTCAAAAAGCTTGAAGCTGAACAATTAGAATCATTGAGAAAAAGACATGATGAGGAAATTAAGCATCACGAAATGGAAATACAAAGACATTTGGTAAATTAAAATTCAATTTTAAATTAATTTTTATGCTTTTATTCTTTAATTTTAGGATGCGATCAAAAGACATCGTGAACACCAAGATGAAATTCACAAGGTCAATAATAAGAGAGATAAAAAAGATGATTAAATCTCCGAATTCAAATATTTGAAAATTGTTTAACTTTTAATTTTGAAAACTTAGTCGACCTTGAATAAATATTTTAGAATCGGAATCATTGATTTTAATTCGGGACAAATTTAGCTTTTTGAATTATCAAAAAAAAATTGTTTTTAAATTACCGTAAACTCGCGTTCACGACTCTAAGAGTAAAGCCCAAATCCAACCTTTTTTCTTATAGAGTTAATTACATAGTTTCTATGTTATTACAATTAAAATTGAATTGGCTGGAAAATACACTAAAATTTTGAAAAGTTTATAAAAAAATTTATTGAATTCAATGCGGAAATTGGATTTAAATTTTAGTTAAATGAATAATAAAGAAAGAAATGTTAATTATTATTCGGTCTGATAATTTTTCCACTTACATCACGTGGAAGCTTTTTCCTTCCCCTTTTCTTTGGATCTGTTCCACTATTTTTATCTGTAGTTACATTTTTTAACTTTTGAGTTAAAGCTCTATTCGCTTGATTATTGACAATTTTGATTTTGATTAAATTTTGATTTTGATTAAATTTTGATTTCAAGAAATCCATTAGAGCATAATCATACTCAAGTGCAGTTAGGCCAATTACAAAGTCAACCTTTGTAAAATTTTAATAGTAACTCTGTTAGAAATCAAATTTTTACTCCTGTGACTATTGGATCATACTTCAAATCCTCAATTAATAGGACGTTATGTATTAAGAGATTTAGATGTAAATTCTCAAGTAATTGTCAATAATCAAGCGAATAGAGCTTTAACTCAAAAGTTAAAAAATTTAAATAAATTTAAATAAATTTTTTTATAAACTTTTCAAAATTTTACCTTTAATTTTACAAGAATGAACTTAGAGTAAACTGCAAAAATAGAAAAAAGCTTAAATTTGACTAATTTTCTATTTTCGAAATTAACTCTACAATTTTTTTAATTTAATTTTTTTATGAGAGTAAAGACCATTTTTTTTGTTAGAGTAAAAGCTAAATTTAGGCTTTATTACTGGAAAATATCCCATATTCAGTGTATTTTCCAGCTAATTCAATTTTAATTGTTATAACATAGAAACTATGTAATTAACTCTATAAGAAAAAAGGTTGAATTTGGACCTTACTCTTAGAGTCGTGAACGCGAGTTTACGGTATTATTTTTCTCAATTTAAATAAAAATTGAATTTATGAAATAATTAAAAAACTAGAATTTTAATAATTTTGATCAGTATAGTGGTTTTTAAAAATTCATTTTTTAAATTAATAATATTTAGTTATATTATATTTAGTTATTTAGTTGTAAAATTAAAAAAAATTAATTTCATAAATTTTTTTTAAGCTTGATTTCAAAAAATTGTGTGCATAAATTCATGTGAATCAATTTAGTTCAGCATTTTCTTAACATCTGCTCTAATTGGTTCTCAAATTATCACCTATTTTATGGCGGGACTTATAAGTCTCAAAATTGAGTTTTCAAATGAGTTTTATTGTTAAAAAAACATTTAAAAATCGTTGTCAAGCTATTAGTTTTCAATTATATAAAATTAATAAACGGATACAAAAAATTCTTTTTCGTCCTTTGAGTGTTAAAAAATTTATTTTTGTTAATGAAAATAAATTTTAATCTTTATTTTAAAACACGTATAGATAAAAATATATTTTTTTAATTTTATATTTAATCTGATGATAAATTGTTCTTAAAGATGGAAATTTCACTTTCTCATACTGCGTTCTATTCCTTCGGACCTCCACTTTGGAGCCTGTTCAAAGCCATTTTTACCCTGTTTATAATCTTCAAGAGTTTGATAAATTTCCTCTTGGGTATTCATTACAAATGGTCCATGCTGAACCACAGGCTCATTTAGTGGTTTGCCTGCGATCAAAACAAAGTTCAATTGTTCATTCTCTTCATTTTTAAAGTGAACCGAATCACCAGGACCTAAAACCAATGTATGATGAGCGTCAGCTTTTACAAGCTTGTTGACAGATCCGAAAAGTCCTGAACCACTTAGAACAAAAATAAAAGCGTTCCAATCACTTGTTACTGGTTGAGTGAATGATGAGCCTTTTTCTAGTTTAAAATCGAGATACATAGTTGGTGTGCGAGTGTAAATAGGTGATTTGATACCCATGCTTTCTCCGGCAATTACTTTTACATGAACTCCATTTTCTGATTTTTTTTGGAATTTCAGAATCTTTTAATTCTTGATAACTAGGTTGAACCATTTTATATTCCTTTGCCAAGTTAACCCATAGTTGAAGACCATGACTTGGCTCTTTGCCTGTTGGCATCTCACAATGAACAATGCCTCTTCCAGCAGTCATCCATTGTAAATCACCCGGCCCGATGGTTCCTTTATGACCACAAAAATCCTCATGAACAAATTTTCCAGACAAAACGTAAGTAACAGTCTCAAAACCTCGATGAGGATGGTCTGGAAAACCAGCTGGTTCTTTTGAATTGAACTCATCTAGCATCAAAAAAGGATCTAAACTTTTTAGCTAAATTTAAAAACAAAATTAACAAAAAATATAAAAAAATTTTAAATATTTTTTATCAACCTCGCTTGTTCCTATGCTTCGCCTAACTTTAGCTCCAGCACCCTCACTTTGCTCGATATTTTTGATAATTTTTACCAAATTTCGGCTCATTTTAGTAATATATGCTTATAATCGGAATAATAATTTTTGGTAATTTTTTATAAATAAAAATTAGCTCACGTGAATTTATACTGAATTAAAAAATTTTGCTTCATCATTTTAGCAGAGAATTTTGCTGTTTCATTATGTCATTTAAAAAAAGCCCTTATAGTTTATGAGCTTACAATTTTTCCTCTATCTTTAAATGATTTTTAAAAATTTGTGAAATCATGCAACTATGATAATCTAGAAAGCTATTCATAATATAGATTTTTTTATTCGAAACTGAAAAAAAAATTTTAGAAATTATAATAAAAAGTTAGGATAATTGTTTCCGTTTAAAAAAATTTGCATGATGATCAACTTATCCAAGAAAAATATCATATTTTGGTGATCTTTAAAATTGCAAAAAAATAAAACTAATTCAGTTTAGTCATAAATTATGATCATATAAAATATTTTAATTTTGAAATTTTTTTGACTAGGGGCATTGCTCTTAAGTATTATTTTTGCTTAATAGTTAATCAAGTATTCAAATGAAAACTACATTATTTTATCAATTTACTTTGAATTTTCTTATCTAAAAAAACGAGAAAATGCTAAATCTAGAAGAAAAAGTAATTAGCTGATTTTTTTTTTATTTTTAATTAACCTATTGATTTAGTGTAAAAAATGTAGATTTTGCGAAAATTTTTACGGACCCTGTTTTGACGGACCAATCTGTATCACATGTCATTTATTTATTTTTCCGAATGTCCTTGAAGACATTGAGCCGAGTTTAAGTAGAATGTCAAATAGTTTTAAAAAAAATTCATCATATTTATCCAAATTCAATGGATCAGCTAATATTTCAAATTTCAATTGCAAAACCCCTTCTTCTTTTCAGGATATTACTCTAAAATTCACCAGAAGCTTGGAAGTAAGCTTGAAAATAATTAATTTGAATTTTTTAAAAATTTTTATTTGAACTAAATATAATTATTTATCGATTTTTAATTAATTAATTTAAATCAGAAATTAGATTCTAATGATTCTGGGAATGAAGATATTGATGATTCACAGCAGAGTAATGACACAGACAGATCAAAAATAACAGCTAGTGATTTAAACCCAAATTTTCAGAATAAAAACTTAAATGTAAACTGTAAATTTGATAAATTTAAAAAATTGAATAATTTGGATGACAATTCAAATAAAATTCAAAATCTCGATAATCAGTCAAATCGTGAATCGACAAATTTGATTGAAAAATTGCCAAATGAAGGTTTAAATATTTTTTATTTTATTAAAAATATATTTTTTTATTTTTAAAATTTATTATTTTAAAATCATTTTAAAAGTATTGCTCAAAATTTTCATTAATTTGGATGATTTGTCGCTTTGGTCCGTCAGTCAAGTATGCAAAAGATGGTTTTTATTGATAAGAGAGGAAATTAATGATGAAAAATGGCGCTACTTTATAGGTGAAAGATGGATTTATTGTAAACCTCAAATTAATATAGATTTCTACCAAGAGTTCTATTCTCAATTGTAAGCTTTTTCTCAATTAATTTTTTAATTAAAGCAATTTTAAAATTAAATTTAAGAGTTAAATCTTCTAATTGCTTTTACTGTCTTCAACAAATACAAAATCGAGTAATAAGACCTTAAAACAAATTCTCTAAATTCTTAAAATAATGATTTTCTTTTAAAAGCCTAAAATCGAATTAAGTGATGAATTTAAGAGGTCTTGGCGACATAGACGTTTGCTGTTGGAACTAAAATCTTTACAGCAGGATCCACCAGATGGAATTAATGCAAAGCCTCTAGATTCGTCATGCTATTTTTGGCAAGGTAAGTTATTTAAGTTTAAAACTTAAAATAGAAATTTATAGTTATTTTTCTACAGCAGCTATTACTGGACCGGTTGGATCACCCTATGAGGGTGGTATTTTTTACCTTTATCTTCAAATACCTCAAAGTTACCCACTGAATCCACCGGTAAGTGAGCATTAATTTCTTTTGTCAGGAAATATTTTGAAAATTTTTCATTAGCTGGTCCGGTTTATTACAAGAATATTTCATCCGAACATATCAAGACATGGTGATATTGGCTTAGATAGCATACATGAAAATTGGTCTTTGGCTCTAACAATTTCAAAAATTTTAATTTCAATTCAAAGTTTACTCACAGATCCATATACACATGTGTGTATGGAGCGGGATATCGGTGAGCTGTACAAAAAAAATAAAGACTCATTTGACAAATATGCTCGAATATTTACTTGGAAATATGCTATGAATGACTATCTATGCTTTAATGATTTAAAAATAATAAACAATTTAAACTTTTATGTTAACAATGAATAAAAAATGCATATTTAGTTTAAAACTACCGAAATCAGTGACTTGTAAATAATTCTTTAATCGTCGATTGCTTTAAAAATGCATAATTTAAAACTTTATTTCATTAAAGACTAATTTTTTAAAAAATGGTTGTTATAATTTTTTAATCTAATTATTTTGTAGAATAAAATAATCTAAAAGCAAAAATTTTTTAAATTAAAATTAGAAAAGTTGTTTTTTGAAAAACTATTTATTTTGGTGCACTTTCAAATCAACCAGTTAAAACAAAAGGAACTACAACCTCCAAAGTTGTTTGATGTGATCAGATAGATTTGGAGGAGTTAACTTAACCAATGCACATTTGATTTGTTACCCTTTTCTATCCAAGCGGGTAATAAGGTAGGCACTCATCTCCTTTTCCAGTACCTTTTTGAGCAATGGCTCGGATCTGAAACAGAGGTTACTGCATCGAGTTGATCATTTTTATGTCCTCTTTTTCATAATGAAAGGGGTGTAAACATTTGTACTGCAGAGATATTTTAGCAGTTGATTTATTTTATTTTATCATTGCAAAATGTCATAAATTTATTAGGTTGTTTAATAAGTTTTTTCGTCGATTTTGAAATGAAAAAATCTCATTCAAGATTAAACTTTTTTATTTAATGTTATACATCATTTGAAAGAGCAAGACCAATAATAATATTATAGACTTGCTTTTTTAAATTTTTAAAAAATTAAACTATTAAAAATGTATCACGAAATAAATGCATATCCGCCATTGCATGTTATTCAAGTTTAACGAAGGAAAAAATGTGACAGAGGCTACCAAATCAATTTTTTTGGTATATGAAGTTTACTTACTGACTAGTCTGACTGTTCGCACTTGTCAAAATTGGTTCTCTCGATTCAAAGTGGCGATTTCGATCTCAATGACAAAGCACGTGTTATGTTGGAAGAACCTTCGAAGCTGATGACGCGTATTTGGAAGAGCTGCTTGAGGAAGACCCGAGGCGATCGACCAGACAGTTTGCTAAAGAGATGTCTGTAACAAATGGCACCGTTTTGAATAGATTAAAAGCATTAGGGAAGATTCAAAAGGCCGGTAAATGGGTCCAGCACAAATTTTCAGAGATCAATATTGCGCAACGATTGAACATTTGTGTTTCTCTCTTGTCGAGGCAGCAAAAAAAAGTTTTGTTATTGAAAATCGTAACTTGAGGTGAAAAGTGGATCTACTTCGATAACTTGGTCAACAAAAAATAATGGGTCGATTCTGATAAAACGCCATTATTGACTCCGAAACGCCAAATTAATGGAAAAAAGGTAATGCTTTGTGTTTGATGGAATCAGAAGGGTATCATGTATTATGAGCTACTGCAACCCAAGCAAACAATAAAAACAGACCTTTAACAACAATTGATTCGTTTGAGCCACACTTTGGAAGCAAAACGGCCACACAAAGATAAATGAGAGCAAGAAGTGATTCTTTTACATGACAACGCTAGGCCACATTTTGCAAAAACGACTCGGAACACGAAAGAGAATCTAGGCTCGGAAGTTTTATCTCACTCAGCTACGGCTCCTTCAGATTACCATTTGTTCCGGTCCATGCAGCACTTCCTCAGTGAAAAAGTTTCTCAGACTTGGAAGAAATCAAAAAGACATCAGTCAGTTTTTCATCTCAAAACCACCCAGCTTCTACGAGCAAGAGATCAAAATGCTGCTAGAAAGATGGGAGATGTGTATTTCTAGCGAAGGAAATTATTTTAGTGTCTAATAATATTTTATTTTATTGTTTAATGAAATATATATATGTTTAATACTTTATTTTAAAGAACGATAAAAAACGATTAATTTTATTTTTTTAGTGTCATATAGTTCAAAACTTGTTGAATAAAATCAGTAAAAATTTGCTTTTTTGAATAGCTTTAAAAAACTGGTTATCTTTATACTTTTTCTCATATCTGCCGAAGGAAAAGTCTAAGTGATTTGAAATTTTAACTTTAATTTACAAATATCAAATTTATATATACCTGTTAACAAGTTCAAAAAAACTTAAAAATTGGATATACTAACCTCTGAAATTATTTAAATGAACCAGTTAATTAATTCTAAAGTAATCTATAAGAAAACATATAATAAATTATGGGTTAATATTTTTTGCTCTGTTGAATTTTCTATTTTTCTTACTCTAGAACTAAATATTTTCACAGTTCCATTATGTTTCATTTTTTAAAACTTTCTTTGTGGCAAATACTTCTACATTATATGAGTATTTTTTTTTTCATTTCCTCTTCTTCCACAATGGTCCCCATTGATAAAAATCGCGAGGATCAAGATCCGTTGAATTGGTAGGCCATTTAATTCGAAAAAACTAATATAACTTTTCAACTAAAAGGTATTGTGAATTTCAAATACAAATTGAGCAAAAATTCTTCATTTTTTGATAAATTAAAATTAAAGCTGATAAAAAATATTAGAAAAAATACTGCAACATAGTGCAACATACTTTGTTGCACCTTTTTTACCTAAAATAAATTTTCCCATGTAAAAAAGGACAAAAAATAAAGAATCAATAAGATTTAAATAGATTATTGATTTGATTTACAAAAAATTAAAAAAAAAACAAAATAAAAATTTTAGGTAAAAAAAATTGCAACAAAGTATGCTGCACTATGTTGCAGAATATTTTCTAATATTTTTTATCAGCTTCAATTTTAATTTATCAAAAATGAAGAATTTTTGCGCAATTTGTATTTGAAATTCACAATACCGAACTACAATACATAAAAAGTGATTAAGAGCTTATTATAATATTTTTTATCGCTCTTTAAATTAAAGTATTAAACAAATATATTATGTAAATAAAATTTAATTATTTAAATCTATTAAATATATGTACAAAATTCGGTTCAATTCGCTTAATAAGAGCATGTTTTTTTACTCATCAAACTTCTGAACATTATTTTTTGAACAACCATTATGTTCTTTAAAAATTTTATAGTGTATTTAAAATACAAAAAAATTGAAGCAGAAAATAACAAAATTTAACAATTCTGGTCTTACGATAAAATACTATTTTCACTTATCGAATTTTGTATGTTAAATAATCTTAGTCATTTTTATATAACAAACTGAATTTTTTTACTTAATTTTAAAATAAACATTTTATTGTCTTTTAAATTTTTCTTCACTGTCTTATACATAAAAATCATATTCAATTTGTCAATGGAACTTAAACTTTAATTAAATAAGGAATTAAAAGCCTTTAATATTTATTGATGCAAAAAAAAATTAACTGACATATAGAGTTACAAGTCATATTTACAAGATATCTTATCAACTATGGAAACAATTAGAATAACTAAAAACAATAAAAATTAAATCAATTTTTTTTTATCGAAATGTTTACGATAAACTTGATTTAAGGCTAAAAAATCTTGAAAAAATATTTAATTTGATGCAAAAAATGTTTCCGAAACTGTTATGCTTGTAGACTAAAATAAAGTTATTTCATTTTGCCTTTGTATTCTGCCAGCTCTTGATCATATCTGAGCTTCTCAGTAGCGCACTTGGCTTCATATTTAGCTTTTAAGTCTGTGGATACTTTGTTCCATCTTTCACCAAGTTCTTTGGCTGCCTCGCCAACTGAATAGCTGGGATATTTTGCCTTTACTGATGGTCTTTCGTCAGCGCAAAACAAGAAGAAAGCGGACAATGGACGCTTGGGAGCATTTGGATCTTTCTTCTTTTTCCTGCGAATGCCATTACCTTCAGGAGTTTGTACATAATTAGACATTTCACGTTCGTATCGTATTTTGTCGCTCTCAGCCATTTCAGAAAATCGCTTCTTCTCAACATCGGTCATCAGCTTCCAGCGCTCTGCGCACTTCTTCGAAAATTCAGTGAAGTTCACATTTTCATTTGGGTGCTTTTTGCGGTGTTCTTCGCGGCACATTTGAACAAAATATGTGTATGCAGACATTCGACCTTTGGGTTTTTTATTGTCAGATTTATCCATCTATTAAAACGAGTAAAGAATTTTAGAAATTTTTTTTAATTTAATTTTAGAAATCGCGCCTTGCAAAACTATAGAACTTTGTAAATTTTCAACAAAAAAATTATTAATAACTACAACCTTTTCCTTCTTAATTCAAGAAAAAAAAAGTTAATTTTAAAGTCTAGCACATAATCTTAATATCTATTGAGTGTTTAATAGATCTATTAAGTTAGAACAAAAATTGATTATTTTTTAAATAAGGAAAAGAAATGCTTTAATCGAATTTTGAAAAATTTTTATATCTTCATGGGATGGTGCATAAAAATTTGACTCTTAATTAAAAAAAAATTTATTCTATAAATTTATTTCGAAAAATTTATTTCTTTTAAGTTTTGCGCCATATCTGACAACAATAATCCCTTGTTTAAAAATAAGAGGTAAATTATAAATATTTTTTTTTTAATTCAACATTTGAACAAGTCCCAACAACTTCTAATATTTTTGTTGGCAACAAAAATATTAAATTAAATTTGTTTTGAAAAGGATCTAGCAAAATTAAATTTAAAATGTTTTAAAATTTTTCAAAAATTTTTTTTTAGTTTTTTTTAATTTTTTTTTGAAAAATTTTAAAACAAAAAATTGTAAAAAACTAAATTCTTTATTTTGGATTTTAACTCGGTTCTTTTTCAGATGTTAAAATTTAATGCAGAATTCGATCTCAAAATTCATTTTATTGAGCAGAACTTACAAAATAAAAAATATAATAACACCGGCGATAAGGTTTTTAGAGCAGGCGCTTAAAATTGATCATCAGATTTTGATGCAGCATTTAAAAGAAAGTGAATATGGCGTTGTAAAAATGAGTAACATTTAAACAAATTTTTTTAAAATTCAAAATTAAATACAAAAAAATATTCTCAACAAAAAATTTTCAAAATAGTTAAACTTAAAATAATTTTTTTCATTAACCAAAAAGACAAAAAATAAAACATCAATAAAAATTTAATTTTATTATTGATTTGATTGATTTAAAAAACTAAGCTTTTTTTTACAAAAAGAGAATTAAAAAAAAAAAAATTAAATAAAAATGATACTCTCAAGAAATAATGTTTCGATAATTTCTTCAAAAACCGATTAAAAATTAAATGTTAAAAAACTAGCTTAACAATTAATCCAAATTAATTGAAAAAAAATAGTTTCATAAATTCACAAATATGATTTAACCAAAAAAAAATTTTTCAAATTGTACTTAATTTCATAGCGGCTAGAATACGGTAAATTGTTTAAATTAAAAAAAATAATTCTCTTAATTGATGTTTCGATAATTTCTTCAAAAATCGATTAATAATTGTGAATTAAAAAAAAAACTAGCTTAACAATTGTTTTTTTTTCACCTATTTAAATTAATTGAAAAAAAATTGGTTTTATAAATAAAAAAATATGATTTAAACTAAAAAAAAATTCAGAAAAAAATTCAAGTTAATACATTTCATTTGGGGTTTATTCCAAATTTTTGCAATTATTTTTAAAAGTAAATTTTGAACAATTGTATTCGAAGTTTTTTATTCAAAGAACATTTAAACCAAAAAAGAAAAAAAATACACCAACTGTCCAAATTGTTTTGATTGAATATTTGATTTGACCAACAAAAAAAAATCACAATTTTAGACAACAATACTTGTACATCAAAAACAAAAATTGTTTTCTTTTCCAACAAACTAAAAATGTAAAAATCGAAAAAAAGAGAGATTTTTTACAAAAAAAGTTGTACATCGTTTAAAAAGAGACTAGTTCTCGAAATCGGTTCGTGCTGTGAGAATGTTTGCGGACTGTTGAATTTATTCATTATCCTCATCGTCTTCTTCTTCGTCCTCAACTTCGTCATTGTGCTGTGCCACTGACGTTTTATTTTTATAATTTTCCAACTCTTTTTCATAGCGTGTCTTATCTTGTGCAGCCTTGGCTTCGTATTTAGACTTGACATCAGGGCTTACTTTGTTCCATTTCTCTCCGAGATCCTTGGCCACTTCCCCCACTGAATAGGTCGGATGAACGGCCTTGACAGCCGCTCTTTCATCCGCGCAAAACAAGAAAAAAGCGGACAAAGGACGCTTGGGAGCATTTGGATCTTTTTTCTTTTTCCTTCGCCCGCCCTCTTTGTTCGGCGGGACGTACGAGGCCATTTCTCTGTCATATCTCTGCTTGTCTTTTTCGGCCATCTCAGCAAACCGCTTTTTCTCAACATCGGTCATCAGCTTCCAGCGCTCTGCGCACTTCTTCGAAAATTCAGAGAAGTTCACATTTTCATTTGGGTGCTTTTTGCGGTGTTCTTCGCGGCACGTTTGCACAAAAAATGTGTAGGCGGACATGCGGCCCTTTGGTTTCTTGTCTCCCTTGGTAGCCATTGTGTCAAATTTAAATCTAAGTTAATGTTAAGTTAGCTGTGCGGCTGTTTGACAAGCAAATTTCGGAATTTAGTTTTGCTCTGGAAGCAAGGGAAATTTTGCACACACAAGCGCACAGTGTGCAAAAAGTCTCGATCTGTAGCAAAGAAAATGAGAAAAATATGTAGAGAGAGAGAATTAGAAATGGTTTTTGTTGTTCGTTTGCTATGTGTTAGAGAAATGAATATGAAATATAGAAATGAACGAGTGTATTTAAAATTGCTATAGTTTGGAGAGATTTGTGTATGCAAAATGATTGGGCTTAGTATGGGAACTAAAGCAATTCAATAGAAATGCATTGTAAAGCAATGCATCCAATCATTCTGTAGATTTATACCTAAGTTTTCTTGATGCTTTGAAATGAATGGAGCGATTTGTTTGTGTGCTCATAATTTTCCATTACTCATAGAACAACCCCAAATTTGTTTAGCATAATTATGCGCAATACTCACAGTGCTTAGACCCACAGATAGGGGACTCAAATATGCGCTCGCCCTCCCACTGACATACTTTGCGTTTTGTGTGCATAATTTTGGCAACAAATCATAAATTCAGATCCGCCATTTAAATATGTGTTTTCTGGCCAAACTTGCAGAGGTAACCCTTCTCTCCATTTCTCCACCGGAATATTACACTTTACTTGTTCAGTCTTCTACCATAAAATCTAAAACTTCTGTCATTCACGACAATGTTCAGAATAGGACACATCAACATTAAATCTTTATCAAACGAGAAGACTGAACCCCATAATTTTATTTCCGCCAACAATATTCATATTTTTTCATAAATGAAACTTGGCTAAAGCCTAATTAAAAGTTACATTTTCCCAACAATTCAAAAGTAAGGAAAGACAGGACCGATTCTTTAGGAGAAGGAGTCGCTCTCTTAACACTCAAAACCCGGAGAGGTTTTTTCGACCCTTTTTGGTACTTCTATTGCATATTATTCAATAAATTTGATCATTTTTGCGAATTTTTTTTTCATCAAAATTAATATCAAAAAAATATTTTAATTAATTAATTTTGATTACAGAATATTTTTATTTTCATACAAAAAAAAGAATATGTTAAACCCAAAGAGGGGCTTTTTGGATCCTCCAAAAATATTGTCTTTTATTTTGACAATGATTTTGAAGAAGAAATGGAAACATCAAATCAACCTAATACTCAATATGACTCAGATGAAGACACAGATAATGAATATTCTGAATAAAAAGAAAATAACAATTAAAAAACTTCATTCTTCAAGAATGGAACGATATGGGTTAGGTTGAATGATAGAGAAGAGTCAAGTCTTAGAAAAGAGATAAATTCTGACGAGAAAGTTAGACTAACAAGCTATGCTACACGTAAAAAAATGAGACCTTTCAGCATTTTTCATGATTTTTGACTTGTCAATGATAAATTTACATTGAATTGTACCAATTAACACCAGAAAACTGTAGATCCTAAACTTTCATTTACAAAAGGAGATATATTAACTTTTATCGATATCTTTTATGCAAAAAGTGTCTATTATCAAATGTTCCTCTCAAAGCCATGTGGTGAAGAATTTATGAAGCTCGATTTTTTTCTTTAATGGAAACAAATCAAGCTTTACTTGTGAGAAATTTAAACAATTTACATTTGGTCCTTGGGTAGGGGAGAAGGTTTTTAAATTTATCTGTAAAAATTGTTAAGAACTAGTATTACGAATTCAGAATAAAATTTTAGAAAATATTTTTTTTCTTGAATTTTTATCAAATTTTTTCTTTAAAATAGGCAAAAAATTTTTTTAAATCAAAACAAAATTAGTAAAAAATATTTATTTTTACATTCTCTATATTTTCTAACATATTTTGAGTAACTTTGGTAATTTATGCAATCTAAAAAGCATATTTTATTAAAGGGGTTTCTTGGACCCCTTTAGATCAATCTAGACCTAATCAAAGCTCTACAAAGTAATTGTGAAAATCTAATTATCTTAGAGAATCTTAACTTACATCATCCTCGCTTGCATTCCAGTAGAATGAATCTAGCAGACTCTGATTTATTCAATTATCTCGACAATGAGGACTCAAATTTTCTTATTATCAACAACGATAGCCCGACATTTCTCACACCTCACTTACCTGACTATGGGGCTATACTAGATCTTATCATCATTTCCTCTTGACTTCTCTCTAATTTTAAATCTTTTGAAACCTATACAGCCTTAAGCAGTGATCACATACCTATAAGCATTGATCTTAGATTCGGTCAGGACTTTGGAGGAACTAAGAAAATTATGAAACTAAATACGGATGAACTGTTCTCAAGCTTAAACATAAATTCATAACTCTCAACTCAAGATCAAATTCTAAACTGTGCTGACCTTGGCTTAGTTGTCAACTCTCTCACATTCTGCATTCAAAAAGTCCATCAAAGAAGCCACCTCTGAAATTAGGATTCGGGAAGAAAACTCTTACCTCAATGTACCTAAATTCATCAGGGACCCCATTGAGGAAAAAAACAAAGTCAGAAAAATGTTCCAAAAATCTAGAATTAATAAGTATAAAACACTTTTCAATTCGCTTAATAATAAGGTCAAGGATAAAATCAAATTTTTGCGTAGAGAAAAATGGAAGGATTTCTGTACCTCCTTAAATTCGTTGACTCCTTCAAACTCTAATCTTTGGAGAAAAATTAAATCAATCGACAGCTCTAATAAAAACATATCCACCCTCCAAACTTGTCACTCAACCGGCAGTACTAATAGCACCAATGAAATCGCTGATGTCTTGGCGGATCAACTTGAAAAAGTCTTCTCTGAAAAATTTGACTCTGATTTTGACAATAAGTTCAAGGAATCAATAGAATATAACTTGGTTAAGAAAGCAGAGACCAGACTCTCACTTTGCGAAGACCTTACAACTATTCATGAAATCGAAAACCATCCTTTAACTTCTTCCAAAACCCTATCTAGAATTAATATGCAGAATATTTAAAGCATCGCTTAATTTAAACTACATCTCAAAAAGTTGGAAGTCTGCAGTCATCATAATGATTGCTAAACCTCTCAATGATCCTAAAAATCCAGAAAATTATCGCCCCATTAGTCTCTTTAACACACTCTCTAAGCTTCTAGAGAGAATCGTACTAAATCGCATAACTAAGTTTTCTCAATCTCAGGGGATCCTTAACATTTTTCAGAGTGGCTTTAGAAAATATCACCAGACTAATGACCAAATCCTAAGACTGGTGCAAGCAGTCAAATCCGGTTTTAACTTAGACAAAAAGACTGGTGCGATTTTCATAGACATAGAAAAAGCGTTTAAAAGTTTGGCATAAAGGTCTAATTTACAATCTTAAAAATTACCAATTTCCAAAATATTTAGTTAAATGGATAGATAACTACCTCTCTCATAGGGAGTTTAGAGTTAAAGTTAACGAGACATATTTGGGAGTTAGAAAAATATTCATAGGAGAGCCACAAGGTAGCGTTCTAGGACCCACACTATTGAATATTTTCTTTAATGATGTCACATGTGCTGCAGCAAAATTAATTGAGATGGCTGTATTGGCTGCCTGGTTCACTTCAGGCAATATCTCCTTGATTCAACACAAACACAAACATTTCTAAATGACTTGAATTTTTGGCTCTCAATGTGGAGACTTAAATTAAGTGTTAGGAAATCAAACTACATTATATTTAATCTATGTAATAAAAAGCTAGGGGAAGAATTCCTAGGGATCACGATGGACCCATCCCTCTCTTTCACAAAGCATATTAACAACCTTAAACATAGGGCCCGATTTAGAGTAAATATTCTAAAGCATCTCAAAGACAAGAAATCGGGTTTTAACACTAAACTTCTGTTAATTACCTACAAATCCATTTTGGAATTTAGTCCATCCAAACAAAAGCTCTTATAACAATCTCAAAGTCTTCCTATCTCCTCTGGGACAGTAAAATGCTGAAACAGTTTAATCTTTATCCTATTCAGGAAAGATGCAAAAAACTTGCCAATAACTATCTAATAAGGGCTCTTAGAGTAAATCCTCTAATAACAGATCTTGTAAAATTCTACAACATAGCCCCTCAATTAAGTGAGGGCTTATTCTGTAAAGGAATTCCTAGACCAACCCCAATAGGTATCCTTCAGAAGCCTTCGATAAGCTATACTTACTGTAAATACCAATTAGTTTAATTAATTTTACCCATAATTATCATTACTGTATTAATCCACAAAAAACAAAAAAAAAACACAAAACTCAAAAAAATATAAAAAGAAAATTTTTTCAAAAAATATTTATTTTAATCCATTTTTTTGTTCCTTTCCGGACCACCGAGCCTCTCTCCTCTTCGCGTTATTAAAATTGTAGGTTGCATAAGGCCTTGCTTCGGGACAACCTTGAGGGTTCTTCTTTCTAAAATTATCTATCTATCTATTTCAAATTGCACAGATCATATGCTACAGCTCAATTAATGCAGTCTAGGCTTTGCTATAGCGAGAAAATTTTCTAAATTTTTCAAATCAATTTTTTTTACTCAATTCAGCTTTTCAGATGGATTTTTTTTAATTAAAAAATTAAAATTCTTTATTATCTGAGGTGTAAACGAAGGCTCAAGCTATTCAGAAGGAGAATGAAGCTGGGAGCAATTTATTTAAAATTGTATAAAATCCGAATTCATTAATAAAAAAAATGGTTCAAAATCCATTTTAAATTTTAACAAAATTTGTTAATTATTGTTAAAAAATTTTTTTATACCAATCTTCATTTTGAAAAAGTTATTAATTTTATTTGAACAAAATTGTTTTGCTCCCAAAAATTGCTCCCAACTTCACTTTCCATACTTTTGCAACCATACATTTTTGCAAGAATTCAATTTTAAGGTTAATTAACAGGCTAGTGGCCTTATCATACTAGACTGATTAGCACTTAATTTCATATTTGTATTAACCTCCTTTAATAATATTAATATGTACCTTTCTATCCTGCGGATAATGGCGAAAGGCTATCTCCTTCTCCAGTACCTTTTTGAGCAACGACTCTGACCTGACACAGAGGTTACTGCCAGAGTTTTTTAAAAGTCCTAAATTAAAGTCCAAGTCTTAAAAATAAAAGTCCTAGTCCGGACTTACAATATAATTTATTCTGAAATTTTGATAATTTTTTTTTTTTAGGTTTTTTATTCTAAAATATGCAAAAAATTTTCAAAGTTAATAGTTTTCATGTATTTTTAATGAAAACTGATTTTGAGTTTATTTTGAAAAAAAAAATTTTAAGTTTTGGACTTGGACTTTTTAAAAAAAAATAAAATTAAAAGTCCGGACTTGGACTTGGCTTGAGACTTGTGACTTTTAAACAACTCTAGTTACTGCATCGCTATTATTACCCAGTCGAAAACAGTACTTTTTTTATGATGAAAGGGTTTTGAAAATGCGATTTGAAGATTTTTATACCCTCAGGGGCTTTTGGACACTCGATCCTCTGATTGCATGACTAACACACAAGCCATTCGGCTTTACGGGCTTTACCTTCCTTAAGAAGAAGTGAAATAAAAAAAAAATTAAAAATTATTACCTACAAATAAAATTACAAAATTAAAAAGGGGCGTACAATGGTGTTCCGCTTTTTGTATTTTTCCTTATTTTAAGTAAATTTTTAGAAACAAAAATGTCCCAAATATTGAAGAATTTTGACGTTTTATTAAAAAAAATAAGATTTTATTAAAATTTGCAAATTTTTCTAACTAGAATTTTATCAAAAAAAATTGACTCAAATTTCCGTAAATTTAGGTTAAAATTCAATTTTATTAGAGAAAATAATGATAAAAATTCTTAAAAAAAGTAAAATGTATAATTTATTGTTTTTGTAAGCAAACCTAGAATAAAAGCTTGTCTTAATTTAAAGATAATAAAAATCAAATTTTGAAATTCTTTTAAGAATTTTCTGTATTCTAAGATCTAATGCATGGCGAGAATAAAAGTAAAGAAAAGCTCTAAATAAAGTTAACAGTCTGTTTAGGCAGTGTTAAAGCCGCTCCTAAGCAGGTCAGTTGTTGAGATGGATTGAGTCTTTTTTGATTGGAAGAGAGCAAAGAGTGGTTTTGGGTGAAATAGCATCAAATTGGGAAGAAGTTACCAGTGGTGTGCCACAAGGCTCTATTCTTGGTCCAATTCTTTTTATGATTTTTATCAACGATTTGCTGGAAAGTTTCAATAGCTTTTGTCTTGGATATGCTGATGATCTGAAACTAATAGGTTTTTCAGGACTGGTCAACGCTAAATCACCAGAACTTCAGGCCGATCTAGTTCCCTAGTGGAATGGACAGATGTATGGTCAACTGATTTAAATTTAAATAAGTTCAAAGCTATGTATCTCGGAAAGAGGAAAGAAAAGACTGAGTATCTAATGTCAAATTCCAAAATAACTCATGTTCTTGAAGAAATAACTGAGGAAAAGGACCCGGGGATTTTGTAACAAGTAATCTTAAGTGGAATAAACAATGCACAGTATCAGCTATGAAAGCAAATAAAACATTGGGTCAAATAAAGAATTGTATCAAAAGCCTTGGTTGTGAATTATTGAGACTTCTTTAAACATCACTTGTTAGACCGCACTTAGAGTATGCAGTGAGTATGTGGAGCACTTATTTAAAAACAGATGTTAAGGTTTTGGAAAGAGTTCAAAGAAGAGTAACAAAGCTTTTAAACCAGATTAGTCTAATGAGGAAAGGTTGGTATTAAAAAATTAAATAAAATAAGTAATTTTACAGAATATTTTATTAAAAGATTAAATAAATAGATCTACATAATCAAAAAAAATATTTATTTGAATTTTTATTTTAAAAATCAAAACTACTTATAATGTGAATGATATTTGAGAATAGAACCAAATTAAAGAAGTTATTCACTTTCAAAACAACTAATTGTACACCTAATTGTACACCTAATTCTAAGGAATTCAAAATGGCCAAACAAACACAATAAGTATTTAATTTATTTTAAATTATTAAAGTTATGTTTTTGTAAAAAATGATTAACTTTTAGGTAATTTGAAAAAATTAAACATTGATGAATTTAAGTTTAATCTTTGATAAAAAGTAGCATAAAATTAACTCATCGTATTTTAAAATTTTTTCCATCATTTTAAGTATTGAATATAATTATGTTTTTATTTTAGAATTTTGTGATTATTGCTCCTCGATAATTTAAGCAAAATTCTATTATAACTAATACCTGCGATTAATTAATTAGTGATTCAATTTTGGTTGTTGTTGCATCATGACAATTGCTGATTTTTAGATTTTTTCGACAAAATCATATCCATTAAAAACAAATTTGAACAGATGTCAAACATTTCCGGCAGTATTAACAGTGTACCCTACATTCTAGAAAATATTTCTCTCGAAAAAATAAATTTAAATGTCAATAAATCACATATATAATGAAATTTATCAATTAAAAATTTAAAAATCAATAATAAAATTTTTTTGAATCAATCAAATCAAATTTATAATTGATTTTATTGTATACACTGTAAGCGATTGAGATACAATTTTTTGTACATTATGTCGCAATTTTTTAGGTATCTCTCACTAAAACTTTTCATAAAAAAGATTCTTTTTTCAATTTGTACTAAATTTCATAACGTCTTAGAAAATAATTTTAACTAAAAATATTCGATTATGAAATCCAAAATTTTGCTCATTTTTTGTTTGTTTTTGATAAGATTTAGTTGAGACTCAAGAGACCCTACAAGATTTTTACAGATTATGAAACTTGAGAAAAAACTTTGAACAAATTATTGGGTTAAAAATTTTACAACAGTTGAATAAATATTTTGAAATATTTACCCATATCTATTTTGTCTGTCAATAGATCAAAAATTTAAAAAATAATAATACTGATCAAAATCAATGAGATTGTTTCATGATAGATTTTATTTTGGTTATGTTAATTAGAGATCAGTTCCTTACCAAATTTAAGCGAAATTTCTTCTCCCAGCTTTTTACTACCTGCATTAAAAGTTAAACAATTTGACTTATTGACAATATATTTGAATATCCCCATTTTGAAGATTTTAAAAAACTCTTATTTTTTACTAAATCGAAAAATATTTGTTTACTTGGGTTCGAATTATAATTCGAACCTCCGAGTATGATTTGTAGCAATTTTATTCTAAAGTAAATTTACTTAATTTATTAGATAAAAAAATGCAGATTGAAATGACAGTTCAGTTGTTATTCAAATTAAAACAATACAATCCAAATTGTTGAATTTATTAAATTGCGAAAAATTCTAAAAACAATTAAAATTTGCCTTCTTTTTCCTATGCGAAAAGCACAATTAATATATATTTTTTATGAAATATAGCTAAAAATAATCATCTTGATTAAATGTGTTATTTTTAAATCATCCTTATCAAGCTTGTAATTGATTGACATTCTCTGTCTCTTTACATAACCTTTTGTATCTTATTTTACTTTGTCAATGGGACTAAAGACTTTAATAATAAAATTAAAATTTGTGTAAAAAAAAACGTGGAAATAAAGGAATTAATATTCCAATTTTATTCAATTTTCGTTTTTATTTTATTGTATTTTTTTTTTACTTTATTTTATTTTATTTTTCATTTTTCTTACTTTAATTTCATCGCCAATATAGGCGTTTATTTTTGAAATAAATAATAATAATAATAACGGGTGATGCATAAGTAAATGGACAAAAATTAAAAGCGAATATCTCAAAAAATAAAAATGATATTAAGTTCTGTTTTTTTTTCTGATGTAAAGAATTTATTTTTCAATAGAATTATGATTTTTAAATAATGAAAAAACTCCATCGTGACCGATTTTTCTGAGCTATGCTTTGACCCCCGTCATAAGGTATTTCACAAAATTTAAGTCAAATTCCTTCAACTTTAATTTAATGCGGTTAATCAGCTGTTGCTCTGTTGAGGCTTGCCAACCTCCCTCGTATACTTTTTCACTCAAACAACCCCAAAAATTTTCGATTGGGCGCGCTTGAAGGACATTTGGCGGGTTGATATCTTTGGTCACATAATTTACATTTTCGTTCATCCATGTTGTGCTTACCATAGAATAGTGAGCAGACGCTAAGTCAGGCCAAAAAACGAAGTCAAGGTCTTCATGATACTCATGTATAAATGAGAGCAGTCGTTTATTCAAGCATTCGTCGATATAGATGCTCGAATTGATGGCAACCGACTTTGATAATCGAAAAAGAGGCTTAGACATACCTCGATCAGATATGGCTATCCAAACAAGCACCTTCCTTCTTCGTCCAAAACATGGTGAACGATATAGCATATTTGAAAGTTTTTTACTCAATTTCTTGGCTTTCTCATGCTGTACGGCGCTATATTTTGGTGTTTTTTCACGTTTACGATATGAAATATCCATTTTTGTTAACTGCAGGCCAACTGTTGTCTGGTGGACATTAAATTTTCTTGCTAGACGCCTTTGACTCACTCCAGTTCGGTTATTGGTCAATCTCTTCAGTTTTGTCTTCCTTGCAGCTGTCCAGGTAGTTGGACGACCCGTTCTTTTATTGTCCTTGATCGGATCTCCAATTTGAATACGGTTGATTGTATTATTTATAGTGCTTCGAGCGATTCCTTGCTTAGTAAAGTGCGCCACAATGTCGGATTTTGCCATTTGTGAAATCATATTTTTGACTGTTTTTCGAAAAGCCTCTCGTTCAGACACAGAAAGTCCTATTTTAAAAATTTTTTTTTGCAATATTATAGCTAATTTTTAGTAGTCTATAAATAAATATATATATGATCCCCTGATCATTTGCATGATCGGGCAAGTTAACTTTACTTTTGTCCATTTACTTATGCATCACCCGTTAAAGGATTATGGTCTCTAAAATTAATTGGATTTTCAATTTAAGTTTATAATTTCCGTTCTGTAATTTTCTTTTATTAGAATATGATTCAACATTGTTACATCGTTAATGATCGAGTCATTTAAGATAATACTTTTTTGACTGGAGTTAATCACTGCTAGTGATTCACTGCTAATATAATTATCAACAATTGAATTGATTAATACTAAATGTCGATCGCCATCTGTTTGTAGCTAGTTCGATTCTGTATTTAAATATCTTTTTTGAACTTTAACAACATTTAATGCTGTTTTCACTTATAGCTTATTCTTTTCAAAATTTGGATTTGGAAGATTTGGAAGATTGCCCACTGATTTTCAAAACTCTTGCCACAAATTCATCCCAGGCTTTTGAACTAACCCTTTTGAAGCCACAATTAACTAGTTAAATTCAAAATTTGAGCGATAAAATTGTTCCAGACTTGATAATTAATTGTTTGTTTGTTGACTCATGACTCGATTCAAGTCGATGGAGTGATTCAGCGACAAAAACTGGTGTGATTTTATAGTATGTAAGGAAAATAAATTAATTAATAAATTAATAAAATTTATAATAATTTTATTTAAAAAATCATTAATTACTCAATTGTTTAACGATATTTTATTTAAATGTATTTTTCATTTTACAAAAATGTTTATCATGTGTAATACTATTTAAGCTCTACATTTTATTAGAGAAAAAATCCAAAAATTTAGTCGAATGATTTTATAAATAATAATCTTAGAGAATATGCTTATAGAATTATTTTTTTAAGAAATCTCTTCGATTTTTTTTAATATAAATTAATAACGGACACCAATTAATCTGTCACATATTTAATTTAATTCTAAACATGCTGTCCTACATAATTAAATCACAAAATAAAGAATTAATTTTCACATAAAACAATTATTTGTCATAAAAACGAATTAAATATCACATAAATGTTTAATACGTCTAATTAATATATAAAGAATCCTATAAAAATATAACTTGTCCTAAAAATCTATTATCAGTCATAAAGATAAGTTAATTATCTTTTATTAAATTTATTTTCACATTTATATTTTAATTACCTCAGACAGATATGATTATATTGAAAAATCTTTCGAAATAGCTTGTAACGTTTTTGATTTTCAGGATCTGAGTTTCATTAACCATATCCAAGGGTTAACAATCGAAATGCATCTGAAAGCCCCTCGACACGAATATTCTTTTCAATTATCCTCTTTTCTTCAATTTTAAAAAAATTAAAAATTTTAGAATTTTAATCTTTATAAATAAATTAAATAAAGCTTACTTTATAATTTAAGCTTTTTCACGTAAAGTGTTAGAGTCAAAGGAAACTCAATAAGATTTGATGTGTTATTGATGTTGTTTCTCGCGATGTGTGATTACAAAATAAAAACAATTGTATTTTTGAATTTTGAATTTTTATAACAATTATGTAAAAATATGTAAATTTAATTTACGAAATTTCAAGAATAAATAGAAAATAAATTTATAAAACCTAATGTATATATTCAGTAGAATTTAAAATAAAAAAAAACTTATAACAAATATTCCTGTAAAAAACTTTTATAATTATCTTTTTAATTTTCTTACGTCGCCGAATCTGTCGTAATTTTTTGGAATAAAAAAATTAACTTTTGCAAATATGATTTACTTGATCTAATATTTTTGTCACTTTATTTTCTGTACTGTCTGTTAAAGGACCAAATTTGAATCAACAATTATTGATATCGATGACAGATGATTTCATTTAATGTTAATTTTATTTTGCCATGCATTACAAAGATTCAAATCATCCTGTAATTAATTATTTAAAAAATTTTATTAGCAAAAAAAAAAACAAGGAAAATTTTTTAGTAGAAAAGCCAAAAAATCATGGAAGACAGTAACAGCTCAATGGATGAACTAGAAGAAAACATGCTGTCCTACATTGAAAAGTCACATAACTTATTTCGTTTAGGAAATGAACTTAACAACAAAATAGACTTTTTTAAACAGGAAATAAATATTTTGCAGAAAGATTTTAAAAATGAACTAATCTCATTTAAAATATCAAATCAAAATTTGACTCAAAAACTTTTCCAAGCAAGAAACAATCGCTCTAATCTATCGAGCAGCTCTTCAAGCGAACCAGCACCCAAATCTTCAAATTTAGCCCAAATTGATTCGGAAACCAACCTTGGGCCCATTAGTCCCATGTCTCCGTCCATAATAAGCCAAAAAAACAACTTGGTAGAAGAAGATCCACATTTGACAGAAGAAGAAGCACTCGCCAAGCTGACGGAGATGGCCAAAGAGGACGGCTTTCCAATCGATCATTTAAATGACGATTCTTTTCAGCAGGAAGAATTGGATGTGACTCTGCAGCCAGGTGCCCAAGTCCAGGACACGTCACCCAAACAAGTCAAGGAATGTACTGTGAAAATAGACCGCATTGATTTAGATTTGCTAAAAAACCACAAGATCAGCCCGACAACACTGGACTTTTTGGCTGAAAAAAAAATTTTGACCGAGAGCCTGGCCATAGACAGACTGTGCAAAATGAATTTTGGCAAGGTGTCAAACAATGCCAGAAAAAGTACCACTAATAGAAGAAAGTCTTTGAGGCCGAGAAAAAATGCGCCTAGCGTCACCTCCTTTTCGGACACGGACTCGGATCCGCCCGACACAGAAAACTCAGATTTTACAGCTGAAAAAACCGAGGATGAATACAGAGACAAGCTGGTTGACATGATGCACTCGGACAACTTTGAGATTACCGAGGACGATTCCGAGTCCATGCTTAGTTCGGACTCGGAGGAAAAAGGTGCAGCCAGAAAGGAAAATAAATGGATCAGTGGAGACTTTTCGGACTCGAGCAAAACATCTGTGTGTCCAAGTGATGCGTCAGAAATTAAATTGATTGAATCAATGGCTCATGAGTACAGGGACTCGAAGCAAACGCCCGGATACCCAAAGCAAAATTTTGACATTCCCAATTTGGACTTGTCTGATGACGAAAAAGAGAATAAAATTCCTGGCAATGAGGAGTCCGAGGACGAGATCAGACCGAGGCTGACCAGACGCTCGAAGCGTTTGAGCAGTGAGGACTCGGAAGAGAGGGAAATGTCGCGAGATGAGGACGGACTAGAGATGGAACTGTCAAAAAAGTCGACACACCTCAAAGGAATCCTAGGTGGCGAGCTGGAACATGAGATTTTAGATCAGAACAAAGAGGAATTGATCAGCTTGGAAAATGATTCGGCCAGTTCGGACGAGATCAAGCCCATAATTAAGAAAAGAAAGAGACCAAAAGGTAACAGTGATAGTGAGAGTTCGATAAAGAGTAAATTGAGGAGTAGATCAGCGGTTAAAAAGGAGTCCAAGTATGATGAAGATGGTGAGGAAAACTCGGCGTCAGATGACAGTGACATTCAATCGGTGCACAGTTCTGAGGAAGAGTCGCCCAACAAGCAGGAAACTAGACACAAGTTGAGAAATATTATTCATGATGGAAAGTTGACCAAAGAAACTCAGGATGCCATTCAGACAGAGCGGGAGCGCAAGAAGCGCATTGAGGAAAAGCGAGCTTTGGAAGCCTCGATTGACAAGGACAATGAGAATGACTTGTATTTGGACGTGGATCAAGTGAGCAAAAAAATGATTGTGAAAGTAGATGGGGCCATTTCCAAGAAGCTGAAGCCGCATCAAATTGAAGGCATCAAGTTCATGTGGGACTCGTGCTTTGAAAGCTGTGAAATGATTAAAAATGGCCACAAAGGCTCCGGATGTTTGTTGGCTCATTGCATGGGCCTTGGAAAAACATTTCAAGTAATTGCTCTTGTTCACACGCTGCTGACAAACAGAGATTTGACCAAATGCAAGCGTGTTTTAATCCTACTGCCTGTGAATGTGTTGACAAATTGGAAAAACGAATTCCGCAAATGGACCAGGCCGTGTCAAAAGCAAATTACTGTTTATCTACTTCCGAATGAGAAAGGTTTTAGTACAGACTTGGCCAGAGCTCGTTTAAATGAAATAGAAAGCTGGCATAGAAGAGGTATTTGATTATTTATTTGATATTTTTTCTATCATTAAGTCATTCTTCAGTAGCTGGCAATCAATATTAAATAAGTCCATAATTTTCTTCACCGCTAATTTTAATAAAACCACCACTATTTTAATAAAAAAAATCTAATTTATTAAAGTTAAATATAATTTAATAAAAATGCATCTATTCTAATAAAAAAAATAACAAAATATAAGTTAGAAAAAAATATTTAACTAAATAAAATTAAAAAAAAATTATTATTTTTTTGGAAATATCTTCCTTTTGCGATTGGAAATTTTAATTAATCTGGATGAGATTCTATTAATTTAGATATGCTTCAATCAATTTAGATGAGTTTTTACTTTGGATAAAAAATACAAATAAATGCTTGCAGTTCAATTGTTAAACACATTATTGATTAACTCAATAATTTTTCCAGCTTTATAGGTATTTATTTGAGATAGAAAAAATATCTATTATTATTATTATTTAGATTTAAAGGTGGTGGTGAAGTTTAGGTTCAAAACTGTTTCAAAATATACTTTTTATGATATATGAATGGAAATATTTTTTGTTAGTAACTAATTTTTTTTATTTTTGAAAAAGAAATAAAAGTAGATAATTATTTTTTTTAAGTAGCTAATTTTATTTAATAAAAAATAAAGAAAGAAAATTATTTTGAAAAAAAAACGACTTAATTATCTTTTGTAAATAGATAAGCTTTTCTCTTGTCTCTGTCGGTATATTAAAGCTGTTGTTCTCATGTGTGTGCTCAATATTTTGAATGTTTAATGTTACTTTAAAATCATCCCTATGTTTCAAAAAAAAAATTCTTTTCGTACATTTGGAACATTTAAAACACACTCTTACGCCTTTTTTGGTTCTTCTTTCCTCTTTTTTATGCCATGTTGTCCCTTAAATTTAACCATTTTGTATGTCCTCAATGCATTTTTTGCAATTAGAATAAACCTCAAAATCATCGTATTGAGGGGTTGTGAAGTTCGTTTCAATTCGATCTTTTCAATTCAGAAAAATTTGAATAACTTTTTTACTAAAAAAGATAATTTTGTTCTGTAAAATGCTTAATTATGAGCAAATTTGCTTAATGCAGTAGAATAAGTCTGCAAAGTACTCTGCAATTTTCTGCATTTTGCACGTCATTAAAAAGTATTCTAATCAACTGTGCAATTACATTGCAGAGTTTTTGCAGACATATATTTTCGGATTAAGCAAAGTTGCTCAAACATTAAGCATTTTACAGAACTAAATTATCTCTTGTACTAAAGAAGTTATTCAAGTTTTTCTGAATTGAAAAGATCGAATGGAAACGAACTTCACAACCTCTCGTATTGACTATTTTTTCTTCTTTTTTTATCGGCAGTTTGTTCGATTATACTTGCATCATTATCAGTATCATCAAGATTGTTAATATTGTGTCTTCGTAAAGTTAGAATTGAAGTTGAACTTAAGGTTTCTTCAGACATATATTTTTTTCAAGCAAGAATTTTATGTTTAAGGTCATAAAGCTTTTCATTTTTATTTTAGGGATCGCAAAAGATTTAATTAATAAAGTAATTAATTAGCTTTCAATTATTAGTTATCATCAAAGTAATGTAAAATAATTTTTACAGTTAAATTTAGCTACTAATCAAAATTGCTACCAAAAATTATCTTATATTAAAAAATATTTTATCTACTAAAAAAACATTTTAGCTACTTTTTTATTTTAAAATTAGCTACTAACAAACAATATATCCAATTTCAATTATTAGCTATTAATTTAAAAATAATTAAAATTTTTAGACATATATTTTTAAATGTAAACAAAAGCAAAAAATTAATTAAATCTTCTTATTTGAAAAGATAGATCCAACATTTATAGAAAAAGTACTAATTTTTAAGTTATTTTGAGTTTTTTTTCTCAATAAGAAAAATGATTTGAATCTTACATCGAATATAATAGTTTGCATTTGTCTTAATTATTAATTAATTTTTTAATTTTTGTGCGATCTTTTTTCACAGATAAATATTTCTTTAATATAAACTCTTGAATAAGTTTTTATTCTTTAAATGAATTCTCCAAAGTTGAATTTTCATCTTAAAACCATTTAATAATAAAAATAATAATAATTTGATATCGAACAGTATAATTTTTTTGAAGTTATTCAAAAAAGTAAAATTCAAGAGATTTTTTCCAACAACTTTTGAACTATACGGAACTATACAGCATTAAAAAAAATTATTAGCAGCTTATTTTAATCGTGCTTTATCGCTCTTTAAAATAAAATATCAAGCATATAATTTTCTTCACCGCTAATTTTAATAAGACCACCACTATTTTAATAAAAAAATCTAATTTATTAAAGTTTAATCTAATTTTATAAAAATGCATCTATTCTAATAAAAAAAATAATTAAATATAAGTAAGAAAAAATTATTTAACTAAGTAAAATAAAAAAATATCAATTATTTAATTATTTTTTTTTGAGTTGCATCTAGAACAAAAATATATTATCTAGATAAAAATTTAGTATAGGTGTCATTTACAGGAAAAAATGTTCGAAAAGGCCTCTATCTGCTAATAAGCCAAGCAACAACTAGATTTTTTACTTTTCTTAATTATTAAAGCCTATTAAATATATGTACAAAATTTTTGATAGAAGAGCCTATTTTTTATTTGGCAAACTTTCGAACATTCTTTTTTGAATAAACTTTATTTAAATAAAAAAACTCTCTGTTTCCTTTCTTTTAATCTACTGAAAAAAATAAATAAATGATTAAACTGATTATTTGTTTAATCAGAACCAGAGTTGTTTAAAAGTCACAAGTCTCAAGTCAAGTCCAATATCATAACTACATGGAACGGTAAAAAATTCATTAGAAAACTTAAAAAAATTTAAGTCTTTGACTTGGGCTTTAATTAAAAAAAAGTCTGGTGAACTTTGATTTATGACTTTTAAACAACTCTGATCAGAGCTGTTTTCTATGCCACAAGTAAAAAATAAGCAAAAAGTTTCTAATGCTGGATATGGACAATGGTATACCCTTGAATTGACTTAGCACCTTAACCGATTCTGTATTTAATTATTAAACAACTAATGAGATATATTTAAATTTAAGGTGGTGTTCTTTTGCTGAGCTATAATATGTTTGTCCGAATAGTGAACGGAAAGGGCACCAAATCACAAAAACAAGTTCAAAGTTTCAACAGATACTTGCTTTCACCCGGGCCCAATCTGGTGATATGCGACGAAGGCCACATGCTCAAAGTGGCCACTTCAGCTCTGAGCAAAAGTGTATCCAGATTTGACACAGCGCGGCGCATAGTCCTCACCGGCACTCCGCTCCAAAACAATCTAATGGAATACCATTGTATGTTGTCTTTTGTGAAGCCCAATCTTCTGGGCACAATCAAGGAGTTCAAGAACCGCTTCGCAAACCCCATCAGCAATGGACAGCACAAGGACTCGACTGAGGCCGATGTGCGCTACATGAAAAAAAGAGCGCACATTTTGCATGACGTTCTTGACGGATGTGTGCAGCGAAAGGACTACGCAGTCATCCGAGGTTTGCTCAGACCCAAAAAAGAATATGTTCTGAGCATCCGACTCTCCGACATCCAAGTAGACCTCTATCGCGCCTACATCCAAAAATATGGCATCGGAACAAAAATCAGCAAGACCAAAGGCGCTGAGTTGTTTCAAGACTTTCAAAATTTGTACAGCATTTGTTCTCATCCGTGGGTGCTCAAACTCAACGAAGTTAGGGTTCTGCGAAAGGAGGAAAAACTTGCGGAGAAAAATTTTGTTGCCGATTTGGATGAGGAAGAAATTGTGAACGAAACCGAAATGGTCATAGATGACGACGATGAAGAGACAGTGAACTTTTTGACAGCTAGACAAAAAAATGGTGCCAATAAGCCGGAAGTGAATGGCGGAGGGGTGAACAGTGAAGAATCAGCAAGTAAGCCTGTGGAACGCTGGTGGACAAGCTTGATTTCCAGTGACATGGAATTTGATATAAACATGGGCGGCAAACTGGTCGTCCTGGAGCGTATTTTAAAATTGTGTGCCCAAAGCGGCGACAAGCTTCTTCTCTTCAGTCAAAGTTTGCTCAGCTTGGACTTGATAGAAATATTTTTGGAAAAGTTGAGCCAAGATAAAAAAGACAGATGGAGGAAAGACGAGGACTACTACCGGATGGACGGTCAGACCGATGTGCACAAGCGGCAGAGCGACGTGGACAAGTTCAACGATGAGCGGAATCGGCTCGGTCGATTTTTTTTGATTTCGACGAGGGCCGGCGGCATCGGAATCAATCTGGTGGGCGCCAATCGATGCATCATCTTTGACGCCTGCTGGAACCCTTCTTACGACACCCAGTCCATTTTTAGAATCTACAGATTCGGACAAAAAAAAGACGTGTTCATCTACAGGTTTTTGGCCCAGGGCACCATGGAGGAAAAAATCTACCAGCGACAAGTGACCAAACAGTCTCTTTCTCATCGAGTGATCGACGAGCACCAAATAGACAGACACTTTACCAGCCAGGAAATAAATGAGCTGTACAAGTTTGAGCCTGACTTGTGGGACGGAAAGAGCATTGTTTATGACATACCGGATGACAGTTTGCTGAAATCGTTGTTGGTCGATTGCAAAAAATGGATAGCCAAGTACCATGAGCACGACTCGCTGCTGGAGAACAAGTTGAATGAGGGCTTGAGTGAGGAGGAAAGAAAAGCGGCATGGGAAGAGTATGAAAATGAGAAGAATGCCCAAAATGTGCACTCAGCTCACAGTGAACCATTTTTGCACAACTCTTTGCAGAACTCTTTGCAGAACTCTTTGCAGAACTCTTTGCAGAATTTTGCCAACGACCAGCAGTTTATGAGAATATTGCCCAACGAGCTGAACAGAATGTCCGAGCCTTTCAACGCTCACATCCAAGCTATCCAAAGGGAAGAATTGATGAAGCAAATTGAGCTGCAAAATGAGATGATGCGGCAGCATGAGCTCAGAAATTCCATGCAAAAAGAAAGACTCATGGGTATTCAGGGCAGCAGTCAGCCAAATTATCTTCAAAGAATGACCCAAATGTTCCAAAATAATCAGTTTAATTCTAACATTCGAATTCCGAGTGGACAACGAAACGAAAAGGGATTTTCGGACCTGTACAACGGCAGACACATGCCTGGCCATCAACATTTGACAACCATTCTCCAAGGTACTCCAAAGTCCAGTTTGAACGAAAACATGCCTCGAGACTATGTGTCGCCGCAGCAAGCCAAACTGTTAAATTCTAGAAATTCGATGAACAAACAGCAAACACAAGCTAGTCAGCTGCCCAATTCCAACCAGAAACAGACTAGACCAGTGAGGCCTAATCTGACCGAAACCAAGTTGATGGAATCTTAATCAGTTTGCCATTAGAACAAGTTTTTTTTTGGATTTGTGTTGAGTTATTTTTTTACCAGTTATTTGGAAAATTGAAGTTAATTGAAAGTTAGCTGTAAATTTAATAAATAGATTCGATTGATGTAAATTTGTCACTGAAAATAAAATTTTGAACAAATCAACTGAATATATATGTACAATTTTTTTTATTAATCATATTAAATAATTAAATAAAAAAATATTTTTTTAATTATCAATTTGTCAAATATCTATTTGATAAACAAATAAATCGAATTTTTTCTTCTAATAGAATGATTATTTCATAGAATTATTTTCATAGAAATTTTTTAATGGAAAAAAGACTGGAAGAATAATTCATATAAAATTTAACATGGTGAAATAATAATCTCTTTAGAAAGGTAAAAATATTAATCAAGGCCGATAATTCTCCTTGGCGCTAATTTTAATAAAAACACCGCTATTTGAAAAAAAAAAAATCCCTAAATTAAAGTCAAGACTAATTTATTAAAAAGACCCTAACCTTCTGCTTACACGAAACCCTAAACCAGGGCTTCGCCACGGACCCCTACTGGCTGCATCCGCTTCAAATTTAGATGAATTTTTATTAAAAATGGCGGTATGTAATCATTATTTTCTATTATTTAATGAATGGGATTTAATCGAGCTCTAAATAATTTCACTTGTGCTCCCAAATTTAAATTTAATAAGCTCTGTTTTATTGATAATGTTCCCAATAACATCTATATAGAGCTCTTAATAAAAAACAAATAAATAAATTACGTTGTCCATCGTCTTATCTTTCTTATAAATAAATTTTCATTATCAGAATTCCTTTATTTAGTATTCAAACGTGAACAAACCAGAAATTCAATACGAAAATAATCCTGCTTACAACTCACAGAAGTCAGACGTAGACGAAGACCAAGAGAACGAGCCAGAGAAAGTTTAAGTCTTGGGTTTTAGTCAAAGTTTTAGTCTTCAAGGAAGTTCAAGCTTTTCTCCAATCTGAAAAATCTGGTCCAAGCATAAGCAAAATTCAACCAATTACGGTTTACGTTAAGAGCACCGATCAAGTTACTCCACAGGCCAATAATAAAGATTTTGTTTCGTTCGACGTTTATTACCGAACCTTATTCTCGATCTGGTGTACAAGCTTTCCTGGTGATATAAAAATAACTGGGAAATGGCTTGATGGCTCATGTTCATGAGACTAAATGGTGAACACCACGAGCAAGCAAGATTTCAAGGCAAGATGAAGAATTGCAAAAAAGACCTTTAATTGACGTAAAAAGAAGACCAGGTTGCCCAAGAAATGTGATTTAAATATTCATGTATCATTAAGTAAAAATTATTTTCATTTATATAATTAAAAAATTATTTCGTAAGTTATATCGAATCTTACGTAAGATTACGTAAAATTACATCAGATTGCGTAAAAATTGTAATTGACAATAAAAATGCTTACGACCAAATCTCGCTGAAAAAATCAAGTTTTTTTCAAATCAAAAGATGAAAAAAATTCTTACAAATTTTTTTTTTTTTTACTCTTTTTTACGTTAATTTACGTAAGTTTTCCTTAAATATAGTAAATATCAGTAAGAAAATGTAATTTATCTTTTTTTTAATATACAGTATGTCTCAAAAATAATTAATAAACTCAATCAATTAACCATGTGTAAACAGTTTTCAAAAATATCGATTGATTCTAAATTTTTGAGACATACTGTATATTAAAAAAAAGATAAATTACATTTTCTTACTGATATTTACTATATTTAAGGTAAAATTACGTAAATTAACGTAAAAGCTCTTTAAATTGATTAATCTTTTCTTTTAACAAACATTTTTATTTTCATTAAAATATACTGATTATTTTTGATACTTTAATAAAATGAAAATTTCCAAACTATTTAAATATTTATAAATTGCATATAAATACATATCAAAAAGCTATAAGATACTGAAAAATTAATTTTAAAGATACTGATCAAGTTACTAAAAATATTGATCATTTAATTTTAAACCTCCAACAAAGACATCCTCACAGTTCTTAATAAATTATATAATTAAATCATTGTTGCAAAGAGAAAAGATTTTTTGAACCTGTCTCTGATAGTGTCAAATTTGTAATTGTTGAGAAATCTAATAAAATTTTTGAGAGTATGTTATTTGGGAGACGGTAAATTGACTAAATGGATATTTTTTGCAGTATTTGTAACTAATGAAAGTTTGTATTTGAGACAACAAGTAAGATAAAGAAACTGTAATAAATTAGATACTCAACTAGTGACTTATAAATACAGTAGTGATTTTTACCGTTGGTGGTTTTACCAAAATTTTAGTAAATTTACGAGAATTCCGGAAATTTAACGTAAAATCGCAAAAGTGAAAAAAGGTAAATTTACCGAATTTTACGGATTTTACTTTTTTTAATTTTTTTTGGCTCTTTTTTTTTCGAAATTTTACCTAAAATCCGTAAAATTCTGATAAATTTACTGTTTTTCACTTTTGCGATTTTACGTAAAATTACCGGTATTCCCGTAAATTTACTAAAATTTTGGTAAAACCACCAACGGTAAAAATCACTACTGTATTTAATAATGTTTTTTTTTTATTTTGCATGATTTTTGAGGAAGAATTTTTACAAAATTTATCCTATCTTGATAATCTCAATCGAATAAATTCAATTTGAGAGTAAAAGCAAAAATTTTCATCAAAATTTTGTCTTAAGGAAGATTAGACCGTTGATTTTGTTTATCAAAAAGTTTTATTTTTTGTAGGGATTTCCCGAGAAAATTATATAATTAATTTTCCGGATACATTTTTAGCCATTTTTCAATTCATTATTTACAAGCTTGGAAATGCGTCCAAGTATCCACTGAATATGTGGATTATTAAATATTCATTAGCATAGAAATAAATTAAATTGCTTATTATTAAATGTGTCACATTAAATATGAAAAATTATTTTTATACTAAATTATGATAAAAATCTTAATTTCGAATTTTTTTATTATTTTGATAAAATTTATTCTAATTTTTAATATAAAATCAACCTATAAAGTTAAGAAGCAAAAAATTGCAATAGCTCCATTACCAATAGCTCCAAACTTAAAATTTTATAATATTATGTTATTGTTAGTTTTACATAAAATTTAAATTAATATTTAAAAAATAACTTACCATCTTTGATGCTATATTAAAAAATATTGAAGAAAAATAAATCTTAATAAAATCAAGATAGTCATGAATCAGCCCTGAAGAAGCGTTTGTTAAACAAATTATGAAATTTATGCTAATATTAAATAAGAACAAAAGCAATCTGAAAACAACAAAAGTCGGTTTATTTTACTGCAATATTTTACGTATAAAATTAAAAAAATTTAGAAGTTGGTAGTTTCAAACTAGAGGAAAAGCAACAATTGATTCTTATACATTTTAAATAGAAGACATTTTTGAGGAAATCAATAACAAATTTTGTTACGAAATGGGGAATAGCGAAGTTGATAAAACTAAAATCCCATTCAAATATCAATGGTAGTAGTAGAGAATTTTTTTTCGAGCACTCTGATTCAAGTCCAGTAAGTAAGGTTCAAACTATCAATTCATTAGGTTATTTATGAATTTTTTTTTCTCTTTTTACTTACTATGCAAAATTTGGTCGTTAGTGTGCCATTTTAAATTTTAGTTTTAAAAATTTAAAGGTTTATAAATATTACTTGGACCAATTTCTAAGTAATTCCTATGGTTTTGTTATTTTAGTTTAACAATTTTAAACATTTGAAATTTTTTAGTCAAAAATTTTGTGCAAAAAATGTCACATTTTTATGAAACCAGAAAAGCTTTAAAAATAAAATCAAATTACAAAGGCCAAAACCTATTAATCCAATTTTTTTGCTGTAAAATGCAATCGCGTTTTTAATTTAGATTATGTAAAAAAATTCAAATACCATTTTGAATGACACTTGTTGTAAATTTTAGATTAAGAAAAAACAAAAAATGAAAAATTCAATATTTTTTTCCCAAGTAAGTCCAAAATTGGTTCTGTAAATTATATCGGCTGATACATTCAGTGTATCACCTGAATTCAGTCTAAGCAAAGTATTCTTAAAGATCTATTTGTTTTTCTGATCTAAAATTCTCAATTTCTTTGGTTGGTAAATTATCTTCCAATTTATATCAGTCTTATGTGTAACAAACTTGTTACAGGTTGTAACATTTTGTAGAACCAATTTATTCCATTCCATTCAAAAGTTAATGCCAAAAACCGAATTGAAACAAACTTAAAGACATCGTCTTAGATACTTGTTTTTTTAAAAATGATTAATAACAAATAAAAAATATTCAATATTAATTAACAGGCTAGTTCCCCCTGTCAATTAAAAGACTGATAAACAATACATTAATTCAAAATCAATTAATAAAATAAAATAATTAATTAATAAAATATTTAATAAAAATTTATAAAAATATTTTTAATTTTTAATTAATAAAAAAATTAACACTGTAAGTTTCAATTAAAATTTTTAAATCTTTTATTTTTTTCCAAAATCTTTAATAAGTTGTCAAATTCTTTGATTCTTAAATTAAGTTCAAATTTATTCCCTAGATGCCTAAGGCCATCGTCTTAGATGTTGTTTTTTTTTTAAATTAAGGAGATCTTTTTAATTTCTATTTTTATTTTAGTTAAAGCTAAAATAAAGCTATAGCGTATAATCTCGATTTTAGTGATGAGTCACTCACTTCGAATACCCAACTAAAGTGACATGTAGTTACAAACCGAACACTGGTTTTAAAAATTTGATTTTGAATTTGAGAATTTAAAAAAAATAGAAGAAAATTTTAATAACGACTATTTAACAATGAAATTTCTTTAAACAATAAACTTATCAAGTCAACCTAATAAATATGCTTAGTGACATGTCATTATTTCATTTTTAAAACCAGTGTTCGGTATTTAACGACATGTTACTGCATATATAGTGACATGTCGTTAATAACTAAAACATACTTAGCAGTTAAGATATTTTGAATTTCAAATAAATTTGATTGGAATTAAGTCATTTAAATTACTGGGTTATTTTGTGACATTTCCTTTGCTTTTTTCGATGTTTATAAATATTTTTTACCAATTATTACCAAAAATATTCATGATTTAGATAAATTTGGTTTAAAAAAATTTTTTTTTATTTTTTAATAATATGTTTAATTAAGGAAATTTTCAAAAAAAATCATATTTTCAATCCACCACAAAAGAAAAGGAAATAATTTTGTTAAATTTGTCGCGCATTCCAGGCGTTTTGAAAATATTAACAAATACAATCAATTTTAATTTAGCACTTAAGCAAAAGGGAATAGATAATTTTAAAAGAATTAATTTATTACGTATAAAAAATTATGTAAATAAGAAGAGTTTAAAATAAAGATTTAAAATATACAATTAAGTTATTCAGTTTACACGTTTTAATAAAAAATTAAAGTCATTATACAAGTAAAAATATTCTTGATTTGTTCTCATTCCTAGATCAGTAAGATAACAATAGTACTGTACCGAATCTACAAGCCCAGCATTGTTACAGTCAAAATGACTTTCTATTGAAAAAATAGAAAATTTTGGATCATATTCCATACAATTTATTTTTGTCAAGTTTTTAACAACTGACAATTGCTTTATAAACGATGCATTGTATCTATCAAACGATTTATAATCTTTTCTTAGATACTCAAAAACTTTACAACTGACCGAGTTGTTTAGCACTTGTTTCAAGAAAAATATTTTGTGCTTGTTGTATATTTGTCTGATTGATTCTAACTTGTATTATGATATATTCTAGCAGTGAAGATATTTTGAAATTTTAAATAAATTAGATTGTCATTTAAATTCCTGGGTTATTAGGTGAAATTTCTTTTGCTTTTTTCGATGTTTATGAATATTTTTTACCAATTATTACCAAAAATACTTATGATAGAAAATTTTGTTTTAAAAAAATTTTAATATTTTTTGATATGTTTAATTAAGGAAATTTTAAAAAAAATCATAAATCCACCACAACAGAAAAGAAAAGGAAATAATTTTGTTAAATTTGTCGCCCATTCCAAGCGTTTTGACAATGTTAACAAATAAAATCAATTTTAATTTAGCACTTAGGCAAAAGAGAATAGATAATTTTAAAAGAATTTATTTACAAATTAAAAAGAAAAAACATTTTAGAAAAATCTAATCATGAGTACGTAATTCTATGATTAACTTAATGAATCTGGAATCAGCCAAAAGCTCATTTTATTCAAAACAATAAACTGTTTTACAACAAAATAAAACAATTTAAAATTTACAAAATGATTAGAAAGAAAAAAAAAAAAAAACGAGCAAAAAATAATCTATTCCTCATCATCTTCGACATCTTCCTCTTCTTCATCGTCCACAACCGAATCTCCACGCGCTATCTTATTCTTATAATTTTCCATATCTCTCTCATACCGAGTTTTGTCCAGCGCTACTTTGGCCTCATATTGAGCTTTCAATTCAGCCGAAACTTTGTTCCATCGCTCACCAAGCTCCTTGGCTGTCTCTCCGACTGAATACTGGGGATACAGGGCCTTGACATTGGGGCGTTCATCAGCACAAAACAAAAAGAATGCTGAAAGAGGACGCTTGGGTGCATTGGGGTCCTTCTTCTTCTTCTTTCTTCTGCCGCCAGCCTCGCTCGGCGGTGCATACGACGCCATTTCTTTGTCGTATCTTACTTTGTCCTTCACGGCCATGTCAGCAAAGCGCTTCTTTTCGGGATCATTCATTTGCTTCCATCTCTCAGCACACTTTTTAGAAAACTCTGTAAAATTGACGCTCTCATTTGGATGCTTTTTTCTGTGCTCCTCGCGGCACATCTGCACAAAGTACGTGTAGGCTGACATGCGGCCCTTGGGCTTTTTGGTCTTCACCTCTTTCTCCTGCATGTGGCTGACCATGTTGGCAGTGTTAATGAAATTTGTCTGCTGCTGCTGTTGCTGCATCATTTGCTGCTGCATCATAAACTGCTGCTGATGGTTCATCATGTACATTGACGGATCCATGTCTCTGACCTGTTTTATCCAAGACTTGTATTTTTGATTTAAATTGAATTAGCTATGTTTTTTTTTTGTATAGAATGAATTGAACACGTTTTATATGAAGAAATAATAAGAGTGAGTGTGAGTGTGTGTGTGTGGCTTGAAGAGTGCTATGGCTTAGTATAATGAGGCTTTGAGAGATAATTGGACTAAAATTGTAATAATTTATTTTGGACGAGTTCGTTAGGCCATCGACAACAATGAGAAGGAGGATCGAATAGAGAAAAAATATCGATTTTAGTATGTCCGATAGTTCAATACGTTAATCCAATAGTGAAACAAAACACGCTATTGATTCTTCATTAGCGTGTCTAGTTGAATGCATAGTTTTTCTTTAAAATAGAATGTTCAAATGGATTCTATTTCGTTTGGTCATCGAATGCCTAGTTCAGATCTGGAAGAAATAAAGTCTATCATGTTTACAATCGTCGCTTACAATCAAATGGGAATTTTTTTGTTTTACACTAAATTTATCATGCAGGTAGATTAGTGTATTTTTTTAGAGAGAGAAATTTTTTTTTTTTTTTCGGTGGATCAACAGCGTTCAATAAAGTCAATTTAGATAGCATAGTAAATTAGGCAGCGTTCGGCTTTTCTAAACGCTTTTTAGTAAATTTATTTTTAAGAATTCACAAAAATTGGGTACAAAGTAAAATGTTGCCGATTTATTTTCATATGAATGTATTCCCTTTTATTTTGTTTTGTCCTTGTGAAATTGTATCAGAATTTTAAAATTTTTTTTATTACGTTAAGGACCAAAGGGGTCCAAAAACCCCATAAATAACATTTGCTTTTCAGATAAAATAAACTAGATTGTGTTTACGAATTATGCTAAAAAACGATACAGATTGAAAAAATAAATGTCTTTTATCATTTTTGTTATACTTTCAAAAAAATGATGTCTAGATTTAAAAAGACAATATTTATGTTGGGTCCAAAAAACCCTCATGGGTCTTAACCTACATATTTTTTGTTGGCAGAAAAATAAAAAGATTTTAAAATAAAAATGATAATACATGCGAAGTTTATTAGTGACATCTGGAGACTGTTTAATCAACTTTCCAAAACCAAATTACTTTCAAAAAAAAAGAGGGCAACATTTTAGCAACACTAGTAGTAGTAGTTTCGACTGTAGCTGCCTAGAGTGAGTGTGCTAACAAGGCACGCTAAGACAGCTGATGTGATTGATTGCTGCACATCCAGCAATCAATGCCTGCTTTAAAGCTTTGGCAGCGAGTTCCATATGCTAGCGGTTTTGTTGAAAAAACAGTTATCTCTTTGTTGTAGCTTCGAAATTTCTTTGTGATATTTGAAGCATTGACCTCTTCCTTGGTTTCTTGTGACATTAAAATTGTTGCTTTTTTCAACCAATTCTATTCCATGCATGAATTTGAATAATTGAATTAAATCACCTCTTTTTCTTCTTTCCACCAGATTTGGAATGTTCGGCAATGTGAAATTTTAGTACAAAAATTACAGTACAAAAAGTAAAAACTTTATATTTTTTTTTCTAATTGTGCAAAAATGGTTCTGTAAACAGTACAATATTGTACAAATTTGTACAAACGAATTCCAAGCTCTGCAAAAACTCTGCGATTTTCTGTAAAATGCACACCATCAAAAAATATGCATTAAATTGCAGAGTTTTTGCATAGTTTGGAATTCGTTTGTACAAATTTGTACAATATTATACTGTTTACAGAACCATTTTTGCACAATTAGAAAAAAAAATAATAAAGTTTTTACTTTTTGTACTGTAATTTTTGTACTAAAATTTCACATTGCCGAATGTTCAAAGCCTCACAGTCAGACTTAAGAATTGGAGACCATTCAGGCACCATTTTATTGGAGTTTAGATAAAATATAGGATGTATCAATCACTTAGTTTTTATCGATTATTAATCAATCAATTGAATTCATTTTTCTTTTTGATAGCACAATCCATCTTGTTAAATTTCCAATAATGCTCACATAACAAAACATTACAGTAATAAATTAATTTTTTTTCATGTTAGTGAAACACAAGAAATCGAGCTCATATGATTTTTTATGATTTTAGATTCGATGAAAAAAAATTGTCAAAAATAATTAAATATAGTGAGCAAAGTGCCAAATAAGCATCAAAAAGGGTCTTTAAAATCCCACGGGCCTTTGAGTGTTAAGACAAATTATTGTCAACAGGATTATATTCATGAAAAAAATAGTACGTTTTGGGCAATAGTCCGCAGGGGTCTGGTGCAGAACACTGGTTTAGGGATCCGGGTATGTACAAGTTGAGAGAACTTTCAATAAATAATTACCAATAGTAAGCAAACTTTTAAAATTTTACAATCTTTAATTCCCGAATTATATATTTTTGAGGCATTGTGAAATTTCATACAAAACTTCCAATACAAAAATGAAAAAATTTTCTATCTTTTGTTTAAATGTAAAAAACTTGTTCTGATAATGAATCAACTTTTGTTTCATCTTCTGTGGAAGTCTGCAAAATCTGTGCGAATTCTGCAATATTGCACCCAATTTAAAAGTATTAAAAATATAATTTTGCAATTTTGCACAGATTTTGCAGATTTCCACAGAAGGTGAAACAACAGTTGTTTCACTTTGTTTCATTTACAGAAGAAGTTTTTGACATTTAGGACAAAAGTTAGAAAATTTTTTTATTTTTGTATTGGAAGTTTAGTATGAAATTTCACAATGCCTATTTTTGACGAAAACGTGAACTGATAAAATACTTTCTATTATTATATTTTATTTTAATTTATTATAAACGGGAACGATGATGTGTCAATTCATAGAAAAAATAATTCATAGAAATTTAATAAAATTAAACAAATATCATAGAATAAATTTTGGTAGAAAAATATTTCATAGAAATATACTTATGGAATTTTTTTCGTAGAAATTTTGTTATAAACTTTAATAGAAAAATTTAACATTGTTTTTTAGAACAAATTTTAAATGTGTTTACGTTTTATTAACTTTTGAAATAAATTCTTTTCAATTCAATTTTCGTTTTTTGTAGTTGAAAGGAAAATTTTAAATAATTTTTTTAATTTATTGTCAATGAAAAATTATGAGAAATTATTATAATTACTATGATTAAAAATGTTAAATTTTTTTGAATTATTTTTCTTTATTTTATATCTTTAAAATATTTTTATGAAATAATTATTCTACGAAATAAATCTAATCTGAACGTTCACCAACGGGAACAAATTACTTTCGTGAACAATTTACGTTTTTAGCATTCGGATTCTAATTCACAAAGAAAAATGTCACAGGTACGAATTGTTGATAATCAAAAATTCAAAGAATAACATTTTAAAAATGGGTCCATTCTGAATTTTGCTCATTTTTGATGCATTAAGCCTTATAGGAAGACCTTGATTAAACATTTCTTTTAGTGTCGTTCTCAAGTTGTTTATGCATTATTACAAATTTAATTAAAATTAGCTTTGTACATTTAAGCAACGTATGATTTTTTTACTTTATCAGAATTCAAGAAAATCTAGGTGTAAAAATACAAGAAAGTCTTTTCCTTAAGTTTAAAACCAAGCGAAATAAATATGAGAGTCTTTTTGTTAAAAAATTAGGAAAATTCCCATTTAATAAAATTAAGATCATGAAAAATTAAAAAAAATGAAATGAATTAGAAAATAATCTAGGTTTTTTATTTTTAAATTCGGAAAAAGATTTGATAAATTTTTAATTTTTTTCTATTCTTTCACTTTTTTGACAAAAATAACTAAAATTAGTGCAAATTTCTGCCAAAAAAGTTCAAGAATTTCAATTTTTTAATTTTCTCTAGAGTTAAAAAATATTTTTTTCTCACCAAATCTTTCAAAAGATATCACGAATTTGCCATAAATATAGATATTTAACCTTAAATTTGTTTTATCATATTACCATATTTTGCAGAACATGGATAAAATATGGTAAATTTTCCATATTTGGAGTAAAAAAGGTAAATTTATTGTTTCATAGCAGCACTTTAATACAAAATGATTTATTAAAATAAAGTAGCCATCGACAATTAAATAAATCCAAAGGTCAATAAAAAATTTTGGAAATACAAGCAAACAGGCGTCAAAATGGAGTGGGTAGTTTAAATATTAAGCTAGATTAAAAATAATTTAAAAATTATAATTTAAGCATTTTTTGAATTTATTTTCAGATAAATCAAAAATTTTTTTTTGCACAGTCTTTATCTAAATTTATTAAAATAGAAATTATTCTCATTCATTTTAATTTATTAAATTCTATTTAATAGGCAAAGAAATAACTATGATATTCATAGTACACCGGGTTTATTGAATTTATTTTCATAGTTATTATCAATCAGAGCTAATGTTAAGAAATTTAATTTGAAAAAAAAATTAAATTTTTAATTTTTTAATTTTTTCCCCCCAAATAAATTAGTCTGCATGAATTTTTAGTGTCTCAAGCTAAAAGTGCTTTTTGATTTTATTTGAAAATTTAAAGCTGCACTTTTTCTTTCTTTAAATTAAAAATATAATTTATTATAAAAAGCTGTCGCTTAGCAAGACGCATAGTCCATAGCAATGGATACAGAAAAATAAAATGAATATTAAATTGAAAACGATTTCAGTAAGCTCATAAGGACTTAAAATAAGGACTTAAAATATTTAAATACCAGTCTAGGAAAATTTTAATAAACATTGGCAAATGAGAGTTAAGAAACATCTCTGTTGGACAACTAAGACCTAAAGATCAGAATAACGATTTGGTATTTAAATCTTTCAGCTATGAGCTTAGAATAAATAAGTTTTGATTTAATAAATGAATGCTTTATATTGAATCTCAATCTTAGACTTCATGTAACTTTGTAACCGAGAGTTTGGAAAATTTAGAACTTCATGGTAATTTAAAATTGTAATAATTTAATCCAAATTTTTTGTACACTAAATTTTGACTATTTTGAATTTTTTTAATTTTAATGATTTTAGCAAAAAAAAATATGGAGTCGAATTTATTCGTATTTGTCAAGATCGTGTGTAGAAAATAAATTTTCTCTTAATTGATACAATTTAATAATGAAGAATATTTAGAAAAAAATTTAGTTATTTGATTCGGTAGCTTAAAAAAAATAACTAAAGAGAGAAAGAAATATTTTTAGAATTTTTTATTTTTAAATTATTTATCCAAATTAAAATTGTGCAAGATTAAAAATTTCAAAAATAAAAAGCATATAAATGAAGTGATATTATACCATTATTTTCTTCATAAAAATTCAATTTTGGAAAATTCAAAAAAAATTATTTCATTTTATTTAGATAATTTAGATTTTTTAAAGAAATGGATTCAAAGACAAAAAAACCCAAGGGCCGCATGTCAGCCTACACGTACTTTGTGCAGATGTGCCGCGAGGAGCACAGAAAAAAGCATCCAAATGAGAGCGTTAATTTTACAGAGTTTTCTAAAAAGTGTGCTGAGAGATGGAAGCAAATGAATGACCCTGAAAAGAAGCGCTTTGCTGACATGGCTGAGAAGGACAAAGTAAGATACGACAAAGAAATGGCGTCGTATGCGCCGCCGAGCGAGGCTGGCGGCAGAAGAAAGAAAAAGAAGAAGGACCCCAATGCACCCAAGCGTCCTCTTTCAGCATTCTTTTTGTTTTGTGCTGATGAACGCCCCAATGTCAAGGCCCAGTATCCACAATATTCTGTCGGCGAAGCAGCCAAGGAGCTTGGTGAGCGATGGAACAAAGTTTCGGCTGAATTGAAAGCTCAATATGAGGCCAAAGTAGCGCTGGACAAAACTCGGTATGAGAGAGAATTGGAGGGTTACCAAAAAAGATCAGCTGATATAGCAGCTGAAGAATGCGAAGAGGAGGATGAAGAGGAAGAATAAATAATCAACTGTTTCTGTCAGAATCTACCATTAGATTAATTGCTTTTAGAGTTTGAAGTGTTTCAAAACTGTAAATACTTAATTGTAAATCTAATCAATCTTGGTCGATCACATTTAATGAAATGGTTATTTTTTTGTGTAAACTAGTAAAAAAATTGAAATTTTGTGAATAAAAATTTTTAATATTGTAAAATAATTTTTTTATTTTTATAATTAATGATTAATCAAAGCATAGCTTTAAAAAGTGTCATTTGTTGTTATATTGTCAATGAAAGGACTCTAAACCAGTTTGGGAAAAAAATGGAAAAAATGAAATGACTTTTTTTATGCAAATAATTCTAAAGAAATTTCCTTATTTATCTAATTTTTCTGATTTTTTAAATCTTTTGTTGATCTATATTTTTTTCTTGAATTAATTAATAAAAAATACTATAAATCCATTCATAAGTTTAAGGAAATCAGCGAAAATTTATAAAAAAATATGTCTTAAAAGCTACAGACTAGAAAATTATTCGTAAGTTCGTATCGAATCAAAATTCAATCTATAACCAACTCTGTTGAGTGATGTGGACATTTCTTTTTTTTATTCTAGTTACTGATAGTTTTAATATTTGTTTTCTTTTCACTTTCATTTATTTTTGTTTATTAAATCGAAGGAATTAGAAATTAAAAACAAACCTAACCAAAGAAACCAAAGAGAAGTTCGATTCTTGAGCTTGAATTATCATAAAAAATAATTTTTTAGAAAGGAACTATTCTAATAAAATGTTATTAGCTTTTTAAAATTATTTAATTTTTAAGGCTGTTCACATTTTGTTGCCAGTTGCTTTTCCATTTTAAATCCATGCTGTCTAGAAGCAATACTAAGGATATATGTCAGTCAATTTTTTCTGGACCTTAAAAATTTTAAGTATTTCAATCAAATATCTTCTTTTAATTTTGTTCCTAAACTCGTAGAGATAAAATCAGGTTTGATATTAATAATTAAAAATTTATGGAAGTCAGTAAACTTCACTTAAAATTTTATCAGACATATCACAAATTCAGTAAATAAACCACTTAATAATAATAATAATAAGAGAAAAGCTACTACAAGCAACGATTGTGGATATGCCTTGCAAAGGAAGACCTCTATAGTACCTGCATTTCACGTTAGCACTAGGTGGCATAAAATATTTAAAATGCGAGAATCGACCAAGATAACAAAGGCATCAATAACAAAAATAAAAAAATTAGACTACACTAATTAAGTTAGCCGAAATTTTCATTAAGTATAAGTTTAGTTTAAATGTTTAAATTAACGCATAAACTGGATCAAGGATATGAACCTTTCCACGAATCGTATTTGTTTTGAATTGGTTGACCGACAGAGCACCGACTACCTTGCTAGGAAAACTATTCCAATTCGTTGATGATGCAGTTTGTAAAGAAATTCTCACGCTGAGTGCAATTTGTGGAACTTTGTCCGGAAAGCTGCCTCTTGTGTCCTGGGCTGGTCCTGATTGAGAAAGAGAACTGCAATAGGAGTATGGTCGGACCCAGTCAACACTGTTGAAACCGTTTCTTATTTTAAATAACTGAATCATGTCGCCCCTGGCCCTAGGTTCTTTTAGAGGATCACTTTAGCTCAAATTGCGAATTCTTGGCACAAGTTTTGTGGTACGTCTTTGTACTTTCTCAAGGATGCTGCTATCTTTTGCAGTGTGGGGAGACAATACTACTGCAGCATATTCAGGATGAGGTCTAACGTAAGCACAGTAGAGTGTTTTAAATATGGTTATGGTCCAGTATCTAAACGTTCTTTTAAGCTGCACTAGAATTGCGTATGCTTTGTTGGCCTGTAATCTGATGTGAGTAGAGAACTTCAGATTACGAGAGAAAGTGACTCCGAGGTCCTTTTCGATCTCTACGAATTTAAGAATATCTTTGGCACCTGGTTCATCCATTAATAGCTCCACTTTTTCATTTAGACTCTAACCAGACCTGCTAAACTCTAAACCTTTGCATTTATCAACATTGAAGAGCATACGCCACGTGCTATACCACTCAGTGCATCAAGGTCTTGATGTAATACTTTGAGATCGTTATTGCTGCGAATCCTGGCAATTAGTTTGCTGTCATCGGCAAATAGCTTAACTATCTGTTTTACCACTGCAGGCATGTCGTTAATGTAGATAAAGAATAGAATTGGGCCGAGAACACTACCTTGAGAGACACCGCTAGCTACATCGATCGAGTCGGACTTATGCTGCCCGATAACAACTCGTTGCTGTCTCTTTGATAGAAAGTCAGAAACCCAATCGACTATGCTACTGCAAAATCAAAGAGCGATTAACTTATTTATTAAGGACGAGTGGCAGACGATATAAAAAGCCTTTGCCAAATCTAAGAATATTATAAGGACATGGAAACCGTTATTAATGTCGTACTCATGCGATCTTTTGTCTCTAAAAGATTCGTAATAATCGATTTCCTCAAGACGAAACCGTGCTGCTCATTATCAATTAGATTGTTGTTGTAGAGATGCTCTATCATGACGTCTATCAAGATACGTTTTTTTGATTCCATTGATTCAATGGAGGCGATGAGTTTAAAGACTGAATTTATCTCATTGTTGCAGTCTTCTTTGATATTCATCAAATGATCTTTAGCTGAATTTAGCTTGGGCTTGAATTAAAGGATCATCGAGAGTAATTGAATTGTGCGCTTTTGTGTCAAGTCCGGACTTTTTTTTCATAAGTCAAAGTCAAAGACTTTTATTAATCTTTTTAAGGCCAGACTTGGACTTTAATTTTAGTGACTATGACTTTAACTAGGCCGTCACAATAACTACCTGGAACGGCAAAAAATTCATGTGGCTCGGACTTGGACTTAAATATGGGACTTTTAAACAACTCTACTCTGAACTACATATCAAGGTATTTTTCGTTCTCTTTGTACTCAAGCTCTCTCAATCTCTTTAAAAAAAAATCACTTTAGTTCATCAATAAACTTTTTGCGCATTCGTAATGAATGTCAAATCTTTCTTAAAAAATTCACTTTTGAGATAGCACTTTCTAATATTTTATTTGAAAATAAATTAAAAACAACTCAATAAGCTAAATAATTTTTTTTTTAACACTAATCTAAGCATAAAATGCAATAAAAAAAAGAAACTTATTTTTTTTAATTTTTCTATTTAAAAAAAATTTTAAATATTATTTCGATAAATATTATCTGACCTGACAGTTCTGGTGAGGTCATTTAAATAAAAAATTATTAAATTGATTGAATATTTCTATTATCTAAAGTTTATTTTATTTAAGATAGCTTATATTGGAGAGCTATTGAAGCTTAAAATTCAGTCATTTATAAAAATTAAGACAAGAATAAACCAATTAAATACGATAAGATTATTTCAAAAAATAAAAATAAAATCATCATTTTTCCGATTTTTCTTTGAATTCAATGTATAGCGCAATTTATTAAAGTTAAATACAAACAAAGTTATTTTTCACAAAAATCTCAAGCTTTAATGCCGCAGTTAACATTAAAAAACCTGATTTTAATTCGGACCCAAGGTTTAAAGTACATCTTTAGAGAATGCAGTGTAAGTTAAGAATTTTTAAAAATGGGCAAGATTGGCATTGTGAAATTTCATACAAAACTTCCAATACAAAAATTTAAAAAAATTTATTAACTCTTTTTCTAAATGTCAAAAATCCGTTCTTCGGATGAAAAAAAATGAACCAAGTTTTGATTAACCTCCTGCGAAAGTCTGCAAAATTGCGCCTTATTTAGAAGTATTAAAAATAAAACGCAATTAATTTGAATAGATTTTGCTGACTTTCGCAGTAGGTGAAAAAAAAGTTATTTCACTTTGTTTCATCTGCAGAACAAGTTATTGACATTTAGAACAAAAATTATAAAACTTTTTAATTTTTGTATGAAATTTCATAAAGCCGGCAAAATGGTGTTTGTTTCATGCACCAAAAATTTGTTTCGGTTTGCAATATTGAGGCTGCAGTATTGAACTAGGAATACGGTATTTGACTCAAAAATTAAATATTTAGGCTTGAAATAAATTAAATCATTTGTGACAGAAATGGTTAAAAAATTCTTTATTTGGAAAGATTTAATAAATTTTGTATTTGAATTATGGTTATTTTTAAATTATAAAATCAATTTCAAGTCATTATTAATCATAATTAACCCTAAAAAGAAAGTAAATTCTAATATCAAAGAAATTTTTCCAATATTTTTGTAAATTTAATTTTGATTTGATTTTATGTAAAAAAGAATCGTAATTTAAAATTCTAAATATAACCATTTTTTTAAGAAAATAAATTTTCAAAATTCTTTTGCTAGATTTATAAATTTATGTTTCTTAAGTAATCGGCAATTTTTTTGTTTATAAAAATACCAATACTAGTTATTATAAAGGTAAAGCCTAAATATTGGTTATTTTTTAAAATAAAAAATTTGATGAGTCACTTAACCAATCGCAAAGATCTAAGACTTAAAATTCTTGTTTTTTGTCTTAATTAAATATGTGCATCTAATAAAGCAAAATTAATGCAATGTTCAAAAGCATTTAAAATAAAACTTCCAAGCATTTAAAATTTTTTTAACTTTAATAGTTCCTATGGTGAATTTTTAATACCTGAATAAAAAATCTCTTTCGCTTTTTTTCATCAAATTTTACATGATTTAGAATTTCATTTAGATTTTTTAAAGAAATGGATTCAAAGACAAAAAAACCCAAGGGCCGCATGTCAGCCTACACGTACTTTGTGCAGATGTGCCGCGAGGAGCACAAAAAAAAGCATCCAAATGAGAGCGTCAATTTTACAGAGTTTTCTAAAAAGTGTGCTGACAGATGGAAGCAAATGAATGACCCCGAAAAGAAGCGCTTTGCTGACATGGCCGTGAAGGACAAAGTAAGATACGACAAAGAAATGGCGTCGTATGCACCGCCTACTGAGGCTGGCGGCAGAAGAAAAAAGAAGAAGAAGGACCCCAATGCACCCAAGCGTCCTCTTTCAGCTTTCTTTTTGTTTTGTGCCGATGAACGCCCCAATGTCAAGGCCCAGTATCCACAATATTCTGTCGGCGAAGCAGCCAAGGAGCTTGGTGAGCGATGGAACAAAGTTTCAGCTGAATTGAAAGCTCAATATGAAGCAAAAGCTTCCCAAGAAAAGCAACGTTATGAAAGAGAATTGGAAGATTATAAAAATAAATCTTTAAATAGTAATCCTGTAGATTGTGATGAAGAAGAGGATGAAGAATAAATAAAATGAAGAAGAATAAAACGTGTTTGTTTATTCTTAATAATAATTCCTTATTAAAATTTCTAATTTTGATAAGAAATTACATTCATTTCTAAGAATTAAATGCCTTTTTTGTATATATTCACATGTTATAAATTGTAAATATTTCAGTGTATATTTTAGCACTCAAAATAATGGTCCGCTTAAATGGGAACCGCGTGTTTTTTTAATTTATGATCGAAGATAAACGATGAAAAACTTTTTTTGCTTTAAATTTATTTGTAACTTAAATAAACTTAAATTATAATTTTTCTTATAATTTCTCATTTACTTATTATTAATATCAATTGGCATTGTGAAATTTCTTACAAAACTTCCAATACAAAAATAAAAAAATTTCATAAGTTTTGTTCTAAATGTCAAAAACTTGAATTAAAAATTTATTTTAATAAAATATTAAAAAATACTATATTAAGTTATTGTGTTATAAGAACTTTTTTTCCATGTGAATTAAACCCTTTTTGGATTTTCATAATCGGATCAGGATGATATTTTCTAATTGTTTAAATTATTTATTTATCAACAATTTTAAGTAAAAAATATCTTTCTTAAAATTTATACATAAAAAAGCTATTCATAATAGAACCGTGATTCTGCTGAACCTATGTATTGTGCTTAGAAATATTTATTATAAAAATAAATGTTATTTTCTTTTAATGATTTTTTGTTTAAAGTGCACTTAAACACAAGAAAAATTTAAATTTTATGAAATATTGTGTCCTATGAACTAAAATAAAAAGGAAAGATTAATTAATGTCTTAAAATAATTTAGGTATAATTATTAAAGAATAACTAAATAAAAAAGAAAAGAACGTTTATTAATTTAATATATCATATTTACAAAAATTATTGTCTTGATTATCCTTCGCCTAGGTAGGTGAGCTAATCTATGAGTTAACTGTCAGCAAAATGTGTAAAAAATAATAAAAATTAATTTTTATAACTAATTTTGAAAAATAAATGCTAATAAATTTTTAACATAGTCATCACTCGAATATTAATTTACAATAATCAAAAGATAATAATATTTTGTATTGTTGACTTTAATCTAGACTCAAAAGCCAACAACGTTAAAGAAAGGATTTAAAAAAACTCTTTAATAAAAAATACTTTTTTTGATAAAATAAGCAACATTATATTTTTTTGATATTTATAAGATTGCAAAATTAAAGAGCAAATGATATTTATCTTTTAAGTAAGAAACTGAAAATTCGCTTCGCTTTAAAAATTAAAAAAAATACACTTTTAAAGACAATTTTAAATTCACTTCATTTCAAGTTTTAAATACCTTTTTGAAAAAAAAAATTATTTTTTGCAATGAGCATAGATTTTTGATTTTATATACAAAAATTTCTTCGCTTTAATAATAGAGATGGTTACAGTGATATTCTTTAGATTTTTATACAGTCTTTTTTTAAATAAAGAAAATGAAAAATAATAGCAAGATATTTAAGAAAAATAAATTATTTAAATTTATTTTAGATTTTTAAAGAAATGGATACAAAGACAAAAAAGCCCAAGGGCCGCATGTCAGCCTACACATTTTTCGTACAGATGTGTCGCGAGGAGCACAGAAAAAAGCATCCTAATGAGAACGTGAATTTTACAGAGTTTTCTAAAAAGTGTGCTGAGAGATGGAAACAAATGACCGATTCTGAAAAAAAGCGTTTTGCTGATATGGCCGAGAAGGACAAAATAAGATATGACAAAGAAATGGCATCTTTTACACCAATAAATGAGTCAGTTGGCCGCAAAAAAAAGAAAAAAGATCCAAACGCTCCCAAACGTCCTCTTTCAGCATTCTTTTTGTTTTGTGCTGATGAACGCCCCAATGTCAAGGCCCAGTATCCACAATATTCTGTCGGCGAAGCAGCCAAGGAGCTTGGTGAGCGATGGAACAAAGTTTCGGCTGAAGTCAAAGGCCGTTATGAAGCAAAAGCTTCCCAAGAAAAGCAACGTTATGAAAGAGAAATCGATGATTACAAAAAAAAGTCAGCTAATCCGGATGTGGATGAAGAAGAAGACGATGAAAAATGACTTCAGTCACCATTCCATAAGCTATATTGTTTTTAATAAACAGTTTCAAGAAGTTATTTTTCTTTTAAATGTAAATATTCTTTTGTAAGTTCAATTGAATGTTGGATGCTCGAATAGAATTCATGATTTAGTCGAATTCTTTTTTTAATTTACCAGAAAAGTTGAGTTCTTGTGAATAAAAATTTTAAAAATTTATTTTCTTTTAAATTTTATGTATTTAACAAGATTAAATCTTTTAACTTTATTTATTTTTTGGTAAAATTTTTTAGTTTCTAGTTCAAAAATAAAAATGAGCTCAGAATTTTTGAATTGTTAAAAAATTTCAATTAAAATTCAATTTTTTTTCATGGAATCTAAAATTTTTAAAATTTCCAAAAATAAATTGATGATGTCCAAATACAGATTTATCACTCCTAATATGTATTCTTCTGGGCTCAATTTTTTCATGATCATTTGAGTGTCGTAGACAATGAATCCAGAAAAAACAAATGCGCCTAGTATTGCCAATAATGTATGCATCATTTCATTTTGAAAGAAAATCTTGATAAAAATTAACAAAAAAAATACTTAAATTTTTTTTGAATAATTTACTTGAAATAGGCCTCCAAATATTAATAGCAGAAGCAAGGATGATAAAATTGCTCCTCCAGCCTTGAAGTCTCGTTTAGTTTGAAAAGTATACAAAGTAAGCGATCCAACAACTAAACTGGTCAAAATGAAAGCTTGCACCACAATCCATGTTTCATAGAAAGAGGCTAAAGTAAATTTTAAAATTATTTATCATTTTAAGTCTTTTTTATCTAATTTTACTTATTAATCCTACTGAAATTGATTCAAAGAAAGTCTAAGATATTCGAATGTTAACTTTTGGAATTAAAAAAAATATTTAAACTTACGAAAAGAGCTAAGAAATAATAATTCATTGGATAGTTGGTTCGGTTTATCATTAAACCGATCAAAAGAGCAAATGTGACTACAAAATTGAATATCATAATCCATGGGCTAATAAAAAAAAAGATAAATAAAGTAATGTAATGACATAAAATGTTTACTTTTCCTTAAGGATTTCTTGAAATCCTGGAGAGTTGATTATGAATATGCAGACAATAGATGTGAAAGCCAATTGGGAAAATAAAATTCCGTACACTTTTCTCAAAAATCCCAAACGAATGGTCACATGAGACTGGGCAACATTTGAACCGTACATAAAATCGTCTACGATTGAATTGTTCGATCTAGTTAGATCACCTTCTTGGTGAATTACTCGATCTTGAATCATTTTTGAAAATATGTCTTTTAAAATAAATTAATTTTGAAATTTTTTGCGACCTCCTAAAATTTTTTAAATACTAAATGAACAAATTTTTTTCTATAAATAAATTAAATTTATGATAATTTTTAAATGAATAATTTCTCTGTGCCTAAAATGCTTAGATTTATATTAATTTCATATTGCAGAAATTTACACACTTCAAATGTTGAGTTAAGAAAAAGGAAGAAATTTTATTTTTTTTTCTTAAATCTAATTTAATAAAGTTTAATAAATTAATAAATGACTAGTTTCTCATATAATGAAATAAAAAATGTGATTATATAAATTTATTTAATGTTTTTTCTTAACCGGCTAGCCTTATCGGTAAGAGCATCCCTAAGCGATCAATCACCACTAGAGGTTACTGAGAACATTTATCTTTTTACAAGATAATGCCATATCAAAGGGTAATTTCAGTTAAAAAAATGCTAAATTCTAAAATTAAAGAAAATTGATGATCGATGGTTCCATAATTTTGATTTTTTTCATTAATTTTAAGCCTAAAATTAATAAATGTTGGAAATCAAGAAATATTATGTTCTTAAAAAACAAAATAAAAATATTAAAGAAAAAATCTCTGCTAAATGCTCTTTTATAAAAATTATTAAAAATTTTTGTTATCAAAAAAATTCAACACGATGCAATCATCAATTATTTTTTTTAATTTTCTTTGAAAAATAATAAAATAATTACTATTTTTATTTTATCTTCTTCTCTGTCTAAAATTTCTTAACTTTCAAAGATTTCTTTGGACTCAATTTGTTTAAAGCTTTTTAATGTCAAATTTCTATTATGTGACCAACATTTTTCAATTTTATGAATCCCATATTTTTAATTTTTTTTATTAGAGGTGGTTAAAATGGCTAGAATTTGATTGTGAAACTATTAATTTCAGATTTTTTTTAAATTTTAAAATTAAATTTCCATTTTCATTCAAATTTTGATTTTAAAAATAGCAAGCAATTTTTATTAAATGAATTGATTTTAAAATATATATTTTATATTTTATGATCTAATAAATTAATAAATAAGATTTTATTACTAATTTAAAAACGACAAAAAAAGAAGTTTAAGGTAAAAACCAAGTAAAACCAAGAATTTTCACTATTATGCAACTCTGTTTTAAATACTAAAGAATAAATTTGATTTTTTTCTGCTTCATTTTTTATTTTATTTAATTAAAATTTTTATTTTTCTCTGCGATTTTTCTGGATAGCTTTAGTTTTCATTTAAACAGTTTTTTCAAAATAAAATGCCAAAATTTAAATAAAGCTAATTAAAAGAATAGTTTAAAATTTTTTGATTAAAATTAAGTTATAATCTTATTATTATTAAAAATTTGTATAAATTAAATACTAAAAGAAAAAGAAATAAAAATATTAATTAATAAAGGAAATTTTTCTTAATCTTTGAGAAAAAATATTGTGCCAAAAAATTCCAATTTTAAAAATTTATTAATTTAATAGTTTGAGTAATCTCAAACTAAATTATTGAAAATTAAGGAAAAAAAGCTTAATATCTTTTTGGAGGCTTTCGGTATTTTATTCGATCATCGATTGTGATTTCATTGAAATTTTCGACAACATCATTTAAATCATTTTCTCTATTCGTTTTAAAGCGATCAATCTTTCGAATCGGACTCTTTTTCTCCGGATCAGAAAAAGAAAACAAATTTTCTTCTTCTTCAACTTCGTACTCACGCTCTCTAACTACTTCTTTTTTTATCACACCATTTTTCTTTTTTCTATTCAATTCCGAATCATGGATAGGTTCTTTTCTTCTACGGTGTCTTTCTCGATCATGGTCCTGATGATAATCATAGCGATCAAGCCGGTCGTAAATCGAATCATCTGAACTCTGACGACTGTAGACAGGTTTATCCGGTACCAAAATTTCTTCATACTCATCCAAAATTTCACATCTATCCGAGTTGTACCAATCAAACGGTGGGCGGTAGTACACCAAAGTCCTAGTCGACTTTCGGTCTACAAAATTATCACCCAATAATGGGTTGAAATAAGACTTTCCTCTATTACTCCTGCGTCTTGTGCGATCTTGTCTTTCCATTTCTTCAGAAGATTCTCTGATAGGATTTCTTGACTTTGGTTGCTCCTCGTTTAGAAACCGACGAGTTGACCTATCAGCCTCAGGTACACGAGCTTCCTTAATAACTTGAACCGGTATTCTGATCACGTCATTTATTCCTTGATTTTCAGAGTCATTGATTCGAACTTTTTTTGGTTTTTTAAAATTCTTGCCATACTTGTACATTTTCTAAAAAAAAATTAAATTAAAACTGACTCTAATCATCAAAGCTAATGAGAAAAATAATTTCTTAGAAGATGATGACTCGTTTCACAGTGACCAAGCAAAAAAGATTGTAGAAACCTAAATTTTTTGTATAGGAAATAAAAAATTTTAGTAAAATGTTTGAATTCTTTTTTTGTTTTTATAATTTTAATTAAACAAAATTGTTGATGTTCTTTAGTTACAAGAATCTGTAATTGTTCACTTAATTTGTATTGAAGTAAATACATTAGTTAGAATTCATTTATTTTTAACGCTTCATTTAATTTAATTTTGATTCAAATTACTCTGAGGACCAGCAACACAATTTTTTGTGCAAACTTAATTAATTTTATTTAATGATTGGAATTTTGATAGGTTTCAAAAAGATCCGAAAAGCGCGGAGAATATTCAAATTTGACTCATATTTATTTTTAGATTATTTTATTTAAGGATTTAAAAAAGCGAAATTCTTGAAAATTTTAAAATAATTTAAAAAAAAGAATTAAAAAAACGAAATATTTTCAATTTTCTAAATTAATTAAGATCAGAATTCACCTAATTTTACAAAGTATATAAATAAATCAATTTTAATTATCCCATTTTTACTTTTTCGTCTTTAATAAAAACCAAAAATAATTGAACAAAAAAAAATTTAATTCTAATGAGCCAAAATAATTTTTCAAATCGTTTATAATTGTCTTGACATTCTTTTAATTCTATTTTTAAGTTCATTACTTAAACCTTTGATACTTGTCTTTTATCAATTTGATTATTCATTTTATCTTTTAAATTTTAATCTAAACGTAAAGTTAAATACAAAAACATGATTAAAGAAATACACTTCACTCGTTGGGACACTAAGATGTTTAAGATCGTATACAAAACCCTCGTTCCACCACTCGAAAAAAAAATTAGAGACACAAATATTACAAAAAGTAATGTATAGCCACAGAAAGTGGCCCAAAACTAAAAAATAAATTTTACAATGAACGATTTAAAGGAGTCCCGGTTAATGCCGAATCAGATCCACTTGGTGCAGTAAATGACTCGAAGCAAAAACTACACGGACAATTTTTTAGAAATTTTACTCCAAGAAATAAGTTTCTCTCCAATTGCCTAGTGCCAATGTTGAACAGGTTGCCTGATGAGACGAAAAATTCCAAAACATGCTAAACAATTCAAGATTGAATTTGACAACTACAAAGTCAAGAAGCCAAACCAAAGTCCTTGATAGATCATCTGCTATAAAAGTACGGCGAGCCGTTGCGGATTAATTGTATTTTTAATAATAAAAATAGAAGATATAATATTTTAATTTTATTTTTAAGTTCAATGATAAATAAAAAAAAATTTATTTGATAATACTAATATTTATACTGGTATAAATAGTTTTTAATTAAGTTTTTAATTTTGTTTTTAAAACTATTAATATCTTTTGAATTTACAATATATTTTAGTTGACGGTTCCAAAATTTTGACACTCTGTTTATAAAAAAGTTGTAATCATGAAGCTTTAAACTATTAAGCTTTAAATTAAACTTTTTTTCAATGTAGCTTTCGGTGTAATATTTTTTTCATGAATCGAAATTTTTTTGAAAGATTAAATCAAATACTAAAACAAATTAAATGCCTATTGTAAGACGATTTACCATGTTTTCAATTATTTTTTAAATTTCTGTGTCCGCCAATTTTTTTTCTATAGATGACCAACGCTGAAAACTTAATTGGTGAGAATTAGAGTATTAGTAAGATTTAGATGACAAAAAATTCTTTATGATAATTTCATTATGCTATAATGCAAATAAAATTAATTTATAAAGTCATATTTAAAAAATTATAAAATTATTAATTTTTTTTCTGTAGCTCGGTACAGAATAAAAAATAAATTTTAAATTTTAATTCTTCTTTAATGTCTTATTGATCTGATCTTATTAAATAACAAAAAAAATGCTAAAAATATTAATGTGAACAATCAATACTTTAGCGTAATCAATTATTCCTATTTGGTTAACAACTTAAGTCATAAAATACATCATGTATATTACATCATGGACAATTTGTCAAAAGAGATGATATAAATGGGAAGTGCTATGAACCAGAGTTGGTCAAAAGTCAAAGTCGAGTCTGGACTTATACTTTAAGTTTTAAAACTTTGGCTCTAAATTTTATTAGGTTTTTTCGTTTATTTTTAATTGATTTCAAGAAATTAATTGATTTCAATTTAAATTATGTTCATTACCAATAAAAACAATTTTTTAATATTATTTATTTTTATCAAAATTCTGGTCAAATTACGTAGCATTAGTGTATAAAACAGATATTTTTTGATTTGATTTAAGTTTTATTTTTAATTCTTTGTTTAACATTCTTTTAGTTTAATAAATTATGTTTGGTGAATTTATTGTTATCTTCATTCTAATTTAAGTACATTTTTTTCACTTAACGTTAGAAAAAGATAAAAATAAAATATCAAAGTTTATTTTTGTTAAGCATAATTAATAAAAAATCAAGATTTTTTCTAACAAAAATCCAAAAAACCATCTAGAAAACTACCTTATGTTTAATTTTAAAATCTAAGATTTATAATATTATATTCAAAATTATGAAATAAAAATTTAATCAATTTTTTGGTTTTTTTTTAATTTTTTTTAAATAATTCATTTCAAAACATTTTTTAGCCAACCAAAAAAGTTACTTTTTTTTGTTATTGAGATAAACCACTAAATAAATCTTTTTTTTTTTTGCATTCTGGAAAAAATTCAATTATAATTATAACGTAAATTATAATAAATTACGCTTATTTGGTTGAAATTAAATTAAGATTTAAGAAAAGAATTGCTTCGATTGTCATTTGAGCGAACACCGACATAACGCACTCTTTTCTTTTTCATGTCATAATAATCTTGATTCCACAATTTGTTAAACTAAATAAATAATTTATTTCAAATATTCCAAATTTTTGCTTACATAATTTTAGAATTCCGTTGCCAAAAAAATAAAAATTATAAAATAGATGCACATTTTTTAGCACATTTCTCAATCAATATTTTGCTCATAAATTTGAAGTTAGCTCTGACTATTAATTATTAGTCATACCACTCTTCTTTTAAAAACAAATTATAATATTCTATTTTCAGGATTTAAAAAAAAATTAAACAAAATTTTTCTAATACTGTGTGGGTAACACCAGAGTTTGTATGATTCATCAGAGCCAAATCTTAATATAAAAATAAACAAAACTTTTTTATTTCTAAATCAAAATTTAAAAATTAATTTTTAATTGAATTTTTTAAATCTAAATTTTTTTTTTAAATTTAGGACGCTAAAAAAAAAACCAAGTTTTATTTTTTTATTTTCAGATATGGAACTAAGTTCTCAGTCACTTGTAGATAAACTTTATTCTCTAAAGAAAGAAGCATTTTCACATTTGGACCAAGCATTGTCATTCGACACTAACGAGTCCAGTTCAAACGCCCAAAAAATCGACCAGTCCATCTTATTGTATGAAAAAAGCCTTAATTATATAGACAGAGCACTAGCTTTCTACACTGATAACAAATCTGTCCTGGTAACAAATGACAATGCTGTCACTGTCCATTCTCATTTGACATCGATTCGCAGCCAAACTATGGAAAGACTGAACAAACTCAAAACAAGTCGGGTAAACGATGCCAACCAGGGTTCGGTGTTGAATTGGGAATTTTTGGCTGCAGGCGACCAAATTTTGACAGATGATTTTCTAATAATTGATGAAATAGATGATAACTATGAACTGAAAGAAAAAGAGGCTGCTAAAAATTTACCTGATGAAAAGTTTAAAGACTTTGCCAAAGCTAAAGAATTCTTGCGGCTCGACGACGGGGTACAGTTATTCTATATTGCCACTGACGGCTCTGTTTCTACACCTTCCTATCCAACCAATTTGAGCCTGTATCTTTTTGACGAAGCGCAGCAAAGCGAACAAAACATAGTCGGGTTTATTCGGGTAGGTGATTGGATCTATCCATTGATACCAAATGAGTCGCCAGGTATGAAAACCAATTTCAATGCATACATTTTTCCCAACAACGATGGTAGCTCTAAAGAGCCAAAATTTTCTTTTGTTGGCATCACTTTTTCCGACGAGATCAGTGGTCAACAACGACAGCTATTCGAAGATGTGTTGACCAATATGAGTTCGCTGATTTATCAGGATCAATTTTCGGAGAGCGGTGCCAAGCAGCCGCCAGCTTCTGTTGACAGAGTTGAAGAGAAAAGAGAGGACAAAAAATTGCCAGAAGAAGAACTGAATATTCAAAAATCATGGTCGGCAGAGAGAATAGCCCAGAGTATGGTCAACGGAGCGCAGTATTTGTCAAGTGGATTGGCATCATCAACTGAGTATGCAACAAAATATTTGAAAACTGGTGGAGAAAAAATCAAAAGTAACATAGAACCGAGGGCTGACCCGGTTTCAGTTGATCCAAAAGTTAAAAAAATTGTCGAGAATGTTAGATACGGAACTCATGCCACAGTCAGAGTGAGCTCTTTTTTGCTCAATAAATTGTCGAGCATTGCCACTTCAGCAGCTAAAACAGTCGCACCACACATCAAAAATGGCTCTACTGCGCTTCTGAACAAGGCTGGTATTGGCGGAAGCAAAGATCAATCAAATAATTATGTCGAGAATGTGTGCACTGTTGCACATGGTTCTTTGCAAAGTTTTGGCATTGTTTACGATTCTTTGGAAAATGCAGCCAAAACGCTGGCCAAAAATATGAGCGAACAAACTGTTGATGTGGTTGATCACAAGTAAGTTTTTTTTTGTTTTTTTGGGGTCTAGTTGGTAAGACGGTTAGTCTTTTTAGGAACAAGTCTTGTTCTCGGGTTTTGTGAACTATTAGTTCACTTAATCTAAAATTTTTTCACCTAATTTGAAAAAAGTTAAAGGTAATATTAAAAAAAATAAGTAATAGTAATATCTATTGGAGGAGTAATATCTATTTGGTTAAAGGAAGAAACTGAGTTTAAGCAAACTAATTCATTTGATAAATACTGTGCACACATTTTTGTATTAATATAATATTTAATAATATACAATTTTTTATTTTTAGTCTTTATAATTCACCAAATACCGAACTTCCTTTTGAAGTTTTCCTGGATATCTAAAAGAGATGTGGAGAAGGGTCTGATCTTGGTGCAGTTGAAGCTCATTTTTCATATGATTTAAGTTAAGTTTTCGAATTTGCTCAGGTCTTCAAAACAAGAATTAAGTTTTCTTACTAATATCAATTTGCTAAAGTGCAGGAAATTCAAAACTTCCGTGCTAGCTAAATTTCTAATTTTTGACTTCATATTCGTAATCTACGACCTTTAAAACCCTAAATTTGATTTTTTTTTTGGGGGGGGTCTAAAAAAAAAATTTGTACCCAGGGGTCTAAAAACAGTCGACCGAATATCGAGTTGTTGGCCTTTGAGACCCTAAATCTATATGATAGAACATATATATATAGACAAGTTATATCATTTCTGAATGAGCATAAAATTTTCTAAAAACTCGATTGTTTTAAAATAAAAAAAAGAAGGTGTGCCGATTTTTATAGCTTAAAAATATCAAAAAAATGCACTTTTTTCCATTTAAATCGAATCTCGTCCCAGGGGTCACTTTTAACCACTTTTTTTTTTACATAATATAAAACTAGACAAAATTTGGAACAAATCTATGGTTTTACTTTTTTCATTTATTTCTTTATTTTTTGCATATAAAGCAACCAAATCAGGTGATAAATTGTTTATTTTGAATATTTTAATCGTTTAATGGATTATGAATTTGACTATCCTAAAAACTAATACTTATCAATTAAAAATTATCTAAAATGCCAAGAAAATCTAATCATCACCTATCTAGAGTAAATAATCTTGGATTAATTGCTAAAACTGTTAGGTACGAGGACGAATATCAGATGGAAGTAGATCATGAAAATGATATAAATAATAATCAACATCATGATATTTCTTACTCATCAAAGTCATCAGAATCAGAATTAATCCAAGATTATTTATTCTAGATAGGTGATGATTAGATTTTCTTGGCATTTTAGATAATTTTTAGCTAGCACGGAAGTTTTGAATTTCCTGCACTTTAAATGAAAAAATCTCAAAAAATATTGCTAATACTACTCAAAAAAGAGTTCCTCTGAAATCTTAGACATTTTTTGTTCACCTAATCCTATTTTGGTTCATCTTTTGGTGAACAAAAATATTAGCTCAACTCAAAAAACCTACTACTTCACAAAACCTACTAGACACCTTTTTTATATAAAAGAAAGTTAAAATAGTAAAATTTATTGTTTTCAATTTTTTAAAATTTACTATTTTAATTTGATAGTTAAAATTTGTAAAGTAGATCAATTAATAGGATTTATTTGTTTCTGAATTACTGATCAATAGTCTTTAAATATTTTTTTATTAAATATTTTTGACAATTAAAATTGTTTATTAAAAATCAATTTCAAGCCTTTTAAATACTTTATTTAGACCTAATAGAAAAACAAAGAGCCAAATAGAAAATCAACGAGATTATTGGAAATTTCGATTAAAAAATTTTGATACAATTATTGAAATTTTCATTTGTTTAAATTATATTTTGGGGCAGCGAAATTATGTACAAATCGAATAATTTAAAATAAAATATTTCATTTTATGTGTAAATTAAACTAAATGATAAAAATAATTTTAAAAAAATTTGCAAAATATTGTAAAAAATATAAAAATTAAAATTAACATAATATGAGAAAAAAAACAAGTATATTTAATTATCTTTTATTTATTTTTTAATTATTATCATTATTAATTGTTTTTTTTTGGACGACCTATTGCTTTTTTTAATGGTTGTACAACATCGTCTTCTTGTAAAACTGTCTTTGGACATCCCCTATTTTTTTTGCTGGTCGATTATCAGTACTTGCCAATACAGTATTTACTTGAAACTCAAGCGGTATATTTGTAATTGTAGTTGATTTTCTATCTTTTGAATATTTTCAATAGGTAATTGATGGAAATTAATTTTTATGATTGATTTTCGATTATATCAACTTTCTATATATTATTTTATATTCGAGTATAATAAGTTTCATATGTGTTAATGATTTAAGTTCATTATGTGAGATTGTTAAATTAATTAAATTTCTTATCAAAAATTTTAAAAATAATAACATGCCCCTTTCTTTTTTAGAGGATAATGGCGGGGCGCTCATCTCCTTTTCCAGTACCTTTTTGAGCAAAGGCTCCGAACTGACACAGAGTTTACTGCATCGAGTTGATCATCTGCACCGCTATTATTATCCAGTCGAAACCAGAAACCAATCTGGTGCTAATTATTTTTATTTGGTTCAAAGGAAATTAATTCTGGTTTTAAGATTAATATTTTTATTCTTTTTTTGTATTAAAAATAATTAACTTTTGGTTCTATATAATTATTTTTTGGTACTAATATAAATATAAAAAAATTTTTTTCAAAAAAGTGACTCAAATAGAAGAAATTTATCCATTTTTTTCTTTTATTAGAAATAAGAAAATGCATGTTTTACTTGATAAATGACTGATGAATTTTCTTTAAATCGAGACACAATTTTTTCAGAAAAACAACTCAAATAAAGAGAAATTTTTGACTCAAATACAAGCAAATTTCTTCTATTTGTGTTTACTTCTATTCGATGAAATACGGTAAGTTAAAATTTCAATACAAAAATATGTTTTACCATTAACATTTGTTACGTAAGATTTTTTAAAGAGTTATTAAATATTTACAATTAAGCTAAGTGTAAATTCTTACTAAAAAAATATGGTTTTGTATTAGATTTTAAACTTTAAAAATAATATTTGTTTATAATTATTTTTTGTTAGTTTTTGGTATGACTTTATAAGGCTTCATGGTACAGTTCTTTTATAAAAGGTCCAGAATTGGCTAAATTAATATTAGTCGGTAAGGATATGTAATTTTACCAAAAATTATGTAAGCTAACATTAAAATACATTACTATTAGTAAAATCGTTCCAAAATACTTGCTGCCAAAAAAATGAAATTTTTGGTCATCAAAGTAAAGTTATTTAAAAAGATCTAGAATCTAGAAAAAATTTTTAAAAAATAATTTTGATTATTTAATCAATTTTTATAATTAATGAATATTTATTACTGATTAGACTTTTTTTCTATTCAGATGCTCAAGCATAATATCAAACGATTTGTGAGAAAATCTGGTTACAAAAACAAAGTCTTTTAAAATTTTTTTTATTTTAAGTCTATTTGAATAACTTTGAATTATACTTTGATGAGTTATATTTTCATAAAAAAATGCTACCAAATTTTACCAAAAATTGTATAATTTTACGTAGAAAAAGGTAAGGTAGTTTAAATCAGAAAAGGTAAGGAATGTTGAAATTTTTTATTTTTTCATAATAAAATAAGCTTACTATAAGCTCATGCATTTTGTACACTTTCTTATTCCAGAATTCTCAAATAATCTGCATGATAATTTTTTTTAATTTTAATGTATGCATTTTTTTATAATTTTCTGCACAGACCGGAATTTAGTAGAATTGAAAGTATCATCTATTTAGGCAATTTTCAGAGAAAATTTTAGACTTCTAGAAAAAAAATTACTGAGTTCTTTTATTTTTGTTCTAAAATTCAAAATGTCAAAAAAATTATAATTTTAGAAAAGAAAAATCGATTTAAATGAAAAATTAACTCGTAAAATTATTGATATTGATAATCTTGTTTTGGGAATGCATCCTTTAAGTTTATTAAAATTAATAATTAAAATTTTAGATTATAAAAGGTTTTATAAAAGCCAAAATCAGAATTTGTAATAGATTTTTTTAGTTCAAGTAAAAAATTGATTTGCATCAAATAATTTAAAGAAAAAATTTAAAGACTGAAATTTTTATTTGTTGTCTGAATAATTACTGTGCCGTAAACAAATCTCTTGATGAGTCTAAATTATTTTCCAAAATTTTTAATAATGTTTAATGAATTTATTATGGCATTCAAGCTATGGTTGACTGCTATTTTAAAAATAAATTATTTTAATAATATTAGTTTTTTCATAAAAAATTTATTTCTTTAAAAAAATTGATATCTTTTATTTAGATATGGACCTGAAGCGGCCAAAGTAACTGAGAATGGACTTTTTAGTGTTGGAAATGCGGCAACAACGGTATATAATTTTAAGAATATGAAAATAGTTCGAACTGTTGCCAAAGAAACAGCAAAGGAAACATTGTCTAGTTCGTCAAAAATAAACAAAACTTCTGAATCGTCAGAGTTGAGAAAGAACAATAATGAAAATAACAAAAAAGAAAATAAAACCGTATAGATAAAATACTTTTTTTAAATTTGCAAATTTATTTTTAGTCAACTTTTAATAAAATTTTAATCTTGTACTCGTCATATCTAAATTTTCCTCAAATATTCACCAGTTAAGTGGTGAACGATTTTTTGAAAATTTCAAACATGCTCAAAAGTCCTAATACTTTGAGATCGAAATTAAATTTATTTCGCATAATTTTAATTTCTAGATATTTTTTGTCATAATTTTAAATTTTGTATAAAATTTTTTTAGATTTTCTAATCAATTTAAATGTAAAATTTAGCCCAAGTTCTGATAAACATCTAGAAGCTTTTTGTTCTTTCATTGTTTAATTTCTTTTATAATTCATAGACAAAAATTTTTTCTTACTCCAAATTTAAAAAAGCTATGCTAAAGATTTTAGGTTGCTAATACGGTAAGATTTTTTGTTAAGCTTTTAAAGGCGTGATTTATTGATAAACATGTCTAAAACTTTTTTAATTTCAACAAAAGGCAAATGTAAAATAATAAATAAATAATTTTATAATAGAATAGATAATTTTAGCTTTCAAAAAATTACTAATTTACAAACAAAATGAGCTACACAAATTCAGATCGCTACTATCGAGATCGAAGGTCTTCCTCCTGTTCTTTGAAGTAAATTCTATCTTCTTAAATTGGGCCAGTTTAATTTTTTGTGATCAAAGAAGCGAAGATAGTGATTTGGAAATGGATGATGGTAGTTTCACAAATAGCAGTTCGGGCTTTTCCAGAATGAACTCGACATATTCGTCGTCGACTTATTCACTAAACGACAAGAGGCGATCAAGAAATCAAAACGAAAAAAAACGACGTGATCAGTTTAATTTATTAATTCAAGAGCTAGGAAATTTGTTAAATCATCCAAGAAAAATAGATAAAGCCACCGTTCTAAATGAAACATTATTCTTTTTTCGAAACTATAATGGTAAAATGAAATAAAATAAAAAAATTTTTTTTATATGAATTTCTTTTAATCTCGTATAGAAAAGCCTCTTTATAATAAAGAAATCGACTTTAAATTTAAGCCATTTTTTCTTCAGAACGATGAGTTTATGAGGTTCATGATTGAGGTAAAAAAAGCTTATAAGAAAATTTCATTATTTTATTTTAATTTTAGTTTCAAAATGCTTTTTGCTTGGTGTTCGATCTAAATGGCGACATAAAGTATGTATCGGACGACATCATTCATTTAATGGGATATTTTCCGGTAAGAAAAACTATTTCTAACTATTTTTATGCAATTAAAATTTTTAGTTAAGATTTAGTTAATTTGATAGGAAAAATTACTTTATTTTTATTGAAAATAATGTGTTCTTAATTAAAACTGTATTCTTTTATATGTTTTAAACTGTTTTTTTTAAAGAGAGCAATGTTTTTTTAGCTTTTATTTTATTTACAAAAAAATATTGTAAATTAGCAAACTGTTCATTAATTAAAAATTAGAAAAGATACTTCAATCGCAAAAATTGAAGAAGTGAATTCCAATAAAAATTCGAATTCAAAATGTATCTTAAGAAATTTCTTATTTTTGACTTCACTGATGCTTCAATCATTTTAATAATCCTAAAATTAATTAAAATCAACAAATTTCCAAACAATTTAATTATTTTTAAATGCTAAAATTTTAAAGCAAACTTTATAGAAAAATGATTTAGTTTAAGTTAACGTAAGAACATTAGCTAAATCTGATTTTTTAGGGTCTCGTTTAAAGCGTTGGTCAAAAAGGAAAAATATTCAAAAGTTTAAGTCTAAGTCTGAGTGGATTTTTGATCAATCAGTTAGTTATTTTTTTTTTTAACTTGTAAATAAAAAACATGAAAAAATTTCGAAATTTTACGTAAAATTGTAAATCTAAATTGGTACGATTTCTTTTAAATTTTAACTGATTAATTATCAGTGATAATTTATTTCAAAAAAGATTAATGTTCAGAAAGTCAAGTTTGGAAAATCTTTGGTTAAAAAGTTAAAAAAAAATTTCAGCAAATGGATTTTAAAAAAAATTGAACTTAATTTATGAATTTTTAGTTGTGGAAAAAATTTAAAATATTTGAATTTAGGACAGAAAATTTGGCTTTAAAAAGCAAAAAATAAAAAAAGTCTTACTATTTCTTATTATAGAAAATTATATTTTCAGTAGATTCTTTGATAATTGGCGAATGTATATTTTAGCAGTATTTTTTTGATTTTAAAAAATTTCTATTTAGACTAGGATTTTAATTTAATTTTTGATCAAAAAATTTTTCAACTTAACTATCTAAAAATTTTTATTTTTCAACTAAATTCTTATTTAAGATTTTTTTTAAAATAAAACAATTTTATCTATTAGAAATTATTGAAAAAAAAATTTTTTTCTGAATGTGAGTTATTGATTTAAAATTTTGAATCACTCCTACTCATATTTTGATGATTTTGAGTATGTTTGTATAGCAATCACACTTATACTCAAAATCACTATTTTTTGTTTTAGTAAGTATCGTTTAAACCAAATTTTTTAGACGATTCACTTTACTTAGATTTCTTATAAAATGATCAATTTTGTATCTCAAAGCTGCACCTTTTCAACAATTCAAGTCTCACTTAAAAATCCAAATAAATTAGCTTACATTGACTCAATAAAATCAATCATTACGAAAAAAATTTAATTTTTTGCATTATTTTTTTAATTTTGAATTATTTTGAATGTATTTTTTGTTTAAGTTTAAAGTCAAATAATAGTCGTGACTAAACTTTGAAAAGTGATAACATCACTTTTTTCACTTTTTGGCCGTGAAAAATTTTTTCTTTGAAATTTTTAATTGTTTAATTTAGTTTTAGTTTAAAGTTTTTATTTATTAAATTTTTAAAATCTAATTGCGCAATTATTTTAAAAAATTAAATTAATTTTTTTAAAGAAAAATATGCAAAACTGCTCAATATTTGAATTCATAGATGAAAATAGTGTTAAACAATTAAAAAACTATCTAAAAAGAAAGTTCAATCCAATGGGTAAGTTTTTAATTTTGTCGACGCCAAATATCTTTTTAAAAAACTTTATCTTTAAGATCATATAAGTTTGGAATGTAAATTCAAAAAGATAAATAATGGAAACAACAGTTATGAGCCGATTAAAATTAAAGGTTTTTTCAAATGTACACCGAATTCTGGTAAATTTTTAAGAAAATTTAATCTAATATCAAACTTATCAATTATTTAATCAAGTTGATTCAATAGGCCACTTTAATACAATTGCTAAACTCGACTGCTTCATGTCTATTGGTGAACTTTATCCAAGCGATAATAACAAAAGAGAATTTCGAAGCGAATTTTCCATGGATTTAAAATATACCAGTTTGGATTCTAAGTATTTTTTTGTTCCAAATTATTACTAGATTTTAAATAATTTTTTATGAAAAGAGCTACCGAAATTATTGGCTATAGTCCGATAGAAATAATAGGAACATGTAGCTATGATTATTGTCATTTGGATGATTTGGAAAAATTAATAGACTGTCATAAAAAACTTCTTCAGAACGGTGCAGTGCCTTTGATCGCCTATAGGTTTCGCACCAAAGGACAGCAATGGCTATGGATTCAGTCAAGATTTCAAATATTGTATCATCAGACAGCAATGAAGCCATATGCTATTATGGCTTATAACCACGTCATTAGCCTCAATGAAGTGGTTGAATCAAAAGATTTACTTGATGTGTCCAGTTTTAGTGAATCGCTCGAAAATACCAAGTTTTCGGAAACATTAACAGTAGATACTAAGGTTGAAATGACAAATAGTCAAATGCCTATTCAAAATGATCAAAATTCTGATTTAACTGAGTCAAATCAAGCAAGTGGATCTAATTTATTGATGTCTGCTTCTAACAATAAAACTTCTATAAAACAAGAAAAGCATATAGATGAAAGTCTTGGTGTAATTAAATTTTTTTGAAAATTAAATTTTTTAATCTATTTATTTTTTAACTAGTCTATATTTTTGCGTAGTTTCAATGATATTGAATATAGAAATTACGTTTTGAGTCAATTCAAGCTCAAGAAGCAAAAAATCGAAAGCACAATAAAAAAACACCAAGAAGAACTTAAAATCCTCGAGGAAACAATGGATAATATTAGAGACGGTAAATCTTGAGATTTTGAAAATTAATTTTGTCTATGATTTCCAAAAAATCAAATTTTTGTGCTTAATTATAACAATTCAAGTCTTTAAGCTTACTCAAATTTTGAAGTTTAAGTGGTTATCTTTGGAACTTTACTCAAGAATTTAAAAGCTTTTTAATATAAATTATTTTTACAACAAAAAATTCTTCTTAAAATTATATTTTTTTAAAATACCCCTTGGTTAATATTTATTTATTTATTTATTGATTGAATTAACCTCCATTAGGAGAAGTAAAAGTATAAAAATTTTAATTATACAACAAAAAAAAAAAATTAATAAAATAAAATTTACAAATATATTTTTTTTATTAGAATTTTAATCAAGCTATGGGCTAACTTTAGTGAGATTTATTAAGATTTTTCTATAATTACTTAGGTTATAGTTATGTAAACATTGTTTTATTGAATCAACAATTCCATCTTTGGGGTTTAAAGTGTCTCTTAGTTTTTCTTTGTAAAACTTTGTTTTCTTTAAAATTTCTTCTATTTTCTTTCCAAAATAGGATTCTAATAAATCAATACAACCTAAAATAATCTGCTAAAGGTATTGTGAAATTTAAATACAAATGTAATAAAAATTCTTCTTTTTTTAATAAATTAAAATTAAAGATAATATTTTAAAAATGCTGCAACATATTGCTACATAATTTGCTGTCCCTTTTTTAATAAGATTTTTGGCAAAAAATCTTATTCTTAATGTTGCAGTATTTTTTGTTACAGTATTATTTGCAGTACATTTTATAATCTTAAATTTTAATTTATCAAAGAAGGAGGAATTTTTGTACAATCTCTATTTGAATGTCACAAATTCACAATAGCCCGGCTAAACACAAATTTGAGTTGAAAAAATAAAAATTTGTCACTATGTACTCAAAGATTCTTTAGATTTATTCTATGCAAATGTCCTGAGTAAAAGTTTATAAATCCCAAATCACTAAAATAGCATAAAATGTTTGGCTATGGCTTATTTTTCATCTTCACCAAGAAAAGTTGTTTTTCGTAAAAGCTTCCATCATAAAATTATTTTTGGAAGACAAAAAAATATAATTTTCTTTTCGAAATTTTAAAGCACTTTTAGCTTTTTTGCAATTTTTGTAAATTTTATATTTTTAACTTGATGATAGCTAATTTTTATTATTTTTTAATAATAATATAAAAATTTTCTCGAAGTTAATTCCAAACAGCGAAGTTTTCTTTTTATTTAGATTTCTTTAATCTATTAAAATGTTTGAATCCTTTATAAGAAATTTTTTCATTTTAAGAGAAAAAGCTCGCAAGCTGGGTTCTGGAATTTCAGCGTCAGGAATACAACTCAAATTTATACAAAAATAATCACAACTTTAATCAGAGTAAAAATGAAAAATCAAGTTCAACATCACACGGCTCTTTACAAGCTGATCAGCAGAATACTCAAGTTCAGAATAATAATCAATCGTCACAACAAGGCAATTACCACTTATCTAGCAATAAGCCAGTAATGGTTCCACAAAATCAGTATGACTCGGCTAATCAGTCGCAATATTCAAATAAAAATAAAAATGGTCCTTTAATGTCCCAAAAACAAATGTCTGAGGAACCAAATTTTCCAAAAAATGAATATCAGCAGAATTATGACAATAACAACAATTTACGAATGAACAAAACCCAGAAGAGATCTTACAGTTCGTCACCGGCACCTCCATGTAATAGAAACAATTTTAATGAAGAGGCCGAATTAGTCGGCCAGCTGATAAATATTAGAAAAGTGTTGCCAAGATCTAGCTTTCCAAATGAGATCAATAATGACCTAAAGAACACTACTCAAAAAAATTCCTTATCTTCTGTCAATCTTCAATCGATGGATATGGATGATCTAAACCCGGAAATGATTGACAAACTTTTAAATAACTACAATTTTGAATCGTTTCAAAATTAATAATAATAATTAATAATAATAACGAAAAAAGCGCTTTTTAATTATTTATTTTTCTAAAATTATATCTAAATGTTTAATTAAACGTATCCGTTAAGTGTTATTGAAGCAATAAAATTTGTTGTTTAAGATGTAAATAATCAATTTTTCAAGTTTGTATTTAATTTAGAATAAATATCAAAAAATATCAAAATTTTTATTTTTAATTTATTTTCAAATTTTATGGTTTTAAAGCTCTTTTTAGGAGTATTAGTAGTAATTAAATATGCGATGACAAGATAAATTTCGACTGGCGATCTAATAGAGAGCTGTTCATCCATCAATCAAAACCTGTTTATAACTATCGATTGGAAGTAAAGAGTTCCAAAAAATTTGATTCTTATTTTAAATTTGACTAATTTGATGTTTAGCCATTTTTGTGAGATTTTTTAAAATTGTGATCACTTAAAATGATTTTGAATAATTTCAAATTTTCCATTAGCTTCAAATTTATCCACATTTAAAAATAAAAAAATTTTATTCCGAGTTTTTAAAGACAACTTAAAATCAAAATTGAAATCACAATCTTTCTAATGTGAATAAAAAATTCATCTTGTATAAATTCTTGTTGGTTATCTAAATACATTTTCCTAATAAACTAGAAATAGTATTTTTAATATCTTCAAAAATAATTTTTTTGCAAACTTGTAAAATTCCAAATTTATCCTCGTTTTTAAAATAAAAACATAAAATTATGTAATGTTAGTTTTATTTGTGACCTTCTTCTCTTTTTTTAAGTTTTAGTATCCTCTTTAAATGATTTTTTCTACCTCGTCCTGCTTAATTAATGCAAAGCACTTAAGCAGCTCCTGTTCTTACATAGCCAGCTTTCTAATTCAGCTTTAAAAGAATTAAAATTCACTGTACTCATCAAAGTTTTTGGTAGGCGACTCCACGTACTAAAGACATTTAAGGATAATTTATGTCGCTTTTAGTTTTTGTTTTCCTCTTTTTTAATTTGCGATTATGTCCTCTTAAAATAATGATAATGTATGATCTCATCATTGTTAAAAAAACCCACAATTCTTGTCTAAATCTTTTCCAATTTTGTTACTCTCGATCAAATCTATTCTAACCCTGTAGATCTGCTTTTTAAATCTCTTCAGTCTTCTAACTAAGACAAAAAATAGAATTAATCTTTTTATTAATAAAATACTGACTATATAAATAATAAAAGCAATCAATTATTTTTGATTTTTTCTTAGTATTTAATTTTAATGTTATTTATTCTTAAATTAAGCTAAAGATCGATATAGAAAATTTTCAAGAGAAGGTTAAAGTGAGACAAATTTTTAATTGTTTTAAAATTTTTAGTAGTAGAAAAAATCAATAAATTATATAATTATGAAGAAATTTTGTTAAATCTAGATTTTTTTCAAGTCAAGAAGAGAAATCTAAAAATAAATTTTAAAAAAATTTGCTATGTTACAGAAAAAATTCCTCTCAACTACACCTTCTCAATAGAAAGCATAATAAAAAATTGAATTTAAAAAAGAATTGGAAAAAAAATTTATATCAAAAAAGTTAGGATTAGGGTATCCATTAGTTTTTGATAAATAATAAATTTAAATTGTCGATTAAAGCGGACCCAATTTTTTTCTAAAAAAATATTAATCAGATAAAATTTTGTTGTTACAATGGAGATGTGGGCAATTTAAATAAAAAAGATCATAAGGGACTTTGAAAGAAAGATCGCTACTATTTTTAGTTTATTGTAAAATAAAAAAAACATGTCATTATTTGGTTAAATAATATATGAATGATATATAATTGAACAACTGGTTACATATTGTAATAAATACTCTGAAACAACTAAGACCTAGTCGACTTAACGTTTATACGTAAGTTGTAGCAGACCTATTGATTTCTTTTATAATCTGCAAATTTCCTCAGAACAAATTATATTTTATTCCTTTTTTGATGAATTTTAAAACTTTGAACTCTGTTTAGAAAAATGAATTAAAAAAATTGTATTAAAACTGAATTTGAGACTAAATCCTTTTAAATAAAATATAATAATTTTTTGACTAAAAATAAAATTCTTAGTAAAATTCTAGATTTACGAATTTTTTTTACTAAATCGGGCTCAATATTTACTTTGATTGTACATTAAATTATCTTCATTCCTTTTCTATTCTGAATTAAAAATCAAAATATTTTAGATTTTAAGCTGTTGATACTAATTTTAATTTCTTGTTTAATTGAATTTTATTATTTATTTTTAATTTAAATTATCATGTGTAATAAAAAAAATATCTATTATATAAATTATATAAATAAATTTCTAAACACAATATTTTTAGTTATTTTTACCACTTTCATCAAGGAAGCTAAATTGCTTTAGAGTTCATATTTATCATGAGTACCGAAGTGGTATTAGCAAAAAAAAAAATCGAAAGAATAAGCTAATTAGAATATATTTAACTTCAAAGTACATCAATAAAAAAGCTAAGTGATAAAGTAAACGCCACAAAAATCGATAGATAATAAATAAAATACTAATAAATAATTTTTTTTTTAATTTAAAAAGCTCATAAAATAATCATCCAAAATAAAAACTTTATTTATTTATTATATTTACGTGAGCATTAAAGTGTTTAAAAAATTTGCCTTTGGGAAAAACTAAAATATTTTAATTATACTTTCAAATAAAAACAAATTAACTTTATTTAATTTCAAAAGTCAAATTCAAAATTATTTTTGATTTAAAGACTCACATCTTTTTTAATTTTGACTCTTTTTTATTATAAATCGATAATTCATAATTTAAATACCTAGTTAAATGTTTTCAATGGGTTTATCTTCTTTCTTTTTTTTAATTGTTTTTTTAAATAAAATATATTATTACTTATATGAAATTTTTGAAGTTCAAGAAGAGATAAAACATTTTATCTTTTAATTGGTACATTTTTAACCGTTTTATCAAAATAAATTATTATTTAGAACTAAGAAAGAGCAGATCTTAATATTTTATCTTCAGTCACATCTGGACATTTTAAAATTCTAAAGTAAAATTAGATTAGTCTTGAATTTTATGCTCAAATTTTAAAATCTAATCAAATCATGTGACAAAATTATAAAATCTTTTATATTTAAATTAGCCAAAAATTATTAAAATATTTTAAAATCATATTTTTATAATTAGATTCCTAATTGAAAAATGCAAAAAATATTGGTCATTTATTTACTGGTTTGCATGTCTTTTCATCGAAGCGAATGTAAATTCAATGTGAACAAGATCTTGAACAAATATGAAGATACTTTTAAAATGATTGATAACAAGGATAAAAATGAAATCAAGCAAAAAAATTTGAGATTCAGCTTCTCAAATTGCGGACCGAGTAGTGATCCTATGAAGATTAACTCGTTAATTTTCGAGCCCGATCCACTTCCGATTCCAGGTAATCTGACTTTATCAGTGGATGGATTTTTGGAAAAAGATCTTAACTCTCCATTGACAGTAAATTTTTTTTTTCCGAAAAATGTTTTATCTTAAATTTTACATTTCTTAAGATGACGCTAAAAATCATTAAAATAGTTGGTCCATTTAAAGTAGAGATCCCATGTATAGATAATGTGGGAAGTTGTACGTATAGCGATGTTTGTACCATGTTGCCTGAACCTGACAATTGTCCTACCTTTTTCAGAGAGCACCAAATTCCATGCACATGTCCATTTCCATCAGGAGAATACAGTATCAAAAATGTCTTGTTAGCTGTAGAAACATCACAAAAAATTCCTAACGGTGAATATAATATAATTTCAAATTTTCAAAGTAAAGAAATCGGCCATGTTGGTTGCATTCAAATCAGTTTAAAAATTGCTTGAGTTAATGCGAAATAGAAATTTTTTACAATTAAATTTTAAAATTTATTAAAAAATAAAATACTCTATTCGGACAAAAAGTTTTTTTAAAAAAATTTTTTTCATGATAAGCCAAAATTAATTTTATTGAAAAATCAAAAAAAATGAACTCATAGTTTATTTTGTGTTAATTATCTAAATTAAATAATGTAGCACTTGAGTTTTAAAGCTTTGCGCTTGAAACTCATGGCAATAATAGTCGTGACAATTTAAAAATTAATCTAAAATCTTTTATAATCTAATTTGACTTAGTGAATTTTAAAGTTTCAGATTGAACCTTTAAAGTACATTTCTTTTAAACGTTATATAAATCATTTATTAAAAAAAAATTTATCTAACATTCATTAGAAAATGTTTTTTAAAAAAAATTGTTAAAAGTGTCATCAGAAAAAAAATACGTGACGAAAAGGAGAAAAACAAAATGAAAACCCCATCGAAATCTTAAAAGAATAAAAGTGCGGAACTGTTTTGGGAAAGAGAAGCTAACCAAATAACAATCTCAAATAAAATTATAAATATTTGATTAGTCTATTAATTAAATTAGTTTTGAATTTTATATCCACTTCAGTCAAAAGAGATGATAATTTAATCTTAAAAATAGTTTGATGCTTATTCATATGAAAATATGATTGTTTTCTAATTCAATTACTTTCTGGTCTTCTAGGATTCAATCAATCCGCAAACGGAGTATAAATTAATTAAATATTTTAAGAATTTAACTTGAAATTTACCGTATTTACGTCATTAGGATGAATTCGACTGCCTCTTCTCTCATAGAGAACTCACATAAATACCTCTAAAGAACTTTTTAATTTTATCTTGTTTCCTATTCCTTTTTTTAGGTGGATTGGGGGATTTTTTTCTAATCATTGAGCTTTCTTAACCAGTTGAGACTTTGAAATCGCTGCCAAAATACCTCCTTAAGTCTGAATAAAATTACCTACACATTTAAACTCTTATTGATTCTAATTGATTTTTTTACAACTAAAGTTGAATTGACCAAAACAGATTAAGAAAATTCTTTAAACCTTTTAATTTCTCAAATAAAAAAAGGCTTTATTAATTTTTTTCCTCAAGAAATCAAGCCTTTAGACTTATTGAATAAACTGCTCAAAGTCGATTAAGATAAATATTGTAGTTTGCATGCAAAATTTTGTATGAGAATTAATAAATTTCTATTAAAATTTATTTTGGAAGTTATTTATTTTTTGGTTCTAAGTCAAATATCAAAAAGTTTATTCAAAAAAAAATCCTGTGAGATAATTCTTGTTAGAAGAGTTAGACTTGCTCCAGGGTCCTTCATAGAAAAAATAATTTCAGAGGTAATCTTTTCAAATCAATTTCGGATCTTCTGATTGTACTTTAATTTTATGTAATTTTAATTGTCCAAGTATTATTAATACTTAAGTGTTTTTTCGGTTATATTTAGCATTTAATGATAAAGATTTTTTAGATTTAAAAAAAAATAAATTTTTATCACATTTATTTTAATATAGCAGATCATTTGATCATCATGTAAATTGATACATTAAAAAAAACAAATCTATTTATCGGCGTAATAAGAATTAATAATTTTTTGGTTTATTTTTTTTAATTCGTGTGGTTAGAATTCAACGGTACGAATTTTGGCAAAATTTCACCTAAAGACATAGTTGAGACCTTTTTGAAAATTCTATTTAAAAAAAAATTAATTTTTAATTCCAAAGCTAATTAATACTTGACGTCAATTTTAAAGTTAACTGTGTCTATTTGCGAAAGAACAAACAAGCTCATTAGAATTCTATTTAAGGTCTTACGTGGGGATGCCATTTATGGGCAACCATTAGGCAATAAAACTAAGGAATCCAAGTAGCTTATCGATTACAATCTAATAAAAAAATTTTCAAGTGAGTGATCACTTGTCAAGCCGAATCTTAACATCAAAATATCTTCCTACTCAAAAGAGCAAAATTGTGTCATAGCTATTTTATTATTTCTAAACTGAAAACTATTTTTATTACTTTAGGACTTATTTTATTAATTATTAATTTTTGTTGATTTAGTTTTAAATTAAGGAGTTAAGAAAGTATCCAATCCAATCGGGTTTAAAGTAGGAGCTTAGGAACACTTTTGCTACTGCTTATGTAATCAGTGATTCGAAAGAAAGTGATAAATAATTAATTTGCTTTTTTTTCCTCTTAAAAAAATAAATATGGCTGTAGAGTCAGAAAATGATTGTGATAGTAACTTAAACAAAAGAGCAATTTTATTATTTCAATATGTATAAAAACAATCTCGAGCAAATATAAATCGATTCTCTTGTCGAAATTTTCAAAGTGGTTAAGAAAACTTAGAATTTCTTATATGATTAAAATTGACTAAAATTACTCAGTACAAATTTTACAATTTTTTGTCTCAAAAGCTTCTTTTTTTTAGAGGTTTAATTTTTTTTGGAAGTTGGGGGTTCAATCATTTTGCAAGCTTTGGGTCAGCTTTTAATTTCAAACCGACTAATTGATGGGTAAATATTTATTTGATTTGCTCAATAAAATATTTTTTTTAAATCTAGTCCACAAAATTAATTTCAAAAATTAAAAAAAAAAAAACGAATGAGACTAAATCAAATTGAAATTGCTACTAGTTTACAATATCCTGTTTAGATAACTCTATTTTGGTTAATCTTCATTTGCTGGAATTGATATGCACTTTGTGCTGGAAACCAAGCACTGGATTATTAGATTGTTAGAGAAGATTATTGCGTAATGCTATGAAATATTAAAATCTATGAGTCTTTAGGTAAATATTTTATTAAATTAGATCTTTTTCAGTTAGCGATTTAGGTATAATCAGAAGATTAAATCTATAAATCTAGTTTTTAAATTAATGAATCTAAAAAAATTCCACTTATAATTTTGCTTTTTGAAAAAAGCATTTATAAATCGAACTCTTATCACAAATTTAGATGTAATTTTTTAATTTTGAAAAAAGAAAAAGATTATTTTCTAGCTGTCTTCTAAATGTAAACCAATCTGTTTATTTGACTGTATAAGTGCAAAAGAATTTCGTCTTTTTTAAAATATTTAAATAGTTGTTCTTAAAATTTGAGCTGTTAAAAATAGAAATTAAATTACACATATCGGATAATTATAGGTTGGACATTGATATAATTAAGAATAATAATTGATCCAAATGTATTCTAATGAATGATTATTTATAGAGAAATTATATTTTTTCTAAGCAAAACAACTTTTAACTTTTTTTAATGTTCATTGATCAATTTTTTATCTTTTGTCAATAATTAGGAAATAACATTTTTTATTTCAATTAAAAACAAGTTTTTGAAGTTTTTAAGAATTAAAATACATTTTAATGGAAAAAATCCACCAAAATTTTAATTCAAATTTAAGATTAATATATTTTGGAACTTTTTCATATTCTTTTCGGACCTAATTTTTAAATAAAAATGTTTTTATCTACATTCTTTATGTAATTTTGCCAAGCAATTTATTCCAGTTTAAAAGAAAGATATAATTGAATGGCGAGTTTTTTGCCAACTGGCTTTTTAGCCTTAATAAAAAGTGAACTAAACAAATTTTTTGAATCTTCTCTTGAGTTGAAATGATTCAATTTATTTTAAAAAAAGTCTAAATGCGTAAGCATGCTTAGTTTAAATATTTTTTCACTATTTAGTAAAATTTAACAATATATTTACTTAGTGGAAATATTTTTTCCAAAAAGTTTTTACTGAATAACAAATGATCTTTTGTCTCATTTGAAAAAAGAATGATCAAAAAAGGTAATTAAATTTTGGATAGGACACAGCCGTATTCTAGTCCGGCTCCCAAAGTGAACTAAAAAATAGATAGTCTGAGTTCCCGGCATGAATTAAAAGGCTTGCATGCGGCTAGACTCCTATTTTAAACTATTCAAAATTAACTAGCCAACTGATTAATCCAGTGCTTAAAAGCAAATATTTTTATTTATTAGATATCTATGAATTAGCATAGATCTGATAAAATCTTGATATATAATTGAATTTGTACAAAATTTCAGAAGATACTAAAAGACCGCGGATATTTTTTACTTTATCCAAATTTTTAAATTCTTCATTAATTTAATCTAGCTTCCTTAAAATAATGAAGTAAAGTGATTATTTTTTTATTCGATCCTGCTCTGATTTAGAACAAAAAATTATGGTCATGAATTTTATGATTATTTTAATGACCATCGGCGTGGGCAAGCAATTTAAGCTAAAGTAAAAAAATATAATTTTTCATATTCTCAACTGCCCACTCACTAGATTCTCAAAAGGTAATTAATAAGCTGAATTGTTTGTTTTTTTTGCTTCGGTTATTAGCAGTTCGTCTTACTATGCCAGTTTTTTTTTTTAAATAAACAAAAAATATTTTTGAACGAAAATCTATCATTCAATTGGAAATGTTTTTCTATGTTGGTCGAACAGCCAATTTTAAGCATTTGCAGATTAATTAATGACCAATATGGCATGAATTATAGCAAAGTTATCTTCATTTTTAATTTTTAGCAGATTTTTTCAATAGTTTGTTTTTATTTTTGTTTAATGCCGTTTACTTTAATAAATTGCTTTATCAGCATTATTGATTCTTACCATATCCATTTAATAAATATGATAAAATTTCTGCTCTTATCGCCTTTCAAATCCAATTATTTAGAATATTAACTGCCTTTAAAGAAATTAATTTTTTTTCAGGAGAAAAAATTTTCAGTTTATGATTTGTTCACTGAAACAAGACCTAAGTATGAATATTTTCAATTTAAATGTTCATTTAAATCTCAAAATGATATTTTCTGGAATAAAATGACATTTAATCAATTTTGAAGAGGCGCAGTAGTAGGAGAATGATTTCTAGAAAGTTTGCACTGTTAAAATTTAAAATTTAAAATTTTTCTTTCCTAAACGTTGTTCATCAGATTTGCTGTCTTTGCCAATAATTAGAAAAATAATATTAGTAACAAATAACAAAAATGTCATCTTTGATAAATATTATTTATCTGTAAATTTTTTTAGAATGTGTAATATTAATTTTCAGTAAGGCGTAAACAATTTCTGAAAATATAGAAGAGCCATAAATACATTGTGATTTACTAAAATTTAAAGAAAAAATTCTTCTTTCTAAACTCGAATAGTTCTGATTTTTTCAAATTGGCTTAAAAGAGTTTCTTAATCTATTTTATTTCCTCTAGAGTCGATGTTTATTTGTTTATTTTGAGTGATGTAAACATATAAATTCACCGAAATTGAATATTTTAAAGAAAAATAATAATCAAAAATGTTCAAAGTGTTTTTTATACTGTTGGTCATTAAAAGTGCATTGGGTTACTTCAAGTACGATGCCAACTTGAATTTATTGGAAAAGATTTTGTCCGAGGCTGCATTGACCCAACATCACAATGCCGATTTAAGGAATGAAATATTTATTTTTATTGATAAAGTAGCACATACTGGTATTAAAAATACATGTGATACAAAGTTGATACAATCGGATGTTCAAGTAAAAATGAGAGTACTCAAATCAATAGTTTCAACATGTAATGGCTATTGTAGGCTCGCCATGTCCCAAGATGGACGCATCTACGGAGAAAGAGAATTCAGTTTAGACAGTAATTTTTTTGTGGCAAAAAAATAAAAAAATATTTAATAAATTAAAAATTTAAAGCTATTTGGATTAGAGTAGAATTAAAAGATGAGATCATATCAAGTAACAAAGCCTTTTTGGGCGCTTATTACATTAAATTTGTTCTTGCTGATAAATTCCTTTGTATAACTAGCGAAGGCGAACTCTTTGCATCGGTAATTTTTTTATGAATTTTTTTTTAGTTTTAATAAATAATTGGCATTATTTTTCAGAAATTTCAGTCAAAAAATTGTTTGTGGTTCAACGACTTGCCCAAATTGGTCTCTGCAGTTTATGATTTTAACATTGTAATAGAAAAAAATTGTAAAATAGATGTGCTAAGCACCGAGTACTACGAAGATGACGAAACAACTGATGATCAATGCGCCAATAAGTTGAACATTACCAGCGGGTTTTCGCCGGAATTGCAGCGATTTTTTCGCTCGTGCCAATCTAGTCTGATCAAAAACGAGCCTAGTCAAGCGACTGCAATTCCGCAGTTCAAGCAAATATTTTTTCATCAAACGAACAGCCTTTCCACTAAGCCCACAGGCCTCACAAAAAAGACATTCACCGATGATCCATTGAACAAAATGGCCGACCAACAGGTGTTTAGCCAACTGAATGGTGTGATGATTGAAAAGGCCAAATTATTGTGCAAAGAGTATTTAATCGATGAGATTATTTTTGAAAAACTGTCCAATATGGACTACTTGTCCGAGTCAAATGGCTTGACCAGCATGCCAAAATTGTGCATCGATTACATTTCATATTTAAAACAAGCCAAAAAGCAAGAATCAAAACTAGTCGAGTATAACAAAAATCCACTATCAGGTCCAAAACGTAACAAATTAAAGAAATGTTTTCAGTTTCGGAGAACTCCGTTTTACAGAGCATGCTTGGAAAAGCACTACAAATGCTACAAATATAGCAATGATGCCGAAAAGCTTCAAAAATGTCGAAAAAGATACGGCATCAAAGTGCCCAGAAAAAAGCCCAATGCTTAAAGTGTTCCATGTCAGCTTTGAGTTTTTAGAAACAGTCAGATGGTGGTTATTCAAGGGTCAATAAATGCTAATATTTTGATATTTAGTCTTATTTTTTTAAAGTTCTTTAAAAAAAAAACAAACTTTATTTTTTTATATAAAAAGAAAAAATATATTTATTTTAAAATGAAGCATTCCGGCAATATTGTAACGTTTATAATCAGATTTAATATTAAAATTCTTGTTTTTTTTTTGATTTAACAAAAAAATATTTCTAATTTTTAAGAATAATAAACACTTACTAAAAATCAAGATGTTTAATTTCATATTTGGAGAATTTTATATATTTGTATTTTCTTATGTTTTGTTTAATGAAAAAAATATTTAAATTTAAAAATACTGCTAGGATTATGTACCAAAACAAAAGAAATCGATAAAACTGGCATTTTAAACATTAGACAACTGTATTTTTAGTTTTTATGTCCATGTTCTGATTACAATCAGGAAATTAGTTAAATCAGATGTTGAATTTCAAAGTTTTTTTAACAATTTCTTTTTTGAATAAAATTTAAGCAAAATGAATCAATTTTTTTTAATTATCTTGGAAATAAATTTTATACTTTCAAGCAAAATTAAGTGTGAAAAGACAAATCTTGTTAAAATTTATAAATGATTTCTAAAAACGGCATTCGAAAACCATCTTTTTGGCTTTATTATAATTAACTGACAGAAATAATGTTTGTCTACTGAAAAATTTTTTCTTAAGAAAATTACCAGTTATTAAATAAGAGAGTATCGATGACAATTAAAATTGTCAAAAATAAAAATTTTATTTATTTTTATTATGACTCATAAATTTTTGAAATAAAAACAGAGCATGAAAAATAATGCTAATAGCACAATTGAGTATCTCCCTATAAATCTGAATATGATTAAATTTTAGACTTGGAATTTAATTGAATAAATTGAAAATTATGAAGAAAGCAACTGAATCTAAATTTTTAATATCATATTTTCTAAGAAAAATGTTTAGCTTTTAATTCGCCTCATTAATCAATTATTTTGAAAACTTTAATCAAATGTTGATTTTAATTAAAAATTTTTGTTTAAAAAAAGATTTCAAAAGTTTTTGCGTGGACCAAAATTTAATTTTAATAATATTCAAGTATCAGGATCAACTCAACTAAATTATTTAAATTAAATAATTTTAAAATCATCTTCCAAAAATGTATTTCATACGAAAAACTCTTGACCAAATATTAAAGAATTTTTAAATATTGGCCGAAAATTTTGAAATTTTTGTCATTAATTTTGAATTGTTTCTCGTAATTTTTTTAGAAATCCCCTTCCTAATCTAGTATCCATTTTTTTAAAGTGTAGTTGACAAGAATCAAATAACCTTCCCGTGATTATGTTTTTTTCATTTATTTTGAAAAATAGATTTAAAATTAGATAAATTAAAATTCTTTCAAAATTTCAAATCACATTTTTTTAAAATCTCTGAAATAAAAAAAAAACAATTTTTATTTTAACTTATTAATTGGCAAATAAAACTTTAATATTGTATTCAAATTTGAATCCTTTGGCAAAAAGTTGAGTCCTTTATTTCTAATATTCATTAGCTCTTCGATTATTTCTTTCAAGTTTGGTTCAAAATTGATCGAATCAATACTTGAAAAAAACTCATCAAGCTTAGCATCATTTAAAATCTCATATTCATATGCCTGCAAATACATATCAAACAAATCTAAATTTTTCACATATTTTGCCTCAGCCGATGAATGAGAACTATATTCTTCCACTAATTGATTGAATCTATCGCTACTGGAATTTTCTTTTATAAACGATTGCAATTTTTGGAAGGCCTGTTTTTCTAAAATGGATTTTTGTTCTTTTGGAATATTATCTTGAGGCGTAATGTCACCTACTATGCTCTCAGCCAAGTCGTGGATCAAACACATCTCGATGCATCTTTAAATTGAGTTAATCTATTGAAACAATTTTTTTCTATTTACTTAGATCGGTCAAGATTATCTGGTGCCAAAAAAGCCATCACTGACATTCTATACATGTGATCAGCTATACTTTCTGGTTCCTTAATTCCTCTTAGAATCCAACCTGACCGGTAAGTCCTCTGAAAATAAAATTACAATAAAAATCTTGTTTTGTTCGATCATTACTTTTGCTTGACCAAGATGGAGAAAAAAATTCAAAATTCCACTAATTTCCATTTTATATAAATCTATATTTCGAAATTTTTTTTAAAGTAAAAAATCTTTAAAAACCCATGTGAAATAATTATCCTTAAAGACCGTGCTTCATTCAGTCCGGGGTATTAAACACAAAATGAATAAAATATTTTATTTAAAAAATTTTGTTTAAATATATTACAAAAACTGTAAAAGTAAAACAAACTGAAGTTTTAACTAAATTAATAAGTGATTAATTTTAAACTTTTGTGTGATTACCACGCTTGGATTTTTTTTATTTTGCCAAACATTTGGGCCAAGTCGGTCCACCACAACTAAATGATACAATTACGTAAATCACTATCTAAATTAGTTTTATTAAAAATTTAGCAAGTTATTTTAAGAGAAAAATTACAAATCCGAGTAGAATCAAGGCTAGAATAAATTTGATTTTCTTAAAATAAAAATGACGTGCAACATCTCTACTAGTTGTCTTGAATGAAATTGATGTATCACATAAACGATCGGTCTTGTCAACTAATAAATGGAGTTTTTCGCCCCGATCGGTCAATTTATCTAAATTTTGTGTCAAAATAGATTTTGTTTCCGTAACATTACGTTCCACTTCATTTAATTTGTCGAATGACAAATTTTCACTGAATCGTTTCTAAAAAAATGTTTAAAAATAAAAAAACAAAAAATTTATTTTACTGTTTCAATTGCTAGAGTTGGTAAAAATTCGGTCTGAAAAGCAAATGGTAGCGCAGTATGCAATCGCTTCTGGTATTGAGATTCAAATCTAAAGTTAAGTTTATTATAGTTTTAAAATTTATTCATTCTTGTTACCTGGTTTTTATTTCTTCAAGAAACTGAAAAGCTTTGTATTTACTGAAAACATTTTTGGTAATACAAAAATATGTTATGGTATTATTGTATATGTAATGAAAGCAAAAGCTTAAAAATTTAAATTAAAAATATTTGGCATATAATTTTAAAATATCGAAAAAAAAGCTCCATTATTGGTTTTGATTTCATTGTTTTTTGGGTTATCAATTATCTAGATATTCTTGTTTTTATTTGAAAAAACAATCCAAGTAAAATGAGACTAATTTATTTTAATTAAAAATAAAAATTAGTTAATTACTAAAATAACAAAATATTTCACAAACACTATGAGTAAATTATTCCTATTGTTTAGATTTACAGATGATCAAAAAATAATTTCACAAAAAATAAATATTGACAAAAAGCTTATGTTGACGCTGGCCACTTCCTACTTACCTCAAAAATCTTTTATAACAATGAAAAATAAAACAGAATGAGTAAAATAAATGATTTAGCTAAAATCGATACTATTTAGCTTAATTGAATACCTTAATTTTATTTCAATAAAATTATTTTGGATACAAGAAATTCTCATATATAAAATTTATCGCATGTATAATTAATTGACTTTTAAAAACAAATAAAATTTTTCATGCTAAACTTTTTGTTTATAGAAAATTTGAACTTTTTAAAAATGACAAATAATAAAAAAGCGGTCATTATGATAAAACAAACAATCAAGGATTACTTTTAGTTTAGAAAAAAGAATTCAAATTCTTAATTACTTACACCAAGGTTAGGTCTATTCATCCTTCAACTGTTTCTTACACCAAAAAAATTTTTCATTTATAAGAAATTTTTTCTTTGTGCAAATTCGGTTTTCTTAAATCTGGTTTTCAATGTACCAGACTTTTAATTATTGAAAAAAAACTTTACTGCCAAAAAATCTAATTCAATTATTAATTAAATTAAAAAAAATTTTACAAATTATATAAAAATGCTTGACTGTTTAATGCCTTTTTTTGAAGAGCTGCCACAGCGATTTTACACTGTTTTTTATCTAATTCTAATAAGACTCCAACTATGAAAAAAATTAAAGTAATCTAAAATGAATTATTTACATACAATCAATTAAAACTGGAGCAAAATGAATAATAGATAGCATTAAGAGAGTCTTTAATTTTTCTTATGGGACCATTGTTCAACTTTTATCTAAATCTTTGGTAAGAAAAAATTTGGTGTTTTCAATTTAAATCATAGGGATGGTATTTAAATAAAACGAGTCAAACTGATCTAGAGGTGATTTGATCAAAAATACCATCTGGTAAATTGTGATTTAAGTAAACCTGAAAACCAAGATCACATTGAAATTAAATTTTAATGATCCCGATAATAAACAATTAGTTAAAAAAGGTTTTAAAATTTTTCAAATAGTTAATATGAACGAAAAAATATATTTTAACAAAATTTTCGGATTTACGATAATTCACGTAAATAGCTATAAAATCCTAAAAGAAAAAATTCACGAATTTATGATAATTTACGTGAATTATCGTAAATCCGAAAATTTTGGCTTATTTAAGTAGAAAAAAAGTGCCTTAATTTCTTAAAAAAATCCTTTTCTAGAAAAAATTAAATTTTTCAAATTTTTTATCTAGAAAATTATATGAAAAAACCGGGTGCCAATTTGGCTGTCCGTCTAAATTTGGCCGCTGGTCTTACCGCTAATTTGGCCCTGTTCGGACCGACCAGACTTGGCCGTTATCCAACACTAATTTATGGATAACAATTGGTTTAAAGTTAACATGGTTAGCGAAAAAACAATTTTGTGAACTTATTGCTAATCAAAAAAATATTATTTAAAACCTTTTTATTAAATTTTAATTTCCAAAGAATAAATTCTAAAATGTCAAAAAATTCTAAATTCTTAGGGCGACTTTAAAATACAAACATACTTTTAAAAATTTTAATTTAATGGCTGGAAATATGAGCAAAAAAAAAATTAACTAAAAGAAAAAGAATGATATAGCTCATTAGATCTTTGATACAGTTCGAATTAAACTGATTTCAATTTAAATTATTCTTTCCTTATGCTAGTATTTTATTGTTAATTGATTTGTTTGAAAATAATTTTCTGTTTGAAACTTTTTTTAAAATATATTTATTTGACTATTCATAATTTTTTTTATTTTTTATAAAAAAGAATTTTCTAATCACATCCAAATTAACTCTCAATTTTGAATTCTGAAAAATTTCGCTATTGTGATATTTATATACAAATTGAACAAAAATTCTTCATTTTTTGATATATTAAAATTAAAGTTAATAAAAAAAACTTACAAAAATACTGCAACATAGTGCAACATACTTTGTTGCACCTTTCTTGTCTAAAATTAAATTTTTATTTTCTTTTTTATTTGTAAATCAAATCAATAATCTATTTAAATCTTATTGATTCTTTTGTTTATTTGTTTATCTGTACCGAGCTAGTGCTGCTTCAGAAAATTCATTCAAAAATAAATTCTTTATTTTTTCTCTTTATTTAAATTAGAAAAATTATTTTAGGTAAAAAAGGTGCAACAAAGTATGTTGCACTATGTTGCAGTATTTTTGTAAGTTTTTTTTATTAACTTTAATTTTAATTTATCAAAAAATGAAGAATTTTTGTTCAATTTGTATTTGAATTTCACAATACTAAAATTTCAACATGATTTCAAAACCATGCAAATATCAACCTCTTTTTTTCTAAAGTAAACCTCTTTTACTTAGTTTAGTTTTATGGGATAATAATTTTTTATTTTATAAAAATAGTTACTTTTCGTAATTAAATGTCATTCTGACTCCATTGGTTCTGACAAATTTGCTCAGTACTTGGTCTAATATATCATCGTAATTGCCATTTAGCTGTGAATGTTTTACCAAAGTTTCATCATTTCGAATAATGGCTACAAAAAAAATCTTGCCATCATGCACGTTCTGTTCGAATGAAAAGCTAGATGATGGATGTATGAGATTACGAGACATTTTAACTTTGATTCAGATAAAAAAAATATTTCGTTTTTACATGAATTTTTTAATTCATTTTTTTTAAAAATTAACAATTAAAATTTTATAAAAGAGCAAAAATATTTCAAGTACCTGAATCAAAAATATTTTAGAAATTTTATTATGTTAATTAAAAATTTAGACGTTCGCAGACATACAAAAATTAATTGACCAAAATTTCCAATAAATTGAACATTGCTCAAAATAATTTAACCATCGCGAATGCAAACCAACTGAACATTAATTTTAATTAAATTTTTTTTTGAATAGATTTTTAATAAAATTAGCATTCTTTATTTTAGAAGCATTGCTTCCAGCTTCACTTAAAGCTTAGCATTAACTTAGAATTTAACTCTAATTTTAGCGTTCAAGGCCTAGGAATAAATATTTGATTGTTCTCCCAAAAATTTTCAAAAGTTGAACACAGTTTTCTTTCTAATATTCATCTAGTTCGTTTTATTTTGCCATATAATTCAGTATTTATTATTATAAAAATAGACATGACGCTACTATTTATTAGAAATTGCTTAGCTAGAGGTTCATATTTTATTTTTTCCATATTTAAAAAAAACTTCTCTTAGAATCCAATCTTCAAAATTCCAGTTCTTATCATTTTCTTTTAGAAAAAAAACTCTTATTTATTCGAAAAATGTCTATCTCAAACAAATTAAGCATTGATCAATTGGATTTGAATGGAAAGCGGGTGTTGATCAGGTACAGTGTTAATTTGATTCTTTAAAAACTTCTTATGCTTGCTTGTTTGTATCAAGGGTGGACTTTAATGTTCCAATGAAAGGTGATAAAATCACCAACAACCAAAGAATTGTCGGCGCTTTGCCTACAATTAATTATGCTTTGGATAAAAATGCCAAGTCAGTAGTTTTGATGAGTCATTTGGGTCGACCTGATGGACATGTCAATTTGAAGTACACATTGAAACCGGTTGCTGATGAATTGTCAAAGCTTTTGAGTAGACCTGTCAAATTTTTGAGTGATTGTGTTGGCGCTGAAGTCGAGGCTGCTTGTGCTAGTCCGGAAAATGGTAGCGTGATTTTGTTGGAAAATTTGAGGTTTCATCTCGAAGAGGAAGGAAAAGGTGTTGATGCTCAAGGAAATAAAGTCAAAGCGGCAAAAGATAAAATCGAAGCTTTTCAACAATCACTAACAAAATTGGGCGATGTTTACATCAATGATGCTTTTGGTACTGCTCATCGAGCGCATAGTTCGATGGTTGGAGTTAAACACGAAAAACGTGCTTCGGGATTTTTGCTAAAAAAAGAATTACAATATTTTGCCAAAGCATTAGAAAGCCCTGATCGACCATTTTTGGCTATTTTGGGAGGGTAAGTACAAGCTAGTAATTTTTTTTAAATTTTTCAAAATTTTTTTTGTCAGTGCCAAGGTGTCGGACAAGATTTTATTAATTGAAAATTTGCTTGATAAAGTTAATGAAATGATCATTGGAGGTGGCATGGCATTCACTTTCCTAAAAGTTTCTCGTAACATGAAGGTATAAAATTTGAAATTGAATTCAAATTCATCATGACTAAGCTTTTTTTAAAATTAGATTGGAAAATCTTTGTTTGATGAAGAAGGCTCTAAGATTGTTCAAAGAATCATGGATAAAGCTAAGGCTAACAATGTTCAAATTCATTTACCAGTCGATTTTGTCACTGCAGAAAAGTTTGCAGAGGATGCAAACTCTGGTACTGCTACTGTTGAGTCTGGTATTCCAGATGAATGGATGGTATGATTTATTTTTTTATTAAATGTTAATTTAAAATATATTTTAATATTTAGGGTTTGGACTGTGGTCCAGAAAGTGTCAAAGAATTTAAAACCGCAATTGCCAGGGCCAAGTTGATCGTTTGGAACGGTCCAGTCGGTGTTTTTGAATGGGAAAAATTTGCATCAGGAACCAAGCAGATTATGGACGAAGTTGTTAGAGTTACTCAAGAAAATGCAGCAACTTCAATTATTGGCGGTGGGGATACTGCTACTTGTTGTGCTAAATGGAACACTGAAGACAAAGTTTCTCATGTTTCGACAGGAGGTGGTGCCAGTTTGGAATTGTTAGAGGGAAAACTTTTACCCGGAGTAGATGCTTTATCTAACTCTAACTAAATTATTTATGTTTGTTATGTTAGTAATTAATTAAAAGCTCAAAACTTATCTCATAGTAATTGACGTGACTATTTTTTAGAATCATCTATTTTAGAAAGTAAAAATAAATTATTTTAAAAAGATTTTTATTTTCAAATGAGTGAGAATTGAGAAAAATATTCAAGAAATTTTGGTATTAAAAAGGGATGAATATATTGTAAAATTCAAAATAATTGTTTGTACGGATATAAAATGAACAAAAAAAACGATTAAAAAACATAAATAATGTGAGTAACACATAAAAGAAAAATATTTTATTTAGTTTAGTTTAGTTTAGTGGTTAATTACAACGCATAAATAAATAAATGCGTAAAATATGATAACAGATTATGTGCATAAAATATCGTGAAAGTTTTTATCTATTTTTGCTTTAAAAGGAGAAAATACACATAAAAAAAATTTTCTTTAAAAAAATTTTTTAAAGTCCGAAATAACTTTTTTCACTTTTTAGGAAGTTAATTTTGTGTTATTTTTTGTTATAGGCTTTTTTTATGTTTATCGAATCTTCGCCCTACTTTTTCGTCTTCTAAATAATTGATTGTAACCTTGGTTTTTGCTCATTGATAGGTAAATTCATAAATTTTTGTAAAATTTTAATGGTTAAGATTTTTATTTGTGATTATAACCAAGTTAAAAAGATCATATCTTTAAAAATAAGACATATTAATTTAATTTATTATTTTTAAATATCCAATTTTAATTACTCATATTTTGAATTCTTATTTTTCATTGTCAAAATAATAATAATAATAATAGTTTCTGCAGTTACACCCCTTTGTGTGTAACGAAGCAAGGCCCCTATCGAGGCCTCGCTATGGTATAGTCTAAGTGTGCGTTGGTTGGGGGTTGCTGCTAAGGTGAGATTTGATTTATTTATAGATTAGATTTGATTCTAAGGTATGATTGAATTTGGTGTATGTGTCTAGTGTGTTTTTGAATTCGTTGGTTGTTTTTGAGTTTACGATGTTGGCTGGGAGCTGGTTCCAATGGCGTAGAACTCGGTTGCAGAGGAAATTGTCACGTTGAACATATGCGTGGTGTGGTTCTCTAATTTGACGATGTTGCTGTCCGCGGATATTGCTGGCAGGCGCGGTAGTAGTGGTTGATGGGAATGGGAACCTTGGCTTAATCCTGTTGGTAGATTAAGCGCAGTAAGGCGGTCGTGGTAGTGCAGAGATTTGATAGATGGTACTAACTTGGTTGCGAATCTTTGGACGGATTCTGATTCGGCGATATCTTTTTCATGTGTAATAAAATAAACTATGTAACGCAATTTAAAAACAACTTTTGAAACCCTTAAAAAATTGGTAAATTTTAATTCAAAACTTTAAAAATGTAAACTACGATCAAACTTGTAGACGTATTTTTTGCGGAGCAACCAATTTAAAAAATCTAAATTAAACAATCAAATTGTTTTTCCTTTTAAAAAATTCAAAAAAATTATATAATAATAAAACAAAGATTTTAAAACACAAGTTATTTTAAAAACGAATTCACGTTTATCATTCATCTTGAATTACGATAATGAATTTTTTGGCTGACAGCGAAATGGTGTATGAAGGAAAAATACAATTTTCTAACAGAAAATTAGCAAATGTAAAATTATGTCATTAGAATCAATTATTTTTGAATAAATATTTATTTTGAGAAAATTTGTATAAAAGAACAGTACAAATTAGAGACAAAAAATCTCATAAATTACTTTTAAATTAGTTTTGTGGATGAGGAGAAAAGTTTAGTTAAGAGGAATTGAGAATTTTTTTTGGTGTAGAAGCATATCTCGTTCTTTAAATTAATTTTATTTTAAAGCCAAATGTATTTTCAGTTGTTTTCAAAGAATACATTAAGAAGAATTTTATAATGCTTCTAATAAAAAACTAGTAATCCGAATACTTCAGGGTGCAACAAAAATTTTTGCATTATTTAAAACCGAAATTTCTGCAAAAAATATTTAAGTTTAATAATCAAAAGGATAGTTCATTTTGCACCTGATTAACAGACTTTAAAAATCTGTGTAACAACATTAGTTGCGCCATTAAGGAGTACAGAATTTTTAGTTTCCTGTAAAAAATAGGATGTTTACGCTTTATACTGTTCTTTTACACCAATTTCCCAAAACCTAATAAGTTATAGCTTTTAGATTGTTGGATTCAAGAGTAAAATAAACTCGGACAATATTATTAATCATCTATACTCTAAGCATAAATGGAACCTGCCAGAACCCAAACTTATAATAAGTGTGATTGGAGGTTAAATTTTTCTTATAGTTTTATTAAGATAATCAATTCTGAATTTCAGACATAAAAAATTTCAAAATGGCAAATAACATGAAGAAAGCATTTAAGCGAGGATTAATCAAAGCTTCAATGTCAACAGGATCTTGGATTATTACAAATGGGTTCAATACAGGTGTTTCTAAATTGGTAGGCGAAGCAATTAGTGAATATACTAAGAGTGCATTTGTATCAGATTTGATTTTAATCGGAATCTTGGAATCAGAATCTGTTGTTTTTAAAAACAAACTTGAACATTTAAAACCTGATATCAAAGTATTAATTTAAATATTTTTATAAAATTTTTAATTTTAATATTTAGCAGCCTTTCAATTATTTTCACAAAGATAATTTAACAACAAGTGGCGAAATTTATCTCGATTCAAACCATACTCATTTCGTTTTTTTGAACGATTCGGTGACAAGTTCTGAGGTAAAATTTCGTCCATATTTAGAAGCTGAACTACGCAAATCAAAGCATTCATTTATCAAATTTGGTTCTATCAAGTTCTTTTTGTGAATATGAGGGAAAACATGATATTCCATTGATACAAATATGTGTTCATGGCGATTTGGATACTTTGCTCATTATCAAGCAATCATTGAAACTAAGAATACCGATTCTTATTCTAGAAGGGAGTAAAGGATGTGCTGATTTGATTGTTAATGCAATTAAACAGGAAGACCCTGAGTAATTTTTTCATCATTTTTTCACAAAAACATGTTGTAAACAAGGATCTGTTTTTTCTTTTTTCTGTCTAAAACCACCCACAAGGCAAGTTTATTTAACCTTTACTTTTTTTTAATTTTGAGTTAAAAATCCCGAAAAGGATTTTAATTTATTAAAAAATTTTAAACTAAAAATAAAATTAAAAATACCTTTAATGTACAAAAATACAGAAAAATTTAAACTGCTTATTGTAAACTTTTTTAACTTAAATTCAATTAATGTCAGTTTAAGCTAATGTCAATTTTTATTTTAGCAATTTAGATATATTTTCAATTATTAAAGGATTTTTCGTTTTTTAATTAGTTAATTTGAATTAAAGGAATCGATAAATCAAGGCAATTTTAGTAGCCAAATACGTACTTTGATACCAGAGTTGAATTAAAAATCCATGGCTTAAAATTTTTTATTTAAAAGTCAAGTCAAATTAAGTTTAGAATTTTATTTATGAAAAATAAAAAAAAATCTATTAGATTTAAACAGTTAAATAGCTTTTTCATTTCAAAAATATATCTGTTCAAGTTTTCTTTTTTTTTAAATAATTTATTTCACATAAATTTAAAAATAAAAAGTCTGTTATTTTTATTAAATGAAGATTTTGTTTTTTTATATTCAACTATTCTTTTTTAAATAATTATAATGCTATCATGATAAATAAAAATTTCAGGATCCTTTTATTATTTTACCTTTATAGAAGATAAAATTTTACATCTGGTCCAAAATTTAGACTTCTTTGGAGGAGTCAGCCAACACTAAATGTTACCGAAATGATTGGATTTATTCATTTTTAAATAACTATCTTTAATATTTGAGTGTTAACTCTAAACGTTTAAATTTACCGAAATTTACCAGTATCTTTAAGAAAACTTTCCTATTTTTCAATTTTGTGTTTTATTTTATCATTATAAAAGTATGCATTGGGTCCTTTCTGTTTTGTGGCCAGAAAACTAAGTCACTTAAAATGAAATAACTAAAATTATTCTAGTCACTAAAAAATTGGCAATGTGAAATTATAATAAAAAAATTACAATACACAAAAAAAAATAAAATAAATAGATTGTGTGCATTTTACAAAAAATTGCATAGTTTTTGCAAAGTTAAATGAAAGTTTTAATTGATAAAAAAATATATACTGTGATCTTGGAATAAATAATCTAAAAATTAATATATTAATATGATGTGACGAATTTTATGCGAGCTAGAGAATTTTAAAATTATATCATTCTTGATAACATAAATAAACACATTTTAAAACTATTCTTTTTTTTAATAAGACTAGTTACTGAAGATTCAAACTTTATTAATTTTTTCCTGATCACACTATTTTTTTTCAATTCTGGACTTTTTTTCCGGCCAAAAACCAATACCAAACAGATAAGTTACAAGATTGGTTACTTCCTAGTTACAAAACAAGGAAGACCCTATCAAATATTTCAATATTATTAGAAAAATTTTAAAAACTATAAAATAACCAAACTTTAGTATATTTAAGATTGTTTCCGAGTCGAAAATACTCGACGACAATGAAGATTTAAGAAAGAACAAAATTGAGCGAGTTTGTGACCATGTCAAATCGATTATTGAATTCAAAAATTCAGATTTAATGCATATTTTTCGTTTGGGTGAGGATTCAGTTGACATCGAGTCTGCAATTCTCAGAGCTTTTCTTAATTGTGATTATTCTAAATTAAATTTGAAGATGTGAAATTCTTTTCAATTCAATTTTTTTATAAAATATTTTATGAATCAGATAGCACTCTTTATTTAACATGATTTTCTATACCAAAAAATATTCAAATTTAATTTTCATTTGAACTTTTAAATGTGAATTTTGTCTTTTTTCGTAGCTCAGGTGACAAAGGTTACTGGCAACTTTAGTGGCTCTACGTTGTACTTTTTCGAGCATGTTAATGTCCGCTTTTAGAAAGGGACTCCGTACAGGGACTGCAAACTCTAGTTGTGATCTAATGTACGTTGTATACAAATTTTTCCATAGTTTAGAATCTCGGGAAATAAAAGTGTTCTTAAGAATTGCCAACATGCTGCAAAATCGACTTGAGGTTTCCATCTTAAGTCGGCCGAAATGTCTGTAATGATTTCGTGTCGCTGTTGTCTATCTTGGCTATAATTTTGCAGTAATTTTTGATGCGTGCTGCCAAGTCGTTTACATAGATGATGAACAGGATGGGTCCAAGAACTAACCCCTGCGGCACGCCGCTAGTAACACTTGCCCAGCTAGAGCTCTTTGCGATCTGTCACTTAGAAATCCTTTAACCCAATCGTTTAACTTACCACGAATGCCATATGCCTACAATTTGTGAAGCATGCGTTTGTGTGGTACTTTGTCAAATGCTTTTGCGAAAATTAGGTGTTTTACTTTTTTTGTTTTATTTATGTGATATTAAGGTAAATTAATTTTAAACAAAAACTTTTTTTAATCCAGTAGTTAGTACTTCAAATTAAAAATACGGCCTATATTTATTTAATTATTTAATATTTTTAATAATAATAGTTAATATTCTACGGTCAAGTTTAGTTTAACTTAATTTACAAAGCAGGAAGACTAACATAGTCCCGCTATAGTAGACTTTTCATTTTTTTTATTTCTCCCGACATTGTCCAGTCTGTTTTTGAACTGGTTGATCGAACTTGCTGTGACAAGCGACGTTGGCAGCACATTCCATTTGTTCACTACTCGGTTTGATAGAAAGTTTCGCCTTGCTTCACATTTTGTTAGCTGCGAGCAAATGCGATGCTTTGCTCCCCTTACCACTCCACTTGGTCCTTCATTATTCACAGAACTCATAAGTTCCGCATCATAATATCAATTGACATGATTATATTTGTTGTGAATTTTATAAAATTGAATCAGATCTCCACGCTAACGCCTTTCTTTTAGAGATTCTAATCCCAAATTAGCTAGTCTTGACTCATAATTTAGACTTTTTATTTGTGAAACAAGCTTCGTTGCTCATCTTTGTACTTGTTCAAGTCTAAATATATCTTTCTTTAAATAAGGATTCCAGGATTCCAGATTAATATTTAAAAAAAATGATATCTAAGATAGGCTAATTTTGATAAAATATTTAATAAATATCTAAGATTAGTTAATTTAGAGTCTTAAAAGAATTAAATATCTATTTGGATTAAAAAATCTTAACTTCACTAAGAAAATATCTAAATTTTCAATTTAATATTATAGGACAAATTTAAGTAAAAAAAAAAACACTATTGATTTTAAAGCATTTTGGTTTGCCTCTCGTCTTCTTATCATAAACTTTATAGCTTGTCGCATGGCTTAAAGTTGTTGATCTGTGTTGAATTTGGTATCACTATATCTGCTTTGTTTCCTCGAAAAATAGATTTGATTACTTAGGCACCAAGATATTTATTTTCCTTGATTATATCGCGAGTGGCTGTTTAGTTTTTTCGTTATGCTTCACTCCAGCAACCAGAAGCAAAGCCATACATTTTTAAATGAGGGTGTCGATGTGGAAGTAAAATTTTATTAGAAAATTTCATTTAATTTGATGAAATTTACAAAAAAAATATTCAATTAATGACTCATAAAATACGGAAATTTAAAAAAATCGTATTTTTTTTAAGCTTACAATTTAAATGAAAAATAATGACTTTTTTGATAAAAAGAACTTTTTAAAGGAGGCTTAATTTTTGGATAAGAGTATGGCCACGCTTTTGCCAGCAACTGTTCCGAATAGCCTCACCTTTGACCATATTTTCTGGTCTTTGATACATTCGAATACCAGTTCTGCTGACGGGAATTCTTGAATAAGTGTCTATTCCTTGTTTTTACGTGGACATCTTTCTTTGGTGATTTCTTCCTCATCTACTCCTGCATAAGCAGGCATAGCGACAAGCTTATTTCGATTATTTAGCACTTTTTTATATCAGATATCATTAAATCATTCATAAATATTTTTATTTATTTTTTTTAATAAACACAAAGTGAATATTTGTAATTATCAATAATATATTTCTGAAGGAAGTTGCAAGAATAAGGTTGAATTGAAAGGAATTTCAAATTTCTAAAGATTTATTTTGATAAAGGAAAATTAAAAAATATTTAAAGCACAGAAAAAAAAGCGATTCGAAAATTTAAGATTAGCTACACAATGGAATCGGATCGACATTGCCAAAAATGATATTCTGAATGAAGATGAAGAGTTTTCTGTTCATCAATTTTCAAAATTATTAGAAATTGCTTTGATAGATAACAAATCAGAGTTTGTACAATTGTTTCTCGAGAATGACGCAAATCTTAAAAATTTCCTAACAAATGGTCGATTATACTATTTGTACAACTCCGAAATAGTAAGATGAATATTAAACACTTAAAAAACTACTGAAATTCAAATTATTTTAGATTCATGAGGAATTCAAAAGAAACTCAATTTTTTTATCTCTTCAAGGAACTATTTACCATTAACAATACTAAATTTTTTATCACTTTTAAGAAAGTCAAAGCTTTTATTAAGTACTATACCTTTGAAGATTCGGATTTTAGCTTCTTTCCAAACGAATCAATCGAATCTATACACAATGACATTAAAAAAGATGTGATAAAAAAATATTTGGTAAGTATTGAATGATTAGATTAGAATTTGTTCTTTGAGGAAAAAAGTTTAAAAAAAGAAGAGTCTCTAATCAACTTTCATCTTTTAAAAATAAAGCAAAATTAATAATAAAAAAACCTCAATAAATAGAAATAAAATTTCTTAAAAATATCTACTAACTGGTGTAGAATAAAAAATGGCAAAAATTAAAAAAACTAATTGGTTTTATAAGCCCTAATAGCATTCAAAATCAGGCTAATCCGAGCTTTTAAAAAAAAATTCAAAAAGCTGAATTTTCAATTAATCTACGATTAGTAAAATAAATAATAAAATTTTTTTCAAAATCTGAAATTGCTACCCAATTAAATACTATTGATAAAGCAATAGTTATATCAATTTTTGATAGAAAAAGTAAAATTAATAATTTGGATAGCAATTTAACCATGAGGAATCAGCTAACCTATTTTCCTGGTTGAAGTCATTGACTTTAAAACAAGTCTGTTGATAGAGACTAAAATCAAAATTGAAAAATATTATCAAGATTACAATTATCAGAATATGATAAAGAATTAGTTGTAAAAAAATATAAGGTATGTTATACGAAATGAAGTCAGAAAATGTTCCGGAAGTAAAACCAAATAGAGATATTTGAGGACATTTTAAAGATTAAGTTTATTAAATTTTACTAACTTTTTTAAGTAATAATAAAGTTTATGAATTAATGAATAAATAAAATTTTTAATTATTTGATTATCTATTAAAGAATGACCATTATGGTTAAGATTACAAAGAGACAGTTTTTTTGAGCGAAACTGAGGAATCTTGGCTGAATTTAAAGATTGAAAAAAATCAAGAGCTTAATTTGTTTATGTGGTCTATTTTTTTTGGACGGATAGAACTTGCCAAAATTTTCTGGAAAACAGGAGAAGTAATCAAAAACTTAATTATTAATTTAGATTAAATAAAAATATAATCAAGCATCACATGGGCAATGCTCTGATGGCAGCTTCTTTTTATCAAAATCTGTTTTTAAAGAACCAACATAATTTAGAATTAAAAAGGATATCCGAGTAAAAAATAATCAAAAAATTAAAATTTTTAATTTTTTTAATAAATTTTTTTAAAAGTGAGTTTTCAGAAATGGCCATCGGAGTGTTGAATTCAATGGAGATATTGTCAAAGGAATTTCTAATTTTCAATTATTTAGAGTTTACAATTCCTCATTATGATTTAGAGTGCTTAAAAATAGCCAACTTAGGCAAACAGCATAAATTCGTTGCTTGTTTATGTGTTCAAAATTTATTGAATAAAAAATGGAATGGATAACCAGAACCAGAACCTCTTCTGGTAATGAATAAATCACTAAAATCCTTAGATCCTTTTGAAACAGAACTGTTAGAAAAGTAAGTATAAATTTAGAAATTACCTAAGTTTCACTTTTAAATTATGATTTAGAGGTGAACAATCTGATGATGAAAATATCAATGATTTGAATTTGTGTAGCGACCCTATTAAAATAAAAAAAAATAAAAATAAGAATAAAATTAATTTGGCAAAATATTTGCTAGACGTTTGTAATTTTTTGCATTCGCCGGGCATTATTTTTGTCTATGATTCGGTATTTTAATTATTATTTTAGTAAAATAAATAATTTTTTCTTAAAAGAATTTTGCCTTTATCATTTTTTTATGCATTTATAGTTATTAAGCTATACGGATATGTTTGAAATATAGAATTTCAATAATCAGAGTTTAATTCAAAATTTTCAAAGCTTAAAACGATATCCTGGTCCTTTTGAATGTATTCTTTCAATTTGGATTTTAACTTTAACAATTGAAGAAATTCGACAGGTAATTAAAAAAAATAAAGTAAATCTTCCTTTAAAATTAAAAACTGGCTTTCATCTAGATGATAACTATTTAAATTAGCTTTCAATATTTTAGTTATTTGATCACTATTCAAATTAAAATATACAAAGATTTTACTAAGTTGATTATTTTTTTATCGGATGATCAGTTGAAAAATCGAAAAAATTAAATTTTTCCTTTTATAAAAAATTGATAGCTTGAGATAGAATATTTAAATTAATAAATTGTTTAGGATTTTTTCTGATTTTAACTTTTAAGAATAAGACTAAATAAGCTAAAACATTAGGCTAATGGATACCATTGACAATAAACTGTTCATTTGACAGAGTTCTAATGTTTAGTTTAAAGTTACTAAGAACCATATAAATTCCGGGAAAGAATTGCAATGTAGCACATTTGCCTAATTCATAAAAAGAGATCCGAATGTTTTGATAGTTTTTTAGCACTTAAATCAATTATAATGTTAATTTTTTTTTAATTCAAGAAATAATGTAAATTTTTATATTAATGATTTAATTCATTTAAAAATAAAAAATCAATTTTACAGTTTTTAAATTAAACAATTTAATTTTTTATTAAGAAGGGTTTAAAAAAATTATTTTAAAGATTCGGAAAACATGATACTGTGAAATTCAAATACAAATTAAACAAAATTTTTCTTTTTTTTATTTATTTAAAACTAAAGATAATGAAACATATTTAACGATACTGCAACCTAGTGCATACTTTTTTGCACCTTTTTTAAATTACTAAAAAAAAAATTAAGATTCTGTTTTAGGTAATAAAGGTGCAACAAATTATGATGCAGTTCGGTGCAGTATCTTTTTTTAATTTATTTTATTATTTTTTGTTTTAATTTATCAAAAAAGAAAGTATTTTGTTCAATTTGTATTTGAAACTCACAATACCGAAAAGATTGTAAATGAAATATAAAATACTATTTAAATTGATGGAAAAAGCAAATAGTTTATAAAATAATTAATTGATTAAAATAACCTTTTTTAATCAAAATTAAATTTTTTTTTATTTATTTCAAGTTTTTTGATGGAGAAATGAAAATATCTCTTAAAATTAAGCTCATACGCTATTTTAGGGATAAATGGAACTACCTGGACATACTTGGATGCCTTTTTTTCGTAATCGGTATGATTTTGCGAATTGTTTCAATTTGGACTAATGTAAAAATGTTTACCATCGCCAAGTAATTCAAGAATAAAGTTAATTAAATAAATTTTAGTTTCAATTTTTTAACTAGACTATTTTTTTGCCTGGACTTGACTGTATGGTATTTAAGACTTCTGCATGTTTCGCTGGTTTTTAGATCTCTTGGACCAAAACTAGTTATGATCTATAAGATTTCCTGATGCGACCTAGCATTTGATTTGCTTTGTTTGTAGCCTCTAACACTTGATTTTTCCGTTTCAGATTTGTATTAAAAATAACTCCAAGACTAAATCTAAATCTAATTGTAGTTTCGCTGCGCTTATTTCTGATACCGTTTGCGAGAACATTTTAGTATCATCTGCATACAATTTGACAACATTTTCTAATCCTTTTGGTAGATCATTGATATATAAAACAAACAATAGTGGACCAATCACTGAGCCTTGTGTTACACCGCTAAAAATATCAACCCAATCCGATAAAATTTCCCCTTGAACAACTCGTTGCCTTCTATTTTTCAAGAAAGCTTCAATCCATTTTAGTGTCAGACCGCCAAAGCCATACGCTTTCAATTTAGCTGTTAGTCTTCTGTGCGGAACAGTATCAAATGCTTTCGCAAAATCCAGTAGAATCACATCAACAGGGATACTTTTATCAAGACTCATTGAGATGAAATCTAGAGTTTCCAGAAGATTAGTGGTACATGACTTTTTCTTGACAAATCCATGCTGTTCTTTAGATATAATATTATGCTTATAAAAATAATCTTCCATTTTGGTTCTAATTATGCTTTCCATAATTTTGCATATTTGCTGATCTGAGATGTTTAGGTAAGATTTCAGCTAGACTGGGCTCTGATAAAATTTTAATTTTGAATAATAGCGCAACTTTTCAGCAGGTGCATGAAAATAGTGATTTAATTTGGAAATTTCAACTTTATACATTGGTAAACGAGTATGTTGATGCACCAATATTTCCTGCTCCTTTTTGTCTAATCATGTACCCTTTCGAGATAATTAAAGTTCTGATTTTGAAAAATCGTGCCAAACGAATAAAAAAAGCGACCGAAACTGATCAATTCTTACAAATAATTCAAGGTATTTTTGTTTCAATCTTCTAGACCATTTAATTATTTATTCTTTATTAAGATTTAGAAAAGAAATCCGCCGTTGAATATCTTGAACAAAAAGAAGAACAAAAAAAACGATCCCTGGATGAAATACTCCGGTGGAACACTGAAAAACTTGAACTTCTTGAACAAAAGTTCAACAATCTGTCAGAAATTAGACTGAAAAGATGAGATATTAATCCTGTTTTTAATTTAAGCTAAAATTTTAAAATAGAATAAAATTAATAACATAAATTTTTTGTTAAAAAATTATTTTCTATTTTTTAGCTGATATTTACATTAAAAATAATGATAATGTTTGTGATATTTCAGATATTAAAATACTTGAAAAACTAAAAAGAAGAGCGACAAAATTGATTGATTCTACTAGAATTAAGTATGAAGGCAGATTAAATACTTCAATCCTATGAGTCTTGAAAATCGTTGTTTAAGAGGAGACTTTAAGTATTTAAAATTTTAAATGGTTTTGAAAAAGTATCGTTAACAAATGGCATCAATTTCGCTTGTAGCACATAATACATACGACCACATTACAAAAGACTGATCTGAGTAATAAATCGCAGAGGCTCGTTGAGAGATAATTTCTTAAATCATGGAAAATCATAGAACAGTTTAACAGTGAATAAATATTTTGATATTTCTTTAAGGATTTTTTTTAAAATTAAGTATCAATTTAAAATTTTATGGATTACCAAAATCAAAATATTTATAGCAGACTAGCTCAATCTAAAAAAAAATTGAAAATATTTACTAAATTTTAAAGTATTAATTTGATAATATTTAAAAAAATATTTCTTATATAAATGTCAAAAGGAGAATTTTCAAATTTTTCATAGTAATCAAAAAAACTCATTCGAATTTAAGAGCTAAATTAAATATTTTTATCTTTCTTTTATTAAAATTAGTTTAAATTGAAGTATAAAATATACAAAATAAAATAATTTGTTCAGCTGGAATTATGTAAAATTTGAAATAAAAACGAGGAAATGGCGCTAAATTTTCAATTGAGATTTGATTCAAGTATTTTTGTTGAGTTAGATTAAGAAAAAAAAACAAAATATTTGAAAGCATTTTCATATTAAATTAGAAAGAAATCTATAATGCTTTATTTCTTTCAAATTTTCAATCATAAAAATTATGTATTAATATTTACGTTGAAATACGAGAAAATTATTCTATAGCCAAAATGAAAAAGTCCACTGTAAACTATAACAATATTAAGTTATCAGTCGCCAGAAACAATGAACCAAATGCTGAACCTATGCCGAATAAGCGAATTATCTTTAAATCTAAGCCTTCGAAAACTTATGCGGATGCCACTGATCATAAAAAAACGCCCGCTCCGATCGATAACCTTGGCAAACCGACTAAAATTGTTCTAAAAAGAACCCTTAAAGAAAAAACTGACCAATATAACTTTGACAGTAGCATTGACAGTGACGAAGACGTCTTCAATGTTCTTGATCTGAATACAAAAACAAGTCAGCTAAGCATCAAAAAACAGAAGAATGACTCATCCCCCTCTTCCTCATCTACTTCATCTTTTTCCTCATCTTTTCATACCACTGAAGTTTCACCCAAATGTACCAAGATAAGTCCTACAAATAAAAATAAAAACATCGAGCTCAAATCACCGGATGAAGACCAAGAAGCTAATTCGGCCAAAAAAATCAAAGTGGAAAAAATTGATAACAAAATTTTTGATTTAGAGGCAAAGTTAAGACAACTGGACGAAGATGATGAATTCGATAAAGATTTTGAGAAAATTAAAAAATTCAAGCTCATCAAAAAACCACTACCAGAAATAAAAACTGAATCTAATTCGGAGACTAAATCAAATTTGGTAATAAAAAATAAAATATTCAGCTCCAAGTCAAGAAACGATGAAACTGGAAAAAATACAAAAATGTCTTCTTTTAAGCTTAACTTTAACGAAAATGATGAAAAAAGCGATACTGATGAAGAAATTGAGAGTGATAGTGCCAAAAAATCTTTGACCAAGACCAATTCTCTTCAGCCTGCTAGCCATTCGGGAAAATTAGAATTAATTCCAAGGTCTCATTCATTTGATCCAAAAATTGACGCCAAAGACCTCGACTCAACTTTAACTATTGTTAACATTCGTAACACTAGAAAAGCCTATGAGTGTGAAGAGCTTGGCGAAGCGCAAGCGTTTCAGGACGATTTTAATTATTTGTTAGATGGTTTAAATTCAAAGCATAAACTCAGTGAAAGATGTTTGTCGTCAATTAAACTTGCTGAATGTTGTCAGTCTTCTGAATTCAGAATGAATTTGAGATCGTCTATGTCAAGTGATGGAAATAATATTCACAAAATATTCAAGCTATTGGCTGATGCAACCAATTATAGGGTACGTATATTTTTTTCCAAATTTTTTTAAATCTGTTTAATTGTTAAATTTTCAAATTTTTAAAAAAATGATATATTGATCGCATTAATATGAGCTTCTTTTAATGTAATTGTAGAATTTCATACAAATTTTAAATACACAAAGGTGTTGTAAAAGTTGAATACTAGATCCGTAAATGAAACAAAGTGATTTAGCTTTTTTGACCTAAGTTTAAGTCAGCAAAATATTTAAGAATTTATGTTCAATAATTTTTGCTGAAATAAAAGGTTAAATATTATTAAGATATTGTCAAATAAAAAATGGGGTCTTACTAAAAACACACTAGGAAATTCATATAAACTTTAGTCGGATCAATTTTACACTTTTCTTTTCCTTGCTTAAATTCATTTTCAGAAAACAATATCAAAAAACTACAAGCAATTCAGAATACAGCAGTCAGATCTATCCTTAAGTTAAAATACGATACTCCCTCCAACATGTTGCATCATGAGGCTTTTAATAAACTTAAATTACTAACAGTGTCGAATCGGCTTTTTGAGTTGAGTGAGAAATATGTTGGGACAGGACTGAGTCATTCTATTCCATTGGTTGTCAGACTAGTGGATGAATACAAACAAGGCTTCGAATCAAGATATATTGAATACCTTACTCCATTGTGTAATTGCTACCTTACTATTTCCTCTTTTTTTCATGAAGCTTCAACTATGTAAACTTCTGTCACATTTAACAACCTATTTCAATATATGTCTTTTAAACTTTCTTTACATTTTTTTTTTTAGCTGATTTACTTCATTTTTATTTTATCTTATTTTATTAACTCTATTTTTATTTTTTTTATACTTTATTCTGAAGGAGCTCTAGCTCGGTACAGAAAACAAATAAATAAATAATAATTTTTAATTGACTGTTTTTGCAGAGCTTGAAATTCATTTGTAAAAATTTGTACAGTACTGTTTATAGAACCATTTTTGCAGAATTAGAAAAAAAAATATAACGTTTTTACTTTTTGTACTCTAAATTTTCACAAATTTTTTTTGGAAAAATTTATGAAATTTCACAACACCGTTTTTAATTTTAGTACATTTTCAAATAAAAATATTGAATACAATCGAATAAGGTCGAATGTGGAGCGTTCATTGAAGCTATAATTAATATTAAAAAATTAATAAGAAAAAATTTAGTTGAATTATAATTAATTATCAATACCTTAAATTCTAGAAGAAATGCATAAAAAAATCTTAAAATAACAGAAAAATTAAGAATTTATTCATGGTGATGAAAAGTATAAAATTAATACTAGATAATATAAAATGAATGGATTTATTTTTATTATTTCCATTTTAAAGCTTTAAAAATTTAATACTTAAAGATGTATTTTGATTATTTTTAAGAGTCTTTCTCTGTGTACGGCGCTTATAGTTTTCACTTTAACTCAAGACAATTTATCAATTGACATTGATGATTCAACATTCAATCTGATTTTATCATTTTTGCAGTTTAATGAACAAAACAATTGCATAAAAGACTTGGATAATGACGAATTAGCTGACAAATTCAGCTATCTAATCGACCTGACCAGTAACTCTTGTCACATGAACAATCAGAAAAATGGATCTCAGTCAAATGACGAAATTAGTTCGAGCGATGCCAACGACGACCTAATTGTTTACAAAAAAATTTACTCAAAATGCAAAAAAATTTATGACCACATTCACTCCGATACTTTGACCAAAGAATACAACATATTGAAAGACATCCATTTTAACTGTGCCCTTCTTACTTTAGATTGCTTATTGAACATGAATCAAAACATGAAAAAAAATATTGTTCTCAACAATTTTTACAAGAACGAAATGCGCGAAAAATTTGTTATTGATAAAATCTTAATAAGATCTAACCTAATACTTAAAAGTTTAATTAATTTGAAAACTCAGTCTGAATTTGAGTTTACACAAAACGATCTAGAAGAAAATACAAAATTTTTGTATTTACTTAGTAAACTAAAGTCTTGTATTAACCTCATTGAAACATTGACCCAACCAATCAGTCATTCTAAGTCAACCAATTCCGGGATCACTAACAATCTTAAGTCCATAAAGTACAAAGAAGATAATGAAGATGGACCACTCGAGTCCAATCAGTTGAATCAAAATTATTTGATTGATTTAAAAAATCGTTTCGTCATAGAATTTATTAAAGAGTAATTTTTTTTATAAATAATATTTTAATTAAATCCAAATTTAGATCACTGAATTTTTTTAATAATCAAATCAACATGCTACTAAATGATAGAACAAAATTTGAGTCCAGTGCTGAAACTGACCAAATAAAATCTAAAGTTTTGAATTATTTTGTAAATGCTTTAAAAGAGCAATTTTTATTTTTGATAAGTCTCACTCAAAACAATGGTAATGTAACTATTTAAATCAATTTCATTGCTTAATTTGCTTTAATTAAGAGTATGTGTCAAAAAAATTGATATCAGATAAGGAATTTGTTGGCATGCTTTTTAAATTTTTGATAAATGAGTCAAAGGCTCAGTCAATTTTATTTAAACTAGCAAACGAAAATGATCAATTTGACCTGTTGATAATGTTATTAGGAATTTTACTGAATTTATTTGTCAATTGTTTCAAAGATAAAGTTTTATTAAATTTAATTAAATACAAAAATATAGAAGCTAACATTACAGCTTTGGAAATTGTGCTTAAAGTAACAATTTAATTGTTATATTTATTTATTTTTATTTTTATTTGAATAAAGTTGTACCAAGCGAAAGAAAATTTGGTAAGAATTGCAGAAAATGATCAAGAAAACGAGTTTAACCAACTAAATGAACACATAGAGTCCCAGAATGTTGAAAACATAAATGTGGCTATTATGAATTGTAAAATTTTAAATAAAAGCAAATTTTAAATAATTTTGAATCAATTTTCTCTTTAGCTATTCATAAAGCTGGTAAACATATGGAAGATCACATAATAGCAGCACATAGTGGCTTAATAATTGGCTATATGCTATTTATAGACGATACTTTTAATAATAGGAATTATATTCAAATCGATTCAGTTCAAGCTCAACTGAAAAATAAAGCCTTTAAATCAATGGTTCAAATAATTAGAAAATTTATTATATTCATGAAAATGATGGTAAGACATCTTTATAATTTTGTTTCCAAAATTTGAAAATAAACTCTTATTATTTAAAATTTATTTTAATTTTAGAAAGTGTCCGGTTTTTCGGCTGATAAGTATTTGGAAATGGTTCTTGGATTTTTGGAAAATTTAGAAAATTAGTATATTTTATGTATTTTAATTGTATATAACGATATTTTCATTCAAGAGTTTTTATTTTCTTTATTTTATCTATTTTAAGCATCTAAATAAATACAAATTAGAGCTATTTTTGTTTCAAATTTTTTTTCATCATTTTAAAAATAAGAATGAACTACTTTTATAAAAGCAATCCGAATAGCTTTTGATTTTTTTAATGACCATACATTCATTATTTTTTTCCTAAATACCGACTCAGTTAAATTGAAAATTGAAAAATTTCAAAGTAAGAATATGAATAAAAACATCGATTTTTGAGCTAGATTTATTTTTTAGAAGTATTTATCATTAAAAAAATTCAAAACTAATCTTAAAAATATCAATAATAAATCAATAATGACTTACTCTATTGCAAGCAAAATTTTGTAAGAAGATAGAATTTTTAATTTTTTTTAAGAGATTATTATTTCAACACAATAAAAAAACTTTTCAACACAAATTTAAACTGATCGTCACAAAATTAAATCTTCTCATCACAAATTTTTCAAAAAAAGAAAAAAACTTTTTAACACAAAATTTTATCTTCTCAGCACAAATTTTAAAAAATAGTGAAAAAATTTTGAACACAAAAATCTTTTTTCTAAAAAATCGTTGAACACAAAAAAAAAATAATTTAGTTTAAATTAAAGAAAAAAAAACTTTTCAACACAAAATTTATTGAATAAATGCTGAAAAAAGTTAAATGCTGAATTTTTTCAAATCTAAAATCACAAAGCTTATTGATAAATATAAAGTATGTTTTTAATCATTGTTTTATTCTCTCATGTACCATTTTTCAGAATTTTTAGCTCTACCTTTTTTTTTGCTTGTTAACAAACTGATCTTTCTTTTTAAACAATTCTTGTAAAGCTAATAAATGTGAACAATATCCAAGTTTTAAGTAGTATTTACACGAACAATTTCACGAATAATTACAAAGAAATTTAAACACTGTTTAAATTTAAATTGTATTTGTTTGTTATTGAAAAATATTGAAAAAAAACCTTATAAAAATTTCCTTAAATTAAATTGAATTTAAATTAAAAAAAATTTGTGTTGTTTAATTGTATTAAGCTTTTTTAGTCTAATTTTTGTGATAAAAAATTTTCTAAATTATTTTTTTTTGTGTTCAACGATTTTTTAGAAAAAAGATTTTTGTGTTCAAAATTTTTTCACTATTTTTTAAAATTTGTGCTGAGAAGATAAAATTTTGTGTTAAAAAGTTTTTTTCTTTTTTTGAAAAATTTGTGATGAGAAGATTTAATTTTGTGACGATCAGTTTAAATTTGTGTTGAAAAGTTTTTTTATTGTGTTGAATAGGTAGACCCTTTTTTTAATTGAAATTTTCAGACTTGTATAAAAGTAGTAGTATTAGTAGTAGGAGTAGCAGTAGTAGAGGATGCTGGTCCAAGAGGCCAGTAAGTGTGTTATCAGACACAGTATGACAGCTGATATGCTTGATTGCTGTTCATCCAGCAGTCAAGATTTGCTTTAAAGTTGTTGACTGTTTTAGCAGTTACTATTTCACCAGGCAAAGCATTCCAGGCATTGGCTATTCGGTTGTTGTGAAGTTGCTCAAAGTGGAGTCAAAGAAAAAGAATAGCTTAGTGTTTTAGAAACTTTTATTTAAGCTTTCAACAAAAACGGAACCTTTATAAATTAGCAAAGAATCCGACACCAATTTATATCGAGAATTATATAACTACTCGTGTCACGCCGCATGACTGTCATAAGCTGGCTGCGTAATATCGTAAAAAGGAGGTAACTCAGGATTATCCTTAATCACGAACAAATCTTGAAAACATTTATTGAGAAGACTTGCTATTTCTATAGGCTCTTGTGTAATTTCTCCACTTGCTGTTTTAATCGCCTTGATTGAATCTTTGACATTTTGTTGACTATTTAGGTATTTGTACAAAATTTTTGGATTTTGTCACAAAATGCTAAAGTTTAGCACTTTCAACAAGTATTTATTTATAAATTATGCGTGCTTTTCTTGCCTCAGTTTTGACTCGTTTACAAAGGGATTGTTAATCTTTTTTTAGACCAGAATCTCTTCACTTTTTAGGAAGTGTAAAAAGTTTTCACTTCCTAAAATCGAAAGTCTTTCTTTATCCTCACAATTGATTTTAACTCTTGATTTATCCACGGATCAGTTGTCTCTTTGATTTTCGACACATCGAAATGAACCTATTGCTGGCAACACTTGCGTAAAAATGTATAAATTCATGCATTTCTTGGACTGATTTATTTTCAAGCAGCTTCACCCAATCGACATTGGAGATGAATTGAGAAATTTTGTTGTAATCAGCTTTCTTTCAATTCAAGCTGGTAAACTCGATCTGAGAGGATCACAACAAAGGCCGAGATGTTGTCTAACCATTCATACATTTTCTTCGTTGATTCCGAGTGGTTACCTTGTGCCGGAGTTGGTAAATTCCCTGGAAGCAAAAACTCTTCATCCATTTTGGTGTTGAAATTACTGTATTAATTTTTAATTTAAAATAAGAATGTGTTTTTTTTTCTGATGCAAAAAAAATAAAATTCTTAAGTGATTTGTTTTCACAAGTAATGAAAAAAAAGTCTGATTCAAGTCAAAATCATGACTTGCTGGAAAAAATTTAAAAAGTACAAGCCATGACTCCATATAAAAATTTTGCCGTTCTGAGCAGTTAAGGTTGCGACCATATAAAATTTTATCGGACCGAAAAGTAAATTAGTCAAAGTCTTGACTTGAACTTTTTAAGTTTTTTCAACAAGTGCGAGGCATGGCTTTGACTTTAATCAGACTTTAAAACAACTCAGGAAATTTTTATAAGGTTTTTTTTCAATATTTTTCAATAACAAACAAATACAATGGTTCTTGCTAAAGTGAAACGTTCCATTTCCGAAAGAGGAACGGATTGTAGACACATTCTCAAAAAAAGCATTTCTATTCCATTCTATTCCGTACAATCCATTCCATCAGTTACATTTCATCCACTCTGTTCCATTCCGACCTTCTTAATTACCTGCCGTCAATTCCATTAATTCTGTCCAGATCACTGGGATGGATGTAATGGACCGGGAATAGAAATTTCTGAATTTTTCTTTTTCTGAGAATGCGTCTCGATTCCGTTCTTCTTTCAGGAATGGAACGATTCGCATCAGCAAGAACCATTGTATGAATCTTTTAATTAATTCAGTTTATTTGATCTAAATATTTTTTCAATTTAATCTTATTCTCTTAGTGTGTGTTATTCAAGTTGTGTGTCCGTAACGATTGAGTGTGTTAATAAGAATCAAGTTTATTGTGTGAAGGAAAACCAATTTCTTTTCGCTTATTCAAATGAAGTCAGAGAAATGTACAGAAAAATAATAAAAACTGGGAACTCTCTTAAAAATATTGTCATGACTGAAATTTTTATTAAACAATAGCTATAATAAATAAAAGTATTTGACTTAATTAGTAAAAAAGTTTTTTTTAAATGTATAGAAACTAAATCAAGCATTTTTTATTATGATGTCTGTAATAATTCTAAAAATTACGAAAATTTAGCTTAATTTTAAAATTGAAATTTCAAAAAACCTTGTAAATAAATTATGTCTCTAGAAATAGGAATTATTTCGTTTTCTAATTCACATAAATAGAAAATAAATGTGCTGTTCTGAATATTTAAAAAACTGGTACCAAAGTCCTGGCAAGCAATGGTTCAAAATATTCAAATGTATTCTCACTTTTTTCAGAATGGTAATATTTCTAATTTTCATTATCTTATCTCTTTATTTTCGAAGCAAAGAACTAATCGAAAAATCGGAAAATAAATTTTCATATCCTTACATTTGTCTTTATTCTTCAATAATTTTCAACTGGAGGCTCATGTTAACTCTTATAATTCTTCTACTTTTTATTCCCTTCAAATTGATCGATTTATTTGGAATTCTTTGCCACTGCGCCATTTTTACAAATAGAATTACAAAGCCAGTCAAAAGATTTTTTTACATAATAATAAAAGCTTTGCATTGGTCTCAATTAGACTGGCCATGTTTTTTAAAACTCAAATATTTCACGTACATTTACGATACAATACATTATTTTATCTATTTTTCTGCAGTTATTATAATTGGAGTTATAGAATTGGTCAAGTTTAAATCCAAAGATGATTTGGTTATTTTGTATTTTTTTTATAGTGTTATTTTTTCAATAAATATTTTCATAGAAATTTACCGAATAGTACAAGCTCAACGAGTGGAGTCGGACATCAGGGATATATTTGCATCAGATGTTAATTTTTGTAAAAAAGCAATAAAATTGATCTCTGAGGAGCAGCTTGGATCAAGAGAATGCGTAAATCTGACCGAATGCTATTTGGCAGACTGTCAGCATAGGGCTTTTTCTCATCCGAAAGAAGTATTCAAGATTAAATTCAGAGAAGCGTCCAAAAATAGACGAGGCATCAACATTGTTGTTGGGTTTCATCAAACTACCATTGAAGCTGCTAAAAGTATTTTAACTTCTAATTTTTTGACAAGCAAAGATGGAATGCTTGGACCGGGAATTTATTTTGCCAATAATTATGATATTACCGAACATAAAAGAAACCAAAGCACCGAAGGTGGAGCAATATTTTGTGCAAAAATAGATATGGGAAAAGTATTGGAAATAAGGGATAAAATGGATAATAGAGATGTTCATAAGCTTTATAATAGTAAATATCTACATCATCAAGGTGGAGAAAAATTTGATGAGTATGTCATATACAGTAATGATCAAGTTATTGAATATACAATAATTGTGGAAAATTTAGCAATTGAAAATTTCAGAAAAAGGATGAAAAAGCCTTTTTGCAATTGTTTATCTTTTATTTAGGATAATTGCCATAAATTGGGCACACTTTTAATATGCGTCTTTAAATTTAAAAAAATGATTTGTAAATAAATAGAAAGAGCTAAAAAATAAATTTTGATATATTTAATGAAAAATTTCCTGATTAAATTTTGAATTAAAAAATTCGAAGCAATTATCAATAAATTGATATCATTTAAATTTTTTTTGGTTTTTGAAATTTTTGGAATATTATTGCCATTTTAGATAGTATTTGATGGGTATCTAGAGTGGAGAAATAGTAAGCCTCAAAGAAAGGAGAGACATTTTCTTTCTACTTAAAATTATAATTAAATCTCAAATAAGGGAAGGACTTAAAAAAGGTATAAGGCGGCTTGGGAGAATTAAAAAAAATATATTTGAAATCAATTTTCAATAACGAAAAGTAAAATTAAGAATACAAAAAAATTAAAAAGCTAAATATTGAAAATAAAGGAAAAATAATTATTAGATCAATAAAACCTAATTGATCTTATTAATAGATTTTCTTTACTTGAAAAATAAGACCTTATACAATTCTAACCAGTTTATGAAATTATAATTAGATTTCTTATGTATTTTTATCTTTGTTAATTTTTTTGTAACTTAGCAATTTCTCTGAATTTAACTCTTATTTATTAATTTATTTTTAAATAGTACATTAATAAAACTATATAAATAAATATAATAGAACCTTCTACAATTCTAAGGGCGATTTAGAATACTAGAAGAAAAAGAAAAAGCAAATAATTTAAGCACATTATTTTTTCAATTGTTTCGTTTATAAAATCTAAGATCAAGTTTAACACTTATGTTCAATAAATTTTTTTTAACAATGCTCGTTCAAGTCATAATTACAAGTTTATATTTCTTTTAAGATAAATAGTTTCCATAGTAGCACAAATCTGTAGAAACTAATTCAATGTGACATTTTATGTCACTTAATCCCTAAGCCATTGAATGGTTTCTTTGGTTATTAGCTATGAATTTTATTACAAAAACTTAAAGTCAAAAAATTTTTTAAATTATTTTATGATTTAGATAAACTTTACTAAAATAATCTAAACTTAATTTTGAAATTTTATTTATTCCAAAAAATAAACTGAGTATCTATAAATATTATTTTTAATCTTTCTTTAAATTTATTGTTTTGATAATTGGCTGCTTTCTGAGATATGCGTTCAAAAAAAAGTTAAAAAACAAAACAAAATAAGTAAAATACATAAAAAATGACCAATAAATGCTTTCAAATGAAACGTGACATTTTTCGCCGTTCATTTTTTTCTTATAGGCAATTGAATTTACATATAAACCCACAACCATCTGAGATATTTGACCACTTGTTATCGCTATGTTTACCCATTTTGGAATTTTGAATCTTAAAGCTCTAAATGCATAGTAACCATACATAAATGAATGAACTGTATAGTTCATAATAACAAACCAGCGCCCAGATGAACTTAAATCTTTACTAGCAAACCAACAATAAATCAGCACAGTGGCATGATGGTACCAATGCAAAAAGATAAGTTTTTGCTTTCTGACCACTATGAACAGAGTATCAATCAACTCAGCTACTTTGCTCATTACGAACAAATAAGTCCAGCATCCGGGCACCCCCTGGGCAAAGTCTTGGATACATATGGATCCTTCTATTCCCTTATGTGTCAAAACAAAAATAAAATGAGGAAGAATCCGTATTGATCCCAAAAAACTAAAAGCTGCAAGAATAAAGTTCCAAGCTACTAGAGAGCGCTTCAAATCAAATTTCGGGTGTTTCTCCATGAGACGCTGACCAACAAAGACTAAGATTATGTAGACAATTGAAATAATTATGCTCCAGTACCAATTTTGCGCTATCCATTTGCGTTTTGGCATCACATAATCGTAGTCTAAATATTTTCGTTCAAATTCAAACAAAAAAGAATAATTGAACTCGCGTAGATACTCATTGAATTTGTTTCTATTGAACGTATTCTCGAAAGTTGAGCTCATGATCTAAATTTTTTAAAATGTTCCAAAAAATTATAAAGAAAAAATTTTGTTTGGAAATATTTGATTAAAATTGTAGGAAATAAATATTTGTCAATGATCTATTGAAAACACTGACTCACTTTAAAAATTTTAAATAACTCATTTTAAACATTAAAAAAATATATATGGCAATTTGTGTTCGTTCATGGATGAACAAATTTTAATTTGTATCATTAGTAAATTTCTCAAAGAATTTTTTTCTCAGTCTACAATGTAATCTAAATGCTTATAGCAAGTCTATAATTTTATGTTTGTCCAAGGCTACCATTTTAAATTGAACTCGACTTATTTGAAGGAAATTTAATTTCTAATTAAATACAAACTCATGAATCAGTCTTAAAAAGAAAATATAGAAAAACAAAAAGTGCTATTATAATTAGATATTTTAGGTAGTCACATATATTTTTACCTTTTTATTTATAAACATATTTATAAGACTAGTTGACGCAGATATTGATTCTGAGTTACTAAATTTATAAAATGGTTAAATTAAAAATAAAATAAATATATTTTGAAATTTATTAAAAATTTAAACTCGAAAATGCTTTTTTAGAAGGTTTTTTTAAAATTTATTTATGTCATAAATATTTTCGGTATTTAATACTGAATAAATTTATTTTTGAATCAAATTAACCTTTAAAATTTTACAAAATAATTAATTAATCAGATTTTAAAAAATTTGTCTTTCATCAGAACTTGCGAATCTAGGTTAAAAAAATCTAAATTTATGTTCAATCAAATCGAGTGAAACATATTTGAATTGTTGGACTAAATATTTTCAAATTTGAAGTCAAAAAATAGAAAAATCATGATATAGATAATTATCGAAAATTTTTATTTTGACTTGTTTATTAAATTTTTCATAATGAGATCAAATACATTTTGTAAATTCTGGAAATTAAATTTTTGATATTTATGAAATTTATTTAGTCATTAAATTAATTATTTGAATGGATGGTTTTAGTAAAGATATTTTTTTATTTAACTATAAAAAAGGTATTTTTTCAAAAAGTTTAATATTGTCATTACAAAATTATGTCATTTAAATTGCTTTTGATTCAAATGAATACCAAACTAGGCATAATTTAAAGTAAAATGAATTAAACTTTAATAGTAAATTTTATTGAAGATTTTGGGCAGCTCAGAGTAAATTAAAAATTTATAACAGAGATTTCATTAATGACCCTCAGAATTACATGCTAATATATAGTTCTGAAATCAAATTAATCTGTTTGCTAAAAGTATTTAGATTTTGTTTTTGAAATTAAGGTATGTATTTTAATTGTAACTAGTTCAATATTTTTTTTAGAAAATTTTTTAGTTTACTATTTTTTAGTATTAAGAAATTCAAATACAAATTGAACAAAAATTCTTCATTTTTTGATAAATTGTAACTTAAAGATAATAAAATGAATAAAAAATAATACTGCAACTTTTTAAAACAAACAACCTTTTTTTATCTAAAATAATTTTTCTTATGTTAAAATAAGACAAAAAATAAAACATCAATAGGATATAAATTGATTACTGATTTGATTTTCTAGAAAAATAAGAATACTTTTTTGCATTTTTTAGGTAAAAAATGCAAAAAAGTATTCTTAGGTATTTTTACGGTAAAAAATTCAAAAAAGTATTTTGTGCTTTATTGCAGTATTTTTTGTAATTCATTTTTTTATCTTTAATTTTAATTTATCAAAAAGGAAGAATTCTTGTTCAATTTGTATTTGAAATTCACAACGCCTTTTTTTTAAATAAAAAGATAAGTTTTAAAAGTTTTATATAATAGAATTTCTATTGAATTCAATTTAACTTGACCCAAAGTAGCATGATAATATCATAAATAAGTTAGTATTCGATCTTTATATTTGAAACAATAAAATTTAATTAAATAACAAAAATAATATTAATAAAATATTTTTTTAAATTAAAATATGAGAACACTGGTTCTTAAAAAGGTTTAACATAAGTAACCAATTTGGGACTACATTTATGTGAACGTTCAGTTGGCTGAAACTTATTCATATGTAAAGAAAGTTTAAAAATATAATTTACTTTTAAATATTTACAATTAAAAAACTTCCTATAAAAATTAAAAAATACAAATCGGTTCAAAAGTTTAGAAATTTGGATAATCCAAAAGTTTAAACAATTATTACAATTTTTTTCACACCTTTATGATTTATTCTTACATAACTTCTAATTTTGAGTAAATTGCGCTCTTAAACTGCTTAATTTAAATACCTTCCAACCACTCATGTCCCTTCAAAATAATATTACCAGAGAATCTTTATTTTGGCAAAAAATGGGTAAAAAAAGTGGCTAGCCCACTAAAATGACAGATCGTGGATCTGCTAAAAAGTGGAGATAAAAAGCAAAATGAGATAGCCAAGCTGTTGGGTGTATCTCCAAAATGTGTCTCTTCAACAATAAAACGATATGAAGAGACTGGTCCTGTGTCTGATCGAAGCCATTCAGGTAGACCTTGGAAGCTTACTTTTAGGAGTGAAAATTACATTTTTAGTGAGATTAGAAAAGACCCTACATCTAGCTATCAAAAACTCTCTGCTGATATTAATTCTAAGACTCAAGGAGTTAGGATTAGTAAGTAAACTGTAATGAGATATCTCCAAAAAAACTGTTTAAAGTCTCATACAGCGGTCAGAAAACCCCTTCTAAGCAAAAAAAAAATACTAAGAAACTTTCAAGAGTCAGTTTAGTGATGTTTTTTTTAACAAAAACTTGATTTTAAATGAAAAAAGAAGAATATTTTACTAAAACTATTGACTTTAATTTTTTATTTAACTTTTTTATGGTTTAATTTTGATTCAAAATATTATTTTATGCGTTTTTCATCATTTAAATAAAGAGTTTTCTTTTTATGCGTGAATCACATTTTTTATGAATTTTAATCTCTCTTTATTTATTTTTAATCCTCATTCATAAGTCAAGAGTAATTGTAAAAAGGTTTAAAAATAAAAAGTTTCATCCGAAGTTCTGTATACCAAGGTTACAAAACGCTGAAGGCTCAACTGGTATCTGCGGATGCAGTTGTTACAAAGGCACTGATATATGTATAAGCTATCCTCAAAAAAATTTTTGACATTTTGACATTACCTCGCTTGGTTCATCCATTTCAAGTAATTTTGAATACATTCCACAATCTTTTCAAGATAAATCTGAGTCATTTATTTAGAACTGTATTTACTGAAAATGGTACATTTTCATGACCAGAATTTTTCGAACCAAAATACTTTTCATAATTTTTTTCAGTTTTTTAATCGAGAGACAAAGTAAATCCAAATTGAAATAAAACCGATATTCTTTTAAAGATTTTATTTTTTGAACTATTAATTATAGACAAAACTTTGGTATCGTTGGCATATTTCTCACAACTTGCTTGTTCGTCAAACGAACTGACAAATTTTTTATATAAATATCAAAAATTAAAAAGGCCCTAAGATTAATTCTTGTGAAATATGTTAACGCCAATATACGCATGATCAACATCGGTGATTTCTGTTCATTTTTTTTATCAATTATTTCTCCCTGAGTGAAAAGTTAGTTAATCTTCTCTTACTTGCCAAATCGACAATAATCATAGAAAAAATTGGTCTACCATAACAAAGCTAAATGGGTCAAAAAATGTTTCATCAAGAAGCTAAATTAAAGAACATAAATTAAAGTTTAAAATTAATTTAGTCAATTTAAACAAAATTCATAAAAAAAATTAATTCAAAATATATAAAAATTTTTCACCAAAATATATTTAAATTTTTTACCAAAGTCCTTGAGAAGGTAAAATCTCAAAAAATAGAAAATCAGCCAAAAATAATATGATACCTAAAAAAACTATTTTAACACAAAAACAAGCTAATTTTAGACCAAAAATATGCTGGGGCGGCTAATATTGGCCAGCCAAGTCTCGGTCTTAAGTTGGCTTTGAATTATTTTTTTGAATATTTTAACTAAATTTTAAACTTTTTCTCATTAAATATTATTATGATGAAACTTAAGTCTAAATTTATTCGTTTTTCCCTAATCACCTTGGGGTATTTTGCCACAAAAATATAATTGAGGTGGAAACTAAAAATCAGATCGAAGTTAAAGTTGAACCTGATATTAAAAATATTTATCAATAATCTTAATGCTCATCAGAGTCTTTTTTATTCTTGGTACGCAGGCTGAAAAGAGAATTTTTTATACCGCTATGATAAGTCTGTGAAGATAGCTATTAAAAATTTTATTTTATAATAATATTTCTTAGATCTCTGGAATACTTTATAAAAGATGTGCTCATTATTAAATATTCCAAATCGGTCCAATTCTCGGATGGTTTTTTCATTCGGCCGGTTTGCTGGGCGGTCTCATTTTTAGACCGCAAAAAAATCCGGTCATAATAACACAACATTTTGCCGGGAAGCTAAGTAAATCCAAAGATTTTTTGAAAAAAAAAAAACTTTTGAAATTTTGTAAAAATAGCGTAGAAATATCTTAAAATAAAGATAAAAAAATTATTTTTTTAATAAAAGTTTTTTTTTAAGAAAGCTTCTTCTTTTTCCGCAAAACTTTCTGAAGGTTTAAATCATCGTCTGCCAAAAAGTTGGCTGGTTAAAACACACATGGTCACGATTTCTAAAAATTTTTTCCGCCAGTAAAAGTCTCAGCATGGTGAATGATTGCACGTGTTATCTAGGCTTATTAATATTTACCGTATTATTTTATTAACTACACAATAAATAATGAACAATCTCTACTTTTGGCGAACGACCTAGTCACATTTTTCATTTAGAATAAGGCGAATGTTAAAAACAAGATAAATAAATATCTCAAAGAACTTAAGAATGGCTTTTTAATGGTATTTCCAAAACATAAAAAATTAAATAAATAAAATTAAAGATCAAAACTGAATAAATTTCTAGGTATTAAATTCGATTCAAAGTTAAATTTTACTCGAATGGTTAACGAAATAAAAAAAGCTTTTTTAAGATTTAAATTTATTTAATATAATTTCAAACAACAAATTGAGTTTAAATTATCAAATATTAGGAAGCCTCTTGGGAGTTTTGAATCGACTTTTTTAGTTGAGTGAAAGATATCTTAGGCTGGATTCAGTCATTCTGTTCCATTGATTTTCATAGTGGTGAAAAAAAGCGAGTTAAAAATCAAGATTTAGCTGTAAATTTGTTTAGAGCATTAAAAGCATTTCATTAAATAAATTTGATTATATGGCCAAATGGAAATAACTTTTCATCTTTAGATTTTCATATTTTCTAATATTTTTGAGTGCAATATTTCAGAAAGTTTTTTGAAAAACTTATGAAAATCAAAAATAAAAACTTTCTGAGATATCCCACAAAAAAAATTAGAAAAACAAAAAAATATGAAAATATAGAAATATAGATTTTACCGATTATAATTATTTTTACTAATTTGTCCGTCGAATCTAAAAATTTTTCACCTAGTACTATTTTGCATTACCTTTTCATGAACAAAAAAATTAAGTGAACTAATAGTTCACATAACCCGAGCTAAATTTTTCATCGATTAGACCTAGAGATTAATTTAATTGAAATGGATCTAATTTTTCAAAAAAATGATAATTCTATTAGAATAAGATATTCTAGTCATATTTTATTCATTTGGTAAAATTATCGACTACAAAGGACAAATTTTATTTAAAAACCACATTTCATAGCATTACTGTTATATAATTTCAGAATAGAAACTATTTTTTTATTTTTCGTTTTAGAACGTATTAGCTTTTAATTTAGCCTTAAAATCGAAATTTCATACATACCTCAAAGATAAATTTCTTTATAATTTTTATACTTTACAAAAATTTCATGAAGAATTTGCGACAAAAATTTCTTCTAATCAACTAACATTAATTAATACTATGTGAAAGATTTAAAATTTTTTGAAAACAGTTAAGTGAAAATTTCTTTAAGCTGTAGTCGTCATTTAAAATTTTTTAAATAAATTGATGTTTTTCAAAATCTAGTCATTAAATGCACAATTATATTCAAAAATTAAAATGTTCCTTCGATAGTTGAATCAGAAAATCTACGAAATTAATCCTAAAAAATCAGTATAAAAAAATCAAATATAAAATAAAAAATAAAAAAAAATGATTCTTAAGAAACAACGTTCAGTAAAGATTTTTTTCTTGTATTCAATTGGGATCTTTTTTTTTTTAAGCTATATTGATCATTCAAAATATATTGAATTAAATATTAGCTCTTCATGTGAGTGCCAAAAATATGAATATAAAATAAAGCAGACTGACCAAAACAAGTTTTCAATTTATTTTAACAATAAATCGTATGAATTAAATGAACAGCCAGTGCTAGCATGTGATTTGAGCAAATCTCTTAAGCGTGGTCCAAATCAAAAAATTGTCGCTTATTCCCTTTACGGAAAAAATCCCCGATATTATAATCTTCTACAAGACTTAATTGTAAAAGTAAAAGAATTTTATCCTGATCATGTGATGCGGGTTTATCACGATGATACAATTAATAAGTCAATTATATGCCAAATTGAATGTTCGAATTCTCATGTTGATTTTTGTAATATTCATAGGATGCCTCTTAGTCTGAAAAACTCGGAAAAAGTAATGGACTTAAGGTATGTGCATGCAATGATGTGGCGTTTTCTTCCAATCGGAGACAGCTTTGTTGACTTGCATATGAGCAGGGATATAGATTCCCAGCTTCTACAAAGAGAACTGAATTCGGTGCAAGAGTGGCTTGGTTCCGAAAATATTGGCCACATAATGAGAGGTAATAAATTAGTTTGATTAATAAAAAATAATTGAATTTTATAAAATTTTTATTTAGATAATCCTGCACATAAAACATATATTCTAGGTGGAATGTGGAGTTTTAGAGTTGAAAAAGCCAGAGTCTTGGGCAAATTAATCTATGACAAAGTGGTCGATAAAAATATCAGTTCAAGGTTTAACTTTAATGGAAAAAATCCAAAGGGATTTGATCAAATTTTTTTATCAAAACATGTATATAAAATGATAGAAAACAATTCCACAATTCATGACAGTTATTTGTGCGAGAAATATCCAAAATCAAAACCCTGGCCAACGCAACGCAGGGGAAATTGTTTTGTTGGCCGAGTTGGTAGATGCAATGAAACCAGTACTTTTAAAAGCTGTCCGAAAAAATGTCGACCTGAAAATCATTTAGATTGGGAAGCATGCTGATTAGATTTCAAATTATATCTACTAATTCTGAAAAAATACAAAAACCATACATTTTTATCATTTCAAGAATTTTTTATAAGATTTTATTTATTAAATAATATTATAAAATAGTATTCAACTATACAACATCCATAAAAGTTGTCTAATATTGATTTGCTTCAAAAATTTACAAAATTTTGCTACACGATGCCAAATGATTTTTAAAACCCTCAAATAGAAATTATATTTTCAAATACTCACTTAATCATATTTTTTTGTACGCAACTTCGATATAAATAAAAAAATTAAATAAATTTTTCCTTTAGGTATTATGAAATTTCGTTTTTAAAACTTAGTTTAGTATTTAGTTTTCAAGTTAATTGAATGACTGGTCCCATCGACAATAATAACCGATCATCATTTCATTTATTCAAAATTTTTTAATTTTATAATATAAAAAATTAAAAAACATTTTGATATATAAAAATCTTGATCAACCTTAATGACAATCCAACGACATGCATGTTGCATTTTTGTCTATCACACATGCTGAAATAAAAATGCATAAATCGAAAAATGCCGATTTTCGGTAAAATTTGATCTTGTTTTGAAAAAAATTTTTCTCTTTTAAGAAAAATATTTTCATTTAAAAAAATATATAGTTTTTGAGTTTTGATTTATAAATTTTTTATAAATTCCACGCTTCTTTTTGGAAAAAGAATTTTTCAGATTCATCAATAAGCTTTAATCTTTTTTAATTTATACCACTTTATGTAAAAGGCTAATTCTAGAACCTTTGACTTTTTGTGAAATTTAGAAAAAATTATTGCCGCCTTCGGCCTTTTCTTCCATATTTCTTTTACCAAAAGCTTTAGAAAATATTAAAATAGAGCTCATGATTAACAATATTTCTTTAATCAAAATAATGGTCTTAAATACCACAATTGGTTTGAAGAAAATGTAACTTGTTTTTTCTTCTTACTTATTCACAATTCTGCTTCAAATATTTGTGTTTTCCCTCAATGCTTTTGTCAAAATGTGGGATATACATCTTGAACTTCAAATAATCGTAAATGATGGAGGGATATTAAGAAAACACATAAAATGTGAATCTAAATATATTTTTTTAAAATTTTTTAAAAGCTATATAAAAAATAAAATGGATTAGTTTTAAAAAATGTGAAATTTATTTTTAGTTCATTTAGTAAGCATTTTAATCATTAATCACGTCTTATTAACTAGAAGACGGATACAAAACTTATTAAGTCTCATAAGAATATTTGTGGATAAATTTTTGCATCAAAAGGCAATTTTCAAAAGAAAAGTTTTATGCAATAACTAGTGTTGGGAGCCGTACAAACGGTCGTTGATGCGGCCAAAATTTTTTTTGGCCGCGAGCAAGACCGCCTAAACAGACGGTGATAAAGGTGAACGGCCAATTGAGCGGTCAGACCGGCGGCCAAAATTTTGGACCGCGACGTTGGCCGGCCAAATCGTTGACGGACGGCCAAATGTACGGCCGAATCATTGACGGACGGCCAATTGGGCGGTCAGACCGGCGGCCAAAATTTTGAACCGCGACGTTGGCCGGCCAAATCGTTGACGGACGGCCAAATGTACGGCCGAATCATTGACGGACGGCCAATTGGGCGGTCAGACCGGCGGCCAAAATTTTGAACCGCGACGTTGGCCGGCCAAATCGTTGACGGACGGCCAACATCCCGATCCAAAATTTCAATTAATTCACTTGCTAAAAATTTCTATTAAAATGATATTCAATTGAAGAATAAAATTTATCTGCTTTGCTGTTATGTCATCTCTTTAGAAAATTCAAAGCTATTACCTCTAACTTTGTTTTTAAATGATTTTAAATAGTTTTCATGTTAAATTCACTTATACAGTCTTAGTGATTTATTTTATTTGTTTATCTGTGTTGAAAAAAAAAATAAGAATCAAAATTCAAAAATAAAGTAAAATATAAAAAAAATTAAAAATAATAAAATATTTCAAACATCGCGGTCCAAAATTTTGGCCGCCGGTCTGACCGCCCAATTGGCCGTCCGTCAATGAATTGGCCGTACATTTGGCCGTCCGTCAATGAATTGGCCGGCCAAAGTCGCGGTCCAAAATTTTGGCCGCCGGTCTGACCGCCCAATTGGCCGTCCGTCAATGAATTGGCCGTACATTTGGCCGTCCGTCAATGAATTGGCCGGCCAAAGTCGCGGTCCAAAATTTTGGCCGGCGGTCTGACCGCCCAATTGGCCGTCCGTCAATGAATTGGCCGGCCAAAGTCGCGGTCCAAAATTTTGGCCGCCGGTCTGACCGCCCAATTGGCCGCTTAATTCTGGCCGCGTTCAGACCGTCCAGGCTTGGCCGCCACCCAACACTAGCAATAACATTATTTTAAAACTAAAATATCACAATAATCAATATGACGCAGGTAATAATTTTGATTATCAAAAATACAAATTTTAATAATTTGCCCATTCTATCTTATAGGATAATAATGACAACACTCATGTCCTTTCAACCTTTTGAATGACCACTCCGATCTTACATAAAGGTGACTCCATCGATTTGATCCTCACTGCAATAATTTTGATTATCAAAAAATGAAAATTTTATTAACAAGCATAATAATTTAAAATGCAGCAGTTTAAAATTGACTCACAAGAAAACTAAATTCATGATTTGTTTATATTTTGTTAAAAAATAGATGAGTTAATCTTATTTTGTATTAAAATTAAAAATTTTTACGATTAAGATTTTATTCTATTCCCTCAAATAAAGTAAAAACTAGCAAAAAAAAATTTTATTCAGTTTCTATATTTATATTTATCTACATTTAACGAAAATAGTATCAAAGAAACTTTATTTAAAAATGCAATATTGTAGAAGTCTTATGTTATAAAAACAAATGATATCTTCTAATTGTAACATCCATTTTCAATTGGCGTTTCATTCAAATTAAATTGTTTCATACATATTTTATAAATTTCAAATCTTTTTCTTGCTTTATCTTGATATGGTCCATTGCATTCAAGGCCACCGTTGATTGCCATGGTGCTTGCGCCGAAATGGCCATTTTTTACGTCATAACGAGAACCAACATTTGCCTTCCAAAACCAAAAAGCTGTAGCCCAAGCAATTTCATCATTATTGGCTACTTGATCTGGATCTCTCAAAAGTCTATCATCTCCATACAAAGCTTGGCTTGCAGCCTCATAATTATAATTCCAAGACTTGAAAAATTAAAAAAAATTTACTTTTGAAAACTTTTATTAAAAAGTTTTACCAATTGAATGTATCCTCTTCCATAGTAGCTTTTACCAGGATATCTACTTGATCCATAAACACCTGGACACTTTGTTTGCATACATGCATATTCTTCAGTCGCTTTTAAGCCATCAGACTCCCACAAAATTTGAGACAAAAACATAGCAGCTTCTCTTTTTGTGGTTATGCCACCTTTGGGACCAAGTTGCGTGACAAAATTTGTATATTTCTCCATAGATGGTTTGTCATAACCGGCATTGGTTATAGCTCGTGAAAATTCTTCATATGTGATCAAATTTCTATTTGTGTTCATAGTCGTAGTGAGAACAAAACCGGGTTTTTTAGTAGTTGCTTCAATAGGTCTTGTCGTGGTGGCTACGATTGGTCTTGTCGTTGTTGCTACAGTTGGTTTTGTTGTTTTAATTGTGGTTTGAATTGGAAAAAATCCACTCGGAACACCATTACAGCTAAAATTTAATTAATCAAATCTTAATAAAAATCAAAACAATCATTACAAGCTTGTTGAACAGTATTTGTAAACGATTCCGCCAGCAGCATGGTATGAACCACTACCTCCGCTGGTAATTTTTTCCAAGCATCCACGAGTTAAAACTAAGATTTTTTATTCTTTCATTAATAAAAATTAAATTTTAAATACTGTTTCCTTTATCGGGATTTTTCCAAATAGCACAAGCACCTGAGCATGATACCAAAGAACCAACTAAAGCTCTGAAATCCATGGGATCACTGCAAGCCTTTGAAAAACATATCACATTTGAAAAAGTTAAGTTTTTTCATTACCCTGTTTGTTGCATCACATTCATAGCAAAGAATCTGATTTTTGAATGACTTTTTAGTTGTAGCTTGGCTTATTTTTGTGGTTAATTTTGCAGCCATAACCAGATTTTCCGGGTCTATGGCAATTATTGGTTGATTAGACAGTTTATAGTTACATCTATGAAATTAAAAGTTAAAGCAAAAATAATAAAATTCTTTAAATTATTACAATTCGGTATCACAAAATTCAATTTCATTCGAATTACGTTCAAATTTATCATAAGAGCATCCGCGATGGACAACTTTAAAACAATTTACAGTTAATTTAAATTTTTATTAGGTCTAAATTTTTACTATTATCAGCCTTCCAAATTTTGCATGGACCTGGACATGGCACTTTGTTGTACTTAATCATGTTGACATTCGGAATATCTCCACAAGCCTTTAAATTTTTATAAACTAGCTTTTAATCTAAATAAGTTGAATCTTACGTCCCAGTTGGAATTACAGACATAACAATTGATTGCATCTTTATAGAAAAAAAATTTAAAATTTAAAATATGGATAAATTGTTTGAATACCTGCTCCGACATTACAAAAAATTGAGACATAAAGGAGAACAAAAATAAATTCAGTAAATTTTGAACATGTCATTTTGATTTTTGAAATTTAAGAGAAAATGCCGAAATCATTTTGACTTTATATAATGCCTTTACAGTAAATAAAATTATCTAAAGACAATAATTTTATTTGCAGAGACACCTTTTTTAAATAAAATAAAATTAAACTAAGTGGAATTAAATAAATTTTTAAGTAAAAATGAGTCTTAAAAACATGTTCGATTAAATTTAATTTTTAAGAATGTGCTTTGTGAATTGTCTTTTGGGCTCAATTATTGATTCAAGTTAAGTAATTAGTAAACAATATGAAGACACTTGTGGAATATTTGACTAATTTTTAGACTCAAAGATAATTTTTCAAAATATTTATTTGAAAATAATTTTAAATAAAATTAGTTATAACACCCATTCTCAATTGGATTTTCACTGACGTGAAATTCGCCTAAAATTACTTTATAGATTTCAAATCGTTTGATTGCCTTTTTCTTGTGAGGTCCATTGCATTCGAGACCACCGTTAATAGCCATAGTGCTTGAGCCGAAATAGCCTTTTTTTACTTCAACGCTAGAACCAACATTTTCCTTCCAGAACCAAAAAGCTGTTGCCCATGCATATTCATCATTTTGAGACACAAGGTTAGGGTCTTTTAAAAGCCTGTCATCACCAAAAATGGCACGACTAGCAGCTTCATAATTGTAGTGCCATGACTAATTTTGAAATTTAATTAAATAAAAAATTTAAAGAAAATTAAAAAATTAATTACTAATTGAATATAACCTCTCCCATAATAGTTATTACCAATGTAACGACTTGTTCCATACAATCCGGGACAGCCAGTTTTAATACACGCATATTCAGATTTTGCCTTTAAACCATCCGATTCCCACAAAATTTGCGCCAAAAACATTGCAGCTTCACGCTTTGTTTTGATGCCTCCTAGAGGTTCTAACTGAGTGACAAAATTAAAGTATTTTTCATAAGCAGGTAGATCATAGCCGGCTTTTGTAATTGCGCTACTGAATTCTTGATATGTAACAAGATAATTTTTATCAAAAAGTGTCAAAGGTTCTTCAAATGTTGTAGTTTTTTCGATTAGACTATTGGTTTCTTCTCTATGTGAAGTTACTAGGAAAATACCCCCATCAATATTGCACCTGAATAAAATAAAAATTAAATAATCAGTGGAATATTTTTTCATTATTTAGGATTTATGTTATTAAGAAAGTCTATAAATTTGAGTAAAACTTAAATACCTATAAATTTTAAGTCATTTTATTTTTTGGTTTAAATAAAATTGAATGGCATTAAAAGTAATCGTTCTGGCTCTTTATTTCTCTCAATCCATAAATTTTAATTTTTGTTTTTTCGATCTAATTAAAGTTACTACGAGTGTACCGTATTTTCTTTTTAGGAGAATCAGACACTATTAATCCAAGCTATTAATGAATATTTCGTGAAATAGATCTTTACCATATCAAATTAATATATTTTAAAGTTAGTTTTTAAATGTTAATTTTTCAAAAAACTATGACATTTTTGGCATGGACAAAAAAACGGGACTTGAGGTCAATTTTAAAAATTGGAGATATTTCAATTTATTCTTTTTTTTCTTTCAATTTTCTGGATTAATTAAATACAAAATTACTTTTCATGCAAAATTCTTAGTCGAACAATTTATTCAATAAAGTGGTTATATTCAGCTGAGTTTGTATTCAAAGAACTTAAATTCAAAATTTTGCAAATTCTTAAGAAATATAACCTTTAGCTTTGTTGGGTTTAACAGTTTTTTTAGTTAATTTTACTTCAATCTTCATATTTTTTATTTAATTCACTCAAACTCTAAGGCAATCAAATTAAAATAAAAATCGATTAATAAAATTATTAGGAATATTTTGTTTTGTTGAAGAAAATAATACTGTCTGTATTAGCGATGTAAAAATAGAATCAACTTTTTATTTTTTTTGTATCAATTTTTGCGCTTAAATATAATTATTCATTTATGAATTGACAAATGAAGCTTCCTACTCAATTTGTTGTCACTTCAATCACTCAAACAATTTTTATTGAAAAGTGAAAGATGATACAGGTTTGGCTAAGAAAATCTCAAAAAATTTTTTATATTTGGTTACTGTAACTTAAGGCATCTTTTTAAAATAAATTAAATGGAATCGAATATTTTAGTTATTTTTTCTTGGATTTGACTTAGACATTTGCATGTGCGTGGGCATTTTTCCGTATTTACGTGTTTGGGAAAGATCTTACCATGCTTCTTTTTTAGAAAAAAAATTTTATAAGACTCAAGAGTATTTTTTTTAAATAGACTTTTATTAATAAAACTACTTTCGCTATTTTTTATTTAAAAAGAAATAAAATTAATAAAAGTATAAAGTATTTCATAGTTAAATTCATTAAATTTTGAAAATCGAAAAGGTCATTTTTTAAGATTTAGAAAGGGAATACAATTTAACTGCTTTAAATCACTTTTATGGAAATTCGTATGCAAAAATTGATAAAGAAAAATATTTTTCTGGATCTCTTGAGCTCTCAACAAAAACATCCTCGTAGTCCTTTGTGAGTGATAAATTAATTCATTTTTGAAAGAATACAGTTTTTAATATATCTGTCAAGAGTTTCTTAATAAAGTTTTTAATAAGCATGTAATTCATGATTCCATGTCGAATGTAAAATTGTAAAAATCTGCTTTAGTATTCAATTAATAAGCTAAAGGAAAATAAAGTATACAAATCCTGCTTAAATTAATTGAAAATTTTTCATTCTTTTGTGCACTTTTCTAAAAAATAAAAAAAGTATTCGATTATCTTAGTTAATGTCCTTACTCTTTTAAAAGTTTTATTAAGCATCACTAGTAAAATTAAAGAAAAATTTTTTGTACTAAAAACATTCAAATTCAAATTTGTATTTTAGATGCAGCAATAGGATCAAGTTTATTTAAAATGGATTTTAATATTTTAATTAAAAGCACATCTTTAACTAAGCTCTTTTAGTCTTGACGGCACATTTTATTTCAATGCCTTACTAAAATCCAAAGTTTCAAATCTGGGTGTTGAATATTTTAGAAAATAAATTCTAAAACATGAAATGATATTATTATTTGAATTTTAATGTAAGCCAACTTAGGATTGGGATTTCTATTTTTAAATTGATCTTTAATAATCTATTATTAGCTTCAAGTATCAAATTTTTTAGATTATTTTTTTCTTAAATTGATTTTCTATCTTTTAAGACACCTTGAAAAAAATGATTCGAATTTTCAATCTTTTGTTCTTAGTAATGAATGCATTGTTAAGATATCAGGTTTTTAGGCTAATTTTTTCAAATTTTTCTAGAAAAAAGCTTTCTTCCATTGAAAGATTAAAAATATTGGTAATTAATCTTTAAGAATTTGGATAACCAAGGTTTATTTTAAATGATTGATTAATAAAATTTTATACAGCAAATATTTTATTACCTAATAGATAGTATGGTTTAGTAAAAAAACTTTAAGTTTAACTTAAACATGGACTGTTTGTTTTCCTAACACAAAATTTTAGGGTTGTTATTCAAATAAAAAATTTTATAAACAAAAAATCAATTTAAGTGAATTTTTTATAAAAATGTAAAAAAATGCATTGAGAGCTTGGCAACAAAATTTTGTATTCTCAAAAAAATTAAACCCGAAATTTTTTTTTATGGCCGTGTTTATTAAAGCCGTATAGTACTGTATTATCTTTTAAATATTCAAAAAAACTGCTAAACCTAACTTTAATTTTCTCTAACAAGAAAAACACAAAAGTTAACCATATTTTGATTTTAAGTTGTCACCAGACGTCTTTTCAGAATGAATTTTTAAAGAAAAATTACCAAACGAAAATTAAATTTTTAGAAAATGAATAAAAGCTCTTCATTTTATAAATTAAAGCTAAAAATATAATAATAATAAATAAATTATAAAAAGTACAAAACAGACTTATTTTTCGTTATTATCACTCCATGATTTTTTATTAGATATAAGTTTTAAAACAATATGTAATACTCACAGGTTTGTAGAGCAATAATTATAAATGAGTCCATTTTTGTCAAAGTAAATACCTGATGTTCCATTGATAATTTGAGTTGAGCAACCTCTGTACAAGACTTAATGGCAAAATTGAAAATTAATTTTTTAATTAAAATTATTTAGTACGATTTTTATCCCATGGATTATACCAGGAAACACAAACTCCTACACAGTCGACTGTATTGTGCTTAATTTTATCTAAATTTGGCGGATTTCCGCATGCCTAGTAAAATTAAAGGTTTATTAGAAAACAAAGGATAAAAAGAAAATGTTACTGGCCATCGAGCATTACAAAAATAGCAAGTAATAGATTTTGTTTCTGGTTCGGACATGGACTGATAATTTTCAAAGGATTTTGTTGAATTTGGTAAAGAAATAGTTGGTTTAACTTCCAATTCAACAGTAATATCAAAGTAATTTAATGAATCGTCATCATCACAACTTTCAATTTCGGTATCATTTTCATCATCAAATTGAGAATCGAGAGCAATTGATTCCGAAAAACTTGACTTCAAAATAGCTCTTTCTTCATTTTGAATTTTCATAGTTGAATTTTTTTTTGACATTTCAGAAGTTGTAGTAATCGCTTTGGTTGAAGACATATTTAAAGGTACATCATTACAAAAATCACTTGAGCATACGTAATAGACTAAATCTTTTAGATCATTAACAATTTTTAGACTTGAAATGTTTTTCAAACAGCCTCTGTAGAGAAGATTATTATCGAGCTGATTGAGCCATGCTACACACATACCATGGCATTCAACAGCACTAAATCTTAGCTCGTTTAAATCCGGAGGATCAGCGCAAGCTTTCCAGCGCTCATTACAGAAATAACATTGTATTGTGTCTAAAATGTAACAATAGTTTTAGACTTTTTTTTGAAAAATTTTAAAAGATTATTAAGAAAAATTTTTCTCAAAGTTTTCTCCCTAGTGATCAAGGATCAAGGATATTGTATTTTATACAGATAATTAATTAGTTGATGTTGCCTTTTTTTATCAAGATTTTCTTCTCATTTAACTTAATTAGTTCTTCTTTATTTCCTGAAATGCCTTTAATTCCTTAATTGATCATTACTCTATTTGAATTTTCTTCTTTGTTTTATTTTAACTAATTTTATTCATATTTTTTTCATAGTTTTGCACCATTTTAAAAAATATTGGTTATCATTTAAAATAATTATTTATCACAAAATGTAATTTAATGTATCAAAATAAGTAAAGTTATAAAAAAAATTATCATTAATTAATAAAAAATTTTATAAATCCATCAATACAAATACTGATTATTTTACTAAACAAAGGATACCAACAGATTCCGTAGACAATTTGCAATTTGATGAGCTATATCTTAACACATCAAAATATTTTTTTTTCAACTCAAAATTAATAACAATCATTTAACACTTATTTGACTTAAAAAGAAAGTTTTATATTATTTTACAATCTTAATTCATTGGAATTTAATAGATTAAAGCAAACATAGGATAATAACTTTTTATTGTTTTAAAACATAAATTTTATTTTTTTTTATACAAATAAAAAAATAACTTTCTTTAAAAAAGGATAAATTTTTTGAAAAGTATAAAATATCTAAAGATATAAAAAACTAGAATTTTTTTCCTTCAAATATTAAACAGTCTTTAAAAAAAAAATTTAGAATCAATTTAAAAACACAGGCTCTAAATTTTGAATGACTATTATAATGCGAAAAAATAAGTTCTATTATTATTTACTAAATTAACCATTAAATGTTTTAAGATAAAAGCTTTTATCTTAAAATTTAAAAGGCCCTAGCAATCATTATCTACTGGGAACGGTATTTTTTAAAAAAAACATTCATCATAAAAACGAAAAAAACACCTGGTTTAAATAAAATGATGGTAGTGTTCTTTTACATGAAAAAGGATGTTTAATAAAAATCAAATGGCATAATGTGAATGTATCAAAAAAATTCTGTCTTTATGATAAATTTGGTGCTTCAAACCAGGTTTTGTTTTTTAACCTCTTTGGTATGTCTTGTTTTCAAAGGATACTATTTGAAATACCAAACTAAATGATAGTATAAAGAATATTAATTAAAAAAAAATCAGAAATTTTCTTTTAAAACTTAAAATATCTGAGAAATTAAAATGTTAGAGTATTTGATAATTTTTTTTCTAATAATTATTTTAGTCAATTTAGGAAAAAATAAATTAGATAAAATGTTTATCTTTTTTACAAAAAGTTATTTTCTTATCCGTATAAAAAAATAAAATTTAAAGATTTTTGTTCTAAAACAATAAAAACTTATTATCCTATGTTTTATTAAATGTAATAAGATTGTAAATTTAACTGTCATCTATTTTTTTCGAAATAAATTTGAAACATCCCACTTTTTCCATGCTTTTTCAAAATTGTATGAAAATTTTCATTAAAAGACCAAAAAATACACCAAATCAAAGTAAAAATTTAAACCCATAAATTTAATCCGTAATTCTATGTACAGCGGTTCTAATAAAATCGCAAAAAAAGCCACGCACAAAAGACTACCGATCTGTCCATCCATTTTGTCCTGTAAGCGGCGCTGACTCATCCGACCACTGGAAAGATTTTTTTGTTAAAACAACTAACCCTTCAAATGAATAAAATAAATTTTAATTGAATAAATCAAATTATTATGATCGTTAATAATTGAAATCAGAACTTCACAAAAAGTAGTATTAGGGGATACCAGCTCAAGTTGGGCTAAAGTTAAAAGTGGAGTTCTACAAGGTTCAGTGCTAGGTCCTCTCTTCTTTATTATTTATATAAACGATATGTTGAATATTGTCCAAAACCATTGTAAAGCTTTTGCTGATGACACGAAGATCTTATCAACAATTGATAATTTTAACTCGATTTATTACCTACAATCAGATATAGATAAAATGTGTAAATGGTCAAAAGAGTGGTCAACTCAGCTAAATGAAGAAAAATGTAAATTTGTTCATATTGACAACAAAAATCCAGAGTTTGATTATACGATTGGCTCGAAAACCTTGAGTAAGTCAAACGTTGAAAGGGATTTGGGTATTTACATACAAAGTGATTTAAGATGGACTACCCAAGTCAAAAATGCTACAGCTAAAGCAAATAGAATGTTGGGTTTAATTAAGAAAGCATTTAAATATCCTTGTAGCGAAACTATCAAATTATTGTATTGTTCAATGGTTAGACCACACTTGGAATATGCTGTGAGTGCTTGGTGTCCTTATTCAGAAAAAGACATAAATGAGCTTGAGAAAGTTCAACGAAAAGCAACACAGTTGATTCCAGAAGTGCATAACTTCTTATAGAAGTGCATAACTGGATTTAACTAACTTGAATACAAGAAGATTAATAGGTGATTATATTCAGATGTACAAATTGGTAAACAATTATGATTAAACTGAATTTAATAAAGGAATCAATTACAGTCTTAACACAAAACCTGATAGCCGAAGATACGAATTGAGGACAAATAGCTATTGTCTAACACGTGAACGAATAAAGAACTGCCTTCCGGGATATAATTTTTTTACAAATAGAGTCGTAAATGGATGGAATAAACTCCCGGAAGATGAAGTAAATGCAAAGAACCTAAATAGTTTCAAAGCGAAGCTTGATGGTTGGATGGCGAAACAAAAAGAAGTGACTGCTACAGCCCTTTAGAGCTATTCTTTGATAACCTCTAAGCTGCAATTTAAACTACTACTACTACTACTAAATACAAAAATTTTAAAAATTGAATTTACTTAAAATTTGAAAATTTTTAATAAAATTTTAAAACAAGTGATAGTTAAAAAATTTGAATTATTCTACTAAAATTTATTTTATTCATTTGAAAGGTTAGTTGTTTTAACATAAAAAACTTTCGCGTGGTCTTTACGGCTAGGATGGGTAAGTCGGCCGGCCGGATCGTTAGCCTTACGATTTTATTAGAACCGCTGTATTAACAATTATCAGTTGAACTTTTAAATGAAAACTAACTATTTTAGTTGACGATTAATTCATTAAATTGAAATTTTTTATTCACTTTTAATCAAAATAAATTACGCTTTAATACGCGGCCTTATTTAAACTGGATGATTAGTTACTATTTAATTAGAAATCTTAAAAACAAATTTATTCCTCTTTACATAATATGCCATACGAGTTTTGATAGCAACTAGCAAGTTTATTAAATTTCAAAAACACCTATTTCACTTAAGACATTAATATATTATTTTTGCTATTTTAAAATAAAGTCATGAGTTAAAATTCAATTGAAGCTGTGAACGCAAAAATTTTAAAATGTGTAAATTCTTTAAAATACATAGAATCATAATTATCTACTTTTTAATAAATTTGATAATCAAATGATTTTTATTCTCAATTTCAAGAATTTACTCATTTTTAAGATTTTTCCGTATTTTTAAGCGTCAAAAGTCCGTTTTCCTCGTTTTAACGCGTTAAAGCGACTTTTTTTTGCTGAATTTTGTTTGTTTTTTTTTTCTTTCGAGTATTCAAAAAAATGAATTTATTAAACTGGCTTAAGAAAAGTTATTATCTTCTTATAAGAACATGTCTTCTTATTTAAAGTCAAAGGAACTATAAATAATTGCGTTTAAAGACGTAAGAAAAATATTCAAGTATAAATAGAAAAATATATAGAGATATTCTGCAATGAGCAGCATTTCATTTATCTAACTTAATACAACTTTTTTTGTTCTAAAATAAATAAGAATTGCTGCAGAAAAGGTTAGCTACGACTATTACGTGAAAAATTGTTTTTTTTTTATTAAATAGAACTTAGTATAATAATAATTAGCTATAGCAAGCAGGCTTGCTGAGACGACTTACTAAGCAAGCCGTAGTATGGTAGTTTCAAAAGTTTACATTACTTGATTGAATAACTGATGAAGTTGAAATTGTAGAAGATTCAATTTTTAATGATTCTTCATCTTCATAATTGATATTGCACCTAAAATTAATCAAATTTGAATTTAAAATCAACAAATTTTTAAAATTTTACAAGTCGAAGTAACAATATTTGTAAATTATCCCATTTTGATCAACAAAATGACTAGAATTATCAGGCAAAAAAAAATTTGAACAACCTCTATAAATTTCTTTGAAAAAGTTAAAATTTTTTTCCTAAAAATCTTTTTTGATTATTTTTACTATTTTCATTTTTCCATACTCGACATGGACCCCGACATATTTCTTTATTATATCTTATCAAACTGAGATTTGGTATTGCCCCACAGGCCTTAAAAATAAATTGAATACAGATTTTGTAGAATTAAATAAAATTACCTCCCAATTTGAATTGCAAGAATAACAGATTAAAGAGTTTATTTTAAAAATTTTTGAAATAAATAAAAAATAAAAAAATATTATTTTGTTCATTTGTTCCATTTAATAGTAAATTTAGATCAAATTATTCTATCGATAAAATATTTATCATGACTTCATTTCTTTATGTCGCTAATTTAATATTTCATTGTTGTTTGCCTTTTAGGCGTAAAAGTATTTTAATTGCTACATGATATTTGTCTTTGGGATTTTTTATTTAATTTTAAAAGCAATTTTTCAATTTTCTAGTTTTTCTTTCTTTTTAATTTTTTTTCTAATTAATTTTTTTAATTCTGAATTAAATTTAATTTTGTTTTTATAATTAATTTTTTTAATTATTTTAAAAGAAATAAATATTGAATATTTTTTTCGAAAATATTATTTTCGTTAGATTAGCTTATTCCATATTCAAACATGACAACCGATATTCGATATTTAATTATTATATTGGAGTAATTTATAAAAAATAAGAAGATTACCATTACATAATTATTCAAAAGCTGATACATTTCTCAAAAATATAACAATTTGGTCAAAAATTCAAAAAAAAATTCTTAAAATTTTTAATGATGTTGGTTATTGACTGCTTGGTTAACTAAAATTTCGGTTATTATTTACGAAAACATCTCATTATAGTTCTTTAAGACTATTTTAGTCCAAAATGTTGCTTTTAATTGAAACTAAAAATTAAACAGATCTGATTACTGCAGTTGTATGTAGTTAACCAATATTTTTCTAACCGAATTTTGTTTAACAATTTTTGGATAACCGAAATTAGCTAACCACAAAATCAAGCAAAACCAGCATCGCTAAAAATTTGCTTATTTTTTAATAAACTAAAAGTAAACTCTTCATTTTTTTATCTACGGTTATTTATTTTTCAATTATTAAATTAATAGAAGTTAAGCTTACTTATTGGCTCACTTATTTGGTACGATGAATTAATGAGGTAAGACCTAAAGGGATCAAAAGGAGTAAACATATTGCCCCATTTTTACTACAGAAATGGACCCCAAATATCACACTTTTACCCTAATATTTTACACTTTAACCTGGATTTTATAATTTAAAAAAATACTTATAATATTTTTAACTTTGAAAATTCGAATTTAGATATTTCTAGTAAATTTTGTTTTGTACTGATGAATATAATTTAAAAATAATTATCTTTTAGGAAATTTTAAAGATTGATTATTATATATTGAAAAATGAAAATTCTGGCTTAAAATGACTTATTTTTAGACAAAATAGGATGAAACGTACTACTTCTTAACCCTATTTAATGAACCCTTGGGATATCTTGATTATGAAACACGATTATGAAATAAGTTTTTAAATTATATTTTTTAGCTTGTCCTTTATTCTAAATTCTAAATAATTTAGAATTTCATTTAAATGAAAAAAAAAAATTAATTCAATCAATTTTTACTGAAACTAATGATAAACCATTTAATATATTTTGATAATTTCGATGGCTCTAAATTCTAAATAATTTAGAATTTCAATTAAATGAAAAAAAAAATTAATTCAATCAATTTTTACTGAAACTAATGATAAACCATTTAATATATTTTGATAATTTCGTTTAATTTTTTTCTTTAGTTTTAATTTATTTAATTTGAACCTCTAATTTAATTTGTTTTAATTTACTTTTTTAATTTGATGTAGATAATGTTAGACATATGAAGTAAATAAAATATCTTTAAGATCTCCTATTCTTGATTTTTTTATTTAAGTTTTATTTAATTTGCTATCTAATTAGAAAATTATAATTTAATAATTTCAAGAAAATTATAATTAAAATGAGGTCAAGCTTTTCATTTCAATGAAACATGGGCTTTTTACGTCAAATTAATAATTAAATTTTTTTTTCGCTTATTTTAATATAATTTCAAATATTAACATAATTTCAAAAGTGAAAGAAATAATCAAATCTTAATTTCACAATTTTTTATTTTTTAATAAATTACAGTCGGATTTTATTTATAAATTGAGCTAAAACTGTTAAAAAATAAGTAAAATAGTATACAAAGAGAAATTAAATTAGGATATTTTTTTAAAAAATTATGGCTAATATCAAAAGAGACCTTGTGTTAAAAAACATACATAATTTAAGTAACCATCTTAAAGAAAATCAAATGCCGAATCTAAAATTATTGGAGAATATTGGTTGCCATCCATATGTAGTCAAAATTACGGCTTTTAACAATTTTGGAATAAATTTAACAATTCAAATTTGTGGTAAAATTAATTTTTTATTATGAATGTATTTTTAAAAAGCTTTTTAAAGACGACTTTGATTTTTCAAAATCTACAGCTATTTCGAGTCATGTTAAAAAAAGCAACCAGAATGACCAATCCGCACAATTATTTGATGATTTTTTGAACGAAAAAATAAAAACCATTGATCCTCAAAGCGACATTTTTTTGATAAAACTGTTTCAAAAATCTCAAAATTATATAGAAAAACATTTTGAAAAAAACCAACAAAATTCTGGAAAAAAGTCACCTACTAAAACCAAAGGAATTAGTAAAAAAAGTGACGAAGAGAGTGATCCGAACTCAAAAAAAGTGTCTATGAAAACCGCGGGCGATGTTGTTAACAGGATACAGTGGGACGGTGAAATAAATAAAGATTATATCACAGTGGGATACATCGACAGATTTTTAGGCCTTAAAGAATGTTCTTTTAACACATTTGACTGGGGAGATATTGTTCTGGCCGAGTATGGAGCTCTAGCCATTCCAGAACATCGAATTAGCTATTTCAAGTACAAAGATGAAATTATATGGGACAAAAAAAGCCGCTTGGATAATTTCTTTGGCTCAACTGGTTCTGGTCAAACAATTCGTGATATTGTGAAACGATTGGAAAATTTCGAATATCAACCTCAAAATGAAAAAGCCAGCGAACAACCAGAATCGAAACAAAGCAACTTGACATCTGATAGTCCAAACTATTTTATATCAATACCAATCAATAGTTTTCAGATAAAATCAAATTTCTATCTACTTAATTCGGATTTATTGGAATATAATGATGAAGTTGAAAATTTTCTAGTGCCCGATACATCATTTCATTTGACGTTATGCACTCTCCGAATTGATAGCGCTGAAGAAATGGATTTGGTTAAGCAAGTCTTGAATGAATCTAAGGAAAAAATAAAAGATAACTTACCGATTTGTCTAAATTTTCGCGGATTAGACCAATTTTATCAAAAAGTTTTGTATGTAAAATGTCCGAGTGAAAATCTTTTGAAATTGAAGAATTTAAAAGAATTTTTTTTAACTCAGCTAGAAGAAAATAATCTTAACATGGCTGGTAATTATTACAATTTTGTTCCGCATTTGACTGTTTTTAAGATAAATAGCAATTCAAATAACCGAAATATAAGTGTTGATGATTTTTTAGATCAAAATTTGTGGAAAAAATACGAAAATTTTGATTTTGGTGAAGAAACGGTAAGTCAAATTCAGTTATGTAAAATGACCAATATAATGATAAACAAAATCTATCCAATTGAACATGAAATTGAAATATAATAAATTTTTGTAAAACTAATAAAAAAAATCAAAAAGTACAGTTTCAATTTTTTACTACAGTTATTGAAAATTTTTTTATTAGATTTTATTAGAGACTCATATCTTGCCTAGTGAAAAAATGTGTATTTTTGGCTTTTAAAAATGAAGACTTTGTACCTTTTGATATTTTTTGGATATATTGTTTAGTGGGTTCAATTGAACTAAGTTTTTATTTTTAAAAATACTTAATTAAGTGTCTCAGTCGCTTATTTGATAAATATAAACTTTATGTTGTTTTTAAAATAAAAAAATTAGAGTTGGAATTTAAAAAAAATAAGCGTTGAAATTGAATGTATACCAGAGTACTTTCGATGAATATTCGAATAAGTTAGAAGAATATTTTTGATAGTTTTATATTTATTGTAATAGAATGTTTGTTCGCAAGCTATCTATACATATTCGAATGCAGATAAATCTATGTTTTCTTTCTTTTAGAGTAAATTTTTTGAATAAGAAATACACATTTGTTATCTAGTATACATTTTTGTTATATTCATATATATAATAAACAATAGGTTCACGATACTCATCAATGCCAACACAGATAATATTTAATATCTGAAATCAATAAACCATATATTTGTTGCACGCCCGTTATGTAATTAGAGTTTTTTTTAATCAATTTAAATTAAATATAAAATACTCTTTTAATGGCATTGTGAATTTTCATACAAACCTTCCAAAAATTACAAAAATAAAATTATTTTTCATTGATTTAAATTGAAAAATTTGAGCTTTTCAACTTTGATGATGAAGCAACATGACATAAAATATAATTCACTAAATTCAAAAAATAAAAATAAATTTTAATCAATACAGTAAATACTAATGACCAAATAAAATATCAATATTTTGAGATTTCTTTTCTTTTGTCTCTATAATCTTTTCTAATTGGATTTTTTTTTGACAATTTATATATTAATTTATTTTATTTAAATTTTAAAATTCTGTCATCGCTACTTAAATAATTTTTAATTTTTAGTTGTAACGAAATACAACTTAAATGTCGTAAATTTGTCAGAAATATAGTAAATCCGGCTTGAAATGAACAAGGAGTAATAACGATAAGAGTTTTTTGATCTCACACAACTTTGTTTTGAAAAGTTTTTTTTTGCGCATATAAAAAATAACTATTTTTCTATTTTCTTTTCTACAAATTGATCAATAGATATAAAAGCTATCCCATTATACATATTTTTTAACTTATTATTATTTATAATTTATAAATTTATTATTGAAACTTTCTCTTTTTTAATGATCTTTTTTTAAAAATGCCAAGAACAAACTTTAAAAATAAACCTGCTCCCAATAAAAAATGACGAATCACTGAATAAAGCTTTAGAAGGAATTAAAAATAAGAAGCTTAATATATATCAAGCGGCAGTTAGATTCCATATTCCATTTTCCTCTCTTCATGATAGAACACATGAAAAATACAAAAGACCAGCGTGTGGAAACGGTTCAACGCCTTTGGTTCCTAAAGAATTCGAAGAATTTCTAGTGGGTGTTATAATTAAGCTTTCAGATTGGGGTCATGGAATTAAATAATTCCAGTGAAGATTCCCAAGGTTCAAATTTTGTTTTGAAAATTTTAAAATTTTTTTAAATCCGAATCCGTATAGTAAGATGGCCTAACCGGGTGACCTATTTTTTCTATGTTTTGTCTATCGACTCAGTTTTTTTTGAAAACTCCAAATTCATTAATCGAATTAGACCGAATTTTCCGACCCCCTTAGCAAAAGGGGTTAATGAGGTTAGGGTTAACTCAGAATGGACTAAATAAAAACTTTAATTTAATTTTTGTTTTGTATTGATAGCTTAGGCAGAGGGCTTTCAATATCAAGCTTATCTGAGCTATTTGGTATCTTGGTTTCTTGTGAAAATTTAATTTAGTGCATTAACCCATTTAGGCAAATAGGTAATTTGGTAATTTTTCGGACCTTTTACAAAAACATAAATTTTGACCACATTGATGAGGTCCTATGAAAAAAGTAATGGTATTTTCGGAATCCTCGATATTTTTTCTACCCATAATGCTGCTTTTTAGATAAAATTTTTATTATTATTTTGCCGTAAAATTCAATCAAAAAAAATTCACCCCATTCACACATTAAATAATTGCCCCATCTTACTATATTTTAGGTTGCAAAAATCCCGATCCGGATTTTAGGGACAACCGAATTTATTCCATTTTAGCATATATAATTAAAAAAATATTTCAATTTTATCATTAAATACCTGGATCTGAAAGAACTACAACTTTTTAAAGGGTTAGTTTCAAGTCAAAAATTAGAAATTTAGATAGCACTTAAGTTTTGAATTTCTGGAACTTTATTTTTCGGGTCATGTCGACTTGATCAAGCGTGATCAAGTGTTCACAAAAAAATGTGATCTTAGGTCTCATGTTCAGAATGTGATCAGTGATCAATGATCACATATTTTGTGACCAAAACGTCCATTAATTAACAGAAAAATTAAGTTTTTTGTGATCATAATGATCACATTCTGGACATGAAACCTATGATCACACTTTTTTGTGGACACTATCACAAAATCGATATTTTTTTTTTCATTTTTTAAAATAAAATTAAAGATCAACATAGCTTCAAAGACAAATTTGATTTACTAATACTGTAAAAAATCATCTAAATAACTATATAGATTTAAAAAATTAGTTAACTTTTTTCTTTGATCTAAATAATTTCTCAATTCGAAAATATTTTGATAAAAATAAAGACCAATAATTGATATTTAAATTAAAATTTATTTAAAATGAAAACATTAAAAATAAATTTTTACACATAATTTACTCCATTTAAAATATTCATATTTGTTTGAAAATATCGGTTTTGTCCGGAACATGCTGGTCAATGGAACATGATAAGCAAAACAAACACCTAAAAGTTCTTTTGAAAGATTTTTCGACAAAATATCTAAAATTTAAGCTAAAATAAAAGTAAACAAAAAATTGAACGCCCATTGAACAATACAAAATTAGATTAGAAATTGCCAAAATCCACGCGGTCATATCGCTCTCATCCGTAATAGTACCTGATTTTACATTAAAATTTTTAAAACCAAACAAGTTTTTTAATTGTTCACTAATGCACATAAGCATGTTTAAGCTGTGTCCAATTACATAAATGCAATTCAAAAATATTATCATATCAGTCAATTTTTGCCTGGACTTTTCGATTTCCATGGGACTTTTTGCTAAACTATTCGACTCAATTAAGTTAATATCTTTCTTATTATCATTTAGAATTTTTTTGCTAAAATTAATTTCTGTACTTTCATCATATTCCTTCAAACCTTGGTTTTCATCATTCATATTTATTACAATCTCGTTGATTTTTTTCTTTTCAATTTCAAGAGCTTGGAACAATTTTTTTGAATTTTCATTGATAGCCTTTTTAAGTAAACTGTTGAAGAATAAAAGCAATGAATAAATGCCCAGACAAGCTGTTATTGAAATAATTAAAATGAGAGACCCCATTGAAGTGTTATTTCCATTTTTAGTTAATGATAGCTCAAAAAAAGTCAATTTGTACCATTCGAATTCCAAATAGTCATGATAAAAAAGAAGCGGACTGATTATTGAAAAGCTTAAAATTACGCATGACCACAAAATTACACATGGAGAACGTCTTGATATGTGTCTAAATGTTGAAGTCATCCTACTGTATCGATCGAGACTGATCACAATTTTTATCAAGTTGGCTGTTGTTTCCGAAAAAGATGTTATAAAGCAGTAGAAGTAAAGCTCATGGATATCTTCAGTTAGATTTCGTCTCAGTAATGGTCGGATCATTACAGATGTTAAGGTAATAGAATCAAAAATTGAACCATACAAAAGATACTTATAAAATGTTCCTTTAAATACTGGCTTTGATAGAATTCCAACACATAATATTGTGAGGCAAAGACTCAAGCAACAAATAACTGGCAGACCTTGGTTAGTGATTATATCTGCACTAGATTCAATTACAATTACTTCTGGTTCGCGAGTTTCGTCATAATAGTAATCCGACTGATTAATTCTATAGTCCATTTTTACCTGAATATTTTTATTGATTTTTTTTCAAATAAACAATTTTTCAAAAAAAAATAATTTTTTTAAATACCTAAGCTCAAGACTGCTGATGATTTCAAAATAAAGAAACGATTTTATTTAGATAATTTATTTATTTAATTTTTTATTTTAATTCTCTTAAATTCATTCATTAAGACTTAAAAACGAAATCAAATTTATTAATTTTTTAATTGTTAAAAAAAATATAAAAAAAATAAATTATTATAAAGCTAAATAAGGTTTGATCGATAAATAATAAATATGTATGACAGCTTTGGTTTTAAGATAATTTCTTTTTATTCATTGCTTTATATGACTAAATAACGACAAATTTTAAAATTGGTTCAAATGCTTTGAGAACGAATTTTTATAATTTGAAATTATAAAATATTCAGATATGTAAAGATCGATTTTTTATTTATAAACTCTGATCTAATTAGTAGTTTATTTTTGTAATTAAATTCTTTTATAAGAAGATTTAAGAGCAACTTAATGATTTTTGTTTGAAGTTTTTGATGTTTGTTTTTTTAAGAAAGGTTAACTTAATTTTCCCTCACCCTCTAATTTTCTTGAATTTGTGAAATTAGGTAAAAAAAAACAGATTAAAATTTTAAAAATCTAATAACTTTTCTTCTAGAAATAATAAACTAGTTATGTAAGTTTGAAATACTGTAGCACCTAAAGACATTGTCTGCAAAAACTCTGAAAAATAAGCAGGAATTTGATTTCCATTTATTTAATCCATGTGCATGCAAACTTACCTAAAATACTTTGGTTAATATATATAGAACATTAATCTGCTTAATTATTGATTATAGTTTTTTCATTCCTATTCTAGTCTCAAAGACCAACCTCTCTAGGCTTCAAGTTCTCCAAAATATTTCAATTAAGTACAGTTATAATTTTGATTAAAATAGCTTGATTAAAATTCTAATAAAAAATATATATGTAAATTTTATTTTATTAGTTTTTTTTTTTTTTTTTGTATAATTAAAATTTTTATACTTTTACTTCTCCTAATGGAGGTTAATTCAATCAATAAATAATAAATAAATAGTTATAATTTTCCTCAAGACACTCCATCGGATCTCCTGGTAAATTTCTTAGATGACATTAAGCTTGACAGCATTGAAGTTCGTCTAAATAAACTATTTATAAAATATCTAAAAAAAAAGTTTTATTTTCAAAAATACACTAATTATTGAATATGTCAGTGCTTTTGTTAATAGCTCAAGACCCTGTAAGAAAAAAACCCAATTATGTAATTTATGGAATGAATTCAGTGAGTGGTTTAATAATAAGGGAATATCTTTCTGATTTTCGACCTTTTTTCTTTCATCAAAATTTTTATGTCTACTTTAATCTTTTGATAATTTTTATTTTGTTTTTATCTAATGGCAGAGGGAGTTTTATTACTCAGAGTCATTTCAAATTGTATAAACTACTAAAAAAAATAGACATTTTGCACGTGATTAGCAGATTTTACCAATTCATGTAACAGTTTTTGTTGCACTATGCTGCATTGACAGAACTAATTTTTAACTAAAAAAATAAACAAATTAGATTTCTAGATTTTCGTTCGTTTTTTTTTAATTTAATTTCATTTAATTTATTTCAAAAATTATTAGAATTTCTTAAATAATTTAAATGAAATTTTGTTTAAAAGATTTAAATTCAAGGCACATAATTATTCAAGCATTATCTTTCTTATACCACCACATACTTTTTAAAAAATTTACAAGAGGGCATATCAATAGATTGTTGTCCATTGTTTGGTTTAAGTTGATTGTGCCATCTTCAAGCTCATTCGAATTTATTTAAGGACTTTTTAAAATTTCTAAAGATTAAATATTTCATAGTTTAGATAGAAATTTTTCCCGCGCAGTGGAGTTTTTTTTATAAATAAAATTATTTTTTATTCGTAATATGTTAAAATAATATAAAAATTGATTAAAAACTTTAATTTCTAAAAGAATTCATACATTAAATTAAAAAATCTTCAATCTCAATCAAAGAAAATATTACCCTATCAAGTTCTCCCAGTCCCTTTGGAGAAAAAAAAAACATTGGGGTAAGGAAATTTATTTTAACGCTTATTTCTTTTCGAAAAATTGTAAAAAATTTAATTTATTAATTTTGAAATTTAAAAATAAATGTAAAATTAAAAATGTTTAATAAAATTTTTATAATAACACGGTATCCTTGTTGTCAATTTTAAATTTATCTATTATCAGCCATCTTAGTTCAAGTTCGTGGACTTTTTTGTGCACTAAAGGCTCCCGAATTCTAATTTTTACTTCCAATTTTCCGCCTATTTGTCGGCGTCCTTCGAGCAACTTAAATATTCAAAAATTTAAACATACTCAAATTTTTTGTCCATGTTAAGCTTACATCAAATGCGTCATGAATAGCAGCCGAATTTTCCAATTGCTGCAGTTTGACCAAACTTGTAGCAAGCAATTTATCTCCTTTTAGAAAACCTCTAGAAAAAAATAAAAAAATCAACTTTAGAATAAAATTTAAAATTCAAAATTACGCTTTGTAATAAATTTCAAATTTTAGTTCTTTTCGATTCATTAGTCTACAAAACTTTGTCTGTTTTCTCTGAATCTGTATTTTAAAATTTTGGTTAAATTCTACAGATGTAAAAAAAATTATAAACATGAATGTAAATTAATTTTACCGTTTACCTGGATTAAGAGTGCCAGAAACTTTTGAGGTTTTGTCAGTTTGTAAAGATTCCTTGAAAATAAAATAGTTAAAAAACAAAAAAAGAATAATAAATTTACGGGTGGATACGGAAATTCAAATTTAACATAAGTTGTCATATGCTTTTCGTCAAAATCCTTAGGCAATGGTAAATTTACTGCCCTAATAATGCTTAACTCCAAATCGTTGTCGGTCAAATCCGAGTTGCAATCAATGGTTTGATATGTACGCTTTTCATAGTGGTACAATGGTACATCTTCACCTCTAGAAAAAGCTGTTTTTAAAGCATCCAAGTCTTTAATGCTATCTTTAGCAATTTTATTAAATCTAAAAAGATTTTAAAAATAAAAATAAAAAAAAAATATTGAATAACTTGTTTGCATTGTTCACATCTCCCATTTGAGTATATTGCTTAAAATTGTCTGTTGCTATTTTTATTTGTTCTCTTAAATCATTCATTAAGCGCTGATAAATCGAAGTTCGATCGCCAGTTAGCGGTTCATCATTTAGAATAACTTGATGAATTTTTTCATCTTTAATTTGGACGTTTTTTTTCGAAGGAGATACTTTATCTTGCAGTTGTGGAGGAACTGGAATCTTAAAAAAATACAAATCACAAAATGCCTAATTTGACAACAGTAAAATTTTGAAGAATATCGAGTTAAATTTTAAATAAAAAGAACATTTTGCTATTGATTGATATATATTTGCTGAATTAAATGAAGTATCAAATCGTATATAAATAAAGATTTTTTTACAAATAATTAGCAAGCTATTTATGATTTTAAAAAAGCATCCCAATAAAACTAGGAATTATATAGTTAAGAACAAGATTAATTATCAGAATGATCAAAACTTTTTTATGAAGCAGATATAAATAAATAAAATTGAAAAATAGATTTTTTTAATTTAACTTTTTACCGAAAATTTTATAAATATTAAAAATATTATAAAATTAAAAAAAATTTATTTATTTTTAATATTTTGAACAAAAAAAATTTAAGACTTATTAATAACTAATATAATTGTAATAAATTTTTTTAAAAAAATAAGAAAGCCTTCTTTTTTTTAAATTTACTTACAAAAATTACTTCTTAAATAAAAAAATACATTTTTTTCAAAATGAATCTCCTTGTATTCAAAAACCACTTTTGAATAAATGACCATCATGTATTCAAAAGTGGTTTTATTAAAGGCTCTAATTGCATATAATAATAATAATTTTAGGCTGTAACAGCAGGGGTTGTGAAGTTCGTTTCAATTTGATCTTTTCAATTCAGAAAAACTTGAATAATTTTTTTACTAAAATAGATAACTTAGTTCTGTAAAATGCTTAACTATGAGCAAATTTGGTTAATGCAGTAAAATAAGTCTGCAAAGTACTCTGCAATTTTCTGCATTTTGCACGTCATTAAAAAGTATTCTAATCAACTGTGCAATTACATTGTAGAGTTTTTGCAGACATATATTTTCGGATTAAGCAAAGTTGCTTAAACATTAAGCATTTTACAGAACTAAATTATCTATTTTAGTAAAAAAGTTATTCAAGTTTTTCTGAATTGAAAAGATTGAATTGAAACGAACTTCACAGCCCCGTAACTGCGAGAAAGGGGTTTCCTCACCATGACAGCCGATATAAAATATTTTTTAAATTTGAAAAATAATTTTAAGTGAAAAAAAAATTTATGACTTAGATAGCGAATGAGATTGAAAGTGATGAAAGAAATGTATGATGGTATAATAAAGTGCGGCTTCGTGTTTTCCTTGTCCCAACAATGGACTCGAATCTGTAAGAATGAGAAAGAAGAGAAGATGCCAAGCCTTAGCAAAATCGTGCTTAATGAAAAAAAAATTTAAATTTTCCAAAAATGTTTTTTATGAAAAAAAAAAATTTAATTTGTATTTGAGTAATATTTTTTAAATTAAAAATGTGTTTTAATATTTGTGTAAAATAGAAATGCATAAAGTTAATATAATTTGAGGAAGAAAAATCAGTGATAAAAAGCCTAATTATTTATAAAACTCATAAATTTTTTTTTATTATTTTTGGGCTAGAGTCTGAATAACCAAAATTCTTTTCGAAATTATATCATTCATCGATTAAATAAAACTCTTATTTTTAAAACAAATTAATAATTAACAATGATTGAAATTATATGTTGCTTTGCTAGTTTTTAAAATTTTCAGGGTGATGTTTTTTTTTAATTTAAAGATCAATTAGGTAAAAAACAGCCAAATTGACAATTCGAAAAATTTATAATTACATTTTTCATGTCCAAAGGCAAGCCATTTTCGGCCGCTACTATCATTGAATCGAAGCCTTTGGCATTTCTTAAATAAGCAAGAGCCACGTTTATATTTCCTTGTTTTTTGGCTTCCAAAGCCGCTTCTTTGAACAATCGTTGACGTTCCTCTAAAATGTTTAATTCCTTACTGGAATTAGATTTTTTAGAAGGTGATTTTTTTGCCTCTGGTGCAGGCTTTATCTGAGGTTGTGGAACATTATCAGTATTGATTGAGTCTATCTTTAAATTTTGTCTTATAGGTTTAAGATCATCAAAATCTGGAGGTCTAAAGGCAGCTAGTTTTTTTTCAAAGTCATCATCCATGACGTGATCTTTGGGCAACATTTTTTTAATGTTGGGCATCAGAGAATTTAATTTTCTATTTAGATGGTCATCTTCGAAATCCAAATGATCATCTCCTAAATCATCATCATCATCATCAATCTCTTTACTGAGTTGTTCAAGTAAATCATCACCGGCTTCTTCATTCACATTGTCATATTTCTCTTCATTTCTTGTTATTTTTGGAGCTGGTTTGTTTGGAACTGCGCTGGTTCGGTTTGGCTGAGATGCATTTAGAATCGGTCTTCCGTCGTTTTGTAAAGGGATCTGCGCAAAACCAGGTGGAACGACTAAATCCGAATAATTAAATGCTTTTCCTTCCTTTGTTGCTTTTATAGCGTCTTCAAATTGCTTTTTGAATGGCGTAAATAAATAAAATGGTCTAATGAAGAAAACATTAAAAATACCTTAAGCTGCCTTTGGTATCGTCTTTTTTTGCTTGTGTCATTTTTAGCATTTGCCTCTTCCAATTTTTGAACAAATTCATTTTTTACTTGCATCAGTGAATCAAGTGTAGTTCTAGGTATATCGTGTGAAATTGGAATTTCAATAATTCCTGGCATGTCGATTTGGGAAACTAAAAACAATGGTTAGATTGGTTTAAAAAAATAGTTTTGGGAATTACGATCCCCTAAGTCCATATCATCCATTCTTAAAATTTTAATCTTAATTTTTTTTCAAATTTTATTAATTTTACTCATTTAGAATTTTGAAAAACTTAGCATTTAAGAATTAATTATTTAAAATTATGAAATTTTAATTTTAAATTAAAAGTTATTATGCAATTTTTTTTTGCTTATTAATTGGGAAAATAATGATTAAATTTTAAATAAATATTTTTTTAGCTTATTTTTTAATAATTAGTTGAATTTATCAATTAATAATTAAATATTTGAAGTATAAAAAGAAGACATTATTTTTGTCTTATCATTTTTGATATTTTCTCTTCTAGGAGATAAAAATAAATCTAAGCAATATTTTGTTTATAGTTTAATAGTTTTCAATTTCGTTGATCGTCAAATAAAATTAAACAATTCTTGTTAAAATGAAAAATGTCGAAGTGAAGTGTTATTTATTAAACTAAGTGAAACTTATTAAAATGATCAAATTTAGTCAACACTATTTGTAGATTTTGTTCTTTTAAGTAAAGTGCTTCAATAAAAGATCCAGAATGGGCTAAATTACGTTATTTTACATTATTTTATTAAACTTACGTAATCTTACGTGAATATTAGTCGGTAAGGATATGTAACTTAACGAAAAATTACTTAAGCTTACATTAAAATACGTAACCGTTACGTATTTTAATGTAAAATCGTTCCTAATTTCTTACGGCTCAAAAAATGAGGATTTTGGTAAGAAAAATTTAAAATTGGCTTCATTTTCAAAATATTTAATTAATTTTATTTGGAAAGATTAAAAAAAATTCAACATTCCTCACCGTCTCTTACCTAATTTTACGTAAAATTACAAACTTTTTGGTAAAATTTGTAAAAATTTTGTAATGAAAATATAGAATATCGAATAATTAAGAATAAAAGATCAGTATCCTCCGTTTTTTACTACAATATCCATTGACCTTTAATTTAAATAAAATAAAATAAATATTATTGAAACCTAATATTGAAGTTAAATCGACGCTTGTATTTTAACCAAAATTGACCATTTATTATTTTATTGTATATTTCCAATAATCTTCTTATTAGGAACTATCTTTTCTTATAAAAAACTTATCTAATCTGTCGTAGAAAATCCTACTGTTTACTGTTAAGGACTTGAAAGAATATATACTAAACCTATTAGAATTTAAGTTAAGATTAGAAAAGGATTCTCTAAGGAAATCTTGAAATAATCCTGCTAAAGATTTCAATCAAGAATTTAAAATATGGGTAGAAATATAAAACAAATAAAAAATTTTAATTTAAATCCTTGAATTTTATTTATTTATTTATTTATAATAACATTTTAAAATGAAAAAAATTTAAAAACTAAAAAAAATTTTTCAACAAAAAAAATAGACAAATATAATTGAAGAGGTTAAAAATCTAGCAAAATTCAAATTTTTACTTTTTAGAATATTTTTGCTAGTTCAATTAGCTTACTAAATTAAAATTATGATCAATTAGAAACAAAATTAATTTTTTGATTCATTTAAATTTAGGATAATTTTTATTTTTTCTAATTGAAAAAAAGGATTTTATTAAAATCTTATCTGATTTGTGAATAAATATTTTAAAATTATTTAACAAAGTATAAACATATTGAAGGAAATAAAAATTTTTAAAATTATTTTAAAGTTAATAATTTATTAAATTAAATCTTTTTTCTTCTAAAAAATAAATAATAAAATAAAGATGTTTTTTGTTCGCTTTGAATTTAATGATGGACCAAAGAGCATACTAAGCATCCAACTTTGTTCAACAAATCTTTTACACATCCAAGTGCTATTAAGTCATCAAACTGGTTTGAATTTCCCAATAAATCTTGCAAAGAAAGCAAAGCAAATCCATTAAGAGCTGGCAAATTTTGACCATTCAAGCCATTCAACAAGAATCTAACTCGATTGATCAAAGCTGGCAAGTGAGCGGTATCCAATAAATTGATGTTGAGCAAAAGTGTATCAATGTCAACAATTGAGTCCAAATTGTTCAATAAATCAATATGAACCAATGATGAAAGTAAGTGTTTTACTTGGAGAATTGAATCAGAGCTGAGTGATCCATGACTCAAGAGATTTTTCAACTCATTGATAATGCTCAAATCGGCTGCCGAAAGAATGTCCAAATTTAGTTCGTTCAATAAAGCGATCAATACTTCGCCTAGATTGTTCACATTATTAAGGTTCAATTGAAAGACCAAATTGCGCAGTTCATTCAAAATTCCATTGTTCAACAAATGATCTAAATTGATGTTGAGTAACGAATTCAAATTATCTAATGGAGATTCGATTGAGTGCTGATTTTTCAACAATTCCAACAAATTGTTGACAAGATGTAAGATATCATCATTAGGAAGAGTATTTTTCAATTTGACCAAATCTAAGATATTTCTCAATGGTGTAACAATGGCCAAATCTAAATCGCTCAATTGTCTCAAATCTAATGAATTTAAAACATTTCCCAAATTCAAAAGTCCGTCCAAGTCGAGTAAATTGGACAAGTCCAATCCGACAACAAGATTCAAAAGACCATCTTCTCCTCCCAAAAGATTGCTCAACAAATTGCCAGATCCTTGAGCTGATACTGACCCTGAGCCACTTCCAGATCCGGACAATAAACCACCGAGTATTCCTGATTGCGATCCAGAAGCACTTCCACTTGCAGAGCCTGACAACAAACCACCCAATAATCCATTTGATCTAGATCTTGATCCTCCAAGATTTAATACCAAACTAGCACATTGGCCAATAACACCAATGCACACTATGAAACTGATCAATTGAGCTAAATTTTTCATTCTTGTTCAACTGTAGTCTTTTTTTCTCTTGTTTTAGATTAATGTTTTATTGGAAATAAAATTTTTTCATTTATTTATACCAGACTTGCTTACATAAAATATGGCACCATTTTATTGTGAATAATGGTCGAATAACTTGAATTCAAATTATCTTAACAATGTTTTCCTTTGTCTACAAACCCAACTTGCACAGAATATGATTTAAAATTTTAATTTTTCATGTGAACAGAATAAATTGATGAATAGAAGTGAGACATTTTGGGAACTTTGAAGCATATTTTTGTTTTTTAAATTTTTTTGTGGGTAATTTTTTTGAGTTTTTTTACAATAAAAAAATTCTTGAGATTATTTTGATCTGAAGAAAAAACTCAAACATCTTTGACATAAAATATTTATCTGTAAGATTTATCATTTAAATAAAGCCAAAAACATTTTCAAATTTTTTTAATTCTATAACAATGCTTTAAATGACTTTTGAGATTCTTCAATGTTTTACATTTAAAAAATCTATTTTATCTTTTGACCTTTGAATGTTTTTACTGATTAATAAGTTTTCTAAATCCACTGATACAAGCAAATTCAAATAAAGTTAAAATTCTATTTTTAAAATAAGAATCTGGTAATAAAAATAGAATCACAAATCAAAATAATATTTAAAAAATAATTTATTAAGATAACAAAAATAAAACTTTAACAAAACTATAATTAAATTAAAAAATTTGAAATTATCACGAATGGAAATTTTTCAAATTTCATACAAATACCTATAATTCTTAATCAGTTCGTCTAAAAATTCTGGATCATCTAGGAGCTGGTCAAAATCTGCATTATTCTTTAGAAGTTCTTTTAATCTAAAATTTTTCAATTTATTTTTTTGTGTACTGTTTTCTTCCTGTGTACTAAAATGTTCGCCACTAGAATCTGTTGAAGTATCACTTATTATTTTTGTGGAATTCTTTGTTTTAATTGTAGTATTTTTCGTAGAAGTTGGTGTAGTTTTGGATGCAGCAATTGGTGTAGTTGTAGTAGTTGTGGTAGTTGTGGTTGTTGTGGTAGTTGTGGTTGTTGTAGTTGTTGTAGTTGTTGTGGTTGTTGTGGTTGTTGTAGTTGTTGTAGTTGTTGTAGTTGTTGTGGTTGTTGTGGTACTTTTAGTTGTTGTGGTACTTGTAGTTGTAGTTGTAGTTGGGCTGGTAGTTGAAGATGAAGTAGTGGTAGTTTTGGGGATGGTAATTTTTGTTGTGGTATCAATTTCACCAACTTTTTGATATTCAACAGGTTCACTATTGTCAGCTAAATTTTCATTTGAGTTTTCTTCTAGAAGTGGTTCTTCAGTGGTCTCTTGTGGTTTTGCAGTTACTTCAACCAAAAAAACCTCATAATCTTCAGGTTCAGCAGTGGTGGTTTTGATTTTTTTTATTCTTCTTATAGGTTTAGAACGTGGTGGGATTATAGTAGCTCTAATAGTGTCTGACAGTTCGGATTCTTCTGAATTTGTGGAATTTTCAAATTTAAATACTTTGGCCTTCATGAAACGCTGTCCTCTGTTGGTAATATCGGACAAGCTTTGTTTCAGATTATCTTTTTCTTTTTCTCTCAGATTAAATAGCTGATGATTCGGATTGCGTTTTCGTGATTGAAATTTTTCCAATTGACTTCGTTGGCTTAACAAGAATTGATTTTGAGGATTCGATTGTCCAAATGTGTCGAAATATCCTTGATTCTCAAAATATGGATATGCATTTCTTGAAAAAAAGTTCCCATAAGATTGGTCAGCATTGGGCATAAATGGACTAATTGATTTATGTTGCATTTGCGCTAAATAAGATGTCGGTTCCTGATAATTAAAGCTATTTAATTGATTTTGAACACCATAACTCTGATCATTTCTGTCTATTTTTTCAGCTACAGGATTATTTTGAATTGAAATCCTGTCAAAACTTGGCGCTCGTTGAGCAAAATATGGTGGCTGAGGCGCATGATTTTGATAGTAATTCGCATTTTGATTGCTTGGTTCTAAGAGTGTACTTGCTGTGGAAGCTAATGGACTCAAATAAGACTTGGTCGATGTGTTTGGCATGTATGGAGGGAATGGGGTGGATCTGGTTGGTGCCTGGAAATTTTGATGCTGAAGAATATGACTTTCGGGTTTATTTCGAAAGTTAAGGCTAGTAATTGATTCCGGATGGAATTCTCTATTGTGAATCTTTTTTTCATATTCAATCAAATTAGGGGATGAGGTGAGTAGTTTTTTTGGTAGATCATCCAACACGCCAATTGTTTCCGGATGAAGACCTAAGATGGATTCTGAAAATTCGATTAATAAGCTTAATAGAAATAAATTACAAAATATAACTTTGAGCAAGATTGTAATTCAGGGCCTTAACTAAGGGATTTTTGACTTCGGCCAATTGTCGATTTGCTTTCTGCAATCGTTGGTGAACTAATTGTCTTAATGAGCTTATTTCTCTTCCTAAAAAGACAATTAAAATTTTGAAAAGGAAAAATTTTCAATTTTGTACCTAAACTGGAAGATGAAAGGCTTAGCATAAAAAAAATAACAAGTATAAATGAAAAAGTAAATTTTTTCATCATTTGCAAACTGAATTAAAATTAAAGTGTGATTTTTTTCATATTTTTAAAAATATTCAATTAAAAAAATTTTTATTAAAATTTAATTTTGTATATCAAACAAAAAAAACTTGCTAATTGTTTATGAACTAATATTTTGGAATTATATTTAAATAAAATATAATTTAAAAATTAAATTTACAAAAAAATGCTTTACACAAAAAAAAACGGAAAAAATATATAAAAATTTTTTTTAAATCTACTTTCAAATAAAAGAAGCAAATAAAAATTTTATAAATAGAATTAACTAAACATAAAAATTATTGATTAATTATTGATTTGTAAAATATGAAAAAATTTGAAACTTAAATTATTTTAGCTTAAATGTTAGAATATCGTTAAAAATTTTCTAAATATTAGATTCTTTATTTTTTAAAAAATTAACTAAAAAAATATTAAATTTCAAATTTAAAAAAAAAAATGCTTTTTTATGACTTGTGAATAAATATTTTAAAATTATTTAACAAAGAATAAGACATATTTAAGGAAATGAAAATTTTTAAAATTAATTTAAAGCTAATAATTTATTAAATTAAATCTTTTTTCTTCTAAAAAATAAATAATAAAATAAAGATGTTTATTGTTCGCTTTGAATTCAATGATGGACCAAAGAGCATACTAAGCATCCAACTTTGTTCAACAAATCTTTTAAACATGCAAGTGCTATTAAGTCATCAAACTGGTTTGAATTTCCCAATAAATCTTGCAAAGAAAGCAAAGCAAATCCATTAAGAGCTGGCAAATTTTGACCATTCAAGCCATTCAACAAGAATCTAACTCGATTGATCAAAGCTGGCAAGTGAGCGGTATCCAATAAATTGATGTTGAGCAAAAGTGTATCAATGTCAACAATTGAGTCCAAATTGTTCAATAAATCAATATGAACCAATGACGAAAGTAAGTGTTTTACTTGTAGAATTGAATCAGAGCTGAGTGATCCATGAATCAAGAGATTTTTCAACTCATTGACAATGCTCAAATCGGCTGACGAAAGAATGTCCAAATTTAGTTCGTTCAATAAAGCGATCAATACTTCGCCTAGATTGTTCACATTATTAAGGTTCAATTGAAAGACCAAATTACGCAGTTCATTCAAAATTCCATTGTTTAACAAATGATCTAAATTGATGTTGAGTAACGTATTCAAATTATCTAATGGAGATTCGATTGAATGCTGATTTTTCAACAATTCCAACAAATTGTTGACAAGATGTAAGACATCATCATTAGGAAGTGTATTTTTCAATTTGACCAAATCTAAGATATTTCTCAATGGTGTAACAATGGCCAAATCTAAATCGCTCAATTGTCTCAAATCAAATGAATTTAAAACATTTCCCAAATTCAAAAGTCCGTCCAAGTCGAGGAATTTGGACAAGTCCAATCCGACAACTGAATCCAAAAGACCATCTTCTCCTCCCAATAGATTGCCCAACAAATTGCCAGATCCTTGAGCTGATACTGATCCTGAGCCACTTCCAGATCCTGACAACAAACCACCCAATAATCCATTTGATCTAGATCTTGATCCTCCAAGATTTAATACCAAACTAGCACATTGGCCAATAACACCAATGCACACTATGAAACTGATCAATTGAGCTAAATTTTTCATTCTTGTTCAACTGTAGTCTTTTTTCTCTTGTTTTAGTTTAATGTTTTATTGGAAATAAAATTTTTTCATTTATTTATACCAGACTTGCTTACATAAAATATGGTACCATTTTATAGTGAATAATGGTCGAATAACTTGAATTCAAATTATCTTAATAATGTTTTCCTTTTTCTACAAACCCAACTTGCACAGAATATGATTTTAAAATTCTAATTTTTCATGTGAATAGAAAAAATTGATGAATAGAAGTGAGACATTTTGGGAACTTTGAAGCATATTTTTGTTTTTTTAATTTTTTGTCCGTTTGTTGTGACTTTTGAAAATTAAAAAACATTTTCAGATTATTTTGAGTCTGAAGACTTTGACATAAAATATTTATCTGTAAGATTCATCATTTAAATAAAGCCAAAAACATTTTCAAATTTAAATATCAAAGTAGTTAATTTTTAATTATTGATTTTCATTGATTTTTGGAAAAGCCTTAGTTTTGACAAAATTAAAATATTCATCGTTTAACCCTCATGTTTGCATCACATTGATTTTTAGAAAATATTAAAAAATTGAATTTAAATTTAATAGAAAAATTTTTTATTTATTCAATTCGGGTAAATTTTGCATTCTTATTTATTGAAATTAAATAGACTAAAGCAATTAAAGGATATTTAGTTTTTAATGCTTTAACTTAAAAAGCATTATATATTTTTTTTTTTAATTAAAAAAATAGCTTTTTTAAAAAAGATAATTTAAAAAAAAGTAAATAATCTAAGAATTAATTATAATTATTTAAACAAAAAAATATTAAAAATTCTTTTAAAATAATATTCAAAATCAATTTAAAAACATTGGGCTCAATTTTTTTTATTAGGTAGATGGCTTTTATAATGCGGAAAAATAAGTTCCATTTTTGAACTGAAGTATTTTTGCATGAAATGAAATGAAATGTTTCAAGTTAAAAAAAGTCTTAGTCTAAAAATTTAAAAAGCCCTAACAATTTAAATAAATCATTATCTCCTGAAAAGGCATCTTTTAAAAACAACATTCATCAAAATAGCGAAAAAAACACCTGATTAAAATAAAATAGTGGTTTTAGTAGCAGTTATTACTGCAACTTGAAGTTAGTACAAGCAAAGCTCTAATGAGCTATAGCAATCGATTCATTATGCTTCGCCATCCAAAGGTCAATCTTCGCTTTAAAGCTGTTTAGACTAATTGCACTCACAATTTATTCTGGCAACTTATTCCGAACACCAACAACTCTGTTTTTAAAAAAATTGAATCTTGGATTACAATTCCTTACTTTTTTGGCAACAAGTTCTTGGAGTTTCTTCAAAGATTATACCTTTCGCTACCAAGCTTGGTGTTTAAGTTGTAGTTATTATCTTTTCTGAAATTCACAATCTCCATATTGTTCACTAGTTTAAATATTTGGATTAAATTTCCACGTATCCTTCTTTTTTTTAAACTTGTTAATTCCAGTCTAGATAGCTGATGTGAATACTCCGAGTCTACAAGATCTGGAACTAACCGCGTCGCCCTACTCTGCATCTAAATGAGAGTTTTTTTTACATGAAAATGAATATTTAATAAAAACCAAATGGCATTATGTGAATGTATCAAAAACAAATTCTGTCTTTTATTATAAATTTGGTGCTTCACACCAGGTTATTTTTTTAACCTCTTTGAGTTTATATAAATAAAAAAATAGAAAAATATAATTAAATAAAAATGTTTTATTTAGGTTAAATATTTTTTAAAGGATTCCGTTTGAAATGCCTAACTAAATGATTGGATAAAGAATATTAATTAAAAATAATCAGAAATTTTCTTAAAAATTTTAATATCGGAGAAATTAAAATGTAAGAATATTTTGATTTTTTTTTTCTAATATTTATTATGATCAATTTAGGAAATGAGTAAATTAGATAATATGTTTATCTTTTTAAAAAAAAAAATTCATGATATCATAAATCGTTTAATTATTATGAGTCAAAATTTCTACATTTTAAACTTGTAAAATGAAAGAACTTTCTCTATCAAATTCAAAATATTCAATATTTTAATACAAAATTTCTTGATGAAAGTTTGTCTATCGAAGAATTATTTTGTAGTAGATTTGATTAATTTACTACAATAATTTAAATAAATTAATTTCAAAATAAGTTAATAAATCAAAACTGTATGTATCATTAGTAATTTTTTTTGACTCAATTGTATTTTATAATTCCTATAATTGTTTGCATTCTCAACAGTTTAATTAGGTATAAAATTTTCAGATATTTTCAAGGAGTAATTTTATTCATCAATCAATTAATTTTTTTGAGCCAATTAATAAAATTTTGCATTTTTTATTGGTATTTTTTTATTTTTTTAAAAAATATATTTAAATTGGATACTTTCTAAAATTGAATAAAGGTTAAATGCAATTTTTTTGTGGATATCGAATATTTTTCAAAATAAAATGTTTTTCTGATTCTAATTTAATTTTAATTTAGATTATTATTTTGAAATTTATTCATCTTTAACAAATTCGTTAATTGTATCAGGTAATTTTTGATTTCGTGTTTCAGGCATAAAAATAATAAACAAAATGACAGCTCCTGAAGAAATTGACCCGTAAATTAAAAATGGCAATGGGTACCAAAATATCTCTCCCTTAAAAATAAAATTTATTTTAGCTCGCTCAATGCAACAAGGCTTACCAAAAGCTGTATATTTGGTGAAATAATGGTGCCAATTCTGGAAAATGTTTGACAAATTGCAAGTGAAGAATTTCTAATGACAGTTGGATGACATTCAGCCGTGATAATATAAATTGTATTGTAAGAGAAAGAAATGGCAAACTTACTCACTAAAGTGAGTCCTGTGACTAAAAGTCCCAGATTTTTTGGTATAAAAAGAACTGATATAAAACAAATGCCGGTTGTTGCCATCATCATCGAATAGGGAACTTTTCTACCAAATCTTTCAAGCACAAAATGAGATGTCAAAATGGCCACTAGCTCTACCAAAGCCGAAAGACCAAAATTCAAATAGGGATCACCTGCCAAATCACTTGTATTATAACTAATACCATAATAGACAAATGTATTTGCTAGCCAATTGAACAAAATAACTGTAGAACGAATAAACAATTTTTTCGATTTGAATATTATTTTTAAAGTTTGCATCATGGTATACTTCCAAAAAATAAATAAATTTTTAATTTCAATTATTTTAACCTAAGTTTACATGCTTTTCTTCAGTATCCATATCAGAGTCTTGAATTGATGTTAAATCATCTGTTTCACTTGACAGATAAAAACTCTTCTTGTTTGATTTGGCGATTCTTCGAAAAATAGCATAGGCCTCTTTGTTTTTATTCTTGGTCATCAGCCATCGGGGCGACTCAGGAACTACCCTGTAAGAATAAGATAATAGTAAAATCACTCAACTAATTTAGATTCTTTTTACCAAAAATATAAAGCAATAAAAGTCAAAATTGCAGCAATACAGCCATACATAGTTTTGTAATCACGGATAAAATAAACCAAAATGAGAACAACAAATTCACCAATTATATAAAGATAGTAGATAGTATTTGCCGCGGCTACTCTTTTACTCGGACCAACAATTTCAATTGCTTGTTAAAAACTAATTAAATTAAATCAGCCAAAAAATAATTATATTTTTTACCAATAACCACAGCAGTTGCATACACATTGGCTGCAATTCCAATCAGCAGCCTTAGAACTCCGAACAAAATTTCTCTTAAATTTTGGTTTCCAAAATTGTGGCTCATAACAAAAAAAAGTCCAACATTTAAAATCGCATTGGATACAACAAACAAATAGGCAGTTTTCTTTCGACCTAACCTTTGGAAATAATTTATTTTTGACTAAATATTTTACCTATTTTTTTTATACTTGTCTGAAAGAATACCACTGAGCAAAACTCCATAGCTGCCAGAGAAATATAAAGTCGAAAAAAGACTTCTTTTGGGCGCGTTGTCACACACTAAATTCCACTTACAACAAAATAATAAAAAAATATTTAAAAATTGATTCTTACATCACTGGTCAGAGTGCTCTCAAAGTATTTTTTTGAATAGACCCACTTGTCACATTTGATTAGCGTTGAATTGGAACTATTTTGATTGAAAGCTTTCAGGTTACAATAGTCATACTCGTTTTTGAACGAGCCAGATTTGGATTTTGGTATGTACTTGTCAATAAGCTGCTTATGATGTTCACTTTGGATCTCGTAGGTATCGTTTTCGTAGTTGGGAATTTTGCATCTTTAATTAAATGAAAAGTTTCCGTGCTAAGAAAAACTTAAAAAATAAACCTATGATTCGGTGTGGCACCATAAAAAGAAAAACTATACGCGACTAAAGCAGGCTCGAATGACAGAATTCCAACCAAAATGAATACAAACAGCTGATAAGGCCCAAATTCGCCAATTTGCTTAAAAATTTCTTCAGTTTGTTTATTAAGCCGACTCATCTATATTTTAATTAGTTTTTAAAAATAAAAGATAAAGACTAAATTTTTGCTTTTTAGATTTTAAAAGCAAATACTTTCCTTAAATTATCAAAATGAGAAAAAAACTAAAATATATGCTTATGCTTTTAATTTAACAATGATTTTTTTAGTTCTTGAATTGTTAATTACCTTTTTGCTCATCTTGACAAAAGGATCATGTTCTATAATTTAATAAATTTTTCATTTTTTAAAATTCTATTGCTTATAATATTTTTATTTTTAGTAATGGCAACTAAATGGCAAGAGATAAACTAAATTTCTTTGTTAAACGAGATGACTCATCAATTAAAAAAAATCTTGTTAATTTCACGTGGATTTAAAATGATAGATTTTTGGAAAAAACATTGTTTTCAAAAAATTCTGAATTCATTCAAAATGTAAATATCGCATTAAAGTAGCCAGTTTGAACAACAAAAAACTCGTGTAATCCTTATTTAAAATTATAAATATTAACATGAATTGGCAACTAAGCAAAAAAAACCGCTATTTGAAATTATAATGTGCCATTTGTGAACATTCTTTTTGATATTTTTTTAATGAATTAAATCTGTAAAATTTAATGAGCTTGAAAAGCCTAAGAAAAAATCAAATTATGATCAGAATTGTTCAAGCATAATTTTTAATTAAAATTTTATAAACTTAAAAGAGAAAATTTAGGCAAGTAAAACAAAATTTAATGTCCTTCAAAAAAATACAAAAAAATCATAAATTCAAACCTTAAATTTGACTAATTAAAAATTTTTAATTAATTTTTTGTTAAATTAATTAATAAATTGAATGTTTTTTTTTCTTCAAATTTCTAATTCCAATTCTATTCAAAAGCAAATGATCATTTTAAAAAAAATATTTGAATCTTGAACATTAAATTGTAATTGGTAAATAAGTTTTTCAGAAATTTAAAAATTATACGAAAATTTTCTAAAATTTATCTAAAAATAAAATCAGAAAAAAGGCTTAGGACGGAAATTAAGATAAAAAAAAAGTTGAAAAGATAAAATAAAAAAGAATATGAAATGAATATAAAAAGAATCGATGCCTACATTGTAATTCGATAAAATATGAATTTTTATTTCAATAGAATCGAAGAAAGTATGATACGGAGAAATACAAAAAGAATTAATTTGATTTAAAACCGGGAAAAAAAAAATACTTATTAATTTAGATAACTAAATTTTATCTAATTAATATTTAGTCGACTTTTTTAAAAGTTTAATTAGTCTTAGTTTAGTCGAATTAGTTAGACAAGGAGTTTAGATATAGATCACAATAAAAAATGAAAATCAACAAAAATTTTTCAATCTTTTATTCAAAATAATTTTTATTTGATTCTTTTCAAAAATATCTAAATTGTAAACACACAATTTGCTGAATAATAGCAAAAGGGGTTAATGAGGTTAGGGTTAACTCAGAATGGACTTAATAAAAAATACTTAAATTTAATTTTTGTTCTGTATTGATAGCTTAGACAGAGGGCTTTCAATATCATGCTTATCTGAGCTATTGGGTATCTTGGTTTCTTGTGAAAATTTAATTTAGTGCATTAACCCATTTAGGCAAATAGGTAATTTGGTTATTTTTCGGACCTTTTTCAAAAACATAAATTTTGACCACATTGATGAGGTCCTATGAAAAAAGTAATCGTATTTTCGCAATCCTCGATATTTTTTCTACCTATAATGCTGCTTTTAAGACAAAATTTTTATTTTTATTTTGCCGTAAAATTCAATCAAAAAAAAATTCACCCCATTCACACATAAAATAATTGCCCCTTCTTACTATATATAATTTCAATTTAATTTTCTGTATTAAAAAGCAAAGATTGTTTAATAACTAAAATCGAGTATTCTGTCATTAAATTTATAATGTATTTTAATTTAATAATAATAATAATAGTAGTTTCTACAGTTACACCCCCTTGGGTGTAAGGAAGCAAGGCCCCTATCGAGGCCTCGCTATGGTAGAGCCTAAGTGTGCGTTGATTGGAGGTTGCTGCTTAGGTGAGGAATGTATGATTGGATTTGGTGAATGTGTCTAGTGTGTTTTTGAATTCGTTGGTTGTTTTTGAGTTTACGATGTTGGCTGGGAGCTGGTTCCAATGGCGTAGAACTCGGTTGCAGAGGAAATTGTCACGTTGAACATATGCGTGGTGTGGTTCTCTAATTTGACGATGTTGCTGTCCGCAGATATTAATGGTAGGGCCGGTAGTAGTGGTTGATGGGAATGGGGACCTTGGCTTAATCCAGTAGACTATGTTTGTAAACGAAATTATTGCTTCTCTTTTTTATTTTAGAAAAAATAAACAATTCAATTATCTTAGAGAGAAAAGGTATGAATTTTTAGCAAAAAAATATTATTTTTGTTTACTGTGCATACAGGTAAAATAGAATAGTGTTTTGATAATGAAGATGTGAGGTACTGTCAATCAGTAAAAACCAGCATGGGCAAAAAGCTTTTAAAAAAGTAAATTTTTGTTTTAGTAAAAATTTCAAAAAATCAATGTAACGCAAACACAAGAGTTAAAACGTTGGTTATTATAATTCCGACAAAACAAAGGTTTTTCCAAAAAATTTTTTTAATTGGAAAAAAATAATTGATAATTGCATTCTTTGAAATTTTCTGTAGTTAGATGAAGCGAAATTGATCGCTAGACTAACTATGCTATACTATGGTATACGATAGTAATATACGATGTTTTAGTTTTTTTCTTCTTAAATTATTAATCAGTAAAAATATTCAAAGGTCAAACGATAAAATAGATTTTTTATGTGTAAAGCTTGAAGAATCTCTAAAGTCATGTCAGCATTGTTATAAAATTAAAAAAAAATCTGAAAATGTTTTTGGCTTTATTTAAATGATGAATCTTACAGATAAATATTTTATGTCAAAGATGTTTGATTTTTTTTCTTCAGATCAAAATAATCTCAAGAATTTTTTATTGTAAAAAATTAAAAAAAATAACCTGAAAAAATTAAAAAAACAAAAATATGCTTCAAATTTCCCAAAATTCTCACTTCTATTCATCAATTTTTTCTGTTCACATGAAAAATTAAAATTTTAAATTATATTCTGTGCAAGTGGGTTGGTAGACAAAGGAAAAGATTGTTAAGATAATTTGAATTCGACCATTATTCACAATAAAATGGTGCCATATTTTATGTAATCAAGTCTGGTATAAATAAATGAAAAAATTTCATTTCCAATAAAACATAAATCTAAAACAAGAGAAAAAAGAGTACAGTTGAACAAAAATGAAAAATTTAGCTCAATTGATCAGTTTCATAGTGTGCATTGGTGTTATTGGCCAAAGTGCTAGTTTGGTAATAAATATTGGAGGATCAGGATCTAGATCAAATGGATTATTGGGTGGTTTGTTGTCCGGATCTGGAAGTGGCTCAGGATCAGTATCAGTTCAAGGATCTGGCAATTTGTTGGGCAATCTTTTGGGAGGAGAAGATGGTCTTTTGGATTCAGTTGTCGGATTGGACTTGTCCAATTTACTCGACTTGGACGGACTTTTGAATTTGGGAAATGTTTTGAATTCATTAGATTTGAGACAATTGAGCGATTTAGATTTGGCCATTGTTACACCATTGAGAGATATCTTAGATTTGGTCAAATTGAAAAATACTCTTCCTAATGATGATGTCTTACATCTTGTCAACAATTTGTTGGAATTGTTGAAAAATCAGCACTCAATCGAATCTCCATTAGATAATTTGAATTCGTTACTCAACATAAATTTAGATCATTTGTTGAACAATCGAATTTTGAATGAACTGCGTAATTTGGTCTTTCAATTGAACCTTAATAATGTGAACAATCTAGGCGAAGTATTGATCGCTTTATTGAACGAACTAAATTTGGACATTCTTTCGGCAGCCGATTTGAGCATTGTCAATGAGTTGAAAAATCTCTTGAGTCATGGATCACTCAGCTCTGATTCAATTCTACAAGTAAAACACTTACTTTCATCATTGGTTCATATTGATTTATTGAACAATTTGGACTCAATTGTTGACATTGATACACTTTTGCTCAACATCAATTTATTGGATACCGCTCACTTGCCAGCTTTGATCAATCGAGTTAGATTCTTGCTGAATGACTTGAATGTTCAAAATTTGCCAGCTCTTAATGGATTTGCTTTGCTTTCTTTGCAAGATTTATTGGGAAATTCAAACCAGTTTGATGACTTAATAGCACTTGCATGTGTAAAAGATTTGTTGAACAAAGTTGGATGCTTAGTATGCTCTTTGGTCCATCATTAAATTCAAAGCGAACAATATACATCTTTATTTTATTATTTATTTTTTAAGAAGGAAAAAGATTTTATTTAATAAATTATTAGCTTTAAATTAATTTTAAAAATTTTTATTTCCTTAAATATGAATTATACTTTATCAAAAAATGCGACAAAAAATTGACCTTCATAAAGCCCTTTCAGTTCAATTTTCTTTCTAAAATTTAAATTGCCTTTTTCGAATTTAATAATTTAGTATTACTTACAAATGGTAATACTTGATTTAATTTAGTTTAAGGTTTTTCAAAATTAAATTAACAAATTGATTTTATCTTTATATTTTGTATTTTTATTCGATAAAAATATATGATAAATGGATTTATTGTAATTTTTTTTGGTTCATCTCTATTTTGAAAGAATTTGAATAACGTCCTCATGATGCACTTGATGAGTAAGACCTACTCTTTGCGGATTGAATTTAACACTTGTCCCCTAAATTCAAATAAAAAAATTGATTTAAAAAATAAAAAGAATTTACGTTTCCTTTTAATTTAATCAAATACTCACCCAAACCAAAGCATATTTGAAAGAATCGACCATTGACCGATGAATAGAGTGACACTTTGAAATTATTATTTAATCAAAAAATTTATATAACTAAAGGGCAATGTTCTTTTTTTACTGAAATCTTTGTCAGTTCTTTCATAAAAATTTGGATAAATTTAGTCTTGTCAATTTGAAATTATAATTTTGAAAATTATTTAAATATTAAACACTAAATTAAATAGAAATCCAATAATTTTAACTTATTTATTTGAAAAAGATAACATTCTATCGAAAGTTTTTTGCTGAAAATCATATAAGCTTTTTTTTAGAAAGTTTTTAATGTCATTGAAGTTATTAGCTTCAAATTTAAATTTAAATAATTAAATAATCGAAAAATTATAACTTTTAGCAAGTTTGATTATTGAATCTTTTGAAACATAACATACAGGAGTGGAACAATATTCAAAATAAAGCAAAATAAATAAGTGCATTTTTACAGATGTGGTTAGTTAGAAAAGTCTCCTATTTTTAATTAAGTTTTGAAAAATTAAGAAAATATAATTGAGAAAAAGAAGATAATTTAACACTGAACCTTTTGGTGAAGTAGGTTTAGATTTTACATTCTCTAGACGAAGCATTTGTGGTGTATTACTAAAATAATTAGACAGAAGACCTACGAAATTATTGTATTAAATTACGCAATTTTAGGTAAATTAGTGTTGGGTGGCGGTCCTGTAAAGACTGGTCAAGACGAACGGTCAATATCGTCTAAAAGGCAACAAAAAATGATAACTAATTTAAGAAAAAGTTCCTAAATTTTGAAATAAAAATAAAGTAATGTTCCTAAGAAATCTGATAAGATACTAAGAAAGGAAAAATCTGGAAAATTGAATTTTTATTTTAGTTTAAATAACTTTGATATAACTACAGCAAATGGTCAATTTAAGTATAAAAAATTTGGACAAAGATTAAAATGAAATTAAGATAAAATCATTAATTTCTTTGTTTTAAATTAATTGGTAAACATTTTCATTCTATCTACATTTTCTGTCTCATTAAATATAATGTTTGTTTTTTTGCTATTTTGTCTTTTTTTGTCAAAATTATTTACGAAAATATTGTAACATACTCGGACAATATGGCTCAATATACTCTAGAATGACTCTTTCTTAATTTTTAAATCAAAAATAGCGACTAGACTTAGGAAAAGAATTTTTTGTTATTTTGAAATACAGACAAATATTCAATTTGAAAAGAACATTTCTCACTTCCAAAAACTTACCACTGCTTCAATTGATGCTCCATTTCTTAAAATAATTCCTTCCACTAAATCTGGTTTTTCTACACAAAATAAAATTAAAATGATTTCTAAATCTATTTATTCGGTCTTACGGCCTCGTTTTTTGGTAAAAACTTTTATCAAGTTTAAATGTTCCCAAATTTTTTCAACCAGATAATCAATGTTCAACCTCATATTGCAGCTATTTAAATAATTATATAGTGTTAAATCTTTCTAATTTAATTTTGAATTATTTTACCTGATAACAACTGTATTTGGCATGCGGGCTAAACGATCCACTTCTTCGATTGAAATTTGATCAATTTTATTGTAGGCCTTTTGAAAAATAAATAAATAAAATAATTTAAAATTAAACAAAATTTTTTCTATTACATATAAACACGGCATGTACATTCTATTTCCTACTACCACATCAATAAATTCATCTGCATTACAGTCTTCTCGAAAAAGAACCTCTCCATTGTAGATTTCTACAAAAGTCCTAATAAGTTCAAATTAATTCCTAATTTACTTTATTTTACTGTATTCGGATAAAATAGATTGAGCTAATTTTTCGTCCATTTTGGTCAATGGAACCATTGAATTTATGGTAAGACCTCCTGTCTTTCTCTGTTTGAAATATATTTTGGGTTTTTTCTTATTTAAACGAATTCCCACAGCCTCCAGCTCTTGTTCTAAGAGGTTTTTCTGAATTTCGCCTTTGGTTGCATCCAACATCATCAAAACCATATCTGCAGTTCTAGCCACGGCAATTACTTGTCGACCACGACCTTTTCCTTGAGCAGCACCTTCAATAATACCAGGCAAATCTAGAAGTTGAATTTCAGCACCCTCATATCTAATTACTCCCGGGACACAAGTCAAGGTTGTAAATTCATAGGCTTTGAAAATTATTAAGGCTTAAAAATTTAGATAAGATAGAAAAAATTACCTGCTACTGCACTTTCAGTATTCGTTACTGTGCTTAAAAATGTTGATTTACCAACAGAGGGGAAGCCAATTAGAGCGACACGTGCATCCCCTGATTTCATTACATCAAAACCTTCTCCTTTACCTCCAGATTTTCCGGTAGGCTCTAATAGTTGGGCTCTGTACCTGGCTAGTTTAGCCTTTAACAAACCCAAGTGATATTCAGTAGCTTTTAAAAATTTTCTTTTTAGATTTATACATTCCCAAAATAAATGATAAAATATTTTTTTACCCTTATTTTTTTGAGTTCGATTAATTTCATGTTCGATTTCTGAAATTCGCTCCAAAATACCCATTTTCGCAAGGAATTAACTGTTTTTCGTCAGAAAAAATTTCAATTAAAGTAGTAATTTTAATTTATTAATTTCACTAATGTATAGAAATTGGTTAGTTTAAATTTTAAGTTTTTTTACTGAAAGTTTTGCATCATCCGATTTTTATGTAAAGAAAATTTTTTTGGTAAAAATAAATAATTTAGTATTGATTAAAAATGGTTAATTTTTAGCCACTGAGACTTTTTATAAGTGGCTAAAAATTAATTCTGTTCGGAATCCGAATCATTATTTTATAATGTTATAAAAATCATTTGTTTTTTTTGATCAATTTTTATATTGTTAATAAAATATTAGTTATTTCAAACAATCAATAATTAAAAAAATATTTTATTCAAAATTTTTATAGCTATTTTTTCCTTAAAGATCAAAAAATTATTTGCAGTCACTGTCAGTTTGTGAATATTGAAATTTTGGTCAATTTTTATTTATGCTAGTCATGAAGTTTTTTCAAGAAGAATCAATTCTAGATTTTATCCTCTCAGTTTCAAATATTCAAAAAGAAATAAATATTCTTAATCTAAAATAAATTAAATTTACATTGAAATAAGAGACTAGTAAAATAAAAAGCTTTTATTAAAAAAAAAATTTAATTACATTTGGTTGCATTATAAATTGATGGTAGATGTGAATAAATAGCAATTATTTTAAAGAATGAATCAAATTTTAAATTTATCAATCATTTTAGCCATATCAATAATTTTGGTTTCAGGTCAATTTTTAAAAAATTTTCTTTAGAATTAAATTTAATTTTAATATTTAAGGCCAAAAGCCAGGTAGCTGCCCGCCTCCACCTGATTTTGGAATATGTGTTGAAGCTTGCTCTCATGATTTCAGCTGTCCAGAAAACTTAAAATGCGTAAACAAGTTGTTATATTAGGATAATTTTTAGAATAATCTTAATTACTTAGTGTTCAAATGGATGTGGACACGTTTGCCAAGCACCAGTCTCAGATGAAATAGTGAAACCTGTTGAAGAGATAAAATCATGCCCAGAATACGAACCAAATTTGGTTGGTCTATGCGTCATTACAGAAAAAAGTTGTTGGGACGATTCTATGTGTCAGCCAAATCAAAAATGTTGCAGAAAAGGTTGTGGTAGAGAATGCGTTGGTAAGTAGCTACTAACTCACAAAATAAAAATTATGAATTAATTTGATACTATTTTAGATGTCTAAAAATATGGCCAATTTTCTATTTTTTCTTCAAAATTATGAATTTTGGATCAAATATTTTGATTTAGAATAAAATATTTAATTAAATAAAGTTTTTAAAAATCATTAAAACCATACTAAAAATTCCCTTTGAACAAAAGTAAAATTTTTTAAATGTATTGAATCAATTTTAAAAAAGTTTTCAAAAATTTAATCATAAAATTTGAATTGAAAATAAAATCAAAACTTGAAGAAAAATGAGAATTTATTAAATATAAAATGATACATTTAATACATTCGATTTTAGATCCTTGATTTAAATATTTATATATGGTTTCAAGTAATAATCTATCTACCATTCCATTTTAAGAGAAAAATTCTCTAGATCCAAGGATCATAAAAAAATTGACGAGTCTTTATAATCCTTGGTATAAAAAAAATTAAAATTTTGTTTTTTTTTATAATTTTCCTTAATGTTTCTGTTTTTAAAATTAAAACCCAATCTACCAGTCATTTCATTTATTTAAAAAATTAATTAAATTAATATTAAAATATCAACTGGTTACTAATCTGTTAACTTAAAGCAATATTATATATACACCATATTCCCTTGTTCGATATTGCGGCCTCATTAAACTAAAACAAATTTTTGGTGCATGCAACAAACACCATCTTGTCCATGCTAAAACATTCTTTACTTACACTGCATGCTTCCAAAGATGTGTTATAAACCTTGAGTCCGCATTAGAATAAAGTTTTTTTAAGGTAAATGCGGCATTTAAGCCTAATTACGGTCAAATAAAAAAGGACCTGTTGTGGCGGATTTTGATGAAATACGTTCCTGGTACCTATTTTGACCATTAGAGGGCAATCAAGGGCGCTAAAAAATAATATTCACCTAGTTTCAGCTCATTCCGATTATATTTCGCGGAAATATCGCGGAAAAACCACTTTTTTCATAAGATTGTCCTAAAACGGATAGAAGTTGGCAGATGATACCTAAAGGGTCCAAACAGACCACAAATTCTGATAGAAGAAAAAATTTAAAACATTTTGGTCATTTTGGATTTTTTGATTAATCTTTTTTTCGCGAAAAAAATTAACCTTAACTTTTAGCCTATTTTTCCAAAAAAATTTTTATTTCAATTTTTCTCAAAAAATATAGAACTTATTTTTTATAAATTAGCATTTTATTAGATCACCTAATAGAATTTTCATTTTTTGCATTGTTTTCCCATTACTTCATAAAGTTTATAATGATTGCTTAAAATTGAAATGTATTCCAGATGACTCGAAATTATTAATCGTTAATCCTTTATTCAAAAACAAGGGAAACAAATCAGACATAAATAACTATAGGGCTATATCGGTTCAGTCTCCAATTGCGACTGAACCAAGTCAAATTGCGACTGTCAAATCTCAAGCTATTTTGAATCTAATATAATTTTTTTTAATGGACAGCATTGATTCAGGCGTAGTCATTCTTGCCAGACGTCATTTCATGAATATCTTAGAGAGTTAAAAAATAGAGCAAAAATAGTACGTCTAGAATAAAAATACAAATATTCCTGAATTTATACATCTCTGTAGAAATTAAATAAATTTGTTAATGAAATAAGCCTTTTGAGTTTTAAAATTGATCAAAATGTGAACTTTTCAAAACTTGCTTGTCGAATCTCATAAGTTGTAAATAAAAAATTATTCAGTATTAAGAGACTTTTCTATCTTTCAGCTTCTGTGAAGATACAGTTTTTAAGACGTTTATTTTGCCGTATTTTGGTTATTTTGGTTATTTATTAAACTAGCTAAAATTTATTATTTTCGATATTTAAATTATTTAAGTTTAAATTATAATGAAATTAACAAATTTTTTAGAAAAGTATGGTTTATATGCATTTCAGCATAGAATACTGGAAAGAATGTTGTCTTGTTTGCAAAATTCTTTTTTTTTCATAATTCACCTGATAAAGATGAAATTGAAGAAAAATGGCTCAAGAAATTTGAAATATAATTTAAAGAATATTGAGAATTTGATTGAACCATTATAAAAAACAGCAAATGGTAAAACATGTGGATTTTTTTATACAAGACCGATGAATAGCTTTGTGATCAAGAGGTCTATGTTGAAGTTTGAAACATTCAAGCATTTAGTATTCAATAATATTAATTTGATATTTACCGATTTTTTTAAAAAAATCATAAAATTTAACTTAAATATTTCAATGTTTTACTTTTTTAAATGATTTTATAAACAATATTTTTTTTTAATTTGTAAAAAATTTTAAAATCAAATAAAAGAAATGTTAATCGGTTTTTTATGAAAAGGGCACTAGCCTGTTGATTAACCTTGAAACGTAAACTTATATCCTTGTTTATTTTTCATTAAAATATTTATTTATATGTTTTTTTTTTAATTTTAAAAACAAGTTTGGTGTAATCTTTTTAAATAAAACCTATCAAAAAAATTTTAAAAATAAAAAAAATATGACTGAAACTAGAACTCAATCATCAGAGCATATACTAGATTATTTAAAAGACGACGCTAAAGAAATTGAAGTTTCTATTCCAAAACGAAAGAGAGGAAAAAATAAAACCTATGATTGTTTGAGTTGATTCAACAAATTTAAAAACATTGAACATGGTTTTGTATAAAACTGGTTTCAAAAATCAGAGAATTAAAAAGATTTTAGAAAGTTAAACTTTTTTTACTTTATGAATTTTATATTTTTTCAATTAAACGATTATTAAAAATTAAATCCTTACATAAAAAAAATATTTTTTTTAATATTCTGTTATTTAATTTTGAAGCGGTTTCATAATTAAACCGGTTTTATTTAAACTATAAATTTAAGATTTAAAAAGATAAACCACTTCAAAAACTAGTAACTTGTAAATCGAAGGCATTAATGTTTAAAAGCAACAAAAGAAATAAAATGCTTTAAAAACATTTTTGGCTTATTTTTTTTTAAAACATCACTGTAACTAGTCTGGGAATTAAATTTTATTTTTCTCTTTGTTTTAATTCAAAGTTTAATTTCTATAAATTAAAACCATAAACAGAAAAACTATGAATCACAATTCAGTCTAATTCCAGCAGACATTGTCAAATTGTATTAAATGAAATCGATTTGATTTATGACTAATCATTAAAATAAAAACTAAATCTATGAAAAAAGTAAAATTATTAATTTATTTTAAAAGCGAAAGATTGGTTAATTTTTTTGAGAAAAAATAAACAAAATGAATTTGAGTTTAAGGTTTATTTTCTTTTTCCTTTTATTTTTGACCTTAGTCGAGTTTAATTCAAGTAACCTTTGAATCAAAATTTTCGAATAAAAAAGTAAAATTCTTCCCTTAAAGGCCAGCAATACAAGAACAATCTTTGTGGTCGAATAATGAATGGTAAGCCATGTAAACGTGACTCAGAATGCAACAGGGATTCAAAATGCGTATTAATTTAGGAATTTCATAAAGTTCTTCTATTTTATATTTTTTAATATTGTTAAAGGTAAATGTTCGATGCGGCAATGTTTGTTTATCGAGCAAAAAAAAAATGGGACTACAGCATTTTAATTACAATTAACGGATAATATAATTTTTATTCATTCTAAATGTTTATATAATTTAATAAGCCTAAAATAAATTATATTTTTCTCTGATATAAATATTAACATTTTTTTATAAAATAGAATCATAAAATGATAAAAATTGCTTTTTTAACAATTATTTTAGCTTTATCCGTGATAAATTCAGATTCGGCTTATATTGGTAAGTTTCAATTTTCTTGCATCCTTTAAAATATGCCAAAAAAACAATAGGACTAAATTAAGAGAGTTCTCATTATTTAAATATATTTACAAGTATTTTATTACTAGAAAAACCCGGATCTTGTCCACTTGATCTAACCGCAAGTCTCTCTGGATGCACTTTCTTTTGCATAACTGATGATCATTGCCCGGAAAATCTAAAATGTGTAAGACTAATTAAACTAAAACTAATTAAATTTTACAATATAAATTTTTTCCAAATTCTTTAAGTGTGCAACTGACTGTGGAAAACAATGTGCTATGCCAATCTAATTTAGAAATGAAAAACCCAGACTTAACAAGCTATTTCCTTATTGAAAAACTTCATTTAATTTAATTGTATTTCATATTAATAAAAATTAAAAAAAATATTATTTATATTTTGGTTCTTAAAGCTGTATGAATAATAAATTTTTTTTTAAAATAAAATTAATAAAGATTCGGGGTATTGTGAATTTTCATAAAATATCAATGCAAAATTTAATTTCTTAATAAAAAAATAGATTTTGTACAACAGATTTTTCTGCAAGCTTTAAAAGGTGAAACAAAAAATGTTTCATTTGACAGTCCAGTTTAAAGAAAAAATTTAAAGAATTATTTGGCAATAAATTGATTATTTTTAATCAAATTGCATGTAAATTTAGAACCGAAAATTAAATTTTTTTCTATGCTTAATTTTCCATTACTTTAAAAATAAACCAATCTAAACATGTAAGTTGTATTTCTCTACAATTATAACCACCAAATTCAAAATTATTTAATATGCGATGACAGAATTTTAACATTTAAATTAAATAAATTTACAAATTGGAAAAAAAATTCAAATTAGAATAGATCATAGAGACAAATAAAAATAAATCTCAAAATATTCATATTTTTTTTGATCATTAATTTTTCCTTATTAATCATTTATATTTCCTTTCCAAATTAATTTTTTTTGTTGAATTTTGTAAAACATATTTTGTTTCATGTTTTTTCATCATCAAAGTTTGAAAAGCTCAATTTTTTCAATTTAAATTAATGAAATAGAATTTTATTTTTGTAATTTTTGGAAGGATTGAATGAAAATTCACAATGCCAGAATCTGGGTTCTTGTAATTAAAATGAACTTAAGTTCGTTCACTTAATGAACATTGACTGATACTTATTTCCAGCGGGGCAGCCAGAGAGGGGCTGAAGAGAGTTCAAGTCTCTCTTTCCAAAAATAAAAATGGAGAGAGCCTCTTTAAATTATTCTATTCATTAAAAATAGTCATAATTTTTCAGTTAAATTGTAAAAAATAAAAAATTAAATTTTTGAACTCATAAATTAAATATTATTTTTGTAAACTCTGTCCAATAAATTGTAATTTTCTTAAAAATTTCTATTTTCATCAAGAATAACTTGCAAATGATAATAAAATAATCAAAAATAATTATATGCCATTAAATTTAAATTTATTTTTATAAATTATTTTAAAGTGCAGTTTTCGGTGATAAACAAATTAAAATCGAAAAAATTCAGCAAAACATTAATAATAACATAAAACAAAAAAGCATTCGGGACAAAAAATTCATTTATTTTTGGATAGAAGTGTAATTGTACTTGAAAATTGTAAGCTTCCTGAAAGATTCCACGCTAGCTGAACTTTTGAGTTTTTAAAACTTAAGATTCGGATTCTCTTTTGAAAAAATCAAATTCTAATTTACAAAGAATAATATTCAAATTGTAATTTTTCCCTAAAAATTATGATTATTTTCGGATTTTGATTATCAGTTACAAAAAAAATTTTTAAATTTTTAAGAAAATTTAATCATTATATTGAAATATTTTAATTTCAAATTAAGATATCAAATTTTCTTTAAAAATTGAGATTTTTAAGTTTATTTTTTTACAATTGTAATGTATCTGATTTTATTGTTCAAAACTTTGTTATTTATTAAGCTTCTTATTTGCTTCGAACAGAATAAAATTAATTTTTTTTTGAATAAATTTTAATGGGCTTTTTTTCAATATTAAACATTCTTACAGTCATGCATTCAGTTTTCAATTCAGAAAGTTTAAAATTACTAAAGATTGACATTTTTGATATTTGTTATTATGAACATAAGTTACTTTTCAAAGATTGACAAAAATCTGATCTGATGCATCAGATTTTCTAAATTTAGATTGATGCAAAAAATTTTAAGTATTTATGGTTCATTTTTTCAAAAAAAATTTTTTAAAGAAAAAATGAAAACTTTGAATATTAAGTATTGCATTTATGTTTTTGCCATTTTTCTTTTTTTTAAACGTAATTGCCTCTTTATTCAATTAAATATCAAAAACTTAACACTAAATGTTTAGGAGTGGATATGCTCAAAAATGGTACATGTCCAACTTATCCTAGTGATCTGATAACAACATGTGACGTTTTATGCTCAAGTGACTTTGATTGCCCAAATCTTCAAAAATGCGTTAATAAACAAACAACAATTTTTTTTTTATAATTAATTTTATTTAAAATTAGTGCTCTGTTGGATGCTCCATTAGATGTGTTGATCCTGTTCTTAATTCAAATACAACTTTTAAAAAACCAGGCTTATGTCCCATGATTAAACTGAAATTTCTTATGAACTCTAATTTACAAAATTGTTCATCAGACCAAGATTGTAAAGGCAAACAAAAATGCGTAAATAGATTTGAATTTAATATAATTTTTGATTTATGTATTAATTTCTAGTGTCCAAATTGCTATGGTAAAATGTATTGTTCTGATCCTTTTCAAAAATGTTCTTTTTTTAAATGGGTAAATCTTAATTATTAAAGATGCATTTAATAAATTAATTTTACTTTATTTCAAGTGGCGAAATGGTAAATGTATGTCTTTTTATGAATATATTTTCAGCTAAGAATTTAAATTTTAAATGATTAAATTTCAGATTTAAATAAATAATTTTTGACTTCTTATTTAGAATTTTTTTTTATTTATGGAGCATTTCGCCAAATTGAATGCTTTATTCCCTTTGGATTTAGTCCGAAAACCCACATTTTAAGGGGTTGTTAAAAACCAAAAAGTACAGTATCTTTAATGTAATAAATATTAAATACCATGCAAAAAATCTAGAAAATTGAACATATTGAGTTGCTAAGGACATTTTCGAAAAACAGTCAATTAATAGCCTAATATATCGAATTAAAATCAGTGATTTAAAAAAGAACATTAAAAATTATTTGTTTAATTTAATTAATTAAGCTAAAAATAAATAAAAAAGGCTCGCTATCTCGCTATTTCAAGCGAGCCTTTTTATAAATGATGTGATTTGTGTATTCATTTATTTTATTTAATTAATTACTTAAAATAATGCTTCAAAATAATGAGTTTTTTTAATTAATGAAGAAAGAAATCAATTTAAATGATTGAAATTATTTACAAATAAAAATTCTTATTCAAATTAATGTTTTTAGCAATTTATGAAGCTGAAATATGATATCCATCCAACATTATGCACCAAGAGGCCTTCAATAAACTTAAACTACTAACAGTTTCAAATCGACTCTTTGAGTTGAGTGAGAGATATGTCAGGGCAGGATTGAGTCATTCTGTTCCACTGGTCGTCAGACTGGTGGAAGAATATAGAGAAGGTTTCGAATCAAGATTCATCGAATATCCTACTCCATTGTGTAATTGCTACTAACCAATTTCTTCTTTTTTTCCTGAACTATCAAATATTTAAACATGCCTAACCTCTAGCTATTTCAACATATCGTTTTTAACTTTCTTTTTATTACTTAGACTTATTTATCCTTTTTTTAATATTTTTATTTTTTTTATCTTATTTAACTTTATTTTAATTAATTTTTTTTGCTTCGGCTCAATTACAATTCTACCATTTCTTAAATTAAAGTTTAAATAATAAATCATTTTTCAGTCAATGTAAATTTTGAATTTTCAGATGGTTTAAAATTAAAGGATTATTTTAGAGAGATATTTAATGAGCATTCTCTTAAAAAAATTTATATTAAATCATAAAGACCATATTTCTTTAAAGAGTCGATTTTAAGATTTTTAGCTTCAAATTTAAATTTTAGAATTTTAAAAATGAAAAATAATAACTTCTAGCAAATTTCAAATATTCCATCTTTTGGAAAAAAACAAAATAATAATTAAATATTTGTTTTTGATAATTGTATATTTAAAGAAAACAGACAGTACATTTATTTTTTAAGATTTCGAAAATTTTAGATCTCGATCAATTTAAAATTGATTAAAATTCAATTTTCATAGCCTCAAACTTTAATTCTTGTATAAAATTTTATTTCAATTAAAATTGAAAATTTTTATATAAATCTTTTTTTTTGCGTGAATTTTTTAAAAATCAAAAAGATTACTTTAAATTCAATTTCTTATTAGCATAAATTTCATTAGAATTTTTTTAAATCAAATAAAGCCATTATAAATATCACTCAAGATTTTACACAAACTAAACTTAAATAATTTTTAATAATGAAATAAATAATCTTTTAATTAAAATATTTTATTTAAATAATTTATTTTATTTTCATTTATTTTAATTCATGCGACATAAACACCTAAATCAATTTAACTTAACCTCAGAATAAACAAAATTCCAGCTTGAATTTTAATAATAAAAAATGTGTGATTAATTCCAATTCTTTGTCTGATTACTCAGCGGTTAATCATACATCTCTTATTCCTTAATTTACCTCTAGAGCATAATAAACGTAACCTAAATTTTAATTAAATTCAGGCTTTAATACGCATTTTAATTTAGCTTATGACTAATTCGAAATTTGTTTTTAAGCCATTTTTGAAAACTGCGATTCAGTTTAAAAATTTTTAAGAATTTTATGAGACAAAATTTCAGTCATTATTTTTTATCTTATCTGGTTTACCTGTCTAAACAAAGACTGACTTTTTTGGCCATTCAAATTAAAAAACAGATAAAGTCTAAATAAATGGAACTCGATGAACTAATTAAAAAAAAGTAGATAATGAATGAAATAAATCGACCTGAACTGCCTAAAAAATTGCCACCACAGGATCGAAAAAAATTGTCCATCACATTTCCTGATTACGATCCTAATCGCCATTCCAACTTCAGCAATTTAAGCTTCCTAAATTTGTCTGACCGAGAAGCTCAAGAATTTTCTGGAGATTACTACAAGGAGCCCATAGATCAACCTCAATTAAGAAATTTAGATGATGAGGACACAAAAAATGTCTCATTTTTTAATGATTCGATCTATTTACGGCTTGAAAAAGAAGTTTCGATTTCAGACACAAGTGAGCAACAAAGCCAGTCAAATAGTTATCTAAGCTTAGATAAATTCGAGTCAGAAGACAGTGTTTTAGAGGAAAAAAAAACTGATTGCAGTGATAACAAGTCCAGCAGTGACATCAACAGCTATAACGAGAGTCTTTTTATTTTGGAAATAAATGATGATCCAACCAAGCCACCAATTCCACCGAAACGGACCAAGAAGCCATTGTCTCTAAGCAAACTTTCATTCGCTAGTCCCCATGAAAATAAGCCAGATAAGGTTTCTACAATTATTGACGAATACTTTAACTATTTGTGTCCCAATGATCCAGAAACTAGCAATATTGAATCGTTTAGAAAAGAAATTTTTAAAAATGAGTCCAACAAAATTTGTGCTGATTGCAAGCGAAGTAATGTGCAGCCTAATTGGGTTTCATGTGTATATTTTATGACACTGTGTGACTTTTGTGCCGGTAAGTTGAAATTCTACAAAAATGTCTTTCTGAAAGATTTCCTGTAATTTTATTCTTTAAATTTTGAGACTTAGTTGTTATTTAGGGTTTTTAAAAAGTCTATTTTTAAAACTTGAACATTTTATTGAAATAAAAATGATGATGAAAATTTTTGTTCCAATATTTAAATTTTCTTATCAATTTTATTTCAATAAAATAATTTCTAATTTTAAAAATTGGCTTTGAAACAACATGATTAAATAAAATTTGAAATAAACTCAAAAAGTAGTAGAAGAAGAAATTACTCATAAATACAAACTTAATATATGATACCCATAGTAATCAAATTGTCTGAAATAAAGGCTCGCTGTTATTCATCATTTTTCTAAAAATTCACTCAAATTTGGAATCTTTAAATTTTTTAAAAATATCTATTTTTATTGAAGCCTAATAGGTTTAAATTTTTTAATTAATTTTGATGAAAACTTTTTAAGACAAAAAAATGTTTTAAAATTTATATTTTAATTAAGCGGAAAATTATTTTTGTTTAAATGAATGAATATAAAAGTTATTAATTTGAATTTCTGCATTAACTTAACTTGAATTATTTAAATTATTGATTGTTTTTGTTAAATAAATGTGATTTTTGAAAATGAACCATTATTATACATTACAAGTCTAATAATGTTTAGTGTTTATTTTTTTAAATTATTAGATTAATTATGTTTTAAAATTTAAAATGAGCGTTTTGACTTTTAAATTTGATGTGAAACTTCAATTTGCCTTTTATTTGATTTAATTTCTGAAATCAACTGGTTATTTTTTTCAAATTAGAGGCATGCAATTTTTTTCTACTTTTTTAAAGTAATTTTTGAATAAATAAGCATTTATTTTCCAAATTTAGGCTATATAAAAAAAAAGTTGTTTCTCACCATTTTTTTTCTGTTTTAATTAAATATTAAGTTTTAAACAAATTTATCTTTCTTCAATTTTTTAATGTCTTTTTCGAAATTTAGTTTTTTCTAAGTGGTAAGTAAATTTCAAAAAAATTAATAGTATCAGTCTGAATATGAAGATCAATATTTTCCCCTGAAAAAATTTTTTTTACAAGTTGAAACGATATAATAAATTATAAAATATTTAGACTTTTGTTTAGAGTTTGAATTTTCATATAAATATTCAAATACAAAATTTAAATTCTTAAAAAAAGAATAAATTTTAGATTATTTTTTTTTTCTGAAAGTGATACGAGATAGAGGTAAAACAAACAGTGTTTCATTTAACCTATTGTTAAAAAAATGAATTTCCATCTAATTTAAATTAATTTAGAATTTTAAATTTTTTGAAATTCATAATTAACAATCAATGTTGAAAAAAACCAACATAAACATGGTTTATTCTTTCGTCTTTTTTAAAAAAGTTAAATACAATTTTGAACTTGCAATTTGAAAAATGCGATGAAATTTAGTTTTTATTTTTGAAATATTTACAATTTACAATTTAAATTTGCAATGTTATTTCAATTTGATCTTAAATATCGCACTTCAAAGCTCTTTTATTTAATTTAATTTTTATAAATTTATTTTTTAAGGATTTTTTCTGATAAATTCAATGTTCTTTATTTGTAAAAATTAATCTTTTAATTTTACTTATCAATTTTTAGATATAAATTATTATGGTCAATATAAAAACATTCTCTGAAATTAATTGAGTTATTTGTTCTAGAGCTGTTTTTTTATTGACCATAATAATTTTTATCTAAAAATTGAAAAGTATAATTAAAAGATTAATTTTTCCAAATAAAGAACATTGAATATTATACATACTATACAATACATTAAATTTATTAGAAAAAATCCTTAAAAAATAAATTTATAAAAATTAAATTAAATAAAAGAGCTTTGAAGTGCGATATTTAAGATCAAATTGAAATAACATTGCAAATTTAAATTGTAAATTGTAAATATTTCAAAAATAAAAACTAAATTTCATCGCATTTTTCAAATTGCAAGTTCAAAATTGTATTTAACTTTTTTAAAAAAGACGAAAGAATAAACCACATTTAAATTGTATTTTTTAAATTAAAACTAAAAATTCATGATTATTTAGTATAAATTGGAGTATCAATTAATATTTCATCCAGTCAAGGATTAAGGGTTACTTGTAGCGGAGACTACATTTTAATTTTGATTTTTTTATATTTATTTTTATCTATCTGTTGACTGATTATTTTAGAACTAAAATAATTAAATTTAAAAATTCTAAAAAAAAATTGCAATTAGAAGAATTCCAAATTAAAAAATAAATCTCAAAATATTGATGTTTTATACGTTTATCAATATTTCCTTAAAAATAAAAATCCAATCTAATTTTTCTAAATTTACAGAAAAAATGAAACAAAAATTTGTAATTTTTGCAAGATTTGTATGAAAATTCACACTGCCAGATTAAGAAAATTGGAAAATTTTAAATGTTAAAATATTTAACTTAATAGACATATAATTAATAAACATATTAATAGACATATTCTTTTTGATAATAATAAAATATCAATGTCTTATTTCTTTTTTTTTTAAGAATGCCACTTGAAAATGTCTCATATAGTAACTCGATTTTATGTGAAAAAAATTGACACATTGTATGAAAATTTACACACAAACGAGCAAAATGTTGATCACATGAGCGCAAAGACTTTCATCACAATATTGGACCAAGCTGGCAATGAAAAAATAAATTCATTGCTCGAATACAATTTAGAAAATAGAGTAAACTCGTTGAGTGCCTCTCATGAAATCGAATCTTTTATCAAAGATAAATATTTGCAAAAAAAATTTATAAACAAAAACGAAATTGATTTAAAATCAAATTATATTGAAGAATTAAACAAGAGTTTGTACCAAATGGTCTCAGGCCCGAGTATACCAATGACAATTTACTACATTTTTCTTGGTGCCAATCGAAACTATTTTCAAAATGAGCAAACTCTTTTGGACGTCTCAATCAAATCGCGCCAAGCTGCCCAATATCTTTATCTATGCATGAACAAGTCTCTCAAATACAGCGAATTGAAGGACCAGGCAAATTTTGAATTTATCGGTGATGTACTGCAAATATTCAATACCACATCAGCAGACAAAGCATCCATAAAAAAATTCAATATTTATCTACAACTAAAAAATAATAATTTAATAATTACCCAATTTAATACAAATGGTCTCAAGTCGCAGAATATTCTTCTGAACTCAATTATCAAAGTTTTTACCTTGTGCGAAGTAAATGTCGAGCTCAAATGGTGCACAACTAATCATTGCATATTAAGCCATTTTTTTGAATTTTCAAACCAAAACGAACAGCAAATGTGGCTAAAAAATATCCTTATCAAACTCAATCCAAACATGAATACAAAATTTGCGGATATCATGCAAAATTTACAAATCAATTCATTTGGCTATTTGTCCATTTTGGATCACTTCGGTGACGAAAGCAAACAGTCGAAATACTTGACCATTTTACTTCAAAGCCTGCCATCTCAAATTGACAAATTTTTTCAAAAAATCATTCTATTTGTCAACACTGATCCGCATTTCTCAGAGTCGGAGGATAATTTTCACTTAGTTGATATTAGAAAAATAAACAAAATAAAGCTTGATGGCGAAACGATGATTTTGGACATTTTGGGCAAAAATTTGAGACTAAAATCAGATGGCTATGGCGAAAATTTAAAATTATGGCATGAAAAATTGGTCAAATTTTCTCATCTAGAATTTAGATCCATAGAAGAACAGCTTTTAAATAAAGATAATTGTGTTCTTTTGGTGGACAAATGCTGCTCTTACTTTGAGTTGTATCACATAACTGAGCCAAATTTTTACTCAACTAGCAAAAAAGATTCAAAAAAATACTCCAGTCTAATGAACAAATTGGAAAAGGAAAGAGACTCGAAATTGGATCCCAAATTATACACTCCGGGCATTGTCGTCAAAATACTGAAGACATTTTTTTCAAAATACATCCGAAGCTTTCATTCGGACTGGAACTATTTTGATCAGAGTAGAAAATCAATTTTCTACTCGACCATAAAACGTGTCGTTCTCCATATCAACTATGTGGCCCATTACCATTTTCTCAATCACATGTCCAAAAACCATTTGTGCACATATTTCAAAAACCTGATTTTTGTGAACAAAAAATTTGATCTCATGACATTTTTGGTCGAAAATTGTGAGGACTACTTTGATTTAGAAGAGGGCTATTTGCAAAGTCAACTAGCTATATTCGATAGGGTCATAAAACTTAAAACAGTTCAAAAGCGCAACTTGGACACAAACGCCAAATATTTGATAACCATTTATTTATTTCATAAAAATAGTGAGCAATCATTTCAAATACAGATAGACTCGAAATTTACGTGTAAAGACGCGTTATTACGAGCCAGAGATGAGTTTAAGCTTTTTGAGTCAAAGTATTGGTCTTTGTACGAGGTTTTTGATCCAGAGCAGCATTTTAGCGTAAATGGGACCGGTCAGGCCAATCTAGATGTGTTACTAGAGCGCATAATTGCCTCAAAGGCCAAATTAGTTGAGTCGATTTCGAACTGGAGTTCGTTTAACTTTGTAGTCAAATACAATTCAATACAAATTGAAATGGAGCGATTTTATGTCACCAACGAGTCCAATTTGGGCGCTTTGAGTTTCATGGACAAAGTTGAATGCATGGTTTTGTGTGAGTTGTGCGGAAATTTTCGAACTTCATTCCAGACAAGGCAAAGCACTAATTCTTGCAACAGTTCTCATAAAAAATGGAAGAATCATCATCTTTCGGTCAGAAATGCAAATTTAAAAATAGTCGAGTTTAAAAGTAATGATGAGGAAAATTTTGAAATGGAATCAGCTCAAGTTTTGTACGAGGAAAAAATAGAGAGTTGTTTGTTCTATTATGGCTTGTATGAAGGCAGTTATTTGGCAGCAATTGATGTGTCCAGCTCCAATGATGAAATTTCTGGATCAAGGATATTTTCGTCAATGGCAAAACTGTTCGGATCCAATAACCAGCAGATTTCAATTGGCGAAGAAGAATGCTTAACATTGTTTGATAAAAAGCAAAAATTGATCTACATCGTTCATTTGAGTAGCAAAGAGTCGGCTTTGACAAGATATTGTAACTTGTTCAAATTGGCTTACTATCCGGATACATGGTCAGTGTTTAAATTCGATCAAATGCCTGATATGAAGCCAAAAGTACCCGCAAATATTGAATGCAAAAATCGAATTAAATAATTTATTTAAACAGTATTTTATCTCTTAATTTTGACATGTAGATAAAATAAAATTTTTGAGTTAATTTTAAAATGAACAAAAAATCGGTTTTAATAGTATTCAAAAGTTGTATTTTTGGTTATTGAATAACTTTAAATTATAAGAAATTTTGAAAAAAATGTATTTAAAAACTATATTATTTTACAACCATTTTTTTGTCAGTAAAATCAGCATCAAATTAGATGAATTAGCTTACCTCTAACTTGAAATTATTCAATTAAAATTAATCAAAATAAACCAAAATAGATAGCATATTAAGTTCAGTTAATTAAAAATAAAGACCCAAATAAGACACTCAGTCACTTCTTCAACAAATATCCTTGTGAGATGCGATGCTGAAATTAGAAGTAAGAACAAAATAAAATGCATATAAATAAACTATTTCAAAAAATTTCTATATATATATGTGGATGGCTTATTAAAATTTGTTTCCAAAGATTCGACTTTTAAAATGTCGGGAAGAAAAGCTGCTAATAGCTTAAAAATGGAATGAACAAAAATTAAAAATTAATCTGATAAACCTGTATTTGATTTTCAAAACATTATAAAAAAGACTTTGAATTCTTAAAATAATTTTTAAAATTGTTTTTTTGTTATTTTTTGTGATAGTGTAACTAAAGAATAATTATCTTTTACGAAAATTTGAAAAAAATCTAATATTTTTTCATATAATTAAAAAAAAATTTGAAAATTAAAATTTTTCAAGAAATTTTAGCACTTTTTTTTCGTTAGTTTCTGTAATCTGAAAAATTAAAAAATTTCATGATAATTGATGTAAATTACCGTAAATTTGTGAATTTTTGCTTCTGGTATTTTCGGTAATTTACGTTAATTGTCGTAAATTTTTGTCAAATTACGGAAATTAACGTAAATTATGGTAAAATCCCTTTGTCAAATCACCACTATAAGTTATCACAGTCAATTTCCGCAATTTGTGTTAATAATGCATCTACAGAATGAAAATAATGAAATGGTTTCACTAATTTCCCAATTGACAACAGAAACTAGTACCTAAATAACAATAACAATTGTTGAGAGTTTGTCAATCAATTACAATGTCCAGAATGTCATTTAATGATTTAACTTATGTTGTTCCCACAGTATATTATTATTAATTTATTATTTAAGCCTCATAGGCAAGTATAAAAAAAAAATACAAAAAGAAAAAGAGAATTAAAGTAAAAAATAAAATATATATTATTTACAATTTCATTTAAAGTTAATTTTTAAAAAATTATTCACTTGTTCATATAAGTAAAAATACTCAATATTTAAAATCATATATTTTTTAATAATATATGACAGTATATGAAAGAGCTCAAGTAATTAAATACATTATTTTTTTAATATTTTGGTAAAATTCCTTTTTTTCAGAGTTTAAAGAGCTTACTCTTAAGCTTTTATTTTGAAAATTTAAATGACTAAATAAAGAGAACTTTAAAAAATTTTACTAATGTTGATGCTATTGCAATCGTAACTTAGATGCCAATCTGAACTAACAGAGTATAATGATTTGAAATTCTTAATTTAAAAAAAAGTTTTTCAAATTCAATTAATATTTTTATTGATACCTATTTAAAATTTAATTTTTTTCATTCTTGACCTCTATAAAAAGGACTTGGTTAATTATCTATAATTAAATTAAAATTTTTTCTTTCCAATTTTTTCCCCTTGTCTTTTTCTCAATTTTTTGTAATTCAAATAAATAAAATGCTAGTTTAAATTTTTTTCAAAACTTTTACAAATATAAATAAGTTTTTGTAAGACTTTTTTAATAGATAAACGAGCTTTTTTTTCTTATTTGAAGTTAAAATATATTTTCAGAACATTAAATTCAATATCAGGATTATAGAACTAAAATCTTATATTTTTTAAAACATTATTTGTTTTTTGTTAATGACTTTTTATTTTTTACTCGATTTTTAATACAGACTAATTTAAACCAAGATACACGCCAAGTTTTGATAAAATTACAAATAATTTTTAAATATTATTAACATTTTTGATAGTCAAATTTCAATTAACATTTTGTATTTAAAATTTACAAAGGACTAAAATATATAAATAAAATTTATGTTTATTTTTTATACATTTGTTATATTTTCATGGATTTTCAGTTTATTTATTTTTTAAAATTTTCAATATCTGTAACTAATATTTTTTTAATTGAAAATTAGGTTTGAAACAAAGTTCATTTTATATAAAATCATATCTACTTTATCTGGTGGTTTAAAAAATATATTTTTATTCAAACAATTCTTAGATTTGAAAAAAGAAAAATTCTAAAAAATAATTTTTAACAAACAGGTTTCTATCAAGCATCAATCTTTGTTTAGATCAATATCCAATATGTTCCAAAGAAAACTAAATCCAATAGAAAAAACTACAGTTTTCCTTTCATTGAACTCGATGTTGCAGTTTGAGTGCAAAAATTTTGAAATGAACAAGCTAAAATCAGCAATTCGCATGAGTAAACAGCGATTTCAGTATTTAAAAATGAAGATTTTCCAAGAAAATGAAGTCTATCAATTTATTGAGCAAACTAAGGAAGAAGAAAACTCTATTGACATTCCGCATACTACATTAAATTCGTTCGAGGAATTCAAAAACTGGAAAGAAAGGCATTTATTTTTTGGCTCTAAAAATCATGACCTCACTCAAGGAGTCATATTTTTTCATCTGTTTAATTTTGAAGACAAATTTGAATTCTACATGAGCACAAATCACGCCGGAAACGACGCTAGAGGCCATTTTGAGGTTTTAAAAAATATACTAATGAATTTAGAATGCATTATATCAAATCGAACTGCCGAAGCAGCTCCTAAATCCATGCTAAATATTCATTTAAACTTTAAGCATTCATTTGATCTAAAAGAAATAAAACTTGAACCTGTTTTTGAAAATGAATACCAGTTGATAAATTATATGCCTGGAGAAGAGATAATTGAAGATAAATTTAAAAATTTAAGCTATTATTTTGAATTTTTTCAATTAAACGAAGAATTGACAGAAAAAATTCTACAAAATTGTAAATCAAAAAATTGTACTGTACAAGCTCTTTTTTCTCTTTGCTCAACTCTAGCCTTAATTGATGAAAAAACTGGTCTAAGAAATCTAAATGAGTCAGCTGAGTGTTTGAATTCAATCCCGTGTGATATGAGATATTACTTCAATTTGGACAAAAGTGACCTGGTAAAAAGCGCTGCGAGTTTATGTTGGATGCAAAACATTTCCACTCATTTCGATTTATGGTCAATTGCTAAAGAAATTACAGAAAAAATTGGCAAAATGAGAGATTCAAATGAAGGAATTAAATGGTGGCTAAAATGTTTAAATAATTTTCCCCTTCACAAATACTATCACATCGCGTCTTCTATTGGTAAAGTGTCATTAGACCAAGAAAATTTAATTCATATTAAAGTCACTGATTTACGATTCAGCTGCTCAACGCCATATGATTCCTTGAATAAGATTATTTTTAAAAATACTATTTCTCGATTTCAAATGATGCATGTTATCACATTTAACAAAAAACTTACCGCTAATTTCTGTTATAGCTATCCGACATTCAGTTCTTCGTGGGGTAGATGCTTTTTTAAAAAGGTGGAATTAATTTTATCGAATTTTGAAAATAATTCTATCTCACTTGATGATGTGGTAAAGCTCATTGATCAAAAAATTTAAAAATTTTATTTAAAATTAATTAATTAATAGATAATGAAATTGATTTTTTCAATAAAAATAAGATTATTGTGATTTAAGTTGAAATTATTGGACTTTGCTTTAGAAAAAATATGAAATAAAAAATTCTATTTTAAAAATTTACTTTTGAAGAATTCCTAATAATTTTTTAAAATTAATTCTCAATGTTGATATTTTACTCGGTTTTTGTTTAATTTTCTCTGTCATCAATTAATTTTTTTTAAATTGCTGCTCGTTCAGCAATTAATTGAAGGTGCTTCAACTAATCCACTTGATAAAGAGATACATACAGTTGAATAAAAATTCTATTTTCTTAATATGTGTTCATTATTTATTTAAATTGTTCTTATTCTAATAAATCAGTTCTTATTTTATTAAATTTGTGGTATATTTTACAATTTTTGTGGCTGAAAAATATTCATCGTAAATATTGCTACTTAATTGAATAATAAATTTTCTTTTTTTTTCTGTTTCACTATTTAAAGCAGTGACTTCTTGCTTGGTTTATGAAAATTTGAAAACAATTTCCTTTGTTGAATTTGTCAATGTTAAAGATAATTAAATTTTAATGAAAATTAAAAATTCTCCTTTAATTTTTACTTTACACTAGTACAATAAGATCCAGGTCATTGAACCTTTTATATGGAAGATCACTGATCAAATACACATCAATTTTTGCTGTGTAACGGCGGGTGTAGAATAAAAAATGGCACAAAAGTTAAAATTATTTTTCTATAAGAGTAGACAAGAATTTTCCCAATTTTTTTCAAAATTTAAAATCAGATCCTAGCTTTAAAATAAAAAAAAAATATTTCAAAAAATTGAATTTTCGATAAATTGTTAGTAAAAAATGCACGAAACCATCAAAAAAGATTGGTATAACTTTGTAAAAAGTAACCAAAATTTTCCAAAAGCTGAAGTTGTAAGGCGATTCACTGGTCTTGGTAACAAAAAACGTTCTGATTATCGTTGGCTAGATATTATAGAAAAAGATAAAACTTTCAAGAGAAAAAAAGAAAGTGATAGACCTGCTAAAATAGTGACGAAACTAATGGTGGCTAAACTAAGAGCCTATTTCAATCATAAACTGGGTAGAAAGTTTAATTTCCACTATACCTATATCGGAAAGATTTTAAAGAAGTTTACAAACATCAAAAATATAAAAAACACAAGAGACCTCATTTAAATTGCTAACCAGGAGAAGGCAGCTAGGCCAAAATATAATCGAATGCTTTTAAAATATAGCAGATATGAATTTATAATTGATGATGAATCATATTTCACTCTTGCCAACACCGCGCTGCCAGGGAATGATATTTTTTATAGCAGTTACGTTAGCAAGACGCCGGAGAGTGTAAAGAACAAGTACGTAAAAAAATTTGAAGAAAAATTAATTGTCTGGTTGGCTATTTCACAACGCGGAATAAGCGAACTATATTTTGTACCTACTGGTTTAGCGGTCAATCAACATGTCTACCTTGGAGAGTGTATTAAAAAACGACTTCAATCAATGATTAGAGAATATTATCAGAATGATAATTATGTATTTTGGCCCAACTTAGCATCATCTCATTATGCCAATTTGGTACAGAATTGTATGTTAGATAAAAATATAAGGTATGTTTACAAAGAAGTGAATCCAGCAAACGTACCAAAAGCACAACCAATCGAAGATTTTTGGGGAAATTTGAAGGCTAAAGTTTATGAGGGTGATTGGAAGGCCAAAATCTTAAACGCAACTCGAAAACAAAATTCGCACTTGCCTGAGCAATATCGACCCAAAGGTTGTACAAGACCATGCCAAGACTGTTCGCTCCAGACTCGATATAATACGTCGTCATGGAGTTCAATACCTTAAGTGATATTATTTTTTCAAAATAGGAGGGTTGAGTTATAATTTAGAAAAAAAAATTAAAGCCTTAGGTAAATAAAAAAAATTTTATAATAAAATTAATTTTGTGCCATTTTTTATTCTACACCCGTTAAATAATTTATTAAATAAATTATAAAATAATTTTTTTTTAATTTAAAAATGATCAATTCCTAAAAAAGTCTTTAATAAGACTCAAATAATAAACAAAAGATGAGCATAACACTCAAATTACCAAAATATTCCTACCCGTAGATTACCGACGCGTCATTTTTGACACGACATTGGAAAAAGCATTTAAAATGATATTTATTTGTGGCGAAACTATTGATATAGTAAAAAAATTTAATTATTCTTTATCCAAAAATATTTTAAATTAAAATCACACGACTCGAGGATCATATTTACCATCGTCAAGTCAAAAATCATCAATAATGCTGAAAGTTTTGAAATATCAATATGCCTGGTTGCATTGCTTGCTGGTCCAGGTTTCTGTACAAAATTAATTTTTTTACGTACACTGGTCTCTTCCCCATCATTATAAGTCGTGTCTAAAATTTTTTAAATAAATTTCTTTATTTTTATATTCATTTTTAGCAAACAATAATATTAATAAAAAAATATTTTATAAAACTTCTACTTTTTACCTATTTTTTGTATGAAAAAAAGCTCAAAAATAATACAGTGGTAATTAGAGTGTAAAAAGTATGTTTTGCCATACATATATTTTCGGATTAAGCAAAGTTGCTTAAACATTAAGCATTTACGGAATTAAATTATTTCTTATAGTAAAAGAGTTATTCAAGTTTTTCTGAATTGAAACGATGGAATCGAAATGAACTTCACAACCCATTTTTGCTATTAAAAATAAAATTTATAAACAATCTATAATTTTTAAGATTTTAATCAAATTGGTGACTACTTTTGTTGGTTAATAATTTTAAAAATGAAAAATAGTAATAAGGCTTATCACTGAAGCTACACCACTAAAAATCTGAATTTTATGATAAATTACCTTGAGATTTTTTTTCCTTTAAAAAACCATATGAAATTCTAAAAAAGTTAATGCTTCTCTTTCTTATGAAGATGATTTTAACCTTTTTGATTTGCTAAGAATTGCGAGGAACAAAAAGTCCACTGTTTTTGAATTTTGAAAATTTGTAGTCTTCTATCTCCAAATTCCTGAAATAAAATTTAAAATTTTTTTTTGAAAAAAAGACTTTTTATACCATTGAATTTTTTTCACAAAAATTACGCTTTATTAGTTTTAGAAATCAATTAAATTCGATTAAATCTTTTAATCGATTTTTGAATTTATCAATCAATTGGAGTCGATTCCCAGCATTACGCTTTGTCATACTTTTTGTAAATTCTGTAACTAGTTTCATTATTCGATTATGTAAGTCTAAGGAGGTTCTTTTTCCTTTTTATCTTCTTTTCAAAAAATTGCACTCAATTCGAAAAATTTTCAATTTTTTTAATTTAAAATTAAATTAATTCTAGACGATTATTAATGGGTCTGGACGATAATGTTTTTATCTGATAACATACGTTGTTATCATTGAGTACCATATTGGTTATGTTAACAGAGAGACAAAATTATATTCCAAAATAAACCATTTTCAAAAAAGCTTTTACTCTTTTAATTTTTGAATAATCTAAATTTTTTTAAAGGCGAATTGTATTTTATTTATTAAAAGGTATGGATTTGATTAATAAAAAAAAAGATTTTCGTTTTAATTATTTTAATTTTCATAGAATTAATGCTTCAAAACTAAACTTTTTTTAAATATTTTTATCTTTTTTTTTAAGAAATAGAAAAAAGGGCAGACTGTTTGCTTTTGATTTAAAATTGTCTGACTTAAGCAAAATTAAAACTAAAACTGGAAAACAATTCCAAAAATGAACAAAAACAACAAAAAATTATATTAAAGGCATGTTTTTGAATAAGTATGAAACCGATTCGCCGTTGTGAGTTCTTCTAATAGCTTCTGATAACATCATAGATATATCTATTAGCTGTATTTTTGGACATTCTTTCATTTTTTCTTCTTGCGGAATGGTATTAGTCACCACAACAGCCTCAAAATATGAATTATTAATTTTTGTTGTTGCATTGCCACTAAAGATACCATGAGTACAAATGGCATATATTTTTTTAGCTCCTGCTTCATTCAATTTTTGAGCAGCTAAACAAAATGTTCCACAAGTATCAGCCATATCGTCGACCAAAATGGCCACTCGGCCAGTTACATCACCAACTAGAACCATTGACTGAACTTCATTTGCTCGAACTCTTTCTTTGTGGATCAAAGCAAAATCTACATTTAGCCGATCAGCAATCGAGGTGACTCGTTTGGCACCACCAGCATCCGGCGAAACTATGATTGCATTTTTCCATTCAGGAATAAAGTCCATTATCCACTTAACCACAGCTGGCTCAGCGAATAAATTGTCAACCGGAATGTCAAAAAATCCCTTTAGAAAAATTGACCATTAAGTTAAAGACATTTTTTAGAAATTCACTTGAATTTGAGAGGCATGCAAGTCCATGGTAATAATATGGTCGGCACCGGCAACACTTAGCATGTTTGCTATTAATTTAGCTGAAATAGGCGCCCTACTCTGAAATATATTCAATAAAAATAATATTAATATTTTTTCCTTTTTAATCAGTTGATAGACAAACTTTATCTTTTTTATCTTGACGCGCATAGGGAAATACGGGAATTACGGCAGTTACCCTGGCTGCCGAAGCGATTTTACAAGCATTAATCATTATTAATAACTCCATTATGTTGTCATTTATTTGACCACAGCCACTTTGAATTATAAAAACATCTTCACCACGAACAGATTCACCGATTTCAACACTAAGATTCCAGTTGAAAAATTTTCAAACTAATGACAAACGAAAAAAAATTACCATGTTTCTTGATTACTAAATTTTTTAGTGGTGCTTTTTCCAAGCTCAATTCCCAAACGATCGCATATTCTCTTGGCCAAATTAGTGTTCGAAGATCCTGCAAATACTTTTATATTCGGCATTCTTTTATTTGAGTCTACTGTTAGATTTAAAGAAAAAAATTTAAAACAAAAATAAAGATTGGGGACATTGGATTGATGGAATACCTTGTGATACTTTGCAATAACCAACGTCCATAAAACTAGACTTAATTTATTAAGTAGACTTTTTTTTTTAAATAACTAGAATATTAAAAAAATATTAATTTCTTTATCTGATCGAAGACTGCACGTGGAAAATAGAACAAATAAAAACGCAAAGTTAAAAGAAAAAGCTTTTGGCAAAGCTGATAAAGTCTATCAAGATAAGTTTTTTAGTGCAAAAATAAAATGTTATTCCCTTTCAATTGTCATTGAAATATTATAATTTGCAAGCGTGTTTTTGATCTGAACAAACAAAGGCAAGACTTTGAGTGAGTCCAATGAGTGTATGCGTTAGAAAGAGTTGCTTTCCAAGAAGAGCCAAGAAAAAAAGATTTTAATACCTTCTAAATCTTGTTTTTACTGTGCGTTCTTAAGTGCGAATAAATCTTTAATTAAGATGCTCTGTTTGTCGAAAATTTGTTTTAAAATAAATTTCTGAATTAAAAATTTTATTAGCATAATTTCTAAAAATTTAAACAAAATAAAAAGCTGATTTAAAAGGAATTAAAATAAAAGAAAATAATAAAGATTTATTTTCGAATTGTTAAAATACTATACTGATGCCGAAAAATATGGAAAAAGAGTTATAAAATTTTATACCTTAGTACTAAAATAAAATTTTAAAATCATCTTATTAAAATACTTTTTTTGCTGATCAAAGTCAAATTTTAATTTTAAATTAAAAAATATGTTTATTTTTTTCATTTATTAATATGTTTTTAGTTAAATTTTTAATTTTTTAAAAAAATTCCTTATTTTTTTAATTTAATGCCATCTTTATAAAAAAAATTATTGAATAAAAAGAAATTTTCAGATCGAAAAACAACAAGAGCTTAATAACCTTGCATTAAAATTTTAGAAGAATGGCTGACTAAGATATAAGCGTACTTTATTTTAAAAAATTGAAAAATAATCAATATTTACTCATACCCACCCCTTAAAAATAAGAAATCTAATTTTGAAATATCAAACCTCATAAATCTGATATCTTAAAAATTTTATTTTGTTTTAAATAGTAATTTTTAAAAAAAAATTAAAATTTTTTGCAGTCGATTGATGATGAAGAAAATTAATAGAATATTAATACACTATTTGGGGAGACCGAATTTTTATCATTTTGGTCAATGCATAGTCCGTAATCTTTAGTATTAAAAAATTTAAAATAAAAAGTTTAATTCAAAATATTATAGAACATTAAAATTAAATTAGCCGCAGTAACTAATACTACTAAATAATGCATAAATTGTTAGAATGGTTGTATTAAATGCTTTTTCAAAATAAAATAAATAAATTTCGAAATATTCAAGAAGCATGATATTATTATGATCATTATCAATTATCAATTAAACAAGAACAATTGAAAAAAGTTCAGCAATGAATCAAATTTATTTCGACTTTTTTTCAAGCTCAATCAAAAAATTCAGTAAGTATTTTAAATGAATAAAATATTCTTTTTCAATTCGGCAAAAAATTTTAATTGTTTACCATAAATAGAAGACATTCTTTATCTATTGGTGTTTATTTCATTAACTATTAAATTAAAACATAAAATTTCAAACCAAAAAAAAATTTTAAAAAAATTACGAAAAAAAAAATCAATTCTTATAAATTTTATTCATAAATTTTTAAACAGTCAAAAATAAAATCGATTAATTGATTCTAAAATTATCAATGGAAAAGAAAAATGGAAAATTGGTTAAATTTGATTAGAGCTTTGTGGCAATAATTTTCTATTCTAGTAAAAACTATAATTTGTTTTTGATTCGGCAAAAAGCCTCTCTGTCACAAAAATTAATCCAAATAATAAATTTCGAAATTTTTGAATGAGATTTCTGTAAAAATAAATTTTTGATTGACTTTGGCTTTCGAAAACAAGACTGTAAAAAAACTTCAAATAACTAATTAACTTGGGTTTGCGGAATAAAAATTAACTTAAGAATAAATTGACAACAACCAGCAATCGAACCAGTAACTGGCACAGTTACAATCCATGCTATGATAATATTTCTGAACAAAGACCAGTCAACAGATTCTTTCGAACGAATCCGACCAGTAAAGACCACAGAGCCGACTTTGCAATGAGTGGTCGAGACGGGTATGTTCATCAAACTAGCGCCCAATACGGTCATAGCACTGGCTAACTCAATAACAAAGCCAGACGAAGCTGTTATCTTGGTCAAATCTTCGCCAATTGTTTTTATCACTCTGCGACCCAGTATCCACAAACCAACGCTTATGCCAACTCCACCATAAAACAAAATCCATTCTGGCGTAGTCGACTTGTCTACAATTTTTCCCTCTTGGAAGATTAGATACAGGCCAATCAAAGGTCCAATGGCGTTTGACACATCGTTGCCACCATGGGCAAACGATCCGAAGACAGCGGTCAATACTTGCAAAAAAGAGAACAGTTTGGCAGCCTCTGGCGGATCGGCATGAGCAAACTCGTCAATATCAATTTTTTTGCCCTTTTTTGTCGGCAATTCCTGCATGTTTTCCTCAACTTCGGCATCAAACTCAAGAATGGAACTTTTCAATGATTGTTCCGAATGGGTCGGTAGTGGTTTTAGATCGCTGGCAACTTGAGCAGGCACCAAATTGAATCGACCACGCTTATTTTCATTAAAATTTTCATTATCGTTTAGTTGAACGTCGACAGGGACACTTTGTTGTGAGAACAATTTTGCCAAAGAGGCCCCACCTCGGTCAGAATTTGTGGTCGAAGCACCGACACTGTTGGTTATGGACAGTCTGTCTCTAGCTTGGCTAGATTTTTGGTTCAATTTCTGGGACAATTGTTGGCGCATTGCTGGCGAATGAATTGTGTGCAAGTAGCCACGTAGTGTCAAATTTACGTCGCCATAGTCTAGCACGTCTTTGATGTTGCTCGATGGGGCAGTGATGGTACGCACTCGCGGAACTAATTTTTTTTCCCCAATTGGAGCATCGCTGTGAATTGTCAAAGAAGAGTTGTTAAAAGATTGATTCTTGACCAATTGACGATGATCCTCTCTCATCTCTTCGGCGTCCTTTTTTTCATTAAGACGAATATCTTCATTGTTTCGTGACACTATCAGCGTCACATAGTCCACTTGGGTCGATATGGTTTTGGTCATCTCAGGATTGGTTTCGAATGTTTGTAAACCTTCATTCTCTTCATCATTAGGAAAATAATTAGCTAATTGTTCTTTTTTTTTTGTTGTTAAAATTAATTATATTTTTTACTTTTATTATTTTAAATAAAAAATTACTTTCAACTTTTTTTTTCATAAATGGAACAATTATCAGCCAGACAGTTAAATAGACAATAAATGACAAAGCAGTGAGCATGATGATTTTGCCCCAGCCTGGAACCTTATCCAAAGCCAATACTTTAAAAAAAGAATTTAAAATTAAAAAAAATCTCTTTAATTAATTACATGGTGGAGCTGATTCCAAAATGCCTCCGATGTTTATACAAATTGTCACAGTGTAAATGAACGGCAAGAATTTAAGTCCGGCTGCCAACGGGTCACCCTATTTTAAAATTAGCTTGATTAAGATATTTTTTTTTCAATTAGCTTTTAACTTACGGCTCTGAGAATATATTTTCTAATAAGAACAAACATTAACAAGGACACAACACCAGAAAGCAAAGGCGAAATAAACCATGAAGCAACTTTGGGGTTCAAAATAGATCAAAAAAAAAATTAAAATTTTTTTTTTAAATTAAAAATATACCAATTTTTAGAATGGCCTTCCATTCGATTACACCAAAGCCTTTGGAAACAATAGCCATGCCAACTGTAGCACCGACAATGCTGTGAGTGCCTGATACCGGGTAGTTTAAAATAGTGGCCAGTATAAGCCAAATGCAGCAGCCGACCAGGGCACTTACGTAGCCGAGCATAAGTTCGGTTTCGTTGTTTGCAAAAACATTGGGATCAAGAATGCCCTTCCGAATTGTGCCCGAGACTTTGGCACCAATTAAAATTGAACCGAGTATTTCAAAAATGGTTGCCAGCACGCATGCTTGTTTCAGCGTGAGAACTTTGGAACCCACACTTGTTCCAAATGAGTTGGCCACATCATTAGCTCCAATACCGAATGCGAGTATGAATGCGATTATAAAACCGCTCAACACCATCCAAAACATGTCATCACAGCAGCCAGTCATTTTGCCAATTGTTCTTTTTGCTCAAATTGTTCTATCTAATATCTTCGTTTTATCTATCTTTGTTTTTAATCAAACAATTTTTAAAGCAACATCTTATACTCTATTTGAAATTTTTAAAATCTTTCAAAAAAAAACAGTTAATCAAAAACATATTAATTCTTGAAAAATCGCATTTTCTTAGACAACTTAAATGCTTGGTTCATGGAAAAAGAGTGATCTGTGATTATTAGAATTAATCTAATAAGCATAATTATTTGATGTTAGACCATAAGGACTTGAAAAATTTTAAAAGTATTTAATTAAATTTCGATCTAGCCACATGATATATACCTAAATTTCAAGTTTCAAAAATTTGCATGCATTCAAACAAACTTCTCATTGTTCGATTGCAAATTATGCTCTCTCATATTTTTTTTCATAGTTTTGTTCATGAATTTTTTCTAGTCTAATAAGAGGAGCATAAATTATTTTATTTTGTGATTATGAGCGTGCAATAAAATCGACTTTAGAAATTATAATCGCTAATATAAGAAAAAATATATATGATATAAAAATTTGGCAATAATTAAACAAAAAACTCATTCGAATAAATAAAAGACGATTAAAACATCTTTTGTTTAATTTTGAAAAACTCAAAATTAAATATGCTGTTTAAATACTTTTAAAATTATTCTGAATTTCGAAATTTTTACCTTTTTGACTAATATTTACATTCGGAAAACATTTTTCATTTTTTTATTAACAATTGATTAATTTATTTGAAGGAAAATCAATCAAACAGAAAATTAAATTTTTGGTGACTCAATAAGCTTGTACAATTCTGAAAAATTTTCTAAATTAGCTTTTAATTGTACTTAATTTAAATTTAATTTACATTTGAAAACAAAGAATTTTTGAGAACTTGAAAAAAACATTCAGCTTCATTTATCTCATTAAGAAGCCAAAATTTTTTTTTAAATATTCAAAATAAAAAATTAAAATCTGGTTAAACTCGATTTTAGGATGCAGATCAAGCGCCGATTCTAAAGAGGAGAGACCGGCATATTTCGAATAAACCAGGATATTTTATAAAAAAAATACCGGCGAAGTAAATAATAGCAAATTTAAAATTTACGTCATTATCCAGATTAATAAAGCTAAAAATTTAAAGATAAACTAATAAAAAAACACAAAATTTGAAAATTTCAATGATAAAATTTTTCTGTGAGTAGCATTTTTTTCTAAATTTTTATTTTATATTTTAGGTTAGATGAATGCACAGAATTGTAAACAAATTCAAGCTTTGCTTGGATAACCTTAACTATGGTATTTTCTAAAATGTTAGTCGAACAATTTTGTTATTTATTTTAAGACAAATTAAATGCTTGCATTAGAAAAATAAAACTTGAGAAAATTACAACTGATTTGAAAAAAATAATTCAAATTTGTTAAAAAATTTTATTGAATCAATTTTGTGAAAAAAATCTCTATAATAATAAATGATAATTTAAAAAAAAGCTAGCTACTGCTATAACTTATGCTGCCTTGATTATAAATTTAGCTCTAGACAGCTTCTACAAGTTTTAATTTTTTTGATTAGAATACTAAGTAAAAGGTATGATCAGTAACCATTTAAGGAAAAGTAACGAGAACAAAAAGCTTGATCTGGTCGTAGAGTGCGAATATTTGGGAAATTTGGACGTGGAAAGTAAATACCTGACTCATTCGATTATTAAATGGCTAATTGCAGAGATAAAATTAATCGACAACGAAAAAAGACTCACGGATTGCTATTTTGAGGTAAATGTTAACAAAAATAATTTGTGTTTATGCAAAAAAGATGATGCTCAGCGACAAGAAATATTCAACCACAAAATGTCCGAAATGTTTAAGATAACTTACCTACCAAATGATCCTGTATGCTTTGGATATTTTTACCGAAAGAACAACACCTCGTTTAATTACTACACTTTACATGTATTTACATCGTCAAAATCAAATTTAAGTCAAGTAATAAGTGATTTTCAGCAAAGAGCTTTTAAATTACATGAAAATTTAATATATGAAAAATTGTTTGATTTCAAACTCGTTACTAAGGTAAATTTAATTTCTCAATTTTTTAATTGTTATCTTGACTCAAATAATTTAAGATAGAAAATCCTCGGTACCCATTTTGTTTAAAAATAAAAAAGATATTTGAGTTTTAACCATTTTTTTTCAAAGCTATTTGAGAATTTTATTTTCTAAAACCCATTTAAAAATTCTCAAAAAACTTTGACTGGATTGAAGCCATTTTAAGTCTTAAATTATTAAGATTGAATTATGCAAAATATTGTTTTTGAATTTATTTTTATGTTTAAATAAAATTATTAATTTATTTAAATTTCTCTATAAATAATATATCCTCTTTATTAACTTCCGGAAAAGTCAATATTCTGAACATATGAATATTTATAGCTGGTAATTTAATCAATTTTAGTAGAAAAAAGTAAAATGAATATTTTTTTTAATAAAAAGAAATTTTAAACAATTAAGTCCGTTTTGATATTTTTAAAATTGGACTCCTTAATTTGCTAAATTATTTAAGAATGGTCGATAGATAAAGATTTTGTTTTAATTTTATTTAATTAAAAAAATATAAATAAGTTTAAAAATTTTCATCTCCTATCCATTAATCATCAAAAGCTACTGTTAATTTTTGAAGATGATTATTTATAATTAATTCTTAAGACATTTAATTAATTAAGATTTGATTGAGTCGTTTAATCATTTAGTCATTTAATTAAGAAAATTTTTTAACAAATCAATTTTCAAAATATTAGTTGATTTATTTGTTTATTTTTTTCTGTTTAAGATTTTCGTTTATACTAAGGAAAATTGTTTAAGTATAATTAAAGTTAAGAATCAGTTTTGTTCTTTGAAAAATTCTTGATACAAATGAAATTTTTTTGATAATTTTTGAAAATTTTAGATTAAAATCACGGAATACATATTTCAAATGAATCAAATTGAAATAAATGTCAAAAATGATTCTTTAATATAATTTGAAAAAAAATCATTACTAAACGAATTTTTAAATGATCAATTTTTCATATATTAAATAATATGAGAAATTTCTCTTTTGAATCTCTTTAGTCATTAATTTTAAAGATTAATGTAATAAATGTATTACTACGAAATACATTTATTGCTCAACTAAATACAATTAATTGATTTTTTTCGACTATGTTTTCACTTTGAATTTTTAATATATGTATTACGTAGTAATCTGTTCTGTTTTATATTACCATTTTGTTGTCCAAAAATTATAAATAATTCTTGCCCGGTATATTACGATAGCATAAAATTATATGGTTTTGTGAAATTCAGTACAATAGAACAGATATATAAAAAATTGAATTACTTTTTTCTATAAGTCTAAAATTATTTTTTTGAATGCAACATGGCACAAAATTCATACATTGTATCAACTTTCAAAGTCTGCTAAACTCTGGAAATTTAGCAGAAATTAAATTTCAATATATTTTAGCCCGGTGCAATTTGCAGAGTTTTTGCACACTATTAGCAGACTTTAACAGATTATGGATTGATGAATGTCGTACTATATTGCAATAGTAGAACTAGTTGAAAACCTTAAGAACAAAAATTCGCAAACTTTTAAAGCGTTGAATTCTGTTCTGTTTTGTTATTTTGTACCAAATCTCACCAAAACCAAATTGTATGCCAATTACCCTAAAATAAAAATAAATAACCAGTTATTCAGTTCAGCTTTTAAGGCACTCAAACGGAGACTCAGCTTTTAAGGAACTCAGCTTTTAATTTTCAAAACAGTTGTTTAAAAGTCAAATTCAAAACTTGTAATTTTTAATTTTAGTTTAAACGTTTGTTGGACTAGTTGGGAATAATAATAATAATAATAAAATGTTATAACGAATAAGATTTGTTTAAGCTTTTTTTTTATTAAAATCTCTTTTTATTAAATTATTATTCCCAATCTCTCTTGGCTTTCAACATAGTATATATTTTTAAATCAACTAATAGACTTGGCTAGTCAGCGTTGCGACATTGTGAATTTTAGAACAAAAATTCAAAAAAAATATTTAATAATTATCGTTATTTAACGGTATAATTTCTTTATCAGCAGTAAATAAAGAACGTGGAATTAATATAAAAAAATAACAGAAATAACGCATTTTTGCTTTTTTAAGATATTTTCAAAAATGCCTATTAAAAAAAATTTGATTGATTTATTTAATTAAATATAAAATTATTCAACTTTTCGTAAAACATCATCTATTTTTTGGTAAAAAGTAAAAATTGCTTTTTCAAAATCAAATTCAATTAATTTTAGTTTACAATTTGGTCAGTCTCCATTTTGTCTTTTACTAATTTCTATTGATAATAAATCAGTCAAATTTTTAAAATAGGTTTTTTTTTTGAAATATCCTAATTAAGCTTAAACGGGTAGTTTTTTGGTCTTTTTCTTTTTTCGAAAATTACGACAATCGAAAATGTGATAGTTATCAATTTTCTACAAAATGGAAATTCATTTTACATTTCTATTAATTACAATTTTTAATTATTAAAAATAAAAAAATTGTTAAAAATTTGTAAAGGTGTTTTGTAAGGCTACATAAAATATGAACTGTAAATAATAAATATAAATAGATGAAACCAATGAACTGAATCCTTCAAACCAGTACTAAGCATTGATTTGAGCTCAAATTAATTAATTGTTTTAGTAAAAAAGTTTCAAATTTTACAAAGTTTATTTTTAAATAGAAAAAATTTTAATTCATTTATTAAGATTTTTTCAAAATTTTTTGAAACTCTTATTTATTACAATATATTTAGAAAAATTTACAATTTTTTCAGGATTTATTTTTTAATCTGTCCATCAAAAGCAAGATCTAGTTTCCGGAGAGAATTTTTTATTATATTTTTGCATCAATTTTTATAAACTGCTATTTACGTGCAGAATTTCTACAAAAGCATTTCGATTATATAGAAATTAAATTTCTTTTAAATATAGAGAGTTATTTTCAATGCCACAATAACGGGTGATGCATAAGTAAATGGACAAAAATTAAAAGCGAATATCTCAAAAAATAAAAATGATATTAAGTTCTGTTTTTTTTCTGATGTAAAGAATTTATTTTTCAATAGAATTATGATTTTTAAATAATGAAAAAACTCCATCGTGACCGATTTTTCTGAGCTTTGCTTTGACTCCCGTCATAAGGGATTTCACAAAATTTAAGTCAAATTCCTTCAACTTTAATTTAATGCGGTTAATCAGCTGTTGCTCTGTTGAGGCTTGCCAACCTCCCTCGTATATTTTTTCACTCAAACAACCCCAAAAATTTTCGATTGGGCGCGCTTGAGGGACTTTTGGCGGGTTGATATCTTTGGTCACATAATTTACATTTTCGTTCATCCATGTTGTGCTTACCATAGAATAGTGAGCAGACGCTAAGTCAGGCCAAAAAACGTAGTCAAGGTCTTCATCATATTCATGTATAAATGGGAGCAGTCGTTTATTCAAGCATTCGTCGATATAGATGCTCGAATTGATAGCTGTCCAGGTAGTTGGACGACCCGTTCTCTTATTGTCCTTGATCGGATCTCCAATTTGAATACGGTTGATCGTATTATATATAGTGCTTCGAGCGATTCCTTGCTTAGTAAAGTGCGCCACAATGTCGGATTTTGCCATTTGTGAAATCATATTTTTGACTGTTTTTCGAAAAGCCTCTCGTTCAGACACAGAAAGTCCCATTTTAAAAATTTTTATTTGCAATATTATAGCTAATTTTTAGTAGTTTATAAATAAATATATATATGATCCCCTGATCATTTACATGATCGGGCAAGTTAACTTAACTTTTGTCCATTTACTTATGCATCACCCGTTATGAAGCAAGCATTATTGCACTCTGTCGCACTTACAGTATTAATTTTTACTTCTTAAAAAAAATTACTGGAATTTTTATCATTTTTTTTTCGATTATTTTTTCCAATTTCGATCAAAATGCTTATCACTTAAAAAACTTTTTTGAATAAAAACTCTTAATTAATAAGACTAATAAATTAATTTTTTAAGCTAGTAATTAATCAAGAAGACTTGAACATTCCTAATTTCATTGAAATATGCCTTGAAAAAGCAAATACTAATAACAATTCGAATTCCAAAAACATTTTTACCAACAAGCTGAACAAGCTTCTCAAATTAAAAAATGATTTCTATTTACAATTGCTGTCCGAGAGAAGGGTACTAATAAAATTCGGAGTGAACAAACTCTACCTACTGGAAACAAACGAAGAACCAGTCGAGCAAAACTATAAAGATGTTCTCTATCTGAACAATTCAATAACTAACGAAAACTTCTTTTGTCTGGCTTACTCGAGCGCCAGCACAAAAGCCCAAAATACACCTGTAAATGCCCTAATTTTGTATTCAGATAATGTAGAAACCATAGATGATGTCATTCGAGAGTATGCCATTAACATTTCTTCTGAGCTAAGCACAGACTTTAAAAAAGATCAAAATTTAGACCAAAGCGCAGCTTTTAGGCCAGAAAACCATTCATGTGGACTGTGTCCTATGAAACAGTTCACTGACTTGTGCCAGTATTTGGAAAAATTCGATGACAATCATTACGAAGTTTACAACTATTTAATTGATAAGTTAAATAATAACATTGATCTAGAAGATCAAAATTCTATTCTCGAATGGCTAAAGGACTTTAAAATTCAAAGTGAAAATATAGTCGAAAAAAATCAACTAATTGTAGCCTTGTTGCACAAACTCTGCCTTAGACGACAATCAAAGCATTTAATTGATGCTTTAAGCAGCAAAAATAGCGGAAATACTTTGGTTTTAGTCAATTCTGGTCTGTTAAATAGCAGGTTATCTCAGAGTGTACATTCTAATCTAGTCAAAAAGAAAAAACTTCACCGAAGCAGCACTTTGGACTCGTTTGTAGAAACCAGTGAGATTAGGGATAAATTTAAAGCTCAGCAAGCTCCAGAATTTGGAAAAATGCTAAAACTGAGTGCATCACACCGGTCTTTGTGGGACTCAAACTCAAATTTGGATCAATTAAATTACCTGACAAGAAAATCATGCAAAAAGTCTATTTTCTATAAAATAGTTGGCTCGCCGTACACCGTCACCCAAGAAATGCACAAGGCAGACAATTTGGCCAAACGCTTCCGAACGCGACATGAAATAAGACAATTTTGGAAAAAAGTTATTTCTGAACAAATAATTCTAATAAAAATGGAAAAGGAAAATCTAAAAATGAGCAATAGGGCTAAATTCGCTTTACAAAACACAATTAATTTAAACAAGGCTAATTTTAGTTATGTCGAAATAACTCCTTGTCTGAAAGAAGTGGACAAAGTTTGGCAAAAATGGCTATCTTTGGAAGAAGACAGCGAAGACTTTAAATCAATTAATTTTGATGAAATAAAAAGTACAGTCTTCAAAGGTATACCTCAATCTAAGCGGGAAAAAATTTGGTTCTGGCTGATAAAAAAACATAAGAAAAAATTAAATAATGAAGTCAAGTTGCGCCTCGATTTGGGCTATAGAGAAATATTGTCTCAATCGACAATTCATCAGCATGCAATTCTTCTTGACTTGGGCCGCACTTTTCCAAGTCATCCAAATTTTTCTAAAAAATATGGTCCTGGACAATTGGCATTGTTCAATGTCCTAAAAGCGTATTCAATTTTGGACAGTGAAGTAGGCTATTGCCAAGGCTTGAGTTTTATTGTTGGTATTTTGTTAATTCATGTAAATAATAATGAAGAAAAAGCATTCGATTTGTTGAAGTTCCTGTTAGTTGATTTGAATTTTCGAGAACAGTTCAAGCCAGACATGGTACGGCTTCAAAAGTATATGTACCAATTTTCTAGATTTTTGCAAGAGAATTGTGCAGAAGTGTTCAATCATCTCGAAAATTATGATCTCTCAGCATCGCTTTATGCAGCGCCCTGGTTTTTAAGTAATAAAATTTTTTAAAAAAATTAATATATTTTTATTCATTTTTTTAATTTAATATTTAGCACTTTTTTCGTCGCAATTTCAAATTGGTTTTGTTGCCCGAGTGTTTGATTTTCTTTTTGCCGAAGGAAATCTGTGTCTATTCAAATTTTCATTGGCAATCCTCACGATTCACAAACCACTTTTGTTGAGCTGTGATACATTCGAGTCAATTGTGAGCCATATAAAATCTACCATACCAGAAATGAGTTTAATCGAGTCAGAGCTAATAATAAACAAAGCTTTTGCTCATGGAGATATCGGTCCCGAGTTAGATAGGTATGAAATTGAATTTGGTGTCTTGTTCGAAGATTTTTCGAATATTCAAAATAATATCATAAACAAGACTGGTTTATCAAGCGGTATTTTTTCTAAAATAAATTAAAAGGAAAAGCGTTGAATAAGTTTTAAATTTAGAGATGGATAACATAAAATTAAAAACTGAGTGTAATAGTTTGAAAGAAAAACTTAGGCATATTCAGACCCAAATTGGCAATCAGGACAATTATTTTTATAAGTTACATTTGGACAATAAAAATCTTAAGTCTCGAGTTGAGTCCTTGGAGATGGAAAAATTAAATTTAATAAAAACAATTCAAGAAAAAGACAAAATTATTAATAATTTAATGAATTAAAAATCTGTCGATTTTTGTATTTTTCTTTGTCTTTTTGGTAGAATTTTTATTATTAGTTTTTTTTTTACTTGTAATTAATGGTGCTTTTTTCTAATTTTTTTTTCGTTATAATAATCCCATTTATGATTTATCATATGTTAGTCAACAATATTCAGCTGTCATATTATTCAATAATTTATTCATATTTATTTTTTAAGCTAAATTAATATTTAAAAATTTTATTTAATTAATATATGTTTAATTTTTAAATACATTTATTTAATTCACTGCTTTTAAAGTGATTTTCAACATTTACAAAAAAATTAATTTTATTTAATATTTTTTTTAATATTAATTGGTACGCCGACGTTTTTGGACTGATATTTCGAAAAGATCTTTCAAGATTCACACTGTTGTTTGGAAACGTCTAATAGAACTGAATAAAATCGAAATCATTGGAAACATCTGCTTAACATGAGGCTTTAGAAAAAGTTCTTTTAATTTTACTAATATTTGCCTTTATTGGCTTAATTTGATTATTTTCAAAATTAAAACTTAGCTTTAAGAAAAACCATAATACCATTTTAGTAAACAAATTATCTTTCAACAAATATTTCCAATCTTTCCAAAGCATTCTTCAGTCCCCTAGGCTTCGCCACTGCTTTGAATCTTGTTTTCTCTGTTCTCCCGTAACACTATTCACAAAATTTATTTCAACAGTTTGTTTTTGAGGCACATACGCTCTTTCCCCTGATCGATTTCATGATAGCAGATCTGTAACAAATGTTGCCTATTCCAAAATAATTTCGAGTCAATTATAATTCAGCAGATCTGTAACAAATGTTGCCTATTCCAAAATAATTTCCGCATTTTCATATCTTTTCTAAACGTCCTTAATACAATTAAGATAGATATACATAAAGTTACAGCTTGACTTCCAAATCGCTGTAAAAAAATCCAACAGACTTCATATTTCCCTTGAAGATGTAAAATTGTCAATGTTTACAAGATGTCTTTAAAATTTGCTTCAATGCGGTCGAAATTTTGACACCTTGAAAATGTGTATCAACCACTTATATTCACTCACTTTTTTTTAAGTTTGAGTGTGAGTGTGAGTGCTATGCACTTAATAACTAAGTGTGAGTGATTATTTCAAAATTATGATTTAATCACTCACACTTACACTCATTTCACTCAAAAATTTTGAGTGAATCACTAAAAATCAAATAAAAATGACAAAAAAAATTTGATTAAATAAGTAATTACATAAATTTTAAAAAATTTAATTTAAAAAAAATGTTATTTTCCTTCTTATATCGAAGTTTTAAGGTTTATATTCAATAATTTAAATTCAAAGGATATCTAAATTATTTGATTTGTACCAAGGAAACTATAAAAAAACTATTTAATTATTTTTATTTAAATATTTTAGTTCTGTGTAGTTATAGTATATTAATTCTAAATTAAAGACTGATTTAGTTCTTTTAAGATATCAATATTTGATTTTAGAATACTGCGAGTAATAATCATATCATCATTCATATTTCCTATTTGTTTTTTGCAAATAATGCCACATATACTAAAAAACCTTTCAATGAAAGCACTTGATGCATTAATATTTGATAATGTTATAGCAAGTCTAGAAAGCCTGGGCATGCTATCTTGGTGCTTCGACCAAAAACTTAAATTCGATTTAATTGCAATTAACACTTCCTGTTTTGATAAAATTTCAGTTAAATATTTTATTTCTTTGTCAAGCTCAGTATTTATTTTGAATTTTTCTGGTTCAGTGTTTTTTATGTTTAAGGCTTCATCATCTTTTAAAAGTTCATCTAAAAAGTCTCCGTCATTATCAGATTGATTCTCAGTAATATGGATATCTAGTTCTTCTGACACATTTAATTTTTCTTCATAGAAAAATTTCAAATAAACGCTTCTTAATGATCTAAGGCCTTCAGTCAACACATTTTGACAAAATGTTTTGTTAATCCATAAATTTATCTTTCCGATGTTCAATACTGTAGCTGCCTTTGATTGAAAATTTTATTTTTTTTTATCATATATAGATAATTTTTACCTTATAAACTTCAGATTCAATTTCAAATTTAAACTTTTGCTTAAAGCAAACTATTAAAAGAGTAGCTAGTCTTTCATCTTCTTCTTCTAATTCCATGGTTTCCCAGCTATATATAATTCTGAATAAACTAGGGATTAAAGCAGAAATTGGAGAATTGTTGTTTTGGAAGCTAATTGTAAATTTATAAGCTGGTTGAAGAATTTGCAAGTAGATTTCGATCTGCTTTAAACTAAGAGTGCAGCTCAAATTATTATCTGCTTCATCGAAAAGCCGCTTATCATATGCTCTTTTTACAGATTCAAGTAAAAGGTAAGCAGAAGACCAACGTGTTTTGTTTTCAATACGGAGCCTTGATTTTTTATTCGCAAAAACTTTGTTAAGTTGAATGGATTTTCTGACATGATTGTTGGACGCATTCAGAATTTTCAGGTTTTCACCAATTGGATGCATTGAAATTGCGTGGCGTACTGCTAAATTGGCTTTGTGACAAGCACAAGAATATCTTGGAATATTTTTATCTCCTATTTTTATATCAAAATCTGAAATTATTTCTCCTTTAAGTGAATCGTACTCTTCAACCTCATCTATAACAAGATTTTCCGCGTTTTTAAATATGCGCATACGATTGTTCTCAGAATGTTTAAGAGGATTTGAAAAAGAGACAGTTTTTAAGTCTTCAAATATTTCTCGAATATCATTTTGTGTCGAAGTAATAGAATAAATTTCGTTTTGATCTTCAGTTCCTTCTATTTCTTCACTTCTTGGTTCTTGAAGAACCTGAGTTGAATCAGCTTCGCAATAAATATTTTCGTCCATAAAGATATCATCTCTCTTTTCTAATAAAAAATTGTAATAAAAAATTTACCTTGTTCATCTTCTGATTCTTCATATAATTTGAATTCATCAATAGAAAAGTCGATTTGGCTGAAAAGTCTTACAAGATAACTTCCTTCATCACATACAATAGCTACCATAACAAGAATATTATTGGAAAATAATTTTTTTAAAATTTTAAAATGATAATTACAATGAATTTTTTTTTTGTTAAAACTGAATCTTTTCAGAAGATTCAAAAGCGCTTTCCTTATGTTCTCGGCTGAGTGGGATCCAGGCATTGGAGTCATCCCAATAACAAAGCATTCTTTTGAAAAATTAGGATTTGTTGTAATAGCTGCACATGCCATAAAATCTATGTTCGAATTGTTTGTCCAAAGATCAATAACCAGACATATTGTACTTGAGAATTTCAATTTTTCATCAATTTTTAAATAAACCTTATTTAAAATATTTGGAAGAGTAAAGCATCTCAAGTGATAGTAGCTAGGAATTTGAATTGAAGGATCTAGAATATTTCTGAAGTAAGGAATTTTGAGTTGACTGAAGCTCTCATTTGTTACTATAAACCATTTAACTAGTTCAAAAAGTTTATCATCAAGTTCTTTGGCACCATTTTTCATTTGATTTTCATATCTAATAAACCATTCGTATAAAATGTCATTATGTTTGTATTTTAAGTGCTGATTTAAATTGCAAACTCTACCAAATGGAGCTTGCAATTCAGATTTACAAAGTTTGCAACAAAATACTAAATTTTTGTCGGAAGGAATAGATGTGAAGCGAGTAGGATGCTGAAAAAAGTGTAAAATTGGTGTCTTCCGGAATATTGAATTGCCAATGTAGATTAACTTCTTTGGAAAAACCTTCTCTTTAGACAATTCTATCATCTTTTCAACACTATAGTCATTTTCAAGATCTGTTTCTCTTGATAAATCAATTATTATCTCTTGGCGTTTTTCCTTTGGTTTAATTTTTCGAATCTTAAAGAATTTTTTTGATTTGTCCAAATTAGGATTGATTTCTTCTTCACTTGATTTTGAATCACCTTCATCATCACTATTGACATTAGCAAAATCATCACTTTGGAAATTCATAATATCTTTGGAACATAAAGGAGCTTGGCTAGTAGTAGGTTTTTCATTTAAATTCTTCTTTACTAATTGTGGCGTTTCGATTATGCAAGACTCAGGCCGAACTCGTTTTTGACTCTCTTTGTTTGATCTAAGGCTGATTTGTGTGTTTGATTGCGTTTGTTGTGAATTTTGAGCTATTGAAATACTAATAATTTCGCATTTAAGTAGATATGGCTTGTTATAATATGTAAAAACACAATCAATTACTTCACCTATTTCAAACTAAGAAAGATTTATTAATTAATAATATATTTGCTATGTTTTTTATTACTTCATCAAAAATTAAACCATTTCGAATTTTCGTTGATTGAATTTGGCCTGGATTAAGGACATGAACCATACCACAAAATTTTTGAAGAACCTTCTGTAAAATTATATCAGTCTGATTTTCCAAGACTTTGACTTTAATCATTGCATCAGTCATTTTTTTAATTTTTTTAAATAAATTTTAAAAATTCTCAAGCTTATTAAACTTTTTTAATAAATTCTCAAGCTGGTAACAAATCCTTTAAATAGTCTTAAGTGATAAATATTCATGGATATAATTGGTTTTAAAAATGTTCTTGTTTCACGAAATCTCGTTTTTCGAATCAGCAAGACAAAAAATGATAAAGTCTATTAATTTTAATAAAAAGAATCATTTTCTTAAAGTCTAAGCCGAAACTGTAAACTATAATAAAAAAATTATTGAATTAAGTGCTGAAAAATTAGCTATAAAAAGCAAAATTGAAATAAAATATTTCCATTTTCTTTTTTATTAAATTTAGTTTATCGAAAGATATAATGATTATTGACGAATTGATTTTTATTTTTTTCCTTTTTAAAAAATTTTAACTAGACCAGGATTCGAACTTAGCTCTTTTTTTATAATTTTTAATCAAATATTGTACAAGCTTGACTGTGTAAACATTTAATTTTTAAGCATTTTTTTGTACGTAATAAATTAAAAAATTTGTATATTTATGTAATTATCACTAATATTCACTCACTTTTTTTAAAGTTTGAGTGTGAGTACTTATTTATTAAGTGCATAGCACTCACAATCTTATCAAACTCATGATATTTTGCTTTAGAATGTCTGGTATCAACTTAATCTTTTGGTGAAATTTAATTTTTCAAATTGTATTTTTTATATTGCATATTACAGATTTAGTATTGCCGATTTGAACGCTTTTTCTCGATGAATTTTGGATACAAGTCATATCAAATATTTGAATTTTCAAGCAAAAAATAATAGAAATATTATTATTTTTTCATCACCAAATCTGGTGTAATTTTTCAAATAAATAAATAAAAATATTTGAGTATGCTTAATTTAGGTGATTTCTTAATGATACAATTTACAGTACCAATTTTAGACTTCTAGAAAATAAACTATTAAATTTTGTATTCTTTATTGTTATTTTACCCACAATGACAATATCAAAAAGTAAAAATTAATTTATAATTAAAACATATACAATTGAGTTTATTTGCACAAGGCTCAATTAAATAACTAAACAAGTCTATTCAATTTTCTAAAAATAAAATTCCAAATTTATTTTTTTAAATAAATTAAAAGTTTTTTTCACCTCTTTTGAAGCTTTTTATGAAAGTTTTTAATTAACACTGTAATCACCAGTAGCTTAGTAACTAAAGTAAACTTTTCAATAGCTTTTAAAATGATTGACAAGCTTTATTTTTATGATTTCTTAGTTCTGTTTAAAAAAACATTTTTTACTAAATTTTGCTATAAATAGGTTAAGTTAGATTGAAGCATAATTAAAATTATTGAAGTTCATAAGAAATTCTATTTATTTAACATTTATTTTCATTTAATTAATTAAGATTATTTTCGTCAATTATTTAAAATAAGAATGATTTTATTGAGGACTAATTTAATTGAATTTATTAAAATATCAATTTTGATTTTTACAAAAAAACTTTCAATTGAACTCTTGTGATTAGAGAAATTATCTTTTGTGCAGATGTATTTTTTTTATTTTTCTAACATACGAATTCTCTATCATGCTTTCATTCAGAAATAATTTCTCATTTCGGGTAAATTAAATTTAAATTTTTAACATACCCAAATTCAAGCCTTTGATAAATATTTTTAAAAAAGAATTTCTACAAAATTTGATACCTGAACAACTCTCAACCCGACTGAATAAATTAAAAGTTTGTTATTTAAAATTACCTTAGAAAAAAAATGAGAAGCGAAAAGCTGACACAAAATAAATAATGCCTTTAACAGTTTATAGCTTTTTTTTAAATAGCTGTAGTGCCTAGTCTTTTTTTTTAACTTCCTTAAAAACAATTAGTGAACACATTAATATTCTTTAAGATATGAAAAACAAAAATTAAAGTTAAATAAGAAAAAAAACAACTAAAATAGTTCAAGTATTGCCAAAGGAATATTTGTTCAAAAATTATAATAAATAAACTTTCCTTAAAAGTATTTTACATAAAGAATTAGTTTCTTTTATTAAATGGTATCCAATGAAAAAAAGTACCATAAATTATAAGTACTTATTTTTTCAAAAATGCATCTTAAATTTCTAATTATCATCATAATGAAAAATTACTTGAAGCCACCAAATTTTAAGCAAATTTGCTTAAAATTAACCATTTTAAGGAACTGAATTATCCCTCTTAGTAAAAAAGTTGTTTAAACTTTTCTGAATTTAAAAGATCGAATTGAAACGAACTTCACAACTCTGGAATTTACAATTTTTTACGTAAATTTTCGTCAATTAACTTTCTTTGTTAATTTTCATAAAATTAGCAAAATATTCAAAGCCCAATAAAGAATCATTTTTTGTTATTTTTTTTTCCTTTTTTCTTTTAAAAAAAGATGTGGAAACTAATTAATTAATTATTAAACTGCGGAAATTTATTACAACAAAAATATAAAGACTAATAAAATTCAAATTTAATAAAATTGATATCTAATTCTGAATAAATATATATCAATTTACATCAAATAAAACGAAAAAAAATTCAATAAATGTAATTTTAGCATGTGCTAATTTACTAAAACTCTTTCAAAATCTAAAATTATGGGACATTAAAACAGCTGCTGAATAAAAGAATTTTTTACTTGAAAAAAAAAGTCCTTTTAAAGTTTTTTTTTGAATATTTATTCTAAAAAAAATTACATTTACATTTTTTCTAAAACTTAATTTACTTATTATTTTATTACTATTACTACTTGATTCTGTGTTATCAGATTTTTTGATTTTAATTTTCTTTTTGAAGGGAGAGTCTCGCAAATAAATTAAAAATAATTTTTAAATATAAAACTTCGCGAAACTAGCTAGAATCAGATCATACTTTTTTTGAGATAAAAAAGATGTCATTTAAAAATAGCATAACACACAGGTTGATTGGATTTGATCATTAAAAAAAAACAAAAACAACATATTTTAAAATTTTTATTTCGGTTTGTACCAAAGCTAATATTTATACCTTCAGATTCAATGTGAATAATAAACTAAAATTTTTTGTCCAAATAAGTTTTGCTTTGATTTTCAACATGAAATAAAAAATTTACTAAAAATAAACTATAAATATATATATTTAAATTAATCAATAATTAGCTCAAATGAAAAAAAAAAGAAAAAAATGAAAAAAAAAACTAAACATTTCACCGAACAATCAAACTTTGAGCATAGAATAGAAAATCTCGAAACTGGTCCAACTCTACCTAAAAGCAATACAATAGGCCAAAAATACATTCAATAAGAACAAACAATTTAATCAAGACAAAAAAATACTTTAGTCTTCGAACAAAATTTACAAAAAAAATCAAAAAAAAAATAAAATAAAGAAAAGAAAAAAAAAAAAGTCTCTATATCAATTGTGTACCATCTACTCGAGTATCTTGACTTGCCACGCGGAAAATTCGACCATATACTAGGTCTACTGAACAAAGTCGTGAGAAAACGCCTCTTGCTTTATATCAGTTTTGTCATTGAAGCCCACTGAACTTGGCGGAATCGAGCTCACAGACTGAACGCTGGATGACGCGCTTGACGAGTTAATCGAAGAGGGCGGCGTGTGGTCCGACGGAAAGCTGAATATTTCTTTCATCAATGGTCGCACAAATTCTGAGTCCGACCTTTCGACCACCGTCCTCTCGAACCACCTGGCCAAATCGTTTATCTTGCTCATCTCAAACAACATAGACTTGAGCACAAGATTAGCTTTGGCAGCACTTGCCAATCGATCACAAAGGCTAGCATACGTCAAATTCATGTATTTTTCTTGAAGGCTTTTTATCATTACTCTCTCGCTTGCATTCAAAGTGTCATTTATGGGATCAAATAAAATTATCAACATCAAAAGTTTTATGTAAACCAAATCGCCTTGGCACAAATCGTGCAAATTCACTGTTATTGTGATTATTTTCTGGTAGACCTCGTCGCCATAGACCGATTTGAGTGAATCGGCGGCAAACGGTGTGTCGTCCGTGTCCGGCTCTTTGAAACTGTTCTCTTGTTTGTTATAGGAATTGATGCCGTGTATTTGTATGATGGTCATCATGTTTTGTTTGAGCAATTTGACCATTAGATCATGGTTCAAATTTCGAAAGTCCGATATGAGCTTAAAATAGAATATGATTCTTCTGACGCCCAGTTCGGTCAAATTGATGGTGTCGTTTATGTTGTCCGAGTCTTTGGGCTGGCCGTAGGCCTTGACCAATTGAATGGCTTGTTTGTACGCCTTTCGTATCGCTTCTATGGCCGATGTTTCGAACGGTCTCGAGCTTCCATTTTGCTCTTGTTCATTCAGCGAAGGCGATGAGGAATTTGAGGGCGGCTGCGAGGTCTGGGACTGAGGAGACATGGTCGAGTACAAGGCGGCACTGTTCATTTTGGATTTGTGCTCGGCGCTTTTTTTCAAATCGTCGTTTTCGTAGTAAAAGTTGGTAGTAGAGTGACTAGACGTAGAGGAGTGGCCGTACGATGGATACAAGTTGGGCAGCGAGTGTATCTGTGTCTGGTTGTCGGTGTAAAATGCGCCATTGAAGGATGACTGCCTGAGCGTGTCGGTCGAGTAGATTTTTTTTTCATCACTGCTCAATCGGTTTTGGTCGATTGGTTTTTGGTCAAGGAGCGAATGGCGTCTTCGGCGACGCCTTCTTCTTATCGGCTTTACTATCGGTGTCGCCATTGACAATTCACTGTGAGACATACTCTCTGACACATTTCCATCTTGACAACAAAAAAAATATTTTTAATTTTTAATTTTTTTTTTTATTAAATTAGAAAAAAATTCGAGGCATTGTAAATTTTTTATACAAAAATTCCAATACAAAATTTTAATTCTTAATTAAAATTAGCGTTTTTTACTTCATATTTTTTGTAAGTTTTGAAAGTTTCATTTAAGAGTCGAGTTTAAAGAAATATTTGCCAGTAAATTTATTATTTTTAATCAAATTGTATGCTAATTTAGAACAGAAATTTTTTGTTTTTCTTAATTTTAAATTAGTTAAAAATTTAACCAGTCTAAACATGTAAATTGTATTTCTTTGAAATTAATTTCTTTACCACTTAATTCAAAATTATTCAAGTAGCCATGACATAATTTTATCATTTAAATTAAATAAATTTACAAATTGCGACAAATAAATTCCAATTAAAATAGATGATAGAGGCAAGAAAATATTATTCTCAAAATATTCATATTTTATTTGATCAGTGATAATTCGTGTGCTAATTTAAAATTAATTTTTTATTTTTGAATTTAGTGAAATATATTTGGTTTCATGTTGTTTCATCGACAATTTTTAAAAAAGCTAAATTTCTTCAATTTAAGTTAATGAAAAAGAATTTTATTTTTTGTAATTTTTGAAAGGATTGTATGAAAATTCTCAATGCCAATATTGAATAAAATAAAAATTACCTGTAGTTTTTTTCTTGCGATTTTCTTCTATTTTGCGTCTTTTTTCCTCGCGTTCCATCTCTGTCATTATCCAGTCACGTCTCATGCCCAAATTAAAGCATTTTACAATGCGACACTTTTTGCACTTTTTTCTCGTTTGTATATTTATTTCACACTGGTTATTGTTCGAACATCGAAATAAATTCTTTAAAAATAAAATTACATAATTTTAATTTTTTTAAATATAAATTTTTTAATTAAAAAATTTAAAAAAAAATTATTTTTAATTAATTATTTTTAATTTCCTTCTTCTAAATAATAAAAGCCAATTATCTAAATTTAACTTTTTTTATATATATAGACAATTATCTATTATAGACAATTGTGTTATCTATATTTAGATAGCTTACCAGTGGTCGGAAGGCATTGCGTCTGAAGAACGCTTTGCACGACTCGCATGTAATAGCGTCGAAATTGTATCCGTTGGCTGGCGCTCCGCACACCACACAAATGAGTTCGCCCTTGGGCTTCTTTTGGAGTGCGGACGCGGTGCCCAACATCGACTTGTCCTCGTCGTCGGGCTCGTCTTCGTATTCCTCTTCGTCATAGTAGTCATACTCGTCTTCGTTCAGCTTTTTGCCCCTATTCAGCTGCTGCTGAAGCTCCAAGTGCAGCTGCAACTGCTGCTGGTTCATTTGTGTGCCAAACGGAAACGAATGGTGACTCGAGCTCGTATCAAATGGAGCGCTCGAGCTGTATGTAAAATTTTGCATCTTATTTTTTTTTATAAAAAAAATAATCTAAATAAAATGAGAAAAAAAATAATAATAATAATGAGTTTTCAAATATGTATTTTTAAAATTTTTCAAACATAAAATATTATAATAGTAGCGATTGTTTGGTAATAGCTTGTTGGCACAGTAAATCGACAAATAAAGTCAATGCACTGGTGGCAATCGATGGACTTTTATAGCAAGCATGAAACGCTTGCACTCTTATTTAATTAGCAAATTGTTATTGATAGCCTATAGATTTCACACGGCCCTAGCCGATCGATTGCACACAACCAACTGTCCCTGATTTAGAACGATTGTTGCGTAATTAGTCGTTTGCAACCAAGTGAATACAATCCTAACAAAAGACTTGAAAATTGAGATTAAACAAACACACATTCTTTCTGACATATAAATTATTATAATTTGAAGTTTAGAGTTGAACGCTTCTTGATTCTCTTAAAACACGCAATCAATTGCAAACAAAAAAAAAAAAAAAAGAAAAAAAAAGAAAAAAAAAGAAAAAAAAATGATTCTTAGCAAAAATAACAAGAATTAATTTTTTTGATTGAACTTGAGCTCTTGTTTATTCTCTTGAGGCATTTTGCAATCGATTTTTTTCAAGCCCAATCAAATGAATTAGCTTTGTTTTTGTGGATGATCCTTATGTAGCGCGTTGACTAGCTACTCTTGGCTAAGAATACAATTTGGAGGCGCGCAATTCCAGCTTCTATTTCCACTTGTCTATTTTGAGATGATTGCGCGCTTGCAAGCCGCCTATGCAGAACGATACGCTCTTATCCAATTTATACCATTCTTCATAGATCACTGCTTGTCAAATCTGCAAATTCCACCAACTTAATTCAATTCAAAAAACTTGCCATCTCTCACTAGGTCGGCTAGATCAAACTATCTCTGAAAATGATCTGAACAAACAAAAAAATTGATCGCTTGATCCCATAGTAAAAGTTGCTCGTCACAGACGCGAACGCATAGAGTTAATTTTGCAAAATATAAAGCCAATTTTAGTTAAACAATTATTTACCTAGCAATAAGAACAGGTAAAATAGTTTACTAAAAGAAAAACAAAATTTCCAAATACTTAATGGATGAACAATGGATGAAACAAATGAAAGCTTAGAGTTGGAAATAAGAGACAAATCGATAGAGCAGAGATGCGTCACAGACACCGGTCTAGTAGAGCAAACTGTTGCACTAAACGCTAAATAGTGTTGCTGGATAGAATTTTATTTGTGTTGAGTGTAGTCGTTCATGAACTTGCCAACCCGTTTTGTTGAATAGAATGCTAAGAGTGCTTTTAATAAAAAGTAGTTTCAAAACTAAATAGAAATTTTCTAAAAAAAATTCTAAACTTAGAGAGTTTTAAACTTGTTTTCGTTTTGTTTTAAATAAACCTGGGTAAACTTTAGAATTTTTTTTTGTTTTTCATAAAGCGTCAAATGTAATCGACAAAAAATTTTGTTCGAAATTTACATTGATTTGTCGTCGATTCGCAGCTTAAAAAAATAAGCTCAGTTGCCTTGGTTCTCATCCGCTTTAAAAAAATATCATAAACAAAAAACAATTAAGCTTCATTAATTAGCAACTTTTTTTAGTTCAAAAATGAGCTTTCGAATTTGAGAGCAAAACCAAAATAGTTTTGAAAAAAAAACAAATTTGAACTGCCCATATTTTTAAATGAACTAACTAAAAAAATTCAATCAATTTTTTTTTTTATTTTTTTTTATTTTTTTTTTATTTTAATATAAACTTTGATTTTCCATTTGAAAAAAAAAAACAAATTTGAACTGCCCATATTTTTAAATGAACTTACTAAAAAATTCAATCAATTTATTTTTTATTTTATTTTAATATAAACTTTAATTTTCCATTTGAAAAAAAAACAAAATTTAAACTGCCCATATTTTTAAATGAACTTACTAATACAATTTAATTTTTTTAATTTTTTTTTAATGTAAACTTTGATTTTCCATTTGATAAAAAAAAAACACTGAAATTGATGAACGCACAGCTTTGCTTAGATGAACAAATTTGCATGCTTTTTGAAAAAAAAACTTGACTAGGAGTAAACTGTTTAGTGGAGAGTTGGAGCAAAATATTAAAATTTTATAAGAAAAAATAAAAAATTATTTGAAACTTCGGCTTAGAAACAAAAATGCAAACTGGTAGGTTTTTTTGAATATTGAGCATTGGACAAAGTAGACCATTTGTCTGTTTAGAAATGATGAGTCCAGTGAAAAATCAAGCCAAAAATGGCTTGGCATTCGAGGTAATTTTGGACGTGCCGAAAGGCACTACCCCAGCCAAACTAACACCGCAGAATACTCCAAATAGACAATTGACCCAAGAGGACATTATAATTAAGCTGCAGCGAGCCGAGGAAAGAAGGCAATCGCTAGAAATGGCCAAGCTAAGTATGATAAGTGAAAAAAATCAAAAAATTGAGGAAGCTGCCAAAATCCGCGAGGAACAAAACTTGAATTTTTCCAAACAAACCGAGCAAAAATTGATGAGCAAATTGGAGGCGAGCAAAGAAAATCGAAATACTTTAAAGATGAATCTGATGGAAAAATTGAAAAAAACTGTAAATAGTAAAAATTTTTTTAGATTTTTTGCTAACCTCCCCATTCTGTTTAGGATACTAAAATAGCGCAAATAAAAGAAATAGCTTCATCGACTGCTGATGTATTGGAAGAGAAGATAATCAACAAATTGCTAGCTGCTGAAGAAAATCGTTTGGCCAATATCTCTGCACTGACCGAAAGACTTAAAGAACACGTGGGCAAACATATGCACAGATAAATTTTTTTTTTACAATTTTTGTTGTCTAGGAAAAACATGTGGAAGAAGTGCGAAACGCCACAATGGTCGGAAAGGACGAAGAGCTTGAGGAAAAAATAATTCTTAAGCTGCAAAATGCATTGGACAATCGAGAGGATCACTTGGACAAAATAAAAGAAAAAATGAGAGAGCATGTAAATAAATTTGAAAAAATTAAAATTTATATCAATTTTGACAATTTTTCTTTCCAAAGGCCAAACGCATTGATGAAGTGAGAGAAAAGGCTCGCTTGCAAAGCCCCAATTCAAGCTCTTGTTTTGAACAAAACTAAAAAATTAATTTAAAAATTTTTCTATAAACTCTTTTTTGTACCAATCTAGTCAATTCACTAAGACTCGAGAAACTTAATTTTTATCAATACTTTTTTATACTTTAGTGGTCAGATTTAACAAATTCGATTGATTTTACTCAACAAAAAAATAAATAAATAAATATAAAATTTTAATTAAGCTTTTTATTTGTGAGTGGAGACAGGGATTAGCCATGCGTAAATAGGGTCATAGATTCGATTGTAACTTCTGTAATAATCAATGATAAGATCTAGAACGCAAGTAGCTCGTGAATTAAAATGTTCGGACTATATTTTAAACACTTCGCCTTTGGAAATTACAATCAAAAGATTTTTTTGATTAATGACCTCAGCATAACTTATCATCTTGGTCAACATTGTGTCCCAAGGCGCTCTTCTTCTTAACAAAAAATACAATTTTTTAAACCAGATTGATGAATAATTTCCAGAATTCACATTCTGTTCCATGTTTTTCCCTAAATTAGTTTCATAAAAAACTTTTTTTTAATAAATTCTCCATTTTATGTGATATGAAAAAATTAAAATTTTCCAAGTCATTATCTATTAAAGACATTTTTGTTCTAGTGGTCCTGGATTTGGTAATCATCAGCGCGTGCAGCAAATTCACAACTAGGTCGTTTACCGATAAAGCAAACTTGATAAAAATTGTGAGCAAACAAAGCATGAATTCGATGAAGCCTTCAGATCATAATTAAAAAAAATTTATTTTGTGTTTTTGTGGTAAATTATTTAAAACAAATTAGAGGTTTAAAAAAAATCGATGCTTTTTTGAAAAAAATCATCGAATAAACCTGTACTAATAAATAAATAAATAAATAAAATCTATGCTATTTTAGAATTGGCAAACGTTTTTGTTTCATTATTCAAAAAAATATATCTCTTTTCATTATGTCAGATTTTTGTGAATTTTGTTTATTTCAAAATGATACGATCCATTGGAACACTAAGACCTATTCCTATCTATTCCACTTCTAATGATATTTGAATAAATACCTTGTTTAAGAACAATTAAAAAAAATCAATAATCAAACTTACATAAATCAGAAAAATGATATCTTTCTATCCAGAATACCAATAGCTAATCATACATTAGAATAGAAAATTTTTAAAAGAAAGATATTTGTTTGAACACAATTGAAAGATAGATCTATTAGAAATGCCAAATTTAAATTTTTGAATTGTTATGTATATAAAAGATGATACATCTTGCCACATGATTTGACACTTGGTATTTGCGTCCTATATCACGATTTTCATTTTTTCAAATTTTTTAAAAATCGATTTTAACCACTCCAAATCTCATTTTTACTCTAAGGTCTATTTTTCATTAAATTTTTTTATTATTTTATTTAAATCTATACAAACATTAATTCATTGATTCAGAAATTTGAGATCTTTAAAAAGAATTCATTAAAAATTTTAAAAATAAATTCAAAAAAAGATATTTACAATAAATAGATTACTCGTTTAGCTACTTGATTAGAATCAATCTAAACCACGAGTATTCATATTTGAATAAATGACCGAGTTGCCTAGTTAAATAAAATTCTTAATTAGGTTTTTTTTAAAAGTATATACAATATATTCGACTCTTTGCAAAAGTATGTCAAAGAAATGAACTTTGTTATTTGGTTTTAGTTTTAAAGGGCTTTTAATAAGAGTATGTTTTTTACATATAAGTGCAAATAGATTTTTGCAAGTGCCTAAATTTGTGTTAATTATACGCCCCCGAAAACTTAGCGTTAATCAATCCTTATTTCACCCAAATATACAAAACAATAAGTTTTTGTTGAACCTCAAAACATAGTCTTAACCCAAACCTTTATTTTAGAGTAATCAAAAAATTGATTAATAGACCATTAATTAATAATTTAATAATTTAAATCATGCTTGACTGATGTCAAATTATCATTTCGTTTTTTATTCAACTTTCTTTTCTTTCTATTGAATTTTTATTTATTAGAAAAAAACAATCGACTTAGTGAATTAAAGAATGAGTACTTTTTGTGAAATAATCGAATTCACATGCGAGTTATTTAATTAAATGAATTTGAAGTTATTTTCTTTATTTTTATGGTTGAGTTTTTTTTTGTTGAAAAAACAACTTAAAATACAAAAAAGCTTTTTTATTTATTTTTCATACATAATGCTTGAAAATGTACTAATAAATAAATTAATAAATAAATAAATAAACAAATTTTTTTATATGTTTCTATTCATTTTATTACTGTCCTGATACAACAATCAAATAGGTTAAATAGTTGTTTTTATCATTAAAAACACAAGTAATAAATTTTGCCTTGCCAATTAGTAAATGATCTAATTTTTTGCTTACATTTATTTTTATGATAAAATTAAAATTTATAATTCTAATATTCTTAAAAGCAATTTTAACATTAAAAATATGGAAATAAGAAAAAGTTTATGCTGTTTAAAACTTTCAAAAATTAACACCTAGATTTATCTTCGATGTATATTCCAGATATTTTTGTGATAGAAAAAGAAAAAATTTATTTAAAAATCCTCAAACAATAAATTTTGATTCATTTTTTTTTAGATAATATTTTTAAGAAACCTACTAAAGCTATTTGAAAATTAATCACACTTTAAATTATTAGTTATTTTCTTAGAATTCAAAAAGAAGTGTTGTATATTTTAAACTTTGGATATTCAAGTTTTGAGAAACAATAATCTAAACCTATTAATATATATTGATTACTCTCAATAATTAGCTTAAATCTAAAAAATCGATTACTAGTTCATAAAAAGAAAAAATATTAAATAACCTAATAAAATTATAATTGCACTTTTAAATTGACTCTTGAAATTACTTTTACATTTTCCAAAGAAAAAATGAAGGTTAACTTTTAGTTTTTGTTAAATTATGTATTTTTTCCCTTAAGTAAAATAGCTCAAAGCTAATTCATTTCGTACAAAATTTTAGGATCTAATTAAATATTTTAATAAAAATTTAAATTATACTCAAGTATACTAGCACCAATACATTATTCCTTGAATTTTAGTAATTTTATTAGTAAAAGTAAGTATTCTTTTACAAATAAATATTTAATATATGAAATATTTATGATTGAGTCTTATCTAACTAGGTTGGAATCATTTTTAATTGTATACATTTTCAACATATAAAATTTGATGGTAACCTTAAATAAATACTAAAGTTAATTTCTTGAAAGAGCTTTGAGAAAATGATTTATTTTCTTAATTCAACTAAAAAAAAATTTCTATTAATTCCTTTATAATATTTTCAATAAATCTCTGCGAAAATTTGGAAATTGATTTTGAAAAAAATAAAGCATATTTAATATTTCTAGTTCGATGTTCGTCAGTATTTATTGCTGACCTAAATTTTAGAAACAAATGCTTAAAATTGTCTATTCAGAAAAAATCAGTCCAAAAAAGATCCAAGATTATCACGATCGATCATGGTTTAACATAGAAAAACCTAAACCATTCTTTTTCCGTAGCAAAGTTCAAAATTTATTTTATTTAGCATCTTTTAACACTTAGCAAATAAGGGTGGCAACTTTTTTTTATTCGCAAAATTTTTTATTCGATATAAACAAACAAAAGAAAAATAAGAATTTTTCTCTGCTCTAAGAAAGCCCGAAAAAGTCAATCATCTAAAATAAAGGCTTTGTAGAAGTCCTGATATTTGTTTATATTTTTAGATTTTTTAAAAAATATATCAGATTTCCTTTCAATTTAATAATGCGACAAATAATTTTTTTCCTTTTCTCTTGATTTTAATTCGGTGAAATCACAGATTTTTCTTTCATAATTTAAAATTATGAGTGATTTCTAGATTTTCCAAAATTGAAAATGAAATATTTTAATTTTTTTGTGATTTTTTTTGCAGAAAATCAAAAAATTAATTAGTTCTGAACTAAACTCCGAAAATTTTTCTAAAGGTTAAACGTTTAAAATGTATTTTTGTAACTATTTCTTGATTAAATTGATTAAATAGCAATAATTTATTGCTTTTGTACTAATAACTTCTGCAAGCATGGTAGGATCCTGGTTAAATTATTTTTATACTAGAAGATAAATTTGTTATTATGCCGAAATTCTCAAATTTTATCTTTATTTAGATCAAAAATTGTAAAAGCAAAAAAGTGTTATCTACGATTTGTTTTCTTATTTAATTAAATGCAATGCACTGGTAAGAAATATTTCATTTTAATTTTAAGAACATTTTAAGTCTTTATTTAATTCATTGGAACAAAAATAATTATTATGCTAAATAAATTAATTTCGTTTAAGCTGCAGTCGTAAAAAATTTTAATCCTGGCTTAAAAAATACCTCACATTTTATTTTCAAAAGTATAGTTTTCTTCTGTTAATAAAAAAAAAACAACCTTGTTCAGTTTAAAGCTTAATTTTAGGTTTTGATTATTTCGAAAAGATTAAACTATTTGAATTTTTATTCGAGTCAAGTCTTGGCTTTGAGTTGCTTAATGACTTATGACTTGCATACAACTCTGGTAAATACCAACAAATAATAAATAAATGAAAAAACATAAATTTGAAATTCTTATAATAAGCGAAAAAATAAAATTTTAAAATTTGATTACTAAACTGTAGCTTTTTCAAGATTTCAGTTTTGCAAATATTTAGATAGTTCAAAATTTTCTAATTTCACTAAAATATAATATCAATAATTAAATTAGGATCTAGGACATAATTAATCCATTAACACATAGATCTGTCAATGAAACATAAATGATTTAAAATGCATTTAAATCTGGAAAATAGATTCTTCAAAACTTTTTTGAGATACTGCGCATTTGGAAAATGTTATTTTGAGATCGTATGGATAATTTAGCTCTTAAAAAAATTCATTTGTTGAAACCTTCATTTAATCGATAGAAAATTGCCTGATTTCAATAGGAATAATTATTATGAACAGATGTATACTTTTCAAAACCTATTTACTTACCTCTTTGAATTGATCAGCGACCAAATTTATTATTGCTAGAAGATTCGAACTTCAAAGATATTTTTTCCCCTTTTAAATCAAATATTTGCATAAATCTATAATTTTGAGATCTTAACTCTTAGTTTGAATTTACAAATATACCGCAATTGTTGCAGAAAACTATAAGCATATTATGAAAAAAAAATCAAAAAATAATCAAGGCTAAAATATACTCTTGTACGATAGAGAAGGGAATAATATTTTAGCTCAGATCCGCTTAGCTTTTGAATGAATATATATAAATTTTAGATTTGTTTGGCTTTAAAATCACGAAGAAGCTGGAAATAAATCTGCATTTAATAATAATAATGTAATAAAATTGTTCATTTATAATGCTAAATAAACTAAATAAACCACTAAATGCACGTTAATATTATAAAAAGTTAATAGTTTTCAAATTCCACATCAACAATTTAAAAAAAAATAAATTCAAATTAAAACTCTGAATTAAACCATTATTTGCATTAGGTGAACATGAAACTGATTTTTGTGCACGATTTTAAATTTATGTTAAAATAATTAAAAATTCTTTGACTTAAAGTAAAGCTAATTTTTTACAGTTGAAATTGAAGCCTCTCATCTAACATCTCAAAATCAAAGATAAATAAAATAAATTGTTCCAAAAAGTGCTATAAACTGTTTCAAATATTCAAATCGTGTTTAGATGTAGCAAAGATTTTAAATCAATTATCAGTATTTATATCAATTAACAACAACCTTTTTATTTTTTTTAAACTTGAACATAATCCCTCCAACAAAAAATATTTTAAAATAGTTATATGTAAATAAAATACTTTGAATACATATGATTAATAGAATTTACAGGTTTGTTTATTTTTAAAGAAAAACAAAGAAAAAATCAATAAAAAAAAATTCTAATTTTTTATGAGTTTAATCATAAATCAATATCCAATTCAAAGTAAAATGCCTGATTTCGACCAAATAATTCTTCTAATCGGAAAATATATCACACAGTCTTTTGAATAGCAACATTTATCTTCCTTTTAAAAATTATTAGGGAATTTTAAATAATAAAAAATATTGTCTAAAAATTTAAAAACATGGTAATAGATTTTCTATCGTTGTTTAAAAATTAAAAGCATAATTTATCGCAATTTTAGAATAAAATTTAACATCCAATGCATTTTTTACTATTCCTTAAATATTCAAGCATCAGACTGATCTGCTTTATGTTTCATCATAAGTCAATTAATTATCTGCCGAGTTAGCTATTTAAAAACCCATCATTACCAATTTTTTTACTAAATTTTAATTTGTTATTTAATAAATTTAAAAGTTCTATATATGAAATGAATTATCCTCCCAATGATTTAATGAATTTCAGTTTGTGATATTATACCTAATATTTTTATTTTAACATAATAATCAGGTAATTTAAAGACTATAGTACAATTTTTCTCAAAAGAAATATCCAAAAAATTGTAAGTTGTAGTAAAGCAAAGATCAGTTCTTGATGAAAGAACACTTTATAGCTATCACCATGGCCTATTAGCATTCCACTTGAGCTTATGCTCAACTTTTTATAAAAATATCCTAATTAATATAAAATTTTTAATAATTCGTGTATTAATAATCGAATTCTTTTCAAAAACAAAAAAAGAAAATATTTTTCTATTTTAGAATTTTTTATATCTATCTGATTCTAAAATCTTATAGAAATTTCTAAAGAACTTCCGAAAAGTAATGAAAATCTTAAGTATTTAATTTGGGCTTATTTATAACTTATTATTACAATTAGGATTTTTAAGGACTTTTTCTATTATTACAGCATAATTAAAATTATTAAAAATTTTTTGAATTAGAATTTATTTTTTGGAAAATGTTTGCTTTTATCGAAGAATCTGAATTTTATATTTGAACTAATTGCTTATCATTCACTTTTGTTGATAGAATTTATAGTGCTGGTGCAATGAATACAAAATAAGCCAAATTGTTTTGATGCTTTTCGTTATCGATATCACAATTTAAAAAGATCCTGGAGTAAAAAAAGTCAAAGCTAATTTTAATTAAAATGACAATGCGAAAAATAATCTAATACAAAACCACGTTTTTATTTATTTAGTTATGAAATATATATATAACTAAAAATATTTAATAAACGATTCTAAAGAATTGATTTTTCAAGCATTGTTAATCTGTTGATAGAAAAAAATTGCAAGGAATTGCAATTGAAAATAAATAACGAAATAAGCTATCATAAATATTTATTTATTTTACCCAAAACTAAAGATTTATATTTAAATTGAATTTTTGACAATATTCTTGAGACCAAATTCTCACCGATTGCTTTGCTTATTTCTAAACCTATAGCTTTAAAAAAACACTTTCAAATTTAAATATGATAATTTTCATGCATGATTGGAAAAACTTTTGTATAAAACAACCTGATTCAAATCTTTACTTTCAAAGCATCTAAAGTATAGATGCAAAATCTATCAAAATTTAATACTTATGAGTTTAATAAATTCTTTTCAAGAGTTTTAATCAAGATATAATCAATTAAATTTATAAAATTAAAAAAAATAATAGTTTTCTATTTTCTGAGATAAGAATTATTCAAATTAAATTAGGATGTAGAAGATATGTAATTTATTTAGATTGTTAAATTAAAAAAATTCTTTCCTAAAAAGCATTTGGAAGCAAGAGATCAGACTTTTTGAAAGAAAGTAATCTAAAAGAATTGAAACAAAAAAAAACATTATTCAACTAAATATAAATCATTAAAATTTATTAAATAATAGTATCAAATATTCAAAGATACTATCTTACAATACCTTATATAGAATCACAAGCTTTGTTATATTTGACTAGTCGATCAAAAATCTCTAATTGATTAATTTTGCTAAGAAATTTACAATTATTTTTCATAAAATTCAATGTTATTCATCAATTAATGTTTATCATCTGAGTTTTCTGAAATTTTCCATTATCTTCTCAACCTAGCGACTTCCCAGTCAACTTCATTATAATGCAACTTCGATGGTATATCAATGAGAAGCGTAAAATTCATTATTCTGCATTGATGAAAATATTAAACTTAAATTAGATTTCCAATAATTTAACATAATTTCAAATTACTTTGTTAAGGTTTAATTAAATTCATTATTAAAAAATAAATAAATAGACTGTTTTTATAAATTTTTTATTAAAAATACACAAAAAATCTAAAATTAAAATTTTTAATTTGTTTTAAGTTAAACCTTTTATATAAATTAAAAATTATATTTTTAATTATACCTATTTATTTTCTAAGTATTATTTTTACTAAACACTATGTATTCGTTTAAGAAATATTGTCATTTTCTTTTAGCTAAATGTATATTAAACGTCAAGTATGAATAAAAGATAAATAAGTTATTTATCTTTTATTCATACTTGACGTAGCATAAGCTTTTCGAGAAGAATAAGCTTTGTTTTTAATAAATTTTTTTAACAGATATTAATCATTTTTATTTAAATTGAATATTAAAAAATATATTCAAAAGTAAATAAGCACCTAAATTTCTAATAGATTTTTTACATTATGATTCTAGTGCAAGTAATACTTATAATCTTTTGGTCATTTAAATATTTTTTAACGATCTTAATCTGATCACGAGATCATTATCTCCAGTTTTCTCTTCTTTTGAAACAATTTTTTCAGATTCTATATCTGATTAATAATCATCTCCTATAGTAAAATTATTGATCATTTTTTGGTTACATTTTACCTAAATAACTGTTAAGTTTTTTTGGTAAAAAAGGATTACTTGTTTATACAAAAATGATGTCTGGGAAAATAATTTAAGAAAACATTAAAATTAAATAAAAAGATTTTATTAGAGATTTGGATTCTAAATTTATAGAATTTCATATTAAATTATTTTTCTACTTTGTCCATGGGACTAAAGACTTAAATAAAAAAATTAAAATTTGAGTAAAAAAAAAGAGGAAATAAAGGAATTAATATTCCAATTTTATTCAATTGTCATTTTTATTCTATTAATTTTTTTTACTTTATTTTATTTTTCATTTTTCTTACTTTAATTACATCGCCAATATTGCCGTTTATTTTTGAAATAAATAATAATAATAATTAAATCGAAGATATAAGTAAAACTTAATTAGCTAAGCGCGCTATTAAACAAAAATAATTGACTTATATTTTTAATCAACAAACTGGTTATTTTTTTCCTATATCTAGCTATATAGATTTTTTGGATAAAAAATACATTCTTCATAAAATTTAGGCATGATTTTTAAGTTTGACTAAAAATTAAATTATATATTAAAATTTGGGTAATATTTAAATTATTTATTTGAATTTTTTTAATGTTCAAATTTATATCAATTTTTTTTCATTATTGATCTCATAACTGATTTTTTTGCTAACCTATTTAGACAAGAACTCAAAAGATTTAAGCCATAAAACAATTTCTATAAATGTTTATTAATTAATATCAAAAATAATTTAAAAAATTCATATTCATATAATTTTCTATTAACAATGAATATTTTAAATTTGAAAAAATAATTAAAATAACTAATTAAAATTTACTTAATACTACTATACTACTAAAATTTAAATATCAAATTGAATTGTAGAATGAATCAAATTTCTTATTTAAATTCAAATTTAATCAATTTTTTGTATTTAATTAAAATTGAATTCATATATTTTAATATAATTCAAAAACTAATTCTATTTCATCACTAACAATATTCAGTATCGCACAAAGAAAGTTAATAAAAATATCAAAAGAAAAACTTAAAATAAAGAATTTTGACAATAAATTCCATTATCAATTATCAAAAATACAAACCGGTGCTTTTAAATTAACTAGCCTAATATTATCAAAATCTTAAATTTTTATTTCATCTAAATATTTTAACTGGAAAATGTATACCTAACAAAAAACTTTAATCAATTTCAAAAAAGTTTTTATTAAAATGATGATCCTGTTAGATATGTATGCCAAAAAATCTTTGCTGAATTTAATTTTTTCAATATTTCTAAAATTTAAATAAAAAATTTTATTGAATTTTATTTTAAAGGAAATTAAAAATTTTTGTTAAAATGATAAACTCGAAAATAGGTTTAAAAAAAATTCAAATAGAAAGGTATACAACCAAATTTTTACTCATTCTTCAAAACGGAATGTAAAAAGCTAAAGTTTAGCATTATAATAAAAATCCAAAAAATTTTAGTTTAAATTAACCATTTTTTTAAAGTAACTTTTGATTTAAAAAAATAAACCTATGGACTATTTATAAAAAAATAATTAAAAAAAAATTCCTTCACTCCGTTCAATAAAATATTTCAAGCGTAATTCTTATTCTTCAATGGCGGACACGTTTCATTCATCAAAATTACCGGATCATTTTCCAAAATTTTGACAACTAAATTATCAATATAAATTTCAAGATCCTTGATTCGAGATTCTTTAAGATCTAAGTGTCGTTTTTGGTACGCAATCAATTGCAACAATTCCTAGACAATAGAATTAAAATATTTTAATTTAAAAAAAGCATATTTTTACATCTCGATCAAAGTATTCTAATTGCTTTTTGAGGCCATCAGGCACAGAAATTTCGTCCAACTTAACTCCGTCCAGACCCTCCAAATACTTCTTAGCTTTATCGCTGGGCTCTTTTTGGTTTATTAAATCGGGCAGACCGCGTCCATTCACAGTCAAAGACAGCTCTTCTTCAGGCTTCATGTTTTGTTCATCCTTCAAAAAAAATTCAAATTTTAAACTTTATCTTCGCTTTATTTTCCAAGACAATAAGTGTGGTGAAGAAGGTAAATTTACGCGTGATTAACACCAAAAGCAAATAACTTCACAAAATAGTTATATCAAAATTTACTTGAAATATGTAATTTTGATCAAAGTCAGGGGTTTTAATCTCTTCATCGTTTGTATTAGAGGCTCTTTTATCATTAAAATCAAACTTCATGCTAGAACGATTTGACTTGGTCACATTAGAATAGGACACAAATGAATTGTTAGTGCTACTTTCGCGCTCTAAATTCAGATTTAGATCAGACGTCAAATCTTGGCCCGGAACAACTCTTCTTCTTTCACTCTGTCTGGTAATCTAACCAAAAATAAATTAAAAAAAAGATCCTAATTTTTATTTAAATCCAAGTTATCTAAACTAAAACTAATCAAGAACCCGATTTTCTAATACCACACTTTTATTGTAAATCCGATTTAAAGAATAAAGATAATTTACCCTATTTCTAGTTAAATTGCCGGTCTCGGTTTCTTCCGAGACAAGCTCACTCTTGACTAAATTAGACTCTTCTTCTTCTAGTTGAGAATGAACCTGGTCTGGTTCATCCGAATCTTTATTTTCTTCTTCGACCATTTCGTCCAGTTGACGACCTGCTTCAGCTAAATCATTTGCCATGTCCGGCATGTCACTGCTAAATTCGGTGCGGAACTCGGACTCGGCAAAAGTTTGAAACGCCGAGTCCATGTCCTCGTCCATGTCTTTCTCATTATCGGTTTCTTCTTTTTTTTCCGCTTCTTCTTTTGCTTTGGGCTGTATTGAATACGAATCGGATGATTCGGACAAGTCGCTCTTGATTTCTACCACCGAATCTGTGTCGTTCGATCCATTTGTTTGGGTTGGTTCAGGCTGCTCGGGTATTGGTTCGATCTGGGGCTCAAAGTTGTTCTCGAAATTGGTCTTGTTGTCCACAATGGCATCGGAAAATGTGTCCGCTGGGTTTTGGTCACTCATTTTTGGATCGGAGAATGGGTCGAATAGGTGCACACTTGTCGGACTGTCAAAAAAAGGGTCGACTTGGTTTGATTTGGTGAAGGATAAGGACAACGATGAGGACGATGAGGAAAAGGGGTCTATGTCTATGGAGAAGGTTGACGTCGGAGGAATATTGCTCTCCAATTCTTGATTTGTTTTTATATTTTTGTTTGTTTGTTCAGCAGGTTCGGGCTCTTGTTTTTGAACAAGATTGTCTAATATTTTTAAATTCTTTTATGTTCAAATTATAGAGAAAAATTTTATTAGAGCAATCGAATTTACAATTAAAGCTAATTTACAAATAAAAGCAATGCCCGGATGAAAGTTTTGAATTTGGCCCGTGAAAACACCGGGCGAATTTTAGGCAATTTAGTTTTATTTTCAGTTAATTGAAATAAATATCTTTGGCAAAGGAGATAATTTAAAACAAGAGTCATGTGAGAGCATTAGAATGAAATTTTTTTATCATTTATCATTGATTCAGGGACGTAATCACACTAGTTTTCTTTGAAACCTAAGATGCTAAATCAGGTTCTTGATTTTTTATAAATTTTTAAGAGTTATTAAAAAAGTTATCTATTAAAAAATGTTAGATTGTTTGTTTCTACTTTGTTTAAGAGTTTTGATACTTGTGAATTTTAATTGTTTCATGTGATTTTAGCTTTTTTCATTTAGGTTCGATGGTAAAATGATTCATTGGAAGTTTACAATTTATTTATTATTTTTAAAGCTTAAAGTCAATTTTAAAATTTAATTAATTAGTAAAATTAAATTTCAATAATTGTTAATCAAATCAATTTTGGCGCTTAAAAAACAGATCTATTAATTAAAGTTTTGCTATTATCTTTTATAAAACTTTAGAAAAGAATCACGAATCAGAATTAACTAATTATAGATATTTAAAATTTTTTAAATATTTTAACATTGCATTCTAACAAAGGAAAGTGTTAAGCATAAATTAAATAGACAATGGAAAATTAGTTCTTGAAAAATTGAGTACTTTTTCCTGCTCAAGAAGCCAATTTTTTCCAATAAATTGATATAATTAGATAAAAATATGTTAACATATTTTTTAACTTTAAATATTTTATAATTTTCTAAGAATGTGGTGTTTAAATTTGGTGGTTCTAGAGCTGAATCAAGGAGAAGATTTTAATTTTAGAAAACAATCTAGAAAATTTTAGCTATTTTTTATTCACAAAAATCTTTTAAAAAAATTGATAAATAAAATTTTCAAAAGTTATTTTTGTCCCCTATTAATATTTGATTTTTTATTTTTTTTTTAATTAATGGATTCGATAATTAAATTAGGAATATTTCAGTTCAAATAGGTTTAAATAAAATTTCATGTTTTAACCGAAATCCGTTAATTTCTGACTTTCAAAAATCAAATATTAACTTAATATTAAAGAGATTTCATAGAGTGTTTCATTAATTTTATTTAGCTTATTAAACTAAATTATTTTAATTTAATCTTTTATTATTTATTAAATGGGTTCAGTCTGTTTTTAAGTAATCGTTAAGGTTCGTTTGATTGAATAAGAAAAAAAAATATCGATTAAAATCTAAAAATTTTATCCAAAATTAAATCAAATTCACCTACCTGAATGTGAATCTATTGAAATTAATAAAAACTTATTACTTAAAGTTTGCTAATTTAAAAAAAATTTATTCAATAGCAATAAAAGACTTCATTCAAAATAATTTGGCAAATAAATAGAAAGATAAAATAAAAATTGTCTACTTCTATCAAGGTAGTTAAATTTCAAAAAAAATTAGACAAACCAGTTGTTAATTTAGATTGAAAATTAATGATTAAAATTTCAAAATCAACATTTTATAAATTAGATCCTAGCCAAAGAAGTTCGTATAATCTTTCAAATTAGGCTAAATAAACTATTTCGGCATCGAAATTTAAAAGGATCTTAATTAAAAGTAGCGGAATCACTCTAATTAGATTATACCAAAACTAGAGTTTGTCAAAAGTCAAAGTAAAGTTTTGACTCTGACTTTAAATTTTATTTTTCTAAAGTCAAGTAAAAATTATGACTTAAGAATTTTTTTTTAGTTTGTTTGTTTTTTTCGTAATAGAAATTGATCCATTTTGATTAAAGTATATTCGTTACGAAAAAATAAGTTTTTTTAATTATTTTTATTCAATATTCTTGTCTTTAAAGAAACCTGAATGTTAAATTTTAACTCAAAGTCAAACTTTGACTTTGGATCAACTCTGTACAAAAAATTGATAACTAAAAATATATTCTATCAAAATTATCTATATTTAAAATATTTATTTATAATTATTACTTCCAGTCAAAGTATTAAACCATTTTCAATAAGACACAAATTCTTCAAAAAAAATCAATATTTTTTACCCTAAGACAGCTCTTTTTTCTATTTTTAAAATTTTTATTGCGTAATTAAATTTTAAAGTTTAATTATGTAATTAATTTACAAAATTCATAAGAAAAAAAAAACTTGCTTAGTATATAAAATATATTTTTATTACGTATTTTTTTAAGTAAATTCCTAGAAAAATATTTAACTTAATTGATAATAGCTCTTTTAAAATAAAACCAAAAAATTATATGGTTCCATTTTATTTTTATTTAAGAATCAACAGTAATTTTTTCAATTTTTTTTTGAAATAGAATTACCCAGCTTGAATTCTAAATTCTTTTTATTTCAATTAATTATGCACTATTTGATTTAAAAGGGAATATTATTTTTGGAATTTGATAATTAAATTTTAATAATTTTTGGAATCATTTTACCAAACACAAATATTGTTAGTAGAAAAGAACAGGTTAGTTAATAAAGAGCAATAGTTACCTCCTTTGCAAATGTCGCTAGACCTTTTTTTAAATTTTTGTCTAATAAAATTTTAGAGTATTTCAAAATATCCTTTAAAAGGATTTTGAAAAGATTAAGTGCAAAAAAGGAATTTTCATTATTCATGAAGTATTCTGGAATACCTAATTTAAAAATCTAGTTATTTAAAACTCAACACCAAAAATTATTATTTATGGCATTAAAGCTATAAACCAAAAGGGATATTTGGAAATTCATTCAAAACTTCTAATTTAATAAGAAACAATTAATCAACAGAAATTTTTTATTTTATTTCAGTTGAGCTTTAATTGACATTCTTTGTATTGAACCTTCTGATTAAATTACACAAATTCAAAGAAATAAAAAAATAATTTAATAAATCTCTAAAAACTTATTTCTTTTTATCTCCTAAATGCTTTTATTTTTACTGATTTAAAGGGCTAGTATTTGAAAAAATGTTATTTTTTATTAAAAAAAGTGATCGACTGACAAAAATTTAAAAAATTTAAATTTTTTTTGTTAAAGATCTAACAATTTTAGCATACAAGGTAACATAATCTTGTTAGTAAAGTAAACAAAACCGAAAACAAAACTAAATTCAAAAGTAACTTGGTTAAAATCTAATTAGCTTTACATAGACAACAAATACTAACCTGATTTCTTTCGAAAGTCTCTACTTCTTTGACAATTTCTTCTTCATCAGAGCTGGCCCAGTCGATGTGATCATCGTCATCATCCTCAGTGTTCTTTTTTGATTTTTTTGTGTCATTCGAAGTATCTAGTTCAGATCTTGTAATAGTCACACCCGAATTAAATGTGGCCGATTCTGTCGAATTCGGCGAAAAGTGAGTTTGGGGAACAACAAAACTTTTTGGCTCTGTCTTGGATTCCTGTTCAATAATCAAAGGCTCAATTTTAACTGAATCCATTTCTCCTTTTTCTTGTCCTAGCGAAAAAGATGATGTGAAAATATTGGCAAAACTTGGCTGTTCTGGTTTAGAATCCGAGTTTGAGGCAGACAAAAAGGGTGCTGAATTTTCCTCGTGTATTATCGAGTCTAGAACATGGTGACGCTGTTGGTCATTTGAAAAAGGCATCAAAGGTGCAATGCTAATTTTGGACTCTGTGTTGTCGGCTTCTTGTGGTGCTTTGTTAGATTTTTTGGATGGACGCCTCAATGAGCTGCGTCTAAACGAACTGTTTCGGTTAAACGACATGCTTGACTCATCCAGCTCTTCATTCATCTCTTCGTCATTATTTGTAGAGTTGTCTATTGAATCAGCGTCGTTTCTACTCGATGTGCCTGACATGAATGATGAACGCGACTGGTTATATCGATGTATCTTTTAATTTTAAATTTTTTAATAAATTATTTTTGAAATTATTTTAAAAATTTTTAATAAATTATTTTGAAAATTATTTTAAAGATTTTTAATAAATTATTTTAAAATTTTTTATCTCACTTGTTTATCATTGGCAAGTCGATTTCCATTCAAAGACGAATAAGACGAGCTCAATGAGTTCATGTCTTCCCCATCCAAAAAATCCAATCTTGAACCATTCATGCGCTTCGCCTGCTCCCCAAGCTAAATGAAAATTAAAAATTAAAAAAACAAATTATTCTCTTGGTTTCCAAATACCTGGTTGTCTTCGTTTATTTTTGATTTTGACTTTGACTTGCCCAATAGCTTGAAATTCTCTCTGAATGAGTGTTTGAAAGTGTGAGATTTGTCCTTGAGGTTTTTTAGTGAGAGAGTCTTTTCCTTGTTGGTCTTGCTCAGCGAGGACAGGTCCATGACCGAGCCGGTTTTCGGCTTGGCAATGAACTCGACTCGGATTTCGACTTCGCCGCGCTCCTTGGTCGCTTTCTTACTATTCTCCTCTTTTGACTGCAACTTGTACCACCTAGAGTAAATTTTAAAAATTTTTACAAACATTTTTACATTTTTTAAAATAAAAAAATAAATTACTTAACAAATGATTTATTATTTTCATTAAATAAGTCCGCAACACTAATCACAACCCGACCCACAAACTCGTCGATGATCGACGATTTGTGGTAAACTGTTATTTTAAGATCGGCCCTCTCAGTCAACATACTAGAAAAAAGAATAATTACACAAAAATCAAATTTATTTTTTAATAAAAAAAACAAAAAAAATTGACCATATTTGACCAAAAACTAAAGCTTACAATTCGGCTTGTTCGTCCCAAACAGGACTAAGGGTTTTTTGGCGAACTGAAGTTAAAAATTTTTCCTTGCCCATACCGATCATGCAGTAAGCATCATTTCCGCCTTTGCCCTTCTCGAGTAGGTTTCGCGCCTTGCAGACTAAAAAAAAACACTGTTGACCATACCAAAAAGTTGAAGTGACCAAAATTACCTGTTACTAAAATGTGAGTTGGCGTCCACATATTATACACAATTATCTACAACTGAAATAAAGAAAATTTTTACTTTCAAGAAAATAAAGGTAAATTTAATTTATCGATTGAACAGTACCAATTGCATAAAAACATGGGTTTATTTTTAGTCCCTATTTTTATTTTGAAGATTTGGCAAGGATTTATTATTATAATTTTGTTTGACTTAAAGGAATAAAATTTAAAAAAAAACGATCGCAACAAAAATTTAATATTAAAAATTTATAATTTATTTCTAGCTTTGTTTGTCAGCTTGTATTATAAATATACCTATTTATTTGTACGAAATTCGACGCATAATTCTGCGTATATTTCGTTTTTTGTCTTTCTTCACCTTTACAAAATTCAATGACCCTTGATAAAAATTAAAATAAGTGATTGCAAAAACAAAATCAAAAGAAAATTAATTAAAAGGAAGCCAACATTTAATTGTAAGAAATTCAAAACTTAATTTAGTTTTAAACATGGACTAATTACAAAATTTTTACTTTTCTACAAGGTATTTTAACTAAAATATCAATTATGCTTTTCATTAATAAAAAAAAAACAACAATTAAAAATAAAACTTTCATATGAAATCAATTTACGACTTTAACCCTCTTGGACTAAATGCTTGCTTTGTTTTTTTTTAATTTAATGGGCGATTCTTTTAATAGTTATTACTTTTAATTAAATCGAGTTTTGAAATTTTGTTACACTAAAATAATTTAGAAAAAAATTTTTTTGAGACTTTACCGTAATCAAAAAAATGTATTACTAATTTAGGTAATAAAATTCTGATATAATTATACCAAGCTCAACAATGAAATCATGATTACATTAAATTCTTATTTGGATAATTTAATTCGTTAACATTTTACCTGAAATTTTACAGTCAAAAATTTACATTTTTTTAATTCTAAGCAAACTCTCAAAATTATCGGATCATTTATATTTTAAATTTTGACATGAAAAAATTTCAAATTCTAAAAGCCCAAGATTTTTCTAATCTAAATTATTTTATCTAAAAAAGCTTTATTCATTTAAATTCCTCAGTAACACAATAACTATTTAAGGCCGAGGTATGTGACGATTTACCAACACTCATTCATGGTCACTTTCATGGTCTAGACAAAAATAATCAACTAATATTTCCTCTCTAAATAATAGAGCTAAGCTTGGGATTATTTTGATCATGCTAAAAAAAGAATATCTTAGGCTAAATCTTTGAAAATTTAGCGTCTGAACATGACTTGGTAAAAGATATAGTTATTTGTTGTGCAAAAAACACTTAAAGTACCACAAAAAATTTAAAATTGATTGAGAAAATGCTTTTTTTAAATTGTTCTTAACCTAGCTCACCTGAAGTTTTAAGAAAATAATCGCCTACGTTTCATAAAAAGAAGCTCAGCATGAATCAAAAAAAAACATTCTAAATAATTTGAACAAGTTTTTTTTTTATTAATTTTGTGAATACCTTGTAAGCAACTGAAGAAAAAAATTAAATCCTTAAAAAATTAAGCTTAATCTTTTGAGCGAAAACTGAGGCTTTTTCCGGCTCTGAGCAAATCTTTGTTTACCACAAAAAACTTGTCCTTAATTGCAAACTTACGGGCTTATCATTTTTAATTATCATTGTCTTACGACAAAAACAATTGTAAATCCTTTGGTAAACTTTATTAGTAGTAATAAAGTTTATATTTTAAGCAATGCGAGAAATTGGAATAAATAATTCAAAGCTTAAGCATTGTTGTATTCAATGGCAACACCTTGATTATGCAATTGTGTTCATCTATCAATAAGGTTAAAATATATATTTTTGAATGTTTAAAAATTCACTTTAATCCCAAATTATTTAATCTTTTGGTAGAAAATTCTACAAGTAAATTCAGTTTTATTAAATATTTTTATTTGATTTTAATCATATTTTAATCATAATCCAAGCGATTTTTACCAAATATTTTATCCTTCAGATTATCAATTTTACCTTAGGCTATCAACTGTTCTAATTTTGGTGAAAAACTGCTTTTGAAGAATTTTCAAATGAATTTCTTGAGTCTTTTTATAAAATTAAAACAAAATTTTCACAACAAACCTTCTTTAACCGGACAAAAAGCAAGTTTTTACCTAAAAGTACTTAAAGCTCTTTTAAGAAACCATTTTTTTGATTTCAAAAAAAAAAAGAAGAAAAAAAGACACAGACTAATTTTTGAACAAATACCCTTAGAATATTTTTTGACCTAAAATGCTCTTGTTTTGTACTTTTAAAAATATTTCGCAAAGAACGAAACTAAAAATTCAAAACTACAATGACAGCTAGAAATTTCCTGATTGTTGTTTAACTTTTGATTTAGCTTAAGAATCTTAGTTTTATAGGTATGTTCTTGTTCTGTCTCTTTTTTACTTAATTTTTTTTTCATTTAGTCTTTACTTCTATTATAATTGAAAAAGTGGTTAATGAAAAAGTCTTCAAATATAAAAAGGATAAAGTTTAGTTTTACAAATAGATTTCAAAATTTAAAAAATAATCAATTTATATATCAATTTTGATAAAATATAAAACTGCTGCGAAAAAATATTTGTAAAGATTAGCTTTCAGATTTGTTAAGAGGAGCTGATTTTTATTTAAATATTCATCTTTTATGGTTATGTAAAACTGTGTATGACTTGCTTTTCTTTATCGAGTTATTTACTTTGGTGGTTTTGATTACTCCAAGTAATAATAAAATCTTGGTTTGAATTGATTTGGAAAAATAAAATATTTTTATAAAAATTTGATTGAATTCGAATTATTTATAAAATGATTTGTTATTAACTGCGTAATTTTGTAAAAAATAAAAAAATTGATTTAATGGTGGCTATTGTTATTATTTATTTGTTTAAATACTTTAGAATTATTTCGCTTAAAATTAAAAATTTTTCTGACCATTAGACGGTAGTTAAGTTTTCGAATTAAATTCGGCTTCTTCGGATTGCAATGATTGTAAAAATTAAAATTAGATTCATTGAAATCTTGGTTATGATCTTTAAATTTGTGTCAACACTGTTAAAATAATTTAATAAAATTTTTTTCGTTAATTTGATAATTTATTGATTTTATTGAATTATTGATACAAAATTTTCAACTGATTAGTGAGAAAAGTAAAAATTAAGGTTTAATTTTTTTTAAGTGTGTGGCACATTTTTTGATTTTATTTTAATAATTGAATAATGTAACAATTAGGTTTCAAATTTATTTTGACAATACTTTTAAATATAATGAAAAGTTTTGATCGCCAAGTAGACAGGTCTTAAGTCCGTTCACTTAAGTTCGGCGTTAACTAATCGTGTGTTCCAATCTTAACATAAAAATTCGAGACAAAAATTTTCAAAGCTTAATTCGGTTCTTCGCCAATTTGAATGATTCTAATTTTAGACTGGAGAATATAATAAATTGAAAATTTAAATACCAAATAGTGAAGAAAAATTTCAAAATTCAAAAATTAAAATTTTTTTCATTTTCAGATATTTCTATTATTTTACCTGACTTATCAAAAAAAGAAAACACATTTCTCGACAATTGCAAAAATTATTTGATTTGAAAGATTATTATGATCAATATAATACGATAAATAGTAGTAGAAGTAGTAGTAATAGTTGGATGACTGCGAGTTGCCGGATGACCCAGCAAGAGAACCTGATAAAAATCTTTTTGAAAGAATTGACAATCGGTGCGTCAATGACTGAATCGGGTAGCTTGTTCCACATTCGTGCTATCCTGGTGCGGAAAGCGTTACGTCTGATTAGGCAGTCCTTCATTAGCTCTGGTCTGATGCGCTCTCGGTGCCCGCTTCTGGGGGGTCCAACTTGTAGAGAGGAGTGCCATTCGACAGTGTCCAGTCCTTTCTGAATTTTGAACATTTCTATCAAATCATCCCTCTCCTCCAGCGTCGTCAACTCCAGTTTTAGGCACCTGTCTTCGTATTTTATGTCGCGGAGTTGAGTTGGGACTTTGGTGGTACGGCGCTGAACTTTTTCCAATGTGTTGATCTCGCCGAGAAGGTTTGGTCTCCATGCTTGGATTGCTTACTTGAGATGCGGTCTGACGTACGTGGTGTACATTTGTTTCCATATATGCGCATCCCTCGAGACCAGCGTCTTGCGAAGCACCCCGAGCATGGAGTTGGCATTTGCTGCAGATTTATCCACCTGAATCTTTGTGCCCAAAGTGTCACTCACATGGACTTCCAGGTCTTTCTCCGTTTTAGTAACCTCAAGCTTGTGTGGTATACCGGTCGACCTATCTAGGATGTGGTATTTATTCCCTGGGTTATGCCTACCGATTTGCATGACCTTACATTTGGCGAGATTCAGCTTCATCAGCCATTTGTCGCATCATGCTGCTGAGGCTTCCAGGTCGGATTGCAGCTGCTCACTACAGCTGCTCGTGAGTAAGCGCGCGATGATCTTGCAGTCAACCGCATACAGCTTACATGGAAAGCTTATATGTTCTGGGAGGTCGTTTATGAAGACCACGAAGAGCGTTTGACCTATGACTGAGCCCTGAGGGATCGAGCTCGTGACTGGTGCCCAGTCCGAATACTACTCGTCGAGGACAACTCGTTGCCTCCTGCCCGAGAGGAACGCCCTGATCCATATGTGCCTTCTACCCCGTGAGTCGAAAGCTTGAACAACAGTCGCTCATGTGGAACCTTGTCAAAAGCCTTGGCAAAATCGGTGTAGATGACATCTATTGGGCACTTGTCCGCGAATGCCCTTGTCGTCAAATCGGCTGATTCTAAGAGGTTCCATAAGGATACGGTGGTAGAGGTATTAATCCATTCTTACTCTTCATAGTTGGTCCACAGTCTCTTCTCTACTCATTCCTTGATATTGGTCAATAATGCAATGGTTAAGTATTCCCTAGTTTAAGTGCTGAGAGCTTTTTTAAATTAATTGCGAAATAAAATACCGAAAATTTGACGGATGTAAATTTGGAATATTATTTTTTATTTTTTAGTTGATTTAAGTGATAATGAAGTAACATAACGTTTTTTTTGACAAACTCGATAATAAATATTGTAAAGTTTAAACAATTAAAATTAATGGCATTTATTTCAGGAATATTTAGATGATTTCTGAAGAAAAGTAAATGAGAATTTTTTTTGAAATATTGAAATTAATTTTTGTGATTAAAGAATTATTTTTTAGACGTAATTATTTTTAAAGTAATTTTTTTAAGATTATTCAAAGATTCAAATATAATTATCAACTGATTATGATTTACTGTAAACAATTTCGAATTCTGATACATAGATATATTTATAAAAATAGTATTTGGAAACAAATAAATTCAATAGATTTTGAATTTAGATAATAAATGAAAAACATATAAAAAATCAAAATAATCTTTTCAATATCCTAAATTAGTCGCTTTTTTAGAACAATTAAGCTATTTTATAATAGGAATTCTATCTTATGATTTTAAAGATTTAAAAAAAATGATAGCCATTTAAATTTAAAAATGATAATCACTTGATATTTATCTAGTATTGTTCAGGAAACCATTTTAAAGTATTAAATTCAATATTTTTTAATTAAAGATTAAATTAAAATGCCTATGTATCACACAGGCTAAAATTCTATATAATTTAAAATCGAACACATTTTTCAGAAAGCCTCGTTCACTTAAATAATGCAAGCTATTTTTAAATCATACAATAAAACATATTCACGAAAATCATAAATGGATATTATTAAGGTATTGTTTTTCAAATTATTTAAATAGGAAAAATGTTATAAAAACAATGGGAACACTGCTTTTTAGAAGATCAAAAGCTGTATCAAATCTTTTTTGTTACAAGAGTATTAAAATGGTTATGAAAATTTAATCAGTTGAACAAAAAATGTGACAACTAAGTGTATTTTTGTTATAAAGATTACATTTTCATATTTTAGGTAGTCTGCTATTGAAGTAGATATTTTGTTAGCGGCTTAATGAGTGATTTAACTTTAAAGATTGAAAAAGATAATAAAACTCTAGTAGTCCATCTTCAACGTTTAACAGATTTCAAATGATTTGATTGTAAGTAGAGTTAACCAAGTTATTAATTCAGGTTTAGTTTAAGTAGAAACTTATATCAAGTATATTGTATTTATTGGTTACTAAGTAGCACCTATAGAGCATGAGTATGTGCCTCCGACAGGGGATCACGAACAGCTGCTTTTCCGAAAAGGGATAGCCAGATGCCCAACAAGATACCGGAGATGGAGCTTAATACTCCAGCTTTTAAGGTTGGCCAGCACTTGTATTAGAGACAATCAAAAAAAACATATCAATATGGAGTTGTGGATAAACCAAATCTTTTACGATCAGGACATGGCTTATCAACTTTAGGGAGAATGTTATAGGCTTAATTAATTAATGATTAAGTTCTTAGCTAACACTTTACTTCTGGTATCATAGAATTAATTTTTATTTTTATTTTAATTCAAACTGAACTTGGATTGATAGCTTGGTAACTGAAGTTTGATATATAAATGCATGATGATTTGCGTATAAAAGTTTGTGTTAAAATAAAAAAGAGTTTTTAATAAAAATAGATATAAAATTGTTAAACATTATATTTTTTATATAATTAACAATGTAACCCTAAAGACAAGTTAGCCTACAACATTTTTAACACTTAAAAATTGAGTGAAATATTGTTTGTATCAACTGATACAGTTTTCTAAACCAGGTTATGACTCCTGTAATGAAAAAGAATATTTACAACTTTTGAAATCTAAAACCTTAACAAATTAATAAATTAGTTTGGATAAATAAATAAAAATTTTTGATTTTTTGAAACTTTTATCGGATAAATCATTTTTTTAAATAAATTACTGATATTTAAGTTCAAGGTGACATTTTTATCAAAAAAAAACTTTCTAAAAATAGCAATTTTTAATTATCTTCATTATAAATAAAGATGTACATTATTTTACTAGTTAAAATTAATATTTATTGATTAAATTCTAAGAATCTTAAATTTAAAAATCTATAAAGTCAAAACAGCCAACATGGCCAAAATTTCCAAATTTAATTAAGTTTAAAATAAGGAAAGCAAAACTTTAGATGCCAGAAATGAGAAATTAGTTATTTATATTTTAAAATTGACGGCGGTTGATCTAATTATTAAGAAAAATAAATAAATTAACAAGAAATCGTAATATTTTTTTTTAAAATTATTTGATTCAAATATTTTTTTCTATGAGATACTAGTGTTTTGTTTGAGGTGATGTTTTTTTATTAGAAATATAAAAAATCACATTAAGGTTAAAAGTTACAAATCTATTAAAGGCAATTAAAAAAATGCTGTGTTTGTTTTTTATAACATTATTCTTCTATTTTTTTATTAATAAGTTAAATAATTAACTAATCAAATTTTAGTCAAACAATAAATCATGAATTTATTTTAAGTCTTGTAAAATTTGGTTCAAAACGATAAAAATTAAACAAAATTATTCTAGAATTAAAAAATTCTTATTATAGAATAATTTTATTTTCTAAAAAAAGAATTGAAAAATTATTCTAAAATAGGCTTCCTTCATACTTCTTGTGGCTATAAATATTTTTGATTTTTTCAATCAATCTTAATTATTATGGATTAATAAATGGTCTCTTAGAAAGAACAAAATATTTTTTCTTTTCTTTTTTTTCTAATATACAAAACTCTAAACTCTAAACCCTTTGAAAACCTTTGAAAGGGTAGATTTTTACAAATTTATTTTTTTTCAAATTAATATAAGAGTTTATATTTTTAAATTTACAAACCAAATTTAGTAAAAAACGGTAAATATAAAAAAAAATGAAAAAAAAGCTTGTATAAAAAATAATATTTATAGATTTTAATTTTAAAATAATAAAAGCTAAATGTTCTAAGTTTGATGTAATAAGATTGCAGAAGTAACTCTCATTTAATTATTTTAAATTTGAAGCATTTTTGGAACATCGCAATTTTTTCATTCTTTTTCATTCTTTATTTTTTGAAAATTTTTATTGAAAGAGGAAAAAAAGACCACTTAAATCATCACTTAATCATTAACGAAATTTACATTAATTTCGGTCAAAAAAGTCAATAAAATTTATTTTTTTTACTTTTTTATAAAATTTGGAAAAAAATTTTCTTGAAAATCTGTCACTTTCGAAAAATTTTACAATAATTATCGGAAATTTACAATAATACCGTTTTTTAGATTACGATATTTCAAATATTTAATTAAAGAATTAATTAAATGTTTTTAAAAAGATAAATTGAATTTTTATTAAATCACATTTAAAATAAAAAATTTTTTGAAAGGTTTTATTTACTTAAAAGTGCAAATTAAATTAAATTAAATTTTAAATTAAAAATTTTAGTTTGTTAAATAATAAATTCATTTTTTTTATTATCGACTCTTAAAAACAGTACTTTTTATTTTATGAAACATCAAATCAGTATGAATTTTCGCTTTAGAAAATAAGAGAATGGAATCCTTCTAAGTTGAAGCTTTTCTGTAATTTTAAATTAATTTTAGCTTGAATTATAAGAAATCTTAAAAAATTTAATGTACAGTTTGTATTTTAATTAATATTTTTCTAATTTTCACTTTTAAAACAAAACAAATCTCAATGGGAATTAAATTTAAAGATGCGGTAGTAGAGAATTCTCGCATCAAATAACATCATAGAATAAATTGTATATGCGAAATGATTAAAATATAAAAAAACTTATTTATCTCAAATCGATATTTGAATCTAATTTAAAATCATTCTTCCATTTTGTAGGAACCTTCTAAATGCGCTTTTAATTTAAATTATTATGCAACTAAAGCCATTGAGTATCGTTTAAGAATTTTTTGTCAGCCTTAAGAAATGTTTACCTATTTTTAATTAGACGAAAATCATATCGACACAATTCTTAATTAAATAAGCCCTAAAAATCGTTATTTTTTTAGTTGATTTTTGTCCTAATTAAATCTAAATTTGGCTTTATGTCAGTTTTCATCTCCTAAAGTCCGAGTTTATCTCAATTCAAACATTATCTTTTTTTATTTGCGTAACATAATTATTATTTTGTTTTTTAGATAACAAAAAAATGAATTTTGCAGAATTTAATTATAACTTTTGATTGTGGAACAGTTGCTGCCAGCTATTTTGAGTTTTGTTAAAATTGCTAATTGTTATTTGTTTAGTATAATTTTTTTGCTTTAAAACTAAATGGATAAAAATACGAATGAAGATAAGATGATTAAAAAAGAGGATGAGAATTTGACTGATTTTGTTCGCTATGGGCGTTCTGGGCGTCGAAATGCGATCGCTGATGTTGAACTTGATCCAAATGTTAACTTGTCAACCAAAAGCATAACCGAGCTATTAAAAAAAATCGACTGCAAAAATTCCGATCAATATGGCCAAGAGAGCAAAAAAGATCAAACATATTAAATTTAATTTTAATCGTTACACTCAAGTTTTGTTAATATTATATTTATTTTTTGTATTAAATAAATTCTTAAAATTTAGTTAAAAATTTTGAACTTATTTAAGACTTTTGTTTTACTGTTTGGTGGCAAATAAATAAAACTAGTAGCAAAGTTTATAAAAGTTTATTGAAATCCAACGAGATTAGGTTCTAAACAATTTTGATGAATTAAAAACATTTTCAAATAATGCGATGCCTTCTAAATCATTAAATTTGTTAAAAATGAAACATTATTGAAAAATTTGAACTTGATGACCAATTTTATTAAATAACAATTAATACTAATTGTTATTTTTAATAGTATTTGCATTCAATTTATTTATCAGTTTTTTTCTATATTTTTTTATAATACATTTTGGAGAGCTATCTCCACAGGTATTTTTTATTTGGGATTTGTCATTGTTTATTTTTAACCCTTTTTTGTCCCAAAAACTAATATAATTGTTCATCTATATTTGAAGTTTGCTTGAAATATCTTTTTTATTTTAGCCTAAGGCCTAATCTGCCGTTCGCTTAGTAGGCGTTGTGTACAGGGTCAAAAATTACTTTGGATATTTAACTGAAATATAGACCTAGTTGACCGGTTTGAATTTAAAACCGGATTTAAATTAGGAATCGCCTTCTAAACCAATTATAAAGTGAATGATTCTTCTAAATTAAATATTAAGAACCATGATTTTTAATGTAACGAATTATAAAAGCTTTATTATATCGCTTTGAAATTATTGAATTTAAATTAAAAAAATATTGCTAATATAAAACCTTTTATTTTTAAAATAAAAGTGACCAAAAATAATTTTTTTTTCACTTCAAATTAATAAATTTTGTAAAAGTTTAACTTGAATTTTTAATTTACAAATTTATTTTGTAATTCGAAAGATATGGGGTAATTTGGATAGAAAACTCAAAAATGAATTTGTTCAAGGGTTTTTGGAATATCTTAATTAAAATTAAAATAAATCATAAATATTTAAAAGGGAATCGAGAGTATGAAAGAACCATTTAAATCGCCACTTTAAATTTTGATTTTAATATCTTAAAATTTTCTCTTTTTTTTAATTCGCTTACAAATTATTATTTTTCATTCATTATTAATTTCCTTATTAATTACTTATTAATTTACTTATTAATTACTTATTAATTTACTTATTAATTACTTATTAATTTACTTATTAATTGCTTATTAATTTACTTATTAATTACTTATTAATTTACTTATTAATTACTTATTAATTTACTTATTAGATATACTTTTTCGTAAATTGTTCTGTGAAATTCGGTACAAAAGAACAAAACCAAACGTAAAGTAAAATCCAATTTTTTCTAAACGTTTAAAATATTTGTTCAAATGCAAGTAAGAATGTAAAAAAAAATGAAGGAGTTAAAATAATAGGTTTTAGAAATATAGTTATTACTTTATCTCAAAAGCTGTAATCAATGAATTTTGTTTGCACCCAACTTAATTGATGTTTGTGCATAAAATAGATTACAATTTCTTTAATTTTCATATAATTTTATTTTAACAAAACAAAATATAAGAACATCAAAAAAAAATTTAAAAAATATTTTTTAATATCATATGAAACATTTTAAGGAGTTCTATTAATAGTAAATTATATTTTGATGTTAGCCAAGCATGCTTACGATAAGCATATTTCCAAAATTTTATTTTGATAAATATTTTCCTATAAAAATAACTGATATAATTTTATTAGTAAATTTAAAAATTTTCATTTTCCATATTAGACTCACAGTTTGTTCAAAAGCATTTATTTAAGCGATAAAAAGCTAATAATTTCAAATTATAATCATTTTTGAATTCAGAGTCATTCACTGTTTAAACTTTATAGTTTGAATTTCAAAAATTGAATTTATTTATTTCATTTTAGTTAATACGACATTCTTTATATTTACGTTTTTAATTCTAAAAGAAAATAAAAATAATTTAAAATTAAATAGATAAAAATAAAAGCCTAAAATTTTTCTTTAATTTTTATATATTATTAATTATAATCACCTTCTAACATTTAATAAGCTGTTGGTATAATTTTCTCTTGAAATTTTGTCTTTTTTGTTGACACAGTTAATCTTTTTGAAGTTCCTCAACTCTTCATTATATTTTGATAGTTATTGTGATTATTAGTAATTTCAACGTGGGCTCTTATTAAAAATAAAATAATTCGTTTTTGAAAAGGGTGATAATTAATGCATCTCATAAATTATTGAATCTGCCTCCTATTTATTTTTTTATCTGTACCGAGCTAATGCTCCTTCAGAATAAAAATATATATGAAAAAAATTAAAAAAAGGTTAAATAAGATAAAAAAAATAAAAAATAAATAAAAATATCAAAAAAAAGGATAAATAAGTCTAAGTAATAAAAAGAAAATTAAAAACGATATGTTGAAATATCTAGAGGTTAGACATATTTAAATATTTGATAGTTCAGGAAAAAAAGAAGAAGTTGTTAGGTAGCAATTACACAAAGGAGAAGGATATTTAATATATCTTGATTCGAAACCTTTTTTATGTTCTTCCACCAGTCTGACAACCAATGAAACAGAATGACTCAATCCTGCCCTGACATATCTCTCACTCAACTCAAAAAGTCGATTTGAGACTGTTTGTAGTTTAAGTTTGTTAAAGACCTCGTGATTCATTATGTTGGAGGGGGTATCATTCAAAATTGATCGTACTGCTGAATTTTGAATTACTTGTAATTTTTAATGTTGGTTTCTGAAAATGAGTTTAAACAAGGAAAACAATAATCTAATATTGACCATATCAAAAATTTGTATAGGTTTCCTAATGTTTTGGGTATCGGACCCCATTTGTTATTTGATAGATATCTTGAATTACAGTGTTTTTTTTTAGGTCGTCTACCATTGGGCTAAATGTAAGTTTTGAGTCCAGCGTAATTTCTAGAAACTTAACTTTTTCCTCACGATTTAAATTGTTACCGTAAATTTTAAGGTCTAAATTTATTTTGGATTTAGTTCTTTTTTAAAAGATCATGTAACATGACTTTTCAACAGAAACTTTCATTTTCTATTTAAAAAGCCATTGCTCAACTTCTTTAAGTTACTTATTAATCATATTTTCGAGATTTCCTTTCTTCTTAAAAATATAAAAAGTAGCCAAATCATCTGCAAAAAGAAGAGAGTTTTAGCAATTTGTTTTATCTCTTTTTGGTATGTAATTTATGAAAATGCTAAACAGAAGTGGACATTTTACTGATCCTTGTGAAGCCCCTGCTTTTTTTGGATATTGATCACATAGATGGCCATTTACATTTACAATAAAATATCTGGAATGAAGAAATGATCTTATCCAGAAAATAAGATAAGGAGGAAGTTTAATCTTAATTGCGAGGAACGAGCATCGCGACGAGCTAATACCTAGATGTGCATATAGAAAAATTCGTAGTTACCGTACGTTTTTCGAATCGAGAATCTAAAACCCAGCAATTTCATTGGAGGAGTTCTTCTCGAAATGTATTGGCTTTCGGTTTTGTTTCTAATTAAATAATTAATTAACAATACATAAATCACAAGGACAAATGCTTAAAAGTGCTATTATTGATCTTGGAAAATCTGAACGGTCATTAGGAATAACATTCGTAGCTTTGTCGCGTTTGAAAAATATCAATGATTTTTTAATTGTCCCTTTTCCGTTCGATCGGCTTACTAAAATCAAAAACAGTATTAACTTAGTACCACGTCAAATGGAAGAAAAAAGACTAATTGAGATAAAGGAAAACACCTTAAAAATGTATAGTCGACTTTTACCGAACTGATTATTATGATATTTTTTTATTAACTTGTCATAGATTTTTTTGTAAATAATAATTTTATATATTATCTTAAATTTAAATTTTAATAACGGCTCGTTACTTGCATATATAAAGCTCTGCTTCCCTATCTTAAATATACAAATGAGTCTCTCATGCCAAACTCTGTCAAAAGCTTTAGAAATGACAAAACTCTAAAACTCTCTCAGCTAATGAACATTTTTCAGTTAAGTTTCTTTTTTGATTGCAGCTTCTTTATGCATGGTTCTTGACGGACATTTTGCGATGTTGTGACCTTCGTCGATGCTGAAAAAGCATTTTTGTTATTGTCCAACAATTGATATTACATTTCAGTCGATATAATAATGTGTGAATTTTAAGTTATCCATTAATTCAATTATACTTTCACTTTTCCCGAATTAAGCTAAGCAAAATGATAATTAAGGATTATGTTTCTCTTCAAACCCTACCTTTTTTAATATTTTTATTTATTTTTTTCATCATGTTTAACCTCATTTTAATTTTTTTTTATATATAATTTTATTCTGAAAGAGCATTAGCTCGGTACAGATAAACAAACAGATAAATAAATAAATTCAAACTCTGCTAAAATCATAAAGTTTTGAGAATAAAAATGTCTGACAAGGAACGTGTCCACTTTTTTCAAGAATTACATTTGTAAACATATAATTAGCTTGACTCCAACTCAAAAACTAGTAAAAATTCCAATTGAAGCAAAGCAAACAGCTATCGGACAAAAACCATCTCGAGGAAGACCTTGCTTATCCAGAAAAGCTTTGGACTATCAAACAAATATCGAGAAAGATAAAAACAAAAGAAAGTTTCCCGATGAAGACACAGTTGAAATTGTTAAAACCAGATCAAAAAAGGCTAAAAGTTCTACTCAAGTTGAGGAAACTTCCCCAGCTGAAACAACACAACCTGCAAAAAAGAAGAAGATGCCCAAAAAAAATTCTCAATAATTTTTATTTTTCTTAATATTCTTTTTTGGATTGTTTTCGTAGTTTTCGAGGAAAAATTGGAGTCGAAATAAGTGAAATAAGCGATAAAATGCATTAATTTTAGGGATAAAAACAGAAAATTAAGTTATTGGTTTTAAATTATTTTGGAGACATTAATTTATTAGTGATCATTTTAGTAAATTAAGTTATCGAAAAATAATACCATTTTTAAAAATAATAAAATATTAAATAAAGAAAATATTATTTTCGATTAGATATCTAATATTTTTTAAAAAAATTAAAAAAAGAAAACTAATCTTTATCAAAATGAAAAATTAAATTCACATATAATTGTTGTAATTTTGATCTTTTAAACTATAAAAATTTGAATTATGAAACAAAAAATCAAATTTTCGTAAGTAATATATCTAAATCTTATTTTTTGGTTGAGTTCGTTAATATTTTCAAAAAATCCAAAATAGATCAGAAAATTCGATCTTGCCTATAAAACTCTGAGAGATTATCTAGCTATTAGCCAGTCTATTTTAAAAAATTTTTTCTCAATTTTCCTTTTAAAACAATTTTAAAAGAATTGGGTGTTACTAATGTGTTTACTAATAAAAGATATCATTTAAATAAAAATATTAAATTTATTTTTATTACTTGGAAAATAAGTATTTTATAATTAATTAATTTAAAATTTTTCTTTTTCAATATATAGATATAAAATGAAGTTTTTTATTTTATTAAATTTGAGTATGATAGTATTGAACCAAATGAGCTTAGCTAATGGTCTTTTTCAATTTATTTTTCCACTTTTAAACAACAATTTGAATCAGAGCAAAGAAAAATTCAAAGGACTTCAAAATGATTACACACCGAGCAATTTCAAAGAATACTGGTCAATGAAAAAAAATTCTCATTATATTGGTAAACGGAAAAGTGAATTCAAACGACTCATTATTTGTCGTCATCAATTAGATAAGTTTTTGCATCAAATTCGAAGATGCAAAAAATATCATAAGTATTTTTAGAGGGCCAAAATTGAATGTAAAAATGAATTAAATATAAATTGTCATTTATTTTGTTTTGAGAGAAATAATATTTGTAATATTCAATGTTAATAAATAAAATGGACAATTCAACCGTCAATTGCATAAAACTTAGAGCTAAATAAGCTTTTAGACAAAGGAATAGGTTTTTAATTGAACCAAAAAGAAATTTTTCAAGTAAAATAATTAATAAAATTTATTATCAATTCAATTGTCAATTTAATTATCTTAATAAGCATATTAAAAATTCGGGTATATTATGTATAAAAAAAACAAAAATACCGAAAATAAGGATATAATTAATTAAAAATAACAAAATTACTAAATAGTTTCAAATATAATTAAAACTTTTTTTTTTTATTAATCCGCAACAAATTAAAAAATGAAACAATCATGACTGAAAATAAAAAAAAAATTTATTATTATTATTATTTATTATTATTAATTTCAAAAAGATTACGCCAGATTCGGCGATGAAAAATATTAAATTATATAAAGAAATTCTTCCACAAAAAGAAAAAAAAAAAAAAAAAAAGAGAATTTATGTTCCATCATACCATTAAATTTACATGCTTATAAAAAGGATAGATTTACATAATTTCTGTTATACTTAATTATTATTTAAAAAAAAATTTAATTAAAATAAAACCTGATTTCAAAATACAATAAACAAAAACATTAGTGAACTAGAAAAAGGGTTTGTAAATGGAAGATGAAAATTTCGGTTTGAAGGTCATGCTACATGATCTTTTCCAAAAAATTTGGGTTCCGTAATAAACAAAGGCGGCTCTCAACATTGATAATAATTTTGGTGTGCACTCCCTGATGAAGAGTTTTCAGTGCCGTATTTTCTCTTTAATTATTTTTTTTAATTAATTTTTTTTTTAGTTTGGTTTCTAATTTTTTATAAAAATCAGTTTCTTTTTCATAATTGCTAGTTTCAGGTCATAATAATAATTTCTTTCAAAGCAAAAAGAAAATTACTTATTATTTTTTTGGCTTATTTTATTAAAATTAATTAAGTTAATTTAAATAATGTCTTAAAAATTAAATTCAAGAAAATAATTTTAAAATTTACAATAAAAATTAGCAACTTTCCCAGTTCAAATTTTCGATCGGTCTACACTCATTCGGACATATTTTGAATTTAGAATTTGGATCACATTTACCTATTATGCCAACAAAGCAATTTCCTATTCGTCTAGTAGGCCATGGTTTTGAGTCCGAGAAATTTTTACACAAAAAGCTATCATGAATAGTAGAAATAGGCCGTAATTTGCTATAAACATTGTCAGCTAGAAAATCTTGATCAAAGCCTCTTTTATGCATTAGATCCGGATTATATGTTGATGTTATATTTTTGTTGATAATTTTCTCATATATTTCCTTTCCAAGTTTTCTTGCCTTGTTGACTTTCAATCCCCACATCCCTCCAAGTATATAGTAAATATGCGACGGGTGATCTAATTTTATAAAATTTTTAGTTGATCTTTTTTCTAAAAAAGAAAAATTCAAAAAAATAGAATCATATTTTAAAAAGATAATCAAAATTTTTTTAAATTCATCTTTAGAACTAAACAAACCAGATTTAAACACTTTAAAGATGACAAGACCAAAAATAACACAATAAAATTATAAATGATTAGTAATTGACTTTAAATTTAAACTTATGTAATCCAAAATTTTTTTACAATTAACTCTAAATATTTAATTAGGTTTTCGGATATTTTATATAAATTTAAATAATTATCTTTAAGAAAAAACTTAAAAAATTAAAATTAAGATATTTTTTATGTATAATTAAAACCCTCGTTTGTGTACATTAAAATTTGTTTTAAAATATGATTCTTTTTTAAAAGAATTTTACCTCTCATTATGTGACCAATATTTTGTGATTTGAGCCATATCTGAACCGAATCTACTTCTCTTCGAAGAAGCTCCGAATCCATGTCCCTACTCATGAACAAACTAACAAAACTGTCGCCAACCGGGAGAAAACGCCACATCATTGCATGTACATTTTTTAAATCTAGTACTCTGCTGCTTTCTGTTAAGCTTAGTGGTATCTTATGAACATTACAAAAATCAACATGAGAATTTGAGCATTCGTTTTCACAAATTAGTGATCTCTTAACAGAATCATCATGATAAATTCTCATCACATAATCGGGGTACATTTCTTTTACTTTAACAATTAATTCTTTTAAAAGTTTGTAATATCGAGGATTTTTGCCATACAAGGAATAAGTTATTACTTTTTGGTTGGGACCTCGTTTAAGTGTTTTGTGCAAATCACAAGTCAATACAGGCTCAGAATTTAAGACAAAAAATTTGTTCTCCACTTCAATAATATATTTTCTGTCATCAGTCTTTTTAATATCTATTTTGAAACCTTTGTTACATGAACATGAATCATTAAATGAAAGTTCGACGAAATTGTGAGTTGGACTGTTTAAATAAAAATTAACAACTAAACCAATGAGTGCAAAAAACAAAATTTTTTTAAAAAAGTTCCTTTTTAAAAAATTCATTTTATAACTTTTAAATCAGAGTTGGATATTGTTGGGATTTCGATTTGTTTTAAATTAAAATATTTAAGTCCATTTCCTGGGTAACTTAAACTTTATTTTTTATTTTCCCTTTACTGTAGATCTCGCATAAATATAACGTTACCGTAAGCGTTACCTCACGGTAAGCGAACCGAAAGCAGTTACAGTATTACGCTTACGGTAACGCTTACGGTAATTCTTACGGTAACGCTTACGCTTACGGTAATGCTTACGCTTACGGTAACGCTTACGGTCTGCTTACGGAAGGGTAACGCTTACGGTAACCGTTACATTTTACGAGATAATTAAAGTAATAAATAATTAAAATTAATTACCAAAAGTTTTAAACTAAGGTTATTAGCAAGAAAAAAAACTATCCAAAACGAAAAATTCATTTTTAAGATAAAGGACATTTAAATTTTAAAATTCGTAAAAAGTGCGTATCCGGTGCTTCTAGTATTAAAGAGGATAATGAAGCCATATACTTAAAATAAATCCAACAAAGAATAAGTTAGAGAAACATTCAAAAATTTTATCAGAAGTTCCAATTACTCAAAGATGCAATAAGAAGAAGTTGTTATTTATTTTGAAATCAAGTATTTAAAATATTTACATAATAGTCACATATATTTGAAAACTGGTCACATATTAAGTGACCAGTTAAAAATACGTGGTCACAAAACCGAAATAAAGTCACTGGTCACATAACAGGCAAACGCCATCATGATTTCTCAAATCAACTTTAATGTGTTTCTTTTATTAAATTTAAATGGATTTCGAATTTTCATAAAATTCTTTTTAATTAATATTTTTTTTTTCACCAATTAAATTTGACTAAATTATGCTTTTTAAAATTTGATGGTGAAACAACATGAAACGAAATATTTTTCACAAGATGAAAATAAAAAATAAAAATTTATTTTTATTTATAAGAAATTATTGATGATTGAATAAAATATCAATATGTTGCGATATATTTTTGCTGCTGTCTCTAATATCTATATCTTATTCTCTATGTCTCTATTTCTTAAATAAATATAAAAATTTAAAATCAAAATTTTACTAAAAACCTAAAAATATTCTTATTTTAATTAAAAAACAAAAAATTAGTTTTCTGAAATAGGACCCAATTGATAAAAAATAATATTATATTTTCAATATAAAATAGTTCCAATATAAAATGATCAATAAGTAAATAAAAAAGAAAATTATAATTAAAAAATCTTTCCAATTTTTAAATTTTAATAAATAAACGAAAATTCTAAAACAGACTTTCGTCTGCTTTTTTGTCCAGTTCTATTCAATAAAAATCATTGGGTTTTAATTGTTAATGTTTTGATACTTGTCAAAAAAAAATCATGTATTATGATTCAATTTATGATATCAATATCGAGATAATTGAAAAAATTCGTGGAGTACTAAAAAAGTATATTACTTCTTTGGCTGACTCAGATTCATGGATGATACTAAATGACCTTTTGTATCCAAAACAATATGAAAATGATAAAGATTGTGGCGTTTTTATCTGTGCCTATTCAAAATACCTGTAAATTCTCTTGCTTTTTTAACTATTTCGTGAATTTCATGAACAGTTGTTTCAACAATAGGAGAAATTGGATTGCATAGAGCTAGGATACCATAAATTTCTCTTGGTAACAACTCGGCTTGAGTTAAAATTGCAATTTTGGTTCTTTGGCTTATCAATAAAAAAAAAGGAAAAATAGTATGGATAAAGCACTAGCATATACAAGTCTCGCAAAAACGTTGGTTAAATCAAATGATGAAAATTCAGCTCTTGTAAATGATTCAAATGAGAACAGAAATACAAGTTCTTCTGCTATGGTTAGTGATCCTGTTAAAAATCTTGAATTAAATCTGTTAACAAAGATAAGTAATGAAATTGATATCAGACTGAAAAATCGAAAGTTTGTTGTAATTCATGGTATTAATGAATCTTCTAATGATGATGAAAGTTAAGAAAATTTATTCTACCTTTTAAAATTAGAAAAACCTTTACACCATAAGAGATTAGGGTCTTTTAATATTTCCAAACGTAACCGACCAATATTATGTGAACTCAAAAATGAGAAATCAATTAAAATACTAATGTTAGTTAAGAAAAATCTAAAATATGCAAATGACTTCTCTCATGTCTACATAAATAGACATATGACAAAACTACAAAGAGATATCTTACAAGTAAAAAGAAAAAATTTTAAAAATTTCACTTTGTCATGGTCATGACAACTTGAGTCAAGCGAAGTGGTTTAACACCAACAAGTCGGCTAGTAATTCAACAGTTGACTCAAATTCAAATGCCAAAGGACCCAGTCAAACAAAGAATAATATTTTGAGTAAGAAAGCTGTTTTCTGTGGAAATAATTTAGTTTCACAAAATGATAATTTTGATCCGAATTCTCCTCTACAAAGCTTGATTCATAGGATACTTTGGTTTTCTCAAAATAACATTTTATCCCAGGAATCTGTTTTAAATCATGATGATGGTCTCATTGTCATTGTTAAAGGTTTTGGTTATGAGGTGAATAGATTGAGTTTATCCGATTTATTATCTGGTTCTAAAATCAATGATATAATCGTTAATTTTTACATGAAAATGCTGTGTAACTCTAATCTAAAGGTCAAATGTTCTCATATTTACTCTCTTATTATCAATAAAATTTTGGATGGGAATCTACGGGGTGTATCGAAGTCTGTTGAGAAAAATTCTAAAACAGACTTTCGTCTGCTTTTTTGTCCAGTTCTATTCAATAAAAATCATTGGGTTTTAATTGTTAATGTTTTGATACTTGTCAATTTATGATATCAATATCGAGATAATTGAAAAAATTCGTGGAGTACTAAAAAAGTATATTACTTCTTTGGCTGACTCAGATTCATGGATGATACTAAATGACCTTTTGTATCCAGAACAATATGAAAATGATAAAGATTGTGGCGTTTTTATCTGTGCCTATTCAAAGTACTTATCATATGATAAATCATTTTTATTCAATCAAAATGATTTTCCGAAAATACGTGAATCTATCGGAACTGAGATATTAAAAGTTGAGATTCAAGAGTTTGATACTTTGGGGCAATGACCAGAAATATCTCAATTTTCAAGTAATGCTGATCGTTCTTATCTTAAAGATTTTAGAAATTTTTGCAATTCGGACAATAAACTAAAAAATTTTCATCTCGATATCAATTCAATTCTCGGTAATATATTTGAAATGAATGAAATTCTAAATTCTCGTATGTTTGATATTGTTTGTTTTAGTGAATCTAAACTCAATCATACAATACTAAATTCATTCTTTAATAACAATTATTATTCAAAATAAGATAAGACAGGAATAGACATGGAGGTGGCCTGCTTGTATTCATAAAAAACTCCTTGAAAGTTACCAGTATTTTTCTTCATGATACAGCTGAACTAGTTTTCTTTCAACTTAAGCTTCATGATCAATGCTTAAATTTTGTATACTGTTATCGTTCACCAAATTTTAATGAAACCCTTTTTCTTGATGATGTTGAAGATTTTATTCAATCATTAAATCTAAATGATCCCTTATTTGTTTTTGGTGATCTTAACTGTGACCCATCAAAAAAGCTGAATAATAATTTTCAAAATTTCATTGATAATAATGACTTGGTTAATTTTGTTTGTCAACCCACCAGAGTATGTTCTAGATTTCATAAACGGAGGAATCAATATCTGCAATCAGAATCAGTCATTGATCTTTTTTTGCATAATGCTGATCTTATTGATGAAACATGTGTTATTGACTGTCCATTTAGTGACCACAAGTTTGTTTTAGCTAAATTAACAGTTGCTAAACTGAAATGTAAGCCGAAGACTATATTATGTCGAAACCTTTCTCAAGTGAATACGGAAATCATCTGTACTCAGATAGATGAAATTGATTGGAGTGGATTCAAGACTTTTCCTTCAATTGACGAAAAATGTACGTTTGTCAAAGAAAAATTGATGAAAATTATCGATAATATTGCCCCCATTCGTAAAATTTCTATCAATATGTCAAGTCAGTTTCCATGGTATGATGATGATCTTATTTGTTTGAAACATTCACGGGATATCTCCTACAAGAAATTCAAACTATCTGGTAATGAAGATGATAAATTAGTTTATGATTGTTTTAAGAAACAGTTCAAGTTGCTAAATGATGAGAAACTAATTCATTTTTTTCAGGATAAAACCTTGAATGACTTGAAAAATGCAAAAAAATTTTGGCAATTTTACTCACCATTAATTGGCATGAAATCAGATAAAAACTCAAATACACCTTTAATCTGTATTAAAAATGAAAATGAAATTATCAACGATAAGTTAAACATGTGTGTTAAGATATTTAACGAATTCTTCACGTCGATAAGATCTTCATCAGAATTGTCGAATAATGATTCTAAGAGCTTCATCCAGGATCAGTTTTCTAAACTTGGCCTATCTCGAAAATAAACCAAATTAAAAGCAAACGTTTAATCGTTATCTTTTTATTTATAGATTTTAGAAAAGCTTTTGATATGGTCGACCATAACCTTCTACTTACTAAATTAAGCTGTTATGGTTTTGATGATTCTTCAATCGCACGGCTGGAAAGTTATTTTGCGAACAGATCCCAAGTTGTGAAGATTGATAGTTTATCTCTAACTCAAAAACCCTCAAATTAGGTATCCCCCAGGGGAGTGTCTTAGGCCCACTTCTATTTTTGATTTACATAAATGATATTGTTTTATTCCTTTCAGATTTCATTGTGAAATTATTTGCTGATGATACAACTCTAATTAAAACAGGGATAACCTCTCTGAACTTATTCATTCTTTTCATGAATCGATTCAAAAGTTATTTACTTGGTGTAAATTCAATAGCATAGATATTAATTGGTCCAAGACTAGAATTATGTTAATCTCAAACAAATCAAAACTTAATTTTCCCAGTAGTATTGAAATAAATGGTATTATGGTTGAAGTTGTTGATAAATTTAAACTCCTCGGAGTAACAATTGATAGCAAGCTCACTTTTTTGCAACACATAATAAGCTTAAGAACTTCAATAAATAAACGGCTTTATGCTATAAGGAGATTATTTTACTTATCGCATAAAGTCAAGCTCCAGTTCTTCAAATCATTTATCATGCCATTCTTTGACTTTTCATTATCTTTCATTATCAATATATTTTACAAAAAGATCAATTCAAAAATTAGCTAATTCTTATTACTATTGTATTCAAAGAAATATTCGCCCAAATATACATGGCAAAGATGATTTTAACAATCTAAATATCGAGTTGAACAAATTTAACATCGACTGCTTTCAGCATAGAATTATTAAACGTCTTGCTCACTTTATTCATAAAATTATAAATTTAAAAACATCGCCTGTAGACTTAAGTGAAGTTTTAATAAGCAACCGCTCGAAAAATATTGATTATAATCTAAGAAATTCAAATGACTATCTTGTTCCTTCCAAAGGAAAGTTCAATGATTATGGTGAAAAAACGTTTGATTATTTTTATTCTAAATTCATTAATAAATTACTTATTGATGATCTACAGTTAGATTTTGTCTTATTTAAAAGAAGAATAAACAATAATTTTAATTTAATTTTTATAAAATTTTGTAATATTTTTTCTAATTTTGATATTAATTTCAAAAAACTAATTTTTTGTTAATTTCTGTTAAATTTATAAATTTTTATATGCTTTTTTTTATTAATAAATGGGCTCAATCATCCCTTTATGGGTTTTGACCTTTGGTCTCTTTGGTTGAGCTGAAATATATAAATATATATGAGTATTTTAAAATTAATTAATTTAAAATTTTTCTTTTTCAATATATTAAGAGGTTGATATTTGTATTAATCTTTTATTAGCGGAAGCCGGTAAGCAGGTATCGAGTGGTCGTTTCAGTAGCTTGATCGTTTGTGGGGACTTTAACTATCCTGCAATCAAATTGTCAGCTAATATTGATTTTCCTAAGATCGCACCGTCAGACCGCTCTAGTCAAGTTTTTATCGACAATCTACAGAATGCGTTTTTGCACCAAGTTGTTGAGGACAATACGTTTCAGATAAATGAAAACACAAGCTCAAACATTTTAGACTTAATTATAACTTCAGATCGTGAGAGAATTTTAGAACTTGAACATATGCCAGTTTTGGGGGACATATCCAGGGGAGACCACGTTCTGACTTTCAAGTACTCAACATTATCATTATTGGAAAACTTTGATAGCCGTAGTTACTACTACCCAAAAGGCAACTACACTGCCTTTTCGGATGGATTAGTAGAAGTAAATTGGATCAAATTATTAGAGAATGAGAGCATGGATTCTTCGTATGAGTTATTTTGTGAAGTGTATAGCGATCTATGTAACAGGCAAATACCATTGCGAAAGAAATCATGTGAAAATAAATCACCGTGGATTAACATGTCTACTAAGCGACTACTGCGTCAAAAAAAAAATACCTGGTATAAGTATCTTGCTTCAAAAAGAAAGAATACTCGTCTCTTGATTAAGTACAACAAGTTCAAAAAAGATGCTCGTAAGGCGTTGAAAAATGTGTAATATTTTAAGAAAACTAAAAGATATTCGTTTTATCTGTTTCAGATCCAAAGCTTTATTTCGAATAAAAAATCCCTCCCCTTTATAGGATTTGAGAGAGTTAATACATTTTATAATAATCATTCAATGATCAGCCGTTGAGGACGTGATTGCTATAAATGTTTCTCGAAACTTCTAATACGAGATTAAACTTTATTTTCTTTTAGATACTACATCCTCCCCGGCTAATTTTAAAATAATACTAAAATCAAAATTTTAAAATAAAAATAAAAATCGGATTTAATAATAGTCTTTTGCTTTCGGATCAATTTGAATTCTCTGGACAGGCACTCTGGCTCTTGAAAATTGTCTTCGCTCAGTCTCTGCCTCTCTTGCCTCACTCGAAATTATTATTTCTTGAGTTGGATTCCGTTCCACATTACTGCTACTACTACTACTATTATCAGTTGCTTTCTCTGTTGGTCGAAAGAATGATGAGTTTCTTGTCATTGTTTGCCCATTCTCAATTGATTCTACCGTAACCATACTGCCTTTTGATTCAACCACCTTGTATTGATCTGAATCTCGCTTTGGTTCAAGCTTATTAGGTAGTATTTTGACTGGGTGATGGTAAACTAAATCACCAACATCAAACTCGCGCTTTTTAGCCCCCAGCTTCTTATCACCATGCTGTTTCATTTTCCTTTTTGAAATTGAATCGATTTCAACCGCTTTCGTGTCACTTTCGTCAATTAAAAATCGTCTATTTGTACATAAATTGATCAAACGACTGGTATAATTGAATTTGAAGATTAATTGAGCTGGTGAGACGCCAGTCGATCGGTGTGGTGTTGCCCGATATGCCCCCAAAAACAGATTTAACTCTTTTCGCCACGACTCTTTCGAAACAGCGGCATTTTCCATTACTTTAACAAGGTTTTGATTGAAACGCTCCACTTCGCCGTTTGCGCGAGGCCAATATGGGGTGATAAAACGGTGTTTGATCCCGAAAAATTTGCACATATTCCCGAACTCAATACTGCTAAACGGTTGTCCATTGTCGGTGCATAATTCCTTTGGAATTCCGAGTAGCGACCACACTTCATGACATGCCGGTATCACACATATATTGCTGTTTGTTGACACCTCTGCGACCATCGGAAACCTTGAGTAGCTATCGTACATTACCAATAGCTCAGTGCGATTCGGAGTCGGGCCAAAAAAATCGACCATAACTATTTCCCATGGGCCGTCTGGCATAATGCTCATGTGAAGAGGCTCAAAATTTCGCTTGGGGTGATTTATCGTACATACACGACACTGGCTCAACTTTTGCTCCACTTTTGCGCTCATTTTAGGAAACCAGACTATTGTGTTTAAAAGCTCTTTGGTCTTAGTAATGCCCTGATGACCATCATGTCCGATTTCAACAATTTTGTCTTGTAGTGCCTCTGGTACCACAATCAAATGGTTTCGCATCACTATTCCGTCTGATGTGACTGATAATTCATGGAAGCAAGCATCAAATTGCTTTGATTTGCGCTTCTCAAGCTGAATTTTTGATCATTTGATTCTGCGAATCAACTCTTGCAAAATTTGATCATTTCTTGTCGCTTTGACCAATTCATTGCGGTCGATTGCTTTCGGAAAACCGATTGAAAATAAATAATTGATCGCCAATTCTTCGGACTTCTCATCATTCGCTACTTGTACCGGGTGTCTTGACAAAAAATCTGCCGGATTTCCAGCTCCTGGACGATGCACAACATTAAAATCATAGTCGAGTAGTCGAACAGTCCAATGTTCAATTCGGATTGGTACTTTGCTCTTGGTGCGCCTAAATATGTATTCAAGTGCCTTGTTGTCGGTCGTAACTGTAAATCGTCGGCCATAAACATACAAATGGTACTTCTCACAGCCCCACACGATTGCCAAGCATTCCTTTTCAATCTGTGAGTATCGTTGCTCAATATCACTCAAGCCACGGCTAGCCATACTGACCACCTGCGCCTGATGCTGACCACTGGGATCCATTTGTGTCAAAATTGCCCCTAAACCGACTGGACTTGCGTCGACGATTAAATTTAAGCACCACTTAGGATTAAAGTACGCCAAACACACATGTTGAGCCACTGCATCTTTGAGTTTGGCTAAAGCTGCTTTTTCAATTTCTCCCCACACCCACTTAGCGTTCTTCCTGATCAATTTGCGCAATGGTTCTACGATTTCAGCATGCTTGTCAATGAATCTTGATGCATATGTGCTCAAACCTAACAAACTATGTACTTCACTGGCATTGTTCGGCGTTGATGCTTCCACTAAGGCTTTAATTTTGTCATCGGTAAGTCTGATGCCATCTGCTGAAAATTCTAAGCCGAAAAACTCGACTTTACTCTTACCAATTTGGCATTTCTTATTAAATGTGACCCCTTTCTCTTTTGCACGGATGCACAAATTTCTAACTCGGTTGTCATGTTCAATTGGGTCGCGTCCAAAAACCAATATATCGTCCATAACATTTTTTATGCCCTTTAGACCATATAAAAATTGAGTTTCGATTGTGTGGTGGAATATTTCGGGTGCTGCATTAATTCCCTGTAGCAAACGTTTATACCTAAACAGACCAAAATGAGTGCTAAATGTAGTTATGTATCTGCATGACTCATCCAACTCTAACTGATGGAATCCGTCTCTCAGATCGAACTTTGAAAAATATTTTGCGTCTTTCATTTCGCCGGTCAAATCGGTGATTAGATCTTCGATTGTTGGAAGTGTGTAGCGTGTTCGTTTGATTGCTTTGTTTGCCGGGCTGGCGTCTAAAACAAAACGGATTTTGCCATTTGGCTTTGGCACAAGTAATGCAGCCAATAACCAGCTAGTTGGACCATCAGCACGCTCAAAAACGCCGTTTTGCTCACCTTGTTCAACAATTTCCTTGAATCTATCTCTCAAATTAAATGGAATGCGTAAATGTTTTGTATAGAAAGGTTCCACTGTTTCATCAATGTCCAATTTGACCACTACTCCCTTTAGCTTGCCTAATCTCTCACTAAAACACTCGGGAAACTCTTGCTCATAATGCTCAATTCCTTTGCACTCATTGTATCCGATACTGTCGATGATCTTAACAACACCAAGCTTCGATGCCGTGCTGTATCCAATCAGACTTTTCTCGTGACCAGCCACCACCGCTATTTCTGTCTGCACCCTCTGACCTTTATGCTCTATTGTCGTAGTAAACTCGCCCAAAAAGTTAATTGGATTGGGATTTTGAAAACCAAATACTTGGTATCTCATATGCTGCAATCTTGGCTTGATTTCCATTGAATTATACGATCGTTCACTGATTACATTCGTTGATGAACACGTATCAATATACAAATCCATCATTGTGCCGCCCACGTTGAACTTGAGTTGTGGAAAATCGTCCACTCCACTATCAACTGCAAATAGATAACCCGGTTCTGTGCTTGTCAATATATTCGTCGTCTTCTTTGATCTATTATTCTCGCTTCCGCTCGTTAACTGGCCCCCCACCTCTGTTTGCTTCGAGTTCTGTTTGCATACGCTGGCAAAATGATTCATACCTGAGCATTTGTTGCACTTCTTACCATATGCCATACAGAATTTCTTGCCTTTTACATGCCTCTTACCGCAATAGCTACAATCTATCGATCTCACGCCACCACCTGTTTTATTCTCATTTGTTGCTGCTCTTCCCCGATTCGGTCTCATGAAAGCGATCATCCCGCTCTTTTCCTCTATTTGCGATGCTTGGCGTCTCGATAATTCCATCGCTCGACCCTCTGACACCAAATTTTCCAGTGTCCAGTCCTTGTTTGCCTACGCCTTTTGTCTCAACTGGTCACTGTAGCATCCCTGAATGATTCGTGATTTTATCTCGGTATCTTGGTCCGTGAAACCACAATTTTTCGCCAACAGCTTCAACCTTGCCGCATAAGCATCAAACATTTCACCCTTTGCCTGTACCGCCTTGGAAAACACGTACTTCTCATACTCCGGATTCACTTGCTCTACGAAAAAGCTGTCCAGCGCTTTGACCACATCCTCAAACTTGTCATCTTCTTTCTTTTTTGTGTTGTAGAGATTTAACACCTTCTCTCCACTGTAGTGCAGCAAGCTAGCCTTCTTGATCGGATCTGCTATGTCCTTCATCTCCTTCGCATGCTTTGCCACCATAAAATTCTCGAAACGCTCTTTGTAGCCTTTCCATCTGGTGCCTGTGCTGCTCGGCTCGCAATCTGGGTTGAATTCTGCAAATTCTATTTGGCTCATCTTCTCTCCGCGACACTTTTTTGCTCACTGCGCCAGATGTAATATTTTAAGAAAACTAAAAGATATTCGTTTTATCTGTTTCAGATCCAAAGCTTTATTTCGAATAAAAAATCCCTCCCCTTTATAGGATTTGAGAGAGTTAATACATTTTATAATAATCATTCAATGATCAGCCGTTGAGGACGTGATTGCTATAAATGTTTCTCGAAACTTCTAATACGAGATTAAACTTTATTTTCTTTTAGATACTACAAAAATGATTTGAAACAGTTTGAAAAAAATCTGGCAGCTAAATGCAAGCACAATCCGAAATTGTTCTACTCGTACATCAACTCGAAATTAACTGTAAAAGATCAAATTAAAGCTCTTAAGAATGAGGCTGGAGACTTAAAAACGGAATCAATTGATTTGTGTAATATTTTTAACAGACAATTTAAGTCAGTTTTCATCAAAAATGAGCCTGAATTGACACGTTTTATGGACAGATGTACCGATAAGACTCTTTGTATTGATCCAAATGCAATTTTTTCCAAAAAGAATGTTCTAAAAGAACTACAGAGGTTGAATTAATTTAAAGCGATCGGTTCGGATGGGATTCACCCATGGGTGCTTAAAGAAACAGCAGATTCTATTGCTCTGCCTTTGTTGATTTTGTTTGTCAAATCATTCAAAAGTTCATCAGTTCCAAGTTTCTGGCTTGAAGCTAATCTTACCCCCTTATTTAAAAAGGGTAGTAGGTTACAGGCTTCAAATTACAGGCCAGTTTCGCTTACGTCGGTGGTGTGTAAAGTAATGGAAAGACTTTTGAAAGTTCATATGATCGATTTTTTGTTGGGTAACTGTTTACTCAATAGTAGTCAGCATGGCTTTATTAGAAACAAATCGTGTATAACCAACTTGCTTGAGACTGTTGATCTAATGACGGAATCCCTTAATCAAAAAAATGCTCTTGATTTTATGTATTTGGACTTTGCCAAGGCATTTGACACTGTGCCACATAAGCGTTTGTTGCACAAACTCGAATGTTACGGCTTTAACAAAGCAACTGTTGGTTGGTTTAAACCTTTTTTGACAAACAGGAAACAAAGGGTAATTCTTGGGGAGTCTGTGTCGGATTGGGTTAGTGTCGACAGCGGTGTGCCGCAGGGTTCAGTCATAGGCCCTATTCTCTTTATAATTTACATTAATGACTTGCCAAAGTGTCTAGAAAATTTTTGTGAAATTTTTGCGGATGATACGAAATTAATGTCCATTATAAGGAGTCTTGACTCGTGTTTGAAGCTAGAAAGCGATCTTGCCAAAGTTTTTGAATGGTCTAACGACTGGTTAATCAAACTCAACGATGAAAAATGTAATAAAATGCATTGCGGTCCTAACAATCCGGAATTCGATTACTCAATTTACAAAAAATGCCTGTCAAAAACTGATAGTGAACGCGATCTCGGTGTCAACATCACTAAGGACTTGAAGTGGTCATTACAAACGAATGAAGCAGCAAGAAAGGCAAATGCAGTATTGGGTGCTGTTCGACGAACGATCAAATTTCATAGCAAAGAAACGGTTTGCAGGCTCTACAAAGCCTTTGTCAGACCGCACTTAGAGTACGGCGTTCAAGTTTGGTGTCCCAACCTAAAGAGGGATATTTCAACGCTTGAATCTGTTCAAAGAAGGGCCACTAAACTAGTCCCAGAGAGACTTAATGCGTTAAATCTAACAAGCTTAGAAACAAGACGAGTAAGAGGAGATCTAATTGAGATGTTTAAAATTGTTAAAGGGCTTGACAAAGTGAACTGGCATGTTCCATTGGTTTTCAAGATCAATTCAAGTGGCACTCTAAGACGGCATGACTTAGCGATGGAAAAAAAATTGGTTAAAAATTGCGAAGCTCGGTTCAACTTCTTTAGCAACAGGGTGGTAAATGTTTGGAATGGTTTGGACAATGAAATTATTTATGCTAAAACCTTAAATGATTTTAAAAGCAAAATTGATAAAACAGATTTAAAAAGGCTATTATGATGAGGCTAAACCCTCATTCCATGTGCTGTGCACATCATAGCTTATTATTATTATATTATTATATTATTATATAGATATAAAATGAAGTTTTTTATTTTATTAATTTTGAGTATGATAGTATTGAACCAAATGAGCTTAGCTAATGGTCTTTTTCAATTTATTTTTCCACTTTTAAAAAACAATTTGAATCAAAACAAAGAAAAATTCAAAGGACTTCAAAATGATTACACACCGAGCAATTTCAAAGAATACTGGTCAATGAAGAAAAATTCTCATTATATTGGTAAACGGAAAAGTGAATTCAAACGACTCATTATTTGTCGCCATCAATTAGATAAGTTTTTGCATCAAATTCGAAGATGCAAAAAATATCATAAGTATTTTTAGAGGGCCAAAATTGAATGTAAAAAATGAATTAAATATAAAAATTGTCATTTATTTTGTTTTGAGAGAAATAATATTTGTAATATTCAATGTTAATAAATAAAATGGACAATTCAACCGTCAATTGCATAAAACTTAGAGCTAAATAAGCTTTTAGACAAAGGAATAGGTTTTTAATTGAACCAAAAAGAAATTTTTCAAGTAAAATAATTAATAAAATTTATTATCAATTCAATTGTCAATTTATTTATCTTAATAAGCATATTAAAAATTCGGGTATATTATGTATAAAAATACCGAAAATAAGGATATAATTAATTAAAAATAACAAAATTACTAAATAGTTTCAAATATAATTAAAACTTTTTTTTTTTATTAATCTGCAACAAATTAAAAAATGAAAAAATCATAACTGAAAATAAAAAAAAAATTTAATTAAAATAAAACCTGATTTCAAAATACAATAAACAAAAACATTAGTGAACTAGAAAAAGGGTTTGTAAATGGAAGATGAAAATTTCGGTTTGAAGGTCATGCTACATGATCTTTTCCAAAAAATTTGGGTTCCGTAATAAACAAAGGCGGCTCTCAACATTGATAATAATTTTGGTGTGCACTCCCTGATGAAGAGTTTTCAGTGCCGTATTTTCTCTTTAATTATTTTTTTTAATTAATTTTTTTTTTAGTTTGGTTTCTAATTTTTTATAAAAATCAGTTTCTTTTTCATAATTGCTAGTTTCAGGTCATAATAATAATTTCTTTCAAAGCAAAAAGAAAATTACTTATTATTTTTTTGGCTTATTTTATTAAAATTAATTAAGTTAATTTAAATAATGTCTTAAAAATTAAATTCAAGAAAATAATTTTAAAATTTACAATAAAAATTAGCAACTTTCCCAGTTCAAATTTTCGATCGGTCTACACTCATTCGGACATATTTTGAATTTAGAATTTGGATCACATTTACCTATTATGCCAACAAAGCAATTTCCTATTCGTCTAGTAGGCCATGGTTTTGAGTCCGAGAAATTTTTACACAAAAAGCTATCATGAATAGTAGAAATAGGCCGTAATTTGCTATAAACATTGTCAGCTAGAAAATCTTGATCAAAGCCTCTTTTATGCATTAGATCCGGATTATATGTTGATGTTATATTTTTGTTGATAATTTTCTCATATATTTCCTTTCCAAGTTTTCTTGCCTTGTTGACTTTCAATCCCCACATCCCTCCAAGTATATAGTAAATATGCGACGGGTGATCTAATTTTATAAAATTTTTAGTTGATCTTTTTTCTAAAAAAGAAAAATTCAAAAAAATAGAATCATATTTTAAAAAGATAATCAAAATTTTTTTTAAATTCATCTTTAGAACTAAACAAACCAGATTTAAACACTTTAAAGATGACAAGACCAAAAATAACACAATAAAATTATAAATGATTAGTAATTGACTTTAAATTTAAACTTATGTAATCCAAAATTTTTTTACAATTAACTCTAAATATTTAATTAGGTTTTCGGATATTTTATATAAATTTAAATAATTATCTTTAAGAAAAAACTTAAAAAATTAAAATTAAGATATTTTTTATGTATAATTAAAACCCTCGTTTGTGTACATTAAAATTTGTTTTAAAATATGATTCTTTTTTAAAAGAATTTTACCTCTCATTATGTGACCAATATTTTGTGATTTGAGCCATATCTGAACCGAATCTACTTCTCTTCGAAGAAGCTCCGAATCCATGTCCCTACTCATGAACAAACTAACAAAACTGTCGCCAACCGGGAGAAAACGCCACATCATTGCATGTACATTTTTTAAATCTAGTACTCTGCTGCTTTCTGTTAAGCTTAGTGGTATCTTATGAACATTACAAAAATCAACATGAGAATTTGAGCATTCGTTTTCACAAATTAGTGATCTCTTAACAGAATCATCATGATAAATTCTCATCACATAATCGGGGTACATTTCTTTTACTTTAACAATTAATTCTTTTAAAAGTTTGTAATATCGAGGATTTTTTCCATACAAGGAATAAGTTATTACTTTTTGGTTGGGACCTCGTTTAAGTGTTTTGTGCAAATCACAAGTCAATACAGGCTCAGAATTTAAGACAAAAAATTTGTTCTCCACTTCAATAATATATTTTCTGTCATCAGTCTTTTTAATATCTATTTTGAAACCTTTGTTACATGAACATGAATCATTAAATGAAAGTTCGACGAAATTGTGAGTTGGACTGTTTAAATAAAAATTAACAACTAAACCAATGAGTGCAAAAAACAAAATTTTTTTAAAAAAGTTCCTTTTTAAAAAATTCATTTTATAACTTTTAAATCAGAGTTGGATATTGTTGGGATTTCGATTTGTTTTAAATTAAAATATTTAAGTCCATTTCCTGGGGAACTTATTTTCCCTTTAGACTAAGTGATTTGAAATTAAATCAAAATAAAAAAATTGCAAAATTCTTAAAATGTAAATCTTTTGAGAGATTTGAAACATAGTTTTTAAATTAAATTTTTTAATTTAAATGGATTGTGAAGTTTTTTTTTTAATTCGATCGTCTCAAGTGATATTGGTTATTGACTGCTTGGTTAACAGAAATCTTAACCAATTTTTGACTAACTGAAATTAGCTCAACACCAAACCAAATATAACCAAAATCGCTTTCAATTCATAAAAATTTGAATAATCTTTTAACTTTAAGGAATAAGTTATGTCTGTAAAACCCTTGCAAAGTAATGGTATAGTTGGTAGGAGTTCTTTTTAATGGTGTGCAAACTGCAGAAAATTACAGAGTTTTTTGCATACTTATTTTACGCTAAATTAATAGCTAAATTATCTCTTTTAATAAAAAAGTTTTTTAATTTTTCTGAATTGAAAAGATCGAATTGAAACGAACTTTACAGCCTTTTGTTTAAACTAATTTATCAAATCGTTCATTTAATTTATATTTTTTTAAATAGTTGGAAAAAACGACAAATTTTCGCTAAATTCTAAAATTAACTACATCCGTTGGTTAAGAAAAATTCAGTAAAAAGCTGCCCCAAATCTTACACATTTTTTAAGTTGAAATTGGAAATTTTTCAAAAAATGTATCTTTTAATGGCTAATCGAATTATTAGAAATTTAAAAATCCAAAAATCAAAAAACGCTGAGTTAAATTAATTTTTTTTGATAATGCCGCCAGCTAACAGGAATTTATGGTTCCTTTTATTTCTATTAGCACTTTAAAACTTGGACTTTCAAGATTTACAATTAAATAATATTAATTAATTTAAAAATTTTTAAAACAAAATCCTAAATATTCCAGTATCAATGAATCAAACTAAACAAAGATTGTAATGACTTAAAAGAACTGATTTTATACAAATTTAAACTCGTCAGAGTTAATTAAAATTAATAATATAAGTTAAAATTAATTTTTTGACAATTATTTTATTATCGACTAGTTTCAATGCAATATTTGCTTACTTCAAAACTACATAATCTAAAAAAACATTAATACACTCTTTCGCAGAACAAAAATAAATAAAAAATCAAGAATTTATTTCATAAAAATAATTAATAAATTTTTTAAATAAATTTACTTTACATAACACTATTTTTTCATCCTAAATTGCATGGAAATATTAATTTATACAAATATCTTATTCTTTTTAATCAAAAATTCCAAATGCATATGATAAGCAATTATCTCAAACCAATTTGATAATAAAGAAATAAATTTTGTTGTTTGTCGTCTTACCCACAGTCAAATCAATGATGAAATGTGTAATTAAAATCAAATTTACCAAAAAATTCAACACTCTATTGGGCTTTTTCCTAAAAATAGCAATTATTTTAAAAATTAAATTTTCAAATATTACTTCAATTCAATTTTTATTCAAATTTTACATAATGAGTTTTTTTAATCTTTTTATGTTCATTTTATGAAATTCTTTCCAAAAAATATTTATAAAACTTAATTCAAACTAATTTAATATTTTTCGAAATTTTTTTATTTTTATTTTTCAAGGTCTCAAATTTAAAAATGTGGCTGAAAGAAAGAACTAGGTCTCCATTCCAACAGGCCAAAACTACGCCTAAGTTTTATTTTAAATAAATAATAAAAAAAGAAAAAAATTGCCAAAATTTTCGTAAATTTATTCAAAAAATATTTAAAAGTGAATACTTGAAATCAAAAACAGTTCATCTTATTTAGAAATATATAGCCATGGTATATAAAAAAAAAAATTAGCTTCAGAAAAAATTATTTTTTTAGTTAGATTTTCTAAAAGTAAAACTTTTATTATTCTTGGATCTAGTGAGTGCATTAGTCGAACGTCTCTTATTCGCTTTACCAAATTTGTCCTCAAAACGTTTAGCTTTCGGCTCCTTTTCAGAACAATGTGCTTTGGAAAACATTTGGTTCATATTCTCCGGATCATATTTAAATTGTTCACTATCTTTTGAAAAATTTGCATTTTTCACAAACTGAGAAATCGACTTTAGATTGTCCTTAACTTTTTCTGACAATTTTTCAAATTGTTCATCACTTTTTTCCGCATCACCAAGAGCTTCAACTTGCTGTTCATTTTTTCTTTTATTATATTCAATTATGGCTTCTGAAAAATCAACGTCTTTTAGTTTTTTTTTCAATTTTTTAGTTTCGGTATTTTTTTCATGTTTAAATTGTTTTTTTAGCGGAATCATCAAAATGTCATCGGTCTTGGTAGGCTCAACGGGCTCTGGCTCCTGTTCAGATTCGACTTTCTGAACTTCGCTTGGGGCTATTAAATTCCAATATTGATCAGGGCGTACATCATGTCCAATTTGGTAATATTTTGGCAAGAACATTTCAAATGGACTTTTCATTTGTTTTTTAATTTCTTTGACTCTTTCTTCAATTTTTTTCAAACGTTTATCCAATTTTTCGTTGAAAACAGTTTTATCAAAAAATTTATCAAGTGGGATAACAGATTTATGCTTGAATTCATTTGGTAATGAACTGGAACGCTCTGCTGGACGAATCAGTAAATCAGACAAATTTGATTCATGAGCTGTTTCTAAATAGGTTGCTTGTTCGGTTTCCATCGATTCTGATTTTATAGACTGATGTGGAAAATCATGCGGACAGTTAAGAATTGAGGTTGGATCGTATGTGACCGAATGAACTATGGTCTCAAGTAATTTAGATTCTTTAACATCGGGCTTAACACCTGCTAGACCTGTTTCTTTTTCTAGCTGGCCCAAATCAAGTGCGCCAAGAGTTCCTTAAATTAAAGCAAATTTTTAATTAAATATATTAGATTTTTGGGTTATGTGACCAGTGACTTTATGTCAGTAGTGTGACCAGGTATTTTTTTGACTGGTCACCTAATATGTGACCAGTTAAAGTTTTTTTTTGATTTAAACCAGGTCGCATAAATAGAAAATATTGATCGGGAAAAATTGGTCACAAAAATTTGTAATAAATAATTAAAATTTTAATGTAAATGGAGGACTGTGCTGACGCATAGGCAAAAAATAAATGGCATAAAATCTAAAAGATTATCTTATTTTTTAGTTTTGATATATTTTAAACTTTGGCGCAAAAACTATTTTTTTTCGAATATATATTATAATTTTATTGCATTAAATGTTTTACTTCAACCGAGTCAACGAAACTTGAAGAAATTTTAGGCTGTTTGAGGGTGTCATTTTTTTTAATGTCGTTTAAAAAAATTAAAAATTTAAAGAGGATAATGAAGGCATAAACTTAAAATAAATCCAACAAAGAATAAGTTAGAGAAACATTCAAAAATTTTATCAGAAGTTCCAATTACTCAAAGATGCAATAAGTAGAAGTTGTTATTTATTTTGAAATCAAGTATTTAAAATATTTACATAATAGTCACATACATTTTTAACTGGTCACATATTAAGTGACCAGTTAAAAATACGTGGTCACATAAAAGGCAAGACACAGATTTTTGATAAATAAATACTTTAATGTTTTGCTAAATTATTTTATCTTTAAATGGTCTTTTATAGTAAAATTCAGTAACATTTTAATTTAATTTAAGTTATTAAGTTAACTAAATTTTTCTGAAATAAAAACTGAATGAAGCAAACTTAATACCCTTTTAAACTTCTGCTAATAAAAAAACGCCATCATGATTTCTCAAATCAACTTTAAAAATGTGTTTCTTTTATTAAATTTAAAGGGATTTGAATTTTCATATAATTCTTTTTAATTAATATTTTTTTTCACCAATTAAATTTGACTAAATTTAGCTTTTTAAAATTTGATGGTGAAACAACATGAAACGAAATATTTTTCACAAGATGAAAATAAAAATTTATTTTTATTTATAAGAAATTATTGATGATTGAATAAAATATCAATATGTTGCGATATATTTTTGCTGCTGTCTCTAATATCTATATCTTATTCTCTACGTCTCTATTTCTTAAATAAATATAAAAATTTAAAATCAAAATTTTACTAAAAACCTAAAAATATTCTTATTTTAATTAAAAAACAAAAAATTAGTTTTCTGAAATAGCTCCCAATTGATAAATAATAATATTATATTTTCAATATAAAATAGTTCCAATATAAAATGATCAATAAGTAAATAAAAAAGAAAATTATAATTAAAAAATCTTTCCAATTTTTAAATTTTAATAAATAAACGAAAATTTTCAAAATACCTGTAAATTCTCTTGCTTTTTTAACTATTTCGTGAATTTCATGAACAGTTGTTTCAACAATAGGAGAAATTGGATTGCATAGAGCTAGGATGCCATAAATTTCTCTTGGTAACAACTCGGCTATCTTAAGAAGCTGATGGTTCTTAAGAACAAACTCACAGCTTTCATCATTTTCACGAGCAATTTTATCCCTCCATTTATACAAGTCTTGCAAAGCTTTCATTTGTTTTGCATTTAAATGTGAATTAGATTGGCACAGATTGAGAAAACCCTTGGTAAAAAATACCGGTTTTTTATATGCTTTTCTGCATATTTGTTTACTTTTCTCAAACACCTGATTAAAGCTACTTGAACTAATATCCTTATCTAGACTTTGTTTAACAAGCTGATTCTTAAGTCGGTCATAAATAAAGAGCAGGTAACGAGTGTCTTCCCGGGCATAATTGATCATTCCTTCACTCAGTGGTCGTATACGCCAATCTGCCAGTTGGTACTGTTTTTGGGCACTAATATTGCAAAACTTTTGAAGCAGATAGCTTAGTGAAAAGTGTGGATATTGAAGTTGTCTGGCAGCCTGGCCAGTATCGAACATGTTGACCACATAAATTCCAAAGTCTTTTTGTAGCCACTCGATGTCAAAGTCAGCGCCGTGTAAAACTTTCAACAAAGTCCAATCGGTGAATATTTCGTTTAAAATATGCATTTCAGATCTAAGTTTAAGGGTGTCAATTAAAAAGTCCTCATCTCTGGTTGATATCTGCATCAAGCAGGTAAAGCCCAAAAATGACCGGTAAGAATGATGTTCTAGATCCACGGCTATTTCTCTAATTTTAGATCGATTTTCTTTTCCTAAGTGTTGACAAAGCCATCTTAGATCATCAACTGAATCAATGAATTTATAAGCAGCGTTTTTTATTGGAATCATTTTGGAATTTTCCTCATCAACTAAATTTAGATCGCTATCTGTTAAATTAAGTTGTTCGATTTCATAGGCATAAGGGTTTTCGAGTCTTTTTTTTTTTTTAAAGTTAAATTTTAAATAAAAAATTAAATTAAGAATACAATTCAGTATTTTGATTGAATACTTCATGGCTAATTTCAAAGTCTAGTTGACTCAATTTTTGATATATCTCTGGCAAAGGTATTAGCGCATTTGGTTTTGAAGCAATTTTTGGAACAAATGGAATATAAGAATTATCTATTTTGTCTTTAAAAAGAAGTTGAGATTTTTGAACGGTTCCCTTTTTATTCGCAAATTGACTGAAAGTGATTCCAGTTACGGTTGTATTTTGTCTATTGACTGTTTGTTGCAGATTTTTAGCTTGATCTTTATTAATTATCATACCCGCCTTGCAATTTAATTTAAAATAAAATTTTTTTAAAGTTTAATTAAATTACATGTTTGTTCCAGCTAGTGTTTATGTTTCGAGAAGTAGCGTTCAAAGTGGTAACAGTTAATTTCATTTCAGTTTCGGTCTTTTTTCGCAAGCCTTGAAGTTCATCTAATTTGATGCCCTGTTTCAAATTTATTCTTTAAAATTAAAAAAAATCTTTAATAAAAATGTACCAGTTTTTCAATTAATTGGTCGTTGATGTCAGTTAACAAGTCGATTCTTTCTTCATCATCCAATTTTGTTGAATTAAAATTAGACTTTTTAACATTTTGATTTTTCAATACTTGACCCATTCTTGAAATTATTTTTAATTTTGGAATAGAAAAAATTAACTATAAGCTATTACAGTCGCAGAATACGATCATTTTGCTTATTAATAAAATCTTGGAAGCTGGGAAAAGCCAAAAAATATTCAAGATCTGATTCTTTTAGACCTAGTTTAGATGAGGCAGCCACAGTATCTTTGATTTTTGCCGAAAAGGTCTAACACAACAAAATTAATAAACTAAAAATTTGAAAATGTTTATTTAATTTACATCATGAAATTGGGTAAATGAATCAAAATTTAGGAATTTAGATTCATCCAAGTTTGATTTTGATGCCTGAGAACCTGCATCAGTTTCCATTTCAGGGTCTTTACTCATTTGGGACATTTTTAAAATTTATAAAAATTTAAACATGTGAGTTTATATAGTTTTTATGCTATAAAATTATAATTTTTTTATTCGTTAGTATATTATAAGAAAATTCAAAAGGCTTAGTTTTAGGGTTTTTTAAATTTTATTTATGATCAAAATAATATTTACATATTTTTATAAATATTCATTTTATTTATTATTTTTTAAATGGTAAATAAAATGAATATTTACTGGTTTACTGGTGCCGCGTGAACTACAATCTACACGTCCGCTACATACCATCCGCTGACAATCCAGCGGACGCACCGTCCCGGCGCATATCACCGTAAAACGTGATTACGCATCGCTATGCACGCAGACAGTATAAATACAAGTGCATTTCTGTACATTATCAGCTTTTGGACTTTTTCTTTATAATTTAATAAAAACACTGACTTGAGTGGACACTAGCCACCGGTCAGTAACATTTTTAAAAAATTTTAATTTCTTTTTTTTTTTTTAAATTTTTGAACTCATATCTAATTTTTTATTATATCAATTTTTATTATTAATTGAATTAAACAAATTGCGATCAAAACTGGTATTCTAAGAGAGAGAAAATTGTCTGATTTTAAATTTAAATTTACTTTGGAACATATAAGTTGCAAACACAGTTGGCACAGTAAATCTTTTTGAAATTCCTCACTTTTTCATTATATTTTGAAATTTATTATTATTATCAGCAATTTCAACGTGGGCTCATATTGAAAATTAATTAATTCATTTTTGAAATTAATCAATTTTATTGCCTAATTAGAGATTAAAGATTAAATCCTTTGAATGTTTATACTCTAATTTAGAATATTCTTGTTTTAATGCATAAAAATTTTTTTTAAAAAATTTTTGTTCGTAATTAAATATAATTGTATATAGGTTATAAGACACCTTTTCTCAGATATAATTACATTTAGTTCTTTTTGTGATTTTTGGGTGCATTAATTGTGAAATTAATTATAATAATCAATTGTAAATAAATAAAGAAATTAAATATATCTTTATCAAAATGAAAAATTAAAATCACACATAATCGTTGTAATTTTGAACTTTTAAACTATATAAAAAACAAAGAAAATTTGAGCATTTTTTTTATAAAAGGCGAAAATCGGTTCTGTTTTTTATAAATATTCATAATAGTCACAATGATAAAATAGTATTATTTCCTATAAAAACTTGAACAGAAAAAATTTGAAATATGAAACAAAAAATCAAATTTTCGTAAGTAATATATCTAAATCTTATTTTTTGGTTCAGTTCGTTAATATTTTCAAAGAATCCAAAATAGATCAGAAAATTCGATCATGCCTATAAAACTCTGAGAGATTATCTAGCTATTAGCCAGTCTTTTTTAAAAATATTTTCTCAATTTTCTATTTAAAATAATTTTAAAAGAATTGGGTGTTTTTAATGTGTTTACTAATGAGAGATAACATTTAAATGAAAAAATATTAAATTTATTTTAATTACTTGGAAAATAAGTATTTTAAAATTAATTAATTTAAAATTTTTCTTTTTCAATATATAGATAAAAATGAAGTTTTTTTATTTATTAATTTTGAGTATGATAGTATTGAACCAAATGAGCTTAGCTAATGGTCTTTTTCAATTTATTTTTCCACTTTTAAAAAACAATTTGAATCAAAGCAAAGAAAAATTCAAAAGACTTCAAAATGATTACACACCGAGCAATTTCAAATAATACTGGTCAATGAAGAAATTCTCATTATATTGGTAAACGGAAAAGTGAATTCAAACGACTTATTATTTGTCGCCATCAATTAGATAAGTTTTTGCATCAAATTCGAGAATGCAAAAAATTTCATAAGTATTTTTAGAGGGCCAACATTTAATGTAAAAAATGAATTAAATATAAAAATTGTCATTTATTTTGTTTTGAGAGAAATAATATTTGTAATATTCAATGTTAATAAATAAAATGGACAATTTATTGATCTTGATAAACATATTAAAAATTCGCGTATAATATACAGCACTGATTTGCTACGAGGATTTGGCGATATTTTACGTAAATTAACGCAATTATATGTAAAAAACTGTTATTTAACGATAAATTTCGTAATATGACGTAAAATGGCTTTTGTAAAATCACGATAATTAACAATAAATAACGTCTTTTAACGTTAAATAACCTTAATTTACGTTAAATTACAGTTTTTCAAAAAAGCCAAAAAAAACAATTGATTTTGGCTCTTTTTTGAATTTTCCATTTAAAATTTGAATTTTCTATTTTTCTAAATAATTTTTAATAAAAAGAAATATTTTGTAATTTTACGTAAAATATTGTAAAAATCTATTTTTTTCCAAGTAAAATTTTGTAAAATAAAATAATAAAATGTAAAAAAACGTAAAAGTTTAATTTTTGAATATAAATCAACAGTTTGACCAATCTCCATCGCGTTGTTTTACAACCTTTATTGCCTAATTTTAACTATTCTTTTTTTAAAGAATTTTACCTCTCATTATGTGACCAATATTTTGTGATTTGAGCCATATCTGAACCGAATCTACTTCTCTTCGAAGAAGCTCCGAATCCATGTCCCTACTCATGAACAAACTAACAAAACTGTCGCCAACCGGGAGAAAACGCCACATCATTGCATGTACATTTTTTAAATCTAGTACTCTGCTGCTTTCTGTTAAGCTTAGTGGTATCTTATGAACATTACAAAAATCAACATGAGAATTTGAGCATTCGTTTTCACAAATTAGTGATCTCTTAACAGAATCATCATGATAAATTCTCATCACATAATCGGGGTACATTTCTTTTACTTTAACAATTAATTCTTTTAAAAGTTTGTAATATCGAGGATTTTTGCCATACAAGGAATAAGTTATTACTTTTTGGTTGGGACCTCGTTTAAGTGTTTTGTGCAAATCACAAGTCAATACAGGCTCAGAATTTAAGACAAAAAATTTGTTCTCCACTTCAATAATATATTTTCTGTCATCAGTCTTTTTAATATCTATTTTGAAACCTTTGTTACATGAACATGAATCATTAAATGAAAGTTCGACTAAATTGTGAGTTGGACTGTTTAAATAAAAATTAACAACTAAACCAATGAGTGCAAAAAACAAAATTTTTTTAAAAAATTTCCTTTTTAAAAAATTCATTTTATAACTTTTAAATCAGAGTTGGATATTGTTGGGATTTCGATTTGTTTTAAATTAAAATATTTAAGTCCATTTCCTTCGGAACTTAAACTTTATTTTTTATTTTCCCTTTAGACTAAGTGATTTGAAATTAAATCAAAATAAAAAAATTGCAAAATTCTTAAAATGTAAATCTTTTGAGAGATTTGAAACATAGTTTTTAAATTAAATTTTTTAATTTTGATAAAACAATCAAAAAATTTAAAAAAATCTAAAATGATAAATTTAAAACGATTTAAAATAAAAATACCATATTATAAATAAATATTCTAAAAATTTTCTGAAACTACCATCATTTTGTTAAAATTCGACTAAAAAAAATTAGTCGATTTAATATTCGACTAAAATAAATTAGTCGATTTAATTATCGACTAAAATTAATTAGTCGATTTAATAATCGACTAAAAAAAGTTAATCGATTAAAAGTTAGTCGAATAATAAATCGATTATTGATAATCGATTGCCAACACTACTTTTATTTCTATTAACACTTTAAAACTTGGACTTTCAAGATTTACAATTAAATAAAATTAATTAATTTAAAAACTTTTTTAAAACAAAATCCTAAATATTCCAGTATCAATGAATCAAACTAAACGAAGATTGTAATTACTAGTTTCAGCAATATTTGCTTACTTCAAAACTACATAATCTAAAAAAAACATTAATACACTCTTTCGCAGAACAAAATTAAATAAAAAATCAAGAATTTATTTCATAAAAATAATTAATAATTTTTTTAAATAAATTTACTTTACATAACACTATTTTTCATCCTAAATTGCATGGAAATATTAATTTATACAAATATCTTATTCTTTTTAATCAAAAATTCCAAATGCATATGATAAGCAATTATCTCAAACCAATTTGATAATAAAGAAATAAATTTTGTTGTTTGTCGTCTTACCCACAGTCAAATCAATGAAGAAATGTGTAATTACCATCAAATTGACCAAAAAAATTCAACACTCCATTGGGCTTTTTCCTAAAAATAGCAATTATTTTAAAATTTAAATTTTCAAATATTACTTCAATTCAATTTTTATTCAAATTTTACATAATGAGTTTTTTTAATCTTTTTATGTTCATTTTATGAAATTCTTTCGAAAAAATATTTATAAAACTTAATTCAAACTAATTTAATATTTTTCAAAATTTTTTTATTTTTATTTTTCAAGGTCTCAAAATTTAATAATATGCAGATTAATATTTTGTGGTCGAAAACTTGAAATTCAGATAGTGCTGTAGTTTTGACCTGCGCGAATCTTATAATTTTAGAAAAAGTTCGATTTGCTTTGGGTCAAATAAAGTATTTGAATTCAATTTACAGAACCAATTTAGAAAAATAAATATGTAGTTTTTAATTTCCAAATGAGCAAATCGGTCGGGAATTTAAGTTTCTAAAAATTTATATTAGCTGTAGGATTGTTATGATTTATCATTTTTAAGCTAGAAAAATAATTTAAATTGTTAAAATTCAAATTTTTCTAAAATCAGACTGTGAATAATAACTAAATTGAGTCTTTCCCTAAAATCCGGACCCGGACTGCCGGACTGCCGGACATGTCGCCTAAAATACGGACACGGACCCTTTTAGACTAAAAAGCTCACTTAGCATAAAGCTAAAAAAGATAATTTTAGAAAAAAACGAATTTAAATTTATTTTGAAAAAAAAGAAACAAGAATAAAAAAAATTTTAATTTTATGGTTTTAAATTGAATATAATTAATTTTTTAATTTAAATTTTCTTTCCCTTTTAGGGGTTAAAATTTTTCTTTTAGTGTTAATAACACTTTTTAAACTCATATATGCATCTTCTGAAAAACAATTCTGATAAACAGAATAATCAATCCGTGTCCGGGTTTTAGCAATGGTTAAAAAAAAAGTCCGTGCCCGTATTTAGGCGACATGTCCGGCAGTCCGGGTCCGGATTTTAGGGATAGCCCTAAATTGAACAATTATTTCTACATAAAAACATTTTTGTTACTATGTCTTTGTTAAATCTAATGCTTAATCTATTCTAATTATTTAAAGATTTCTATTTCAAAGTATTAGTATATCTTTAAAAAAAAAATCAAATAAAAATGATAAATTTTTAAAATATTCTATCAGACTATCAAAATTGATTCGGGGTTTTCTTTCATTTAAAAAAAAACTTTAATCTAATACCTTGATCTATTGAAAAAGTTGATGCGTTCTTTCAACAAATATTTATTTAATAACTAAACGAAAAAAGTAAAATATGAATTTTGATATTGATAACGCTAAATTTGCAAGAAAAATTAAATTAAATATTTGAATCTTAGATAAAAAAAAGCAGTAAAAAAGCAATTTCAAACAGCATTTTTAGGATTGTGTCAAAATTAGATAAATAAATATCATTTAAATATTTATTTTAAGATTGACTAGCTGCCTATAAATTAAAGTTAACAGCTTTATTTTAATAAAATAATTAAAAAATGAAATTTTTAAGCTTTTTAATTGTAGCAACAAGCATCGCTCTTATTTCGGCCGATGCTACTTATGATGAAATATTGAGGCATTTAAAGGACCGAGAAGGTTTCAAAACAGTAGGCTATTTTCCAACTTTATCTTCTGGTGTAACTATTGGTATTGGAATCGATCTAGGACAACAAACAAAAGCTGGTTTACAAGCAAAAGGCATATCTGCTTCTATAATTTCCAAGGTCGAAAAATACATTGGCTATAGATCCAAAGCCCAATTAGATGCAGCTGGTCTAACAGCTTCAAGATTGGTTCTTAGTGTTGCCGAAGCTGAAGCTATCTCGAAGCCATTCATCGATGAAGCTTATAACAAAATAGTGCCTTATGCAAGATATATGGACAATAAGGGAAAAGCTGCCTTGGTTTCTCTAAGACACTGGGCTGGTTCTTTGGGATGCTCAAATTGTAAATTAAGCATCAACGTAAACGGTGTCGATACAAATTATTTATGGAACACAATCAAGACCAAATTTGCAAACAATATGCTGGTAAAAGCTGCCTTGAGCCAAACCCTTGTCGGAAAAACTGTGGGTTCTGTTTCTTTCAACAGAATTAGTCATGAAATTACTTATTTGTCGTAAAGATTTTATTTAAAAAAATTCACACACTTTTTTAGTTAGCTACATAAATTTTATCAATAAAATTTAATTAATTGATATAACAGTATTTTAATTTAAATTTAGTAATTCTAATTCCATTCCGGAATATTCTTCACTCTTATACCACACAGGTAGACTTATCTCATCAAGGGTAAACTCTTTACCGGAATAAAAACCATCAATAGCTTGATAAATGTCGTCTTCAAAATGAGCTTTAAGCTAATAAGCTTTTAAATTTATTAAATTGTTACCATGAAACCGTATCTAAAAAATTTAAAAACATAAGATCTTTATCTAAAAATAAAAAGTCCACAAGATTAAAAGTGGATATATTTTTTGTTAGTAGCTAATTTTTTTTTAAGAAAGTAGCTTATCTTTTCTAATTAGATAACCTTTCTTCTTGTTTCTGTCGGTATATTTAATTCTTTTCGTATATTTCGGAAATTTAAAAAACATTCTTTCCTCTTTTTTACCCCATGTTGCCCCTTCAATTTTACCACTTTGTATATCCTCAATGCATTGTTAATACTTGCATCATTATCAGTGTCATCGAGATTGTAAATATTGTGCCTTGGTAAGGTTTAAATTGAAGTTAAACTTAAAGTTTCTTCAGACATAATATTTTTTTTTCAAGCAAGAATTTTATGTTTAAGGTCATTATATTTATTTATTTTTATTATCTGTGCCGAGCTAAAGCTCCTTCAGATCAAAAAAAAAAAAATAAATAAAAAATCAATAAAAAATAAAATAAAATAAAAATGTAAAGAAGAAATAAGATAAAAGTAAAGTAAGTTAAAATATAAAATAAAAGACAGCTAAAATAGATAAATTGTAAGTAATGATAGGTGAAAAATTTTTAAGTTTTGAACAGTTCAGGAAAGAAAGAAGAAATAGTAAGATATCAATTACACAATGGACTCGGGTATTCGACATATTTTGATTCAAACCCCGCTTTATATTCATCAACCAGCTTGACAACCAATGGAACAGAATGATGGAGTCCTCCCGCTACATATCTTTCGCTCAATTCAAAAAGTCGATTCGAGACCGGTTAAGACCGTTTTAAATGTTTGTTTCTGAAAATGAATTCAGACACGAAAAAGAGTAATCAATTAAAGATCCGATTAAAGATCTATTTAGGTTTCCTAGTGTGTAATAGTTAAGACCCCATTTTTTGTTTGACAATATTTTTATTAAGTTTAACCGTGAACTATAACGCTGTTTTATTTCATCAACCATTGGGGTAAAGGCTAATTTTGAATCAAATTTTATACTTAAGAACTTGATTTCATTTTTACTTTCAATTTTATTTTCATACATCTCTAAGTTAAAGCCAATATTTTCCTTATTATATTTAGTGAAAACAATGAAGCAAGACTTTTCAACAGATATTTTCATCTTCCATTTGAAGAGCTATTTTTCTTATTCGTCTAAGTATTTGTTTATCTTATTTTCTAGAATTCCTTTTCCAAGAGAATCTAGAAAATTTTCTAGATTTTCAAGATTAAATTTAATTTATTGTTAGATAGGGTTTGGCGTTTATCATGCCAAACCGCTTTGAAGATATCAAAAAAAGGGAAAAAACTTTTTCTTTCTATTAAATGATTTTCCAATTTTTTGAATTAGGAAGAATAGATTATCCAATTTTTTTTAAAACCTGATTGTTCCTGAATTAGTAATGAGTTTTGTTCTTAATAACTATATAATCTTGAGTGGATTATACCTTCTAACAGTTTTCCTAGACAGCTTGGCATACTGATTGGTCGGTAGTTAGCTGGCTCTTGTATTAAAATTGACTTTTTAGGTATCATAGTAATGTAAGCAGATTTCCATGCATTCAGGATTTTACTTTCTCTTAGACTTAAGCCAAAGAGATAAAAAATGTCTTCTAAAATATTTTGTGGTAAATTTTTAAACATAAGTTTATGAATTTGGTCAGGTCACGAAGATGCTGCCTCTATTAACCTTTTAAGCGCTGAGATAATTTCTTTAATGGTAACAGTCTCGTCAAATTTGCATTGATTTTTTTTTTTTAAATTCAAGATTATAATCAATTATTTCTCTATCTTTTTGAGGATTAAATATATCATTATTCGGACTAGAAGTTTTTTTTGAAAATTAACCAAAAAAGGTAGCTTTTTCTTCATCAGTTCTAAGTTCCTTATTATTGGAGATTAAAGTATGTATTAATACAGATCCTTTTTTTGATCGAAACTTATTAATTTTTTTCCAGAATGTTCTTCTTGAAAGCAGATTTTGCCCAATTTTTTAAATAAAATCAGACCAGCTTTGATTCCAAAAATTTTTTAACTTGATTCTTAACTCTGAAGTCATTTGGTTGAATCTTTGTTCAGTATTTTGATAACTAGTTTTTTGAAATATTCTTCTTATTTTCCTGATCCCTTAATTAACTAACAATGTTCGGTGGAAGACTTTTTTTGAAAATTTTATGAGTTTGATATGGAATACTTATGGGCTGCAGAAATTATATTTTGGTTAATTTCTTCATTTAGTTCGTCACTTAATGCTGAATTTGATCTTGAGTTTTAAATTTGGCTATTAAGAATCTAGAAATAGAAACTAATTTGCTTTTTTAAAGTTAAGCTTCTCTGGTTTTGTTATATGGATAACTGAGTAGTCAAAAGATATACATGTCTTAATTTGAAAATGATCACTGGTCATACATGACTATTAAGAACCCTAAAATTATCAATTATTGAAGATGAAACTAAGAATAAATAAAAATTTCAAAATATTCTCTATTGAATATGTCAAAGATTGGACACTTTTTATTGATTACTGTAAAATTAAGCTGATTAATAATGCTTTCTAAAATGATTCGAATCTCGTTTTCTCCTTATCAACCTATTTCTCTTGTTTTGGCGTTTAAGTCACCCCGAGAACATAAATTTTACAATTCCTATTTATCTTTTCAAATACATAAAAAAATTAGAAGTTTATTAGATGGATTATATTAATTGAAAATATATAGTTAATCTTTTCCCGGATTTATTTTGATACAAAGTAATTCAGAAGAGAATTCATCATTCGAAAAGTCTTGGAAAAACTCTAATTCTTCCTTTACTAAAATTGCAAATCCTTCACCATGCTTATTGTGTTGTTTAGTTATTGATTTATAATTATTAAAATCTAAGAGAATGTTAGATTCACTCGATTCAATTTTTATTTCGTTGAACAATTTAATATCTGGGGACAATTGACCCCAAATCATGTTCCCAGTTTCATCTTGCTGGGAAGATCAGAATAATTCCAATGTGTAATTACTATTCTTTCTTTAATAAGGGATTTTGTTCTTAAAATTATTTTATATGTCTTCTTGTTCATTCTAAATTTTCTTTAAAGCTGCTTAGACTGGAAGTTTGATGATTGGCTAGGTTTGATGATTGATCTACTTGATTTGAATATTCAGTAGTTGAACTGTTTGATTCAGACTCGAAGGTTTTGTCATTTTCATCTTCTGAGAAAAGAAATGGTTTCTTTGATTCTTTTTCTTGTGGATAAGATTCGGAATATCTTTTGATTTGATTTTTTGTTTGAAAAAAATTTTATTCTGATCATTTGAGCTGACATTGCCAGGTGTCTGAATTTTCGGTAGAGAATCGTTTAAACGAGTAACCTAATGGTCTTCTAACATTCGAGTTATAAGATCTTGGGAGCTAATTTAAAGTATTACGTCATTGAAATTATTTGTTTGATATCCTTGCGTTTTAGGCATTCTATTTTCAATATTGTTTTTTTTGTTCAGCTTCAATTATTGATTGGATTTCTTCTTGGTCATTGCAAAGATCATTGTAGTCAATCTTTTTCCTCTCAAGCGACTCAAGCTTTTCGGCAATGGAGAATAATTGTGTCAAGTGTCCTTTCTGATGACACCTTTCCATAGTGAATCTTTGAAAAGGCATTTCGCTATGTTGTATCCTTCTTCATCACAAAAATAGCATTTCTGCTCTTGTACAACAATTGACACAACACACTTTAAACGATGCATTACTGTAGGGCAAGACAAGATTCCAATAATGTTCTCAACTTCTTTTGGAAAAGAAATTCTTGATCATCTGACACCGTTTTTACCATTTTCACCATTTTTAGTCTATCTCTATATTTTTCTTCAGTAATGTATTCAATATTAAGTCCATAAATTCGAATGGTGTTAAAAAAGGTTTCAAGCCGATGATTCTCGAAATCAGTGGACAAAAAGTGAAAACGAAAAGTAAACTCCCTTCTGAGATCCGGAACTTTATTTACATCTTCAAATCTGAAATTAGTTCCATTAATATTGATTTCACGATCGAAGATTTCTTCAAAATTAAAAGCAGCATTAAACTCGATTATCCATACCTTGTTTGCAGAGAAATTGTTGATGCACGTGATCGCATTATTTCCATTTTGTTTAGAACGACATCTAGTGCACCAAATAAGACGCTATAACTAATCGGTTTGTCTAATCTCTTCAAATTTAACTTGACCGAATTTTTAAAAATCCAATTAGCTGAGAATCCATTTCAATACTTGAGCTCTTTTTCTTAAGATACTAACCGTCTTCCATTTCTGTTGCTAATAGATCCACTTGATCACATGGTTTACTTAAACAATCTGCATTTGCATGTTTTAACTAGGTCTATGAATATTCTCGAAAGCGTTAGCTTATAAGATTATTTACCCTATTGCAAGTTTGTCAGATGGATCTTTAATAGACATTAACCATTGAATTGCTGAATGATCTGTTATTTTTTTGAATCTTATACCATACAAACACACTCTAGAAAGTATCACTGATGAGAGCACTGCGAGGCACTCTTTTTCAACTGCTTGTTCTAAAGCATCGTATGTAAAACAAATGCAGTTTATTTTTAAATTTGCTTTGGTCTCATTTTCTCTCTGACCGGCCATATGGCCTTAAGGTTCTTTCCCAAAATTAAAAGTTATCATCTTGTTAACAATTCCGAATTGTAACTCTCATCTCTGAATCGTAATTTGCGCACGGACAATAAGATAAAATGATCAATTTTTATAGTTGGTCCCACAACTCTTTGTTATTCACAATCTTGTAAATAATCTATCTTTTTAATTGTTCGAAATCTGTTTGTAAGTTTTTAAATAAATTTCAAGTAATAAATTAAAGTTCACTAAAATTTAGCTCATAAATAATTGAAAATAATTGGTCTTAGTTCACGAAAATAGAAAAACTAGAAAAGTTTAAATATTTTGGTGAGCTTAGCTCACTTATAAATATATCTTTTATTGAAAATTGTATGGCAAATCTTCCCGATACAATAATCCTCTAATAGAATTTAATAAAATATTAATATAGTACCCAATGAACTACTGATGACAGACTCCAGATGTCGCTATGTCTCCTACTTACCGAAGAAAGATTAATTGCCATCATTAGAGTTAATGATTCAAAAGCAAAATCGAATAAAATTTCTAGCAACAGATTAATTCTCTCATTATCATAGTCAAAGTTGAAAAGAAACAAACATATGAAAAAAGTAATTCGAAAGCACTTCACTGGTACGATAAATAGAAATGAATCAGGAAAAAATAAAAATATTTTTTTAAAGATTTTATTTGAAAAAGAAAAGTAAGATACCATTAAAATATTAACTAATATGAAAATATGAAAAAAGAACAAACAACATACCAAATAACAAACCAAAAAAACTGTTCAAGTTAATAGTCGAATAGAATAACTCTTTTTTTAAATACATTAATGGAAACAAAAAGTAAGGTCTTAAAGACAAAGTTAGAAACCGTTTGCCTCAACAGCCCTATCTAATAAAAGATTTTGTCAAAAGGTTTTATTTAACTAAGCGAAATTCAAAATAATAAGTTATTCGGTAAAAAACTAACAAACACTCAAAATATCTCTTTCTTATAATCATTTGATTGTTTTTCCGGATATCTTTAATAAAAATTGAAATTGCGACATGCGTTGTTGAGTGCGAGCTCTCGCCATATGCTCGTAGGTTATCGTGCAGTTCATCCATCTTGATTTGTCCCATGATTTTCTCAGCGCGTAGGACTTTGCCAAGGTTCTTTATGAACCTCTCCACCTCCCCATTTGCAGAGTAAGCTCTCAACTCAAAACGGGGGGAAGATGTGATGTAATGTGAAAAATCAAGATTTATGCACTGCACGATATCCTACGAGCATATCGCGAGACCTCGCACTCAACAACGCAAGTCGCACCTGCTTTGCTCACGATCGGCCGCTGCAGTAACTCAACCGGGATTCCACAAACGCTCTGAGACCGGAGGAAAGGGCCAGGCTTATTCAAAAAACTATTATTAGAATGACCGCAAGAAAAAAGCCCGAATGAAGAGAGAGTACGACTATGCGAGTACAAGAATTAGAGCTGAAAGTTGGCCAAAGTGTACGCATGTGGCGCCAGAGAACCGACAAATCAATGTCAGAATGGGACCCGAAACCACACGCTATTGTCGAGAACAACGTAAGCCGTGTAACGGTAGCAAGAGACGGGAATGAGGAAACGAGAAACTTGTCGTTATTCAAACCAGTAAGTTAGTTTGAAACTTAGCTGGACTTGCGACAGCAGGGACCTGGAACTGAACTCAATTCGAATGACCGAGGTAAGCCAAGCAGCAGTAAAAGCAGCGATGTTCCGGCCGACCCACAGGCTCAAAAAAACGACGAAGTTCATATGGAGCTTCCAATTTCGCCGTCAGCGTACAAGACGCCTGAGACGTCCCGGTTGAAGTCGATAAGTGCACCAAACCCTACCACAACGTTTGCAACTGCAGCAAAAGCGCAATTTAGTGAAACATCAGTCCCTAGTAACCGAAAGGGTCGCCCAACTGAGCAAGCCGTGGAACACAACCAAAAGTGGGTAGAAACGATGCACACAAAGCGAGAACAGAAACCACCCCAGAGATCATCACTGAGGCTGAAGGAAGCGAGTAAGCTCTCAGCTCAAAACGGGGCGAAGATGTGATGTTCAGCATCCCAAGACTCTTTTTGAGTCGTTACGCCGGACGCGACCATGAAGCAGTGCGAGTCTGCAGCGAGACTTCTTTTTATTTATTTATTATTACATACTTACATGTTTTACAAATAAAAGCTATTTACAAAATCTAAAAAAAAAAAAGTCTATGACTATAAATAGTCTAAAAATAGTCTATCCGGCAAGGATCACAATGGTCGACAGTTCCCTAGCATTCGCTTTATTAAAGCGGTGGAAGATGTGATATAGCGACATTTTTGTCAATATCACTTAATTTACTTAACCATGAGCGTTTAAGTTAAGAAGGAGCATAAATACATGCTCAAATGCGTCTAAACGAGAGATCGGATAGACGAACCCAAAGGTACTAATGTAAAAATTACATCTGGCGACAAGTATAAAAACCCCAGAAGACAATTAAAAGTGCTTCTCTCTGACAATAGTGTTTATAGTACGTGCAGCGGCTACCTGACATAGATCAGTTAGTACCTGGGAAAAATAATAATCTATGGCTGGTCCCGCATTGTTGATTCGGCAAGGATCACAATGGTCGACAGTTCCCTAGTTTCCGCTTTATAAAAGCCGTGGAAGATGTGATATAGCGACATCATTGTCGATATCACTGGATTAGTAAATTAACTAAACCTTGAGCATTTATTATTTTTATTTATTTATTTGTTTTCTGTACCGAGCTAGAGCTCCTTCAGAATAAAGTATAAAAAAAAAATAAATAAATAAAAAAAATAAAAATAGAGTTAACAAAATAAGAAAAAATAAAAATAGAGTTAACAAAATAAGAAAAAATAAAAATAAAGTAAATCAGCTAAAAAAAAAAAAAAAAAATTTAAATAAAGTTTAAAAGACATATATTGAAATAGATTGTTACATGTGACAGAAGTTTACATAGTTGAAGCTTCATGAAAAAAAGAGGAAATAGTAGGGTAGCAATTACACAATGGAGTAGGGTATTCAATATATCTTGATTCGAAGCCTTGTTTGTATTCATCCACTAGTATGACCACCAATGGAGTAGAATGACTCAGTCCTGTCCCAACATATCTCTCACTCAACTCAAAAAGCCGATTCGAGACTGTTAGTAATTTAAGTTTATTAAAAGCCTCGTGATGCAACATGTTGGAGGGAGTATCATATTTTAACTTAAGGATAGATCTGACTGCTGTATTCTGAATTGCTTGTAGTTTTTTGATATTATTTTCAGAAAATGAATTTAAGCAAGGAAAAGAATAGTCTAAAATTGATCCGACTAAAGTTTTATATATAAGTTTCCTATATAAATTTCCTAGTGTGTTTTGAGTAAGACCCCATTTTTTAATTGACAAAAACTTAATAATATTTAACCTTTTATTGCAGCGTTCTTTAATTTGGTCTACCAGTTTATTAAAGTTTAACTTAGAATCAAATTTAATGCCAAGAAACTTGATTTCTTTTTGGCTCACTATTCTGTTTCCATAAATTTTTAAGTTTAGATTTTCACTCTCTTTTTTGTACCTAGAAAAGATTACAGAACAGGACTTTTCTATTGATATCTTCATTTTCCATTTAATAAGCCATTGTTCTAGTTCGTTAGTGTATTTATTTATCTTATTTTCAAGATTCCCATTTTTGTTATAAATGAAGAATGTAACTAGATCATCTGCGAAAAGCAGAGAGTATTCATTATTTGTTTTGTTTCCTTTGGGGATGTCATTAATATATATACTAAATAAAAGAGGACTAATTACTGAGCCTTGAGGAACACCTGCAGTTATTTGATATTCTTCGCTCAGGTGATCATTCACATTTACCTTAAATGTCCTAGAGTCAAAAAAAGATCTAATCCAGTTAGTCAAGTAATGAGGTGGATTCATTTTAATCAATTTAAAAAGTAAACCTTCATGCCAAACTCTATCAAAGGCTTTAGAAATATCAAAAAACAGGCCGCAAACTCTCTTTTTTCTATTAAATGATTCTACAATTTTTTGAATTAAAAAGAAAAGATTATCTGATGTTCGCCGGTGTTTCCAAAATCCAGACTGCTCCTCGATAAGGAGTGAATTTTGTTCCAAAAAATTGTATAATCTTCTATATACTATTCGTTCCAGTAACTTTCCTTAACAACCCGTTATACTAATTGGTCTATAATTTAAAGGATCTTGTAAAGGAGAGGCCTTTTTTTGAATCATAGTAATGTTCGAAGTTTTCCACGCTTTCGGGACTTTACCTTCTCTAAGAGATAAATTAAAAAGTTCTACGATTTCTATTAATGAGTTTCTAGGTAAGTTTTTTAACATAAAATTATGAATTTGGTCAGGTCCTGATGCAGCTTCATTTTTCAATCTCTTGAAAGGTACAATTAATTCTTTTAAGCGAATTGGTTCATTAAAATTACACTGATCATAATTTCTAAAGAATTCAGAGTTAGAATTGAGTATTTCAAAATCTTTTTCAAGATCTATTAAATCAGAATTAGGACTAAAAATTGAAGATAAGAGTTCTCCGAAGCATATTCCCTTTTCTTCATTAGTTTTGAATTACTTGTCATTTAAAATCAAATTTGGGATTAAATTTGTTCCTTTTTTTGATCTAAATTTATTTATTAAGACGGGGAAAGACTAGTCTTGTAGATTTTCTGAGAAAGGTAAGGAATGCTTTTATGTGATGCAGAAATGATTTTTTCTGTAATTTTATCATTTAGTTGATCTATATTGAGGGAACTTTCATGGATATTTACTATTTTGGAATTTAAAATCTCGCTAAAAAATTGCCAGTTTGCTTTCTTATAGTTTAATTTTTTGGCTGTTGATTTATTTTCTAATTGATAGCCCATTAAAATTGATGCTTCGATTGGAACATGGTCACTAGTCATGACTATTTAAGACATTGAAGTCGGTAATTTTGTCAATTAATGAAGTTGAAACTAAAAAAAGATCAAGAATTTCAAAGTAATTCTTATTAAAAATATTGAAAGTAGGCAATTATCATTGATTACTGAAAAGTCTAACTCATTAATTATTCTTTCCAACATTAAACCGTTTTCATTTTCCCCTACGCAGCCTATTTGCTTTGTTCTAGCGTTTAGATCACCACCTAAAATGTAGTTTCTACATTTTTTATTAACTGTTTTAAAAAAATCAAAGTTCAGAAGCACATTTGGTGGATTATAAAGACTAAATACAACTATTTCATTATTCTTCCCTAAATTAAATTTTATACAAAGGAGTTCGGAATTGAATTCCTCATAAGAAAAATCTTGTATAAATTCAATTCCTTCTTTAATTAAAATAGCTACTCCTCCTCCATACTTGTTGCGTGGTTTTGTTACGAACTGATAATTGTGAAAATCAAGATAAATATTTGCCTCGGTCAAATCTATCTTTAATTCATTGAGCAAAACAATGTCAGGACATTTTTGAGCTAAAAAATTTTCTAAGAGATGAACCCTACGAGGTAAGTAGAGACAATTCAAGAGTGTAATTACTAACCTGTTCTTAGAGGAAAGTTGACTTGATAGATTTTTCTTCATTGTTTATTTGAGTTGGATTGTTTTTGTATAAAATCGGTGTTGTTTTCTTTTGAAGTGAGTCCGCTATTTTTGTCTTGAAATACGTCATTAAGTTCACTGTTTTCTTTATCATTAACTTGGTCTTTTAGTTTTTCGATTCTGCTGTTTGTGAATCGTCGGATTCTGAGACGCGCTTGATTTGCTTACTTGTTTGAACATTGGTGGAAAGGTATTTTGATGGCTTTAAAGATTGATCCCTTAATTTTTCCAAATTTGAGCTTGTTATTTGTTCAGAATCTTTATTAAGAAAGACTGATAGAACTGGAGTATGCATACTTTTTTGGCTGGACTGAGACGACAAAAGAGACTCTTCATTTGTTGATTTGTTATTTGGGAACTCTGGAGTTTTAGTAATCATGTCCATAATGTTTGTTTCTATTTGAGAAACTTCTTCTTCTTCATCCTGAATCGCTAATTCGCTATGGTCGATATTTGCTCGTTCAATCGATTTAAGCCTCTTAGCTATAGAGTATTTCTGTGTCAAATGTCCTTTTTGATTACAGTTTTCGCAAGCTTGGTTCTTAACAGGACATCTAGCGATGTTGTGACATTCGGCATTACAAAAAAAGCAATTTTGTTTTTTCCAGCAATCGAAATTACGCACTTTAACCTGTATAGAATTGTTGGAGCAGTCAAATTTCTAACTACCTGATCTGATTCTTTCAGGAAAGAAACTTTTACTCATTTCACACCGTTTTTTACTTGACTATCTTTGTACGTTTCTTCTGAAATTTGTTCAACTTTGAGTCCATTGAGTCCTAACAGCATCGAAAAAGTCTCGGAGTAATTCCTTGTTGAAATCTTCTGGGAGTTAGTGAAATCTTAATATCGAGTACTTTCTTGTCTCTGGCAATTTGTTGGCATCTTCAAGCTTGAAAAAGTCACCATTTATTTCGATTGAACGTTCAAAGACTTTTGAAGCGGTTAGGGCGTGTTGGAACTTTATAATCCATATTTTGTTCGAAGAGAAATTGTAAATTGCTGTAATTTCTTTAAATTCAGAGTCTCTGAGTACACATTTGAGTTGCTTGAAGATTGTTTTGTGACTAACAGGTTTCTCCAACTTTTTAAGATTCAGTTTGACTGAATTCTTAAAATTCAAACGTTGAATTTCGCTTGGGTTCGCTAGCGAACTTTCCATTTGAAATTTAGCTTTAAGATTACGTGATGACGCTATAAATTACGACGTGATGACGTGATGACGTTTGAGTTAGAATGGAGCATAAATAGCTGCTCTAATGCGTACAACTAATGTAAACATTACAAACATGTCATTAAAAAAAATTTTTCGTGTTTTTTGATGATAATCAAAGAAATTAAAGTCAATTTTCTACAATGTCAATTAACCAATATTCTATAATGTTTTTTTTGTTAATATTACTCATTATCGTTCATTATGATCGTACAAATTAAGGTGGTCGTATTAGTTTTTGATCGCAAAATGGACCGCCCATCTAGTAGTTCGCTAAACGATTTTACATTTTAATAAAAATTTGGTGATACCGAGAGCCAGGATAATCGAATCTATTTTAATTAATTCAAAAGGTCTTTAAAAGAGGACGCTTCTATAAAAATATGATTTTGTTAAGGATTTTATATTTTCCAAGGAGTAATTATCTGTGAACTTGTTCCAGGATGTGATATAAATGCAGAACTTAATTGTGAACAATAAAAATAAAATATAGTTTGCTTCAAGAAAAATACCCTCATTCGGTTAACTGAAAGCTTGGTTTCTATTTTATTTGTTTTCAAGCATGTAGAAATTTTGGCAGTAAAACAAATCCAGCAATCAATTAAAATTTTAAAAAATATTTAAAGAAATATACTTAATATTCGAATTATTTTATTTTCAATTTAAACTTTATTTTTAATAATTATATGAAATTTTAAATTATTTTAAATAAAAGAAATGTAAATCGGTTTATAATAAAAAGGCACTTATCTGGTGATTAACCTTAAAATTATAAAATTGCATAATTTTAGGAAAAGTTCGATTTGCTGTACGTCAAATATAGTATTTGAATTCAATTTACAGAACCAATTTAGAAAAATAATTGTTTAGATTTTAAATTCCAAATGAGCAAATCGGTCGGGAATTTTAGTTTCTAAAAATTTCATATATTAGCTGTACGATTTTTATGATTTAATTTTCAAATTTTAAATATAATTTTTATTCTAGAAAAAAATTTAAATTGTTAAAATTCAAATTTTTCTAAAATCAGACTGTGAATAATAACTAAATTTAACAATTATTTCTCCAAAAAAACATTTTTGTTACTAATGTCTTTGTTAAATCTAATGCTTAATCTATTCTAATTATTTAAAGATTTCTATTTCAAAGTATTAGTATATCTTTAAAAAAAAAATCAAATAAAAATGATAAATTTTTAAAATATTCAATCAGACTATCAAAATTGATTCGGGGTTTTCTTTCATTTAAAAAAAAACTTTAATCTAATACCTTGATCTATTGAAAAAGTTGATGCGTTCTTTCAACAAATATTTATTTAATAACTAAACGAAAAAAGTAAAATATGAATTTTGATATTGATAACGCTAAATTTGCAAGAAAAATTAAATTAAATATTTGAATCTTAGATAAAAAAAAGCAGTAAAAAAGCAATTTCAAACAGCATTTTTAGGATTGTGTCAAAATTAGATAAATAAATATCATTTAAATATTTATTTTAAGATTGACTAGCTGCCTATAAATTAAAGTTAACAGCTTTATTTTAATAAAATAATTAAAAAATGAAATTTTTAAGCTTTTTAATTGTAGCAACAAGCATCGCTCTTATTTCGGCCGATGCTACTTATGATGAAATATTGAGGCATTTAAAGGACCGAGAAGGTTTCAAAACAGTAGGCTATTTTCCAACTTTATCTTCTGGTGTAACTATTGGTATTGGAATCGATCTAGGACAACAAACAAAAGCTGGTTTACAAGCAAAAGGCATATCTGCTTCTATAATTTCCAAGGTCGAAAAATACATTGGCTATAGATCCAAAGCCCAATTAGATGCAGCTGGTCTAACAGCTTCAAGATTGGTTCTTAGTGTTGCCGAAGCTGAAGCTATCTCGAAGCCATTCATCGATGAAGCTTATAACAAAATAGTGCCTTATGCAAGATATATGGACAATAAGGGAAAAGCTGCCTTGGTTTCTCTAAGACACTGGGCTGGTTCTTTGGGATGCTCAAATTGTAAATTAAGCATCAACGTAAACGGTGTCGATACAAATTATTTATGGAACACAATCAAGACCAAATTTGCAAACAATATGCTGGTAAAAGCTGCCTTGAGCCAAACCCTTGTCGGAAAAACTGTGGGTTCTGTTTCTTTCAACAGAATTAGTCATGAAATTACTTATTTGTCGTAAAGATTTTATTAAAAAAAATTCACACACTTTTTTAGCTAGCTACATAAATTTTATCAATAAAATTTAATTAATTGATATAACAGTATTTTAATTTAAATTTAGTAATTCTAATTCCATTCCGGAATATTCTTCACTCTTATACCACACAGGTAGACTTATCTCATCAAGGGTAAACTCTTTACCGGAATAAAAACCATCAATAGCTTGATAAATGTCGTCTTCAAAATGAGCTTTAAGCTAATAAGCTTTTAAATTTATTAAATTGTTACCATGAAACCGTATCTAAAAAATTTAAAAACATAAGATCTTTATCTAAAAATAAAAAGTCCACAAGATTAAAAGTGGATATATTTTTTGTTAGTAGCTAATTTTTTTTTAAGAAAGTAGCTTATCTTTTCTAATTAGATAACCTTTCTTCTTGTTTCTGTCGGTATATTTAATTCTTTTCGTATATTTCGGAAATTTAAAAAACATTCTTTCCTCTTTTTTACCCCATGTTGCCCCTTCAATTTTACCACTTTGTATATCCTCAATGCATTGTTAATACTTGCATCATTATCAGTGTCATCGAGATTGTAAATATTGTGCCTTGGTAAGGTTTAAATTGAAGTTAAACTTAAAGTTTCTTCAGACATAATATTTTTTTTTCAAGCAAGAATTTTATGTTTAAGGTCATTATATTTATTTATTTTTATTATCTGTGCCGAGCTAAAGCTCCTTCAGATCAAAAAAAAAAAAATAAATAAAAAATCAATAAAAAATAAAATAAAATAAAAATGTAAAGAAGAAATAAGATAAAAGTAAAGTAAGTTAAAATATAAAATAAAAGACAGCTAAAATAGATAAATTGTAAGTAATGATAGGTGAAAAATTTTTAAGTTTTGAACAGTTCAGGAAAGAAAGAAGAAATAGTAAGATATCAATTACACAATGGACTCGGGTATTCGACATATTTTGATTCAAACCCCGCTTTATATTCATCAACCAGCTTGACAACCAATGGAACAGAATGATGGAGTCCTCCCGCTACATATCTTTCGCTCAATTCAAAAAGTCGATTCGAGACCGGTTAAGACCGTTTTAAATGTTTGTTTCTGAAAATGAATTCAGACACGAAAAAGAGTAATCAATTAAAGATCCGATTAAAGATCTATTTAGGTTTCCTAGTGTGTAATAGTTAAGACCCCATTTTTTGTTTGACAATATTTTTATTAAGTTTAACCGTGAACTATAACGCTGTTTTATTTCATCAACCATTGGGGTAAAGGCTAATTTTGAATCAAATTTTATACTTAAGAACTTGATTTCATTTTTACTTTCAATTTTATTTTCATACATCTCTAAGTTAAAGCCAATATTTTCCTTATTATATTTAGTGAAAACAATGAAGCAAGACTTTTCAACAGATATTTTCATCTTCCATTTGAAGAGCTATTTTTCTTATTCGTCTAAGTATTTGTTTATCTTATTTTCTAGAATTCCTTTTCCAAGAGAATCTAGAAAATTTTCTAGATTTTCAAGATTAAATTTAATTTATTGTTAGATAGGGTTTGGCGTTTATCATGCCAAACCGCTTTGAAGATATCAAAAAAAGGGAAAAAACTTTTTCTTTCTATTAAATGATTTTCCAATTTTTTGAATTAGGAAGAATAGATTATCCAATTTTTTTTAAAACCTGATTGTTCCTGAATTAGTAATGAGTTTTGTTCTTAATAACTATATAATCTTGAGTGGATTATACCTTCTAACAGTTTTCCTAGACAGCTTGGCATACTGATTGGTCGGTAGTTAGCTGGCTCTTGTATTAAAATTGACTTTTTAGGTATCATAGTAATGTAAGCAGATTTCCATGCATTCAGGATTTTACTTTCTCTTAGACTTAAGCCAAAGAGATAAAAAATGTCTTCTAAAATATTTTGTGGTAAATTTTTAAACATAAGTTTATGAATTTGGTCAGGTCACGAAGATGCTGCCTCTATTAACCTTTTAAGCGCTGAGATAATTTCTTTAATGGTAACAGTCTCGTCAAATTTGCATTGATTTTTTTTTTTTAAATTCAAGATTATAATCAATTATTTCTCTATCTTTTTGAGGATTAAATATATCATTATTCGGACTAGAAGTTTTTTTTGAAAATTAACCAAAAAAGGTAGCTTTTTCTTCATCAGTTCTAAGTTCCTTATTATTGGAGATTAAAGTATGTATTAATACAGATCCTTTTTTTGATCGAAACTTATTAATTTTTTTCCAGAATGTTCTTCTTGAAAGCAGATTTTGCCCAATTTTTTAAATAAAATCAGACCAGCTTTGATTCCAAAAATTTTTTAACTTGATTCTTAACTCTGAAGTCATTTGGTTGAATCTTTGTTCAGTATTTTGATAACTAGTTTTTTGAAATATTCTTCTTATTTTCCTGATCCCTTAATTAACTAACAATGTTCGGTGGAAGACTTTTTTTGAAAATTTTATGAGTTTGATATGGAATACTTATGGGCTGCAGAAATTATATTTTGGTTAATTTCTTCATTTAGTTCGTCACTTAATGCTGAATTTGATCTTGAGTTTTAAATTTGGCTATTAAGAATCTAGAAATAGAAACTAATTTGCTTTTTTAAAGTTAAGCTTCTCTGGTTTTGTTATATGGATAACTGAGTAGTCAAAAGATATACATGTCTTAATTTGAAAATGATCACTGGTCATACATGACTATTAAGAACCCTAAAATTATCAATTATTGAAGATGAAACTAAGAATAAATAAAAATTTCAAAATATTCTCTATTGAATATGTCAAAGATTGGACACTTTTTATTGATTACTGTAAAATTAAGCTGATTAATAATGCTTTCTAAAATGATTCGAATCTCGTTTTCTCCTTATCAACCTATTTCTCTTGTTTTGGCGTTTAAGTCACCCCGAGAACATAAATTTTACAATTCCTATTTATCTTTTCAAATACATAAAAAAATTAGAAGTTTATTAGATGGATTATATTAATTGAAAATATATAGTTAATCTTTTCCCGGATTTATTTTGATACAAAGTAATTCAGAAGAGAATTCATCATTCGAAAAGTCTTGGAAAAACTCTAATTCTTCCTTTACTAAAATTGCAAATCCTTCACCATGCTTATTGTGTTGTTTAGTTATTGATTTATAATTATTAAAATCTAAGAGAATGTTAGATTCACTCGATTCAATTTTTATTTCGTTGAACAATTTAATATCTGGGGACAATTGACCCCAAATCATGTTCCCAGTTTCATCTTGCTGGGAAGATCAGAATAATTCCAATGTGTAATTACTATTCTTTCTTTAATAAGGGATTTTGTTCTTAAAATTATTTTATATGTCTTCTTGTTCATTCTAAATTTTCTTTAAAGCTGCTTAGACTGGAAGTTTGATGATTGGCTAGGTTTGATGATTGATCTACTTGATTTGAATATTCAGTAGTTGAACTGTTTGATTCAGACTCGAAGGTTTTGTCATTTTCATCTTCTGAGAAAAGAAATGGTTTCTTTGATTCTTTTTCTTGTGGATAAGATTCGGAATATCTTTTGATTTGATTTTTTGTTTGAAAAAAATTTTATTCAGATCATTTGAGCTGACATTGCCAGGTGTCTGAATTTTCGGTAGAGAATCGTTTAAACGAGTAACCTAATGGTCTTCTAACATTCGAGTTATAAGATCTTGGGAGCTAATTTAAAGTATTACGTCATTGAAATTATTTGTTTGATATCCTTGCGTTTTAGGCATTCTATTTTCAATATTGTTTTTTTTGTTCAGCTTCAATTATTGATTGGATTTCTTCTTGGTCATTGCAAAGATCATTGTAGTCAATCTTTTTCCTCTCAAGCGACTCAAGCTTTTCGGCAATGGAGAATAATTGTGTCAAGTGTCCTTTCTGATGACACCTTTCCATAGTGAATCTTTGAAAAGGCATTTCGCTATGTTGTATCCTTCTTCATCACAAAAATAGCATTTCTGCTCTTGTACAACAATTGACACAACACACTTTAAACGATGCATTACTGTAGGGCAAGACAAGATTCCAATAATGTTCTCAACTTCTTTTGGAAAAGAAATTCTTGATCATCTGACACCGTTTTTACCATTTTCACCATTTTTAGTCTATCTCTATATTTTTCTTCAGTAATGTATTCAATATTAAGTCCATAAATTCGAATGGTGTTAAAAAAGGTTTCAAGCCGATGATTCTCGAAATCAGTGGACAAAAAGTGAAAACGAAAAGTAAACTCCCTTCTGAGATCCGGAACTTTATTTACATCTTCAAATCTGAAATTAGTTCCATTAATATTGATTTCACGATCGAAGATTTCTTCAAAATTAAAAGCAGCATTAAACTCGATTATCCATACCTTGTTTGCAGAGAAATTGTTGATGCACGTGATCGCATTATTTCCATTTTGTTTAGAACGACATCTAGTGCACCAAATAAGACGCTATAACTAATCGGTTTGTCTAATCTCTTCAAATTTAACTTGACCGAATTTTTAAAAATCCAATTAGCTGAGAATCCATTTCAATACTTGAGCTCTTTTTCTTAAGATACTAACCGTCTTCCATTTCTGTTGCTAATAGATCCACTTGATCACATGGTTTACTTAAACAATCTGCATTTGCATGTTTTAACTAGGTCTATGAATATTCTCGAAAGCGTTAGCTTATAAGATTATTTACCCTATTGCAAGTTTGTCAGATGGATCTTTAATAGACATTAACCATTGAATTGCTGAATGATCTGTTATTTTTTTGAATCTTATACCATACAAACACACTCTAGAAAGTATCACTGATGAGAGCACTGCGAGGCACTCTTTTTCAACTGCTTGTTCTAAAGCATCGTATGTAAAACAAATGCAGTTTATTTTTAAATTTGCTTTGGTCTCATTTTCTCTCTGACCGGCCATATGGCCTTAAGGTTCTTTCCCAAAATTAAAAGTTATCATCTTGTTAACAATTCCGAATTGTAACTCTCATCTCTGAATCGTAATTTGCGCACGGACAATAAGATAAAATGATCAATTTTTATAGTTGGTCCCACAACTCTTTGTTATTCACAATCTTGTAAATAATCTATCTTTTTAATTGTTCGAAATCTGTTTGTAAGTTTTTAAATAAATTTCAAGTAATAAATTAAAGTTCACTAAAATTTAGCTCATAAATAATTGAAAATAATTGGTCTTAGTTCACGAAAATAGAAAAACTAGAAAAGTTTAAATATTTTGGTGAGCTTAGCTCACTTATAAATATATCTTTTATTGAAAATTGTATGGCAAATCTTCCCGATACAATAATCCTCTAATAGAATTTAATAAAATATTAATATAGTACCCAATGAACTACTGATGACAGACTCCAGATGTCGCTATGTCTCCTACTTACCGAAGAAAGATTAATTGCCATCATTAGAGTTAATGATTCAAAAGCAAAATCGAATAAAATTTCTAGCAACAGATTAATTCTCTCATTATCATAGTCAAAGTTGAAAAGAAACAAACATATGAAAAAAGTAATTCGAAAGCACTTCACTGGTACGATAAATAGAAATGAATCAGGAAAAAATAAAAATATTTTTTTAAAGATTTTATTTGAAAAAGAAAAGTAAGATACCATTAAAATATTAACTAATATGAAAATATGAAAAAAGAACAAACAACATACCAAATAACAAACCAAAAAAACTGTTCAAGTTAATAGTCGAATAGAATAACTCTTTTTTTAAATACATTAATGGAAACAAAAAGTAAGGTCTTAAAGACAAAGTTAGAAACCGTTTGCCTCAACAGCCCTATCTAATAAAAGATTTTGTCAAAAGGTTTTATTTAACTAAGCGAAATTCAAAATAATAAGTTATTCGGTAAAAAACTAACAAACACTCAAAATATCTCTTTCTTATAATCATTTGATTGTTTTTCCGGATATCTTTAATAAAAATTGAAATTGCGACATGCGTTGTTGAGTGCGAGCTCTCGCCATATGCTCGTAGGTTATCGTGCAGTTCATCCATCTTGATTTGTCCCATGATTTTCTCAGCGCGTAGGACTTTGCCAAGGTTCTTTATGAACCTCTCCACCTCCCCATTTGCAGAGTAAGCTCTCAACTCAAAACGGGGGGAAGATGTGATGTAATGTGAAAAATCAAGATTTATGCACTGCACGATATCCTACGAGCATATCGCGAGACCTCGCACTCAACAACGCAAGTCGCACCTGCTTTGCTCACGATCGGCCGCTGCAGTAACTCAACCGGGATTCCACAAACGCTCTGAGACCGGAGGAAAGGGCCAGGCTTATTCAAAAAACTATTATTAGAATGACCGCAAGAAAAAAGCCCGAATGAAGAGAGAGTACGACTATGCGAGTACAAGAATTAGAGCTGAAAGTTGGCCAAAGTGTACGCATGTGGCGCCAGAGAACCGACAAATCAATGTCAGAATGGGACCCGAAACCACACGCTATTGTCGAGAACAACGTAAGCCGTGTAACGGTAGCAAGAGACGGGAATGAGGAAACGAGAAACTTGTCGTTATTCAAACCAGTAAGTTAGTTTGAAACTTAGCTGGACTTGCGACAGCAGGGACCTGGAACTGAACTCAATTCGAATGACCGAGGTAAGCCAAGCAGCAGTAAAAGCAGCGATGTTCCGGCCGACCCACAGGCTCAAAAAAACGACGAAGTTCATATGGAGCTTCCAATTTCGCCGTCAGCGTACAAGACGCCTGAGACGTCCCGGTTGAAGTCGATAAGTGCACCAAACCCTACCACAACGTTTGCAACTGCAGCAAAAGCGCAATTTAGTGAAACATCAGTCCCTAGTAACCGAAAGGGTCGCCCAACTGAGCAAGCCGTGGAACACAACCAAAAGTGGGTAGAAACGATGCACACAAAGCGAGAACAGAAACCACCCCAGAGATCATCACTGAGGCTGAAGGAAGCGAGTAAGCTCTCAGCTCAAAACGGGGCGAAGATGTGATGTTCAGCATCCCAAGACTCTTTTTGAGTCGTTACGCCGGACGCGACCATGAAGCAGTGCGAGTCTGCAGCGAGACTTCTTTTTATTTATTTATTATTACATACTTACATGTTTTACAAATAAAAGCTATTTACAAAATCTAAAAAAAAAAAAAGTCTATGACTATAAATAGTCTAAAAATAGTCTATCCGGCAAGGATCACAATGGTCGACAGTTCCCTAGCATTCGCTTTATTAAAGCGGTGGAAGATGTGATATAGCGACATTTTTGTCAATATCACTTAATTTACTTAACCATGAGCGTTTAAGTTAAGAAGGAGCATAAATACATGCTCAAATGCGTCTAAACGAGAGATCGGATAGACGAACCCAAAGGTACTAATGTAAAAATTACATCTGGCGACAAGTATAAAAACCCCAGAAGACAATTAAAAGTGCTTCTCTCTGACAATAGTGTTTATAGTACGTGCAGCGGCTACCTGACATAGATCAGTTAGTACCTGGGAAAAATAATAATCTATGGCTGGTCCCGCATTGTTGATTCGGCAAGGATCACAATGGTCGACAGTTCCCTAGTTTCCGCTTTATAAAAGCCGTGGAAGATGTGATATAGCGACATCATTGTCGATATCACTGGATTAGTAAATTAACTAAACCTTGAGCATTTATTATTTTTATTTATTTATTTGTTTTCTGTACCGAGCTAGAGCTCCTTCAGAATAAAGTATAAAAAAAAAATAAATAAATAAAAAAAATAAAAATAGAGTTAACAAAATAAGAAAAAATAAAAATAGAGTTAACAAAATAAGAAAAAATAAAAATAAAGTAAATCAGCTAAAAAAAAAAAAAAAAATTTAAATAAAGTTTAAAAGACATATATTGAAATAGATTGTTACATGTGACAGAAGTTTACATAGTTGAAGCTTCATGAAAAAAAGAGGAAATAGTAGGGTAGCAATTACACAATGGAGTAGGGTATTCAATATATCTTGATTCGAAGCCTTGTTTGTATTCATCCACTAGTATGACCACCAATGGAGTAGAATGACTCAGTCCTGTCCCAACATATCTCTCACTCAACTCAAAAAGCCGATTCGAGACTGTTAGTAATTTAAGTTTATTAAAAGCCTCGTGATGCAACATGTTGGAGGGAGTATCATATTTTAACTTAAGGATAGATCTGACTGCTGTATTCTGAATTGCTTGTAGTTTTTTGATATTATTTTCAGAAAATGAATTTAAGCAAGGAAAAGAATAGTCTAAAATTGATCCGACTAAAGTTTTATATATAAGTTTCCTATATAAATTTCCTAGTGTGTTTTGAGTAAGACCCCATTTTTTAATTGACAAAAACTTAATAATATTTAACCTTTTATTGCAGCGTTCTTTAATTTGGTCTACCAGTTTATTAAAGTTTAACTTAGAATCAAATTTAATGCCAAGAAACTTGATTTCTTTTTGGCTCACTATTCTGTTTCCATAAATTTTTAAGTTTAGATTTTCACTCTCTTTTTTGTACCTAGAAAAGATTACAGAACAGGACTTTTCTATTGATATCTTCATTTTCCATTTAATAAGCCATTGTTCTAGTTCGTTAGTGTATTTATTTATCTTATTTTCAAGATTCCCATTTTTGTTATAAATGAAGAATGTAACTAGATCATCTGCGAAAAGCAGAGAGTATTCATTATTTGTTTTGTTTCCTTTGGGGATGTCATTAATATATATACTAAATAAAAGAGGACTAATTACTGAGCCTTGAGGAACACCTGCAGTTATTTGATATTCTTCGCTCAGGTGATCATTCACATTTACCTTAAATGTCCTAGAGTCAAAAAAAGATCTAATCCAGTTAGTCAAGTAATGAGGTGGATTCATTTTAATCAATTTAAAAAGTAAACCTTCATGCCAAACTCTATCAAAGGCTTTAGAAATATCAAAAAACAGGCCGCAAACTCTCTTTTTTCTATTAAATGATTCTACAATTTTTTGAATTAAAAAGAAAAGATTATCTGATGTTCGCCGGTGTTTCCAAAATCCAGACTGCTCCTCGATAAGGAGTGAATTTTGTTCCAAAAAATTGTATAATCTTCTATATACTATTCGTTCCAGTAACTTTCCTTAACAACCCGTTATACTAATTGGTCTATAATTTAAAGGATCTTGTAAAGGAGAGGCCTTTTTTTGAATCATAGTAATGTTCGAAGTTTTCCACGCTTTCGGGACTTTACCTTCTCTAAGAGATAAATTAAAAAGTTCTACGATTTCTATTAATGAGTTTCTAGGTAAGTTTTTTAACATAAAATTATGAATTTGGTCAGGTCCTGATGCAGCTTCATTTTTCAATCTCTTGAAAGGTACAATTAATTCTTTTAAGCGAATTGGTTCATTAAAATTACACTGATCATAATTTCTAAAGAATTCAGAGTTAGAATTGAGTATTTCAAAATCTTTTTCAAGATCTATTAAATCAGAATTAGGACTAAAAATTGAAGATAAGAGTTCTCCGAAGCATATTCCCTTTTCTTCATTAGTTTTGAATTACTTGTCATTTAAAATCAAATTTGGGATTAAATTTGTTCCTTTTTTTGATCTAAATTTATTTATTAAGACGGGGAAAGACTAGTCTTGTAGATTTTCTGAGAAAGGTAAGGAATGCTTTTATGTGATGCAGAAATGATTTTTTCTGTAATTTTATCATTTAGTTGATCTATATTGAGGGAACTTTCATGGATATTTACTATTTTGGAATTTAAAATCTCGCTAAAAAATTGCCAGTTTGCTTTCTTATAGTTTAATTTTTTGGCTGTTGATTTATTTTCTAATTGATAGCCCATTAAAATTGATGCTTCGATTGGAACATGGTCACTAGTCATGACTATTTAAGACATTGAAGTCGGTAATTTTGTCAATTAATGAAGTTGAAACTAAAAAAAGATCAAGAATTTCAAAGTAATTCTTATTAAAAATATTGAAAGTAGGCAATTATCATTGATTACTGAAAAGTCTAACTCATTAATTATTCTTTCCAACATTAAACCGTTTTCATTTTCCCCTACGCAGCCTATTTGCTTTGTTCTAGCGTTTAGATCACCACCTAAAATGTAGTTTCTACATTTTTTATTAACTGTTTTAAAAAAATCAAAGTTCAGAAGCACATTTGGTGGATTATAAAGACTAAATACAACTATTTCATTATTCTTCCCTAAATTAAATTTTATACAAAGGAGTTCGGAATTGAATTCCTCATAAGAAAAATCTTGTATAAATTCAATTCCTTCTTTAATTAAAATAGCTACTCCTCCTCCATACTTGTTGCGTGGTTTTGTTACGAACTGATAATTGTGAAAATCAAGATAAATATTTGCCTCGGTCAAATCTATCTTTAATTCATTGAGCAAAACAATGTCAGGACATTTTTGAGCTAAAAAATTTTCTAAGAGATGAACCCTACGAGGTAAGTAGAGACAATTCAAGAGTGTAATTACTAACCTGTTCTTAGAGGAAAGTTGACTTGATAGATTTTTCTTCATTGTTTATTTGAGTTGGATTGTTTTTGTATAAAATCGGTGTTGTTTTCTTTTGAAGTGAGTCCGCTATTTTTGTCTTGAAATACGTCATTAAGTTCACTGTTTTCTTTATCATTAACTTGGTCTTTTAGTTTTTCGATTCTGCTGTTTGTGAATCGTCGGATTCTGAGACGCGCTTGATTTGCTTACTTGTTTGAACATTGGTGGAAAGGTATTTTGATGGCTTTAAAGATTGATCCCTTAATTTTTCCAAATTTGAGCTTGTTATTTGTTCAGAATCTTTATTAAGAAAGACTGATAGAACTGGAGTATGCATACTTTTTTGGCTGGACTGAGACGACAAAAGAGACTCTTCATTTGTTGATTTGTTATTTGGGAACTCTGGAGTTTTAGTAATCATGTCCATAATGTTTGTTTCTATTTGAGAAACTTCTTCTTCTTCATCCTGAATCGCTAATTCGCTATGGTCGATATTTGCTCGTTCAATCGATTTAAGCCTCTTAGCTATAGAGTATTTCTGTGTCAAATGTCCTTTTTGATTACAGTTTTCGCAAGCTTGGTTCTTAACAGGACATCTAGCGATGTTGTGACATTCGGCATTACAAAAAAAGCAATTTTGTTTTTTCCAGCAATCGAAATTACGCACTTTAACCTGTATAGAATTGTTGGAGCAGTCAAATTTCTAACTACCTGATCTGATTCTTTCAGGAAAGAAACTTTTACTCATTTCACACCGTTTTTTACTTGACTATCTTTGTACGTTTCTTCTGAAATTTGTTCAACTTTGAGTCCATTGAGTCCTAACAGCATCGAAAAAGTCTCGGAGTAATTCCTTGTTGAAATCTTCTGGGAGTTAGTGAAATCTTAATATCGAGTACTTTCTTGTCTCTGGCAATTTGTTGGCATCTTCAAGCTTGAAAAAGTCACCATTTATTTCGATTGAACGTTCAAAGACTTTTGAAGCGGTTAGGGCGTGTTGGAACTTTATAATCCATATTTTGTTCGAAGAGAAATTGTAAATTGCTGTAATTTCTTTAAATTCAGAGTCTCTGAGTACACATTTGAGTTGCTTGAAGATTGTTTTGTGACTAACAGGTTTCTCCAACTTTTTAAGATTCAGTTTGACTGAATTCTTAAAATTCAAACGTTGAATTTCGCTTGGGTTCGCTAGCGAACTTTCCATTTGAAATTTAGCTTTAAGATTACGTGATGACGCTATAAATTACGACGTGATGACGTGATGACGTTTGAGTTAGAATGGAGCATAAATAGCTGCTCTAATGCGTACAACTAATGTAAACATTACAAACATGTCATTAAAAAAAATTTTTCGTGTTTTTTGATGATAATCAAAGAAATTAAAGTCAATTTTCTACAATGTCAATTAACCAATATTCTATAATGTTTTTTTTGTTAATATTACTCATTATCATTCATTATGATCGTACAAATTAAGGTGGTCGTATTAGTTTTTGATCGCAAAATGGACCGCCCATCTAGTAGTTCGCTAAACGATTTTACATTTTAATAAAAATTTGGTGATACCGAGAGCCAGGATAATCGAATCTATTTTAATTAATTCAAAAGGTCTTTAAAAGAGGACGCTTCTATAAAAATATGATTTTGTTAAGGATTTTATATTTTCCAAGGAGTAATTATCTGTGAACTTGTTCCAGGATGTGATATAAATGCAGAACTTAATTGTGAACAATAAAAATAAAATATAGTTTGCTTCAAGAAAAATACCCTCATTCGGTTAACTGAAAGCTTGGTTTCTATTTTATTTGTTTTCAAGCATGTAGAAATTTTGGCAGTAAAACAAATCCAGCAATCAATTAAAATTTTAAAAAATATTTAAAGAAATATACTTAATATTCGAATTATTTTATTTTCAATTTAAACTTTATTTTTAATAATTATATGAAATTTTAAATTATTTTAAATAAAAGAAATGTAAATCGGTTTATAATAAAAAGGCACTTATCTGGTGATTAACCTTAAAATTATAAAATTGCATAATTTTAGGAAAAGTTCGATTTGCTGTACGTCAAATATAGTATTTGAATTCAATTTACAGAACCAATTTAGAAAAATAATTGTTTAGATTTTAAATTCCAAATGAGCAAATCGGTCGGGAATTTTAGTTTCTAAAAATTTCATATATTAGCTGTACGATTTTTATGATTTAATTTTCAAATTTTAAATATAATTTTTATTCTAGAAAAAAATTTAAATTGTTAAAATTCAAATTTTTCTAAAATCAGACTGTGAATAATAACTAAATTTAACAATTATTTCTCCAAAAAAACATTTTTGTTACTAATGTCTTTGTTAAATCTAATGCTTAATCTATTCTAATTATTTAAAGATTTCTATTTCAAAGTATTAGTATATCTTTAAAAAAAAAATCAAATAAAAATGATAAATTTTTAAAATATTCAATCAGACTATCAAAATTGATTCGGGGTTTTCTTTCATTTAAAAAAAACTTTAATCTAATACCTTGATCTATTGAAAAAGTTGATGCGTTCTTTCAACAAATATTTATTTAATAACTAAACGAAAAAAGTAAAATATGAATTTTGATATTGATAACGCTAAATTTGCAAGAAAAATTAAATTAAATATTTGAATCTTAGATAAAAAAAAGCAGTAAAAAAGCAATTTCAAACAGCATTTTTAGGATTGTGTCAAAATTAGATAAATAAATATCATTTAAATATTTATTTTAAGATTGACTAGCTGCCTATAAATTAAAGTTAACAGCTTTATTTTAATAAAATAATTAAAAAATGAAATTTTTAAGCTTTTTAATTGTAGCAACAAGCATCGCTCTTATTTCGGCCGATGCTACTTATGATGAAATATTGAGGCATTTAAAGGACCGAGAAGGTTTCAAAACAGTAGGCTATTTTCCAACTTTATCTTCTGGTGTAACTATTGGTATTGGAATCGATCTAGGACAACAAACAAAAGCTGGTTTACAAGCAAAAGGCATATCTGCTTCTATAATTTCCAAGGTCGAAAAATACATTGGCTATAGATCCAAAGCCCAATTAGATGCAGCTGGTCTAACAGCTTCAAGATTGGTTCTTAGTGTTGCCGAAGCTGAAGCTATCTCGAAGCCATTCATCGATGAAGCTTATAACAAAATAGTGCCTTATGCAAGATATATGGACAATAAGGGAAAAGCTGCCTTGGTTTCTCTAAGACACTGGGCTGGTTCTTTGGGATGCTCAAATTGTAAATTAAGCATCAACGTAAACGGTGTCGATACAAATTATTTATGGAACACAATCAAGACCAAATTTGCAAACAATATGCTGGTAAAAGCTGCCTTGAGCCAAACCCTTGTCGGAAAAACTGTGGGTTCTGTTTCTTTCAACAGAATTAGTCATGAAATTACTTATTTGTCGTAAAGATTTTATTAAAAAAAATTCACACACTTTTTTAGCTAGCTACATAAATTTTATCAATAAAATTTAATTAATTGATATAACAGTATTTTAATTTAAATTTAGTAATTCTAATTCCATTCCGGAATATTCTTCACTCTTATACCACACAGGTAGACTTATCTCATCAAGGGTAAACTCTTTACCGGAATAAAAACCATCAATAGCTTGATAAATGTCGTCTTCAAAATGAGCTTTAAGCTAATAAGCTTTTAAATTTATTAAATTGTTACCATGAAACCGTATCTAAAAAATTTAAAAACATAAGATCTTTATCTAAAAATAAAAAGTCCACAAGATTAAAAGTGGATATATTTTTTGTTAGTAGCTAATTTTTTTTTAAGAAAGTAGCTTATCTTTTCTAATTAGATAACCTTTCTTCTTGTTTCTGTCGGTATATTTAATTCTTTTCGTATATTTCGGAAATTTAAAAAACATTCTATCCTCTTTTTTACCCCATGTTGCCCCTTCAATTTTACCACTTTGTATATCCTCAATGCATTGTTAATACTTGCATCATTATCAGTGCCATCGAGATTGTAAATATTGTGCCTTGGTAAGGTTTAAATTGAAGTTAAACTTAAAGTTTCTTCAGACATAATATTTTTTTTTCAAGCAAGAATTTTATGTTTAAGGTCATTATATTTATTTATTTTTATTATCTGTGCCGAGCTAAAGCTCCTTCAGATCAAAAAAAAATAAATAAATAAAAAATCAATAAAAAATAAAATAAAATAAAAATGTAAAGAAGAAATAAGATAAAAGTAAAGTAAGTTAAAATATAAAATAAAAGACAGCTAAAATAGATAAATTGTAAGTAATGATAGGTGAAAAATTTTTAAGTTTTGAACAGTTCAGGAAAGAAAGAAGAAATAGTAAGATATCAATTACACAATGGACTCGGGTATTCGACATATTTTGATTCAAACCCCGCTTTATATTCATCAACCAGCTTGACAACCAATGGAACAGAATGATGGAGTCCTCCCGCTACATATCTTTCGCTCAATTCAAAAAGTCGATTCGAGACCGGTTAAGACCGTTTTAAATGTTTGTTTCTGAAAATGAATTCAGACACGAAAAAGAGTAATCAATTAAAGATCCGATTAAAGATCTATTTAGGTTTCCTAGTGTGTAATAGTTAAGACCCCATTTTTTGTTTGACAATATTTTTATTAAGTTTAACCGTGAACTATAACGCTGTTTTATTTCATCAACCATTGGGGTAAAGGTTAATTTTGAATCAAATTTTATACTTAAGAACTTTATTTCATTTTTACTTTCAATTTTATATTCATATATCTCTAAGTTAAAGCCAATATTTTCCTTATTATATTTAGTGAAAACAATGAAGCAAGACTTTTCAACAGATATTTCATCACTATATGATATTTTAGATGCGAACACTTTAAAAATTTCTTATTTTCTCTTTCTGTTCGGTTGCACATACATATTTAAATAGATATTCTATATTATTTTTCAAGTAAATCTTTAATTCTTATTTTTTAACTTTTAAACAACTTAATACAAAAGTTATTTATCATTTTACTTTATTGATTAATTCAGTTAACTTACAATAAGTGACCACTTTTGATTAAAAGCAAATTTATCAAAATAAAATATTTGCTTAACCTAAGTAGTACTTCAAACAAATTTAAAGAATATTAATATTAAATTTAATTATAATACAAATAAACAAAGATCAAATAATCAGGTTTCAAAAAGCCGTTTTTATTTGTCATTAATAAAAATATAAATTTTAAAATTTTAATTTTCTATAATTGTACAAGATTTTAAATTTTTTCATCAACAAACGGATGTATCATCGCTTCCTTTATGGTAATACGCTTGCTCGTATCGATTACTAGAATTTTATCTAACAAATCTTTAAGTTGGAGCACTTTTTTGAGTTGATCTTCTGGCAAACGCTGATTACCAATCAGCTCATTTTGTATATCTCTTGATACTGGAATGTTAGATAAAACGGATACTTTTTCCTTTTAAAAATTAAATTAGTTAGCAAAATTCTATTTAATAAAATTATCTAATACTCACATTTTTTGTTATCTTATCCTGTTCTCGATAAATGAAGTTAAAGTCTGAATCAAAATGTTTATCTCTAAGAGCGGCTTTTTTTACTAACTTATTCGCTATTTTTCCTCTTAAATCCATAAATAATTTAAGCATTTCATTATTCGATTTACCCGGGAACATTATTTTACCAGTGTACAATTCAAAGAGAGAAACGCCTACTGACCAAAGATCAATGCCATAATCATATGGCAAGCCGAGTACTTTGAATTAAAAAAAATTAAATTTTTTCATATAAAAATTAAAAAATTTTATACTTATTTCAGGAGCTCGATAAAATCGACTCACAAGATATTCTGTGATCTCACAGTCCGAAGCATATGAGGCTGAGCCAAAGTCGCACAGTTTTAGAACCAGTTTTGTTTCGTTCACCAGAATGTTATCTGGCTTGATGTCTGCGTGAAGGATTTGACATTTTTTCAAAAGTCGCAAAGCACGGAATAGTTGTTTTGCATATGAACGAACAGCAGTTATATGCAGACCAACGTTTTTGCCATATTTTTTAAGAACTTCTCTTAAATTCATGCTTAAAGGCTCGAAAACCAAACACAAATGTTGTTTGTGATAGAAGTTAGAGAGCAAACGAAGACAATGAAATTTATCATCTGGATCAGCTTCATTTAGTTTACGTAAAAATTCAAGTTCTTTTATTCCACTTTTAAGACTTAAAATTAAAAAAATTTATTATTTTTAGCATTAAATTAGTTTTTATTAAATAAAAATAAAATCCATTTCAATAATAAGCTTTTTGATATAAATAATTATGGATGAAATGTCTTGAATATATTGGGGTTGGTTTTTTAAATTAAAAAAAAATGTTCGAATTCTGCTAGATGCAACCAATTTTGTGCATCAATGGATCCAATCTTTAGGTTTATAAAAAGTATATTTTGTAGCATTTTTTTATTTTTAAATTTTTAAATTTCTTTTAAAATATTTTGCTATACTAATTACTTTTTCTTGTCATTTTATTTTTATTATTTGTGTCTAATTAAATAAAATGTTATTTTTGTCTCTACTTCATAGAAATTCACTCATTTGATTTCTAATTTTTTTCAGTACAATAAATTAATTAAAAGCCTTTTTGAATCTATTTTTTTTATTTAAAAATTAATATTTAATTTTTTAGTTTTGGTTTTTGAGAGTTAAGAAAGTCTATTCTCAATATTTTTCCTTTTTTTAAATCTAAATGTTTGAACCATTTATGTACAAAATTAGGTGAACATTTTTAAAATAAGATCATTATTCTTTTTATTTCAAAAAAGACAATAATTTAAGATTTTTTTTTAATTTTTTGAATTAATAATTAAATAGAATTGTTTCAAGAAAAAAATCTTGATATATTAAACACTCATTGTTTCTTTATAATAGTACAAAGAGACAATAATTTTGCTAGATGGTGCTGAAAAGTGATCTATCACTCTCATTCAAAAAACTAAGGAGGGCTAAGCATTTTAAATTGTAAATTTTAATAAATGAGCAGCTCGGTTTAATGACGATTTTAATTTCTAGCATTAAATCATTTTCTAACTTTTTAAGTTTAGAAGAAAAGAAGATTCATTTTAGCATAATAAGCCTTACTTTCTCTCACTCAACTCATCACTTTCTATTTACAAATTTAATTAAAATCGATTTTTACTCGAAGAATTTACAATTAAAAATTTTATTTTTAAGCATTAATTATTAAAAAAAATACTTGTTTCAATTGACTAAAAGTTTATTCACTGATGAATTCCTAATCAACTTTTCTTATTTATTTAAAAAATTTTTGTTTAATTTATTTAAAGTTTATCGTTGGATTAAATTGGTATAAAATAGATTTAATTTAATTTCAAATCTAGTAATTTCTCTATTTATTTATTTGATCATTTAGATTTAGTCAACAAGAATACAAAACATATCGAAATCAAGAAATGAAATTAAATGGATAAAATTTTAGGAAAAAAATGCTGATGTAAATACCCGATTAAAATGTTATTGATCTTATGAAAAAAAAATCAATACATGAAAATGCACAAAAAACTTTGAAAAAAAATTAATTTTTAGATATTTTTTGAAATTGAATTTTGCTTTTTTTAAATTTTTTGATTAAAAAATTCTTTTCAACTAAATTTCTCAGTTAGAAATATTTTCCTCATTGAGAAATAATTCAGTTTTTATTTGAATAAATACTTTTTAACTCGAGAATTTTTTTTATATTAACTATTGATGCTTTTTAAAATAATTAGCAATCACAACATAATTGAAAAAACTTACGTCACATGATTATTTCTGATAATTTTTATTGCCACTTCATCATCACTGGCGATTCGAGCTCTGACAACATTTGAAAAAACACCTTGGCCAGTAATGCTATATACTGAATATTTTCCATTCAGAATTTCACCTATCTTAACTCCTTGAAAAAAAATAAAATAAATTTTATTTTAAAAAAAATTTCCCAAAATACTATAATATCCTTCAGCATCATCCCAATTATCTAATAGGTATTTTCCATTGTTTACATCTACCTTAGACACTTCAGCTACTTGGAGCAAATTTTTACTTTTATGTTCATATTCTTCATCTTCAGCAAACATATCAAAAGATGTATCGAGACATTTTTTTTCTTTGGTCTTAATTATTTCAAGCTTTTCCTTATCACAAGAATCAATTGTGGACTCTTCCTCAGGCGGACCGGCTTGCATCGCTTGAGACAAATGACTAGCAGAACTTGATGAAGGTATATTTGTTATAGTTTTTTTTTTTGCGTTCATTGACGCTTCAAAGTCAAACTGTAGCACCTCTTCATCTTCGTCGTCATCAGCTTCACCTTCTTCCATTTCTTTTTGTTTCAAAGGTGTGCTCACAGATGATTCAACTGATGCAGTTCCATCTGCGCATTGAGCGGCTACGAACTGAGATTTCAATTTTTCCATTAATAGTTCTCTTTCTTTGCGACGTTTTTCTATAATTGCTTCCTCGTCCTCTTCTTGTTCCAAATCAAAGTCCAACAATTCTTGTTCCTCAGTATCTTGGCCGTCAAAAGAAACTTTGTTTCTATTCTCCTTTGACTTCGACCTCCTATTTTTGCCATTACGAGATTTTTTAAGACTAAATATTAAGAGTTAATTTTTTTTATTAATAATTCTTCTTTAACATACCTAGAAGATGATTTGTGTCGTTCATTTTTACTTGATGACCGAGATCTATCTTTTGATCGCTTTTTTTTTAGAGACTTGGACCTAGACCTCGATTTGTGCGACCTTTTTCTCGAATCTTCGTCCCTATGGTGACGAATTTTGTCTTCTCTTGAACGGGATCGTCTGTGGCGATGCCGCTCTTTACTTCGGTCTCTATAACGATCTAACTTTTTGGATAACTCTTTGGACGAAGATGATGGCATTATTCTATATCTGAAATTAGCAAAATAAATTATCAAAGATAAAGTTTTTATTTAAAGCTTAAAAATTGGTTGAGTTACTCTTTGAAGGATTAAGTTCGAATGTTGGTTAGCAAAGATTAACTGGATTTTGGTGTATCTGCATTGGATGCTTTAGAATTATTCCATTATTTAGATTTGACTATAGATGAGTTTAAATTTCAAAGAAAAAATAAATTACTTTGAATTCGATTTAATGTTCATAGTATAGTAAAAATTGCAAAATTAATAAAAAAAAATGTTTATTTAAATTATACACTTGAAATTGTCTTTGATGCAATTTTGCAAACACGACAACAACAATTTTGTTCAATAAATATTTTGAATTGTTCTGATTTTTAGTTAAAATTTCATTTAAGTAGCTAGTTAATATTTTTATAAATCTGTTTCAAAAATTTAAAAAATAATGCCCAATTTTTGATTAAAGGTAACAAGAATTATTGATTCAAAAAATTTAAGTCAAATTAAATCAATTGCTTGGTAATGAATCTAAAAATACTTTTAAACAAATCATTTATTTTTAATAATTTATTCGCAAATAAAATAATAAAAACATCATTAGATTTTTGACCATTTTTTAAATCAAAGTTAAATTTTTTAGACCATTCGTATGATTTTCTTATTTTGACAGCATTCCATCAGATAAATTTTGCTCATAACAAGATCGAAAAATTTTTCAAAAGCAAAAACGACTGTTAGTCTTTCAAACAAATTTAATTACACTAGTTTAATGAATTTTAAGGTTTTTTTAAACAGTTTTGATAATTAACTATCAAAAATAATAGAGAATTTTTTATTTGTTCACATATTTATTATTTGTTTGATAATTAATTTTTGACAGGCAAATACAAAATATTTGAATACCTGGTCAGTTTTTTAAATATGATTAGAGATTGTTAATAAAAATTTTATTTGATTAAAATTTGACAGTATCCTAGCTTTATATTATTAAAATTAATAAGTCATATTTAGATAATTTTGGAAATATTGAACCTTTCTTTTTAAAAAACATAACATTCAAAGCCCCGATTTTTTTACTACGGTAAGGATCAAAGGGGTTCAAAAAAACACTTAAAATAGACTTGCTTTTTAGTTAAAATAAATTTGATTTTTTATTCAAAATATATTAAAAAAGCGTTACAGATTGCAAAAAAATGTCCATTATAATTTTCGATATGCTCTCAGAGAAAATTTTGACTAAATTTAATCAAAAACCTAAAATTATTTAAAAAAAAAATTGACATAAATTCTAATAAAAGAAAAAATATTATTTATCTAAATTTCAGTCCTTGGTCGTAACAATTTTTAAAAATATTTAGAGAGCCCATTTATTGTAAACGATGTGGAAAATAATGTAAGTTTTACTTTATAGTAAGGAATTAATCACATTTTTATTTAGTAACCAGTGTTTTTTTTTAGATTCATTTGTAAATATCATCAAAGATATTTATTCCAAGTGAATAGCTTACCTCTATATTTTTACATCATGTAAAAATATGGGGAATTGTAAGACATATAATCAAAATAGCCTTTTAACTATTAGATGCTTGCCACACAATTTTTATGATAGTGTTTGCCTGCTTGTTTGTGCATACAAAATACATTCCTTATAGTTAAAGTTTTTCTGAATTGAAACGATCGAATTGAAAAAAATTCAGAGTTCCGAAAAATATAGCATACTAAAGATTTAACTTATCATTTAATGAAAAAACCAATTAAGTTTTCTTAAATTTTAACTCAGTGAGAAAAAACATTCAGCCACAGAGTTAAAATACTCTGAGCCAAAGAAAAGCCAGCCGTTAAAAAAAAAAATAAAAAAAAAATAATCTAAGATCTGAATGCTGATCAATTCAAAAAAAAAGAAAAGGTAGCAATACTAAAAGGAAATTAATTTTTATTAATCTCTAATCGAACATATTAGTTTGCCATTATTTTTTATTATAAATTATGCTTTAAATTTTTGTACAATTAATTTCCAGAGATGAATCTTCCCATTAGATATTAACCTTTATTATTAAAAATAAAATTTCTCAGATAAAAAAAAGTTAAATTAAATAAAATAAAGAAATTAAAATAGTGAAATAAGCTATTGTAAAAGTTTAATTTTATTATTTGTGTATCTGTGCCGAGCCAAAGCTCCTTCAGAATTTAACATAAAACAATAATGAAATTAAAAAAAAATTAAAAAGATAAAATAATAATAAATAATAAGATAAGTTCATGCTCACTCCATAAATTATTGACCACATTGCTTTGAGAGGAACGGATTGATTATGAGATGAAAGTAAGGATTGATGAAGGTGATATAATTTAGTAAAATAAAAAACCTTAAAAAGTTAGCTACTCAAAAACATTAGATTTTTTTTATCAAAAAAAGACAAAAAAGTTGCATAAAATAAAAGTCAATCTGGAACATTTAAAATGAATTTAATAATTTTTAAAATTTTGTGTCCACTTGATAATTTAAATTCTAGATTTCATTTATTTTAAAATTAAAAATTTTTTAAAATTTTGTAATAGCTAAACCTGATTCCTTTCGAGAACCTCCTATCCATCATTTTAAAAAGAGTAAATCTGGTATTTTTTTTTTTAATAATAAAATTTGAAAAATCTAATGTATAATATATTTTTGGGTATCTAAATTTTTTAAGAATAAGAAAATTTTTAATGGTCTATCAAAAAAATAAATTAAGGTCGAGAACACTGAGCGCAAATAGGCATCATGTTTTTTTTTCTTAAACTTTTGTTATAGTGTACTAACTTGTTAACAAATATAAAATAAAAAACTTGAAGAGCTTGATAGAAAGTATGTAAAATTTTAACCTTATTTGATTATGCGTTGATATTTTAACATGGGTCTAAAAATTTTGCAAAACACTATGAATCACCCATTTTAATTATGTTTTTAATTTTGATTATTTTTTTCTCAATGAGCTCTCGCTTCTAGAAATTTTCAAATAAATCTTAAAATATTGATGGAAAATAAATATTAATATTCTAACTTGAATATATTTCATGTTTAAACTGGACGAATAGCAGGACGTCTTCTGGCATCACTGTTAAGAAATTTGTACCCTATAACATGTCTTACTTTAGTAAAACTTAATTTTTTGTCATTATAAATATTATAACTTTTTATTTTAACAATAAAAAAATAATAAAAAAAATTGACTCTTAATTACTAAATGATGATTTCTTTAACATATCTTTTATATATATTAGGTACCATGACAAGATCAATCAAATAATAAATATTTATTTTTTTGTATTTTTTAAGTTAAATAAATAAGTACATTAAAATAATTATTTTTTTTTCAAATAAGTCAACTTGTGATTATACTTAGACTTTAAATTAAAAGATTAAAAAATTAAAAGATTTCTTCCGATTTTGTAATGAAAATTTAAAAAAAATAACAATAAAATTAATGATTATTGTTTAGAAAAAATAATAATTGAAATCAACAATAGAACTGTTTAGAACTATGTTCAAATACTTTATTTTTAAAAAATTAATTTCGAAAACATTCAATTTAAAATGTAAACTAAAATTCACAAAAATTAAAAAATAAAGACTAGATTTGATAAAAAATACTATTAGATGCTCCATCAGAAGGACTTGAAGTTCCATTCAAATTATTAGAAATAGTCAGTAAATTATTCGAGCAATTTGTTGTTGTATTCACACAGTTTGGTGCTAAAAACGAAGATGAAAGTGAAGAAGAGGAAGAAATCGAGTCGGGTGAAGGAGTTGAATCGATCGACTGATGCTGTACAACATTATTGTTATAAATTTGATTACCATAAATCCAGTTATTTGCTTCAGCATTCAATTCATTAGAGCCGTTCATTTTGTCCGACTTGGCCACTTTAGGACCAGATTTACCTGACTTTATTTTGTCCTTACGAAATTTAGCCCTTCTATTCTGAAACCATACTTGGACTCTGGCCTCAGACAAGCCTATTTTCAAAGCAATCTCTTCTCTGGTATACACGTCTGGATAATGGGTTTCCTCAAATATTTTTTCCAATTCACGAAATTGTATCGTTGAAAAAGTCGTTCGTATTCTACGCTGTTTTCGTATCTTGACATCATCACTAGAATAACTGCTTCCTCCAGACGTATACTTTATAGTCGACGAGGCCTGGTCTTCTCTTTGTACAAGTGGAGGACTTGGCAAACTATTTATGCTCCATTTGGCTGATATATTATTTTCATTATAAGCTTGATTAATTGCTTAATAAAACAAAAAATTACAAAATTATCAAAATTTTTCAAGAATTTTAATTTTATTTAAAAAAAAAAAATTTTAAGACCAAATTGAACATTGAAAAATTAAACAAAAAATTACCTGTGCAAGAAGGAGAATAGACCGGATTTAAACTGAAATTTTTATAAGTTTGGTTATTGCTTGAATCAAGATCATAATTTGCTTCGAAGGTGGGCTCTGGTAATTTTTGGACCGAGTGAATTTGTGAATTGCTAAAAAAGTCTATATTTGGACTAAAATGAGCCTGATGCGAAATAGAAAGTGAGTCTTGTTGAATTGGTATTGTGTGATTTTGGTAATAATGGCTCGACGATGCAGTCAAGTCGAATTCAATGTTGGAAAAATTCGTAAAATTTTGGTTATGCTCTTCATTTGAATCATTCGCTGGGTGTAAATTGGATGACAAAAACGAACTTAAATCATTCATAATCAAATTATCTAAATTAAAAAAAAATTAACAACAGGCAAAACTTATCGTGGGTTCTCAGACCTTAATTAAAAATAATTAAATTTAAAAAAAAATTCTTATTTAAATAAAATAGTTAATTTAATTCGAAAGGCCAAAAATTGGATTTAAATTCAGGTATCTGGTAACAAAACAAGTACTATTTAGACCATTTATTTTGTTGGCAAATTTTTTAGCTCAATTTTGTGACTCTTTTTTTGTCGAAATTTAATTCGATTTTAAATTTTTTTCTCTAGTAGCAAAGCGCAGCTTCAACAAAGCTAAAAACAAATCTAATCAAATTAATGGACTCTAATTTGATTAAGTTTGTCTGTGCGTTTGGCCGAAGTTATTTCTTCCAACTCGACTAATTTAATTTTAAATAGATGTACGTAGCCTGAAAAAAATTGTTTACTTTGAGCTCTCAATTAGCTGGTAAACGGCATTCAAATTGGTATGTAAACAATCGAAGCATAAAAACTAAAAATGAAATTAAATTTCCTATAATTACAATTTGCGGATTTTTATTTTGGTCCTTTAGTCTCTTTTCTAGTGAATATCACTTAATAATTTGATTATAACAAGTGAACAATTCTGTTTGAAATCAATTCTTCAAGTGATCAAAATTTTAGCTAGAAAAACTTTTTTTTTATATTACTTTGTGATAAGCCAAGATTACGTCAACATACTTTTCTTGGACTTATTGGTTCTAATTTTGCTGACAGTCTTTTAATTAGATTAAGGTATTGCATTCGGTTATCTATGTAACTGTTCTAAGATAATCGGTGATTGTACCTCAATATGATCAGGTTATAATTTCATGTTTTCAGGTCGAATGATCAAAATCTTGTAAATTCATTTATCAGATGATTTAAGCAAAAATAGTCATCTACCAAGGAACCGTTGCTAGATCATTTAGCTTTTTTTGGACAGACCAAACTTTAATTTGTTCAAACTTTTTAGTTTAAAAGATTTGCTAAAAATTTCGAATTTATAATTTTATTTGATTCTGATGATATTTTTATTTTTTTCCTATAATTTTTTGTAATTTTTTCTAATATACTTTATGCTCTTGACCACTCTTGAGGCTAATTTAGAGTTTACTTTAAATGGCTTTGATCCTATCAAAACCATGTAATAACATTTCTTACTTGAACTATTCTAAAATGTTGGTTTTAATTTAAGTGTGTAAATTTTTATTAAATTCTGAAAATAAAAAAATATTGAAATTTTAAAACTTTTTAATGAAATGAAATTTAAATTTTTGAAAGTATTTGCTGTATTAAATTTAAATTCAATGTTGATCATCAATTCACGATTCATTTTTTTATCTTTTAAAATATCTAAAGATGAAAGCGTATTCCTGCGGATAGTTCATATCAGCTTTATCAGCATTTTCAATTTAATTTCAACTAAGTTAACCTTACTGCTTTGATTTGAAGAGCTGGATAAATTTTTGAACAACTTGCTGGTTAATTCTATTATAGAACTATTATCCGAATATTGACTGAAATAGTGGACACCGGCAATGTGAAAACTTATTACATTTATTAAAAAATCAAAATTTAATTAGAAAAATAGATGAAATTAAATTAAATTAAATTTGTATATCATAATGCAACCAAAAAATGTTTCAAATTCATCTTTTAAGAACGTACAGTGTTGATTAGATCATTGTAATTTACCGTTTTTTACCTAAATTTACGTAAAGGTTAAATATTAAATGGTTAAATATTAAGAGATGGTTGATTTTTTTCCTTTTATTCAATAAATAATTTAATAATTTTTACTTAATTTTAAGTTAAAAATGGCAAAAATTAAACAAATTAGAATTTTATTGGAAAAAAGACTGATATAAAGCTTTGAAAAAATCTAAATATTCCAAATCATGCTCTAGAAAAGCGCATATTAAAAAGGTTAAAATATATAAATACAATTTTAATTATTTTTATTAATTTGTTAGTTTCATCCATTTTTTTTTTTTATTTAAGTATTTATAGATGAGCGATAATGTTTGGACATTTTTATGTAGTCAGTCACTTAAAAACTTCCTAAACGGCTTGTTTTTCTTCTGATTGTTTTTCTTTATAGATTTTAGGTTCTTTTCCTCAAAAATCATTCTAAAAATTAGAAATTTTTTCTTCTATGATTTGCTAAAAATAAGTATCGAAATTATTATCAGAATACGGATCATTGAATTCTATTTTGAGTTATTTTTTATTTTTTTACATTTTTTGACGAAAATTTTCCATTTTTACCTACAATTCAGAAAAAGTTTAAAAATTATTTAAATAAAGGAAAAATTGCAAAAAATCGTTTTTTGTTTATATTTCACATTTTTTCCTTAAATTTACCTAAAAATGGCAAATTCAAATGATCAAATCAACAGTGTATAATTCACTTTTTTATTTTTGTTATAACACTTTTTAGTTCTGTCAGATTTTATTTCGAAGATAAAGAAAATTAAATTATTTTAGTTATGGTCACTTTTCGTTCAATATTTTGTTAATAGCTCAAAAATTGAAGCAAAGTAAAACTTGTAAGCTGTTACAAAATTTTCAAGGTTCAGAAGCTGAATGAACCATATTTACTTTTGCCTTTAGTTTCCTATCACGCTTCTTTTCGAAACCAGTATTTTTAAAGTTAAAACCAATTTGTATCAGTTAAGTCTTAACTGCGGACATCTAAAATATATTTGCAAAATTTTCCAAATAATTTTTAATAATATCAAATTTTTCAAATATTATTAAGTAATTTTTACACGTACAGATGCTAAATTGCCATTAAACTTTAAATCCGTAGCTTAGCCAGAAATCTTCGAAATCAGCAATAAATAATCCTTCAAAATATCTGGTATTTTATGTTTTTTGAATATGCAGATTACGAGTTTGAAATTATTTAGCATTTTCTGAACCTTATGATAAAAAGCCTCGGTATAATTTTTGTGAATGAAAATGGGAAGGGTAGGAACTGGAAAAGTGTTTAAACTTAAATTTTTTAATTTATAACCCAAAGCTAAAATATTTATTATTTAGAAGTTCAATAACAAGTTTGAATGTTTATGATCATTTCACTTTCAATTTAAAATAAATTTAAACTATTTACTATACGACGTAGCCGGTTAGGCTCCGTGAAACCAGAAACAGTGTGCAAGAATAATTTGGAAATCAAGCCGAACCGAGAAACGCCGCGATCAAAGCCGAACCGAGAAACAAATGGCAAGAAGGTGATCAAATGGGACTCAGTAGGAATAGTCGAGGACGTCTTTCCCATATACAGGCCGAAATTTGGACTACAGTTCTGAACCGGAACAGCATGAAAAAAAATCTTTTTTTTTGAGCCGATATAAACACAAAAGGTTTCATCTAATGACGATACAGTTCGATATAAATGGCACCAAATGAATCCGCTCATTGAGTCTTGGCAAGATCCGACGTTGAGCATACCATTAGAGGAGAATGTGTCAATTCATAGAAATAAGGGGCAAGATTTGAATTGGGATACTCAAATTAACCTTTTAAGAAGTCCGAGAGTATTTGACACCTACTGAAAAGCACCAAGAGGTCCACAAAGGTAAAAATTATCAAAACGTCCACAAACAATTTAGATGGCAAGACCATATCGCCCAGTACCATAACCTACAGGCTCAAATCGAATTATTTTGATCGAAATAAATTTTTATGCTATAACTTCTTAGTTGTTGATTTTGTCTTCTCAATCCTAAATTATGTTTCAAATAAAAATTTTGAAAACCAAATGGCACTTGAATTTTGAATTAACTGAACCTTACACTTAAAAATTCTTAAAATTCGTAGTTAAACTTGTTAGTAGAATATGAATTATTGGTTTGATTGTAATAAGTACATCATAGATGATACTCAAGTCGATTTAATGATATATATTATCAATAAATCGAATAATTAATAATTAATTAAAAAATTTAAATGATTTAATATTTATTTTTAATTAGTTTGTTTAAAAAAAATATATATTGTTTAAGTTTAAGTTTAATGTCAAAATTTAATAATAATTTTTATTTCGATAAATTATTTTTTTAAAGTTAACAATAGCTTGCGTTAAAATAATCGTTTTTGTTAAAAAAAGAATAACAATTATAAATTTGAATTGTCGCTTTTAATCATATGCTTTTCAATTATATAAGAAAATCTTTAAATTGGAAAAAAATATTCATTTTTTAATTGTAATAAAAAATGCTAGAAGATATCTACGCGGACTATATCCTTATATCCTTGAAGCATTTAATATTTATTATTATTATTATTAAAATTAGTTTGGGAACATCCCGGGGCTAACCCGAATGGCATTATGCCTTCTTTTCAGTCCCTCTGCTCAATTTATTGAAGTTAAATTTTTTATTGTCAATATTTAATAATTAGATTGGTACATTTGTGCTTGTTTATGAGATTGCCATGATTTACAGAAGGGAATTTTTAATCTCCAATGGCTTGAGCACTAGTTTAAATTAGTTAACTACATACGTGAAATTGACACAGGCATCAAATAAAGTCAAATCAAAGATCTATTCATTCCAACAGTGCATTAATCTAAGAATAAGGTAAATATAATGAAAGCAACTAATATAAAGTTGGAATAGAATAAATGAGAACCACATACCTTAAAAATTTAAATCATTAAGTATAAATAAGACTGCATTACTTATTAACAAAAAATTTGATAAATTTTGAATTTAAATTTTTTATCAATTCAATTTTCAATTTCAAGGTAAATCAACAAGCTAGCGTCCTTCTCATGAAAGACCGATTAACTATATTCTTTTATTTTTATTTAACTAAAATACAATATCTTTTTCATAAAAAAAATACGTCAAAGTCAAATTAATAACGGGTGTAGAATAAAAAATGGCGCAAAATTAATTTTATCATAAATGATAAAATAAGGATTAAACCAAGGCTTTAAATTTTTTTTTTTAAATTATAACTGAACCCTCCTATTTTGAAAAAATAATATCACTTAAGGTATTGAACTACATGACGACGTATTATATCGAGCCTAGAGCGAACACTCTTGGCATGGTCTTGTACAACCTTTGGGTCGATATTGCTCAGGCAAGCGCGAATTTTGTTTTCGAGTATCCTAAGATTTTTTGCCTTCCAATCACCCTCATAAACTTTAGCTTTCAAATTTTCCCAGAAATCTTCAATTGGTCGTACTTTTGGTACGTTTGCTGGATTCACTTCTTTAGCAACATACCTTATATTTTTATCTAACATATAATTTTGTACCATATTGGCATAATGAGATGATGCTCAGTCAGGCCAAAATACAGAATTGCTATCCTGATTAGAAGAGTGAAATAAGATTCATCATAAAGTTTGGCCACCATTAGTTTCGTCGCTATTTTAGCAGGTCTACCACTTCCTTTTTTTCTCTTGAAAGTTTTATCTTTTTCTATAATATCTAGCCAACGATAAACAGAACGTTTTCTGTATCCAAGACCAGTGAATCGCCTAACAACTTCAGCTTTTGGCAAATTTTAGTTACTTTTTACTAACAACTTATCGAAAATTCAACTTTTTGAAATATTTTTTTTTTATTTTAAAGCTAGGATCAGTCTGATTTTAAATTTTGAAAAAAAATGGGAAAGGTCTTGTCCACTCTTATAGAAAATTAAACTTAACTCTTGTGCCATTTTTTTTTTCTACACCCGTTAGCACAAGAGAATGTAGCAGCAATCAAAATAAGACAAAATAATTGTCTAAACAACTCTATCAGTTGTAATATCAGTTTCATAGAAGATAATAGATAGAAAAGTCTCTTAATACTGAATAATGTTGTAATTGTAATAAAAAAATTGATGCATAAAGAGTATTTTTTTGATAAATTAAATGATAAATGTATAATTGAGCAATTAAATTAAATTTAATTAAAATAATTAAATTCTCTGAATTCGATTTCTCTTTTCGAAGTTTCTCAGCTAACGGATTAATAGTTACTCGTTTTTTTTATTAGAGCTAAACGCACCATGCTAATCTTCAACCGTATTATTGGTACGAGATAGCTCGCTTTAGACTCTTAATTAATTGCTTTTGTGTTGTAAAAAAAGTGCTATGAAAATGGATGCTATGGTATTTTGGACAAATGTGATATATTTATTTATTTATTTGTTTCTTATTAAAAATAAGATGCTTTGAAACATTACACCGCCAAAATATTATAACAAATGAAGGACCACTCCTTTTTAAGTATTTGAATACTTTATAATTTCATGAAAATTTGATTCGAAATATTAATCTTTGAATTATTCATATATTTTTTAATAAAAGAATTAAATACCTAGTTTTGTTGCGCGAATTTAAAAAATAATTTCCTGAAAAGATTTATTAATTTCAAAACTAAAATTTGAATCACAATGATTTAAACATATTTTCTTTCTGAAAAAACAAGTAATTCAAAATTTTAAATAATCTTCCAAAAAAATAATAAATAAAACCGTTTGATTAAATAATAATTTATCAGTTTGATTGATTTGTTTAAAAACATTTTCTGTGAACAATCGATGGGCCTGATTCGTCATATTCTTGCTTTGAGATCCACATTTGTTGGAAAGTGGACAATGATGCTAAAATTGAGCCACCGATCCAAACTGAGTACTTTCTCTCTGGTGGAGCAATGATCTTGATCTTCATGGTGCTGGGAGCCAAAGCGGTGATTTCCTTTTGCATACGATCAGCAATACCTGGGTACATTGTGGTACCACCAGACAAAACGTTATTGGCATACAAATCCTTACGGATATCAATGTCGCACTTCATAATTGAGTTAAAAGTGGTTTCGTGAATGCCAGCAACTTCCATGCCCAAAAATGATGGCTGAAACAAAGACTCAGGGCATCTGAATCTCTCGTTGCCAATGGTGATCACTTGACCATCAGGTAACTCGTATGACTTTTCCAAAGTGGAAGATGTAGCAGCAGTGGCCATTTCTTGCTCAAAGTCCAAAGCTACATAGCACAGTTTTTCCTTAATGTCTCTGACGATTTCTCTCTCGGCAGTGGTAACAAATGAGTATCCTCTCTCAGTTAAAATTTTCATCAAATAGTCGGTCAAATCACGACCAGCTAAGTCCAAACGAAGGATGGCGTGAGGCAGGGCATAACCTTCATAAATTGGTACATTGTGAGTGACACCATCGCCCGAGTCCAAAACAATACCAGTAGTACGACCAGAAGCATAGAGGGACAGGACAGCTTGAATGGCAACGTACATAGCTGGCGAGTTGAATGTCTCGAACATGATTTGAGTCATTTTTTCTCTGTTTGCTTTGGGGTTGAGAGGAGCCTCGGTCAACAAGACTGGATGCTCTTCAGGAGCTACTCTCAACTCATTGTAAAAAGTGTGATGCCAGATTTTTTCCATATCATCCCAGTTGGTCACAATACCATGTTCAATCGGGTACTTGAGGGTCAATATGCCTCTTTTGGACTGGGCTTCGTCGCCTACATACGAGTCTTTTTGGCCCATGCCAACCATGACACCTTGATGTCTTGGACGACCGACAATTGATGGAAATACAGCTCTTGGCGCGTCATCACCAGCGAAACCGGCTTTGCACATACCTGAACCATTGTCAACAACTAAGGCAGCTACTTCATCGTCACACATTTTGATTGATGTTTGAGCAATTAAAAATTATTTTAAATCTAAATTTTAAAGATGTTTTTTTTTACAATTTAACAGAAATATATAGGCTCATTAATTGGACGTATTTTCTCTTATTAGCTAAATAACTACTTAGGATAATATTTAGCAAAAAGATTAAGTTTAACCTCATTTTGATGTTGTTTTTTTTTATTTTTCTAGTCATACCTAAGTCTTTTTGCTCATTTAGTTTTAACCCAAATAAAAAAGATCAAATTTCCTGGTTTAGTTAGCTAAAGGTTGTAACATTTGGCTACAATTTGCTAAAATGACGACTTATCACTAATTCTATGAACAAGATTAGAATAAAAATATAATATTTTTTGATTTTTCTAACTGAATGATGTTTTTGCGGGAATTTGTTTGGTATTTATAATTCTAGAGCGAGTACAGTTCTTGTCAAAATTACCAACCAAATTCCTTAAAAGGCAATAGAAGGTTGTGATTAAAGAAATAGGCAGGATAATTCCATAAAAGGAAATTTTCTTTTTAAAATAGATAGCTAAAATAAACAATCGTTGCATTAATTTAATCATAATTTTTGAACAAGAATTTGAAATGAGAATTGGAGAATAATTAGATTAAACTTTGGCAGAAACGGCAGGTTAACTTATTATCGATGAATATTTCTGATAAGCAGTTCAATTTATCTCTATATATGGATAAATTCGTATGTTTATTTAGTTTGATTTATTTTTATATTCTGAAAAAAAACCATTCTGATAAATCTGATTCAAATTAATTAAATATCATGTACTAGACTGGATGAATCAGTAAAAGCTCAACAAAAGATAAAACTAAACCAAAAATAAGAGACTAAATTGGAAAAATCTTTTTCAGTTAAAAAAAGATTAACATCTAATTGAATAAGTTTGACCAGAACATTTCTATGAACCATTAATTTCCCATAATCATTGATAATTTCTTAAAAATTAAATCTTTAATCAAAATCCGTGAAGTAGAAACTTTTTTTTTTTAAATTTATAAATTCAAAGAAAATAGCTAGTTTTATTGAGTGCATTTAATATTTTTTAAACCAACACTAATTCATCATAATTAAAGAAATTTATAAAATTGAAGACTAAAATTTTGATTACTAAAATTCGAGCAAGAATTAAAAATAAAAATAATCAAACATTATTAATTAATAATAATAAAGTACAAATAAATAAAATTTTAAAATTTATTTATTTAATAATAAAAAGCTGCAGCAGACTAACTGCGAAGTAAGGCTATTTGAATTTCTGTTCGAGTCTGACTCCTTTAGGTACAAAGTAAAAAAAATTACAACAAACTTAACTATAATTCAAAGCAGAGTTGATCAAAAGTCAAAGTCAAGTTAAAAATTTGACTTTAGGGCATTGTGAAATTTCATTTAAAACTTCCAAATCAAAAAAGAAAAATTTTTAAACTTTTGTTGCAAATGTCAAAAACTTGTTCTGCAGATGAAACAAAGTAAAACAAAAGTTGTTTCACTTACTGCAGAAGTCTGCAAAATTGCATTCTATTTAAAAGTATTAAAAATAAAACGTAATTGATTTGCAGATTTTGGAGACTTCTGCAGTAGGTGCAGCAAAAGTTGTTTCACTTTGTTTCATCTGCAGAACAAGTTTTTGACAATTAGAACAAAAGTTATAAAACTTTTAATTTATGTATTAAAAGTTTTGTATGAAATTTCACAATGCCTGACTTTAGATATTTTTTTAGGTTTTTTGATTTCTTTTTATAAGAGAAATTTATTGATTTCGATTTAAATTATGTTCATTACCAATAAAAGCATTTTTTTTAATATTATTTTTTTTTCAAAATTCTGGTCTTTAATGAAATCTAAATCTTGAATCGGATTTGCAAAGAGTTTATTTAACATGCAATCGGTTTTACTAATTTTAAGTATATTTTAGATTACATTGAATAATGCTTCGGATGAAGTTCTAAGATTGAGTTTTAGAATAAATTTAATAGTTGTTTTCTAAAAGACTTGTAATTTATGACATAAAATTTAGACAGTAATAATTTAGGGAATTTATAATCTAGAATTGCATCAATAAGCTCTTGCAGTTTTTTTAAGACAAATTCTTCATTAATTTAATCTCCACACATTTTCTTTTTATTTCTTCAATTTAATTTGTAAATCTAAGTACATAAAGAATTTGTCTGACCACTTAAGCAGTCGAAAATTTTCGCTGCCGGTCGGACCGCCAATTAGGTCACTAAATTTCGACAATTATACGGCTAAATTTTCTTAAATTAGATTTACTGTTTTATAATGCTAATTTTGCAAAAATAACTATTGAAAAAACTAATAAAATGAGAGAAATTCATCCTTATGATTAAGCTCTGTGTAATTTTCAGGCATTTACTGATAATTATTATTTTTTTTTAAATCAGTGTATTTAACGGTGGAAAAATTGAGAAATAAAATTTATTTAGTTTATTTAAAATTTTTTTATAAAATAAACTTGTTAATATTGATTTGAAATTATTTTTTAAGTTATATTTAATTTCATTCGATTATTTTTACTTAATAAATTCATTAAACATATTATTCATTAACAAAAATCTAAAAGGATAGCTTTTTAGAATATTTGAATTTGATTTTTGTTAACAAATTTAATGTGATAAATAAAAATATTCAAATTTTACTTAAGAAATTTATTCATTTTAAAGTGAAGATAAAATTATGCAATATCTTACCTAAATACTTGGAAAGATTTTGAAGATTTTTAAAAAATGAAAAAATAAATTTCTAAAATAAAAATAAATATCAAAATTTAAAAATTTAAAAATTTAAAAAATAAAAAGAGTAATCAAAGAAATAGAAGACGAAAAAAATAAAATTTCCAAGAATGGTATTAGTGACTCAATTAAAACATGTTTTGAATTTAATGGTTAAAAGGAATGAATTTAATGGTTAAACACTTCATAACCATTCAAAGTTATTAAAAATTTTTAAATTTTAAATTTGAATGAATAATTAATTTATAAATTTACTTTTTTTGAATATTATGCAAAAATTGGCTTTTCTTGTTGTGAACAATTTTTCAATATTTACATTTTTCTAAATTAGATTATCAAAATCGTAAATCTAAATTTGTATTGACTAATTATTTTTCTGATTATTTATTTTTTTTATTTAATTTTTTTATTTTATACATCGCCAGAATTGGCATTAATTGAATTAATAAATAAAAGAACAAATTAAAAAAATTGAATTCAAAATATTTATTTCGATAGTAGATCTTTTTTATTGAGTACCATTTTTCCATTAAAATGAAAAAAAAATAAAAAAAATTATTGTAAAGATTTTAAAAGAATCTGAGAATTAAATAAATCTGATGAAAAAAATTTAAAAAATTTAATTGATTTTTTTATTTCCATAATCATTTCCTTTTACAGCCTTTACAACTACAGGATTATTTTTGCATTCAAAATAAATTTTATTTAAATCAAAATCTTTGACAATATTATCATAACTCATTACATAATTGAACACTTTTCCTTTGCTATCTATAAATGGTCTTCGTTTGGTTTCTACTCCTTTTTCAAAAAGTACCACTGTTGGTAATTGTTTACTTAATGATGAGGTGCTGATGTTAAATTTTTTCGCTATATCAGGATACAAATTAGCATCAAATTTTGCAAATTTTAAGTTGCTCAATCCGCCAAACTTGTTTGAGATTTCGGCAAAAACTGGCGTGAAATCTTTGCATGGCGGAGACCAAGGCGCATAAAAGCATACTAGCCAAGTAATACGTTCATCTCTCTTAACTTCATGCTCTAAATTAGTACTTCTAAAATATTGTACTTTTTCCGGACCTTTGTAGACTGGCTGTGGTAGGAACACAAAATGTAAAAACCATAACAAACAGTAAAAAAAAACTTGAACTGGACCTTCTCTCCAGTATAAAACTACATTTGCCGCTTTTGAAAAAGTGCATATGGTGCTGATAAGTTGAAGCCATGTTGACGCTCTGCGAGTTTTGACTGCCACTGATATAACTAACAGCATCAATATTTCCAATTCTCTCCACTCAAGCAAACACGATTCGAATACATATTCACAGACATGTGGTATGTTTTTGAGCAGAAAGTAGCTTGAGGCAAGCGCTATGTTGGTCAAGTAGTGTAGCTGTATAAGAGGTTTTATTCGGTTTTTGAAAAATTGTTCCATTTTGGGTTACCTAAATTTTTGAAAATAAAGCTATTTTTTAGGTAAACTAGACTCTGGTATAATTTATTTGTAAATCTAGATTTTGTTTGAATATATTTATTTTTGTTTAGCGTTTATAGATTTTTAGATAAGGATAAAATATGAAAATAAATAATGTCTTTTAAAATCTGAAAAATTGTTAGATTAATTCTTGTAAAAGGGTAGAAATTAAGGAATAATTTCTTTTTGTAAATTATTTTTTTTCAAAATGCCTAGATCAAGTTCATCATCGAGCGACGAAGAAGAAGATCGTCGTATTAAACAGCTCAGAGAAATAGCAGTATCGTTTGATAGTTTAAATCAGAATAAAGATGAAAAGCCTTCGTCAAAGCGTCATCAAAAAAGCGAGGAGGACCCAAATGCATTCGAAGTAACTCCGGAGTTTCAGGAATTTGTTGCCAAAAAACTTAAGAAAAAATTAGATGAGTAAACTAGAATTTTTTGTTTTGATTTTTAATAAATTTTTAATCTAGATCTATTGAATTAATACCCAATTGTTCCAATAAACAAACTAGTAAGGAAATATTTTTTCAAGAACTATTTTTTAAATTATTCCTTTTAGATCTAAAATCAAGTAATGAGGAATATAAATTTCAGCTTTTAAAAAATGTATATTTATCAAATGAGTGTTCTTTGGACATTCAAAATAGTAAAGATAATGCAGATAAAAAGATGAAGCACAAAAAAAATAAAAAATCAAAGAAAGTAGAATCAGAATCAGACTCTGATGACGACAAAATGAACATGTTCAAAGAAGCAGCTATAGATGTAAATTTTTTAGCAAAAACCACATATATCCAAGAGCATAAAAAGGAATTTTTATCTTCAATTTGAATTCATAATAAAATTGTCATTTGTAACATGATATTTTAATTATTTTTCTTTTTGTTTTATTAAAACAAGAAAATATTGACTATAATTATTAAGGTGTATGTAATTTAATATTTTTGTATTTGTCAATTATTAGATTACGAGACAAATATTCATGATGAAAATTAGTTAAGAGATTCTGTAAATTTTGGGGGAAAAATATTCTTAATTTTAATACAACAAATATACCATTTTTTTCTTCAACTGATTATGTCATTGCCAAAAAGATTTATTTCTAATATAGCTTAAAATAATTTGAATCACTTAAATAAAGTAACCATAATAATAATAATAATAGTTAATATTCTACGGTCAAGTTTAGTTTAACTAAATTGACAAAGCAGGAAGACTAACATAGTCCCGCTATAGTAGACTTTTCATTTTTTTTATTTCTACCGACATTGTCGAATCTGTTTTTTAACTGGTTGATCGAACTTGCTGTGATAACCAACGTTGGCAGCACATTCCATTTGTTCACTACTCGGTTTGATAGAAAGTTTCACCTTGCTTCACATAATGCGATGCTTTGCTCCCCTTACTCCTCCACTTGGTCCTTCATTTTTCACTGAACTCATTAGTTCCGCATCGTAATACCAATTTGCATGATTATATTTGTTGTAAATTTTATAAAATTGAATCAGATCTTCTCGCTCTAGCCTTTCTTTTAGAGTTTCGAATCCCAAATTAGCTGGTCTTGACTCATAATTCAAACTTTTTATTTTTGGAACAAGCTTCGTTGCTCATCTTTGTACTTGTTCAAGTCTAAATATATCCTTCTTTAAATAAGGATTCCAGACAGGTGCACAGTATTCTAGATGCGGTCTAACATATGTTTTGTAAAGCTAAAAACGATTGAGCATCCCAATACACAAATGTTTTCTTGAGCATACCAAGCATGTTGTTAGCTTTTTTAACGCAGCTATCAATTTGATCATTCCATTTGAATTTGTTGTTCACCATTACATCAAGATCGCGCTCAATAGCAGTATCCGCAAATTCAACTCTGAAATTAGTCGCATTTAACATTGAGATTTCCTGCCAAGCAATCTTTGAGTTGCCAATATACATTACTTTACACTTAGATTCATTAAATTCCAAACTCCGTCGTTTCGACCACTCAACCATCTTGTCAATGTCATCTTGAATTAGCATTTGATCACTTGAACTTCTAATGACACTAATCAATTTGCTGTCATCCGCAAAAGCTTACAAAAGTGACTTACTAGCTCTGGTAAATCATTTATGAAGATCAGGAATAGTAACGGACCAAGAACTGAACCTTGTGGAACCCCAGTTAGCACATCAACCCAATCAGATTCATACTGATCTATTACTACTCTCTGTTTCCTAACTTGTGGAAAATTTTCGAGCCACGCCAAAAGCTTATAGGTAAATCCATAACTCTTTAACTATATAACTTGAACCAATAAGATAACAAACTGTAACATTAAAATTTAATAATTATTTTATATTTGATTAAATTATTGAAAATTAATTTTTTCAAATCTTTGTTTGCTCTTTAAAATTTTTTTAAAATATTTGCTTTCAATTTTTGTGAATGGAAATGCCTACATAAATACGGAAATAAATACCTAAATACATAAATACCTACGAAATATTATTTATCATATTTTGAATTAAAGATTAAAAATATTTCTTTAATAAAAAACTAATGAACCATATAATAAAGATATATATTTAAAAGAAAAATCTAAAATTACTTGCTATATTCTTTAATATTTATTTTACAGGATTTTTATTGATTTCATAAAAAGTTGAACCACTTTTGGATCTGAAATTTAGAAAATTTTCCTAAATTTTGTTAATTTAAAGTTAATCACGTAAAATACTACAACCGACTCAGCACTGTAAATATTTGCAAAATCGTTTATAATTTTTCAATATTTGCTAAATTATTTTAAAACTACGTTTAGAAAAGATATTTTTTTAAAATTTTTATTTTGAACAATGTATTACAGGAAAGGCTTTTTTCTAAAAATAATCTCATTTTTACTTATTGTCTTTGTATTAAATTATATTTTCAATTTAAATTTTCAATTTATTGAAATAAGTCTTGATTTCTCATGTAAATGCCATCAAGATATAAAAATTAAAGCTAAAAAAATAGGGGAAATTTTTTCTTATAAATTAGGAGATAAATTTTATACTTTGAATTCAAAGTCTGTACTAACGTGTGATTTAAACAAGTCTCTAAAACGCGGTCCAAACCAGAAAATAATTTCTTATTCCCTTTATGGAAAGAATCCTCGATATTACATGCTTTTACAGGAATTGATTGTAAAAGTAAAAGAATTTTATCCTGACCATGTGATGCGTGTGTATCATGACGACTCTATAAATAAATCAATTATATGCCAAAATGAATGCAATAATTCTCACGTTGAATTTTGTAACATTCATAAGATACCTATTAGTTTTACAGATACCAATAAAGTACTAGATCTAAATTATATTCATTCAATGATGTGGCGTTTTCTTCCGATTGGAGATACTTTTGTTGACTTGTTTATGAGTAGGGACTTGGATTCTCAGATCCTTCAGCGAGAAGTGGATTCAGTGGAAGAATGGCTTAAATCTGACAATTTTGGTCACATAATGAGAGGTATAGATTAAAAATCTCAATTTTTCTTTTATCAAGTAAATTTGTAGATAACCCTGTTCATGGAACTCACATACTTGGTGGAATGTGGAGTTTCAAAGTAGACAAAGCAAGAGATTTAGGAAGAAAAGTTTACCAAAAAATAATTGACAAAAATATTGGTTCCAAGTTCAATCCAAATAAAATCAGTAAAAAAGGCTATGACCAATTTTTTTTATCGTATCATGTTTACAATGAGATAAAAGATAATTCGACAATTCATGACAGCTATTTATGTCAAAGATATCCCAAATCAAAACCGTGGCCAACACAAAGAAAGGGGGATTGTTTCGTTGGTCGTGTAGGAAAATGTAATGAAACTGGTTTATTTAAAGCCTGTCCAAATAAATGCCGCCCGATTGACCATAAAGATTGGAATTATTGTTAATGTGATTTAATAGCATTTTTCTTCAATTAATTTTAAATTTTGATTTTTAATTATTGCTGTGAATATAATAATTAAAAGAATTTTTTTTAAATATTTTAACTAGGCCTTTATTTTATTTTTCCTTTTTTTCTACAACATATACAAGTCGTTTAAAATTGCGAAGATTTTTTCTCCAGTATAACCATAATTTCTAATTTCAAGGCTAATCAACAGGCTAGTGCCCTTGTCATAAAGACTGATTAACACTTCATTTATTTAAATTTTATAAAAAGTTGATTTCTTTAAAAAGTAAATAAAATAAAATAGCAGTTTTGACTAATTAGAAAAATTAAACATTGAAAAATTTAAATCAAATCTTTTAAATTTTTTAACAAAATCTATAAAAATTAAATTTATATTATTGTAAATAGAAAGCTTGAATGTAGTGAATTTCAGCATTGATCTCTTGATTACAAAGCTATTTATCAATTTTGAGTAAAAAAATCCAAAAGTTTTTTCTCCATTATTAGATTTCGCCATTGGTTCCATTAAATTTTCGCTATTCCTTAAATTATATTTTAAATTTCTTGATTCATTTTTGGATAATTTGCTTTTTAAATTTTCTAAGTTATGATAGTAAAGTGTCTTAAAAGAAAATGATAACATTCTGTCTAGTATTCTATGCTGATATGCATATTAGCCATATTTTTCTAGAAAGTTATTTACGTCATTAAAGTTTTTAACATCAAATTTAAACTTAAACAATTTGAATATCGAAAAATAATAACTCTTAGCTAGTTTAATAATTGCCTCTTTTGAAAAAAAACACATAAGAGTTGAGCAGTAGTCAAAGTAGGGTAAAATAAAAGTTTTAAAAAACTGTATCTTAACAGAAGTTGACAGGTAGAAGAGTCTTTTAATACTAAATAATTTTTTATTCTCAACTAAAGAGGTGGTACAAGCTTGTTTAGAAAAATTTAAATCTTGATCAATCTTAAAGCCCAAAAGACTTATTTCATTTACAACTTTTATCTGGTTACCACATAAATTTACCATTTCAGGATTATTACTTGTTTTATTAGAAAAAATCATACAGAATGTTTTCGACCAATTTATATCAATCTTATTGTAAAAACACCATTCATGTAAGCTATTAATAGACAAATGAAAGTTTACTAATACACTCTCTAAATCTTTATCTAAATCTTCAGCAAACATTTTAATTTCAAATTTTTTTAACAAAAAAGGGAGGTCATTCACAAAAATAAGAAAGAGAAGTGGACCCAAAACTGATCCTTGTGGCACACCTAGTTTAAGAGGTAGATTTGATTTATCATTACCATGGCGTACTATCTGTGATCTTTTTGTGAAATAATTAGAAAGTAGACCCAGAGAATCATTGTCAAATCCATAATGAAACAATTTTAAAAGAAGAAGATTAGAATCAATAACATCAAAAGCTTTTTTAAAGTCAATAAATAAAGACAAAGTTGTTAATTTTTTTTTCCTTGGCTAGATTCAGATCACTTAGATATTCATGAACAGCTGTTTGACAGGAGCGTCCAGATCTAAAAACCATGCTGACCATTAAAAATATCTTATTTGACTCAAAGAAAAAGCTAATCTGAGTAGCTAAAAGTTTTTCAAAAAATTTAGCTATCGGAGATAGAACTGATATAGCTCTATAATAATTTATTTCTGATCTATTACCCATATTCTTAAATAATGGGTTAACAATTGCTAATTTTCAGTCATCTGGAACACTCTTTAATTTCAAGCAATCATTAAAGAGTAATTTCAGAATAGGAATAATTATCTCAGGAATGCTTTTTAAAATTTTAGAGTGAATCCCAATAAAACCAGGTGAGCTAGAAGAGGGTAATTCATCCAGAGCCTTTTTAATATCTTCAAAAGTGAACTCATGGAATGAAAAACCTGATGTTTTAAAGGAATTATTATGTTTTAATTCCTTAAAACCATTAAATGTATATTTAGCTGAGTCATTTTCACCGGACAAAGAATAAGACTAAATAGATGCAAAGCAGCTATTAAACATCTCCACTTGATCAACGATGTTATTGGCCTTTTTATCAGCCCAAACAAGTTCTTCTGGAAAGCTGTCAAAATCAGCATCTCCTCTAGTTTTTACAGAAGATTTATAAAATCTCCAGAATTTTTTAGAATTTTTGAAGTCTTTTGAGAACTTTGACTCAAAATAAGATTTCATCTTATTACGGTTAAGTTTTTTAAAATCTCTTCTAGCCTCCCTATATTCATGTAGATTAGTTTCACTCTTATAGTTCTGGTAGTTATGGTAACAGAAGTCCCTATAATTTTTTAAACGACCTCAATTCATAGTCAAACCATGGGCTCTGTTCATATTTTTTTGCCTTAATTTCCTTTAATGGACAGCAAGCTTCAATTGCTAACAAGATATTATTTTTTATAAATTCCCATTTATTTTCAATTCCTGGAAGCTTATCAACAGCTGAAAAATCAATTTTACCTAAGAAATTTCTAACCTTGTCTAAATTTTTACTAGAAAAAATTCGGTAAGAATTAAAATAATTAATCTTTTCAACAGTAGACATGTTACTGGAAGAATAACAAGGATAGTTGTTTAATAGTTTATTGCAATAAATATAAATATATATGATATAATATAATAATATAATATAATGTCTTTTTAAAAGGATTGTGTTCGTTTCTTATATATAGCGTTGACATCTGTATCTCGTTAGGAATAATGAATCTTCTAGAATAGGATTCCATTCTGATTCTAGAAGTATTGCGAGGCGTGTTAATTAATAACATATTAATAACATTAATAATATAGTCACGTATTCTCTATATATGATTTAAACACGAGTTGATCATCAAGTGAGTGAGTGCTTAAAGTGTGGGTAACAGATCCCCCGGGTTAAGCCATCATCGACCCTGATGATAGGAAAATAGAAAATATAAAAAATATTTTACTTTATCGAGTCAAAATATTTAAAGTTTAAATAAAAAAAAATAAAGATGATCTGAAGAAAGAAAAAAAAAATATCCAGGTAAGTTGCTTGATTGCTATTGTTTGTTTCTGTCCATTCACCATACATTTAATTTTTTTTTTTTTTTAATTAGAATTTGGTTCTGTTAATTTAAACATATTTCGAATTGCAAGTTCATATGATTCGCTATTGTTTTCTTCTACATGGACCTGAGCTATTTCTTCAGTGTTGTTTATTCTCGGATTATTTCTTTTACTTTTTCTGCTAAAGATTTTATAAATAAATGAAATGAATTTAAACATCTTGACTATTATTTTAACTATGAACCAAAACATAATAAAGAAAAGAATTAACCCTACCATTTTAAGAATTAATCTCTGTTTCTTTATTGCGACTGTATCAAAAAATTCAGATATTTTGTCCATTGACCCTTTTCTAACACTTTCTAGGTGTGATGCAATGTACATTTCTGTATCGCTTTTAAAATATTCATTCATTACTGAGTTCCTTTCTCTATCTCTATAATTTAATAATAAATTTATATGATTGAATTCTAAACTATCTAGTTCGCTAATTTCGTTATTTATTTCTATCCCTTTTTTCCAGTAAGTTATTTTAAAATCTTTTCTATTAAATCTTATACTAATGTTTTTATCTAATATATTACGTATCCAGTACGTTCGATCATCACAACTGATTAATTTTGACTCTTTCCTAATAATACTAGATTGCGTTAGATGTCCGTACGACTCAGTACCGTTTATTTGAAATTTAACATTAGGATCTTTATAGCAATCAGCATTATTTTCGATTGTTATTTTTTCAATAACAGTACAAACAGGAACATAGACAATACCATATCTCGAGTAAGTTATTATGTCATGATCTGTGTCTTTTATAATGTCAAAATTATCTTCGACAAGTGACATAATTTTTAAATACCTCAATTTATTTAAACAAATATTTTCTTTTAATTTATCAATGAGATTATACGTTTTTAGTTCTATGTTATCTGTATCAGCTAGTAGTAATTCGTGGATTGTCCCAATTTCATTTTTATTTTTGGCCAAATTCGTTTTATTCTTCGTAAAAAATAAGCCTTCTGATGTTTCAAACATTTCAATGTCACAGTAAACCGTTTTGTTAATAATCTTGAATATTAGGTTACCCAATGAATTGCTAAATATGTTGTCAAAAGGTGTGTTTAGTGACATTGAAACCAGTCTCCTAAAGGGACATTTGTTGATTATTGTCTTATTCCAGATAAATATCGAATTTTCAGTTTTACATTCCAAATCTTCGATACCACAGTTGTATATTTTCGAGTTTTCACTTTGTAAATTAACATACCTCAATGAGCATACAAGCCCGTACGCATAAGAAGTCTTAAGCCAATGGTACGAAGGGTGTGCCGGTTTAGAAAAAAGACATCGGTTGTCTTTACATATCATTACATTGCCAAGGCATTTTTTAGTAAATTCCATTATAAAACATTCTTCTTTAGACATTTTTCTAATAACTATTTGTTCATCCTTAGATTCAGCACCAAAGAAGTTTTTAAATGTTTCAATGAATGTTTCTACGATTGAACACTCATAGCCAGTTCCGTCAATTGTTAAGCTTTGCCGTACCAACGGAGTGATTCTCATAAATTTTAAGTCTTTTCTAATCCATATTCTTTTGTTAACATGATGCGGATGACATTTTTCGTCTAAGTTTAATGTTGTGTATTTATCTTTAGTTTCCCATGTAGGAGTATCACATACAGAGAAGCTACCTTTTATTTCAAAACAACCTGCGAGACTGATAAGAAGAAACCATATTATTGTAACTGTTGTTACTGATGATATCCAATTGAATTGATGTTTCTTCCCCCTAGCTTTGCTTTTTGTATCTTTATGATGTTCTTTTCCTAACTTTTTCCAATATCTATCGATTGTGGACTTATCAATAAAATTTTCCGCCGGTTCCCATGTATTATGCTTATTTGAAAAGCCAGACCATTTTACATAAAATTCGTACTTTTTGTTTTTACTTAGTCTATGATCGATTACCTTTTCCACTTTGTAAACATTTGACTCATCCCCCGGGTTCAATGGTGCCTTATCCACCTTTAAGCGTTGTAGTGGGAATGTGTCTTTAAGTCTTTGGCCGAACTGGTCTTCGACAATATAATTTTGATTTTTAGTAATTTCGATAATTTTAAAAGGACCTTGATATTTAGGATGAAGTTTATCATGTAAGCCCATAATTTTTATCCAAACATTGGTGCCCAATGGTAAGGTTTCAGTTTGAATTGTGTGAGCCTTGTTTTGTGCCTTCATTTGTTTTTCCCTACCTTTGCCAATATTCTCAAGAGCTTTGGTTCGGTCTATGTCACTTAACTTTTTTAAGTCTGCCGCCCTAGAACAAATTGCATCTTCTGACAAAGTTTCGTCCGTGGCTGACCAATCACTGAAATTGTTCATTTTTCGACCGAATGTCAGTTCAAATGGAGAATATTTAGTCGTAGAGTGTATTCTAGTGTTGTACGATAAAAGGACATACGGAATCCATTTTGGCCAGTCTTCCGGATTGTCACAGCAGTGTTTGCGTAGACAGGTAATTATTTCTCTATTTAATCTTTCTGTTTGGCCATTTGTTCGTGGATGGTATGCTGACGTAATTGCATGTTCCGCTCCAACTTGTCGTAGAAGTTCGTCCATTACTGAGTTATTAAATTCAGTCCCTTGATCAGAAGTAACAACTCTACTTGGACCAAAGATACAAATATATTTCCACAGTATACTCGCTATCTCATTTGCTTCTTTACTTTTAATAGGTTCTGCAAACGCATGTTTAGACAGGTATTCAATAATGACAATAATTCCTGCGTACCCTTCAGCAGTTACTGGTAGCCCGAAGACTAAGTCGATTCCAATCCTATCAAAAATCCCTTGGATCGCTGTCGCCTTAGCACAGTGTTCTTTTGGGATAGCTAGATGGTTACGTTTACAAGGTTCGCATTTGTTTACAAACTTAATTACATCGTCCCACATTTTTAGCCAGTAATAATCCTTTTTCAATCTATTATAAGTGGTTTCCGCCTGAAAATGCCCTAATAAATGAGCATCTCTTATAAGATTCTCTCTGACTTCGGGTTTCGGAACGTTCACTACCTCACCTTTCGTGTTACTATGAAATATTTTATCTGATATTGGCTCGTAGGAGTAGATATTTGCCAATTTTGTAACTCTTTTTACTTGTTTCCTAGGTAATCCTGAAGGGAGTTTATTCATTTTTAACATATGTAATAGTGCACTATCCTCATACACATCTAGATGCCTTGAGGATACATTGGCTTCTGTGTCATCTTTATTTTCTGAAGACTCAGTTAACATTAACACAGGTCTACTTATCGCATCGGCGTTACCATGAGCAGTTCCTTTGCGATGTGTTATTTTTATGTCGTAATCTTGTAACATGATGGCCCATCTCGCCAATCTAGCCGTAGGATTTTTTATACTCATTAACCATTTTAACGCAACATGATCCGTGACTACTTCAACAATTGTACCATATACGTATATTCGAAACTCTATAAATCCAAATACAACTGAGAGACATTCCTTCTCAGTGATTGTGTAGTTCACTTCGTGTTTTGTAAGAAGTCTTGAAGCATAGCACACAACATATTCCATTCCAAACTCGTCTACCTGTGCTAGTATAGCTCCGATAGCAATGCAAGATGCATCTGAGTGAATTATAAAGCTTCTTTTGAAGTTTGGTTGTCTAAGAATAGGGTACGAAATTAAGGCTTCCTTTAACGTATTAAAAGCTTTATTTTGCGCTTCTAACCATTCAAATCTAACGTCTAGTTTAAGAAGTTTGAACAATGGTTGTGCGATATTTGCATAATCCTTGACAAACCTACGGTAGTAGTTTGTAATTCCGAGGAAACTAAGAAGCTGTTTCAAATTTTTAGGTGGTGCTCGTTTTTTTATCGCTTCAACTTTAGTGGGGTCCATTTCGACAGTTTTACCAGTGATAACATACCCTAAGACTTTGATTCTCTTGGCAAACCACCTACATTTGGATGGCTTTATTTTTAAAACTGCCTTTTTAAGAGCTTCAGCTACCAGCTTAATGTGTTCCAAATGTTCCTTTGCTGTTTTTGAATGAACAATTATATCGTCGAGATAAATTTCGCAGTATGATCTTCCTCCTAAAACACGATGCATAATTTTGCAAAACTGAGCTGGTCCGTTTCTTAGTCCGAAAGGTAATCTCTTGAATTGGTAGTGTCCGTCTGGTGTCGAGAAACCAGTCTTGCACTTAGATTCTAAGTGCACTGCTATTTGCCAGTATCCACTGGTCAGATCAAACATGGTAAAGTAAGTTGAACCACCTAGTCTGTCCAATATGTCCTCAATCCTTGGTAATGGCCAGTTTTCGGTTTTAGTCTTTTTATTCAGTTCTCTGTAATCTATACAGAATCTTTTCGTGCCATCCTTCTTTGGCATCAGCACCACTGGTGCGCTCCAAGGCGATGTTGATTGTTCGATGATACCGGCTTCGAGCATTTTAGTTACTTCATTTTTTATGTGTTCGCGTTCTGCAAGTGACTTTCTATACGGTCTGATGAATATTGGATCTTCATCCGTAGTGATTATTTTAATAGTATCAATATTGCATATCCCCAGTTCTTTGGCATCCATTGCAAAGATTTTTTTCATCGAGTATACTGCCATCTTGAAATATTCGAATTCCTCTACGTCGAGCTTTTGCTCTGGCTTACATTCAAACTTATCGCTTGCCTTATCTAAGGACCATTCTTCTTCGAATATATTTTCGTCATGTATTCCTTCTGTTGTAAGAATACCTTCTGAACTCTCGTCATCATTCATATCGGAATCTAAGATTATCGTTTCGCTTGGGAATGTAATTGTATTTTGATTTGGAAAGACTCCAGCACCGGTTAAGTTAAACCAATCCAAACCAAGTAGTGCATCATTTTCTTGATTATCTATCACCCAGAATTCTAGAAAACATATGTGTCCGCTTATGTTAACCTCTATTTTCTTGGTCATTTTATCAATCTTTAGAACAGAGTTGTCTGCTATTTTTACTTTCTTGTTCGTCGGAATGGTCTCCATTACATGTTTGTCAATCATTTTGTTTGAAATTATGGAGACGGTTGCGCCGCAATCGAACGCAATTTTCATGGGTTTCCCGTCAATTAACCCACGACTGGTTAGTAATTTCCCTTCAGCTGCCATATTACACTGATCGTCATCGGCTGATGATTCACTTGCTGATATAGCGTTTGCCACATTGATTTTCTTGTAATTTCCTTTGTGACCTTTGTCTTTATACTTAGACTTGCAGTCTTTTTTAACATGGCCGCGTTTATTGCACTTATAGCATACTATGTCATCCCTCTTACCGTAAGTCTTCCTTTTGAGTCCAGTGTCTGTTTTTTGATAATACTGAGGTCTATTACCATTGTTCTTAGCGTAATGGTAAAATTTATTGCTACTAGCCTTCGATTTATTACTGCCAACATATCGAGCCATATTGACTTTATCTGTGTTGTAAGATGTACTCCCCATGCAGCTATGCATTACCTTAACAATATTAAGAGCTTCGTCTAGACGCTCTATTTGCCTGAGCATTAATTCTTCACCAATTCTCTTTGGGACTGCTCTAATTAGTAAACGAACTTTATCAGATTCGTGTGTACGTGATAGCTTATCACAAAGATTCTGAAATCTGATTAAGAATTCGTCGCAACCTGAACCATCCAATTTGAGGTTAATCAGTTCAGTAAGTGTCGTCGATTCTACCTGAATCAATTTATTTGAACTCTTGAAATGCGCCTTTATGTCATCCCATTTCAAGTTCTTGTTTTTCATGATCATGTTTTTAATTGTGCTTAGAGCACTCCCTCTTAGGAATGGTATAACAGCCATAGGCAGGTCCGCCTCATTAATGCCTAAATTTGCCGCTTGGCTCTCTATTACAAAAATCCAAGCATCGACATCATCATTAATATTTCCATAGAATTTAGGGACATTTTTCAACTCTATTTCTCTCTTTTTTACGCTTGGGTACCTAAGATCGCCTAAGAAAGCGGGTGTATAATTATTTTGTGTCTCAGTGCTGCTTTCAGTACTGTTTTTGGAGCTACTTCCACCTGATGGTGGTGAAATCTTACTCTCATGATTCCCTGTTTGGCTATTATTGTTTATACCATCTGTTTGACTGACGCTAAGTTTAAGCTTCTTCAGTTCATTTAGTTCCTCAGCCATGGTTCTGAGTTCTTCTTCTCTTTCTTTGAACTCTTTTTGCTTCGTTCTGAGTTCGGTTTCTATGTTAATTACTCTGTTAACATTACTAGCCGTCAAAGTACCTAATCTGATGATTAAGTCTATTAGGTGCACTTTTTTAGCACCCTGTGAGCTGGTCACTTCTTCAATCCAACCATTGAAAGCTTCTTCGGATACTTCTTCAAGTTCATCGTTATCTGAGACCAAGTATCTCGCACCCAAGCATCGAGCCTGAGCCAAGAGAACTCCTTTCAGTTCCTCTACTTTCCATGAATCAAACGGCTTTTTGTCTTCAATTGGTACCAAAATTGACATTCTAAAATTTATCTTATTTAACTAGTTTCGTATACTTCTCAATTGATCAATTGTTGTTTCTATCGCTGCTACCAAGTTGTTACTGGAAGAATAACAAGGATAGTTGTTTAATAGTTTATTGCAATAAATATAAATATATATGATATAATATAATAATATAATATAATGTCTTTTTAAAAGGATTGTGTTCGTTTCTTATATATAGCGTTGACATCTGTATCTCGTTAGGAATAATGAATCTTCTAGAATAGGATTCCATTCTGATTCTAGAAGTATTGCGAGGCGTGTTAATTAATAACATATTAATAACATTAATAATATAGTCACGTATTCTCTATATATGATTTAAACACGAGTTGATCATCAAGTGAGTGAGTGCTTAAAGTGTGGGTAACAGACACAGGAAAAGAACAAAGTAGAAATTTATGATCACTAAAGGAACATCCTACTACTAATTTGAATCAAAGTCATTTTGATGAATAATATGATCAATATGACTTAGTTTTACTTTTATCTCCTCTAATTCCTATCCTGGTTGGTTCATTAGTACGACTTTTAAGATTGTAGTTATCAAGAAAATCTGAAAATCTGGTATCACCATTAATATGATCCATATTTAGATCTCCTACAATTACCAGCCTGTTAATGGTATTATTAGTTATAATAAATTGCTCGAAAATGTCTAAAAAGGATAAATTATCAAAACTAAGCGGTTTATAGCAGAAAAGAAAGCTAATATTTTCACTCTTAGTTTGAATTTCAAGCGAAATAGCTTAAATTTCATTAAAATAACTACATTTTATTATATAAATTTTATTTTCTATTAGAATTAGAATTCCTCCACCCTCTCTGTACCTATCTTTACGCTTAATTTTATAGTTAGGATCATTGAAAAAAGAAAAAGGAATTGAGTCATTAAGTTTTGTTTCATTTAAGGAAATAATATCAAAAATTTGAAGTGAAACAATACTTAATACATCTTTCTTTAAAAATAGAGAATTTAAATTAAAATGTAAAATTTTCAAATTATTTGAATTATCTGAGCAAAAATATTTCAAATCATTCAAATAATTTGGGTATGATGGAGAGGTATATTTATTTAAGAAAAATTCTTCGCTAAAATTTAAAACTGAGGGAAGAAGATCTTCTGTTTTTTTTGAAGAATCATTCTCAAATACTTTATTAATTTTCGGTTTAAAAGGACATGAAAGCAAATGTTTATCGTACCATCATTTTGAAATATAAGTTTTTGGGCAGTAATGACAGATCAGTTAATAATTTTTTTATTCATAGTGAAAAAGAAATTGAAATTTGAAAGATTTTAAAACCTAATTATCATAAAAAATTTCATATTTCAAATCAAGAAAAATGACTCAAAAAACTCAAGAAAAAAGTTTAAAATTTTAAGGTATTTACTCTTTTTATATACTGGAGCAATCAACACAAATTTAAGTGTGAGTATCGATAACCTCCCACACAGTCAATAAATTTATTCCATTGAAATTTTAAAATTGGATTGTTAAAATGATAGATTTAATCATTTTAATCATTGATGATAGATTTAATCAGTAAAAAAGGCTATGACCAATTTTTTTTATCGTATCATGTTTACAATGAGATAAAAGATAATTCGACAATTCATGACAGCTATTTATGTCAAAGATATCCCAAATCAAAACCGTGGCCAACACAAAGAAAGGGGGATTGTTTCGTTGGTCGTGTAGGAAAATGTAATGAAACTGGTTTATTTAAAGCCTGTCCAAATAAATGCCGCCCGATTGACCATAAAGATTGGAATTATTGTTAATGTGATTTAATAGCATTTTTCTTCAATTAATTTTAAATTTTGATTTTTAATTATTGCTGTGAATATAATAATTAAAAGAATTTTTTTTAAATATTTTAACTAGGCCTTTATTTTATTTTTCCTTTTTTTCTACAACATATACAAGTCGTTTAAAATTGCGAAGATTTTTTCTCCAGTATAACCATAGTATATTTGAAAAGTATTTTTTATTCTTTTGGAATTGAATAGTCTTGAAAATTTATTACTAAAATTACTAAACCTTTTTTATACTAAAATTTCCATAAAAAAATTTCTTAATTTCGTCTTTAAAATTAAAGATAATTAATTTTTTTGTTCTTTTACTAAAATCAACACTTAATTGAAGATTTTGATACTTTTTAGTTTTACGTTTGTTTACGTAAAATTCCAAAAGAAAATTTTAGTCATTTTACGTTAGTTTTCTCTTTTTAGTGATTTTACGTCAATGAATGTAAAATTACCGAAAATCCACTAATCATAGCAGAATTGCAAATATTTGTGAAAAAATATTTAACATTTTTTTTATTTTAACATTAGTATCTTAAACCGATAAAGATAATGATTTCAATAGTGAAATCATTCGGTCATTTTCAAATGAACCATTGTTTCAGGTATGAGCTTGCATCCATAATCTAAATTAAATCCCAATACGAGAAACTACTTCGACAAAATAAATCAATTTTTGATGGCTATTTTACTTTTTATTGGATATTTGGTTGAATATTGAAATTTGCCAAGTCTTGCCTCAAAGTTGACAGTTAAATACCATACTGGGAATTCCAGTGGTTATAGAGTCTATTTTTTTTTAAATTGCTTTTCCCTGCAGTTAGAGACCCTTTTTTAACGAGGAAGCTCCTGTATGTGTTATTTGCTGGTGTATCAAAATCAACTAAAATTTTTCTAGAAATTAAAAACAAGTTATGTGAATGAATCATTATGCAATTTTTAAAAGTCAGCTTATCACGAGCAAAAACTCTTTTAATTGCACTTTTTAAACTTTCTTTCTTCAAATTCTATCCAACAGGATATTTAGGGAGGCGTTCATCTCCCTTTCTGGTACAGCTTTTTGGCACCTCTGATCTGACACAGATGTTACTGCATCGAGTTGATCTTTTATAACACAATTATTACTCATTAGAAACTGGCCCCCTTTTTTATCATTAACGGAGTTGCGTTTGTATGAAGTTTTTGAAGGGTATTTTTATTATGAAAAAATTATTGACTCATGAAACCAGCCAAAGGTGAGACTTTATTTTAACATTTATCGATCAATAAGATTTTCTTTCAAAAAATCTAAATATTGTCCTATATTCTACAATTTAACAATTTTCAATTATTAAAATTACAAAATTACTTATATCTTTCAGTTTCAAATCATTTTTAGAATTTCAACTTATTATGTTTTATATTGGTCACTTTTTACTTTATTTCAAATAAAAAAATTTCATTTATTTAATTATATTCAAAGAAAACATGTTTCAAGTGTTGGATTGATTAGCCCCATGAGAAAGTATCTCCAGCTAAAGGCACAAAGTGTAGTTAGTGCGAGGGTTAAAAAATTTTAATAATATTCAAAAAGACTCAAAATCAAATAGAGACTCAATTTATACAAAACTATATTTTCACATTATTTTATTTTAAAATATATAACGTAATTGTATTAAGTTTAGAAAAGGATTTTTTAGACTTTATTTAAACTGATTCTATTACTATTGAAATTTTCAATTGGTTCACAAAGGTTCTTGATAATTATAATTAAAAAAAGATTCAGATTTGTTTAGAATTTTGTCTAGTTTATTTAAAAAAAAAAGAATTTGATCTCAAATGTACGGTGAAGTTATTAAAGCTTATTTTTATGGAAAATCAAAATAATATAATATATAATATAATAGAAATTTTTTGGAAAAAAAAATTAGCATGAAATTAAATAATTATTGTCGTGGAAATCTTGCGACACCCAACGTTGAAACACCGATCAAAATGACTGGTGAATAAAAAATAAATCTCAATTACGTAGAATATCTTCAAATGAAGAGAGAAATTAAACGCAGACTTTAAACCGAGCAATTTGAAGATTCGAACTAATTAGACAGCACGATGCCATTCATTATTGAAAAGTCATGTTACATGATCTTTGAGAAAAAAAACACAATTTAAAATCAATCTTGACCTTTAAATTAATGGTAACGATTTAAATAATGAGGAAAAAGTCAAATTCTTAGGCATCACACTAGACTCAAAACTAATATTTAGTCCAATGATGGATGAATTAAAAGAGCGCTGTAATTCAAGACTTAATATAATAAAATATCTCTCAAATAAGAAATGGGGTCTAAAACCAAAAACATTAGATAATCTTCACATTGATAAGATCAATCTTGGATTATTCTTTTCCTTGTTTGAATTCATTCTCAGAAACTAACATCAAAAAATACAAGTTATTCAAAATTCAGTATTTCGATCTATTTTGAAGCTGAAATATGATACCCCCTTTAATATTATGCACCAAAAGGCCTTCAATAAACTTAAACTACTAATAATTTCAAATCGACTCTTTGAGTTGAGTGAGAGATATGTCTGGACAGGATTGAGTCATTCTGTTCCACTGGTCGTTAGACTGGTGGAAGAATATAGATAATGTTTCGAATCAAGATTCATCGAATATCCTACTCGATTGTGTAATTGCTACCTAACAATTTCTTCTTTTTTTCCTGAACTATCAAATATTTAAACATGTCTAACCTCTAGCTATTTCAATATATCGTTTTTAATTTTCTTTTTATTACTTAGAATTATTTATCCTTTTTTTATTTATTTTTTATCTTATTTAACTTTATTTTATTAAAAATTTTTTTTATATATTTTTATTCTGAAGGAGCATTAGCTCGGTACAGATAAACAAAAAATAAATAAATAAGTTTGTTATTTTGATCAGTTTAATTTGATGATATTATTTTATTGTCTGCTAATTTGAGACAGAGCCATGATTGAGCTACTAATTTTTTTTTTGAAAATTATTTTAAATCTTTTTATTTATTAAAATTTTGATTCAGGAAAATACCCTGAGAAGTTCTAAATGGTAGCGCCTTTTTATAAAGCTGATATTTGTTTTTTTGGACCGTCGGAAACTGAATTTTCTTTTCAAAACTAGAATTTATGCTAAAACGTCCGTAAAATAAAATTTTATTTAAAAAAAATTATTCAAAAATTTATTACAGCATATTTTTGTTTATTCTTTTTTGATGATAGATGTAGTAATAAAGTAGTAATAGTAAAATTACCAACTTGGAAATTCTCCAAACGAAGCTTTAATAAGCTATAGCAGTCGTTACAATACTCTTACAGATGGCTTAATTAATTGAATTATTTTTGATAAAATGTACACTTCAAGATAGTTATTAACTCTAAGAATTGTTTGAAATAAAAACAAAATTTCCACGGTTTGCATCTATTCTATCCACCGATTCATTGCCAATAATATTTTGTCCCATTTTGAAATTAATGAAAAAAAAATAATGAAAAATAAAAGTTTTTTTAAGAGAAACTTGGGGCAGTGTTTAAAAAGAAATGTAACAGTCTCCTTTTTTAAAAGTCTTTGTCCGACAGTCATAAAGTTTTAACTTAAAATTTGAAAAAAATCTTTTATTATTACATCAAACATATTTTAATTTTTAACACGGTTTATTAAATTTCAGAGTTAAATAAATTAAAAACTAATTATCTAACACTACTTTTACTGAAAATAATTTAAAACTTAGCTACTGGAACATTAAATTTGCTGAAAAAATTTTTTTGCTTCTGACGAAATATCGAATCCATCACTTTTTGATTGTCACTTAAAGGCATTCTGCTGTTTCTGATTAAATCAAGTGTATGCGATCGCCTAAATCTGGACTCGGGCGTGATTCCTACACAAGGTCTATTTACCATTGCATCTTGCCTTTTGTTCAGTCTATCAATTAAACTATTCTTAAAGTAAAAATCTTCATTTTTGACCAGATCAGGCCTCGAACAGTTCCAACCATAACATGGCTCATCATTTTTTGCAAATGGAGTTGTTGACTTTGGTCGCTGATTTTCATTGAAGTCTGCGTTTAAATTGTCCATGAATGTTACTGACTTGGACTTTTTACGGCTCAAATTAGACTCGTTATTGCTCAATACACTTTTGAGGCGTAAATTGGCGCTTGAATTGGCCAAGTGTTTTGTCGAATCTCCAAGACACCACCGGCTACCTGAATTCGATTTTATGTTTTTGTTCCGGAAGGCCAACAATGCATACATGGAACTACTCGATGCTTTTCTAAGTAAATTTTTTAGCTCTCTTTCATCTTCTTCATTGTCAGTATTCTCATCATAATCATCATCACAATTTTTGCTACGAAATGAGGTGATTTTTTTCTTATATTTTCGACAATTAGGCGCCTGATAGATCAAATTTTTAACACTATTCGGGTACAAGGCTTCTTTTCTGAAATTAGGCTTTAAATGGTTAGCCGATGCAGTCGAACAACTCCAGTTACCTGAGTCGAGACTATTTGCTTCACTGGAACTACTCGAGTTCGAGTTGGGACTAAAATTATTCATATAATTTTTCTTTTGACTTGAATTTACCAAATTAAAGTAGCATTGAGCCAGTCCTGTTGTTTTGAACAACTCAGTTGATTCCTTAGAAGTGTCTATCAAGTAGACTTTATTCTGATCAGGGTCGTACACTGAGTAGATTTTATTTTTTTCTATCTCTTCCAAAAATCCGTCCAAAAGTCTGATTACATTGATAAAAACAGTCCGGTCATTTATTTTGTAGATAAGATTTGAATTGGAAATTTTTTTTACACTCACAGACGGATCTGATTTTAAGCTGAGCTGAAATTCTACTTGGTCCGGACTATTCTGCTGGTTTAAAATAAAAAGTGAAAAATTTTTTTTGGAAAAATTGGGATATTTATCAAATAAAAGACGATAGAAAAAAAGCATAAGATCATAATTTTTACAGTTTATATTAAGTCGGATTATGTATTTTTTTTTCATGTTTATGGTGTTATTAAGGTCCGATTTTGGAGGAATCCAATTTGAACGGCAGCATAATGGTGCTTGAAAGTTGGTTTTTGCCGCATGGTTCAATTTGAAAAAAACTTGCCTTGCCAAAATTTGACCATTTTCGTCATTTAGCTCAATTTTGTGATGATAGAACCAATTTTCATCGCTTACCTCGGGCTGATTTACAATTATTTTATGGTTCGGTATATTGGTAAGTAAAATCAAACTGAAGTTTGTGACCGCTACCCTATTGCTAGTCTTTGTTTCGGCTTGGTTTACCGGAAAATGGTTAAAGCGAATAAAATTGAGATGTTCGATTAATTTGTTTGTTTTAGCTAAATCATTTTGGTTCAATTTTTGCTCATTAGTGGACAATTTGAAAAATTTAATAACATTTTTTGTCATGTAAATGTCCTCTTTTTCGAGCCTATTAACAGATAAAATAAGTTCTATGGGCAAATTGAGTGCCAAGTTAACTCCTGGTTCCGAGTTCATTTTACCAGCTTGATCATTTGAATTTTATTTTTTTAGTCTAAGCGAATTTAAAAATTTTATTAGTTGAATTTTTATTAGATTTCCATGCCTTATCTATTAGCAATAAAATTAATTAGATACTGGTCAAATGGTGATTTGTTCTTATCACATGATTAGAATGAAATTTTCCAAAAAGGTTGTCATTATTCAACTAAACTGATCACTCAAATGATAATTTTAATATTTAAAACTAATATGAAAATATCTTTTAATTGCTTTTTAGTTTTTGAAAGCTCTTAAAGCCAAGATGATAATTCATAGCATAGTGATCTTAAGAATGAAATTCGAAACAAATCTATTTAAAAGTGAGTTCTATTTTCAAATAAGAAACTTTAAAAACTCCAAGTCATTAATTTTTGTTTATTAGATAAATAGGTTTAAAAAATTCTCAATAAGTTATAAATTGTTTTCGACCGAGAATTAGCTTTTATTGGGACAAGACAAGAAATGCTAACAAGATTAGGCAAATATATAAATATTAAATTTTCACGAACTTTTCGATCCGGAAAAATCAAATAAACTGTCTAAAAAAAATTTTAGTAAATTCTTGATAGACTTTTAATCTTACTTTAAAGAAATCTTTTTAAAAATTTTGAATTGTTTGATTTTATTTTTATTTAGCTAAAATCGGAAATAAATTATTTGTTTCTTAATAATAGTTCAAGAAAAAAAATAACAAAATTAAATAATCAATATGAATATTTTAAGAAAATTACAATTTCTAAAAGTATAATAAAACTTGGACAAATATTAAATAAAATTTTCTATTACGCAAGAAAATTCTAAATTAATAAGACAAACAATAGTAAAGATTTTACCTAGAAATAAAAGATTGATTCAACTTTTCCTAAGATGAAGTTCAGGTATAATTTTTCCGGCAAAATTTAAATTAAAGTTTCTTTCTAAAATAAAGCAAAGAATAACTATTTTTATGAATAAACTTACAAGAATTTCAAAAAACTCTTTCATACACAGCCTATCTTTCAAAAGATATAAACGAGAATTTAAAATCACTTTTAATTACCTTAGAATGACATAAATAGATTTTTAATGCATAAAATAAGGTCAGGTTCGACAATTTTTTTTATAAATTAAAATTCTTCTCTTTTAAATCAAAACTCTCTTTATAAGTTTATTTTAGATATGAGATACTTAAAATAAAGCTATACTTACTTTAAAAAAAAAAAAACATTTTTTAACAGGCAAATAATAGATAGTTTTATTTATCAGACATCAATTTAGCTCATTTCTTAATTTTTTTAATCAAATAGTATTGAACCTAATTTTTGAGCTTCTTTGTTATTTTTAACTTGACATGCATTTCTATTAAGTAAATTAAAATCAATAATTCCTTTTAATTTAAAAATTGAAAAATAAATTTTTTTCAAATGAAAAGTTAATTTCTTCGAGATCGTGTGGTCTCAAATTGAATGCGTTTTTCTTATAATTTTCAATTTTTGCTAAATATTTTTTTAACTATGGATTGCCAAAAATTAATTTATATTTGCTTATCAAAAATTGTTTAGTGATAAATCTTTGAGAATTATTTTCATAAAAACTCATCCAAAACTCATAATAATATTCTTTTTGATTCAGAATTAATATTTATTCTTTTTTAAAGCATCATTAAAAAAATTTAAATAAAAAAGAAAAATAAGAATTGTAAAATAGCTTTAGAAATAGCAGTAAAAATGACAAAAATTTAAAAATCCAAAATAGAGGATTAATACGCTTTACGATTGTTGTGGACGGAGTTTAAAGACTGTTTTTCGGGCCAAATCTCATCGACATCAAATAAAAAAAACAAAATGCTTATCCTCAATATAACTAAGTAATCTAATACATTTAATTTATTTAATAAAATGGTCAAATATTTAATTTTGTCATTTTTTTAAACAGACTAAATTAAACTTGGGTCTACATTTTTACCCAAAAAAATCCAAAATGTGTATTTTGATATTTAAATTGACAAGTATTGTTTAAACTAGTTAAGCCGGCACTTATTGACCATGAGCAAAAATTAAAAATGAATAGATTTTGCTTCTCAAAACTAATCCATAAAATCTTTTGTTTAATTCTAACCTATTCGAAATTGCCCAATTTTTTGTTAACCCAATTTAACTGAGATTATATAAAATTATTTGAAAAAACACGATAGGCATTTATTTCATAGTAAATTGTCCCAACAATTGATTAAAATTAAAACACAAAAAATTTTCAATTTGTAATTTATATTTACTGGAGCTGTCAAACCTTTAAAGCTAAGTAAAATAGTCGCCATTAAAAGACTAGTTTACTTGGCTAAATAGCTGATCAATCATGCAAATTTTACGAATAACTAAGCTTTTTTTGACTACTAGTTCGACAAAACTTGCAGGCTATTGTTGTTGCAATACTTTTAGAATTAAAGTTAATACGGACGGAATTTAATTGTATTTTATTTTCAAAATATTTTAATTAATGCCAACGGGCATTAGATTAAAAATATTTCATAATTGCATACCTTAAATTAGCAAGCTCTATTCGGAGCTTGCTCTGGGTGGCTAATTCTTTTGCTTTTATGTAAGGAAAATTAAAAATCCATTCAAAAGATTTAAATAGGAAAATTTCTTAATATTTGTTAGCATTTTTATAAAAAAAAATCCAAAAGCTTCTTTCATTTAGTGCTCTATTCAAGATTTCATACAAAATCTTTGACTTTAAAATGCTTCATTAAGCTCGTAACTAATTTAATAAAAGCTAAGTCACCAAAAAAATAAAACGTAATCAAGTTGAATGAAAAGCAAAAAATATCAAATAAAATTCATTTTATTTTTTGGTGAAAATTTGATTTTTAACTCGTTAATTTAGCAATTATACGCAAATAAAAACGAGAAGTTCATGTAACAAAACTTAATCTCGGATAAATTTTCATATCATGTAATCCTTCTATTACATGAAAATCTTTTGACAAAACTAATTCTGGATTAAGAGATGGACACCAAAAGAACAGTCGCTATAATCCAAAAAATCAAATGATTTTATACCTTTATTTGGGTTAATTAAAATAAATCTAGAGCTCGTCTTGGTTATGTTTGAATAGATTTGCTCTATTGTACAAGTGAGCGATGAATCCTAATTACTTCCTTAAGAAGAAATCGAGTATCAATAACATTTTTCACATACTTTCGCCTATTGTCTCACGAATGATTTACAAACAAAAATTGAGATTAGATCTATTTTATCTACAATCTAATTTTTTTAATTAATTCATATTTTACTATTTTTTTCCTTTTCAATAAAGATATCTTATGGATAAAGTTAATTTAATTTAACAAAAAAAGATGCTCTAAAATTTAGAAAAGAAGGACAGCTAGAAAAGGTCTTGCAACAAGTTCTAAATGTCAATATTGTTCTAGTTTTGATTCGAAATTTCCAAATGCAATTATTTGCATGATAAATAAAAAATCGAATTTTAATCAGATTTAAATCCGGTTACTCACTGATTTTAAGAGAACTTAAAACCTTAGAGAAACAAATAATGAGTTTTCCCAATATTAAATACGACTATTTAGAATTTTTCTATTAACTTGATAAGAACATACCTTTTAGGAACAATTTAAATTTAATGGTTCAGTCAATATTAATTAATCTAAAATTAAAATTTAGTGCTGTCTAAAAATTATTTTTTTTAATTAACGCAAGATTTGTCTAACTTAAAAAAATTTGGAAAAAATAAATAAAAAAAAATTTTTCCAAAGTTTGAATCTTTATTAAATAAAAATCATAATTTAAATTGTTTTAATACGCAATTGGACATTTAAATTAAGGATAATAATGAACTTTTTAAAACTAATTTAGAAAATATTTCAATGCTAAATATAAATGATCTTTAAAATTTGAACATCAAATTTAACAATTTATTTTAATTTGAATGTTAATGAATAAATACTTTAAGATGAATATTCAAAGGTTTATTTTTAACTAATGTTTTTAAACAAGATTATGTAATTTAATTAGTTACTCATTTTTCTCTGTAAAAACTCTTACAAGAAAAAGATTTTTCAGAAAACTCAAGAATATTAACAACTGAGTGATTTTTTATTTATAGAAGCTTTAAATAAAAAATGTGCTAAATTGAATCATTTTGAATGCATTTTTTAACAAAATATGCTTTAAATGTAGCAATTTTAAACTTTTCATTTTCTAATTACTTTTCTAAGAGTTTCATGTTTTTGGTCTAGTTTATTTGAATTTTAAAAATAAACGCACTAGAGATTGAACAAAAAAAGATTAAAGAAAAATTTTAGAGAAAAAATTGATCAGATTAGTTTCCTCAGTCTTTAAATCTTATATATCAAAAAAGAGTTTTTTCAAAATTAAAATACTATTCTTTTTAATTAATATTCAATTCTCTATCACATTTTTTATAATTTATAAAATCTATTTGAATAGAAAGTTAATCAACAAATACTTCATTCTATAGATTTTTTATTCTATGATAGAAAATCTAGGTTTCATGGTGTGCGCATTTTATTTTATTATTTTATTTTTTTGGCCTCAAGAAAAATTTCGGAAATTTTTACAAAGTTTCGACAATGTTAAATTACCTACAAAAAGATAATTGTAAAAATTTTTATTTAATTAAAAAAAATCTCTTAATTATTTTTAAAAATATCATTTAACATGTTATTACTAAAAAACAATCCCGTACTTATCTCCTCAATAAATACTCTGCCACTTATCCCTCACCATTTTTCTAGTATAAAATTTATAAATTTTATACTAGAAAAATGCTGGTATACCAGCTTTCAGTAAAGGCAAAAAATAATCCATCTTAAATATCTTATTTTAAAATTATGTATTTACATTTAAAATAAAAATAAAAAATAGCTTTAACAAATTTTAAGCCACTTTCTTTTAGAAACAGCAAAATTGAATACATTGAATAACTTGACTTGATTTCTAATTATTTTAAATCGCTCAAACGAAAATCAAATGTGAAAAGTTTTTCATATTGGTTCCTAGAACATAGTAGAAGTAGTAGTAGTAGTAATAGTAGTTTCGACAGTAGCTGGCTAGCCAGCGAGTATGCTGACAAGGCACACTAAGACAGCTGATGAGATTGATTGCTGCTCTTCCAGAAATCAATGCCTGGTTTAAAGCTGTTAACATTAGGGGCTTCAACTAATTGATTTGGCAGCGAGTTCAATATGCTAGCGGTTCTGTTGAATAAAAAGTTATCTCTATGTTGGAGCCTCGAAATTTCTTTGTGATATTTAAAGCAGTGACCTCTTCCTTGGTTTTAAGTGACATAAAAATTGTTGCTTTTTTCAATCAATTCTATTCCATGCATGAACTTGTATAATTGAATTAGATCACCTCTTTTTCTTCTTTCTATCAGATTTGGAATGTTCAAAGCCTTCAATATGCTTTCATACGGTTTGTTTCTAATTGCAGAAACATATTTCATTCAACATTCTCAAAGTCATACTTAAGAATTGGAGAGCATTCGGGCACCGTAATTTCCAAAAGAGGACGAACAAAAGTTAAATACAGAGATCTAAATAACTTACAATCAAAACGAGCAAATGATTTCATGATGCGACCTAACATTTGATTTGCTTTGTTTGTAGCCTCTATCCGATAGAGGTAAAATCAAGGTAAAATCAAGTGCCACTTGATTTTACCATTTAAGATTTGAATTGAAAATAACTCAAAGATCTTTTTCCGTTTCTGACGTTGATAATTGCTTGCTATTGATAATAAAAGGAAAATATTTGTTTTTATGACCATAATGCATGACCACACATTTTGATGTGTTGAAGAGAAGAAGCCAATCTTGAGTTCACTTGAAAACTAAATCTAAATTTAATTGTAATTTGGCTGCGCTTATTTCTGATACCGTTTGCGAGAACATTTTAGTATCATCTTCATACATTATCACAATACATTTTCACATTTGATTAATGTTTTTCAAAAACATTAATATTTAATTTTTATTTTTAAATATCAATATTTTATTATTCTAACTTATAAATTGTGTTGTCATATTTTTTTCTTTGTTTGTAATCTCCATTTCAGACAATTTTTTTAAAAATTCCTCTAACTTTAATTTTTGTTGCGTTCTCTCTAACAAAATCCATACATTTACTTTCCTTTCTGAATTTTTGATTTATTTTAGAATCTACGTGGACACCAGATTGGATCATTGCTTATTCAAATGAGTTTATTTGACCATTTGTCACCTCTTCAATAAAGCTGAAAAACTCAGTCAAATTATTTTTTGCTTTTTGGATTCTATCTTTATTGATTTATTATTATTCTATCTATATTGAATATTTAATTATTAAATCCCTCTATATAATTGGTCGTAAAATACCTATTTAGCTTATATTTGTATTTTAAATTGGATGTTACATAAAATTCATAAACCTTTTTGGCTTTATGTAATTAATAAACATTAAAATTTTTAAAAAAACGGAGTGACTATTCCTACACTGTGTTACAATAAAATATTTTATTCCTACACTGTGTTACAATAAAAATTTTATTCCTACACTGTGTTACAATAAAATATTTTATTCCTACATTTAATCTAAATTTCTTTATAATGAAACACAATCTAGAAAAAATTAATTTAGGGGTCGTGGACGGGCAATCGGGTAAGGAATACTCACTGCCCGCTCCAACAGACAAAATTCTTTTTAACGAGGCAGCGGCTTCTCTGCTGCCCATTTTGTATTTAGATGACCAGACACAGCATAAGAACGCCATTATCAACCTGCACATCGACAATCAAGCTGTCATTGGCCTGTGGAAGCGGGTAAGAGCCAAGTGGGCCTGCTTTTATACTTCGGACAGGGACTCCATGCACAAGTTCCTGTCTTTGATTCTGCTCATCAACTGGTGTCGCGTCAACTACCATCTGCACGTCCGCTACATACCATCCGCTGACAACCCAGCGGACGCACCGTCCCGGCGCATATCACCGTAAATCGTGATTACGCATCGGCATGCACGCGGACACTATAAATACAAGTGCTTTTCTACTGTTATTTAGCTTTTGGACTTTTTCTTAAATTAATAAACAACACTGACTTGAGTGGACACTAGCCACCGGTCAGTAACAAAAGAAAAACACAGCCTGCTGACGAGACACCGATTTCTAAGCGAACAAGATCCAAAAACTTTTAATCTTAATAAGAAATATTTGCGATTATTTTTATTTTTTTACCTTCAATTTTGTATTTTGTTACTTGAATCAATAAATTAATTTTTTCTAGATTGTGTTTCATTATAAAGAAATTTAGATTAAATGTAGGAATAAAATATTTTATTGTAACACAGTGTAGGAATAAAAATTTTTATTGTAACACAGTGTAGGAATAAAATATTTTATTGCAACACAGTGTAGAAATAAGGCTGCCCTTAAAAAAAATAAATAACTACTGAAAAATATTACATTAACAGAAAGAATATTTGAACAGAATTATCAAATCACATTAAATTAACATAAAAGCTCGCAGTTTTTTTTTTTTCGAAATGGACACAAATTTTTTGCTTGAAGCAAACTGGCCTTTCTGGGTGTCGTATCTGGTCATTCAAAAACGTTACATGATTGGTGTGGTAATATTTCAAAATTTGTCCTAGAGCTTTCAAATCGTTTAAAACATCTGGAAGAAACGGAGATTGAAAAAGACATTGAAATAAATAAATTGAGAGCTAAATTGGCAGCAGCAAGCAAAACGGAAAACTCATCAAAAATCAGTACTCAATGGGTTCAAATGGTAAAACAAGTTTCAAAAAATGTTAAAAAACCAGCTGATCAGATAGCTGTAGCAAATGCGACCATCAGCGAAATGAATGAAAGAATCAGAAGAAGAAAAAATGTAATTATTTATGGTGTGCCAGAATCAAAGAAAGAGATTTTAACAGACAAGAGAGCTTAAGATGAAGAAAAAATCAAAGTAGTTCTGACCACCATTGGAAAAAGTGATGTCAAGCCAGCGTATACGAGACGTTTTAGATCTAAAGACCAAAGTAAACCAGGCCCAATTCTAGTGGAACTCAAAGAAGCAAACAGAAATCCATACTCCTAGCAGCCAAAAAGTTGAGAGATTCAAATTCTCTCAAAACTGTTTATATTAGTCCAGATTTGACTGAAACGGAAAGAGCTTTAGACTATGAATTGAGAAAACAAAGAAACGAATCAAATAATGGTCTTTCACAATACTCGCCCTTTCGATACGGCATCAGTGGAAATCAGATCGTCAAATTCAAGAAGCAATAATCGTTCTTCAGAACATGTCATCACGTCTGGATAGTCTCGAATCGATAAAATCTATGTATTTGAATGCTACTTCTTTGGACAACAAACTAGATGAATTCAGTGTTGTTATTGAAACATATAGCCCTCAAATTGTGGCAGTTAGTGAGACTTGGTTCAAGAGCATCTCACTTACAAACGTAAACGGATACAATTTGTACAGAAAGTACAGAAGTGATGGACAGAAGTGATGGATGTGGTGGTGTATGTATCTACATTGATGAATATATCGAGAAAGAGACACATTTTTTTAGAAAATAAAACTGAAAAAAGGGAAATTTTTGACTCAAATACTATTATTTCTATTTTTGATTTTATTTGATGAATTATTAATTTAAGATTAAATATTTACAAAAAAATTTATTTAATAATAATAAAAGTGTTTATTCAGATTTTCTGACTCGTTGAGAATGTAAACCAGCGTAAAATTTTGGAATAGAAGGATAATTATCTGACTGATTTTTCTCTGTTTCGATCTTAGTTTCTATTTTGTATCCAATTACAAATCCTTTGCGATAATTAAGCGGTGTTAAATAGCACAACAATTGCTTAGTACAAGGTGCTAAAATGTCTGTGGTTCTGATTGCCAAACGAGTTGATTCTAAATTTTTCGACTGACCTAAATCAATTGACACATTTATAAATTTATCCTTGCTTAGATTTTCAACAACAACTCCATGGGTACACGAGCCTGGTATAATTGAAGTCAACAAATCTCCATCTAGTTCAACTCTTGTTTTATTTGCTTTTTTAGCTACACTAAAAAATATATCTGCTATGCTTTCGGACGCCAGGCCAGTCTGGTTCAAGCTGAATCTGCATTCACCGTGAATAACCAAGTTATAAGTATAAAAATTGGGATCCTCTGGCTTTAAATTTTTTTCCTCAAGCAAATTTGAAATTGCTTTAATGGATGTGGCAAAAATGATGTAGTATCCACGTTTTAATTTACAAGACAAATTTATGAAATACTCTACATTGTGTTCGTAGGCTACACAAGTAAGGCCGCCTCCTTCTGCTGGTTCATTAAGGCGACAAACTATAAGACATAGATCTATATCAGGCTCATCGTTTCTGTCAAATCCTTCATTTTTGCGACCTGTAGAAAAAAGTTCAAACTCGAACTGGTTTTCATTTGAGTCCTGTACATTTATTAGGAAAACTTGAACACCATCCGAATAGTCATAAAAGTAAGATGAATGTCTTGACTCGAACCAATCAGTTCGAACTTTACAAATTGATATATCATAAAAATATTTGAGCAAATCTTCAAATGATATCCAAAAACAACCATCATTTTTTTGGTACACTCCGGCTATTTCACTGCGTATATTTTCAGGCCAATGTGGCCACTTGTTTGACCATGCTCCCTTCCACTCTTTTTTACCCCATGGATTTCCTTTGTTTAAAAATTTTAAACTCTTATCTAGATCTAAAATTTAACTCTATATTTAAAAATTCAAAAATTTTCTTGAAGTCAAAAGTTTGTTTAGTGAATTAAACAAAATGCAACGAAAATTGCAGCAGGAAATTTTAACGTGATTGTCAACATCTTTTGTTCTACCAACAGCAAAAGCAAAGCAAAGTTTGAATGTCTTCTAAAAACTTTGGAGCTTTAGTCCTTTAGTTAATATGAATTAATAATTATTGACTTAAATTATATAAATAAACAACCTTTATTTGTCTATAAAATATTAATATTTTTTTTATCTGTTTTAAATTTCAAGAAATTTTTCAATCTTTTTTAAAATAAAATTAATTTATTTTTAATTATTTGCCTTTTGTTTGCATAGTTTATTTTTTCAGAAAAATATAAGATTTTATTTTTATTTATTCAAATAAGTAAAGCACTATTAAGTTGAATTTTAATGTAAATCATTCAAATTGAGTTATTTTGTGGAATTTAGTACTAATAATGCCTAGATTTAACCCTTTCAATACAACATGTAAAACAGAAAGAGCTTAAAAGAGTAAATTTACCAGATTTTTTGCGAATTTAACAAATTTACATAAATTTTCGTAAAACAAAAAAGGGTAAAAGTTAATTTTTCTCTTTTGTTATTTTTACTAATAAAGGTATAAGTGGTTTTATTTGTTACTATATTAGAAAGCGTCTAAATGAATTTTTGTTAGATTTATTTAGTAAAAGACAAACTGGAAGAAACTTAATTCAATTTTTAAAAATATCGAATTTTTTAATGGAATCAAAATATTGTGTACTTTTTTTCATAAATGAATCAGATTCAATTTAACACTACTTTAGAAATATTTTCTAATGCTAAATAATAGCTTAGATACCATATCAATCCTCTTAAATAATAAATTGTTGGTGTTTTTTAAGATTTACAAAAATTCATAAAAAGCATATTTTTAACTAATATGGTTTCGTTAATCAAGTTTGGACCCGATTAAAACATTATAGAACAAAAAATTGGTATTGTGAATTGTAGTACAAAGAACAAGAACAAAATATAAAAAACGCTAGAGCTTTTATTCGGAGCGAACAAAACATGTTGTTTAAATTGTAGCAACTGGTACATCCTTTGTACCACCAATATACTGATTCTGCAAAACTCAGCTATAAATCTGCAAAATTACAGAACAACTTAAGCTTTGGCATTTTTGATATTTTGTTTTAGTTTTTTGTACCAAAATTCACAATGCTTAAAAAATTGGTAAAAGCAATTAAAATGAGTCATCTAGAAAAAATTAAAATAAAATTTAAATTAATTCTAATGAATTAAGCATATTTAAATGAATTGATACACGATAAAAGAAAAGTTATGACATAAGTTTTAAAATTTAGAGATTTAATAAATCTTTGAAAAATCTGTTTATAAAAAATTCTCCATAAAATCCTTAATTTTGTCATCAATTTCCAAAGATTTTGGTTTTCTTGCTTGATTTTAGAGATTCATCAATAAAGACTCAAAAATCAACCTTAGCTAATAAATTTCGATTGTTTTAGTGAGTTTTTAAAACAAACATAAGCTTTTATATATTTTTCAAGTTTTGAACTTGTTGAATTGTAATCACTTAAAAATAACTCAAACCATTTTTTATTATGCATCCTGAATCTGGTCATAACATTATTTTGTTTTAGATACATTTTTTTAAGAAAAATTAAAAAAATTAACTTACTCAGTTTAATTAAATTGATCACTTTTCTGTCACTAACAAATTCTCTTACATCTAGTACAGAGTAAATGTGTCTGTTGAAGAGTCCCACTTTGAACATGTCGACAAAATTAAAATTTTTATTATAACAAAGAGTGGTCATAAGATATCCAGCACTCTTGCAGTATAAAAGTCTTTTCCAAAGATACCCAGGATCTTCATTGGCAGCATCATCGCTCGGCACATAATTTGCATTGTCATAATTTGCCTTAGTATCTTCTAAATAGACTATTTCGCATGGTTCACCGGTCAGAGTCTGTAAGCCTTCAACACATGCACCACTGGCTATAGACTCATAATTACCATAAATTTTGGCCAATGCTTTTTCAATAAATGATACCCAAAATTGCCGCTTTCTAGCATAGGCAAAAATTATTTTACCTCGTCTGTCGCAAGGCAGATAGTCATCAATATCCACTATTAACCACTTACCTCGTTTGCACAGCCTGATCTGATGCAAACCATTCGGATTATAAAATTTTGTAATCAGAATATTAGACAATAGGTCCTTTCGCTCGGCTATCACCGACAAGGCGCTAATAAACCAGCAAGAGCCAACACCACCCTGAACTACATCTTTTGGTGAGCAATTTTCGTACAAACTAATAGGAAGGTTTCTTTCTTCTTTGGAGAATTTTATGTCGTCCGGTCTGAGCCATATTTTTGCTCTGTTTAAACCACTGTTTTGTATTGCTTTTGAAATAGGTAAAATTGATCTTTTGAGAAAAATTGAATGCTTGTTTGGGGGAAATTCTTGATCAATAAAATGAATGTTTTTGGTTTTGTTAGACTTTGAGTCTTTGGCCAAGGCATTTTTAAAGTTTTCTAAACGAACCTGAGATGATTTTTCTACTGCAAGCTGTTTTAATTTAAATTTTGATTTAGATGGAGTCTTCAGATCGCCTTCTTCGACTTTATCACCAGTGTGCCTGTCTATTAGGCATTTTCTACAAAAATGTGTGTCTTTCTGATTCGGAAAATTACAGTATTCACACTTCCAAATTTGGTTACCCATGAAATAAATTTTCAGGATTTTTTTGTGACAAAAATGGTAAACTTTGATGGAAAAAAAAACAATTAGTGTTGAAAGATATAATTAAAATACTTAAATGAATAATAAAATAATAATTTTTTATGTACAACGAATAATGGATGCCACAGAGCCTTCGTTCGGCTTCATTTAGCAATTTACAAAACTTATAATTTTCCATAAAAGTATGTAATTGCTTTTCATATTGCTTATTTTTTTTTGGAATTTTTAAACCATTCACTTTAAACATTAATAATTTTGATTTTAAATTTTTGAGTCATATTGAAGCTAATTATTTTTTTAAAATTATTTAAATTATTTGAGATTAAAAATTTAATTTAATTTTTTTAGTTGGTTCGTACTTGCTTTTAAGAAAGGATTTTATTAACATATTATGTACCTTTAGCTAAAGAAAAAATTATGAAAATTTACGTAAATGTCAATTATGACCAGTTAATGTTCATTTAGGTATTCTTTATAAGAACTTTAGTCAAATTTAAAAAATAAGTCTTATAATAAATTTTTTTTAAATTCCAATAATTTTTAATTTCTACGTAATTTACACCTTTTAGTTTTTAGAATTTCCTTAATCGGGTTCAGAGTAATTTATTTTTTTTTACCTGATTTTACTTTTTTTTAAATTTCATAAATAATTTTATTAAAGTTTTTTATAAAAAATATAATAAAAAATAAATTTAATCTAAAATTTTCATTCATTAATTAGATAAAGTTTTTTGTCAATTTTTTTCTTGTGTAAAAATTGGCTATGATAAAATAATTTAAATAAATTTTTTAAAACTTAAGCATAATTTTTTTCTACCTATTTTTAGACAAAAGAAATTGTTTTTAATTTAATAATTAAACAAATCTTGTTGTTTGAGCCGAAAAAATTTAAAATGTGGCAATTCAAAAATATCTTTTTATTTAACATTACTCAAAATTTCTTATATTACGGATTCATTGAAAAAAAAATTCAGAATTTTTTAGGAGGATTTTTTTCAGCATTACTTGCTTCATATCAATTATCCGTCTTCTTAAAGGAATCGACTATAATTATGAGGAAAGAACTGGTAATTAAAACTGAAATTAGATTTTTAATTGAATTTTTGTTTACAATTACTTAAAAACTTGAAAATAAAATTAATCTAAGAATATTTTTTCCAGATTTTATTTTATCTGCATATATTTAATCATATCAATATATTATAAAGAAAATATCAAATGTTGAACATTTAAAAATAAACAAAAAATTAAAAGAAATTTTATTTTAATTTATTATCAAAACAATCAAATCTTATTCTAAGAAAGTGTCGGTTTTGGTCAAATATTTTGGTTTTTCCATTAAAATATCTTGAATTATCCATTATTAGTATCTGTCAATCTTTCATTTTAAAATAATGAATCTAATTACTCTCTTTTAAATTAATTTACCGCTCAAATTTTTCCAAAGCTTCAATGTACTTGTCGCACAATTCATTTACATCTAGTATTAAATCATGTCTATATTAGTGATGTTGGTTATTGACTGCCTGAAAACTGGAACAAGCTACCAAATGATGTAACTGAAGCCGAATCTAAAAATAGTTTCAAAACAAGCTAGATCGATTTATTGCCAGCCAAAAACCTAAAACTTAAAAAAAAAAAACTATTTTTATGATATTTAGACTAAATTCAAATTTATTATTATGTATTATTTAGGAAGATTATGTCTTTTTAGTCGTTTTAGCTACCATAATGAGACCCTTTAGTCTCGCTCTGCAGGCATGCCTGTTGTAGCTTACATTATTATTATTAATAACCAATATTGTAAATTTTGGTTAACCAATTTTCGGATAACCGACTATTCCTCGACTAACTATTCAGATCTCTTAAATTTTGGATCCAATTATAAACAACTTTTAGACCAAAAACGTCTAAAAAATAAGACTAGATGTGTTCGTCTTAAATCAAATTAAATAACTAAAATTAAATTTATAAACAGAATTTTTGGTTAAACAATTCTTGGCTAACCAAAATTAGCTAACCATAAAACCAAGCAAAACCAACATCACTAGTCTATATCTTACTAAAATCTCACCAAATTTTGTGTATAAGATGCTTTCCAAAATAAATCTTCGGTCATACCTTTTCTTTTAAATTCTTGCGGTATTTAATTTTAACTTTAACACTGACTAGTAAATCAATTTCATTTTGGGTCAATTTATTAAGAATATCCTGAAGTTTGACTTCTAATTTCTGGCATCCATTGAGTCTATCATTGCGTAAACATTGCAAGGCAAAATAGCCTGCAGGATTAATTTCGTAGCTAGCATCGGTATGCATTTAAAAAGTCTCATCCGTATGTGATTGTGGGGCTGATGATCCTGAAAAATTGGTTTTATTTCCCATATATAGTCGCGATCCTTGAGAGCGAGGCTGCATATTCAGTGATTGTAAAAGTGACATTAAAAAGTTGGAATCAATATCTTCAAATTTAAGCTCCAACTTATTGAATTGGCAAAATACTTACACAATAAATCACAAATGAAAAATATCATTTTTGGAAACGCTTTAAGATGACACAGCTTTTTCCAAATAGAGACTAAAATATATACAATGCTTTTATAAAATGTCCAGAATTGACTAAATTACGTAATTTTACGTAATTTTACATTATTTTTGGTAAGCTTACATAAGCTTACGTAATCTTACGTTAATTTTAGTTGGTAAGAACATGTAATTTTACGTAAAATTATGTAAGCTTACATTAAAATACGTAAATTTTGGTAAAACCATCCCAAAATGCTTACGGCCAAAAAAATCAGGTTTTTGGTAAGAAAAATGTAAAAATTGAACATTTTTCAATAAAATTGAAATAATTTTATTCTGAAAAAATAATAAAAACTCAATATTGCTTACCGTTTCTTACTTAATTTTACGTAAAATTACACAATTTTTAGTAAAATTTTGAAATAAAAATAAAAATTTTAGAATAACCTAAAATAAAAAAAACTAAAATGCAACACTTTCAAAAAGACTTAAAATTAAAATATATTTTAGCGAAAAATTTTATTTATTACTAATTTTTTTTTAACTAATAATTATTAATGCTAAATTAACTTTTTTTTTCTACTGATCGCTCTGTGATTATGCAACGATCAGCCTTACGCCAACATTCATTGAAAGAGGAGTCTGCTGGAACTTATTTAGCTACATCAACTGAGGGAAAATAAACTTTCGGTTTTTTAAAATTATTTATAAACTTACTTTTTATTTTCGAAATTTTTCCAGGATATTTTTAAGTATTTTAAATAAATTTAAATGTAGAAAATGTTTAATTTTTACATTTTTCTTACCAAAAACCTGATTTTTTTGGCCGTAAGCATTTTGGGATGGTTTTACCAAAATTTACGTATTTTAATGTAAGCTTACGTAATTTTACGTAAAATTACATGTTCTTACCAACTAAAATTAACGTAAGATTACGTAAGCTTATGTAAGCTTACCAAAAATAATGCAAAATTACGTAAAATTACGTAATTTAGTCAATTCTGGACATTTTATAAAAGCTCTGTATAATCTAAATAAAAAAAGTTAATATCAATTTGGCAGCATAGCATATGTGTAATGAGCTTCACAAGAGAAGGGTATGATGATAATGTGATATAATAAAACAACATGAAAGAATGCAGCTGTCCGAGAAAGAACGCATGGATCGGAACAGTGTTGGTCAAAGGTCAAAAATCAACTCAAAATTCTTCAAAAGTTAAAGTCACAGTCAACTTTGACTTTTTGTCAAGGATTTATTTCAAAATTCAAAATTCTGAAGAATTTATTAAGTGAGAAATATTTTTTTCTATTTGACAGAGTTGTGGAATTTTTTTTTTGATATTCGTAGCCATATTCCTTAAATTATTAAGAGATATTTATTTCACAATTTATTATTTAAAAAAAAATAGATAAATTTATGTTGATTATCAGCTAGCTTCCTGCATGAGACGTATGGGAAATTTTAAAGCTTTTGACTAAATTGAAACTAGAAGGCAACAGTGAAACAATAAACATGTAATAGCCTCGTCGCAATGTCGAACTAAAATAGGCATAATAAATGACATTAACCGAAGAATTAATGTGAGCAAAAGCAGTTGTAATAACCATAGCTGCGGGATGAAGCATATCATTATGATCGATTAAATAAATAAAACCAAATGGTATCCAGCAAAAAAAATAGGTAATAAATGAAGCAAAAAAGCTCTTGGCAAGCTGAATTTGCTTTTTATGAGAATTAAAGCCAATTTTTCCACTATGTTTTGATACAAAAAAAAACATTTTTAAATAGCAAACAAAAATGCAAATGCATGGTGTCAACACATAGCAAAATATGAAAAAGAATCCGAATTCTTGACTCTGGGTTCTGTCGGTAATACAAGATAAAACTTTTTTGTCATAGTCATAGCCTCCCCATCCTTAATTTTCTTTAGTTTTAGTTTTATTAAATAGATAAATAGATAAAAAGGCTCTACCCGAAAGATTCGGTGTTCCGAGAGCTATTCCACCAAGCCATGGTAAAATACAAAGAAACATTGTTTTTATTTTGCTGAAAATTTTTGAATACAAATGATCGTGACATATTTTGATGTATCTAAATTAATATTAATTTTATTGAATAAAAATTATTTAATTTTTTTTTTGATATAAATTTACCGATTTAGTGCCAAAAGAGCAATGTTTAGAAGAGAAGAGCCACAAAATACTAAACACAAAAATCCAATAATTGTACACAATGGTTTTCTGTTAAGAAAAAATTCTTCTCCAGCCAAAACTCCTGATTAAAGTTTTTAAAAAAAATATTTTTAATTTTTTAAAATTACCGATTGTATAAAAACTATTTATCAATGAGCTGACTAGTAAATCGGCAATGCTTAGGTTTACAATGATCCAATAGCTCGGCGCATTAAGTTCTTTGTTAAAAATGATTGTCAATATTGTGAGTAAGTTACCTTGGGAAAAAGATGTAAAATGAAAGGTTTAAAATTAATTAAAATTACCTAAAAAACCTAAGCATATCCCAAAATAATTTAAGACTAAAAAAGTTATGTAAAGTACTAGATCATATTGGATGAAGTTAATCCCGCCGTAACTAATTGCGGAATCGAATGATTCATTCAAATAAAAAATGCTCAAATTTGAAGAAGATATTTTGTGAATTAAATGATGAAGAAACATTTTTGATATAAAAAATAAAAACGCTTTTTATCTTTGTATATTAATTTTAGGCTTTTGAATTTTTTCAATAAAAGAATATTATTTCCTTTTTATTTTTTAAAATATTATCTAAATTATAACTGCAATTAATTTTAAACAAAATGGCATTCAGACTTAATATAAAATTATTTCCTTTTTATTTTTTAAAATATTATCTAAATTATAACTGCAATTAATTTTAAACAAAATGGCATTCAGACTTAATATAAAATTATTTCCTTTTTATGTTTAGAAAAATTATCTAAATTACACTTGCAATTAATTTTTAAAAATCTTCATTTTTTAAAAATGTTGTCTACGAAAATTAAAAATGAAAAAAAATCCAAAATTAAATTTTGGACTCATCTAAAATTTACTATCATTTTTCATTTATTAATGAAAACATCATCAACTTTTTAAGCAAAAACGTAAGTTTCTCTTTAAATCTTTGATCGAACACAAACTAAAATTTAAAATTTATTAAAGCTTCTCCATTAAATGTTATGAGTTGATCGTCATAAAGGTCTTTTTTAATCAAAATTCCCAATTAAATAATTAAATCTCTACAATCAAAAAGTTTTTTAATATTAATAAAAGTTTCTTGAAAATAAAAATATTTTTGAATTTCTCAAAATTTTACCAAATTTTAAATCATTGTTCACATAAAACAAATTTATTCAAAAATTTAAGTGACTAAAGCTTATTTGAAAATTTAAATTAGCGCTAAATTATTAGATGAGGAAATTAATTTTTTTTAAATTCCTGATTAATTTTATCTTATTATTTAGACATTAATTACCTGATATTTTAATAAACAAATTTATTTAGAAATCCTATTTTTCGATTATTAAATTTTATACTATTAGTAAAAATAAAACTAATAACTCTATACCTCTTACGCAAACTGTCACAATTAAATTCGAGATTTGCGACAGAAGATAATTCAATTAGATTTGGCTTTTACTGTAGATCTCGTAAAAATGTAACGTTACCTAAGGTAACGGTTTTTAAATTTAATTGGAGTAAAATGTAAAAGATATTTTTTTGAATTCTCTTTAGTTTTAACCTTTTATTTAAAAAAATTTATTCTTAAAAAATTTGATGATAATCAATATTAATAACTAATTTGTAAATAAAAATCATTTAAAAAATTATAATTTGAGATTTTTTTAAAAAAAATTTGAGAAGGCAAAACTCTTTGTAGCTGCTTAGACTTAAATTAAAATGAACGCTATCAAACTTACGTTAACGCTTACGGAAAGATACAAGAGGTCCAAATATTTAGTAAGATTCAGTTTCCCTCAGCCAAGGAAATTCTGGCTGAGTCCTTGGATAGGTCATAACTTTGACTTGTTGGATAAAATGATAGATTTCTAAAGAATATTCATAATGTATAAGAAATATTTTTTTTTAATTAAAAAAATAAAGTACTTTAAAAATTATTTATTAAATATAGATATTTACTAAAAATAACTTTTAATTAAAAGTGTTTTGTTTTTATTTAAATCTTTACAAGATCAAAATTACACCGCTAAAGTGTTGTATTTTCTAAATTTTTTACTGTCATTCTTGATTTATGTGGTCTGTTTATAAAGCCTTCATATGAAAATGTTCGCTCAATGTGACCTGATGATGCTGGAATAGATAAATATTTTAATACCAAAATATATAGATTTGGGAAACATGATTTGTTTCGTTGCCAAAATATCTTTAAATTAACATCTGGATCATATTCAATCTTTAAATACTCATCAATCTGACGTCTGAAAAATTTTTCATCGTTAGATTGAACATCTTCAGTACTCATGTTTTTTTTTGCGAAACTAAAAAATTTCCTTCATTTTAATGGTGATTTTAGGACGCTTGAATCGGATTCATTGCTGATTGTAATTAACGGCCGTCTATTAGAACTTGAAGATGCGTGCTCTATAACCTGAGATTCGTTAACATTTAAATTGAAAACATCACTAGTCGACGCTGCATTTTTCTCTCTAAGACTCATTTTTGAGAATTCCTCCATGAGTTTGTTTTTTAATTTATTTATAATTCTTATTTTTTTTACCTCGTCTATATCGAGACTCAATATCCACTCATTTTTGAAAAATTTATCTAAAAAGGATGATAAATTGAGAGAAAAATCTGTTCCGATTTCATCTAAAGTAGATGGATTTTCAATATTAATAAATATTGACTTAAAACGAAATCTCAATTGAGATTCTAATTCTTGCCTAAAGGCTATAAGAATTTTGTTTTTAGGTTCATATTGTTTGAGGTCATTAATAAGCTGAAACAAACTAGGGACAACTAAGCTTATTGTACAAAAGTTTTCACATTTTTAAATTTAAATTTATTAAAAAAAAATATAATTTAAATATTTATTATCTTGTATCTCATTAGTTACATATTCAAAAGGATCTAAGATAATCACAATGTCTATTAGTCGTAAACAGTCAATTTGAGTCAAAGAGAGATTCCAACATTCGGTTTGTTCGAGACCTTCATTCAAATCAATCAATTTTATTATATAAATTGATTTCAAACATTCGATTTCACTGTTCCATCGAACTTTTATTAGTTTGGTAATGGCTTTATAATTCTTTTCTTCCAAAAAATTTGCAAAAACCTTTTTTTGCCGATATTTTGCTGATTTTTTGTAACATTTAGAAAGGAGCTTTCGAATATTATTAATTTTTTCAAGCTACTTTTTACCACAAGTTGAATTAAATGCGCGAAACAGCGTGAATGAATTTTTTCGTTTGGTATGAATTCGTATAAACTATCAATTAGATTTGAATTTGTTTCCTCTTCATCTGAACTTGTTAATTCATTATCATCTTCATCTGAGGAACTGTTATTAATTTGGTTTGATTCAATTTCTTCTAGACTGAATTCATTGTCACCAACTAAATTATAAAATATAATAAATTTTAAATAATTTAGAATTATTAATTGAATTTAATAAACTTAAGTTTGAGTAGGTCACAAGTATTTATTTATTACCTAAATCATACAGTTTGCCAAATTTCACCATATTCGAGCCATTATCTGTAACAATTTAAACAATTTTTTGTCTATTTTAATTAAGTAAATTAATTTATTTTCTAAGTTTTTACAGGTAAAATACTTTATATTAAATTGATCTAGAATTTTATCCAACTCTTTTTTAGTACTAAAGACAGTGCAATCTCTGATATTTTTACATGCAATTACTAAGGTTGTGAATTTAAATTCGCTTTCAATAAAATGAGCAGTCACTCCCAGAAAAGTTCTTAATCTTCTATCAGACCAAATATCTACTGTAAGTGATATAAATCTTTCACAATCTAAATATGCTTTAACACCGAATATAAGGTTTTTTATGATTCTCTATGAAGCTTATTTAATGTCATCCTTGTACATGGTTTCCATTTGTCAGAAACCAAAGACAAAATGAAAATTTGAAAACCTAAATTTTAATAAAAAGATTAATTTAATTCATAAGGATGCAATAATGATTAATAAAATTAAGAGCATACATCAACTGATTATGAGTTTTAAAAAATCAAGATTTAATTTCTTTTTTTGTCAGTTTCGCAAACTTCTTTTCTTCTATTCTTTTTCTGATTGAATTTTTCATAAAAATGTGGATTACATTTTTTCGTATGTCGTATAAAATTCGATGTTTTGGTCTTTGTGTCAGTAATTTTGTTTTTGCAAGTAATACACTCTGAGATTGGTTTGCATACCACTCGCCTGGAAAGCTGCAAGATGTTCAAGTGTTCGAGCATCGATTTTTTAATTCAGTGATTCGTGTCTTATGCATTCACTGATAGCTTAATTAGAATACTCTAAATGGTTCAAAAACAGCCATGTTACGGTCATATGCCATTGTTTCGGGTAACAATTTACAGCTAATAGTTATAAAAAATCGAAGAGCATAGCATCGTTACTTGCGCAGCATTCATGACAATAACGTTGAATATTACATAAAATTACAGTAATGAGCAGTACCTAAATATTTTGTAACATTACCGCAAGTTGTAGTTGAACTTGAAAAGTTTACCTTTTTTGTTGAGTGTCGATAATGGAAAAATTGTTGAAAAGAATTTGCTGTAGAATTGAAATTAAACAAAAATTGCAAATTTTCCCTTTTCTTTCTTATTTAAGTGTCTAATTTAATTTCGAAAACTGCTTGGCACATTTTATTAGATCAGAAACGAATTTATTACAGTCCGATACCTGTTCAAAAAAATTTTTTAAAGGATAGCATTTATATTATTAAATCAATAAAATAGCTTAATTAAAGATAATTTTAATATTATAAATTTATTTGAGCCGTTATAATAATAATCTAGTTTAATTTTTACTTTTTCTTTAATTAAATATATTATATTGGAAAACTAAGTTTTTTTTCAAGAATAACAATCGTTGCTTAATTAATTAATCTAGAATATTTAGAAATTTCTCATTTATATATTTTAATAAAAATATATCAGAAAATGTCAGCTCAGAAGCATCAAATTTCCGAGTCAATTTCTTTGGTACAATCGCAAAAAAGATTTCGATCGAAAAATAGAACCATGTTCAAGTGAACAGGTGGATAATTTTGAGAACCAAAATTTTTTTGTTGATCAAATTGGCAATTTGTAATTTAACGAAAATGAAAATTCAGAAGCAGAATTTCTAGTCGTAAAAAAAAGACTTCCAAATTTTAGGATTATTTTCAAGTTAAAAAGCTAAAAAAAAAAAACTTTTTTGGTACCTGTGAGATCAGAGGTTAATACAAATCATGAAGTTGTTATTTTCAGGTTGCTCATATTTACAATTCAACTACAAAAATGATTCGGCTTTTAGACCTAAAACATGAAATTAAATTATACAAAAAGATTAAAAATGGTGAAAGAGTGAAAGACCCGTCTTAATTACTCCTGATGTTTATTATCAATGCAAGCCTTCCTTTTCGTTATGTTGAAATCAGATTCTTTAAGCTATTTGTAATTTTTTGGATCGGGATTATCGGTGGTCATTCAGCAAGGAATCTTTCTGATAATAATACTTGAATTCTGGAAGAGTTTTCTATTTTTCGAAAAATTAAATTTATCATGACTGACAACGTTAGCACAATGATTCAAATGTCCAAAAATCTTGGTTTGGAAAGGATTCCGTGTATTGCTCATTTATTAAATTTGATTGTTTCCAATCGTTTAAAAGCTATAAAGCAAAAAATAATTCGAAATGAAGAAAATAGCTTTTTGGTGGGATGCCCGAATTTGACACCCCAGGATATGGAAGGATCAGAGAAACAAGAACTTGATTATTCTACTGATCTTATATACATAAAAATATTTAGCATAGAGTAATTCTAAGTTTATTTTTTGTAATTGCAACATTACGATCAAAAAGATGTAGGTTTAAATTTTAAATTTTAAAAAATTGCCATTTAAAATTAAATGTTGAAATTAAAAACTTTTTATATTAACAATTTAACAACATCTTTCCTCTGCTTATGTCAAGTCAAAAGTCTTTTGACTTTACTTTGAAAATTTATATTTATTATTTACGAATTTATTTATTATAAACAAAATAATTACAAAATAAAACAAAATAACTACAAAATAAAACAAAATGTTAATTAAAATCTATAAAAATAAAGAAAGAGTTGATGGTTCTTTTTCTAGATATGTCGTTAGTGGTTGTTTTTATTAGTATTTTTGCATCGTCGTTGATGTTGCTGTTTGTGTCGTTGTTCGTTGTTAATCTTGTTGTGTCGATGTTGAAGTTGAAACGTTTTTCTTTTTTGTTGATGTTGTATCGTTTTTGTGTCGATTATGATGTTGTCGTTTTTTTTGTGGCTTTTTTTGAATTTTTTTATAAATAGGTGCTTATTATGTAATAGTCTTTTTTGATTTTTAAAAAAAATATATTTTTAATTTTAATGTCTTTTTTTGTTTTTTTATCAAAATAAATATTACAAAAAAATATTTATTTTTTTTAATGTAATTTTTGACCGCCCAGCTAACCGGCCATGTGACCGCCCGCATAAAGTAGACCGGATTTTTAAACGTTCCAAAATTTTGACCGCCCAGCTAAATGACCGGTTAGCTGGGCGGTTAAAATTTAAAATAATAAAATAATAAAATAATTGTCTTTATAACCGATAAAGATGTTACGCATTTTCTTCATATTCAAATTATTTTAAATCAATTTTATATTATTTTTAACAATGTAATTGCCCACATATTGGAAAAATCTTATCCATATGTATAATTGATCGTAAGCTAAAAATAAAATTTCAAACCTTGAAATTCAAAATTTTATTTTCTAAATTATTTTATTTTCTCAGAGCATTAATACTTGCACAAAACTTTATGTATACTTATATATATTAAGGTAACTGAGAGCATCTCTCTTTGAGAATTTCAAAATTAATTAAATTTTTTTTTTTAAATATTTATGCTAAAAGACCGTTGATAAAATAAGAAGAAGATAATAGGCGAATAATTAAACAAATTAATATTTAATATTTTTAGGGTTGATAATCTTAAAAAATATTTAAAATATTTAATATAGAATATAAAAATTATTAAAAAATTCAATTTTTTTTAAAGTTGTCTTTGAAAGCATTTATTTATTTACTTTTTTCGAATTTTGATTAGAATTTTTTAATTAAAAAAAATTCAAAAAAAGGTCGATGGTAGCTCAGAGTTATTATTTATTTATTTGTTTATTTGTACCGAGCTAATGCTCCTTTAAAATAATCAAAAAAAATAAAATTAAAAATATATAAATTGAAAATGAGATTTACAGCTACAAGTGTTTAAATATTTTAGGATTCAGGAGAAAAGGAAGAAATAATTAGGTAGCAATTACACAATGGAGTCGGATAATCGATATACTTTTAATTCGAAACATTGTTTATATAATTATAAAATTGAATTGATGTTTCATTAATTTTGCTTTAGAAATATACTAAAGACGAATAGTTTTTAGAATTACATTTATATATTAGTCTTCACAAAAAATTTATTATTATTCTGCCTTTTTTATCTATGCTTTTCCTCTTAACTTCATTCTCCCGTAGAATAGTCAAAGTATATTTTGGTTATTATTAGTGAAAAATAGAAATTTTGGTATATATTTAAGGTTTTAAAAGTATATAGCAAGGATACAAACTGGCTGGCTGAAATCAAAATAATTTTTGTAATCATTTATAAAATGGCTGATTGCTGGTAGCTTTTTAGAAAAAATGTTTCCTATTTGTTTCAAATTCATTTCCAAAAAATGTAATAGGATAGCCATTAGTTTGAAATCTAGCATTAATTTCATATATTTTTAAAGTTGCAATTTTATCATCATACAAAAATCAGGTCTATCAAAAAAGAAGTAATTTTTTTTTTATTTTAATGTTTCATTTTTATAATCAAATTAAATTGTAGATTTTTTTAAATACTAAATTTAATTTTGGGTAAGGCTTTAATGAAATTTCAATTTGAGAAATATTTTATTCATCTAGATAGAAATAAGAAATCAATCATTAAATATCAAGCCCGATTTTGAAAGCAATTATTTAACAAATTATGAAATTAAGGTAAATTTTATAATTAAATTTTTCTTCTCGAGACTGTGGCTGAGTTTAATGTTGCACAAACAATTAATATTCTTAAATCCTCCTGAATACCATGTCAAATATTTTGTTTTAAGCATTTTTTGGTGTTAAGCTTTTTTGAATTCTTTTAATCTAATTTATTTTAATTATTGTTTTTTTTGATGATGCTAAATAAAATTTTGCCTCGATGAAAAACCTTAAATTTTAGTGTATTTTTTCTATAACGGAATAAATTAGGCTACACTAGAATAACTTTAAATGATAAGCTTTTTAAAAAATCCGTATTTAAATAATCTGTATTTGACTTTATCTCAGTTGATTTTAATTTGATTGTATAGAAATATTAAAACGAAAATTTCTTACCTATATGCCCCAATATTTTTATATGATAAATCCCTGTGTTGACCAAGTATTCTCTTAATTTTATCAGGAAATTGGTAAACATCTCTGATTCACGAGTCAAAGTGATAATTTTGAACAACGCATTTTATTATCGATTCCAACGCTATGTGAATTTCCTGATAACATTATAATTCTGATTCTGTGATTGTAAATGAATAAGGATATGCTGATCGCTTGTCAACATAATTAAATAAACTTTTGGATTTTTTTTCCAAAAAATTTATCATTTCATCCCTTGACTCCTACATTTCCTTTGAAAAATTATCCAACTATTCAAATCAAACTATCGTAATTCAATAATGCAAATTTCTAAAAAAATAAACTTTTAATCACAGCTATACATTTAAAGGAAAAAAGAATTATCTTAAATAATATATACAACAATTTATCATCGTATTTTATTGTGCATTCAAAACCATGTTTTTTGAAAGCCAAAAAAAAAAGTTTATTTTTAATTTCTTTTAGAAGAAAATTTAATCTATTTTTAGACTTTTATTTATACATTATATTAAATAATTTGAAACTCAAAAAAATCTATACACTTAAATTTATTGCAAATTCATAAGTAAAAAAATTCAAAGGCAAAAATAATTAAATCATCAAGTGCCTCATTTTTAAATGCCGCAAATTTGCTTTGCGATAGATGTTCTTGTTACCTTGAAAATAATAAGATAAATTTTTTTTTTCTTAAGCGTTTTTCAAAAATTACATGATATAATTCGCTTCTTTCTTTTGGTCATGAACAATTTCAAAACAAGGCGTTTGATATTTGGACTTGAGAAAATGTACAAAACCGAAGGCCAGAGCATGGATGACTTGGCAAATAGCGAAGGCAAAGTAGCGACTAGAGGTGACACGCCCGATGGATTAATAAAAGCCGTGTACATGGATGTAATGGCATATGGAGTCCATGATATAATGAAACCAATTATTATCAAAATCATAACAACAGTGGAATTTCTTTCTATAATTATGCGACGGCTTTCTATGGTATTCTTTTTTTTCAGTATTTGTTGAAGACCTCGGATCATAAATATCAATTTGAAATTGACCCGAATGATGGCCAGTAATGGAATAAAGTACACAAGTAAGAATACAGTTACATTGTAGCTGACAACATTTAGGCTACGGTCTTTCCACTCAACACTACAGGATGTCAGTGCGCCCTCTAGAGAATAGTATGACCAACCCATTATTGGCAACACTGACCAAAGCAAAGCAAGTAAGACACAAATCAAAATAGATAAATAGGTTGTTTGAATTTTGACTTTGGAAACTCCAAATGGATTTTTTATAATATGATACCTAGAAATTTCTTTAGTTATTTCAATATGATAAATATCAAAAAAATAAACCTTTCAAATGAAATAGCCATCATCAAATAAATGCTCAAACATCCTACAAAATACATCACAAATCCACTGAATACGCATCCAATGTAGCGAAAAACCCATCTTATTAAGAAAATTTTATTAACTAAATGTTTAGTTTTTTAATTGACCCTATACAGAAACAAAGCCGTGAAAATAAAAAAAAATTCAATTTACTTGCATGCAAATTTACTTGCAATAATGAAAGGAAATTCTAGAATTGAGCCGACCAAATTTGAAATGGTAAGTGCTGTTATGAAGACATTTATTGGCGAGCGTAGATTTTTGTATTTTAGAAAGACCCATAGAAGTATTGAGTTGAATACCAGGCACAATGCAAAAAGTAAAGTGGAAAGAGCTCCTATTATTTGTAGGTTAGCGCATTTAACCGGAGAATTTTTCATAAAATCATATTCAGTAAAATTCAGCATTTTGATTGTCAATTTCCAGTGTCTAGTTTATAGCTTGATTCTTTTTTTGCTATTACTTTGGTTTGTTCCGATTCCACGACTTATTTCGTGTCATGTCAAAACAAATGATTGTTCGGTTTTTAGTGATACGGAAATAGAATCCAATAAAAGTCTAAAATTTTTTCAAAATTCATATTATTAAAGCTTTCTTAATTTAAAGAACTAAACAAAATAACATATCTAGATCGGAAAAATTTTTAAATTTAAATGTTTCTATACCATTTATTTTAAAAAATTGACATTAATTAATATGCGTTATTCGGATTGAATTTCCTCGAAAAATTTTTTGAATATTGATTAAAGTGAAAAGAACACTTCGCTTTTAGATAAAAAATCAAACAAAATATTTATTTAAATTAAATTTATTCCTCTCGTGAATAAGCATGAAATCTACTATGAAACACTTAGAAACCTTATTTTAACCAATTTATAGACTGAAATTCAATCTTCGAATGAGCAGATAATGGCAGTGACAATTTGAATAAAATAATTTATTCTTTTATTTTTTGCTTTTAAATTAAATAAACTGAATAAAACAAAATTATTTGTAGCAAATTTTTTTGCCCGAATGAAGCCTTAGGCATGAATAATGATTAATTTTTCAGAGGCTTTTCTTTGATTAATAAAATTTATTTCACGTTCAAGTCACAAACCTCAGTACATCAACAGCGATCACGGTATTTTGAATTGATTTATTTTTCGACAGAGAAGCCACAATTCAACATCCAATATTGTTCTCACTTACTACACCAGAACTAAATTTTTAGAATTACGCAATTACTACAATTTTAATAAAAACTATTTAAAAAAATCATAGATCTATTTTATTAAAATATTTTTCCATGAATTAAACAAAGAATACTGAATGGAATAATTTTAATTTACAATTGTAAAACTCAAATTTTTCCAAACGAATGTTTAATAACTTATAGCTTCAAGGAATTTATTAAGCATACTAAGTCAATTAAACTATAAAATTCTTGAAATGTGAATATTTTAAATGTTTCAAATTTCTACGATTTCTCATTAGTTTATTTTAATTAGCTAACATTAAATTAACCACTCCTTCTCTCCTTTTGTTATCTTGCTAGAAAAATATCAAGCTTTTTTAGTTGATAAATCATCACATGACTCATTTATTTAAAATCCTAATTGAAATGTAATTTTTTATCAAAAATAAAATATTCAAATAAGTCAATGAAAAAAAAATTTTTCACATCAAATTTGAAATTAAAAATGAGTCTTTTATCAATTATGTTCAATCGATCAGTTTTTGCCAAAACTAACAAATGTTGATATTCTAACTAAAATATTTAAAAATTCGAAAATAATTTTAGTTCTAAAAGTCTAAAAAAAAGAACTGTTAAAATAATTTTTTTTTGAATTATTAATGCTTGCTCATTTAAACAAAATTTATATCAAAAAATTTTTGGATATTGTTTCTCCTGTTTTAGTTCTCTTAATAACTATATCACTCCTCCTTATTTAAATTAGTGATCTATTTCATTTATTAATTATTTGAATTCACATTAGATTTTAAAAAGATCGATAAATCAAAATTTCAATACATCAAGGAATTTATGAGAAAAAAATGTTTTATTTTTACCATTATCTTAATCCTTTAAATTAATTTTAAAATTCGTCAAAGAGGAAGTATGAATCAAAAATCTCACATGATCCTCTGGGTAGTTAATGATGATTTTTTTTTTGAACATTGATTTTTCATTTGTATTTTATAAAAATCAGTTTAAAAAAATGAAATCTATTCGATTATACTGAATGAACTAATAATTATATCAATTTTTTTAGTCTATAAACATTCAATCGATAAATAAAAATATAAAGATAATTAAATAAAAATGAATAAAACATTTTAAAAAAAGATTCAAAAAGAGCTAAAAAATTAAAAATAATTTTCCTTTATTTTTTAAAACAAATTGAATAAACATTTAAAAATTAAAAGATTTTTATTGATATTTTAAATGATTTCTAATGAATAAATCTTATTATGATTTTCTGATTAAATTTAAGTAAGTACTAATGTTTTTATTGTTTGAATTCTTAACTAGATATTTAACTGCGAAACATTCAAAATCAGACTTCTTATGAGCGATATAGAACGATATTTTTAAGAAAAATTGATAAAATAAAATCTCAAGTTGAAATACCGGTCTTTAAACCCAGCATTGTAGCGAGAGTTTTTTATAAAATCGGTTATATCAGAGGAATAAAAAGAAGATTTTTGAAAGTTTAAATTTTTAAATTTATTAATTTTATATTTTTTCAATTAAACGATTATGTAAAATAAATTTTTTTTATAAGTTCTGTTTTTTTTAACATTCTCTTATTTAATTTTAAACCAGTTTCCCATCCCTATTTACAATACAATAATAAAAATTGACATTATCAAAATTTTCATTTTTTATAATCCAAAATAGTGTTTAAGTTAAAATAAACTTCTCTTTTGATCCCCTTATTTATACTTAATCCCTTTTTTATACTTAATAATATGAAATAAAACGTGAAATATAGAATAATCTTGGTTTATGGCTATTAAAAACACTGCCTTTTTTAAATGAGAGAAAATGAAGATTGAAGCCTTTGATTTTGCTGGGGTACATATTTAAATTAAAATTCGAAGATATTTGTTTTTTAAATATTCTGAAATCCGTAAATCATGTTCTAAAATTAATTTTGATTATAGTGCTGAAAAAATTCATTTAATTTGGCTATCCGCCATTAAAACATATGAATATTTTTATTTAAATTTTACCCAAAATAAATTCTTAATCTAATTAAATAGATAAAAATCATTATTTTATAAATATTACTTATATTTTCTCTTGTTAAGAATAAGCTTTCCTTTTAATCTTATTGATTTAATAACTCTCTTAGTACTCATGTCATTTCAAAATATCATTGCATTAATATTTATTTACAGCAGTGCTATAGTCTGAATTTTCTTGGTAATTTTGAATTATTCCTGAAAAAATTTTTTTTAGAAAATAAGTCTACCTCAGGTTATTTAAATAATCATTTAGAAGCGCCTTTACCAAAGTTTGTTCAATCTAAAAAAAATTTAAAAAATGAAAAAAAATTTTTTTTCAATTAATTTATTTTCAATAATTTAGTAGTATTAGTTTCATCTTGAATATTTTATTTTGTTTTAATTTAATTTTATTCTACTTTTTTATTGCATTATTAGTATTTTGAGTTTATTCCTTTTTTCTGTTTTATTTGGGCATAATTTGTTTTCAAAAATATTATTTAAGTAAAATACTTTTTATTTCTAATTTGAAATGGATCGATAAAAATATGACGACATTTTTTTAACTTAATTTTTTTCTAATTTATGGTCAAAAATAAGACTTTTTTTTCTAAATAAAAAATTAAGGATTTACCTCTAGAACTCTCCCGGACGGCGTTTTGCCTTCTTTTTTGTCCCATTTGTCATAAAAATAGAAGCTTGCAAATGGAATTCATAGAAAAAATTTTATCATATACAAAAAAAAAATATGATTAGTGATTAACTAAATGATTAATTCATTTGTGAAGATTTAATTATTTTAGAATTTTTACTTCAAAAATTTAGTAGCACAAAAATTAATAAAAAGATTTCCTATTTAATCTCTTTCTTAGACCGGTAAAAAATTAACCTAGAAAAGTAAAAAGTAACATGCTTAAGGAATCTCTGAGTGATTTCTATTTTAAATGAATGGTAAAACAAAGTCATCAACAAAAAAAATGCTCTTTAATTGTTAAGTCTTACTAGGATAGTGTTGAGTGATTAGAGCAAGAGGTAGTACATTTGGTATCTTCAATCTAGAATCTTCTCAAAAAAAAGACTCGTTTGGCAATTTGGAGTTGTTTGGGTAACTTAAGATTTAAAAAATTCAAAATCCTTCTTAATGAATTAATTAAACCAAATTAAATCAATTCACTTGTTCCAGAGGAATTTACTTTCAATATATGTAACTATTTTTCTACTTTTTTTTTTTTATTTTTATTAACAAAATTTTTATACTTTTAATTTTACTTCTCCTAATGGAGGTTAATTTGAATTAAATAAATAAATTTGGAGTTTATGATCGAAATTTCATTACTATGCCTAAAAAAAAAACAGTGTTTTGCACAGATTTTCAGATTTAAAAAACTTAGTTCAACAATGAGTCTTTACCTTCAAAATACATTTCTGAAAATATTTCTTAGATCAAAAATCTCTTATATTATTATTATTGAGCATGATCATTTAAATTTGATCAAAATTTTCAATCTGCCCATAGCGATAGATGTGACTTCACTTGCGAAAAGACATAAAAGAGAAGATGTTAATCAAATAAACAAAATTAGAAATTGTATTGACAAATTTGGAAATATCAAATAATTTTAAATTAATTTAATAATTTAATAATTTTAAAAATTTTAAATTAATTATTTCTTTAATACAAAATTTTGAGCTTAATTATCGATTTCTGAATGTCGCAATATTTTTTCTTTCGAAATTATAAAATTTGTTTAATTAATAAATCTAAAAAATAACCAAAATTAATCAAACAGTGTCTGAAAAGACCGGGTAATTATCAGGCTAATAAGTTTAAAATTTTTTTTTTCTTTCAAAAATCTTTTTTTAGGTTCATCGCAGTAAGAAAATTCGTCTATTTAAAAATATAATTTTATTTTCCAAATTTCATGCATATATAACTGGTCTAAAATAAAATCAAATGTTTTAAAAAACGGTTTCTTTAGAAATATCAAATTATTTTTTTGATAAATTCTATTTTAAGCATATTTCGTGATTTAGCTAAATATCTTTTTTAACTGTTTAACAAAAATGAATATTTTGGAATCGAAGAAACCCGGGCAATTTGACCTTATTTTGACTGAAAAAAATACTCAAATTTTAAATCTAAATTAAACTAGCTAATAGCAAAAATTGGATTTCTATCTATCGATTAAGAGCGTTTTAAATCAAATAATGCTAATTTAAAAAATTCATTTAAATTTTATTTTCAAAATTTTCAAAAAATGTTAAATATTATCGATAATGTAAATTCTGAAATGACATCATACTCATTCTACTTAGATTTTTGATTAAAAAATTAAAATAAAATGAAAAATCTTATTTTTAAAATCAATTTTTAGAATTAGAGTCTTTGAACATCTATTATTTTTAAATATATTTATAATATTTTTTGTATCTTCGTATAAATTTCGAACAAATTTTTTGCGTTAAGGTTATATCTGTAACAGTTAAATCCTAATTTATTTATAAGTATCCTGATAAAAATAATTATCAACGAATTGGTCCTGGCCCGCTGAAATTGAATTTAGTCTTTTCATTCAGTCAAATGTTAAGAGAAACTTACCATTAAATTAAATAAATTTAGAATAGAAAATGGTTTTAAAAAAATTGTGATCATCTTTTGAAACAGTTAATTAAATTTTGTTTTTGTAGAATCAAGGATAACGTTGTCGTTGATTCATTGTTATTTAAAATTTAACTCTTTTGAAAACAATTTTTTTGATCTTCCGAAAAAAAAAATTACTTTTCAAGTCATAAATTGCTTTATGATTTCGAAAAGTTTATTTCTTTTTATTTTTTAATCTTGAAATTTTTTGTTTTAGACTTGCATGTCTAATAAATTAATTTTTTACAAGTCAAAATAAAATTTTTCATTTGGCTCTTTTTCAAATTTGTTAAAACATTGAAAATAAAATATTTTACAACAAATATTTTTTAATCGGATAAACAAGCCTAATTTCCTATTCTAATGAATTAAGTATGAGAAATTGAGATTTTAACAAAAATTAAATCTATTTGTTTCTAGTGATAAATATATTAACTAAATTTTCAAAATTTAAATTTTTCCATTTATCTTCCTTTCAATTTCGCTTTGGAAAATGTAATGTCAATTCCAGAGAATTTCGGATAATGTTTTAACACACACACCAAAACGAATCCGAGTCTAATTTTCATTTGAAATCTTGAATGATCAATATTATTAGTTGCCCTTTAGCAATAACATGCGCTAAAGAGTATTTACCCATAGTCTTTATTTTTAGGTTAACAAAAATTACTTTAGAACTTTAATTTTGCACAAATAAAGGTTGCAAGAAAATAAAACAACATAAAGTAAATTTTATAGTTTAAGAATGCAAAAATAAAAATTTTATTAATTATTTTTTGTTTTCCTAAAAACAATGGAATCACTATTAATAACTTAGTTAATCACATATTTTCTGAGATTTAAATAATTTAAATCTTTTAATTCATAACAGTACTACTGTTTTGAAGCTGTTTGGAATTTTCGCCACAAATAAATCAACTAATCCTATACAGCATTACAATATCTCAAAGTATCTATTTAAAGTTATATGCAGCTTAAAAAAGCTTTTCCAATAATCTTGGTATTAAAAGGAATCTAAAAAGGTCTTAGAAACTGCAAATTTTAATCGATCTCAAGTCTTCGATTTTATTTTACAATTTAAATCTAAAATCATTAATGGCATAATTTATTTATTTTTTCTTTTAGGTCTTCGTTGTTACTAACGCCTTTAATTTTGGAAACAATATTTAAAATTTCGCTGATAAAATTACACTTCACATGAAAAATGAATGTTCATCACGGAGACTTAGTTGAAGAATCTTAAAATTGTTCATTTTATAAAAAAAAAAAGCATTTAGTTTGTCAAAAAAATCCTGTGAATATTTTATTATTTGATATAAGAAAAAATCACAAAAAAATATATTTAAAATGCTTATAAACTCATGTAAATTGAAAATTCTTACAATAAAATTTTCGGATTATTATTCAAAATAGAAAATTGAAAAACAACTCTGTTAAAGTGACATCATGATTTAGTAATTCTACAGAATGCGTATCAACTTCCTCTAAAGAAAAAAAAATTCGATAAAAATCTCCTATGAAAATATCAATTTTTGTTATTAACTAAGTCAAAAATTGATTGTACAGCTCATATTCTGGTTAATAAATTTTAATTAAATCAAATGGTTTTTTAATGTTTTAATCCTCAATTTAAGTAATACAAAATAAATTCAAGTTATTCTTGGACTTCTTAGGTTTGAGAAATAAAAGAGTCTTAGAGAAAAATTTCATTCAGAAAAAATCTCTAAATATATTGCTACTCTCTTACCCGAATTGTCAACAAAACCAGCAAAATTTCTTTAAAAAAATTTTAGTAAGACCGGAAAATTTTCTTGTCTCAGTATCTTAAATTTTTCGTGACTTTATTTAATTAGCTTTAACAGATTTTATTATGTTTCAAAATAAAAATAGAAAAAATTTAGTCACTATATTCCAAAATTAAAATTAAAATTTGAACAGTAAACAACATCTATCATCATCATCATCATGTCATTCAATAAACAGTAATTAGTTCTTTATTTTTTTCCTATTTTCAAAAACTTTATCCAGAGTTGTTTAAAAGTCACAAGTCTTTAATCAAGTCAAAGTCATGACTTTGACTTGTTGAAAAAAATTTAAAAACACAAGTCATGACTTTGACTTGTTGGATAAAATGATAGATTTCTAAAGAATATTCATAATGTATAAGAAATATTTTTTTTAAATAAAAAAATAAAGTAATTTAAAAATTATTTATTAAACATAGATATTAACTTAAAATAACTTTTAATTAAAAATGTTTTGTTTTTATTTAAATCTTTAAAAGATCAAAATTACACCGCAAAAGTGTTGTATTTTCTAGATTTTTAACTGTCATTCTTGATCTTTGTGGTCTGTTTATATAGCCAGCATATGAAAATGTTCGCTCAATGGGACCTGATGATGCTGGAATAGATAAATATTTTAAAACCAAAATATATAGATCTGGGAAACATGATTTGTTTAGTTGCCAAAATGTCTTTAAATTAACATCTGGATCATATTCAATCTTTAAATAATCATCAATCTGACGTCTGAAGAATTTTTCATCGTTAGATTGAACATCTTCAGAACTCGTGTTTTTTTTTGCGAATTAGTTACAAAGTCATAACTTGTACTTTTTAAATTTTTTCCAACAAGTCAAAGTCATGACTTGTATTTTTAAATTTTTTCCAACAAGTCAAAGTCATGACTTGGATTTTTAAATTTTTTTCAACAAGTCAAAGTCATGACTTGAAAAATTAAAAATTTTAAAGTCAAAGTCTTGACTTTAACTTTTTAATGACTTGTTGAGACTTTTTTTCCTGACTTTTGTACAAGTCTGACTTTATCCCTTAAGTTTAAAAATTATTCTTTTCTTTTTGCTGGTTATCTTAATTAATATTTTAATTTCAGAATAGAAATATAGTTATTTGTAATAAGTTTTTATCACCTTGGAAAAATTCAGCAAAGGCTGGTAAAATTGAATTGATTTCAAGGATCTAATGGCTGCATTAATGCTTAAAAAATACTCTTCCATAAATCTTGGAAACTTATTAAAATACTCTAAATGGTTCAATTTTTGACTAAAATTTCAACACTCTTATTATTATTTCCATAATAAACTAATCATGTCATTCAAATATAACTGATGATCAGTTAAACAATACATCATCTTTCATTATTTTACACCTTTGGAGGTCACAGATAAGATCTAAAAAAATTTAATTGGCCTATAGTATTTTTATCACTAATTTAACTTCATCTGCATAAATTTACTTACAAATAAATTTTTGGGTTTAAAATGATTTTATTAAGACAAAAATACTTTTTTATATTCAAAAAAGCTTAATCAATGTATCAATACTTTTTTTGATCGAAAAAAAAACTAAATATCTTAAAATGACTTTTAAACTCCAAAATACTTGACGCCTTTTCTTTCTTTCTGGTCTTTATCTTTATCTAGCAATTGCTTGAGAGCCCATTCTTTAAATAAAACTACTATAGGATTCAGTTTCCAAATCAATCATTTTAGAATTGGCGAAAAAATTATATTAAAATTTTGGAAATAATTCTTAAATCAAAAAAGTAATTTAATTTACAAAAACAATTTCTAGCCCTTAAAATTCGAAACCTATTTGCGCAATTTTTCAGGCAGTCACCTGATACCAATACATATTTATAATAAAAAAATCATCAAATTCTGTAAGAAGTTTTAGTATTCAAAGCTTTTCAGAATTAAAAAAAAACTTTAAAAATAAAATAAAATTCGAAATAATTATTAGTAGTTCTTGTTCTCCACCAAATAATAATAGCTTGTTCGTAAAATTTTCAGCAAAGACAGTTTGTTTTAGTTTTAAATTTATTTCCTTCCTTTGAATATAAAAGATTCAAAAATTCACTTAAGATTTATACTTTTTGCATAAATTTTTAAAAAATAATATTTTAATGACTTTATTTTCCTTTCAAAAATTTCAATGTAAAATCAAAAAATTTAAAATAAGATTCAAAATAATCTATTTCAAAATTAATTGATACAGAAATAAATAAAAAAAATCTCATTGATTAATTTTCTATCAATTAGTTCATTCTTCAATTAAATATTAGCTTTCTAACTTTCATATAATACGAAATTAAATTAAAAATTTTTAATCAAATAAACTTTAAATATTAAAATCTAAAGTTTAAAATGCTTTTTCTATGACATTGACTTTTTAGGATTAAATTATGAGTGCTTTAGAGATTTTTTTCGAAGAAATAATGTCGATATGATATTTCAAAAACGCATCGTCTAGTTTGATTTACCAATTTTATATTTTAATAAATCAAGTGAACATTAATATTGATAATGATTTCTTTTTTTGGGATGCTTTTTACTGCTTCATTCAGAGTATTTCAGTTCCATAAATAATTGTCTTTTAACGTCACACCAAAAACCTAGGATCTTGGTTTTGGTGGCTCACAAAAAAATACAATTTTCAGGACTAAAGATAATTAAGATCAAAATCTATTATCACGAATCAATTCTATTTTTTTCGGGTTTTGTGAAATATCAGTTCTATTACTGTAAAAATTGTTCACCTTATTAAAAAAAGTACTGTCCAAGCTCTTTTATCCGTAATGCTCGGGACCAAAATTAAACAACTATGGATTAAATTCTACGAATAAACTTTAATTCGTAATTTTGAGTTTTTAACAATTTTTACGGTTAAAAGAGTAAAAAAATGAAATTTTAAAAATTAAAACTATATTGCTTAATTGACTAATTAACAAGTTTATCTAAGATATTTAACGCGGAGAAAAAATCCAGAATTTTAAATATTAACAAAAAATTTTGGTATCAAATCAAGCATAGACGACCAAAAGTTTCGTTTTTTTTTTAAATTACTGTAAAAATTGCTTTAAAGTTGCTCTTAAAAGATATTTAAAAGGTGCTTAAGTTGCTTAAAAGTTGCTAAAGTTGTTCAAAGATTGCGCAAGTTTCTTTAAAAAAATTGGAATATTTTATAAAATTTATTTGTTTGAGTTTAAATTAAAAATAATAAATATACGGTAATCTCGCTAATTTGACGTGGATTGTGCTATAGAAGCTGTATTGAATTTGAACCAAATTATTAAAAATATAGAAATAGTTCATGTGGAATTCCAGCTTTCTCCGCCACAAGTTTCTATAACACCAACAAGGTCAAACAAAAGCTCAACTCCAAATACAGAGCCAGATATTGAAATTCTTAAAAAGAGGGGCAGAAAAATTAGGAGTTAGGAAAAAAGACAATTGAACGAGAATAAGTCATGAGTTCTAAATAAATTAATAAGTGTTAAATTAACCAATTAATCCTTTTTTTAGTATTCTTTGAATTAAATTTTTTTTTAAATCGATATTTTCAATTAAACTTGGGGTCGTTTACGCGAGATTACGGTATATTCACTTAGTATTTGTCTATTTGAATAAAAATGGATATAAAAATGCAAAATTTTTCTTATTTTCTTTATCACTTTCTAGTGCTATAAAATCTTCATCATTATCATTAATATCTTTCTCATTATTATGTGTAGCTTCATCAATGAGCTTTCTATTAATATTATGATACAATGAGTTTGTAATAAAAATGGTTTTATTTGACATGTTCTGGCGATTATCAGTCAATTCTATCTTATACTTTGACGATGCACGATGTGATATTTTTGATTACGGGCTTTTGTTATTTAACAGAAAGTGGCTTTGAGGAAAATCCCTGAACTCTTTTTGATTGAGTTGACATTTATTTATTTATTTACTTAATTTTTTATTTATAAATTTTAATTTTTCAGATTCTTTTTATTTAGATTTTTTTAATTTTTGAAAAAAATTAATAAATTATAGATCAAAATTTATTAGATTTTTTCAAAAATAAATTATTCTAGCTAATTGTTAATTTTTTTGCCGAGAAAATTGAAAAGATTGTTTGAAAACTGCGAAAAGCTGCGTTTATATTAAAAAAGTGCTAAAAATTACGAAATTTACGTTAGTTATTTTTGATCGTCTCTGATTATAAGTATTTAGTATTTAGTATTTAGGATTATAAGTATTTAGATTATTAGTATTAGTATTTAAAAAAAAATCTTCTACTTTGTTATGAATGTCAAAATGATACGTACAAAAATAACAATTAAATGAGCAGATTTTATTCATGCTTATACAGTATGTTTCAAAAGTTTAGAAATTAATTATTTTATTTATCTAAATTTTTTTATATATTGAATTTTACAAATATTAGAGTGCAAAAGAAAAAAAATAAAAGCACTAATTTGAAAACTTTTTTTTTCTCTTCAATTTGATATATAACACTCGACATAAAAATATAATTATCTTTTAAAAATTTATAATTCAAAAACTTCCTCTAAAAATTAAAAAATTAAAGTCGGTGCAAAAGTTTAGAAATTCGGGTAATCTAAAAGTTTTAACAATCATTACTACCTTTTTTCACACCTTTATAATAAATTCTTAAATATCTTCTAATTTTGAGTAAATTTTGCTCTTAAACTGCTTAATTTAAAAACTCTCCAACTCCTCACTTGGTCTCTAAACAATATTACCAAAAAATCTTTAATTTGGCAAAAAATGGGTAAAAAAAATGTGTCTAGCCCACAAAAAAGGCAGATCGTAGGTCTGCTAAAAAGTGGAGATAAAAAGCAAAACGAAATAGCCAAGTTGTTAGGTGTATCTTCAAAATGTGTCTCTTCAACTAAAAAACGATATGAAGAGACTGGTTCTGTCTCTGATCGAAGCCGTTCTGGTAGACCTCGAAAGCTAACTTTTAGGGATGAAAATTACATTTTTAGAGAGATTAGAAAAGATCCTATTTTAATTCTAAGACTCAAGGGGTTAGGATAAGTAAGTATACTATAATGAGATATCTCCAAAAAAAAAGGTTTAGAGTCTCATACAGCGGTCAGAAAACCGCTTCTTAACATAAAATATAGACAAAAAAGATATAAGTGGTGTAAACAGAGACTTAATTGGACAGTTAGTGATTAGTCCAGAGTTATTTTCAGTGACGAGTCCAATTTTAAGGTCTTTAATCGTAAATCAAGAGTAATAGTAAAAAAGTTTAAAAATGAAAAGTTTCACCCGAAGTTCTGTATACCAAGGTTACAAAACGGTGGAGGGTCAGTCGGTATCTGGGGATGCATTTCCTACAAAGGCACTGGTATATGCAACATTTATACAGGACGCATTAATCAATTTGTCTGCATTAACACCTTGGAAAACAATCTTTTACCATCTGTTGAACTCCTATTTGATCCAAATGACCCTTGGGTTTTTCAACAAGATGGGGCTTCAGCACATACCGCTCACTCAGTGAGCGACTGGTTCAAACAACAGAACATTGAGGTTCTACCATGGTGTGCCCGTTCACCAGATCTCAACCCAATCGAGAACTTATGGTCATACATGGATGCCAAAATGGTAAACACTAAAGTAACCTCTATTGAGCATTAAAAAGAGGTTTTACACAAAGAGTGGCTACAGATTTCGACTGAGTATGTAAAAAAATTGATTGAAATAATGCCAAAAAGAGTTTTGGCTTGTTATAAGGCCAAAGAAGGACATTTCAAATATAAAATTTTAAAAATTTCTAAACTTTTGAACCGATTTTTTTTCTTTTTAATTGTATACCTTTTTTACTTTTTTGTATTTTTTTGTGATTTATTTTTCCACTTAATTTTTTTTTGGATTTGCGTTATTGGATTGATCACAGATGAATATTTAAAAAAACAGCCGCTTTTTTATTATTTTCCCGCCTTTTATACACATAAAAACAATCTTTGTGTTTACAAATAAAAAAATTTCTAAACTTTTGCAACATACTGTATTATAGATGGAGTAGGGACTGAGAAAATTTGTACGAATATTCGGAATTTTCCGAATAAAGGAGTTTCGACTGTTATATTAAACAAAAAAGTAAATGGTACAAAACTTGATAAAATGAGGAGAAATATCTATTTGGTTGAAGGAGTATAAGAAAAATAATTCATTTGATAAATACTGTGCACACATTCTTTGTATTAAGATAATATTTAATAACACACAATTTTTTATTTTTAGTCTTTATAATTCACCAAATAGCGTACTTCCTTTTGAATTTTTTCTGGATATCTAAAGAGAGCTGGACAATTTGTTCTAGGGGGCGATCTTAATGCAGATAAAACACATATTTCACACAACCTTAAAGTTTTCCAATTTACAGTAAGGTCTTCAATTAAGTACCAGGAATTAAGTACCGACTAGACCCTTTTTTTCGAGACACCAAAACCATGTTTCTAGGTTTTTGGTGCGTATTACTAAAATATTTTCAGAATGCCATTTAATGAATTAAGAAATTTAGTTCTGACAGAATATGTAAGTACTAAATTAATTGGAAAAAAAGAAAAGGCATACAAAAAAGTACATAGAATTAAAAATTTCCTGTGAGGGAAATAATTGAAAAATAACTAACTCTAAAATTCGAATAATTCTCTGTAAAATTAGTTATCATAAAATTGAAATTTAGCCTTAGTGCTGTTTCAGAAGTGAAATTTACTTTAAAAAAAATTTAAATTTTTAAATATTTTTCTATTTTTTTTGGCTTTGGTGCCGCATCAAATTTAAAAATTTAAATAAAAAGCCAATTCATAATTATCATTTTTTGTAGTTTTTATGCAGCAGAAATATTGAATTTCAAACTTTTTGCTCAGTTAATTCTTGAAAAACATTAAAGTTAAATTAATTATAACATGGATCAGATGCTAAACGGTGCATATGTCAAAGTTGACCATCTAATCTTATTGATAATGGTTACTTTTTACTGCTTCAGAGAATTTCAGTACCGTAAATATTTCTTTTAAATATAATATAAAATTTACGGTTATTATTTTCTTAGTTTAATTTCTAAAAGGTAACAATTTGTAGACTTTGCATATATTCTCTCCTAAATCAAAATCTAAAGCAATTTTTTTAAAGTTGCCAAATTTACCACATGTTAAATCATATAATTTTATTTTTATTCCAAATATTTATTAATATTTTTTAACTAAAGAACAAAATTTAAATAAAAATTTTTTGGAAAAGTCTCAAAAAAGTGCTAATAATGTTTTTTTTAAAATTTTTTTCTTAAATGTTTGCCAAGTCCTGCTTGCATTCTATGCTTTTTCATTAGATAATTTTTTGATTCGTTCCCCAGCATTTCAATGAGATTTAAGCCTGATAATTTAGATGGAGACTTAATTTTTTTTTATGAATTCAATTAATTTTATAAGTTTATATTAGAATAAAAAAATACCCATTTTGCGTTATTTTCTTTCAAAAATTCAGTACTTTGAATTAAGCTTTGGAAGACTCCCTCAAATGAGATACTCACCCAGATATTAATTTTACTCAAAATTTTTGAGCTGCACGCAAAAGATTGTGGTCAAGATAATGGAAACCAAAATTGATAAAAAGGTTGGTCATTAATAGTGATTTTTGTCACATATATACAGATCTATTCTTCAAAATAACTATTTATGTGACTACGACACTATATTGAACGTTAAAGCTTTTGAATTTCATTTAGCCTAGGACATTTCGTCAATCTATTCTGTCTAAATCCTTTCTCCTAAAACATTTAAATTCAAACAAATTCATAATGTTCTTTATTTTCCCCTTTTTTACTTTATTTTACCTTTTTTTACTAATTCGAAAAATTCGAAAAATTACCAAAAAACGGCAATTTAATTGAAAGAATCAAATATAGAATCAAAATTGAAAAAAATTAAAAATTTGATTTATTTTACCAAAAATTACGAAAAAATGTCTACTTTTTGGCCCGTTTTGGTTTCAGGTAAATTAAAGTAATTTTACGCAAATTTACTTGAATTTACGTAAAATTACGTAAAATACCAAGTGTCTTAGCAGTCCTGTAAGTATCCATGCAAAAAATTTGAATTGATAAATAATTAAAGTGAACGTAAGCAACTAGGATGATATTGCTAATTTTTCAGTTCTTTTAATTTGTTACAGTATTAGTAGTAGGTTATTACTCCTGACACTTTTATTTTATAAATCATTAAATTGTTTAAAAAGTTTTTATTTTTAAATTTATTTATTTACTTCAAAATAAAAAAAAAAACACAAAAATAAATAATAAAATAAAAAGCTTTTAATCAAAATAAGCCTTTAAGATTAGGTTCATTTTAAAGCTTTTTACATTGCTACATAATTTAAAATATTATGATAAACTTCAATCTCTTCGAACAAATTTGAAAAAAATTGAAAATTTCAGCCTCTTAAAATTTCACGATTTATGACTCTAAATGTGCCTAAAATGTATTATTAATTTGAATTTTAATTAAAGAAGAAGATTTGTGAGCATAAAACTTAAAAAGACTTTTATTTTAAGAGATTATCCTTTTTTGAAGCATAATTAAGGGAAAAAATGTTATAATATTTTTTATTTGGCAGCTTTCTTTTTTAATTCAGCTTTAAAATCTTGTTATCTAAAAATCGATTCAATATTTTATTTTTATGAAATAAAAGAGGCGAAAATTCAATAAACTCGAGCTAATTTTATGCGGTGTAATTTGTAATTGGGATGACCGTTTTATCTAAAATTAAAATTGAACAAACCCAAATCAAATTTCAATCTAAAATATTACCTCTACTCATTGATACTTCGTCTTGTTCTTTCTTTTCATAGAAAAGTCCCATTGATAGTTTTACTCTGATTTGTTTATTGGAAAAAATGTACAAAATAGCACTCCATACAAGAGTTGATTTGGCAAACATGGCTGGAAGGGTTCCTGCTAATGGTGGCAAGTCATCTCCAATAAATGAACTGTAAAGTGATACCATTGCATAAGGAGTCCAGCTTATTACGAAGCCCACTTTTTTTAAATAAAATGATTATTTTTATAATAAAAAAAATGACACATATTGTGAACTTAATCAAAATTTTTTCAGTTGGAAATAATTTCTTATAAAAAAAATTAATGAACCTGTAAATTTAGACTAATGGCTTTTATTGAAATATTAAATATTGATTAAATTAGTCAGGGTAATGTAATTTTTTTGGTTTCAATTTTTTGAATAAAAACGTTTAAAAAACAGAAAGAAAAAAATATCGTATTAATTCCAAAAGTAAATATTGGGCGTTTTATAAATAAAAATTATTTAAATATTCTAATCCTTTAAGAAACTAATTGAAAATGGTTTAGGATTATAAAGCATTAAATAAATCCCAAATAATTGCTTTGATTGTACTGTAAGATTTTACTTAAATTTGAGAAAGTTAAATTCCTTTCAATTTGATCATTTCAATTGAGCTAATTTTGTATATTTTTTTTTTTAAGAGATAAATTATTTTTGAAAATTTGAATCTTTTTTTCTGGACCCAAAAAACAAATGACTGTAAAAATTATCTGTATCTAGGCTATTAATAAGTATTCTAATCAAATGTGTTTTTACCTGAATCTACAATTCTACAAATTGTGATAGTTTTAGGACTAGGCTATTTTTTATATAAAAAAATTAATCCAACTTTGCTAGATTGAAAAGAATTTCACTTCACACAAATATTAAAAAAAAATATGTTTATTTTAAAATTAATATATTGAAAATTTTATTGGTTTAGTTAGACTTAAATTTAAATCTCTTTAATTAAAATCTCTTAAATGATTTGAAATTCAAAATTTTTCTTAATAACTGCTGACAAATTCGTATCTAAAGGAAATTTAGCATTAATAAAAAAATAATTCTGAATTACCGACTAAAAATATCATGATAACAGTCAGATTTCTTTCCATTTGAAGCCTTTTTTTAGCCTTTTCATCTTGAGCATCTTTGGTCATATTAGGCAGATTTCGAATCTAATTTTGATTTTTAGATTAATTTAAAATGAAAAAAAAATCTGAAATTACAATAATGACAAGTTTGATATTGGCAAAAAATATGATAATTAAAGGAATTGTGTAGACAACTAAAAATATTGTCACATTGTAACTTATTACATTGAATGATCTTTCGAACCATTCGACACTACAACTCGTAAGAGCACCTTCAAGAGAATAATATGACCATCCTAAATAGGGAAACATAGCCCACATAAATCCCATAAATGTACAAACAGCAATCACAACTAATATAACATTTGTGCTGATACTTTTGATGCTCATAGGCTTATAGATGATGAAAAATCTCTCAAATGAAATAGCAGCCATCAAATAAATTTGAATTATACCCACAATGTACATTACCACTCCACTAAAGTGGCATCCTACTTTTCCAAATGGCCATCTTAAAATATTAAAATTAACTTTTGAAATACTTTACATCTTTTCTTTCTCTTTTAGTTTTTTTTAATTATTTACATTTAAAAAATCTAAAAGAGTGAAAAATTGCTATGTATAAAGATCTAACCTGCAGCTGAAATTACTGATGATAACAAATGGAAGTTCAATCACAGAAGCAGCTAGATTGTATGCAGTCAATGCTATTATTAGCATGTTTAGCGAAGTTCTCAGTTCCTTGTATCTGTAGAAAACCCATAACAGTAATGAGTTGAAAAACACGCTTGACAAAAGCAAAATGACACAATAAACTGCAACAGCATTTAAAATAATGCAATTAACTGGTGATTTCATGTTCCATTTATCAATATGATGGTTGACGCTAGTCGAAAAGTTTGAATTATCTTCGATCATTTTTTCAAATTCAAAATTTTTATGACTTAAAATTATTTAACTTTAAAAGATAACTGAACTTATAATATTTTACTATTTTAAATAAATTAGATTTTAACAAGTGGTTTTTAATGATGTTGGTGTCAATTTTTGATCAATATTTTACGCTTTGAGTCGGTATTTGCGTCACCAACGTTCGTAATTTGTTTTATGATAGCACTTCAATATTATTTTGGTGAAAAATAATTTTCTTAATTAGTTCCAAAAGAATACCTGAACGGTTTATAGAGTATATTTCTGTCAGAACCCTTGGTGAATGTTTCATTAAACATGATTATTTTAATCAAATGATTTCAAAATTTAGCATATTTGTTTAATTTTAATTTTTCTCTTGAAAAAAAAATTAATTTAGATAAAATTAAAAAAAATACAACTTTAAAATTGCTTACTAAATCTTATTCGAGTCAAGTTTAGCCCAATGTTTGTCTCTAAATGAAATTCTTTGAGTTTTGTTTAAGTTTTTTAATTATTTTGTCAACAAAAAAAAAGATTTCATTTGATTTAAATTCAAAAAAAAAACACATATGGGAATTAATTAAATCATAAGAATAATGAAAAAAATTTTAAAGCTTAAACAATAAAACCAATCTTAAATACTTATCATTGAGATTCTCGAGAAAATCCATTCATTTATTTTAAAATTAATTTCCTCTATGAAAAAAAGAATTAAGTTAATATATAATAATTATTTACTAACAGCGCTTCAAACGGATCAGTTATATTTTTTTGTAAAATGTCATGATAGCGATTATTGATTGCCATAAATTGTAATTTAGCTTAACCCGATTACCTATTTTGTAAGAATTTTTAAGCAAATTATTAGGAGAAAATTCGAAATTTTTTCAACCGAATTGCCCCAAAATTTTGACTCACCCATATAGACCAACTGGTTAACAGAGTGAGTTGCAATTAGGTTAATAAAGTATATTTAATTGCCCCATATTTTAGTAGAATTAGTTCGAAAACTTACCCGGTAAGCCGAAATTTCACCCTCTTTCCCCAAAAAATAACCCCATTTCCTCCCAAATTTGTCTGTTAAATTCAAATTTATTTTTTTTTAAAACTGATAAAAATTAAATTTTATCAACAAATTTATTAAGGTAATTATCAATTCAACTATAATTTAAAATATTTTTACAAACTACAAAAACAAAATTGACTATTATACAAACATGATGTCCCTATTGACTCCTTACTAACCATCATTATTCCTGTAAATTTTTAACGAATTTTCCAAAAATGTGTCTAGTTTTTGTCCCGTAAAAATAATTCATCTATGAAAGAACATGTTACGTAAATGAAAAAAAGGGAGAAAAGAAAACAAAATGAGTTAAAAAATTTCGCCTCATTTAGTTTATTATAAAAAATTAAGATATCCTCTCTAATTTTTTAATTAATAAAACAAAAATTATCAAATTTTACAATCAAGATTAAGTTTTTTAAATTATTATGAAAATTTCTGCAATATCTTAAAAATCATTGTTTCTAGACAAAACCTAGTTAAATTTTTGGAAAGCTCGTAAAATTCTCTTCACGAATAATTGTGGTTAGTCAAAGGCCAGTAGGAAGACCAGGTTTCTATAGTAATTTCTTGTATTATCCTTAAAAATACGATTGAAATTAAAAAGCTAACATCATATTCAAAAGGCTTAGAAAATTCTGAATCGAATGGTTTATTTTTAATTTCGATAATCGAAATAACTGAGATAACAGATATTCACCCCATTAAACATCATCAGCCTGTTTATTGAAAGATGCTAAAATTTTTTTATATTGATCTTTAACTTAAGTTAAGTAAGCAGTCTAATTAGGTTGGTTTAAACCAAACATTTTCGTGGTAAAAAATACCGAAAATCAAATTTAAAATTTCACTTAATCTCACTAATTTCCACAGGAGTTTTATAAGCTTAAAATTCACCATAAAGATGACAAGCAAATATCAAACAAAAACAATCATTTTATTAAACGAATAATAAATTATATAAATATTTTAAAAAGTTTAATAAAATATGATTTAAGTTAGGAAAATAAAACACTCTTGAAAAGATGTCACCCGGTTTACTCTTTAAATAATAATAATTAATTTTAATTATTAATTTTTTTATAACAAAATTCAATTTCAAATTGCGAAAAGAAACAAAATTAAAAAATTTGATTAATTTATTAGGAAATAAAAAATCTAAAAAAAAACAACAAACTTTCAAGTGTAAATTTATTTAATTTTCATAATTTCTATTCCTTATTTTTTTTTATTATTCATTATTATTTTTTAATAACAAAAAACTTAAATAAATATTTTAATAAAAAGAATTTCCCAATAGCTTATGAATTTCACAGTTTTGCTGTGTAATAAAAATTAGTATTCCATATATTATCATCTTTAAAACGAGTCAAAATTTCGTTTAAGCATTTTAAAAATTAAATTCCTGTTTAAGTTGCAAAAATACCAACTGAAACAAAAATTAATCTCATTCTAATTTCATTTTAGTAAAAAATTTTACAAAATTAGAAATGTTCTAGCTCTAAATCTAAAAAAATTTCTTTAATAAGCTTATCTTTTGACAAGTTTTAATTAATCAAAAATATTAATTTTAAATAGGAAATTATTATAATTAAATAGTTTTTAAAGTTAACAGGTTATTTTGGGACTTGATTTACTTAGTTTAAATAGAAAAATTAATAATAAATTGAATAATTCATTAATATACGGATTTAAAAAAAAATTATTATATTATTACTTATTGCAGAATTGCAGATAAACTAAATATTAATTCAGTTAATTATAAAAAAGAATACCAAAAAGAAATTAATTAACTATTTAAAAATTTAAAATTGATTTAAAAACTTGAAATTAAATTTGCTCGCGAGTATTTCAAAATTTTTAAAGTTGAATTTTTTTTATTTGAAAAATTTTTTAATTTTTTTTAAAAGTCAGAATTAAAGAATTTTTTCTTCATATTTTTTAAAATCAATCAATCAATAATTTAATCCTACCATCCTTTTCTTGAGATTTTATTTATTTATTTGACTAATTGTCAATGGAACGATTTAAAAACATTATTAGCCATTTAATAAAGAAAGTGTGCATACTTTTTATGAAATTTTTTTAAAATAAATTTTCGGTCGTGGATTTAAGTTTTTCTAAATTTTTTAAATTACCTAAATGCTCAATGCTATTTCGACGCATTTGTTCCACCAGCATAGACTCATTTATGGAATTTAAAAATACAAATTCTAAAAAAAATTTAAAAAAGAACTCTTTACAGCTAAATCTAAGTCTGTGATTCGTATCTACGCTCCGAAACCGTATAGATACAGTAAAGATGACAGTAAAGAAACATCACGAGTTTTTATGCATTCATAGACAATAGATGATTTTTTTAAAATGTAGTCAAGGCTCTTTCAGATTTAAATAAAAAAAGAATAAGAATAATTAAATAAGCAAAAAAATGATAAATATAAAATAAAATTTTTTAAATAATATAAATAAATTAAAAAAATAAAATAATAATTTTATTTACAAGGTTTAAGAAAGAAAACTTTTGGACAGCTATATTGAAACATTAATTACAAAAGTTTTGATGGAAGTTTCTTTCGGCAAATTAAAAAATTTGTATCATATCAGTAGTAAGTAGTGTTGGGATCAGTACAAGCGGACACAAAACCTGCCAAAATTTTTAAAAACCATGACCGTGTCCGCATTAACCGGCCAACTTTTTTGCGGGCAGTTATTTGGCCGTTCTGCAAAACGGTCAAAATTTTGGATCGTCAAAAAATCCAGGCAAAAAAATATGGGCGGTCAAATATACGGTCAAAACTTCTGGCGGGCGGTCATTTGGCCGGTCATCAAAACGGTCAAAATTTTAGACCTCCAAAAAAAACGGAAAATTTTTTTGAAGAGAATCCTTAAACTTAATGAAATTTCTTAGAAAAAAGAAGAAATATTCCTTAAAAAGGCTATTTTTTTCAAAAAATTAAATATTTTTATCTTTATTTAGAAATACTTGCACGTTATTTTTACATAAAAATTTCAAAAATTAAAAATTTCTTCGTCACGATTTATGTGGCCGCCCGCCAAAAAGTTGTCCGTATTTTTTGGCGGTCAAAAAATCAATATTAGTAATTTGGCATGCAAATTATTATTATTATTATTAAAAACAAAACTACATATTTAAAATTTTTTTTTTATTTTTTCTGTTTTTCTTTTTTTTTCTGACCGCATCCAACATTAGATAAAGCATAAAGCATTAGAGTTTAGAAAAGAGCAGTATTGCTTAAAAATTACGAACTCAAAGTTGTGCGTAGAGATTTATTAAGCCATTTTAGGATCAATGGAAACGTGACAAAAATGCTAATAGTTTTCACTTGGATTAGTCTTTTTTAATAAATAATAAATTAGAAAAAAATTATTTCAAGTATTTAATATTTGTTTTTTTTTAATTTATTTGAATGATGAGATTTAGAATTATATTTTCTTCTGTTTAAATAATCAAGTCCTTTTTTAGGATCAGGAAGGAACAATAATGAAAAAAATGAAATAAAAACGTGTTTAGAAGAATTTCTTAAAATCAACTTCTAAAATGAATTTTTTTCAAATGATTTAACATTCTGCTTTACATTTATGTCGTGCAAAATAATTAAAATAAATTTTTTAGCTAAAATACAATTAATATTCATATTTTAGCTAAATAAGAAATTTAATAGATTAATATAAAAAATATGAAGTAGAAATTACAAAAAAAATTATGTTCTTTATAGCCCGAAATGTCACAAAAGTTTGAGTAATTGTTGTATAATTAAGAATTTTTGTTTTTATTATATCAATTAATTTTTTTCTATCAAAAAATTTAATAACTTAATAAACAATGTTTATTTCTTTAAAAGATAATGCTCATTAAAATCGATAAATAAAAATTGAGTTTTATTTAATTTAGTCTTTTCTCCTTTTTTTTATTTTTTTTGCTTTCTTTTAAATTTTTTACTGAATTTTGTGTAAAATCAGCAAATTTTCGTCAAAAATTAAAAATAATTTAAAAATATTTAAATAATCCAGATACTGATAATAAATAATATAATAATAATAATAATAATAACAATAATAATAATAATAAGAGGAAAGCTACTACAAGTCTTGCAAAGTGGAGATGTATTGCAAAGGAAGACCTCTATGGTAGCTGCATTTCACGTTAGCAATAGGTGGCATGAAAAATTTAAAGTGCGAGAACCAAACTAAATCATCAATAACAAAAATAAAAAATTAGATTACACTAATTAAGCTAGCCAAAATTGTCATAAAGTATTAATTTAGTTTAAATGTTAAAATTAACGCATAAACTGTATCAAAGATTTGAATATATAATAAGGTAATAGAATAAAGATGATTATTAGTCATCCTTAAAAGCAGCACAAGGTTTAGTTGAGCTATAGTAACCTGTTAAATCTTTTATTTACAAAAAAGCATTCATTTTATTTTTAAATCCCTTTAAAACTATTTGTTCAACCAATTCTCTTGGCAACTTTAAACTCATTCGCTCCTCGGTTTTTAAAGATGCTCAATATTGTAAAGCCATTTCTGACAAGCTGTTTTTCAAAAACATTATTGTGATTAGTTGTTCTATAATTCTTAGATATTTGAATCAAGGGTAATGCCATGCAATCTAATGAAAGTTTTTACAATTTAAAAATGTTCAATTAAATCTCCTCTTATCTTCTTTCTTCTTTGAAGCGTAGTAACTTTCTAAGGCGTTCTTCATAGCTCAAGTTTTTCAATTCTACAATTAGTCTTCGATGCTTTCTCAGTCAGTTCCACGTAGAAAGCTATAAGAACTTTCGTTGGTTGGCTTTGCTTTTTCCTTTTGATGATATTTTTCTTTAAAAAACTGCCTGCTTCTAGTCGAGCTACCATAATCACGATTTGTCGATTTTTTTGTTTTTTATGTTTTACGACACGGAAAAAGTGTCCACTAAGTTGAATAGCTTTTTGATAATTTCTTAATTTAGTAATTTAGTCTAGAAGACAATCAAGATCATTTTTGGAGAATTTGGACAATTCTTTTTTGATCATTATTAAAAGTATTGAGATAGTGAATATTATCAGTTAAATTGTGTTTGCTATTTAGTATGCCTTTATTATTAAACAAATAAATATTATAATTATTATTGCTATATCATTATTATAGTTAGTAGAGTATAGTGAAAAAAAATTAATTATCTAAGTTTTAGAGAAAATTAATTAGGATTTTATAAGTTATCGTTGACGAATATGTTGACTCCCTAATACAAAGATTAATTTTTTCCTCATTTTCAAATTTATTAATAAGTTTATAAAAAAATTAGTCGAATATCAATGTATCTTAAAACTGTTGAAAATTTATGAGAGCAATTCTCTTGTACCAATCAAGGCATTACAACTGGGACAATAGTGTTTTACATCCTTGAATGAATCAAAACAAAATGGTATCAAGCAGCATCCTAAAGCACATCCGACTAAGCAAATACCGCCAGCAATTAGCCATGTGCCTAATCCAGTTTCATGGGAAGTACTTGTGAGGACTTGTGCTCGACATGAAGGACTTAAATTAAATTTAAAAAAAAATTATTAAAGTAAAAAATAAATACCAAGTTATGTAGCTAGGATCTTTTCCTAAAAAATTTCTTTGGTTAATGACCGGTTGTATGATTACATTAGACGGATACTGCGTTGGTTGAGAGGGGTATGGCGGTGGCTGTACTGGATAAGATGGAATTTGATTTTTCTCCATGTCTTCTTCTTTTTTTTAACTTGGAATTATGAAAAATCAATAATTCACTTTTTATACTCGAAAAATAATATTAGAATTTTGAAATTCTATTAAATTCTTCTATATTATTATTCTATTATATTTAAGATCTAAAAGAGCTGATTTTAAATTATAATTTTTTTAATGACGAAAAAAATGAAAGTATACTTTTAACTTTATTATTTTGACAAATACATGTTATCTTGAGAATACTTATAGAAAAAGTTTAAGGATTTTGACGAAAAGATAAATCTTTCTATGTTTTAGAAAAAAAACTGTTTGAATACTAAAAATAAAAAAATGGCGGGCTAAGGCTGAAAATTTTAACCTAAAAATTTTAAAATGCTTAGGACTTGCCTCAACAAATTTTTTATCATTTTTCTCAATCAAAAGTAAAATTTTATAACTGTAAAATAATAAATAATAACAATACACTTTTTAAATAAATTATAATTTATGAACTCAATAAATCCGAAATTTATATTAAGAAAAATTTTTTTCAAATATAATTTTTGTTTATGCATATGACATTTTATTAAAATTGATATTTTAATATTTAGACTTTTAAATTAAAATTTTTAATTGTGATTGCATCAGAAATTTAATTTTTAATAAAATAACAGAAATAATTCTACAATAAATTCTAATAAAAAATTTAAGATATCGAGAAGAATAACTTTTAAAAATTATCTTATAAAATGTGTTTAAATTTCAAAAAATGTTTTGGAAGTTTTGAAAATTCGTTCAAACTTTTGACACAGCGGGAGAGGAGACAAAAAGTTTAAGAAAGAATGACAAGTTACCTTGAAAAGGAACTGTAACGCATTATCATATCACTAGAATATTCCGGACTATTCAGTGTTCAAAAGATTGATCGTAGTCGTAAACGAATTTAATACAGTGCTTCTATAATTTGATTAAAAATTAAATGATTTTCGCTTTAATTTGCGCTTCAAAATGCTGATTGTGGATACGAAGTCCTTTAGTTTCGACGAATTTAGTTGTAGGGTAGGCGTTATGATTTCTAAAATGGCAATGAAATTTTTCGGAAAGGTCTTTGTTAGGGTTTTTCCACCAGTATATTTAGTTTTCATAGACCACTGAGTGGGATTTTTTTATCTTCATGTATTAACGGGTGATGCATAAGTAAATGGACAAAAATTAAAAGCGAATATCTCAAAAAATAAAAATGATATTAAGTTCTGGTTTTTTTTCTGATGTACAGAATTTATTTTTCAATAGAATTGTGATTTTTAAATAATGAAAAAACTCCATCGTGACCGATTTTTCTGAGCTTTGCTTTGACCCCCGTCATAAGGGATTTCACAAAATTTAAGTCAAATTCCTTCAACTTTTATTTAATCCGGTTAATCAGCTGTTGCTCTGTTGAGGCTTGCCAACCTCCCTCGTATACTTTTTCACTCAAACAACCACAAAAATTTTCGATTGGGCGCGCTTGAGGGACATTTGGCGGGTTGATATCAAGTCAAGATGTATGTATGTAGTCAAGGTCTTCATGATACTCATGTATAAATGGGAGCAGTCGTTTATTCAAGCATTCGTCGATATAGATGCTCGAATTGATGGCAAACGACTTTGATAATCGAAAAAGAGGCTTAGACATACCTCGATCAAATATGGCTATCCAAACAAGCACCTTCTTTGGAAACTTCTCTTTTCCAGCAAACCGAACACTGTCCGGACTAGTAGACTTGTCATTTGTGTAATATCCAGCATTTCCCGGCATGTTGTCGCCCGCCAATGTAAAGTACTTTTCGTCGTCCAAAATAAGCGAACATGGTGAACGATATAGCATATTTGAAAGTTTTTTACTCAATTTCTTGGCTTTCTCATGCTGTACGGCGCTATATTTTGGTGTTTTTTCACGTTTACGATATGAAATATCCATTTTTGTTAACTGCCGGCCATCTGTTGTCTGGTGGACATTAAATTTTCTTGCTAAACGCCTTTGACTCACTCCAGTTCGGTTATTGGTCAATCTCTTCAGTTTTGTCTTCCTTGCAGCTGTCAGGTAGTTGAACGACCCGTTCTCTTATTGTCCTTGATCGGATCTCCAATTTGAATACGGTTGATCGTATTATATATAGTGCTTCGAGCGGTTCCTTCCTTAGTAAAGTGCGCCACAATGTCGGATTTTGCCATTTGTGAAATCATATTTTTGACTGTTTTTCGAAAAGCCTCTCGTTCAAACACAGAAAGTCCCATTTTAAAAATTTTTTTTTGCAATATTTTAGCTAATTATTAGTAGTTTATAAATAAATATATATATGATCCCCTGATCATTTGCATGATTGGGCAAGTTAACTTAACTTTTGTCCATTTACTTATGCATCACCCGTTATAATGACTTAATCTATAAGCTTATTAAAATCAATATACCATTTTATCTTGTTTATTCGATTAAATCATTCCTGAAAACTCAAGATCAATCAGAGTAATTTTAAATGGGTAAATGATTACTTGAGTGATCAATGTAAAATAACTGACGTGTTTCCACTAGGATCGGTTACCAATACAATTTTATTTACTAATTTTGTAAATGATGTTATTGATCGAATAAAAATACGAATAAATATTCTTTCTTTTCGGCAGATGACTGCCACATTTTTTTCTTTAATTAGTAAAGAAATCTTGAAAATTTTATAAAAAATACTTATAAGAATTAGAGGAATGGCTGTGTGAATATAAAATAAACATCGTAGTCAGAAAATCATGTTATGTAAGGAATTATATTTCATTTATATTTTTTTTATTTTTGTTATTATAAAAAGGAGCTATAGCTCGATCAAGTTTAAAAATAAATTAGAAAATTTAAACTCTATTACTAAAAACGGGAAACAATCAGAAAATTTCGAAAATGACTAAATTTAAAAATTATTTTTTGATTTTTAAAATTATTGATAAAATATAGCAAATGATAAATCTTTTCTGAAAAATTAGAAATACTTTGGAATTTTTAGTTTTAAAGTTCAAAAATAATCTAATTTAACTAATTTTTCAATAAACTTTTTTTTAAAATGATATGAAAAAAAATTCCAAAAATTCAAATCAATTTTTTTTCTTCTTTCTCACTTATTATTTTCATGTTTTTAATTAAGAACAAAAAATTAAAGAAAATATTTTTGTAAATGGCATTGAATTTTTACCGTTTTAATGAAGTCATGATCACTGCCACATGAATTTTTGACCGACATAGAGGGGTAAAAATTTTAATTAAAAGTCATTCACTTGACTGTTAAAAAAATTGTAACACCTTGAATTAACTTAAAACTTCTATAAATACCATCTCGCTTATGTTAAAAATTAATTCTATTCTAGAAGATTCAACATCTTTAACAAGATAAAGATGTCAATGATATACATAAGAGGCGGAACACAATTCTTGATAGACATAACTCTACATAATACTAAAATCTTATTATTTTATCCTTTATTTCAATAAACTTTTTAAACATCTATCCTTGTAATTCTTCCAGAAAAAAAATAAAAAATAAATCAGAAGGTTTATTTTTTACTTACAATAATACGAACTTAACAGAAGCAAAAACTGATATTAGATCAGTTCACGAATTTGAATAAAACGGAACTAAAGTATTTAATGTGAGATATACTGGGTTTGAATTTTATTCTCCATTTAAAGCCAAAGATATTAATGATATTTAGAAATTCCTGGAGATGAGAATCATAGGACTAATGAGAATGATACCGTTTGCATAAAATATTATTGAGACATTTAGATTTGTATGTTAAGCACCAATTTGTTTTTTTATTTTTTTAACATTTTTCTATGGGGTCGTCAATAAAAATACATTGAGCTAAAATGAGTTCAGGATACCATTTTTATTTTATTTTTATTTTTGTTTGTAAGCTCCTACAGATTAAACAAAAATCAATAGATGAAAAAAAAAATAAGATACAAATAGAATAATTTAAAATACAGTAAAATTGACTATGTAGTTTTTTAGCTAATTTTATTTTCTACCAACAAAATTATTTTTTATTAGAAAATTTATTAATTATTGTGTACTTGTTGGTGTATTTTTCGTTCTGAGCATTTGATGAAAATATTTCATTTTAAAATTTATTAATGAATTTATAAAATGATTTTTTAACTAATTCACGTCTCTAATAACAATCCTTTGCTCCTAATCAATATTAATTAATTTTTTGCTGCCGATTAGAGCATTACAGCTTGGACAATAATGCTTCACATCCTTGCAATCATCAACAAAAAATGGTATTAAACAGCATCCAAAAATTAATCCGAACATACAAAGTCCACCAGCAATTAGCCAAGTTCCTAATCCAGATTCATAAGAAATACTTGAAACGACTTGTGCTCCACATGAAGGACTTAAGAAAAAAAAAACGCGTAAACAGATTTTTACGAATTATAGTAAAAAATATGAATACCAAGTTACATTGCTCGGATTTTTCCCTAAATAGACTCCTGGAGTATTTGCTGGTTGCATTATTGAATTTGTAGGGTATTGGGCTGGCTGGGAAGGATATGACGGTGGTTGTACTGGTTGTCTTTGATCAAAATCCATGTATTATTTAGATTATTTGGAAAGTCCTGTCTAATTTCAAAAATTAAATTTTTTTAAAACTTTAATCAAAGATTTTGATAGTTTTTAATAATAAACTAAAAATTTTAAAATAAAAATTATTTATTGTTTCAAATTAATTCAAATATATTTATATTAAAAATATTAAAGACTTTTCAAACTAGAAATTAACTAAAATGGGTAATTAAAAGATAATTTAATAGCTTTTGAATTATATCAGCCAAAACAAAACAATTTTGAATAAAATCATACATCAAATACTCAGTATTTTCCAAAAATAATTAATAACATGAATTAATAATAAATATTAGTAAAAAAATTTAAATGCAAATGACATTCAAACATGATATTTAGTTAAAATTTAAATTTAAATTTCCAAGTTTTAAATTAATTCATATAATTTTTTGAAGAGCCAATTAAAAATTAAAATCTAAAATTTTAACTAATGATATTTAATTTTGTTTCTTTTGTGTGAGATTAGGTATTATTTTGAGGAAGTAAATAGTAAATCATCCACAGACATTTTCCCTGAAATAAGGCTTATTACCATTCCAAGTAGTTATTGTGGCGGCCTTTTTAAAGTAAAAGTTACTAAAATTAAATTCCAAATATAGGCTTAGACTTAAGACTTGTGACATTTAATATAATGCAATGAATTAAATTTTTTATTTTTTTTCTTGTGTCGCTCAAAAAAGAGTTAGTAAGGGTTAGTCGACCGTTCAGAAACCTAACCAATTTTTAAAAATTACAACCAATAAATTCATCTTGTCGGAATCAGCTTTAAAAATTCTTAAATTGATTATTAAGATAAAATTTTTTTAGATATATATTTGTTTGAATTAAATCAAATTAGCAATCAAAGAAATAAAAATAGTTATTAACTCAATCATATTTGACATTATTTAATTTAATTGTACTAACAAAAAAAATTGACACTTACATCAGTATTTTTGTTCTAGAAAATATTACTTTTGTTATTTTAATATATTATACGCGTTTTATTTTATTTTATTTATTTTTTTTTTTTTTTATTAAATTTCAATAAAAATGAAAACCTTTTTTCAAATAAAAATTAATTATAATTTCTCACTTTCAAAGAAAAAATAAGAAAAAAATAAATTTGAAACTGATCTTTTGATGCTTTATTTAATTGTGATTTATACATTTATTCAATTTTATATTATTAGATAAAATTCTTCATCATTCATACATCTCAAATAAACACAAAACCAGCTTCTTTGTGTTTAAATTAATGACTAAAAAAGGCCAAAGGATACTTTTTTTTATTAAATTTTAAATCGGTAAATTAAACTTTATTTATTAAAATGAGATATAAAGCTAAATTTTTCATGTTAAACTCTATTTTATGGCTTTCATTTGCCATAGACCATCATTTAAATAGTGCAGAACCTCGATTGCGATACCTTTATTAGTTTTAGCTCTAAATAAAATTAAGTTAAAATCTTAAAAAATGGTATTTCAAAATATACATTTCTTCGGTGCTCATTTTAGTGATTCCAATCGCCAGTGCGTGTCTTTTGCCCTCTGCCATAATCGCCACAACGGTGTCTTTATCTACAGGGATCATCTTACCTCCAGGTGAGGTCAATCCTGGAGCCATGATATTAGCACCACTAAGAACAAATTTTATCGCTCCTTTGTCGACTTGTTCATGAGGAAGAATAAATGGATATTTATGCAAAAGCCGTAAAACAGGAATGAAATGACCGTCGCGCTGCTTAAAGAACAAAGGTTCCCCACTTGAGCCTGCTAATAGTTCTATATGGTCTTGGCTATTAATTGTCAATTGTTAATTTTTTTTATTTTCATACGAAAAAAAAACCTACCATTTAATAAATCTAACATTGTCTTTTCGTGGTAAAATTTCATCTATATAAGCTTCAATGTGTGGATAGTCTTCAACCAATTTGGATCTAATGTGTTTAATTACAGTGCTTTTGGCTTGAACTACTCCACTAACATGTTCTTTATCTGAAAATCTTTTATAAACCAAATTTTAGTAAGACTTGAAAATTTTTTTTAAATAAAATTTACTTCTTGAACATTTTATTAATCTAAATTAAATAAAAAATTTTTTTAAAAAGCAATTTTGAGAAGTTGATATTTTAAAATCGTCGTTACCCGATCTGTCCGAAAATTTAACCCAACATTTTTTAGATATTTTTAAAGTTTTATTGAAATTTAGTAAATTTTTCAGAATTTTTTATTTTTTTTAAATAGACAAATGGATCGAACGCTTTCTCAATTTTTCGATATATTCTTTAGCTCTAGCTTCGTAGGTCTCGGCCTCAAGATGATAATTTGGTGGTGGGGCACCTTCTTCCAATCGAACATAATAAGTACAGTATTTATACTCAACCATGCCTAATCTCATAGCTCGATGTTTACGTACACCTTTGACTCGAAACGAATCAACTGCAGTCGAATAGGCTAAAAAATTGAAATTAATTAAACAAAAAAGAAAATTTAGTAAACAATTACAGATCCACATGTTCGATTTGAATTCAAAATTGTGCTGCTTTAGAGCCAAATCCTGGGCTTCAAGTAAAACTTCTTTTATTATTTGAGCGCCTTTTAGTTTGTGAAAAGATAATTGTTTAATAGCTTCGTCAATTGACATGCCTCTAATCTAGTAAAGTTAAAAGCTCTTTTTTTGACACAAGTCAACCTTACCATTAAAGCCGGATACCACATCTTTTTAGCTGGATATTTAACAAAATGTCTCATGTGATGAATAAACTGTGAAATTAAAATTAAATTTTTTAAATTTTTTTAAAATTTCATCTTTTATACTGGATTTCGAATAGGTTTTCCATCCTCAGTAGGTGGATATATTATTCTGTTGTACTGTGGCCAGCTAATGTGGCTTTTTATGCTTCCTAAACGTTCCAGATTTTTTATTTTAGCGTTTTCTCTTCTTTGCACATCAAAATCATCTTCTTCTAACGATTTATCTTGTTTATTTACAAAAAAAGTTGTATTTGTATGAAAGAAAATGCTCGGAATAGTTCGATTCAATTGACATAAATTTTGCTGACAAACATTTAAACTCTTCATTAAATTTAGCAGCATTCTAAAATAAAATTAATTTTTTATTTAATTGATTTATTTAATTCGAATAAAACAATTCTTTATTGAGATAGGATTTAAAGTTTAAATAAAAAATACTCAAAAAACCATAATAAAATTTATTTCAAATTTTTTTATTTTTATTTTTTAAAATTTAAATTATCAATTTTGTAAGTAAGATTATGAATAAAATTCTTTTAAATCAAATTTGATTTTTTGTATATGTCTGATTAATTTATTTGAACTTTTGTTAAGTTTAACTGACTTACATTTTTCTAGTCAGAAGTTTTGACTTAATTTTTTTTGACAAATTATTTGCAATCTAAAAAAACATCCATAAAAATATTATTTATTATTTGTAAATTAAATAATTTAATAAATCTAACATTGTTTATTTACAAAAATAATAACCTCAATTTTTTAAATGTATGCCATCAAAATTTATTTTTTGATATAGATGTTCCAATTTTTTGCAAATAACCAGTTAAGTTGCTGTTTAATTTTAAAAAATTCATTAAAAAAGATTTAAAAGATTATAATTAATATATTTTTTCAGAATAGCAAATTCAGTATGATTAATTAGCAAAATATTTACTCTTAAGTTAGAATGTCTTCAATTTTGGTTTATTTTTCAATTCTAAAAGAAAAATTTTAGTTCTATAGATTCTGTAGACTTAACACCTGTTCAAATGAACATGAAAAATTGAAAAATGAAAAATGAAAAATCAATGTCCATTCTGTTAAATTTATTCATACAGTGGTGATTTGATGTAAGGATCCATGGTAAATTTACGTAAATTTACGTAAATTTGTGTAAATTAACGTAAAAAATGGTAAAGGCGGATGCACCATAAAGTCGAATCGATGTTTAATTTGATTTTTCAGGGAAAAAAACATTTTTAGGTTATTCAGCGTCCTTTTTTACGCTCAAATTTCAAATAAAAAATTTGACTTTACCCTATCCCCTGGGAACTAGTCCTTTGGCGCCAAAAGCACCTTTTTTTCACTAAATTTGAAATAAATTGAAATTAACTAAATATAGGAAAATTTCGATAATAAATTCGAATTCAACTTTAAAATTTATGCTAAATTTCAAATTTTTTTGATTTTATCTAATTCTTGGACAAAGTTATTGAAAAAATTAGATTTTTGAGAGTTGCTTGCGTTTCGGCTTAATGATTGAGTCCGAGACCCTATCAAGCCTATATGTTCATGGTATCAAAATCTAGAGAAATGAATTTAGAAAATTCCTATCGGATTAGAATTTTTAATTAGTTTTTCATTTTTGAAATAAAGTTAAATGAATAAAATTTGCTTTTTTTTATGTTTTTAAAAGTGTTATTTCATAGAGAATTTTTTTGTTTACAGTCAATTTTTTTCTTTTAAAAACTTTTAATGAGTAAATACAATAAAAAAGAAATCTAAAAATAGACCTTAAATAAAGTTCTCGGTCTTTTTTCCAGTGTTTGGTTGAAGGTTCATGAGGTTTAACAATTGAAATTTTATTTTAAATTAACTTATATTATATTAAAAAAATGGTAACCAGAAAATTTTTAAAAAAAGTTAAAAGGACCAAATCTATCAATAACTTGAAAAATTTTAGAGTTAAACAATTGGATTTGAAATCAGTCGAAACTGTTTCTATAAACCGTAGTGGCTTTATAAGAGACCCTAAAAAAAAATTTCAAAACATTGAGGAGCCTCTATTGTCGATTGAGAATTTGTGCACCGTTCACTTAGACGCAGTGATGGATAATATTCGTTCCAATCCAAACTGGAATTATATTTCTGAGAGATTATTTGCTGTGTCTATCTATATGATGCTGAAATTGTCTGGTATTAGTCGAAAAAAAATATCTGAAATGCTGGTAAGCATTGGTACTTTGTCTTGTGAAACAACTCATAATTACGTTAGCAAGTTCATTAATGGTGATGAAGAATGTTTCTTTGTTGAAAATCGAGGGAAATACAATCGACCGTGTATTTTTGATAGCTTAACTTGCTTAAAAGATGAATTGACAAGTTATACGATTGAAAAAGTCTCAGATAAAAATGCAGTTTTAACAACGCAAATGTTAGAAAACTTTGCCAATAAAAAATTAAGAGAACATTTAATTGATGATGAAAAAATTGCTCTTTATAGAAAACTTATAAATAAGCGCAGTTTAGATAAATTTTTATTTTCGTTGGGATTTTTTTGGGGAAAAAACAAACAAAGGCCATTTTTCGATGGACATGAGAGAGAGGATGTAGTCAAAACCAGAGAAATTTTCGTAAAATATTTCTTTGAAAGAAAACAATTTTTTGATATTATGGTCAAAAATGAAAAAGAGTCAAAAGAAAAACAAATTTATTCAATGGTTTTGCCTTTAGTTAATCGTAGAATCATTATCGCTCATGATGAGACTACTTTCAGATCTGGAGAGGTTCAGGCTGAAAGATGGCTTCACCATCAATACAGTCCCTTTTTTAGCAAAGGAAGGGGTGTGAGCAAAATGGTAAGCGATTTTATAACAAGCGATCCTATTTTACCAGTTTTTGAACTAAATGACGAAGACTGGTATGAAGCAGTGAGGAATGAACCTTGGCTAGAAGCTAAAGATGATCTAGAATTCTTACCGAAGTAATTAAAGAAAGATAAAACTATAAATTCATATTTATAATCAATTTTGCATTAATAGAAGTGCAAGTTCAATTATTACTCCCGGAAAAAACAATTATTTTGATAATAATAAAATATTGCTTCAATTCAAAAGACTACTTACTCTTATTAAATATAGTAGTGTGTGTAAAGCAGTAGATTTCAGAATAGATATTTTGGTAGATAACGCTAAAACACACACAAAAGTAAACGTTGATATTAATTTGTTTGCTAAAGGGAAAAATTATTCAACCCCGGTTGAATATCTTGTATGGAAAAATGAAAACGGGGAAGAACAAATAACGGATTGTTATTTTAGAAGAGGTGATCTTGAAGGTCAGTCTAAAGGCTTATTCTTACTTTGTAAAGAGCTAGGAATAATTCCTATGAGCACAATTTCGAAGGATATTCTTCTCCCTGAATTAAGGAAACTCGCACAAGAGCATCCTGCATTTAAAAGTATTTCTAAGCTTGAAGTTTTAGTAAATGATTTTAACAATCAATATAAAACTGATATTAAGCTTCATTTTCTCCCAAAATTTCACTGCGAGTTGAATCCGATTGAAATGTATTGGGCTAATCTGAAATGGTACTTCAAATTAAATAACGAACAAAGTAGTAGCGAAGAAGTTGTTTTAAATTTAATTTTAAATGCAAGAAATTTCTATAAAACTAAAGATACAAATAATAGAATTTTTGGAAGATTTTGGAGAGTAATAGCTGGTTATGGTGAAGGTGAAGATTATAAAACAATTAAGAAAAAATATTTTCAGGCTAAAGAAATTATTTAACGTCATAGAGTAATAAAAATAAAAAATTAAAAAAAAACATTAAATTTTGTAAAATATTAAACAATAAAATAAATTATAAAAAATTATTTTAAGTATTTAAGTTTTTAAAAGAAAAAAATTGACTGTAAACAAAAAAATTCTCTATGAAATAACACTTTTAAAAACATAAAAAAAAGCAAATTTTATTCATTTAACTTTATTTCAAAAATGAAAAACTAATTAAAAATTCTAATCCGATAGGAATTTTCTAAATTCATTTCTCTAGATTTTGATACCATGAACATATAGGCTTGATAGGGTCTCGGACTCAATCATTAAGCCGAAACGCAAGCAACTCTCAAAAATCTAATTTTTTCAATAACTTTGTCCAAGAATTAGATAAAATCAAAAAAATTTGAAATTTAGCATAAATTTTAAAGTTGAATTCGAATTTATTATCGAAATTTTCCTATATTTAGTTAATTTCAATTTATTTCAAATTTAGTGAAAAAAAGGTGCTTTTGGCGCCAAAGGACTAGTTCCCAGGGGATAGGGTAAAGTCAAATTTTTTATTTGAAATTTGAGCGTAAAAAAGGACGCTGAATAACCTAAAAATGTTTTTTTCCCTGAAAAATCAAATTAAACATCGATTCGACTTTATGGTGCATCCGCCTTTAATTTGACTATTTTTTACGTAAAACAAGAATTGTAAAAATTGGTAAATTAACTATAATTTACACAAATTTACGCAAAATTTAGTTAGTTTACCATTTTTTACGTTAATTTATGTTAACTCCAAAAATGCCAAAAAAATTTCAAATTTTGCTGTTTTTCATAAAATTTTGCTGAAAATTTTTTTTTGTCTAGCAAAAAAATTTTTTTTTAAAATTTAATTCTTTGCCACTTTTTACGTAAAAATTGGTAAATACAAAAATTTTACTAGTAAATTTTGGTAAAAAATTGTAAAAAACAAAAAAAAAGTAAAAACAATAAAATTTGTAATAAAAAACTTTTATTTTTTGAATTTTTATAAATTAAATTAATATCCTGACCAATCACCATCTTTTTGAATTACAAATTCAATTACCTTTTTCCTTAAAACAGCACCAATTTCATAAATTCATTCTTATTCTACATTATTGAATTTTGTTTCAATTTTTTTTTTACTTAAAGTTTACATAATGAGTTTTTAATTTTTCTAGGTCAATTAACATAAATTGTAAATTTCTTTTCTAACATTTTAAAATTTAAGCGCTTAACTCAATCTAAATTAACTTTTTTATTATTTTGCAACATAGTGCTTTATCAAAAATCAATCATGTGGCTGAAAGGAAGGACTAAGTCTTCATTCCAACCGGCCAAGGCTTCGCCTAAATTATTTTTAAATTAAATTAAATTAAATTAAATTAAATTAAATTCAATTACCTTTGTAATATATTAATTAGAATGTTAATGAAATTTTTTACTAAAAAAACATCAATTATTCTACTTTTTTTAAATGGTAAATATTTTTCTTGCAATTTTCAGGTATTAGAGTGTTTTGGAAATCAAAAATATATTTCAAAACATCATCTTCATTTTTTGGTCCTTTTTCGATGATGAAATTTTTCATTTCATGCCATCTCTATGGGGTTTAAATCAGGTGAATATGGAGGGGATTTCACCTTTAATTACTATGTTGAATAACTTTTAAAAACTAAAATTTTTATAATATACCCAATTAATATTGTTATGGTAAAGAAAATTTCGACAATAATTAGACTTATGTTTTGGATCATTGTCCTGATGTAACTTAAAAGCTAAATCAAATTTAACTGCTCCAAAAGGTAATAAATACTCAGCTAATATATCTCTAAACATTTCAGAGTCCATTATTGATTTAAAAGGCTTTAAAAGAAAACTCAAACTGTCTCATATAATCCTTTTGGCCATTCAAATATCCCAAAAGTGAAGGTTTGTATGAATATTTGAATGACCAGCATTGCGCATCAAAAATTAAAAAAAACTAGAAACTTGTTTAATTATATTCTAAAGAATAAAAGTTTTTATTACAAATCTTATTAAAGAATTAAATTTAAAAAAAAATTTTTTTGCTAGACAAAATAATATTCTTCAAAAAAATTTTATGAAAAACAGCAAAATTTGAAATTTTTTTGGCATTTTTGGAGTTAACATAAATTAACGTAAAAAATGGTAAACTAACTAAATTTTACGTAAATTTACGTAAATTTTCGTAAATTTACCATGGATCCTTACATCAAATCACCACTGTATGAATAAATTTGGTTAAATTCGCTTAATAAGAATATTCTTTTTTGAACACCCGTTATTTAGATTCAAATTTTAATTTTATTTCATACAAAATTTTCGAGTCAATTCAGATATTTAAATGAAAAATTGAATTATTTTTTAAGTTAATCTTTGTTTTTAATCATACTAGACTTTTTTTGATAAATAAAATAAAGAAAGCCAAGGCTCGTCCAAACGTCTTTTTTAAAATTGTTATCCTCATAATTACGCAGAATTAATATTTAAATGCATCACACAATTTTTTATATTTTTATTTTATATTTTTTCCATGAAATTAAAGATTAAGAGTTTTGTTTTGCGAAAGTTTTTGAGTACTTTCGCGTCCAATTCTTTTAGAAATATTAAAAATCAATTAAAAAATTTTATTTTAGAATTTTAAAAACGCAAATAATTTTTTTAAATAGTCGAAATCAAGTGGTAATATTTTAGAATAAACTATTCCAAAGTGTACACAATAAAATATTAATAATAAAACCAAAGCTCTTGAATATTTTACTTCCGTACAATGAGTTGATCACTTGGCTTATTTCTTTACCAGCCAAGCTATTCTCACGTAGCATGTTTGACGCATCTGACTGCTTGCCTCCAAGATCCACTATTTTCACTCGATTTACTTGAAACAACTCTGTAATGCATTTAATTTTATCAAATTTAACAAGAATAAATGATCTAAGGGAACTTTCACTTCCATTTTGCTCCTGTCCTTGGTCACTTTTAAAGCTGCTTATCAACGAGTCGGTCACAATCAACAAACAATACTCGATTGTATCCGATTCGGTGTAAATAAAATTTCTACTCAACTCTAATCTAAAGTAGTCTTTTATTTTTTCTTTAATTTGGTAGCATTGCTTCAAAAACTCGTCCAAACCAGGGTCCAACTCGAGCACATTTACTCTTTCAGAAATGGTCAAAATCTGCTCAAGTTCAACTTCACTTATTTCAATTAAATTCTTCAACTCGCCCTTATTGACATTCATTGAAAGTGCCAAATTGTCCCAGAACACCTTTTGTCTGTGCATGCTTACCGATTCCTCAATAACTTTGTTTATAAACTCGAGATCATTGTTCAGGCCATTCATTACACCTTGACTGGCAAACATGCCCAATTCACTGCTTTTATTGATAAACAAATAAAAACATGTTATTCGGATAAAATTTTCCACGCGGCTTTTTTCCGCTCCTGCCACACTCGAGCTCTTGCTCATGTTCTGGCTCGAGTTCAGCTTGTTTCTCAATACCTCCTTGGAAAACTGCTCCAACTTTACAATCAAATACTTAGAGCTGTTGGAAGAATCGGTGAGTGAATAAATGGTCAAATTGTTGCCAAATGTGTGCAGTGTCTGGAAAGATATGTTGCCCATTCCGAGCTTTTTGTTTGCGTAGCTTATAAAGTCAAATATAATTGTGTACTGGTTTTGTTTAAGTGAGTTGTCGGCCTTTTCGTAGACTAGTTTGAATACTTTGTTTTGGCTGTAGAGGGGCACGCGGCTAAAAAATTCCACAAACTCGTCCAAAAATTTTGAAACTATGTAGCTGGTTTGGGATATTTGCATGCCCGACTGGGACGTGGACAAAAAATTGCTGTTTATGGCGGACAAATGAAAATCATAGATAAAAGAATGTACATGAAAATCTTGGGTCAAAAAGCGGACTATTTCGCTGATGAAACTTTGCCGATTAGAGGACCTGTACCGGGAGCATACACCTACTCGGACATGCAGATAGATCTCGTCCAGATTAATGGTCAAGTACAAGAAGCCGTCTTGTTGCAGCCATTTGATAAAATGAAGCATTTGAGAGTCGGTTTGACCAATTCGACTCTCTTGTATTTGCCGGTCGTCTCTCAGCCGGACAAAGTCTTTGGACTCGAAGTACTTGGAGTACTCGACCAGCACAATTTGTCTCATTTTAAAATACCAATTTTCGTTGTTGGTAATGGCTGTGTTTGTTTTTGTTGGCTTAATGTTTGAGCTTTTGAGCATTTTTTCATTGGTAATAGACTCGGTCCAGTTTGAGTAAAAGAGCAGTGGTGTGCAGCAATAATGGAATGGAATAAATACTGGCTGAATGGAATTTTTGTAAAAATCACTTAGACTGAACTTGTATCCAAGTTGGTTATTTGGACTGACTAGATTTGTGTTGGACGTGTTTTGGGCCTTGGTGCTTTGGGGTTTAAGATTGTTCTGGGAATTTGGACTGATGTTTTGGAGCGATCCGGAACCGATGGCCAGTTCATATATTTTTCGCGGGTGCCGGTAAATTTGCTGCATTTCAAGGAGTTGGTAACACATGCCTACGCCGTACAAGCATTGGCTTTTCATACCTTGACTCAAAAATTTTGCATTACTCGGGCTTATGATGGAAAAATCGGTGGTACTTGGCGTTTGCTGGCCGAGGTTTTGCACACAAAAATTGACCTGCTGATTTATGTTGGTCGCTATTATGTCGTATGATTTTACACCGATTGGAGTCATGTACAATTGTTTAAGAGAGAATGCTGTTTGCTGATGAGCTGCTGATGACTGGCTTGGGGTCGAGGCACCGGTTGCAAGCGAAAAATTGGCTGAGTTGAATTGTAAATTGGCTATCAGTGCTGGATTTATTGGACTAGAGAGAGGCTTTGTGGTGCTTGATTGGCGATGAATTGTTGGCGATTTGGAAAGTTTTATGGATGATAGCTGGGTTCTTTGTGGATGCTGCTTGGTCTCTGAGCTGAATAGATCGCTTTGAGATGCACTCGAGGCTTCAGTAAAACCACATGTAGAGCATATTGCTAACTGTTTTACCTAGATGTAATTAATTTAATTTAATTTAATTTATTCAAGTGAATGTTATTTTTAGGCAATGAGATTTTTTAGCAAAAAAAAGGAAGTTAAAAAAATTTCTTAAAAAATTGGATTTCTTTTTTTTTTCAAGATTATTTTTTAGTAAAAAAAAATGAAAAAATCTTATTTTTTGTATTTTTAATATGGGTGTTTTTGATTTAAAAAGCCTAGAAATTGATTTTGTAACTAAAATTACTTTTTTATCACATAAACAAATTTACTTTGTAAAAATGCTTTATGAATTTAAAATAACATTTTATTAATAAAGAACTTTTGCATTTAAAAACCTTTTTTAATATGAGAATAGTTTCCAAAAATTTAATCCGAGAAAAAAGAAATTAAAAAACGCAAAAAAATACGGAAAAATTTTTAAAATGAGTGAATTATTGAAATACATAGAATCATTATTAAATGCTTTTTAATAAATTTAATAATCAAATAATTTTAATTCTTAATATCTTATTAATTACTTATTTTTAAAATTTTTCCATATTTTTTGGCGTTTATAATCTTTTTTTCCCGTTTTAGCGCGTTAAAACAATCACATTTTTTTTCTGTTTTTTAATTATTTCTTTTCTCTTGGGAAAAAAAATTTTCGCCAAATTAAAAAATTTGGAAAGTGAATCTGATAATAGTTTAAATAAAATAAAAAACAAGTATTAACCGCTAAAATTTATTTTATTAAGATATAAGTAAAATTTTACAGGTGAAATTAAATTTGTGATAAAAAGTAAAGGCAATTTAAAATTCGTTTAAATTTGTTTAGATTTGATTCAAGTTGCTTCCGCAAGTCAAATCAAAGGATATATTGATTGTATCACCTTTATCCAGCTTTCGCAAAAATTAAAGATTCATAAAGATTCACATAATAGTGAGTAATGATTGAAGAAACATAAAAAGTAAATAAAACATATTAGGAGTGAATCAAGCATAAACATGAATTAATTTTTTTAACTGCTACTAACACACATATTTTTTTTTCATAAATATTAATAAAATATAAACTTTTTTTTATAAGTAAAATAAAATCAATTTTTTTTTTCAATTTTAAAAATCAACATAATGTACTTTTTGATTTTGTGAAATTTGGTACAAAATAAAAAAATAGAACAAAAATTAATGCTAAAAAGCTTGTTACTTTTTTCTGAAGGCTTTTAATTTGTTCTGTAAGCGCAACAAAGTGTAGCATACTTAGTTGCACCAAAAGTCAAAGTCTGCTAATGATGTGCAAAGTCTCTTCAAAATGCACTAAAGCCAAATTTGTCCAAATTTAAACTATGCTAAATTTGCAGAGTTTTACCATATTGTTGATAATAGTGCAACATTGAATGTTGCACTATATTGCATTTGCAGAGCTTGCTTTTGACTTTTTAAAGAAAAGTTATAAGAATTTTTAACTTTTTGTTCTGTTCTATTGTACTAAATTTCAAAAAACCGTATTTTTTCCACTTTAAGTAAAATTCATTAAAGAATTATCATTTAGGTTTAGTAATAAAAAGAAAGATTAATTTAAAATATTAAGCCAGTCTGAAATTATAAATTTTTAAAAAAAAAGCTTACTTTTTTTAAGTCAGTGATTATGTTGTCTCCTATTAAACCACCGAATTTGTACAACACTGTGTTGTTTACCAAATGAAATCTCTGTGTAATTATTTCTGCGCTTTGATCGAGCCATTGTTTCAGCGAGTCATAGTTGGATGACTCAGTTGTAAAGCAACAAAATGTGACAAATTTGGTTTTGGCATTTACGATGATAAAACAAAAAGTCCTCTTGAGATTTTGACTAGATACTGGTTGATTGCTTGGCAATTCCGAATCTCCATTTGCGCTGCTAATGCTCTTGACCATCACTGTAGACATTGTCGTACTAGACGACGACTGAACCAAAGTTGATGATGAATTGCCACTAGAAAAAATTTTTGTATTCGGATTTGAACTTGAGGAATTCATGGATGAGGACATCGATGAAAAACCACTAAGTCCACCATATTCAGCATTTATGGTCACAATCACATTTTCACCTCTGGCCAAATTTGAATTAACCATGCTCAATTTGGAAATTTTCAAATTAGCAAACTCATCTACATCAAAGTCGTCTTCGTCCAAAAAAACACTATCGTTCAATCGGCTCGAGTCTTTAGGGCCGTCTTTTTTGAACGAAAAAAAATTAACCCCCAGGTCACATTTGCACATTTCTTTGACAAACATTTCAAAGTCCTTTACCAAATTGGTCAAATTGTATTTGGTTCTGTACAAAAATTGTTTTCTGAGCAAAAATGAGCCTAGCGAACTGGTCTGATTTGAATGAACACCTTTGAGCCAGTCATAGATCAGCTTTAAGTAGCTTTTTTCGTTGCTAAGCCTATCTAGATGAATTTTTTCCAATTCCGGCTCCATGGATATTGAACGCTGCACTTTGTACAAATTTATTTCCTCGTCCGAATCGGACGTGATCGATTCGTCCGAGTCATACTCCTCATTTGACATGTTCATCATTCGTCTGGGCTGTTTGAAATACTGCAGAGTGTCTTCGTGATCCTTATGGTCAAATGTGTTCAGAGAAAAGTTGGTAATGACAAAAGAGTTAAATTGGGCCGTGTCCGTGATATTCTGTGAGACAAGGACTCTACCCAGTCTGCTTTCCCGCGCTGCTTTGTTCATCTGCAAAAATTGCTTGTTGCTGGACAATTCTGTGGCGCCTGTTGACTTGTGTCTCTTGCGGTGCAGCTTGCTAGTCAGAAAGTCTGAGTCGAGCACTCGGAATTTGGCAGGCTGTTTTTTTAGCAGAATTTTTTTCGTATAGTCAACAGGGTCTACACGAGTAATGTAGTCACTCAGAAAATAAGTCAGGGCGTCTCTCACAGCTTTTCTAAGCAAAAGTTTACAATTAATGATCTCAGCTGTCTCGCCCTTCGAATAAAACTTGAACACAAACGAAGGTCCTGTTTGACGCAGCTTTTTGTCTATGATATCGTGCTCGAATTTGATCGAGCTTGCGCCCATCGAGTTAGATCTGGTCACTCGGTTGGTGCTCGTGTCCAAGCCACATATTGAGTAAAACGCCTCGACCAAAATCAGTGAAACATTTTGCTTTCCGATTCGTTTTGATTTGGAATTTTGAAAAAATATTCTCGATATGAGAATGGCATCGGCAAGACTTGTGTCCGAGTTTTTCTTGGCAAAATGCTTGCTTTCGGGTATGTAGAAAAGAGACAATTGAGAATTCGAATACTTTTGATCTTGGCTGTCAGCGTTGGACGCCTTGGCTTGACTTGGATCAATTGACTTAAAATTTGCATAGAAAACTTGTTTTATAAAGAAAAAGAACATTTCTCTCAGAGTTCGATTAAAATTGAACAAAAAGGGCAGCGCTACTTCGTAGTCGAACACACTGTCGCTTGCTTGTTTGAAAAAGTTGATGTCCTCGTCATTTATTTTGTCCGGATGCTGCTGACTAGTGGTCTTGTAGGTGTTTTTCTCAATGGAGTTTGACATGCGATTGAGAAGGCAATAGTCGAGCTCGGCCTGCAAAGTTTTGCACAGATCTTTTTTCATTTCGTCGTCGGGCTCCTCGAGGCCGTACACCGACAGTCTGACGTACTCGGGCGGACTGAGTTTGGCCTGGGTCTGGGTCAGCGATGTCTGGGTCTCGATGCGATGCGTGCCACCGCTCAGATTCTGGCTCTTGAGGCCCTGGCTCGAAGTGTTCCGACTGGAAATGATGGTCTGCTCCGAGTCGTTTATGCTGGCGTAGGAGGGCCGACGCGACAACATCGAGCTCTGTCTCCTCTCCTCGTCATCATACACCTCGTCCAATTTGAGCAAAAATACATCGTTTGTATTCTTGGTGTAGACGTACAAATCGGCACAGGCCGACTCGTATATTTTAAAGTTGTGCAAACAGTCTCTTAGTTTGCTCAGGCCTTGAGAGATGTAGTTGTTGGTCTCGTGCACTTTTTGCAGGGTTTGATGCAAACGATGCAGTTTAAAGTACACTGACCACACACACGAACAACTGAGCGAGTTGCTGAGCGAGTCCGAAAACGACAAGTTCTTGTCTTCTGTCAATACCAGCGAGTTGTTCCATTTGTGGCTCTCGTTTATATCCTTTAGAGTAATTTTTAAATAGCATAGGCGGACTAGAGTTTTCATTTGTGACTCGAATTCGTCCACTATTTCCTTTTTGCTTGCGTGTTGGTCTTGTTTGACACTCAAGTCCGAGTGATTGAAGCTGAAATAAGCGCTCATCTTCAACTGACTAATGTTGGTCTCTTGATAAACCAGCGAATTTTTTGGCAGGCTCAACTTTTGCAGCTCGTTTGTCGACTGTTTCTGAAGCGAAGTCTTCAACTGACTGTTGGGCGACGAGCCACCCTCTTGACTCTGCGACGGCGACGACTTGTTATTCCTTCCATTAGTCACTTCTCGTTTGTCAAACAGACGCACTATCAAAAATATCTTGAAGCCAACTTGCTGCCCACTACAGTCCAGGAAGAAAAAATTCGAATTCAATTTTTGCACTTTGCTCACGTAGAAATTCAGCGACAGAAGTAGAGAGGAGAGCTCGGCAAAAAACTTGCCAGAATCAACGCTAATCAGCGACTTATCCTCTTCGGTTTGAATGGTGGTGAACAATTTGGGAGGCCGGTTCTGCAACAGAGCACTGTTCAGCTTGCTGCTTTTGTCCACGCTCGAGTTAAATTTGGACGTGGTCACTTTGCTCAGAACTATTTTCTTGGAGTATTTGGAACAATTGACGATGGCCGCCTCAACTCCTTGTTTTATGTGAATGACATATTGAGAAAATGTCTTGGCCGAATCGATTGATGCTTGGCTGTTGAGCAGCTCGTCTTTCAAGTGCCACTTTAAGTCGTTTAGACACGGCTCTAGATAGGAAAAATTCTCGAAATTAATCTGAGTGTTTGTGGACGAATGGTTGGACAAATTGGGCGCTGTGTTGGCCTGAGCACTGCTGCTGGCAGCAAAAATGTTCAGCGGGTAGTTCAAATTGAGCTCGTTGAACGAGTACCAGTTAAATCTTAGCAAAATTTTGAGCGAGTTGGTCACCTCATTCAAATTAATTTTTGACGTTGGACTTTTGAAAAGCGGCATCTCGCGGCTGTCTATCAGCTTGAGCACACAGTTGAAGTCGAACTTGACAAATTTAGTGGCGAACGAGTGCGAACACTGGGCCGGAATGCTGGGCGCGCCCATCGAGTCGTCGAGCTCGTTGTTGTCGGCCGTGAGAGTGGTGGTGCGAGTGCGCGACTCGACCAGATCGGAGTCGGGGTCGCACGACACCTGGCAAATCACCTCGATGCCGATCACTTGTTCCTTGGCGACAAAAAAGCTCTCTGTCGACGAAATGTTCTTTGTCAAGTTGGAGTAGGGCGACGACGAGTCGATTTTTTTTTTTCTCCGCTTCTTCTTTTTGGTCAGGTCGTTGGCGTCCGAGTCCAAAAAGTTGGCCTCCAAGTCGTCGCTCTCGGCCTCGTTCTCCTCGGTCTCTTCGCTCGGACTGAAGTCGTCGTCGTTCGAGTATTCGGCTGGCGGCAGCATGTCCACGTCCTTGAAATAGTCCGATTGAATGACGAACAAATCGTGGAAGCCCGGTATGGTCTGAAATCTTTTCAGAAATATTTGCTCGAATTTTTGCTGCAAATAGCTGGTTTGTTGGGCCGAGCACGGCTCCTCGGCCTCGTGGCCTTGTAGGTGACGGCACGTTATTCGAACATAGTCGGTCAAATCGATGTCCGTTATTTTGGTTTTGGCGCCAAGTCGAAGCAAACGCTGCACTGTCGACTTGTCTATGCTCACGCCGTCGCCTACGTCACTGGCCAAAAAGTGCACTATGCTGTTCACATAGGTCTTGGCGCAGTTTTCTTCTATCAGATCTATCATGCTCAAAAAAGAGCCGTCGTTTTGGCTGCTGAGTGACAAATTTTGTTTCAGAATGTCACTAAGCTTTCGCAGTTGGATCTGCTGGCTTTTGAGGTCCTGGTGGCTGGCTGCCTTGGCTATGGTGTTTTTGCTGATGTAGAATTTGTGCTCGGAAGAATTGGAAGTTGTGAAGAGGGACTTGCGGATTAGATAAGAGTTGGATTGTGTGTGGATGAGGGAGGTTTTTAAACTCTCGGAGACTGAGTTGAATAGGAAAAAAACCAAGCGGTTGGAGTCCTGGAGCCGCGGCTCGCATTGATCACTGGACGCGTCCGCGTTGATAAAAAATAGACCGTATATGTACAATTTGTTGTTTTCAATATCGAATTGGGGATTTATAATCTGGGACTGTGACATCCATGGGTTTGATTTGTGTGTGCTTGATGCTCGGTTGTAGTTGGAGCTGGAAGGTGACGGGTAGCAATTTTTTGATGTGGTTTGATGTAAATTGAATTTAATGAATATTTTAAACGAGTCGTAGTTTTCGGTCTGACGCAAATGCTCCAAAATTCGCTTGGTTATCAAATCACCGGTTTTTATGTCATTCAATTTCAACATTAGAGAGTTCTTTACATCACTTTTAATTTTTCGCACCACACTTCAAAAAGAAAAAAAAATATTCAATTCAAAGTACCAAAAAGGAAATCTTTGATTATTTTTTTTTCAAGATACAGTGATGATTTGATCTAAGGTTTTTACGTTATTTTACGTAAAATTACGTCCATTTACGCAAAATTACTATTTTTACCGTAAAAAATTGTAAAAGGCCAAATTCCAAAAAATAGACAAATTTTACATGATTTTTAACTTTTTTCATGAAAAAAATCTTTTTGATAATATTTTCAAAAAAATAAATATTATGATTTTTACGTAATTTTACGTAAAAACTATTTTTTTTCTAGTAAAAAATAGTAAAAAAATGTAAATAATCGTAAAAATACGTAAAATAAAGAAAATTCAATAGATTCAAACCAAAAATTCAAACCTTAGATCAACTCATCACTGTATCTCAATATCTCAAGTTTAAAATTCAATTTTTCTGCTGCATTAAAATTACAAAAAATTTAAATTAAAAGTAGACTTTTTATTTAAATTTTTAAATTTCATCGGCATCAAATCAGAAATTAAAATTAGAAAAATTATTTATAACAAAGAAAAAAATTTAATTTCATTTTTTTTAATTTAAATTTTTTTTTGGGGCAATAGTAATGCTAAATTGGGATGTTCTAAAACACTGACTCCTATTTTTTCTCAACCAATTTTAAATATTTTGACTTTTGAAAAAAAAACAATAAAAAAGCAAGCCTGGATAATTCAAGAGTGGTTTTACTTAAAATTATCGTTTTTAAGGTAAGCAAAGATGTCACTTATATTAAATTTATTAGTTTAAAAGAATAAAAGTTACCCGTAAAGTTAAAGCTTTAGAACGGTGAAGAGTCAATTTTCGTCAAGGAATCAAATTTTTGGAGGAGAAAACATCTAGGGTCTAGATATTAAAGACAGCTTTTACTGAATTAGACTATATTATGGTGAAGATGTTGAAATGTTTAAAAAATGAATACAAATTTTAAATCTATGATGAAAATAACATATAATGTGATAATAAAAAATAATTATTGTCTGAAATGTTATAGTTATGACTTGACTTGAAATTTTTTTTTTAGTCAAGTCAATGACTAAAAAACTTTTTTTTAAAGTCTAAGAATAAAAGCCAATTTTTCAGCAAAAAAAAGGTAAATTTAATTAAATAATTAAAATTTTGAGGCAAGGTTCGCACTTAGCAGTACTACTGTACTTTTTGACCAGGGCCCCCAAAGCCCAAATATCTCTTGTTCAAATCAGACTCGTTTATAAGTCACAGTTTTAAGTATAAGTCACAAAAATATAAGTCAAAGTTATGACTTAAAAAAAAAAAAATTTAAGTCATTGACTTGACTTGACTAGACTTGTGACTAAAAAACAACTCTGGTCAGTACTTTAATAAGGGGTCATTAAAAAAAAAGGGATCAGTAAATTTTTTTTTTGCAATTTTCTAAAAAACAGACCACTCTAAAGCAGAATTTTTTTAAATTCATAAAGCTGAGGCCTGCAAACCAGCATAAAATCTTCCAGTTATATTTATTTGTTGCTGAGATAACAAGGGGTCAGGAAAATCGACAAAAAATATGGGTCAGTGTTTTAGAACATCCCAACTAAATTTCAATTTTATGTAAAATTAGCTTATTCCCTCGTGCGATTATGCTGCACCACAAACTAAAACACTCTTTTTGACCATGCACCAAAGTATATCTCGCCCATGTTATAAAATATTTAATCATGGTCTAATAGCATAACCACGAGTTTAGGTCCGCATCAAACTCTGAAATTCTTAATTTAATGCGTTATCAAGACTTTATTTTATTAATTTATTTTTTATTTAATAAATAATTGTGGGTGAATGAAAAAATTTAGAGCTTATTACAATATAAAGTTATAAATTATAAAAAGATTATAGAAGTTTTTTTTTAAATTAAGTTAATAAAAAAAAAAAATAGACTAGAGATTAAAAAGAATTGAATATTTTCTATTGTTTAATTTCTTGAAATAGCCCCATTGGTGTTTTGTAGCGATTCATATTTGAGTTGAAAGCAGTTTGCTCGTATTGTGGATTTCTCTTGCTATCAATTCTTGTTTTAACTCAGCTTCTAGGATATTTATGAATAGGTGATTAATTCTCTCTTAAATCGTATCCAGCTTAAGTACCCTATGTATCGTTCGAATAGAGGTTTTAATTGGAAAATATTTAATAATTTTTAGAATCTTGTTTTGACTTGATTTTAAGACAAAAAGTAAAAACAATTTTTTGGAATTATGCATTTGGTGCAGCACCAAAAATTAATTCTTGTTAACTCGATCAAAAAAATAAAAAAGCAAAAAAAAATTTTTAAAATCAAGTCTTGATAACGCATTAAATAAAGAATTTCAGAGTTTATCACACTAAATTTAGTATCACTGAACCCAAACTATTATTTTTGTAGAGAATTTCACAAGCTTTTCAAAAATGTGTATGATTTTTGTCCAGAAACTATTGTTTTCAAGATATTTAAAAAAATTAAAATAAATTAAACAATCTAATTATGATTGTAATATTTGATAATTTTTGTTTTATTAATTAAAAAACTAGAGATGATATCTTAAATATTCAAAAAATTAAAAATGTAATAAACTTAAATGAGGTGAAATTTCAAATTGTCAGGTTTCTATAAAAGTTAATTTTTTTTTGTTTCGCTACAAATAATTTTAAAATTAAGAAAGCAAACATTGTATTTAAAAAGCTGAAAAAATTCTGAATCGAATTTCGTATTAGAATTTTAAAATTCGATTCTCGAAATTACTGAGATTTTTTATTTAAATCTAAATACCTGAAAAATTGTTTTTCCTGGATAAAAACTAGTCACATTTTTAAAAAGAGCTTGAAATTATCAACAAAAATAATGGGGGGTCAGTCATATAAAATTAGGGGTCAGGTTTTTAAAGATATAAAAAAATTCAATTAAAAAAAAAAACTAATTTAATTTTCAAAAAATACAAAAAATTCAAAACTAAATGATATGCTAAGATTTAAAAAAATATTCTTGCTTTGTAAAATAAATGGGGGTAAGTGCTTTAGTGGGATCCAATTTAACAGTACATTAAAAAATTTCAAAAATTTAAAATAGAAAAAAATAACAAGTTGATCTTTAAACAATTTTTTAATTAATATAGCAATTACCTTTGAAATAAAGTGTTGTCTTTAGAGTCATCAATCTTACGAAAGGTCTCATCTACATTGTGAAAAAAATACTGTTGAATTTTCTTAAATCCATCATCAGAATTTGAGTTAAACAAATTGAATGGAATGTCATCATACACACAAACAAATAGCGACGACTCAATCAGAATGCCTTTAAGACTAAATTTAAAGTCCACCTGATTTAGGCTGTACCGCGACACATCAATCGAGCTGAGCACCGGACGCAATTGTTCGTACAAACTAATCGGAACATTTTTCTTTTTAATCGGAACCCCTTCACTGTCAGAGGTCAGATTGCCAGAAAGCTGATTTTGTGTATCTTTTCTACCATGTGATTTAGTTTGATAATTAACCCTGTTTAACAAACACTGAGAAACTGGATTGACCAAAGTAGATTTTTTGCCAAGCTCTTTCAGCAAATGCTTATAAAGAATCACGTTCAAGTCCGGCACCAAGCGGATACAGTCATAAAATTTGTCTTCAAAGTCCAATATTTTATTCAGCATTTCCTTTAATTCCGAGTCTTCGATCTTGATCGCCTTGGTCAATTCACTTTTGCTTATGAGTCCATTCAAATTTTCGTATAAATTGTTTTTACTCAAAAACAAGGCAGACGATGACTGCAATATTGAAAAGCACTTGTAGTCCTGTAAATAGATCATGTTGAGTATTTCGTTGTTGGTCAAATTTTTGAAGTAATCAATGCGGTCTTTTTTGCGAGCGCGCTCCTGATACACGCCATCAATGGCTTCGGCGTAGATCTCGGTGACAAAATAAATTTCCGTGTTCGGAATGGTCTCAATTTGAGCGGGCACTGCCACATTCAACAAATTGGAATTTTCATTTTTATGAAATCGAATCACATAGATATAAGTACATGTTTGGGCTGACCCGGACTTGTATCGGCTGTTTTGACTCTCGGTCGAGTCGAGCATGGTAAGCTGGAGTGTGAATGCCACAAATTTGGAACATTGGAACAAACACCTGAATCCCTCTTTCATGCGCATCCGAATAAATGTGTCAATGAGCGTTTCTTTTAGGTTTTGGGCTGTCTGCGCTGAAAAATTGTTCTCCAAAGTCCATTTAAATTTTTTTCTCAGCATAAAATAGACCAGCTTTGACGACTGATTCAACTTTGGATCAGAATTGTTTTGAATTTCGTCAAAAAGTATAAATTTAAATGCATCATAAAGATGCGTTTTTTGCAAAAGACTAATTTGCTCGAGTTTTTTAGCCGAGTTTTCCTTTAAATTGACTTCCTTGTCTTTTTTGAAGTTCAGGTTTCGGAGCATGTCTTTAAAAGATTCGAGTATGCGCATTCGGTCAATGAAATAGATGTTGGAATGGAACAAAAACTGCAGTGAGACAAAAGGCGCATACTGGTCACTTACAATGCAAATGACAAATGAATTTTTGCTCGCCAAATTGTTCGAGTTCACCGAGTTGTTTGTGTCGGACAACTTTTCTTTGGAGTCATCGGCACTTTCGGACTCCTGGCTGTCCTCAAGCATTTCGCCAGGCCTCAAGTAATGCATGGACGAGTGAAAGAACTTGAGAAAAATGCAGTTTTCGACCAGCATTATGTCGCACCAAGTGGTCAACAGGGACCTTAGTTCGTTGATGGCTTTGGTACTTTGGAAAACACTGTTCGGAATGTAGTTGGGATTGAACGAGTCAAGACTACTGCGCGTTTTTAGATCAAAAATGCAAGAGTTGATGTCCGGCACAGGGCGATCATGGTGGAGCAGCATTTTAATTGAATGAATGGCAAAATAGCGGCCGAGTGCTTTTGGGTGCAGCTTGAAAAAGGACAAATAGCTCCAAGAGTGCGCAAATTCATTGTAGTAGTCGACCTCGTGATTTTTTATGGTTCGATTATTGAGCTCAAAGTTGAGATTTTGCAGTGAAAATGTGTTCTTTTGGTAGTGGTCTTCATTCATGATCTCATTTGACAGCTTGTACAATGGTTCTTTGTATTTGGATAAAATTTCAGGCGCCTCACGCATCGATGCTGTCAACTCGAACTGATACTTTTGCATGGACGAACTTATTTGGTTGAAAAATTGCTTCAATTTTCTCAGCGAGTCCACATTTTGGTGTTTGGCTTTGAACTGGACCGAGTCCCATGCAATCCATAGTTGTAAAATACACTTGCTGCTCAAAGCTGACTTTATTTTGTAAACAACTGACACAGTTTGAGTGAATACCTTTTTCAAATAGATGTTTATCAGGACACTCTCTGATTCATCAAATTGCCGCGTTAAATTGGCCAAAAAGAAGCCCTCCTGAGCCCGTATGCGAATAAACTGCATCAAGTCCAAGTCTTTGGGCAGCTCGTACTCGTCCACTTGGCCCAATACAATGTCATTGGAAAGTATGTGCCGCAAGTCATTCAGATCATCGGAGCACTTTTTTTTCCTTCTCCAATTGCTTTCTTTGAGCTGCAAGTCCAAAAATTTAAGGTTAAAAAAGTAGAAAAAGCCTCTTGGTACAATTTCGCTGATTTCAAGGTTTTCATCCAAATAGTAACAAAAACCATTGGTCATGTTGGCTAAATTTTGCATAAATGTACAGTTAACCATGTGGCCAAAACTTGACAGAATATTGCTCTCCGATTTGTGCGAGCTAGTTCCAGCGTAAACAAACGAAAACGATATGGCCGATTTGGAGATTTTTTCCAAACAGCGGACCATGTCGCTGGCGTATATGAAGCCGTCGGTGATGTGCACATGATGAGCTAGGACCAGACTGGTGGCAGTAATGGGATTTATTTCAAAAAAGTTGAATATTTTGGTCAAAATTCGGAGAAATTCTTCATAGGGACTTTTTGTTTTAGGCTTGGAGTAAATTTCCTCGTCGATTGAAGTGTTGATTCTAAGCTCAGCGCGGCTCTTTTTAAATGATTCCAAAATTATGGATTTATTTTCGATTACTTTGTTGAAAATGAACGCTGCCATTTGGGATAAATTGGTTTTTAATAGTCTTTTTGAGTGGATAATGGTTGAAAATGGATGCTGGTTTTGACTTGGAGAGTTTGGTGATGAGTTCCATAGGAGAACAGTGACGTAAATTTGAGGTTCAGTGTTGACACAATTTGAGTAAAATTGGTCGAATTCGTGGCTAATCTTGTCAAATATGACATAGAGGCTTTTTTCTATAAAGTCAAGACTGGATGACTGAGGCCAATAGTCGACGGTAATTATTACCTTATAGAGAATGTGTGCGAGTATGGGGTCATCAGTTTCGGGATTTTTTTGTATCAATTTTGTGGTGGAGGCGATATTTTGAGACTTTTCTGGCTCGGGATTTCTAGGCAAATTGGGTATCTTGGCTGTTGAAAGGGCATGGAAACCGTTCAAATCGCCTTCAGGCTTTTCGATGAATTGCAAGAATGCTTTCAATGGCAAAAAGTTGTCGCCTGCTTTTAAATGCTTATCGAATAGATGAAGCAAGTCATTAGTATTATGTTCAGACATTTTAATACCAATTTTACACTTGGTTCATTTATCTATTCAAAATTATTTATCATTTTAGTCCTGGACTTATATTTAGCATTTTATTTAAATATTTTGAAGCTATTTAAGATTGAGCATATGTTTTGGAAATATTTGTGCAATTTGAAATTTATCTAACTTTTTCAAATTTATTTTTATTTAATAGAAAATAAGTTTCCATTTAGCTTGGTTTTATTAAAAACATTGAGTAATTAGTATTGATATTCAAATTTTGAGAGCTAAATTAATTTTTTTCTAATAATAAAATTTTAAAATTAAGTGTATTTTATTTAATAGACTTAATCTCTAGAATAAATAATATTGATTAATATAATTTTTATGAATTTTAAAAATATATTATTGAATTTTTTTCTAATTTCGTGACGAAAAAAAGTTTATAGCAAATACTATTCGATACTAGTAATTAAGTTACCGTAACTTATCGTTAATAGACATTAAATTACGATAATTTAAATAAAATTATATTTTTTTTAAAAGTCAAAATATGACAGAATTTTGTTAAATTTAAAAAAAATAATTTCAATTCTTTTTTTATCTTATCCTCCGGAAAAATTATTTAAAAAAGTAAAATTTCAAGAAAATGAAAATTTAAAAATAAGAGAATTTTTGACTTATTTCGAAATAGTTTTTCTGTAAATTAGTTTTTTGATAATAATGAATTTATCTTTTTAGGTCAGTATCGAAGCTTTTAGTGTCATTGATCCATGATTTGCAAAAAATCCATATCAAAATTGTTGAAAAGTCATAAGTCTCAAGTCAAGTTCTTTAAATGTTTTTTTTTAATGACTTGTACTTTAATATGAGACTTTTAAACAACTCTGATGCAAATTTTTCCAAAAATTTATTTTTTTCAAATTTAAAAGAATTTTAAAAAATTCAACATGTCAAAGAATGTTAGATATAGATCAATTGATTAAATTTCAATACAGATAGTCTTTAAAAAATTTATTTTATTAGGGTATTAATTTTTGAAGGATTTTATTCAAAAAAAACTGAACTTTAACACATTGTACGAAAGGAGAGAAAATTTAAAATTAAATTATTTATTAAAATGTTTAAAAATATATATGTTTTGAAAATAAATGGAGGTGATTAAATTTTCCAAAAATTATTAAATTTTTTAATAAAATGAATCAATTTTTTAGTAGGACCAAATTTAAGGCTTTCAATTTTGCTATTTTTAATAATGAATTTCGATCATAATATTAAAATTCAATGGGAAACAGGTAGGCAAAATTTGAGATAATTTCTTTTTTTTTCATTATTTTTAAAAAAGCTTATTATTAAACTTCGAAAAAAATAATTATCAAATTTTTTGAATTTTACAAATAGAAGACTCATTGGTTTTGTGAAGTTCAGTACAAAAAAACAGAATAAAATGATAAAAATTAAATAACTTTTTTCTAAGTTAATAATTCGTTCTTTGAATGCAATTTGTATTTGAATTTTACAATATCATTTTTAATCGATCTGAACTAAGAATTTTGCGAAAAAAATACAAAATGATTGTCAAATCCCACTCTTTTTCAATTTAAAATCATATTAGCGTATTATGATCAGAGACTGTCAAAATATGCTTAAAAAAAATATGTGCTCTTAGATGTGCTCCAAAGTCTTTTATAATATGCTTTTCCTTTACTTCCTATATATTTTTTAAGTTTAAAAGCATATTCTAAATATGCTTTAAATATGCTTTATATTCTTTTAATATGCTTAATATTCATAAAAAGTAAACGATTTTATATAGATAAATTGAAAATTGATTTTTAAATCGATATATTTTAATCAATTAATAAGACAAGTAAATTAAAATTATCAAAATATGGTTTATTTTTAGAAAACTTAAGGATATTTATCTAATTTTCATTTAATAAAAATAATTTTATTGGAATTACGATTTGAAATAGCTTATAAAAATGCAATAAAAATACAAAAATACAATTCAATCAATTTTTATATGAGTTTTAGTCAATTTAATAAAGAAAACAACATAAAAATTATTCAGAATAAGATTCCCGGTGACTAACGTTAAAATCATCTCATTTTACAGAAAGGTTTTCAACTCCAAACTCATGTACTCTTTTAGACGGTTTAGGAAGACTAATTGACATTTTTTAGAATTTACTTTTATTTTAAATCGTAAAATTAATGAAAATAAATTTATTTTTTTTAAGTAAAAAATTTTGATTATTTCTTATAAATATAAATTGTAGATCTATATTTTTAGATTAAATTCGAGCAACAATAAAAGCTTCTTTTCTTATTCTTTGTTTCAAAAAATTAATTAAATGTTCTTTTAATATGTTTTATTTGCTTCTAATATGCTTTATATGTTTAAAATTATTTATATGCATATTTACACAAAATATGCGTCACAACACGAAATATGCTCAAGCATATTTTGACAGTCTCTGATGATAATCAATCGCATGATAATTAAACAGTCGAATGTGTATGATAATTTTCTTTTTCACAATAGAGTATTTTACTATTTTATTATATTATCCAAAATGCGATTAAAAATATATAATTGAAAAACAAAAGAAAAACTTTAAAAACAATCCTTAATTAAAAAAGAGATTACTAAAAATTTGTTTTTAATACTTAATATTTATAAATTATTTTAAAAAAAAATGGATTATCTTAAATATCATTATGTGTTTATTAAAATGCAATGGGTTAACTCTTTAAATTAAATACTTTAAAAGCAGTATAAATTAAAAAAAATTTAAAACCAATAAATGTTTTTAAATTTAAAAATGCTTTCAAATGTCCTTATTCTTGCAGTCATTTTCGGCATTGTTCATGCTTTACCTGAATCTCTCTTGAGAAAAAATGCTTCGAATTCCAAGTCTGTAATAGATGAAAAGATGCAAGAAGATGAAGATTTTTCAATGCATCAATTATTTAATCCCTATTGGTTTCCATTAACATTTTATAATTTTTATCCACAAAATAACCAAAATATTATGGATGACCAAAGTAAATTGAACCTTTTTTCAAATGATTTAACCAGACAATTATTTTTAAATCAACAATCAGTTGATTTGTTCCCAAGCATTATTCACCCCTCAATAATAAACATAGCACCAATTCAAGTGAATAGCCCAATTGTGGCAGTTCCACTCATCAAACCATTTGTAATTCAAAAGCCAACAATTAATAGTAATGGAGAAGTGATTATCGAAAGCTTACTTGGTGGAATTCCTTTCAAGTGTTTTGGAAGACTATCAGGTCATTACCGTGACGATTATTTCTGCGATGTGTTTCACGCATGTGTTCACGGTAAGCAACAAAAAACGTACTCTTGTCCATTTGTCGGCGAAGCTCAATATTTTGATGATAATTCCCGAAAATGTGAATTTATCAAGGAAAACCCTTTTGGGTGTAATACAAATTTTTTTTTAAATTAATTTATTTTATTCAAAATAAAAGACAACTTTTCCTTTTTTATCTAATTTTTGGTTAAGCATTAGTTTTTCATATTTTTATAATATGGGAGATATAATATGGATAAAAGTTTTCAAACAGTCTGATATATTTGAAGTCTAAAATCAACTTCTTACATTTGTATAACTAAATATAATATAAATTTTATTGAATTGAGTGCTTTCTTTTTTGATTTTATTTCGATTTTTGCAGAGTTTTTTTGAGCCAAAGTCATGGACTTCAATTTTTTTTGTTGCAAGCCAATCTCAATTTTATTTATTTGTCACTACCAGTCGGTCATGTGGCCGCCACAATAACTATTTGGAACTGTAAAAATTCAAATATTAATTTTGACTATAACAAAGTTTGCTTTTTGGTATGTTTTATGATTTTTTGATATTTTTAAATTTATTTTGTCAATAAATCACCAATTGTCCATCGTATAATAATAGCTAATTTGTCTGATTTTATGCCACCTCGACTTTCGTTTACCATGACTGTCCAATAAACAATTCTTGTTTTAAACTAGACTTCTGTATCTGTGAATTTTTTTGAAGTGTTGATTTCGTTTTTTTCATGTGGAGCTTTATGTCGAGATGAACACTTTTCTGGGTACATATCTATTTAATTTAAAAAAACAATCTATATGAACAGTTACTTTTCTAGAGAAGAAGTTTTACTTGTTGTAAACCGAGAATTTAGAATACAAAATAAAATGTAAGATTTTTTTTTAAATTTATTTAAATAATCAATAAATAAAATTTTTTAAATGTCAAATTTTTAGAATCATGCAGAGCTTTGTTTATAAACAATTAAAATTCTTATTCGAGCTTATTTTTAAATTCGTTTTTAATGTTCATTTACTGGTTATATGTACTGTATCACATAATCATATCATGTACGAGTTTATTTTTTATTTGGAAATTTGAAAAAAATATTGAAAATTCTTTTTTTAACTTTTAAATAATTTATTTATTTATTTGTCTATCTGTAGCGAGATAATGCTCCTTCGGAATAAAAATAATTAAAGAAAATTATTAAAAAGAAATAAAAAGAAAAAAAGACAAATAATTCATTTAGATATAAATTAATATTCAATCTTTAAAAAACTCGATCTAGTCGGTTTTGTGAACCATAAGTTCACCTTCAATTTTATGGTCACGTAAAGGTGAACCAAAATAGAGTTAAGGGATCAAATTTCAAATGAGGCGAACAATTTTTAGATTTTGTGAACAAATTGAATAAAGCTATTTAATAGAATGCCTAATTCTCGAAACTGATAAAGTGCAGGAAATTCAAAACTTCCGTGCTAGCTAAATTTCTAATTTTTGACTTCATATTCGTAATCTACGACCTTTAAAACCCTAAATTTGATTTTTTTTTTGGGGGGGTCTAAAAAAAAAATTTGTACCCAGGGGTCTAAAAACAGTCGACCGAATATCGAGTTGTTGGTCTTTGAGACCCTAAATCTTTATGATAGAACATATATATATAGACAAGTTATATCATTTCTGAAAGAGCATAAAATTTTCTAAAAACTCGATTGTTTTAAAATAAAAAAAAGAAGGTGTGCCGATTTTTATAGCTTAAAAATATCAAAAAAATGCACTTTTTTCCATTTAAATCGAATCTCGTCCCAGGGGTCACTTTTAACCACTTTTTTTTTTACATAATATAAAACTAAATTACATAATTTTTTTTTACATAATATAAAACTAGACAAAATTTGGAACAAATCTCTTGAAAAATCAAAAAAAAGAAATAAATTCACTAATAGTTCTCTCAAATGGCGATTTGGTAACAGCCTCTGCAGATAGTACTCTTCACGTTTGGGAAACCTCTTCTTATAATCTAAAAAGAAAATTATCCTATACTTATGGATTTTGGAGTTTGTTGGAATTAACTAATAGTACTTTCGCCAGTGGTTCATTAAGCGGAGAAATTCTTATATGGAATACTTCAAATTGGGATGTCCAGTACAAATGGGCTGCTCATGGCGGAGGAGTAGAATTTTTAATTAAATGGAATAATAAATATTTAATAAGTAGTTCTCAAGATAAATTAATTAAAATCTGGAATCCAACTACATTTGGTTTAATAAAAACTTTAGAAAAGCACTTAGATCATGTAAATAGTCAAATTCATAATCCATTAAACGATTAAAATATTCAAAATAAACAATTTATCACGTGATTTGGTTGCTTTATATGCAAAAAATAAAGAAATAAATGAAAAAAGTAAAACCATAGATTTGTTCCAAATTTTGTCTTGTTTTATATTATGTAAAAAAAAAAGTGGTTAAAAGTGACCCCTGGGACGAGATTCGATTTAAATGGAAAAAAGTGCATTTTTTTGATATTTTTAAGCTATAAAAATCGGCACACCTTCTTTTTTTTATTTTAAAACAATCGAGTTTTTAGAAAATTTTATGCTCTTTCAGAAATGATATAACTTGTCTATATATATATGTTCTATCATATAGATTTAGGGTCTCAAAGACCAACAACTCGATATTCGGTCGACTGTTTTTAGACCCCTGGGTACAAATTTTTTTTTTTAGACCCCCCCAAAAAAAAAATCAAATTTAGGGTTTTAAAGGTCGTAGATTACGAATATGAAGTCAAAAATTAGAAATTTAGCTAGCACGGAAGTTTTGAATTTCCTGCACTTTATAAATATAAACAATTGAAGTTAATAATTTTTTTATTTTTTAATTTGAAGTAGCTTTAGAAATAGCATTTGCTCTGATCTAGTTGACGTGGTATTACCCTTTCAACTAACCCAAATGCGCTCTCTACTTAAATCTTTTTCTTTAAACATTAATAATAAAAAGGAAATTTTGAACCTGAAAATCTAACATTGATTTTTCATTTTTTTAAAAAACATTATGATATTTGAATTCTACGACCAAAAATAAATTATAGTGCACTTGATTTTTAATTTTTAAATCACTGTCAACTTCCGGCCCCTAGTTCCCAAAGAGGACATAATTTAAAAATTAAAAATCAAGTGCACTATAATTTATTTTTGGTCGTAGAATTCAAATATCACAATGGTTTTTTAAAAAAATGAAAAATCAATGTTAGATTTTCAGGTTCAAAATGTGCTTAAAGAAAATTAAAATTTATTTTTCACCTTTCAAAACTCTCCTTTTCAAGTGTTTGACTTTGGGTAACATAGATTCATCTATTTCGCTAATTTTCCCTTTTCCGCCCAACTTTAAATTTTTTTATCTAATAATTTTTTTTTTTCTTATTTCTAAATATTACATTTAGTTTTTTTCTAAATAGATGAAAAAACATCAAGGTGAACAATTATTAAATTAGGTGAACTAATAGTTCACAAAACCTGAGAACAAGAATTGTTCCAGTAATAGATGAACCATAGTTCACCTAACCGACTAGGCCCGAAAAACTTTGTTTTTTTCTTTATAAATTTTGACTTTAGTCATAATTGACGTTCTTTTGATGCATTTTAACAAATATTTGAAACATCGCACTTTTATAATGTTATTTCAAAATTGGATACATTTTGTAATTCAAAAACAAAAAATTTAACTATATTTAAGTGAACATAGGTTAAAAGCAAAATTTTTTATCTATGAATAATCAAGAAGGAAAATCTAGAATATGACCTGAGATATTTTCAAAATTTATTTTAAACTTACTCCTAGAAAGAAAAAGACACAACTAACAGTTTATGGCTTAAATGTAGAAATATGAAATTAATGAATAAAACGTCAGGAAATCACCTGGACCGGATAAATTATATGCGCAAAAATGGACCCTATAAATGGATTCATTTCTTGCAAGAAAGAAAAAAATTGTTCACGGTAATATGGTGTCGAAGTGGGAACAAGTCACAATTGGTGTTCCTCAAAGATTACTTTAAGGCCCTATTTTATTTAATTTTTTATCTGTACTGAGCTCATGCTCCTTCAGAATAAAAATATATAGAAAAAAAATTAATTAAAATAAAGTTAAATTAGATAAAAAAAATAAAAAAAAAAAGGATAAAAAGCTTATATTGTTTTTTATCTATATAAATGACCTTTTGGAATTAATTAAGAGACCGTGTCAGTCAAATGCAGATGACTTGAAAATGTAAGAGGTGTTTAATAAGATCGGTCCAACTTCACTATGATATTGTTGAACTAAACGATTGGCAAACAAAATGGTCCAGTGAGCTAAATGTGTCAAAATACAAAGCAATTAAAATTGGTGCACATAGAGATAAAACTAATTATATAGTTACAATCACGAACGGTGAGGTTACCCTCATAGAAACGTTTGAAGAGAAGGATCTTTGTGTTCTAAAGTCAAATGACTTAAAATTGAACAAACAATGCTCATGTGCGACTTCCAAAGCCAATATGGTACTAGGTCAAATATGGAACTCATTTGTATGTTTAGTTAAAGAAACGTTTAGAATCTTGTATACAAGACTTGTAAGACCACATCCTGAATACGCTGCAGGTATCTGGAATCTTTCTCCAAAGCTAACATAAACATTATTGAAAGAGTCCAAATAAGATGTTGTGTCAAATGTTTGAAAGATAGTCTGTATCAGGAAAGGCTTATGGCTTTAGACATGATAAGTTTGGAAGACCGCTGAACGAGAGGCGACCTTATCCAGGCAAGTTGATCATGAGAAAATTATCCTAATGAATGGAATGAACTTGTCTACAAAATTTAAGCTAAATCTAACAAGAGAGCATAGCGTAACTACTACTCCAAACACTTCTAAAACTTTTGCTACTATTTCGATATATATCTAAAATTTGATCAGAAAAAAGCATTCCAGAAAAGATTAAAAAAAATATTTTATGGAAGTTAACTTACAAATTAAATTTATTTAGATTAGAATAATTAAATAAATTAATAAGTGTTTATCAATTTACTCATCTAAAAAGTAAAGTTTTATTCGAATAAACATTTATTCCAAATTATTATTTTTCCATCATTGTAACCATTAGCTATGTCACCATTAGGTAGCAGAGCAAATCTTTGTGAAAGCTTTGTTTTGTTTCCAAACGATTTGATCAAACTAAAATCATTTGAATTCCAAATTTTATTTGTTCCATCCCAAAGGCCAGTAATAACATTGCCATTTGACAAAACTAATAAAGAATAAACCCCCGAATCGACTCGTATCGATTGTTTAATTGAAAAATTATTTTTATCCCAGACTAAAATTAAACCATCTCTATCACAACTAATCAGGTCATCATTTTTTAATAGAGCCAAAGAATCAACTTTGCCAGAATGATCTGTTAGTGTTCGAATTACCGAAAAATCATCTTTATTCCATATAATTATTGTTTTGTCATCAGAACAGCTTGCTAAATCACCATTTTTAAGCTCCAATAAACAATTTACATGATCTAAGTGCTTTTCTAAAGTTTTTATTAAACCAAATGTAGTTGGATTCCAGATTTTAATTAATTTATCTTGAGAACTACTTATTAAATATTTATTATTCCATTTAATTAAAAATTCTACTCCTCCGCCATGAGCAGCCCATTTGTACTGGACATCCCAATTTGAAGTATTCCATATAAGAATTTCTCCGCTTAATGAACCACTGGCGAAAGTACTATTAGTTAATTCCAACAAACTCCAAAATCCATAAGTATAGGATAATTTTCTTTTTAGATTATAAGAAGAGGTTTCCCAAACGTGAAGAGTACTATCTGCAGAGGCTGTTACCAAATCGCCATTTGAGAGAACTATTAGTGAATTTATTTCTTTTTTTTGATTGTTCAAGAGCTTAACAATTGAATTAAATTTTTTGCATCTAAAAGATAAGTTTTAAATAATCTTTGATGAATTTTAATTTTTTTGGAAACAGATTTTTAATTAAAGATACTGAACATTAATATCAAGTCGTTAGCCTGAGACGCAGTCTAGGTTAAGATTTTTTGTTTAATGGTAAAGAATTTAATAAAAAAATTAAATAAAGAAAAATATGTTAAATTAAGTTCTCAAAAAGACACTTATTTGGGATAGATTTTTTCTTAATAAATAAAATACAGTTTAATAGCAAAAAAGTTATTTGAAAATAAAAAAACCAAGTTCTATTTAATAAAAACGAGAATCTTTATTTCATTACAACCATTAATCATTTGCTTAATCTTTTCAAAATGAATATAATTTTTAACATTCTAATTTTTTTAAATGACATTTTTGCAATACCAACATTATTAACATTATTAATAAAATATTAAAAAAATTTTCTATTGATAAAATATCTGATTAGAAAAATCTGATACCAAATAAGTAATTAAATAAACTTTACGATTGTAATGAAGTTGTAATAGGGAAAGATGGTGAAGTAGATGAAACTGATGTTGTTGGTATAGCTTTGGTTTTAAGTGTAGTAGATGAAACTGATGTTGTTGGTATAGCTTTGGTTTTAAGTGTAGTAGATGAAACTGATGTCGTTGGTATAGCTTTGGTTTTAAGTGTAGTAGATGAAACTGATGTCGTTGGTATGGCTTTGGTAGATGAATTTATTGCTAATTTTGTTGTCGTTTGTGCCAAAGTTTTATCTGAGTTATTACTAAATTTAAATTTGTTAAGTCATAATTAGAATTTAAAATTGATTTTTAATTCAAACTGATGCTTAACTGATAGCAGATATTTAAATCTTTGAAATTAAAATTCAGCTTTAATTTAATGTTCTATCCTTTTCAAAAATATAAAGATTGGGCACTAACTTTGAATTCTTGCATCTACATACTGGTTTGTTTTTGAATCTTTGGCAAGTTCCAGTGACGTAATACATTCCTCTGCAAAATAAATGGCATGCTTTTGAGTGAAAACCTCTCGATTTATCACAAATAAGATATTTTTTACCATCAATTATCTCAAGTTTGTCATCCTGGTAAATATCATTGATGCAATATGAACATTCTGGTCTTATACTTGTCAAACATTCGGTACATTGAGGAATACCATAGCAGTTAAAGCAAAAATTAAAATGACTCGAACAAGACAAACATGAAACAAGCCAGTGTTTTTTCTGAATCGTTGATTGATTTTTCTTGATTTCATTAGCAATCATGAACAAAAGAATTAAATTCGTTACTAACTTCATGTTTAGACAAAAATATTTCTTCAATTAAATTTTATTGACAAGTTTAAAGCTTTATATATTTTATTTTTTAAATAACATTAACTTTATTTAAATTTTGAGATTATATTCAATAGAGCCATTTGAAAATAAATCCCACACATCAACATATTATAAAGACATATCTGATTTATTAATATCAAACTTTTCGGTAAATATCATTAAAAGCTCACTTGTATTAAATCTTTTGATATTAAGCAGAAAATTTAAGTAATTTTTCTTGACATTTTAAAGTTCAAACTAAAAAATTTTAAAATAAAAAATTTTTTAAGTAATTTATAATAAACAAGTCCATATATCACACAAGGTTTTCTATAATTTTTTGTTAATTTACATAAGAATTTCGAAATTTATGTAAATTAACTTTTAAATTCTTATTTAAAAATAATTTCGTTTTCTCCTTAATTACGAAAAATTACGTAGAATCTGGGATTCTTAAATTTTTTTACCTAAAATCTGAAAGAATCAATAAAATAAACAAATCATCATAATCATTTTCAATTTTTTCCATGTTAAAATTTAACACATTTTTTAAACATAAATTTCTGAATAATTTAAATTAAAAAAAACTAAAATCAAAATGTTTTTATCATCACTTTCATTTAACTTATTATTCTTGCTTTTTTTCTAGTTTTCAAAACTCAGAATTAAGACCTAATTTATGCTCTTTAATTAGGATGAAATATCAGTCTTCAGAAAAAAATCTTATTCCTTTTTTCCTGTTGACTCTCTTAACGATTATAATGAAAAATTTATACTTTATCAAAGAACTAAAATTTGAAATTAACATAAAATTTATCAAGAAAAACTTAAATGAGCCATCCTCTTAATCTAGTCGATAAATGGCCAAATATCGGACAAGGAAATCACTCCGAAGTGACCAAAAAGCACCACGACTGGATCAAGTCCCTAGCAATTAAGATCAAGGCACTTCATCTTAAAGTTGAGAAGCAAGATAGCCGAAAAAAAAATGATGATTGATGAAATAAAAAATTTCAACAAGCAGGAAATTTCCGAGGTAAATAGTCGAGTTGAGACAGCATGTTCTGATGGAAAAAAAGAGATACTGCGGTATCAGGAGCGGCGAGTTAAAGCTAATATCTTTATATCCAATAAGACAGGCGGCATGTAGGTTGGCGCGGCATGACTTAAATAAATATTTGTATGCGTACTCGATGAACCTTAGATGAGTCGATTTACAATTCCACGTTCTCCTCACGGTCATCGTCTTCGTCATCAAGATCTGGAGAGGTTTTCTTATTTAGTAAATCTGACTTTGAAGCTTATAGAACTTCGGTAGTAAGTTTTCTTGACCCCAGATGGGAGCAGTTATGGGTGAATATAAAAATCGAGAAACTACTCCTGTTGGGCTCCATTTACAGGCCACCTTCACACAACACCACAAGCTCTCCAAGATATTGCCATAGAAAATTCAATTGAATACACGACTAAATTATTAAGAAGCAGAAACATTCGGGGATCAAACTTATAGGCTACTTTAATTTGCCTCAGATCGAGTGGAACAAGGACAACGCTCCTTGCTAAAGGATGTATCAACTACGTGCAATCACGTTGGCGATGACGAAAGATCACTCAATTGGCGAAGTGGCGACTTCGGTGCTATGAGTACTTAAAAATTTTTCGAAAAGTAAAATTGAAAAGGTACGTTCAAAATTTTTACTTTGACTTTCTATTAACTTTCGGTGAGGCTGCCATTTTATTCGTAAAAAGACGTCGGATCAGGCCACTAAACGTGAAACCACCATGGTGGAATATCGAAATTGCTTCACTCGTTCGTAAAAATTGACGAGTTTTATCTGCAGGCGTATCAACAGGCAAAGTAAAGTGTTTGCAACGTACATAGATACTTATGCAAGCTGGTCAAGCACGTGGTAAAAATGAGCATCATCTAGTACGAGCTGAAGCTGATGCAGTCGACGAAGAGTAATCCAAAGCTAATTTTCCCCTTCATGAACCGACACTACTCGTCAAGGCAAAGCATAGGCTTTGGTGGACTAGGATAACCAAATCGTCACTGACAAAGTGGACATCTGCGAAATGCTGAATTCTTTCTTCTTCTCAGTGTTCGAGACACCGACTTCGAAAGGAGCCTTGAAAGCGAATTTTAAAGAAAAAGCTAGACCTAGATCCAAGTTTTTCAGTTGAGAATTTCGTGATTCCAGATAAGCTGTTGCCAAACCTCAAGAAGTTGAACAGCGATAAGTCTGCTGCTGTCGACCAGATTTGTACACATGCTCATAAGATGTGTAAAAAGTCGCTCGTATAAATACGAGCTTAAAGACAATTTCCTTGACTATTTTTGCCACGAGTGGTCGAAGCATAGCAAGGCTTCAAGAAAACGAGGAAGGCCAAAGAAATCAACAACTCAGGTGAAAAAACAAAGAAAAATTAATCATTTTTTTTTAAATTTTTATATTTTATCTTATTTAAATTTTTTTGTTAGGCAATTAATTCATTTTGTCATTTAAATAAATATTTTTGTCACTAAAATTATTTTATTTTGTCAGTGCAAAATTATTAAATAGTCATCTCAACAAATATATTTGTCAGCCGTTTAGTTTTTTTGTCAGAACAATTAGTTTTTTATAGTCAGCTAAAATATATTAAATTAGTCACCACTTTTAGTTATTTTTGTCATCTTATAAAAATTAAATTTGTCACCCCCAAAAAATTTAAGCCAAAAAATTCATAAATGTGTATTCTAGAATTAAATATTGAAAAAAAAAAAACTTGTAAATTGTTAATGTTTGTGTATGAGGATGATAAAAAAACATATTTCAATGGGATTTATCTTTACCTAAAATATAATTGAAAGCTGAAAAAAAAAAATTTTTTTTTGAGAAATTAAAAAAAAACGATTTGATTAAGATTATTGATGACTTCCAGTAGCTCTTTTTTTTTCTTTAGGAAAAATTGAAAAAAAGAATAAATAATACTTAATAAAAAATTTAAAAGAAACAGATTTTAAAAAAGGAATAAACAATACAAATTTGTTTTTCGGATTGTGTATTGTTTTTTTTATTTCATTTTAATGAAAATTTTTGCTAGTTTAAATATGATGTAAATTTCGATGTTAAATGTTTGAGAACAATTTGTAGGCAGCGACGTAGTCAGACACGGATTAAGTGGTGATAAAGTCTCTATCCAAAACTAAAAGGAACAGAAGCTACCCCTTTAAAAAGCTATTTTATCAGATATATACATTATTTTTCAGTTAAATTTTCAAAGAAGAATAAAAAATTTATTCAATATTAAATTCTATCTAATTAAATGTAATATTCTTTTAAAAAAAATTCCACGTTTTTAAAAATTTAGCTAAACTATATTATAGCCTTTGAATAACAATAAGTTGTAATAGAAAGACTTATAAAAATTTAATTTGTTGCTAAATATTTTTTGAAAATGTTGAATCTTTTTTTTTATTCGTGTTACCCATCTAAAATAATTAAAAATATTTGTTTATTCCCTGGCCTTTGGCTTAATATTTTTCATGATGATACTCATCTAGTATTAAAACTGTAAAATTTAAACAAATGTTAAGTTAGAAACGAAATTTCGTCTAAATTTTAAGTTTGTAAAAATTAATCATTTAGAAAGTTGAAGCCGTTCATTAAAAGCCATAAAAACGACATTAATAATCATTAGACAGATAAAAATATTTTTTTAAAATGATGCTAAACCATAGTATCGTATCAAGTCAGCAAAAAATAGCCGAAAAGCTGACAATTTTAAATGACCGAGGAATTGGAATGCTCACTCGGATATCAAATATAAAAAAGGCTTGTGTAGATAAAGATCCTGCGTCCAAACCAGCATTTCTTTTGGAAAAAAGTCTCGAGCAAACATTTAAGCAGATTATGAAACGCTTTCCAAATTTTGAAAAAGGCTCACTAGTCAGTAAAATTGTTACACTTTTAAAATATCTCACTTATAAACAAATTCCTTTTAGAATCAATATACTAATCTGGGACAATTTAAAAATGACATACTAAAATCTCTTTCGCTTTATTACCACACTTTTGTTGATTTGCTTGATTTTAAAGATCATGTTAATGACTTATTGACAACTATTGATGCCTGTCAAATTCATTTTGATATTGTAAAACTTTTCTTTAGAACAAAAATATTAAATTTTAATTTAAAAATTTAAGTCAATTAACTACGACTTGTCCAAGAATTACTTAGATTTAATAACCACATATGTGTCTCTGATGATTCTGTTATCTAAAGTCGATGATAGAAAGACCGTACTCGGTTTGTACACAATAGCTCATGAGATGATAAATGGACAGGGGTACTCAAAGTTTATCTTAATAATTTTAGCTAAAAATTTACAATCTAGAGATCCGAGCTTTCCAAGATTGGGTCAAATGATAGTTGATTACGAGATGCCCATGAAAAAATTAGCCGAAGATTTTGTGCCTCACTCTAAGCTTATTTATGAATGTTTACAGTCATTGGTTCCAATATACAAGCAAAAAAATGTAACTGCTGAAGAAATGAGACGTAATTTAATGCTCAACTTGTCTGCTTGTCCGAATCTAATGCTACAGCCTCCTTTTACTGACACGGTAGGTTAATTTTTTAAGCTTTTTATTTCAAATTCCTTTTCTTTTAGATAAACTGCGATATTTTATCATTCGATCAAATAGAAAGATGGGTTGTTTGTAAGTATTTATTTAAAAAAAAAATTCTAAAATCGATCTGATTTAAACCCTGAAAATTTCATACAAACAATTTAAATTAATGTGTATTAATTTAATATTTTAAAAGAAAAAATTTTCTTTCAAAAGTTAAATATTACTGTATTTTGCAGCTAAAATTCTTAAATTTTTTGTTATTCTTTTAAATGTAATTCATTGATAATAATTTAAAGATGAAAAATATTTTACACTAAAATAACTTTAATTTTTAATCAGAAAAAAGTTAAATCAATTTATGATTAATTAATAAAGATCAGAAAGTTCATTGATCTTAAGATTCAAGATGCATATTCACTTTTTTCGTTGTCAGAAAATAGCTAAATAAAAAAAATAATTTATTTGATGGTTTTGCTTTTTTTTTATTTATTTGATAAAAAAATATTAGATTATTATTATATATATATACAGTGGTGATTTGACATGTGGTTTTGAGGTCAAATTACGCAATTTAACGTTAATTTAGGAACTTTTATGTAAAAAAATGTAATTTTACGGTATTTTACGTAAAATTTTGTAAAATTACATAAATTTTCGAAAATTAACGTAAATTTACCAAATTTTTACGTAAAATTTGGTAAACCTAAAAGGTCCAAAAAAAGACGTAATTTTACCTCATAACCACGTGTCAAATTACCACTCTATATATAAATGTTTTGTGTTCTTAAAAATCTCCAAAAAATTTGGTTAATTTACAAGTAAAAACTTTAAAAATATAATGGAAAAAACATTTATTTAATTATTATATTTAGTTTTTAAAATTCTGAGTTTGTTAGAATAGAATTCTAAGAGTGATTTTTTACTTGAATTTGGTCATTAATTTTTGAACAAAATTTCTAATAACAAAAAATTTATTTATACCGCTATTTTAATAAACTTGATATACATATTATTGATAAACTCTAATTTAATAAGCTTCCCTCTAATTTAATAAATACGCATCCAAATTTAAACCAGAGATTCAATTTGTTTACCAACAGTGTGATAAGCTTATGGAACAGGTACTAGCAGAGATTGTTGACTCTAAAACTGTAAATGAGTTTAAGAACAAGTTGGATAAGACTAACCTGGAATCGCTAAGAGCAATATATTAGAAAATAGCTATCATAATGTGTGTCCCACATTCCATGTAGTTCCGAGAATCAGAATACATAATAGTTTACGATTATTATTATTAAATTGATAGAAACTTATCTAGATTAATTAAAAATAAATCTCAATCACAATTTAATATTAATTAAAAATTTATTATACTAAATTGGTTAAAATTTTGTAAAATAAAAAGTTAAAAAAAAAAGGGTTACTGATATAAACATTCTTAACAACTTGAAATAAGTAAATTAGTTTAGTAATAAAGTCCAAATGTCACTGCCAGCGTACTCAAAATTTTGCCCACTTAACAACATGCCAATGACTAAACAAAGATGATTTTTTGTTCTAGATGAAACTTAACTTAAATTTCATTCAAGTTAAAATGTTTTTTTTAAAAGATATTTTTTTATAAGAATAGATATTTTGTTTTTTTTTTAAACAGCAGAGTTGTAAAATTAGCGGTGAAGAAAATTATGGGGCATTTTTAATTTGATACTTGGCTAGACCACCTTAAATTGTTTTTATTTTTTTAAGTGACAACTCCACTTTGTATCGGCTATATGCAGCATCAAGAATGTCTCGAAATGTTTCGAAGCGTTTTATTGAATGGTCATGTTCATGTTCTTTACAGAGACGATACTATTCTCACTCATGAATTTTTGCTTAAATTTTTAGAACTTGTTAAAAAGTACAATATAAGATAATATAAAAACAAAAATCACTTGCTTATTTAAATTTTAGTTCTAGTGCAAAAAAACTTGCCGAAATAGTCAAAGACACTCAGCTCGCTTCATTTCAGAATGCGTAAATTCAAATTTTAAAATAAATCAAAAATTGTTAAAAAATTTAATTTTTATTCAAGACGCTACATCCATAGAGAGAAACGTCAATTTTTGCGCTCAGCACTTAGAGAAATGTCGCTTTTGTTTACCGATCAGCCTGGTCTGCTTGGACCCAAAGCTTTGTATCTCTTTATGGGTCTATCAATGGCTCGCGATGAAATCCACTGGTTGCTAAGACATCAGTACTTGCATTGGTTTGACCCTACCAAGCCAAATAAACTGACCAAAGGAATGGCCAAAGAAGACTGGATGGACAAATCTCTTCCAGAACTTCTCTTTCTAATTGAGGAATTAAGAAGTAAATTTAAAATTTTTATTAAAAAATAAAGATCAAAATTTTGTAAATCAGCTTTGGCTCGTAAATATTTTCAAGTGATTGAGCGATACTATGTGGAATATCTAAGTGGTGCGGACTCGTGTTCACTGAATCTGCATATGGAACAAGTTTTGAATGTTCTTCCGGAAGATGAAGCTATTTTGCTAAGTTCATTCCACAGCACAGTGTCTGCTTTAAACGTAAAACAAATAGAAAATAATGAGTCCATAAACTTAAGACCATTGAGACTCGATTGGTTTAGGTTCCAAACTTATACAAGTGTAATAAGGCCCACATTTTGTCTTACCAAAAGTTCGGCACTTGCAAAAACAATGAACACGATTTCGTTCCATTCAAAGCTTGTTGATTTCATTGATGAAGTTTTGTTTGAAACATCGGATCTTTCATTGTTTTGCTTTTATCCAAATTTGTTCTTCGAAAATTTTCATATTTGCTTCGAATATCCCTCTCAATTGAGGTACTCCATCGCTTTTCCACTCATGTGCTCTCATTTTATGTCATGCACCCATGAATTGTGTCCAGAAGAAGTATTTTTCCTATTCAATTAATTTATTGTTTTCATTTTCTTATTCCTCATGCAGAGACAATTTATTGGCCGCAAAAGCATTGATTTTGCAAGCAAGGTGATTGATGACATGGCCAGAGAGACAAAGGACATAATTGCACAAATATGTGACAGGCATTGTGAGCTAAATTTACAGCTTGAACCGATGCAATCGCTTCCATTTTTGCTCGATCATTTGAAGAAAAAACATCGAAAAGACAACAAGAAGCAGAGTCAACAGCAGCAGAACAATTTGGTTAAACCAGGGAGCGAAAGTATGAGATTCAATAGGGAAGAAATGAACTTGTAGGTTTAAATTGAAATTTATTTTTCCAAAAATCATTCTAGTTATTTGGTTATAGCTTGGATAAAATGAACATGGCTCTAGCTGAATGGTGTTTTGCTCTCAATTACACTCATTCAATAACTATTTGGGAATTTACTTTCTTCCCAAAAGAGTACTTGTACACCAAATTAGAAAGTCTTTTCAATAAGTGAGTAAAAATTTTTCAGGAATGATGTGAAAAAATAATTAAAAATTTTCCTAAATTCGAAAAAGCTAAGCTTTTATTTGGCAGTTTTATTATTTACAATGAGATAAATAAAAATGGGTATATTTTCTAGTTGTAGATAATTTTCTTTTTTAGTAGATATTTTATTTGAATAAAAATAGATAAAAAAAATAAGAAAATAGATAAAAATTTTTTTGAAAAAAAAATCATTTTTAGCTAAAATGATAATTAATATAGAAAAAATAAAAAATCAATTACGACTTTTTTTTGATGATCTTCTTCATTATTTTTTCTTTTTTGAGTTTCATTGTTTGTATCTGAAGAACCGGCAGTTATTTTTTTCGGTCTTCCACGTTTGCATTTTTCAGTTGTGACTATCGCTGTGTTGATGTAATGAGTCTTCAACATATACCCGAACCTCCAAACTAATTTCTACTTCTTCAAGTAACTCAGCATCATTGTCTGTTTCATCGGCAGGATTATTCAAAGGTTTTTGTAAATTAAGCACTGAAGTAGAAGATTCAGTCAAATCCATTTTTTTAAAGCGGAAATAATTTATTTATTTGTTCAATCTATATCGAGCTAATGCTCCTTCAGAATAAAAAAAAAATATAAAAATATATAAAAATAAAAAAATTTAATGTAAAAAGTAGATAAAATAAAATAAAAAGGAATTTTAAAAACGGTGTGTTGAAAAAGAAAGACAAAAAAATTTCAATACAAGAAAGAATAAAAAATTCAAATTTTATTTATATGTTTTTAGGTAAATCAATTTTGGTAAATCAATAAATTAATTAGAAACAAATAAAAAGTGTTCATTAAGCTTAATTTTTCACAGTTTTCAAAATCTAACTTATAAAAGACAAAGATCTTCTGAAAAAATATTTATCTACTAAATAAAGTGATTATCTACTTCGAAAAAATATTTTTCTGTTAATAAAAATTAAATTTTGTTTGATCTGAATTAATAATAATAATAATAATAATAATTAAAGACTAAAGGATAAAGATGACTTTTAATCATCTTTAAACGGAGCACAATGATTAGTTGCGCTATAGTAGCCTGTAAAATCTTTTTTGAACAGAAAATAGTTGTCTAGTTTGTTTTTAAAGTTATTTAAAGTTGTTTGTTCGACTGCTTCTCTCGGTAAACTAATCCACATGTTCGCAATTCGGTTTGTAAAAAAATTAAATCTCAAGCTACAATACTTAACAAGTTGTTTTTCAAAACCATATCCGTGACTTCTTGTTCCGTAGTATTCCGGCTTTTGCTTCAAGGGGTAGTGCCAATCCACTTTATCAATACTTTTTACAATTTTAAATTGTTCAATTAAATCTTCTCTTATTCTTCTTTCTTCGAGCGTGGTAAGTCTTAGCTTGATAAGTCGCTCTTCGTAACTTAAGTTTCTCAATTCTCCAATCAGTTTAGTTGCTCTTCTTTGTACACTCTCAATGCTGCCAATTTCCTTCTTCAAAGACGGGTTCCAAACCTGGACAGCATATTCTAAGTGAGTTCTTACTAACGTTGTATACAGCTTCTTCATGGTGTAAATGTCACGATGTTTAAACGATCTTTTAATCATTCCTAAAATCTGATTTGCTTTTTTTACAGCAGCCGCTATGTGTCTTGACATTTTTAAGTCATTCCTAAAAACAACCCTAAGTCACGCTCTTCTATTGATTCAATTAGTTTATGGTTTTCTTCAGAATCACCCAAAAAATATACACATTTTTGATTGTTTGAACCATAGTGAACCACTACACACTTATTATCATTAAACTCCATAAGCCATTCCTTGGACCAAGTGCTTAACTTATTGACATCATTTTGTAAATGAAGAGTGTCTTCTTGTAACTCAACTTGACTAATAACTTTTGTATCATCTGCGAACAGTTTACATACGTTTCTAATCCCATCGGGAAGATCATTGATATATATGACAAATAAAAGAGGGCCTAAAACAGAACCTTGTGGTACTCCACTCAGGACGGTTTTCCTGGCTGAAGAAACGTTGCCGAGGATAACTCTCTGTCTTATATTTGTTAAGAAAGCTTCAATTTAGTTGATTAATTGCTCATTTAACCCATAGCACTGAAGTTTATATATAAGTCTTTTGTGAGGTACTTTATCAAATGCCTTGCAAAAATCCATGTACACAATGTCCACTGGTTTTTTTAAGTTTAAGCTCTCTGTTAAAAAATCTAGTGTTTCTAACAGATTTGTCACGCAATCCTTATTTGGTATGATGCCATGTTGACATTTGCTAATTAAATTATTATTGATTAGATGAATCATCAGTGCATCCTTTATTAAACTTTCCACTAGTTTAAATACAACAGATGTTAACGACACAGGTCGGAAATTTGAAGCATTCAACTTACTCCCTTTTTTGTGTAACGGAGTGACGTTTGCTTCACGCCATTCACTCGGGATCTCTCATATGTTAAATGACTTAATAAAAAGCAAGGACAATGGCTTTGCAATTGCTAGTGAACATTCTTTTAAAACTTTTGGATGAACTCCATCATTACCCATTATGCTTTATTTGGGTCGAGTTTACTAATTTTCTTACAGATATTTTCAATAGAGAATGTGGTATCAGGGTTTATGATTAACGTAGTTTTTGATTTATTTTCTAAAAAGTATTCATTTTTTTCATCCTCTTTCACAAAGGCACTTTGAAATTGATGGTTTAGAGTTTCGCTGATATCGCTAAAGTCTGTTGTTACTTCATTACTTAGGTTTCTTAAAACCTTTTTTGATTCACGAGGCTTGCAGAGTTGATTGACGTACTGATAAAATAATCTAGGGTCAATTTTACAGAAACTTGCTATTGTTTCTTCGTGTTCCCTCACCGCTTGTCTAGTGTCTTTTTTAACTTTTTTCTTCTGGGTAATATACTCGTTGAGAACTGCTGCGTTTTTGTTGCTTGCTAAATACTTCCTCCATAGTTCGTTTTTTAGTTTAATTTGATCTAATAGATTTTTGTTAAGCCAACATGGCCGATTCTTACTTCTTAAGCATCTAAGTGGAATGCATTTTAAACAAAACTCGTTTAGTTGATTTACAAAAAGCTTATAGTTTTCCTGACTATTCAGTCCTTTTAGCTTCAATTCCCAGTCAAAGTCATGTAACATTACCGCTAACTTACTAAAGTTGCCCTTGGAAAAGTTTAGCCCTCTATTATCAAACTTCATTTCGTTTTGAATTGCCAGATCGTACTCCCATGTTATAACTAAATGACCCTGTTCGCAATCGCCTAACTGCGAGCTCATTCTAAATTATTATTAAAAGAAATAATTTTAAGTAAAAATTATTACATGTCCATTTCAGAATTTTGGTCACAAAATACTAAAAAATGTAATAACTTTTTTAATATAAGTTCAAAATTTGTTCTGTGAATGCAACATGGTGTAACATACATAGTTGAATCAACTGTTCAATTCTGATAATAAGAAAGAGTTGTTAGATTTTATCATTTTGTTCTTTTCTTTTGTAATGAATTTCACTAGATCCTCATCTATCGCAGACAGACCTATCTCATCAAGTTATAACTTTTCATCACAACAAACTTCTTCCCTTTTGCGATTTGTTGTAGTGATGCTTAAAAAAAATTTAAATTTAAGATAAATAATTATTTTTTTATTCTAGGTTAATCATTAAATAATCTTTAATTTTCAAATTATATTTAAAAATTTTAATTAAAAATAGAGTTTTAGTTCAAAAATGTTTTTTTGAAGTAAACGAAAAAAATGAAAAAATAAGAGTGTATTTAAGACCAACCGAAATGCTAAATATAATTGAATCATACATGAAAATAATGCTAACTATTGAAAATTACGGTAAATTACTGTTTACTTAAATTAGAAAAAAAATTAAAGAATTTTCTAGTCCATATCGACATTACCAAAGCTTTCAATAATGTTCTTGGACAACAATCTCAACTGATTGACTCAAATGGCAATTCTACTTTAACCAGACACTACTGCGATCTTTATATTGACAAACTTCTAAGAAACATAGAAAGAAATCATGTCATATATTTACCTTCTCAAAAAAGCTTTCTTTCTGCCGGAAAATCAGACCAAAGCCATCCTGATCAAATCCAGCACGAAAATTACATAAATTACAATGAGCTGAGCGCATTGTGTGAAATAATTGGTGTAGTCGGTTCCAAGTACATGATCGAACAAGTCAATGGTCTTATATACGAAAATTTGATTAAGCTTAAGGCTATTGTGTCCCAAAACAAAGAAATTCTCCAATCACTAAGAATTAACTTTGATCGACCAGACATGATGAGAGAACTTTACAAAAGACTTGAAAGTAACTATCTTAAATAAATTTTCAATTCAAATAATATCCGGCCGATAGTGGCAGGTATTGGTTTATATTTGAATAACACTCAAGAATTTAAAAAGAATCTACAAAAAGATCCTAGAGTTATTTTATTGAAAGGTAAAGCATTTAGCTTTAAAATAAACGCTTTTTTATCACTCAGCTGTGAGCTCAAAATTGGCTTGGATCAATTAGTCAGTATTTTTGAAATTAAATGACCAGTATACTATCACCAATATATTAATTAATTTTTATTAAATAAAAAAATCAGAAGTTTAAGTAGAGTTAAATAGCAGGGCGTTTTTATCTGTCCTGTATAGCTTCTTTTTTTCGCTTTTGTATCATTAATAATTCGGAATTTAAAAAAATAAAAATTTTATTTGATAAATACAAAATCATTCTTTATTAACGAAACATCAAAAAAATTGATCAACTTATCATATATGAGTTTAAAACTGGTTATTTAAAAAAAAAATACTGCTAATGTTTATTAACCGGTCTCAAAGTTTATTTAAAATTATAATCGTTTTTCATTCTTTTTTAAAGATGTTGACTTGGCCTTGGTCAGTTTACTAAATATTGGTATCTATCTGGCATTTAAAAGTTTATTGACAGAGTGTCTTCATGAGGTGTTGGAAAAAAGACTACCTTACCTTATGCTATCAGCTGAGGAGTTCTCTAAAAATTTTAATGATCAAAAATTTGAGTTGTTAATCAACGAAATGAGTGCTTCGTGCGGCTTTCAAACAAATATAGACACTGGACTTTACCAAATAATTAAGACTCCCAATTCAAGTAATTTTATTATTTTTAATTTAGTATCAAAATCGAATTCTTATTATTTTTCTTATTAAATTTTAATATTTGGAATATCGGTAAAATTTTTAGTGAAATTTGATATAAAAAACTCTTTATTCTTTTAAATGAATAACTTGAAAACAGCTTTGACATTATTTCAATTTAAACAAACACCATTTCGAATTTTTTAAGTAAAAAAGTTAAAATCGTATTAATGAATCGATTATTTATTGTTTTAATATTAAAAAATCCTATTAAAAAAACTTAATTAGTGATAACTTTTTGCTGAACCATAAACTAAGTAGAATTAAACTACTGGGCCGTATCAAAATGTTTTTTGGTCCTGAAGTCAAATTTATTTTAAAAGTTACCACTGACCATACACAGCTATTTATGTATTTTATTTTAAAAGATATAATACAATATGAAAACTAAGTACAGAAATAAAAACATAGTTAAACGTTTTCACGAACTGTAATTGATGTTTTTTTTTCATTTCGATGTAAAATTTTAAAATAATTTGAAAATATAAAAAAATAAAAATTTCTAATTTATTTTGACCATCTTTTTATTTAAATTTTGAATTTTTTAAAATGAATGTACTAAGTTTTCACATTGTCAAAAATATATTTCGCTATTTTATTTTATTGATAAATAAAACATGAACGAGCTAGTCAGAAGTGTCAGCGGTCAATGATTTTGTACCAAACTTTTAAAATACCAAAAATTTACTCTTAAATTAAATCGGATTAATTTTTTGTTTAACTTAAAAATAATTTAACTTAACTCAAAAAAAATTTAGGTAAAAATAAAGTTTCTTTATCTCTTAAAAAAAATTAAAATCACAAATTTTTATTTTATTTGATTTTTTTGTTATTGAATCTTTGAATAAATTTTTATCAAGTTCATATAAAATGTTCGATTTAAAACTTTTTTATAATTTTTTTTTTGCCGTAAAATAAATAATTATAATTTTATTTACACAGAGACATGTCCAGAAGATGAATATACTGTTTCTTGCTTGATGATGGTATTATTGGCTGTGTCGATATCGCGTCTTTCTAAATACGACTCTTCACAGTATAAAGCAGAACTACAAGCTCATGCAAATAATTCTCATTGTATTGCGATGGCTATTAATACTCTTGCAGGTTGTTTATTTTATGACATGGGAGCTGAATGTCAAAGAAATGTCCAGTGCAGACTTACAGAATTTTTAGCCGTAAAAAATAATAATAAAATTAAAAATAAATTAATTGAAATATTTTATTCTTTAGTTAGCTTCTTCAGCATTGCTTAAGTTAGCTCATGATTCCGAGTCAGGTAATAGTTCAAGTGGACAAAATGGACCATTGTCACAAAAGGATCAGCTAAATCGAGATTCGGTTTATATAATTTTGGATCAAATTGTTCAGTCATCGCCATTTTTGTCCTATGATCTGCTTGAGTCTTGTTTTCCTTATGCTTTGCTACGAACTTCTTACAGACAAATTTTGAAGAAAAATTCAGCTGCTGTCAATTCAAGTGGAGTTTCGAATTTAACAAATTTATTGATAAATGATTGATAAATTTTTGTTTATAAAACTTAAATGATTTTTTTAGCGACTTTTGATAGAAAATTTTTTTTATCAGTTTGATGATTTAATAAAATCTTTTTAAATTTCATTTTTTCAAAAGATAGGATCATTTTGAACAAAAAATACTAAAATTGCCTAATGTTGGATTTTTTTACTATTCCCTTACGCAACAAATAAATATAAAATAATAATATTTGAAAAATGTTATGTAAAAAAAGAAGGTCGAGAAGGTCGTTTTATTTAAATTTCTGATTGCATCACTAAAAATACAGAACCAAAAAATTTTTTTTCGTCTTTTCTTAATAAATTCTATTTGTGTTTAATTTTCTATTGCGTGAAAAATTCTCAGCTCTCTATCTTTATTTTTGTTGAGTTTGAATTCAAAATTATTGAAATCAAAAATTTCTTTTCTAGATATCAAAATATAAATTATATGATTCTGAACAAGAATGATTCAACAAATGAGTTTGCAATGAAGATGAAGAAACTCGGTAAATTTATTTCACAAAAAAAATTCATTTTTGCAATACATTTAAATTTTTTGAACATTTTATAAAATAAAATTAAAATTTTATTAATTTATTACTATTTACTAATTTCAGTTAATATTTTAATTGGTCAAAAGCCTAAACCAAATAGAAAAAAAAACCATCCTTTGGAATGCAATGCAATCAGTCTTATTTTTTAAAGATATTTTCAAAAAGAGAATTGAACTGAATCTGAAATATTGGTGTTTATTAATATTATTAAATAGAATAAGAATTTTAAACATATTATTTATAAAAATAAAATAATTAAGTAAAATTACTGGTAAAATCAGAAGTTAGAATTATTAAAAATTAACACGCCAAAAAGTATTACGAATATATAATTCATTTATCGAATTGAATTAACCTCCTATAAGGAGAAGTAAAGTAAAATTTTTCTTAAAAAGTCATCTAAGATTACTAAGCAATCAAGGTAATCTAAGATTGCAATTAAGCTTTTCAAAGACAATAAATATTCAAAAGCCTTGTAAGTTGTAATTGAGAAAGACCTAAATTGGTCGAATTTCTCAAAAACTCTCGCATGTTTTATTTTAAAAAACAACAAAAAATTTACATCTTTTTATCAGAGTTGCGCAAAAGTCACAAGTCTTAGCTCAAATCCAAGTCTGATCTTGGACTTTAATTTGGGACTTAAACAACTCTTTTTTTGTTAAAGTTATCATTACAAATAATGCGTGAATAAACGTAATTTTTAATGAAAAAATTATTAAATTATTTATTTTGTCAAAATTTAAATTAAAAAATGCAAGTTTTGGTGTTTTTTTGGTTTCTTTCGACCAATGTAAATTTACGTAAAATAGCGTAATAAATCATCGTGACTAATTATTGCTAAAATTCTAATTGAAGTTTTTTTTCTTTTAACAGTTGTTTTATTTTTTAATTATTTTCTTTTAAAAAATTTATGATTGAATATAAATAAGTTTTATGACAAATACATGCCTTGAAACAAATTACTCATTTTAGCCTAGATTTAAAAAAAATATTTATTTTATAATGGCATCGTGAATTTTGGTACAAAAAATAAAAAATGCTATAGCTTTAATTCGGACTGACCAAAACATAAATTGTAGTAACTTATTCATCATCAGTACCATCATTTGAAGCTTAGCTGGATTTATAATATAATATAATATTTTATCCCAAATTTACAATCGGCTGAATTTTGCAGAATTTTGGTGGTGGTACAAAGGATGTATCCGTTGCTAAAATTTACAGATCATGTTTTGGTCGGTCCGAATTAAAGCTATGGCGTTTTTAAATTTTGTTTTTGTTATTTTGTACCAAAACTCTCAATGCTGTTAATTTTGAGCTTGGCCTAGAATAAATGATGAAACATGTTAAAAAATTTTTTTTTCAATTTCATTGATGCCACATCAAAAATCATTCGGCTGGACATGATGTGATTATAAATATTTTCCTTAATTTTAATCTTACTGAATTTGCCAAATTCATTTATCTTTTGGATAAAAATTCAATTTTTTTTCAAGACAAAAAACTAGTTAACAAATTTATTAAATTTTGATACATATTTTACAAGAGAAATTTTAAATGCAAAAAAAATCAACAAAAAGAAAAACTACACCGGCAACCAGCGTTCCTGATCTACTGAAACTTCAATCGGCGAGAACTTCGTCGCGGACTCGACCTCTTTTTACCATCTAAATTTTGGCTTTTTTTGCTCACCTTTTTCTTCTCGATCTTGGAATACTTTTTCTTTATATTGGTGGTCAACTTTTGAGACAAACTCTTGGCACTGTGCGGCTTTTTCTTGGCGTCATTAAGCCAATACTCAGGAAAGTCATAGACCGAGCTGTCGTTCTTGAGCTGAAGGATGTCTTTGACCCTACCCGCCCTGCCATCGCTCACCTGAGTCGAATACTTGCTCAAATACTCCACTTGTCTATGAAACAAAGTCTGATTCAGCTGAAAATATTGTTTTTTGCACTTTTCTCGCTTCACCACCATGTAGCTCAAATTTCTAACCCTCTCCAAGTCCTGTCTCAAATTGATGAACATTTTCACCTGCGAGATCAGCTTTCTTTCGTTTCTGTTTATCAAATCCTGCTCGTTTCTGTGCATCATCAGCGGCTTGTTTTGCACCGGTATGAGCTGATTGTTCGGCTCGGATATGGTCGACGCATTGAACCGTCTCTTCAGCTTCCAGTAGTTGAACACCAGCTGCAAGTGCAACTGGTTGCTGACCGAGAGCAGCTTTTTGCTCAAATCCAAGTCCACATTTTTGTAGAATTCAAAGTTTAGGCTCTGTATTTGCTTGACAATTTCTATTTTGCGCTCATGTTCGCTCATTCTGGACAGCTTTTGCAAGAACTTCTCCTGACCAATGTCCAACGACTCGTTGGAAGCAGCGCTGACCATTTCCAGGCTGCTCTGGCTCTCGCAGCTTTCGCTCTCTTCCTCGAACTCTTCATGTCTTGTCTTGTTCTCTTGGCGCCACTTGGTATGCTTGGAGCAGTAGGACCTGAACTCGACATCATCTTCGTGCTCTTTGCCAGCGATTGTTTGCATGCTCAAATTGTGCTTGAACGCACACGTCACATGAAAAGCCAGATGACACTTTTTCTCCGAGCATTGGATGCAGCATCCGCGCTTTTCCTTGCACAGCGAGCACACCAGTTGCCACCGGTAGGCGGCAATCTGACCCAGGTTCACAATGGGCTCCATTTTGTCCGGATTGCCGAAGCCCGTCTCCGGTATCCAGAGAGCGCAGCTGACGTGCGCCCAGTGGCGACAATTTTTGCTCGCCTTCATGGCTCCGTTTGTGTGCGGACAAAGGACGCACTCGGGCCTGAACTGGGCGCCGCCGTACGTGCACGGCGCACACAGCCAGTTGCCTTTGGGTATTTTTTCTATTCCATAGCAGGCCTGGTGCACACACATGTTGCATCCGTCACAGAAGACCATTTCGTTGTTGTCCTCGGAGTCGGGCGAGTGGCACACATCGCACACAATGTCCTCGTCGTACTCGATGCTGTAGCTTTGGAGTTTTTCAATGGCCGTCTTCAGACCGTGATGAGATTGTAGTTCAAAATTTTCGACCAGTCTCTCGAAAGTGATGCGGCTTATTTTGGCCTGGCCCGCCAGCTCCATCTCCAGATTCACTCTGTTCAGCCAATTGACGTCCATTTGGTCGCAGTCGTACTTGCAAATCGACAGGCTGGAGGTCATGCGGTCTTTGATGCTGTCGCTGGTGTACAGGCCGTGGGTGATGTAGGCCTCGTGCACTTGGCTCTTGTAATTTTTGTCATTGGCTGGACACAAGTACTTTTTGGGCAATTTTACGCATGGCTTTGCCACATGGTTGGATGTGTCCACTAGGGTTTGTTCGAATTGGTCGGCAAAATATGAATAGTTGGGAATATTTAGGCTTTCGGGCTTGACCGGCACTTGGACGCCTTTTTCCCAGTCGAGCCGCCACGGGTCCTTGATGATCCAGTAGTTTTTTTCGTCTAAAGATTCTGTGTCTGGCAGTTTCATGGCAGTGATAAAGTCGGTCCGGTACAGTTCGGCCGGCTTGTGCTGCCGCTGAAACCGCGACGACGACGATGACTTGAACAAAGTTCCAAGCTTGTTTCCTTTATTTGACTTCATGCTTAGGGATCTCTGCAATTCTTACAATAGTTTAATCAATTTTACTACAATACCTGCCCAAATATTATAATTTAATTTTAATTTTAGATTTCTTTTAAAATTAAATACAAAAATAAACATGACAAAATTTTAGTTTTTATTTATTATCTTATTATTAAACACCTCGAAGAGCTTAGCTGTAAAATCTTCACCCATCACGATTGTGAAAAAGCAACACCAGGTGTTAAATACAAAAATTATTAAAAAAGGTCAACATTTTTTGATTTTCTGAATTTTACTGTACACTTTTTTATCTAAAAAAAACCATCGCCACATTAAATTTCAAATGATTAAAAAACAACATAAAACACCCTTAAACTGTCCAGATAGACCCAAAAGTTGATGATATTTCTGAAAAGATCATAAAAAATCTACTAGAAAATGTAGTTTTTATAAATTTATTAATATGATTTTGCCATAAAAAACGGAAAAAAAACATTTAAGGTTTTGCAAAAATACACCATAATTTTTTTGACAAAACAAAATTCCTATATATGGTTTTCGACTTTGAGAAATTTGAAAATATGATCAAATTTACTACGTATAGATTATTTTTTAAATTAAATTTATATCCTTGAATTTTTATTTCCTTAATTAAAAAAAAAGATTCTTCTATAATTATTTTCAATTTTAAATATTTGCAATAATTTATTATTCTTCAACTTGCTTTTTTTCTCTTTAACAATTCAAATTTTCAAAAGATAATTCTGTATTACATTCGAATAATTTGAATAAGAATTTATTAGCTATAAATTCTTATTACTTTGTTTATAAATTTTTTACATTTTGAATTTTCATTTAAAATTTTTAACGATTTTATTAGAAACGCTGTAGGTCATGTTACTCATAAACAATTCAAGAAAAAGTGATAAGGTAAAAATTACGAGAAGGAAGTAAATTTTTGTAAATATTTGATTTAATTTATGCTATTATCTTTTTAGAAATTAATTGTTATATTTTTATTGATCCGGAATTTCAAGAATTTAAAATTTTAAAAGAAGTTAATCTTAACCTGTCTGTTTATTGTAATTTTTTTGGTTTTATGAACGGAAAAAAATCCAAACAGCATGCATGTCATCTCCAAAAGACAAAATGGTCTTTTGGAGATGAGAAATTTAGTTTTAATTAAAAAAAAAAAATAAAGTGATTATGTGAATTTGAGTACAAAAGAACAGAAAAAATAGCAAAAAATTAAAAAACTTTTCTCTAAAAGCTTATAATTAGTTCCGTGGATGCAAAGTAGTGCAACTTTTGTTATGTTTTTGTTCTTTTTATCATTTTGTACTGAATTTCACAAAACCAAAAAAGTAAAAAATTTAATTAGTCTTTCTTGTCTTTATAATCTTAATTTTTATAAAATGGTGATTTAAAGTAAGAAAACTAAAAAAACTAAAAAGACATATAAAATAAAATAAAATTTAGAGAAAATTCATTTTTAAAATGCTATAAGATCTATTAAAATTTTTGATTTTCTGATTATTTTTTAATACATTTTACTAAATTTTAATTAGATTAAAAAAAATTTTCCCACACCGGGAATTGAACCCGGGCCGCCTGCGTGAAAGGCAGGAATCCTAACCACTAGACCATATGGGATTACTAATGTTAGTCTTTATCGCTAACAATAAAAACAATTTTATTAAAAGAAATTGTGAATGGGTGTAAAATGTTTAAAAATTTAATTTAGAAAAAATTGGATACTTAAAAAAACGTTCATTTAATGAAATTTATTTAATAGAACATTTCGTTTAAAAATTAATTCTTATTTTCTTAAAATATTTTAGAAAAATTAAAATGTATGATCAAATTTCAAATTTTGAATAAAAATCAAAGCTTTTAAAGTTTTACTTTATATTTAATAAAAAGTTACCTGTAGAATTGTGTTTTTAATTATTTGGAACATATTATAAGTTTTCTCAAAAATTTTACATAAAAATTACGAAAGCAAGTCATAATATTTTTTAGACAGCAATGGAACAAAAATTTGTATTTTTATTTTTATTTAATTTATTTGAAACTAAATGTTGATTCGAAAAAAAAAATTATAAGCGTTTAAATCATTTTCAAGTTTTTTTTTCACTTCTTTTGTATATTTTCTGTCAATTTTCATTATGTTAACTCTTTAGTTTGGTCTTTTACAATAAAATAAAACAATTAGTTTTAGCTTAGAAAATAAGGAATTTGAAAGTCAAATTTTCGTAACTAACTTAAAAAGATAAAGATTTTATCATATAATTATCGAATATTATTTAAGAGAAACTTTTTAACTTGTTTAATATTTTTTAGGTTGAATAAAGGGCTTCTTTGTCAGAGTATTAGAGAACAATTTTACAAAAGAATTAATTGACTGTTCGAATAAAGAAGATAATCCGAATTGCTTAACTAATAAGCTATCCAAGTAGATTAAGATCTTCAATCGAGAAATAAGAAAATCATAAATTTAATCATAAATATAAACTGTTTGAAGGGACAATCGCAAATAACTGCTGAAGCAACTAGTTGGCTGGACACCCTAGGCGTGTGTATAACCTTAATGTTATACAGAGCAGTTTATTATTATTATTATTATTATTATTATTATAAGCAATGAAAGTAATCAAAACGTCAGACGGTTCAGAGAATGCTTTGACTAAAAAGACAAGAATGGAGGTTAATTATGAGCCATAAAGGTATATTGACGGATGTCTTTGAATTTTATTTTCCTTTTATTTATTTATTTGCATAAATATTTTTTGATAATTTCGAAATATTTGAAAAATTTAGGAGTTAATTAAATTTATAATTTAAAAAAAATTTTTTTTTAATTTTTAAGAACTCTGTACGCTTTATGTATGGGCAATTTGCACACCAACGTGGCTTATAAAATGGCATTTTTTCTAGATTTAATAAACAATTAAAAATTAGCCAATATATCGAATGTAAAATCACTCGATATATCATTATTAAAAATCTTGTTTTTTTCTTCTATATAAACAATTGAATGAATGTAGCATAAATAAGTCTTTGAATGAGAACTATACTACTAAAGAATAAATAGTGAAAAAAAATTTAATTATTATTTATTTCATTTTAGATGGCAAAAATATTAAAAAGGAATCAAATCTAAACTATGTATGATAGGATAACTATGTATTACAAGATATCTTATATATATATATATCATGATTCATTATTTATTTCAAAATTAAGCCGAACTAGGCGATGATAAAAAGAAATTAAATTTTTATTTATTTAATTAAAGTTTAAGTCCCATGGACAAATTGAAATATTTGTTTATAAAAAATAGTAGAAAAATTTAATAGACAATTAAATGTCTATTAGATTCAGTTTAATTTATATATAAATGAAAATTTCTAATATTATTTAATAAATAAAATTCGTTAAGTAAAAATAGTATTTAATTAAGGCAGTTAGTCCAGAATTTTTGGATTCAAGGCATCACTCTATCAAAAAAATACTGAACTCTAGATCATATTCCGTTGAGAGAACTGTTTGTATTAGATGGCTATGGTTACAGATCTCATTAGTTTTGGTCTGCATCCAACACTATTTAGAAAGTAAAAAACTCCTTTCTGCTTTCTTAATCTTATCTTAATTGATTTTAATTCCCAATGAGAAGGATAGGATAAATCAAAATCATCAAATTAAAAAAATTAATAAAAAAGAATTGCAGTTTTTTCAAATTTAAATTATTTTAATTTTTTTTAATTCAAATTAAATTTTATTTTCATTTAAAGCTTTATCAATTAATTCTAATATTTTAAGCTTCAATTTAATGTTTAAATGAGAAAATTATTCAAATTTTTTAATTCTTATAATATTTTCAATTGAAATTTTATTAAGGATTCATGGAGAAATAATCTAAAAATCATCATGAATTTTTTTTAATTATTTTTATTGAAAGAATCTTTAGATTTGATGAAGGTTCCAAAAACAGTTTTGAATAAAATGTTATTTATTTTTGATTTATCTTTTGGGATTTTTACGATAATTTAAGTTTATTTTTTCAAGATTTTTCAAGTTTAAATTTTTAGGATTTGTGAAATTGATTTAAATTAACTTATTTAAATATGGATAAACTTTAATTTATTTTTAATTAGGATAATAATAAATCAATTCTAAAAATCCTTAATTTTGTAGAAATTTAGTGCAGTCAAAATAAGTTTTATACAAAAAGCCTGAAATTGACACAAAATAGAAAATATTTTAAATTCATTTTGTACAAAAAATATTTATTTAGTAAAAAATTTCTGCTACCGTTGAGCTTAAATTAAGCCATGGTATCAAATGTTTATTTTTTTTTCAGTGTGTTACTAACACACTGACTTATCTGAGGTAGCTTTGAACATGCTTGTTGAGTTGGCATTGCTTGAGGGAGTCTCTCAAACATTAACAACTGATTTGCAAAATTCATTCTTTTAAATAACTTAATATTTATATGTGATTTTATGATTTTATACAATTGAATGAATTAGATGTTGCCTCTTGCGTCTTGGTTGTCTTTTTTTTTAATTTAGAAAAACTGATTGTGTAGAATTTTAATTATTCCTTTCCAGAAAAATTTTAATTTTATTCCTTATTCTAATTTTGAATCCAAATCAACTTTATCATGTTTTATACTGAATTTAGATTTAAATTTTGGTTTAGGAAAAAATACCAAAAATTCTTTTTTAAAAAAGTCAAGTCTCCCTCCTATATTTTAAAAACTTGACAACGCCACTAGTTAAAAGAAAAGTTAGAAGAAATTCTAATTTAGTAACATTGTTGATTTCTTATAATTTTTTTTTAAATTCTAAACTTTTTGCTTTTAGTTAATTTAATAAAATATTATTTTTTCAAATTAAACTTTAATTTTTTTTTTAATTCTAATTTATTTACAAAGCTTAGAAAAGGAGAAATTGCATCTTAAGTTAAAAAATTTTGAAATCTTAGACTCAATTAAATATATTATACTTTTTTTTACCATGAAAGGAAAATTAAAAAGCAAGAATAAAGAATACAAAAAATCGTTTCTCATTACCTAAAACGATTTAAATTTTTAATTATTACTAATTTTAAATTGTATTTGATTTAGGTATTTTATTATCATATGTTTCTCATAAAATTGTGCCCAAAATAAATATTTGAAAATAAAAAAAGTGCTTGTTAAAATTAAGATCTTTATTTATCTAGAATAAAATTGCACATCAATTTTATAAAATTTGAATTTTTAATTAATTTTTATCAGTTTTCTGAATAGATATCAAAAATTTTAAAAAGTCAATTAATTATTAAGAAATAAAAATAATAAGGTAATAAAACGTTTTATGATAAAGCTTTTTCAACCATAATTTAAAATTAATCAAGAAGTAAAATTTTATTATTGTTCATGTACAGAATTATTTGTCAAGATTTTATCCTTGAATTGGGTAGAGAAAAAGACTTAAAAAAATTCATTTAAGATGCCTTTTATGAATCTTTTTTCAAAATACTAAATATTTTCATTACAGGTGGCATGAAATTAAACGTGACTCAAATTTTCGAAACTAAAATATTTTTTCATTAGTTGAATTTTTTTAAGAATGCTTGTGTTCACTTAAATCAATTTAAAATTTTTTTGATATATTTAGCTTCTCATTCTTCGAATTGATTTATTCATTTTTATAGCACCAATATTTCATTATTGAAGGTATTAATTTTAAAAAAAAATAAAAAATAAAAAATCGAAATCTATAGAAAACAATCAAGACTAAATAGATTAAACGAAAAAGAGTGTCAAAAAATTTCAAATAATTACAATATTAAAGACTGAAGTAATAAATATAAGTAATAGATAAAAATTTAAGTTTTTTTATTTTCAAAAAATTTTATAATATTTATTCAAGTTAAATCGGTAATTAAAAATCGAATCAAACAAAAAACTTAGTTTTGTAGATTATGATTTTTACAAAATTTTAATTTAATTTTCTATTTTAAAACTATAAGGTTAATTGCTAAAAATAAATAAAAATTATGTTAAGAAAAACTTATCTAAATTTAATTGTTCTTTCTTTTCTCATAATCGAAAATATTTATTTTCATCAATTAGAATTTAGAGAACAAAGTCAGTAAATTACAAAAGAAATTAATTTAAATGAACGAATTTAAATATATTTTAAAACCATGACAAAAGCTTCATGATCTCCATGATTTTATATTCTTGATATTTTTTTGATTTTTCAGATCATTTAACAATAAAGGTATTTAGTGATACCTTTAATATTCTCATCGTCAGAAAATGTTTTAAAATATTGTAGTTGTTCTAATCAAATTTTTTATTTCGTAATAATTAGAAATTAATTCAATTTAATCCATCTTTGAGATAGCGTCATGAATAATTGGCAAATTTTTTTTTCAAACAGAGCTTGTTTAGCCAAAACCCTTTTCATAAAATATTTTGCGTCACACATTCTTGATAGATTAAATTATTCTCTAGCAAAAAAATAAATTAAACAGTATTACCTTTTGGTTGCTATTTAGAATTGATTCTAAGTGAAATTTTGGCAATGTTTTGGAATATTTTAATTTAATTTTGTTTTAAATTTTATAATTTTTCCTCCAATAAACAGTATTATGCTTTATTTTTGTTCAGCAATTAAGTCCTCATAGCGACATTCTAAATTACCAAGTAGCTAAGAAAATTAACGATCAAAAAATTCATAATCAAATATTACTTAATAAGTTATTTCTTACCTGGCTGTAATTTTATTTTATTAATTTTTAAAGTCTTTGGCCTAGATGAGTAAATATCTCTTGATCGAATGAGACTAGAAAAGATACGAGATAAAATAGTCGACTCGATTGACATTTTTATACAAAAACATGATTTTTTGAGAAAATTATTAATTAAAACGGTAATTTTAAACTCAAATATTTAACCTATTGGATTAAAGAAAATTCTAGAGAATCCGTGACACTCGGGAAAAATTTTCAAAACTTCGTACAATATTTATAAATCATGAACGACCCGGTGAGCACAATGGAGAAGAACCACTCAAATATTCTGATAACAGAATCGTTACCTCAAAAGTATCTTTCAACTAATTAATTTGATATTATAATTAAAATTTTATTAATAATTTATTTTTTAGTATACTTTATTAAATTTTATTCCAAAAAATTTATTTGAACAATTCAGACGCATCGCAAATTTTTATTTTCTACTCAATATTTTAATCTTGGTAAGTTTTATCAGATTGCCTTGATCAATAATTAAAAAAATCAATAGAGTCCAAATATTTTTTAAAGATTTTTTAATAATTTTGAATTAATCTAAGTTTTTCATTCCTGACCCTCCAACAAATCCATATGCATCTGTGGTTCCACTTGCTATTGTGATCAGTGTTACTGCATTAAAACAGGTAAAATTACTTTAAAATTTTTATCTAAATTTAAAATAAAAATTGAATAAAAGGCCTACGAAGATGTGCTCAGACATAAGTCCGACTGGGAAATCAATTCAAAAAGAGTTAAAATTTTAAAAAATGGAAAAATTCAATCTATTAAAAGTCAGGACATAAAGTGTGGCGACATAGTAGAGGTAAAGCTGGACGAAGAGTTTCCTTGTGATCTAGCATTGTTGTATTCTATGTCAGACACAAATACTTGTTATATTAAAACAGCGAATTTAGACGGAGAGACTAATTTAAAACTACGATCAGTTCCGTTCAAATTTCCACACTTGAATGGCCTGGATGACTTGATCGATTTAAAGGGAACTTTGATTATTGAAAAGCCAAATAGACGGTTGTATGAGTTCAAAGGAAAACTGGTCCATGAAAAAAAAGAATAGTAAAATTTTTGAGATAAAAAAACAAATTTTAAATAATTTATTTAGCCTAATAAGCAATGAAAATATTCTTCTTCGAGGTACGTCACTTAAGATAGTTCCAGCAATCTATGGCTGTGCGATTTACACTGGCCAGGATTCAAAAATGATGCTCAATTCAAAATTTAAATCCAACAAATTGTCATGCGTTGAAAAAAGACTCAATTATTTTGTCATTGTTTATATTATTGTTTTGCTTGCTTTATCACTGTTATGTCTTATAGGCTCTATTCTATACGACCATGTGTATACGACACATTGGTACATTAAAGATGCAGCTCCGGACAACTTTAAGAATAACAAGTCTTTGTACGATTTCATTGTATTTATGTATTTTACAAACCTTAATTATATCATTCCGCTGTCACTTTATGTTACCATGGGTAATTAAAAAAAAATTATTTAAATTATTTTAATGATTGTATTTACCAGAATTAATTCGATTTGTTGGATCAAGCTTTTTTGAATGGGATATTAAGTAATTATTATTTTATATTTTATTTTTATATTAATTTTTAAAGTGGAATAATTAAAATTTGATTTCATATTTTTATTTTAAATTTCAAGATTAAAATTAAGATAAAATAAATTTTTTTATTATTGTTTAGTTCTCCTATCGTTTAATATTAGTTTTTATTAATTTTTTAAAATTATCTCAACATCCAGCTGGTATTTTACATTTAATTTACTGTATTCTCTTGTTCGATATTGCAGCCTCATAAACTGAAAAAAGTTTTAGTGCATGCAACAAACACCATCTCACCCATGTTAAAAGATTCCAAACTCACACCGTATACTCTAAAGATGTGTTTTTAAGCCTTGAGTCCGCATTAAAATCAAGTTTTTATGTTTAATGCGGCATTTTAGCTTGATATCTCTGTGGAAAAAATTGAATTTTTTTTTACTTTAAAATTGATCCAGCGCCATAAAATGAATTCAAATAATTTCAATTTATTTATTTTTAATTTTTAAAAATCCTCAAGATTTAATACCACATTAAAGTTAAAAACTTGATTGAAAATATTTAGAACATGTGGTGCAAGTTGATAATGTTATAACATGGGCGAGATGGTCTTTGTTGCATGCACTAAAGCTGTATTTCTGTTAATGAGGCTGCATTATCGAACAGGGACAAATTCAGTCTCTGGAAAAATTCTGCATTCTCTCTAAATTTGCATTCCTTTATAAATTAAAATCAAAAAAGACAATTCGTTTGAAATGTTATTGTAGAAAATTTGTTTTTAACCTTATTAACTTTAACCTTATTTGTAGCAACTTCAGAACAACAAATTTAATCATAATTTTAAATATTGTTCCAATTTTAAGAAAAAAATAGAAGTAAACGATAGTTTTAGAATCAAAACAAATTATCGTAAACTATTATATATTAATCAACTAGTGAATTTTATTTATTTTGTCACTTATCTAAATTTTTTTTTCAATTAATTAAAAATTTTCAAATCATTTAAACATTAGTTAGATGAACTAAATGAAAGACTATTTTGGAATTTTTGAAAAACTTTATTTTAAACATCTTTTATTTCCCTAGATTTTAATTTTTAAATTAATAAAATTATTGATGTTTTATTTTGTGTCTCTTTGGCCCAAATATAAATTTATTTTAGGTTAAAAAATGCGACACCACATGTTGCACCATGTTAAAATTTTTTTGAGATTTTTTTATTTATTTATTTGTTTATGTGTGAGATTTTTTTGGAAAATAATTATTTTAGTAGCAAATATATTTTTTATTAGTAGCAAAATATAGTAGAAAATATTATAAAAAAAAAGATAAAGCGTGAAAAAAGAATAAAAAATATATAAACAATCAATTTATCAATTAAATTTGTTTGTTTTTTATTTATTTGAATCAGCTTTACGTGGACGTCCTCTGCCTCTTTTTTGAATTGTTTATAAAATTAACAAGTTGTTTGATTCTGACTGAATTGTTTGAGTTACCGTTGTAATTGGAGAATCTGTTTGATTTGAAGATGTTGGAAGTGAAAAATGTTGTTGATTGATTGGACCCATTGAATTCCTTTCGAGTGCTGGTAATGCTTTCATTCTGCGACCTTTCGGAGCGTTTTTTCAATACGTAAATCAAGAGTTGGAAAAGATAATAAATCCATATTGTAGCCGACACCAATTGCATGCTTGCAAATAAAATTTTTCTTCCAATACGGGCATGAACATTTATTCTACTTCCAACATTGTTTGTTCATTTCAATTATTTTGTGAGAGTCAATCCATTTTAAATACTCATCAAACGTTAATTCATAATTAATTGTTAATTAATACCTGTAAACTTTTTGCTACTAATAAAAAAAAAATAACTCCGTTTACAAATAAAAAAACTGCTAGAAAAAACAAATTATCTATTATATGATCTGCTTTTCAAAAAAAATAAATTTGCTACTAGCAATAATATAAGCCTTTTTTTTGTTTTAATTTTTCAAAAAAGGAACTACTTTTGTTCAATTTGTTCAATTGCACAGCGCCTAAAAGAAAAATTTCAAATTATATTGTCAAAAAAATCAAGACATGTCCAATACAAGTCAAAGTCTTTACTTATTCTTAAATTTGTTCCAAAAATTCAAGACTTTGACTTGTATAAGATATTTTTGGACTTTATTTTTGTGACTTAAATAAAATAAGGGATAAAAACTGAAACCTGAATGCATTTTTACAAGGTATTAGTATAACCATTTACGCTTACTTGAACTCGAAACTTGTTATTTCCATCATGTGCAAAAATTTCTCTTTTACCCAAAATTTGTGGTTTTATTTTGAAAATTTTTTATAGATTAATTTACTTAGATATATTTAAAAATAAAGCAAAAAAAAACTATCCTAAAATAAAAAATAACACTTTATTGAATAAATTTTAGTAAAAAGTTAAATTTGAAAAAATTAAGTTTATGAGACTTTATATACTGATGCATGATGATGAATAACTTAGCATTGTGTTTAATTTTTGGTTGTTATGTTCATTTTTTGACAAATTGGGTTATCACTTATTATGTGTTTAGTCATCTCAGTGTAATTTTCAGATACAGTTGAGGATGAAAAAAAATAGAGGAAAAGAATTTCAAAATTTAGTACACAATTTTTTTTTGATTTGGATACATTTAAATTTTTATTTTTATTCACAAATATCCCAAAATATAAAAATAATTATTTATTGAAACAGCAAGATTTATCAAAAATACGATTGAGATGGCATTTGTTGTCTGCATCAAAGTCGTATTTCGGGTTATGAGGCCGTAAATAGAACAAGGTAATAAGGTAATTAATTATAATATATATTTATATATAATAATAATTAATATTAAAATATTCTAAATAAACTTTTGTCTTTAACTTTTTTGATTTTAAGAAAAAATATATGTTTATTCACATAAAGATTTAAATTTTAGGGAATAAAATTACGTGGCGTTCATATATTTATATTGCAACTTTTTAAACTTTTTTTTTCAACCTCATCCTCCAGTTACAACATTTTTTTTACGTTTATGTCTAATGTGAAGAAATCCGAGTTTTTTAGTTGGTTCCAAAAAGTCTTCGGCGCTTTCCTGTTTTAATTATTTATCAATTCATTTAAAATTTACAAATTAAATTCAAAAAAAAAAATTCATAAATTTAAAACTTTAAAAATTTTTTATTAAAATTACTTTTTTAGAATGTTAATTTTTTGTTTTGAAGAATTTTCTGCAAGAATCTAATCTAATTTTGTGTCAAAGTTTGTAAGAAAGTTATTTAGATTTCACAATAATTAAAATTAGCATTCAATATTTATTAAAATTAAGTAAAAAACTTTTTATATTAAAATAAACAAAATCTTAATTATTTTTTTCTTGACCATTTTATTCTTTGAGAAAAAGAAAAAATTTTGCGTAATTTTGATTAAAACCATAGTGAAACCTCATGTCAGATCAAGACTGTCTCTTTACCCTTGTAAATTAAAAACTAAAAAAGGAATTTTCAGATTGTCAAATTAAATTTAAAATAATTTTCTTATTAACAATTATTCTTAAAGAATGTATGATGAAAAAACAGATCAACCAGCTAAAGTAAATTCAACTGATTTAAATGAAGACTTGGGTCAGATCGAATATTTGTTTTCTGATAAAACTGGAACTCTGACCGAAAACGAAATGTTATTCAAACATTTTTGCATAAACGGAAACATATATGAGGAAAAATATGGTGAAATCTTCAGTCTTACCTCTCAAACAATAAAACCGGTAACTAATGCTAAAATTTTTGGATTTATCGAAGCTCTAACTGTATGCCACACTGTTCAAGTTGATAAGGTATCATCGGAAAAGTACAATGCCTCCTCTCCTGATGAATTGAGCTTTATCAAATTTTGTTTAAAGTAAAATAAAGTAAAAATTTAAAAATGAACTCCTACTATTTTTATTCAAAGCTTAGGCATTGTGTATGAAGGTGATATTTTTGACAAAAATAGAAATGTTTTTGATCGTACAGTTTCTTACAGCATAAAAAATGAGTCATTTGAAAAAAAGTATGAAATCTTGTATATCCTTGAATTTGATTCTGTTCGCAAAAGAATGAGCATTATTGTCAAAAACAAGGAATCAAACCAATATTTTTTGTACTGTAAAGGTGCAGATATCTCAATCGCGCCTAGGTGCACTTGCAAAACATTTAGCTTATACGAAGACTCGTTAAAAGAGTTCTCGGAAAAAGGCTGGCGAACATTGGTCATAGCTTACAAACCACTAAGTGAGTCAGAATATTCAAGCTATTGCCAAATGATTGACCAAGCTAACAGTGACATTTTAAACAAAGAGGAGAAACTAAACAAATGCTATGACTTAATCGAATCAAATTTGAAAATATTAGGGGTCACTTCGGTCGAAGATCGCCTACAAGAAGATGTAGAGGGAACTTTGTTTGCCCTCAGACAGGCAGGTATTAAGATATGGATTTTAACTGGCGATAAATTAGAGACAGCTGTAAATATATCAGACTCTTGTAAGCATTTTTCAAAAGAAATGTTCAAATTTGTGCTAAAAAATCTCAAAAATCTCAATGAAGTCGAAGAAAACTTAGCCATCATTAATGAACAGTAATTAAAAAATATATATTTAATTAAATTTTATTAAAAGTTTTCTAAAAGAATGAATTCGAGCGCTAAACAATCATATGCTTTAGTAATTGATGGTGTTTCTTTAGAGACAATAACTTTGAACAAAAAACAAAATGATTTTAGATCAATAGCAGTAAAATGCGATGCCGTTCTATGCTGCCGAATGTCACCATCTCAAAAAGCAAATGTAGGCACTGAATTTTATTTTTGTTAAAAATAACTTTTTTAATAAAAAAAAGATTGTATCGTTGATAAAAAATAGTAAAGAGCGTCCGATGACAGCAGCAATAGGCGACGGAGCAAACGATGTTTCTATGATACAAGAAGCTCATGTAGGAATTGGAATATTTGGTAAAGAAGGAAGAAATGCAGCACGTTCATCGGATTTCTGTTTTGCTAAATTCAAATATCTAAAGAGAGCACTACTAGTTCACGGATACATGTACTACACTCGGGCTGCTGTTCTTGTACTCTATTTTTTTTACAAAGTAATTTAAACTCTAAAAATAAAAATTTACTTTTATCCCTAAAAATATTGATATAAACAAAAAGAATTCTTTACAGGAAAAAAAAATTTTTGTTTTCAGATATTAGGAATTCTTATATCTTTTTATTCAATTTTTTGCTCCCTTCGCTCCACGATATTTGTGAATTTTTTCGGTATTTTTGAAGTCTTAAAATTCAATCTTAAAACTAGAAGCTTTGGTCGATTTTGTACAAACTTTGGTTCATAATAGCAGTAAATAGCAAAATTCTTATTTTAGAAAGCTTAATGGATTCTGAGAAATTTTAAAAAAAATTTTGAATTTAAATTTGTTCTGTAATTTGAATCAGCTGAAAAATTTAATTCAGTTTCTGCAAATACTCATCAATGTAATTTTAATGTGTTTACATTTGGAATTTAAGCTATTTAAGCTATATTAAGGTGATAAATTAAATATGTAAGCTTATATGGTCAGGAACATGGAAAGGCAATAAGACTAAATGTTTTTTTAACCATACTCCTTTCTTTTCAAAAAAAAACGTATTCAAAAAAAGTCTAGCTTTCTATTTAAATTGAAATTAAGCTTTTATTATTTTAAAAAATATTCAAAATTATTTGTTTTATCCGCTAACATATTAAAATTAATTAACTAATTTATAAATTTTATAACAAATTTTTTTTAAAAACCTTACCCATCACTCTTTAATACTTTATCGGAATTCTTTAGATCGATCTTAAGTCTCAACGAATGGAATTTATAAAAGCAAGCTTGTGTTCAAGTCACTAGCATTTATAATTAAGACAAAATGTACGGTAAGGTTTTATAAAAAATTTGTTTAATTTTCCCTTTTTTTTGTTTGTTTTTTGTCAAAATCAGAAACAATTGAATTTCGATTATTTTAGAGAATCAAAGTTTAAAGGCAGAAATTTATTTCAAATTTATCAGACAAAATTTTCAGAGTTTGAAAATTTTGTTTTTGTTCAATTAAAAAAAATTATTTTGAATTAATTTGATCCTGAATTTTATAAATTGAACTTCAAATTTTTTTTAGGATAAAAAAAAAATTAAATTTTTTTTTTAAGAATTTTGTTTTTTCCGTATGTCAAACTTACTACGGTTTTTGGAATGCTTTCTCAAGTACTGTAAGTATTAACAAGAAAAAATTTATAAAAAGCAATAAAACTAAATTTATTGAAGAGCGTTTTTTCCAGTCTGTACATTAGTGTTTTTAATCTTTTACTCAGCTCGGTGCCACCATTTATTATAGCTTTATTTGAGCAGCAAAAAAATGCCAAAGAACTTGAACAAACTCCATTTTTCTACAGGTTTTTAATAAAAAATTAACATTTTATTTCAACAAATTTTTTAAATTAAAAAAATTCAGATCAATTAGAAAAAATAGACCACTTTCAGCAATTCAATTTCTCAAATGGAATATACTGGCAGTTTGGCACTCATTGGTTTGTTTTTTCATCCCACTGGGCATTTTCCAAATAAATTCAGTCATATTAGAAGATGGAAAAGTAATTTATTTTTGGTTCTTAAAGTTAAAAAAAAATATTTATTTTTAATGAAAGAATATCGGAAATTATGAGTTTGGATCATTGGTATTGATAAATATATTCGTTATAATCCATTTTAAAATATTTTTAATCTGGAGGTACCAAAATATATTCGCTCTCTTTTCTTATTTGATGAGCATTCTCGGATTTTTGTTTACTTGTTTATTATTAAATGCTTTTATTATGTAAGTTTTACAAAAAAGATCACAAAGAATGTTAAAAAATTTATTTTTTGAAGGCCCTTTCCTTTAACTCTATTCACAGAGGAGCAAGCGCTTTATTTTGGAATATTCATGCTATTTTCAAGTGGATCCATTTGGTTTACAATTATACTCAGCTTAATAGTGGCAATTTTGCCTGATCTTGTTTTAATAATTGTTGAAAATCTTTCGGAAAAAGTCAAAGTTGATAAATTCATTAAAAAAGAAAATTTAAGTGAAGACCTTAGGGCTAAATCGCCGAACACAACTGTTGAAAACTTTTCACTTTACTCAATCGGAATGGAACGAAGCACGGCTAGTTTTGAATCATCAAACGACTTGTCTTCAAACTATATAATTAAACGGAATAGCACTCTTAACTCAAATCGCCTATTTAATGGCAACAGCAGAAGAGTTTCACCCATAGATACTTTATCTCAATCGGTTACATAGATTTAAATTTTAGGCTAAATTCAATAATTTTTAAATCATTTTGCTATTAAACTTTTGAAAAATTAATACTTTCTATAAGAAAATGTCTCAATTTGATTTTAACATAATTTGGAAAATTAAATTAAAGTCAATATTGAAAAATCTTTTTATGGCATTTAAATGGTTATAAAAAAGTGTTAATAAAATTTATGAAACATTTTACTGATAATTTATTTTAATTTTTAATTAATTCAGTATCTAAATGACTAAAAAAAATTTATCAAGTATAATTAAATCTAAAAAATGACCAAGATCTGAATATATTTTTCCTTTTATAGAAAAAAATGAAAAAAATAAGATCTAAAGTGTTTAATAGAATAAAACGTTTTTACTTAACATCTTTTGACATTCAATATATAAAAATCTATTTGCTTTTTTTAGTTTTTTGAAAATCCTGACAAAAAAAACATTCAAGTTATTATTTTAAATCAGAAATTTCAGGTGAGCAGCCTCGCTTAGAGGTCGAGTTTATTTAACAGAAAGAAATAGAATAATTAAAAAACTAGAAAAAAGAAATTAAAGTAAAAAAAGTATTTGCTCATTCCAACTATTTTTGTTTGCATCATTTTCAAACTCTACTTTGTTTTTCTTTTACATTATATATGTCATAACTAAAAAGTCAAACTATTTATTTTAACTAAATTTTAGTTTATTTTTAATGAATTTCTGTAAAATTAGCTTAAGCTAAACGAAAAAAATTATTTAAATTTTACTCAAACTTTAAAAATAAATAATTTAAAAAAAGAAAAAATTAGTTTGATAATTGGAACCTCCAACTTAAAAAATAAAGATTTAAAATTATTTATTTAAAAAAAAATTAAAATAATTTTTTAAAGTCAATTTTTATCTCTGACCTTAAATCTAAATTCCAATTTTAAGTTTTTCTGGTTTATATTTAAAAGCAACATCTTATGTTAGTTTCTGGGTTTAGCCATTTTTCATTTTCGATTTACGTATTTAAACTCTGCATTAAAATCCAAATATCGGATTTAGGAACATAATCGATGAATTAATGTCTAAATAACATCGGGTCGGTATTACGTAGCCTAGGGTCAAAACTTAATTTTCGGGGTTTTGGGCACGCACTTCTATGCAAGATCATGTGGTTAAGTTATCCATCGTATTTATTCTCCTTGTGTATTTGATATTAGTTAGTTAGTTTGTAGTTCTTGTATTATTTAGTAGAGTATTTGATATTAAAAGATTTCAGATAATTTCTGAATTAATATTTTCTTTTTCAATCTTTATTTTTCTATTAAAGTCCCAAATTGCATTGATAAGTCCCTACGATTATTTTCAATATAAAGTTGAAAAAATTATTTCAAAATGAAATCTGTTATTTTTTATCATTTCAAAGGAGCATAAATGGAATCAACTTTTATTTAATTCATCAGCTTTCATAAGAAATATTTTCTTTGACGTTAAAGAATCAATTATCTTTCAAAATGTACTTATCATCTAGACTGATTAAAACTTCATTTACATAAATAAAAGTATTAATTTTAAATTTTAAAAATATAAAAGTTTTAATTACGCAATTATTAAAAAAAATTAACAACAACATATTCAACGCTGATTTTTGATCTCAAAGCAGAATAGAAAAGAATTAAAGACAAATTCATGTGGTTAATCAATCTTTCAAATTTTCTTAATTGAAAGACTATATTTTTCTTAAGTTTTTTTTTTAACCAAATAAAGCAATTCACTTTAAGCTTTTAAATTTTAAAATTTTGAATTAGTTTTGGTAATTAGTTTATGCGTTCTCTTTTTTTAAGTGGCCCTTTTTTCTTTAAGTTCAAAATTAGTACTGTGAATGCAAAATGGTATAATTTACTTTGTTGAATCAATTTTCAAAGGATGAAAATGATGTGCAAAATCTCTATACGCTCGAAACTATTGAAATTTAAACGATTATAGTCAAATAGAAAAAGTAAAAATAAACTTCTCAAAAAAATTTTTCAACAATGTTAATAAAAATTCTTTTTCCTTTACTAAATGCGTTTTTAACTTTTTCAATTGATTTTCAATTTAATTTTTGTATCAAGAAAGATCAAGAAAAAAAATACCTAGAAACTTCCAAGAGTCAGTAATCAGACATTTACATTGTTTTAAAACTCAAAATTCATTTTAAATGTAAATAAAGAATATTTATTGATTTAATGTTTCTATTTAATTTTTAAATGACTTAATTTTTATTTAAAAAAATAATAATTTATGTGATTTTTCAATAAATTTATTTTAAGTGTTTTTTATCATTTTAAATAAATATTTTTCTTTTTATGCACTAATCACATTTTTCTGCATTTGTTTGTTTAAAATTTTTAATCCTTCCAGAAAAAAAGCAATTAGATTCTTATCATCTTTTTCTGTTCAACCTGTTTTCAAATTAGAAAATTTAAGCTTTAATTATAGCACATTCATAACAAATATTGATATCATTCTACAATTTTAACCAGCATTATTGCTCTTAACTCCATTCTTCCTTTAAATACAGATGTTAAAATTTAAAGAAGAGCAAAAATACTTTACTTTTACTATTAAAGATACCAAAAGTTTTACCAAAATTTATTTATTTGAGAAAATGAAGAGTAAAGTAAAAAAAAAAACATAATATTGTGTAAACAAAAACTTTGATTCTAATCTAAAATGTGTCCAACTTAAATTCAGGCGCAGTGTAAGCGCATTATTGCACAAATCATGATCGCAAAAGCATAAATATCCGCCATCATTGGTACGGGTGGAGTAACAAACACTGGTTTTTTTGATGTAAATTTTTTTAAATTGATCAGCACAGCTTCTTATATAGTAAAATTGATTTCCAAATCTATGCTTTAATTTAATACATAAATCGTCGCAATATATTAGGCTTCCGGTATCTCGAGTCAGATTAAAATTATCCCCACATCTCGGATCAAATCGGCTGTCACACTCAAAACATTCTATTCTGCGACGACAGCACTGACCGTCTGCATTCGATGAAACGTAATTAATCAAAAAAAATACTAAAAGCAAACAATAACAATTCATTTTCTTGATTTTTTCCTTAGAAAAACTCGTGATTTCGATTAGATAAACCTGAATTTTGTTTTCATGAAAATTTATTCATTTCATCAATTGACGAATTTCAAATAAAACTTGTGCATCAAAACGCTCTAAATCGAAAAAAAATTAAATCCTTTAAATAAAGTAGATATAAAATAGTTATTTGTTTTTAATCAAAAAAATAAAATTTTTTTTAATAAATTAAATTCTTAATGATTAAAAATTATTCAATTTATTTGGAAATTTTTATTTTCGATTCATTCTAAAAGATTCACTTAATAACTTGTTGCTTTTGGTGGCCAAAAAATTAATTTTTTTTTATTTTAAAATATCCAAAATTTTGGAAAACATTAGTATATAAATAATAAAAATACAAATAAATACTAAAATTTAAATTTTTCTTGATCTATATTTTTTGGAAAGTTTAAATAATAAGGAAATGATAAGGAATGAAAATTTTCGAATTAATCACTTTTTTAAGCTATTCGACAATACTTAAGATTAAAACCATTTTCAAACAATTCAACAAAATTTTCAAAAAATCAGTCCCAAAAATCGAAAACTGAATTTTTTTCTTTAAAAAACAAAAACTACAAGATAAAATTAAAAAAAAAGGCATTGTGCAAAAAAAAGCATACAAAACTTCCAATACAAAAATAAAAAAATTTTATATCTTATGTTGTAAATGTCAAAAACTTGTTCTGTAAATGAAACAAAATGAAACAAATTTTGTTTCACCTACTGCGGAAGTCTGTAAAATCTGTGCGAATTTTGCAAAATTGCACCCTATTTAAAAGTATTAAAAATAAAACGCAATTAATTTTCACAGATTTTGCAGACTTCTGCAGTAGGTGAAACAAAACTTGTTTGTGAATTCATAAATTTAAAAAATTCAAAATGGTTGCTAGATATTTTATTTTTAATTTTTGATTAAGTCTATTGATTTAAATTCGTAATAGAATAATGTTCAAATAATTTTGCGGATTTGAATATCCGTTTTATAAAATTAAAATAAATTTATTTAATTAACTTGGTTGAAATTTTAGACTAAAAACAAAGAGTAATGTTCACTTTTTTTTCAAACTGGACTGTTCAAAACTTAAATTCTTTAAATGAATTTTAAAACAAGCTATTTATTAAAAATCTTATTCAAATTAATCTTGTTTCATTTTTCATGTTAAAGCTAGTGACTATAATCATTATTCTTTAACATTATTAATTATTATAAATAATTTTGCTTTTAGCATTAAAAATTAAGTTTATACTAAGAAACTTACTCAAATTAGCTTTTTTTGAAAATGTTATTTTTTGAAAAAAAATCTTAGCTTAGTTATTTAGGGTTTTTTATTGCCTGAAATATTTTTGAAATTTCGGTTAATTTAACATTCGTTCTTTAATAAGAACAAAGTTGTTTTTATTAAAATGGTAAAAAAATATATATATATTTTTTAATTTCAAAATGTCATACAATGAATTATGCAAAAAAGACAATCTTAATTAGATTATTAAAAAAAAATTAAAAGTTCCATCCCAATATATTAATTATATGATTATGGGCTTATATCTGAAATTAAGGAAACTGTGTAAAATAAAAAGAATGTATGACTGAAAATTAAAGCAGCATTATCATACTACTTTAGCTAGTTATTTTTCCATATTCTAGGTAAAAAAATTTTTTACATAAGAAGGTCTTAAGAATTATTTAATAGGCTTATAAAAATTTCATAAATCCTAGATTTCAATAGGATACTAAAGCTTTTAAATTTAGTTGTGATAAATTCTGACTTTCTTAATAATATGACACATTAGGAGCTCTTACTTTTACTAGTTAAAGCTGTTTAGAAATTTTTTATCTCGAAATTTCTAAAAATTTTTCAAGATTTTCAAGATTTTCAAGAACCTTTTTTGAAGCAATTCAATTGCATTTTAGGTTAAAATTTAAAAATATTTCTAAAATATTTAAATCTTTTTTTAAAAATATACTTTAAAAATTTTTTAAATATTAATTGTTGAAATAGTGAAATCGGTTACTTTCAGGAGTAAATAATTTCAAAATTTATTGTTAAATTTGAAAATTAACACAATATTAACTTGCTTAATTTCAAAGTTTGTTAGCATACTACATCCCTTTTTTTCATTGTATTAACTAAATAATTTAAAAAACAATCAACTAATTTGATTTTTCAAATTGATTCCCTGTAGATCGAAAAGCGCTTCAAAAAACGCCTGTTAAACGCGATAAAACGTTAGCGATTTTACTTTTAAAGAAATTATTTTTAAAATCTTACTTTTGATTCATATAAATTAAAATTATGAAAAAAAAGTTTTTTTGTATTTGTTTTTAAAAATTAATTTAATAAAATTACAAAAAATTCAACAATTCTATTCAGACTATTAAAAAAAAACTTTTTTATTATATCTTTTATTCTGATTTAAAATGAACAATAATCAATTTTAGATTTTTCAAATAATTCGAATAAATTAAAGCTATTACTTAAATTACGAAATTAAATTAATTTTTTTAAAAGATTTTATTTTTTCTGTAAATTAATTTTTTTAAATTTTTTAAAATCTGGCCTCCTTCTGATCCCCATTTTATTACGACTGACACCGACTTACCTTTATTTTTCTTATTTTTCAAAAAATTGAATTTTATATTTTAATAATATTTAAAAACGGACCCGGAACTAAAATAAATCTCAAATTAGGCCTGTTTACTAGGCCTTAAAATGACCTTTTTGTCGCGTTTTTCAATCAACGGGTATGTATTCTCTCTTTTTGAAAGAAAGGAAAATGAATTCTCAAATAATTTCAATTAATGAACGATGATAATAAAAAATATAAAATCGACTCTATTTTTTAGATGTTGTAAAATTTAACTATAAGATTACTTTTTAAAATAAATTTTCGAAATCAAATTCTACCAAAAATTGGAGTAATATATTCGCATAATTTTTTAAATCACTATATATCGCAAAATTTTTTTCGATTCTATTGACTAATTTGATTGATTGTTTATTTAATTTAAACGATTTTTAAAATAGAATTAACTATGATGATAATTCAAACCAAATGATTTAGAAAATTTAGTTAGTTCTTGTTGAATAAGTGAATTTATACATGGAACTTGATTTATTAGCTAAAATACTATTTGCGCTAACTGGTATTAAATGATTTACTACCAGTAAGCTCTTTATTTACAATGAGCGCAAATAAGCTTATTATTTTGTTTTATCAACTGATTGGAAAAAGAGTGAAATATTTTTTTTCAATAAAAATTACATAAAATACTGAAAAATCGATAAGGATTTATCTTTGCGTGTATTCAAATAAGTTTGATTTTTTTCAAATATTTTTAATTAAACAAAAAAGGAATTGAAATTGCTTACAAGCCTTGATGCTAAAATAGTATACAAAAAAATTGACCTTTTTAAAGAAAAAACTAGTGCATTAATTTAAAAAAAAACAAAAAAACTTGAGATAAGCTGAATGAACATCAGGATTAAGACTAGTTCTCAAATTAAATGTTCATTATTATAGAAAAATTTAACAACCAATATCAAAATTTAATCAAAAGTTAACAATAGATTAAAAAAAATAATGAGCTTTATAAATGCTCAAATTTCGACATTAAGAAATGATTAAAAGCATAAAAATTGCTTATTTTGTTTCATTACATGTTATTGAGTAATGGCGTAAATCCCGAGTTGATGCTTCCAAAAAAATAATTATTTATTTAGTAGATTTTTATCTAAATGTCGGTATTGGCATTTGAGTGATCACTATATTTTAGAATTTGCATTCAATTCTTGTACCAATTTTCAACTCAGTTAGAATCTTCTTTTTCAGCAAAAAAAACAAAGCTCAAAATCGATTAATGTTGAATTCTAGATGCAAATTTGTTAATAATACCTAGATGAAAATAAAATTTTTAAAACCTTTCAAATTAATCCATGCGCTTTGCCTAGAACAAAATAGCTAATTTTCAGCATCAATACTTTTTTATCTTATTTTCTGAAAAAATATCTCTCAATTTCGTATTAAAAGAATTTAAACTTATTTTAAAAATTAGATCAAAATTTAGCTAAAATCGTATCCCGAAATTATTTTTTAAGACTTAACGATCGATAAAATTTAATTAATTCTAAAATTTAATCTTAATTTAAATATTATTTTTTAGACTGAATCTGATCGAAAATGAGAAACGATTAAGTTTGTTTAAATTCGAGCTTTTGAAATATATTCCGATAAAATTGGAAAAATTTAGATTCTCTCAGATTATCAGCAGATGCTTTCACTAGAAAAAATAACTTGTAAAAATAGAAATAGAAACTATCTGAAGAAACAAAGTTTGTTTATTTATCTTAGTATAAAAATATCCAAAAATAAAACCCAATTGCACTCACAAGTTATCAAGATATTTTTTTAAATACGAATTTTTTAAATAATTTTTTTTGTACTGTCTAAAATTTGTGATTTTATTTATTAAAATCATCTTTAAAAAAATAAAAAACTAAGTTAGATAATTCATTTATTTTATCTAATAGATGATTAAAAAAATTTTTATGTGCTGAGGTTTTACTTAGTGAATCCTCCATAATTGATTTTTCTGGAATTTGGATATTTTGAAAATTTCTTATTCAAATATTGTGCTCAGTGAATGAATGAAAACTTATGAAACCATTTTTCATTCAAAAGGAAGTTCATCGCAAAATAGGTTTTAAAATATTGACTTTATCGATCAAATGCTTTGTAATAATTCAAATAATAAATTGATCGTTGATAATTGAACATTTTTTTAATATTTAATTTGGATCACGCTATTAAAATTGCAGATTAAAAATTTCTAAATGCTATTTATAGAAAAGAGATGTGGAATTATTTTAAAAGTGAAAAATTATTTTTTAAATAATAGTATTAGTTAATAATCTATAGATTTTTAATTATCACTCACAACTAGAGTTTTTCATTCTATTGATAAAAAAGAAGGAACTTTATAGCTCTATTGTAAAATGGTTTTCGTAATTCAAAAAAAAATTTTTTTCAGAATTTTTTAATCTTTGTAAAACATTAGAAACCTCTTAATTAAGGTTTCTAATTAGATTTTTCGATTATTTTCATAAAATTAAGCTTATATTAATTTAATTTCTATTTTCTTTCAATGATATTCTTACATTCATAAACCCCAGGCCTTAGCTTTATTTTTAATTACAAATAAGCTATTTTAATTTTTTTTTAAATTTCTCCGAGGGTTTAAAGTAAAAAAATGAACGATTAATTATTAGAAAAGTTGACGGAAAATAATCTAAATAACAAAAAGTGATCTTTCACGAGGCTTATCAAACATTGGATCGCAAAAGTTTACATTAAAAGCATTTTAATAAACGATGTATCATAAATGGGAATGTATTCTTAGCTCATTAAAATTCTAATTCTTAATAATAAACTATCAGAATCAGTGATCTAGAAAATATACTTATAAGATAATATATACAATAATTATAATACATCCAGATGTGCTAAATGGATTCGAGAAATTAAAATACTAGTCAACCATCAAATTATGAAAAACAAGAAACATATTTTTTGAAGGTTTACCAAGAATTGTTAGACACATTAATTAAAATTTTTCTGAATTTACCAAATAGATTATCTTAAAAATATTTTATTAAAAAGCCTTTCTAAATTTTGGTTTAATTATAGTTTTAAAAAATTATAGAAAAAGTATTTAACTTTAAAAAAAAAATTTATTAAAGTTTTGTATTATCTCTTACAAAGTTAACTGTTTTGAATTTTGAAAATAAAATAGATAACTTTATTTTAAGACTGTGATGTTTTTCACTTGAATTAATAAAAATAATGAAAACCTCACTAATTTTATAAAAATAGTTGATTTATCGCATCAGTTAAATCCAAAATCTTTATTCTAGAAAATACCTGATATCGTTTGAAAATTGCTTCCCACTATAAATAAGTAACAAAAAAATTTCTGTTAACTTTATGCAGATTAATGATACTACTCAAATAAAGCATTTATTATCTTTTTTAAATTGCTAAGATTTTCTTGAATTAAAAAAATCTTGACAGACTTTTTATTTGAAGAAACAAAATAAATTGTGTAATAAAGTGCATTTCAAATTTTTAATTTTTTGAATTCTTTAAATTGATATCAAATAAACCTAATTTCAAACCAAATTTGTGAAAATAAATTTTTAATGTGTCAAATTTACTTTTTCTAGTTGTTAAAATAAGATGATGACAAAAATCAAAAAAACTTAAAATTTGAGGCAAATAAAATATTCCAAAAATTTTTATTTAAATTTTTTATAATTTTTGCCTTTTATATAAAAAGTTAAGCATTTTGAGAATTTTGGCAATGACTAATAAATGTACTATATCATTATATTTTTAACTAGAAAAAAAATTGTTACTCAATTTTCGGATTTAATGCTTTTAAAATTAAGTAAGAATTAATGATGTAAAGAGTGATAACTCATACAGCAAAATTGATCTTATTTAAAAGCAAATATTTTATCATTAATTCATAAATTGATCAAAAATGTAAAAAAAAAATGAAAAAAAAGTTGAACTCGGCATAAAAATACTGAAAATTTTTAAATTATACTCAAGTAAAAAATTGAAAAAATTAAATTTCTATTAAATTATTTCTTGAACACGAACATGAAAAATCAATGTTTCTTTAAAGAATCATTACAAAATTATTGAAAAAGTAAAGATTTTAAGGTAAAATTTTGAAGAAGAAAATATTAAAGAAATTTTTTTCAGCAATTTATTTAAAACAATTCCTCATAAAATCATTCATTTTTCATTATTATTTAATATCTTCTGTTTTTTATTTATAAATGAAATATTCTTTTTATATTCGAGGATATTAGAAAGAAAAAAAATTCGAAGATTTATAAAAAGATCTTTAAAATTTCACAATAATATAAATTATTAAAATGAATGTAGAGATATTTTAAAGTAAAGTTTTAATTAATTTTTTTATTGAAATCCAAATTTTTTTAGGATATCTAAAGAAAGGAGTCTTCAGAAAAAAGATATTTGGCTCTATATTATTTTTGACTTGGTCACATGCAAGTTTACCTAAAATTTTATATTGGCTTGAATTTAAATGATCAGTATTTTAAATATTTTGATCAGTAAAATGTACCATTATAATATATATGATCAGTATTTAATTAAAAATGAAAGTTAATAATTTAAATAATCAGTATTTTTTGATTAATATCCGGTTGATCAGTAATTAATAGTGTCAATCAGTATTTAATTTACATGATTGGTATTATAATTAATCTATCGGTGATATAATGGTACCGATTAGTATTTTAATGAAAATGATAATTAAAGATAGAGAAGGTTTCGAATCAAGATTTATCGAATATCCAACTCCATTGTGTAATTGCTACCTTACAATTTCTTCTTTTTTTCCTGAACTATCAAAATTTTAAACATGTCTAACCTCAAGCTATTTCAACATATCGTTTTTAAGTTTCTTTTTATTACTTAGACTTATTTATCCTTTTTTAAATATTTATTTTTTATTTTTTTATCTTATTTAACTATATTTTAATAAATTTTTTTTTATAGATTTTTATTCTATAAGAGCTTTAGCTCGGTACAGATAAACAAATTAATTTAAGATAGAAAAAAAAGAAGAGTGTTTGAATTTATAATGTCAAACTAATGTCAAAAATAAAATGTATAAATCATTGAAACATTACCAGCATAGAAACAACCAAAACTATTCAATTTTGCAAATCAAAATTTTCAATTACAAAAAAAATTCTAATGGCATCAAGTATTCCGGAGTATGTCTCGGATGAGGAAGTTGAGATGGAAGATGAAGATCGTCCAACTCAACGAAGAGCAAAACGAAGCCGCAAGTGGATAATCTAGGAAAAGTACCCAAACAAAGAGGCAGCATTGACAAAAATGAAAGAAGAAAGAATGTGGAGCTACCATTATGAAAATAAAAATCAAGATGGAAATAAGATTTATTAAAGATGTAATAAAGCTAAATTGAGAGGTGCACAGTGTCCAGCTCGAATTTACTTGTTGTTCGACAGCCGCAGTGACGATGTAATTGTTTTTTGAAGCGAGAATGAACATGGCCATAGAAATTAACAAGCATCTAGCAGGTTATCTGTTGAAATAAAAATTGAAATTAAAAAATATTTTGATTTAAGAATGAAGCCAAAAGCAATTATGGAAAAAATTAGAGATGTTGTTCCAATTCAGAAAAAAATACAAATTCAAATTACAAAACTCAATTGCGGCAAAAAAAATTTGATCCGACAAGAATAATAGGCGAATTCGAGAATTGGTGCATCAACCACAACGTAGCAACTAATGAAGACGCATGTTTTGTGCTAAATTATTTTCTCAATTATGGAGATGATGAAGTTGATGATGACGACGAAGATAAAAAGCGATTTGGAGTTTTTATTTCAACAAAACGACTCCTTCGAAACGATAAAAAAACAAGCAAAATTCAAGCTGATGGAACATACAAATTGATTTGGGAAGGTATGCCAGTATTGATATGTGGCACATCAGATTTGGACCGTCATATCCACCCATATGGAATCAGCGTTTGCCGAAACGAAACAACCGAAGACTTAAAATTTATCTTCAAAGCTTTGGCAAAGGGTATTGAGCAATTGCAGGAATCAATTCAAGTACATACATTGATATCCGATGCTTCTGATGCAATTCGAAATGCATTCACAGAAGTGTTTGGTGAAAATGTGCTTATGATTATGATGCGCTGGGCCCATATGCGTTGAAATGTTGCAAAACATCTTAATCGTCGATATGTTTATCAAGAAGCAACTAAGCAAGAATCAAAAAGTTTTCATCGATTACTTGAAGCAATCGTGGCTAACTAATCATCAAAACTGGCATGAAGGAGCTGCACTCAATACCCATAAACCAACAATGCATTAGAAGCCCTTAATCTTGTGATCAAGAAAGAAGAAACACTCAGAGAACGAATGCCAATAGCAAGATTTTTGCTACAATGTCTCATGACAGTGACAAAATGATCAAATGAATACTCAAACAATGACAAGCAATTCATTCAATCGCCAACAATTGAACTAAAAAAATGGACTATTATTTGGCTAAAAGCAATAAAACATTAACCTCGAGCGTGTTTGAAACCTCAAAAGAATACTTCATACCAAGTAAAGAAGAAATAAGAGATGTGAAAGAAATTCATTGGAATTGTGTTCCAATGCCATTTCGAAAAGAGAGCTTTCGCTGTTTGGATTGTGACTCTACCAAATGGAGATGATATGGCAGTCACTTGAAAACAATGTAAATGCACTTGTCCAGCCTTTTTCAAGCATTATATGTGCAAACATTTAGTCGATCTTGCAATCAGATTAAAATATGTCAAACCAGCAGCAGCTAAAGAAGAACCGATTGGTGAAAAACGCAAAAGGGAATGACCAAATAAGGCAACAAAAGCTTTATTAATTGATTAAAATACCTTTTTATTTGATTTGATTGTTTGTTTTTTTTTAATCAATAATACATAACACTACAAATTAATAGATATAACTTTTAATTCTTTTTTCTCATGACTAAAATTTAGATTTTACTTAACATTATATATTAAATAATTATCAAAATATAATACTGATCTAGTAATTATAAAAATATTGATAATATTTAAATTACTTACTGATTTATATATAATAATTTACTCATCATAGTTTATTAAATACTGATCGAAATAGTAAAAAAAATTGGTCAAATAATTAAAAAAATACTGATCAAAATATTTATTATACTAATCAATTAATATATGGTCTTTTAAATTCTTAAGAAAATATTTTCTGTTTTAACTTATAATTGATATTTTTATTGGTTTTATTCAACTTATTTTGTTTTATCTTTTTAAATAAAATATATTGTTACTTAGCTAAACCGAGTGACCTTTTTTGTATAGATTTAAGCTAATTATGCGGCAAGTTAAAGTTCATGATCAAGATCAAATGATCAAAACTTAATTGATTAAAATCTTAATAAAAATGATGAAATTAGCTTTTTTTAATTTTTTTTTTAAATCAAACCTTACCAGGTAAATAGTGAATAGTCTATCTATGAAAGAACAAGTTACGGAGATGAAAATAAAGAGGTAAAAGATAATAAAAATAATTTTAAAAAATTTTCGCCTTTTTTAAGTTTATTACATTTTTTCTTGTATAAATCTTCAAGATATCGTCTATAATTTTTTAATTTAAAAACAAATGTTATCAAATATTACAATCAAAATTTAATTTTTTAAATTAATATAAAAATTATTAAAATATCTTAAAAGCTATTATTTCTAGATAAAAACTAGACACATTTTTGGAGAGCTCGTTAAATTCTCAAAAAGAATGCTAAACATCGGTCGCATAAAATTGGGGGTCAAGTTTTTTTAAATATAAATAATTTTATTTTAAAAAATTTAAATCTTTGGAAAAAAAATATTTAAAAAATACAGATTAAATAGAATTAAATGACACTTTAAAATTTTAAAAAATGTTTTTGTTTTGTATAATAAGTGGAGATCAGGCAATTTTCAAAATTTGCGAGTCAATGTTTTAGAAGGATCCTAATATCATGTAAAAAATATGCTTAATTAAAAAACTATTATTACAATTTTTAGTTAAATAATAAAATAAACAAAAAAAGGTGAAAAAAAGATTTATTTATCAATTTTCAACTCACAGGCAAACGGCGTAATTCGGTCAAATTGGTTATTTTTCGGGTAAACAGGGTGAATTTTAAGAAAAAAGGGGTGAAACCCTATTAACCTCTTTATCTCAAATATTGATCCCATTAAAGATCACCAGCTTGTTTGTTGAAAGATGCTAAGTTTTTTTTTAATTTGGATCGTTAACTTAAGATAAATTGGTAGTCTAATTAGATTGGTTGAAATAAAACATTTTCGTGGTAAAAAACACAGGAAATCACAGTTGTCCCTAAATAGCGAAAAACGGAAATGCGGGAACTGTTTTTCCGCAACATTTTCAAAATTAATTCCGCAAAATTAGCTACTAAAAAGCGGAAATTCCGCTTTTGAGGGACTTTTTAAAAATTTACGGAAATCAAATAAAATGCGGAAAATTTTTGCGAAATTCAAGTTTGAAAAAAAAAAGCAATATTGATAAATACGATACCAATTTAATAATTAAATATTTAATAATGTTCAGTTGATTAATAAAATAAACTTAATATTTTATTTTAGTCTATTTTTTTATTTTCACATGTAAATCCTTACTTATAAGAGAACCACTTTTGTCCCTTGCCACTTCAATAAAAATTCCTCACTTTTGCACAATCAAAATGATACCAGTAGGAACATTTGTCACATTCGATTGAATTTTCTAAACAAACTAATGAACAAATTGGGCAATGACAATGTTTGATTTTTTAATCAATTAAAACCTTAGTATTTTTCCATGTACTCTTATTAAAATAATCAACAAGTAAATCAAAGTTAAATTGTCTAAGAAATAAATCATTTAAAAGTTTATGTGAACTAATAAGCATATTCGATTTTATAAAAAATTTCTTTTGTAATATATTTTCTAACGAAACATGAAAATCACTTAATATCAATCCCTTAAGAAAAAAAGTAGTAATTTTATTTATATCACATGAAACACTTTGATTTATTATCTCTTCTACAATATCTTTATTCGGAATACTGTTACTACAGGAAGGCTCGATTGAGTTAATAGCGTGGCCTTTTCTTTTCCTTCCTTCCTGTAGAACCTGAATTCTTAACTTTAGTTAACTGAACTATGTAAGGTATTTTATATCTATTTGTTAAGTCGACACCATTGATCGACTCTACAGCTAATATATGGCTACAAATTTATTTATCTAAACATGAACATGAAGGCTTAGACAAGAGCTTTACTTGAAAGCAGTTATTTCATTCATCAGTTATTTATTTATTTATTTGTTTTCTGTACCGAGCTAATGCTCCTTCAGATTAAAAAAAAAAAAAAAAAAATAAAGTAAATTTAAAATAATAAAAATAAAATATAGTAAATATGATTTAAAAATAAAAAAATAGGTAAATTAAATAGAGAGTAACAGGATACATATGTTTAAATTTCTGATGGCTCAGGAAAAAAAGAGGAAATAGTAAGGTAGCAATTACACAGTGGAGTAGGATATTCGATGTATCGAGATTCGAAACCTTCCTTATATTCTTCCACCAGTCTGACAACCAATGGAATAGAATGACTCAATCCTGCCCTAACATATCTCTCACTCAACTCAAAGAGTCGATTCGAGACTGTTAGTAATTTAAGCTTGTTAGAGGCCTCGTGATTAATAATGTTGGAGGGAGTATCATATTTTAGATTTAGAATAGATCGGACTGCTGCATTTTGAATTACTTGTAGTTTTTTTATGTTGGTTTCTGAAAATAAATTTAAACAAGGAAAAGAATAATCTAATATTGACCCTATCAAGGATTTGTATAGGTTACCCAGTGTTTTTGGTTTCAGAAACCATTTTTTATCTGATAGATATTTTATTATGTTAAGTCTTGAATTACAGCGTTTTTTTAAATCATCTATCATTGAGCTAAATGTAAGTTTTGAGTCAAGCGTAATGCCTAAGAACTTAACTTTTTCCTCACGAATTAAGTTGTTATTGTAAATTTTAAGGTCTAAATTGATTTGGGATTTTGTTCTTTTTTCAAAGATCATGTAACATGACTTTTCAACAGAAACTTTCATTTTCCATTCGAAAAGCCATTCCTCAACTTCATTAAGATATTTATTTATCGTATTTTCGAGATTTGCTTCCTTATTAAAAATGAAAAAAGTTGCCAAATCGTCGGCAAAAAGAAGAGAGTATTGGCAATTTGGTTTATTTCTTTTTGGTATATCATTTATAAAAATGCTAAAAAGTAGTGGGCTAATTACAGCTCCTTGTGGGACCCCTGCTTTTATTGGATATTGATCACTTAAGTGACCATTTACATTTACAATAAAATATCTGGAATCAAGGAATGATTTGATCCAAAATATAAGATAGGGAGGCAGTTTTATCTTAATTAATTTATAAATAAGTCCATCGTGCCAAACTCTGTCAAAAGCTTTGGAAATGTCGAAATAAAGAAAACAGACCTTTTTTTTTCTATTATAAGATTCTACTACCTTTTGAATAAGAAAGAAAAGATTGTCTGCCGTTCGCCTATGTTTTCTAAATCCTGACTGCTCATTAATTAGCAATTTATTTTTCTCAAGAAAATTATAAATTCTTGAGTATACAATCCTTTCAAGTAATTTCCCGAGACAACTTGTCATACTGATTGGACGATAGTTGGAAGGGTCATGGGTTGGTGAAGTTTTCTTTGGTATCATTGTTATCCTAGCAATTTTCCATGATTTTGGGATTTGACCTTGTTCCAAAGTCATGTTAAAAAGCTGACTTAGTTCAACCAAAACTTCATAGGGAAGATTTTTTAACATAAGATTGTGAATACGATCTAGACCAGACTCTGCCACCTCTATTAGCTTTTTTAGAGAAACCTTAATTTCTGAAGGAGTAATTGGCTCTTTTAGATTATTATTAACCATATTTTTTGAGAAATCTAAAATTGTATCTGCAATTTCTGAATCATTCTCAGATAAAGCAAAATCTTGGTGTGGACTAAAAGTTGTAGCTAAGAAATTTCCAAAACATTTTCCTTTATCTTTATCTGTAGTGAATTCCTTACCATCTTCAATTAGCGTGGGAATTTGTTTAGAGTATTTTTTTGATCTAAATTTATTTATTTTTCTCCAAAAAGGTCTACTCGAGAGTGGGTTTTTTCCAATTTTATTAATAAATTCGACCCAGTTTTGATTCCAGAAATCCTTTAAGTTTAAACGTAACTCAGATGTTAGTTTATTAAATTCTATTTTTAGAGAAGGACATTTTGTTTTCTGAAACAGTCTTCTAGCCTTTCTACATTTCTTTATGAGTAATATAATTCCCTTCGGTAAACTTGATTTGAAAAATTTCTGAGATCGGAGGGGGATGCTTTTTTGAGCAGCGTTAATAATTTTCGATGAAATATGTTCATTTAGTTCATCAACATTTCTAAGAGAATTTATGCTTTTTTGTGAGGTTTTAAGTAATTCCTGATAATATCCCCAATTGGCCTTTTTAAAATCAAAATTTATTTTAGGTGACTCTACTGTTATATAATGCTCGACTGATATATTTACTTGAATTGGGAAGTGATCACTTAACATATCATGTTCTAACAAGACTTTAAAGTCAAAAATTTTGTCAGTGAGTGATGAAGATATCACAAAAAGATCGAGAATTTCAAAGTGCTCGGATTTAAATTTATTAAATGTAGGAGTTATATCATTAATTATAGAAAGGCTAAATGAGTTAAGTATTTTCTCTAGTATGAGACCATTTTCGTTCTCTCCGAAACAGCCTAAGCTTTTGGCCTTCGCATTGAGATCACCCCCTAGAATAAAATTTTCACATCTTTTAGAGATATCTGAAAAAAGTTCAAAAGGAAGTATAATATTAGGAGGATTGTAAATACTAAAAACAAATAGTTCTGTATTTTTTATTCTTATCTTGATGCAAAGAAGTTCTGCATTAAATTTATCAAATGAAAAGTCTTGTTTGAATTCAAGTTCTTCTTTTACTAAAATGGATACTCCTCCACCATTACTATTCCTGGCCCTAACTATTGCGTTATAATTTTTAAAATTGAAGTAAAAATTTATTTCATTCTGATTTATTTTTATCTCGTTAAGGAGAACTATGTCAGGACATTTTTGAGCCAAAAAATCTTCTAATAAATGAATCCTACTAGGTAAGTGAAAACAGTTCCAATGTGTAACTACTAACCTTTTGGAAGATAATAAGTTTTCTGAAATGTTCATTTTATAGTTATTTTTCGTATTCTTCGTAAATTTGCAGTTGTTTGAAATTTAAGTTGGCGCGTACGAGCGTTCTTGAAAGACATCATTATGATCGCTCAGATCCTCGTTTTCTTCTTGGTCTTTGAAACGTTTTTCGGATTCTATTTCTTGCGATTCCGATTCAGATTGTCGCTTGATTTGTATTCTTGTTTGAACTTGTGTTAAAGTTGTTTTTAGAGACTTTTTAGCTTGGGTTTATGGCTTTTCATTATTTGAACAGTTTGTTTGTTCTAAATTCTTTCGAAATTCCGGCGGTAAAACAGGAGTATGCATACTTTTTGGACTGGATTCTGTGGATGGAACAGTAATACTATTCATTGACTCATTCTGTTGGTAAATTGGGGTTCTGGGAATTGATATAAGAACATTTGTATTATTTTCATATTGGCAAATTTCAGCTTCCTCTTCCTGGATCGCCAGATCGCTGTAGTCAATTTTTGCTCGTTCAATAGCCTTAAGTCTCTCAGCTAATGAACATTTTTCAGTTAAGTGTCCCTTTTGGTTGCAGCTCCTGCATGCTTGGTTCTTAACGGGGCATTTGGAAATGTTGTGACTTTCTCCATTACAAAAAAAGCATTTTTGTTTTTGTCCAACAATTGATATAACGCATTTCAAACGATATAATAGTGTTGGGCCAGTTAAATTATATACATTTTGAGTAGATTCTTTTGGATATGAAACCTTAACTCTTTTAACTCCAATCTTGACGCAACTGTTTCTATATGTTTCTTCTGAGATTTCTTCTACTTTGAGACCATTTATTTTGGTAGCATCAAAATAATTTCGAAGTAATTTTTTATTAAAGTCTTCAGGAAGAAAATGGAATCTGAAAATTGAGTATTTTTTTTGATCAGGTAATTTATTTGCGTCTTCGAGTTTGAACATGACTCCATTTACTTCGATTTGACGTTCAAAGAGATTTGAAATAACAAGCCCTTGCTGGAATTTTACAATCCATATTTTGTTTGAGGAAAAGTTGTAAATTGCTGTAACTTGTTTGAATTCTGTTTCTTTTAGTACGCATTTCAGTTGTTGAAAGATTGTCTGATGATTGACAGGCCTTTCTAATTTTTTAAGATTCAGCTTGACTGAATTCTTAAAGTTCCAACGTTGAAATTCGCCTGGGGTAGCAAGCGAACTTTCCATTTAACAATTTTCTTTTTTTTGGTCACGTGATGACGCTATAAATTTTCTTTAAAATTGCTAAGCCAAAAGTCAATTCAACAAAAATTTTAGTAATAGTGTTAATAATTTGCTTAAATTTAAAATTTTTACAAAATAGGCTACCCAATTAGGCTAAGTTACATTCTAAGTTCTTTTTTTAAGTATTAAAACTTTATAGTTATAAAATATAATTTCAATTTTAAGTCAAAATTAATTTTGTCATTATTTATTAACCATAAAGCTCTTCCAATCTTTGAATTGTAGCGACTCTTTAATCCAAACGGCTGATTAACTTCATCTTTTTCCTCACCATCGGATGAAAGCTTATCTAAGAAATCGTTTAAAGTTGATGTTGCTGTTTTAGTCAATTCTGTTAGAGTTGATTGAGAATTTTCCTCGCAGATGTCTAACTCATTAATAGATTTTAAGACGTTATCTAATTTGTTGTTTGATTCAAAATCATCTAAATCAACCGAAACGCAATCAACAATAGATTCAACTTCACTCACTTCACTAGTGTTAATAGGAGTAAATCGAACACCGCATAATCTAAGAAGTTCTACTTTTTTCAAAATTAGAGATTTTACAATCTCAATATGTTCCATGACTTCTCTTGTATTTACAAATCTAGTAAATTTCTTTAAATTCAGGTTTTAGACGATAGTTTCCTTTGTTACCAAAACCATACTTGACTTCATTGCTCTTATATATAGATAACTGTTGTACTTTTAGCATGACAACATCTAAAGGTAACTCATTTCTATCATTAATTAATTTTAATACATTATTTAAACCTTCATATTGATTTGTTGAAGTAACAGAAAAATTGTTAAACAAACGTTTAGCAAAAGGCCTTACTGAATATCCAGCTAGATTTGTAATATCATTAGAAATATTTGAATTATAATAAGGCACAAATTCAGATCTCCAAGGTCGAATGGTATTGATATTGGTGGAACTTTTCTGAATTTGCTAATACCAAAATAGGATGAACTGATACATAAAACCTGTGAGATAAAACGTCGTATCATATTGTAAACAAACTCTGTTATTGTTTTCAAAAGCCGCTAAAGTCTTTTTTGTTTCTTTTAACAATTCATCGTCAATTCCAATGATACGAATGTCAGGCGCGGTAACAATGAGATTTGGGAATCCTGGAGATATGTGCATGAGATATATGTTTGCGATCTTATCGTAAGAAAATCTCTTTAATTTGTTGGCTACCTTTAAAGTTAAATTGTAAATCAACAAAATATTTAAATAGCTTAAATATACATCGATATCGAATGTTTTGGTATTGTTTAAAATCTCGTGGGCCTTTTTTTTTCTTGACAAAATTTGGGTCATTTTGAGAAACTCTCTCTTTCAATTTGGAGAGAACAGAAACAATGTTCTTTGATAACTAGATGCATTGTCTTTATTTTTAACAATAGCATGAGGACCTGTTTAGTATTCAATTTTATAACTGCCTTCTGTGGTTTTATCCAAATAATGAATAAGTATCGGCAAATCTCGGTCGACTAAAAAATACGCATCTTTGATCACCTGTTTATTAATTGTACCATCTGTTTCTACTAAATGATGATATCAACAGGAAAAGATTTTTTCCACCGTTATTACTCAATTTGAAAAAATTACAATAATCCGGTTTTTTTTAAATCCAAAAGATTACTAAGTCACCAGATTTTGGGTCTTCTATCGTTTCAGTATGAGTTTCAATCTTCTTTTTAAAATTTTCTAGAATATCTTTCGCATAGGAAGCACTTATTCTTTCAAATTCCAAAGAATAAATAAGATTTTTATTTTTTATACATGATATAGTTTTATTTAATAATTTGTACACATCATATAAATAATCCACAATGGTTTGAAAATTATGTCATAATTAAATAAACTTTAATACAAAAAAATTTCCAATTTTTTTGTTTTAGTTTCTACTTTTTAGTATCTAATTTAAATGGATTCCGCAAAAATTTTCCGTTTTTTATTTAATTTCCGTAAATTTTAAAAAAGTCCCTAAAACGCGGAATTTCCGATTTTTAGTAAGTAAATTTGCCGAATCAATTTTAAAAATGTTGCGGAAAAACAGTTGCGGAATTTCCGCTTTCCGCTTTTTAGGGACAACCGGAAATCACTTTTAAATTTTACTAAATCTTGCTAATTGACCCAGGAGTTTTTTAAAATTGACCTCATTCAATTAAAGATGAAAATCATCAAACATAAACAAGCTTCTTGTTCTATGTACCATAAATTATATAATTAATCAAAAAATTTGAATAATATCTGATGTTAATAATGAAAAAAAATAATTTTCAAAAGTTGTCACCCCGTTCACACACTAAATAATTGCCCCATGCTACAATATTAAAAAAATTTTTATAAAAAACTTAATTCTTTTTATAATAATCAATTATTAAATAAAATTTTTCCTTTTATCAGTCATAAAACCTAAAAAAGGTTTGTTTTTTATTCGATATTTTTCAAATAAAATGAACGTATTTTTTGTTTTTTGGTATTAGATTCAAGTCGTTATTTAATCAAGGACCAGTTTTAGGATCTTTTGTTTTTTCATTTTTAAATATTTTGAATAAGTTGAATTATAAATCATAAATATAGTCGTCTTGTAGATATTTCATGAATAACTTCTTATTAAACACATAAGGAAAATGACATAAATTAAAGAACTAAAGCACTCGTTATTTACAAAAAATTTAGCATTTGAAAATATAATTTTATATATTTTTTAAATTACTTAAAACAGAGTTGTTTAAAAGTAACAAGTCTCAAGCCAAGTCCGATTCCGGACTTTTTATTTATTTTTTTTCTTAAAAGTCCAAGTCAAATACTTTTTATTTTTTTTCAAAATAAACTTAACATTAGTTTTCATTAAAAATACATGAAAACAATTAACTTGGAAAATTTTTGCATATTTTTGAATAAAAAAACCTAAAAAAAAATTTATTAATAAATTAAATTATTATTTATATTGTTAAATTTATTTATTTCAAAAATTTCAGAATAAATTATTTTGATTTTGACTTACTATTTGCAATTTTTAGAATTGGCAAAAGGAGCATGATGCCGGCAAATTTTTCTGTAATTTGTCTGTAGTCCGGACTTGGACTTATGAAAAATTTAAAAAAAATTTGGACTTTTAAACAACTGACTTAACACTAGCCTGTAATTTATTATGAGTTAATTAAATACTTTTATCTTTTTATAAATTGTTTTTCTTTTTTATGCAATGTCAGAATTGAATCGCAAAAATGAATTAGTACTAGAATGAAAAAAAGAGATTTACTTTAAATTATCCTCAAAAAATGCCTTAAGATAAATGAATAAATAAAATTTTGTCCGAAACCCTTTATAAAACCTTTGTTTAAATCTTAAGATTCCTCCAATAAAAAGAATTGATAAAAAAACATTAATTTTTACATGATGATTATTAGTTGATTTCTTAATGAATCGTTAATGAAATTTTAATGAAATTGAGTCCAATATCTTCATAATGAAAAATCATATTTTATTTATGAATTTAGTTTTTTTTAATTTAATTTAATTTTTACATTTTTGGCTTTTTAAAAATGCGGTAGCGCTAGCTCAGTACAGTTAAACAAATAAAAAAAATATTTTTTTTCTTCTTTTATTCATGAAAGGATGTCAGGCTTAATAAAATCAAAAATTTGGAAGAAAATTGCTCAAATAATCGGTAAAATATCGAAAACAAAATTTTAGCGTAAATTTTCGATAATTTTCGAACTGGAAAGCTGCTTGGGTTATAATGGATTTTTACAAGTTAAGAATTAATAATTTTTCAAAATTTTAATCAAACCAAAATATCTGAAACAAGACAGTGATCAATTAATGTAATAAATATTTTATTTAGCTTTTAATTTTATAAGTCCAAAAATTGCATAAAAACAAATATTTTAAGCTTTCAAAGATTTTTAACTATTTCAAATCAAATTTATTAATTTTTTAAGCAAAAAATGTATTTTATTAAGTTTTATTGGATTTTTAAAGTTTTTAATGAAATCCCCTAAATAACACCAAAGCATCAAATGAGTCATTTTACTCATTTAAAAAAATAAAAGATAATTGATTTTTTTTGTTTCTAAAAAAATAATATTTTTTTAAGTAATTTGTTCAAAAAAAAATGACAATCTTTATTAATCTAAATTTTTTAATTATCTTTTATCTTCGTAAAATGAATATGCATTCAAACATTTTAAGGTTAATTTATTTGCACCGATTATTAGACATAGCATCAATTTTAATGTTTATTTTTTATTTCGTAAAATTATCGATATTGGATAATTAAATTTTAAGAAATTAATCTAAACTGAATCAAAATGCTAGTAACCATACATACTTTCCATGAACAGACCAAAAATCTACGGTCTAGCTTTTAATTATATTAAATGAACATTTTCATACCAAATTTGATTTCAAAATTTAATTTGATGTTTTTTCAGAGGATTTTACAGTGATTAAGATCAAGCAATTTCTTTTGAATTTTTTAAATCCAAACGACACGAATCCTATTTTTCTTCAACTTTTAAAATAGTTTTGTTGGAAAATTTAAACAATTTTTTATTGTCATTCTTTCAAAGCTTTTGACAATTTTTAAAATCAACCATTAATTTGACAAACATTAAATTGAGTAATAATGCTATTTTTCACAAATGAGTGAATCTTCAAATATTTAGTCCCAAGCTTTTTTAAACTATTTTGATGGTACAGAAACTGGTGTGAACTACCATATCCCCACGATTCGAATCGACTTTTTCGAATCGTATTTTTTTGCTACTGCTTAGAGTAAAATTAAAATATTTTGATTATCTTTTTAAAAAATCAATTTAATAATTTGACAATTTTACTTAGATCCAATTTGGTTAACAACAAAACATGTGATTTTGAAGATTTAAGGCATCCTAAAAATACAAAACTAAAAATCCTAATAAATATTAGAAATTTGAAAGTATAAAATTAAAAAACTTAATCATTTAAAAAGCATCTTTTTTCTGAAAAACAAAAGAAGAGACTGTAAAAAGATTTACCACCAAGTGACACTCCTTTTGATAAAATAAATACATGGTAAGGTAAAAAAAGCTGTTCATTTAATGATTTATTTAAGGCAAAATCAAAATGCCATTTAATTTTTTAAAAAAATTGATCTTTAAAATATAAACACCAATGGTTTTGTGAAAAAAGGATCAAAACGTAGAAAAATCTTGTAATCTTAAATTTCATCATAAAATTCATTAGATTTTTTAACATCTAGTTGTGTTCTGTGTTCCCAAAACCAAAATCAGTTTTGGATAATATTTGATTGTCAATGAAACTCATCATTCAATTTTTGAGCTTTTTTACAAAAATAAAAAGTTTTTAATTTTAACAAAAATACAAATATTTTAATAGTAATTAATTATTATAAAATTTTTCTAATTAAGAAAATTAATAAAAGTTAATATTTATCCAGCCAAACTTCTCTCTGTATTAAGTTACTTTAAAAACTTTTAGACTTATCATTGACCGAAAAAAAAAATGATTCTAATTCAACAAATTTGTTTCATACGAATTCTTATTGCCATATACAGGAAATAGAATATTATAAAATAATCCTAAATATTACATTTTGAGAAGGATATTTTTTTCCAATCATAGTTGATAATAAAATTCTCCCACTCACTCCTACGAAAAAAAAAAACTAACAATATCAGGCAATTATTTACAAGAAATTCTATACTTTTATAAAAAAAAAATTATACCCATAGTATAAAAGTCTGAAATCATTTAAATAAAAAGTTTCTTGATTATATCCTTTTTTATAATAATAATCTAATTCAAATCTATACAATAATTCTAAAATAATGATGTATAGACATTTTATTTTCAATTTTGGTTAATTATTAAAAAGAATTAGATTCGATCTATTAGTCAAAGGACCTGGAATACATCATTTTTCACCTATTGTATATCAAAAAAAAAAGCTATCAAAATTAATCTCTTCCCTATTGTTTTCATCAAATTAACGATCATTAAAATTGGTAAGAAACATCAAAATTCGTGACAAAATAAAAAACAATTTTATTAAAGTGAAAATAATTTTTTTAAATTAGATATTTTTACGAATCCTCCTTATAGTAGGCTTCAATTTTAAATGCCTTAAATTGTTTCCGCCTTAAGCTTTTTAAATATTCCTACTTTTCTAAGATTAGTTGACTTAAATAAGTTGAAGAATAAAATCTTAAAAAATTCAAAATAAAAAAAAGTTTATAGCTATGTCAAAAATTAAGCTTAATTTTCGAATTTTAGAACTAGAGTTGAAAATAAATAATTTAATATTTTTAAGTCTTATAAAACTTAATTTCTGCATTTATCAACATGTTATAAAAATATAGTAAAGTAACAGTAGTAAAATATAGTTAAATACGAGAAGATCATGTTATAGCAACCTGTCAGTGAAACTGAATGGCCTCTTTTAGTAATTAAATTACGAAATTTAGTTAAATATTTTGTAGAGCTATGTGAAATAAATTTTAATTTAGTAATACTTGAATAACTTTTTTACTTTTTGCAAAAAAATAAATGAAAATTCAATTAGATAATTTCAGAATATAATATTATTTTTTTGCAAAAATATCATTAAGATTATTGTACAATTTTGAAGAAGGCTGTAAAATGAAAAGATGATTAATTTCAAGAATTTATAAGTGATTAATTATCCTTTAAAAAAAGTGTAATAACAATTTGTTTATTTGAGTTTATGATTTCAAAAATTGGTTTTGTGAAATTCAATACAAACGAAATGTACAGAACTTTTTGAATCAAATAAATCAAATTAAAAACATAAATACAGTCATCTTACTTAAAATTCGGAATAAGGCAACTTGACTGTTAATATAGAAATAACTTTGATAGTTCTTTACAGTCAATAAACTAAATTATAATCATCGAATATTTAAATTTAAACTTAATTTTATTGAGGGAAAACATTTTTACCTATAAAAAAAATTAATTAATCAATTAATCTAGTACTATTTTCAAATATGATAGAAAATATAGAATAAAATAAGCCTTTTGCTGTTTGATTCATCAATCAAAATAGACATTTGGTGTATCGATATCAGAAAACAACGGGTGTTATACTGCCTACACTTTTTTTGGAATTAAGTTTTATCAATAAATACTTGAAACAGTTTCAAAAGGACTAAATCAAATTGATTAGATTTAAAATGAACAAAATAAACAATTAATCAAAATTTATGGTTAAATCAAATATAAAAGTCAGAATAACACTTATTTTAAAAAATTTATTAAATCCTGAAGTTTTCACTCTATTGATAAAATTTCAATTTTAAATTGTTAGCCTTTTAAAATTTCTCAATTCAAATTTTGAAAATTCTTCCTTTAGAGGATGACCAAAATTGATTGATAATATCAGAAGCAAACTGTGCTTAATTACTGTTAGTTTGAGTGGGCTACTCATTGATAACTAAAAAGTATTGATAAAAAATTCAATCAAATTAAACCACATCCAAGTGCTTTTTTTTAAGTAGCTTTTAAATAGGGAACCAGCTTTAAAAGCTAAGTCTAAAAAATCAACATGTTGCCGTAAACACCTAGCAATGAAAAAAATTGAGTGGGGTAAATTTTTGAATAAAACTTTAGGATAGCTTTTTTGGAATATAATCTCAAAAGTTTTTCGTTTCAGCTCAATATTCGATTATATGCTTCATAGAGATTCATACCTTTCGATTAAAACCCACGTTTGTATTTTAAAAAGAATGAAAAATATTTAAGTTATAAGAAATAAAATCCCAAATATAGAAGTAAATTAAAGAGAAAAACTCGATAATTCTTCGCAGCCTTATAATTGCTAATCTATTTAAGAAGAATCATTTTCACTTTTTAAATGTTTATTTTTTTAAGAGACTAAACAAAATTTAAAAGGCACCAAGTGCGATATACTATGACTCAAGTTGCTCAAAGAATGTATCACATCATCTTCAAATTGTCCAAAATGCTCAAAAAGTTTACCAATCTAACCGAATGGCTGAAGACTTATTCGTTTAAGAAGAAGCACAAAATAGCCTTGACAAACAAATATCTTTCGACTTATGTTCAAATAGTCACATTTTTATTTTGCATCAATTTGTCCATTTCGATTCCAATTTTTCAAAAAACAAATTCCATTAACAATTTAGTTGGTAAGATTTTTTTTAAATTAAATCAAAAAGATAAGAAATTTAAATGATCTTAATTAAAGCTAACCCTGCAGTCAAAAATACAATTGAAACCGAGCTTGTTAGTCCTACATCCACAAAAAGCTCTGCTATTTCAAAATTTATCAAAAATTTAATTTTTTCATTTGACCAAGATTGTAAGTTAATTTGTGGAATTTTCCAAATTGAAAAGCTTACATATATTTCGTTATTTAAGCTGATCAGCAGTTAAATTTTCAAGAATTGAGTCAAATGTTGACAAACGGAACCTTAATGAAAAAGTTCGAAAAGATTCTTCTAAAAAAGCAAGGAACAATTTTACAAAAAATTGTGAGCAATACCACCATCAATATAGAACAGACTACCAAAAATAGTCCATTGAAATATTTGACTGATTTGAAGCAAAAAGAAAATACCAATTTAAAATCAAACAAAAAGTCAAAGCTTCTTGAAGAATTTCAAAAAGAGGAAGAAGAATACTTCAATGACATTGGAGACGAATCGACTGCAAAAATGGAGACAAAAATTTTCACTTATTCACCGTCAAAAATAGTTGATAAACAAGTTTCCTAATCAAAAATAGTTTTTAAACTTTTAGTTTTGACGGCGCAATTAAATTGCTTAAGTTTCAAAGTCAATTAATTGTTCAGATAAATAATTTCTTTCCAATTTTTAAAAATAATGCTAGAATCAGATTCAAGTATTTCTGTTGTTTCCAAGTGTTGGTTAAGCTTTTACACTTTACGGAACTCTTTCTTTTTTTTTAGATCAGAATTTTTTGTAGGATCACATCTTAATTTATTGATTTTGTTTGTTTATTATGCTTGACTGAGATTAATTTTAAATTTTTGAAAGAAAATCTTTTATATTTTTATTTAAATTAAGCAGATATAGAGATATTTTTTAATATTTTTGGTCAAATTTTAAATAAAATTAAATAAAAATATATTTTTTGAACAAAAAACACCTCAACTTGAATAAGTCTGAATTGAAAAACGGATAAATTTACACCAAAAATCGATCTAAATAAATCTTCCAAATGCTTGGACGATTAAGACTTATTTACCATTAAATTAATTTACTGTAAAAAAATACATCGAATCAAAACAAAAAACATTGGTCATATTTTGTTGATCTAGCTGTCTTTGAAACTGTGGAATAGTTCTTTCAAATCACCAATTATTTTCGAATCCTGCGAGTTTTCAGTGTACAAAGCAACGGATTTGATTGGAATTTTCCAGGACTTTTTTTCTAGTCTCTGTAAATTTTTGTCCAGCTTGAACACTTTTCTGATAGTAGTCTCAGAAAACTGAGGCTGAAAATTAAGATGGCGCTGTAGTTTGTTCGAATAGAGTTGTTGGTTGAACGATGCAGCCCTTAAAAGGTAATTGATATAGCTGTCTTCGTCAATTTGCTTTAGAGCACGCTTGGGAGCAGTGTCGGGAAAAGCCGGCTTGTCATCCGCAAACAAGTTGTCGTCTTCGATTTCACCAAGGGCCTCGAAATGGGTTGGCAACGCTTGCGAGCTCTTCATCAAGAAAACAAATATGAAAATTATTATCTTGTACCAATAAATCTTTGTTTTGAGTTTGTTCGAGTATATAAAATAAGAGGCTTTGTTTGCGCTTTTCCGTCTGTCTAAAAACCACCAGACACCAAACATTTTTGTATGCAACACTTGGTTCTTATGACGGTAAATATGTTTCTCTGTATTGCTATGGTTGTATTCAAAAAAGCTGTTATCTTTTTAGATGACTTTTAAATCATTTTATTACTTGTATCTTAAAAAATTCAACAATATAAGAGTAATATATATTTTAAATTTTTTTATCTTGAATCATTAAAAAGTTGAAAATAAATTTAAAAATAAAAACAAATTTAAATTTGCTTCAAAAGATAACTTGAAATTCTATAAGATATGTAAGCTAGATAGAGAAATTCATTGAAAATTTTAACATTTTCTCGACTTTCTATCCAAGACCCATTTAAAATGAAAATAATTATTTTTTTAGGGCTCTATAAAAAGATTTCGAGATTCTCAAATTTTGACATATATTTTTAACACCGGAATTTAAGTTCAAAATTGAATCATTTTACGCAAAAACTCATTTCAAATCAACTTAGTTACGCAATATTAAATTGGCAATTTCTGACATACGATTATCTCTAAAATCATCAATCCTTTAAATTGTCAGCTAATTACGAAAAAGTTTAATAGTCCTTTCAATCAATAGAAAAATTAAATAATAAACATTAATTTTGTAGGTATTTAAAATTGATGAATAAATTAGTTAAAGGTCCTACTATAAATGGCTCTTTGCTTAAAGTTCATTTATAAATTTAGAAAAATTTTGCTCCGATAAAATGAGTAAAGTTTTAATTATATATTCGTTGATAAGGCTTTTGGTGTTATAATTCAAAATTTTAAGAATTTTAAGGTCTACAAACTTTATTTTTGAAATTTTTTTTGTTTTAAAGGCTCTATAAATTTTTTTTCTGATACCGTTTACAAATAAATAGGTGGCCATTATCCATAAAACTAGACTTTAATTATTTTCAATTATTCATTTATAAATAACTCTTAAAATATCATCTTAATCACCTGATGAGTAATTTTTTCTATTTTTAATATCTTTTATAACTAGACATTTGAGCTCAGACTAAATGATTTTGGTATTCGTAATAATTATCGGTGTATATATCATCTTAAAACAAGAATTTTATTTTACCAAACTAAAATTAATTTATGCTTATTTTTAATAATGAAACAACTGGTTCCAAACAATTAAAAATGTTCAAAAATAAAAAGTAAAAAGGATGATCAACTAAAACTTTTATTATAGTTAAAACCATTTTTTTAAAGACTTAGAAATTATTTTTTCAAGTTTAAGAATGAATTATTCAATTTTTTACTATTTCATGTACAGCTATCTAATTAATATATTATTCAGACCATAATTTAAAATTATTGAGATCATTGAGCTAATTTGGTCAAAGCTTAAAAAATTAATGTGAAAATTGATTTAAAAAATATTTCAAAATACGTTTTTTACAAGCAATATTTTGAACTTTCAAAAGAAAAAATTCAAGATATGCTTATCTTATTGTAATTAATTTGCTTTTAATTGGAAAATTTTGTACCAAAAATTTATTAAAATCGTTAAAATACTTAAAGACCGATGATTTTAAGAAAATGAGACTTTTAAATTTTTTTCAAATATTTGTAAAATTTTAAAATATAATATTGCAAATCATTCTTATTAATAATAATAATTTTGGCCAGAAAAATATAAAACCTGGATAGCCGAACTACGGAATAGAAAAAAAAATTAATCAAAATGCTCTGCAAAATCTTTAAAAATATCTTTAGAAAAAGTTGCCACTTCCTTAAAAAAATAGCAAAGTAAATTTAAAATTAAAATAAAACAAAAAATTCAAGTATTTATTGGTCTACTATTACATAATAATTTCGATTTTTGATTCATTATCAAAGTTTAATAATTGTCAAGTAATAATGATCTACTTAAATATTTAATCATTTCTAGTTTTAACAAATTATTAAATCTAAAAATTACTTTTAACTTTTAAATTATTAATTTTATACATTAAAGAAAAAGATTCACTGAAAGTTTCTTATTTAATTCATATTAATTGTTAATTCATATTTATAAGAAAATTTAAATGTTCCATATGCGGCAGCTAATGAAAAATTTTCGATTTTTAAATATTCAAAATATTTATTTTTAAATGGTAGGAGAAAAGCCTGAATTTCTGACAAAAATCTAATAAAATATTTATAGCTAGCTTTTTGTCTTTATATATCTTTATTTAACTGTAAAGAAATTTACGTTAATTTTTGATAAAATTACTAAATAATAAGGGTAGTTTAATACATGATTACTTTTTAATTAAGGAGACAATTTCCTCAAAAAATATTCGAAATCTTTCTTTTCTAATTAGCAAAGAGTAACCATTAACTTAATTTAAAATATAAATAATATTTAAACAGAAAAGATTTTTTGTCTTTAGGAAATCCATTCTTTCTTGAAATCAAAATAAAAAACAATCCGAAATTTAAAATTCGTTAAGTTCAATTTTTATTTCTAAATTTAATTTTTTTTCCGGTTTGTATCTAGACTCTTGTAGATTATTTATATTCAAAATTAGTCTTTGTTTCAGTTTAATTTTAAGAAATGAAACTTAAATGCCGTCAATGCGTAAAGTAAACATTATTTAAGTATTAAAATTTTAATTTGATTCTCATTTGAACATACTTTGTGTATTAAGACTAAGTAATTTTTCGGCAAATAAAATATTTAAAAATAACTCGATGAAATTTACATGGGCGAAGGCATTTGTAAAAATAAAATATAATCTAATTGCCGAGTAATAAACTCTTATAGGATAATTAAACTTAATTTAAGAAAATTTTACCCACGTTATTTTGCAAGTCAAATAAATAAAAATTTATTAGAATACTTTGATCAATTTTAAAAGTTTTACATATTAAAAATATGAATTAATCAAGAAAATGACTAAAATAACCCTTAGATGAACGGATCAAGTTAACTTTTGTAAGAGTTTTTGTTTCTTATATTAGGCATTATATTACCTAAAAGCTTTAAAAAAAATTAAACAGAGATTCACTAAGAATGCTATTCAGAGTACTTTTATAACTACATTTTGAGTTGTCCATTACTGTAGAAAGATTTTTCTGAAATGGAAAAAAGTTCAACTATAATAATCCACTCACTTAAAATAATTCTGTTCACTAAAAGACTTGAATTGTTAAATTTAATAAATCTTAAAACCGGAATTAAAGAGGCGACTTAATTCAGCTCTTCAAAATGATAAATGGCTATGAAATCTTTTTTTGCTCTATTTTTATTATTTTTATTGATTGATTTATTTGATTTGATTTGTTTAAGACAATAAATTTTGATGTCAAAGCTTCTGTGAGGTAAACTTGAAAAGGGTTGCCATTTTTATAGCTGCTCCTTTTTACTGATAAATTTTAAAAATCTCATTAAAAAAATATTATTCTATTTTTTTTTAATATTTAAAAAATTGTCTCAAAAAAGTACTTAAAAAATTTTTTAAAAATCTCAAAAGGATAAAAATGATTCAAATAAATGTAATTAATTAAATATAAATGTAGCCTACGTTATTTGGCAAATAATTTCATTTAGAAAAAAAAATTATTCTTTCACTCTGAATAATAACAATAAAAAAAATTAATTTTTATGTGACAAAATGTTTTTTGAAAATAACCTAAAACAGATTATTTAAAATTTCAATGATCATATAAAAAATGCATAATTTTGATATAATTTTTCAAACTCAAATCTTAAAAAATTAGAAAAATCTTTTTTATTTTACTAATTCCTTATAGACGTTAAGCTTCATCATTATCTAATTATCTAAAATCTTTTTTTTAAAATAAATTAAAAAAAATCGTACAAAAAAAATATTTTAAATACAATTTATTTATTCAAACTACAAAAATTAAATTAAAACTGAATAAGAAAAGTAAATACAAATTTATTGATTAAAAATTAGAAAAAGAAATATTTATATTCAATATTTGATAAAATCAAGAAAAAACTAGATCGATTTGAATAAAAAATATCAAGATTTTTGTTTGGCAAGAGTCAAAAATAGCTCATTCGCGTTTCTAGCCATCTCAAGTGAACAATTAATGACCTTTTCAGTTCTGTTCATTTTCAACTCATAGACCAGAGTATTTAGGCATTTTTCTAACTCGTCCACCTGTTCGCTAACAACTCGCGATGATTTAAAAACTTCGACGCTGAATATCGCTTCTATTAAATTCTCCATAGACTGAATAATTTCTTTAAGTTTACTGTCTAAATTTTGTCTACTTTCTCCATTTAATAACTTGATAAAAATCGATATGTTGTGAATGAATTTAAGAGTTAAATCTCTTAGGACTAAATCGTTTTTAGACGAGGAAGCATCAAAATTTGACGACACTTCCTTTAAAAAATTCGATAAGAAAAAATTATCATTTAATTTGATTAAAATACTTTTTTTGTTTGATTATCTTTTGATGGAGACAAATTTGAAGCATTATGTTTTCCACATATCTCAATTTTCTAAATTAAAAAATTATTATTTTGAATTTATTTTCAAATTTGGCTGATTTACATTCAGCAATTGGGAAAGATTGGACGAACTGTCATTGTTGATATAAAGAGGATAATTTTTTTTTTGTTCTGATCGAATTGGTGAAAAATCACTGAACTTATTTAGATTGAATCGGCTTGGTTTCGGCGGAGGAGACAGAGTTTTATGCTCTTTTGCAACTGGTTCCAATCTTGGACTTCGGTGTCTACTAATTGTCATTGTGACACTTAATAAACTTGAAGTATTCGAATGAGTTGAAAGATTTGAGCTTAAACTTAGATCTGATCTGAGTGATGATGCTGTGGAGAGTGATTGTAGCTCCTTTTTTTCTCGGTATTGGGAATAAATTAAGCTTAAAAAATAAGTCTTTTTTAAATTTTATTTTTTGTTTTTTTTTTACTTTATTGAATTTTTAAGCTGAGTAAAATTTGGTCTCAGAGAACTGTCATACTCCCAGCACTGCAGCATTTGTACATATAATTCATTTGGACAAGCTTTTGGTTTTTCTAGCCGTTTTTTATCCTCAATTAATTTTATTACATCAGCATTTTTAATTCCTTGAAAAGGCTTGTCTCCAAAAGACATTATTTCCCATAAACAAATTCCTAATTTTGAATTTAAATTAAAATTTAAAATATTTTTTTTAATTAATTACCAAACATCCATATATCACTCTGACTCGTGAATTTCCTAAAATTAATTGACTCAGGCGCCATCCATTTAATAGGCAATTTGCATTTCGATGCTAACAATATAAAAATGCCAAGATTATTAAATTTTTTTATAATTAAAAATATTATTACAAAATATCAAATTAAAAAATATTAAAGAAAATGTCAAGTTAACGATTAAAAATTGTACTAACATTAGTACATTCTGAAGAAAAATTAAAAAAAACCTTAAATCTCAACTTAGATAATTGTACAGTAATAATGATTTTAAAAATTATTCAATGTTTTTTTAAACAATGAAACTTACATTACCTAAATAAAAATTTTCGTTTACTTCTCTGGATAGACCGAAATCGGCAAGTTTCAAACATTCATGGCTAAAAACAAGAATATTTCTTGCAGCTATATCCCTGAAACAAAAATTATATATTTTTGAAAATAAAATTTAAAAATATAAATATTTTTATGTACCTGTGAACATATTTTTTGCTTTCCAAATATTCCATTGCGCTGTTCAATTGAAGACAGTACAGCAATAAAGTTTTAGTTTCAATTTGATTCTTGTTATTTTGCAAATAAGTTCTCAATTGGCCAAACTTTGCCAATTCCATTATAATTGAAAGCGAATCGTTTACACAAACTCCAATTAATTTAATAATATGAGGATGATCAAAATTTTGCATCATTTCTTTAAAATTTTTTAAAAAATTTCCTTTGGAATAATATCCGTTTTTACTTGCTTCTCTGACAAAACGCATGAAAACTAAATCTTTTTCACTCGAATCTTCTTCATAGTCATCTTTGTTTTTCAATATTTTAATTGCCACATCCAAATCATTCAACTCCTTATTTAGTAACCAAATGATATAAATCAACACATTAACTGATGATGATAAAAATTAAGCAGTAAGTTCAATAGACTTAAAAAGGACTAATAAACACAAAGACAGAAAAAAATTTGTAAAATATTGAAAAAAAATGAGCAAAAGCATTAGGTTTTTTCCTTAGATGAGGGCAGCTCATTCGACCAACGGAGAAATTTGTTGTTTAATAAAAGTATTCTTATTATGAGTATAAAAGTTAAAAGTGTTTTACGTTTTACTTTTTGTGTAAAATTTTTTTTTCGCTAAACAACTTCTTTTCATTTGGGACACTTCAATTTTAATTTAATAATTATGTTTAGTAGCAGCTAAACTATATTTCTAAATTTTTTTTGAAACTTTTTTTTCAGACATATTCAAGGAAAAGACATTTAAATACAATTTAAATAAAACAAAAATTAATTAATATTTAAATTTTGAATCAAATTGCGATTACTTTTAGAAATGAAAAATGTTTTAAATTCTACCTTAAAATTAATTAATAAACTGTAAATTTAAAAAAATCAATTATGTTATTTTTTTTTGATAAATTATTTATAAAAAATTGTCAAAGACAATGTACATTTAAAATTCATGAAAAGAAGATATTTTTCTTTTAGCATAAAATCTGTTCTGCGAAGTGTATTAGTTGATACCAAGAATCAATTGAGAATTTATTACTTGTAAATTATTTAGATAAGTTGTAATTTGATATAAATTTAGGTAAAACTCGTGGTTAATAAACTAAAGTAAATATAATGCCAGCGTTACATAGTTTTGGTTTGAAGGTCTATGAAAATAAGTTACCGTAAACCTTAGCGAGATCTTGCATGTGATAAATTTTGATTCTTAGTGCACGAATAAGCGGGTATCGAACCCATGCTAAATCCGTCCCCTTGTGATGCGTCCAAAAAAATGCACTTTTTCGTGTTTAAACGCGGCGTTAAAATTAAAATAACCTGCAATAATGATCAATCAAAACCGAAAATGCTAACATGACCCTGCATTAAAAATTCAAAATTCAAAAATCAAATTAGAAGCAAAAAATTCAAGTTTTTGAGTTATGTTGCGGGCCTAAAAATTATTTCTATTATTAAACTAAAAAAAAATAATAAAATTGAATAAAATAATTAAAAAAAAGTTTTTTAATTTATTTAAATCTTTACTTTAAAGTTTTACAAATTTTGAAGTAAACAAAAAAAAATGAAATTTATTTTATATTTTTAGATTTTCTAATAATTTTGTTGAAATATCTAAGAAAATTTTTATTTCGGATTCTCATTAGTAAGTTTTTATTTAATTTTCTGAATATTGCACAAAAGATATTAGAAAATCTAAAAATATGAAAATTTAAAAATATAAGATTATTTATGTTTTGCCGTAAACAAAAGTGTACGGCTGAAAGTTTGTCAAATTATACAGTTTTTAATGAGTTTTAAAAATCTGGACTGATCTTGGTCTCTGGAAAAAGATCCAAACTTAACAAGGATTAAAATTATTTTATCATGCATTTTTTTACATTATTAACTAAAAATTAAATAAATTTAACCAAAATTATTAATAGTCTAATTAAGCTATAATCACTTGAGGACAATCAACGTTTTGAATTGTTTAACTTTCAGATAAAATCGAAAATTTAAAGTTCGATTTTCAAATCTAAAAGTAAAAAATTAAAGCTTACATATTCTTGTATTCAACAAGAAAAAATGCAATAAAGTAAATTTCCTAATTTCTAATTTTTTTTTCAACTAAATTTCTTGTAAAATCAATTTGGGTGAAAAAAAAAGATAGGACCTATCGTGTAAATTTAGATTCTCTATTATATTTTAAAAGTATTTAAAGAATAAATCAATAAATTGAGAGGATACTTATGTAATTTATAATTTTAAAATACTTTTTTTTTATAAGTTCCCCGGTAAACTTCTCCAAACTGACCACTGCCTAATTTTTCATAAAAGACAAGATTTTCAATTTGAATTCGGTCACATTTATTCAATTCAGTTGCGACCAAATTTTCGATTTTTGCCTCCATATAATTTTCATTCGGAGATTCGGATGAAGCTAGTTGATCGTTTTCGTTTAAAATGAGAGCAAAATTTTTTACTTTCAAATTATCAACAATTTTAATGTATAGAAAGATAAATTTTTTTATTTTAAATAAAAATTACTTTTTTCTCTATGAACTCGTTTTGAATCTATCGATTCATCAGTGAAACTTTTGTCTGAGCTTTTTCTATTTTCACTTGATTCGGATGTATTAGAAGATCTGTTACTTTTTTCAGTTCTGTTTGACCAAAGGCTTTGCCTCTTCTGGCTCAATATGCAATAGATATCTATAAGCGATGCAAGATTTTCAGCTTCTCTGAGATCCGAAAATTTGAAAATAAGAAGCTTTTGTAGGAAAAAAATTAATAAATTAGTTTAATTAAAATTTTTGTTTTAGCAGCTAATATCTGGGGAGTTTTGGGACAAAAAATTTGTGAATTTTTGTCTAAGAGACGTCTTATATAAAATGCATACAAGCTATTTTGGAACCTCTTTTGCATCGGATATTTTAAGCTTTAGAATCCCATCTGTTTGATTGTCATCCAATTCTGTAATTATTTGAACAATATCAGTAAACTTAGTTGTTTGATTTACCTTTTTAAATAAACTTTCTTAAAAAGTGAAATCAGTACACTTTGAAAATACTTCTTCAGATTTATTCATTCGGATCACAATGCCCGAGTCATAGCTCATTAGAACCACAATTGGAACACTCCACGTGATCTTAAAAAAATTCTTTAGATATTTATTATTAATTTTTCCTCCAAGATTACTCCAAGATGACATTTGTAGCTTTCTTCATTATATTTCCAAATATTTTTTAATTTTTCCAAAAATTTAAGCATGCAATCAACTTCATTCCAGCTTTCGTATGATTTCAAGCCTTTGACAATCATTTTTTTCAAATTTTTAGCCTTGAATAAAATTAAAATTAAAAAAAATTTCAAATGCTTTTTTACTTACTTTTTGTTGCAGTACAAGCTCAGGAAAAAAGCGTTTTAAACCAACATCTTTTTCCAAATATTCGAAGTTAATTTTTTTATCTAGTACATTCGGATGCATATTTTGAAAAGCCCGTCTTTAGATAAAATTAAAAGCCTTATAATCAATATATTAAAAAATACGAACCTCATCTCTAAGCAGCCTAAATCTAGCAAAATAGGTATTAAATCCGGATCACTTATATTAGGAGCAACATACAAATTAAAATCATTTTTTATTTGTTCATAAAAATAGCCAAAAGTAACCGGATCTTTGAATTGTATTTCATTTAGGTCTGAAGAAAGAGACCTTACTCTCAACTGAAGCCTTATTAAATAATAGTTTAAAAAAATTTAAAAAATTTAAAAAAATTAAAAAATGATTATTTTACTTCCAGAAATCAGTTGCACTGCTTTTCTCATCAGTGTTTCCGATCATTTTCAACCAGTCTTTTATTAAAACATTGTTTTTCAGCCAAAAAAATTTTTCTATTCGTTTTATCTGACTCGCGGAACAATTTCCGTCCGAATTATCCGGGTCAAAATCTTTGAAAGGAATGGAGAATTTAGTTGATCTCAGCTGAAAGCATTGTTTAAATCGAAGCTCATTCAAAGACAGTCTTCCTTTAATAACCACTCTGATAATCTCCTTGAATAAATACATAAAAAATGCAAAAATTGTCTTCTAAATTTTACTTCAGTACTGGTGAAATCGTTAAATTTTAGCGTGGTACATCCATTGTTAAAGTAAACTTTAATTATTGACATTGGCATTCTGTCTATAAAAATAAGATTCGGTTTAGAGTATACTTTGCTTATGGGCAACCTTTAGTATTGAATCATTTGAAAAATTCTTTTACAATTTTTAAACGAATAGGCTCTTAAACATAAAAATAAATTAGTTTACTTGAAATAAAAAAGCAAACTTGAAAACAAATTTCTAAATTGTAATAGCTAATTCAATCACTTTCTAGGTTTTAGGAAGTTGTTTGTGGTTGAGAGGAAAGTGTTTTTTTTTTTTAATAAACTTGAAAATTATGATGATTCAAATTTTTATGCAAATTGAAAATAGTTTTTGAAAAATAAAAGACAATTAGAATTCTCTTAATTTGAACGCGGCTTTAAACGCTGCGAGTTTAAAAAGAGAAATTTTTAGTAGATAAACTTTGAGGTAAAATAATTGATACTGAGCGAATTAAATTATGCATTTTATCTATTTATTTTAAAAAAATATATATTTGGCAATTAATTTTGCCAAAATACTGAATTTTTGTTAATTTTAAAATGTGCAAACTTGTTTGAATTCAATGTAATTGCTCAATTTAAATTTTATTTTTATTTTTATAAATGTTTTACTCTTAATTTGAATTGCTACTTTTTTTAATTTTTTAGAAATGTCAGGTATTGAAGTAGTCCAGCCACCCGAAGACAGTATAAGCTGTTTGAAATTTAGTCCAGAATCTGTTCCCCAGACTTTTTTGATTGGCACATCGTGGGCTAACGATATTCGCTGTTGGGAAATAGAAGACAATGGTAAGACAGTGCCCAAAGCCATAAAAAACCATGACGCTCCTATACTAAGCGCTTGCTGGAGCCAAGACGGCACCAAAGTGTTCACAGCATCATGTGACAAAACCGCCAAAATGTGGGACTTGCAAGCAAACCAATTTGTGCAGATTGCGCAGCACGATGCGCCCATAAAAACTATTCACCACATAGTCCGTCCAAATTATTCATGTGTGATGACAGGCAGCTGGGACAAGACCCTGAAATTTTGGGATCTTAGATCACCAACTCCACTAGGTGTCATTCAATTGCCAGAAAGATGCTATTGCGCAGACGTAAGTGGACCGATGGCAATTGTGAGCGGTGCCAACCGATTCATAAAAGTTTACAATTTAGACAATAAACCCCAGGAAGTGAAGACCATAGACAGTCCGCTCAAATACCAGCATAGATGTGTCAGTATCTTTTTGGACAAGAACAAAAATCCAACTGGCTTTGCGCTAGGATCCATCGAGGGTCGTGTTGCCATTCAATATGTAGATACACCGAATCCAAAGGATAATTTTACTTTCAAGTGTCATCGCAGTCAACAGACAACCACATCGCAGCCTCAGGATATTTATGCAGTAAATGACATTGCATTTCATCCCATTTATATGACTTTAGCTACGGTTGGTAGCGATGGTAAGTTCAGCTTTTGGGACAAAGATGCTAGAACTAAGCTAAAAACCCCGGATTTGCCTGGGGATAACCAACCAATCACTTGCTGCGCTATTGATGCTCGTGGAAAAATATTTGCCTATGCTTTAAGCTATGATTGGCACAAAGGACATGAATATAACAACCCGAATAAAAAAAATCAAATAAATTTGTTTGACTGTGCCGAGCTAAAGCCAAAAAATAGAACATAGACAAAAAAATTTGATAAAAAACAAAATAAGATTTTCAATTTGCCTTTATTTTTTTCATCTAATCGAGTGGAATAACTTTCAGCATTTTTTAATATAACTTTTTTTTTCTTAAAACTAAAATAAAAAGAATTTGAAATATTGAAAATCAATTTTGCCTTAATTTAGGCTCTCTTAAAATAGGGCTTTTTTAATTTATAATTTTCAGTTTTCTAAATTTTGTAAAAAATTTACGATAAAAAAATTCAATCACATGTTTATTAATTATGTGAATAAAAAAATAAATCCAAGTTTTTTTTTGATTAATATTAAATAAAAGCTATAAAATTTGTTTCATAAAATAAATTGATTGTCAAAAAGTTAAAATGAAAATTTTTTTGATTAAAATAAAAAAAATTTAAATATTACTAAATAAAAAGCTAATTTTTAGAATGAACTGTGTAAAATGGTCAAATCGTCAACTATTAATTAATGAAGAAGACATTTATGAGCAATCAGCAGTGACAATATATAATTTAGATGAAAAAACAGGATTCCAAAAAGGTCGTCTACAAATAACAAGCCATAGGCTTTTATGGTTCGATCAAAATGATAGACACTGTGTTTTGGAGATAAGTCTATCGCAAATAAAGAATGCAGAACTGAAACAAATGCAAAATAGATCACAAAGCTCCAAATTCAATGAGCAACTTTTTCCCAGAATTAGGCTCTTGCTTGAAAAGCCAGTGGATCTCAAAAATTTGGTAGATGACATGTCCTCGTATCTCGAGTCGTTTGTTTATTTCGAATTCGAATATGGAGGTCATAATGAATTTTTTCAAGTACTAAACAATCAGATAAATAGAAAAAAATGGAATTTCGCATCAGATCAAAATTTGTTGGGTACAAAAATTCAGAACATTGGTGTTAGTGGTATTCAGCGTCAAATTCAAGACAGACTAAATCAGCAAGATCAACAAATAAATGAGTCGTTCAAAGATTTAAGCAAGTTGATGAATCAAGCCAAAGAAATGGTCAATTTATCAAATGTTTTAATAAGCAAAATAAATAAATCAGCGCTTAATTGCAGCGAAAACGAAGAAACAGATGACATTAAAAAGTTAAAAGGCTACTTTTTAAATATAGGTTTGATTGATAATCCAGTTACAAAAGAATCCAGTGGATCCAAATACCACAAAGCTTTGGCCCTTGAGATAAACAACAATTTTAGCAAGATAATAAGTGAAGGTGGCGGGATAATGACATTGGCAGATCTTTTTTGTAGACTGAACCGTGCCAGAGGTATAGCTGGTCTAATTTCTGCCGAGGACTTGCTTATCGCATGCAAAGAATTGAATAAATTAAACTACGATTTAAAGTATTCTGTTTACAAGGATTTAAATTTGCATGTAGTTGAAATAAATAGTGATCAGCTTAATAAAAAGAATATGCAAAAAGTAGAGAATTATGTTGATGAAAATGAATATTTAACTCCGTATGCTTTGAGCAAATCGATGAGCTGTAGTTTAATTGTGGCAAAAAAGCTACTGTTAGATGGTGAAAAAATTGGAAAACTCTGCCGTGATGAAACTAATATTGATCTAAGGTTCTATAAAAACTTATTTCTGCACCATTCAGATGAATTAAGAATTTAAAATTAATTTAAATTTTTTTTTCAATAAATTCTTAGAATTGAGACATTTATTTAAGGTAAAACTGGAAAAATATACTTCATAATGTAATTTTTTTTCTATAAATAAAAAATATTAAAAAAAGATTCTAAGTTGTACAGTTTTAACAAAATTTAATTCTATGAAATTTCAATTATAGGTAACCGATATTTTTAATAAAAATGGTGGTGTTGTTAAAATAATTTCAATAAATTTTGAAATTTGCTCTTCATTTTGTTTTTAAAATTAGAAAAATTACGTAAAATAATGTGATTTTATTTTATTTTTTTAAAGTATTTCCAATTTAGTTACCTTTGATTAATTTTAGTCAAGTTGTGGTTTAATAATGTTCCCAGTTCCATTCTTTATTAAAATTTTACCATTTCCACTGAATAAATTTAAAAAAAACAAAATTTAATTAAAGTTTATTCAAATTTTTAATCTATGACTAAATATTTCGGCTTATACGCAAATATTTTTAGCCACTTATTCATAAAAACTTCTATTCTTTAACTGAATATTAATTTTCTAACGACGCTCTTTTAGTTTTTTATCGAGGTCTCTTTAAAATTTCAAATTTTTCAAAAATCAAAATATTTTGATCTAAAGATTTAGAAGCTTTCTAAATTTATCGCCGCATATACTTTTTCCGAACGATTAAAAAAAGTAACTTTGACGTGAATTAAATTTAGTAACTTTTACACGCAAAATAAAAAAGAGACTTCTACCTTAACGGGTGATGCATAAGTAAATGGACAAAAGTTAAGTTAACTTGCCCGATCATGCAAATGATCAGGGGATCATATATATATTTATTTATAAACTACTAAAAATTAGCTATAATATTGCAAAAAAAAAATTTTAAAATGGGACTTTCTGTGTCTGAACGAGAGGCTTTTCGAAAAACAGTCAAAAATATGATTTCACAAATGGCAAAATCCGACATTGTGGCGCACTTTACTAAGCAAGGAATCGCTCGAAGCACTATATATAATACGATCAACCGTATTCAAATTGGAGATCCGATCAAGAACAATAAGAGAACGAGTCGTCCAACTACCTGGACAGCTGCAAGGAAGACAAAACTGAAGAGATTGACCAATAACCGAAACTGGAGTGAGTCAAAGGCGTCTAGCAAGAAAATTTAATGTCCACCAGACAACAGTTGGCCGGCAGTTAACAAAAATGGATATTTCATATCGTAAACATGAAAAAACACCAAAATATAGCGCCGTACAGCATGAGAAAGCCAAGAAATTGAGTAAAAAACTTTCAAATATGCTATATTGTTCACCATGTTCGGTTATTTTGGACGACGAAAAGTACTTTACTTTGGCGGGTGACAACATGCCGGGAAATGCTGGATATTACACAAATGACAAGTCTACTAGTCCGGACAGTGTTCGGTTTGCTGGAAAAGAGAAGTTTCCAAAGAAGGTGCTTGTTTGGATGGCCTGACTTAGCGTCTGCTCACTTTTCTATGGTAAGCACAACATGGATGAACGAAAATGTAAATTATGTGACCAAAGATATCAACCCGCCAAATGTCCCTCAAGCGCGCCCAATCGAAAATTTTTGGGGTTGTTTGAGTGCAAAAGTGTACGAGGGAGGTTGGCAAGCCTCAACAGAGCAACAGCTGATTAACCGTATTAAATTAAAGTTGAAGGAATTTGACTTAAACCTTGTGAAATCCTTTATGACGGGGGTCAAAGCAAAGCTCAGAAAAATCGGTCACGATGGAGTTTTTTCATTATTTAAAAATCATAATTCTATTGAAAAATAAATTCTTTACATCAGAAAAAAAACAGAACTTAATATCATTTTTATTTTTTGAGATATTCGCTTTTAATTTTTGTCCATTTACTTATGCATCACCCGTTAGTAATTTTTAATCGCTTATTTTAAAGGTAAAGTTGAATTCAGTATACATATTCTTTCCTGATTTATTAAAAAATAAATGGAAAATCAAATATCAAACATAAAATATATCCCAAATAATCCATACAAAGAAGATTCTGAAGCCGAAGAAAATGGCTCAAATTGGCATTTAGGGGAAAATTTGTTAGAGAACAACTTCGAGTTTACCAGAAATCGCAACAACAAACCCAAAAAGGCAGCGTAAAAGCCTTGATTAATTGGAATTGCGCATACAACAAAATAATACATAATAAAAAAACTGCTAATGGAGAAAAATATCCACGGTGTAAAGCGTCAATAACAGTTGAAGTTTCAACAGAAAAAATCAACCATTTTGTTGATCAAACAGTTCATTTTGAAGAAGAGCCGTTGCATAAGCAAACCGGTCAATTTGATATTTTGGCGGATGAGTTTCATAATAGAGTTAAAATAAGAGCTCAAACTGAACAAGACTTAAAGTTGATAACTATTTATCAACAAGAGTTAGACAAGCTTTTGAAGTTAAACTTTTTGAGGAAATGGTGCACTGTTTAAATAAGAGAAGAAGAGAAAATAAACCCTTTTTTCTCGTCTTTTTAAAATAATACTTTTTCCACGAAAAAAAAGATACTTTTAACGCGATAAATTTTTTAAAAATATACACGAATTATTTTAGTAACTTTTTCTCGGGCGCGGAAAAATTATATGGATCCAAATTTATTATTCAATCTCGAGTTTTTTTTTCAAACGCCTTGCTTTATTATTGTAACCAGTACACTTGTTGTTAAAACTGTTAATTAAAGTATATATCAAATATGTGAATAGTTTCTATTATTTATAGTGACAATGTTTTGGCTCAAGAAAGGAACGCTTTAAAATGTTTGAATGAATTAATCTTTCAGAGAACGCATGCGTGAGTGCTGGATTAAGTTATATAATTCTTAAGCTCAAATCTCTTTCATTTAATTCTTAAAAATCTAAAAAGTCATGTGGTTTGGTCACATGACATGTCTACATTATGCTTTGATTGTCTTGGTATGGCTTAATATCTGAATTAGACGATTAGCGTTTTTCCTAACATTATCATCACCCTTTATTATTTTTTAATTCTAACAATTTTTTAAATCTACAAATTTAAATGTTGAAGAAATTTTTTAAGGTCAGTAATTAGACAGTTATATTTTAGTACAAAAATAATTATATTAAGATGAAAGATTATTTATTAAAGTTATTATTATTCTATATATTACTATTTTACCACTATTTTTAAATCCTCGGCCTAAAAGTGCCATAAATATAATTAAACTTACTAAAGATGAAACTAGATTTGTTAAATATAAATTTAGTCTCTGCAAAAACTGTCCATCTTATCTGAAATAGGCACATCATAATCAAACTTGCAAAATTTAAAGAAATTTCATAGCAAATTTTATTACAATTCTTCATTCATTCTTTCTACATTCCTCTTAATTTCGTTTTCATATCCTTTAACGTTTCTTAGTCGTTTTTTAAAGCTATAAAGTCAAAATAAATAATTTTTATTGAGATTTTTGTTCAAATTATTATCATTTTGGGTCCATAGCTGGTTTCTTAGTCTACGCCAAATTTTTTATAATTATTTAATCTTATGAACCGACTAATATTTTCTATTTTTAAAAGGAACTTTTTGTAAATATTTAAAAGTTAATAATAATATTTTTATTCCAAGTGTCAGTATCAAATTGTAGAGGAAAAAAATTTACAAATAAGTATTCTAATTTTTTTTCTTTTGCATTTATAGACATAGAAAAAGCGTTTGACAAAGTTTGGCACAAAGGTCTCTTATACAAACTGGATCAGCTAAAGATTCCAAACTGTTGTGACTCAGTCACTATATTAAAACAGTCTCAACAAATATTCTTTCTTTATTCCTTTTCAAGCACATGTTTTCTCACTCTTTAAACACATGTATTATCACTTTCTGCGGATTCTTCACAATATTATATAAACCACTAACAAACTAACAAACTTGGAATTTAAATATACAGTTACAAACTAATATTGTTTTGTTTCAATCTTGAATTCCCATCCAAGAAGTTGCGACTTCAACAAAACTATCTTGGCAAATGGATAGGGAACTATCTGATAGACAGAAGCTTTGAGGTGAAAATAAGAAATTTCATATCGTTCAAAAAAGTAATCGAATCAGGTGTTCCACAGGGGAGTGTCCTTGCACCAACCTTGTTCAATATCTACTTCAACGACATTATTGACTGCTTAGATGTCAACAAAACTGCTTTAGCTGATGATCTAACTGTCTGGTCGATATCAAAGAGTATTGACTACATAAATATTTCTCTGCTGAATAAACCTGAGAAAATTCACAAATGGATGACCAAATGGCGACTAAAAGTAAGCACAAAAAAAACAGCAAGCATTCTTTTCAGTCAGGAAAACAGATTCTACGGAAAAAATTGAAGCTTACCTATGATGGGGAATCAATTAGCAATGAAAAAAATCCGAAATTTCTAGGTTTCACTCTGGATCCGGGTCTAAGACTAAATGAGTTAGCAAAAAATATAAAATACAGGACTACTCGGCATCTAAACATGATAAAATCAATCAGTGGTAAAAATTGGGGGCCATCGAGTAAAATCAAAATGATCACATACAAAGGACATATTAGACCAATTATCGATTATGTTCCTTTTGCTCCACTAGCAATTACACAATGGAGTAGGGTATACAATATATCTTGATTCGAAGCCTTGTTCCTATTCATCCACTAGTCATACAACCAATGGAATAGAATGACTCAGTCCTGTCCCAACATGTCTCTCCCTCAACTCAAAAAGTCGATTCGAGACTGTTAGTAATTTAAGTTTATTATAAGCCTCATGGTGCAAAATAGTGGAGGGAGTATCAAATTTTAACTTAAGGATAGATCTGACTGCTGTATTCTGAATTGCTTGTAGTTTTTTGATATTATATTCTGAAAATGAATTCAAGCAAGGAAAAGAAAAGTTTTAAATTGATCCAACTAAAGTTTTATATAAATTTCCTAGTGTGTTATGAGTAAGACCCCATTTTTATTTTGACAATTTCTTAATAATATTTAACCTTTTATTGCAGCGTCTTTAATTTCGTCTACCAGTATATTAAAGTTTAAATCAAATTTAATGCCAAGAAAATTGATTTCTTTTTGGCTCACTATTCTGTTTCCATAAATTTTTAAGTTTAGTGTAGTGTCCTAGCATTAGTCTCTATTTAAATTTAAATATGATCAGAATCAGTTTCTAACACCGATCCTTAAACTTGTTGTGTAACAATTTAAATTACAAACAGTTTGCGCACGACACTATGTTTGTAATTTGATGATTTATATTTAAAGCTGAATTTGAACAGCTAAAATGGAAACACCATTATAGCTTTTGTGTACACTTACTTATTTTCTTTCATTTACATATTAATCGGCTTACACTTTGGTAAAGAGTGGCCACTTTCATTTATATATTTAGAATTTAATAAAAGATAAGAAATAGAGCAAATTTGTTTAATTTCCACATAAATCCCAAAGTACGATTTTTCATTAGCGACGAGGAATAAAAACACGAAGATGGGTATTGAGGATCAATATCTATAGCCATTCGACGTAATGGAAGAAGAAGACCGTTCCGACAGATGGAAGGAATGGGTATCAAGACTTGAGTGCTATTTTGCAATTAAGAAAATAGTTGATGATAAAGTCAGGATTCAGTACGTTAGACTAATTGGAGGAACAGGAGTGGATAAGGTTTACAAGATGATCAAGCAAGAGACAGAAACTTATAATGGAGTCATGCAAAAGCTTACAAAACAGTTCGAATCACATATAAGTCCTAAAGTTTTTGTGCTTAAGTTTAGAGACAAATAACACTTTCCGGGTGAGACTTTCGAAGATTTTGTCATAAGACTCAAAGAGAAAGCAAAAATGTGTGCATTTTCAAATGAGAACGAGGAAATAATCACCCAAATACTCCACAGATGTTCTTCAGAAAAAATCAAAAGACATATACTTTAACGTCCAGAAAAAACTTAAACTCTGGATGAAATTATCAATAAAGGAAAACTAGAAGATGAAGTGAAAGAGCAATTAAATGAATGTAAAAAATTCGTTGAGGCAAATGAAAAGAGCGATAAAATTGAGATTAATCAATTTAAGAACAGAGTCAAGGATCACAAAAACAAACAGAACTATAAGCAAACATCTGGGTATAGTCAAGCCAAAGAAAGGAAATGCTTTAAATGTGGGAGAAGATACCCTCATGAAAAACAGTGCCCGGGATCTAATATAGAGTGTTAGAACTGCAAAAAGATTGGTCATTTTTCAGAACACTGTCCACAAGGAAATACTCAAGGTGGACGGAGGAGTTCAAACAATTGGTATAAAAAGCAGGTAAAAATGGTCGAAGGTTCTGATTCTGAAGAAGACGACTCTAAGGTTACTTGGAGGGTAAGAGTTAGACAAATGGTAGACTCTGCAAAAAAATGGCTTATGCCACTTGTCACTTTACTCATTTGTGATATATCAATTGGGTTTACGGTTGACACTGGGGCCGAAGTAAATAAAATGGATGAAAACACGTACAAGAAACTAAAAAGCAAACCTAAATTATATCACTGTGGTACAAGACTCTATGGATATGGTTCAACATCGAGGATTGAAACGTTGGGGAAAATAAACACAAGGATCATGTATAATGGGACGTATAGGTCAGTTGAATTTTTGGTAACTAAGGGGAATAAAGGAAACCTGCTTAGTTATAGAACTTCAGTACAGCTTGGAATTTTGAATCTCATCCAACCAATTAACACTAACTAAGTGGATCCAAGTTTAGAAAAGTATGCAAAGAAATACCCACTTCTCTTCTCGGGAAAAACTAGACAATTGAAGAACCATAAAATTAAGCTACACATTGACGAATCCATTAAGCCCATACAACAAAAGTTAAGGCCGGTACCATTCCATCTGAGACCCCTTGTCGAGGCTGAGATTATAAAAATGCTGGAAGAAGATGTTATTGAGCCAATCAAAGGTCCGAAACCCTGGATATCATCAATAGTTCCGGTTTCGAAACCAGGAAGACAAGATGAGATACGAATTTGCACAGATGCCCGTGAGGCCAACCAAGCAACTCTAAGATCAAGACATAGTTGTCCCACAGTAGAGGACCTAGCAGTCAGGCTAAATGGGGCAAAATACATATCAAAATTCGGACTAATATCAGGCTACAACCAATTGATGTTGGAAGCAAATTCAAGGTATATTACGGCGTTTTGTACCCATTTAGGCATTTTTCAGTATAAAAGATTAAATTTTGGCAGAAATGCATGCAGAAATTTTCCAAAAGTGTATTGAACAGGTTCTAAGAGGATTAGAGGGCGCGTTTAACTTAAGTGATGATGTTATTGTATTTGGCATCACCAAAGAAGAGCATGATAAACGTCTTGAGAAAGTTCTCAAAAGGCTTGTAAAATAAGTTAAAATATAATATAAAGACAATTAAAAATAGACAAATTGTAAGTTAATCAGGTGTAAAATTTTAAGTATTGAACAGTTCAGGAAAGAAAGAAGAAAAAATCAAGTTCTTATTTTATATTTTAACTTATTTTACTTTTATCTTATTTTTCTTGATTTTTTATTTTAATTTTATTTTTTAATCTGAAGGAGCTTTAGCTCGGCACAGATAAAACAAATAAAAAATTAATAATAATTAAATAATTTTTTATAATAAAATCGTCAAAAAATGTTGATTTTAATTTTTATCGTTTAAACTTTAAATGGACTTATTGACTAACAAATTCAACTAAACTAAACAAGTTTAAAAAAAATTTCAAATTAAAAAAAAAAATGAAAAGTGTTAAAAAAAATAAAAAAACTATATTCAAAATATGGATTTTTGATTATGAATCTAAAATAAATTTAATTATTTTTCACGCTGCAATTTGAAGATCAGTGCACAATTATTTATTTTAGTTGTTTTTTACGATTCCCGATTTGGATTATTTGGGATAATTTTGTTTTAATATTTAAATTTTTGATTTTATACAATTTAAAAATATTTAAATTTATTTATATTTTATTTTTTTTTCAATTAAATTTGAGCTTTAAAATCCGCAGTTTTTTAAAAACTATAGATTATGATTTTGGCTACCATATCTAAATTAATTAAAACCTATTTTATTTATTTTTAATTGTAAAGAAATATGAAAAAAAAATCAATTTTTTTTTTTTTTATTAATTAAATTTATCTAAATTTAAAAAAATGGATACAAAATTTGATTTAATCAAAAATTTTCAATTTTAAAACTCTAATCTGTAGACTCTTTTACCATCTGCTATTCCATTCAGGTTTACGCGACAAACTAAATGTTCGATTGGAATGTTCAAATGGAGTTTGACCACGATTGGATTTAGCACTCGAGACCCGACTATTAGCAACACTTGACTTTTGACTTCGTTTTGTGGACAAAACACTTTTTACCGAGCTTCTTGACAAATTTAGATCTGAAATTCCCATAATTTTCTCATAATCTTTTAGCTGATTGTCTCTTCGAACTTCTTTGGACGATTTGACCGACAACAACCGCTTGAGTATCAACTGGTTCTCTTTTTCTATCCTCTGTTGGTCACGCTGTCGATTTATGGCCGACGAAGTGAGTCTCAATGGCCGTTCAATCATTCTACTCTTGCCTCCGTTTTCTTTCAAAAACTCATTGAACATCCGCCTTTGCTGAGCCTCAATGCGCATCAACTCACGGCCATAGGTCTTTTCGCTAAAGTCGGCCGAATTGGTGCAGTTTTGTGTAAAATTAAAATTGACCGAATTTGGTCTGGTATTACTTTTTTGGTGTAGGGCGCTATAAAATGCGCTACGGCCTCTCTGCACAGACATGTCCTCGTCATATTTATCACTTTTAAAATTAATTTTACTTTCTTTTGGACTTGGTAATGAGCTGACATCAGTCATCTCGTTACAAGAATCTTGAGAGTCAGTGTCGACAGCATGGCTCATTTTTTTCGAATTTTTTGATCTGTTGCTGCCTATTTTTGAATCAGATTCGGAATCAGAGTCCGGTTTTTCAAAATAAGATTGCCGACTCTTTCTAGTGTGTCTATCTTTATCAATTGGAGGCTTGCTTTCTATTTTAATTTTAAGAATTGATGAGCCCAGTGTTGTAGAGTCCACATCTGAATCGGAATCGGCTTTTTTTTCCGAGTAAGCAGTAGAATTGGACCGAGACCTTGAGGACGACGAGGACTTAAGGATTTGTCTCTTGCGATCACTGGCCCTCGAGTGTCTGGGCCTATCTAAGCCTTCATTGCTAGATTTATTGCTTTTTTTTACAGTGGAATCAGACGCTGAATCTGACTCCGAATTTTGCTTTGTTACTCTAAGATTTGATTGGGGTCTGGAAGCTGGTCGGTTTTTATGACTCTCTTCCGATGAGGTTTCATCCGAGCTTTTTTTTGTTCGGCTCGATGAACGAGAGTATTGTTTTTTGTCAACACTTTTTGACCTATTTGAATGAGTTGGTCTTTCTGAGGAAGATGAGGAAGAATTTCTTTTACTTGGAATTTTGGATGAACGCATGCTCTCTATCTGGTCATCGTCACTGGAATCTAGGGATAAATGTTTCGATGCTCTTCTGGACATTGGTGCTTTTAACCAGACTTTAGAAAAGATTTTTACGATTAAAAAATTTCTAAAAATATTTTTAAAAAATAATAAAAAATTTAATAAAAAAAAACTCAAAACTAAAAAAATTTTTTTTTCAGATTCATTTTTTTCAAATATTCTCAGCTTTAAGGCTAATAAAAAATTTTATTTAATCACTTAATTTATGAATTAGACTAAATATGTGCTCTAATAAAATTGTCATGGTAACATGGCAATATTTAGCATATACTTTAGATTCTTCACATGAACGTGAACATTGAAGTCTGGTACATTGCAATTTTAAAAATTTTTAAGACGTAGTATAATTTCAAAGTATTCCTACGGTAAATATTTTATTTATTTCAAAGTTTTACCGTAAATTTATAACCAATTTAGAATTTATTATTTAAAAGCTTGTAAAATTTTTAAAGAATTGATAAATAGAATGCTAATTTGTTGGCGTTAAAAATTTCCCTTAGAATTCGCTAAAAAATAAAGGACTAAATATATTTTATTTCACTTATTAGTATATTCGATTTTGGCAAATTTCTATTATAAAATAATTGCTAAATAAATTTTTCAGCTTTTTCTCAAATAAATTGATACTTTTTTTTTAATTTAAACATAAATATACAATTCTTTATAAAAAAATTGGATAAATTTAATAGAAAGAACTTCTCACCTTTAATTTAATATTAATCTATTATAATAGCAATATTCAAAAGAGAAAATTTTTTTAAAATAAATTCTAAATAATTATTTTAGACTTAAAAACTTGAATAAATTAGTATTTAAATCGATAAATATGCTTGTGACTGAAAAGATCGTGTGAAAAAAGCTGAAAACTATTTAATATTTTGTTGGCAGTTATTTAATGATTTAAAAAAATCACTTTCTATTTGTTTGAAAAAAAAAACAGTGAAACTTCTGGCTTAATTTATTAATTAAAGATTTTTTAATTAAAACTTTAATCTTTATATACCGATAACAAATTTGAATCGATCAATTAAATTAAAAAAAATAGAGAGAATGTTAGTTTAAAAGAAAATTAACATTTAAATTTTTTAAATGTAAAAAAATTATTTAAAAAAAAATTAATATCTTAATCGATTTCTTAATGTATAATAAAAAATAAGAACTTTAAGATCAGGCAGTTTGTTTTAAAAAATATTGGAAGGTCTAAAAGATAGAACAAATCTAGATTGTGTCATCATCAAAAGCTAAATTTGATGGTCTTCTGTTAAATTTTTCATAATCTTGATTTTAACAAATTATAAACTTTGTAATTCAAATTAAAAGACTCTCTCCTAAATTTGAATTATATTTTACAGCAGTTTATTTTGTTTATTTTTAGGATAATTAATTTCAATTGATATTGAGAATTTAACATTTTTCGAAATATGCTGTCTCAGATAGAAACACTCGAGGATAATTTTATTAACCTTTTTGTCAGTATATTATATTATGATATTTTTGTCAGTATATTTTGATATTTCTTAATGTATAATAAAAAATAACAACTTTAAGATCAGTTCTTATTATAATTCCTAAAAACATTGACTACGGGCGTATCATGTTTTTAGGGAAATTTTAATAGACAGGCCTTTAAAATGTAGTAAAATCAATAATATAGTTTTGAACAAAACTAATAGCATAATAAATCACAATATTTGGGCCTGTGAAGTTTTTTTTCAATTAAGCAAAATTTTAATAATTCTTTAGTTGAATAAATTAATTAGATGGGAAAAAAATTAATAATTTGAAGCACATATTAGTCACTTAAAAACACATTAATGCAAAATAATTTCGTTTTTGGTTAAAATACTTTTTTAGAATATTTAGAAAAATTAAGAGTTTTTTGGATATGTGTTGATGTTGGGTGAGCACTACATATTTTCAACTGTTAAATTTTACAGAACTAATTTATCTAATCAACAAAATTTTTTTTTCCCAAATTTAGCTTAAGTTTTGAAAGCTTAATCTTGTGATAATATGATGGGTCTTATACTTATGAATCAAAGACTTAGGTAAATTTCAAATGTCGATAATTTAACACTTAAAATTATTTAATTATACAATTATAATAAATAATAAACAAAATTTTTAAATTAAATGACTTGAATTTAAAATAAAAAAGTCAAGTTTCATAGAATTATATTAAATCATTTTATTCTTAATTGTTCTTGAGCTACCTTAGTATTTTGAAAGAAAAATTATTTGAAAACCAAGTTAAAGCATGTTAACTTAAGTATTAATAAAAATATCTTGATCCTTATTATGTAGAAAAATTTTGTTCTTAAAACATTGAAATAAAGTTATGTCATAGTAATTGATAAATATTAAATCTTTGTAATTAATGTTGGTTAAAGGAAAATAATCATTTTACAAATATTTTATGGTTTTTTAATTTTGTTGAAAGGTTTGTGATAAAAAAGCAGTAAATTAAAGTATGCAAAATTAAAATAAAGACTCTTTTAAATAAAACTTTTACCAATCAGCTCAAAAAGACCATATATGTTATTGTAGTGTTGAATTCAAATAATAACGTATCTTTCCAAAGAATCCAAAGGAACGTCAAAAATCATTCCAAACTGCTAGAGGTATCTTCTTGATTTAAGTAATAAAATAATAGAAAACAAATTTTACTGATAATTGAGTTAAGTCCTGATAGACAATTTTAAAGTATTTAAATATTATAATTCCTAAAAACATTGACTACGGGCGTATCATGTTTTTAGGGAAATTTTAATAGACAGGCCTTTAAAATGTAGTAAAATCAATAATATAGTTTTGAACAAAACTAATAGCATAATAAATCACAATATTTGGGCCTGTGAAGTTTTTTTTCAATTAAGCAAAATTTTAATAATTCTTTAGTTGAATAAATTAATTAGATGGGAAAAAAATTAATAATTTGAAGCACATATTAGTCACTTAAAAACACATTAATGCAAAATAATTTCGTTTTTGGTTAAAATACTTTTTTAGAATATTTAGAAAAATTAAGAGTTTTTTGGATATGTGTTGATGTTGGGTGAGCACTACATATTTTCAACTGTTAAATTTTACAGAACTAATTTATCTAATCAACAAAATTTTTTTTTCCCAAATTTAGCTTAAGTTTTGAAAGCTTAATCTTGTGATAATATGATGGGTCTTATACTTATGAATCAAAGACTTAGGTAAATTTCAAATGTCGATAATTTAACACTTAAAATTATTTAATTATACAATTATAATAAATAATAAACAAAATTTTTAAATTAAATGACTTGAATTTAAAATAAAAAAGTCAAGTTTCATAGAATTATATTAAATCATTTTATTCTTAATTGTTCTTGAGCTACCTTAGTATTTTGAAAGAAAAATTATTTGAAAACCAAGTTAAAGCATGTTAACTTAAGTATTAATAAAAATATCTTGATCCTTATTATGTAGAAAAATTTTGTTCTTAAAACATTGAAATAAAGTTATGTCATAGTAATTGATAAATATTAAATCTTTGTAATTAATGTTGGTTAAAGGAAAATAATCATTTTACAAATATTTTATGGTTTTTTAATTTTGTTGAAAGGTTTGTGATAAAAAAGCAGTAAATTAAAGTATGCAAAATTAAAATAAAGACTCTTTTAAATAAAACTTTTACCAATCAGCTCAAAAAGACCATATATGTTATTGTAGTGTTGAATTCAAATAATAACGTATCTTTCCAAAGAATCCAAAGGAACGTCAAAAATCATTCCAAACTGCTAGAGGTATCTTCTTGATTTAAGTAATAAAATAATAGAAAACAAATTTTACTGATAATTGAGTTAAGTCCTGATAGACAATTTTAAAGTATTTAAATATTATAATTCCAATAAAAAAATTTGAATTGGTTTCATAAATTCAAAGTTTGGTTAATTTAATTGATAGACTTGACTAAAAATAAACTTTAAAATAAATGAATTTATTGATGAAGTTAGTTTGCTTTTGGCGAACTTTTAGAATTAAAAGCTTTTATTTGAAATATTGTTGAAATCATAAAAATTTAAAAAAAAACTCGGTCTCGTGAACTATGTAAATTTTAATTTTGTACATAATAAATTTAATATTTAAGTCCGAATTGAATATTTTCAACCGAATAAACCTTAAAAATTTTAGAGGTTCAATAGTTAAAAACTGGAATAGTAAAATAAATATTAAAAAAAATCAATCTATTGTGCTTAGCTTATTTTGTCAGTTCACCAGTTTATTTTGTTTGAAAGGCCGATGATCTTAGTCCATAATTGTGATCCATCTATTCCTTCGTTCAATGTTTAAGTCACCTCTTGGTCTGTACTTTAAAGTCATATAGTTTATCAATCCTCGGAAAAATAAATAAAATCCTTTGAAATATTTTTAATTTTTTTTCTTAAATTTAAGTCAACTAATTTACCTAAAAATATGAACAACCATACGAACAATTTTTGCTGAAAATCATTCATATTTACCATCCATTCTTGATACTAGTAAAAAATTATTTTTTTTTAATCTTGAGAAATAAAATATTAAATTACCCTAAAAATAGTAACCCATTTTGCCATTGACAAACCAAAGCCGCTAAGGGCACCGTATTTTCCGGCTGCATTCGGTATTAGACAAATAGCCGCAAAAAATCCAACCCAATTAAAGAAAAAAGCGATCATAAATGCGCTTAAAAACATGCACTCGCTTCCAATGTCTTGATCATAACTTGCCAAATCACTCTCAGTAAAAGCTCTTAACTAAAATTATTTTTTAAAAATCAAATTTTAAGTTTCAGGGAATGTTACATCAAAGTTGTCGACAACTGGGAAACGAGTTTCAGTCGAACCTGAGTTCGGATTTGAAAAGTAGCCAGGAGGCAATTCATTTGTGTGAGCTTCAGAATTTTTTATTCTCAAAGCCTCTGTATATGATGGTAATTCGGATAATGGAGGCATGTTTTCACCAGATTGAGGCAACGGTGTCAAATTTATATTGACAATATCAGCTTGTGCCAATTCATTTCTTGGATTTTGACTCAAATCGACCTCGGTAAGAAAATCCTCATGGGGTGAACCTGAAATCGATTGTGCCAAGTTGACTTCCAAAGCTGGGTTCTGATCCTCATTTGGTAACTAAATAAAAATTAGTTGCTATTTGATAGATATTCTATTTTCAATACTTACCAGATGATATCTAGATCTGGACATTTTCCAAATAAAACTTATCTAGATAGTCTAAATAGATTGAAATAATTACTAAATTTAAATTTATTCACTCTGAAAAATTTGGTAAAAAATGATCAAATGGATGTGCAATTGAAAAATTAGAAAATAAATAATAGAGAAACTTATAAAAAATTATGAAATTATGAAGCCAAAGCATAAATTCATTTAAATATGTAAATGATTCTTGTTTAGCAAAAAAATAAAACTTCAAATTATGATAATAAAATTCATTCAATATAATTAAGCTATTTATGTTTGAAATTTTAAAATCTAATCTTTTAATTTATATAATTTGTTATTTATAAAAGCTAATAGAAAATTTAATTTATCCTACATTAGTTAACTAGCCATTCATTGATTAATTAAATGAACTTAGCTTTAGGATTAAATTGAAATAAATAATTATTAAAATAATTAAATATTTCATAAGGTCATGAACCAGAATTCAATGTTTTTTAAATTATTTTTATTTTTTAAATTTCATCATATCTATTTACTGATTAATACAGTTCTAGATTTTCTAAATTTATTTATTTTATTTGAACATTTTAGTTTTAAATATTAAGAGAAAACATCTGAAAATTTTTAAATTTAGATTGATAAAAAAAAGCATCAAGTCTAGTAATAGTATTCAAAAAATATTAATTGAACTAAAATTTGAATAAAAATGTAAAAAAAAAAGAGACATACCAAGTTTATTTATTTTTATTTATTTGTTGTCTGTATTGAGCTAAAGCTCCATCTGATTTAAAAAACAAAAAAGAAAAATTAATAAAAAAAAAAGCTTTTAAAAGTAAAACATAATAAAAAAAATTTTATTCGACTTTGAGTGGTCAAAAAATGATGACCAAAATTTTTTTGATCACTAATTTAATTATTATTATTATTATTATTATTATTATTATTATTATTATTATTATTATTATTATTATTATTATTATTATTATTATTATTATTATTATTATTATTATTATTTAATTTTTTTCTAGACTAGAAATTTAAAAATATCTGCTAAAATAACTTAAGCAAGCACTCAAATCCATCGGCATGGACCATGTGTGTAAAATTGCAAATGTCAAATAAACGTAAATGAAATATTTAAAAAAAAACTTTGAAAAAATTTTAATATAAATTTAATTTTCAAACTAATTTTTAATTCAAGCAAAAAATTCCTTTATTTTAATTGTTTGATCTTTTTATCACAAATAATGTGATAAATGTTAAATGATCATATTCTAGACATGATACCTATGATCACATTTTTGTGTGAACACTTGATCCGCCTTTTCAGATTTGAAAAATAAAATAATAAAAGATTTATTTATTTATTTATTTATTTGTATTAAATAAATAAAAGATTTATTATTATTTATTTATTTATTTGTAAATCTGTATCGTGCGTTAGCTCCTTCAGAGAAAAATAAAAATAAAATTAAATCAAAATAAAATGATCAAAATAAAAGTTATAAAATAAAATAAGAATTTAAAAATATAGTGAAATAAATGAAATGTCAAAAGGAAATGAGAGAAAAAAAAAAAAAAGAGACCAAAGTTATTTCGGTTTAGTTTTCAGAGAAAAAAGAGTCTATGACAAGATAGCAATTACACAATGGAGTTGGATAGTTAACAAATCTTGATTCGAAACCTCGTCTGTATTCATTTACCAGTCTAAGAAGTAATGGGACAGAATTAGATATAATAAAATAAGATTTAAAGAAAAATTCACTTTTAAACTATTATTCAATTGCAGTGTCCAGTTGGTAGATAGAAAAATATAATCCAGATAAACCGTTTGTCCTAGTGCTTGGACAATTAACATCAATCCTTTAGTTTAGATGGCATATAATTTTTGGTTAAGAGGCTTGTTAAATGTAAGATTGGCCGAAAGATAAAAAAAATCTAGCCTAAATATTTTGACATTTACACTTATTCTATTATCAAAGATTTTGTTTCGGATAAACACCGTCGCAATAAAATCTTAATTTTTCACAGAAACCATTTGCAAAAGTAATTTTAATTAAGAAAAATTATTCTCATTCATTGTGAATAGTATAAATATCTCAGTGGTGCTTACGCAATTGAAAATTGTAAAATTACAATTAAAAGCTACTAATTACCTAATAGTGGTCAGTATAAATTATCAGCCTTACCTGAATTAATCGAATCCAAAATGAACATTTTTAATAAAATTTTGAAGCAATCAATCAAATGTCAAGTTAAAATTGGTAGCAATTACCTCACGGTCAATGTAGACAAGCAAACATTATGCCAAGATTTTCTAACCAAGTGCTTATCAAGGTGTAAACTCTCTAACTGTAATTTGCACAAGAGTTACTCTTTGATCGAAAGATGCAATGGAATTGAAAGATTTGTTCGTCTTAATGAAAATATTTTTGAATTGATCAAAAAATTTCATAAAGATAAAATACCTTTTGAGTTGGTGATAAAAAAAACACTAAAATCCAATAAATTGTTGATGAAAATTAATAAAAACAAAAACTGTGTCAACAAGATATTCAAGCTATTGAGCAAACAAGCCACTACCAAAGCTAACCGAAACGAGTCGCATTTTTATGAGGACATACAGGATTTGTCGAATTCACATAGAGTATCAATTCAAAGTGAAAAACCCAAACGGGTTGTGTACAGCTTGAAAACAATTCAAAATATTAGAAGAAAACTGCAGACAAAAAAAATTTTTGACCAAGAATTCATTTTATAAAAAATGCACTTGTTGGAAAATTGTTTTTAGTAATTTTATTTTGAATACAATTTCTTCATTTTCTGATTATTGCACGCATATTTATTACAATTTAATTTTTTTTAAATAAATTTTAAAGTAAAATTGTACTTTTAATAACTTTTTTTTCGTAAAAACAATAAGAGAATATTTTTTGACTGTGTGAAAAATAGAAAACTCATAAAGCTCAAAAACAATTCCCAATGACCAGATTTTGGTATTTAGTTTAAACTGATGAAATTTTTTTAAAAAATCCAACTTAAGCTATCGTGTTGAACAATCATTCAAATCTGGTTAAAAATAAAACAAAGGAAATTTATAAAATTTTACAAAAAATTGAGAAATAAAAAATTGACCAATGATCACAATCTATTTTGTTCCAATTATAATTAATGATCCAATTTTAATAAAATAAATAAAAAATAATTTGAAAAAGCTTTTAATTAATTTTTGATTGTAAAAATTTATGCAAAAACTACTTTTTACACCGAATCGCCTGCTTAATATGAAAATTAACTTAACTATCTTAAAAATAATGTTTGAACATGATAAATAATTTCTGATTATAAGATTTAATTACCGTAATTTTTTTGAAATTTTTCTTTTTTAATCACATTACGATCATGGATAATAGCACAACCAAAAAAAAATCATCGAAATTCAATTTTCATGCATTATTTAACACTCAAAACTCGGAGGGGCTTTTCGACCCTATTTGATACTTCGATTGCTTATTGCTCAATAAAATTAATCATTTTTACCATTTTTTTCCATCATAACTAAAATCAAAAAATTATTATAATTAAATTAATATTGATTACAAATTATTTTTATTTTAATGAAAAAAAAAGTAAACGCTAATCCCGAAGAGGGTTATTTTAGAACCTCCAAAAATATTTTTCTTCAATAAATCAAAGACATGGCTAATTTTGCTTTTAATTTCAATAGAATCTATGATAAATAATTTTTTGAAACATATTTCGAAGAAAAACTGTCTTACAAGCTTTTGAACTTCTTAGAAATGCGGATGATACCCAATCATAAGTCTCTGATGATCAAAGTCAGGTCATTTGACTTGACTTTAAATTTTTTTTTAAAGTCAAAGTCATATGATTTGACTTGGAAAAATCCGTTTCAAATTTAAAATATAACATTAAAAACATAATTTTTTTATAAAAATATTTTTTATATCAATGAGGGATTATTTCATAAAAAATTTTATTAATACTAGATTAAAAAGAGTTAAAATTTGCCAAAAATGAGTACTCAGAACTTTGAAAAGACTTGTTCTTTTTTGTCAAAAAACAACCAATTTTCGACATCGGTTTTATTGAACTGAAGTCAAACTGTAAATTTTAAATTAAAAAAAATTTTGAAATATGAAAAATTCAAATCATATTGGATTATTAAAAATGAAAGTTATTTGGTTTAAATATTAAAATTTTTATTATTATGGGAATAAAAATTTTTAGTTAAAATGACTTCGACTTGACAGTTATTTTTTTATTTAAAGTCAGGTAATTTGACTTAAGAAGTTCAAAGTCAATTGACTTGACTTTTAAAAGAAAATTTTCAAAGTCAAGTCAGGCGACTTGACTTTGACTTTTGCACAACTCTGCCTAATACACATATTCATATTCAGTGAATATTTCTCAGATAAAGGTTCAGATAATAAAGTACCTGAAGAAGAAGAAACTAACATTGACAGGACTTCGAAAAATGCAACTATATGGGTTAGATTGAAGACGGAGAAGAGACAAGTCTTAGAAAAAAGAAAAATCTTAATATGAAAGTTGCACCAACAAGCTATGCTACACGTCAAATAAATGAGACCTTACTATCAGTATTTTTCATGATTTTTGACTTGTCCATGATTTATTTATTTGTTTAATCTGTATCGAGCTAATGCTCCTTTAGAATAAAAATATGAAAATATAATAAAAATTTAATGTAAAAGTTAGATAAAATAAAATAAAAAGAAAGTTAAAAACGGTATGTTGAAAAAGAAAGACAGAAAATATTTCAATACAAGAGAAAATCTAATCTTTTTTTATTTATTTATTTGTTTATCTGTACCAAGCTAATGCTCCTTCAGAATAAAAGTATATATAAAAAAAAATTAAAATAAAGTTAAATAAAATAAACAAAAAAAAAAAGGAAAATAAGTCTAAGTAATAAAAAGAAAATTAAAAACGACATGTTGAAATAGCTAGAGGTTAGACATGATTAAATATTTGATAGTTCAGGAAAAAAAGAAGAAATTGTTAGGTAGCAATTACACAATGGAGTTGGATATTCGTTATATCTTGATTCGAAACCTTCTCTATATTCTTCCACCAGTCTGACGACCAATGAAACAGAATGACTCAATCCTGCCCTGACATATCTCTCACTCAACACAAAAAGTCGATTTGACACTGTTAGTAATTTAAGTTTGTTAAAGGCCTCGTGATTCATTATGTTGGAGGGGATATCATGTCCTATTAAAATCATATTTGATTCATGTATCATATTTAAATTATGAGTCATAATTTAAATTCAAAATTGATCGTGCTGCAGAATTTTGGATTACTTGTATTTTTTTAATGTTGGTTCCTGATGAGTTTAAACAAGGAAAAGAATAATCTAATATTGACCCTATCAAGGATTTGTATAGGTTTCCTAATGTTTTGGGTTTCAGACCCCATTTTTTATTTGATAGATATTTTATTATGTTAAGTCTTGAATTACAGCGTTTTTTTAAGTCATCTACCATTGGGCTAAATGTAAGTTTTGAGTCCAGCGTAATTTTTTCAGTATCATAGTTATACTTGCTATTTTCCAAGATTTTGGGACTTGACCTTGTTCCAAACTCATGTTAAAAATCTGACTTATTTCAACTAAATCCTCATATGGGAGATTTTTTAACACAAGGTTGTGAATACGATCAAGACCAGGCCCTGCCACCTCTTTTAGCTTTTTTTAAAGAGCCCATAATTTCTAAAGGAGTTTTTGGATCTTTTAGATTAATACTTGCCTTATTTTTTAAAAAATTTGAGAATGTAAAGTTCGCGCGATGCAAAACTTCCACACTATCTTCAGATATGGATTTCGACCTCATTTTTAGATTCTACGTATATGAAAACCTAGGGTTAGCCAAAATTTCCCTATATTAATTAATAAAAAAAAAGATTAAATTAGATTATTTTTTTATACTTAAGCATTGCAAGAATAAGGATGCTAATAGAACATTTTGAACAATTTCCAGAAAGAATAAAATCTTTAATTTCTGAAATAATTTTCAAATCAACATAAGCAATCTCATCAATATCAAAACTAGTATCTTCGAAAGTTTCATCACCGATGGGATCAAAATTTGAAGGAGTTACTCTTTCATCTGATTCTTCAAAAACCTCTTTTTTCAGCACAACTTCCAAAATTTGAGATTCTACTTTGGTAAAAGGCTGACTTAAGTGGCATTTTTAAGTTACCAAAAGTGGGTAAAACTACTAAAAATTTCAAAATGAATTCAAAATTTTATAATTATGTAAAAAGATGTCAAAAATTAGCATTTAATTTATTAAATTTGAAAATATTTCAAAAAAAAATTTTTTTTTAAAAATGGACACTTTTTGAGCGATTATAAAAATCTTTAAACTAAATAAATAAAAAAAAGTAAAACCATAGTTTTGTTTAAAGTTTTGTCTAGTTTTAGAATTTTTATAAAAATATATAGGTTAAGGGATTTGGAAAAAAGTAGATCCCGAAAAAGTAAAAAAATGTTAAAATTTTTCCGATTTTTTTCCGAAAAAATCCTCCATTTTTTTTTTTTTCAAGATAAGCAGCTCAGAATACAGAGCATTTAATTCTCTATCAGAAAATGTGTCGATCGAGTAGATTCGTTTGATAAAATTCTGAGATAAAGAAGCTTAAATAAGATATACTTTATATAAGGCTGTAAAGTTTCAGACCCCCCTAGCCAAAAAAAATAAATTTTTGACCACCCCTAAAATTTTGGCTAACTCTAGGTTTTCATATACGTAGAATCTAAAAATGAGGTCGAAACCCATATCTGAAGATAGTGTGGAAGTTTTGCATCGCGCAAACTTTATCTGCTATTTCACAGTCATTTTCAGATATAACATTTTTTTTCTTTTAATTACGATAATTATTATTCATTAATTTTATATTGAATTGTACCAATTGTCACTCGAAAGCTGTAGAGCCTAAATTTTAATTTACAAAAGAAAATAAATTAGCTTTAATCGGTAACCTTTATGCAAGAGTTGTTTTATGCTCAAATTTCCCTTCCAAGTCATGAGGTGAAGAATTTATGGAGTGAGCATGATTACTAATTTTGAAATATATTCGATTTGACATTAAATCAACCAGTTCAGAACGAGTCAAAACTGACAAGGTTTGCATGTGTCGCCAAATATGGGTTAAGTTTATGGAAAAATTCCCAAGCATGCTATAGACCAGGTCTACGTCAGACTTAATCATCTTATTTCCAAAAAAAAGTGTCAAATAAGGTTATGTAATGGAAAAAATCGAGCTTTACTTGTGACAAATGTAAACAATTTACAGGTCTGTGTGTAGAGGAAAAGGCTTTTAAATCAATCTGTAAAAATTGTTACGAACAAGGAATACGAATGTAGAAAACATTTTTTTCTTGTATTTGTATAAATTTTTTTTAAAATAATTTCAGATTTTTACTTGAAAATAGACATAATTTTTAGACATTATTTTCATAGCAAAAATGATAAAAGACATTTATTTTTACATTCAGTAACATATTTTGATTTAATATGGTAGTTTATGTTACCTAAAAAGCATATTTTATTAAGGTTTTTTTTGGACCCCTTTAGTAGTTAACGTACAAAAAAACTCCGACATTTGAATGTTTAAAATATTTAATAATTGCTATTTAAAAATGTTTAACAACTTTTAACTATTTTATAATTTCTCTTTTAAAAATTAAATTTTTGAACGTCTACTATTGAGGATTCAAAATTATCATAAAAACATATGAAAATAAAAAATGGTTTGTGAAAAAATTTAATTTAAAACTAAGAAAATAAAATATCACCTTAAAACTACTGATGTTAAAATGATCCTACTTAGACCATCAGCTACTAAATTTTTGGTCACTTAACACATCTTTAGAAAGATGCTCTAGTATTTACTTATTTTTTTTAAATACAGAACGGTTGATAATGTCAGAAAAACTTTCTTATCAGTTGGTCCTCGAATAAATGTTTAAAATTAAAAATTAGTAAAGACCATTTACGTTAAAAAAATTAATTTAAAAAATGTAAATAATATTGCAACGAAAAAAAAACAAATAAATAATAATATTCTACAAGTTTGTAATTAAATGCTTTAAACATATCGATTGATGAAGCGTCGACTTCTTCAAATTTTTAAAATTCTTATTAGATATTTGCCGAACTTAGGCTCTTTCTAATAAATAATTAAAAATAATCGTTAAGTAAAATAAGTCAAAATAAAATTTAGAAGAAAACTAAAAAGAATTGACAGATGCTACATGCTACTTATTGAACAAATCAGGAAAGAAAGACGAACTAGAAACGTTGCAATTAAAGATTGAAGTCTGGTATTCGATATATCCTTATTCAAAACCGGCTTTATGCTCCTCTACAAGCCTAATGGAAATTAATGACTCAATCCTCCCGCTACTTACCTTCGCTCAATTCGATTCGAGACAATTACCCGAGAGAAATAAAAAAAAGCAAGTCCGTGAGTTGATGCGCATTGAGGCTCAGCAAAGGCGGATGTTCAATGAGTTTTTGAAAGAAAACGGAGGCAAGAGTAGAATGATTGAACGGCCATTGAGACTCACTTCGTCGGCCATAAATCGCCAGCGTGACCAACAGAGGATAGAAAAAGAGAACCAGTTGATACTCAAGCGGTTGTTGTCGGTCAAATCGTCCAAAGAAGTTCGAAGAGACAATCAGCTAAAAGATTATGAGAAAATTATGGGAATTTCAGATCTAAATTTGTCAAGAAGCTCGGTAAAAAGTGTTTTGTCCACAAAACGAAGTCAAAAGTCAAGTGTTGCTAATAGTCGGGTCTCGAGTGCTAAATCAAATCGTGGTCAAACTCCATTTGAACATTCCAATCGAACATTTAGTTTGTCGCGTAAACCTGAATGGAATAGCAGATGGTAAAAGAGTCTACAGATTAGAGTTTTAAAATTGAAAATTTTTGATTAAATCAAATTTTGTATCCATTTTTTTAAATTTTAGATAAATTTAATTAATAAAATAAAAAAAATTTGAATTTTTTTTCATATTTCTTTACAATTAAAAATAAATAAAAAAGGTTTTAATTAATTTAGATATGGTACTCAAAATCATAATCTCTAGTTTTTAAAAAACTGCAGGTTTTCAATTTTTTTTAAAGCTCAAATTTAATCGAAAAAAAAATAAAATATAAATAAATTTATATATGTTTAAATTGTATAAAATCAAAAATTTAAATATTAAAACAAAAAACCAAAAATAATCCAAATCGGGAATCGTAAAAAACAACTAAAATAAATAATTGTAATAGATCTTCAAATTGCAGCGTGGAAACTAATTAAATTTATTTTAGATTCATAATCAAAAATCCATATTTTGAATATAGTTTTTTTATTTTTTTTAACACTTTTCATTTTTTTTTTTAATTTGAAATTTTTTTAAACTTGTTTAGTTTAGTTGAATTTGTTAGTCAATAAGTCGATTTAAAGTTCAATTAATAAAAATTTAAATCAACATTTTTTTACGATTTTATTATAAAAAAATTATTTAATTATTATTATTTTTTTATTTGTTTTATCTGTGCCGAGCTAAAGCTCCTTCAGATTAAAAAAAAAATCAAGAAAAAATAAAATAAAACAAAAATGTAAAGAAAATATGAAATAAAAGACAGTTAAAATAGACAAATTGTAAGTAATGAGAGGTGTAAGATTTTAAGTATTGAACAGTTCAGGAAACAAAGAAGAAAAAGTAAGATAGCAATTACACAATGGAGTCGGGTATTCGACATATCTTGATTCAAAACCCGCTTCATATTCATTAACCAGCTTGACTACCAATGGAACAGAATTGAATTTTTTTAATGTTTGTCTCTGAAAGTGAATTCAGACACGGAAGAGAGTAATCAATTTTAGATCCGATTAAAGATTTATATAGGTTTCCTAGTATGTAATAGTTAAGATCCCATTTTTTGTTTGACAATATTTTTATTAAGTTTAACCGTGAACTATAACGCTATTTTATTTCATCAACCATTGGGGTATAGGTTAATTTTGAATCAAATTTTATACCTAAGAACTTGATTTCCTTTTGACTCTCAATTTTATTTTCATATATCTTTAATTTTAAATCAATATTTTCCTTAATGTATTTAGTGAAGACAATGTAGCAAGACTTTTCGACAGATATTTTCATCTAACACTTGAAGAGCCATTTTTCTAATTCGTCTAAGTATTTGTTTATCTTATTTTCTAGATTTCATTTTTTCTTAAAAATGTAGAATGTGACCAAGTCGTCAGCAAAAAGAAGAGAGTATTCACTATTTGTTTTATTTCTTTTAGCTATATCATTGATAAAAATACTAAAAAGTAATGGACTAATTACTGAGCCTTGAGGAACACCTACAGTAATATGGTGTTCATCACTAATATGACCATTTAAATTTTTTTTTAATGATCATGAGTCTAAGAGTGAATTAATCCAATGTAAAAGGTAAGGGGGAAGGTTCATTTTTATTACTACTTGTCACCCTGGTTGGTCAGTAGTTAGCTGGAATCATAGTAATGCTAGCAGATTTCCATGCATTCGGGATTTTACTTTCTCTTAGACTAAATCTAAAAAGATAGACAATGTCAGATGTCGGTGATTTTTTTCTTTAAATATGTTTGACTTTACACAATGGGTTTGCATGATGTGAAAAATATAGGAAGTTAGATGCTTTCTTAAAAAAAAAAATTAATCTTAACCGCTTTTATTTCGATGTAGTTTGAAGGCATTTAAAAGATATTTCGCTTTCTTTTAAGAAATTAAGTCATGATATTATATTTAATTAATTAATTAATATTTTTAATAAAGAGAATATTTATTTCTTAAAATTGATCTTTTAAAATTTTAAAACTTAATAAATCATTTTTCATTCAAAAAGGGATCATTTTTCCGCAGTACTCAAGTGACCCTGTCACAGTAAACATAAATTACCATCAATAAAAAGAGACTTAGGAAAACTATTATATTCGATTAAAGATCTAACAAAAATTTCAAACAATTTCAAGATTAAATTTTAAAAGGTCCTGAAAAATATAACTCTGAGGCCGAAAAGTCATTTCATGTGACTTAGTTAGATTTAAAAAATTCTTTTTTATTTATTTTATGTAATTTTATCACTAATCCTTAGCTATAATAAAAATTTTGAAAACAATAGTTTTAAATTAAATATCTTACTTTTAATTTTTTTTAAATATCGATCAATATATAGTTAAAAAGTATTTGTAATTTTAGAATATAAAATTTCTTTGATAATAGCGTAAAACCTTGCAATCTATCCCATGGGGTTCTGGTGTAAAATGGTTGAGTTAATAGTTTAATAAATATTTTTTTAATTGTTTTGTAAATAAATAAAATTAAACTCGGTATAACATAAAAATTCTTTATTTTATTTAGGACGTTATTTCTTCTGCTAGCAATTTTTTTCTTCTTGCTAGCAAATTTTTATGATAGCTAAAATAATGATAGTAATTATTTTCTTCTGCTAGCAAGTTTTTTTCAACTGCTTGTAAAATTATGTTTATGATAGCAATATTTTTTCTTTTGATAGCTAAAATAAAAGTTTAATAAAATAACCAAAAATTCAGATTTACTTGCATGTATAATCATGTCAATTGGTATTATGATGCGGAACTTATGAGTTCTGTGAATAATGAAGGACCAAGTGGAGGAGTAAGGGGAGCAAAGCATCGCATTTGCTCGCAGCTAACAAAATGTGATCAACCAGTTCAAAAACAGGCTGGACAATGTCGGTAGAAATAAAAAAAATGAAGAGTCTACTATAGCGGGACTACCTTAGTCTTCCTGCTTTGTCAATTTAGTTAAACTAAACTTGACCGTAGAATATTAACTATTATTATTATTATTATAAATATAAAATAAAAGACAGTTAAAATAGACAAATTGTAAGTAATGACATTTGTAAAATTTTTAATTATTGAACAATTCAGGAAAGAAAGAAGAAATAGTTAGGTAGCAATTACACAATAGAGTCGGGTATCAATGAAGTTTTTTTTTTTTTTTTTTTATTTGTTTAATCTGTATCGAGCTAATGCTCCATCATAATATAAAAAATATAAAATATATAATAAATAAAAATTATTATTAAATTATTTTACATTAAAAATTTAATGTAAAAAGTTGATAAAATAAAATAAAAAGGAATTTAAAAACGATTTGTTGAAAATGAAAGACAAAAAAAATTTCAATATAAGAGAAAATCTAATTATAAATATTTTTCTTTTTTTTAATTTCGATAATTAAAATACATTTTTCTTTACTTTTTATGTAATTTAAAAAAAAAAAAAACTTTTACCCAGAAGAAAGTCTCCATCGCTGACGGTCTGCTCATCTAGACTCCTAGTTCGAATTGAGTTGGTCGAAAGCGGAAAAAAAAAATTATTTGTTTATATATCATTTTTCAAGAAAAACAATTAAGTTATTTAAATAATTTTTTAGGAAGCATATAAAAAAATTTAGCTATCAAGTGTAAAAAATTAACAATCAAGTGAAAAAATTTAGCAATCATTAATTAATTTTTTTTACTAGCAGTTAAAAAAAAAATTACTTGCAGAAGAAAAAAATTTACTAGCAGAAAGAAATAGATCTCTTTTATTTAGTGGGCTTTTAGTATTTTGATTTCTAAAAAGTGAAGATGAATTCAGAGACAATTTTTTTCCCAGTCGAATTTTTAACTTTTATTAATTTAATACTAAAAAACTCAGTCATAATGCCTTCAAAGTAATTTATAAAAAAAAACCCTCAAATATTCGCAGATCTAATCTCACTAAGTTATTTATAAAAAAAATTGGGGTTGTAAAGTTCATTTAAATTCGATCTTTTCAATTCAGAAAATTTTAAATAATTTTTTTTATCAAAAGAGATATTTTAGTTCTGTAAAATGCTTAATTTTAAGCAAATTGGCTTAATGCAGTTAAATAAGTCTGCAAAATACTCTGCAATTTTCTGTATTTTGTACACCATTAAAAGTGTTCCAATCGAATTTGAAATAACATTGCAGAGTTTTTGCAGTTATATATTTTCGGATTAAGCAAAGTTGCTTAAACATTAAGCATTTTACAGAAATAAATTACATATTTGAGTAAAAAAGTTTTTCTGAATTGAAACGATCGAATTGAAAAAAACTTTACAACCTCAAAAAAATTTTTCATCCAGAAACTACTGACGTGATTGGAACAGAAAATATATTTTATTGTCCTAATAAAAATTAAAATTATGCTTTTTTTTAAATTTATTTTTTATAAATAAAAATTATGTTTAATATATTTTGGGATAAAAAAATTTTTAAATAATTTAATTCATAAAATTTCTTTATTATTACTTATTAAAATAAAAGTTGTAATCAATGTTTTAAAAATTTTGATGAAGAAAATCAATTGCATTGATTAAAAAATTTGACACTCTTTTGAAAAGTGGGTTAATTTTATTAAATAAAATAAAATTATTTTATTTATTTGTAAATCTGTATCGAGCGTTAGCTCCTTCAGAGAAAAATAAAAATAAAATAAAATCAAAATAAAATGATTAAAATAAATGTTAAAAAATAAAATAAGAATTTAAAAATATAGTGAAATAAATGAAATGTCAAAAGGAAATGAGAGAAAAAAAAAAAAAAAAAAAAAGAGACCAAAGTTATTTCGGTTTAGTTTTCAGAGAAAAAAGAGTCTAAATTAAATTGAAGATCATTTGCTATTAAATAGATATTTTCCTTTAAGAAAACATTGTTTTTAAAAATAAATTCTTAAATTTTCACACTAATAACAAAAGTATTAAACGTTCACAGATAAAACTATTTGCAATGAAAACAATTCAATGTTAAATTAAACAAACTTTGAATTTGCTTTCACACCTTGATTAAACTAGAATATTTACATTTAACCAGTTTCAAAATTTGTTGCCAATTGTGTTAAAGCGTGGGTTCGTCCTATGGTTTAATTAAAGCAAAGTTCAGTTTGAACCAAGTCAATTATAATTGTACAAATAAGTCTCACATACATTATCTCCTAGGTGGACCCAACTAGAAAAATAATTCTAATACAAGTTTTATATGAACATCTTAAAAAAATATTTATTTTAATGAAAATATTAATTGTTGGGTTACAATTTTATGTCAAATAACAAGCACTTTAATTAAGATTTGCGTTGTTTTGCTATAATATGACTATATGATGATCATGTCAAATAATCCATAATGATTATTTAATCGAAATAAGCACAAGTAAATAACTATGATTTAAAAAATTACAAAAAAAAGCTCATTAGGAATACAAAAGTTTGTTTGTTTTTAATTTTTTTCCTAGCTAAAGAATAAAATTTTAAATTTTACCACGAATTGTAAAATTTTTGCAAAAAGCATGATTGACCACAAGCAAACAAATTCGTACAAATAAAAACCCGCTGCTTTTTGAGTATAAATTTTTGTTTTTTTAAAGAAAACTATTTTCCACTTATGGTTGAATCAAATTTTGACTTTTTTTTCTTATAATCATTCAAAAAATTAAATTCAAAAGAATTAATCAGATATGAAAAAATTTTCTTTAAGGTCAGAAAATGAATTTTTTTTTATTTAACTCTTAATTTTTTGCACAAGTTTTTCATTGATTTGAATAATTATAATTTAAATAAAAAACTTTTTATTTTACTTATTTTTAAAATAAAATTCGAATTTTCTTGTTTCTGCTGAGCAAAAATAAAAAAAATTTTTGCTCAAATTTTAAGATAAATTTTTTGCGTTTTAGTCATCTATCAAAATTTCACTTTTTACACCCTTTTATCTTTCTCATTACGATTTAAAGCAGAAAATATTTTTAGTGATTTAGATTAAACAAAAATGACCTGTATAATCTATTTAATATTTTTACTAATAAATTTAATAAATTGTAACCGTGAAATGAATAAAATTTTAGTTAATGACTTGAATATAATAGCGACGAAGTTAGACGAAATACCGGAAACAAATTTGAATTTAAAGCTCATCTTAGTGTCTCAAGAATGCAGCAATGCTCGCTTAAAGTGGACCATTCAAAAACCGGTATCCAAATCGGGTTCCAGACCCAAGCCAAATCAAGAATCAGATGCAAACATTTTTGGTTTTCAAGTTGTCGTTCGCGAATACTTGGAACTAAAGGGAAGAATAGTCCAAGGACTACTAAGCTCAGAAGAAGTGATGATGAAAAAAAAAGACAAAACTCTCAAAGTTTATAGCTCAAAATTTATTGACTCGCGACAAAACAAATTCAAATTGGTCAATTTATTGCGCAAGGACAAAGCTTCTTATCTAATCTGTTTGATAATATACATGGATGTGACTGAGACTGTCGCTTTTGAGAAACAATGTGTTGCCTTTAGTCTTCCAGTTATTTCAGACGACATGAAATGTCAAAGTGATCAAGATTTTAAAGATTCCCCTAAAAAACCTCTAGGCAAAAAATTAGTCACGCCAATGATAAAATCAATGGCAAGCAGCTCTACAATTTTAGATGTCGAAGGTTTGAATGTTTCCCAGAACTGGAATACTTTAAATCAAACAATTTTAAATTCAATGGAAAAATTGAAAAAAAATTCTCCAATTTTGTCTCAACATAACTGTGAGAACACATCAACATGTCGACATTATTCCAATTTGATTATCGCTTTTGTTATCTGCGGAGTTCTTTTGGGAACAAACATTTTTATGTTCACAATCATCATCATTCAAAATACCATAAAACTGGGTTTTCTCAAACGTAAACTTTATCTAATTAAGAATAACCCAAAGCTTTTTCATCTGTCTAATTTTGATCCCAGTGATCGAACTTTGATAAGTCTTTACGACAATAAGCACAGGTTAACCAGCTTTAAAACTGCCTTGTGTCTTTCTTGGTCTGATTTTTTGCACCTCATTTGCTGCGGAGTATTTAGGAATAGATTTGATTTGAGTTCGAACCAAAGCAAAGTAGATGGATTAAAGAATATAGAAAATTTTGGAATTCACAATGAGCCAATTTACGATTCAGATATTAACCAAAGTTGCACGACAATCACAAGACCTGGTTATATTTTGCAAGTGCCCAATTCCTCGTCTTCAGAGAGCTCAAGTGACATATCGACTCCATTTAATAAAGAGAAAATTCCACACCAGAAATTTAAAAAATCAGAAAAGCAAAATACGAAAAAATTCAGTTCCAATATTGAAGAAAAAAAGCTGAAGAGAAACAATTTACTGCAAAATAAATATGTTTACGAAGAGAGAGATGCCGGTTTGCTCAACCAGGCTTATGCAGTTTCCGATTTTAGACAAACCGAAGATTTAAAGAATCATTTAGCATATCAGCAGAACAATGTTTATGGACATCAGATTAGTTCGGCTTTTTAAAAATTTACATTTTTCACTTGAGAATATAAATTATTTTTTTAAGTTTTCAAAGCTAAATAAGGATTTCGGATTTACTTGACCAATTTTTTTGTTGGCTGGTAAACATAGCTTAAGCTATTAAGCAAGTGTGAAAGTTCTCTTAAGAGATTTTTTGTTTTAAATTGTAAAATAATAAAATGTAAATGTCATTTTTTGCTTGTTTTATTTTTAATTTTTTTTTAATAAAAAAAGAAGAAATTTTCGATTATACAAATTTTGACAATACCAATTATGGGACCAATTAAGTTCACTTGTAAAAAATTAACCATCAAGATTCTATCCTAAATGCATAGAATGGAAAGTCAGGCAATAATTTTCATAGGATTGATGGAATTCAATTCAATTCCTAGGTTTTTTAAACGGGCTATAAATTGAAATTAATTCAATAAATTTTTTTATAAATTGCACATTGAAGCAAAAAGTACAGTTCCATCTTTAAAGGAATATTTTTACATTTTTTGGTCATTTAATACGAAATTTTTATATTTTCATTTTAATAAAAATAAAAAAAATTACGCTAGATGTTATATTTATTAGTCTAAAATTAAGAAAAAAACAGTTTAAAAAATTAAATGCTTTAATGATTTGACAATCGACCTTTTTATTGATAACAATTTTTAATACCTAAATAAGTAGGAGATTTGCTTTTATTTACAACTTGACATTTTTCAGTTATTAACTTTTTTTGAAATTCAAAAATTTCCTTTATTATTTATTTATTGAATTGAATTAACCTCCTATAAGGAGAAGTAAAGTAAAATTTTTCTAAAAAAGTCATCAAAAATAAAAAAAGATAAAAAAGTAAAAATAGAATTACAAAAATAAAAAAATAAGAAAAATGAAGAGGTATGATTCAATTGAAAATAGAAAGAAGGATAAGAGTTAAATAAATTAGCTTTGACCAAATTTCAGAGTTTCAACTGTTCTTGATGAGTTCTCTTAGGAGGATTGTGTAGTGTTTGAATTTTAAGTTATTTAGGCACAACCAGATAGATTCAGAGATGCCATCATTAGATATCAAATTGTTCTTAAGGTTTTACTTAAGTTGTTTTTATATTATCTGCTATATTTGAGGTCTTAATATTAAAGTGCTTTGAGATTAATATCAGATCCGAGGAGAATGATTTGTTTGACGGGGGGGGTCATTATACATGTTTTTTAAAATTTGTGATGAAAGATAATTAAATTTCACTATATCAATAAAAAATAGCTTTGAGAAGATGTAGAGTTCATCAAAATTGAAAATTTTGAGAACTTTTTGAATTCTCGACATGTGACAGTAAGGAGCTAAATTAAACATCTGTCTTATTAAATTGTTTTGTAGGATATTAATTGAATACTTGGTTTTAGAATTAATAGTGAGGGCTTCAAGGCCATATGTATATTTTGAAAGACAATAAGTTTTGTAGATAAACGACTTAAAGTTAGGAGAAGAGGTTGGATTGTTTTTGGGTAACAGAAATGAAATTATTATGTTCGGTACTAAAACAAATTATTTAATTCAAATTTTGAAGCTCATTTGAAAATTTTCTTCCCTTTTATAATTAACTTTCAAACTGCTTCGCTTAAAGTTACATACAGTTTAATAGTAAATAAACTTAAAATATTTACTTTTTTTACCCATTTTTAGTTAATTTTTCAATAAGAAATATAGTATTTTACATTCATTTTGATAAAAAAACAAATTTTTACAAAATTAATTTTAAAAATGTTTTTTGTTTTTTATAGAGTTTGTGTTAAATTTTGATATTTTTAATATCAGTAAGTACAAATGAATGAAGTAGATTTAATTTATTTATTTATTTGTTTATCTGTACCGAGCTAATGCTCTTTCAGATTTTAAAGACATTATTTTAAAAAATAAAATTAATTTATTTACACAAATTAGCACAATTCAGAACTTTTAAACTTTTACATGATAAAAAAATTCGTCTTTATAAAACTAAATATTCGTCATATTTTCGGCTTAACAGCAATTAAACATTTTAGTGGAATTTACATCATCTCTCAAAACTTTTGTGTCATTTTTCCGAGTATCAAGATATTCGTTTGCTTGTTTAAGCAGTGTTTCGGTAAGTTCAGTAAATATCTGTTCTACATTTGCGCTCTCTTTGGCCGAAGTTTCGATAAACTTCATATTATGCCTTTGGGCAAATAATTCTCCTATGTGATACGGAATTTCTCTATTCTCTGTCAAGTCACTTTTATTACCTAAAACCAAAATTAAAAAAAAAAAATTACATACAGAAAAATCACCATACCTACTAAGATTAAAGTTACACGGTCATTTATATGCTGTCTTAATTCCCTTAGCCATTCTGGTAAGCGGTCAAACGATGGTTGATTGCTGATATCGTAAACTATAATAATAGCGTTAGCACTTCTATAATATGATTGAGTTATTGTTCGAAATCTCTCTTGACCGGCTTCAAATAGTCGAAAATTCATTAAAAGGTTTTCTACTATAAAAATATTTTTAGTTACCAGTATCCCATATTTGAAGCTTAAATAAAACAAAATAAATTAAATTAAAATAAATTATTTTATTTTATTTTAACTTTTACCTTTATTCGTTCTCCTTTTATTTCCATATTTTTAATCATAAAATCAACTCCAATCGTTGCTGCTTGGCCGATTGGATAAACTCCTTGACAAAATCGTCGCACCAAGCAAGTCTTTCCTTGAAAATAAACTTCCATAAATATGAAATAAAATTTTTTTTATTTTTTACCTACTCCAGCTTCCCCAATTAAAACAACTTTAAACAAAAACTTATAATCATCCATCTATTGGTTTATAAAAAATTGTGTTAAATTAGGAAAAATATTTTAATCTAGTAATTAAAATATTTAAATAAGAGATTGATGTCCAGACTATTAGTTTAGGTCAAATGGGAAATAGTTTTTGAATACGTGAGGAAATGGTTTGATAAGGATAATTGTTTGACCGGATTAAACTAAAATTAAAAATCATTTAATATTTGATTTAATCTTAATTTAAATTTGCAATTTAAATACGATGATTTAATTAATGACAGCAAATTATGGACACGTTTGCTTCTTTTTAGTAATGGAATGAATCACTAGCCTGAGTAACTTGGGAAAGATGATCATAATTTGCGAACATATTAATTATAATTCTAAAGTGAAATTCAACTTTTCAGAAAAAAATTCTCCAAAAAAGACTCTCTACCTTAAATTTAAAAAACTTAAAAATCGTATTTAAATTTATTATGATTATGATAAAACGACTAGTTTTTTAATTTAAACAAAACAATTTTAAGAATTATTTCTAAATGAGAATACGTAACTTTGATGGGACCTAGCTGCATTTTCAAAGCACTTATTTTACAAACTTAAGCTTAAGAAAAAAAACATATGATGCAAGAATTTTGAAATATATTTTTGCTTTAGGGTTTTCTATAAGATTAAAATGTCATCTCATTAATGAAGAAAAAAATTTAAATTTTATGAAACATAAAAAATGTTGACTTTCTAAAGGTAAATGCGATTTGCAATAATATTTTAGTTCGATTAGTATCGAATTACGATTTGAATTTTATTTTTTAAGTTGACTTTTTGATTTTGAATCTAATTACTTGTATGGACTAATGACTAAAATATAAATGATTATTTAATAATTCTTTGTTGTGTCCAAAAACGCATATTTAAAAATATTTAATATAATTTTGCCAACAAAAGTTTCCAATCATTACTTTTGAGTGAAAACTTAGAAAAAAAAATTTTATTTGATGAAAATTTGTTTTTTTTGAAATCTTAGATCTGCAAAAGTAAATTAATTAAAATACAATATTTTTCGTTTTAAATTAAATCATCACTATTTTAAGGCAAATTTTCAAAACAATGTCTCTTTTTCCAAAAATTCTGCTTTCGCTTTCCGCTAGCCATATCAAGCGTTTAAAAGGGTTTCTAAATTAGAAACTTTGCGTTTAAGCTGAATCATAGCAAATAAACATGAACGATAGTGACAATATTTGTCAAGAATATGTGTTTAACCTGAAAAATTGGATTTATTTTTCTAATAAATTTTCAAAAAATCGATTTTTTCAGAATTTATTAGAATAATAAATAAAAAATAATAAAATTGCAAAAAAATTTTAATAATTAAAAAAATAATCTCATTTAAGCAATTTTGATATTAATGCAATCTATTTGAGATTTGATTAGAATAGATACTTATGGAAACAAGCTAGGAAAATGAGTATTTATGAACTATGTCTAATATTAAGCCTAAATAAATATTTGATAGTGGTGCGTTTATGTTATCTTTGCATGTTTTAGAAAATGAACGCCTTAATCAAACATTCGACCTGGATTCATATTAGGAAAAACATCTTTTAAATTATTCGAGACTAATTTGACATTTAGTTTTAGCTTTTTTTGGAAATTTTGACTTAAATATCATTCAACTTAAAGTTATCAAAATTTGATTACTTCCAGTCAAGAGGGAATCTATTTTTTTTTATAAATATTGAATCTTTACTAACTATAAAGATTCTTTTTCATTTTTGAAGAACAAATCGAAGCTGAAAAGGAATCATGTTTTTTTAGTAAAAAAAGACAATTGTAAACATAGTTTATTTCTTAAATTATTAATAATTACCAATCAGTTGATGATTTTTTTGGATTTTTTTCAGAATTATTTATCGATTAGAAATAATCAAATGAAGAAAACATTATAAATCAAATGCCCTTTTCAGTACTTGTTTTTTAGACACTTTTTTAATATTAAAATAATAAATTAAAAAAGAATTTTTAAAAGTAAGAATAATTAAAAAAAAAGACTAAATAAAAATTCTAGAAGGAGCAAAGTCTTTATTTAAATAAATGTTTTATTAGATGGTTATAATTCTGTATTTAAAAATAGTTAATGATAAAAAATTAAAAAAATGCGTAAACTTATTTTTTGCCTTAAGCAGATTGATATTTATTAAAAAAAGTTTCATAAATTGTATCATCTAAATATTTTTTTTAATATAAATTTATATTATAAAAGTTTTTGATAATTTATCAGCCTAATTACCACTTATAAGTACACTTATAAAAAAAATCAATAAGTTTTTTAGAATTAAAATTTAATTTGAAATCATTTGATCAATATTCTGATCCATTTCAGGACTATTTGTTTGTTCTTTCAACATTCTAGCTATTTCTTGACGCTTTCTCATTTTTTCAATCTCCATATTTTCCAAATGTTGAAATAAACGATCAATCTAAATAAAATGATTTTTTTTAAACTTATCAAATTTATTTCTAACAATACTTTGCTGATAATGTTGGCAACTGAAAGTTCCATTCTATCAATTCGGCCCACCACGTAATCAAAATCATCTCTAGTCATTAGTCGTGGTTTTGACTCGTCATCCTCTTCTACACAATCATCTCCAACCCTTTTTATTTAAAACTCATATTAGTTTGAACTCAGTGGAAAAATATTTTCTTACTCAAAAGCATCTTTTTTAGTCTTGCTATCTCTATTCTGCTTGAAATTTTGGTATTCGTCTCTTATGTTATTTCTTGCCTTGGCAATGTCTTTGACCATCTTAATTTTTTCGATCTCATTCAATTTTTTATCAGAATCTTTGTCATATCGTGAAAACAAAGACTCAATTTCCATGTCAGCATAGCCTTTTTTCTTTTCAAAATAAATTGTAGAATGAAAAAATATTTTTTTTAAGAATACTTTAAGCTCTTTTCTCCATAGATTGAAATCCAGCTCATCTTTAGAACAGACCTCTTCACTTTTTAATACTTCCTGTATGTCTAAAATACGATCTCTTCTCAGGTTGAGTTTTTCAACTACACGTGAATAGTTCAATTTTAAATAATCGGACAGCATAAATTCTGGTTGCTGTTCAGCCATTTCTTCTTTAACTTCAGTATATGATTGGTTTATTATTGCCATAAACATATTCAGAAGAATAAAGAAACCCAAGAATACAAAAGAAATAAAGTAAATTGGTCCTAAAATCGGAGAATTGGCTCGTAATGTTTTAAAATCAAAATCACCAAGAATTATTCGAAACAATGTGAATCTAAAATTTTTTATTTTAAATTTAAATTAAAAAATTTCTGGTGAGCTTACAGTGTTTTGAAAAAATTTTGATAGTCTGATAAAAACTCACTGAATAGCATGTAGCCGAGGGCAGCATAAGCAAAAAAAATTATGGAAAATATAATCAAAAAATACATTATGTCCTTTGCCGATCTTCTCAAAGTTGAGTTTAATTGATCCAAAGTTTTATTCAGCGAAATATATTTGAAAATCTATAGTTTTTTTTAATAATTAGAAAATAGTCCAAATAATATAATAATATGGTTACCTTAATCCATGCGAAAAAAATTATCACGGCACTTGCTTGGTTGAAAAGTTCCTGACAAAATGTTAGTGTATCAAAATTTTGAAACTCAGCGCTTTTGGTAAGCAATTGATCCAGCAAATTGTTGACTTGAATAGTTCGATAAATACTGAAGCCGATTGTGGTATAACTCAAACCCAAAATAAAAAGGTCCATGACATTATAAATATCTTTGAAATATTTCAATTTGTTAATTCTTAACTTAAGAAAAAATAAATTTTTCAAGAAAAAGAAAAATTTTTGAGCTTACATCAATCATCTCTTCGATGGTGTAGTAAATGATAAATAAGACAAAAATGCATTCACATGCAGCCACGACGTAGTCTAATGTGCTAACATATCTTAATAATTTTGAAGTACGAACTGTCCAAGAGTTGAACATGCCACCAGTAGGTGGAAATTCAATAACTAGTCTTAGCTGGTTAAAAAGATTAACATTTCCATTATAAACTGTAAAATCGATGATTATAGCTCTGGTAAATTTGTCAATCCACTCATTTTTTTTTAAGTCTTCCAAAATTGCTAATGATTCACTTTTGTAAAGTCCCAAATTGATCATGAATCCATTAGGAGGATAGCTACTAGTCAAGCCAGTGTAGCCACCTGAGCCCTGAGGATCTTTGGAATAAATCCATCTAAAATAAAATTATTAATACTAATTTATTTTTTCATTCTAATTTTACGCATTGTAAGTTGAATCATTTTGATTAATATTTTGTAATGCCTTTCCGAAAGGATTCTTACTCTCAGTTTTTCCACTGAATTTGCCTACACAACTATCGACCATTTGTTTAACTCTATTCGAAAGTGGACATGAATTATCCTTAACCTTTAAGAATTCGATTGAAAATCGTATAAATTTTTTAAAAATTTTACTCTTATTTGAAGAAGCCTTGGCCGTCCTAAAATCTAAAAAAAAAAATCAACTTATCTAATTTTTAGTTTAAATTTTTTTAACTTTACCTTATTTTGGTAATAAATAAATCCAATGTTTTCCTCGGTCGTATTGCTCAAATCATACCATGTCTCGAAATGTAGACCATCCAAAAGTGGACCGGTCATATACTGGTTTAAATGGTTATATAAATATTAAATTAAATTAAATTAATTAAATGGGTATTTACATTCCAGACATCATCATAAGTGACAAAACCATTTCTAAATGTTTTACCATTTTCTAATTCTTGATCCACAAATAATGACAGCATTCCATTCGAAAAGTGAAAATTTATTAGCCCAACCATTCCATACACAACTAAAATTTGAAATTTTTTTTTTTTTATAAAATAGCTACCTTTACCTAACTTACTTATGCATAAAATGACAAGAAATATTATATATAGTAAAAGATTCCTAATTGTTGTTTTAATATACAATTCACCACTATCTGCTGTAGCTCTTTTTCGGTACCGTACGGGCCATATTCCTTAAAATACATATTTATTAAGAATTAAAAATATATTTAAACTCTAAAAGTTATAAAATAACCATTTAAAACGGCCTGACAACCGGTAAGCTTTTCCACTTTAGGTTCTTCTTCTACTATTGGATTGGTATCTTTGACGCTTACTGTAGACATTCTGATCTACGAAATGTAGAGCTTTTGACTTAATTTTTCCTTTTACTTTTTGAAAATAACTAAAAAAAAATTGATTTTTAAATCAGTTATTTTATTTAGATTTTTGATTTTGACGTTGTTAAACATTAAATGAGCAACTAAATTTTTAGTTGAATCAATAATGGAAAATTTTTTTTTCTTCCTCATAACTACTCTGAAAGTAAAAAATTTATTAGAAACCATTTGAATTTAGAATTTCTTTATTAAATATTGGTAAAATTTATTTGTTATCCAAAAATGTATTTTGAACAACATTAATATTGTTTTAAAAAATTGGATATTTATATTTCTTGGAGTTTCAATTTAGAACTTAAAAATCAAAAAATCGATTTTCCAATAATTTTGACATGGTTGGTACATTTTCGATCATTGAATTTTGTTACCAAGCATTATGGTTAGAATTTAAATGAATAATATTTTTATAAAATTCTAAGATTTTGAGAAAAAATTTCATTTAATTATGCATCAGTTGGACGAAAATATTAATGAAATGATTTTTTTTAAGTGCTACCATAGCTAGACTAAAACTTTGATTCGCATATCCCTGATGTAGCTTACATAATTTTTATCTTTAATTCATTATTTTATAAAAAAAAATTAAAAAAAATTTTTATTAAAATATAAATTTAATTTATTGACAAAAATAGAATTAAACATTTGAGAATTTGAATTTTTTAAAGCTTTTAAGCTTTTTTTTGGATTTACAAGTTTATGTTTTAAACCGGATTGCTAAAAGTAGCACAAAAGTTTCTCAGAAGTAACAGTCTCAGTTAAATCAATTTATGTATATGGTGTATTTTTTCGTCTACTAATACTTTTGCACTCTAATATTTGTAAAATTCAATATATAAAAAAATTTAGATAAATAAAATAATTAATTTCTAAACTTTTGCATCATACTGTAAAAATTTTCATACAATTTTCAAAAAGCCTGAAAAAAGTGCGATGCTTCAAATCTATTTTTTTCAAATATCAATGGGAGTTACTTTTGCAATCTTAATATATTGAAATTAAATAGATTGAATTAAACATAGAATTTTTATTTTTTTTGTTCTAAAGTAAAAATCTTTGAATTTTATTTTTTTTATAAAAGTAAGGAATAAATTTATTTAAATAAGATTAAAATTTTATCTTATTAACTAATTTCCTAACATTATAACAATAATTATATAATAAAAAATAACAAAACTTATCTAGATACTCTTACAATTTAATATCTTTAAAAAATTTTTTTTTTATTAATACTCTTTTTACTATTATTTAGTTAAATATTTCAACTGGTATCTTTAAATAACAACATCTGGTGTAAAGCAACAAATTTATCATAAAAGATATTTTTTTTCTGTTGATAAATTCATTTTATTCAACTTGATTTTTATTAGACATACTTTTTCATGTAAAAAAATAAAGCTCTCATCAATGTGAATGACTCTTTGCAGCTGACTTTGGATTTATTTTATTTATATTTACTTAAACTTGTTTGTGTGCAAACGAGTTTGGAAAAACCATGTCAAAATTATTAGAAAATCAATATTTTTATGTCGATATTTAAAATTAAAGCTTCCAGAAAAATAAATATCCAATTTTTAAAATAATATTAATGATGTTCATAAAGTTTTTTTGAATAGCATACAAATCAACAGATATATTTTGCACAATAAGTTTAAGAAATAAAAAATAAAGGATATTTGAAAAATCGAATGGTAATTTTATGTTTTATGTTTTTGCGTCGAGCAAAAAATTAAAAAAGAAGATTTTTATAAGCAGAAAATTTCTTAAAATTACTGAGATGCAACTTAATCAAAAAACTTATCCTAAATATCTTATTTGTTTTAATCAAAAATATTCAAGTTTTAAATACTAGTTTGGTATTTCGCAATGCTAAATAGTAAAAGCCAACCTATAAGTATTACAGTATTTATTTGCCACAAGGATTTTAGGTAAATTTACTTAAATTTATGAAATTTTACGTCAAAAAAATGTTTTTTTATAAAAATCTACGTAAAATTACTTCTGTCAAGTTTTAAAGGGCCAAAAAGGTGGATTTTTGGTCAAGTTTGATAAATTTCATCAAATTTTTTAGTTTTTTTTAAAACTTCATTTTAATAAGCATTAAAAAAATTACATAAAAACTTTCTTAAGGATAAAAATGAATATGCGGATATTGCAGCTTTTATCTCTTAGTAGTAGTAGTAGTATAAATGCTGTGGGAGACTTGAGTCTCCAAGTAGTGGCGCACGTAGACGCCCCACTATAACAGCCTTCGGCCAATTTTTTTTAAATAAGCTATTTTTAGATAAATTATTTTTACATATTTAGTTATTAATTTTTTTTTTAATAAAATTTTATTAAAACCGATATTTTAGATGATATTAAAATTAAAAAAAAAGCAAATTAACTCATTGCGACATAAAATGTTGTTTTCACTAAAATCTAAGCATTGTAAGCAGTTGAAGAGACATTGCCACCATGGCCGGTCCAATTAGTGTGTACATAAACTCCAGGCTTAGACAGTAATTCATATGTATGCGCACCAAAATAGTCTCTTTGAGCTTGAATCAAATTAGCTGGTACTCTTTTGCTTCTATAACCATCATAGAATGCCAAAGCAGTGCTAAAGCATGGAAGAGGAATGCCTAATAAAACACCATGTGAAACAACTTTTCTCCAAGAATCCTAAGCAAGCACAAAAAATAAAAAAAATTTAAATCAATTGATAGAATCTACCTGACATTTATGAATTTCATTAGTAAAAAATTGGTCCAACAATAGATTTTCTAAGTCGGGATTTTTGTCAAAAGCGCTTTTAATATTTCCCAAAAATTGACTTCTTATAATACAGCCTCTTAAAAAATAAAAAATAAATTTTTTTTAGCATTATTTTATGGAATGTATACCCTCTCCACATCAGAGCAATATTTCCGTAGTTCAATTTCCAGTTAAATTTGTTGGCAGCTTCCTTTAAAAGCATAAAACCCTGGGCATATGAAATTATTTTTGAAGCATAGAGAGCTTTGCGAATGTCATCAACAAATTGCTTTTTGTCACCAGCGAATTTAGTGTTGCTTGGTCCTTGCAAAATATTGCTAGCATTGGCTCTCTCTTGAATCAATGAAGACAAGCAGCGTGCAAAAACGGACTCTCCAATTAGAGTAACTGGAATGCCAAAGTCCAGCGACTCAATTGCTGTCCATTTACCAGTTCCTTTCTTTAAAATAAAAACATTTATTCAAAAAAAGCAATAAAAATTTTTTAATTTTACCTGTCCGGCACTGTCTTTAATTTTTGGCAATAAATATTCACCGTTTTCTTTATATTTTAAAATGCTGGCCGTAATTTCAATCAAAAAAGAATCTAGTTCTGTTTTGTTCCATTCAGTAAAAATGTTTCCAATTTCTTCAAGGTCCAAATTGAGCGCATTTAACATGATATCATAGGCCTCACAGATCAACTGCATATCTCCATATTCTATTCCATTATGAACCATTTTGACAAAGTGACCAGCACCATCAGCACCTACCCAGTCACAACAAGGCTCGTTGTCAACTTTGGCTGAAATTGACTGAAAAATATCTTTCACATGAGGCCAGGCTTCAATCGATCCACCCGGCATTATTGACGGCCCATAACGGGCGCCTTCTTCACCACCAGATACACCGGTTCCAATAAAATGAAGTCCTTTCTCTTCCAAATATTTAAATCGCCTCTGACTGTCCTTATAAGCCGAGTTTCCACCATCAATTACGATGTCTCCTTTGGACAGTAAGGGAACTATTTGCTCAATGAAATCGTCTACTGCTTTGCCAGCTTGGACCATCAGCATGACTCTTCTTGGCGATTTTAAAGAGTTAACCATCTCTTGGACTGATTTGGCGCCAATTATTTTTGTTCCCAAAGCCTCGTTGGCCAAAAAACGGTCTACTTTTTCTACTGTTCTGTTAAAAGCACATACAACAAAGCCATGATCGTTCATGTTCAGAATTAAGTTTTGACCCATAACGGCAAGACCTACCACAGCAATATCGGCCCTATTTCAAAGATCGAATTATTTTTTTTATTAATTTAACATTTTTGTATCTTACACTTTTTGAGACATTTTATACTTTGGATTCACAGAATTTCTTAAAAATTGAATATAAAATAATCATGTTGTGAAAAAAATTAAAAGAGGCTATAAGATTTAAAATTTATGGAAAAATTACTGAAAATTAACTACAAATGCTTCATCTTGTGTTTTTTTTTTAAAAAATGCTTAGTCAATTATTTTCCCTCCAGCTAAATGTTTGCTTTAAATGATCGTTTGAAATATTTCAAACCAAAGGTTCAAAATTGCTTGCAAAACTAAGTGAATTACTAGGTGACTTAAGATTTCTATGGATAATTATGATACTATTAATCGATCTAAATATACTTTTTTGCTTACAAAAACAAGATGATTAAAAAGAGAGACAAAATATTGCTAAAAATCATCCTAAAAATAAAAGCTTTAAGAATTCTTTTTTTAAATTTAAGTAAATTTTTATGAATTTATAGATATTTTTCTTTCTTAATCTTATATTTACAAAAAAAGTTGACTCAGTATGTTTTTAGCTTTGTCATATATGTATAAGCATAATTTAATTCTAGAAAGAAACAGTAATTTTAAAAATTATATTATTAATAATTAGCTTTATTTGTTAAAAATGAAATATATGTTTCATCGATTTTTTTTCAAAAAATTGCTATTTAAAAAATTAAAACACAATAATTCAAATTCAAAAATTAAAATAATATTTAACTAGAGTGGTAGCTATCTAGATTTTTTGAATTCAAGTAGTAGAATTAATTTTCAGCTGATAGAATTTTTCGCTTATACATTATAAAAATTAAATTTATAAGATTTTTTGGTAAAATTTTGCTGATAGTTATTTTTTCCAAATAACAAATAAAATATTTTATCATAATATTCTGAAGATTTAAATTTAAGATTAATAAAAAAAAATGAGCGTAAACTTTTCCTCTTCAGCAATTCAATTAAAAGTAACACTGTTTTAAATATATTTACATTTGTTTATCCTAGATTTTTACAACAGTTTGAAATCAAACTTGTTCTCAAAAAAATTCAAAAGTATTTATTCGATGCTTTTTATTTTTTAAAGTGTTTCAAAAATTAAAAATTTTCATTTCAAAAAGAAATTTAATATCCAATTTGATAAATCAATGATATTGAAGTATTTAAAAATTTCATTAAATATTTAAACAAATTTAATTTTTTTTAGTTTATTATTGAAAAAAATTTAAATCATTATGTCATTATATAAATTTTATAAATCTTTTAAAAAGAACTGTTTTAAAACGGATTATTTAAAATTTAGAATTTCAATAATTTATTTATTTTTTTTGGTTCAAAAATAAATTTAAAAGGTCTAGAATGTAAAGCAAAGTCTCCTTAATTGTTTAATTGTCATTTAAATATATTCTGTAAATGTATCACTGAAAAAGAGTTTAACTACTGTTATTCAGTATGTTTTTGCCAATGGATAAAAGCAGAATCGGAAAACTATTGATACAATTTTTAGGTAGATAGATGCAAAAAATATATATTTATCCAATTAATGCAAATTTTCAGATAATATTTTAATATGATTTCAAAGAATTTTTTAACTCGCTTAAACCGTATCAATCCGAGTACCTGAAATTTTTTTCAGATTAATTTTTATTTTCAACCAAGCAGTTGATCAAATTTATGTTTGAATACTCTCTAATAGAAACATAGTATTATTTCTTCAATTAAAAAACAGTAAAAAAAACGTGATTGTTTTAACGTGTTAAAACGGGATAAAACGGAAAAATTTTTTAAATGAGTAAACTTTATATTCTTGAAAAAACATAAATTAATTATTAAATACCTTTTAATAAATTTAATAATTTCTAATTAAATAAGAAATAAAAACTAATTTGCTTCTATAACCATCATAGAATCTTACACTTTTTGAGACATTTTTGTTTCGTAAAGCTTCGTTGGCCAAAAAATGGTAGGATTTAAAGTTTTGGATTTGGTTCATAGAATATGTTATTGTCTTATTCAAGAATTTACTCGTTTATTTTGCGCTTATAGCCCGTTTTAAACAATCACGTTTTTTTGCTGTTTTTCAGTTTTTTTTACTTTTGGGAATTAATCTTGTTACATTTTACCCTTAAACAAAATTAATTTTTTTAATTTTTTTATTAATTATTAAACTAAAATAATGACCACAAAAAAAATTGAACTAAAAAAAGATTAAAAGCTGTATGTGGTATTTGAATTTTCAATTAATATTTTGAATTACTTTATTTGCTTAACTGATACTTGTCATGTGATAATTTTTACACAAATAACTCATGGAAAAACTATTTAATTAATGCTAGTGAAAAAAAATTTTAATTGTCAAAATTTCAATTTTGAATTTCAGATAGAATTGAATAATTTATTTTTGAATAAAATTAAAATAACGCTTACTTAAAAGTATTCGTAAAAAAATACTCATTTAAAAAAATGCCAGCCAAAAGTTATTACAAAAATTTATATTGCTTGCCATATTTAAAAAAAAATTCTTCTTTTATTGGTCTAACTCAGCTTGTTTTCAACTGGATTCCGGAAGACGGCTTGGAACTATTAATAGATGATAAATTATTTGTTTTATTATTGGAATTGAGCATAATTTTGCTACCGTTCTGGCTATGGGATTGATTCGATGAGCTTAATTTACATTTTTCGGCAAGTTTTTCGTAAGATTCGCCATGTAGAAAACAAACTATCACCACTGTCATGTTATCGCACCCAAGTCCACCCATCATGCAGTCCGGAGCTAAACAACGAGTCATTAAGTCTTCACATATCTGAAAATTTTTTCATAAAAAATCTACATTTTAGGCATTTTATTTGCTTACTTTTTCAGGAGGAATCAGCTGAGCGATTCTAGTCCTAACAAAATCTAAAACTTCCACATTACTCAGCACATCCCATATTCCATCACAAGCTAGAACCAAAAACTCATGATCTTTGGTGATGTTTTTAATTTCGACCTCTGGAAATGCAGTCACTATTTGCTCTTCGGCTTTTTTAGCTTCGTTTCGTTTAAAAACAAAATCACCTAAGGCTCTAGATAAAGCAAGATTTCCATTTACTCGGTTAAATTCAACCCATCCGCCTGCTGCGGATATTCGCTTCATTTCTAGCTCATTGTTGGGCTTGTGGTCATGCGACAATTCCTCGACACCACCTTTTACCGAGGCTATCGCTCTAGAATCCCCCACATTTCCCTTCAATTCAAAAAATCACTTTACATTTTAAATAAAATTTATTTGGTTTATCAAGGACTTGAAGTCTAGGAAACTGATTTTTTTAATTTTCAAAATTGAATTTTATTGAGTCGAATTTAAAAGAAAGTTTAGTACTTCTGAAAAAAGCAATTTTATGAATAATTCTCTTGAAGTGAATATAGAAATTAAAGTTTAGAAAAATAAAAAAATACCTGGTATTACTTAATATTTAAAATACCTACACAATATATTTTATCGTCCTTTAAGATGACACAAATGGCCGTAGTTCCGGCCAATTCCTCCTTCATGTCTTCGTCATTTAGCATGTCTTGGTCAAGATCGAGAAAACCTTTTTTTATTGCATCATCAATTTGACCATTTTCTAAATTAAAATTTGATTAATTTTGGATGCTTAATAATTTTGAATTGTTGCCTAGGGTGCTGTTATTTTTTGGCAATAATTTTGTTTGTTAGTTAAAAAATAAATGATAAAATTAAATCAAATTACTGAATGAAGGGTGATTAAGTATTTTGTTGTGAAGATTATTGCCCGCATATTCAGCAACTTTAGGTCCACCGTGTCCGTCATAGACCGCAAAAAAGGCCGAGTTTTTTTCGTCACCGATTTCTAATTTTTCAGTGTGAGCATCTTCCATATCTTGAAAAAATCATTTTAAAAACACATCAATAAACTATTGGAAATAAACTACTTATTCTCCATCCTTGCATACACGAGGAACCAACTTTAAAAAATTTATTTTCGCGTTTGCTCGTTGTTTTTTGGGTGACTGGTTCTGAAAGTGTTTGTCCCATGATCTGTTCACAATTTACCAAAATAATAAAAACAAAACTTAATAATCTATGAAAATTAGCGATTTATTTCGCAAATTATTTATTATTTGATAAAAATTTTATTGAAAATTAAATGAAATTTTTCTCATTCTTCAAGCAAGCAATAATTTATAATGCTGCTAAAAAATTATCATAATTCATTTCTCAAAGGCAATTAGGCTTGTTCTGTTAATTTATATAAATTCTTTGGTTTTGGATTTTTTAATTTTATTTAATTTAATTTTTAAATGCCTGAAAATAAATTAAATTAGATTTTTAGCTTAAACTTGAAATTAAATACAAAAACATCGAAAACTAGCTATAGAAAACTATGCAGAGTTGCTTTATAAAATACTAAGTTAAGTCGTCTTCTTAATGTCAACTTCCATAGGGTGCTTCAAATTTTTAATTAATTCTGAATTGCTCATGTAAGCTGCGAACTTGTAAAAATTCTTCTTTAAACTATCTAAAACAACAAGAGAAAATCTACGAAACCAATCAATTTGCCAAAACTTTATTCCTTGGTAAAAAAAACATCGGAATTTTTTAAAAAATAGATTTTTATTTTTTTTATCTGTTACCTATAGCAATTATGAATTTATTATTAGTATGCAAATATTAGATAATATTTACATTTTATTTCGAAATTTTAAATAGCAAGCTTAAACTCAAGGTCACATGAATGAAATTTTAATCAAGATAAATTTTTTAAGAGCTATTTCTAAAAAATATATCTCCACTCTCTTAATTATAGCTTTGATTAAAATTAATAGTGAAAAAAAAAAAATTTGCATTTACTTAGCTTTGATGATTTTAGAATTTTTAAATTAACAAAAAAACAGTTTTTTTTTTAATTGTTTTTTATCATTTTTCAGTATTTTAAAAATGATTGAAATAATTGCACTCTTCATAAAACATTTAATTTAAATTTATTCTAAATGGGCTTGGTTTCCTCTTTGACTATTTGGAACAAAAAAAATTCAGCAACAGAAGTTAAACTCGTACAAAAATATGCTTTCTATATATTCTAATTTACCAAGTTACTAAGCTACAGTTTAATAATACTCTTAAGTGGTAATGATATCCCGTTAATTAATGTACTTGAAATAGTTGCAAATCAATCATTACTAAATATACAAAATTTTGAATAATATTATGTAAAACCTGCAAAACTAATTTATTAAAAACTTTAAGCGCCAAACCAGTCATTTAAATTTATAGTAAAATTTTGAATCTCATCTTGTTCTGTAAAAGAATTTATAATTTTTGAACTTTTCTTAATATTAAGTACGACATGAAAAAGCATAAAAACGTTTGATGCTTTTAGTTTAACTTTTGATGCCAAGTTTTGAGGATAAGCCATAACAATTTTTTTTTATTTCAAAATAATTACGAATATGTGATATTGTCTTATTAAAGATTTAAAATAATGATAATCAAATAAAATTTAAAACATTGACTTTTTTTGATTTTCCTTAAAATTGAATCGTTATTAACTGAACGAATAAGTTGGTTGTTATTTTTAAAATTATACTAGAAAAAATTGTCTCATTTTTTTATAAATTTCTAAAAAAACAAAAAGCTAAATAAATTTAAAATCAAATGCTTTTAAATAAGTCTACGAATTTTTACATTTTAAAATCATTCATTTATCAAATTGATAGATTGTAAGCATTCTAGTGGCACTCTAAGTGTTTTTGCTTATCAATAGCCTTGATTGAACAGCATTATTGTAAAAATGAAAATATTTATTCAATGCTTAGATATCTTAGACATGTGATTTTATGATTTTAATAATTAAAAATATTTTCTGAAGACTTTGTTCAATATTTTCTCAAAATGTGTTCAAAATAATGTCTAATATTTATAAAACTAAGAGTTTGATAACATAATGTAAAAAATGATTTCAAATTTTAGAATATGCTAAATTTGCAATAAAAAATGATTAAGTAAATCTAATCAAAATTGTGTTTTAACAAAATTAAAAAATATTTTAGATTGGTTGGGAATTTATGACTCTATTTAATAACGGAGTCTTGCTGCTTCAATATTTAATAAACAGCAAACTTAACAGGAAACTAAACACAGATAAAATAATTTTTCAACAATGTCAAAAATTAACCAATTTATTTTACGTAAGAAATTTATCATAGTGACGTAAATCGATTTAATTCAGGAACAAAATTAAAAGATAGAATGTCACACGCTTATTTATTGAAACGAAACTATAAATTTTATTTAATTAAAAAAAATTTCTATATAGATATTTAATGTATATATTTAGTTAATATTTCGATAATTTTAAAAATAAAAATGAAAAATCTATATCTCAAAGTCGAAAAACTCATAATTCAATGATAGAAAATTGAATTTTTTTACTTAAAAAATTAAGCCTAAATTTGTCCAATTTTTAAAATCATTTTAATATTTAGTTGCCATTAACAACCTATGAGAGATCTTCATATTTTTCAACATAGTTACTCAAGATTAATTACCTAACTGATTATACTTCAATGGACAACAGAAACAAAATAAATAGTTAAAACTACAAATTAAAAAGATTAATTAAGCGTGAAAATATTTGTTTACTAAGTGAACTTATTGGATTAATTTAATTTATTTTAAAATTTACATTTCTCATTTTAGCTTCATTTCAGCTAATTCAATAATAAAATAGCAGTGATGACATAAATACCTAACAAATTTCAATATTTTTTAATAATTTCCTTTCATTGAACAATTCTTATTAAAATTTGATTAATGTTTCAATTTTTACATCCCAAGCAAATAAAACTCTATCTTTAATATGTATTTTTTTATTTTAATATCAAAGAATAAAGCAGGTGAAAGAAGCATATAAAAATGATGTGTTAAAAAAAGATTATAAATCGATAAAAACAAGGGTTTTATTCTTTTTAATACTAACTAAAATGACACAAAAACGTGAATACTCAATGTAAATAACAATTCTGTTAATATATTTCGTGCATTTATTTTTATAGAATTAAAATTGCTCATTTTTTTTAAACAATTTGACAACATGAATAAAAAAGAAACTAATTATCAATGAAATTAAAAAATTTGAAAAAATGTTTAGATCTAATTAAAAAAATGATCTTTATTTCGAATAATTCTTTCTCTACAAATTATAAATCTTATCTAAATCATTATTTCATAATAAAAAATACGATTTAATCAAAAAATAAATTCTAGATTGTAATTGCTGATAAAAATTTAGAGACGGCTAGTTTCTGATAAATTAATGAAAAGGAAGTCCTAGAAAACAAAGATTTCATCTAAGAAAATAATATAGAAAAAAATTAAAAATTGAAGCATGACTTTTCTCGTGTGTGCTAGATAATAAATTTAATTAAAATTATAAATTCATAGCACAGAAATATATTTAATAGTACAGAAAGAGAAGCGTAAAAAATTTCGGAAATTGTAAATATTACTAAAGATTTATATTGCGGGAAAATGCAAAATATTAATCATTATTAAGCTGAAATTATACTACTGTAACAAGAAAATTAATTAAATTAAACAAAAAGATACATCAAAATCCTACCAGAATTATTTTTCAAGAGCTAAAATTCAGTTCTTAATATCATTCCAATAATTGAATTGCTCGAACAAAAGTAATTTTTCGAATTATTAGTCATATCTAATTCTATAATTAAGATTTTTATATAAATAGACAGTTTTATTAAACAAGTAGAAGAAGGCGAAATTAATGGATAATAATCATGCAAACCAACAAAGAAATGAAAACAATGAAAACTACACAAAGAAACTTTTTAAATCAACCTACTACAGGTAAGTAATTACACACTGGAATTGTTTTCATTTACCCAGTAGGATACAACTTCTAGAGGAGTTTTTAGCTCAAAATTGTCCCGACATTGTTCTCCTTAATGAAATAAAACTTAATCCGAGTGAAATAAACTTCCACTTTAATTTTAAAAATTATATATCATTAGTTAAGGCTTGTAATAAGCATGGCCGGGAAATAGCTATTTTAGTAAAAGAAGGAATTGAATTTAAACAAGATTTTCCATTTGATAAGTTTTCTGCAGACTTTTTTGTATCAAAATAAGCTTAAAAAATACACAATTTTTTGTATTTAGTCTCTACAATCCACCAAATATTCAACTCCCTTTCGAACTTTATATATCCCTATATATCTCAAGGAAATGTGGAAAATTTATAATGGGAGGTGATGTGATTTCGAAAACTAAAAGTTTAGGTTGTTCTAGTGAAAATGAGAATGGCATTATTTTAGAGAAAATTATTAACAAGCTTAACCTCTCAATAATAAATGATAAACCATCAACATATAATAAATTAAAGACAGAATATTATAAAGTTCTAAACATTTTTTTAATACCATCTTCACTAACAGATAGAGTTGTTGAGCTTAAAGTTCTCATATATGTTGATATGTCATTTTCCTATTCAAGCACATATTTCAGATAAGCATTCTATTACAGTTAATTGTTCAAATTTTAATTTTAATTTTAAAAAGGCAAATTGGGGACTCTATCAAGATTTACTTAAGTCTTCTAGTCAGCATAATAGTAATACGGAAAATATCGACGAGCTAAATGAACAAATCCCTAAAAAGATTATTCATGCTGCTCAAAAAAGTATACCTCTCCACTCTCAAAAGTTTTTTAAATCTAGTTTACCAAAAAATATTGTAACATTAATTAAGGAACGAAGAAAAGTAAGAAGATCTTTCCAAAAATCAAGATGTCCTTCTATTAAGAGAGCTTATAATAAGCTTACATCCGAGCTCCGTCCCAGTCTAAAAGAATTTTGGAACAAAAACTGGCTCGAGTTCATAAATAAAACAGGGAAAAATCCATTGTCAAGTAGGCCTTTTTGGAGGAAAATAAATAAGTTCAGATCTAAGAAATCTTTAAGACAAATTCCATCACTTTTTAAAGATGGTAAAGATTTTAATACGGATATAGATAAAGGAAAAATCTTTGGCGATCTATTAGCCACCACTTTTAGTCCTCACATCGATCTTGTAGAATCGGAGAATAAGTGTGAAGTATCGCAAGAAATAAAAAATTTCTTAAATAAGGTACAAAATAATTTTAACGAGCTTATTACTCTCTTAGATTTACAAATGCCTTAAAAAAATTCAAAGAACTATCGGGGTGCGGTCTAGATCGGATCAACAACCTAATGCTAAAAAATTTACCTATAGAGACTTTATTTGAAATAAGTCAACTATTTAACATGAGTTTGGAACTAAGCCAAGTCCCAAAATCCTGGAAAATAGCAAGTATAACCATGATCCCTAAGAAATCTTCTCATAGTGAAGACCCTAATAACTATCGTCCTATTATTATGAAAAGTTGTCTTGGAAAGTTACTTGAACGAATTATTTACACTAGAATATATAATTTTCTTGAGAACAATACTTATAAATGAGCAATCAGGATTTAGAAAACATAGACGCACTGTAGATAATCTTTATTTTCTTATTCAAAGAGTCTTTTAATAGAAAGAAAAAAGTCTGTTGTCTATATTTTGACATTTCTAAAGCTTTTGATAAAGTTATGCACGAAGGACTAATTTACAAGCTAATTAGAACTAATCTACCCCCATATCTAATTTATTGGATAAGATCGTTTCTGCATTTAAGATCTTTTTGGGTAAATGTAAATGGTAATTTAAGTGATCAATACTCTATAAAAGCAGGAATTCCACAAGGGTCAGTAATTAGTTCACTTCTTTTCAGTATTTTTATAAATGACATCCCAAATAAGAAACAAAACAAGCTGTCAATACTCTCTTCTTTTTGCAGATGATTTGGCTACTTTTTTATTTTCAAAAAGACAGGAAATCTTGAAAACACGATCAATAAGTACTTAAACGAAGTTGAAAAATGGCTTTTCAAATGGAAAATGAAAATTTCTACTGAAAAGTCATGTTACATGATCTTTGAGAAAAAAACAAAAGTTAAAATCAATCTTGACCTTAGAATTAATGGTAACAATTTGAATAATGAGGAAAAAGTCAAATTCTTAGGCATCACACTAGACTCAAAACTTAAATTTAGTCCAATGGTGGATGAATTAAAAGAACGCTGTAATTTAAGGCTCAATATAATTAAATATCTCTCAAATAGGAAATGGGGTCTAAAATCAAAAACATTAGGTAATCTTTACAAATTTTTGATAGGATCAATCTTGGATTATTCTTTTCCTTGTTTAAATTCATTCTCAGAAACTAACATCAAAAAAATACAAGTTATTCAAAATTCAGCAGTTCCATATATTTTGAAGCTGAAATATGATACCTCCTCCAATATTATGCACCAAGAGGCCTTCAATAAACTTAAACTACTAACAATTTCAAATCGAATCTTTGAGTTGAGTGAGAGATATGTCAGGACAGGACTGAGTCATTCTGTTCCACTGGTCGTCAGACTGGTGGAAGAATAAAGAGAAGGTTTCGAATCAAGATTCATCGAATATCCTACTCCATTGTGTAATTGCTACCTAACAATTTCTTCTTTTTTTCCTGAACTACCAAATATTTAAACATGTCTAACTTCTAGATATTTCAACATATCGATTTTAATTTTCTTTTTATTACTTAGACTTATTTTTCCTTTTTTTTAATATTTTTATTTATTTTTTTTTATCTTATCTAACTTTATTTTTATTTTTTTATATATATTTATATTCTGAAGGAGCATTAGCTCGATACAGATAAACAAATAATAATAAAAATAAACAGAATTTTTCGGACCAATTAGACCTGCTTATTTTATTTAAATTGATTAGTTTTTGCGGATGATCTTTAGAATTAATGATTTTTTTTCGAAATTTTTTATTGTTTAATTTAATAAAAGTTAGACGATATTGTTAAATTGAAGAATTTAATTATAGCTGAAAGTTAATAAATTATATTTTTTAACAATATCAACTTTTACTTTATTTATTTATATTTGAGTGTTAATCTGTCTATTTAGTATTAAGGACACAAGCTTTTTAATTGACCTTGAAAGAATTTGAGTGTCAGATAAAATTTTTAAAATTTATTAGTCAAAATTATTTTCTTGCAAAGAAAAATTTCCATTATGATTGAAATCTTAATTAAATTTAAACAATTACACTAATGGTTCAAAAAATGATTATTTGAAAATTTTATTCACTTCATTATTCTTGCTTCCTTTACATTAACTGAGAAAAAAAAATTAATCATAAATGAGTAATCGGTGAGTAAAATGGCATAATCGGAAAGGTTCAAAGCTATAGGACAACTCCTAAGGTCAGTGGACTGTGGAATATTCAATTTCATTAATGAACCAATAATTTGAGTTAATAGAATAATTCTGATAGTCGATTAATCAGAAGAGCAAGTATAAAATTAGCCAATAATTCTTTACATTTAAAAAAAAAGGTATATTCCAAAAAAATGCAGCTTTTAGTCCCATTAAATCTTGTGTACTTAATAATCTAATATGTTCTCTATTATTATAATTAGACTTAGACGATAAATAATCTTAAAAAATAAATTGTCAGAAAAATATGAAAAATTCATCATCTCAAATAAATCAAGAAATATCAAGAATAAATTAAAATTTTTTTTATGTAAGTTAGTTAATTAATTAATAGTTCTTTCTACGGCATTCCAACAAGAAGGATGTCTGAACCCATCACTGCTCTGTGGTATTATGGTTCTGCAGCAAACATTCTCGTTGAATTTATCTAAAGCTGTCTTGAAACTCCCTGTTGATTTGGATATTACTACACTCTCAGGCAACCTTTTGCAGTATGGAACTCTTAATATTGCATTAAGGACCTTGTTCTACCGATCTAGATAATAGGTCTGTGATTACTTTAGCCTTCTCTTACTCGTTTACTAATTTAAACATTTCAATCATATCTCCTCTTAATCTCTGTTCATGATGAAATAAATTTGATAAAAATACTACGATAGTCCAAAATTTTATCTTATGAGGGCTAAAATAAGATTTTCTTTGATTAATATTTTGACAATTTTTAAAAATGAAAAATTTTTTAGTAATTTTAGATTTTTCTTTCTTATTTCTAAAAAAAATTTATGAAGATATAATCTAAAATTTCAATAACTTAGTTTATAAAACTCAACTGAAAACAAATATTTAGAATTCGAAAATAAAAAAATTTCATAGCTTTAAGACACTTAGTTCTCAGTTAATTTTCACATTCACGAAAAATAATTTGCGTCCCTAATTTTTCAAATTTTTCTGACGAAAATATCTTTGCGTAACTATTTATTAGAGCTTGAACGCTTCCAGAATTAAATAAATGACAAAATTCTCACATTCAAAAACAATATCAGCTAAATCGATTTTAGTTTTAGTTTATTCACCCCATAATTTTTCTTATAAATTTTATAAAATTCATAAATTAATAGAAACTATTGTATTATAGAACCAGGAAATAATGGCAAAAAATTAAGATGTTTTTTTTTAATTAAATAGCTTTTTAGACTCATCCATTTGGCTTAACCATCAAATAATTTATTTTCTCTCAATTAAAATTATTATATTTCATACCAAGATCTGGTTCTCGAACAGTTCAGACAATAAATTCATTCATTTTTATTTTATTTATTATCTAGAACAAATGCGATCCAAGCCACTCGTTTGGCAGTATCAAATATTAAAAGAATACAAAAAAAATTATTCAAAAATTAAATCTTTTTTTGAAGTGATTTGACTAATTTTATTCATTATTTAAAAATTCAGATTTTGGAAAGATTTTTCTACGACTAAACGTCTCAGTGATTTTTTTTTATGCTTTATAAATTTTCTCTTGTTCATAGAGCAAATTTGATTGAAAAAAATATGCAAATATTGTGATATTTTATAAATTCCTACAAGCAATAATTTATTTTTTAAAGTAGTAAGCATTTATTTTAGAAATTTACTAATTTAGCCAAAATAAAAAAAAAAAGCAAAATGGGCCAAACATTGTCAGAACCTGTTACGGAAAAAGAAACAAGCCACTGCGAAAGCGAAATGTTCAAAGTGGGCGCATCTTGCATGCAAGGTTGGCGAATAAGTATTGCTTTAACTAATTAACCATAAAATAAATTTAATTGCAGCTAAATAAATTAGATATGGAAGACGCACACACCCATAAGTTGTCCATTAATGATGACAAAAATTCAGCTTTTTTTGCCGTGTTCGATGGACACGGTGGACCCAGGGTTGCCAAGTATGCCGGAACGCACTTACATGATCTGATCATCAACCATCCATCTTACAGTACTAGAAAATATTTTTTTAATTTGCAGCTCTTATTGTTGTTTTGAAGAAGGAGATGTGGCCGAAGCAATCAGGCAAGGTTACCTAACCTTGGACTCGGACATGCTGGATGATGAAGACATGAGAGATGATCAGGCCGGCACTACCGCAATATGCGTTGTTCTAAAGGACGGAAAAATATACTGTGTACGCATTTATATCTACCCTTTATAAGAAAAAAATTTTGATCGGTAAATAAATTAGGGAAATGCTGGAGATTCGCGTGCCATTGCTTCAGTTAATGGCAAAGTCCAGGAACTGTCGTTTGATCATAAGCCTAATAATGAAAAAGAAACTCAGCGGATCAAGGAAGCTGGTGGATGGGTTGCTTTTAATAGAGTGAATGGAAGTTTGGCTTTGTCACGTGCTCTTGGCGATTTTGTTTACAAACAAAACGAGGACAAAAAACCCGAAGAGCAAATAGTGACTGCTTATCCGGATGTGGAAATTTCCGAATTAACCAGTGATCATGAGTTCATAGTTTTGGCTTGTGACGGTATTTGGGATGTTATGAGCAATGAGAGAGTGGTGGATTTTGTGAGGCAAAAAATAGCACAGAACGTTCTGCCAGAAAAAGTTTTTTTTAAAAAGTAAACTTTGAAGATTTGTTTTTATAAATTGGTCTAGATATGTGAAGACTTGATGAATGCATGTATCGCGCCCAGTTGTCAAATGGGTGGCATTGGCTGCGACAATATGACAGTAGTAATTGTTTGCCTCTTGAATGGAGAGCCTTACGAGAAGTTGGTCGAAAAATGCAAATCAAGTTTGGTTCAGTCAAATGAAAGTGTAAATAATGTTAAAAGTTGTGAAAATTTATCTGATGAGATGAGGATTCCTTACGAAGCAGATAATTGTTTATCAGTATCTAATTGACTCACCATATTTAAGAAACTTGTCCAAGCAAAATTGTGAAACTATGTTTAGTTTCATTCCATTTGAATAGAAAATTATTTGACTCGCATTAAACTGATATTTAGCTATTTTATTTTTTTTTTATTTTTTTTCGTATCATTAAATTGTTTAAGAATTTCTAATTTTTTATCATTTTTGTCCTGAGGTATGAATTTAATTTAAAAATTCGGAGAACAAAAATTGCAGTTTTCGTCAAAAAAAATTAAAATTTTTGATCAATTAACAAAAATTCTGTTTTTTATCTAAAAAATGACGTAGATTAAAGCGGTAGAAATGGAAAAAATCCAAGTAATTCTACTCAGCAGCATGATTGAAATTTATTGAATTGATTTTGGGGGTCTACCTCGTTTTGTGATAATATGATCACATATTTTATGATCAAGCTCTGATCACTTGGTTGGTGATCACGTCTGATCACAGTCAAAACTATCACCGTTTTGGTGTTCAAACTTTTGTGATCAAAAAAAATAAAAACAAAATAAAAAGCGCACTGTGATCATTTATTAAATTATATAATTTGTATAAAAATTAATAACCTTTTTTTTATTTCAGCAAAAAATTTTATTTAAATATAAAATAAATGAAAAATTCAATTGTTTTTCACATAGCCTAGTTTATTAATATTTTTGTATTTTAGTTTCATAATTGTTGGGTAGTGATATAATCAGACTCTTCAAATGAGATGAATTTACTTGAGAGTGGACCGGAAGCTATTGCTAGATCAATTATTGCCTTGTACTCAGGTCTATGTAAGGGTTGGCAGGTTGCTGTATTGTCGTTCAGCAGGCTAAAGTCGTTGTTCAATTTGCCCACCTTGTTTATTTACCTTTTTACTAAACCAAAGACCATTGTGAGCATTTATATCATCAACTAACTAACTAACTAACATCTTTACGATCAATTAAATTTGTACTTTATGTTTGTAATCAGATGGTTGGTGATCAGACGTGATCAGATCTTGATCACAAAATACGTGATCATTAAACGAGGTTGACCCGATTTTGAATTGGGATGCAAAAAATAAACTATTAGGAACTAGAGACCAAAGAAATTAAATTTTGAAATGATTTTAAGAAATTTTAAATAAAACAAATTTATATAAGTCTACTACAACAATGCTGCATAATTGAACTCAATTATTATGAACTGTTTTACTTCACTGAACATAGTTCAATTATGATACTTCCGAAGATTTGAGAATTGTTAAAAATTTTTTAAATATCGCTGAGAAGTATGTCGTATGAAATGAGGCTGACTAGAATGGGGTTGATAGTGTAAGAAGAGTTAGAGAGGATGTTAAGAAGTAAACTTGGTCAGAAAAGGGTCTTGTCGCGGCTTTAAGGGGGAAAAGCATCAGAGTCCAAAGAGAAAGTTTCCTTGCTCAATTAGAAATGATTTTGCAGCTGCGGTAAGCACTAGACATGCCTTATTCTCAAACAGAGTGATTTCGCATTGGAATAAGTTGCCAGAAAATGTGGTAAAAACAGACATTCTGCATGTTAGTTGTCGCAGCAAGAACTACTTCTATTACTATTATATAGGCATTGTATTTGTTATATTAGCACACATTTTTTTTTATACAAAGAAAAAACTTTTCAACAACCATGTGATTTTTTAACATACACAAACTTGTAAGCGCAAACCTGATGAACGCACATTCAAATTATTTTTAAACAAAATTTTATTAATTTTTTGAAAAATTTTATTTATTTAATATAAAAAAATAAAAAAATTTAAATTTTTAAAAATTAATCCCGAATAAGTGATTTTTAATGTTTTATTTATTTCAACTTTTTTCAAAATCCTCAGTGGCTATTAACCGACCACGTGTTTTCAGGATAATGATAAGATTTTAACGTTCCGACCACTAATTATATGGAAGAAAATTGTCTAAGCATTATTGCTAAAAAATAAATGGTCACCTAGTTCTTTTTTTAACAAGCTCAAGGCTGAAAAACTAAAAATATCTTTTTATTGGTAAAATTCTTTAATTTTAATTTATTGATACTCATAGAATACCGTTTTGTAAACAATCAAAAACTCCTCATTCTTATTTAAAAAATATGAATTTATTTTAGAGCTCTCGGTCAAAATTTTTCTTAATTTATTTTTACTTATAACCAAGCCGTATAATTTTTATTTATTAAATGATAAATGTAATTCTTTTTAAATTAAGGTACCATATCCATAAAATTGTGTCTTAGTAAAAAGTAAATTTTGTTATTTTTTTTCTTAAAATAATTAAATAAAAATTGGCTTGGTTAAAAGTAAAAATAAATTTTGACCGATAGTTTTAAATGAATTTTTATTTTTTATTTATTTTATTAAATTCATGTGGTCGGGCTTTAAAAAAAATAAATTTAAAGTCTTTGACTTGGACTTTTAAAAAAAAAGACCGGACTTGGATTTTTTTTGATCACTTGGAATTCAATTTGGGACTTTTAAAAATTCTGGCTTTTATTAGGTTGTTTAAAAAGTTTTCGTCGATTTTTAAATGAAAAAATTTCATTCAAGATTAAATTTTTTAATGTAATGTTCTACATCATTTGAAAGAGCAACTGTTGCTCCTTTATACATCTTATTAAAAATGTATCACGAAAAATGCATATCCACCATTGCTTGTTATTCAAGTTTAACGAAGGAAAAAATGCGACGAAGGCTACCAAATCAATTTGTTTGGTATATGGAGTTAATGCTCTTACTGTTCGCACTTTTCAAACTTGGTTCTCACGATTCAAAGCTCGTGATTTCGATCTCAATGACAAAGCACTTGTTGGGAGAAACGTCGAAGCTGATGACGCGTTTTTGGAAGAGCTGCTTGAGGAAGACCCGAGGCGATGGACCAGACAGCTTGCTAAAGAGATGCCTGTAACAAATGGCACCGTTTGGAATAGATTAAAAGCATTAAGGAAGATTCAAAAGGGTCCCGCACAAACTCTCAGAAATCAATATTGCGCAACGATTGAACATTTGTGTTTCTCTCTGGTCTATGCACAAAAAAAAGAGTTTTTTTGGAAAATCGTTACTGAAGATGAAAATTGGATATACTTCGAAAACCCGGTCAACAAAAAACAATGGGTCGATTCTAATAAAGCGCCATTATTTACTCCGAAATGCGAAATTCATTGAAAAAAGGTAATGCTTTGTGTTTGGTGAGATCAGAAGGGTATCATCTATTATGAGCTACTTCAACCCAAGCAAACGATAAACGCAGTCCTTTATTCACAACAATTGATTCGTTTTAGCCACGCTTTAGAAGCAAAACGGCCACACAGAGCTAAAGTAGAGAGAGAAGTGATTCTTTTACATGACAACGCTAGGCTACATGTTGCAAAAACGACTCGGAATACGATAGAGAATCTAGGCTGGGAAGTCTTATCTCACCCAGCTTGTTCACCAGACTTAGCTTCTTCAGATTGCCATTTGTTCCGATCCATTCAGCACTTCCTCAGTGAAAAAAGTTACTCAGGCTTGGAAGAAATCAAAAAAGAAATTAGTCAATATTTCATCTCAAAACCACCCAGCTTCTACGAGCGAGAGATCAAAATGCTGCCAGAAAGATGAGCGATGTGTATTTCTTGCGAAGGAAATTATTTTAGTGTCTAATAATATTTTATTTTATTTTTTAATGAATAAATAAAGTCTCGAAAAAAACGAAAAAACTTATTAAACAACCTAATAATTATAACCAGCAGTCCATCATCAATCTTTAATATTGAAATTTACAATACTGCTAAATAAACTAAAGCTTTTCTTAAACTCACCTCTCTCCTGAAAATTTCCTATTCTTTTTAAATCTGCATCTTTAACACTAGAAATGCCAAAAAATTTTATAACTAGAAATGTCTAGAGCAGTCAAAATGACCGCTTATCTTAAAATGCTTTTGTTCGTTTTAAATTTTCTAAGAACCTAGATTCATATTAATTTTAGATCATTTTTAAGTAAAAATATTCGATTTATTTGTAAAAAAATTGAATAAAAGTTTTTTTTTGTCACATAAAATACATAAAAAATCAAGGTTGGTTAAATAAAAAAGCAAAAATTCAAATATAGTTGCAACTTGATTTCAAGTATTATTTCAAATTAAATGCAAAAAAAGAATTACTTTTAAGCATATTTTCAGAAAATATATCAAAAAATTTACTTGGTGGAAAAAAAAATAATAAAAAATATAAGTAATTGGTAAGTTTTAAGTTAAAATGATTAAAAGCGGTCATTTTGACCGCCTAGTACTTCAAGGTATACACAATAGGTTTTTCGAAAATATATCATCATGAATGCCAGTATTATAAAGAAAATAAAAATTTAGATTGGAGGGATAATCTTATTTATTTTAAGAGTTATAGTTCTACTACTTTTGAACAACTTTTACAATGTAAGGTGAATAAAACAACCTTTGTTTCACCTACTGCGGAAGTCGGCAATATCTGTGAAAATTAATTGCCGTTATTTTTAATACTTTTAAATAGGATGCAATTTTGCAGACTTACGTAGTAGGTGAAATAAAAATTTTTTCACTTTGTTTCTTATTTGTGTATTGGAAGTTTTGTTTTGTATTTACAATGCCTACAAATAAGTACTTTGAGATTGACGATCAAATAGAAAATTATTATTTAAAAAATTGGAGCAAGCTTTATCAGGAGTCTTGATATTTTAGAGCCCTTAAACTTTAACTAAAAAATAAATTTTTCTATTTTATTTTGTACTGAAGATTTATGACTCCTAACTAACTGAAGATTTATCACGCCATTTGATCACCTTCTCAAATAATGTCTTATTTTTTTAATTTTTTATTCCTTTTTATTTTATTTACCTTGAATCAATTAATTGTAATTGTCTTAATTTTTAATACATATTAACAAACTACTAAAGAATGCAGGCTGAAAAGAAGGTATCTTTACCGTTCTGAGCTGCCTGAGGCCGAGGCCTAAATTATTTTTAAATAAATAAATATTTTATTTTGTGAAGATTATTAATTTAAGGCTTAAAAATTTATTTTAGATATTAATAATAGAAAAAGTTATATATTTTTTAATTTGCTTAAAACTGACTGGACTGTTTAAAATAAAAAGACGATAAATTAAATGACAATATTTAAATGACTAGAGTAGTAGTCTTATTTAAAGAGTTAAATTTAGGAGATTAAAATTTTCACTTTTTTATTCGATTTTTTTTTTTTTTAAAGACAAAAATTCCAGTAAATTCTATGTCTTTTCAATATTTTGAAAGACTTTAAAGACAGCACAAAATAAAAATGATCAAAATACAGAAATTCGACTTGGATTATTAAAATCAATAAAAAAATGTTAAAACAATTTTGCCATCTAAATAAATTTCAAAATTTTCAAAAAAGTCTTATGTATGTTTTGTTATCACATGATTCTAAATTTATTCTAAATTTATCAAATTTCTATAAAATAAAAAAAAAGAATACTGAATTTATTGATGTAAAAATAATGGTTTCAATAAAGGTAACTTAAAGAAATTTTATTAATAAGGTACAATTCAAAATTAAACATTTAGCAACGACGTTTTAATTTTTTCGATGAAATTACGATCAAAGATCCTCAGGAGCCGAAGAAAAATTTTGATTCCTTAAAAGTAAAATTATTAAATTAAAAAATTTGTTTTTTAAATTAGATAATTTAACTAAGAATTTGAATATTAAATTTTGCCAAAGTGGACGAGACTTAATAATACTAGGAACTGATGAAGGTTCGATTTTTACTTTAGACAAACATATGGGTCTTAACACCTTTCAACTATTTGACAATGAAATGACCTGTTTATCTCAGTTTAAAAATGATAACATAATAATTGCTGGCGGAGTAAAATTATTTTATTCAATTCGATCTTAGCAAAAATTTTATCTTTTTTATTTGAAGCATGATTCTTCGAGCCAGAAAATACCACTAATTAAAATTTTACGCTTGGACAAAATGGATGAACCAAATTTTAGACCATTAACAATATCTTTGAACAATGCGATTTCAAAGATTACAGCACTAGCAGTACATGAAGGCAACAATTCGGTTTGTGTTGGTCTATCAAGTGGTGACGTTCTATTTTACAAGTGTGATATATTGAAGTATAAAAATGAAAAGTCACGTATTCTTTACACAGGATCCAGTCCAATAACTGGAATTTCATTTAAAAATCTGGGCCGAGGAATGTTTGTATTTGTTTCAACTGAGTATTTGATTATTACAATCACTTTTGGAAATCGCGAAAAAGATGAAAAAGTAATTTTAACTTGGATAAACAATGGAAGTTTGAAAAAAATTTTGATTTTTTTTAATTCATTTTTAACTTTTTTGATTCTATCTAATTTATTTTCAGCCTTTCTAAAATTTGACGAATTAATTAAACTATAGAACTATTAAAAAAACATCATGAATTTTAGCTTAAAATTTAAAGTTTACAAAAATTAAAATGCATTTAGACATATTACTCAAAATCAAGTACTTAAGTCATTAGAAGTAATAGTTCTATAAATTGTTTTGACTAGTACTAATTATAATTTAAGCATCATCCAGATGCCATTGCTGTAAAATTTTTATTTTATGAAAATTTACACTTTTTTTAAATTCAAAATTTGTGTGAAAAACTCAAACCTGGAATTTAACTCCTATGCAGCAGAGAAATTCAAAAAAGTTCTAAAAAAAATTTCGGACTATTATGCCAATGCATAATATAAGCAATATCTCCCCAAAATTTAAATCTTACAAAACGTACTATCTATCTCAATTTACTTATGGTTTTGAAACACTTGCCCTAAACACTAGAACTAATAATTACCTTAATACCCTCCAAAATAATCTAATTAGACAAAAGTTTATACTAAGATCAGCTTCTCAAACCTCTAGAATCCTCAAGATTTTAAAAAAACTTGTAGATCTAATAGACTTAATTTTTTTTTCAAATCAAATTAATCTTGTTTCAGAAATATTTTTTTTAAATTCCTATGGATATTAAAATTAGAAAAATTCTAAAATTATTTAACCTATCAATAATGTATTAAATAAAAAACTAGAAAAATTTAAATCATATTTTAGAAATTAATTATTCAATTTAGATCATTCAGATTGATTTTTATTTTAAAATAAAAATTCAAGTCTAGTTAGGCTTCAATTAAAATTTTTTATTAAAAAATTAACTAATAAAGATAGCTGTCTTGGCTGATGATGGAGTAAAGCCTAGATGCTGGTGTATGACAGATAAAGGAGAACTTGTGGCCGCTCGAAAAGATGCCGTTTATGTTTACGAGCATGATGGAGTCGGGCCTTGTTATCCATTTGAAGGAGATAAGATTTCAGTTCATTGGTTCAAGGGAAAATTGGTGATTGCTGCGAAAGAAATTCAAAACAAATCGAAGGCTCCAATGCCGTAATTATTCTTATTTATCAAAAAAAAAATAATTGAAGAATTTTTTTTATTCATTTTTTAAGTACAGCTACTATTGACTCAACTACTGTTAGTATTTATGATGTAGAAAACAAATATGTCGGTTTTTCACGCTCTTTTACAAATGTTTTAAATATAGTTTGTGAATGGAGTTCAGTTTACGTTTTGGCCGGAAAAGGTGAACAGTTAATTCAATTAACTGAAAAGGACACTCAGTCTAAATTGCAAATATTGTTCAAAAAAAACCACTACCAAATGGCAATAGAGTAAGAATTTATTATAAAAATCTTTATTCATTTCAGAGTTTTAATCAAATAGTAAAAATAGTTAAAATCTTCTTCTTTTAAAAATTTTATTATTGAAGGAAATTTTAATTTCGAAAATTCTCTGTAATTTTTATTTTTTTTTAATATTTTAATAATATTTGATTTTTAATTCTTGGTAGAATTAAAGCTTCATATCAATTGCTAAATTGTTTTTTTTTATATTTAAAAATTCACTAAAAAAAACAAGTTCTGCAGGTTGCTGAACACTTAACAAGACATGTTAGTATCAGTGGTATACTGATAAGAATAGGAAAAAAAATTATTTAGATAGATTATGAATGCATTTTTGCTTATAACACTTATGTCTTTCGACACCATTATCTACAGGCCCCTTGGCTTGCAAGTTCTGACATATTCTCGTAGGAAGATAGCGACTTTTATTGTGCAAGGTTCCATTTTTTCGAACAATGGTAACAACTATCCAGAGGAATTATTTGGTGATAAACTCAAATCAGATTGCAAAAAGAAATACAAGCCTAAATTATTTTTACATTAAATTTGCCTTCACTAGGATTCGAACCCAGATCCTCAGGTGCAATAATCTTTTATTTTACCAACTACATTACCTTCTATTTATAAGTTGATTACAAAATTAAAATATATTTAAATTAAAAACATAGCATACTTGTGCAAAAAGACATCTCTATCAAGGATTCAAATTAACAGGAGTATCTTTTTATTAAGTTTTAGAAGACTTCAATATTGCATTAATTTGATGATAAAAAAATTTTTCATGAAATAAATTAAATTTGTTTACTATTTTTTTCACGTAAAAATATACTATTAAACAAAAAACATTTATGTTTTATAAAAAATCATTTATTAATTAAGTTCAATTTATCAGTTTAATGTTAATGTCAAAAATGTTGTTTTTTAATTTTTTAATTTATATTCATTAGGTACCGGTCTTTTGTCTTGTGTTTCCTATCACGCTTCTTTTTGAAACCAATATTTTTAAAGCTAAAACCGATTTGGATTAGCATAGTCTTAACTGCATAGTGCTTCAATAAATTTTTTAAATTTTCCAAATTAATTTTACTATCATTAAATTTTTTAAATAATTTTTTTCATGTGCAGATGCTCAATTTCCATTTTGCTTTATTTTATTTTACCCTCTTTTTTTACATCTATTGAGTACATTGAATTGGCCAAAATCAAATTCAAAATTCTCTATCATTTTCGGATTCAATAATTTTATAAATGCTTATTAGAGCATAAGTGACTTTTGATATTTAAGAGTATTTTTAATATTGAAAAATTTTTTTAATGCATGTAAATTTTTTTTTGAAATAAATTCTTTTTCAGCAAATATTGCGATCCTCAAAAATCATTTTAAAGCGAATTTTTACCCAATCTAAAAAAATGTTCTGGAATTCAAAAAGAGTTTAAAAGGGTACTAACCACAAGAGATGGAATTTCTGACCCCATTAGACTTTGTATGAACAATCTTAAACTTAATCAATGAGATCTATTCTAAATGAACTGCTAAAAAATTAGTGAAACTCATTTTCTAGGTCTTTCTTATTTTTCTACCTTTCCTTTTTTACTATTCGGCTAAAATGTGTTAATTTAAAGATGTTTTTTATAATTTTGTTTTTTTTTTATTCTCATTTAATACTTGAATTTTTTGTCTTTCTTTCATTGTTTTTTTTGAAACTTTAAAATTTACTTCTCCTGAAAGGGAGGTTAATTCAATTAAATTATTCTCAATTAAATTCAATAAGATGCATATTTAAAATATTTTTTTTAGTTTAGCTCAATCAAGCCAGTATGATAGAGAAGGTGTTATCGATATTATTCGACAGTACGCTGATCATTTGTATAGGTACATTTTTAAAAAAAAAAATGAAATAGCTATATATTTAAAAAATACTTTCAGTAAAGGAGACTTTGACAAAGCTATGTCTCAATACATCAAAACAATTCCATTTTTAGAGCCATCTTATATTATCAGACGATTTTTGGACTCACAGAGAATAGTAAATTTGACTGAATATTTACAGGAATTACACAAACAAAAGTTAGCAAACGAGGATCACACTACTTTACTTTTAAATTGTTACACAAAACTAAAAGATGAGCAAAGATTAAATTCATTTTTAGTGGAAGGAAATGTAGAATTTGATGTAGATACTGGCATTAAAGTTCTTCGTCAATCTGGCTTTTACAAGCAAGCTTTGAATTTGTGCAAAAAGCATTCAAAACACGAAGATTATTTAAAAATACAACTAGAGAATTTGAAAGACTACGGTGAATCATTAAACTACATTCAAAATTTAGATGATCAAAGTGCTGTCTTGAATCTAAAAAAATATGGTAAACTATTAATGGCAAATATACCGGAAAAAACTGTGGAATTCCTAAAGAACATTTGTGTTAAATATAATGGTAAGATTTACATTTTTATTTTAAACTATCTTTTTTAATCAATTAATTTAGATTCAGCTCAAAAATTTGTTGCTGATCCGACTGATTTTTTGCATATATTTTTATTGCAGTCTGAACTTTTGGTCGAATTTTTAGAATTTATTCAAAAAGTACTAGATTTTTATAATAAATAATAAATTTTATTAAATTTCCGAAATTAATTTTTTTTAATCAATAGAAGCAGATTAATTCAAAAATAATATCAAACACTTTATTGGAATTGTATCTGAAACGCGTTGCTGAAACAGGAACCAAGAACAAAAAGAATCAAAAACTTTTGATCGAAGATGCAATGAACGAAAACATACTTACTTCCAATAGTTCACTTTCAATCCAAGAGAAGTACGCATTGGAATTTTTAATGTCAAATGACACATCGTATGACATGAGTTTGGCTCTAACTTTGTGTCAGCTACATCAATTCAAGGCAGGACTTCTATACTTGTATGAAAAAAATGCAATGTATCAGCGAATACTGCAATATCATATGGACCATAATGACCATATTAGTATTTTGGATACCTGCAAACGATATGGAACCCACGATCCAAACTTATGGATTCAATCACTTCAATATTTTAGCAAAAGAGATGGATATAACCTCAAAGATTTTATAATGCAAATTTTGACAAATATTGAAAAATTCAATTTGCTTACTCCTTTGATGGTCATCAAAATTTTATCACAAAATAACACTCTGACAATTGATACCGTCAAAGTAAAACTTAACTAGAAGAAAATAATTTTAATATTTTTGTTCTGTCAAGGAATACCTATTAAACCGAATGAAAAAAGAGGAACACGAGATTAAAGAAAACCAAGATACTTTAAATCGGTATTTGAAAAGTATAATGGAGATGAAAACTCATATTGATCATTTAAAAACGGAGCCGATTATTTTTCAGGCTAATAAGTGCGAGTCATGCGGTGATGAACTTAATTTTCCATCAATTCACTGTCTCTGTAATCACTCATTTCATGCAGAGTAAATTTTAAAGATAAATTGATTTACTTTATTGTATAAAAATTCAATAGGTGCTTTGAAAATCATAGTGTAGATGGTGCGTGTCCGACTTGTGCTGTCGAGAACAGGTATTCTTTTTTTTAAATATAAATGTATATTTCTAATGCAAAAATTCTTATTAGTAATTTTCTTAATCACATTAAACTAAATGAAGAAAGTAAAAAAACACTTCATGATGGATTTCATAAGCAATTGGAGAGAAGCATTGATACATTTGAGGTAATAGCTGACTATTTTGGAAAAGGTTTATTCAACAAGGCAATGGTTGTTCCCGAAAGTTTACCGTGATTGCATTAAATTAAAAAATTTAATTCCTTAAATTATTAAATTGCTTTTACAATGTTTGATTCAACCGACTTTAGAGAAATTTTTAATAAAAAAAAGTGAAAGTTTCAAGTATATTCATCATCCTTTGTTTATTAGTTTTTTTAATTTATTTATTTATTCAATTGGTTGTCATTACAATCTTCGAAAATAAAAACTATTAATATTTTATAAGAAATATACTATTTGAATATTTTGAAACATTTGAATTTCTTTTTTATTGAAATTTTTTTTCTGATCCACTTTGTTTTTATTTGATATCGTGATTTACACTTAACTAACAAAATAAAAACAAAATATAATAAGATACTTTAAGTCTCGTATTTTCCATCGCTTTAGTGTTTTGTTAAAAATTTTGAGACAATTGCTTTTTCTTCTTAAATTAAATGGTATAATTCATTTTTATTAATAATATTAATTAATCTTCATCGAGCCTATAGCTCGTAGAGCTGGTAACCATCTATAGCATATATTATTGTCTCTGGTTATCTGGTCGGGTGCCTGTTTTGTATTTTTCGTACTCGACCTTGAATTACTCAACAGTAGTCGCGTTCTTAACTTGTTCAGGTAGTTCATTTCAAGATGAGATGGCTGTGTTTGCTAAGAAAGAATTTCTTGGCGATTTTTTAAATGTTAATGAACAGATCATTTTTTTTTCTTTATAAAAAAGCTTAGTTTTATTAGGAATCAAAATTTCTTAAGTTATTGGTTTTTAACAACTAAAAGATTACCTAAAAGATCTTTAACACAATGTTGGAAATTCTCAATCTTGAGACTAGTTATTAAAAATCTAGACTTGAGACTAATTTTAGAGATGAACTCTCATGGTTGTTTCGATTCAAGGCATCATACAAACTAACCAATGAGTTTAAAAAAACAGTTCTTGTCTTTAATAAATAAACTCTGGAATTTTCCATTTTTACTTTGCCAAAAGTGAATTTTATTAAGAAAAATTTTCAAAATAAATTTAGTAAAATAAATTACGTATTTTTATTAAAATCAGGAATTGTTGATCATTTCAAAGAATTTTAATAAATTAAGTTTATTTACGATAAATTATCAGAAAATTGCTCTTTTAACTGACTAATGAATACATGAAACTCATTATCAAATCATTAGTTCCACTTATCTTTTGACTGAAAGGAAAGACCATGTTCTATTCCTACCTGCCAGAGCTGATTTGTTGGTCCAAACAAAATTTTTAATAAAAAATGATATTAAATTAATTTATTAACAAAATTAATTTTATTTATTGATTGGTTATCGGATTAAATTTATAAGGTTTGGAAAAGTTAGACAATCAATTGACTTGTGAATATTTCAAAACGTCTATTAAAGAAAGTTCAAAAATAGAACAGATATTATTAAGACAAGAACTAATTGATTATCTAAAAGATCTTTTTTTTAAATTTGATTCTAAGTTAAACTTTAATAAACTGGTAGACGAAATTAAAGAACGCTGCAATAAAAGGTTAAATATTATTAAGATATTGTCAAATAAAAAATGGGGTCTTTCTCAAAACACATTAGGAAATTTATATAAAACTTTAGTCGGATCAATTTTAGACTATTCTTTTTCTTGCTTGAATTCATTTTCAGAAAATAATGTCAAAAAACTACAATCAATTCAGAATACAGCAGTCAGATCTATCCTTAAGTTAAAATATGATACTCCCTCCAGCATGAGGCTTTCAATAAACTTAAATTACTAACAGTCTCGAATCGGCTTTTTGAGTTGAGTGAGAGATATGTTGGGACAGGACTGAGTCATTCTACTCCATTGGTGGTCAGACTAGTGGATGAATACAAACAAGGCTTCGAATCAAGATATATTGAATTTTTTTTTTTTTCTTTTTTATTTCCTCATATCTGGCGTTTCGATTCCGAATGAGAATACGTTGTTCAAGTTTGTCCAGGCATCTGTCCTCAATAAGAGAAAACAGAGCGCCAGTCTTGGCTTTCAATCTCATCGCATATCTCTCGAAACTCTTAAAAGCATTAAATTTTTTGTTTTCTGTAAAGCGGCTAAACGTATATGTTGGCACATTTAGTACTGGCAATAGATAATGTGTTTTGGATTTGTTGATCCAACAAATTGACGACTTGATTGGTATCCATATGGTTGCTAGTCCAGAACTCCTCATCCACTTCAATCCTATTAGTATGAAGACTAAAACCACTAACGGAATAAGAATTAACACAGCTTGATTTATATTCCAGTACTGTAGGAATTGGTGCTCTACCTTCCCAGCCAAAATGGACAATATCTTCTGATATGTTAAATCGTTCGGGTGTGATATAGTATTAGTTGGGTTTTGAGTTGATTCTGGTCGGAAAATATATCCTATTAAATTCGATATTCTTTGCCTCAACATTTTTTCGAATTTTTCACTCATAATGGATACTTTGTTTTACTCGTGTCGCAACACGTGTTTCATTTAATTCTTTGATATTTTAATAAGTGCTAGTTCAATTTTGATTATTGCGCTTGTTCTATCAGTGGATTCTACTAAGATATATAGCAGAATCCTCCCACTGGGCACCAAATGTAAAGTCTCGGGTTTGGACTTTAGGGATTAAAGCCAAGAAATAAATAAAACAATTTAATTTAGTTAAAAGTTTATTTAATGGAATCCGAAATTATAACAATAATCTAGTGGTTTAAATAGTAGCTAAAGCATGCGCTCCAGCTGCAGACCTCACAATATACAGTTTTAAATAATAAGTAGAGACGTGTCAAGACTTGAGTCTTAACAATAGTTTTATTAATTTACCATCTAGAATCATTAAATTTTTATTTTGTAAAAAAAATTAATTTTGAGAGTTTATTTTTTAATTTAAAATTACAATAAGTTAAAATTAACTAGTTTCATTGCAAAAAAAAACATTAAAAAAATTTAAGACTATATTTTAGGTATTCTTTTGAGTTCTGTGGCTAACCATATTCCAAATGACAATAGTGCAAGTGAACCAGACTGATGTAGTGCACCTAAATGAGTCGGTACATAGTATAAAAGAGTCGCAATGCCAAGTCCAACCTGTACAAACGACATACCAACAAGAGTATTAAGTGCAAGACGTGCTCTTGGCGAAATATTTACTCTTCTCATTGAGAAAGCATACAAACAAATAGCAGCCAAAGTTCCCATACCTAGCATTCGATGTTGAAATTGAACCATAGTTGGATTTTCGAAAAAATTTTTCCACTTAGGCTCAATGGTCCACAAATCAGTAGGAATCCATCTATCTGCAAACTTTGGAAATGAATTGTAAACTAAACCAGCATCTAGGCCTGCGACAAAGGCTCCCGCGAGAGCAGTTGTAAAAATTAAAGTGAGTAAGCCGTGAGATCGCATTGAAATACCTCTAAGCAGTTTGGCATTCATTGGCTCTACTTTTTGATTAGGCAACAAATGGTTTAAACTATTCCATAAAAATCCAACATACAAAAGAAATGCGGAACCCAAATGAGCGGCTAAACGATACTGACTAACTCGAGGAATATCGGTCTGTTTCTCTGGCTCATTGAGACCTGACTTTACCATGTACCATCCTAGAAATCCTTGAAAGCCTAATAGAACACTGAAAACTCCGATTCTCTTTTTCATTCCGGAGTTGAAGTATCCCTTTTTCCAAAAATAGGCTGCTGGTAACAAAAATACTAAGCCAGTCAAACGCCCCCACATTCGATGACCCCATTCCATGTAGAAAATAAATTTAAATTGCTCCAATGTCATTTGTTTATCTTTATTCATATATTTCCATTCAGGAAATTCCTTGTATTTTTCGAATTCCTCTTGCCACTCTTGCTCATTTTTCGGTGGTACCATGTCTTTTATGAGCTTCCAATCGACCATCGAAAGACCAGACTCGGTTAAACGAGTAACCCCGCCGAGGACTACAGCGCCGGCGACCATACCCGAGCAACCAGCCAGCCATAAACCAATTTTACGATTATTTGCTGTGGTCACATTTGTGTTCAATGTTGCTGTAGTATTTTTTCGTGTAAATTTTAAAACATTTTTATAATTTGCAATTGTATTGATATTTAATTTAGTAAGTTTTGTTAAACTTGTACCAATTTTCCAAAGTGATGCCATTTCGAAAAATTATTGAGACCCTAAGACTTTTGAAATATTTCGGTCTTATATTTTTTGTTATATAAATTTTTGAATGATTTTTTTGCATTTATTAAAATTTTTTTTGAAAGTGCAAAATTTTGGTTACATTTAGTATTATGTAAATTTTTCTTTATGTAATCAGTAATGTTTCACCATGCTAAATTTGCTTTCAAATAATGATTGTAGAGTTTTTTACATCAATAAAATTTCTCTCTTAATTCACTGTAAAGATACGCTACATATGGTGATGGTGAGTTGAAGAAATTTTTTTTTTTAAATTAAATTTAAAGATAGCTGAAAATAAATTAAAGTTCAGTTAAAGAATTTTTTACACTTAAAATCGATATAACTTTAAAATTTTAATATAAATGATATTTTTTTTCCATTTGCTTTATTAAGTCATTAAAGCCAGAAGAAAAAATTATGGTATTCTTAATAATCGAATCTAATTTTTTTCTTAAATAATTTGGAAAACGAATCAACTATAAAATTTAAAATTTAATTTACTGGTACATCGAAAATTAATCTATTTATGTAATATATTGTAATCGTTTTGTAACTATCAAGCATCAAGTTTGGTTTTTATTTTATATTGTATAAAAATCATATTTTTTGACAATTTAATTAGGAAAAGTAGTCTTTCATCTCCTAGATTGTCTCAAAAGAAAAATTTGTTATTTGAACTCTTTTTATAAAGTTATAGAAATATTGATTATTTCTAGTTTCAAAATTTATTTTAGCAAGACCGAATAATTCAATTCAGTTTAATTAAATTTTAAATTTCTTATATGAAAATTGATCAAATTGAATAATTTAAAAACGAAATTTCATTACATTTAATTGAAATGAAATTTAAATTATTTAGATCAAATTTTGAATTTGCTTATTCTCAAAATTTTTGGAAGTAACTAAAAATTTATCGAGTTTAAGTAGATTTTTAAAACTTTCTATCTTTGTTTAAGTGAATCATCAAGAAAAAAGAGTTTCATTGATAGAATAAGCCAAAAACAGATTTTAAAATTTTTCAATATTTTGGTATCTTGTTCCTCGTAATTTCCATTAAATTTTCACAACTAATTATGTAATTAGGGGAAATTTGCTGATTAATTTGACGAGTTTTTACTGAGGCTAATTTTATTATTTTTTTTCTCACAATTTTTATTCAACTTTAACAACTTTAAATTTGTTTGATGCACTTTCAAAATAAATTTATTATCATTTTGCAGAAAATTGAAAAAAAAAATCATTAGTGCATCTGTTCGGATTGGGTGAATTTCTTCATTTTCACCCATTTTCGAAAATCTAAGAACGGCCTCCAAAAAATTTATTTACATGGGACTTTTTTCAAATTGGTCATAGCCTTAATATGATTTCTTGCTTTTAATCATAATGTTCCATTTACCATACTTTTTTTGATAAATGAAATAACCTAGATAAATTGGAATAAAGAAAAAATATTTTAAAATATTTTTATTTTTAAATTTTTAAAATTAATTATAAATTTTGAAGGATTCATTTATTTTTTTAAATCTTTATTAATCATTCATATTAAAATTTTTGAATAGCTAAATTCAATTTAAATTGGCAGAATTAGATTCATTTGAAGAGAAAAAATTTCTAAAATACAAGTCCGAACAAAAAAAAGCTTAAAAAAAAAGTAATCATTACGAAGGCAAAAATGGCTATTAGTTTTGGAAAGAAAGAAATACAAATAGAACTTAATTATTCTCAGGAATTAAGACAAAAAAAAATAACAAAAAAAAAGAAGCAAATTAACTAATGCACCCAAAACAACATATCGCTTGGCCTTATCGGTTCATAGGCAATAATTCCAATTATTTTTCAAATTTTAAAATGATCGAAAAAAAATAAAAATTTTTTAAATTTCCCTTTTTTTAATTTAATTAATTCAGCAAAACAATAAAATATAACCAAAATAAAATAAAGCCCATTATTTCCATAAACGTGGGCTCTATTTTTCGTACCTTAATCTAAACTTAAGGATAAAAAAAACAACTAAAAAAAAGACGATTTTCTATTTTTCCTAAAATGGAAAAATTCCAACTCTAATTTATTAAGACTTAAGAATAAACAGTCTTTTGAAGATGGGTTGCCTTTTCTTCACCTTGATCATTTGATAAAACAGTGTGAACATTCACACCCATGCCCCAACTGTCCAAGTCCCAGTTGACAATTTCATTTGGTAAGTTGTCTTTTCCATTACCACGTGACCAAACACGGACTGTTTTAGTTGCCTTTAGAACTAAATTCTGAGGAAACCTAAAGGAAATCTCTGGTCTATTGTCCACCCGGCGTCTAATCAACCAATCACTCAAATCAACATCTTTATTGCGACTGGTATTTTCTAGCACTATCACTTTTCCATCCGGACTGCACTCGCTGATCGAAACGGGACCTTTGGCAGAACGCTGATAAGTAGTTTTGGAGCTCATTTCACTTGGGTTAATTGTAGGCGCCCTGGGTGAAAAACTTGGAGGTGTCTGACTTGCAGGTGGCTGATAATAAGTGGGACTGTAACTTTGCTGATAGACCGGCGGCTGGGCTCTTTGGTGATTGTTGTTTGTGTCAATGTGAGCTGGATTTCTGGTGCCACGGGTCTCTTCGCACTCCAACAACCGTCTATAGGTACTTATCTCAAATTCCAGGCTAGCCTTGTTGCTCATCAGCTCATCATAATCTGTCATCAGATCGTGCAATCTGCCCTTCAAGTCTGCCAGATCGCGGTCCTTTTCGTCCAAGGCAAAAGCGTTGTCTCGTCTCTTTTGGTCAAGTTCTTCCTCCAGTTGGCTGAGTCTCACGGCCAAATCGTTATTCAGCTGTTTAAGATCAATTAGCTCCTTGTGCGACTCGGTCAATGTTGTTTTGTAGGCCTGAGGCGATTCAGCGCTCTTGGTCAGCGAGTCTAGCGCATCTCGCTTGGCCACTTGCTGAACTATTTCCTCTGTCTTCATCTTGAACCATTCTTCCAGGTCTCTTTTTTGCTGCTGGCTCAAATCGTCAAAGTCACTGCGAATGTCGCGGATGGCGCGCTCAAGTTCATGGCGGTAAAATTGAGTCGGATCAATGTGGGAGCCCTGGCTCAAAAGCCTGAGCTCAGCCATCTCTTGTTCGTGAATGGCATTCATAAATGGTATCTGCTCTTCCAGGGTCTGCTTCTCGTTCTCCAGTTTGATTCGACGCAAGGTCTCTTGGTCCAAGTCCTCCAACAAACGCTTCAGATCCTCGCCCAAACGAGCTATTTCATTCTTGTACTTTTCTATGTCTGTGCTGGCATCGGCAATTTGTCGCTTCAAAATGTCCAACTCTGCCTGATTCTCTTGGAAGAGATATTCAAGATTGGAAATTTTGGTGCGATCAGCTTGGCTAATGTAGACATTTTCGTCGTACAATCTTTTAAAATTGAGCACTTCGTACTCGGCCCGCTTGGCCTTTATTTCGGCAGCAGCCTTTTCCTTAGTGGTGTCGTCGATTAGAATTCTGGCCTCGGCCAACTCGGGCTCGTATTTTTCGCGGATGATTCGCGACTCCTCACCCCAATTGTGGCGCATTTCGTCAAGCTCGGCAAGCAGCTTTTTGTTTTGACCCTCGAGGAATTTCACTCGGTCAATGTATTGGGCAAAGCGGTCGTTGAGTTGGTGCAGCGTTTGTTTTTCATGGTCGCGCTTCTGCTTCATTGCGGCAACTGCCAGTGTCTTGTTGATGCTAAAATCACCGCTGTCGTCACCACTGCCGTTCACTGAACGAACGCCCCGCTCAATGGTGGTTCGCTTTATTTTTACTTCACCGTTACTGGCCATTTTTGTTTTATTTTCCAGTGGAAAATTTAATCTTAAATTAAAAACTTAGCTGAAGAATTTAAAATTTAAAACAAATGCATATGTGCGAAGAGAGAATTCGATGATGAGTGAGAGAGAGAGAGAGAGCTGCCAATTGAGCCATTTTGTTGGTGCTTACACGTAGAGTGAATGTAATGATGGCGCGAGTTGAATTCTTAAGTAAAAAGCGCTTAATTTTTTGCTTGAATTTAGAAGAGTGATAAATAGAAGAAATTTTGTTGATTTTTAAAAAATTTAAATTAAATGATAAAATAAAAAAAATTCTCTTTTTTATTATTAATTTATGATTTGTAAAGGAATATTACTCTATAAATTTTATGTTTAGTGAATCCCGCAATAAAATTTATATCATTAGTAAGAACCAAATGTAAGAATTCATTTACTAGCGACAATGTTTTTTTTCACTATTTTTTTTATCATAAAATTTAGGCGATAAAATATTTAATATAGTAACAAAAAACTTTATCAGTATATTTTAGCTAATTTATTCGCTCTTAATTTTGAGGTAAATTTTGATATAAACTAAGATTATCTGTCAAAATTCTAACACTGTATTCTTTTTTGATTATGAACAAAAAATATTCTAAACTCGAGCTAAATTTTTTTATTAAAATCATAGCAATAAATAAATGCATACTTAGTTACTCATACTTGAGGTTTTTAAGTTTTAATAATTATTTTTCAAAAGTTTATAACACGATCAAGATTACGGTCATTTCACCGTTGCTATGGACACTTGATATAAAGATTGATTTAAGTCTATAATTGATAAACTCATTTTTTCTAGGGCTGTGAGTCGAAAAAGAAATATATTATTAATTATTTTTAAATTCCGCTCTTAAAATTTGATTTTTTTATTCTAATATCAGAAAAATTAATCCAAGAAAAATTGCAAATGATTTATGACAGATTTTAATCTGTTATTTGGACAATAAGTGATGGGTTTTAACTCTCAATACCAAAGTAAAAAAAATACATTTAAAAATTAATCAAAAAAATCTTTCTACATCAATTTTATTTATTATTTTAAATTTAAAAAATAATCTAATAGAAATTCTAATTTAAATTATCAACAACTTTTATCGAACCTTAAAACACAACCTTTAATTCTTTAAATTATTTTTTTTGTTTTAATCTTAGTTATTTTAATGAAAAATCAAAAGAACATAAATTAAATATTCACATGATTGAAAACACAATTAAAAAATGATTAAAAGCCGACAATTTAATTAATTCACTTGTTTAAGCTCATGTTTCGCCAGCACTGCCAGCTAGTAAGTTTTATTTAAAAAAAAATTACTAAAGCAAAATTGATATTTCAAAATTTAAAAATAAAAAAAAAAATTCAATCATGAATTCTAAAGTAAAACACCATGATCAGGATCAGGTCTTAAAAAGAAATTTTTAGCTGATTATTCACACACTCGACCTGTTTTACAATAATCATAAAAATGAGTTTATTGAGAGATATTTATATTTGAATGATAAATCTCTGGATATTGAATGAATTGTGAAGTTTTGAATTATAACATCAAATTTAATTATTTAAACTATTAGCATAAATTTTACGAGACTAAAATAATTTTTTAATAAAATTTTTAAGTCCGAAGTGATTTTTTTTTAGTTTTTCTGAATCATAAAATGAAATAGCTGATGTTCCTAGCCTAATATTTAAATTAGCTTAAAGCTCGATGAAAAATCATAAATGAGCATTTTTTAAGATCAACGCTTCTAAAGTTACTTAGAAAGCGGATCAAACGAGTGTCCTGAAAATCGATAGAATGATAAATTTACTTATGGGATCTAAAAAATATAATTTCTAATCAAATAAATTAAGTGGAACATTCGTTCAAAACATCAATCAAGACTTAGGTCGACTAGTTGAAATTTAATATTCTTTAAAGTACATTTCTCTGAACCAGTTTTATCTTTTTAATAAAAATTGTCTATTAATCTTTTTAGTTTACAGTGAAACTCAATTCGATAAATTTCGAACAAAAGAAAACGAAACACAAAACTTTAAATTTTAAATTTCCGTTTAACTTGATCCAGTTTTATTCATTTATTCGTTTGTGTTTGGTATTTTATCTAAAGGTTTTTTGTGAGTGCATTCGAATGCTGAATTTCATTAGTTATTAATTATGTTTGCTTTAAAATATAAACATCCGCAATCCATCTTCTTAACTTTCTAAACAAAATTTAATCAAGCTAATACTTATATAAATAAAATTATAACTCACAACCAGAACGAATATTGGCATGTTTTAAGGCAAAGTTTCTAACTTGTTGAAAATAATTTTTTCTGTTAAATTTTTTGATAAAATACATTCTTTATTAGAATTGAATAAAAATCTTATTTGACAATCAAAAATATTCAAAATTTTTTTCCTATCTACATTTTTAAATTAATAAAATTAGTTGAGTTTATAGTAAAAAGATTAAATGATAACAGAGATAAGATTTTTATCAGCAAAAACTAGTTAATTAATAAAATAAATCCAAAACCTGTAAATTATTATAAAAAAAAAATATATGGATCCTAAGGCAAGTTTAAAATTCTCACAATTCTATTACCAAGCTCAATATATTTATATGCTCTATTTTAAAAAATTCGATATTAGCAATTCTTTTATGCAAAGTAAATAACTTCAAAATTTGAAGATTTTTTATTTAATGAGCAAATTTTGTTGACAGGAAATAACAAAAAACCTGCAATAAAAAAAAGAATTAAAAACACTTTTAAATTGATATTTTATTCTAAATGAGAGTAAAAAATTCCACATTAATGCAAATTAAAAAGTAAATAAAACTCAGAATGAATTTATTGGTTTTAAATGAACTTAAAAAATATTCAGATACAAATTAAAAAACAAATTAAAAAAGCATAAATAACAGTTGAAATTTAGGTTAAAAATATACTTAAAATTTTTATCGAAGTGATTGAAATTTCTAGAAAAATAATGAAATTCATTTATACTTCATCAGTGGATTTTTTGTTTACTTTTCGATCCCGTTTCTAGCTTATTCGCCACTTTAATTTAAAGCATTTATAATGGATTTTATTTTGAATTAGTCTTTTTTTCCTAAAATAATTTGTGACCTTAAAAACCACAGGTTGACCATTAATTGCTTGGTAACTCTTAAAAATACAGAAAAATATTTTGTCTCCAACTAATCGTCATTTAATTTTGAAGAGAAAATTCTAATAATTTTAAATAGTTTTTTACAAAATATTGAATTTCATGCAAAAAAATATTTTTACTTTAGACAGACATCTCATAAAAATAATTATATTTTCACAGATCAAGATATTTTTTTGGAAGTTCTTTAAAGCTTTCTCAATCTTTATTTGAATAGAAGTTATTTATGATATGATATTTTCGATAATTAGTCTACACTTGAGGTTAATTATAGATAAAATTATTAGGTTAGAGATGCGTGAGAAAATCCAGCTGTTTTGGTTCGTTTAATTATTTATCAAGAATTTTTATATTTAACATTGAAGAAAACAATCTCAAAAACTGATTTTAATTAAAATATCAGCTTTTTCAAAATCTTTAGCTCATTATATGTAGAAAATAAAATCTACAGATTTTAATAAAACAATACTTATTTATCTGCTTTTTTAAAAATTGCAACTCATCTTGATATAGTAAAAAATAGCATATTCTATCCTCCTTGAATTGAAAATAATTAAAAATCTAAATTTTTATTTTTTCCAATATTTACCAAATATATTTTTTTTGATTGAAAGCCAAATAAAAAAATAATCTTACTCTGTTCCTTTTTTTTTACTTGTTTTTGATAAAAGTAGAAAATTATAATTGCACCAAATAGATCTTTTAATCATGTAATCCTTAAAAATTTAAATAAAAATCAAACAATAAATTTCATTTCCTAAACGATATTATTAAAAATATTCAATTCGACTGAATTAAAAGCGGTCAATCATTTCTCTTTTGAAATTCTTAGAATTATTCAATTAAATTTTAGGGCTATATGTAGCCCTGCTCCGCAGTTAGTCTGCTGCAGCTTTTATTATTATTATTATTAATTTTGATTCAAATGTTTCAGAATTTATAGCTTCTTAAGCTTTTATATTTTTATCATTCAAAAATTCTTTAAGCAACTCGTTCTTAAAGGTTAAAGTCAATAATTTAGAAATCAGTGGATGCAAAATAAAATTAATATTCGATATTTCAAATAAGTTTTTGATTAAGCTGATTTGAATAAAAATTTGTAGAATCTAATTTATTGATATTTTTTAAAAAGGATTAAAAAATATTCAGATTCTGATGAATGAAAGCCACTTTTAAATATTAGGTTTTAAATTACAATTTTTACTTGTATTTTAATATTCTTAATATTATTCAAGCTTTATATTCCATGTAATTCAAAAGATTTTATTTATTTTCATCTTTTGATGAATTTCAGTTGATATTTAAAAATAATTATTTTAAGAGTTAATTTGAAATCTAATTAAATCTAAATATTTTATTGAAAGCAAATTGATATAAAATATTTTTTTTGTGTAAAAAATGACTTTTAAAAGATCACTATAAAAAAAAGTTTAAATTTTTTTTGTTTTGCTTAAGGCTTAAAACAATTTTTGTTATTTATGTCAATAGTATTTAAATATGATTTTGAAATATTGTCGAATAAAATAAACCTAAAATCATTATTTTTTAAATTTACTAAAATTAAAACTTAAAAACTAGAAACCCAATAAAGATATTCGTGAACTTTAATTAGTCAATCTAATTTTAAAAAAAGTTCAATGTACAAAAAAATTTAATAAATACACCCTAAGAGAAAATTTGTTTTTATTACGAAACAAAAAACATTTATTTCTAAAAAAACAGAAAAACTAAAAGAAAGTTGCTCACATGTCAAAATTTGATTTTGATTAGATAGAGTTGCTAATTTAAAGTAATTTCCTGTCAAATGGTGACAAAACATCCTTATTTATAATAAATAAAACTAAAATTTCATTTTCAATCAATTTTAATTAGCGCTGCTGCTTTGACGAAAAAAAGAATTTTATCCATTTTTAATTAATATCATTTATTCCTCATAGAATTTAAGCTCTATTTATCTAAGACTTGCGTTTCAAAAGTTTAATTAATTGTTCAAAAAATAAAATTAGAATCATCACAAGGATATCATCATTGGGAATCAAATATAGAAAAATTGATGCGTTTTTTAAACTACAATTTATTATAATTTCTTAATGAATTTGGATTATTTTAAAATTGATTGTCTAAATTCAAATATCCACTTATCTAGTTTTAGTAATCAAGATTTTATACTCTATTTAGATATATTTTAATTTTTGATTCTGAATGCTTTTTTGTCAGCCTTATCAATTGCTTTTTTAATGATTTTGATTTTTTTCGAAAAAAAAATGGATAAATTAATTTCAAAAAATTTACATCTTTTTTATCTGACTGTGTATTTGATTGCGTTTGTTAATAAGTCATTTCAAGACAATGAATCAAATAATGCACCCGGATTACCAATTGGTAATTTAAGATAAAACATTTTCCTTATTGTAATTTTTGTTTATGTAATGAAGCAATTATATATGACAAAAATAATTCGGCTGAGACAATTAATTTAATAGACAAAGCTATTTGGAACATTAACAACGCAATTGTATATGGTCGAAATCGATGGTCCGTTCAAATAAGGATTATTGAGGTTTTAAATAAAGAAAAGCAAAATTGTTTCTAAATAATTCTATTTTAGACTGGTGAAAGTCATGAGCTGATTCAAACAGGTTCAAAAAAAATTTTTTCAAATTAAAAATTCTTTAAATTTAAATTAAGTATGTGATCAGATGTCCAGAGGTGTTTTGGCAATTTTCGGTGACTTGAGTATGTCTACTGTGCATACTCTTACCGATCTGACCAATTTTTACAATCTCCCATTCTTAACATGGTCCCATCATACAAAAAAGCCTAATTTAAATGGTGAAACTAAAAAAAAAAGGTACTTTTGAGCAAAAAAAAATATCCTTTAAATTTAGTTCTTTTTTTAAGAAATATTTTAACTCGATTGAAACGTTTTCAAGCAAATGATAACACCTTCGATGTTTTAAACTATCCAGATTATTACGAAGCCCCAGATTTGACCACAAATGAAATAAAATCAGATAAATTAAATTCAAATATGCAGCTTTATTTTCGCATTGATTTTGTTCCAGCTTTAATCGAACTTATTCGCTTCTATGAGTGGAAAACAGTATATTATATTTACAACTACGACGAGGCAATTCTGAATATTGAGTCTTTATACGATAGACAAAACAAGGATTCAAAATTTGTTGAAAACATAATTTTAAGAAAAGTAGTAGATATTCATGATTGTAGGGATCTGTTGAGGGCCATTGAGGTCTCTTATCAAGACTATGCTCAAAATAATGAAAATAAAATTGTCATGATTCTTGATTTGGCTAGTAAGCAAAATTACATGTACTTTTTGAGCCAAATAAAAGATTTAGGCATGACCAAGAACCGCTATTTTTATCTTTTAGCTACTCTTGTAATTAGAAAATTAAAGTTTGATCAATTTGTATTTTTATTTTATTCTAGGGGATTTATGAACTGGATCTGAATGAGTTTAGGCATGGTGGTGCCAGTTTTGTGGGATTTTCAGTCGTGGATTATTATAACATGAATTCAATAAGGCTTTTATCTGATCTTCTTCAACCAGGCGAGCCATTAAATAAAATACCGAATATTCCGGTATGATGACTTAATTTAAAATTTGACTCATTTAATTTTATTTTTTTCCAGCATGAAGCTGCTTTGTTAATAGACGCCATTCTTTATTTTACTTGGAAGATGCATACAGTAATGGACAAAAGTACAGACAACCTTTTTGGTTTTCGTGGTGTTTCGTTGCGCAAATCTGAAATTTACGTGAATAAAACAAAAGGTTTTTTTTTTTCTGTGTCATCTTGATAATTTTCTATCAAATTAAAAAAAAATTAAAAATAATAAAGGAATTGAATGTTCGTATAGTCTAAATAGCTCTTTAAACAAATGGATATTGGGTGATTATGTAATTAATCTATTAAAGAAAAATTCACAGGTAAAAATTAATTTTTTTTATTAAGTATCTAATAAAATTTTAATAGGAAAATAGCTATGATGGTGTTACGGGTAGAATTGAATTCGACACGAATGGCAAACGAATAAACTATACTCTTGGCATTTATAAAGTAGGACTAAATCTTCCACTAAAAAAAGTAAACTTTTAATTTATTTAATTTAAAACTGACCTTTTTATTTTTTTCGATTAGATTGGTTTTTTTTCCGAGGAAAGAGGTCTGCAAATAAATGAAGAAAAATCAATTAGAGCTGAAAAAAAACATGATCCAATAAAACCAAAAGTTGTGATCAGCATTCTGGTTATTTTTTTTCCATACCATTTATCTCTAAAGACCTTTATTTTTCCTTAAATTTTATATAGAATTTTATATTATAAGGATCTTTGTATAGAGATTATTAACATTCACTCGGTCCTTAAATAGTTTTTTTATATTTTTGGAATTAATAGGATCCTCCATTTTTCATGATTCGCCCGAAAGAAGCTGGTGAAAATTTCGTGGGTAATGACAGATATGAAGGATATTGTGCTGATTTGGCGAAAAAAATTTCTGAAATAGTCAATTTTACATATGAAATTAGACCAGTTAAGGATAATAGTTTCGGAAATAGATGTAATACCAGGTTTAAATTTTATTACTAAAGATGGTAAAATTGTTTTACAAGATCCGAATGGAAGCTGGAATGGTGTTGTTGGTGAGCTGATAAGACATGAAGCAGACATAGCAGTTGCTCCATTGACTATTACATCGCAAAGAGAAAGAGCTATAGAGTTTTCTATGCCTTTTATGGACATTGGTATCAGCATTATGATTAAAAAACCGAAAAAAGAAGTAAAAAAACTAATTAAAAGAAAAAAATTGAAACTAAAATTTGACAGAAACCCGGAGTTTTTAGTTTTATGTCGCCTCTTGATTCAAAAATTTGGATTTGTGTTATTCTAGCTTTTGCTGGAGTGAGTTTAGTTTTGTATTTAGTAAGTCGATTTTCACCATATGAATGGCATTACGACCCTTCAAAAAATGAGAATAGCTTAAATAATGATTTCACTGTGTTAAATACTTTGTGGTTCAATTTAGCAGCTGTAATGCAGCAAGGCGTTGACATAACTCCAAAGTAGAGATGTTTATTAAAATTTCAGAATTTTTGATATTTTTGTAAAGATCGGTTTCTGGAAGATTGGTGGCAAGTGTTTGGTGGTTTTTTACTCTTATCCTAATTAGTTCATATACTGCTAATTTAGCCGCTTTCCTCACTGTTGAAAGAATGATATCACCGATTGAATCAGTGGAGCAATTATCACGTCAAACCGAAATTCAGTATGGAGCATTAGAAGGTGGCTCTACTCAAGAATTTTTTCGAGTATTTTTAAGAAAAAAATTTTATTAGTAAATTAAATTTTTTTTGCTTAGACTAGCAAGGTAGATACTTATCAGCGGATGTGGAACTTTATGCAGTCATGGAGTCCGAGTGTATTTGTCAAAACTAACGCTGAAGGCGTTCAGAAAGTTAGAGATTTAAAAGGAAAATATGCTTATTTGCTCGAGTCTAGCTTAAATGAATATCTAAACGAGCGAGAGCCATGTGATACAATCAAAGTTGGTAATAATCTTGATTCAAAAGGATATGGCATAGCAACGCCAATACGATCTAAAATGAGGTTTTTAGATTTTTTTTTTACCATTTATAATTATTATTTTATCTAGGGATCCGATCAATTTGGCAATTTTACAATTAAAAGAAGAAGGATATTTAGATGAGTTAAAAACCAGATGGTGGTATGATAAGAGCAAATGTGGAACTTCTGGCTCTGCAACTAAAGACTCGTCACAAAGCGCATTAAATTTAATTAATGTTGCTGGAACATTTTACATTTTGATTGTTGGTTTAATACTTTCAATTCTTGTTGCTGGATGTGAACTGATGTACAAAGCCAGAAAACAGTCGAAGAAAAAAAATGTAACACTAGATGAATTCAAACTATGCGAGAATTTTATTTTATTTTTTTAGATTGAGTTTACTGAAGCAATCAAGTCTAAGATGAGAATTAGCATCAGTGGTTATGATGAATCGATTATGGAATTTCAAGATAACAGGAATTTAAATTAAATATCGTCAACTGATTAAAAGGAAATAATTTTTATAATTTTATTTTTTTTTTGACATTTTGTTAAATAAAAATTTCCAACTTAGAAATCCGTTTTGTTTATTTTTTTAAATGAATCACAAAACACCCTTGGGATGGCTTATGAAAAAAAAATTTGATATATAAATAAATAATTGCCTCAAAAGATATCTCAAATAGTAAGGCTCGCGGGATTCGACAAATTTAATTTCAAAATTATTGCATTTTAATAATAATTTCTCAATAGTTCGAGAAATTCAATACCGTAAATTGAATACTCATTTAATTAGTTTCTATTTTAATCAAAAAATTATCAAACTAATGCTCTCCTGTTTTTCAAATAATAATTAAGACTGACTCAAAATGAAACTTTATCATCAAAATAAAAATATCCTTAAGATGCTTTTATAAAATTTTCCAATTTTAGCAATTAGCTTCTATTTTTCTTAGCTGATGGCATTTTCAGCTTCTAAGCTAACTAAAGAAAATCAATCAATGGCTAATTTAGCTAGAAAATTAAGCTTCATTTTTAGATTGATTTTAACATAACTATCTGATTTGACTATTCAAAATATTTACTAGCTTATAAAAATTTATCACTTATGATTTTTCAAGATAAAAATTCAAATCATGAAAAATCGATGCTTAATCATTCTGGTATTTCTTACCATTTTTTATTTCAAATCATCAAATGCCTCATTAGGAGTTCCATTAGGTAATTTATCTTTTTTATCGAGGAAAAATATAAATTTATTTGTTTTAAGGAATAATTGTCCAAAAAGAATTTCATTCAGAGTCTCATGATAAAATTTTAAACACTGTGAGATATTTAAATAATGGAATCAAATATGGGCGAAATAAATGGTTTTTTCATATTGACATACTCGAAAGCTCCAACCATCATGACATTATTCGATCAAGTAAAAATATTTTTTTATAAATTTTTTTTAAAACTAATTAAAGAAAATTTTTATAAGAATTGATCTAATTTTTTGTTCTTTCATGTTGAATATTTTAGAATATTGAAGAAAAACTTAGAAGATTATTAAATGAGGATATGAGACAATTTGGATAGAAATCTCAAAATGAACTTTTTGGGAATTTTGAATATTTAATTTTAAAATTTATGTGACAATTAGTTCAGGAGATATGGCCGAACTAAAAATTCTGATCAAAATTTAATTTATCAAATTTGATCAAAACATCTTAAATGCGTAATTAAATTTTTTTCGCAGATTTTTACATTTTTGTAACATATCAAAGCTATATTATTTACATTTTTAAAAAGGATTACAATTTCTAAGAATTAATTGAAATTTTATTGGGGATATAAAATATTTTGATCGAATTTGAAAAATGAAATCTGATCAAATAAAAAAAAATTGCTTAACAAAATATGGCGCCTAATAGTTTCAAAGAGTCGGATATTTTGAAATGACAAATCATTGATGTTTTGAGGTTAAAAGCTTCAATTTTTAAACAAAATACTCAAAATTGTTTAAGATTTTAAAAATTTAAAATTTTTTCTTATAAAATTACATAACAGTACCGATAAAGTTCAAAAATACCTTAAATTTTTTACATGATCATTCATGATCCTGAAGACCTCGATGAGATCGATCCATCATTTTACATAAATTGTTTTAAAAAAAATGTAAAACAAATTTAAGAGCTTTAGCGTCTTTTGAGTGAAATAATTAAGAGTGAAAATTTAATGGATTCATTTCGATATATTTTATAATTAATATTTTTGTAAAATATAAAAAAATCAAGTTCCTAACCACTTAAGAAATAAAAAAACGCCATAGCTCTTAAATTTTTTATATATTTTTTTTTACAACAATTTACATAAAATGTTGAAAATTTACCTAATTTTACGTAAAATCTGGTAAATTTATGATTTTATACTTTTTTAAATTTACGTAAATTGCTGTGAAAAAATAAAAAGCGGAACATCACTTTATCTCTAAACTTTTTCTAAGGTTGTTATTAGTTATTCTAAAAATACTGTTTCTACTGAAAATGGTTTAGCCGTGATTAGTTTTTTTATGCCACATTAAAAAAATATATTAAAATTTCAAAAAGTTCGTTTTAATAAACTATAAACATATTGATTTCATTTCAGTATTTCTGTGACATTATACTTTTACGTAAGATTACTAAAATTAAAAAAATTTCCTGTGTCAAATTGATCAAAAAATTACTCAATTTCTGCTGATTCTCGAATATTTTTACGGAAATAAACTTTTTGAAACATTGATAAGAAATTCTTAATAAAGTAAATAATGCAGTTTTAAATACAGAAAAAATAATTAAATCTCGATAAATTAAATAAATTTTTATGGAATTTTAAGTATGCAATTTAATGTCCAAAGGCGTTTTGGCTATTTTCGGTCAAACAAGTTTTTCATCGGCACAAACAATTAACTCTTTTGCTGATAGATACAATATACCATTTATTAACATCAATCATCCAAAGCATTATTCAAATGAAGAAGATAAAAATAAAAACTCAAATTTTAATCAATTTAGACCATCAGAAGATGAAAATTTAAAAAAAAATCATGACCAAACAAAGCAATCTTTTCATTTGCATATGCATCCTGATTTAGTTTCACTGCTAATTTCTTTAACAAAATACCATAGATGGAAAGATGTTTACTATCTGTATAATAACGAAGAAGGTAAATTTGAATTTTTTTCCATAAAAAAAATAATTTTATTCTTTTTTCAGCTGTAACTAGACTTGAAGGCTTGTTAGAATATCAGACTAAAGAGACTGATTTTGTAACTACAATTTTTGCCAGAAAAATAGATAATGAAGTCGAATGGCGTTTTGTCTTAAAGTATCTCATTTTCCCATTTTTTTAGAATCGGAATTTATAAATTGAAAATAAAAAGATCAATAGAAGAAGAAATATTAAAAAAAGACGAGTCGACTTCAATAAATAATATTTTAGATACAAAACCCAATACTTATGATATCACAGTTATGGTTGATCTGCTTACCAAAGAAGATTATTTGAAATTTTTTGAACAAGTTAAATATTTACGATCTAACTTGGTCAAATTTCATTTTTTACTAGTCAAAATGGTTTTTTGTATTTTTAAAATTTTATTTAAGCTTAATTGTTTAATAAAATTAAGGATTTGAGTACCAATGAAGTGAACAACTACCGTCATTATGGATTTAACATAACTTGCTTTTCAATGGTTGACTATAATAAGTTAAATACATTGACTCTTTTATCTGATGCACTAAGATTGAACGTTCCTCTATACAAACTGCCAAAAATTTCAGTAATAATTCTTAAAATTAAAATTAAAAAAAAAATTTTGATTTAAATTCAAGTTGAGACTGGCCTTGATGATCGATTCAATGATTTTGTTTAGTTACCAAATTCATCAATTAGTCGGAAAAGATATAAATCGTTTATTCGGGGTCGATGGTGTATCGTTGCGAAATACTGAAATTTTTGTTGATGGAAAAAAGGGAATCAATTGTTCAATAGAATCAGGAGAAAATATCTGGAAACTTGGAAATTTGATAGCATCAAATATTATAAATGTAAAAGCAAAATTTTTTGATTTTATTTTTAAAAGAATTAAAAATTATTTTAGCTTTAAACTTTACCTTTCATTTGTTTATTTTAATTATTTAAGATGCCAGTTTTTGAAGGACTAAGTGGTCCTATTTCCTTCAATTCTAAAGGATATAGAGCCAAGTATTTGATTGATATTCACAAAGTGGCTTTGAATATGCCAATTGCAAAAGTAACCATAAGTATTTATCATCGATGTCTTTGAAATTTTTATTTGAAAAGATTGGTAGTTTTTCCAGTGATGGTGGCTTGAAAATTCTTGAGGAAATTATTTACCGAGAACGCGATGGATTCGCTGCCGTCAATAGAAATCGAAAAAGAATTGTTGTCTCAATTGAAGTTTGATTTTTTATTTAAATTTAAAAGTAAAGCTTAAAAAATTAAAGGATCGTCCTTTTTTCATGGTTAAAACAAAATCTGAGTTGGAAGGAAATATGACTGGAAATGATCTTTATTATGGATATTGTGTTGATTTGGCATACCAAATCTCGAAAATAGTTAATTTTACATATGAATTTAGAGCGGTTAAGGATAAAAAATTCGGAGCTAAGCGTAAAATTACAAAGAAAAGCAAGCAAGATTGATAGATTGAATAATTTTTCTAAATTTTGTACACTTAAAATAAGCCTTGGAAAAAATTAAAGGTTTAAGACTTAGAAAATTTTAAAAGTATAGCTTGATATTTTTTTATGGTTTAATTTTCTAAAAATTTATCAAACGAAAAAATAATCATGAAAGTTAATTATTTAAAAAAATGAGTTAGCTACTAAAAATTCAGAAAATCTTACAGAATTTCTATTTTAACCATGTTTTCTGAATGCATATTTTCAGAAAAATATAAATTCTCCAACTCATAAGTAAATGATTCACTCTTAATTCAAAATTATTTTTGAGAAATTAATTCACTTCATGCTTGCTTGTTTAAAATTAGGACATAAATCATAATTTAATTCCTAGTGCCGAATGGTGAGTGGAATGGTATAATTGGAGAACTTTTAAGACATGAAGCTGATATGGCAATAGGTGGTCTGACCATAACTCTTGACAGAGAGCGCGCTGTAGAATTTTCAATGCCGTTTATGAATCTTGGAATCAGTATCATGGTTTACAAACCAGAAGAGCAAGTATAAAATTCTTCACTATTTATTCTATTTTCATTTTTAAACAAGTACAATTTAAGAAACCAAAAGTGTTTAGCTTTATGGCACCTTTATCTATTGAAATCTGGATGTGCATTTTATTTGCCTATGTCGGAATTAGTGTGATTCTTTTTCTGGTGAGCCGTTTTTCACCCTATGAATGGTCGGTTGTAGAATCTTTAGGCGAATCAAAGTTACATAATGATTTTACAATTTTCAATACATTTTGGTTTTGTCTAGCAGCCTTTTTACAACAAGGAATAGATATTGCTCCAAGGTAGATCATTCGTATAGTTAATAAACAATTTAACTTTTTGATTCTGTTAAAAGCTCAATTTCTGGACGCTTGGTGACAAGTGTATGGTGGTTTTTTACTCTTATCTTAATAAGTTCATATACAGCCAACTTAGCCGCGTTTTTGACAATGGAAAGAATGGTGTCACCAATTGAATCAGCTGAAGATTTGGCCAAGCAAACAGACATCCAATATGGGGCTGTAGATGGCGGATCAACTCAAGAATTTTTTAGAGTATTAAATAAATATTTTTGTTTTTTATTTTTAAAAAATTTTCTTAATTTAAGCTTATTTTTTATTTTTTTCTTAATTTAAGACTAGTAAAATTCAGACTTATCAGCGTATGTGGTCTTTTATGAATGGATTTGGCTCTCAAGTTTTTGTAAAAAATAATTCGGCCGGCGTACAAAAAGTTCGCGACTCGAAAGGTTCTTATGCTTTTTTGTTAGAATCTAGTGTGAATGAATATCTTAATGAAAGACAGCCATGTGATACGATGAAAGTTGGAAGTAACATCGACTCAAAGGGCTATGGAATTGCGACTCCTATTGGATCTGATTTAAAGTATATTTTTAAGATCTGCGGCAATCAAATTTAAACTAACTTTTTTTTCAGGGAAGCTATCAACTTAGCAGTATTACAACTAAGAGAAGATGGAACTTTGGATAATTTAAAAAAGAAGTGGTGGTTCGAACAAAGTGAATGTGGCAATCAAAAGTCAAAGTCTTCTTCTAAAGTAATTTATTTCAAATTATTTTCGAAGAATTCTCATCTTTCTTTAAGGATGCTTCAAGGAATTCGCTAGGTTTGGGAAATGTTGCTGGAATATTTTATATATTAATTATTGGTTTGGTTATTTCGGTTATAACAGCTGGACTTGAAGTATTATATAAGGCCAGGATTGATTCAAAAATATCAAAAGTAACTATAATAAACAATTTTAGATTCTTTTTGGAAAATGATTTTTTTTTAGACAATCTATAAAGAAGCTGTTAAATCAAAAGTCAGACTGAGTATAACTGGATATAGTGATATTCCAGAAGATGAATTAAAACATTTGAAATCATGCGAAGAAAAAAAATATGGATGGAAATTATAACCTCCAAAAATATCAAATTAGATTTTCCAATTCTTCTTTTATTTAAATAAAGTTTTTATTAAAATTTATTAAAAATGTAATTCTTTGTTTAGGGATTCATTCATAATAAAAGTATAAAGAACCAGAGTAAGTTTTGAAATAAAAAGCACAATTTTTATGCACTATCTAGTCTAAATAAATTGTTTGTCATTTTTGTAAATCATAATTCTCTGAAATAAACATACACTGTTTATTTTTTAATTTCAAAATTTGATGATATTAGTCAAAATTTAAAGAATAAAAATAATCAAAAAATTAAATAAATTCTTGTAAAAATTTATTTTCTCGTCCAAAACAGGTATATAGAGATGCAGTGCTATTAAGTAGCATCTAAAGATCATAATCATAGACCCATTTGGTCTCTCGTTGAATCGTTACGCTGAATTTCTGTCCATTTTTTGGACGGAATATTATAAAGGATATGGGGCAATATTTGTTGAAATTAATAGATTTGAATGTGCTGATTTAGAATATATTTATTGTTTATTTATTTGTATTATCTGTGCCGAGCTAAAGCTCCTTCAGATAAAAAATAAAAATAAATAAAAAATCAATAAAAATAAAATAAAATAAAAATGTAAAGAAAAAACAAGATAAAAGTAAAGTTAGTTAAAATATAAAATAAAAGACAGTTAAAATAGACAAATTGGAAGTAATGACAGTAAATTTGGTCAATTTAATTGATTTTTTCATGCTTTATAATCAGTCAAAGTTTTAGCACATTTTAGCATAAACTTATTATTTCTATAAAAAAGATATGGATACTTTTTTTTCCTGAAAAAAGGTTTTATTGTACAAATATTTTTGAGAATTCCAAAAATTAAGTTGATTTTTTGGTAGCTTTTTTAGTTTAATCAAAATAAACTAAATTAAACAAAATAAAGGGTGTTTGTCTTTAAGAGTGTTTTTGAAATTACTTAATAGATAAAGTAAGACTTAAGCCTCTAAAATTTAGATATTTGTCCTTCGCTTTTTAATTCATAAAAAATTATTTACTATTTTAAGACGAAATTTTTTTAAACTGGAAAGTAAACCTAGCTTTATCTTTAGCTTTGTTTATCCTCGACAAAAAATTAGTAAATACAACCTATTTTCACTCTCTTCTTCTCTTTTCTTAAAAATTGACTTTCTATAAATTTGCTGTATGCTCGATTCGATTTGATAAAAATTCAAAAGCTGCTGTTATAGCGAATAGGTAAAGTCCATTTAATGCAAGAACCTTCTATCGATCACACCGCTTACAAGTGAGTCTGTGGAGAATCTCATAGAAATCTTTACAAAAACTCTAAAAAAATAAAATGGCTTTTTTACTAAGTAGTAAATCAAAATATAACTGAAGATATTGAAACTGCCCCAACAATAACAACGAAGAAAAACAAACTCAAGAGCCTCAAATTTTAACCGAACTTCTTTCGCTAGATTGTGTGGCCATTTGTGGTGAGAGATGCGAAATTCTTACGGGAGTTTCAAGAGAAAATTTCTTGGATATTTATAATTTAATTTCAAAAGCTCAATTTCCGTGCAGAATTTCATTAATTAATGATATTGGATTTTATTTGACAAAATTTAGAACTGGCGTGAGGGCAAATGAACTTTCGGCATTTTTTCCATTTGCTTCAAATAAAAAGATATGTTCGCCTTGTCAGAGAAATAATAAATTCAGAGTTTTCGCAACATTGGTTTAATATTGAGCTATTACCAAAATTAGATGTGTATGTGAATCAGCTAATGGTTGAATTAAACGTTGGAAGGATTTCAGTAGTACGCGACGAATGTTAAAACCCTTTTCATCATTAAAGGCGGATTGATGACTTAATGATGGTATCTCGGACTCTATCTGGCTGTGTCTAAACAATTTAAGACTCAAACATTAAAGACAACTTTTGAAGGAGTTATTAAAATATGATTAAAATCTATGTCAAACGTAATAATTTCTCTCCTAATCTTTTTTTCTGAACTGAAATGAATTTTTTATTATTTTTATCTTTTTTTTTTGTTTTTTTTTATGTAATATTTTATATATTTTTCTAAAAACAAATTTTACTTTTACTTCTCCTTAAAGGAGGTTGATTTAATATTAATAAATAAATAAAAAAATTAAAGGCGGAGTGGTTTCGAGTGGGTAATAAAAGCGGTGTAGGAGATCAACTAGATGCAGTGACCTCTATGTCAGGTTGGAGCCTTTGCTAAAAAAGGTCCTGGAAAATGAGAAGAGCACTAATTTTTTTTATACCCAGTTCTTGATTCATATGAATAAGAATAAGACAAATCCTCAAATTTTATATCTTTGTAAAGATTCATAAATATCAATACTTACGATTAGATATAGTTTAATAGAGTGGCTACTATTAATTACAATCAAAATGTTTAAAATCAGAATCAATTTTAAAACAGTCTTCTAAAATGATAACAAATTATATTCATGGGCACGGGTATTGGAGGTTTTACATGTCTCCCTTCTCCATAGAAGAAATCTCCTGATGTCTGAGAGATCTTCTCTTTTTTTTCGAAGGCCCTTAACCAAACCATAAAAAATAAAAACAACATAAGAAAAAAAAATTAGTAAAAAATTATGGCGCTGGTTTGCCGTTTTGAGTTATGGTTCAATGATCTTATTCCCTTCATTGGGTCTGAGAAGTCCCGAATGAAAAAACGAGAAAGCAGATCTTCTAAATGTGAATTAATTAGTATAAGAATTGATTAGGCTCTATAATAAACTCATTTTCCTCATCCACCACATTTTCGTTTTCTAGTGCTAGGTAAGATAGATCTCCGATGTCAGCTAAAAGGTTTTCGACCTTCAGATAGGCCTTCCTTATCAGCTGTAGTACCGTACTCACATCAATATAATTTTCTTCCACTTTTTCCGAGTAGATAATTTTTTAGTCTAGAGAAAACAGACATATCACACCAATCAATACTTTCCGGCTGTATGATTGTTTGGCTCTCAGTTAGGTTGATTTGACGTTCACAAAACTCAGTTGTGTTACGGTACACAGACTCTTTTTAACTATATCCAAAAATTCCTTATGCAGTATGGCAGTAAAAACATCATTTTTTGAAATATATCTATTTGCAGGGCGGAATTTTTCTTCTATGTCGCTCTGGGCATGTTAATTTCATTACTGGTAATAATCTTAAACTATTTTTTGGTTTTTAAATTGTCATCAGGGTTTCCGTTGTCGATAAATTTATAATCAGGTATTGATTATTTAAACTGGTGAGCAAACGGTCTCTTACCACTGCGTATAAATTAAAAAGAAATTTTTCTAAGCGCCATACATCCTCAGATAGGACTTGTTATTTTCATAATGACGCTGTTTCCTCCTTAAAAGATCCTTTTTTGCAAAAATGCAAATTAGTTTTAAAGAACCAGAGCATTTTTATTTGTTTTGATAGATCGTAAAGAGCAAGTCGAAATCGGGGTTTGCAATTATCGAAAATCGAAAAGCATTCATCTTCAAGGAACGTTAATAGGCAGGAGCGCAGTTTCACGCTTAGGAATTTTAAACTTATCACATAAAGCTCGAATAGTTTCCGCCAAGTTTCTAGACCGGTTCGTTTTGTAAACTGGACAGGCTTTGAATTTAACTAAGTGTCTAGGTAGTGTCTAGGTAAAATTACATAAAATTACATTAGATTCTGTAATAATGCTGTAAAACGCTTACGGCCAAAAAAAGGCCATTTTTGAGAAAAAAACAGAAATTTCAAATTTTTTTCAAAAAACAACATTAATTTTTTGAAAATAAAGAACTTACAAAATATAATATTACCTTTTCATAAATTTTCTTTTGTAATTTTACTTAATATAAAGTATAACATTAAGAATATAACATTTTTGGTAATATTTTGTTATTAAATGTAAGTTAATAAAAAACGTTCCATTTTTTTATATGAACAAGACATTATATTAACTTTGGATATTAAATTTTGTAAATAATAAAAAAAAAATACATTCTTACGCTCTTTATTTTAAAATCTTAAATTTTTTAAATAAATAGTTCTATGTATTTGACCAACCGCCACCAATTCTTATTACAATCTCAATTACCTTTAAATAAAAAATATGTACCGTTAAATTATGCATACCATTAAAACTTTTAACTCAAACAATGTAGAGTATAGATTTGATTTAAAACTAAAAAAATGCAAAACTTTTTTAAGTCGATTTATATATTTGATGCATTTTTCTTGGTTTAATAATTTTTGAAACTCATCAATTTTTATCTGCAACTTCTGAATCAGTTTTACATCCAGATTTTCTAATAAAAGATTTCATTTCATGCCAAACCATCTCTATCGGATTTAAGTCAGGTGAACGAGGTGGTGAGCGAATCTATCAATATTATATTTTCCACCTTTCGGTGATGAGAGATGAAAAAAAAAAAAATTGAAAAAGGGAAATAAAACGAGATTAAAATCTCTAAATATTTAAACTTTATCAAAACCGTTTACGTAGTATAATATACAATTTATCTCATTAGAATTTAATTCTTATTAATTCATAAATTTTCTTTTCGCTATTTTCTTTCTCCAACTCCATCCTAATGGCATTCACATCCTCTTTTGCGTTCATCTCCTTTGTTCTATTACTTATTGCAATCAATTCACTTTTGCAATGCTTCATTAGTTCAGCAATTAGAGATTTTTTCGGCAGTACTTTTATCGAGTTAATGTACTCTTCTTTGATGCTCTCGCACAAATTCTGCGTGTAGTCGTTCTCTTGCAGTCTGCAATAGAAGGAGCATTTAAGTTGATTTATACGATTGTCACTCTTGTTGATGCCTGATGCATACAATAGTTCAATACTCTTACACCTCTTACCAACTCCTGTCAGACCTTTGACAATCGTCGACTCTGTTTTTTGCAGCAAAACTTTCTCGGTTTTATTAAGCGCTATCGATTCAAGGCCATATTGTAGAATTGGACGACAGTATGTCTTATACATAAACATTTTTAGTTTTGGTTGTAGTTGTTTTGTGATCACGGTTCTGTTGAGTTTATTTAGCATGACTAGTGTCGCTGACTTTCTCTTGGAAATATGCTCCTAATTCGAGATGTTTTCGCTTATAAATACTTCTTAATATTTGACACTGTGCTTTCTATCCAGTACAAGTCCGTCGTATTATATTATATTATATTTGTTGACGAGTTCCTTCTCGTCAAAAAATCTTAGGGCCTTCTCCCAGCCCAACATGTGAACCACGTATAAAGTGTGGATTCTCTTGGTTAAGAGGGACTGGGCTTCTTAAGAAAGAAAACTTATGGAGGGGTAGACACCTAAATGTACCTCTAGCTCATGCATATCTCTAGCTTTGAGGTACTTGCTTTTTTTGGTCTGGACGGCAAGATGGAGTAATTCGACCATTTGATCGTAATCAATTGGTCGTGGATTCCCTCTAGACAAAGAATAGCACTTACCTGCGGGGCTAGTCGGTTTGGCGCCCCAGTGTCTTCCAGCGTAAAATTATTTTTTTTATTTTAAACTGAAAAGAATATTTGAAACATCACACTTTTTCGAAGTTATTTCAACAGTGGATGCACTTTGTAATTCAAACGCAAAAAATTGAACCAAATTTTTTTTTGATATTTCGAAACATTTTTTTAATGTACTAATTAAAATTTTTACCTTTCGTCGATTTGTAAAAAATTGTTACGATATTTATTTTTGCAGTTTGTAATGTTTTTTAAAATTTTCCGAATTAATAATCTAGTTTATTTTATATTAAAAGTAAATCTAATTCTAGGAATTTTTTCGACTCTTTTATTCCTTAATGTGGAAAAAAAACTTCCATTGAATGTTAAATTGTTTTAAAAAATTTTCATAATTTCAAAATAAACATTTAAAAATAAATCAATTAAAACTGAAAGCTTCTTTTAAATTTTATATGATTAAAATTTTGACACAAGTATGATGTCTTTTCAATAAAGATAAGCTAAGAAAGGCCAATATAATTCGAAAAATGTTAAAATCTATAAATTCGAAACTTTTTATTTAAATAAATGATTTTTTTTACGGCAATTTAAACCGTTTTTCGAAACTAAATGTAATAAAAGTACAAAGAAATTAATTTTCATCCCTTTTTAAATTATTTAATTCCTAAATATTTTTAAAATATCTATAAATATTGTACAATATGGATTTAATTGATCTTTCCCTTTTTTTGAAAAGGTAAAAATAAAAAGAACAGCATTTTTTTGGGAAAAAAATTTTTTTAAAATTTAAACCAAAATTAAGACAATTTGTGCAGCTCTAATTAACGAGCAAAATTAAATTCTTTACCAATCTGATTTTAGCGATTTATACTAATATTATACTTTGACAGATGATAATTAATATTTTGGAAATAAAACTAGATTGATTCTACAATTGAAAAACAAAATTTACATAATAATGAGTTATTTTTAATTTTTCAAAGTAGACCTATCTATCAAATAAATCAAAGTTAATTGAAAAACTAATTATTACACAAAAAAAATATTATCTTCCTTTTTAGATATTTTACAGACTGTTAAGCCATAAGCTTAGATTTTAGATGAAATTTTGTATATGTTAACACATTGAAGACAAAAAATAATTGAAAAAAATTATTACAAAATTTTTCGACAGCATTAAGAAAAAATAAAAATAAAATGGAAAAAGAAAGTAATCAGATCGAATTGATAAAAAATAAAAGCGAAGAAACAGAACCTAGTGCTGCCAAAACTTGTAATTTATCGAATGATGAATTGAACTCAAAAAAGAAATCCAAAAAACGCGACCGTAGTCCCAGTACTTCAATATGGAATCAAATTGAAACGCGTTGCCAAAATAATTTGATAAACGATAAGAATTCTAATTTACAAATAAATAATAGTTCTTCCACTTTGAGCACAAGTAATCCAAATTCTAGTCAGCCGCTAAAAAAGGAAAAACAAAAACCAGAATCTTGGAACAAAATAGAGCAGCAAATATTTTTCAATGCTCTTAGACAAGTATTTTAACCAATTTAATAATAAAACACAAACGTTTTTTTGATTGTTTTTTAGAATGGTAAAAATTTTGAATCAATTACCCAGTGTTTTAATGCCAGACAAAAAAAATATAAAATTAATGATGGTGCAGGAGTTCAACGGAGTAAAGAGCAAATAAGACATTTTTATTACAGAACATGGCACAAGATCATTAAATATATTTCACTTCCTGTGGTTAATCAAGAGAGTTGCCAAAATGGAAATGATACTTCAAATTACTTAAATGGAAAAATTGTGATCAATACTTCCAATTGTTCAATTAGAGATATGCAAGTCAAATGTTTGATAGCTTACAATGCGCTTATCAACAAGTCATATCGTTAGTTAATTTAAAACTTTTTTCGAATTAGTTTATTTGTTTTAAATCAGTAAAACTTTGAAAAATTAATTTTTTTTTAAAGGTTGGAATAAAAAAACTGCAATTAAATTGGTTGAGCTCATTAATCATGGGTGGACCACAGTAAGAGAAAAAGGAAAAATAACTCGTCTGAGAATGCCTATTTGCAAAGTTACTGGAAAACCGATAAGTAATAAATAAAATTATTTTTCTGATAGCTTTTTTTTTTCAAGAATTCAAAAATTATTTCTAATTTCTTACTAAAAATTTCTTACTTTTTATGAGCAAATATAAGAAAATTTAATATTCAAATAAATTTCTTTAAAAAGAATTTTAACATCATCAGTTTTAGTTATATTTACTATTTAGTAAAATCCTGTCCTCTAAACGACTCATTTTTAAGTTTAAATGATATTTTAATTAACAATTGATACCTTATTTTTTTATATTTCTTTTTTATTTAGAAAAAAATATTGAAATTATGTCATATTTAATATTTTTTATTCTAAATTTAATACCTTCATTTTTTTTGTAAAAAAATTATGATTAATTTTTCAAAATATTGCTGAAAAATTAAAAAATCTACTAATAAATAGACAAATCTTTTTGATCTGTTAAACTCCCAGCGGTCTATCACACATTGACAGATTTTTCCTTGATCATGATATAAAATTATCCTGGCCAACAAAATTAAATTATTATTTTTTTGCTTAGCTTATAAATCAATGACTTTGTTAGTGGGTGATTTCTATCAAGAATTACTCATATTCTAGGAGACTTTCTATATTGGTAAATGTTAGCGGAAAAGATTTTCATTAAAAATAGCTAATTTTTGTATTAATTTATCAAATTACTTTCAAGTCATAAAATAAAAAAATCAATCTTCCAAACTAGATAAAAATGTTGAGTTACTTTTATAATATCATTTGATTCTCAAGTTAACAGATAGTTTAATAATTTTTCAAAAATTTATTTTACCCAAATAATTACGTTATTCAATTTTTGTTTATTAAGTTTAAATAAAAATAAATTGGAAGCTTTCTTTTTTTTTTAAAGATTCTAAATTTCATGCACTAATAATTAATAGCTTATTTCTTTTCATAGACCAAACAAATCTGATGATTTATCTATATTTTTATTCTAAAATTATGTGAAATTTTGTTTCAAATAATTTCCTTTTAAAAGGTTTTGTGAAATTCAGTTTAAAAGAGTAGGAAAAAATGATAAAAAATTCAATAACTTTTTTCCTGTTAGTTAAAAATTAGTTATGTAAATGCAAAATTCAAAGTTCCAATAGTTGTCAAATTCTGGTAAACTGTGCAAATTTAGCAGTAATTGTGCAAATCATTAGAAGACTTTGACAGTTGGTGCACAATTTTTTCATTTACAGAACTAATTTTGAATTCAAAGGAAAAAGTTTTTTAATTTTTTATTCATTTTTTTATGTTCTTTTGTACTGAAATTTAACAAAACGTATTAAAATGATCAAAGGTTAATCTCTAGTAATACGTAGGTGTCCAAGAAAATCATCCGGAAATTCGCCAAAATTTTTCTTAAATGTTTAAGCTGAACAGAATTCTTAGAGTATTTTTTTAATTTTGCTTATTCTTTTGGAAATATTTAAATAAAAAAATTCGCTTTATTTTAAAAAGATGATACTGAACAAACTGGGCCAATCGCATCCAATTCATTGCCGAGTGTTTTGAGTGTTTTCCTAGAACCGAACAGTGAATCAGCTTTTTGTCGAGTTCACAAATTAGCCCAAAATCCGTTTCTAAACATAGACCTAAACTCTTCACAAACAATCAAATTTCTGATTGAATTCCTTGAGAATAAGTGGAAAAACCGGCGGAATCAGTTTGTAAGTAAAAATAAGTTAGATTTAAACTTGTTTTAAAATTTGAGCAAAATAGATTGAAAAATTTCGAATGGAAAGTCAATCAAAAAATTCCAAGCCCGGCACTCAAGAAATAAATTCAATGACCGATTCAGATGACAACGATTCTAAGTCAAAAAACAAAAATACCTTAAATGAACATAGCCAAAAAATAACTTTTTTAGAAAATTTGGTCATTTATCCTCAAGACCTTTATCCTCATCTTTCATCAGAATCACTTTTCGAAATCGGGACTAACACATCACAATCAAATGAACCCAAGGTGTCCACTTCATTGAGTCCTAGTCAAATATTGAGTAAAATTAAATTAAAAAGTTATGTAAGAAAAATAATTTTTTCAAAAGATGACGATCCTATGGTAATAGATGAATGTGCCATTGACCAAGAAAAATTTTTAGCCTCTAAAAAAACGCATGATAAAGCAGACAAAGAATTTGGCAAAAAATCTGATTTCGATCTAAACATCGACCATCTAAGATCTGGTTTTACTTCCAAAAACTGTTCTCTGACTCTAAATGGAAAAGAAAAAAAAGACCTTACTTTTTCTCAATTATATTTAGCTCTAAATAAACCTAATACACTTAAGTTTAAATATGACTGGATTCTTGATAAAGAAGACTCTGACCAAACTTATTCAAATAATTTAAGTTCACATGCACCCTCGCCTTCAACTTTAATGAATAAACAAAATATGCAGCAAAGGTTCTACATTGATACATTGGCGAGTGTAGCTGCTTCATTTTTGAAAGAAAACAATGCCAAAAACAAAGAAACTAATCAGACAAAAGCATCCCAAGAAACAAAAAGTCAATCATCTAGTCAAATTTTCAAGTCTCCCACACAACCAATTAATTCCTCTTCGCCATCAATAGCTGTCATTCAGCCGAGTAACCCACTGAAGCAAACTATAGCTGTGCCTATCGAAAATGTTCTTCAGACATTGAACGAGCAGCAAGCAAATAAGACCAGAAAGTTGTTGGCAGATTTGCCAAAAAGACGGTCTAGACAACGAAAACCAATAATGGTTGTTAATTCAAGTCATTCTCAGCGACCAATGCTTCCAAAGATAAATTTAAATCAAATAGCAAATGAAGCCGAAGGTCCTGGACAGCAAAATATTGTTTTTTCCGGTCCTATGGCTGCCATCGCTAGACAAATTGTAAATAGCTCGGATGATTTGAATGATCAGAACAAGCAAACATCGAGTCCTAGAGTTTTCAACGAAGAGTCTAATCAGAATGCTCACTCTAACAATCTTATAGCTTCGTCATTGCAGCAAAATTACTCTAATTTAATTCCCAGGATTTTGAACAATTTAATTGATAATCAGGCTGAAGAGTGTCAAGATGATCAAGAACAGAGTCAAGAAATTGGTTCACCACAAAATTTAACAAACATGTCTTTGCTTGAATTGAGTATCAACAATGCTGATTCATTGTTTGGCTCTTCGGTAATTAGGCTAAAAGATCAAGAAGAAAATAAAGATGTGGACAAAGTTATGGAATCGGACAATTCGTCCAAATTTAAGGATACTGCTCAGACAAATTTAAATGAAATGAGTAATATGAGCAGTATTTTAAACTCGATTGTGTCGCAGCAGACACCAAGTAAGAATTTAAAATTTAAATAAAATTTAAAATTATAAATTTAAATTTTAGCCTGTGAAGCATCTAATAATTTTAATCGATTGAATACAAATAATCCCTCTTTTAATGATTTTAACAACAGAAAATCCGATATTGTAGTCGAATGGACCGATTCGGTAATTTTTTAATTTTTTTTAATTTTTAAAATTTATTTTTTTCTATCAAATATTAGATGAATGATGTGTCGCTGAGCGGCTGTTTTTTTCCGGATTTACAAACAACCGAAAATAAAGACACAAAAAAAACAATCATTAGCGAAGCATCAAGAGACTCGTTTTTCTTTAATGTAAGTTATTAAAAAAAATATAAAGATTTAAATTTTTTCAAGTAAATTTTTATTTATTTTTTGTTTAGATGGACAGCATGATGGAAATTTTACCAAGTACAGTTAATCGGTTCGATGAGTCATCTTTGATGAATAATTCAATGAATACTATCGATAATGTGGTCGGCAAAAATTTATCTAAATAGAATATTAAATTAAATATTGTGTTACTAATACCTTATTTTCTTAAGTCAAGGCTCGCAAGAACATTGTTAAAAAAAAAATCTTTAAAAAAATTATCTTTTCGGTTATTTTGGATTTTATTTCCGCTTAAATTTTTTTTATTTTTGTTCTCTTTGATTTTGTGCCTTTAAATTCTTATCATCTTAGAAGTAATTGTAAATTTGTATTTGATAAATATTTTATTTGTTTCTTTCGTTGTTTTACTAAAATTTTGAAAAAATTAATTTTAAATAAATTCTTTTAAACGAGTTTTGTATTTCACTCTAGTTAATTTATTATCGATATTCTTTTGATTATCTGAAATATTTAACAATATTTTTCCAATTTATAAAAAATAATGTATTTTAAACTAAGATTAAAAATTGAGCTAAGTTATGTTGAATAGGAATGAATGGTTTTCTTTAGTGATGATACCGAATATTGAAATTTAGAATAATTTTCAAATGTAATTATTAAAATTTTGAAATTTGTTTTTACTAACTGTAATGCTATTATACATGGTTTTTACGTAATTTTACGTAAATCAACATTAAAATACGTAAAATTAGGAAAGTAAATTACGTAAATTTACGATAAATTTCTTAATATAACGTAATATTACTTGAATTTACCTGGAACCAAAACTTGAACCTGGAACTTTCTTTTTAATTTGTAAAAGATTTTAAAATGAAATAAAAAAGAAATCAATTTTCTATCGTTTTTTAATAATAAAAATTTCACATTGTAATAACTATTTCTTCTCAATTTTTTTATAACGGTTAAGTCGGAACTTTTTATGACCGCTCTTCGACTTCGACTTAATCGGGTTTACCTGTATTAAATTATTAAATTTTTTATGAATAATTATTTTTACTGCCATTTTTCGCCGAACTCACTCGTTGTATTCGCCAGTGTCTGGACTCTCAGCATTAAGCAGTATGTCGTCGGCGAAGAGTACGATATTTATGAGCATTTTTCCCAACTTCACTCCGAGATTTAGTTGATCAATTGATTCGACTAAATCCTCAAAGTAAATTGCAAATAATCTAGACGACAAAGGGCCACCTTGCTTAACTCCAATCTTCGTTTAAACATTCGCGAGTATTCGCCATTATTGGTGACCATGGCCAGCGATTTATCGTAGTACACCTCAATCGCCCTCGTCAAGTGATTCGGAAGTCGCAGATCAAGTATAACCTGAATAAAACTGTTCTTATGGTACTTGGAATGCCAAAAAAGACACGAACAAAGCAATCAAAGTCAAATTTGAGAAGCAACAAATTAAACGAGTAAACTCGCTGAAATAATTAGGTGTCCAAATAAATGATCAATTGTCGAACTCGTCACACCTAGATAATAGAAGAATGAGCACATATGCGACATTGGGTGCTATTAAAAAAATTAAACTTAACCAGAACACTAAAACCGAGCTTAAGGTACATCTCTTCAACTCATATTGTCGCCCTGTTTTGTATTACTGTGCCGAATGCTTACCACTAAATGCCTCGGAAACAAACACAATGCAAGAAATCGAATCAAACACTATACAGAGTCTGATTGGGGTGAGAAGATGAAAGCAGAGTACTTGGCTCTTAGTCATGCTAGGTTTAAATACGGTAAATGAAAGATTACCCTCTTAAAAAATGGATACTACCACAATCTGATCGAGAACAAGTACACGCGTAAAATAATCGAACAAGTAATCGAGCAATCGAAAAGTACTAGCAAAGGTATTACCAAGAAATCAATAGTCGCGAAAATGGTAAACAAGCACAAGAGTAATGAATTCCAACAGATATACACATCGAGTCAGAAAGCAACTAACAGAGATAGACGAGAAATTCAAATTACCTGTTGGAACCGAAGAGGTCAAAAACACTGAACGATTATTAAAAATAGGCCAAGAAGCAAGCGACGAGCTAAAAGAGTTTCTTAGCGTAAAATAATCAATTTGTTCAGCCTAAATTTCTCAAATTTTTTTACTTATATTTAATTAAAAGTTTACAAAATGCATATTTGTACTAATTATTTTTATTAATTTTTAATTTTAAATATAATATAATAAGAATCAAATGTAAATAAATCTTAATTTTTCACCATCGTTTGGCGTTAATTGAAATAAATAAATTATTTTTACTAAAATTAATATAAACTAAATTTATTTTTACTAATCACAAAATAACTGAGAAATAAATTGAAAACAAATCATTTAGTTATCTTTTGTTCATCTTTTTAAGATAACATATTATTATGTTTCAAAAGCTAATTAAATTTTTGTATTAATATGGTTTTAGAAATTCAAACTCGTAATCTTGATAATTAAAATTATTAGATTGAATAATAAAACGTAATCGGAACAATCAAAAAATTGCTTAAAATTCATATTAAATGTGAATTTTTCGTCACAGAATTAAAAAAACGCATCAAAAATATTCTTTTTTTATCTCTAGCCAATAAATGTTGAATCCTGTATGAAATCAAGTGCAATTGTCTAGGCAATTAAGATTAATTAATCTTTTAATGCATTACTATAAAATAAGCGATTAATTTCAAATTTTTCACAAAAAATAAAAAATGAATATTAAACTTTTATCAATTTCAGCTTTATTAATAATAGCTTTAGTTTGTGAAACAAGTAATGCCAAGTCTATTGAGTCTGGGGTAGAAGTTTCAAATAATAATCGAAAAATTCAATTAAATGACGAAGAAGATAATGAAAAAGAGAATAAAAGTGATAGTAGAATAAATAATAAAGAAAATATAAAATCAGATAAGACAGCTGAAGGTCATAAGAAGAAAAAAAAGAATGTCAGAAAAGGTGAAAACGAATCTCCATCAGATTTAGAAAACAATTCAGTTGAGAAGCAAACTAAAGTGAGAGGAAATGGAAGAAAAGGAAAGAATGACAGAAAAGGTGAAAACGAATCTCCATCAGATTTAGAAAACAATTCAGTTGAGAAGCAAAATAAAGTGAGAGGAAATGGAAGAAAAGGAAAGAATGACAGAAAAGGTGAAAACGAATCTCCATCAGATTTAGAAAACAATTCAGTTGAGAAGCAAAATAAAGTGAGAGGAAATGGAAGAAAAGGAAAGAATGACAGAAAAGGTGAAAACGAATCTCCATCAGATTTAGAAAACAATTCAGTTGAGAAGCAAACTAAAGTGAGAGGAAATGGAAGAAAAGGAAAGAACGGCAGAAAAGGTGAAAACGAATCTCCATCAGATTTAGAAAACAATTCAGTTGAGAAGCAAAATAAAGTGAGAGGAAATGGAAGAAAAGGAAAGAACGGCAGAAAAGGTGAAAACGAATCTCCATCAGATTTAGAAAACAATTCAGTTGAGAAGCAAAATAAAGTGAGAGGAAATGGAAGAAAAGGAAAGAATGACAGAAAAGGTGAAAACGAATCTCCATCAGATTTAGAAAACAATTCAGTTGAGAAGCAAACTAAAGTGAGAGGAAATGGAAGAAAAGGAAAGAATGACAGAAAAGGTGAAAACGAATCTCCATCAGATTTAGAAAACAATTCAATTGAGAAGCAAAATAAAGTGAGAGGAAATGGAAGAAAAGGAAAGAACGGCAGAAAAGGTGAAAACGAATCTCCATCAGATTTAGAAAACAATTCAGTTGAGAAGCAAAATAAAGTGAGAGGAAATGGAAGAAAAGGAAAGAACGGAAGAAAAGGTGAAAACGAATCTCCATCAGATTTAGAAAACAATTCAGTTGAGAAGCAAAATAAAGTGAGAGGAAATGGAAGAAAAGGTGAAAATAAAACTGTTACTTTGAAAAATACAACAAACAATTATAATCAGACATTAAGTCCAGTCACCGAATCAAATCCAACTGTTACTCAATCTATATTATCGACTGCTTTGTCTGTAGGTAAAGAAAATTTAAGCGCAGAAGAACCTGAGAGTGAAGAAGCTAGCCCTATAGTAGCCCAATTAGTTTCAACGGCTTCACAAAAAATTAATGTTGTAGGTGAAGGTATTGCAAGCCCTTAAAAATTGTTTTATTTTAAATTTTTAAATTTTTTTCAGAAATTAAAGATGAATTTTATTTTTAAATAGTAAAAATTAGTAATAAAATTACATTTTATCAAATTATTTTATAGATATTAAAAAAAAAAAAAAGCTCAGAAATCCAAGAAATCATTTCAAGAAAGGTTAACGAACCCAAATAATAACTGATTTTTATAAATATTACAGACGCCTCTTTATTTGATTAATCCTTAAAAGATTTTTTCGTATCATTGTCAATTTAATTCATCAAATTCGTTAGAATGAAAAAAATTATTAAATAGTACTTAACTTTAGTTATGAAAAAGTATAAATGTATTTTAACAATTGTAAAAATGTAAAAATACTTTTTTTGTTCGAAAAATTAAATATCTTAAAATAACTTTAAAACTCCAAAAAACTCGACGCCTCTTTCTTTTTTTTTGGTCCTAATCTTTATCTAGAGATTTTTAGAGAGTCTATTCTTTTAATAAAACTATTATCGGATTCACTTTCCAAATTAATCATTTTAGATTTTAGTGAAAAAATTCTATTAAAATTTTGGAAATAATTCTTATATCTAGTGATGTTGGTTAACCAACGCTTGGTCGACCAAAATTGCCAACTTTGGCTAACTCAAATCAGGTTAGCCAATTTTTGGTCGACCAAATTTCGGTTAGCCAATTTTTGGTTAACCAAAATCTCAAAATTTAAAAAATTACATAACTTGTTTAGATAATTGAATTTAGGTCAAAATTTGGTCGACCAAAAAACTGGTTAGCCAAAAATTGGTTAACCAAAAACTGGTTAGCCAAAATTGGTTGACCTAAATTGGCTAACCAGATAACCAAGCTTAACCAACATCACTACTTATATCAAAAAAGTTTTTTAAATGAAGAGAAATTTTATAAATCAAAATTTATTTAAAATTCATAAAGTATTTATATAAAGTAAATTTATTTTAGTGATAAAACATAGAATAAGATATTATGCTTAAATAAGAGGAAAAAATGGATAAAATAAACAAGAAATTGTCACAAGTACCAAACTGTCAAAATGCACAGATAGAACTATCGAAGAAGTAAAAAAAACTTAAATAATAAGAGAAGCCCAGCCAAGTGTCCTGAATGCGATTATTATTTTGAGCGAAAAGGGTTAAAAATACATTTGACTAAAAGACATTCAAACTTAAAACTGATGATTTTGAATTTTTTTCGTCACGTAATAATTTTTTTGTTCACTTGATTTTTTTATAATTAAACTTCTGGTCACATATTAACTTTTTGAAAATTAGGCTTTAACTTTTTTTATTATCTATACAAAATCCTTAAATAAAAATTTTTAATGAATATTTTTAATAAATAAAAGAAAAATCAAAAATAATAAGAAACTTTGAATACTTTTTTCGCATCTGAATAGAGACGAAAAGAGACGTGAATTTGAACAGGTATTTTACACAAATAATTTAAAATGATTGATTCATAAGTCGTTAAATAAAAAGTTAAGCGTTTCAAAAAGACTTCTTTAATTAATTTTAAAAATTATTAAAATAGAAAAAATTCAATAGGCTTTTTTAAAATTTTGATTAAAATGCTTCCATAAACAGCTAACTTAATATACATTAATTATGATATTCAATTTTATTATTATTAAAATTATTTATCTATTTGGAGATTACTTGACATATTAGATACATAAACAATAATAAATATGGTACAATTGAATGTGCAGAAAATACTTTAATTAAATAAAATTTTTAAAAATTATATACTTTACACTCTTAGTAAAATAAATTTAATTAAAGGCAATTAAGTTTTAAGATTCTGTTTAGCTGACTCGGATTATGGGATTTATTTCTCTAATTTTTTTGATACCAATTTTGTCATTAAACAAGAAATCATGTCTATAGTCGATTTTTTTACTGTATCTCACTTTTTACTTATTATCAAGTAAATGTCTCTAAATAAATTGACAGAATTGTTTACACAAGAACGAACTTAATTCAAGTGATGTAGCTTTTAACCTATAGCCAGAATATTACTAAAAATAGCACCTTACCCTAAATTGTTCAACTTTATTTCATACAAAATAAGACAATAATTGGCATTAAATTTGATTCTAAGTTAAACTTTAATAAACTAGTAGACGAAATTAAAGAACGCTGCAATAAAAGGTTAAATATTATTAAGATTTTGTCAAATAAAAAATGGGGTCTTACTCAAAACACACTAGGAAATTTATATAAAACTTTAGTCGGATCAATTTTAGACTATTCTTTTCCTTGCTTAAATTCATTTTCTGAAAATAATATCAAAAAACTACAAGCAATTCAAAATACAGCAGTCAGATCTATCCTTAAGCTAAAATATGATACTCCCTCCAACATGTTGCATCATGAGGCTTTTAATAAACTTAAATTACTAACAGTCTCGAATCGGCTTTTTGAGTTGAGTGAGAGATATGTTGGGACAGGACTGAGTCATTCTACTCCATTGGTGGTCAGACTAGTGGATGAATACAAACAAGGCTTCGAATCAAGATATATTGAATACCCTACTCCATTGTGTAATTGCTACCTTACTATTTCCTCTTTTTTTCATGAAGCTTCAACTATGTAAACTTCTGTCACATGTAACAATTTATTTCAATATATGTCTTTTAAACTTTCTTTAAATTTTTTTTTTTTTTTTTTAGCTGATTTACTTTATTTTTATTTTATCTTATTTTATTAACTCTATTTTTATTATTATTATTTTTTTTTAAACTTTATTCTGAAGGAGCTCTAGCTCGGTACAGAAAACAAATAAATAAATAATAATAATAGGGTCAATGTTTACATGAGAAAAAAGATCAATTAATTAAATCTCATATTAATTACAAAAATTTTAAATACGTTAATTTTAATCAAATAAAAAAACTTTAATTTTTTTAAAACAATAATTATTTTTTTCAAACAAAATCCTAGTGGTATTTTCAAAAACAACTGAATAAAAAAATTTAGATTTTAATTGTAATTGTATTCAGACTTGAATCAAATAAATTTTTTCAAGACTATTAATTACTTGTTTCTTTTTGGTTATTTAATTTGCATATAATTATTTTTAAAAAATTAATTTATTAACTAATTGGAAATTTTTTCAGTTTTTCTGATTCTTTTGGTAGTAATATATTTATGTTCTGGTTTTTTGTTTCTTTTCAACTATAAATTTTAAAAAATTGAAAAATTCATATTGTTTAATTATTTTAGGTGTTCTCCTTTTTTCATCAAATTTCATAAAAATTCAATATTGTTAGAATCCTAAAGTAAATGGTTTTTTGTTTGATATTTGAATTTTGAAAATTCTGAAGACCTTTCGGTTTAATCTCTAGTCCAAGCTTAAAACTTTTTGGTTTACAATTATAAAAATATCAATCCTCCTGGTCAAAAATTCTTTTATTTATGATAAAAATAATAAAATTTATTTATAATATTAAATTATTAAAATGATAAAAAAAATCACTAAAATCAAGTATTCGGCAAAAGGTCAGATTTATTCTAATTGGGCTTAATTTTGGGACATCAAGATAAATTATGTAGAAAACTTAGCTAACTTTATTAAATGCATCTAAAAATTAAATTAAATCAAATAATATCACAATCACAAGTCCAAACAAATTCAATTTATAATAAAGGAAGTTAAAAAAATTTATTTAATTTTCAAATTTTTTTCTACGAGGCGTAAAAATCTTTTTGAACACTTCAGTGAAATACTTCATCATATATTTCGGATAATGAAATAAAAATGATAAACAAAAAAATATGGTAGTACTTGAATTTAATCTTTTATTTATCTGAAGATGTTTTTTTTAAAATTAATTGACCCTTATTTTATATGAAGCTTTTCTCTGAATTTTGGCCAGATTGCTGACTTATCAATAAATGAAAATGTTGGTTCGCAAAAGCAGAAAAATAAATTAAAATCTATGTTTATCTTATCTTTCACCAATCGATTTCAAGATGTTTTAAATATGAAAAGCGATACTCCAGCCAGACGTGATTAATCGACCCTTTGCTGTTAGGCTATAAATAGGCGTTCATATTTCTAAAATTCATCCAAAAAAAAATCTAAAAATGAATTCAAAACTTCTACTAATCTCAGCTTTTGTAATATTTGCAATTGCTTGCCAAAGCGATGCAAAGTCAATTGGTTCCGAAGTGGAACTATCAAAAAAAGAACGTGGCATTAGAATTTTAAACAAAAGAGAGTCAAAAAACAGCAATGAAGAGAATGAAGATGGATCCCAATCAAGTGCAGAAGGTCAAGAAAGTGAAAGTGAGAGTGAAAATGAAAGTAACAGCCAGAGTAGCGCAGAAGCAGAGGAGGCGGAAAATCAAGAGCAGGAAAATGAAAATCAAGAGGAAGAAGAAAAAAAAGAAAGCAAAAAAGACTCCAAATCTAAAGAAACATCTAAAGAAACTCAAAATTTTGGCAAAAATACTGAACAAAATGAAAATGCCGATCAAAAAAAAGGCTGTCCATGTAAATCATGTCCAAAGAAAAACTCAACTTCAGAGTCATCCACCCAAAGTTCACCAGCCAAGTGTCCTTGTGAAAATTGTCCAAAAAAAAATACTAAAGGATGCCCATTTATGAGAGGCATTTTGAACAGAACTCAAGATCCAATTGCTGCTGTGGCTAGCGAATTTTTAAAGGCTCTTAAAAATGCTTTAAATGGCACAAATCCAAACAGAAACATAAACATTGTTGTAGCCATAGCTGGAGCTGGCGGCAATGTTCAGATTAATGGCGCTGATGGAAATGTTACTTCTTCAGGCAATGCTAGTGTCAAAGTTGTCAAAATTGGTTCAACTCAAGAAGAAAATGTTTCGAATGAAGTAAATGAAACTGAAGTCGAAAGCGCTGAATTGACCACTGTTTCCCAATCAGTAAGTGAGAATGCTGCTGAATTAACTGAAGCCCCAAATGCTCCTGAATCTGTTGTATCCAGTACTGCTACAAGTCTAGAAACAACGAGTGCAGAAGAACCAGAGAATGAAGAAGCTACAACTGAAGGTGCCCAGCCAGTCTTAACAACAACTCAAGAGAGCCCAACTGAAGAAGAAAGCACTGTTAGCGCTTAAGAAAAAAATTGACGTAGTGATATTTTTTTTTAGCTGTATATTAGTTATAGTTAAATCTTATCATTTTTTGTTATTTTAGTATTTGATTTTAAATAAAATTAGTGTCGTATAAATTTTTTTATTAAAATTAGTGGAAATAAAAATCTTGCTCGGTTATAATGTCTATAACTTTACATATTGAATGGCGTCAAGTGAATTTACAAGCATTAATTTTCCTGGTTCGAATGTTAAATCGACTAAATAATATTTGAGAGAACCCTTTAAAAATTAAATTAAAATTAAAATTTAATAAAACAATTTTTATCTCTAGTTATTTAAAAGAAAAAGCTCACGTTATCTTCTTTAAGAGCAATGGTGTTCCAGGCACGATTGTAATCTCCCCGTTCCAGTGATGCTCTTATAAGAAGACGATCTGCCAGTACTTTGAACAAAAGAGCTCTGTGATAAAAAGTTCCCAAGCGAATTCTTCCGATCGGAACTATATTTGATTTTAGTTCATATTTGATTTCATTAATTAACAATTCATATCCCATATTGGCTATGTCGTCTCGGCTCATGCTACCTCCCAATTTATCAGATACAAATCTAGCTAAATTTATAATTTGCTCTTTTAGTGGCAAATATTGGAACAGATCTTTCACTTGATCAATGTAAGCTTTTAGATCTTTGTCAATAACTGGCTTAAAAGAATCCATTCCGTAAATAAACTTTAAACTAATAAAAAATCTAAAAAATATTCATTTTATTTTACTTGTTCTTTTATCAGAGTTGTTTCTTTTTGCCTCATTTCATCAGGAACTGCGTTTATATTTGCCATCGAACCACGATGAAGGTCTTCAGATGATTTCTTATGATCATTTTTATCCTTTTTACCCTTGCTAAAAAATTTTTTAATCAATGTAAAATTTAAACAAACAATCGGTTTTTTTTTAGCATAAGTGACTGTTAATATAAGAAAAATTAAAAATTTTAAGTCCTTAGGTCGAATGGGCAAAATCTTTTTATGATTGAAAAAAAACTTACCCAGAATCTTCTCTGTTATTTCAATTGTTAAAAAGATAAAGTTTAATTAATTTTAATAAAAATATAAAGAAATCTATACTAATATTTAAAAAATTATCTAGTAGTCAACTGATAAATAAAAGCCATTTTTTATTTTTTTTCTCAATTTGTTTGAAAATTAACAATATAAATGACTTCAATTGATCACATGATTAAGTGGAAATTTTAATTATTATTTCCAAAATATTTTAGTATTTCAAATGCTGTATAACTAAATTATATTTTGGAATTTTAGGATTTGGAACAAGGATTGGGATTTTTTTAGGAATCAAAGTAATTAGTAGATACAAATAGGTGAATTGTCCAAAAAATTTGTGTGTTTTAGTGAATTTGTAATTTAGAATTGACCCACGGTCGAAGAAAAATTTTAGACCAAGGATCAATTTGAATTTAGTTAGGCATTGTGAATTTTCATACAAACCTTCCAAAAATTACAAAAATAAAATTTTTTTTCATTAATTTAAATTAAAAAAATTGAGCTTTTTAAACTTTTATGATGAAACAACATGAAACCAAATATGTTTCACTAAATTCAAAAAGTAAAAATTAATTTCAATTAACACAGGAAATATTAATAATCAAAAAAATATCAATTATGAAATTTTTTTTGTCATTTGTAAATTTATTTTTTTACATGTTAAAATTCTGTCATAGGACTTGGTGGTTATTGTTAAGAAATAAAACTTACATGTTTAGACTGATTTATTTTTAAAGTAATTGAAAATTAAATAAAGCGAAAAATTTAATTTTCAATTCTAAATTAGCATACATTTTGATTAAAAATAATAAATTAATTGCCGAATGATTCTTTAAATTTTTTCTTTAAATTGGACTATTGAATGGAACATTTTTTGTTTCACCTTTTAAAACTTACAGAAAAATCTGTGGTACAAAATCCATTTTTTTTATTAAGAATTTAAGTTTGTATTGGAATTTTTGTATGAAAATTCACACTGCCATTTAGTGATTAGTTTAATCAAAGCTAAATTACTACAGCTAAATTAATTTTTATATATACATAAAACTTGCCTCATTTTACTGTCTCTGTCTTTTTCTTTATCTCGTTTAGTACCAGAGCCAAGTTTAGACTTGCTCTTTGTTACACTCTCTATTTTGGACTCATTTGGGGTAGCTGGTTTTCTGCATACAAAAAAGATTTTAAAATAAAATGTAAAATTAAGGTATTCAAGTTAAATATATTAAGTCTTCATAGCCGAATTCAAACAGTCTAAAAGATATTTTTTTATTCAAAAATAATAGGTATTTTAGGGCTCCTAAGAAATTAAGCCACTAGAACACCATTAAAGAGTTTCAAAGATTTATTTTATTCACATATAAAGTGCAAGCCAAGATTTGTTTAATAAAACTCACTTAGATACTGGGATTGGAACTGATACAGTTACAGATTTAGAATTTCTAGATTGTCAGAAAAAATTCAGAAAAACAATTTAATTTTAAACACTAGTATGGCCATGTAAATAACTATTTTATGCGGTAATTTTTGTTTACAGGTCTATCTAGTGTCAAAAAAATAAAAACAAATATCAAATCTTACTCTTCAGTAGTGTAGACAATAATTATAGGGCGTTTATCGTTCACCGGCATTTGACTAAGTTCGTCCAGAGTATAGAATTTACCATTTGGCCTCATTGGACCCATATCATAAAAACCGTCGCGTATAGTGTCGATTGGCTCTATTAATTAAAATAACTTAAAATCTAGCATTTAATTTACTTTACATATACCTAAAAAGTTTTTAAGTGCATATTTTGCTGAAAGATTAGATTCCAGAAGCTTTCTTAAAGCCGATTCGGTAAAGCTGCTCTTACGCTTTTCGGATTGATTTATCTCTCTCAGTGTTTCAATTGCTCTTCAAAGAAAAAATTGTTAAAATTATTAGATCAAAATACAGGACTGATAAATTATGAGATGAACTGAAATAAAATATATATGAGAAAAATAAACAATTGATGACATTATTAAAAATGGTAAAGAAATTAAAGAAAGCTTATTTTCATTTTTATAAAATTCATTTGTTAAAAGACATCTTGAAGTTTAGGTTCAAAAAAATCAGATCAAAGAGTATTTTGTTAATAACTTTTGAATGGTATTTGATTAAAATAATGCAACAAACATGCTAAATATTATATGAAGCTCTGGCAAGTAAATTGCGCAGTTGAATTAAATTCTTTTTAGTGACTTGCATTATACTGCAAAACGAACATACGAATATTTTACGAATATAGATTTCATAAAAATAAAAAAATTCAATTTAAAAAATTTGTTTAGTTAACTGATCACAAAAATTAAAAAAAATTTGTGACTTAAAGTGCTCTAAATCATAAACTTTGACATATTAATTTCACATAATCAAATAACTTTCATCAGACTACATCAATCTGAATACTTTTTGTTTTTAAATAAGACTGGTAGAATTTTAAATTGTAAGGAAACATTTTGCTAAAAATTCTTATTATCTGATTTTAAATTTTAAATATGCTAAAAATTAAAATGCCTGATTATTACTTTTTTTGATTTGGGACAATTTTGAAACGCATTTATGCTTTAAAAAACTTTCTTTACTGTTTTTTTTTTAATAAAGAAATGTAAATTTGTTTTTTAAACTTGGGATTTGAAAAAAAAGACGACTTAAAAAATGAATGCAATAATTAGAAATATTTTTTATTAACTTAAGATTTTTAAGACTCAACCTATAAAGCATCTAAAATTTTTTGATCTGAATTGACTTATGACTTGTTACATAAGCACAAGTTTGCCTTTATTTACAATTTTATATCAGTGACTCTTCATTTACATTTCAAATTAACTTCAAGGCTCAAATATTAAATTTTTTTTGTAAAAATTATTTAAAATTACAACAAACCCGTGTTTGCAATATTCTACGGCAATACCAGGATCTGATGAACTGTTGGTAATCGCCCAACAAGAATTGAATCTAACATCGTCATTATTTGATTTGATTAATTGAGCTATAATTGGTATCACTCCATACAATTTTATCTAAAATTTTCATTTAATTTTGCTTTTAATTTAATAAAGCCTTACTTACTTCATTTCTTATCAAAGAGTCAACACAATATGAAGCTATTACCAAGCAGGCTTTTGCTTGGGTAAATGTATTTCTTTTTAAAATTTTAATTAAATAGATATAAATTTGAAAGGCTAACAAAATTTACGAAGAATTTAATGCTGGTAAAATCGATTGACTCAATGAATACTGAGCAACTTCTTCTCTAATGATTTCATCAGCTGACATGTTAATTAAGCAGATGCATGCATAGGCCTTGGTTGTATCTTTTTCGTCTTTTAAAAGGTTAACTATTGGTTCGATCCCTTGGAAACTTAAAATGTTTCTCCAATTATTGGTATTTTTGAAAGTTAAATTCGACAGAGCTAAAGTAGAATTCTCTCTAACTTTGGGATTCTCAGATGTCAAAAGTCTAATTAAAATTTCAATTCCCTCTTTAAAAAGTATTAAATTTAATTATTTTTTTTTATTTTTTTTTTACCATAGTTTCTAGTTGCATCTTGACTGAAAGTACTTTCGGCCATAACAGATAAAGCATGCGAAGCAGCTGCTTTTGTTTCATCATTGTCACTCAGTAACAAATATACAAGGATTTTTTCTGCAAATTGTTCATTTAAAATTTTTCGGTTCTCAGCTAATTAAAATATTTAAACTAAAAATCTAATAATTTTTTTTATTTACGCTTTCTAGCTGATCTGGCTAAAGCTCTAGCAGCAGCGGCATTTACCAAAGTCATTTCTGTTTCTTCAGATAGGTCCTGACAAAATATCAATAATTTGTTTAAACCGCCAGTTTGTTGAATCAACTTTTTAATAAAAATGAAACAAAAAATTTAATTTTTAATTTTCTTTTAATACGTCTAAACACTGTGTATCTTCTAGACAATTTGATAAAACACTAATACAATTAACATGCATGTCTTTATACTCAGAACAACCAAGAAACTCAATTAATTTTTCGACTCCGCCAACTTCTCTTAATGCTTCTCTATTTTCAGCTTTGAAAAAAACAAAAATTTTCAAAAAAGTTCCTACTAAAAAAATAAATAAATTCTAATACCATTTTGGGTAATTTTTATTAAAGTGCTAAAAGCAGTTTCTTGTATTTGAGGATATTCCGATTTGATTAAGTTGAGAATGGGCTCGATTCCTTTAAGATCCTTTATCTGTTGTCTCGGTTGATAATCTGCCATTAGCTTGTCCAAGCAGCCAAGTGAATTGAAAACAGCATCTGGATCTTTAGCACTTAACATTGTTATCAAAGAGGACATGGCACCTGAACTTGATGCCATTAAATTTTTGGTACTGTAATCTTCTGACATATTTTTTAGCCACATGGCAGCATACTCATTTGTCAAAGGGTCGTAATCTGAGCTTAGCAAAGATATCATTTTTTCGATATAAATTGAGTCTTGGCGGAGATATTTTCGAATATCTGCATGAGCAGACAAGAGACCAAAAACCATGGTAGAATTTCGAAGAATAATTCTGTCCTCATGACTTGTTAATGCAAATATTTTAGGTGTCGCACCGAGTTCATGCACAGCAAGTTTATTTCCATCACCTTTAGGATCAGATTTAAGAACAAAGAATTTTGGTCTAATTAAAAAATTACTTTTTTCACAAAATTTAAAAAGTGATTCACATGATTTTTGCAAGACTTCTTCTTCAGGACTGTCAAGCATCAAAACGACTGTGTTGGCATTACGGGCATCGACTTTAATCGGTTCAAACTTAATAAAATTTATGTAAAATAATTGTATTTGATTAAAAGTTTTAATAGAATAAAACTTACTGATTCATCTAGAGTTTTTTCTTCTTTAGGATTTTTGCCAGGCTTGGCTGTTTTAGCCTTTTCTTTTGTAGCAACCATTATTCGGACTCTTTCTGATTTCTTAAAATTTAATAGAATATAAAAGGTCGGCTTCTAATATTATATTAATTTTTTTCAAAATTTATTTGATTTCCTATTGAACTAATAATTAAGTTTATATGAATTTATAATTTGTATAAAAATTATAAATTTGAAAAGCTTTTTCGATTTAAAAGCATCTCCGTCGTAACTGCTTTATTTTTTCGTTACTATGGAAATTTCTTAATTTACCTTTTCGAAAAAGAAAATTTGGTAAACAATAATTGGTATTATTACGTAGTTTTGTAAATTAAGTTTTTTAATTTATAAATTTATTTTAAATACAATTGAAAAATAATTTTGATTTAAATTTTTCTTAGAGTTAGCGGATGCAAAGGCGGTGTCATCTTTAAAGTAATTAAACGTATTTTATTAATTATAAAAATACATTTAATTAAAAAGCTTATCTTTATTGATTTGTAATTAATTTCGTTAGTATTTGATCAAATCAAAAATCCTCAAAAAACTTTAAAAAAAACGATTCCGCGAATGACACGACCACTCTGTCTCCCAACACTAATTTTTCATTTAGCTTAATTTCATATAAACAAGTTCTTGATTAGAACCTTTGAAGTTTCAAAAAGTTTTAAATTAATCTTTCAACCAAAAACAACTTCCTTAGTAAGTCACTCCACAAGCCTACTTACTGTAGCTTATTTTTATTATTATTATTATTAATAGAAAAGATGAACTTGAATATAAAAAAAAATCGGAAAATTTTTATTTTTTAGTTCATCTTTTTAAATATCTAATATTGATTTACCTATAAAATGGACTGTTTTTAGCAAAGATATTATATTTTCTGTATTCTAAATTTAATTTCTCTGAATAAGCTTTTTTGCGTTAATTGCTGTGAAAATTTCTAATATTGCCGAATTTTTTAATTTTTTTAATTTTTTCGGTTTCGACTGGGTAATAATTGTGGTATATATGATGAACTCGATGCAATAACCTCTGTACCAGATCGGAGCCGTTGTAAAAAAGTTTATATTTAATTAGTACTATTTTAGATTAGGTTGTGATTTTTTGTTTTTGATTTAAAAAAATATTTGTTCAAAACTTTATTAAAATAAAATAAACTAAAATAATAAAATACATTAAATATAAAATTGTATTCTTTTTAAATTATTCTTGCATAATAAAATTTTGACTTGTTTTGTGTTTTAAATTAATTTAAGAATTTAGCTCTCGGCCGACTGTACTTTTTCGATCCAAAGCTCAACTTTGCCATCCAAAAACTTTAAAATAAATCAATTAAAAAATAAAAAAATAATAAATAATTTTAATATTACATCAAAGCTTTTTCCTTGAATTTTCAAATTTGAACCGCTTTCAAATGTTTTTACCGGTTTCTTAAGATTGCTTTCCAAATACTCAATTGAGTTCCTGAACAAGTTATCTAGTTTACAATTTTCAGGTTTAACCTGATAATAGATTATAATATCGTCAGTTGGAACTAATTTATATTCCTTCCTCAATCTTTGCACCCTATTAACAACATCTCTCAAAACACCTTCATTGACCATTTCTTCATCTGGACTAATATCCAACAACTCAATAACATTTTTGTCAAAACCAGGCTCGTATTGACTAAACTTGGCTGTGTCCAATTTGGGAAGTATAACGATATCTTCGAGATTCAACTCGATACCGTCGAGAACAAATTTTCCATTCTTTCTCAACTCTTGTACTTCAGAATCTGTCATTTTTTCAATAAGACCACTCAATTTTTTCATCTTGTCCTTTACTTTGGTTGCCAACACGGCAAAGTTTGGCTTGGCTTTCATCTCAATGCCATATTGTTCTTTGTCCAGAGAAAGCTGAAATTTTTTCACATTCAATTCCTCGTAAATATAAGATTCAACATTTTTTATTGCCGAATCGATTCCGGCATAATTCTCAACAATTACAACCAATTCTTTAAGTGGAAGTCTTAGCGCCAGTTTTTTACGATCACGCAAAGTTCGACCCAGAACAATTATCCTTTGCATTACTTCGAACAAATTTTCTGTCTCTGAATTAATTAAATTTTCGTTTACTTCAGGTATTGACAAGTAATGAACGCTGGCAAACTCCAATTTTTGTGCATTTTCTCCAAGATATTTTTTGATACGCTGATAAATCGACTCGGCCAAAAATGGTATAAATGGTGCACACAAGCGGATCATCCAGTAGAGAACATTGTAAAAAGTATTCAATGCAAAGAAAGAGTCGTCGGGACCAGTTTCTCCCCTTAGACGTTTTCTATTCAATCTTACGTACCAATTGCACAAGGTGTCAATGAATTTAACTAGTCGAGGTAGCACGGTGTAAAGACGATAGGCGTTCATCTCTTGACGAACAAATTTAAGTAAACTTTGGATTGAAGATAGAAGCCATTTGTCCATTATATTAACACCGGTATAGACCGAAATTTCTTCATAGAAAAATTTCTTGTTTTGCTCGGCTTCCCATCTTTCTATATTTTGAATCAAAAATTTTGATGCATTGACCCAAGGCAGAAAAGCATCTTTGATTACGTCTCTGACTCCTTTTTTAACAAATTTCACCGCATCACCTCTTACAGCAGGAGAAGAGATCAAATACAGTCGAATGCTGTCAGCACCATATTCCATAATTGTTTTCGATGGATCAGGAAAATTATTTAATCGCTTACTCATTTTTTGTCCATCTTCAGCAAGCACTAGACCATTGGTAATCAAGTTTTTAAATGGCGGTTTGTCAAAAATAGCTGTGGAAATTACTAACAAAGTGTAGAACCATCCTCTGGTTTGGTCTATGCCTTCGGCAATAAAATCAGCTGGAAAATTATTTTCGAACTCTTCTTTGCGTTCAAAAGGATAATGGACTTGCGCGTAAGGCATACTGCCGGACTCGAACCAACAATCAAAAACTTCTGGTACACGTTTCAGCACTCCTTTTCCCATTTTTGACGGAATTGTTATATTGTCAACAAATTCCTTGTGAATGTCGGTAATGTCTTGAACTCCACTAAGCTCTTTTAGCTCCTCAATGGAGCCAACACACACTACTTCTTCAAAATCATCCGAGACCCACAAAGGTATTGGATTACCCCAAAATCTGTTTCTACTTATAGCCCAGTCTCTGGCATCCGACAGCCAATTGGCGAATCGTTTTTCTTTGGCAAACTCAGGCACCCAGTAAGTCTTTGCATTATTTTCCAATAGTTTATCTTTAATTTCTTCAACTTTGATGAACCAACTCGGCACCGCTTTGTACAAAAGTGGTGTATCCGATCTCCAACAAAATGGGTACTGATGCTGAATGGTTGCTTGGGAATACAAGCGATTTTTTTCTTTCAAATGCTTCATGATATGTTTGTCGGCGTTTTTTACATGTTGGCCAGCGAAATCAGTGACTTCGCCAGTGAAACAGCCTGATGCATCTACCGGACACACAATTGGACCCACTTTTGTTATAATCTTGGCTTCCAGACACACACGGTAATCGTCTTCACCAAAATATGGAGCTTGATGAACTATGCCAGTGCCACTATCGCTGGTGACATAAGAATCGTTGAGAACTTGAAAAGCTTTTTCATCGACAGCATCGACAAAATAGCTAAACAATGGTCGATACTTTTGTCCTTTAAAAAAAGAGCCTTTTTGCTTGTCCAGAATTTCATAATCTTGATCACTTTTAAATACTTCGCCTAGTCTGGCTTCGGCCAACACATACACTTGATTTTCTTCTTGTTTTTTGTCCTTTATTTTGACGTAATCTAGCTCTGGATGCATACAAAGTGCCAAATTGCTCGGCAAGGTCCACGGAGTTGTGGTCCATGCCAAAAATGAGTAGCCCAAATCAATGCCTTTATCGTCTATGGCCGGAAATGTGATAACTACAGCTGGATCTTGGACATCTTTATAATTTTGACCTGCTTCAAAATTTGACAAAGGCGTACAGCACGATGTTGAATATGGCATTACTTTAAAGCCACGATAAACCAGCTTTTTCTTGTAGATTTCCTTGAACACCCACCACACTGATTCCATAAATGTCGGATAAAGCGTCTTGTAGTCGTTTTGAAAGTCAATCCATCTGCCAAGTCGAGATATAATCTCTTCCCATTCCTTAGAATACCTCATTACAATGCTTCTACATTCGTTATTGTATTTATCAACACCCATTTTGAGCACATCACTGGGACCTTTAATTCCCAACTTTTTGTCTATTTCGAATTCAACCGGAAGACCATGACAATCCCATCCAAATCTTCGCTCGACATGATGACCAGTTTGAGTTGCCCAGCGAGTTACTGTATCTTTTATTGTGCCGGCCAATATGTGGCCGTAGTGTGGCAAACCGGTGGCGAATGGAGGGCCATCGTAAAATGTAAACCGCTTTCTGTTTTCAGAAAGTTTTAGTTGAGTCCGAAATGCATCGATTTCTTTCCACATTTTGAGGACTTTTTCCTCTTCTTTTGGAAAATCGAAACTCTCCGAGCCCAGGTCGGCATCTAAATTGTCCACTTCTTTTTGCTGCTTATTTTTTGAGGCCATTTTTTCAGATTCAAAATCAAAAATCTAATTAAAGATAAATTTAATATTAAATTGTGAGGAAATATATTTAATATAACATTCAAAAATTCAGAAATTTAAATACTGCAGAAAAGAATATGTCAAGTTCAAATTTTGGCATGAATTTCAACAAGTAGCAAGCACATTGCATCATTTTATAGCAATTTTACCAATCGAAACTATTTTGAAATAAATGCAATTTGGTGAAATTTAATAAAAAAAAAGATTAATAAAAAAAATTAATAAGAAAACCCAAATATTGAAGACAAAAATATTTTGATTTTATTGAAGCTAAAATTAAAAAAAAATTCAAATTTAAATCAAAATAATTATTCATAAAAATTTTCATTATTTGATTTTTTTCTTTATAAAGCATAATTTTCAAATCAAATATATAACTCTGCAAATGAGTAAAATTGAATAGTGAAGAAAAACTATTTCTTGTTAATTAACATTTGATTATATTGAATGTAAGCTTTTATTTAATTTTTGAATTCAATAAAAAGATTTTTAACAAAACATTCAATTTCATTGACATTTTAGAACCATTTCAATTCATCCATGTTTGTATTAATTAAAAATTTAAACCATTCGGTGATTTATTTTTGTTTAATTAAATGGCCAAGAAATTTTTGAGGACCATTTTAAAGTTGTGAGCATTTTGACTCCGCTTCATCGAAATAATTAATCTAATTTATTCGAAAAAGAATTTAAGAATGCATTTCTAGATTTTTTTTAAAGATTATAACAATTACTAAGAAATATCTTAAGCTAGAATTTTTATAAAATTCAACAAAAAACATTTTTTTGGTTTCAAAATTTAATTTTGTTACCACAATTTCTTTTAGGTTAATCTTTTGTCTCAACTATCTTTAGGCTTTTATAAACAATTTTAAAGATGGGTAAAGATAAATTCTAAATTTAAACTGGCTCAGATTAGTAGCGCTTTCAATTTGCCAATTTTATTTGCATTCTCCTAAGCACAAAATTCTTCGAAAAATCATAAAATATTATAATTTTTGTTTATGACTTCTTGAAAATTCATGTGTTTGCTTGGAAAATTTATTTTCAAAAACTTAATTAACTAATTCACGTCTTTTTTATTCAATTTAGAACTTCCTTAATGATCTTTCAACTTTTGAAGAAACAAAATTTTGAATTTTTTTTAGATTCAAATCATACCTTATTCGAATAGATTAAATGTCTACAGCAAACACTAATTTTGACAATGATCCGTTTCCGGTCTTCACTCCGGTAATTTTTTTAAATTATTTTTTTGAAAAATTTACCTTTGAATTAAAACGAAATTTTCTAAATAAATTAAAATATAAATAATAGAACAATTTAATTTAATCTAAAAAATAGAATAGCATTTACCTTTAAAAAAATAAAAAAGTAAATAGATTTAATTGAAAAATTTCAAAATATCGATCCACTAAGAATAATTTATTTGGCAGTGATGGCTTGCCTTTTGTTGCTTTGGTAATTATTCGAGTATGAAAACAAAAGTGTAATGACAAATAAATTGAACTAAATAAAAGCCGATTTTTAAAATAATTTTTAATTAATTATTTGTTAAGAGAAACTCGTTTCAACAACAATTAGGAAGATCTCCGATGCAACAAAATCAGCAACTGCCTGCTTCTAATGTAAACAATCTTCTCCAATCTCCGTTCAATGCATCTCGGTTCAATACAACATCTAACCAAAATCTACTTCAGTCAAATCGAACCCCTTCAGCGCATGGAAACATGCGAAACCAATTCAACCCTGACGTAATAAAAATAAATTTTAATGATTAAATTTTTAGTAATCATTTATACAGCCTGCTTCGGTTAATCGGCAAATCTTGGCCAACATGGTTCAAAACTGTAATTCTAAAAGCCCTTTTCTTCAATTCAAACTTGAACAAAACTTTTTGTTTAAGTGTCACTGACAGCACCGCAGACTCCTTTGATTAACAAACTTCAAACACCTAGCACAACCCCACCTCCCCAATCACTCGGATCCAATCAACATCATGGTTCATCTGCACATAGAAAACTATTCTCAAACATCGATAGTCATGTTAGTTATTTAAAAATTTATTCTAAAGAAATTTTAAATTTGAACAGTTAGGGAATAATGAAATGATTTTGTTAAATGGTGGTCAAATGGACGCTGGTCTGTCAGCTCACTTTCTAGCCCAGCAGCAAGCCGGAGTTGTTCCGCATCATCTTTTGAGCCAGCAGTTTCCTCAGTCCGAAATGGAGCCTAGTCGAACTATTCCCAACGATTTGTCCAACATAACTCACCTAAAAAGATCTGATTCCTATTTCATGAGTGATGAGCTTAGAAGTGAAATTTTGAGAAAAAATTTGCTGGCAACTAGCGTTCCTAACCAAGAAGTGGTTCTACGTAATTAAATTTTTTTTTGCTTCTTTTTTTTCAAATTTAATAGTTAAAATTAAAATTATTTATAGAATTGCCATCTCAGGTCAAAGAATATCACAATTTGGTTCCTTTAGATAATCAACAAATGAACATTGATCACAAATCTAGGACATTTATGTACCAAACAATAAGCTACAAGGCGACACACATAAAGACTAATGTTACCTATTATCTAAAGCGAATTATGGGTTTCAGGTTTATAAATCAGCGTTATGCTGAGATTGTTGATGCGTGGAAAAAAATCCAGCATGCAAATATATGTGCTTTTAGGGATGTTTTTGGAACCAAGGAGTTCGATGGAGAGCACTGTAAGACAAATATAAAATTAAGAGAAAAAAAAGAAAAAAGTAATTTTTTTTATTAAAAGCAATTATTTTTGTGTATGATTACTATCCGGGGTTGGAGACTCTTCAGTACCGTCTTTATAATAATCCGAATATAAATATGAAAGGCTGGGCAAATCCGTACAACATTGACGGTGCAGCACGACCATTTTCTGCGGGCAAAAATATGAATGGTTCGCGTTCACTGGGTCTATTGCCGGAACAAAGTGTCTGGGAGTTTGTAATCCAGCTGTCTTCGATTATTCGCTCTATTCACTCGGCAAATTTAGCTTGCCGCATCGTGAATCCATCAAGGATTCTGGTCGATCACAAATCAAGACTTAGACTGAGTGGAGTTGGTATTTTCGACATATTAGACCAAGAAAATGATCCCAGTCTGATAAGCAAATATCAAGTAAGGATTTATTTTTACATTAACTGGCTCAATTTAAACATGACCATTAAAAAATATTAATAATTAATAAATTAATAATTGAAATTATTTAAGCAAGATGACTTGATTGAATTTGGTCGCTTAGTATTGGCCCTAGCATGCAATTCTTTAATAGCTATTCAAAAAGAGCATATCAATACTTCGATAGAGATAGTGAATAGGAATTTTTCGAATGATCTTAAGACCTTAATAGCGTAAGTTTAGACAATATCTTGATATGTTTGAAAAGCAAGTTTTAAATTTAAGACATTTTATGACTCCGGTTGCCAATTTAAATGGTAGAGCTAAAAGTATAAACGATGTCATGTCCTTAATCGGGCCTCGATTTTATAGCATTCTAGACAATTCGTTTACTAGAGGGGATATTATCGAAAATGATTTATCTAAAGAAATAGAGAACGGACGCTTGTTCCGTTTGATATGCAAACTTAATACTGTCCTCGAACGGCAAGAGTAAGTATCCTTGAAAAAATTAAAATTTTTTTTAGATCATTTTTATTCCATACACTTCTTCTATTAAAAAGTGATTTACACTGCATTTGATCTGTCATTTTTTAATTTTAAAATTAAAGAAAAAAAAATTTCTTAAATTTTTGATAAATAATTATATGTTTTGTAAACCAGTCGATCTCATCTTTAAATTTATCAAAAATAAAAATTTTTGAGAATGGTTAATTTTGGGACATCTCCAGAGTGACCTCTCCCCACTTAGAACTATAAAATTTTTAGGTAAAATAATGTAAGTTTTATATTTTTGTTTTATTTTCTGATATATTTTATTATGAGGATTAAATAAGCTGCTTATTTTAATTTTATGATGCTTCATTCAAAACTAATAATTAAAAAACTTTTTAAACAAGCATTTATTTGTCGCTTTTTTTATTCCTTTCTATGATATTTATGCATTTCTCTTGTTGCATTATCGTAAAGTTACGTTTGATAACCCATTGTTGTCCTGATCATATTGTCTGTCAGAAAAATATATTAAAAATAAATTTTATTTTTTATAAACCAGGTTAATTTTAAATAAAATTATTTAATTTAGAGATCATTTTAAAGCTCATAAAAATTCTCTTCTTGTCATAATCTTGAAGATAAGGTAAAATATTCCAAGATCAACTCAAAGGTAGAAACCTTAAGAACGAAAATTCGCATCAATTTGTAAATTATGACAAAAAATTAACATTTATTTTAACAGCTTTTTATTCCATAAGATTTTAGAATCATTATTATGGTTCACAAACCTTGAGATTTTAAAAGTCTTCTAAATTCAACTCACGTTTGCAAGGCATTAAATTAAAAAAAATTTTTTTTTAAATTCGATAAAAATTATTTTTATTTAAAGGCATTAGTTAATTTTACAATTTGTTCCTTTTTTTTGAATTTTATAACAAAAAAAGATAAAAATTAAAATTAATAACTCTTAATAATAAAACATAGTGGTTAAACTCTAAATTAATGCCATCAATTAGAAATCGACAATAATGTAAAAAAAGATCAAATTAACAAATTTTAATTTGAAAATTCTTTAAGTTTAAAAAACAAAAAATTGAATAATTAAAATAAAGGTAATAATTAAAAACAAAACACTGAAATCAAGATTTTGTCATTTTCAATTGTATTTATACAAGTGTGTGAGGTTTGGACGAACTTCTCGGAAAAATTTACTTTCTTTCATCCCTCATCTCTTCATTTAAAAAAAAGAAATTTTTAGTCTAAAAGATGCAAAATTCGTTCTGAAGAATTATTAGGGATCTAATTCAAATCGAATAAATTTGATTTTGCATTAAAATTACAAAAAATACAAAATAATTTTCATCCCTAAAAATGTTATTTAATTTTAAAGCCATTGTTTCTGATTTATTTTAAAATTTACCTTAAAATTAACTCAAATTACTTTTTCAACGATTTAAAACAAAACCTTGAGTCAATCGAAACTAAAGCCCAAATTTTTAATTTTTTTCGAAAAATTTGAAAGATAAAAAAGTATTAAGCTTAAAGTATTGGTTTTAGGTAATAATTTAACTTTTTAAATTTCTTCAAATTATTCAAATTAAAATTTTTTCAACTAAAAAATTTTTTTATGTTTTTTATTTCCTTTTTTTGATTTTTTTCATTGTTTAGTTTCAATGGAGATGTACAGTGGAGTGAAACAGGTGATCGATACATGCTTAAACTATTTCGTGATTACATATTTCACCAAGTGACACCAAACGGTCAACCGTGGATTGATTTATCGCATATTGTTCAGTGTTTAAACAAAGTAAATTTAAAAAAATCAAAACTGATAGATAAGTTATAAAATTTTTGCAAGTTCGATACCGGTTCAAATGAGAAAATTTGTCTAGTCTCTCCAGATAGTCAAAATATAATGATAGTAAGCTATGCTCAATTGAAAAAATGCTTTGAAAAAGTATTTAATGAGTTGATTGCTTCCATGAATTCTTAGATTTGAAGGTCTTAATCTGTTTTTGTTGTTTGTTGTTTATTTTTTCTTTATAAATACTTAAAATTCCAAATCTACGGTGACTTGTTTTATTTTTTTCATTTAGATTATTTTATTTTTAGTGGTGACTCATAGAGTTTTACAAATAAAATAGCCACAATATTAATAAAATGTAAAATAACTGCTTATGTATTCTACTGCATTGGTATGTTTTGTCCCCGTAGTCTTTAGCTATTTGTTTGAGTTTTCAGGTGTTGAATTTTCTAAATCTCATCATTTATTGTTTGGAATTTTAAGACTTCTATATTTTATAAGTTTATAAAAAATTTTGTTTATTTTTGTAATTGCACTACTTAAAGCATTAAAGCCTGTTTGTGAACAGAAAATCTCAAACTTTGAAAATAACTGTCAAAAAATTATTTTAAAAATTTAAAAAACTAAAGAAAAATAATAAAAATTTGTAAAATTATTTTTTTTATCAAATAATATCATAGCAGTGGTTGATACCGCTGCTTTAAACAAACAAAATAAAAACTAACAAGCTTCTATCTGTTTAATATGCATAGATGAAATTTTTTTAATTTTTAGCCAAAATTATTTATGAATATCATCAGTTAAAATGGTAGTTTTTATGAATTAACTAAAAAGCAAATTTTAGATTTGATTTTTTTGAAGCAACTTAACGCAAGCTCACTAGACGTTCAAGTTACTCAAAAAGACCAGGAATCATTTAATTTTGGCGATAATGCTCCACCAGGATTTGAAAACGCTAATTCAAAATGTAAATCTTAAAAATTAATTTTTAAATTTTAATAAAAGTATTGATTCTAAGCTACGGCGCCAACATCTTCCAATTTTTTTAAAACAATTAAATATGCAGGAGACACTACTCGGAATAGCTATCGGCGGCTAATGAACCTAGGAGAAATATGCATCTGCACATCATCATTGTTGGTCATTTTGGTTCTTTTAATTGCCATTCCAATCACAATGATAATTATTGGTAGTATTCACTTTAATGATTGTAGTTTACAGCGTCTGATACCCATTTGGTTGATTGTCTCAGGATTTTTGACAATCGTAAAAAATATATCAACCTTTGTTGAGCGAATTAAAATTCGAGATGATAATCGACCAGGAAACAAGATCATAAGTGTTTTTGACTCATTTTTGACCATAGCTATAATTGTCTGGTTTATATGCGGAAATATTTGGACTTATGCGAATTTTAACAAAGTTCAAACAACCGATTCAACGAAAGACAACTATTGCCATTCTCTGGTTTATTATTTTTCATTTTGGATAATAACTTCAATTTATATTTTGATTGCATTAGCTTGTATAATATTTTATTGTACTATTTGTATTTCTCTATTTTTACCATCTAAACAATAACTTATTTTACTGGTATTAGTTTATGTAAATACAAATTTTTTAAACTAAAATGAAGTGGTTATAGCTTGATCCTATTTTTTGTTAAATTTTTTTAAATAGGATATTTGAAAATTTATTTTAAATCTTTTAATAAAATTGACAAAATTATTAATTTTTTTAATTTGTCTCATTACTTCATCAAACCTCTAGCTCTGAGCTGGTCCACAACTGAGGAGTGAGATACAACTTTTTTCAAACCGCACAGCGGGAAATTGGAACTTTCTAAACACTTTGACTAAGAGCCTAACCAATAAAAATATTTTTTTAAAAAGAATTGACAATTTGCTGAAATAAATCATATTAAAAAAAACTCTCTGAATGATGTTAATAATTATTTTAAATTTTTTTTTATTTTGGGGTGTCTTTGTGCACCTTTTTTGGGAGACTTGGGTCTCCCAAAGCATTTATTCCACTACGACAAATAAATTTAGATTTTTTAAAACTAAAATGAAGGAGTTATAGCTTGATCCTATTTATGTTAAATTTTTTTTAAATAGCACATTTGAAAATTTATTTTAAATCATTAAAAATAAATTTTTTAATAAAATTGATAAAATTATCAAATTTTTTAATTAATCATGACTTCATCAAACCTTTAGCTCTGAGATTTTTGACCAGAACTCTAACAATACCAATTGATACCATGTATCGAAATGGAGCTATTACTTTGTAGACCATGTAGGCTGTAGCAAAGTGTTTAATATCTGCACCGGTAACCCAACCGTTTTTCGGCTTGTAATTGTCAATTTTGTGATGAATTGATTCTACTGTGCTCTGGGCCATTAAATTCATTTTGTGAAATAAATTCAATATTTGAGTTATATCGTAACCCCTAAGTAAAAATAAATTAGAAAAAAATTTATCATAAAAAAATTTTACTGTTTTGAAATCAAGAAAAATCCGTAAATCCATAAGATAACTGTAATCAAATGAACAACAAGAAATGTGGGTCCGTATTGACTGTAAAACTGTTTAAATTTGGAAATTTTTTTTGGTGATTGTTCTTGTTTTGTCTCTTTAGCTTCTTTAATCTCAGTCGTGTAGTTCCGGAATAAAAGGCTTTTATTTTTTTGTGTGAGTATTAGATTCCGATTGTTACAAGAAGAATTTACCAAAGAACATTTTTTGAAGTTTATAGGATAATTTAAACCTGATAAATTAGTGGAATAGCATGATAATTTGGAAAAATTGTTTAAATAAACTTTAGACTGGCTAAAAATCGGATTACGCCAAACCAAATTTAAAATTTTCATTGTAAACTTAAATTTCTAAAATATTTTATTCATTTTAAAATAATTACATTTTTCAAGGGTTGACTAAGCCCTTTTTGTTTTAAGTAAATGATTAAAAATTCTTTTAAAACTAATGTTTTGTTGTTGTTTTTTATTGAAAGCTTCGTGATACAGATTTAATTTTTAATATTTCATTTTATTAATAATTAAATATTCAATATAAGATGATAAAAAAAATATTTAAAAAATTATTTTTCTTCTTTAATACCGCGGAAATGAGAGACCGATGCACAATTTTATCAATATTTCAGAACGACCAACTGAGTAAGCGATACTCGTAAGCATTCATTAAAATTCTACTCAAATTCAAATTAAGACTGATTGTCACTAAATATGTTAAAATCAAAATTGTAAATGGGTATAATAAAACTTTTGTATTTTTCAAAAACGGTAGAACTTAAATTAAAAAAATAAATCAGAACATTTTCTTAGATTAGTTAATTAAATTTGTCTAACCATTAAATCCTAGAAATAGATTATAAAAGTAGTAGCTGATAGCAGCTAGCCAAAAAGTATTTCCAATTATTGTTGAAACGTACCAGTCATGATCAATTATTGCTTAAAAAATGGATTATTTTAGGTTCATAAATAATGAAAATTAAATTACTTATCAAAAATGGAAGTTGGAAAATGTGTAAAATTGTTAGAAGCGGAAAAAACGCATTTAAGTGAATATCGAAGCAATATGCCCATTCAACATCAACATTTGATTTCGGATTTTTGACCAAAAATTTATTCGACACAAACCAATAAATACTTGCTATTATCACACCAACTCCAATACAGTCAATAAAAACTACCCATATTACTAATTTAACTAACAAACCGAAACTCAATTTCATCACCAGGCCGAATAATATTGAGCTAACTTGAAGGCAATATCGTAATTTTTTCTATGTTTTCATTAATTATGAAATTACTTATTAAGAAAAAGCTGAGTAAAACTAAAAATGCTGGATCATCGCGGGCAAATTGGTTCTTAGTTTCTGTAAAAAGGCTTAAATTTAAAAAAAAATTTTGACTTGAAAAATTTACGTTTTCTATAAATAAAGTCCCTGAATACCCTCTGTGGCGATACAAAAAGAAAATACATTTGCCATAAAGCAAATTGAAAATCCATATGGCTTAATTTGAACAATCGTTTGATAAATTTGCTTCTCTTAGCAGCTGCAGTGTACCGATCCATGCAAGTTCTGGTTCGATTAGGACTTGGATCGGGGAGCGAAAAAGAAGAGGAGCTGGATAATATGGGAGGACTGGGCGGCATATGCATCATATTTACCCAAATATAGCTGTTTTTGATTTTTTACAATCGCTTGAAGGAAAAGTTTAAAGGATAAATTAATAAAATATTCCCTCAAAAATTCTTATTTTGGAATAATTTGACTATGAATTATTATAAAAATTATTTTTATTTTAATTTACAATCAAAAAATGGCTGTATACTAAAAAATTTATAAATTATATATTAACAATGACGTTTCCAAATTTGCAAGTGGCAAATATTTTTGAATTTAGTTAAAAAGTCCAAATAAAAGCAACATTTAAAACGTTTTTTTTTTTAAATTTTTTATTGATTTTGGCTTGAAACAAATCTGAGAATCATTATTTAACCAATAAATAAAAATTTTCATTTTAAAAGAATTAATTTTAAAATTTTGTAATATAAGTCAGTTAAATTGTAAAAAGATCAATATTTTTGTACAACTTTGTTCTTGTATCTTCAATTTTGAAAATTAAAGTATAAAATTAGTCGATTGTATGTTAAATCCGGATTTGGCCTTCAGTACAGCTGCTATAAAAAAGAGGCTTGATGAGCTAGAAAAAAACAAAACAATAGATACCGATGGCATTCATCCATATGTACTTAGAGAGTGTAGTGATGTATTATGTGAACCGTTATCTTTATTGTTTAAATTATCATACGAGTCTTGTATGGTACCAGCGTGTGGGAAAAGAGCCAATGTTACTCCAGTCTACAAGAAGAAAGTTGGTAAAACAAATCCTGAAAACTACCGTCCAATATCGCCATTATCGATACTTATAAAAAAAATGGAGAAGCTAATAAGAGATGAAATGGTACTGCATTTATCGGAACACAAATTACTGTCTGTTCATCAACATGGATTTATGCATGCTAAATCCTGTGTAACCAACTTGCTAGAAACTTTAGATATCATCACTGAGGCCTTGAATAGAGGATTCAGCGCTGTGGTAGTATTTTTAGATTTCTCGAAGGCGTTTGATCGCGTTTCGCATAAACTACTTAAGGTTAAGTTAAAGAGTTAGAAAAAGGCTCGAAAATTTTCTATAAGATAGGAAACAGAAACTAGTAATAGGTCAGTATGAATCTGATTGGGTTGATGTGCTAAGTAGGGTTCCACAAGGTACAGTTCTTGGTCTGTTACTATTCCTGATCTTCATAAATGATTTACCAGAGCTAGTAAGTCACTTTTGTAAGCTGTTTGCGGATGACAGCAAATTGATTAGTGTCATTAGAAATTCAAGTGATCAAATGCTAATTCAAGATGACATTGACAAGATGATTGAGTGGTCGAAACGATGGAGTATGGAATTTAATGAATCTAAGTGTAAAGTAATGTATATTGGCAACTCAAAGATTGCTAGGCAGGAAATCTCAATGTTAAATGCGAATGATATCAGAGTTAAATTAGCGAAGACTACTACTAAGCGTGATCTTGGTGTAATGGTGAACAACAAACTCAAATGGAATGATAAAATTGATAGCTGCGTTAAAAAAGCTAACAGCATGCTTGGTATGCTCAAGAAAACAGAAAGAAAACATTTGTGTATTGGGATGCCCAATCGTTTTTTGCAGCTTTACAAAACATATGTTAGACCGCATCTAGAATACTGTGCACCTGCCTGGAATCCTTATTTAAAGAAGGATATATTTAGACTTGAACATGTACAAAGATGAGCAACGAAGCTTGTTCACAAATAAAAAGTTTGAATTATGAGTCAAGACCAACTAATTTGGGATTCGAAACTCTAAAAGAAAGGCTAGAGCGTGAAGATCTGATTCAATTTTATAAAATTTACTTTATTTACTTCATTTAATTTTATTAGATTTAGATTATTAGATTTTACAATAGTATTAGATTTAATTTTTATTTTCACTCTCCAAAAGTGCCAATGGTTTAACTTCATTCTTTTTTAATCTAAGCTTTATAAGTTTTTAAATATAGAATTAATTCAATTAATATTAAGATAAATAGTTTATAAAAGCAAATGTTAAGTTATATCTTTGATTATTAGTTGGGAAAATTTCAATTCAAAAGATGACATTTTGAAATTAAATAAGCAAAAGTATAAATCGTTGAAATATTTGAATTAAATATTTAAATATTTACCTAAAATGCTAGAAGACCTTTTCACAGAATCAGGTGGTGGGAATTCTTCGAGAATAAATACCTTTGATTCTAAAGCTAAACCGTTGGGGAAACGAAAGAATACAAACTTTTCAGGAATTGTAAATCAGGGCGCAACTTGTTATTTAAATTCTCTTTTACAAACCTTACTTCTTACCAAAGAATTTCGCGGTAATTTAAATGCTTTGAATAAAATAAAATTTTAAATTTATTTTTAAACATAGAAAATCTCTTTTCTTTGTCTGATGTTGAACTTGGCTTAGCACCTTCAAAAAATGGTCAACAAGCTAAACTTAGAGTAATTCCAGTAGAACTACAACGCCTCTTTTCTCAATTGCTTTTTCTCGATCAAGAAGCCTGCTCTACAAGTTTGTTAACCGACAGCTTTGGCTGGTCAAACAATGAAGAACTTCAGCAACACGATGTACAAGAATTAAATCGAATTTTATTCACAGCAATTGAGCAATCTTTGGTTAACACAAAACAGTCAAAATTGATCCAAAATTTGTACCGAGGTACTTGTATCAATAAAATAAAGTGTCTTAGTTGTTTGAATGTATTCGAAAGAGAAGAGGAATTCTTGGATTTGGCAGTTTCGGTTCAAGGATCGCCAAATTTAAACAATTCCTTGCAAAATTTATTTGTTTTACGTGAAAAATTAGAAGGTAATAACAAGTATAGATGCGAAAAGTGTAGTAATCAATACTGTGATGCTGAGAAATATTGTCAACTAAAATCACTACCACCAATTTTGACTTTATCACTTCTTAGATTCACCTATGACTTGACTACTTTTCAGCGCATTAAAGAAACTGGCCGGTTTGAATTTCCATTTGAGATTAATTTAAAAGAGTACATGGAAGATTCGATTAAATCAAAAATTAGCAATGATTTAGCTATCTACGAACTTTTCAGTGTGATTATTCACAGTGGTAGCGCTTACGGTGGCCATTATCACTGCTACATTAGAGACTTTGATAAAATTGGAAAATGGACTTTAGCTGATGAAATAACAGAGGAATTGAACAAAAAAAGTGACACCACTGAATTAGATGATAGAATTCCCAAAGAAATTGTTTTAATTTGTTTGGATGACGATGACCAACAACGTAATGAAAAGGATCTGGTTAATTTAGATTATTTGAAATATGAAAAACCATTAGATCTCCTCAAAGCCTTTGTTTACAATAGATATAAGTATGATGAGTTTAGACTGGAGAACATTTGTGCAGATTTGACCCGAGAAACAGGAGTCTCGTGGAATAAGCGCTTCAAATCTAAATATGGACCTATTGAAAAATTTTTGAGAAAAAATGATGATACTTTTGATGTAAATCAAGATGGAAGATCGGCTAAACTCAAAATTCATGACGAAATAAAACTAGTCTCAGGGACCAATTTTAATTTCAATGAAACAAATGAATGCATAAAAAAGGTTTTATTTTTTTATTATTTAAAATATAGCAAGCTAATTTTAAAGGTGAAATTTTCACTAAAGTTTATTTTACAGGGGTTCTAATAAAACCGGAGCGCAAAATAAGTCGCGTTCTGTAAGCGGTGACGACCGGTCCGACCCACCACGTCGTTCGGTATTAATAAAATAAAAATTAAAAAAGCAAAAGAAAATTAAAATCGACAAATTTAAATAAGTAATTTCAGGGGCTACAAGTTTAAGTATTGAAAGATATAAAGTAAATTGTTACAAAATGAAATTAATGTAAAATATTAATTGTCAAAATCAGATAAGTATTATTATTTAATGCCAATATAAACCTAATCTCAAATTTTTTAAATTATTAAATTTTTTTAAAATTTTTATAAGTAAACTAATGTGATATTTTTTTATTCAAATAATTTTTACATAATACGTGATACAAAAAAAAATATTTAAAACAAGTTAATATCTGTGATAGCCACCGTTATTTTGGTTAAAGTATTGATTAATAAAATAATTATCGATATTTATAGCGTTTATACATTTATATTTATGAAAATATTTTCAATTTAAAAAAGAATCAGGACTTTTTTTTTTGTTTCGTAAGGAAGCGGCTATGTTAAAAAAAATATTAAAATAACATTTTTTTATTCTAATATTAGTTTCTTAATTTAAGAATTTAGAATAATTTCCTTAATTAACAAAAATAAAAATAAAATTTAATTCCTTGTTAAATTCTTAATTTAATTAAATTTAATTTATTTTTTGTTTAAGTCCCATAGGCAATACGTATAAAAAATTATGTAAAAAGAAGAGTTTAAAATAAAGATTTAAAATTTACAATTTAGTTATTCAGTTTACACATTTTAATAAAAAATTAAAGTCATTATACAAGTAAAAATAGTCTTGATTAGTTCTCATTCCTAGATCAATAAGAAATTCTTAAATTCTTAACAATAATTTCGTTAATTTCATTTTGGCATTAAACTCACTAACATTAATTTGTTTACATTTATTTATCGTATTGAACAATTTAACAGATATTTTTATTTTCTACTTGAAAATTTTTCTAATTCGTCTTAGTATTTGTTTATCTAGTTCTTGATATCTCCTTTTTTCTCAAAAATGTAACATATAACCAAGTCGTGAGAAAAAAGAAGAGAGCATTCACTATTTGTTTCATCTCTTTTGTGTATATCAATAATTAATATACTAAATATTAAAGAATTAATTAGTGAGTCTTGAGGAACAACAGCAGTAATATGGTATTCATCACTTAAGTGACCATTTATATTTACTTTATATAATCAGTATTTTATCTGTGGTTCCTAAGACTTTATGATTTAAAATAGAAGTGCTTAATAAATATTTCAACAGAATAAAGAGATTTTTATTTTTTAAAATAATATTATTAAATTTACAAGGAGGAAACTAAGAAAAAACTCAAATTTTCTGATGAAGACATTGCTGAATTGAATACCGATTATCATTGGTATGACTTTGATGACGCAAGAATAACGCCTATTTGTACATCTAAAATAAAGAGTCAATTTGAAGGCAAAGAATCTGCCTACATGTTATTCTACCGTAAAAAATCGCTTTCCAAGTCTTCCAAAAATGTACTCACAACACTACCAAATTGGCTAAAAACAGAAATCGATAATGAGAACAATCGACTGCAAAATGTGCGTGAAGAATACGAAAAAAGCTTAAACTCAATCAAAATTGAATGTTATCTAGAAGCAGATTTTTATGCTGAAAAAAATATTCTTTATTTAAAAAAAAAATACCAGGAAAAAAGTTTCGGTATTTTTTGTGATAAAAGATTTGACATTGTGGAAAATTTGAAAGAACTTTTAACAAGATATTGCACGGAACAAAATGATTCAGACAAAATAGATCAAGAAATTCAAGAACGCAGAGAAAAGTGCTTGGAAATTTTGTTCGATGAAGTTCCTTTTAACTGGTTACTAGTCGAACGTGTTCAAGGTTTATCCGAGCCTAATTTTTACATCAAGAAAATACTATCCGATCCATCCGAATTGGTGTCAAACATCTTCACCAATGATCATAAAAATTTATTGCTGATAATTTCTAAAAATTTGGACAAATTGCCCATTGGTGAAGATTTTATGCCAATTTCAATTTGGTTCAAATATTATGACCAAACCTTTGACATTAAACAAAAATCCTTTTCATTTACTTGTAGCACAATGATAAAGCAAGTAAAGCAAGAGCTTGGATCTTATTTACTCAATATTCAATCAGACTATCAGCTTGACTTAACTGACGAAGAATTGCAGAATTTGTCATGCCAATCGTTTACTTTTAACTTGATAAAATTAAGACCCAGTTCGATTATTAATCCAAATGAGAATCGAACAGATACTATTCTGCTGGATCAATCCATTTACGACCATAGGTCACTTAGAGAACTTGATGTCCACAATGGAGATACCATAACAGTTGAATCGGAAGAAATAATTAATCAGCTTTTTGAAAAAAAAATGGATTTAAGTTCCCTAAAGGACGCTCAATTTTCAAATAGATTGATTAAAGTAAATGTCATTAATTTTTTGCTTTCAGAAGATGAGTTAAAGTCGGGAAATATTCCGAGTTGTGAATTGTTCATTGAAGAGTCAGATACGGTAAAAAATATGCGCATCATGGCCATATCTTCATTTGAAAATGGAGCATCTTTAGACCAATTTCATTTAAGATTCTTACTTGACCAAGATTTAGACATGGTTAGCATGATGCAGAATTTTAACATCCAAGACACTCAAACAAAATTCTTCAATGCTTTGTATGATGATAGCTTAGTTGGTGAAATAGTTGAGCCAATCTTGAAGAAAGTAATTAGTATCGATGAACCCAAATTGATTTTTTTGCTCAGTCTTGGCAAAGCTCCATTGCAGTCAAATGGAGATTTAGTTCTCAAATGTTGCACAGACAAATGTATAGGAGACCTTTTTGTTGAGATTTTGACTAATTTAAACGAAACTGTTGGTCAGCTGACTGAAAAAATTTGCTCTCAATTAAACCTAGAACCTTTGGATGCCAATGATGAGAGTGTTTATTATTTACGTAAACTAGACTGGCTCGGAGATGTAGAATCGGTGTTAAATGACTTAAATCAACAATGTTCCGAGACAAAGCTCAAAAATAGTCAAACAATTCAGCTAACTAAAGGAGTTTTGATACCACCAAATAATTTTAAAATTAAACTATGGCTTTGTGGAAAAATTGAACCTCTGGATAAAGATGAAGCTGTTTTGAATGAATTAATTGACAACAGACAAAAAGATTTTAGACTGATTAAAGAAATTATTGTATCAAATGAACTAAAATTGGAAGACTTGAAACTTCTGGTCACAAATATTCTTTCTGAATCTCAAATAGAATTCATAGATTTTAGAATACGAATTCTCAAAAGTGTTGCCAAAGAAGATTGGTGTGACTTGAGTAATAAATTTATTAAGAAAAAGGCTTTGATCGAATGGCACCATAGTTTAAAGCAACTCCATTTAACCCAAGAAACCGATTTGGCAATTGAACTACTTGACCAAGATGACTCAATAAATCAAGGTGTTGTACTGCTTGATTGTGTTAAGTTCGATTTAAAGACTCGATTGTGCTCGAGTAAAAGTTTTAAGCAAATATTCTGGAATATTAACAATGGAGCAACATTAGCTTCGCTGAAGGACTCGATTCTAAAATCTTATCTTGATTTGGAACCAGGTGAGGCATTTCGGATTCACATAGCCAAACGATTCTACGAAAAATATCAATGGATTGTGCTTAGAGACATGGCCGAGACTCAGCCTCAAAAAGGAAAAAAGAAAAAAGGCTCAAACGCTGCACAGAATACTAGATCTAATCTCAAACAAGGCCCTTTCAATTTGGGAAACGGAGATTTAATCACGTTTACGGTATTTGATCCGGCCGACAATCGAACTAGTCTTACTCCACAAGATTTTATGTCAAGTGAAGATTTAGACTTTATGAACAAGAAAAATATCACTGAAGCTGAAATAAATAGAATAAGAAAAGAAAAGCAATCAAAAGAGCAAAAGGGAAAAAAAGAAGCTTACAGAAGACCCGAAGTTGGAATCAAAATTAAAATTGATGATTTTAGTAAAGATTAAATTTAGTAATTAAATTTGAACTTTTAAATAAGTAAATAAAAATTGTAAGATTTTTTCCTATTAAATTTGTAATTTAAAAGAAAAAAGCATAAATCATTTTAATTTTATAAATTTATATGAATTAAAAAAAAAAACCAAGCAACGCACATAAATATTAAAAAAAAATTAAGAAATAAATGAATCAAAATCGATATAATAATAAATAATCTCATAAAAAAATAATAATTTATTTTTATCTTTTTTAATATTAAATTTGCTAGCAAAAAATTTTTGAACACAATTTCCAGTTGTTTTATTGTATTTTTTTTCAACAATATTTTTGAAAAATCATTTATGAAAATATTGCTGAATAAAATTTAAATTTCTTTTAATTTTAATTTTAATTACTTTATAAAAAAATTAATTATTAATTATCAAACTAATTTTTTTACCATAAGCTTTATAACACAATTAATTAGATTAATGGTGTAAAGTTTAGATCAAAATTTGAACAGGGAGAAGAGGGTTTTTTATTAATTGTTAAAATTTAAAAAACTGAAGAATAAATGGTTTGCACGCTTTTCTCCCTAGCTAGGAATAGACTTGATATTTCTTGAGACAAATTCTACATTTTCAAAGTTTTCTTTGCAAATTTAATTAGACTGTTAAATTGAATTAATTTTGCATTTTGATTGCAGACCGAGAGTTTTTATGAAGATTTAAAGATTTTATGCCAGTTCGGAAACATAGCTTGCAAACAATTAATGCTTCATTTTTTAAAAATTAACATTAAAAAAAATCTCTTCTTTCAGTTAAAATTTTGCTCAAAACTTTAGACTTTCAACATTTATTGTTTTATTTAATTTTTCTTAAGAAATAAGTAATATTATTTAATTTCGAAATCGGGCATTTATTTGACCCAAATAAACAAATAAAATCATGAATTCACAAAATTAAACTCTTAATATGCTGGAAAAAAACTGAAATTTATTAAGATTTTTTTAAGTTCTGTTATATGTCAATAGAAATTTTTATGAGTAAACTTTTATTAAGAAAAGATTTACTTGGAAATCCTCTCTTTTTGTTTGAACAATTTAGTTTTTGGCAAAAGTCTACCTTTTGCTTGGTAGTTGCCATTTTTTAATTATTTTGAAATATTTATTGCTATAACTCCTTCCTTATTCTTACTTAAGATTTTTACTATTTAATAAATTACTCTATATGTATTTGGAAGCCTTTAATTACAACAAAAAAATTTTGAATTGATTTATCCTTTTAAAAAAATTGCATTTTTTTAAAGAAAATTTGAATTAAAGTTTTAAATTCAATAATTTAAAACTTAATTCTCAACAGGTTCTTAAATTGACTCTCCTCTTAAATTTTCTAGAAATAAGACTAATTCATATACTATTTTTTAGAATTTATCTAAGTTCTATCTAAGTTATATTTGCTTGATTAAAAAATGAAAATAACAAATAAAACTTATAAATTTGAACATTTTTTAAAATTAAATAAAAATTTTTAAATAAAGAAAGAATTTAAATGATCCGTCGTAAGCTAACCAGAATCGAAGTTACCTTAGACGATACGAAAGAGTTAGACGATTTATTTACAAAAACACCACAAACAAATCAGGTATAAATTTACTATTCTGCAAAATCGTTTATAAAAAATGACTTTTTTTTAACTTAAGCAACTTCTGGTTTTGGGCAAAAAATACGATTTAAACCAAACTACTGATAATCCATTAGATCCTGCTTCACTAGCCACAAGAAACAACGCAGCTAACTCAACCATCAATACAGTAGTTGGAGAATCTCAATCCAACCAGTCCAACTTAAACGAGTCTGAGACTCGATTTATGTACAACCCTCAGCCATTTAATCCGTCATCAGATCGATTTAGTCAAGACAATTAGATATCTAAATAACTATGAACACATTTAATCATACAAAATGGATGAAAGAAGCATTAAACACTGCAAGAAAAGCTTTAGATTTAAAAGAAGTTCCTGTCGGTTGTGTTATTGTGAATGAAAATGAACTAATAATTGGCAAAGGTCATAATTTGACAAATGCATTAAAAAATCCCACTCGGCATGCTGAATTTCAAGCAATTGATGAAGCATTTGTATGGTGTGAGACCAATGGTCAAGATTGGAAAAGTGTTTTATCAAAATCCATTCTGTATGTTACGTGTGAGCCGTGCATAATGTGTGCCAGCGCTCTCAGACGAGTCTACCTGAACAATTGTGTTTATGGATGCAGCAATGAACGATTTGGAGGATGCGGAAGTGTATTAGATATTTCATCGTCAAATAATGACCTCAACTATGGCCAAGATATCAAAATAATCAGAGGAATTTGTGAAGATTTGTCAGTTAAATTGCTTCAATCATTTTATGCTTGTGAAAATCCTTTTGCTCTTGAACCAAAGTCTAAAGAACATAGAATTAAACCTGAATTTACTTCACTTTTGATCTAAAGCTTATTTAAAATTATTAAATTTTTTCAATTCAATTAATTCAAAATAAATATTTTGTATGATTATTAGAGAATTTTAAGGAATTTTTTTCAAATTGGCGTAGAAATCGAAATCTACTATTTTTTAAAGATAGCAAATTTTTTATTTTTCTCTTTTTTTTAGAATGACTTTCATTAAAGATTTAATCTCAAATCGATTTGTTTCATTATTTTTAAATATTTTTAAATATGGAAGCTTATTGTGTATTATACCTCCATTGCTTAACTATGCAGCTTTGAATAGAGAGTCTCCATACATGAGTTCTCATGGCCTTCCTTATGATGTCGGCTCGAGCCAAAAATTATTTCTTAGTTGTAAAGGCAAAGGCTTACCAACTGGTATTTAGAAAAACTTAAAATCGTACTTGCTTTACAAATTTAATTAAGTTGTATTGGATGGCCCCATTGGATTGAACTCTGATTTATGGCTGCTTCTGCAAGAAAAATTATCTGAGCTTACTAAAGTTTGTGTTTATGATAGGGCTGGAATTGGTTTAAGCGAAAGACCTTTTGAAATACCTCAAAATGATTCTGAAAAAGTACCTAGGGCTAAAATTCAGCGTGGACAGGAATTTACCATTGAAAGGTAACTCTTGATCAAATAATTATCAAACATGAATTAAAAATTGCATTAGAATGGCTGAAGATCTAAGAAGACTTTTAACATCATCGAGTCAGCAGGAAAGACCAATTATGTTTGTTGGATCTGAACTTGGTGCTATGATTGCCAGATTTTATACACAAATTTATCAAGAGTATTTTATTTTTATTTTTTTATTATTAAAAATTTTAAAATTTTATCCTAAATTTAAAAAAAACAATTATTTTTAAAGGGTAACCCTAGCACACTCAACTTCTGTTGAGCATATAACTTGAATAACACGCAAAGAGTAATGTTCAGTTAAGAATAAAAGCTTAGATAATGCTACTATTTGTTTTTAGTTATTAAAAATAACACACTAGTTTTCTTATAATCAGAATTTTAATTGAAAATTAAATTTAACAATATGAGCAACCCAAATAATTAATTGAATACTTATTAATTATAATGTGGAACCCAAATAACCATGTGTCATACAAGCAGAGGGTCAAAGGTTCGGACCCCACTTTAGAAGAAAATCTTTCAAATGTCTCTCCTTTCACCTTTTATCTTTGTTTTACTTAATTTAAATTTTTTTTATTCTAAAACTTTTTTCATTTAATTTTTAAATGAAATGAGTATTAAAAAGAAGACATAAAGCCGTTTAGTAGAGTTTTAGGGGTATATCCTTCAAAAATATTTTTTTAAATAAATAAAACAAATCACAAAAAGGGATAAAGGTTTCTACTGGTAAAAAAATTGGTGTAGAAAGAATTATACCATATTTAAATTTTCATTTAACTTTTCGTCACAAACTTTTTTTTGTGTTGATCAGTGTGATGACATAATATTACCATTTTTTAAAATTTTTCGAATTTCGACATTTTTATATAATCTTTCAAATAAAATTTTAATACGTTTCACTTAGTAATATCCTTTGATTTATTTCAACTAGAATTAAATTATTTTGTTGTATCACAGTCTTTATTCAAAAATTTCTTTACAGTTTTATTATTGTTATTGTATTCTCTGTTCGAATGTATTAAAAGAAGAGCACTCGATCTCCAAACGATTTCTGGTTATCAATTAAATTAAATCTCCTAGAAAATCTCCTAATAAATTTAAATTAAACTATTTTTAATAAATATAAATAAATCAATGTGAATAAAGTATTATTTATGTTTATCTCTACCGAGCTAACGCTCCTTCTGATACTGTTAAAAAATGTTTTTGTTTTTTAATAGTATTAATGATTAAAAATTAAGCATTTGGGAATACAGTTTAATAGTACGTACTAGCAGTTTTAACATTTATTTAACACCGCTTTTAAGTGTTAAAATGTTAGTTTATATATTTTTTAAATTATGTAAAGTTCCTGGCACTAATTAAACATTAATTTATGTTTTTTCAGCAAACTTACGATTAAAATACATTAAAATATATGATTAATTATTTATATTTACATTGTAGTTATTAATTGTATTCAATTGGTTTCATTTTTTCACTTAAAACAATAGCAACAGTCAAAAAAACAATTATTGACTCTTTTTGGATAGATTTAATTAAAATTTTTACGCTTCGATCAATTAAAGCCTATACTTCATCGATAAAATAACTATTTCCATTAACTTTCAATAAATATTTCTAGCTAATGTCTTAATGATTTGACTTTTGGTTTTATTTTGTTGCGCATTTTCTTTGGTTCGTGAATTTTGATTAAAACAAGCAATTCAAATATTTTTTTGTATTTTTTTATTTGCCAAAGTTTAAAAAATTATTTTATTAAAAAATTTATTTATAATCATCTGTCATCTTAATTAATTAAAAGAAAAAAATATGATATTAATTAATTATCAAATCAAAATTAATTTAAACAGTAAAAAATATTCGCCTTTTGTGTCGAAAAATTGTCAAAAATTGCATAAAAATTTCATGCTTCCAATTAGTTGCAGGACTTTTTTTCATGAAATTTCTAAATAATTAACTTAATGAAAGTTCGTGTAAATGGGACTTTTTAAAGTCATCATGAACATTTTTAGTCATTAAAAGTAGTTTTGATTATTTGAATCAAAAAAAGGATTATAAAGAATAAAAATTTTTGATTCTTTTCAAAAGAGTAAATTAATTTCTTAAGTTTTGACATGATAAAATTGATAAAAGAAATCCTTCTACACAACTTTGACAAATGAAATATTTTCTAAATATATATAAATTTTAATTTCTTTAATAAAAATAACTTTGGTTTAAATATCATATTAATTAAAAATTTTATTATGACTCAAAAGATAATTTAACATATTTTGTCACTTTATTATAAAACAAAGTCAAAGGAACAAGTGTAATAAACTGAGTAAAATTTTGTGGTTTGGGAGTAGAAAGCCTAAAAGTTTCCTTTTTTTTAAGTGATATCAGTCACATTGTAATGATAAATCCCTTAGTAGAGACTTTATTTGATGAAGACCATGGAGAATGGAAAAAATTTTGGTAAATTAGTAATTTGTTTTTTATTTTAATTTTATTTATCTAAACCAAATAGGTATGAAAATATGGTTCCAAAATGGTATAGCTACGCGATTGGATCATTGATCGGTTTGAATCGATTTTTGATAATGGCTAATGTGCTAAAGCCTCAGATTAATAATGATAATTTACCCCAAGACATAATCAATAGACAAGTAAAAATTTTTTTGCTGAAAATTTAATGCTAAATAATTTAAAAAAATTCCCTAGAAATTTTTAATGAGCAATCCAAAGCATCTATTTTCTTTAGTGGACGAATTTATAAATCTGAATGAAACATTTGATCAAATGAAACTAATTTGGAGCATTAAACAATTTCCACAAAATGTTTCAATGACCATTTTGACTGGAAAAAATGACGACATGTTCGTATCTTCGGATCTTTTCGAATCCGACTCGAAACGTTTGAATTCTTTCAGAAATGTAGGTTTAAAATTAAATAATTTCCAAGCAACCAAAAAAATATTTTTTTCTAGACATGGATAAAAAGCACTGAATATTTGAAAAAAAATTTACATCCAAATGCAAATAATGTTGAACTCGATGATTCTATTTATAAACAATTGTACACAAAGCCAAATTACATGTTCGATTTAATTAAAGATTTGGTCCTTAAATGGCGCAAAAAAAACATTGTCTATGAAAAAATTTGAGCCCTCGCTCTAGCGGTACTAAGAAATTTAATAAAAAATAATAAAAAGTTAATTAGTTATCATATAATTTTCATTCAAATAGCGATGTTGAAATTTAGATTTTAACCAATTTCTTGGTGCACCTACATTCACTTTAAAATAATTGCCATACTTTGAGCCAGTAATATCCTTAAAATTTATTTATTTAAAAAATAATAATTTATTTAAATTTTAATAATTTTTACCTCATATTTAAACCCGCATTGTCTATAATTGTAAAACAGAGTTGGCTTGCTTTTGATGTCGGACTCATTTTTCTTTACCACACTCGGAATCAACGACGGCATCTGGCTATAGATGTCATCTAATTCTTTGTTGGCATTTGTTTCCATGGAACTTGATGAGTCCGTACTATTTACTAAACTCTTGACAAAATCTGCTCTATTATTATTATTACCCGAGCTTTTCCCATGAGAATTCAAATTTGATTCGGTTTTATAGAATGATTTTTTCTTAACCTGGTCAAATCTATGTTCGTCAAAGTCTCTTATCGGAGTTTTGCTAGGAGTCTTACTATTAGGTGTTTTCGCACTTCTATATAAAATCTTTCTTCACTTACTGACATTTTAATGAAATTAAGTTACTTTTTAATATGTCTGTTAATTGTAAGATCAATTGGTGAAATTTCTGCATCTCGAAATTGTGGCCTTTTTTGTTCCAAATTTTTGTTAACCAGCAATTCCTTTAATAGCTTGAATGCTTGGTTTTTGTCATCCTGGACGTTAAAATTTTGTTTTTTTCTAGGCGAATTGACTTTGTTCATTTTGTAAAAGATTATTTGAAAAGATTTAGTAATTTTTCATATTTCTAAAATAAAATTTAATGTTTTTTATTAGAAATTTTTATTTGATATTAATTATTGAAAAAGCAATATTTGGTTCCTTTAAACAATACTTTAAATATTATAAGAAAAAAAAAAGGTTTTTTAAAACAAAATTAAATGCTAAAGCTTAAAACTTTAATATTAACAACGAAATCAACTCTGAATTGAATATATTGTTTGGATAAATTGAGCAAAAACAAATTTTTAGACCTGATTACTTGTGAGCTTGTTATTAATTCAAGGTAAATTAATGTTGAATTTAAAAAAAGTAATTAAATTTTTTATTGCTACTTTTTAAATTTTGGTTGTTCGTTACTGTTTTTTTAAAAAGTTAAATAACAGATATATTGACTTGTTTTAAAACCTTGTTATAAAACAATTTGAAGTTAAAATAATCACAATTTAAATTTTTTTTTCAATTATTTGCCCAATTTTAATTAACAAAAAATTCACTCTTAAGACTGCTGCCATAAGTTGTCTCAATATTAGATTTTTTTAAATTATTTATTTCGAATAATCAAGTGCTTGGTTCAATTTTTTATATTTAATAAACTTCTTTATAATTCATTGAAAGTAAATCTTAAATTTTAAAAAATTAAATTTATTTCTTAAGGAGAACAAAGTTTGGCAAATTATGAAAAGATGCTTGTCTTTAATAAAAATTAAAAAAAATTCTTTGCTACTAATGATCTGATTTCACAGTTTTATGTTGATCTCTCTTTATACTGTATTTTAAATTATGTAACTAAAATACAATGTTAAACGATAACCATGGTTATCGTTTTTTTGTTGTTCTTTATTGCCAGAAAAAAAATCATTTCCTTTTAATAATTTGTTAAAGCTTTTTATTAAATTATTTAAGTTAACATCTCAGTCATTCCTGAATTTTGTTTTTAATATTAATTTTGAGACCCCTTACAACTGAATAATTTAATTATCGTAAATAAAACATAGAAAAAAAAAATTGCTGTAGAAAAACGCTTTCAATTTTTAAATTTTTATTTTCAATAATTTCAATTATAGCTTGCATGTTAAGAAGAATTTAATTTTTTGTATTGATGTTTTCCTCAAGAAAAATTCATTTGAGTTTAAGGTGAGATATAAATAAAAGTAAAATTTAAAGGAATATTTTCATTGTTTAAAAACTATTTATCATTTGAAACCTGAAAATTAAACAAAATAAAAAAATTTATTACAGATTACCTGTTAGATTTGGGTTTTTTTATTTTGGTTCTTAAATAAAATCCTTTAATGTATAAAAATAAATAAAAAAGATCGTCAAAAGGGAATATTAAAATATAAAGGCTTTAAATTTTGTTCATTTTTATATACATTTATTATGTCTCTATTTTTAAACATTCATTAAGAAGCCTTTTAATTATATTTTAATTGAAAAAATAACAAAAAAATCGTCACTGAAAGTACCTCTACGTTTGTCAACATAAAATTTTTTTCGGTATCTTTTAAAATCTCATTGTTTTTTTAAAATATGTTTATCATCATATGAATTAATTAAATAAAATATTCATTTAAAATTCAAACTCTAAAATGCTAAATAAAAAATTTGATGAAATTGCAAGCGGCTTGAAGAACTTTATAATTTCGTAGCTAACACTTCATTTCTTAATAAAATTAATAATAATAATATTTAATATTCTACGGAAAACTTAGCTAAACTAAATTGACAAAGCAGAACTACTAACGCAGTCCCGCTTTAGTAGACTTTTCATTTTTTAGTTTATTTCTACCGATAATATTAAATTGGTTGATCTTCCTTTTTGAATGATCTTGTATGCTTTTTTTAATTTTTATAGACCTATTTGAAGCTCTCTTGTTTATTTAATAAAGATATTTAAATGAAAAAGAAATTAAATTTAAATATTAACAAAAACAGTTATTGATAGTATTTAAAAAATTTCATTGTTTTTAAAGACAAAAAGATTTTCTATAAAACACAGCTTTTTAGTTTTATTTTGCTTCCTGAAACATTAGTAAGCCTCTAATAACATTTTACAGAATTTTTCTTATAATTTAATGCCCCAACGCTTTATGCTTCTAAGTTGAAATTCCTAGAAAAAAATTTATTGTTTAAAATAAAGCTAAAATTAAGCCAGGAAGAAAAATATCTTAAAAATTTACTTTTAATTGGTCTAATAAAATTAAAAAACTAAATATGGTAACAATTATAAAAATCAAATTATTTTAATTAGTAAAATTAATTAAATAAAAAAACAGAGCATCAAAAACCTGCTCAATTCTTATTATTTAAAATTATTGAAATATAAAAAAAATATTGAAAATCATGATTCATTTATAGCAGAATTTTGGTTATTTTCCTTTAATTTCTTTAGACTTTGGTCTTGAGCTATTTAAAAGGAGATTTTTATGGATTAAATTTAAATTAACAATTGAAGGATCTAGAATAAGATTTAAGGCCATGAAAACTAAAGTAAAAAATCTATTTTATAATTTTAACTTTAAAAAATAGTCAAAAAATAATTAAAAAGCATATCAGTAAGATAATTTTCAATTTAGAAGCTTTTTGATTCATTTAAACTTCAATTTTAAATTATCAAAAGCTAATTTTTGCTAGTAATAAAATATAGAGGATTCAAATTTATTTTTATTTCTATTTTATTTTTATTTAAATCAAAGTATTTTAACAATCAAATCACTTTTAAAACTTAACTTCAAATACAACTCAAATAAAAACGAATTGATAAAAGTAGATTTTTTATTCATTTTCATAAATTGCCTTTATATCAATTAAATCAGTGAATTTTCTTCTCTAAAACAAACCATTTCAAAAAAATTTCCAAAAATAATATTAAAATTGGGGTAAATAGTTTTGTTTGCTCGTCTAAACATAATTAAATGGAATCGTTGAGCTGAAATTAATTTCAAATTATATTTTCATGAATGTTTAAATATGCTTTACACCAATTTGTTTCTCTCGGTCATTTAAACAAAAATGAATAATTTAAAAATTTCTATTTTTGAGTCATTTTAATTAAGGATGGTCTCATTTTTACGAATATAATTAAGATTTATGACGAAATCGAAAAATGCTTAATATTCAATTTTTAGATCCTTAATTTATTTATTTTATCTAAGCTTTTATCTGTCTTGCATTTAACAAATTTTTGATAGCTCAACAATGAAATTTTACCAGATGATATATTCTAGAGTTTCTAGCACTATTAATCAAGTATCTTTGTTTAGAATAATATTAAATGCAAAATCTAGTCTGGAAAAATCTTATCTAGTTTATTTTTAATAAATGGCTAGTGATATGAGAAATGAAATTTTGCTACAAACCAAATTTTTTAAATAATTTATTAATGTTTGTCTAGATTTGGTTAGCAAAGTAAAATTTCAATAAATCTTTTTATCAATCCACTAACACTTTTTCTCATCAAAAATATCGAAAACTAAATATCAATAAATTGTTTATTTAAGCATTTTATAGTTTATTTTGCATTGAGAAGGATACTTTTTATTTAAAGATGGAAGATTACTAAGTTAAATTTGTTCTGAAATATTTTTCTGATCGAATTTTTAAATTTAAAATTCAAATTTTAATAATTTTATCCAAAATCAACTTCAGTAGAAGAAAATCAAATAATGAAAGCGATGAATAAATTAAAATTTATAAAAAGTATTAAATTTATTTTTCTTAGTTCCAAATAATTCTATGAATCATTAAACTTGTTTAAAATTATATTCTAACTTTCTCTCGATGACTACGGTAAACTTCGAGTACAATTTAAGGTATGCTCTCATTTAATTTGTCTAACTGCTGGTTAAAAATAAATAAGAAAATAAATCGTAAAGCCACGATTGTAATTTGGCGAATATTATGTAAGATAGAAAAATTATGCATTCAAAAAGCCTAATTTTAAAATGTAGAGTTTTTAGCAGTTTTTGGCGTAATTCAACTAGCTGATTTACTTGAACAGTACTTATATCTTTGATTAGATTAAAATGAGATAAAATATCAAATTTATTTACATAAATTAAACAACAACACTAAAATGGGAGTCAAGTTGGATTTTAACGAATGCTTAAAGGACTCGCCTCTATTTAGGCGAAATTTGTCATTTGCCGAAAACGATCTGGAAAATTACGAAAACACATACAAAAAAGTAAGACCTATTAAAAAAATTTTAAAATTTTAAATTATTTAAAAAAAAAGATTTATGAAAACAGTCTTGCTTTTCATGCTGATGGTCTCCGTTATCTTGATTCATACAGGTTTGCACTAGAGTTTGTCAATTTAATAAAAAAATTTTTAATTTTTTTTAAAGGAGAATGATTGACTCGATTCAAGATCTAGGAAGTTTGTTGAGTGAAAAAGATGAAGGCTTTACGAGACGAAAAATAGACAATTTTTGCTCGTTATTGAAGGACTCAAGGCATTGTGAGGAGGTAAATTTTAGAAGAAGAATTTTTGAAAATGCAAACAATTTATTTTATTAAAAATATTTAAAATCAAATTTAATATTTTTTAAATTTATAAATTTTAAAAAATTGACTATTTTAGAATTTTCTCAGTGAATCTTTCAAGTCGATTTCGGAAAAAGTTAACAAATTTTTGGAAAAGTATCGGATGTGTAAATTTTATAAAATTTTATAAAAGTTTTTTAATTAAAAGTGATATCAAACAATTGAGAGAACAGCGAAAGCAATTTGAGAAAATAAGTCAAGAATTAGATACTGCTTATAACAAAAATGCCGAAGCTCTTAAGAATAAGCCGCAAATATGCGAAGAAATGGAGAAAAATTTAAACGGAGTAAAAAAAACATACGGTCAAAATGGTCTTGAATATATATGCCAAATAAATAGATTTTATTTGGTCAGAAGTCATTCTATTCTCAACATAGTAACTTACTACAAAGAATTTTTGCATAACTTGTTTTAAATTTTTACAAAGATTCAACTTTATTCCCAGTCATTGAAATCATTCTATCAATATGGAAATGTACTAGTTTATGAGCATGACAGCGAACTTGCCGAAATTTCAACGAATCTCAGCTTGATGAATGAGAATGAGCAGAAATGTATGGAATTAATGGAACAACAACATGGTATTCTTCGTTCAAATGTAAGTTAAATATAAATATATAAAGCGAAAAAATTGAATGACACAAAAAATAAAATAAATAAATTTATGTTAAAAAATAATGATAATTTCTCTAAATAACTGAAAATTCATCATTCTATTTATTTAAAAAAATAGTTTAGTCACAGTTAAGTTAAGAAGCTCACCCTCAGAAGCTCAGTTAAATTTATGACCTTCTTTAAAGCCTGCATTTTATTTTATTTTTTTTTAGATAATATTGCTACAGAAAGCCTTAAAAAATTAACGAAATTGAATATTTAAAAACAAAAATTGATAAAAATTATAAAATAAAATAAAGATTAATTATTTGGAGTTGAATGAATGAAATCAAGTCATAATTACGATTTGATGCACCTTCTTGTCTATTTTTTGGAGGTCTACGGATATTTTTCTCCGCAAATTCTTAAAAGCATGATTTATTTTCTTTAGATATGAAAAAAAAAATTATTATTTTTGAGTAATTAAATAATGTGATAATATCATATTGAAACAAAAAATTAGTAAGACTAATAATTTCGATACAAATTAATTTTGTTTCCTGTTTCTTATCATTTTTATATTTTTAAAAAAAAAACTTAATTTAATTAATAAATATTAAATGGCACTTAAATTCAAAATCTTCAATTTTATCCCAATTATCTAGGATCGAATTTTTTCTTAATTTTTTAAATAAAAATCTTGTTTTAAATATTTAACTTAATTTTTTAATTTTTGTTTTATCCCAATAATGCATTTTTTTTATTTTAACACCACGTATTAACACAAAAAAGTACATTTTTATGCACCCATCAAAAGGGGCCGATTTTAACATGAGCCCATGGTCATTTATGCGAGCACTAAAACTTAAGAGTCAAGAGTTTTACCACGCATGATATTGCAAGGGTTTACGGTAGTGTTTCTTTTTATTAAATTTTGAAATTTTTTACTGTAGTTAAGTATCAATATGAGTAACAGCATTCAATTTTGATAAATATAAATTTTTGTATAGTTCCTAAAATACAGGTGAAGTTTTCACTCCAGATTTGTCATCTATTTCACTTTTTTTGGCTGCTACCTTGTCATTGATTCTTTTTAAACTTTTTTAAAACAATTAATTTAAAAGATTCACAAAATAATTAAAATAAATTTAACAAGCAACATAATTTAAATATAATTGGAAAAATGGTTTAGTTTAAACAAAAATAAAACAACTCTAATTTTTATTCACAAATAATTTAAAAAAAAATAAAAAATAATGCTCAAAACCAGAATTTCATTGACTTTAAACATATTTTTAGGATTATCATTCATCACCGGATGTTTCTGGAAGCTCATCATCATCATCGGCATCTTCTTTAGTCAAGCGACAACCCAATTTAATTATGTCTGGCTATTTGTACAAAAGATCTCATCATAACACATTTAAAAAATGGAATCGTCGCTGGTTCACTTTATTTAACTCCAAGCTATTCTATCAGAAAAGAAGCGATTTTAACTCAGAAGTTAACGAAATGGAACCTGATTTGAGAGTATGTAAAGTAAGGGAAGTTAACGATGGTGAACGAAGGTTCACATTCGAAATTGTGTCTCCAAAATGTCGTCATATTCTACAAGCTGATTCTCAAAAAGATTGCAATCAGTGGGTAAAATCAATAGATAAAGCAATCAATGACGCTATCAATAACTTGGTATCAAGTCAATTTGGTTTGAATGACTATCAATCAGATGAAAATTCAGCTTCTCAAAATGAATTTCTGGAATCGATAGACATTCTAAATTCTTTTAATGAAACTAATAATTCCGATCATTTAACTGTTCCAGGAAATAAAAGCCATACTAGCAGAAATTTACTAGAAACAGGAAAATCATTTAGTAGCACAAGCTTGAAGAAAAGATCTGAAACTTTTGAGAATAAAAACTCTCTTCTCATGACTCTAAAAGGAAACCAAGCTTGTTGTGATTGCGGAGCACCAAATCCATCATGGGTAAGCATCATATAAATAGATTTTTTTCTTTAGAAATTATAAGTTAGATAATTTTAGATAAGTATCAATATTGGTGCAGTTTTGTGCATTGAATGTTCCGGAAAGCATAGAGGTCTTGGTGTACACATTTCAAAAGTTCGCTCTCTTAATTTAGATGAGTTGGCACATGAAACTCTAAGCTTACAAATGAGTTTAGGCAATGATCTAGTCAATAGCATTTATGAAAAAATGTTTACCAAAGAGGTTGAGCTTAATGATAACTTAAAAATTCAACGAGCGACTCCAAAATGCGACAAGTAGGTTTCTATAGAATGAATTCAATTCTTTTAACACTAGAAAACCTGTTTTATATTAAACCGTAGGACAAACTAGCTTACTAAATTTAACTTTTGAAATTTAAAATTTTTTTATTCATTTTTTGATTTTTAACTTGAAGCTAAAATAAATCATTATGAATTTTCGTATAAATAACACAATCAAAAATTTAAAAATGGAATAATTTTTTTGTTTAGACCTAAAACTCAAAGTTATGCAAAATTAATCAGTTAAATAAAACTTTGTATCGCCCAAATTTAGTCTCAAGCCAAGCAAGCCTGAAAAGCACTTTGTATATTAGAGAATCATCAAAATCAAATTCAAGAGCTATCACGGAGACTAGACTTGGGTAACACAAAGTTTGAATCAGCTGACACATTTTACATAACGAGTTTTAGAACTGACCAAAAATGTTATTCAAATTTTTAGTTTTTATATGATATTTGTGTGAAAATTCACAATGCCTTATAAAAAGAAAATATTATAGCTGTAAAAATAGCCTCACAAACACATATGACCAGAAAGCATTTTAATTAAATATCACTATGTATTATTTTTGGTCAAATAATATATTCTCTGGTCTGGTCACTATATTTTTTTAAAAGATAATTGATGACAAAACCAGGTTTTGTCTGAATGACATGAGCTTTCGTTTAAACTCTCAAGCTTGAAATTTTTTAAGATTTTTACAAATTTTTTTTTACAATTTGCATACAGATTAATGAAGTATATGATAAAGAAGTTATTTTTAAAATTTTGACAATTAACATTAACTAGAGCTTTTAGATATTTAAAATTTTCCCTGAGATTTTAAGGTTAAAAAATGTATTAGAATCCTCTGGGCGTTTACGTACAGTACTGATTTGTACCAGTGGTTTTAACCAAAATTGGATAAAACCACTGGTAAAACCACTGGATTTTACGTAAAATTTCGTAAGATAAAAAGGGCCAAAAAAATACAAATTTTTGCAATTTTTTTAGTTTTTTTTTCAAAATTAATAGAAAATTTTAAATAAAAAATAATAAATTTTTTTACGAAAATTTTCGTAAATTTTTATTTATTTTAGTGAAAAATAATAAAAAAAAGTAAAAAAAAGAAAATTTAAAATAAGTTTTTTTAATATCGAAATTATTAGATGCATAAATTTTTATGATTTGATCAGTCGCTATTTTCTCAATTAAAATTTCAATTACCGAATTTATCAAGGTTTAGAATTTTAAAGAGGCAAAAACTTAAACTTAAATTTCAATCTTTATACGGAAATAATTTTAAAATTTGATTTTTATTAAATTTTCAGTAAAATTCACTAGTTATAATATTTATGTATGATGTTCAAGATTCCGAATTTTATTAAAAAAACTTATTTTAAATTTTCTTTTTTTTATTATTTTTCACTAAAATAAATAAAAATTTACGAAAATTTGCGTAAAAAAATTTTTTTTTTTTTAAATTTTCTATTAATTTTGAAAAAAAAACTAAAAAATTTGCGATTTTACGTAAAATTACCGGAATTCCGGTAAATTTACTGAAATTTAGGTAAATTCGCGTAAATTTTGGTTAAAACCACTGGTACAAATCAGCGCTGCTTTAATTTATTTTTTAGCATTTTTTAATTTTCTAAAGAACGATTCAATTTCAAATTGTAAGAAATAAAATTTAGAAACTAAAAGTATTAAAAAATTTTAGAAATTAGCTTTCGAGAGTTTTCTTTTGTTGAAAAATTAGCTAAAAATATTAATGATACTTTTTAATCTAATTTTATAAAAATATTTTAGCAATGTCAGAGAAAGTTGGATAAGAACAAAATATGGATCCAAAATTTTTGTTAGACCACTCAAAAATGTTACTGTTAAGATACAAAAATCGTTCGACAATGAAAAGAGTATTTTGAAAATAGCAGACTGTACAGAAAATATCGAGAGTACTGAGCAACCAGATGTAATGTATGTGAAAATTCAAAACAAAGATGAACTGCTTCATTTGGCTAGTGCTCATGGTGATATTAAACTGATGAGCTATGCGATCGCGCTCGATGCGGACCGAAATTCAATTATTGATCGCAAAAATTTGTACATTGATAATTATTTAAACATATCTTATAATCCCAATGAAACTCTTAATGGGTATTCACCCTTGATCAAAGCTGTTTTAAGTGTAAGTATTAAGAATTAATTTATTTTAGTGTTTTTTTTAAAACTTTCGCTAAAAATTTGAAAACTAAAAATCAAAATTAATAAATTTATTTTATTTTATTTAGAGGTGTATACCAGCAGTTGAACTACTTCTGTTGAATGGTGCCAAGGTAAATATTTGCGATTTTGATGGAAAAACAGCTTTGCATCACGCAACAATTTTGAATGATTTAAAGTAATTATATATATTTTTTAAATATTTTAATCACAATAACATAATATTAAGCTAATTCTAGAATTATCATCATAAAAAATAAATAACTAATGTTAAATCTTAAATTTTAATAATTTTTGTTTCACCAAATATAAATTTTCGATTAGCTCCAAAAAAAAATTATTTTCATTGAATTTTATTTTTGTTCGAAAAAATATGGCTTAGATTCATAGAAAATTAGAACCCAATCCATTTGTAATTTTTTCCTCAAGATTCCAAAAAATTCAAAAAATTTTATTTTAACCTTTAGTAAATTCAAGTCTTTAAAAATCATCTGTCATAATATAATTACAGGGTAAGGATTAAAAGTGCGTGGGATAATTTTTTTTATAGTATTTATTTCTGATTTAACATGCAGAAATAGCTTTTTGAATGCGTATTTTCTTATTTACATTTGCTTTCCATTTTCAAAAGTAATTGGTCTTAGGATTAAACTTTAGATATTTGACTCATAATCAGCATAAACTAAACTTCAAACAAATACCATCCTGTAATACTTTTTTTTCTTGAATTGGAATCTACCCCAAAAATTATTTAAAATGATATTTCAGGAACATCTCATTCATTTTTTTCTAGATCAAAATATAATTTTAAAGTTTAAATCTAAACCAAAAATTATAATTTAACCTAATTTAAAAATTTTAATTTTATAGACTAGTCTGTTTATTGCTTAAAAGAGGAGCTGATCCTCTTGCATTGGACAAAAACAATACAGATCCAATCATGATTGCTACTGATAATTGCCAACCAAACATTGTCACTATGTAAACAACGAAAAAATAATTAAATTCTTTTTATTAAAATATTTTATTTTTAGACTTAGAGTAGCCAAAATGAACAATGATTTAAAAGAACAAGATTTGACGTACAGTGGAGATCCAATGTTCGACGAAATACTTAAGGATCTTTTGGCATTGAATATTCCTAATGAAGATCAAGTCAGTACTGACTATCAATCGGACCAGTCTGGCTCATCTGATCAGCACACATAAAATGAAAAGTTGATATTTTTTTTGGATTATTTTTTATCGTTACGAATTCGGCTAATTATAACAAATTACCTTTTATAAAGATTTTTTTTATAAATTTTGATTTATTTTCAAAAGTTTTGATTTAATAAAAATGAATTAATTTTTCCATTCTTCTCGACATCTATTGAATTTTTTAGAATACACAGGATCCCTTAGATGTTCCAACCAGTCGGGTATTTCGACCCGCATGAAGCCATGTTTCGGATCCTCAAAAGTGACACTTTTTTTATTGTCGTTGGATTTTTGAAAAAATTTTGGTTTCGATTTTATAATCGATTTTCTTGGAGTCTGCGATTCAATTGGTTTTGCCACTGAATTAACTTTTTCTAAAGGTGACTTAGAATTTATTGGTTCTTGAACTCCAAAATTGGACATTTTTTCTTCACCAGAGTTATTTTCAGATCTAAAGAACAACTGAAATGATTCTTGAATACTTTTTCTGGCTATATCAAGTCTATTTCTATCCATTTCAGATGTTTCAAGTAACTCATCAATACTTGATCGCACACTAGCAATTGGATCTTCTTTATTTTCACTTATTTCTTCGGATATTTCACCATTTTCCACATCTGGCTTGACACATCTAGAACAACAGTTATTTTTCTTAAATGTTGGATCTAGTTTTTTAAAGTTGTTAATTTCTAAACTTTCATAAATTGCATTAATACAACAACTAAAGTTATTGCTGCACGTAAAGCACCAACAATTTATATTTCTATTTTTAAATTTTCGAATAAACCTTCTAAATTCATTACTATTGAGTAAATTAGATGCTTCGACTATTTCATAAAAAGATCCATCACTCAAATGACTTGGCTCGCTTAGTTCAAATGCAGTACATTTGTTACAGCATTTTTCCATCAAATTTATGTCACCATCTTTTTCCAATTCACTCAAACAACACAACAGACCATTTTCGATACAGTTACAATTTAGTAAATTTCGCTTTTGAATAAACATAGATGCTTTCGGATTAGTCATTATTCGGCTAGATGAAGTATAATTTTTAATAATTTTTCCTAAAACTGGATTTTTTTGCTGAAAATTTTCGAGAAAATTTAATTTTTCCAAAAATGTTTGTGGTTTATTCTGGTTCAAGTCCTCTCTTTTAGGAATGTAATTAAATATTTCTTCCAGAAAATTATTCACGCTTTCTTGGACTTGAATATCGTCGATTTTTCTGCCATCGGACTCGTTTGACTCTTTCTGATTTTTGCTCGAGTTAGAGCTGAGTTTTCGGTCAAAAAAATTTTCCACAAAAATTCTGCTGTTTTCGTCAAGTGAGTTGAAGGATTCAGTCGCACTCAATATGCTGATTTTATCATCACTAACCTCCTTGAGTTCTGATTTTTTGGAACTAATTTGGTTGCTTTTGAAATCTATTTCAATGTCTTTGTATCTGAATTTATTATCATCAACCATAATGACTTCTGGTTCTTCTTTTAAATTATTTGGAAGAAATTTTATTTCGTCAACAATTTCGCTGGCTTTCTGCTCGATTTTGGACTTTTTACTTTTTGTTCTGAATTTTAAAGCTTCAAAGTTGGTTTGGTTATTCAGTTTATTATCTAGATTGAAATTTAATTGAATAGTTGTTAAATATTTCTTTGGCAACTCATTTACTGAAGCTTTGTTTTTATCTAGCACTTTGTTTTCTTGTATAATTTTTTCAAAATTTGAATTGAATTTTTTCAGATTTATCTCTTGAGAGGACGCCAAGTCGATCGAATTGAGTGCGAGCGTTTCTCGATTATTATATTTTGTTTTATGATTAACAAATACTGATTTATTTTGAATATTCATTAGTGTATTTATTTAACAACACGTTTCACAATTAGATTATTAACTAAGCAAAGGTAGGAATTATGAAAAATAATCAAAAGGAATTCTAAATTTTGAGACCTAAGTCTGGTAATAGTCAAAGCTATCTAAATATTGAAAAAAAATTTAAATATTTTTTGAATTTTATTGTTGCCATGGAGAATTTATTGCTTTAGATTTCATATGTTGACGTACGTTTAAGATAGTGGGCGCAAAACTGCTGATTTTATAAAATGAAAAAAGTTTTTTTGCTTTTTAAATATGTTTATTTTTTTCAATAATCTTTTATTTAAATTTAGTCTAAAAACTACTTGTAATTTAGATATAAAAATTTTAAATTTACTTGATTAAATTTTTTTTTGTTTTATTCTAAATTGAAATAAGTGCTAAAAAGGTAATTGTTCCCCCACACAAGAGAAATAAACAAAAGTTTTATTTTTTTAGCAAATCTTGGTTTTTTCGAGAAAAATTTTAAAAATTAAAAATTCATTTCAATAGAATTTAATTCAAAAGAAACACACATTTTTGAAATTAAAGCTTTCTTCGTTATAACCGAAACAAAGAAAAATTTAAAATTATTTTCATTGAAATAATTTAAACAGGAAAATCTACTTTTTAAAAGACTTACATTTATAATGATACAAAAAAGACAAATAATATTGTAATCAAAACCACAAAATCTAAATAAAATCTGCCATTTTTTTCGTCCTCGAATATTAAGATAATTAATAAAAAAATTAATTAACCGCAGATTTTATAGAAATCGCCTTTTTAAAATTAATTTATAAAGTAATATAATTCAAAAATTTACATTTCTTGAAGTTATTATACTTTTTTGACAAGATTTTACTAATTTACAAGCAAAAATTTTAAATTTTACAAAAATTAACGAAAAATTACGTAAATTTTTTAATGATAATCATTAATGATAATTTACATATATTTACGTTGAATCATCATTGCGTAGCAGGACTATAATATTTATTGATATTTAAATAAATAAAATAATAAAATTTAAATTAAATTAAAAACTGAAATATCTTAATTCAATGATTGATGAAATTAAGGAATGTCGTAATTAAAGGCTAAATTTAATACCAATTTTGTCCAAAAAAAAATTGGGACCTAAATTAAAAATTTTAAATATTTTAATTAAATATTTTTAGGATCTATATTTCATCATGAAATCTTTAGAATTTCAGTGATTTTGACATGATTCTTAAACGAATTTTTGATTTTTAATTACTTTTAGATTGACTGGGGAAAAAATTGACTTAAGTGCTAAAGAAAAAACAACTTAATGAGAATGAGGTTTCAACCAAGGTTCAAAAAGGCATGTTGTTGGTGAGCTCAAAGCTGAGGAAAAAGAATTTACTCAAAATAATGTGTATAATATTTAAAAAATTTAGAGTTCGAATAACATTAAGGTTGTGTTTATTTGAATTTTATTGTCATTTTTTATTATTTTAATTAATTAGATGTCAATCAAAAAATAGAAATTTTCTTTTTTTTATTATTTTTTTTTATTTTTTGTAATTTAATAAAAAATTGGGGAAAAACTTAAAAATAAGGGTATTTTATTAAAATTTTGTAGTATTCGAACTAAATTTATCTAAAAATTAAGTTTTAAAAAAATAATTAAATAATAAAAATGTGAAAGATAAAAAAAATTAATTTTGATAAACCAATTAAATTAAAGTCCCAACTAGGATTTAAATTTTAGTGACAAAAAATTCATGTGGCGGTGATCATGACTGATAAATGATCTCTTTGCCGTTTAAGTCACTTAAATTCAAGTCCAAGTACGGACATAGACTTGACATTGACTTAAGACTTGTGGCTTTTAAGCAACATTGTTTTAGTGATAAAAATAAAATTTTAAGGAAATTTTTATTTTATTAACGTAAAAAATATAATAAAAGTCATAAAAAATGCTATAAAAGAATTGAATGTTTATTTTAAAATTTACAGTTAAAGAAAATAAAAACAATATTCAAAAGGTTGTATTCTAATCCGTCATCTCAATAATTAAATTCTCATATGAAAATAAATATAATCGTCATATAGTGATCAAATTAAAGATATTTAATTAATTAATTAATAGTTTAATTTCTAATTTTAACTAATAGTTCTATAATTTACAACAAAGTCGAATCCCAAAAACCAGACTCCACCTCAGACCCCGTTTAATTATATATTACAATCATTTTACTTATTCAAAAATAAAACCCCGTTACCAAACAATTGCAATGAATTTTAATATAATCATTTTTATTATGAATTTAAACTTAATTCATTTTTTATGGTAATAAAAAAAAGAACATTATGGCCTTTTGAACAAGGAAAAAATTCAAAAATTTAAAATTTAATTTTAATGATTTTCTAAAAAAGTATGATCTTTGCAGATTTGCTGGGGTTTTGCAGAGGCTAAATTTGGATGTTTAAAACTTTGTGTTAGCTGATATATTTTCTAAAACAAATTTTAAAGCTAAGAAAAAGAAGTTTTGTTTTTTCACAATGCCAAATAAATAAATAATGTAAGTTTATTAGGTGTAATAATCATTGTTGCATTGTAAGTCAATTTGCAAATTATATTTTTAATCATTTTTTATTTTAACACTAGAATTGCCAAGAGCGGTCAAAATGACCGCTTATCTTAAATTGCTTTTGTTCGTTTTAAATTTTCTAAGAACCTAGATTCATATTAATTTTAAATCATTTTAAAGTAAAAATTTTCGATTTATTTGTAAAAAAAATTAAATAAAAGTTTTTTTTGTCAAATTAAATACATAAAAAATCAAAGTTGGTTAAATAAAAAAAGCAAAAATTCAAATATAGTTGCAACTTGATTTCAAGTAATATTTCAAATTAAATGCAAAAAAAGAGTTACTTTTAAGCATATTTTCAGAAAAAATGTTAAAAAATTAACTTAATGAAAAAAAATAAGAAAAATTAAAATTAATTGGCAAGTTTAAACTTAAAATGATTAAAAGCGGTCATTTTGACAGCCTAGTACTTCTAGGTATACACAATAGATTTTCCGAAAATATATCATCATGAATGTCAGTATTATAAAGAAAATAAAAATTTAGATAAAATTATTAGGGTAGTCAAAAATTGGAGCGATAATCTTATTTATTTTAAGAGTTATAGTCCTTATTAATTGTAAAAGCGGTCATTTTGACCGCTTGACATTTCTAGTGTTAATATTCTTATAAAATTACCCTATACAAAAATGATCTTTTAATTGCTGTGTAGAAATTTTATTGTAAAATAATTAGATATTGTCATCACAATGATTAGGTAAATACTTTTAATATTTTGAAATTTTAAATGAAAGTAAGTTCGCAATAATATACAGATTAGTATCTTGTATATTAGTAAGAAAGTAAGTGAGACTAAAGCTAGTTTCATCTTGTTTCATTTGAACAAGTTTTGCTCAGATCAAGTTTGATTTTTCTCAAAAAGTAGACATTTTAAAAAATTCGTTTAATAAAAATTCTGAAATTTTATCAATTGGATATCAGTAAAATAAAAATCTAATCATAAAAAAATCCATTGGAGTAATGTTTTAAAAAAAATTTTTTAGTTTTTATTTTTTTGAAGCAAGAATTCAATTGAAAATTTCAATAAAAGATTCTATCAAATTGATGGGTAAAAACATAAAATCGGATAATTTCTGGAAAACATTAAACTGAAAGAAAACTCAACTTAAAATTATTAAATTTCTTAATTAGTTATCCATATTTTTTTAAATCAAAAATTTAATTTTTTTTTCAAATAGATTAAAGCTCAAAAAATATTAATTTTTTTTTTAAAAATGTATTTTACATTATTAATTATTAAAAAATAAATATTTTTTTTAAAGTCAATATCGATTTTAAAAATATTTTTTAGATTTTTTAAAATGAAATCTTTGTTTATTTTCAACTATAAAGACTAAATATTTTTTGTTTTTATTTATATCTATCGATTGCATTTAATCGGATGATCTAAAAACGGATTTTAACTAGTCAAAGCTTTTTTGATGCATTATCTTTATAGCTCAATAAATAAACCGAGATTAACCAACTAAATAAAAACAAAATAAATTTAGTTTTTATAGTATGCTTGATTTTTGCGACCGAATACTAAATCAAATATTTATCTTCTTACCCACTAGCCTTATCAAACTAACAAACCATGTCGAAATCTCAAGCTTAATGAAACAATAAATTCCAACAGTCTTTAATCTCTTATTTAACGAATAAATTGATCAAAATTTTTGAATTAATTCATTAATTTTTTTAATAATTTTTTCTCTTTTAAAATTTAAAATATGATTCAAAGATTAAAAACTAACAAAAAAATATTTCTCATTAAGTTTTCGAATAGACGACTGTATTTAAAATTGATTGATGATGATAGAACTCATTATCAAAATGGTTATGAGAACGTCTAGTGAAAAAAGTCATTTTTAAAAGTTAAAATCTTGACCTGAAACGAAAAGATCATTAGGAAATGAAGACATTTATTTATTTAATGCATTAAATATATTAATCAAATAGAATTCTTTTAAGGTACCTGCTTAGTATGTTTGAAATCGTCAATATAAAATGATTAATAAAGAAAATTACAAATAGAGCGCTTACAAAAGTTAAAATTGAAGAAAATCTTTTATTAAAAATCCAACACTCATCGACTTAAAACGAATCAATGATTTATTTCTTTAAAAAAATCTAGCTCAGGGTACGATTTAATCAATTGCTATCTACAATTAAATTTGTTGAAATTTTTGTTAAAGACAATGTAGAAATTCAGGATTTTTTAATTAAAGATTAGTCATAGTTTAATTTTACTGTAAGGGTATCTACAGTAAATCATTTACACATCTAGACTAAGATTGCTATACCTTCAATTTTAATTTTAGTTTTTTCTTTAATTTAGACTAGAGGCACTAGAACGAGCAGTTGCTGATCACATTTTAAATAGGCCATTAAAATAACAAAACATCGATGGAGAAAAACAATACTTGAGCAAATACTGAACAAATATTTAATAGTTTGTCAATTAAATAAAGTTTATTTTAAAAAAAATCTAATTCAATTAAAATCAATCCCGTAGTAACTAATATAAGTTACAGATTTTTTAATAAAACTGTTATTTTAAATCAATTCATTTTAAATTATTAATTTATTAATATTCATAAAAGGTGCTCATAATATAAAATTTTGACTTTTTAGAAAAAGTTATTTGATAATTATTTTAAACCGAATTTTACTTGGTTTTGTTGTCATAAAGATGAGACTGCTGCCTCGGTTAGTAGGCTGAGAAAGCTTTTTAAATATTTGGAAATTTGTAAAATCAAAAGGAAACAAGAATTAGAATTAAAAGCCAAAAAAAGTTTTAATTATTTATTTTATTCAATTAAATAAAAATTCAAACAATTTTGGACGATGAAAGTTAGTTAAAAAAAATATAAAAAATTTAAGTTTTCAATAAAGTTTGAGATTTACAATTATTCAAATGTTTTTATAATATTCTTTGACTTGTGTGAAAAACCATTCAATGTTAAAATTTAATAAAACCCTAAAATTTTTTATAATCTTTACTAATTTTATTAAAAATTTTTAATCATCCAATTAGATAATTAAATAAAGATAAGTTTTATTTTATCATCATTTTATATAGTTGATGTATCTTAATTTGGGTAATATTTAATTGCCAAAAGTTGTAAGTAGCCAAGGGTTATTTACAAAAAAATAGAAATAAAAAATTTCTTTAATTTTTAGCTGTCATTTGAAAAATATATTTTTCATCACGAATATCATTGGACTCATATTTGGCCTTTGATTGATAATTTAATTCGTATCTTAAATTTTATTTATGTATTGATAAATTTTAATTCGAGTCTAGTATGATAAAATGACATATTGGAACTAATAAAATTAATTTTTTTATAGACCTGGTATGAATTTTCGAATAATTTTTAAAATATGCATAAAATTATCTTTCGCTCAGCTAAGACTCGAAAGCTTTTTAAATTTAACTTGTTCGAAAAAATATTTTCATAAGTGTATTTATAAAATATTTGCAATCTCGTAGATAAAGTGAATGATTAATTCTTTAATTTTATTATTTTTTTTTGCAATATAGCTTAATTTCAAGAGAACAAGCTATTTTTTGATTAATTTTTTTTTAAATCTAAGTAAATTCCATTTGTTTTACAAAGTAATTCATTACAAGATTATGTAATCTATTTTGCTTGAATTTCTTAGGACTCTATGTGAAAATCTAAGCCTAGAAAAATAATTAATGTTTTATTTAAGTATATTGTAACTATTTTAAATTTAGTGTAAAGATCGCTTGAAATATCATCGCTTCTTAATTACTTTTGTACAAGTGGTTTCGATTTACCAGCATTAACAAAATTGAAATTCGAATAAATCAAATATTTTTTAGTTGGAAGTAGCCTAAAGTATTCATGTATCTTTAGCTATTTGAAAAAGACAACACGACAAGCTTATTGTAATCTGATAGACCACATTAAAAAATTTTAATTTTTAATTATTTAAGATTAAAAAATATCGTCATTTTTTAATACTGACTGAAAAAATGTCATTAAAAAGTAATTTCTAAAATGAGTTGGCAGTAGTGCATTTTTTAAAGGTGTAATATGATTAATTCAGATATTCATAAATTTTGAAGTTTTTTTTATGAAAATTTTTTAGAATAATTTTTAGACTTCATTTATAGAGTCATTTTTTAGATAATATTAATGCGACATAATTGGTAAATTTAAAGCTAATTAAAATGAGTTTAAGAGAAAATATTTGCATTATCTGAGTGCTCATAGATTACAATAAATATTTGTAATATTTTTCTAATATTTAACTTGAAGGAAATCGATGCCGATTAAGATTTTGAAGCAGGAAGGCCATGAATCCTCAGAGTATATGTCATATTTGACAAATATTCTAACCTAAGCAAAATTCATTCTGTTTTTTTTTATCAAATTAGGTTATTTTGCTCGTTCAGTAATTTAAGCTACAATTTACTTCTAATGTTGTTTTTATCGTCATTGTTTTTCTCGGATTAGTGTTAGTCTATTAGCTTTAGCTAATCTAAGATTATAAATACTCTCGAAAACAATAGTTTCATTTGAATTATTTTCTTTTAGATTAAGTTAAAATGTCAAAGCTAAAAATTCACCAAAATTTCAACTAAATTTCAAATTGTAGCTTTAATCAAAACGCAAACTTTTTAATTACAGGTTCTTAATCATTTGGTCGATCACGTTTTTTGAATTATTTTAATGTATTTTATTTGTTGCATAATAAAACAATTAAAATTTAACAATTTTTTTTTATTTGACACAAAATCGAGTTGTCTTCAGCTCGATGCTTTATTTTTTATGTTTTGAAAATATGTTTATATTTAAGATTAAAGCAACAGGTGCTTTTTGTTTAATAAATGCCCTGTAGTAACAAAATTAAATCGATCAATTTATTCTGATGGGTTCATTTAGGCCCGAGGAGCATTTTGATTTGGATTGAAGACCCTGAGCATTATTAAATAGAAGCGATACCTTGAAGATTCCAATACTGAAATCAAATTGAATTTCAAATCAAAAGATATCTTTATCTTTTCTTTTTCTAGTTGCAAAAATAGCTGATAAAATTTGCCAATGGCTTTATAAGCTCAATTATGTTGGGCTCATTATATAATTTCTTTTAAGTCGATTTAAATTTTATCAAGTTTGAACTCAATTTAAAAAAAATATAAAATTTTTCATTCATTAGGTTTTAAAATTTTTTATTTAAATATTTAAAAATACTAAATTATTTGAAAATTTTGCGGTTGAAATTTTTTTGTTACGTCTCTATTGACACTAAAAAGAATCATTTTATAAAATGAGATCAGTGAAAAGCTAGAGTCAAAATAAGATTTGATTTAATTTTTTTTCAGATATTTTTATTTTGAAATAAAATTTTAGATTCCTAAGTATTTAATTAATGGTCCGGGAATCAAGTTTTTTGAAGTTTATTTTAAAAATATTTAACATTTGAATAGCCACCTTAGGTTAGAAAGACTGTTTATTTTTTTAGAATCTAGACTAAAACAATCATTGAAATCTATTAAAAGATAAACAGTAAAAACCATGTCAATTAACTATTTAGGAAGTTTATTTATTCAATCAATTGTTTTCAAAAAGATTAGATTAGAATAAATTCTGTATGACCGATTTTAAGCTTTATTTACCATTTTTTTAATCGCTTAAATAAATCATTAAAAAAGAAGTCAAAGAAATTTTTTAATGTAATAATTGTTTATCAGAAATTTTAATTTTTGTTCAGTTTTCAAATTGAATCAATTTACGATAAATGCTTAGCCTAATCTTAAATTGTTTTTTTTCGCTCAAAAGCGCACTCGAGATTGTTTATTTGTATTCAAAGGCCTTTCTTTGTGAGCGCTAGCTCTTGACGATTCAATTTGAATCAGGTTAGAATCTTTTTTTCTCTCAAAAGACTCATTTTTATCCCATTTAAACGTAATTGAGATATGAGCCTTTTTCCAGAGAGAGAGAGAACGAGAACTATTAAGAATTTCTGCCATTCGATTAGAAATTCTTATCCTTAATATAGTTTATTATTTCAAGTGCATTAAATCTTATATTAAGTTGGTAAAAATTTTTTTCAAAATATTTAACATATAAATACTTTATTTTAGATTTTTAAAGAAATATGGGATTAAAAAAAAGCAAAAAATCGAGTTATTACGATCGAGATGAATTTGATAATACGACTTTTAGCGACGAAAAACAATATTTATTGTGTGGTCCATTGCTAACAAAATCTCTGGTTATCATATACAATTTACTTTTTTCTGTAATTATTTTACAATTTAAAAAAAAAAAAAATTTTTTGAAAATCTAAATAATATTAAAATTAAAAAAAGGTATCCGGAATTCTGCTGATTCTTTTCGGAATTTGGACTCTGACAAATAAAAACGAGTTTGCTGAACTTCTATCTTCGGCTCTGTATCTTAGCTCAACCTATATTTTGATTACTGCCGGTGCTGTAATTATTTTTACAAGTTTATTAGGGCTAGTTGGTACCTGGCTTGAAAAAAGAAAAATTCTTTTAATAGTAAATTAAATTTAAAGCAAATAATTCTATTTTAAAACATTAACTTTAAAGTTCAGTATCTTTTTGATTGGAATCTGCCTAATAGAGTTCAGTGCGGGGGTATTAGCACTTGTCTATCGATTAAGGGTAAATTTTAAACAATGCTTGAAAATGCTAAAAAAATTTTGATTCTTTTTAGTTAAGAAATAGTTTGAAAGCTGATCTAGAAAATACTATAACTCATTATTACAATCAGTCTGGTTATGAGAAAGAAACGAAACTCTTAGACAATCTTCAAATAAAAGTAAATATTTTTTAATCAAATTAAATTAATCTTTTAACAAAGTAACTTATGCTTTTTTTTATAGTTTAAATGCTGCGGTTCAAATGATTTTCGAGATTGGATCAATAGTAAATACATAAAGAAAAATAATGAGACTGAATTTAGAATTGAGAGCAGTCAATTTAACCAGGTAGCCGAGTCCTGCTGCATTTCTCCATCTCATTTATGTGCAAAAAGGATACATCCTTCAAACATTTATTATAAGGTGAATGAAAAATTACTTGTTATTTTGATCTTAATTTTTTTTAAAGGGATGCGTTAAAAGTCTTGAGGATTATATTAGCAATCACATTCTTTTATTAAGTATGGTTGGATTTAGTTCTTTTTTGTTTCAAGGTATTGGTGTATTCTTTACTGCTTTGCTCATCAGAAGAATAAAATCTAAAGAATCTTATAAGCATGTACAAATCGATGAAACAGAAGAATAAAATCAGACAAGATTTTTATAACGGTGAAACTAACTCGAGATTATATTTTTCATTATAATGTAATATAAGATGAATAAACTTAAAGACTGATAAACAATGTAAATATATTTTTAATTTGTCACAAGGCGCTTATTCCATATTTCATAATTTTACAAGATTTTTCTGAAATAAAATAATTGTAAATCAATATGTTTTTTTTCATTTATATCATAAACATATAAATCAAATAAATTTTTAGTGTTAAAAATCTTTTCTTCATTTGATAATAGTTTTTCTTTCATAAAAAAATTTTTGAAATTAAAACTTAATTTATTTAAAAGTTTAAAGATATGTATAAAATATTAGAAAGACCGGTCGAATAGGTTAACCTGTTTTGAAAAACTTCCAAGTCAATGAAATTTTTTAAAAACTAGGATAAATAAAGAAGAATTTCAATTATAAAAATTTTATATTTTGGGTTTGATTTTCCGATCAGGTTAAGTATTTTTAGTTTAATTCATGTTCAAAAATTTCCGTTCTTTTTTTTCTAAAACTTTAGGATAATATGTTCGGACAGAAATAAATTTATTTTAAAAAAATTCTATAAAGTTTTTTAATGATATTTTTTACAGATGATTTGCTTCAAACAATTCATCACTTTTTAATCAAGTTATAATAATTCTCTATAATAAATGAGTTGATTAATTATTTAAGATGATACCTTTTCTCCAATTCTAATTGAATCTGAAATATTTTTTCTATTTTTGACTTTTGAAAATAAACAATTTATCTTTTTGTTATTTTGTTATTTTTTTCATCCATTTATTGGCGTGACAAAAGCATATTTTGAATTAAATTGGTTTGAGTTTAAAATCAAAAATGCTAAATTTACTAATTATCAATACTTTGCTACAAAAGATTTAAATAAAAAGGTGTATTAAAATGAATTCATAATAAAATCATATTTTCGACAACAACTGATATGAAAAATGTTTTTCATTTAGATTTTGCTAGTATTGTTTATTAATTTAATCACTAAGAACTAGATTCTTAAAATTTTGACAAAATAAATAAGAAAATAAAATTCATTATGATTGATTCATTTTCAAAGACTTAAATGTGATATCATTTTTACTTTAAAAAATTTAGAAGTGCAAAAATTGGTAAAAAAATCTTATTGTCTAGATAAAAAAATTTAAAATAAATTAGAAGACTTTTTTTTCTATTATCCTAACAATTTATATGCTTAAATTAAAATTCATTATTTCATCGATTAAACATGAAATTAATAATGATTCAAAAAGATTTTGAAAATATTTTTTAACTGACAGATAATAAATTCAAATAATATTAAATATTATGAAAGTGATATATCATGATCATCATTTTCTTGCTAGAAAGGTATTTAATTTTAAAAACTTTTTTTATTTTTAATTGAAATTAATTGTAAAAAAAAAGCCAAAAATAATTTACATGATTCTAATTCTATATTGACACAGTTTTACTATGAGCGATCGTATTGATCGTATCTCCATAGTTTACTTTTAATTTCGTAAAATTAAAATGATGTAATTTAAAAAAAAAACAAAAAAAATGACGTAAAATTTCTATGTTTCGGAATTTCTTGCTGAGACAAAATAATTTCATTATTATTTTGATTTTTGTCAAAATTTAAATTTTATCAGCATTTATTACCTTAATTTTTCATATTTGAAAAAATTTTATGTAAATTTTCAAATTCAAGCGTAAATTAATGGAAACCAACAAAATACCTAGTTTCATAACATTTTTATACAGCTAAGATCGGGTCAAAAATGACCATGTGTATTTTTGGATATAATTTCCTTAATTTAAATACTAAGACAAGTCAAATTAATTTTTATACGTAATTTTTGATCCGTCCATTTTGAAAAATTTTTCCTAAATTGTCTTAAAATCTATCTTGGAAAATTATTTTTCATTAAAAAAAATGCATATAAAAAAATTAATGGTTATCTTAAATTCAAAACATTTAATTAATAAGACAAATCAAACGACATATTTAAAAATATTTATTCTAGAAAACAACAAAGTTCAGGTAATCAATCACAAGTTCAATTCTTACTTTAAATTTTCATGGAATCATCCTTTTAAAAGAATACATAGCTTATCTGCTATTTCTCAAATAATCAGAAAAAATAACATTTGAAAAAAAAATTATTCAATTTATCTTTAATTTTTTTTATAGATAAATAATTGTCAATGTGGCTTAAACATTTAATAAATAATAATAATTAATAAAAATGATGCGATTTTTTCGTTTTTTTCTTTTTTTGAATTTTCTAATTTTTCTATGTCTTCTTTGTTCAATATTCATTGTGGACACTTCCAAATCAAAAAAGTATGTTGATAAAACAATTAATAAAATGATCCCGAGAATCAAGTTCAATCTAAACAAGCACGTTTTAGTTTTTATTCATATTCAGAAAACCGGTGGCTCTGATTTCGACCGATTTCTTATCAAAAATCTTATTTTAAACAATAACCAAAAAGCTTGCCGATTTTTATCCGAAATAAAAATTTCATCTTTATCTGATCCAAACAAAAAAATAAAAAAGTTTCGAAAATTCAAATGCGAGCGCTTTATATCTAACAAAAGTGAACCAAGTTGGTATTTCAGTCGACAAACATTCGGATGGTCATGTGGCTTACATGCAAATTTTAACCAACTTAAATCTTGTATTTCTCATTTTTACCCCAGTTTGGATCCAAAAAATGATTTTTTCTTTTTTACCATAATTAGACATCCAGTCAAGAGATACCTGTCTGAATGGAAGCATGTTGCGAGAGGCGCGACGTGGATAAGAAAAAACCAGAAACCCTCTTGCCTAGTCAATAAGTATATTAGATGCTTTAGAGGTAGTAAGAATTGGCTAAACGTAAGCCTCAATGATTTTATGTCATGTGAGTTTAATTTAGCAAATAATAGACAAACAAAAATGTTGTCTAATATTAAAAGTGGCTGCGAAAATACTTCAGATAGAACAATTTTGGAGGAGGCAAAAAAAAATTTGGAAAATTTGTCTTTTTTTGCCTTGAACGAATTTCAAATCTTATCCCAAAAACTATTTGAAAAGATGTTTCCAGAGTTTAAGTTTAGCCGCAATTTGACACAATCAAAAAATACCACTGCTGATTTTTTATTAAAAAAATATTTATTTAAAGACACGACAAATCTGGTTGAAAAAATTGAAAGTCTAAATTTTTTAGACATGGAACTTTATAAATATGCAACTAATTTGTTTTTTAAAAGGCTCAACGCTTATGGGGTCATTTGAAATATTAAATTTAGCTGATTTTTATTTTTTTTATCTAAGCTGTTTATTTTAAGAATATACTGTTATTTTATATTTATTAGTGAAATAAGCTTTTTAAAGCTTAAAACGACAAAATTTAAAATTGTTATGAATTAGGTTACTAATTTTTTCTAATTATTAAATGAATAATAATGTAAAAATTGATGTTAATAAAATCTAAACGGTGTTAAAATATATTTTGTATATTTTAGTATCAATATTCAAATGGATTTGCTATTTTTTGACACTTGTCAACATGTTTATTTTTAAATAAAATAAAATATGGATTCAAGTTTTTTTTTTTTTGTTTTTTATATCTACAGTGATGACTTTATCTAAGGTTTTTACGTTATTTTACGTAAAATTTCGCCGTTTTACGCAATTTTACTATTTTTACCGTAAAAAATTGTAAAAGGCCAAATTCCAAAATATAGACAAATTTTACATTTTATGATTTATGATTTTTAACTTTTTTCATGAAAAAAAAACTTTTTGATAAAATTTAAAAAAAAATAAAAATTACGATTTTTTACGTAATTTTACGTAATATAAAGAAAATACAATAATATTTTGCTTAACTTCTAGTTAATTTCTTTATTTAAGCTTGTCAAAGGCACTAAAATAAGTTTTATTCATGAATAAAATGGCAAATTCTTGCTTGTTCATTACTTGTTCAAAAAAATTTTTGGTCCCTAAAAAAAAAGTATAGATATTTTTATTTTTGAATTTCGCTTTATTAAATTTTAAAAATTTCAACTGCGCTAAGTTTTTAAGTGAGTCAAACGAGGTCGCAAAAAAAAATGTTTTAGAACGCTCAATTGTTACCATAACTGATTTTTTGGTCAAAATAAACCAGTTAAATGATTCTAAAGACCTAACTTCGCCGTGTTTAAGTCCACTTACTTCATCAAGATTAAAAAGAAAAGTTGACGATAGTCAACCTTGCACTAGTAAGGGAAATGAAAACAATAAAATTTCAGATATATGTTAGTTATATTAAGAAAATATTAAAAAATTCAATTTTTATTTTTATTTTTTTAAAAGATGCTCAGAAAGACTTTTTGAATGAGCTAAAATCTCAAATAAAGCTCAACTTCACCCAAATAACCCAAATGAAAATATAGCATTTTATCAAGAAAAAGATAATAATAAATTGTTAGAAATCAAAAGTAATTATATCAAAAATTAATTTTGAATATCAATTTAAAGTTGATTTTTAAAACACTTGGCTGAGTTTGTCCCAAAAAATTCTTGTTTAACAGATGCTTGGTTAAAAGCGTCAAAGGGTGTCAAAAATGAAAAATGAAAAATTAAAAAAAGCCAACAAATCTTTTTTTTGGTAAAATAATAAATTTAAATAAAAGTCAATTCAAATATAATATAGATTTTCTTTTTTTTACTTTTTTTAAGATTATTAACATTTTTTTACTATTTTTTACTTGAAAAAAATTAGTTTTTACGTAAAATTACGTAAAAAATCGTAATTTTTATTTTTTTGAAAATTTTATCAAAAAGTTTTTTTTTGATGAAAAAAGTTAAAAATCATGTAAAATTTGTCTATTTTTTGGAATTTGGCCTTTTACAATTTTTTTACAAGGTCAATTTTTTACAACGAAAGTTTACAAAGTCATTTTACGTAAAATATTGTCAATTAACATCATTTTAAGTAAAAATGCGTAATTTTACGTAAAATAACGTAAAAACCTTAGATCAATTCATCACTGTATGTTACGAAACAAGCGTAAAGCTTGTCTTTTTATTTGACTTTTCAGTTAAATGTTTATTAACTTTTAAATATTTTTTTATGAATCTAATGAAATTTAAATAATTAAAATAAGATAATTGAAAAATTTCCTTTCAATTGGCATTTTGAATCTTGTAACAAAGAACAAAATAAAAAATTTAAATTGAAATGACTTTGTTTAGATCTAAAAGTCGTTCAGTAAAATTTTACATTAGTATTGATGTAACACTCAGAGAATGTCATTTATGTTTAATAATATATTTATTAAATTAATTAATATTATCTAACATTGACTAAAAAGGATTAATGTTTTATTGATAAATTTATATTTTAAAAAGTAAGTATATGGCAATTTTTTTCAACCATTTAAACTCATCTAATCAGTTGATGATTTATTCTTTTTAAAGCTTTTATGCTGTTAATTTTTTTTAGAATAAACAAATACTAAACAAAAAAATTATTTAATTAAATTGAAATAAACAATTTATTCTATTTTTTATTGGATTTTTCTGTAAAATATTTTTTTTTAACATAGCTGAAAAATATAATCTTTAAAGTTCACGTTTTTGATTTTTTTATATTTCTTTCTTATTTAAGTTTTTTTTTTAATGTTCTCGATATTTTCGTATTTATTTTAATCATGCTTTTTTATTAATTATTCTATAAAAGTCAATTTTTGGTTCGTTCAAAGACATATTTTGTCTCCTCATTTGAACTGAATATTTGTTCGTCTGTTTTGTATTATGAATTTAGTTTTAGAAAAAAATTTTCATTAATGAAACCTAAATGAATGTGAACATGAATTTAAATATATAGTAGTTATTTTAAAATCAAATTCTGTATTAAAATTGAAAAATATATTAGTTAAATTTTTATTGCATGAATTAACTTTTTAAATAATTTTGGCATATTCATCACTGATAAACTAAGACTTTGACTTTTTAGAATAGTTTAAATTCTTCTTAATTAAAAATTTCATTATTTTTTATCAATCAAAAAACAAGAAGAAATTTTAATGTCTAAAAGATTTTTCAATCTGCAATCTCGATAAAAGTTAAAATTTTTTTTCATAAAGTTAGCTCAAGTATTTTAAATAACAGTCAAGATGATGATTGAGCTAACATGGTTCATGGAAAAAGGCAAACATTTAAGATATCAATTGAGCAAAAATTTAAACCTAAACAAATAAGTGAATATTTTGTTCATCAAACCCATGTACATGATATTTTCATAAAAGATGAACTATTTACTTAATTGAGGAGACCCGACTTTTTTTTTAAACAAATTTTATGCAATAATTTTTTAGCAATATATCTTTAAATTTTTAAATTCGTTATTCTCTTATTTTGTAATTTGAATTTTAAATTCTGTAAATAAAGTTGACTAACACAAGTAAAATGTTACAATAATAAATAAAAAGTTAGACTCAGAAAATTTTTTTTATTACAAAAAGTTGTAAAAATTTTATTATACAATTTGAATATAAGTTTTTGAAATTGATAATAATAGACCTTTAAATCATCGTTTGATAAATTTTAATAAAAATTGTGTTTTTATATTTATTTCAGTTAATGTTCTTTTTTTAGATTTTGCCAGAGCTTTTAATTCTGTTCTCCATAGAAATCACAGTGTAAAATTGAATAACTTTTTTTCTTCAAGTTCAATATTAATTCTGTGAGTGCAAAATGGTGCAAAATTTATTACTGAATTATTAACCAAATTATAGTAACTGTGAAATTTTATCTGACATTAAATTTAAATAAATTCTAGCTTAGTGCATTTTGAAGATATTTTGCACATAATTAGAAGACTTTGATAGTTGATTCAATAAGGCATGATGCTCCATATTGCAATCACAGGACTTTTGAACTTAAAGAAAAGAAGTTATTTAATTTTTCATCATTTTGCTTTTTTTTAACTGTAATTCGCAAAAGCTAAAAAGGGTAATTTTTATGCTATTTTAATAATGAAAAAACAATAAGGTTTTTGAAATTCAGTACAAAAAATTAGGAACTGAATTAAATATTCAGTTCTGAAATTCACAAAATCAACAATTTGTGAATATTTTATGAATTAAAAAAATGATTGAGTAGATGCTAAATTCTGCCTAACTTATACTGATTAATCAAAAGTTATAAAAATTTTATCACGAGAGTTTTATATTAAATATTTTTTTCAATACCGTTTTAAAGTAAATTTTTAATTATAGTGAAGTAAGCAAAGTATTTAAACATTTAAAAACAATGAAGTTTGAACCGAATTTTTTGTTTGTTTACGCAAAACTAAGTTAATTTGGAAAAATTAAATTACACTTAATTAAATTAGAAGTAAAATATTGAAAGATCATATTTGTTTTGTCTTTTTTGTTTTTGATCATATATCTGTAAATAAATTGTCCTAAATTCTCCTTAAAAAAATTTCTAATAATTAATATATTCTAATGAAAAACGAACACATTTTGTTCCAAGACTCAATATTTTCCCAAACTGAAAATACTAACCAAGTGGTCTTAAAAAAATGATCACGCATAAATAAACATGTCTGGATGCTTCTTCAGACATGATGGTTTAAAATAATTTAGTCAAGTCAAATTCTTTATGATAAAATTAAAAAAATTCTTTAAATCATTTTTATTTTTTGATGTATTTCGATCAAAACAAGATATTAGTTTAAAAATATTATGAATATATTTTTAAAGAAGCGAGTCTTTAAATGAATGGCTAATGAGCATTTAAATAATTTAATTTAATAATTATTTTAATTTTATTTCGAAGATTAAAATTTTAAATATTCAAAAATGGAAGTCTAACATTTACCTATCTTTCGAAAGATAACATCGAATTTCTAATACTGATAATTGAATAGTTAGTTAAAAAGTTTTATTTTTATCGAAAATTTATTTATCTAAGAAAATTGATTTATAATTGCCATTACAAAATTTCCATTTAAGTAATTTTAGTGATTATTATCATCTTTTCGATCATTTAAATATTAAAAGTGAATAGATCTTTTTAAAATAAAAGAGATTATTTTTTTCTTCTAAATTTGTTTTAAAAACTGCGCAATTAAATTCTAAAATTCGACCAAGATTGAGAGAAATAATAAATTGCAAAGAAATTAGAATTAACATTAAATTTTTACCCAATATATATATTTTAATATTAAATTTTTAAATTATGATTTTTTCACATTGTATAAATTCGATTCGAAAAAATATAATTTTTTAAAACCTTTTTTAGTTAGATTAAAATCAATAAAAGAATATAATTTAAAAAGCTTCGTGTTCAAGATATCAATGCATTAATAAGAAAGAATAAAATTATTTTTGATCCCAAAGATTGCCAATGTTATCAAAAGCGAATATCAGAAAATAATCTAAATCCAATTGATCTTGAAAAACAATTAGAAAAATATAACTAAACTTTAATTTTGTATCGACATTTAACTGCGAAGAAAACTCTTTTAAGTTTACAATTTAGAAATTTGAGAAATTTGCATTAATCTGCCTAAATTCTCTACAGCATTTAATCATTTACCTGCTGAGCTTTAAAAAAAATGTTTGGTTTTTGCATGATTTAACATTTCAGCCAGTTTCAGTTTCAACCATTCTTAAAAATTACTTTAAGAAACAAGAATTTGAGTTAAAATAAACAATCAAAGTTAAATATAAAGTAAAAAAATTACATTTTAAACAGATTTCTATTATTTAAATAATTTATCTAATAAGCAATATTTTAAAGTTAATGTTTTTTGAATGGCATTGTTCAAGCTAAAGCCCACACTTTGTATTTTCTTATTGATTGAATCTATAATCTAATTCAAATAAGTTGTTAAGTCAATATTTAGTTTAATCTAATCTAATTGACTGCAAACTATAATAAGGTAAAACTATCTAAGTTCATATTTTAAATAATTTATTGCGCTTCTGTTAAAAATAAGCTTGGATAAAATTTTAATAAGCATTTTTCAAAGATTGAGGTATCATAATAAAAATCAGGTCAATTTATATCTTATCAAAATAAAAGCTTTTGAGATGACAATGTTAATCGAATTTTTCAAATTTTCAAAGATTTTTTTTTTAATTTTTAAAGCAAAATTTAACAATTTAACACAATTTAATTTAGATTAATTTTTGTCAACTTCAATTCTTTAAAATTTTTTCTACAATATCACAATTTCTATTTTTAGTTATCAAAAAATTGATTAAACTCATTTCAAGAAAGTTGTTTCTTATGCAATTTGAGGAAGAACTAATATCAAAAAAAAGCTAAATGGAAACAGAAATTTTGGTTCTGAAATACTGCCTGGTAATTTGGAATGGCCTTGAACCTTCTTTTCACTCCGTTGTGAATAATTTTGATTGATCTAGAGCCTAATATTATTATAAAAAAGGATTAGTTAAGTTGTGGTTGTTCAGGAAATAATTTAAAAAAAGTTAAATCACAATTTTTTTAAAAAAATTTTCGAAAATTAATATGTCGAAAAGTTAAGTCATTAAACAATTTTAAATTCAAGTCTTTAAAAATGCTCTAAATATATAATTTAGTAATTATTGAATACGATGTATTTAAATTAATGAATTATAACAGCACATTTTTTTAATTTTGCGTTGTGTAATCAATTAATTTTTATCTAAATTATCATAAATAATTTTTAATATCAGGATTTCATTCCATCAATAATAAAGCATAAAATGAAAAATTAATTAAGGTTTATGAATTTTATTTATAAGAAAAGTAATTTGGAGGTCTGGCGAATATTTTGTTTTGAGATCAAAGTTTAAAATTAATTTTCTTATAAATTAAAATTCTTTAGTTTAAGTTATTTTTACCAAAATAAAACCTTTAAAAATTTATAATGCTAATCAAATTTATATTTTGATTCATTAATTCTTCAATGTTAAGTTTCAAAAATTAATCAATATTGGTAAAGTTAATATTTTATTTTCGATCTATAATGATAAGAAAAAAATTCCAAGTTTTATTGTTAGATCCAACAAAAAAAAGCTTGATTAAATAAATCCAACTCCAGTTTGATTGAATTTTATTTATTTCTTAAAATTTATTTTCAAACACAATAGTTTAGTAGCCTTTTTTTTGATATAATTTAGCCTAATTAAATTTTACTTTTATATTATGGTCTGATACCTTAATGCTGATTCCAATCCATTAAAACATTAATGCAAAATTTAAATTAATGCAGATTTTTCTTAATTTTAATTGCTTTTAATTAACCAAAATTTATTTTTCTTAATTTATACTGCAATATTTAAATCACTTTAATATAGCTAATGCTAAGGAACTGTTGTCCATTGTGACCACTGCCGTATCATCAATGACCGGGGCCAGCTTCAAACTATTATTTTTCTAAGTTACTAACTGGCAATCTTCAGGTAGTCGCTGCACGCACTATAAACATCACTGCCTCCGAGAAGCGCTTTTATTAATCTTCTGGGGTTTTATCCTAGTCCCCAGATGTAATTTTTTCCATTAGTACCTTTGGGCCCGTCTATCTGATCCTCTTCACTCCTTCTTTACTAAAGGGTTCATTGTAAATTAAATCAACTAATCCAGTGATATTGACTCTATATCACAAATACTTCTATTAAAAAATGTTCCCACATCAATAAACTGAGTGTTTCTTATCTTTAATTTGTTATAAAAAAAAATAAATAAATAATTTTTTTTTTAAATTTAGATTAAAAAACTAAATGGAAAATTTTAATTGAAATTGAAATTTTATTTTAAAATGATATTTATACGCCATAAACCTTATAATTATGCACCCAGTCGTCGTCATCGTTCAAATAGGGTGCAAAGACGGCCAATAGAGCTGGGCAGGCCAGTCAATCTAAATGAAAATTTCAATTTGTCAAATCAAAGACGACTTGCTCGTTCAACTAGCAGCATTTTATTAGTTCGTTCCAAGACCTTGAACGAAAGACTAGCAAGTATAGGTGGTCTTTTTGGCGCTTTGAGCATTATAACTACCGCGGCGCTTTTATATGCCATATTTACAGCCAAGTCTCAAGACAAATGGTACTACATAATAGCAGTGCTTGTAAATATTTCTATTTTAGTCATTTTGATGCTTGCTGCCATCCTGTTCGATCGTTTATATATTAAAAAATACACAAACAGAAGACAACCAAGTCCGCATAATCCACCAAGCCGAATTATTAACTTAAATCCAAACTTGTATACCAATATTTCAACACATCCAGGTCTATTGTCCAATTTAAATGCCTTGCTAAGAAATGATAACCACAATAATTCTCTTGACTACATGAACATAAGATCTTACAACGATATTCCACCCGAATATCCTGGCTATTTGGAAGCCAATAGCCATACATTGCCAAATAATACTCCATCAAATGATACAAATGTCAATTCAAACAAAATAACTAGTCAAATAAGCACCATTTCTAATGAAAATAATGATCAAATCATATCGCCTAATACTCAACAAAACAATGTTGCCAATTCTTTGCCGGTTTCAAATCCAGTAAATGAGATAACACAAATAGCTCCACCAGGATACTATGATTTGTATCCGAAAGACGGTAATGCATCAATTCCAAAAATTGTATAAGTACGGTCTAGTTCTTGACAAATTTTCATTTAAGACATATTATCGATGATTATTCAATTGCTTGTAATCAATAATCAATAAGTTTCCTATTTGTTGTAAATTTTTTTTTAATTTTTAAATGATGCATAAAATTTTAAACAATAAAATTATTTTATTTTATAAGATGCACTAGAATAATTATTTTGTAAAAATTGTTCCAAACTATTATTGAAAGTTAAATTGATGAAGTTATTTTATTAACTAGAAGTCCATACAATCAATTGAAGCAATCCTGAAAACAGAACTAAGCATAAACATAAAGATTTATTAATCATTGAAATGGAATGGAATGATTGACTAAAATGAAAATGTGGAAAATATTTTTGAATTTCTCAGTACCCAATATCTCATTAATTAGAGCACACTCTTAAACCTTTTTTTATTTAAAATGAAATATTTAAAGGTATCCCATTCAAACATTTAATTATGCAACAAAATTACTTTACATAAAAATTGTTTTTTTTTAAAATAAATCCATATCCAAATATCATATATATGCAAAAATAAAAATTTAGCAGACATTTAAAATACTCAAGATTTTTTTGTAGTTTTTTAATTTTTGAAAATTTGAAAAAGTTTGATCAAGTAAATAAAAAGAGTGAAATTTTTCGTGATTCATTGATTTTTTTATTTTCTTTGAAAATGAAAGGGAAAAAAATTATTCATAATCCGAAAAAATTCGAACATTTGTTTTCATTTTTTTGAATAAATTAAACAATGAAGACAATCTGTGTCATTTTTTTTATCTTTAGATCAAAACAATTTAGAATCATTTTTAAACAATCTAAAGTAAAGAATTTTTTTTGACTTTCTGAAAAAAAGATATGACACGACTCGAATTTTTAGCTATTTTTTGACATTCTAAATATTTGATAAAAATTTTTTTTAAATGAATGGAATGTGTATTGTGGGATCAGATTAATAATTCCATTTAATTTATGTTACATAAATAGTGTAAGGTTTTTTCCTAACATATTATTTAGCGCTCAGAGAGTGTGCAAAAAAATCTCCAACAAATAATCCTAAATAATAATTTCAAATAGAAAAAATTATTATAAAAAATAATTTATAATATCGTTTTTACTAGTTCTTTATTGGGGAACCAAAGCATAATTGTATAAAAATTGATAATTAAAATCTTAAATTCTCTTGCATAATTAAATTTTTTTTAAAATATTACAAATGAGACTATGAAGCAAATTGAAATTAAGCTCTTTATTATTACAATAAAATCTAGAAACTCTTAATGGACGGGTTGCTTTTCGTTCAAATAGTTACGATGGTCTAATTTTTTTGTTCTCTATTTATTTCACATAATTTTTCTTAATAAAAACACCATAAGCAAAATAATTTAAATATAAATCTCATTTTAACAATTTTCTTAAGTGTCCTTTCAATTTAAATAACTTGCTCAGGCAAATTTCTCTAGACGAAATAATGTTTAATTAATATTTCGAAAACGATGAAAAATTTTTGGTTATTTTAATATTTTGTATTTTATTCCGAATAATAATAATCATAACCCATTATCGAGTTCTAAGCGCTTGTATTAGTGTGAGTTAATTATTTTAATTCTATCAGAGAAATTTTTAAATTTTCTCAATCATTAATAGGTAATTTTTAGGTTTGGATTTGAAAATTAATTTCGTGTTCATTTTTAAGATAATTAAAATTCAAATATTTTAAGTCTAGCAGAGCGGTTAAAGATTTAGTTAAAAATTTCACTTAAAATTTTGGGTCATCAATATTTTATTTCTAGTGTCATTTTTTTTGCTTCGTTTATTTACCAGTTCATTTAAAGCTAATAAATCTCTTAGAATTAGAGATAAATATTTTTGTTTCCATAAACAACATGTTTCAAAAGGGTAAGAATCAAGTTCTAAACTTGATTTTAGTTCTTTTTGAATTTATTTTAAAAAGTTTGACTAAAATGGAGTACGAAATAGAATTTAACACATTATTTATCTTATGAATGCTTGCTAATCAACATAGAATCTTTTTTTGTTAAGTGATAAACTCATTTTTAATTTTTTTTTGCAAAAATCTAAATATGTTTTCATTATTTTAGATTTTTAAAAGATCTTTAAACAAATTACATTGATAGTCCCTTAAAGTTTCACTGATTCTCTCGTCTACTTTTTTATGGTTTCAATCTTTAAATGAATAATTTATGAATCTTTTATAAAAAATAGTTTAACAGCATTAACGATTTTTTAAATTTAATTATTTTTATCATTTATTTTAAACAGTAAAAGAAATTTTTTTTATTCATTCTCGAAATTTGACTTTAAGAAATAAATAATTAAATGCTTCGTTGAATCTTTGTTTCATGTCAAATCAAAATTAATTTAATAGAAATTGGGAATAAAATTTTTCTGCTTATTGGGATAAATTTTAAGTTAATAATATAATTGGATAAGTTAGGATAAGTCTAACTTTTAATTAATATAAATCAATACTATACAAAGCGAGTTTATTCTATAAAATTAATTTTTATTTATAAGAATTTTTGTAAAAGCTCATATTTTATCCAAATTTTTGAACGTAAAGCTAAGTATTTTATAGGCTTTAAATAACCCTAATGCAAAAATCGGCAATAAAATTTTATTTCACTGAAAAATAAAAAACAAACTTGATCATTTTAGTTTTTTAAATTTTATCTCCTTGAAATGATATTCAAGATAAAGTTAAATTATTTAAAAATTTTCCAATAATGAATTATTTTGACTTCAAAAAGGCTTGAAAAACAAACGAGATTTAAAGCAAAAAATTGTAATATTCATTTTTTAATTTAGAATTAATTATTTTCCGTAAAACAACAGCGATGGCAACATCGATTGACTTTGGATTCAGTTCAGATCAAGCTGAGGATGTAACCGAAAAGAATGGTGCCAAAAAAAAGCTAGATTTTTACCAATCAATGTATCATTTTAAGAAAATGTTTCCCAAATTCGACTCGGAAGTTATTGAAACTGTTCTACGCTCAAATCATGGTTCGGTCGAAAAAACACTAGACCAACTATTGACCATGTCAATAGACAATGAAAACTATGCTTCATCGAGCCAGATCACTCAATCGTGTCTTATAAGTTCTAATGTGAACTCATTAAGTGATTCTCATGATTTACCACCATCCTATCATGAAATAATGTCTTCCTCTTCAGCTAGCTCGATCAACGAAAGTCCAAAATCTGCTGATTTAATTGATTTAAATAATAATAAAACTCAGTTTACATCCAACCAAACTGCGTCAGTGGAAACAAATCCGAAAAGCTTGTACAAACCAAGTCCAAGTCTGATTCGGAATTATGACCGAATTTTAGTGGGAGAATTATCAAAAGACTTTTTAAGAATAAAATTGACCAAAGATCAAATTAATTGCTTTAAAAATTCAATAAAAATTGCCAAAAGAGATGAAATATCGGCCTTATTAAACAATGTAATTTAAAATTTTATATAAAAATTGTAAAAAAATTTTTGTTTTTAGAAAACTCCAAAATATCCAGAATTATCTTTTGAGCTTAGGCAACATCTTAATGTTCTAATGAACCAGCTGGAAGAGAGTGCAACAGATCTAGAAGATTGGGAAGCAAAATACAAAAGTTTGCTTAGATCATTTGAAAATAAACGCTTGCAGATAATCCAAGACGAGTATTTGGCAAAGTTGATTCAAAATGAAGAATTTTTGAACGAAATACGTACCGATCAAGATTTTTTAAATACACTAAATGATGGTATTTTTTTCTTTTTTTTATTTGCATTTTAATAAGAAATAAAATTAAATTATTTTTTTAAAGAATCTGATTCAAAATACGAATTCGACCATGATTTTAGTTATAGATTGAAGGGAAAGAGTTATCCCAATAAAACTTTAAGCAACGCTGAATTAATTGCCAAGCTAAGCAACATGGGAAAACAATCCAGAGCTAAATTGAACAAATTGGCATCGAAATTTATGTCTAGAAATAAATCGCCCAGAGAAAAAATCGAATTCAACAGTATAGACTTTAGCTCGTTCAATGACTATTCATCAACTGGTTCGAGCTTGAAAGAAGAAGTTGATTTCGACGAAAACAGCACCTATGATTTGGAAAGAATCAGGGCCGAAGAATTAGGCAATGGATTCAATACACTTAACAAAAATAATCGGTACAAAAAAGCCTATAAATCAATTAAAACAGCCATTACTAGGAATACTTCCAGCCAGAAACAACCAATATCAGACTTAGAAGCTTATCGGCCTAAAGACTTGAAAAATAATTTTTATTAATCGAGTTTGTATCATAGTAAATTAATCTATGTATATTGTGCCAAATTATTTTTGGATCTCAGGAATTCTGTTAAAATAAATGTAATCAATTTTTGATCGAGATAAATACGCAGCTATATTTATTTCATAATTTAATTTCTATCTCTTTTGATATTTTATCGTTTTTTATGTTTAGATTTATAGTCTTAAAAAAATCGAATTTTTGCACCAATTTTATTAATTAAAAATAATAAATTAATTTTAAAAAATTTGTTTTTGTTAAATGCTTAAAAATTTCTTTGCCGCTGCTTTAACCTTTTGATCGAATGCGTCGGACACTATTTCGCTGTTATGCTGGTAGAATGGATTAAGAATCAGCTTAATATATGTCTCATAGACGTTTTGGAAAAAATTTTTGATTCCATCGTTGTTTGCCATATCATGCAAGATAATAAATCTGAGAAATCCAGGAGTGACATAAGCCGAAATGCTCCAATTGTTGTGATGGTCAATGTTTGGATAAAATAAAACATTATTTTTTTCTGATAGTTTTTGATCCAAATTATCTAATGACGCGTGTGCAACCATCTGATAATAATATGAGGTTTCATCTATCTTAATAATAAAGAAAATAAAATCTGGTTTTTAACAAATTATTACCTTTTCGTCTTGAGAAGTTGATTTTACTAAATCATGTTCATAAATCAAAGAATCAAATCTGTTCACAATGTAAAAGTGGTAATTTCCAAGGGAAGTCACTTAAGTAAGAAAAAAAATTCAATTTTCAAATTATACAATTTAGTAGTAGTAGTAGTATTTAAAACAACAATAGCATTTTTATCTTTAAATTAGATTTTTTTATTCAAAAGATATCTTTAAAAATGTAAAAATTTTAATTAGGTTTTCGAAAAAAAAACTTATCATCTTATTTTTCTAGGGTTTTTTGAAGAAATTAAAATCTTTATATTGAACTATCAAATCATATGTTAAATTTACATTTTATTTCTATTGAAAATTTAATTTTTTTTTTTAAAAATGTACAAAACTTGACTAGATTTTCCAATTTATTAATTCTTAATAATTTGTTATTATCATAAATCGCATTTTGTCAAATTAAGAAATTTTAATTATTTTTAGTGATAAATCATATGAGGTTTTTTCATAAAACTTATTGATGCTGACTTTAAATTTGATAAATTTTGAAAAATCTTTGTCAGTTTTTTTTTTCATTTTTCGAACTAATTTTTGGCTAATCACCTAGTCAAGCTTCACTAGTTAAGAATTAATCTAGAACTTAACCGATTGTTTATTGAGCATCAATATTTGACAATAAAACGATGTTAATCATTTATTGTGATATCAAGTTCAGCGTTAAAATTAAGATTGAAAACATCAATTTATATTAAAAATTTATTTAAAATTTTTTTGGTTTTTAAAATTTAAAATATCGAAGCAAAAAATAAGTAAAAGAGTGTCAGAAAAAAATTACTTTCAATTGATCACAAAAATGTCGTTTTTCAAATTTTTTGCTAAAAATTTGAGATTTAATAAGATGTTCTTTGTTTATAATTGATACAAATTTATTCGATTTTCTTTTTTATTTCAGTTAATGTATAAAATATTTGTGACCAAAAGTATAAATAAAAAAATTCAAAACTTTACATAACAAAAAAAAAGTCGTAAAACCAAAGACGTCATTTCTAATTTTTCTTATATTCAAAATGGTACAATTTGTTTTTTTTTAAATAAACAATTTACTTTGATGCAATCAGTAAAAGGTGCATATAAGAATCAAAACGATTTCCGATTGCATCAAGTTATAAACCCTCCACAGAGCCGATTTAAACCGCGGCAAAAAAATACAAGTGACATGCTTGCGAATCACAAAGACAGGCTTAGAAAAATATTAACAAAATCGGATAATTAATAAAAATTCACTGTTTTAACCACATCTTTTTAACTCATTCAAAAGTCAAAAATAAAATTCTTCTCTTCATCAACAAAAAAGACTTCTTTCACTTAACAAGCAAAAATTATTTGCACCTATTTGAGTAGTTCGAAGCGTAATAGCTGGGCGATGACAGACTAGATGAAGCAGATGATTGCATTAAATGGCTTTTTTTCATTACTTTGTGCGTGTCACCTCTACACAATGGACAATACCATTTACCTTTAGGCTTGCTGGTTAATTTGACACAATTGAAGTGAAACCATTCGATCTGACAAGCATCATTGTCACACATAATCATTTGGCCATAGCTTATTTCGCGGCATGTGCAGTACAGCGGCTCGTCATGGGCCGATTTGGAAATTTTTGTAACTGTTTCGGTGAGATTGTGATTGTTATTGCGGGTGATTCTGGTGGATTTTTTGCGTATGTCATCGGAATAGTCGACTTCTTGTTTGATGCGTTTGCTCCTAGGCGCTGGACGTTCTTCTTCATTTTGATTACTGGGCTCATTTTCTTCTTCGTCCAGGTTTTTAATCGACTCGGTTTCATTACTGTTTCGTTCGAGCTGATCCTCTTTGACTTCGTTTTTAATTTGAAAATTTTTTTGTTCATTTGGAGCCCCATTGTCGGACTCGGCACTTTTTTCATCATCCGATTCGTATTCACTGTCTTCTTGGTTGGCATTGTCAGTGTCAGATTTTTTCAATTTGGCCCTGCCTCTAGCTACCAGTCTTTTGACCATTTTATTATTTTTAGTCTTTGAATTGACTTTGATGTTCTCTTTTTGGGCTTTATCTGAATTGAGTGTCGGAGTGGTGGTCTTGCAAGCAGTGAGGTTACTTGACTGATTGCCATTGTTCGTGTTGTTTGTTAGGTATTTGTTCTTGCATGAGGATAATGAGGAGAACGATGAGATTGATGAAGGTGATTTGCATTGGTGACTGGATGAAGATGAGCTTGATGATTGAGGTTTTTTTGAAAGGCTGAGACGACGCTTACGGCTTAGTTTCAAACTTTGGTTAAGGCTTTTTTTAGCCAAGTTTGTTGAAGTTTTGCAAAAATTCAATTGACGCTTGGATCTAGTTGGAGTAAGCTGATTTTCATCGACATTATTCTTAAATGGAAATTTTTTGTTACCTTTTAAAAATCATTTTTTATTTTTAGTGTTTTGTAGCACACTTAAATATCGTTTTTGTACATTCTCAAAAATTTACTTAAACGTTAAAAATACCCTTAGCATGGTTCAAGAAACTTTTTTGTTCATCAAAAAAAAAACTGCTCAGATTTTGAAAAAAAAATCTGTTAATATTTTAATAATTTTTTTTTAATTAAATTCAAAAAATTTATAAATTTTAGATTTTTTTTCAAATCAGCTATAAAGTTAATTTTCAAAGTTTTTTGAAGAATTTTTTGTTCGATTTTTTTTAGAAAAATCAGTAATGTTCTAAAAATTTTAAATGCCAGGTAACAAACGCCTAGAAATAGTCGCATAATTGAGTCATGTCGACTTTGTGATCATAGGTCTCATGTACAGAATGTGATCAGTGATCAATGATCAACTATTTTGTGACCAAAACGTCCATTAATCAACCGAAGAATAAAAGTAAATTTTTTTTGTGATCAGAAAAACCTATAATTTTTACTAAACTTTACTTGGGTTTAAAAAAAAAATGATTCTCTTTTTATATAAAAAAACAAGAAAAATGTTAATTATTCATGCTTCTAAAATTATTTGGTGATCAAATTTTAGTCAAAATGAGTTAATAATAGATATTTTTGTGATCAAATTCTGGACATGAGACCTATGATCACATTTTTTTGTGAAAACTTGATCACAAAGTCGACATGACCCGTATAATTTAAAGAGCCTGAACATTACAATTATATATTTTTGAAATCATTTTTTTGCCGTATTGTAAAAGGCATACTTAGCATCTTGCAATAAAAATTTTGGCGTCTAATCTAATGGCTAACTAATTTTTCAATAGAACTAAACCATTGAAGATTTCTATAAAATTTTTCTAATTTTAAATGAAAAATGTTTACTAATTTTTTTCAAAGTCTTAGCCATACACTTTAAAAAATATGATGATATACAAAATTTAAAAAAAAAAAACAAAAAAAGTTTTTTTTATTTAATTTTCAAAAAATTTTTAGTGGCGCTGAAACAATTATCCCAATCAAAAATATGAATATTAATTTATTTAATTTTATTTAATATATAAAATTATATAAATCGTAAACCAAAGTTATCGAACACCTGACTTCATAGAGTAATTTAACTATTTGATTTTTTTCTTTATTTTATCTTAAATTTTTTTAATATTTTTATTTTTTGATTTTTATTTTAAAATTTGAAAGCTGGGTACACAAATATGTGAATAATAATTTTGGCCGGTTTTTAGCTGCCAATATTAGCAAACTATTAGTCACTAAAATTTTACAATAGTCATATAGATTTTAGAAGTAAGAGAATATTTTAGAAAAATTTTTGGCAAAATATAGAATTCTGTTCTATTTTCAGTATGAAAAATTATAATTCCAAATATTTCTTTTGTTAAATAAATTTTTTAATTCCTAAAATTGAAAATGTTCACAAAATCAAGACATTAATTTTTTTTGAATTGTTAAGTCTAAATTATTAATTCATTTAATGAAATTTCTTTAGTAAAAATTAACTAAAATATTTTTTTATAAAATATTAAACTAAATGTAAACTTTAAAAAAATTAAGACACAAATTTAGAACATTTAAGTTTTTTTTATAGTTTCTGTACATTGTTCTGTACCTCAATCGCTTACAGTGAATTAGACAAGATAGAAATTAGAGAAAAGAATGGAATATTAAGTATTGTTTTTATTTTTTTTTAAATATTTTCAAATTTGAAACTTAAGAATCAAAAAAAATTAATGAAAATCCTTCTGACATAAATGCGAAAAAAATCAATGAATTTTTTTAATTCCCAACATCAGATTAGATTTAAAATATTTAACTAGGATAACGAAAAATTTTCCGCTTAGTTTGTTCAGAAAAGATTATATCTTATTTTTATCAAAAGATTATGGATTATTTTTTTAGATAAGAAAAGGAATTTAAAAAACCTCGGGTATCCTAGTTTTAAGATGTGCTACGAAAATTTACTTCAATCACTTAAAAAAATTAAAAAAAAAATTTTTAATTATATTAATTTTAATCTGTGTTTTTTTTTTGATTTTTTCTAAACAACCTAATTTTAATTAAAAAATGAGCAAATAGTTTTATGGATTTTTTCATTTTTTATAAATTTTGTCAGAAAATTTAATTGATCTTTTTGAATTTTCAAATATTTCTTATCATTTAAGTACTTACGAGCCTTTTTTATGTTCTTTACAAAAAATTGCAAATTTAATAAGAACTATAAAAAAAGATAGACAAATTATTGTGATATAACGAGTTTTTTATAAGACAATAACTTGATCCAGCGAATTTATTTAAAAAAACATCAATCTTGTTTTTTTTTTTTTAATTTTCACATAAAAATCATAAAAAAACTGACTCAACTCTATCCATATCCACACTATAAATTAATCGAATACCCGACTCTGTTATTTTACTATTTTTGCTTCCTTTCTCAATCCAACCTTTTACTTTTGATATTTTATTTTATAGTTTTTTATACTTATGTAACTTAATGTCTTAGGTAATATTTTTTTTTTAATCTGAACAAGCCTTGGCTCAATATAAATAACTTAATTTCATGGCTCATTGTTTTTTAGATATAATCGAATATTATTGATGATTCAAATTAAGATTTTATTAACGAAGACTATTCGAATACCCTAAAATTTTTGAATTTTTTTATAATTTAATAAAAACTCTCCACATTGTAAACTGGTAGCATTTAAGTACCAGTATAAAATTATCTTTACTATAAAATTTAAGTTTTTTTAAAGGAGAAGAGACATCTCACAAAAAATCCTATCCAATTTTGTAAAAAAAACTAATTTTGTTTTTGAGTACTAGTTAAATAAATTCTCTATCAAATCATTATTTTGGTAATAATTTAGAATTTTTCTAAAATAACAACTACTCAAATAACAAAAAAAAATTTAGATCAAAATAATTCGATTTTACAAGACTGAGTGATCAAAATAGAAATTCTTTAGATATGCAAAATAATCTTGAATTTTAAAATCAAATTAAGAAGCACATATCGAGTGATTTTTAAGGACAAGTAATAAACAACCCTGATGTTTTCAGATTAAAAAATAGACTAAAAACAAAATATTTATAAAAAATTGACTTTTTTTAAAATGAGTATGGAACACCGGATCTTTTTTCAATTTCTACTTTTTTTCTTTTTAAATGAAAACGTTCATTTTTTTTACGAAACTTTAAAACTTTCTGAGGTATTGAACTTAATAAAAAAAAAAAGCTAAATGATAGGCCGTTTAAACTGCCATAGTAACTCAGCCTACAGGAAAATCATCTTTGAAGGTCATTATTATTTTCATTTAGAATTAAAAAATTAATTCAAATTTGTCTTCAAAAATTTTCAAGCCTACAACAATTTAACAATTCAAATGTTAATCTAACTTTTTTCAATTTGTTTTTAAGTTTTAATTTTTCGGTCGCAAAAAAATAAAAAAAATAGATCACCTTTTAGGCCCCATTCGCATGCAAAACTAAAAATTAATTCATCAAATTTAAAAATAGACCCAAAAAATTAAAAATCACTCGGCTTTTTTGTATTCAAAAATGAATTAAAGCACCTAAAATTTAATAATTCTATTTTGATCTTAAATTAGCCACGTGATTTAAAAATTTTGTGCAAAAATAAATAGTTTGTTAAACAAAGAAAAAGACTCGTTCAAAAATGACTCTTGTTGAAATTATTATTTTTACATTTTGCTACTTAGAAAGATCGGAAAGCTATTTTCAACTTTAAATTAGTTATTTTTTTCTTCAACATCAGATGAATCCAAAGTCGCTCATCGATTGAGCTTAAATTAATCAAGCAACTCTCAGAGACTTAACAAACTCGTGGTTCGAGGCCTTGTCACTTACCACGTGATAAACTAATGCGCTTTCTCCAACCATTTAAAGCTAACAAATATTCACTGCAACTCGTATTAAATATGCTAAAATTATTCTCTTTTTTTAAATTTTAAATTCAAGTCATGTGATCTGACCAAAATAGTAAAATTTTGCATCCAGCACCAATTAACACGCCAAAAAAAAACTAAAAAATTTTTCAATTTTATCGATTGGAACAACGGAAAAAAAAATTTTTATTCTAAAATTTTTCAACTATTTTAATTACCTTAGATTCGTTTAGTTTTTTGAAGGATTTTTTCGAGTCCGAAAAACTGGCACACGGCTGATTGACGCGCTGATTCAATGGCTTTTTCTTAACATACAAATGTCCGTTTAGTTGACTGGTGGCATTGTGAGGCGAATAGTCCAGATTGGAGCTGTCGTCGTTCCACATGTCTCTGTGCAAATTTGGGCCCTTTTTGGTGTACACTTTTTTGCCTATTTCAACAGTCTGCTTGGTGCCTGCTTTGGTCAAATTTTGAAATTGCCTTGTGCTTGAGCGGGAATTGACCGATGAATTTGCCGCGTTGTAATGGTGATGAATGGGTCGATTTTTTTTGCACGTGAGACGAAATTCGCTCAGTATTTTCTCCTCGTCAATGTCAAGCTGAAATTTAGCCTCGCTGCTCCTGGGATCGAAGCCCAGTTGACGCGTTTTGGACCCGATCAGGTCTATTATTTGACTTGTGAGTCGGATTTTCTGGTCGCCAAGAGTCTGACACTGAATGAGTAGCTGGTGCATTCGGATCAGTAGATTGTCGACCACCATTCGCTTTTCGGCTTCACTGGCTGCTTCTTGGCTCTTGGACACTATCTCCAGCTTAAGGACATGAAGTTTCCGGTGCCTGGCTTTGACCAGCACGTCCACATTGCGCACTTCGGAGAGCAGGAGTTGCAGGCGACTGGGAAGATTTTCAATGCAATCAACAAAGTCATCAAAGAATGGATTTTTCTTTATTTTGTCTGAGCTCGGAGAGCGCTCTGTTGTGTTTGGCTTGCTGTGTGACATTCGTTTGATTCAGGTGCAGATTTCTAGAAAACTAGTTGTTTCCTTGAATAGAAAATATAAAGTTTATAGCAAATATTTTGAAGTTTGAATAAAAGCTACAAAAGAGTTAGAAGAATATCTAAAATAAACTAAGAAATAATTCGAATTGATTCGCTAAACAAAACGAAAATTAAAACACATATTTTAAAATAAATTTATTATAATTTTGAATTTTTTTTCTTTTGGAATCCGTCGTTAATGATGATTATGATTACAATTTGGACATACTAGACCCCGACCCGGCGTCTCACTATGTCTGTATTTTAATATTTCAAATTTTTAAATCATAATGTGTCAAGTTGGCTTTGCTTGATGCAGTTTATTTTCTTAATGGAAAATTTAAATTTGAAACCGACACATTTTTTGTCCGCACAATAGTGACAAATAAAATTGGTTAATTTTACTGCTAACTTTAACTGATTGATACAGATAAACAATTAAATACAAAAGTTTCATTTTTTTAAACAACTAAAATTAAATCTCAAATTTTTATTAGAGATTCAACAAATTATTAATAAATAATGTTAGATACTTGATTTTAACACGATTTCAATTTGGAATCTTTTTCATGTTAAAGCATCATGTTATTAAAACATGATACGATATGTATTTAGTGGATTTTCGTTCAAATCAAACAAACACGTTAATTAAAATATATTTTTGATAAAATTAAAATTAATCTAATTTTTTTTTGTAAAATTGCGATCATGATTTTCCAGACTTTTACAAAAGTCATGAAAAAAAAGTCCGAACAAGTTTTACACATGTCGAAGTCATGACTTGTAATTTTTAAATTATTTCCAACAAATCATCTAAATTTTATAAAAAAAAATTAGATCGATTTTAATTTTATCAAAAATATATTTTAATTAACGTGTTTGTTTGATTTGAACGAAATTACACTAATTTTAACTTATTTCCACGTGAAAATAAAATGGCAAAAAAATTAAAAAAATGAAAAAAAGTTTTTAGGCTTCTTTTCCGGTAAAACATTTGGAAGCATCTGTTAAAATTTCAAGATGAAACAACTGTTGTTTCACCTTCTGTGGAAGTCTGCAAAATATGTGCAAATTAATTGCGTTGTATTTTTAACACTTTTAAATAGGGTGCATTTTTGCAGAATTCACACAGATTTTGCAGACTTCTGCGGAAGGTCAAACAACAGTTGTATAACTTAGTTTCATTCACAGAAAAAGTTTTTGACATTTAGAACAAAAGTTATAAAATATTTTTATTTTTGTATTGGAAGTTTTGTATGAAATTTCACAATACCACATTGTCATGCGTTTATTAAAGAGAAGAGAAGGGAGTTTGAAGTTTTTAGACAATCAGAACACATATTTGAGCTAAAGGAGCTTCTTAATACCGGGGCTAATATAAGTAATGTAAATGAGTTTTTGCGAGCCTTTTGATGTAATTTATATTATTGAATTGTATTGATTGCTAGATAAGATAGTATTAAAAGATAATTGAATTTTTATATTTTTATATTTTATAATATTTGTATGTAATAATTCTTTGTAATAATTCATTTGTTAAATTGAACATTTTATGTAGTTTTGCCTTTTTTTTAGCTTCTCTCATGGTCAGATCTTTTGAATTTTTTAAATTAAAATAGATTAAAATTAAGATTCGCATATAAAAATTTTTAAAATCTCTAATAAAGATTAATAATTTCTTTATTTATCTTAAAATTTACAAAGAAGGTAAATATTTACATTTCAACTATATTTTCATAAATATGAAAATAAATAAATTTCAGTTTTTCATTATCTTTCACAGTCAAGTATTGTCAAATAACGATCAAAATATTTAAATTTACCATTGATAAAATTTTATATCAAAAATAAAACCGTTACATTTAATAAGAGGGAAAATCACAATTCGTTTTTAATTCATTCAAAACGTCTCAAATTTATTTTGCTGATTTTTTTTAAAAACGATTTTGTTATCTGCGCTACTAATTAATTTTTATCGCTATTTAAAACTGTATTTAAAAAAAATTCGTCATCAAAGAATCCAATATTTATTAAATAAAACTTATAGTTTTAAATTATTGATGTTTTTCCCTTATAATTAAAAATAAAAAAATAAAAAATTTAAGGAATTATTTGATTCCTTGAAAAGAAACAATTAAAGCTTTGTCATTTCAATAATCTCCAATTCATTTGTCAAATGTAAAGGAACTTGGACTGAAACTGGAACCAACTTTTCATTAGAGTCTATTTCGGGAACATCGCACTTGGAATAGTTTATAAACCATTGATGCACAGTGGCAAAATTTGGTCTTTTGTCCCGATTAAAATTTATGCAACTTTTCATTATGTTGAAAAACTTATCTGGACAATTTAGCTCTTCTTTTTTAAACACATAATTTCCTTTAAATACTTTTTCCAGCAAATCTTCATGCTTCACATCTAATCAAAAAATTATTATAAAGTAAAAAATGAACTTTAAAAAAATTTAAATTCTAATAAATGATAAAATAAATCGAAACCTTTAAAGGGAATTTGTCCTTTTGTAATTAGCTCGTATAGAACAAGTCCAAATGAATAAACGTCACTTTTGATTGAAAAAATTCTAAAATCATTTTCACCGATAACAATTTCAGGTGCTGTCCATCGAGCTGCAATTTCGATTCCTTTAAAAGACTTATGAAAAAATGAATTTAAAATTAAATAAAAACTACTGTTTTTAATTGGTATCAAAATTTTCTCTTGATCACCTAATTCATGTGACAATTCAAAATCTCCAATTTTTATTTTATAAAATCTATCTTTTAAATCTCTTTCGCCAACGAGAATATTCCGTGCAGCTAAATCTGCATGAACTATTCTCGTTAACTCAAGATACTTCATTCCACTGGAGATTTGTTCAGCAAAATTGACAATTTGATCAAAATTAACAAAATTGCCTTTAGGTGATTTTAAAAATGCGTCTAAACTTCCATTTTGCACGTATTCCAATATAATGTAAAATTCGTTAATTCGACTTATTCCTAATAATTTAACTATGTTTTTATTGTTTAACTTTTTTAGAATTCTGCTTTCGTGTAAAAACTTTCTCATGTTCAAATCGAAACTTTTGGCATTTATTGCCAACTTTTTGAATTTCTTAATGATTACAACTTGATTATTGACGAATTGTATTCCTTTTTTTAATAATTTAATTTTTTTAACATAAAATAGAGAAAAAAAACCTTTCCAAATTTCGGAATAATTTCCAGATTGCAGTAAAACACCTTGATCAATTATATCACAAGTTTCATAATCAATCTGAAGGTTTTGACTCTCTTCAAATTTAACTCTCTTTGGATATATGTAATCAGGCTCAAAAGCATCAAAATAATTTAAAAAAATTTCTTTCAACTCGTTGAATGTTGGTCTCATTACGTAGCATTTAGGCCAGCATTTTGTAATTATATTATTATAAAATGTCGAAGTAGTTTCTTCGCAAAATGGCTGAGGATCAGGCAAACGAAAATCATTCTCTATTAATTTTTTAATTATGGTCTTGTCATCATTTATACCTTAAAGGATTGATTACATCATATTTTTAAAATTTAATTTTTCAAATTATCTCAACAAATGCTGAAACTCTTACTATAATTTTAATTTTATCCTATCTTTGTCAAGTTTTGCCATAACAAGAATCATCTATTAGCAAAGGTTCGGTGAAATAATATTTAAAAAAAAAGTCAATTTTTAGAAAAGAGAAAAATAAAAGATTTTTCAGTGGTGATTTGACACTATTTAGGTAAATTTCCGCAAATTTAACGACAAATCACGTAAAATACCGTAAAATTATGAATGTGAAAAATCAGTAATTAACCAAAATTTTCTAAAATAAACGTGAATACTTTTATGTTATTTTGGATAATTTTATTCACCAAAATTTTTGATTTTCACATTCATTATTGAGTCGATTCACTAGTGTAAATCATTTGATATTATTACTATTTAGCTTCACATTTATTTGCCTTAAATCATAAATGCCTAAAAAACGAAAAGTAAAATTTAGCTCTTAAAAGAACAAAAATGCAGACTTCAAAAAGAACCGGAATTATACCAGAAAATGATATAAAAAACATTGGAAAGTTCACATTTCAAGAAAATTTTTTAATGTGATGATAAATGACCCACAGCAAATTCTTTGTGACGAATGAAAGAATCTAAAAATAAAATAAACCTAACTGAAAATTTTCAATGATCGTATATCATGCCATTCTTTATTAAAATTATTAATTGTTTTTTAATGAAATTTTTACCTTCGTAAGGTTCTTTTCTACTAAACATTTCATAAAGCATAATTGCAAAAGCCCAAACTTCGCTTTTTTCACTATAAATTTTGAATCCAGTTTTTTCGCAACCTTTAACAATTTCATAAGCCATCCATCTGACAGATATATCTTATATTAAACAAAATAAAATATGAAATGTTATATTTTCGCGGAATTTGGTAAACCTTCAGGTACACATTCAACTATAAATTGCTTGTTCAAGTCAAGCTGTATTGCAAAATCAAAATTTGCTAATTTTACAAAATAGTTTCTACATATGAGCACATTTTTAGCCCGTATATTCCTGTGTATTATAGACTTATTGGTCAAATAAATCATTGCTGAACAAAATTGTGAGCCAATTTTAACAATATTAAATTTATTAATTTTATTTGATTTTAAATGTGTTTCCAGGTCGTTGAATGGAAAATTCTCAAAACATCCTAACACATACGGAAAATTTACAGATGCGCCAACTAATCTGATTACATTTTTATTATCAATTTTTTTAAGAAATTCGACTTCGTTGAGTAATTGTTTAGAAGAACAATATTTCGATAATTTAATCATTACTTCGGTGTCATCTTTGAGATAACCTTAAATAAACTAATTTAGAATTTTATTCTATTATTTTAGTATTTACCCTTAAAACCAGAACATTCTCTATAATAAGAATTAATCTGACTTCTTTCGTCCACCAAAACATCTTCCATTTTCAAGTTTAAGTATTCATCTTTTTTAATAATTTTCTCGCATGGTAAGCTCAAATAGCATTGTCCATCTTTTTTCTCTTAAAAAAAATAATATTTAATTTAATTTCGATTTTACTAAGATTTAAAATTTACTTGAATAATATGCAACTAATTCTGTTAAGGTTTTAAATTTTCTTTTTGATGTCAAAAAGAATCGTTTGCTGTCATAATTGACTTTGAAATGTTTTACAAATTTCGAATTGGATTCATTATATATTACTGATAATGTATAAATCATATCTTTAAAAAAAAATTAATTAAGTGATCCGTATCAAATATTTAAGACATGAATTTTTTTTTTTTTTTAATTATAAAGAAAACTTAAAAAATTGATAATTTAAAAAAAAATAAAAGATTTTATTATGATAAATATATTGCTTACTGATTAAGAGATCAGTTTTTAAGTTATCAATTTTGGGCAATGTGAAGTATCCTAAAATATTTGACTAACTTTTATAATTTTTTTCAATTAACAAGTACCTAAAAACACCTAATCAATTATTTTAGTTAAAATTTTCTTAAAATTACGCCTCAGTTTTAATCAAATTATTTTTTTTAATTTTAGAATCAATTGGTTTATTTAAGTATTAGTCTTTAAGTATTCTCTGTTATTTAAATTAAAAAAAAATTATTAAAAAATTAACGTCTGTGCCTGATTGCATCAAAAAAAGGTAATCTTAAATTTTCTCATATATTACTTTTATTTTAAATTTCATTTAAGCTTTGAAATAATTCAAAATTAAACGAAAATAAATCAAAACAATTAAAATTTTTAGTTAATATTAAATATTCAGTTAAATCATAAAAATATATTTGATTTAAATTAAAATTCTATTTCTTACCAGTAGTCTCACTTTCTCTTACTAAAAAACACCCATCCTCACATTTTGAGGACATCAGCTGAATCTCAGCTGCAACTCGTGAATATCGTCCAAAGAACCATCTTCAGTTATCAATAAATAAGATTTTTGAATTTTTTATACTAAATTCAAAAAATTAAAATTGCTTACGGCTGTAATTCATAGCTATCTGCTGGCAGTACATGATCAACATTAACAATCCCAGTTCGATCGTTACGTAAATTTTTGGCTAAAATACTTTTCTCATTTCTTTTAAAATAAAGACTTACTAATCTGATAAATTCTATTAGAAAAAATTTACATTCTGTTTATTTTGATTAGCTCATCTCCTTTAAAAAAAGCTAATTCATCCTTAGTTTCTTTATAATGGTCAAAAAGTGCGATTAATTTTTCAGGTTTGAGTTTTTTAGATTGAATTTTGCCCATTTTTTTTAAATTTATTTTTTTACAAAATGTTTTTTGTTCAATTTTATAAAACAAAAAAGCTTTTTATAAAAACCAACATTTCTTTTTGTTTTTTTAAACAAAAAATTAAAAGAAACAAATTAGTTCGCTATTTATATAATATTTTGCCATTTTTTTGCTTTTAGAACAACATAGTGTACTGCCAGGTAAGAAACTCTTAGTATCAAACATTTTAGATTTTCTAGCTAAGATTTTTAAGAGTTTCTTGTTTACAGTCACCTTTTTTATTCTTTTGAAAAATATTCATCTTAAAACTTTTTTGAGCATTTTTATTTAGATAATAAATTATTTTTGAAAAAACAATTTTTTAATTGTTCGCTACCATTCTACCTTTAGTTTTAACAAGATTTCATTAAATTGTACCTATTTGCTACTAAAAAATCTCTATTTCAAGTCGAAAACCATATAGACTCTAAAAATTAGAGATTTCTTAAATTAGACAAAATCTTGATAATTTTTTCAAAATAAACTTTTCCTTGAAAAAGTTCATTAATGATTAATGAATTATCTTTTTTTCAAAAAATATAAAAACAAAAGTAAAATTAATATTCAAAACGAAAAGGAATTGCAATAGTACAATAAAGTAATAATTAAAAAGCCATGACAGTGGTTTTAACAGAAAGCACAGCATCGAGAATATAGAGCAAGATTTTTAAGCAGGATTTATTCTTTAGAACCCATTAGGGAAGAAATGTTTAAAACATTTCTATTGAAGAAAGGGAAAGTTGCTTTGGCTGGAAAATAATTGCCGGGTTGAAGATCAACCTGATACAGTAACCTCTTTGTCAAATCGGGTTTTTTTTATTTTTTTATTTGGGACAAAAATAATTATTCTTGGCTGATTAATCGGTTCTTTTAAATTGAATATTTATTCTTCGTTTAAAATTATAAATGATAAAATTTTAAATTTCTTTTAAGACTGAACTTTTATAAATGTTCATCGTCATCAATCATCAATGTGCTTTTGTTCTGTACTGAAGTTTAATTTTAAGATGTGGCATATTTAAGTCACTTAATTAAGTTATTTATCGTATGACCCTTGACTTTTGTAAATATTTGGAAATATCAATTCTCCTGTTATACGATCTTCCATGGTAAAGATCAAATTAACTATATAGATCAAATGAATGTGTGTTGCGATTTACAATGGTCTAAACATTTATTTGTAAAATTTATTTAAACACTATTATGACCCGTTGGTTCGCTGCCGGTAAAATTAATATCGAAAAAGTTCCAAAATCCTGGTTATCTAAGTGATCAATACCATATTAAAGAAGGAGTTCCACAAGGGTCAGTAATTAGTTCACTTCTTTTCAGCATTTTTATAAATGACATCCCAAAAAAGAAACAAAACAAGCTGTCAATACTCTCTTCTTTTTGCAGATGATTTGGCTACTTTTTTTATTTTCAAAAAGATAGCAAATCTTGAAAACATGATCAATAAGAACCTAAATGAAGTTGAAAAATGGCTTTTCAAATGGAAAATGAAAACTTCTATTGAGAAGTCATGTTACATGATCTTTGAGAAAAAAAACAAAAGTTAAAATCAATCTTGACCTTAAAATTAATGGTATCAATTTAAATAATAAGGAAAAAGTCAAATTCTTAGGCATCAAACTAGACTCAAAACTTACATTTAGTCCAATGGTGGATGAATTAAAAGAACGCTGTAATTCAAGGCTTAATATAATAAAATATCTTTAAAATAGGAAATGGGGTCTAAAACGAAAAACATTAGGTAATCTTTACAAATCTTTGATAGGATCAATCTTGGATTATTCTTTTCCTTGTTTAAATCCATTCTCAAAAAAAATACAAGTTATTCAAAATTCAGCAGTTCGATCTATTTTGAAGCTGAAATATGATACTCCATCCAATATTATGCACCAAGAGGCCTTCAATAAACTTAAACTACTAACAATTTCAAATCGACTCTTTGAGTTGAGTGAGAGATATGTCAGGATAGGATTGAGTCATTTTGTTCCACTGGTCATCAGACTGGTGGAAGAATATAGAGAAAGTTTCGAATCAAAATATACCGAATATCCAACTCCAATGTGTAATTGCTACCTAACAATTTCTTCTTTTTTTCCTAAACTATCGAATATTTAAATATGTCTAACCTCTAGCTATTTCAACATATCGTTTCAACATGTAATTTTCTTTTTATTACTTAGACTTATTTTCCTTTTTTTTTTATAAATTTTTATTCTGAATGAGCGTTAGCTCGGTACAGATTTACAAATAAATAAAAATAAAAAAATTTTTTGATGAGATGAAAAATTAATAACTTGAATTAAAAAAAAACTGCTATTTACAGAAATCTATTTTTATTTCTTTTAATATAAAAAAATATTTTAGTTAATTTAGTGATTAAAAAAGATAAAATTATATAATGACTTTCTTTCTATTTTTTTGTTGAGTAGCTTTTGAAGGTTCTAACCTTGAGGTACGTATTTAGCGTTTTCTCAACCATGAAATCGACAAGATAAAGCAATTACATGTTTGCATACATAATTATACAAGCACCTTCTTTGGAAACTTCTCTTTTCCAGCAAACCGAACACTGTCCTGACTAGGAGACTTGTCATTTTTGTAATATCCAGCATTTCCCGGCATGTTGTCGCCCCCAAAGTAAAGAACTTTTCGTCGTCCAAAATAAGCGAACATGGTGAACGATATAGCATATTTGAAAGTTTTTTACTCAATTTCTTGGCTTTCTCATGCTGAACGGCGCTATATTTTGGTGTTTTTTCACTTTTACGATATGAAATATCCATTTTTGTTAACTGCTGGCCAACTGTTGTCTGGTGGACATTAAATTTTCTTGCTAGACGCCTTTGACTCACTCCAGTTCGGTTATTGGTCAATCTCTTCAGTTTTGTCTTCCTTGCAGCTGTCAAGGTAGTTGGACGACCCGTTCTCTTATTGTCCTTGATCGGATCTCCAATTTGAATACGGTTGATCGTATTATATATAGTGCTTCGAGCGATTCCTTGCTTAGTAAAGTGCGCCACAATGTCGGATTTTGCCGTTTGTGAAATCATATTTTTAACTGTTTTTCGAAAAGCCTCTCGTTCAGACACAGAAAGTCCCATTTTAAAATTTTTTTTTGCAATATTATAGCTAATTTTTAGTAGTTTATAAATAAATATATATATGATCCCCTTATCATTTGTATGATCGGGCAAGTTAACTTTTGTCCATTTACTTATGCATCACCCGTTATAATACCACTTTTATTTATTTTTAATCATTTGCTGTCAATTTTATATCAGAAAATTAAATTTTCTATGGCTTCAAAATTAACAACCTTTATTAAATCATGTCCCGATAATCCAACATTAAATGATCAAATTTTTTGGAAAATTTCATTAATTTGTACTCTTAAAATGTTCAAAAGTTTTATACTTTGAAGATACATTAAATCATATGATGCATTCAAATGAATTTCCTCTGCAACTGACTATAGGAGATTCAATTTATATGAACCGCTTTAAACAATGAATTATTTATACGAAATTATGATAGTTTAAATTCTAAGTTCACCTGGTTCTATAATGTCCCATTTTGCTTTGCATAATTACCAGGTCTTTTAAATGTCTCGTTGATGAGACCAATACCATAAAAAGACTCAATGATCATCACTAATGACTTAAGGCCAATATTCATTTCAGCACTTTTAGCAAAAATCATTGAAGCAATTCTTTTGGGAAAGATTTTTAACGAACAAATAATAATAAATAAAAAACAAAAATCCGTTTAACGTTGTTTGTTCAATCACTTCTCTTGGCAACTTTTTACACTCATTCAAGACTCGATTTGTAAAGAAGTTCAATCTTGTAAAACCATTTCTGACAAACTGTTTTTCAAAAACATAACTGTGACTTTTTGTTCCATAATGCAGAGTTGGTCAAAAGTCAAAGTCAAAGCCAGAAATTTTTTTAGGCTAAATTCAAAGTCTGACTTAGATTTTAAAATTGAAGATATAGTTTTCATTAAAGACCAGAATTTAAAAATAAATAATATTTAAAAAAAATTGTTTTTATCGGTAATGAAGATAATTTAAATCGAAATCTATTCTTACAAAAAGTAATCAAAAAGATATCTAAAATCAAATTCTTAACTTGACTTGAAAAAGAATAAAACTTTAAGTCCAGACTTGACTTTTGACCAACTTTGGGGTAATCATTCAGCCTGATCATAGTTTATACAATTTTCTAACTGTTCAATTTAATCAATTAAATGAATTATACAACTTTTGAATGTTTCTATGTCACGATCTTTAAAAGTCTGTTTAATTAGACCTAAGATTTGATTAGCTTTCTGAATGACTGCCCCAATATATGCAGAATGTTTCGAATCGTTACTGAAAATTACTCCTCAGGTCAATCTTGAGTTGACTCCATTAGTATGCTTTCGGAGTCGCCCAATATTTTATAATTACCTTTTTAATTGTTAGTCCATAGTGAACTAAAACGATTTTTTCTTATTAAATTCCATAAGCCACTCACTTGACCATGCTTGACCATGCTTGACCATGCTTGACCTAATGAATTATTTCCTAATATTTATTACAAATCTTTTACGATTTCTTTATTACTTTCAAGAAATTAATTAAGTGGATGATAAAATTTGCAACATGAAGACGCCAAACAACTCAGCAGTCAAAAGCTATTATTTAAAAAAAAAGAAAATAAAAAAATAGAAGAACACCCTGACTTGAAATTGAATTATCTAAAAGAAATCATACCCTGAGAAAATTGAATACAAAAATTTCAAATTAGTAATCGCAAATTATCAATTCTTTTTGGTTAATTTACGTAATTTACGTTAATATACGTAATTTAAAGTAAACCGTAAAACTTAAATAATTATGATTTAAATTAAACTTTCTCTTGCCTAAAAACTTTTTTGTCTTTTAATTTCAACAAACTGTTTTTAATTTTCTGTTTATTACTTAGATTTATTTATCCTTTTTTTAAATAATTTATTTTTTTTTATTTTTTTTTTATCTTATTAAACTTTATTTTAATTTTTTATTACATATATTTTTATACTGAAGGAACATTAACTCGGTACAGATAAACAAATAAACAAACAACTAAAAAGGGCCAAAATTTATTCAATTATGTGTTAATTTAAGATAAAATAAAATTAAAAATTAATTATTTTAAAATTTATAAAGAAGTACAGTGCTTTTACGAAAATAGGAGAATGGGTAAAATTACGTCTTTTTCTGTAATTTTACGTAAGATTACGTAAGATTTCATCAGATTACGTAAAAAATTGTAATTGACAATAAAAATGCTTACGGCCAAAAAAACCTCAAAATCTAGCTGAAAAAATCAAATTTTTTATTTTTATACTCTTTATTACGTTAATTTACGTAATTAAATATAGTAAATATCAGTAAGAAAATGTAATTTCTCCTTTTTTAGTATACAGTATGTCTCAAAAATTTTGAATCAATGGAAAATATCAAAAACTATTGTAACATTGTTAATAAACGAAGCGAGAAAAAAAAAATTATTAACCTTAATCAATTAACCATATGTAAACAGTTTTCAATAATACCGATTGATTCTTGATTTTTGAGACATACTGTATATTAAAAAAAAAGAGGAAATACATTTTCTTAATAATATTTACTATATTTAATTACGTAAATTAACGTAATAAAGAGTATAAAAATAAAAAATTTTATTTTTTCAGCGAGATTTTGAGGTTTTTTTGGCCGTAAGCATTTTTATTGTCAATTACAATTTTTTACGTAATCTGATGTAATTTTACTTACCACCCTGAGTTAACGTAAGTTTATGCAATCGTACGTAAAATTACGGAAAAAGACATTATTTTACCCATTCTCCTGTTTTCGTAAAAGCATTGTATATAGTAAGATGAGGCAATTATTTAATGTGTGAATGGAGTGAATTTTTTTTTGATTGAATTTTAAGGAATAATAATAAAATTTTGTCTAAAAAGCAGCATTATGTGTAGTAAAAATATTGAAGATTCCGAAAATACCATTAGTTTTTTCATAGGACCTCATCAATGTGGTCAAAATTTATGTTTTTGTAAAAGGTCCGAAAAATTACCAAATTACCTATTTGAATGGGTTAATAGTGCCTAAATGGGTTAATGCACTAAATTAAATTTTCACAAGAAACCAAGATACCCAATAGCTCAGAAGAGCATGATATTGAAAGCCCTCTGCCTAAGCTATCAATACAAAACAAAAATTAAATTTAAGTATTTTTTATTAAGTCCATTCTGAGTTAACCCAAACCTCATTAACCATTTTTGCTAAGGGGGTAAGTCGGAAAATTCGGTCTAATTCGGCTAATGAATTCGGAGTTTTCTAAAAAAATTGAGTCGATAGACAAAAAATAGAAAAAAAAGGTCACCCGGTTAGGCCATCTTACTATAAAGAAAAAGCAATTAACGTAGATTTACGTAAATTAACCTAAAAGACAAGTTTCGTAGCAATACTGTATATGCTTTTTCATAATAAAAATGCACTTTGATTTAACTAAAAAATGAGTGCTAATTATATTTTTTCTAATTTAAACTTGATATCTTGGATTTTAAATTGACTTGATTTTCTATATCAATTGTCTCCATAAAATTCTATGTATTATTTATTATTAACTAAAAATCACGGGATTTTTTTTTTCATAAAAAATATACGTTAGGGCCTAAAAAAAGTCTTGAAAAAATCTTTAGAGCATGAGGTGTAAGTTAAGAATGTTTTTACATGAACGAGATGGTATTTTTTGCATGCACCAAAGCTGTGTTTCTGTTTTTGAGGCTATAATATCGAAAAAGCAATACGGTAATGTTTTATTAACTTTTTTTAGCAACCCTAATGTAAAAAGAATATTTTCAGATTAAATAAAGCTAAAATGTTAAATAAAAATTTATGCAAAATTATAAAATCGCGTGATTTTTAGTTAATTTTAAATAATTTAGTAGAATTTTATAAACAGAATTGATAAAGAAAATCAAGTCAATTTAAAATCCTAGATATCAAATTAAAATAAGAAAAAAATATATTTAACACTCAATTTTTAGTTAAATCAAAGTGCATATTTATTTATGAAAAAGCAAATAAATATATAAAAAGCATAAAAATATATATAAAGTTTTGCATTTTTTTTCGACATCTTTAAATACGTCAAAAATATAATTTATAGATAATCAAGTCAAAAAAAATTTATTTCAAAATGGATGCCATCGTTAGTTCGCTTAGAAAATCGTTTAACACTAATGTTACCAAAACATTGGAATGGCGATACGCTCAGTTACAAGCACTTGAAAAACTTTTAGATGAAAACAAGAACGAACTTATAAATTCAGTAAAGCAAGACTTGAATAAGCCTGCACAAGAAACTATTACTTTAGAACTAGGTCTTATAAAAAATTCAATTGTTTATTGCTTGAAAAATTTAAGTTCATGGGTTAAGCCGCAAAAAGTGAGCCCCATAGTGCAAGCAAGAGCCCTTTACTCGACATATATTCAATATCAGCCATTAGGTGTTTGTTTGATAATCGGTGCGTGGAATTATCCACTTATGCTTAGTTTGGTACCATTAATTGGAGCAATTGCATCTGGAAATTGCGCAGTTCTTAAACCGAGTGAGCTATCGCCATCTGTGGCTAAATTGCTAGAGCATCTTTTACCAAACTATTTAGATGAAAATTTCATTAAAGTTGTCAATGGAGGAGTGCCTGAAACTAGTGAATTATTAAAACAAAAGTGATTTCTTTTAAATTTTTTTTGCATTTTTTATAATTTTTTTTTTTTAGATTCGATCATATTTTTTACACTGGAAATGGCACTGTGGGAAGAATTGTCATGGAAGCTGCTGCAAAACATATGACTCCTGTAGTACTTGAATGCGGTGGAAAGTCACCAGCTTTTATTGATGAAACAGCAGATTTGACCGTAACCGCTAAGAGAATATTGTGGGGTAAGTTCACAAATGCCGGTCAAACCTGCATTTGTCCAGATTATGTCATATGTACTAAAGAAATTCAAGTATAAGAAATTTTTTTTATAAATAAATATTTATTAAATTTGAAATTTAAAGGAAAAATTATTGCCAATTGTCAAACAAGTATTGAAAGAATTCTATGGTGAATCACCAAAAGCATCAGAATCGTTTGCTAGAATAGTTAATGAGCGACATTTTGAGTAAATTTAAGTGATATAAAATTTTTGAGCTTAAAAATTTATTTACCTTAGTCGATTATTAAATTTGATTGATAACTCAAAAGTGGTAATTGGTGGTGAGAATGATAGAGAAACCAAATATATCAGTCCTACTGTAATGTTTAATGTGACCGGTGAAGATAAAATAATGGGTCAGGAAATATTTGGTCCTATTTTGCCTTTTGTGACAGTTCAAAATCGACAAGAAGCAATTGATTTTATTAATGGACGGTATTTTCTCCACCATATTTCTTTTGATTAGTCTCTTCATTAATTCATTTTTTTAGAGATAAACCTTTGGCTTTGTATGTATTTGCCAATAATGATGCAGTTTTTGAAGATTTTCAAAACAATACAACCAGTGGTTCATATGGCTACAATGAAGTTTTAGTTCAATGCGGATGTAAAGATAATATTTGACCGATTTCTCTTAAAATTAAATTTTTTAAAGTTGAATGTTTACCTTTTGGTGGAGTGGGTGAATCAGGAATGGGAAGCTATCATGGACGATTTTCAATTGAAACTTTTAGTCATAGAAGAGCAGTTTTGAAGAGCTCGTTTTTTGGAGATTCTCTTGCTGGGTAAAATTTCTAAAAAAAGTAAAAAAATTATTTTAATCAAAAGAATTTTGTTTTTAGTTTTCGCTATCCGCCTTATTCTGAATCAAAAACTAACCAGGCTTTATGGGCAACAAGTGAATTCAAGTCATGTTCAATCCTATAGTTCTGATTTACTTGAAAATCAAACTTTTGTTTTTTTATAGCTTGATATACTATCGATAAATGCCAAAAAAGAGTTAATTTTTTCAATTACTAGAAAAATATTAAGTACTTTTGAGTGCTTTTCATATTATTTATAGTCGGATTTTAATAAAGAATACTAGAATAAATGTATATTTTTTTTAATTTAATAAAAATATAGTAGAACTATCCTACCTGGTGTTTTGTCAATAAATTTAAAAGGATTTTTTCCACTCTCAATTCATTAATAAAAAAAATTTTATCATGGTATAAATGAGAATTCTTACTATTTTTAATGTTATTTATTTAATTTTTTTGATGATTTATTTATTTGAAACAAATAAATCATCAAAAAATAATTTAATTTAATTGAAAATTATATAAATTTTATCAAGAAATAATTTAATTGATAATTGTAGCTATATTTTAAGTATATTAAGGTCTTAAGAAGAAAATTTACAATCTCAACTTATAAAAAAATTTATTCATTTGTGTTGGACGAGGGGTTTTGACGCATAAAAAAAAAACAATAAAGCATAAAAAATTAAACTATCGCATAATGAATAAAAAGTTAAGTTTTTTTTTTTATCGCATATTTTTTTTTATTAAAGCATAAAAAATCTTTTGAAAGCATAAGAATACTTAATTTCAAGCATGTGAATGTGAATGCATGTGAAAGTGAATGGAATAACTGGCAAATTTTCGTTTCAGTTTCCGGCTTTGCTTCAACAAATAATACTTTAGAGAGCTTTAATGGCCGTATAAAGAAGTTTTTCACAAAAAGAGAGCTTTTGAGGGTTCAATTAGCAATCGAAATTATTTGTAAAGAGTTGATAACTTTTCATTCTTGCCAAGATGTTGAGTTTAAGTGGATAAGAATCCCTGACGCAAATGTTAAAAGAAAAGCTGGTGAACTTGATTCTCAGTCATTTACTAAAATGGAAAATAACACAATTGTTTATTCTGGTCAAAATTCTACTCATATTATATGTATTGCAAGTAAAACTTGCACCTGTCGATGGTTTTTGGCCTATGCTATGTGTTCACACCTTTTTAAGGCTAGTGAATTATATGTTTCCAAAGTGATTGAAGTACCTGAATTGGCTCAAGTATCTAAAGTGACTGAAGTATCTGATGCTGTTGAACCGACAAAAAAACGGGGTCGTCCACCTAAACGAAAGGCTACCGTTGACCCTAACCGAAATACTGAAGAAACTCAATTTAAAAAAAGACGTGGTCGACCCCCAAAAGCCAAGTTAGCTTTAAATATAGATTAAATTATATTTGTTTTATGCTATAATTTTTTTTTTATGCTTAACTTGTTTTATCATATGCTAGACTAATTTTTATATGCTTTAATGACTTATTCTTTATACTTGACTTTATTTTTATTGGTTTATGCGTAATTAAATTTTTTTTTATACTATAATTTTTTTTTTTATGCGTCAAATACATTTTTCCATTTGTGTTTACTTCTCTGATATGTGCAATTAACTTTTCATCCTTCATTAATTAACTACAAAATGTTTAGAACATGGGACTAAGGTTCTTGCTTTTTTGGCAGCTAATTTAGCTTCTTCGGTCGCTTCTTTCGGTGCAGTAATTTTGATATAAATTTAAATTTTATATTAAATAATTATATTTTTCTAATGCTAAATTATATTTTTTTTTAACTTCAACATAAATTTAATATTTTAAAATTGCTTATATATGTTACTGTCAATTTTTAAAATGTATCATTTTGTAAAATTACTTGGCAAACTACCTATTTTTAAATCAAAATTCGAACTTTACTTAAATTTAAAAAACAACTTGAATTTTAGATAAATTCAACTAATAATTTAAAAATATTAAAATTTGAATAAAATTTTTGAAAAATTAGGTTTTTTAATATTTATTTTTATGTTCTCTTGTATCGTTGATTTAAATAGAAAAACTTTTTTCTGGTGCTGGGTAACGTCACAGGACTTTCGTAATAAAACAAGTCCAGAAAAGTTTAGAAGAGTTTTGTTGACTGATAAAAATCTGGCACACTGTTTGTATTCAAGTCGAATTGAAATTCAATTTATTTCATGAATTCTTTACTATTTTAAATTTTTTTCTTCAATTATTTTTTTGATTAATTTTTATTTTCAAATATTAAATCGAATATTTACTTTATTCTGTTTTTGATTCAAAACATTTCCTTTTTTAAATTTTGATTCGAATATTTTAGAGATTTCAATTTTCAATTTAATATAAATTAATTTTCATGTATATTTTTCATAATTGCTTATATTCAAAAACCTAATTTTCATTTAAAATGGCACTTATTCGAAAATCGTTTCGAATATGGGTATTCAATTTCATCACTAGAAATTACCTTCTCATCAGGAATGCTTCTTTAGTTTGAGTTTCATACTGTATTATGGTAATTTTTAAGTTTTTACCTTGTAATCATTAATTATTAAACCAATTTGTATAAAAAACTGCTAACTTTTTTTTCTATACAGTAAACTTTTTCAAATATTTTATTTCTAAAACCATTAATTACCAAAAAAGAAAAATCAACTAAAAAGTGATTTATTTTTATTCAATCAATAATTTAAGTCAAAACAGCGTAAGTTCCTTTTTTTAAAAATAATTTTAAGATTAGATCTGAATTTTTAAATCAAATTGATTTAACTAAAAAAAATTTGAAAATTAGCAATGTGATACTAATTTAAAAATGAAAAAAAAATGTATTGTTTGTACGAATTTGATCTGGAAAAAATTGGCTTAAAATTACTTTTTATTTAAAGCAAACTTTGGATGCGATTATGAAATACCCGGAGGAAAATTGCATCAAAAAGTTTATTTCTGACTGAAATTCGATAAGTTCAAATCAAAGCTAAAAGCAAAAAAAATTAACTATTTATTTTTATAGTAAAATATTTACTGATTAAAATAAAAATTATTTAGCTAAAAATAAAATGATGTAATATAATTTTTCAATGTTCACTACTGCTTTTTAGCCAAATGCAATTAATTAATATATAAAATATTCTTGGTAAACTGTTTTCAAAAACTAAAATCCATCTATTAAATTAGTTCATTGGTTTATTTTACCAAAATTCCCAAAATTTTACCCCATATTGGATTATGCAGACGCAGGAAATTAATTGAGGGTTCCGAAATACAAACAAATAAAACCAACTAGAAGTTTTATGTATACAATAACTCGTGCTGAATGTTAATAAAACAAAAAGCTTATTAGAAGTATACTTTTTATCTTTGCTTTTATTTGTTCAAGAATTGATTCAGTAAAACTGATGAAAAATTTAAAATTAATTGTTAGTTTTATTGGTACTTAGCAGAATGAATTGATTATTCAAGTTAACCAAGAATCAGTAAGTCTCAGTTTTTTGCGTTCAAATCCGAGGATACAGAGAATTGGTTTTTTATTTTTAAACTTTAGATACAAATCATGAAAAAAACGGATCATTTTGGCAAAGTTAAAAAAAAAGGTTCGAACTATGGCAGAGATCTTAAAATCAGACAAATCGATCTAAAGCTGCTATCATCAAGTTTATTTGCGTTATCACTTGGTTCGATCAAAAGAAATAAAAAATACACCCAAAAAAATTACTTAAACAATCAAAATTTCAAATTAATACCAATCAATAATCGAAGATTTCATAAAAAAATGCATTCGACGAATCGAATTAACAACTATTACTCAATGGTAAGATTAAATAGATTCTTTTCGTTGTGTTAGTAATCATTTTTCTTTTTTTATTTATATTTTATTAAATTATTTTGACGATAAATTAAATATTTCCTTTGAATGAGAATCTTTATTTTAACTTTTTAAACATTTGGTTCGATTAAACATCAGACTAGTTGTTAAGAAATGCAAATAAATTTGCTTGTTTACAATTTTGTTTATACGCGTTTTAAGTTTTTTTTTTGATTAACGATGATAGATTTAAAAATTATAATGTGTTTTTGCCCAACACCCAAACAATCTAATCTATTTTTAAAGTAAGAATTTTGTTTCAGAGATAAAACTTTAAGAGTATTTTTGATTTTAAATATTTATCATTTAATGAATGTCTGGAGCTTTTTCAAGCATTTTATTTTTGTTTAACAATTTAATGTTTAAAGTTTAATTTATAGTGATGCTTTGACCTAATACGTGAATTTACGTAAAATTAATCTTTTTTACGTTAAAAATATAAAAGGAAAAATAATGAAAAATTTAAGTTATTAAAATTATTTTTTTTAAATAAATAATTTGAGTATCACTAGGTAGTCGGAATGGCAATAATCTTTATTTTTTTGCACATCTAACAAAAAATGTATATAAAATACTGATTGATTTAATTTCCAATTTTTGATTTGGAAGCTTGGTTAAATTTTTATCTTAATTCACATACCAATTTTTTTTAAATTAAAGAATCTAAAACTTTGCTGGACCTAAAAAGCTAATTTAAATAAGAAAAGTTGTGATGATGATACAATCTATAGAAAAAGATTAATTGTAATGATTATTTATAAAAAATAATCAAAATCTGTATTAAATTCTTAATTTTGATCAACAAATTAGATAAAATTTCGAGCATATTGAAAATCTAACAGACTTTTTTAAAATTATTTAACTGTTTCGGACTTATGTTCAGGATATTGATATAAATATTAGAATATTTTATTAAAAATTTAGCTAAGAGGCTAGCAATACTTTTATCAAAAAAATTGTCTGAAAATAGTTTTAGCTTAATATAATTTATCGACTGAGTCTAAGGACTTATATTATTAACATTATAGAATTTGTTTTTTTATTCTTTCTATCTCATCAAACACAGATTAAGTACTTTGTATATGATGAATCATTTTGGGAAAAATAAATGAATAAAATTGTATTTTTATGGAAAATTTAATGTTTAAATTATTTATTTAGAAGATATATTAATTTAAAAGCTAATAAGTTGAAAAGTTAATATTTTTATTCAAATTCTTACGTTAATTTTTCGTCTAACGTACATTAAGTATTTCATGAAAATTTCTATTTTTATTTTCAGCTTAAGAAAAGATGTGTGGCCAGTGTATTCATAAAGATTAATTAAAAAATTTAAAATCACTTAATTTAGCTTAGAATATTGATTTAAAAAAAATCTCTGATTTTGAATTTAAATAAATAATTTATATTCATTTATGCGTACTGTTGCAGTTGAATGATAAGTTCTTAATAACTGTTAACATTTTCACATTATAATTATAAAATGCTATTCAATTCTTCAGAAATTATTTTTAGCATGTCATCTAGACGATAAACTTTTACAAGATAATTCATTCAGAGAACTATAATCGGTTAAAATTTTTTAAAAGATAGCTATGAATCCGACTAACAGACGCACAATATAAAAACTTTAAACATAAATTCAATCCAAAAATTTTGTTATTTAATTTAGAAAAAATATAATTAGGAGTATTAGTCTAATTTTTCAAAAAGATTAAGCAAGGACAAATTTAAAAATTTGAAAGCAAAAATATCTTTTTTTAAATAGATTATTGCAAACTTACCTTGTTTATCTTTTTCAGACTGTTTATAACTAAGTTTAAACACTTATTCGATTAAATTTAGACTTAGCGAAATTCAATTAAAATATAAATTAAACTAGTTTAGCTGTTAGTTTTATAGACTTTTAATTTGAATAATTTTTTATTAGCATTTCAACAAGCAATTTGATAAATTACAGTGAACACTAATGAAAATTCTCATTTAAAAAAATTAATCAAGAATCCATTTTATTTAATATGTATTTTTGATCTTTGAAATTAAGAGGATTTTAATGAATATTTTAGATTTATAAATACGTAAAATGAATAAATTTATTCTAGTTTGAGTGTTAAATGTGAATGCTTAATAAATTTAAAATAACTTCTATAAAACTTTTGAATAATTTTTGTGTGTTATTTCAAATAAAGTTTTACACAAAAGGATAAATTTATTAAAATATTTTCTAATCTATCTAATTTTGCCAGTCACCAAAAAATTTTAGAAGAATCATCAGTTTAAAAAAAAAAAACAGTAATCAGAATATGATAAAATTTAATTTAAAAATCAAAGATATCATCTATTAGATTTGATTAATCTTTAAAAAATTAGAAAATACTAATTTATTATTTATTTGTTTTCTGTACCAACAAACTAAAAAACTTATATTTCTTTTAAAGAATCAATTAATAGTGTTATTAGACTTTTTATTTTTTAAAATAAATTAAAATGGTGATTTAATTTTATTGAATTAATAAAAATCACAATAATGACACTTTTATTTTTTGGTTTTATTCGATTGTTTTACAAAAGACTTTTCTCCTATAATTGAATATCAATCGATTTAGTGAGACGTTTTTTCTGTGAAAATAATGATAATGCTGATTAATTATATATTTTTTCATATTTTCTAATTAAATTGAAAATTAAATATCAGTTCTAAATTTGAAGGACATTTCCAAATAGGGAGGATTTTAAATGAAAAATTTTACTATTCATTTAATTGAAATCATTGATCCGATTATATTCCATGATTATAAGAGTAAAATTATTTAATAGATGTCGATAAGATTAATTTCTTGCTCAATTGATCTATTTATTTTCCCTTTTGTTTTACATATTTACCATTTAATACATCAAATGCATATTCTCGTTGCTTATATGTCTAATAATTCTTGAAAGCTTCTCAAGATTTAATGTGTTTATTTTCTTTTCTTTATTGCTTCAAAATTTAATGTTCGATGTTCGATTCACGATAGATCGAAGAATTTCATTCACTAATATCAAATTTTCTTAAAAAAAATTTGCGTAATAGGTATAAATGGAAATCAAACTCTATTAAGTTGTTAAAAAGGGGCTTATTTGATTTTAGGCGCCATTATCATTTGATTAGTCTATTTCTAGACCTTGAATAAATTATTTTTTTAAAATTTAAGTTTTAATTTGATGCCGCAATGTGAGTTCAAGTTTTTTGTTGGCTAAGAGTTGAAGAATTTCGATTAGAAATGTATATGATGAGATAAGAATAGAATAAATTAAATAACAAAACAGCAGGTTCATTTATCAATTTATTTATTATCAAAGACAATGGGAAACAATGTTTAACAATAGAAAAATATTTATAATTTTTACAAATGTATGAGATATTTTTTTTAATATTTTAATCATTTTGAAAGCCGAGTTTTTGATCTAAAGTTCGCAATACATTTTTTGTTTATCAATGTTTAAACAGGCTCTTTTAGCCATAAATCATCAATAAAAATTTTATATAACTATTCAAACTCAACATGAATTTCATAAATTAAATATCAGGGCTAGGAATTTTGATATCGAAAGACAAAATATTCAAAATTTTTTTAAAATTTAACAATAAGCATCATGATATTCAAAACATTAAATAAATTCTTATGAATTTGTCAAATATTTAATTGATTTTAATTAAGCAACCATTTATCACTAGAAATAATTAAAAAATGAATGAAGATATTCTTTTAAAATGAGTTCTTTATTTTTTTTGTTACATTGCTAGTTTAATTTAAAAATGGAATTGATTTTTTTTACAATTTAAAAGTTAATTGTTATTAAAGGTTATGTTAATCGAGAAGAATGGTTAAGAAAAAAAATATTATTTTAAACCGACTTAAAAAGAACGTTTTTGATAAGAGGAATTATTGAATATTAATTTTTTAGAGGAAACAAATATTTTCCATTAAGTTAATTGAATATTTTTAAACCATGGAACTATGTTGTTAAAAGTAAATTAGAAAATTTATTTCAAAATTTATTGTAAATTTAAAATTATAAAAGTTTAAAAATTAAATGATGAAAAATTTAGAATTATTAATTAAATTTTAATTATGAAAAATGTAATTTAAATTCAAACTTTAACATTTTTTTAAGTACTTTTAGAGAATTTATTAAAAAACAATAAGAAATTTTATGATTTACAATCCTGAAATCATTAAACAATTGCATTTTTTGTTTTAATTAATTTTGATATTTGTCTAAGATAAAATATAATGGCACTTAAATTGATAAGGATATATATATCTAATCAATTTTATGAAAAATAAAGTCAATACATATTTCCCAATGAATGAGTGTTGCTAACCATGCTAATTTTTTTTCTTTTAAAGGCCATTCAAAATAATATATTTTCTACATTTTTTATTCATATTTTTTCCTTAAAAAATTTTCGGACATTTTAACTTAGTAATTTTACTATTTTTAAAAAAGATTTTGAAAATTTAATTGTTAAAAGTTAAATCGATCGAACGATTGAATTAATTTCATCAGATTTTCATTATTTATTGAAAAAGAATGATATGATTGATTAATTTGAAAGTGTCATTATTGTGATTTTTATTAATTCGATAAAATTAAATCATCATTTTAATTTATTTTTAAAAACAAAAAGTCTAATAACACTTTTAATTGATTCTTTAAAAGAAATATAAGTTTTTTAGTATTTTCTAATTTTTTAAAGATTAATCAAATCTAATAGATAAATTTTATACCTGATTTTAAAGCTTTATATGATTAATTAAATTTTTTAGACACCTATTATGAATTGTATTGAATTAGTAATTTTATTCTATTTTGAATTTTTTGAATTTTTTTGTTGTTATTTGGCATTTAATAAAAGTTTTTTTTTCAAAAAATCAAATTATATTTTTCAAATGTTGTCTTTCTTTATTTCAAAATCCTGTTAAAATTAGGCTCATCATACTAAGATTTGATTTTTAATGCTCATCAAAATGACTAATCACGAAATTGAATTTAAAATATTAAAATAAATTCAAAAATCTATCAGATAATTAAAATTTATCAAATGAGATTATACAAATCTACTTTATTTTTAGAAAACAAACATTTTTCTCTAAGTAAGGTTTGTTTTTACAAGGAAAAAATTAATCATCATTATTGAACGGCTTCATCAATTTTTAGTTCAAGTTAAAAATAAAAATGAATATCTGTTAAAAAAAGCCTACAAAAAATTATGTTCAATTGAGTAAATTTTACGTGAATATTTTGTTTGATGATGATAACTGAAGTCTAATCAAGTGTTTAAATATTTTGGGTGCCTGGAGTTGTTTCTTGAAAAATTTGAAAATTAAAAAATAACCTAGAAATGTTATTGAAATATTGGAGAAATCTCATTTTGATTTAAAACAATGTTATGTAAGAAAAAAAATGATAAATTCTAACCTATAGACTATGATTTATTTGAAACGCAGCAACCAGTCGAGTAATAAATTTTCCTCAATGGGTGAACATTGGCATCGTTACTTAATTTAGGTTCTAGGCTGAAACAGAAAATTGTTTCGAGTAACTTAATTTAAAACTACTATGATTAGAATGAAACAAAATCAATATCAATCTATAGCTGTATGCTGGCATGAAATTGGTTCTTCAATGTTATGTAATAGAAATTATCTCAAGGTCTGATTTATGAGAACAACGTTTAAATGAGTAGAAAATAAATAAAATTCAATATATTTAGTTACACAATTAAACAATTCTAAATGTTAAACTCATAAGTCGGTTTTCTAGACAGTTTATAGCTAATAAGTTTTTAATTAAGATAATAAATTAGATCCTTGTCTGAGTTGAATCGCTAATATTTTGACTTGTTTAATGTATCGATCGTTTATTGCTTTTCTGTAATAAATCGAGGTGCAATGTAGCCTGGGAAAATTTTGTTAAAAATAAATCTCACATCTCAAGCATTCTAAGTCGTTATAGATTATAAAAGTTACATTTTCCGCAAGGATTTTGGCATCTTATATTGGGCATAATTTTTTTATTTGGTTTTTGGTTGTCTTTTTTTACCAAAAATAATTCAAATTTATTCAACAACATAAATATAATATATCTCTTTCGAAACAAAAACTCTCTTTCCTAGTTTAAAAAAATATTATTCCAATAATATTATTTTGCTATTTTTATTTGAAAATATAATGCATTCAAAATGATGGATACAATTGCTGTATTTATGGTTCCAAATATCTAAAATTAATAAAATTTTTAATAAAAAAATAAAAAAAGTATTCATCTAAAGCAATTGGAGCAGGAAAACTTGGGTGAAAGATTGGTTTAGACCAGCAATAAAAGACAAAAAATAATTAAAGAAAACATTTTTTAAACAATTTGACATTTTTTTTTATTAAAAAAGGAAATTTGATAAAATAAAAGATATTTTATATCACCTTAAGATTTTCACAAGCGAATTGTTTGTTGATAAAAAGAGAGTAGGCTTTAAAAATTTAGATCCCGATAGCCGTAATTTTTCGCCTTAATTTATGCAATTCTTATCTTAATTTTGGCATATTTCTATTGAGTAATCTAATAAAACTTTCAAATAAACAGCAGCAAAAATCTTCTTATGCTAAAGGTTTATTTGATTTGATTAAGTTATTGCTCAAAGTAAAGTAAATCCTCAAGGATTATTTTTATTTGGATAATTTATTTGTAATGATGAAAGGCTTAGATTGAATGCCATCAAGTTAACGATTCAATCGTTCGAGATTATTAAGATTCAATTAAGACATTGAAAATTTTTATTATCTTAAATATTCAGAATATTGAAAAAGTCTGATAAAATTGTTTTTGTTTGAAAAAATTAATACTAAATGCTGCGTTAAAAATTACCAGCGTGCAAATGTTAATAAGAATAAATAAAAAGAGAAAATTTTATAATTTTTAACTTTTTTTGAATAATTTAATTAAAAATTTTTAGCCAAGACAAAAGCAATTACTCGATCATCTCAAGCGCCATAAGCTTAAGTCAGACTTCGTAGAGCATTTTTGCAGCAATATCAGACTGCGAAAGCGCCTCCAATTCATTTGCAGTAAATCGAACTCTTCTCCTCGAAAAATCACTTGTCTGATACCTACTAAGTTCAATTTGAGTAAAAATTTTCAAAATTTAGATACCTTATATAATGTTTCAATAAATGACTCAATCAGTTACTCGATTTGTTCAAAAACTTTCACAACCACAGCCCTTTCGGGTACAAAAAATTGCCAACGCTCTCTGCCTCTGATTAATTTGGGTAATCCACGAATTGAAAATTTTTCGGCGATTAGCTCGGATGCAGCGCATGCTCACTCTGGCACGTTCACCCATTGTCTGAAACATTTGACTAGCATACTGATTTATTTAAAGATTAATCAGAACATATCCTACCTAAACAATAAAATAAATCAATTTGTGTCAAGTCATGAGACTAAAGGCCCTGTAAAACGAAATTACCTGAAGAAAATAATTCTTAAGCCGAATATGCTTGATTTTAACTCTTTTAACATGGAGGGTTTTGTCGAAGACTTAGATCTGATGGTGAAAAAAAAGCCTAAATTGAAGGAACCGTGCGAAGTGTTCACGGGAAAGAAACGCGTCCACTTGGACTCAATCAACTCGGAAATTCCTTTCGAAGCGCACAAAACAAATCAGATAGACGAGTCAGATGACTTGTTGCACCACACTATTGGTCACGACATGCGCTGCTTCAGCGAACCACCAAATTTAAGGCTTAACAAAAGCTTGTCATTTCTTTTACAATCAAAAAGTGACAAACATTTTTTAAATAGTTCGCCTACAATTAAAATTTTGTTTAATAAACTAATAAAAAAGCATAACGATCAAATATTTCCAATGTCGAACAGTCAAAGTCTGTGTTCGATTCGAATCGAGGACTTTTTTCACATGTACAAATGTAAAAATCTACTTCTAAAGCGGTCATTTAGCTCGAATCGGATCAAATTGGACAAGGAAGTTGTCAAAAAGTCGCCCAGTTTTGAAAAATTTCTCAAAAATATTCTCCAAGGAAAAAAAAAGAGCAATTCGTTGTGCAACTTTAGTTCTGGAAGCAGGAATTTTTGCAATGACCAAAGTTTGACCAGAGACTCGAATTCGTCTCTTTCGGACAATTTGGACAACATGATGGTATCGATGATGAATGGAAAAAAGAAATCAAGCTGGCCCGTTCTCAAAATCGAAGACCAGGAAAAAAATTTTGAGCAAAAAACCAATATGGAAGAGACCGAGGCCAACAATGACGGCTACATTCCAGAAAATGTGAGGAACGCTCTCGAACAAGCTGGCATAAACATCGACGAAATAATCAACATGACCAATCAGCTGCAAATGTCTTTTAAAAAAGATTCGGACATCAAAAAATCAATGGTCAAATCGCACACTTTCAGCAACGAGCAAATAACCACCACCAGGACCATATTTACCAACGAAGAAAAAACCAATTTTGAAACCAAACTAGAAAATTTGATAGACAACATAAAGTCTTTTGAAGTCAACGAGGAGAAAACAAAGTCAAATGGCGAACTAGTGTCTGTGTCTAGTTTGAAAAATTTTGAGATCAAGCAGAATTTAAGAGCCAATATGAGCCAACAGGTAGAGAACAAAAATGAACCGGACCAGACCATACCAGTGCGACCAGCTAGGAACAATAGGAAAAAATCCGCTTCAAATCGCTACGCAACAGTGTCCAATTTTAGACTTGGTAGCGACCATGAAGCCGAAATATCAGCATGTTGGAACAGCAATTATTGTTCGGCACCGAGTCCCAAAATTATTCCAGCCAAGGTTGTGGGTCAGTTCAAACCAGTTGTTAACATACACAAGCGTCTGTCGGCTACACCGGTGGCTGAAATGACCAAAATGATAAATTCTAAATCGACAGACACATTTTCCAATTTGACCGACTGTTCTGACTTCACAAAAGAGGAGCCAGAAGCCAAATTTATAAAGTTAAGTGAAAGGAGTGGTTGCGATGTGATTTCCAGTGTCGATTTGACAGAAAACTTGCCAACTAGACAGATTAAAAAAGGAAGTGTGATCAGAAGTTTTAGTTATAACATTGGCAACATTTATGAGGAAGGAATCAAGTGCAAGAAGCCTGTGAGTGATTCGGACAGTTTTGGCAAAGTAATTGAACTGTGTAAAAACAAAAAAGCATTATTTAGTGTAAATGAGTCGTTGGACATGTCAGAAGCAGAGAATGTGGTAAAAAATTCTATGGAGACCAAGAACTTTTCTGGACTGAATACGGACAGGGCTAATCCGGCCGTGGTTGTTGGCAGATTGAACAGCGCCATATCACAAAACAAACTACCGAATATCAAAATAAATCAGAGTAACAAAAATTTGATTTCGTTGCTTGGCTCTTTTCAGGATCAAACGATTACGATTTCCAAGTCAAAATCGTCGATTAATTTGCCAAATTCTTTCTCGACGTCTTCGTTGAGCGGCGTTTTGCACAATGAGTTTGAAATCTACCAAAATAACGAGGAGTTTTTACGCGTAAGTTTTTCTCTCTTCTAAATTCCCTAATCGAATTAGTGATGTTCAATAAAATTGGGTATTTTTTTACAAAATATTTAAACTATGCGCAATATTTATCTATTATCTAGGACTTAGTCTGCAACTGATAAAAATTGAGGCTATTAAAATAAAAGTATTGTGCTCACATTTGAATAATCTTCGTTTAGAGATTGCTTTAATATGTGTTTTCTAAGTATTTGATTCGATTTAATCTACGTAAAATAAATTAAATTTTTTGTTTAAAATTTTCTTTTTCTAAATATTTAGGATTTAAAAAATTTTTTGTTCTTACAATTCAATTCAATTTCAGGGCTAATCAAGTGTCTTTGTCATAAAAGACTGACAAACACTTCTTATTTCAAGTTTAATTTTTTTCTAAATTTAATTTTATTGCAAAACCAAAACGTTTCAATTTAATAAGCTGACTTTAAGTCAAAGCAAAAAACAATTAAATTTGTGATTTGAAAAAAATTTTTTATCACAAAATAAAATATCAAATTTTTATCAGTATGAGTTTTTTTTATAGATAATTGATTAGGTTTTTTCTTCTTTTAAAAATTAAATTTTATTTTTAAAGTAAATAGGCAATTTTAAATTTTAGATTTTTCTTAAAAATATTTTTTTTCTAATATTTAAAAAATTTTTGCTTTTAAATATTTTATTGTTTAATTATGCGAAAAAAAGTTAAAAATTGAAATCGAATTAATTCTAAAAAATTAAAAAAATGATTAATAAGGTAAAAAGTGTCCTCTTAATAAAAAAAATATTTGCAATAGATTTATTTAAATTCTAGTTTAAATTTAATTGCTAGTTGATTTTGCTTGACAAAAAATAGTTATTTTACCTCTTAAAAGTTGGCTATAGAAAAATTTTGGTCATTTTTCTAGATAAAATTACGAAGTAGAAAGAAATTAAAAAAAAAATCCTCTGTTTTTTGTTATAATTATTCAATAAAAGATTTAATGCAAAATTACTAACAAAAAAAGATATGTTAAAATAATAGAATCATGAAATCAATTAAATTCGTGTATTGCATTACATATTTTTTTTAAAGAGAAAATTTATTAAACTTAAATAATAAGCTTTTATTTTATTATTAGTAGCAAGAGTTGAGTTACAGTTTTAGAATATTTTGAAATATGTTAAGCTTCACTGCTTTTGAAAGCTTGATTAAGACTTTTTTAGAGACAATTTAGTTTCCTTAGGCACTGTGAATTGGTTTCGTAACAAATCATTTTCAAATTTCAACTTTTTTTGTACTATGTTTAAATATATTTTAGAATAAATTAAAAAAAATTGAAGATAAAAATTTTTATGGCGATGAGTAAAAATTATATTCATAAAAAAAATTTAATCTATGATTAGAGTTTTCTTCAGTATTTTAATCTCTAAAAATAAATTTTTGTTTAGAATTTATTTGGGGCTGGTCCACGATTAGGTTTGAATGGCTTTTGTCTTCGTTTAAAGTTGACCATGTTAGAAAATTTAAAAAATTTATATACGAATATACGATATACAGTGGTTCTTGTTAAAATGAAACGTACCGTTCCAAAAGGGTTCCAGTTCAAAAATTCTATTAACCGTTTTGGAACGGAACTGGAACCCTTCAAGAACGGTACGTTTCATTTTAACAAGAACCACTGTATACAATTTTAAAATTTATTCGATAAAATTTGGTAATTTGAAGAATAATATGATTGTAATTGTCTTTTGTTCCATTGAGAAAAATTCCATTCTCCATTAAATACCTTACGAATACATCCTGAACACAAATAAGAGTAAATATTATATAAACTTTGAATTTGTTTAATCAAGCTTTTGAATGAGATAAATTTGATTAATAATACATAATCTATTTGTGCTTTTTCTTAATTAATGATTTAGAGATAAAAACAATAATAATAGTATAATTTAAATTATTTTACTAAGAATAATTTAAATTAATTACTTTACTAAGAAATTTTTTCCTAATATTTCTTACCGAAAATATGAAAAATTTAATTCCAAAAGGGTTGTGAAGTTCGTTTCAATTTGATCTTTTCAATTCAGAAAAATTTGAATAACTTTTTTACATAAATAGATAATTTAGTTCTGTAAATGCTTAATTATGAGCAAGTTTGCTTAATGCAGTAAAATAAGTATGCAAAGTACTCTGCAATTTTCTGCATTTTGCACGCCATTAAAAAGTATTCTAATCAACTGTGCAATTAAATTGCAGAGTTTTTGCAGACATATATTTTCGGATCAAGCAAAGTTGCTTAAACAGTAAGCATTTTACAGAACTAAATTATCTATTTTATTAAAAAATTTATTCAAATTTTTCTGAATTGAAAAGATCGAATCGAAATGAACTTCAAAACCTTAATTCCAAATTAGTGAAATACTTTTTGCGAATGGCACTTACATTCGAAAGAATAATTTTTTAACTTATTTTTAAAAGTTTGTCAACTCTTGGATGCAATCGTTGTACGAAATTAATTAATTTTTCAAAATTTAAAATCACAGAATAGACAAACATTTTTTGGATTTAAGACATCATAGAGAAACAGTTAACTCTGGGTTTCTAAAAAAAATTTAATCAAAAGATCAATTTTAAAAATAAAAAAAAAATTCTAATCAGAGTAGCTACATAAAAATTGTGCTAGATAGAAAATATTCAGACTCCTTTTTAAATAATAAATATTCAGAAAATTTATGCTTCCGTTTTAATGGGAAAGCCTTCAAATGTTTTAAATAATTTCTATTTTTTCTCAAAAATGCTAAATAAGCAAAAATTAGACTAATCATATATATTTTTAGTTAATTAGTTTCAATCCCAATTTTTGAATAAAAAAGTAAATTAAAAAAAAAAAAATTCATAACACCTAACTTAAATCATTTTTGTTTATCTTAGCATGAATTTAAACTAGTTAAAATTTAAACATAGTATGAAAAAGCTTTAGCCAAAATTTCTAATGTAATCTTTTGATTCAACAATTAGGAAAACTAATTTAAGGTTAATATTTTGGATAAAAGAACTTTGGAATTCTATTTAATATTTTAACCTTCATAAATATCAATCAAAATTAGATTTTAATTGCTATATTTTTATTCTTTTTCTATATTCTAACGGTAGAATGTTATTATATGGTATTATTTAAATGACTGAAAGTATTTAAAGCGATCAAGAGATCAACTAAAGAAAATTTTTTGAAAGGCAAGAGGCAGACATTATAACATAAACCTGTCAGTAGTTCAAGTCTAGTTAAAATAATACTTCAATTATACTAAAATATCTATTAATAATTTTTATCTATTCTTTAATATTCTAGCATATACTAAAATAAATAACACTTTAAAATCCTAATTTAAATTTGTAACTTTGAAATTTTCTAGTTCTAATAAATAAAAAAAAGAGCAAAATATTGATTATGTTCGTTCGAATTTATGAAGAATTTCTTATTCTCAGCCCGGTCAGAGGAATTAAATTTTTTCATCGAATAATTTATACACTTGGCAAAATACAAATAAATTGTTTGAAAAAAAAATTATGTTTTTTTTATTAATTTAAAATTAATTGGGTTTATTATTTATCTAAATACGATGTAACCTTTTAGAATCAAAAATATTAATTAATGAATTAAAATAATCGACTAAGAAAAATACATTTACGCCATTTATTTTTTCAGTCAAAAAATGAAAATTGAATTCGCCTTCAGATATTTTAGATCGAAATTAAAAATATTACTTTTATTACAAATGTTTAGATAAACATTAAGAGCTTATTTTTTTAGACTTTCTAAGTCGGATAAATTCGGTACTTTTAAGCAAAAAGACTGAATAAGATTTTTAAATGTGATTGATTTATTGATAATCTTTGTATAGTACAAATATTCGATATTGATGAACACTCAAAGTAGTGATGAAGCTTAATATTTAATTTAATAAAGCTCTCATAAACAAATACTAGTCTTTCTAGAATGTTATCTCTAACAGCATAAATTTCTAATATAACCTTCCTAGAAAGAATTTAAACAAATTTTTTTTGTTATCTATATATTTTAAAATAAATTAAAAATTTATAAATAAGAAAAAGTAATAATATAGTTTAATGTGATTTACTAGTAAACATGCTCGGAAAATATTCTGTAAACTTATTTTATTCAAAGCAGCAAAGTGAATAGATTTAAGATATCTGTATTTTTATTTTTTTAATTAATTTTTTTCTTATAAAGTTGAAAAGCTTGAAGAAAATTTCACTAATTTAGAAACAGATTGGAATCAAGGAAATAGCTTGATCTTTGGACTCGCATCGTTTACACTCAACTTTTATTCATAAATTAATGAGTTTTTTTTTTAATAGAAAATTAAGCTTGTTAAATATTTGAGAACGCGTTCACCAACTCATTTTTTTGTTCTACTAGTGAATTCACAAAAGATTACTTTTATAATACCAGCTGTTAAGCCAGAATTTTTTTCCAAAATTGAGCTCTGCCTAAAAAAATCTGACTGTCTTAGAAAAAAAATTGTTGATTTTAGCAGAGTAGGATTTTATTATTTTTTAGATTAATAAAATCGACCATTTATCTAATTAAAATTAACAAAAAAGCGGAAATTTTTAACAATCACGAGTATGTTTTTAGGCCAGCTCGACTAGGTATTGAAAATAAAAAATATATTTGGCTTCAGTGAGCGATTTTTCTCCTAATAAGCACAAACATTTATTTAGGTTAGGTTATGGATTCGTGATTTTATGGTTTATTTACAACAGATCTAATTATTTTCTATCTATCTAAAATTTATAAGATTCGCTATCTAGAAGAAATTTTTGAAATTTTTAGCCCAGTATTTGGCGGCGTCTAGCAGTGCTATCAACCGCTTTTAGATTAGAGCCGAAAAGCATAGGGTTATTTTGTTCAGTTCCTGTAAGTTGGGAAGCTAGCGGATTTCTTTTTGCTTAGGCTAAAATTGACTAATTCTGATTTAAAATTTTGTTTAATTAATGAACAAATTTTTTTCATCAGCTCAAAGTTGTTGAGCAAATTTTTTCAATTTAAATTAGATGAACTAATTTAAATATTTTTCCAAAGCGATCTTTGATCTAAACCATTTGCAAGCAGTTAGAATGCAATTATGTAATGATGATTGGGAATATTTTTTTATTAGAAAATTTTAGACATTTCTAGTCAGTCGACATTTGCCCTAGACTAATAAAGAAAAAAATTAATTATTTTTGATGAGTTAATCGAGGGCGCACAGTGTTAACACTAAAACTAAAAAATTTTTAAAAATTTTATTTATATAAATGTATTTTTTGTAAACTAATCCCGTACTACACATCAGATACGGGGTCTGGATAATTGAAATAACTTAAAATTTTCATGCAAATCTATTATAATCTAATCAATTGAGTTTAGCTTTCAACTAAATAATCAGTAAACGAAAATTTAAAAAAGAAATAGCGAAATAAAGGCAATCGGTGAGCTAGAGATGATAGCTTCGCATTAAAATTAAGTTTCATGCATTTCGAAATCCTCGGATCAAAGAAATGTTTTTCTTCTAGGTGTTATTTTGGCAAAGATTAATTAGTTGATCCATTCTAGTTATCCATTAGTGTTGCCTAGAAGCATGTTTGTTTAAGCTTTTTCACAAATTTGCTGCCAACTCTCATTAAATTTTGCCATCTTACAAAAACAATCAAAATTAGGCAGGGAGCTTGTCTGTTTATGCAGCCGTGCCACCACATGATTGTTTATAGCAAGAGAAAGAAGGGACATTTTGGTAAACAATTCTCAATTTATCAGTCGGATTAAATTATTCTCTTTTGTTTATAATAGCTCTAATTTTGTTTATAGCATAGACTAGAGTTATCACTAAATTTGCAAATGCACCTTAATCTTTTGATTGCCAAAAAAGATAATTATCTCATTTACGTCAATAGTTTTTTGCTTTTCTCGAGTTGTTTTGCTAAAAATCTTCTGTAGTTTTTCTTTCACAAATAAACACTTAATTGACATAGGCCCCAAGTCTAATCTAACTCTGAATCCTTTAAGATAAATGGTTAAAGTATAACTCATTGATTGAAAAACACACGAGAGAAGCGAGCAGAAATAAAAAGTAAAACAAAATTGGCAATCTTGGTCGACACTCTCTGTTCTTTAATATCAATATCAAGTTTCTTTTTCGAGCTGTGATCATGCCATCTTTGGCAAACAGAACCATGCTAAAAAAAATAACTAAGTCCACTTGCTGAATTATGACATCTCGTTGGAAGTTTTCGACAGAGACAAAGCGAAGTGTTAGTATAAATAGCTCAAAGCCGTTTGGTATAATCTCGCCCAAAAGTAAACTTTCAATGTTGTCCTCGTTTCCGTTTCGGTACCCGTTCGCGTCGGACGGCTGCACAGCATCCAACACAACCACGTCCACTTCTCCACAGCATAACTCGCCACAGAGCGTCTCAAACGCGTCAAGTCTGGTTGCTGAAGAGACCAATTCGTCCTCGCTTGGTGGCACATACTGCTCGGGCTTCGATTCCGGGTCTAATGATGAAATACTCTTTAAAAAGCCCGACTCCTATGTCGAGAACCCGTCAAATATCCTCAAGGCCATTGATGACAAAAAAAAAAATTTGTTTTTTGTTCAAGGCGACGACGACTATGACGATAATAGGCGTAATATGAATGAGGAAAAGCGCGATGTCTTTATGGATACTTTTAGGCATGATAAGATAAATCCACTTGAGACTGTACAAAGCGAGTTGACTTTGTACAGTACAAATACTTTGCCAAATAGATACTTTGATGATAGTTCGGGCCTGAAACGCTATGGAGTCAGAAGACATCATTCAGCGCCTCAGCCCGATGCTAAGTGGCTTCAGGTCAGTTAAGAAGTCAAACATTTTTTAACCCATCATTTGAACATCACTCAATTTAATTTTCTTTTTTTTTTTTTTTTTAATTTTTTTTCTCTCTTTAGGCTAAAAGACAAGCAATTGTGGTGCAAATGTATGATACCGAAAAGTCGTATGTAGAAGCCTTGAAAATATTAGTTAATGTAAAAAAATTTATTATTTTAAATTTGGTACAAGAAGAATTTTTTTTAATTTTGCTTAAATTTTTATCTGCAAATGGACAAAAATGAAATGGCAAAATTTCTGTCCGCTGATTTGGCTTTATTTTTTATATGTTATCAGCAGGAAATTTATCCACTATTCGATTTAAATAATCATTCCAAAAAAAATCATTTGAAAAAATAAAATTAACAATAGACTTGGGTTTATCATAAGTCAAATGACTTTGAATTAAAAAAAACATTTTAAATCAGGTTTTTACCTTTTTGCTTTAAATTTTTATTCGTATTACTTTTAATGTAGAATTTGGGTAGACTCGGATTATTTTCTTAGACAATCAAGAATTAATCTTTAAGAAAAAAGAATTTAATAAATATCTAATTCAATATTTAAAAAATAAATAAAATTTTCTACTCATCTCTCTTAGTCATTTGTCATTTTCACTCAATTCAAAAGGAAATTTATTAATTTTAATAAACTATGAAAGTTTATTGGACCAAGAAATTTTTAAGAAAAATGAATCAGACTAGAACTTCAAAAATTTCTTTTTCAATAAATTTAAAGGAATAAATCAATAAATTTTATTTTTTTTATTATTAATTTTTATGTGAATTATTTCCGATTTAACAAAATTGCTATTTATCATTTATGTAATAATAATTATTTGCAGAACGTATTTTATACGATTTAAAAAAAAGTAGATTTAAAGTATAATTTTCTCCTGTACCAAATTTTACAATACGATAGAATATTAATGATTTATTTTTTAACTAGAAATATTATTTACCTTTGAAAGAGAAAGATATTGTTGATCGTAATTTGATTAATGACATATTTTACAAGATACCGGAGATACATGTCCATCATGAGCTGTTTCTGTCTTGGCTTAAGACAAAGTTCGACACTTGGGACAGCCATCAAACCATTGGCGACATTTTGTTTAATATTGTACGATAAATAATTGAAATTCATTTTAATTAAAAAGAAATTAATTTTTTTTCTAAGTTTGCTAAGCAATCAGTTATTGAAACATATATAAGTTTTGTAAATAATTATCGAACTTCTCAAGAAGCTATTCGAATAAGCAAAGAACAATCATCTATATTTTGTAAATTTCTTGAACAACAGACCAGAGATCACCGTGGCAAGCTCACACTTAAAGATTTGATTATCCAACCGGTTCAAAGAATACCTCGTTATGAGCTTTATATTAAGGATTTTTTGAAATGTACCCCACCTAATCATCCGGACCATCAATTTTTAATCAAGGCTCAGACAGAACTGCACAATTTGGCAGAAAAAATTGACCAAGTTCATAAAGAAGTAAATGATTCATACGGATCTGACAGTTTGGCAGTTCTTCAAATAATCCAAGACTTGGTTGAGAATTTAGATGATGTAAAATTGAATATTTTTGCCAAAAATTATTTTAAAATTAATTTTAGTTAGTAACTGCTTATCGTTATTATATTAGACACGATATGCTGACTATTGTGTCTTCAAGTGGAATGAAAAAAGATCGCTGTTTGTTTCTTTTTTCGGATCTTATTATTTTAACCAGTTGCAAACGTAGGAGTGGAAATATTAATAAAAAACCTAATACGATTATTTTGTAAGTTGATACAAAAATTTAAATGAAATAACTTTTTTTGATATTTTTTATTTTAAAATTTCAACAGGAATTCTCCTATTGGCAAACAATACTTGGAAAATTCAAAACACAAGCTTATAATGAAATTTCAACTAGAAGATATTGATTTAACAAGTACAATTTTTATATTTAATTTCAAAAGAGAGAATCAATCATTTTTTTAAATTAAAGACAATATATTAACTAAAAAACTTTCAATAGAGAAAGATTTTTTAGAAGAAGATTTAAATATAATTAATCGCATAAATGAAATTGCAAAGAATATCTCATATCCTCATCAGGTAAGCCAAAATTTTGATTTTTGATTTCAAAAATTTATTTAGCAAAATAAAAAGATAACAATTTTTTTAATTGTCAAAATCTTAATTACTTTTTGAGTATGACATTAAAAATTTTCCAATTCTATTTAATGGTAGATGAAATACAATTATTCAGTTTTTATGTGATAAATTACAAGATTTTAAAATTTAAAAAAAAATCCAGTAAGCGAAATAACTTTAGTTTATTCTTTTTTGACATAAGACGCTTAAAACTTTAAATAGAAAAATTTTCTGATAAAAAGCTCCTAATTATCAAATTTTTTTATCAAATTACAAAATTCCAATCGAGTTAATTCTTTTGTTTATTTTGAATTCTTTTAGCATATTAATTATAACATTTCAAACTATATTTTTTTATTAATATTTATTCTTTGATTTAAGCTTTTCACTTAATTAGTAAGATTAGTTGATCGAATGATTAGAAACTTAACCGGTTTTAAAAATAAGTCAAAAAATAAAGTCGGTTAACATAACTTTTGTTTAAAATCGACTTAAATTTTTTAATTTAAAAAAATAAAAACCTTTTTTTGAGAAAAAAAGAAAATTTTTATATTTTGAATAGGAATATTATTTTAAAAAAAATATTTACTAAAAAAAGTTCTAATTTTTTAAATTTAAAAAAATCAAGTCGATTTTAAACAAAAGATATGTCTACCGGTTTTACTTAATAACCGGATTTGTTAACCAATTATACATTTTATCCGATTTTTCACTCTAACCGGTTTTGTTAAAATTGAAATCAACAAGTTAAAACATATACATAAAATTTAAAAAGTTTTAAAAAAAGAGTGATTTTTGATGGATTTTAGGAAGTTTTTATGTAAATTCACGTAAAAATAGGGCATTTTTATATTTATGTTTTATTGAAGCAAAAATAAAGAAAAATTTAAAAATTAAATAACTTTTTTTTTTGAGGTCTAAAACTAGTTCTGCACATTGTAGTTGATAATGTACTTTATTTTTAATTAAGAATTTATATGATTTTTTTATTAAAAAATTATCCATATTATATTATTATTTCCGAAGCTTTTATTAAAAAATAACTTTGCTTTATTAATTTTAGTAAAATTTTATTGAAATTTCTTCATTTAATTATTTTAAACTTTTTAGGCATTTTTTTATCGTTATGAAATTTAAAGGTAATTTTAGTTTATCATTTAATTTTGGCCAAACTTGAGTTTTGTTTTAACAAAAAATTTTATTAAATTTTCGCTTTTAGTTAAACATAAGCTCTAGTAATTTTACGTTAATTAACGTAAAAAACATGTGTCATAGCACTACTGTATAAAAAATATTCCAATACATTGATAATTAATTAATTTAACAAATAATTTCATTTAAGTTGAATTTATGACATTCAAAGCATTTATTTCAATTTTAAATTTTTGTTTTGTTCCATATTCCTAAAATTTGTAAAATTTCGAAAATATTTGAGAAATTGCTTTCTCTAAACTCTTTATTGCGAATATTATCACGAAATAAAAAAGAATCGTAATCATGATTTGAATTGCATAAAGAAAGAAATTTATAATATTAAAATTAAATTTTATTTAAATAAAATATATAAAATATTATTTTATCATTTACACTTTTAGTTTATTGTCTATATGCTCATTAAAATGTGCAGGCTTTTTAACTTTCACTCTTTGGCTGCTTCACAAAATTTTTTCACTCTTCCAGATTTTTAAAAGACAATGTACGCTCAAATATTGTTAATTTAAAAATTACTTAAAGTCTCATTTAAGGGCATTAAAGTAAACTTTAAATTTATCATTTATTCCTTAGAAAAAAAATAAACAAATCTTTTTTTTTCTAAGAGATATCTAGAATTCTGCATAGTTAGGCAATTTTAATAAGTAAATATTTATTGTATATTTTCTGATAGATAAAATGATGAGTAACAAAATAAGCTTTTGATGGCAAATTGAAGTTCATGATCAAATGTAAATTTCAAATCAAAATTTTTAGTTTTTGATTTAACTAAAAAGGTATTTTTTAACATTTTTTTTGATAATAAATGACTAAACTTTATAAAATATGATATGTTTAATCTTTAATTAGAAAGAAAAGTATATATATTTTTAACTGAAGTAAAAATAAAATCTTAATCAATATTTTGAAATTTTGCAATACAAAACTTAGCCTTGTATCGCTGAAATATATTTAAATTAATATTAAAATATCATTTAGAGCCATAATTTGGATACCTTAATGTGGATTTTAAATTTCTCTTTAAACAAATAAATATATTAGAAGAATCACTTAAAGATCAATTAGAAATAAGAAGATTTGTTTTTTTTTTAAACTAAAATAATAAACATCTAATGTTTAATTTAACAAAAAAATTAAAAAAAAAGCTAATTTAATTATTTTTATTTAGATTTTTATCCATTAAGTTTTGATCATTTGATCACGATCATGAACTTCAAGTTGTCGCTTTTGATAATAATTTTAGCATTCAAGAAATATCTAATAAAGAAATCGATTATCTTTTTGAAGCATTTTTATTTAAAAAATTTGCGCTTTAAAATTAAAAAAAATTATAAATTAATTAAAATATTTGATATAGATTTTATTTTTTTAATATCATACGAAAAAAAACGTAATTTCCGTAATTAAGTGTGTAGTATATAAATTTTTTTCAAAAAATTTTCTTAATATTTATGTAATTTTTAAAAAAAATTGTTATCTTAGGCAAGATTGTTTTAATCATTGATGACGACTGAAAGATTTTTTTATCTTTCATCATTTTATCAGAAAAAAAAGATTTAAGATTGTTGACTGAGTACGATTTTTGCTTAAATCTATCGATTTTTAATATAAAGATCTATCTGTGTGGCTCTTCTTTTTAAAAAGATTCAATTATTTTCGGTTGTAAAATAACTTGGAAGAGAAAATAATTATTTTAAAAAAATTTATTGAATGTACATATTTTTTTCTAGATATTGGATGAGTGTTTGAGAGACTTGTCAGTTGGTATTAAGCGTCAATTGACAGATACAAGTGCTGCAACAAATTCTTTAAACAGCAGTTCATCAAGCGGTGTTCATAATTCTTCAAATTCATTTTATACATCACAACAGATCAATTCTAACGAAAATACCAATGCCAATGAGTCAAAACAAAATCAACTGGTTCTTACGATCAATACCATGGAGAGAATGGAAATCATGACTTTAATTTTCAATACCCAAGAGCTCAAATGGAATTGGGAAAAGTGTTTTATCGAAAACAAAAAAATTTTTTGTAATTAATTTACTAGATTTTTTATTTAAGTTGTCTTAGTAAAATTATTTTTAAGATGAGTCATTCAGTCGTAAACCAGCATCATTTTTATCTGCAATTGCAATACCACGAAACAGAAGCGGAGTTAATGTAAAATTTTAAATAAAAGAGAAATTTTAAGTAAATAATTTTAATTTTGTAAAGTTTACTTGCGCTTCACCACGATTCTGTAATGAGCAATATGACGTTTGGATATGCAATACAGATGGTAAAATGAGCCAAATATGCATTTTAAATACAAATCCAGAACTTGCCGTAACATCTTGTAATACAATTTCTAATTCGAAAATATCTTGCATCCAATGTGTTCCACCCTATCAAATAAAAAGACTGGGTAGTTCTAAATCGCGAAAATATTTGATGAGAAGCCACCAAAATGAGTCAACTGATACAACGGATTCAAGGTTTGATTCAGCTACCATAGTCAGTAGTCATTCGATAAATTCTGGATTTTTGTTTAGTAGGACTTCGGTTTAATCATTAAAAAAAAAAATTTAATTTTTTTTAAGAAGAAGAATCATTAATTGACTATGACAGCTCAGATGACGAGGAACAAAATAGCGGCAATGAGGGAAAAGAAAATCAAACTAATCAAAACCCAAGTCAAAACATTCCTAATCATGGTTCATTGTCAATTCAAGACTTGAAAAATTGCACTATGTGGATTGGAAACGAAGATGGAAGGTATTTTTTTTTAAGATTAATGAAAACATTTTCGTATTAACCCGTAACGCGTGTTTTTTTTTTAAATTAATTTCCGTTTTTATGTAACCATTACTTAAAGATTCTATATTACAAATTATTTTACATTTCAAAAGATAAATTTCAAAAAATTTTTGTAATTTTTTCATGCTTTCTAGAAGATGAAAAGTTATACAAAAAAAACAAAAATAAATGCTTAATTAAAATTACGTCAATCAAATTTTTTATAAAATTTTTAAAATTTAGACTTTAAACTGTAAAAATTAGAACTTAAATCAATTTATTAATAGATTCTATTTTAAATATTTGATTAAACATCACCTTAAAGTTTTAAGCTTCACTTCGTTTTGGAGTAAATTATGAATTTTTAAAATTAAAATAAAATGTCAATATAAAAATTGACATTTTGAATTTTTATTTTAATTTTTAAGGTATTTAAACATCAGTGTTAAAGACTTCAAGAAGGAGGCTACTGAACTGCAAAAGTAGTTATGGCCGTTTTGATGCCCGCTAGGGACAAATTAAATGCCTTTCATATTTAGACATTTTTATGATAGAAAATCTTTTAATCTATTATAATCAAATAAGCTTGTTAAAAATTAAATTTCATCTTGCCCGAGATCAAGATGACCTTCATCTATTTTGGCGGTCCATTGGCCGCTTGCAACAGCAGTAAATATTATTTCGAGTAACTTTTTTTTTTAATTTATGGAAAAAATTCATAAATATAAAAAAATTTTAAAACGCCTGTCTAACTCGCTTTTAAAAGGCGTTTTTTAAGGCGTTTTTCGTTCTACGGGAATAAATTGATGAAATTTGATGAAATTTAAAAAATGTAAGGGTTGAAAAAAAAATTTTACAATCTCTTTTAATAAGGAAAATAAATATCAATTCGAAAAAAAAAATATTTGAAGATTTTTCTTATTTTCTGAAAATCTTGAATTCAAGTCTTGAATAATTAAAAAACATTTTAATCTTCATTCATATTAGCATATAAATAAATAAAATTTAAATAATTAAATTTTCTTAAAATTGAGTAAATCCTTTATTATATTGAATATTTTTATCCAAATTAAATTTAGAGTAAAAATAAAAATAATTTTTCTTATAACAAGTTAATACAATCAAAAAAATAAAAGTTTAATTTCTAATAAACATGCTAATGATAGACCCTTTGAATGTTGTTAAAAATAATTTTTTTTTTTTGTTTAAAGATAATAAAAAAGAAGATTTCTTAATATTTTTGATACTAAAAAAATAGCAAGGGTTGTGGCATTTTTGTGTTTGATTTAAGTCACAAGTTTTTTTTTGATTTTTTTTTTCAAAAAGCCTTTGACTTGAGACCTGGACTTTTGCTCAAGTTATTTAACATTAAATATCTTATTAAATATTATAGTTTTTTTATTTTGATTATAATTTTTAGTTTCAAATAGTAAATTCATAATAACTTGTTCAAAATTTTTTAATTACTCTTGATAGATAATTTTTAAATCGAACTAATTGAGTCCTCAAGCTAATATAATTTTGATTCATTATAATTTTTCTATTATATATAGAGTTAAATAAATTTGCATATTGATAAAAAACATAGCATTTTAATATTTTCATTTTCATTTTAGTTCTATTCTTTCGCTTAACTTACCGTTAATGTTTAGAATAGTGTTCAATTTTATAGTCGAATTATTTATGTGAGGGATTTTTATATTAACTATGACACCAGCAGTTGTTCCAATCCAGAGTTCATATTTTCATTATGAATGTATCTTTTTGTTTTACTAGAAAATTTTTTTGTCTAGGCATTATATTTATAATCCAGTAAATGGATCTTTTTATTTAGTATACATTAATATTTTCTGATTTTTTCATCTATTTTGAATCAAAATTTTATTTAATTAATTTTTTTTTCTTAAGTCTTAACATATTTCAATTCAATGATTCGACCATCAGAACAGTAGCCAGAAAGAATCGAATAACAAAGCAATTTTCCGCTGGAATCAACTCGATAGCCTATATTGACAATAAAGTGATCGTTTCGCTTAAAAATGGTGAATTGATTGTTTTCAAGAGATTATTCTGTAAGACCTTAAACTTTTAACTAAAAAAATTAATTTTTTTTTTTCAAAACAGCAATCTGGAATTTTGATAACCATTTTATCAAAGCATTAAGTGATACACCATTTAGTCAAATGATTACAGTTGCCGGAAAACTTTGGTGTGCCAGCAACAACATAATAAAAATCCTCAACCCAGAGACATTGGACTGTGAAGTAAGACAAATTAAATTGAAAATCGGTCATTTTTAAAAATCAAATTTTACTTTAGAACCAAATTACAATTGAAAATGAAAAATCTATTTATTTAGCGGCTGGAGGCAACTGCACCTGGGCAGTTTGGGTTGCATGTCTTAGCACATTGGATCTAAAACTCTACCATGTGACAAAATTCACTGTTTTAGCAGATATTAACATAAAACAGTGTGTAGTGCAAAAGCTGGCTGGTATAGACGAAATTATACGAATACATAAAATACATACTTTGAAAATAACATGCTGCTATATATGCAAGGATACACTCTGGATTGGAACAACTGCTGGTGTCATAGTTAATATAAAAATCCCTCACATAAATAATTCGACTGTAAAATTGAACACTATTCTAAACATTAACGGTAAGTTAAGCGAAAGAATAGAACTAAAATTTAATTAATTTAAAAAAATATTGAAGGTCTAAATCAAGGTCATATTGGTCCTGTTCGATTTATTTCGAGCACTGAAGTATCCAAACAACAGCAAATAAATAAGCCAAATTCTGAACAATTTGAAAATTCCAGTTTGGATAAATCGAATTCATCGTACAAGACAGTAGTTATAACTGGAGGAGAAGGCTTCGAAGAATACAAAGCAGTGTCTACATTGGGAAGTGGTATTTCATTGAGCAATAGCAATGCATCGAATCTTGGAACAAATTTTATCTCTGAAAATCCAAATAATATGACTACTAGTGGAAATTCGATATTATCCAGTGTTTCTGGTAATACATCAAGTTACCATCAAATTTCAAATAGTTCAATATCTGATGAATTTAATATTGGTAAAGAAGATCTTGTTAACTATGTACTCACTTGGGAGACTTAGGTCAAGATTTTTCATTCGAAATTATTTTCTTTGTTGTAAAATTCCATTTCTATTTTGTTATGGCAAATCATCTAGTAACTCAGTTTTAAATAATCGAAATTATTAATGATGTAAATTTTGTTTAAATATTTTTTTACTGGTTCCTCTAAAATTTTTAAAAATTCAAATGTTAGACAGCTAATTTTCTTTTAAATTTTGAGAAGTTTCTTCTCATTTATAACATATTTTTATAATTTAAATAAATATTTTTAATTAGAATTTATTATTTTTATTCTGTCAATTTTAAAACAAAATCGTAAAAAAAAAAGAAATTTTTTTAAATATAGAAACAAATTTACTTTTAAATATCAAATAGGATCTTATCAAATTAATTGACATGAAGCTGGTAAAAAGCTTCTTCAAAAACCCAGGAATTTATAAAAATTTGTAATCTTAAGTCAATTTTGTTCGGTAAGGATATGTAATTTTATGTAAAATTTCGTAATTTTACTTAAAGTAAATTTTAGAAAAATTGCTCCAAAAGCTTTGGGCCAGAGAAAAATATTTGACCAAACAAAAATGTCCAGAATGGCCGTAAGCATTTTGTAACGATTTTACTAAAATTTATTAAGTTTAATGTAAAATTAAATATTACTAAGCACTAAAACTGGCGTAAGATTAAGTAAGCTTATTAAAAATTATATAAAATAACTTAATTTTAGCAATTCTAGGCTTATTGTAGAAGCACTGTACTATTCTAAAAAATCTTCTTATTTTTTTTCTTATTACGAGGCCAGTATAGAATACTAATAGAATTCATTCAGATTTCTTTAGTTTTTTTAAATCTTTATTAAGGTGATTTTAAATTGTATTTCCTTATTTGGTTATTAAATCAAGAATAAAAGGATTGAATAATTTTTAAAAATTAATTTTTTTCAATAATTAAACCGGACTTATACCGTAAATATTTGTCTTTTAACGCCGCTCTAAAAGTCCAGGAATTAGGTTTTGGAGCCTCAAAAATTAAATTTTCAAGATTTATCATCACAAAAGCAACTTAATTCCGAAATTTCCAACCTTGATTTAGTAGAAGTAGTAATTTTAAACAGCAGCATTAATAACGCGAGTTAATCAGGCAGAGCGCGTTAACCGAGATTGACGATTTGATAAAGTCGAAAAAAATATTTATTTTGAGGCACCAAAACCAGTACATTTTGATTTTATTTCACATAAAGTAATTTAAGAATTGGATATTGAGTTAAAGCTTATAATTTCGCTAAGTAGAAAATTAATTTCTTCAAGTAACAAATATACGCGTATTCAATTTTGTTACCACAATTTTATTAAAAAAAACACATTAAATAAAAAAATGCATTAAAATTAAGAAAAACCTATTTTTTTTTTTATATTTTAACACAAATTTATTTAAAAAAAAACACAAATATCAAAAAAAAATATTTTAATATTTTTTTAATTCACAAAAATATTTTCTATCCATAGTAAGCCTCGCAGCTTACTATATAAGCTGGTGTGCTATGAATATATTTGGTTGTTGTTAAAATTTTATTTTTACAGACATCACAGAGAAGGCCATCTTGGGAATCGATTTTCTCATAAAGTACAAAGCGTACTATCCGGGTTTTGAGAAGACGTTTAAATCCATAGCAAGCAGGTTTTATAAGCTGAAGATGAAGGACTATGTGTAAGAACATTGTAGGACTTGTGATACTTTCCAGAAGTTAAAGCCCCGCACACTGGCTAACAAGAGTTAATAGGTTACCATAAAAGTCGATAAACCTTGGGATTTGGTAGGAATTGACACCATGGGGAAATAGTAACATATCTCAAGCGTTTTGTTTTGTATCCAAATTTTGTATTGCAGAAGCGACACCAAACTTTACGGCAGCCTGCCGTAAAGTTTGGTTTTTTACTCGGAGTAAAAAATCCAATTCATGGAGAAGAAATTATTGAGCATTTTCGGTGTACCGTATGCAATCTTATGCGATCAAGGCAGGAACTGAATGGAGAAAGCGATGGACCTATTTTGCAAGAAGCACGGTGTGAAAAAATTCTGATCACTAGTTACCACCCACAATGTAACGGTTTAGCGGAGTGTACGATTAAAACTATAAAGCAAATGTTTAGTGCCTATTTTAATGCTGAGCATGAAAATTGGGACTAAGTTGTGGAAAAGATAGCGTTCGCTTACACCAATGCGGTACATAGCTCGACAGGTTTTAGTCTGAATCAAGTCATCTTTGGTAAAACGTTACCAACACCAGACTACCGCAAATTAGCTATTGAAAGTGGAAATCAAGCCGAAACGAGAGATCGAAAGTAAAAGCTAACCTCGAGTGATCTCAATTGATGCAAAAGAAGCAGTATGACAAGAAGCTGAGCTTAAAAGTTTTCAAAGTTGGTGATCTGGTATTCCTAACAAAATCAAGACAAACTGTTCGTAGTTTACTCGGCTAAGTACGTAATTTCAATCCAAAATTTTTGGGCCCATTTAAGATTATGAAGCAGCTAAACGACGTGAAATATGATCTTAAATATATAGCTACAAATAAAACTATAGGTGTACACCAAAATCGTATGAAGAAATATTTTATGAAACCTGAAGCGAAATCTTGTGAGAATTTGGAGCATGATTAGCTAGAAGCGAAGGCACAAACTGCCCTTCATTAAAGTCGGCTGATGCTTCCTGCATTTCAACACCATCTTTTTCTGAGTCAATTTCATTATGTACCGATTTCTGCTCATTGTTTTCTGCTGTATTTAAAGTCGAACATTGCTTATCGCTTTCAATTGAATTTAACGTCGATCGCTGTTTAAAATGTTCGATTGTAGCTGGTGGTTTTAATGCTCTGGTATGTCTAAGGTACGCAAATTTCGCGGCAGTTTGTGTTTTCGCTTCAAGTCGTTACAAGTTCGATAAGTGTGAATTCGTGGCGAAGATACCAGCTTGGTTGGGGTCTCACAGGAGATCGGACAGACCCCCAATAACCGCGCTTTTTCGTAAATATTTCATATATTTTTTCTTTAAAAAAAAGAGTATTTATAATCATTTTTTATTTGTTTGTTTAACGACGTTTTTATTTTATTTTTAAGTCGAGTATTTGTGACGGAAGCGAAAATTATTTCTTGGTTAAATTTTTTTATTGATCACACATTATCTTTTGTAATAACACACGCTAGAATGGCGTTAGATACTCTTTACAATAGTCTCCTGTTAGTAATAAACTAAAAATACACACGCTAAGAAATCAAGTTAGACTAAAGATAAACTTAATAGTCTATATCAGCAGACCATCAGCGATGGAGACTTCCTTTAAGGTAAAACAGATTTTTTTTTTAATTGCTACCTAACAATTTCTTCTTTTTTTCCTGAACTCTCAGAAAGTTAATTTCGAAAAATAATAAAATTTTATTAAATTTATTAAATTAAAAACGATATGTTTAAATATCTAGAGGTTAGACATGCTTAAATATTAGTGTTGGATGCGGTCAGAGCAAACCGGTCCATTTCACGGACGGTTTTTTGCGGTCATTTGGCCGGTTAGCTTGGCGGTCAAAATTTTGGACCGTCAAAAAATACGGTCAGACCAAAACGGGCGGTCAAAAATACGGTCAACTTTTTGGCGGACGGTCATTTGGCCGGTAAGCTTGGCGGTCAAAATTTTGGACCGTCAAAAAATACGGTCAGACCAAAATTTTTTTTTTTCAAAAAAGTGCTTATTCTAAAGTTTTTTTTGTTTTAAAAAAAAAAATTTTTTTAATTTTAATTTTTTTTTAGTTTTTTATCAAAATAAATATTTTCAAAAATTTAATGTAATTTTTGACCGCCCGTTTTGGTCTGACCGTATTATTGACCGCCCGTTTTTTGTTGACCGTATTTTTTGATGGCCCAAAATTTTGACCGCCAAGCTAACTGGCCAAATGACCGCCCGCCAAAAGGTTGACCGGTCAATGCGGACACGGTCACGGTTTCTAAAAAAATTAGCCGGATAAGTGTCCGCTTGTACGGATCCCATTACTATTAAATATTTGATAATTCAGGAAAAAAAGAAGATACTGTTAGGTTGCAATTAGACATGGAGTTGGATATTCGATATATCATGATTCGAAAATTTCTCTATATTCTTCCACCAGTATGACCACCAGTGGAATAGAATGACTAAATCCTCCCCTGATACATCTCTCACTCAATTCAAAGAGTCGATTGGAAACTGTTAGTAGTATAAATTTATTAAGGCCTTCTTGGTGCAAAATATTGGAGGACGTGTTTAAAACTTATCAGGCATTTGAGGATTGTCTTAATTCAGGAGAACTTTTAGAGAACTTAATTCAGGCTAAGTTGAGAATGTAATATTGCGAGCAAAAGAGGTATAAAATATGAAATGGATGGGAAACGCTATTTCAACTGTACGCACTTCACTGAAAAAAGCCTTGATTTTAATAAATCGTACAGATCTCACTGTTATTCTTTATTTTTTTTATATTCAAGTGAAAGAACACAATGGTCAGATTGACACTACAAAAATAGAGATCAATACCAAAGAAAAATTTCATTTGTTTTATTTTGTTATAAATATAAAAGCAAAGGATACTGGGAGAGTAATTAAAATTGTATTATATAAGTAAATCAGTCAAAACCGAATAAATTGTTAGTTCTACATTCAGTAACTCAATTAGTTTTAAATAAAAGGCAGCGGACGTCCGCGTAAAGCGTGTTCAAAGAATAACAAATCAATTGATCTAATTGATCAATGCATTGTCTTTTTTTTTTTTATCATACGTTTCTTTTCATTTACTTATTCTACTTTATAAAATATTTCTGCTACTATTTGATATTATTGCTACATTTTTTTGCTACTAATAAAAATAAATTTACTACTACAATAATTATTAATATTAAAGCGTCATCTTTTCATTTACCTATTCTACTTTATAAAATGTTTCTGCTACTATTTGATATTATTGCTACATTTTTTTGCTACTAATAAAAATAAATTTACTACTACAATAATTATTAATATTAAAGCGTCATTTTTATTGTTGAGTCTTCAATTAATTTTATTTATTCGTCAAATAAAATAAAAGTTTTAAACCGCTAGTTTTCACAAAATGTTGTTAAATGCCATTTAATGTATCGATCAAAGTCAGGTTAAATAATAAATGAATTTTATCAGCTAAAAAAAATTTAAGTTATAAGAAATGAATAAGTCCAAAATCTTAAATTTAGAAAAAAGCAAAGTTTTAAGTTTTTAAATTGAAAAAAACTTAATTGCAAAATTTAGAAAAATTTAGTTAATTATTGCTAGCATAAAAATAAATTTTAAAATTCTAGAATTATTTTATTTTAAAAGGCTAATTTTTACTAACGAATTTTAAATTTCGATTCATATAACTTAAGTTAAAAATTAATGTTCAAAAATTTTAATTAAACACCCAAAAAATTTAAGAATATTTGGGCAATTGTATTATCTTCTACTTTATGCAAGTTCATTTTCAAGCAATTTTTTGACACCAATCCTAAGTTAAAAATTTAGAAAAAATTTTAAAAAAACAAGTAATTTTTTTACCACATGGTGTTGATCAAATCCCATTCGGTACGACCGATACGAATCTTGTTTGAAATGTCATAAACTCCACCAACAGACTCAGTATGTTCTCCGTGAATACCTCTTGGTTGCAAATCCATTGAACTGCAGATTTCGTTTAATTTTCCGCTTTCAGCAGTTTTTGGTACTTTAACGTGAACACTAGCTCTCAAACCAGTGCCAATGTTGGTCGGACAGAAGGTCAAGTAACCAAATTTATCGTGGCGAACAAATTCCATTACAGTCTCCATAGCGTGAATAGCTTTGACTAGTCTACCCCACACTTGCTTCAAACTGGCTCCTTTTTGCATACTGATAATTCTGATATGGTCCTCCTCATTAACCCAGACAATGAAATTTTTATCATTATTCATGAATATGCCTCTGCCAACTGGCCAGTCATCATAGCCACCAGCATCTCTCAAATACTTGTCATCAGCATCATTATACAAAATATGCTCTTCGATTAAGGCATCTTTTTCAGCTTTAGTCATTTCGGTCAAAGATTTGTATGTGCCGGCTAGCTCACCATCTAATTTACTTAAACCCTCTTTAATTTTGCTTTCCAATTCCAAACGAGTCTATAAGAAATTAATAAAAATATTTTCAAAAAAAAATATTATAAAATTTTACATCACGGGTCAATTTTGAAGCCATTGGGAAACCTTTGACAGTTCGTCCCACACGAACACGGGTGGATACAATTTGATCAGCATAATTTTGAGGCAAATCCTCCAAATTGTCAGCATTGCCCAAATCATGAATTGATTTTAAGGTTTCTACTTCAACTTTGTGGTATTCGGCAATGACCGGGTGAAATAATTCGGAAAAAGTGTCATAAGCCTCTGGATCTGGTGCGTACAAACCAACATTGCTGTCCGGGTGCTCCAAAGCAGATTTTACACAATCGTACACAGTGGTGCCAAAGCTGGTTTTTACCGAAAGCCATTTCCACAAGTCTTTTGGCAAGTATTTTTCAGTCAAACTTGGTTTCTTGCTTCCGTGAGACATTCTTATTTTTTTCAAAAATCTACAAAAATATTCAGAGATTAAGCTTGTTTGTTAAAAATCATTTGTTTGAATGAAAAGTATGTTTAAATTCTGAAAAGCTTTAATAAAAATTTATAAAAAAAAAACAGAGAAATTTATATCGCTTCGAATTTGTGAAAGGTAACGCTCTTAGTTTATTGTTTAAGAATTTTCTAAGCCCTGAAATATAAACAATTCAAAACGCTTTTCCATACTCTCTAAAATAGTTTAATTATTAAAATCTGATGCTTTTTCAATACTAGAGAAATTTAAAATTTTTGTACAGCTGAATCAAATATAATTGCTTTTAACAGCAAGCTACAGCGGTGCTTATGTCGAAAGCACATTCCGATTTGATTCTAATCTTTTCCCAATCATTATCTGTGCGACGCTTTGAGCGTGCTTTATCCAAAAACCCTATTTAAGACAGCTCTGAATAATTTTGGTCAAAAATTCTATCATTAATCAATAAAAAGTATTTTAAAACTCAAATAAAAATAATTAATGACTCTTTTTCTCGTTGTTCATGCCAACTTGGCTTAGATCAATTGGCGCACTCTACTTATAGAGCTCAATTGAACCCTTCTGTTTTCCATACAAACTAACATACGCTGATGCTAAAAAAATTTTCAAAATTAAAATTTCTTCATTTACATCAAATGGATTTTACATAATTTATAAAATGAAATTTTTCATCAAAAAAAACTAAACAGTACCAAAATTTTATTGATTGGAAATAAATTACTTGAACTCTAGGCTTTATTTAATCTAACTTGAATCAATTGCTTTTATATCTAAAAATTTAATCTAATCAAACAAAATCCTAATTGGCATAGCAATAGATCACGACTAGACCAAATCAAATATTTTTACAGTCTTGTCTAACCTTTCGATTGACTCAAAATGCTAAAAAATGTTTATATTAAAGTTCAAGCGAAAAAATAATATTTGTAAGGATGTTTAGAATTAGATTGATTGTTAAACAAAGAAAAGCATCTCAAGAGCTCTTTCATTTTTGAAGCCAAAAAATGAAAACAACTTGAAATTTATACCAAGAGTAAAACAAAACCTCAATTCATAAAATTAAAAATTATCTGTTAATTTTTCTTTCATTATCTTTAAAATCAGGAATCATTAATTTTTCAGACATAAATTCTATGTAGTTTTTATTTTTTGAATCACCATTTATGGAAATACATTTGGTGAAATAAATTTCGGCTATGCTTGCAAATGATAATTTATTAGGGTATTTGCTTTTTTCAAATAATTTATAAAACTAAATTGATGGATTGAATTGAAGAGGTTAAATCCAAACAGATTTGTAGTATTTTTTAAAGTTTATTTTAAAATCGAAATACTGAATAAGTTTAAAAAAATTGTATTGCTTTTTTGATTTAAAAAATATTTTAAATTAGAACAATATTCATGTCTAAAACTAAAAAATGAAAAAAAAATTTATTTTTTCAATTCTGAATCCAACAATTTTCTGACTCCGATCCACATGGTGTTGATCAAATCCCACTCGGTACGGCCAATTCGAATCTTGTTTGAAATGTCATAAACTCCACCAACAGACTCGGTGTGCTCACCATGAACACCTAGATAAAGAAAATAAAAAATTTTTCCTTTTTAATTTGATTAAATTTTTTTACCTCTTGGCTGGAGATCCATTGATTCGCATATTTCTTTAAGCTTTCCACTATCGGCAATCTTGGGCACTTTAACATGAACACTAGCTCTCAAGCCGGTACCAATGTTGGTCGGACAGAAGGTCAAGTAGCCAAATTTGTCATGTCTGACAAATTCGAGTTTGGTCTCCATGGCGTGAATAGCTTTGACTAGTCTACCCCACACTTGCTTCAAACTGGCTCCTTTTTGCATACTGATAATTCTGATATGGTCCTCTTCATTAACCCAGACAATGAAATTTTTAGCCTTGTTCATAAATATCCCACGACCAATCTTAATTAATAAAATAAATTTTGAATTAAATTTTGAACTTTTTTTTAAAGCGTACCGGCCAGTCATTGTATCCACCGGCACTTCTCAAATATTTGTCATCAGCATCATTGTACAAAATGTGCTCCTCAATTAATTTGTTTCGTTCGTCATAGCTCATTTCGGTCAACGATTTATATGATCCAGCTAAATCGCCGTCCAATTTGCTCAAGGCCTCTCTGATTCTGGACTCCAAGTCCAAGCGTTGTTCTCTGGTCAATTTAGAAGCCATTGGAAAGCCCTTGACAGTTCGGCCCACGCGGACACGAGTGGACACAATTTGCTCGGCGTATTCAGCTGGTAAATCTTCCAAATTTGACGCGTCACCCAAATCATGAACTGATTTCAATTTGGACACATCGACTTTGTGGTAATCAGCAATAACTGGGTGAAACAAATCGGCAAAGGTGTCATAAGCTTCCGGGTCCGGTGCGTACAAACCAACATTGCTGTCTGGATTCTCCAAAGCTGATTTGATACAATCATAGATGGTGGTGCCAAAGCTGGTCTTGATGGACAACCATTTCCACAAATCTTTTGGCAAGTATTTTTCAGTCAGACTTGGCTTTTTGTTACCGTGAGACATTTTTCAAAAGTGTCGATTTGGCAATTTAAATAAAATTTTGTCTTCTTAAGCTTTAGAAACTATCAAAAACTGTTCGGTTATATATAGTGAGGATTTTAGCGTCTATTATAATTATAATTTTATTAAAATTAAAAATTAGAGTTTATAAAACAAGAGAATTAATGGAAACAAATAGTACTAATGCCTAAGTGGTGTTTTTTTTTCATTATTTAAAGCTTGGCTCAAATCTAAAATATTTTTACATTTACTAAGTGTTTCTAAGAAATTATAATCATGATATATTCAAGCTTTTGTTTGAAAATGTCTTGCAATTTTATAATTGTTTCCAATAGCAGTAAGATTTTTTTGGCGCTAGTTGGTAGAGTTTGACTCCCCTAATGGTTGCCAAAGCAACATAGCTTATTTTCGAGCTACTAGAAGTTTACTATGCTTTAAGCTAATTAAATTCGGGTTGTTAACAAACCCAGAAATTGAATTAAATTTATTGAAAATTTTTTCAAAAAATTTGTTTTTTTTTGTCTAGTTTGGTTTTTTTTAAGCACGCTGTTTATCTTGAATTTTATTTTTTTGATGTAAATCTTGTTCATTTTTAAAATTAAATTTGCAATTTAAAATTGTGATTTTTACGCTTAATAGTCAAATATTTTTTATGTAAACGCCCATTTAAAATATTCCATGCAAATTCAGCTAAATTTTAACATAATTTAAAATCTTAAAAAAAAAATCTAGAACCTAATAATAAATTCTCTCTTGAAACTACTTTTTAAAAAATGAATTCAAATTACATGGCACTTTACGACAATCAATCCAAATATTCTGATGAACTAAATCAAAATTTGTCCGCTTGTAAAAATGAATTTCTCACCTCGTTTGGCAAAAATCGCCCAGAACTAATTAGTGTCTGTGCTCCAGGTTGAATTTGTATTCCATTTGATTAAACTTGGCTCAATGTTGATTTTTTTAAGGTCGTGTTAACTTAATCGGTGAACATGTTGACTATAATGATGGTTTTGTTTTGCCAATGGCAATTCCGCTTTACACTGTGATTGTCGGTGCCGAGCATCCATTTGATGATAACAATAATAAAAATACCTTGTGTCGTGTGCGATCTTTGGAAGCGTCTCTGGGAGACAAAAACTATATCGAATTTGATTTAAACGATCTCTACAAGAGAGATAAATGTCAAAATTGGACAAATTATATCATTGGTGTTGTAGCTAATTTTGAAGGCACTGTTGAACCATTTGATGCTGTTATAAAATCAAATGTTCCTTTAGGATCTGGTTTGTCTAGTTCAGCTGCTCTTGAGGTGGCCATGTACACCTTTTTAGAAAATCTTACTAAACGTTAGTTAATAATGCTACAAATTATTTTTATTAATGAATATTTTTTTGAAGAGTTTTCTAGCAAGGAAAACAAGGCTTTGCGTTGCCAAAAGGCTGAGCATGCATATGCATCAGTTCCATGTGGAATAATGGACCAGTTTATAACCTCGATGGGAAAAGAAAATAATGCTCTATTAATTGATTGCAGATCGTATGAAAGCAAATTGTTTGCTTTGAATGATCCTGATATTTCGGTGTTGGTTATTAATTCAAATGTAAAGCACCAACTAGAGGGCAGTGAGTATTCGAGTAGAAGAAAGCAATGCGAAGATGTTTCTAGAGTTATTGGTAAAAAATCTCTCAGAGATGTCACAATGCAAGATCTGGAAAACAATAAGGATAGAATAGACCAGGAATCATTTAGAAGAGCAAAACATGCGATCACTGAAATTGATCGCACGATCGAAGCCTCAAAAGCGTTATATGCTAATGATATTTTTTCATTTGGAAAGCTAATGAACCAAAGTCACGATTCATTAAGGTTTTTTTATATTTTATTTTTGTTCCTGTTTAAATTAATTATTTTAGAGATGATTTTAATGTTTCATGCGCTGAGCTAGACTCTTTGGTTGAGATTGCTAGATGTTCTGGTGGTGTTTTGGGAAGCAGAATGACTGGCGGAGGATTTGGAGGCTGCACAGTAACTCTAGTTAAGACTTCACACGTCAATGAAGTGATAGAAAATGTCAAGGTATTATTTATTTTGATTCTATTTATTTTCAAGTTTTTGGAAGACAATTTTAAGGAGTAGTTTGTTCACTGTTGAGATTTACTTTTACGAAAAAATTAAATTTTATTGTTAAGTAATAACGTATTATCTCGATTTTAGTGACATGTCACAAACTTCGAAAATAGCACAAAATTGACTTTTTTACAAAATATTTGTCTCGACATTAGTGATATGTCACTAAGCATATTTATATGTCTTTAAATTTTAATAAATTATAAAATTAGTTATTAAATCTTTATAGATACAGATATTGCAATAAAATCATTGATTTGGCTTCAGTCCTTTAGACCAAAAATCTCCACATGTCCAATTTTCACATTTCTCACAAGAAATCCATGAATTTTGATCATTGTCTAAGTGAAAAAAACAACTACAGTTAAAGCATTTTTTATCACTGATTTGAATTTTTAAAAAATTAGTTTTACTTTGACTAACAGGTGACCTGACTAAGGCTCTTGAACAAGTTGCTTTTTTGCTAGAAGCTCTAGTTCTAGATTTAACAGACGGACTAGAAGCATTTCTCAAATTCAAATTTGCTATCAAATTTTCATTCAAAATCAATAAAATTACTTTCAAAAAAATTTATTTTGAGAAAATTATTAGGAAAAGTCATTTAGATAAGAATATGTAGTGAAATTTAACTTTTTAAATTTAATAAAATTAATTGTTTTAATGATATACCCTTTTTTTGGAATAATGACATGACACTAATGTCAAGACATATTTTGTGAAAAAGTCAATTTTGGGCTATTTTCGAAATAAGTGACATGTCATTGTATCAGTTTTCAAACTAGTGTTCGATATTTAACGACATGTCACTATACATACAGAGACATGTCGTTAAAATCGAGATTATACGTTACTTGATTCTTTTTAATTTTAGATTAAGAAAAAATTGAAATTTAAAACAATTAGAAGATTAAGAAGATATTTTGTTTTAAGATTGAAAATTGATTTAAATTTAATAATCAATGAAAACTAAGAAAATAATTTTTTTATCATTTTTTAGAAACACTATAAAGGAGTGGCTTCGTTTTATGTGTGCAAGCCTTGCGAGGGTGCTCGTCGGATTCAATAAAAAAATTGTTTTTAAATATTTTTATTTTTGAATTTTTTAAATTTTAAAATTGTTTTTTATTTTCCGAATAGTTTAAAAGTTAAAAAAAAACATTCTGCATTCAATCATTAATGCCTTAGAAATGTTTTCAACAACTGGAAGATTTTATTAGTCGTGTTCAAAATTTACAAATAAAAAAAAAACAATTTAATTTAAAAAATAATTTGTATTATATTTAATTTTTATGGTCCCAGTATGTTAAAAAAATTTTCTTGTCAGCAATTATCAAATGATTTGGTGCCGACTTTTAAAAAAATAGAATTATCGTTTACCATTACACTAGATTTAAGTTTACAGAATGTTAACATTATAATATTTTAGACGAGTTTTATTATATACATATAATTGTAAAATAAACAAGATTTTATACCGGTTTAATGAAAAATTTCTCAAACGATCTGTTTAGAAGAGCAGCAAAATTACAGTCAATGCTCAAATTTATCAAGTGTATAATCAAAATTTTACATTTTAGTATCGATTTTAACATTATTACAAAATTAAAAATATATGTATATATATGCTAAAAAAATAGCAGAAATAGGTTTTTTAGAAAATAATAAACAGTACTCAATAGTAATCAAAGAAAATTAATTAAAAAAATAAAATTTTATCAATTAAAACTCAGTGATTTAACTCGATTTGTTGCATTTCTATTTGACTGAGCGTTTAGGGTAACAAAGAACAATTTTGTTGGCACTCAAAATTTCAACTTTCACAACTGATGCACACTTCCGTCATCCCTAAAAACATAAAAAAATCATTCTTGTTTATAATTTAATCAAATACAATAGTAATTGTTTGGTCTATTTGATAAAATAAATTATAAATTATACATTCAAAGCTATTAAACGCATTTTTTAAAATGTCAAAAATGCGTTTGCTAATTGTATTCAGAGTTTTTTTTAACACTAGAAGCACCAACGAGTCAAAAAGTCAATTTTTTTTAATTGAGCATGATTTTTTTTCAGCAAAAAAATAAGAAAAATTTTTAAAATTAATTAAATTTATTTAAAAAAAAATAAGGTCTTTATATTTTGAACAAACATTTGTCGCTTTATAATTACCACATAAACGAATTTCATCTGACACCCCTAAGAGCGCCCTTAAAAGGGGTTTGAGTCAAGAAAATCAAGAGAATTTATCTCCTATACGTGTGTCATGTCAAATTCGTTTATGTGGTAATTATAAAGCGACAAATTTTTTTCAAAATATAAAAAAAAGCATTGAAGGGATTTTGTACAATAAAATAAGAGAGTATTTGTAAAAAATGCGATTGATCGTTGGTGTTTTTTTTTTAATGTCAAAGAAGAGACTAAAATTTAATAATTTATCATTTTTATTCAATAAATTCAGTAATTTCAATAAATTTAAGCATAAAATATATGATTTATCCTTTATTTTTTATAACGAGTCATTTCGACTCGTTTTGGTGCTTCTAGTGTTAATTCACAAGTCTTAAGTCAATTAACTAACTAAAAAATATTTTTTCAAGTCAATCTGAATTCTATATATTTTGCCTTCCTGCCGGTCAAATTCATGTGACCGCGATCATGAAACATGGAACAGGAAAAATTCATATATTAATTTTGAATTGAAAATAACTTGATTTTTTAGTCTGACTTTGACAAGTATTGTGAAATTTGATGCAAAACGTCCAATACAAAGAGAAAAAATTTTTAAAACTTTTGTTCTAGTGGTCAAAAACTTGTTCTTCAGATGAAACAAAGTGAACAACTTTTGTTTCACCTATTGCAGAAGTCTGTTAAATCTGTGCCAAATAATTGCGTTTTATTTTAAATACTTTTAGATAGGGTGCAATTTTGCAGATTTCTGCAGTAGGTGAAACAAAAGTTGTTCACTTTGTTTCATCTGAAGAACAAGTTTTTAGAACAAAAGTTGTAGAATTTTATTTTTTTTGTAATGGAAGTTTTGCATCAAATTTCACAATGCTCTTTGACATTAATTTTAGTGACTTTTAATTTAATTTGGGACTTAAAAACAAGCTTAGTTGTATTTTTAAATTCAAAACTTATCAATGAAAAAAAAATATATTACTTTATGGACCCAATTAGAGCTAGAGTGCTCGGATTAGCTGATTTTTCGCTTTCAATAGAAATACTACAATTTTCCGTGTCCATATTGGTCTTGTTTTCCAAACTGTTGAGTGTATAATTTGACTTAATCTCTATACACTGATACTTATCGCTTTTGCCATCCAGGATACTGTTTCGAACAGAATCAGAAAACTTAATACTTTTGGAAACTTTGAGTTTTTTGACCGAGCCACCAGTGAGCGCTTTATTACTAGCACTTTCCCTGTCGCACAAATCTGTCTTAGAGCATAAACTGTCCTCGTCTTCTTCGTCTTCTTTGTACTGGAAAGCGCTGGTTGCACTCAAGCTCGCCAAACCAATTGACATTTCACTAATACTTGGATTATTAACTATTTTGGTTGATATAAGTTTTTTAATTGAAGTTTCATTCAAACGCTTCGATGATTCGGATGAACGCCGCGCCGACAACTGCGAGGACTTGGTTGTTTCAAGTCCTGTTTGTATTGTTTCCGACTTGGTGTCGTCAAAATTTTCCACCAAGTGACAGCTAGAGTCACTTGAATAATTCGAATCGGACATTTTGTTCAATACACTGGTTCCAGTGCCGGTCTCACTTAAAATAGGTGTTAAATAAATCCCTGATTTTTTAGAATTTTTGCGGCTCCTCGACTCCTTTTTGGACACTTCAACCGAACCGCAAGCATTTGCACATGTCTGAAGCTTTTTTTGACCGCACTGCTTCAGGGCACTGCGTCTCCGGTTTGACGTGGATCTTGTCCGAGATTTGGATTTTGACTTGGAACTGTTCGAGTTGATCGAGTTTGAGGCCATGGTTATTGTTACGAATAGAGGAGTTTGTTGTAATGAATTTTTTTTGGTTTTTATTGAGGTCGAAGCCGATTGAGTGGACACCACTACACTGTCTGGTTTAGGCTCTATCGCGGATATTGGCACAGTTACGGAATTGGCGGTATTTGAAGAAATGGCTTGGTTTGTTGTGTTGTTCAAGTTATAGAGGCCTAGATTGTTGTCTGTATTTTCTTCTTCAAATTCGAAGCGAACTCCGCCATTGTTATTAGTGGTCACGCCACAACCACCACTACGACAAAGCGAAATGGGGACCACACCGTAAACATAGGCCAACAAAATGGGAACACCGATTGCTACAGCCAATGTTGCCACCACAGGCGCTATCAAAATTGTGCCAAATACTGTGCCTACTACTATCAGATTTCTTTTGTGTTTTTTCATTGATTTGTAGCGGATATAAACCTTTCGACCCGACCATATTGGAAGACCTATTAAAATGGCTGGTACGGCTACACCAGCTATTAGTGCTATGCCTACTGGAGCACCAATCAATGTACCTTTTTAAATAAATATTAATAAAAGTTAAATAAATTGTTCCATTTCTGAATTAATAGATTTTTATGTTTTTTGGTGAAAAAATAGAGACGAAAGCGAAATTTTCTTTTATCCTTTATAAAGTCAATTTGATTTGGATTTTTTTTTTTAAATGAAAAATATTTGAATCAGCTAAAAATTTTTAAGTTAATTTTAAAAAATTTCTTATTGTTAAGCTATCAAAAAGGTGGAGTGAAGTTCATTTCAGATTGAACAAAATTGCATGGATTTTGGAGACATCTGTTTTAGGGTGAAACAAAATGTACTATTTTTTTAAGAATTTATATTTTTCTTCTATTCAAGCTACCGCTATTATTTTAAGATATTTTTTTTTTAATCTGTAAGAAAAAAAGTTTTAAATTTAGATAAGGTCTTTTTGGATTTATAAGATCTGATCTAAATGTGTTTTATTTACAAAAGAATTCGACTTTTACTTGAGAAATGATCAGTTTATAAAAATAAAAAAAATTTTCGTTGTTTTTACTATTTTTTTTGTCGAATGAACATAAATTTTTATTTGAATAATTTAATTTTTTCACTCCGTAAATTCAAAAAAAAAAAATTATTTTCTGAGCCAAAAATTTAATGATTTTTTTTCAATTCAACTTTGAATTTAAATTGTATAAATATAAATCAAATTATAAATTATTTTAAAAATTTAAAAAATTTTAGGTGTCTTAATTAAACTCTAATTTAATGTTGAGTTGTAAATTCTCCATACATTTAAAGGCAGAGTTTTTAGATTTAAATTTAGAATCAAAAATTTAATTAAAAAATGAGCAGTCGTCAAAAGTTTGCACTTATTATAAAACAAGTTTAATGGCATTTTTTAACTAAAAGTCCATTTTAAAAAAATTGAATTACATTTTTTAAAATTTCATTTTAAATTAATTGCTTTTTATTTCTGATGCCGAATTCAGAATATTTATGATATTTATTTGATTTTTTTTAAATTAAATTAAGGTTTTGCTTAAATTCGAATCTTTTTATAAGGGTTTGCTGTAATAAAGAATTGAATTATAAAATTATACTATAGATTATTATTTGAAAAAAAGTGGTTATTATGATATTTTTAAAAAACGGTGACACAATTCTTGCTTATTGTACATGATATTTTTAAATAATCAATTTTTGAAAAAATATATCTTGGTTTTAAATTTAAATTAAAAAAAGCTGTGCCAAAAACGTGATATCATAATTCAATAATTGAAACCAGAAATTTGAGATTAAATTAAGAATGTTTTTAATTTTTAAAATATTTAACCAAAAACCAAACAATAATTTATTCAAGTATAATTTAAATGTATTATAAATGTTTAACAAACACCTGCACCTATACAGCACAAATTCAGCATTATTTTTATTATTCATATTGATTTTTGAGAATTAGAGATTTTTTCAATTAATTAATGTGAAATTTGAATTAATTGTTTAAAAATATTTCGAATTCGCCGAATGAATGAGAATTGAAGATACAAAAAAATTCCAAAAATTACAGCTTGACTATCAATTTAAAATTTAAAATATTTTACCTCCAATTTTTTCCACTAGCTTAATGAATAAAAATGAACTGCTTAAATAATAAAAAAAAAACAGTAGAATACTTCTAATTTTTGCCTGATATTTATTCATACTTTTTTGAAGAAAAAAACATCTTTATTCCTTTTAATCCTAAAAAGCGAAATTTTTAAATTCAAACTTACAGTGAAAACCGTTTAAAAGAAATATGGGTATAAGAAATTTTCGCTTACAATAAACTAAACCATGAGGGACAAAAACTTTTTCTATACCTTTAAGTGCCTATTTTTTTGCATTTAAGAAATTCTCATAAAGAAAATTTATCGCATTAATCAATTTAATTATAAATTGATTTTTAAATACAAATTAAATGTTTTTCACGTTAAACTTGTTGTTTATAATAAAGTTGAATTTTTTAAAAATTACAATTTAAACAATTAGAGGACTGCTATTAGTTTAGAAAAAGGAATTAAAATTCTTAATTGTTTAGATTAAGGTCTAGATAAAAACAGTTTCTCAAAACTTCCCTTTTCAAACAGTTACTTAAACCAAAAAAAATTCTCGCTTATAAAAAATTGTCTGGTATAAGAATTTTTTTTTGATGCAAATCCGAATTTCTTATATCCGGTTTTTACTGTATTTCCATTTTCATTCAGAATCAAAGCCCTCAAGACTTGTTGAAAAATTCAAACTCACAAAATTCAATCAATCATTTAAAAAAAAAACAACAACAACAAAAAAATAAAAAAATAAAAATTACCTAGCTGCCACATAATTTTCTTTTTTCTACTCCAAGGCTTTTTGCCCCAAAATGTACAACCAGAAGGACTTAAATAATGCAAATCACTGATCTCCTTCATGCACAGCCAACAAAATTCGCATCCGCACACCGGACAAGTTATGTGGTTACAAGAACCATCGTCCATTTTGACAATCAAAGCTTGACATTTTGGACATTGCTTTATCTCTTCTTTGCACCAATCGCTGTTTCTATTGTTCACAGACTGAATAGCGCTGATACTCGCCCAATTTTGATTGACACCATTCGACGATGATTGACTTGTGTGCGAATTGGATCGCTGCAATAAATTTCTTAATTTCACTGTGGAGTTGGATTTTTTAAGAGTGGTTTCTAGGTTTTTGAGTGCCGCATCCTCGCATGTCAAATTCGGGTGCCAATGCTGTTTACAGTGATAGCAAAACGAGGTATTACAACCGGGTCTCTGGCAATACAACTGGGGACAATTGGCGCATCCTGACGCTATGACTGCATAGGTGCAATCTGGCGCTGGACACCAACGAATGTCCGGTATGGACACCAGAACTCTCCTCACCATAAACTCCTCGTATTTGTAAATCAATTGAAGCCATTCATCCTTGTTTCCTTGGCCATTTTCGTTTATCAATGAATTGGTCGATTTGGGCGAGCTCGACGCCGATTCTGGCTGGCTGACATGCAACCGGAGCAGCTTGTAAATGTCGCTCGGGTGCATCTTTTCGTTGCATTCGGGACATGTTATTGACACCCGCGATTCAATTATTTGATATTTAAGATATTGTCGGAGGCACTCGGCACAAAACGAATGGTCACATGTTTGCATGGGGTACATGAAGTTGTCCGATTGGTTTTGCGCGGCATTTTTTTCAAATTTCAAGTAGCACAATTGGCATGTGAGCTCGCTCTCTTCACTTTTGGGCTCGCTGAGTAGTTTTCTTGGCGTTGTTGACTTTGGCTCACTTGGCGAATGAACTTGGCCTAGCATGGTGGAATTGCGCTTCGAAGAGCTTGTGTGGTTGAAGCGATTGCGCAGAATTTCGACCACCGAACGCAGCCGAGTGTTGATCGGTTGCATTCGGTTGTTCGATGTTTTTCTTCCTGATTTTTGCGGCTTGGTCTTAAAGGTAATAGAGTCCACTCTTTCTGTGCTCGTCGATTTGCGATCGCTGGTCTTTAGTGCATGGCCTCCCTCATCATCTTCGTCTACATTGGACGTCTGTGATGATTTGTTCATTATTTCAGGAAATTTTCATTAAATTAATTTTAACTATCTAAATTTTAACATGAGTTTGGTGATTTTTTTATTTTTTATTTAGAAAAAAATTGTCTTTTCGTACTTTGGCAAGAAATAAAGTTTATTTTTGGGACACGGACTAAATGGTTTTATTGAATATGTTAAGTCTAAGTCAAACTTTTTTCTTGATTTTAAGTTAACATTTGGATTAAAAAAATAAAAAAAAAATAAAAAAAAAAATAAAAAAAAAAAAAAAAATTAAAAAAAGCTTAGAGAAAATCGATTAAACGACCAGATCTTTTTGTGTTCAAATAAAGCTGTCAAATTTTTTTTGATTTATAAAACAAAAATTTTGAACTCTGCCCAATTTCTATCTGATTTTAAATTTGATAATGAACTAAATAAGCGATTTTTTGAAGATCTTATCTTCAAAACGAGGCTAAATTTGTTGCCGATGCATTCATTTTAAAGCATTTTAATTCAAAGGTACGAGGCTACATTTCAAATTTAAATTAAAAAAATTCAAACCCACTCTTGAACTCGTCCAAGTCCTAATTTTTGACTCTAAATTTAAATTTTGAAAAGATCTACCAAACCCGGTAGAAAAAAATTAAAATAACTTTTTGATTGCGAATTCAAAATTTTAATTTGACCCAAAATTCAATGTTGCTAAGACCTTTGGTTTAGTTTTTAAAAAAAATTTTTATTACCTTTTAGTTTGTAAAAACAAATTGTATAAATCGCAAAATAGCCTAATTTTCATAAAATTTTTGCCAAAAATTTTCCCTCAATTAATTGATTAGTCATGATATTTTTGTTTGCGAAAATTTTACCTCTTGAGTTTAATAAAAGATATGACTTTCTCGAAATTTAAGTTTTATAGGCGCCTTAGGGTTTAATTGTTATCCTTAAGACAAAAGAGAATATTTTCCAATTAATTAAACTACTCGAACGGACACTCTTATCATAATTCGGCTTTTTTAATTGCCAACTCTTGAATAGAATCTAGAAATTTAATCAATTCTTGTTGAATAAATAGATTAGAAATTAAATCTGCATTTTTGTTCTTCAAATAATATTTTTTTATTTTTTTCGACAGATTTATTCAATCATATAAAACAACACCATTACAATTTTGTAATAAGAAAAAACAACTCGAGAACCTAGTAATCTATCCCAAATTCTATTGAATATTCTAAATTTTATTTAAAAAAAAATAATGAGTAGTTATTAAGTCATCGGTTTGGATAGACAGAAAAAAATTTAATTATTTCTTTTAATATTTGGGAAGATTTATTCACTTATAAATAAAAAATATTGTTGAAATTATGTAAGAAAAAAAATTGATAGCCTATTGATCTAACCCAAATTTTATTTTAAAAAAAATACTGAGTAGTTATTAAGTCATCGATTTGGTTAGACAGAAAAAAAATTAAATTATTTCTTTTAATTTTGGGGAAGATTTATTCATTTCTGAATAATAAAAAAAATTTTGAAATTTTAAAAAAAATTATTCGGAAGCCGATTATTTTAACCCTAATTTGATTGAACATTTTTGATTCTATGCGAAAATTACTAAGAAGATTTTAATTTAAAATTGATTTAGATAGACGGAAAAAATTAATTATTTTCGGTTGATTTGTTCACTAAGAATTTTGAAAAAAATGTTGAAATTATGTTAAATAATATTCGATAACCTACTGATACAACACAAATTTTTTTGAATAATTTGATTAAATTCCAACAAAATGTGAAGATATTAAGTTAAAATTGATGTTAGATAGACCGAAAAAAAATTTTTTATTTTTTCGGTTGATTTATTCACTTTAAAATAATAAAACTGTTGAAATTAGGCAACAACAACAAAGTTATTTGAGAAAACTTTGATCTAACCCAGATTTTGGTTTTTTAATAAATTCAAACAAAAAGAAAAAAAGTATTAGATGAATTAAAAATTTATAAAAAAGTGTATTTCTTAGCCACGTTTAACTTAATGATTTTTTAGAAAATCAGCCGAATTCTTAATTTAAATTAATCAAGTTTAAAATTTTGAAAAAAAAAACACGAAACTGAAAACATGAAGACACTATTAACATAGGAACATAAGAATATTTTCGAACATAATTAATGTTAGAAAATAAATGAAATATCATAACAGCAAATAAGTCAATAATATCTAGTAATACTTCTTGCGTCATAATTAAAAAAACTTATCTGTTTTTAAAATCACTTTGCCTAAAAAAAGTTTCTTTCGACTTGATGAATAATGCGTCTTTAAATGACAAAATTAATTCATGAATACTTATTTAATAATTCTGTAAAAAAAATCTAAACACAATCAACAATATCAAATGAATTCCGAAAAAATATGAAAACTTAAAAAATTTTAATAAATTATAAATTGTGATTATGATAAGCGAGAGATTTCGCAATATCGTGCCTAAAAATGTGAATAAGTGTATGCTCGAGTATAATTTCAAAGGTTAGGCTATTATTTTTGTCTTGAAAATATTTTAGGTTTTTTTTCTTAAATTTTACGCTTTGTACTCTTAGTTTAAAGCAATAAAAGTAAATATTTTAAATTAATTTTTGCATTTATAAATAAGAAACAAGAAACAAATTTTTAGGCCATTTCCCTTTAAGATTTTTAAAATCGATGTTCAAATATATATTGCCTTTAAATACTCTAAATGTTATTTTTTAATTGTCAAGATAAGCATCTTTTTGAACGTGATTTGTCTGTGCTGATTGCCACATTTTATGGACAAATTTAGTGAATCAGAATTTGCCTCATAAACAATTTATTTTTTACAAGTGAAATAATAAAATCGAAATCTTTGTCCTAAATCAAGATTTTATTTCAAAAATGAGTAAAAGGCAATATTTATTAAAGATATAGGCTCCATTTGAATGCAAAAAAAATAATTGCACTTAAACTGAATCGTTTTTAACAATTTAAAAAAATTGAAAAAAATTTTTTTAAATTAAAAAATAATCCGAAGATAACATATTTAGTGTTATTTTTAAAGGCATTTTTTGATGCTTATTTTAAAAAAATTGAATCGATAAAGAAGATGAATTAATTTTGCTCTAGTGGAAATTTTATGAAAACTTCTAAAGGTTTCTAAAGACTCAATAGAACGAAATGGTTTTTCTAATTAGCCATTCAAATAAAACTAAAAATTTAAAAATAGATTTTTTTATGAAATATTGACCACTTCTATCTAAAATAGCACTGTAAAATTTTCTAAAAGCCATTTAAGTAAAAAATGCTAAAATTTTGGAGCGTATAATAAATAATTTATTTTTACCCTCATAGTTTCAAAAATTTTTGACCTAAACTCAAATAATAAATGGTTTCTAAAAAGGTATTTAATTAGATTTTTTTTGTTTTATCTTTTAAAATTTAAATTTCCTTTAAGCGAATTCTCTTAAAATAACTCTGCTTGCATGCAGCATTTAAGCAAAGATCAAAGAAAATCAGGCATTAGACAAAAAAACTTTTTTAATAGACAAATGTTAGTTTTTTTTATTGACACTTTTTTTTTGAAGAATTTTGAATGACTTTATTTAGTTTATGAGTGGATTTTTAAAAATATTTCTTAACCATCTGGTAGTTAAGCTTTCTAGTTATTAAATCTTCCAAAGCAAAATTAAAATTATTGAAACCTTGGGATATTTGTTTATGTGAAATTTGGTACAAAATAACAAAACAGAACAGAATTGAACCCTAAAAAAGATTTTTTATGAAGGTTTTTAAATACTTCTGCTGATGCAACAAAGTAGAAAATTCATAGTTAAATTTGTAAATTTGTAAATCTAGAAATAATGTTATTAAATTTTATCATTTTGTTCTGTTCTATTGTACTAAATTCCACAAAACCGAATATTTTCGGTGATTAGCTTTTATTATCAAGACTTTTAAAAATTTTTCAAATTGAACTTTTCGCGTTATTTAAAAAAAAAAAATTAAATCTAATTTATTGATTATTACCATTTAAATTTTATTGAACTATTGATTCAAAATTTTTGACTTACTTGTAAACACAGTTCAAAGAAAATTTATATGTTGAAATAATTTAAAATTAAGTCTCGAATTAATACTTGGATTACTTAAAAAAAATTATGTCTAACCGAAAATTTACCAAAGTTCAAACAATTCTAATTTTGGTCATAAAAAATAATACATAGAAAGCTTAATTACTGGATGGAAATGAAAAAATATACATTCATAAGTTCAGAAAATTCCTTCTTCAACTAAAAAAAATGAAAATTCTTCAAATTACGCCATTTTAATTTTGATTCTATAGTTGAATATTTTTTAAATAATTTTATTCTTCATTTTTTTTTAAAATAAAAACAAAAAATAATGTATGGATTAATGGTAAGAAAAAAATTGTCAAATTTTAATTTGTAGACGGATTAGTATTGACTTGATTCGAATGCATAAAATATACAATTTTCATTATTTATTTTAATTCAAACAAAAAATTAGTTGATTAGAAAGCTTGGAATTTCAAAAGTAGTTGTCGAAAATACAAGTTTTTTTTCTTTAAATTGAATGGTTCACTCAAAGAACAAGCAATTTGACTAAACCAAACTTTTTTATCAATTAATTCGTTCCAGCCAAAAATAGACAAGATTCTTACCTTCCAAAAATTGCTTTATTAGGAAATTTAACTTTTTTTAAAATTAGTAATAAATCTACAACTATCCGAAAGAAGAGATTTTTCTTTAACTTTTAAGGTGTGAAGTTGAGCTAAATGAGAAAAGAAAATATACGATGTTGAAAGCTCTAATTATGCTGATAAAGAAGATATTTTTAGTTTTTATACTTTTTGCTATTTTAGCATCTAAAAAGATATTTTAAAAATCTTTTTTTTTCTTAATTTAGAAAAAAAAATTTACCGAGATTTTACAATCAAGTCAAAATTTCTAAAGATTTCTAATATTATGTTCATATGCTTAGTTAATTGAAGAAACGAAGCAACACAATATTCTTAATATACGATCTTTCAGGAGCAAATATTCTTTTTTCTCATTCGGTATACTCGATTCTTGGGCCTCATAAGGTAAAAGATGAATTTTAATTACTTTAAATAGAAAATAAAATTTTTTTTTCTAAAGACTGTTTTAATAGAAATAATTTAAAACATCAATTTTAGCGGAATTAAAAAATCAATACATAGAACATATGGGGTTAAATTACTATTTGTGACTAAATTAAAATAGTTGTTTTAATACTATTGAAGAATAATCCAATTTAAAAAAAATTATAATATTTTTGGCAAAATAATAAAATAGAATTTAAAAAATAACAAAAATTTAAAAATTAGATTTTTAAAAGTAACAACCATAAAAATCCAATAAAAATGCATCAAATTAGCATTTTTGAAAATACAGTTTCTTTTATTTAAAAAAAAAATCATGATTTTTAAAACTACTTAATGCATGTATTCATCGAAAAAATTATTATTTTCTGATTGTTTAATATTTAGAGTCGATTTTAGATAAAGCTTAAAGTATTTTATTCATCAAACTAGATCTGCTCTTTAATTCGAATTTAAAGTAAATAAAACATTTATCCAAAATTATTTTGATAAATTATTCTGAAATGAAATAACAAAAAAGTAGTATTTTTAAGTATGACAATAAATAATTTTTTTTGCAAATTAATTTAAAAAAAATAAACAAGCGATTGCTTTTATTCATCAAACATTTAAATCATCATAATTCGTGCTAACTTTATATTTTATCACTCATATAATGAAATGTTTTAATTTTATAATTGAGATCTAAAACTAAATAATAATATATATATAAGCTACAGCAAGTCTAGCTTGCGGAGGTGACCTACTAGGAGGTCACCTATGGTAGCTCCTTACACATAACACATGGAAAAGTACTGGAGAAGAAATACAGTTTAATTTTTAGGTCAAAATAACGTTAAGATTACAGGTAGAAAAAGCTGTAAAGGAAAAATTTTATAAATAAATGTTCATGTTCAAGATTGTTGACTAGACCGGAAGGCATCGTATCGGTTCTTGAACTTGTTGACCGAGTCGGCGTCTGTGACTGTAGCTGGCAAGGCGTTCCACTCGTTGACTATTCTGTTGGTGAATGTGTTAGCTCTCTGTAGACATTTGGTGGAGGCCTGGCCGGACAGTCTTCTTGCATGACCTCTGATACCCCCGGCGGGTTCGGGTTGGGATAGTGAGCTTGCGCGAACTGGGGTGAACACCCAGCTCACTTCGTTGATGCCTTTGGTGAGTTTGAACATCTGGATCAGGTCTCCACGTACACGGCGCTCATGAAGAGGAGTTAGTCCAAGGACGGCAAGACGGTCTTCGTAGCGCCAGTTCCTAATGCGGGGCACCAGTTTGGTGGCCCTTCTCTGCACCTGCTCGAGCATCTTTGCCTCTTTTTTGCTAGGGGGGGACCAGACAACAGCGGCGTATTCCAGGTGAGGTCTTACGTAGGCACAATAGAGGGTCCTGCAGGTATCTATGGACCAATTTCTAAATGATCTTTTCAACTGGCCGAGTATTCCTGTAGCTCTGTTCACTTGATTTTTAATGTGAATAGAAAATTTCAAGTTACGTGAAAACGTGGTTGACAATTAAAAAATTCCTGTATTTTTTACAGACTTTTTTTGTGATCAATTAAAAAAGTAAATTATTTAAATTAATTTAACATGGAAAAATTAAAATTTGATTTTTAAAAACTTGCTTAATTCATTTCAATTTATAAGCTATATTTATATATAAGCTTAATATAATTATTTTAAAGATTTTACTCTATTTTAAATAATTCATTTTCAATCTCTGAAAGACCGACGGACCTGAGGTAATCTCATTTAATTTATACAAAATTATCAAAGGATTTAATACTATCAGCGTGCTTGAGGCACTAGCGCCGATACAAGCTTCATTCCAAACTGGACCTTCTCAAAGCATTGTTAGCCTCTCTGAACACATTGCCTTATCAGCCTTCTCACGAAACTTACAACAAGAAAACTTTCTATCGAAAAGAATTGCCTTCATCCGGATATTGAAAACTTAATGCCCTTGTGTCACCTGGTAAGTTAATTTTGAAAAAAATTCATAAGTTTATTATTTGCTAAGTTGCCAGAAAAAAAATCATTATTATTATTATTATTATTATTATTATTATTATTATTATTATTATTATATAGCTTAAAATTTTTTAGACTGATTCAAATTGAATAAATTATCACAAAAGTATTTTTATCTTTAATTCGGCCCAATTATTTTAAATTTGATTTCGTTTCATCTAAATATTTATTCTAGTTAAATGCAATTTCATTTTTCGTGCGAAATGAAATGTGTTTTTTAAAAATATTTATCAAATAATGTTAACTTTTTATAATTCAATAATCATTTTATGTCTTTTCTTTACCTTCTCTTAATTTCAAAATTTTGAGCTAAGCTTAAATCATAAAATAAAGAAAAAATGGAGATTTAAGGATGAATAAAGGAAAACTCTGACACCATTCTAATAGCCTGACTGGAATAGTTTAAAAATATCAAGCTAACTTTATAATTAAATGATTTAATTAAATTTATTTCAAACAAAATTTCTAGACTCTTACTTGCTAACTAAATATTTGTCAAATAGCATTTTCAAAATTATCCTTCAATAAAAGATTATCAAAGATTATTTTCCATCTTTATATTAAAGCAACATGCGATATTAATGAAATAAAAAAGATTTTTTTTGAAATTAAACAAAAATTAATATTCTAAATATTATTTTTCAGATTTTCTTTAAAGATTGATTTGAAAATTATTTTAATTAAATTTAATTTGTCATATTTTTTTGATTTGAAAAATTACATTCCACACTCTTTATAAATTATTAAATTTTCTTTAAATTTTTACCAGTATGTTGAATTCTATTTTTTTAATTTAAAATTCAATAAAATTCCTCTCTTAATTACAATTTAAAATTGATAAAGAAATGGTTTATCTGGTTTATAATTGACATTAAATTTTTTAAAATCATTTTTTGGCGATCAAAATTTTTTCTGGTTCTTTTATTACTGATTACCAAATTGGTGTTCAGTGGTTTTGTGATCAAAATGTTCACCAAACCGACATGATACCATTGATCAAATTGTCGATATGACCCAAATTTTGTCACTATGATTTTAATGTTTTATTAATTTTTTAAATAAAAAATTGTTTGCATTCAAAAATATTGTCTATCTTTTTTAATTAATTAAAACATTAAGTATGAGAAAATACTTTATTAATAAGGACTTGTTAATTATTAGCTTTGAGAGCTAATAAACAATCTGTAATTTATCACTCAAAATATATTTACACTTGTTTTTCTTGAAGGACTATTTTAATCTCAAATTCAAGTTAAATTTTCACTCTAAACGATCTTACTATTAATAATTAATTTTTTTTAAAGGCACAATTGAAAAAATTCTTCTTAAATCGATTTTTTGTATGAGAAATGTTGCATATTTTTTATTCATGCGTCAATTAGATCCTTGGTTATGACTTATTTAATTAAAAAAGCATATTGCTTCAATTTTAAATGAAAATTTTACTACATTATATTTTAAGTTGTTTATTCGTTAGCTTTTAAAATTAATTTACTAAGTTTTAAAAAATTAACAAGATGATTGTTGATTAAATTTTTAGGTTTTATTTTTTCAATTTTACTTTATCATGTAAAACTATATTAAAATCAATTCTTTCAAAATTCATTAGAGTTTTATATTTTTCGTGTTGTTTTACAAATAATGACTTTTTTCATAATAAGTTTTCTTTTAAATAATATCTCTAAATAAATTTACCTAATATCAATTATAAATTTATTTAATATCTCTAAATTAATTTTGATCCGGTTTATCTAAATTTCAATTTGAGACTTAGAATGTTGAGAATAGAAATGCTACCAAAAAACTTTTTTTTTATAAATGAAATTTCTTTTTCAATATCAAACTACAAATCTTTATCAATTTCTATAAGGTTTAGCTCTTTCTTCTTAATTTCCTCTAAAAATTAAAACTTTTAACTTTATTTTTAAATCGAATCTTTAAGACATTCTAAGGAAAAGAAAAAAAAATCACATGTCTCTGGTTTCATGCGCATTTAGCTACCATAGAAGCTTTCCTTAGAAGTTTTCCATAGAAGTTTGACTTCTCCGCAAACATGCTTGCTGTAACTTTTTACTTATTATAATTATTAAAAATATTTTAAAATGATTAAGTCGCTTCAACTGTCATAGCACCTCAGCTTACAGGAAAATTATTTTCAAATATTATATTTCATAAAAAATAAAAAATTTATTCAATTTGATTCAATATTTTAGTTTTCGTTCTCGAAAAAAATTTAAAAAAGTGATCATCTATTAATTCTAATTTTTACTTTTTAGATAGAAAGTTTAGGAACTTATGGGTTATTTAAAAATTTTGTGAGTATATGTGACATATAAATTTTCTCTATGCCAATTATAAAAAATATGTCATGTCGACACCTGTGACAAAAAAAATATCAAATTTCATCCAAGCTTCTGATAAATAAATGAGAAACAAGAAAAAAATTTCTGAATTAATTAAAATTAAATATAATTAAGAAAGAAACAATTTAAAAAATTTAAATTAAAACCTATTAAAATTTTTTACTTCAAAATAAAGAAAAGCTTTTAAGATACTAGCAAATATTAACATGATTTTCCATTTAATTATCTAGGAAAAATAATTTGATCTTTTTTGATTTAACTTTTAAAAAATTTATAAAGAGATAAAACATTACAAACATTTCTCTCTGTAGAAAAAAATAATTTAAATAAAATGCTTCATTTTGAAATAATAGACTATTTGATCTGGAATTGTAATCTAAAATAAAAATCTAAATTAAACTTTAATTTTAACTTATGAATATCAACAATTAGATTTATATTTATTATAGATTAATAAATGAATTAGTTAAGCTAATGAAAAAGTAAAGTTGTAATCTGCCAACAAAATACTAAGTTATTATGAAATCGATTTTTTCTCTCTAGGAAAGATTAATCTAAAAAATATTTTAAATCCAATTTTATTCAAAAATAAAATGTAAAAATAAAAAAAATCTAAAGAACGCAATTAAAAATTTTCAATCAAAAAATAGAAAATAATTATTTTAAAAATGGCACGTTGTTTAAATATTAAAGAATATAAAAAATTCAAATATTTCTTTTTTTTTAAAGTAATATGTTTTTATTTTATAAGTTTCTTTACACAAAAAAGATTTTTCAAGCCAAATTTTTTTATATCTAAAATTTTTTTCTTAATATTTAATAAGATAATTTAAATAATTTAAATAATTTAAATAAATAAATTATTTTTGTCTATGCTTTTTCTTTATTTTTTTAAATGATGGTTCAAAATCAAGCTGAAATCCCTAGAGTTTCATTTTTAACAATATTTTTTTTCGAATTTCCTAGGTTAAGTTCCTAGATAAGATTTTAAAATTCAATAGTTAATTTTTAAGATAATAAATCTTTTGAATTATTTTACTTTAGCGTAAAAGCAGTATATTAATAAATAATAAATAATAAAAATGATTTAATAAAGAATATAATTGCATCTTTGGCAAAATCTTCAGAACCCCAGTTTCCTACCTAAATATTTTTTTAAAAAAACTGTTGGAAAAAACCCCGGGATCTAACGAAAGGAAAAATTTTTCATTTCCTTTCTTTCTTTTTAATTTGTGATTATGTTCGCTTAAACTATGGCACGATTAATGTCAATTTAAACGTGAATACAAGTAGTATTCTGTTGAATTTTTCAAAACTTGGTATTTAATCGCAAATCTTTTGTTCTTTTTGCATCTACTGAATTTACTTTGTCTTATTTTATTCCTGAGTTATGGTGTGGGGTTAATAATTAGGATAAAAAAATCTAAAAATTAATTAAAAATAGTTTTTTGTTGATAAAAAATTCGATCTTAAATAATTTTTTGAATTTAGTTTTTAAATGTGATTTGAAATAGTGTATTTTTTTAAAAAATATCAGCATAATTTAAAATTGAAATATTATTTTTAAAACAATGGGTATTTTGGTATGACTATTTTAAGTTTTCCATAGGTCTCATCGCTATAAAGTTCAATTGATAATAAAGCACCTCAACAGTTTTAAAATCTTAAAAAATTAATAAAAAATTTTCTTTAAATAAAACAATCGATTTAAATTTCGGCGTTCGGCCTCTTTTTTAACAAATATGTCGTCTACTTGGCAAAGTAAAAATTTTGCTCAAATTTCAAGTTTTTTTTACTAATCCGGATGAGCTTTTGCTACAAGCATCAAAAAGAAAAGTTTTTAATATTATTATTATCAGACAAAAAAAAGATAGAAAAAAATTTGTTCTTATTAATTATTAATTTTAAATTTTAATTGAACATTTCTTTTTAAAAATGAACTTTAAAATTTTTTGATTAAATAATTTATTGATTTAAAGCTAAATCAGAAAACAAAAAGAACATAATTTTATTAATTTTAAAATTTACCAAGATATTTTTCAAAACAATTACCGTTTAGCTTTTAATAATGACTTAAAATATTGAAATTCATCTTTGATTGTTGATTTCTCATATATTTAAATTTTTGAAAAGAGATCGTTTGTTTGAAAAAGTTGGCATGTGTAAAGACCAAGTCCAAGTCCGGACTTGGTCTTATATTTTAGTGAATTTGACTTTAACTAGGCCGCCACTACCTGGAACGGTAAAAAATTTACGTGGCCGTTACTCTGGTAAAGACCCGATTTTCTTCCAAACTAGTTTACAATCAATAATGCACGAACAATGAAGCAGAATTTTGAATTTTTTTGTATCTATTTCCAAACATGAGGGCTGAAAAGAGGGCTATGCCGCTCGAAACTGCCCTGGAGTATCTCCAAAATTATTTTTCAAAAAAAAATGAAGCAGAATGCATTAAATTATTTCTAAAAATAGATATCTGAAACAATTAAAAATCTGCTAAATACAGATCTATTTATTTTATTTGAAAATTTTGAAAAATTGAAACTTGAGCAAAATTTTTACTTTGCCGTTTACTTTATATCGTACTTTTTTATTTAATTTTTTTTCAAATATATAAATTAGATACAAATTATTCTCTTTTTTTTATTTTCATCGGATTAATTTATTTTTAATTAAAAAAATTATATACAAAAAGAGCCATCTTGAAAATTGTACATTTTAGTGCTCTGTTTTATTATTGAACATTATGTCATTAAAAAATATACATTTTAGTTACAGAAAAATTGAAACATAAATGTATTTTTTCTATAATTATATATTTGTGTGTGTAACACTTGTTTTTTAAGATAACATTCAGAAAATTGTATCTCATTCGCATAGTGTGTGAAAAGAACAATGCAACAGTACTGTCTCATTCTGTTCAAGTGGTTGTCTGACTGGTAGATGAATACATAGATTTTTCCACTTCTAATCCAACTTTATCTTCTTTCTTTTCAAGACGCTAAATTTCAAGTTTTTTAATTTTTATGAAAATATTAATGTGTGCAATAAGTTTTAAAAATTTCATTACTCTTTATTCTAGTATCAAAGAAAATTTTATTTTATTTATTCAACCCAAATCTTCTGTTTTCTCTAAAAGTTAATAAAGATTTTTTTCACGTGATTAAATAATTTTACACACAATTATCAATTGTCAAAAGACTCCTTGTAGCATATGATGAAATGTCGCCCGGGATTTCTCATCGATACAGCAGGATGACTTGCTTGTTTACACTCTCATCAATCAATTGATGATTAACCTGAAAATAATTACATTTTTCCGGATAAGTTGTTTTTTTTTTCAGTCCAGAGATTTATTTGCTTCATAGATGAGTAAATAATGATGTTTTTTTTTCGTTCGGGATTTACACTAAATTATAAACGTGTTATAGCTAAACCTTTTATAATTAGGTTCTTTAAATGATAAAAATACAAAATAAAAATAAAATCATAATTAAAAATTTGATTAAGTGTTTTTCATTAATGACAAATTTGAGAATAATTCACTGATCCGACTCAGCAAGCACTGTCAAGCACTTGACGTCAACAGAATAGTTTACATTTAGTCAGAGTGGCTGGGTCAACGGGTGGCAGCAGTTTGATCACAAAAAAATGAGATAAAATTTTTTTAATTACTTGTTTGGAATCCTGTTCATATTGCGAAAACTAGTAAATTATCCTGGAGATAATCGAAGACAAAATTAAGATTTAAATTCTTGGAAATTTTATCTCAAGCTTTATGACTGAACAAAATGCTGAAACATTTTGCTTACAAAAATTTTATTATTTTATATCACTGAGAAGGTTTTGATTGCATTCATAAAAACAAAAAAAAACACCATTATTGTTTACATTTATTTTATTATATTTTTATTTATTTTTGAGTTAATTTAGAAAAATAATTAAAATATAAAAGAGCTTATTTTTTCTTAAACGTGAAGAAATTTGGTCAAAATTTAGTATTTCCGCAAAAAACCTTTGAAGACTTTAAATTCCATAAATAAATTTGTTTGTCCATTTTTTTCAAATTTTTATTAATTTAAATAATTCCAATTGACATTGGGTGGAGGTGGACTTTTTTTCTAAATTTTTCCAGATTCAATTTCATGAAAGACATCAAATTCGGCATTTTTTAAAGTCAATATAAATTCAAGAATTCCACAAACAGACAATAAAATTTGATACGGAATCAAAGTAAGTGTGTATGGGCTGTAAGTCAAATAAGCAATTTTCCGTAAGTAAATTTGATGAATAGAAAAAATGAAAATGTGTAAAAGTAAATTGAACTTGGAAATCAGATGAAAGCCGATTGCATTTTCTACCTGTTAATTGTGGACAAATAATGTTCATAGACAAATCCGTTTAAATCAAATAAAAATCGATCAAACGATCAAAGGTACTTATTTCTTTAATTCATTAGTGATGTATCGATTACATTGGTAATCGTATACATAAAGAGAAACACAGAGGAACAATTTGTGCTTTTATTTTACTATATTAGATTAATGCTACTTAATTTGAGATCGATTAAGTAAACATTTCTTGTAAAATTATTTATTCCTGAGGTTTTAGTCGCAAGAATTTACAAGTTCTTTTAAGTGATTATAAATACTTTTCAAACGAGTCTTCTCATCTCATTAGAATTTCATATTTTATCACTTTTAGCTGGTGACATCGTTTGATCAAGCTTAATAACATAACGAGCTTCGCTAGGCCATAAATAATTGCCTAATTACTTCTTTACCTTAGGCCTTATTTATTCTCGATGCCAAGTCGATCATTAAGCAATTTTTACTTTTTTGCCCTGTTTTAATTGCTTAATTATTTGATTTTTCCAGGCCAAAATTTGTCATTTTTAAGCACATCAGAAACAGCATTTGTTAGTCATAATGTATCAATAAAATTAATCAGGTTTATTAGTTAATTAAGATAGAATTCACATTTGTGTAGGGTTAAATTGTGTAATTTATGAGACATTTCTTACTTTTAGCCTGAGCTCTTCGTAATTAAAAAATTTAAATTTTAAAAATTGACATAAGATAATGGGATTTTACGAAAATTGTATTTTATTGTCAAATTTTCTCATTTAAAAACTTTTATTTTTATAAATATTTAATTATTGGATTTTTTTTAAATAAAATTTTTTTTTGCTACCATTTTTCCCCAATCAATTAAACATTTGAAATAATTTCACAATTTTTATTATTTTTTTATTGGACCCTTTTATTATGGATGTTTGCTGAATAAAAGCTTCGACTACCATTTTGAGCTGTTTGAGAATGATACCTAAATTATTTAGAAAATAAAGTCATCTCGGTGAATTAAAGTTTTTATTCAAAATTAAAAAAAAATTATTTAATTTTATTTATATAAAAATATTAAAGAATCAGACATTATTTTTTCTGAAAGAACTAAGTACTTAATTATATTAGAAAGATTTTTTTATAAAATTAATCAGAAATTTCATCATATATTTTTTCCCGAGATTTTCGGTAATAAAATTATTTTGGTTTAAAAAATTAAAGTCTATTACATTATGTAACCATCTAATCCTACTAAATTAAGTAACTAACAAACAATTAAATATGATCATATAAAAGCATTTTAATTTTTTTATTTTTTATTTTAAGAATGGCTCTCCTGAAAGGCTTAATATCGTCTTTTAAGTCCTAACTTTATTTAAAAAGAGAATAAACTATTTTTTGTGTAATCAATAAAATTATAAATAAATTGGAAGCATTTTAGTCACATTAATTTTATGGTCTATTTGGGAAAAAATATTTTTTGGTCTTTATGTAAATGGTAGAGATTTAAGATCTCACAGGACAATAATGGTAACTAGTTTTATTTTTGGTCACGTAATTAAATAAATTTTTTTAATTATTTTTTCTAAGTTTTGTTGACTTATGTACTGACCCGGTAACTATTAACCAGTCTTTTTCCAACATTTAAGCGAACCTTTTAAAGTTTTAATTTTAGAATTTAAACTAAAAGTTTCAATTTTTACAATAGGGATTGAAATAGGGCTTCAATCATTCGAATTAACCCTGGAGCTACCTAATTTATCTTTTTATTTAATAAAAAATATATATATTTAAATTAATTAAAGTTTTGTTTAATTGGTGCCACTATCTGATCAAGAATAATTTTTCAATTAACTGTGTACATATTTTAGAAAATATTTTATCTATTTACAATTTCTTCCTCTTAAAACTATATGGGATTACTGATTTATAATAAGCTGAATATTTGTTTAGTCAAATCGGAAATTTCGTCAAGAATAAAACTGATTGATTAGTAAAGCTTTGTCTTTTCTTCATGGATGTGTTAAAAATTTTATTTTCTTAATTTATCAAATTAAAACATACCATTAGTTCTTGATCTTTTTTGTACCAAAAAAGAGCAATTAAATGATTTTAAGATGTTACTTTTTTTTTTTAAAAAAAAGATGCTTGAAAAGTATTAAAAAAATTCAATTTAGAAAAAGTTCATTCTCAATGATGAAAAAGGCAAAATGTAAATAATTTTTTATTTTCATATTTTTATATCATTTCTAATATTTTTTGTGCAATAAGTCAGGTAATTAAAAAAAAAACTTGTATATGAAAATCGAAAATAAAAATTTTCTGAAATATTGCACAAAAAATATCAGAAAATAAAAAAAATATGAAAATGTAAAATTATTTAAATTTTGCTTAAAAAAAGTATAATAATTTTTTTGAAGTTTTAAAATTATATTTTTATAGAAGTCCTTTTTTAAAATAATTTTAAGATTTGAATTTTTCTTCTAAAAAGCTGGAGAATTATTTAAAAAAATTCAATTTGGAAAAATTTCATCCTCAATCATAAAAAAAAGATAATATTTTTTTTTTGAAGTTTTAAAATTATATTTTTATAGAAGTCCATTTTAGATAAAAATAAAAAACATTTCAAAGTGAATATTTGAATTATTCAAACAGTTATGCAATAAATATTGGATTCTAATTGAGGAAGGATGCAATGAAAGTTGTTAGATGAATGTTTAAGTGATGCAACACATAAAACAGAGCGATGTCGCTTCATAACAAATTTAAATTTCAATTGATTTGAGAAAAACTCATTAAAAACTCATTAGATCGATAGATAGGAAAAATTCGATTAATCTTGAGCATCATCTATAGGTGCTCTATTTATCAAAATTTTGACATTTTCCAACGCTTATTCACAGCAGGTCCAACTTAACTGTCAACTAAACCAAGCTCAAAAAGAGCTCAATCAAATTTAATTTTTCGTTCAATCCACTTAGAATTTTGTCAAAATATAAAAACATCTTAGTATGTGGCAAACTATAATCGCTTAGTAAGCACACGCCTATTATTTTGACAAAAATTTCTTACCTGTATAAATGCTTATTGAACTGTATCAAAATTGATCTTAATATTTATCTAAAGATATAATTAAATTCTTTTTTTCGTTTTATTTATTAAATATAATAGAAAAACATTAAAAAAATAACATCCGTGTGTGTGCACATGGCAAGCATAGTTTTATCATGATAAAGCTTGATTAGCCTTTCTCAAAACGTAAATCACCTGTCTAGAAATGATTAGTTTTGTTGTTCATTTGGCCAAGTGTTCGCTGGTTAGATAATGTTTTCCCATTAAATTCAAGTTTTGCCTTTAAATTACCATAAACACGCTCAGAGGCGTTTTTTCATGTGCTAAGGTTATTTATTTTGCTCGTCGTTATCATATTTAAAATGCTCTTAGTTTAGAAGCTAATTAACAATTTTTTAATCTTCTCACTTTTTTATTTAGATTTAAAACAAAAAATTTTAAAATGTTTTCGGAAAGCAAACAAAAAAGAACTTCGGACAGTGGCATGAAACGAAAATCAATCAGACTCCAAATAGACCTGCCTATTCAGGATTCGGACTCGGACTTTGAGGAAACACTGGGCGCAACTCCGACAAACAAAATTCACCTCAAAATAAGCATTGATAAAAGTTCTAGCAAAAAGTCACTCAATTTTGTAGGTTCAAGCACCAAAAGGCAAAAAAAAATGTTGGACAAGTCCACTAGTGGCTATTCATCATCGGGCACAGGCAGTCTAACCAACTCGCTGCATGAATACAGCTATTTGAGCGAAATAGAGCACAATGGTACTTTGGATGAGAATTTTTTTGCTTCTGACATCGCTGGTCTTAAACGCAAAAGAGATTTTGACTCTACTGAAAATGTCTATGATCACTTGGTTCACAGTTGTGGAAAAATTAAAACCCAAAGATCAAAAAAAATTCAGAAAAAAAATGAATCCATTCTGTCGGTTTATGAGTGCGTTAGTGAGAATAGTTGCGATCCAGATGACAATATTTATGAGGAAATATCGAATTTTGTGGAACAAATTCCCAAGATAAAAAGCCCGAAAAGTCATGTTTATGAGAATTCAAAATTTGGCGAAAATAATTATTACAATGAAGATTTTTTGGCAGAAAAACAAATAAAACGATCTTTCAAAAGAGAATATACTGTGAACGAAATTTTTGATAATTTAAAAAAATTTAAAAAACAAGCTAAAGAACAAGAGTTGTTGACGAATAAAAATTCCAAAATGTACGAAAACAATCAGGTATCTAAGCCAATTTATGTGTAAGCACGCTTAGTAGTATCAGTCCATTTGAATTATTTAAATAAAATGTTTATTTAGTGATTTTTGTAAATTTTGTAAATTATAATTGTGCTTTTTTTTTAATTTTCTAATAAACTATTTAAGTGTAGTGAAGACGATTTATTTTATTCTAAGTTCAATATTATTTTTACTAATTCAATAAAATCTAAAAATAAACATAAATGTTTTTAAATATTTTAGCACTTAAAGAGGATTTAGATCACAACCATCAAAAATATTAAAGACTTTTATAAATTTAATTGAACCTAATAGCAAAATTAAATCTGTTGTAGTAACATTTTTTTATCTTATTTTTAAAAAATTATTTCTTAGTTTCCCCAAGTAATAAATGTTAGTTGAAAATCTATTTAATAGTTTAGAAAATCAGCTTTGTATTTTAATGTATTGCTGCATGATTTTCTTTAATTAAAAAAATTAATCAAGAAGACTTAGAATAAGATTTGAAATTTTTTTTAGAGATTTTTTTATTAAAAATTTAATTTATTTGGAAGCGTTTCTTAGAATTTAAAAAATTAATATTTCAATTAAATTATTATTTTGACTAAAAAATACAAAAGGAAAGTGATTATAAATTGAAGATTTAAATTTAATCAGTTGTCATCAAATATGGCTTCCATTTACCAAATATTTTTGTTAATTTAATATATGAGACTTATAAAAAATAGATTTCCTTTTTTTTATGACTCAAAATAGATCTTCTTGATGTTTTATGCATTCTTAAAATTTGGTTAGGATAAGAAACAAGAGATTTTAGTGAGTAGACCATGCTACATGTGTTGATTAAAAAGATAAATGGCCGCAACATAAAAGATATTTTGGATTTCAATTAAATTTATTTGATAAAATCATTTTGATTAAGTCAAATTGAAAGGTTTGCGTCTAAGAACATGCTTTGGTTGATAATGTTAAGATATTTTAGATAAATACAGATTAATAGACAGCTAGACTAAAGGTAAATATAAGGTGATCAAATAAAGAGGCGAATTATGTGTCTAAAGTCGCTCTATTATCTTTTATACTTGTTAACTTGAATATTTTAAATATTTATTCTTTCAATCATTACGCATTAAATGCTAAATTTCGTCTAAAAATCGGTGTTTTCTAAAGAATTAACAATGCAAGTGTTTAAATATTTAAATTTAATTTATTGTCAAATTATTGAACTAACACTTACTGCATTTACTGCTACAACTTATTTCAACTATTTGTTCAAAAATAATGGATATATCATTTTTTTCTTGTATTTGAATAAATCATTTTTTTTTCACTAAAAAATTTTTCTTTTAAAATTATTTCTTGAATTCAAACACTTCTTATTTTAAATTACTCTATTGCATAAAAAAATATTTTTTAAATTTGAAAAATAATTTTTGGTGAAAAAATGTTTGATTTGGAGAGCTAAGTAGTGTTTGTAAGTGAAGAATGTATGAATATATCAAAGTGCTTTCTTTTGTTTTCTTAGTACCAATAGAATATTCAAATCTTAGGTTATGAGAAGAGAAGAAGTTAAAAAAAAATCTGGATCGTTTTTAAATATTAATGAAAACAATTTTTGATATGAAAAGAAAACATAATTTTCATTAATTTTTTTTAAAGAATACTGGACCTATTGACAATCAACAGTTCAAAAACTTATTGAAAATTAGAAATAAACAAGCTGTTTAGATCATTTTTTAATATTTGGTTTAGACCTCTTTACTAGAAATTTACTAAGACTTCTCATATAATTAATCCGATTCTCTAAAACGAGGCTTCGCTGCGAACCCCATTATACCCTTGTTTTCCATTGAATTAAAAAAAGGAAAATAAAGTAAAAATATTTCAAGGATTTAAAAATCCTTACATGGTCTCTATAAAGTGAGTAAGTACCTTATTCTACAAAGTTTTATAACTTGAATTTAAGCAGAATTTTAGAAAAAAGCAAATAAAGCAAATAAATTTCAAAAAATTATTTCAGTTCATTAATTGTCAATAAATGGGATACGGGCTGATTTTGAACTTTTTTAAAAGAACAAATTGACACTTGACCAAGGCATTTTAACCTCATTTTAGTCATTATATTCATCAATATTTCGAAATCAAATTTTTTTAATATTTAGGATTGTCAAAAAGTTATTAATTCTATCAAACAAGTAGGACAGGTAGACCGGTTCTACCAAACCAGTTGAAAAAACCTTATTAACAGGCACGACCAAAGTTCCTAATAAAATATTTATTTTTAAAATAATTGCAGAACTACTGTATAAAAAAAGTTTTTTTCATTAATTTAGTAAATTAATTTTCTAATTTCAAAATAAAAATTACGTATATTTTCAAAATGTAATTCAATTTTTGAGGTTTAAATAAAATTTTCTAAAAATAAATATTTTAACTTAGCCTAACCGGGTGATATACTTTGAAAAAGTTTTAAATTTAAGAAAATTATGATGAAAAAGTCCGAAATTCTGTCACCCAAATTGCCCAAAGATTTTGACTCACCCATAAAGACCGACCGGTTAACCGGATGCAATGGCAATTGAGTTAATAATTTTAACCTAATTGCCCCATTTTATAAAGTAAAAAATGGTACGAAAACTCAGCCGAGATTTCACCCTTTTGCCCCCAAAAAACAACCTCATTGCCTCGTAAATTTTGCTGTTATTTTCAAATTTCATTTTTTTAAACACTGATAAAAATTAACAATCATGGTCAAGATACTGATGACGAAATCTAAGAATTTTTCGAATCCGAAAATTCTAGAGGAAACGAAAAAGTATAGATCGTTTTTATATAGATCCTTAACTTAAGATAAGTTAGCAGTCTAATTAAATTAATTCACCCTAAAGATGATAAGCAAATATAAAACAAAAACAAGCTTTTTATTCTACTCTACGGACGCTAAATTATAAAATTATTCAGAAAATTTGAATAATTTATGATGTTAATAAAGAAAATAAAATACTTTTCAAAAGTAGTCACCCCGTTTTTTCAAAAAATAATTGTCCAATGTTACAATATATAAAAATGCTATTTTATATATTGTAATGATATAATTTTAAAGACAAAAAAGCCTGTTATAAAAAAAATTAATTTTCTGTTTCAATTTTACATTCCAATAGCTATATATCATCATCAAAATTCTCGAGTTGATCCACCAGTTCTTTATAACTATTACTTTCGATATTAAAATACAAAAAATTCGTTATTAAAATAGTTTTGTTTTGTTTGGTCAGACATGTTTTGTCGATTGCCAGACAAAATTAACTTGTAATTCGATATCACCGGTTCCAAGTCAGCAGTGGATGATGGAGTAGCCAGCTTGAATATTCAAACATTTTTGGCAGTCTGAAATTCAGAAATTAAGCTGATGTAAACACTTACTTTACCGTTACAAATATTGCAAGGAATATTTTGTAAAATAAATTTTTTTTATTGAATTAACAAAGATAAATTATTAAAAAGGGAAGCGTTATAGTCATTTAATTCTTTATTACAAAACAGTTTCTCAAAAGATGTCAAAAGCTGCTAAAGTTGCTAATTTTTCTAAGCCAAACTTCATTTTGATGTCATCACTGAATGCTTTAACTACAGTGAGACTCTGTTTGAATTGGTTTTTATCTTTTCCAAACAGTTTCAAGTCTTCCATGTAAAATTGTCGACTTCATATAAAATATATTGTCTGTATAGAATGTTCGTGAGTGGTATTAAAGCTAAACAGAATAACTATGAAGCAATTTATAAGCCAATAGTTCTTTGGGTCATTTGTATCTTTTCCTTTAGAGAGTAGGAAGATGGTTCCAGATGTAAGTCAGACAAGGATACTTCTTGAGTCGTTCATGATGTCATTGAACGCTCTTGTAAGATCTTAATATTATTTAGCTGTATAAATGAGAAGTTTGTAACTTATCTGATCCAGGTTCTTTCCAGTTATAAAATTTTTTGAAGATTGTAACAATTCACCTAGTGAGAAGTTATTCCATGAACTAAGCCTTACATATTCATGCTTCTTTAAACGTTAAATGCTTTATAAAGGTTTTATTAATCTAGGTTTTAAAATAGAAAACGGCTGTTATGTAGCCGGTTTACAAAGTGTAAATAAAAGTAGAAGAGAAGGAAAGGTTAGAGTTTTAGTTTAACAAATAGATGTAAATAGATTTTGAGCAAAGTTGTAAATAGTTAGTAAATAAAGATTAATATTGTTTTATTCTAAGCCTAGTTCCAATCGTCGGTGAGACTAGTGCTTTTGTAAATAGTGTAAATATATAAATATGAATAATAAAGTTTCGATTAGAAAGCACATATAATTTTGCTCTTGTAGTTGCTACACCACATGTTCCCTTCGGATTTCAGACCGAAGCTTTGGCTTTTAGTCTTTCAGATCTTCTGGGTTGGTCAGTGACTTGTTGGAGACCTGACTTTGATTTGGCTTTCCCTTCGGCTATCTTTTTAGCCTCTTCTTTAGTTGGTCTGCCGACTTTTTGTTTTGATGTTCTCCACGGTTTTGGTGTTGGAATTCCTCTTTGTGATGATACTGGTGGATGTTGAACTGGAGCTGGCGATTCAACTTGTATAGGAGTTGGTGTTGGTTGGTGATGTGGATCTATTGAACCAGCTTATGTTGTTGTATGAAAAATGAAGTTTCGATTAGAAAGCACATCAAATTTTGCTCTTGTGGTTGCTACACCACATAATTGACGATAAAACCATTTAACATCTTTTTTAAAGGTTTTATTCTGATGGTTGTGATTACTTCTTTTTATATACCTTCTTAATCTCTGAGCTTTGGTCTGGAGTTTCATTAGTGCTGAAATTTAATTTAATTTTGAACAATATATTAATATTTAGATATAAAAATATTTAACAACAAAATTTAAACAGCAATAAAAAATTAGAAACCATTTTTAAAAGATTGTTTATTTTTTTATTTGAATTTATTTTTGGCTAAGTTTCAACTTAAATCAGTTCTAATTTTAAAAATGAACTGGATTTATTTTGAAATTTAATATAAAAATTCAAATAAGGAAAAAATTAAATAACGGGTGATGCATAAGTAAATGGACAAAAATTAAAAGCGAATATCTCAAAAAATAAAAATGATATTAAGTTCTGGTTTTTTTTCTGATGTAAAGAATTTATTTTTAAATAGAATTATGATTTTTAAATATTGAAAAAACTCCATCGTGACCGATTTTTCTGAGCTTTGCTTTGACCCCCGTCATAAGGGATTTCACAAAATTTAAGTCAAATTCCTTCAACTTTAAGTTAATGCGGTTAATCAGCTGTTGCTCTGTTGAGGCTTGCCAACCTCTCTCGTATACTTTTTCACTCAAACAACCCCAAAAATTTTCGATTGGGCGCGTTTGAGTGACATTTGGCGGGTTGATATCTTTGGTCACATAATTTACAATTTCGTTCATCCATGTTGTGCTTACCATAGAATAGTGAGCAGACGCTAAGTCAGTCCGGACTAGTAGACTTGTCATTTGTGTAATATCCAGCATTTCCCGGCATGTTGTCGCCCGCCAATGTAAAGTACTTTTCGTCGTCCAAAATAAGCGAACATGGTGAACGATATAGCATATTTGAAAGCCTCTCGTTCAGACACAGGAAGTCACATTTTAGAAATTTTTTTTTTGCAATTTTATAGCTAATTTTAAGTAGTTTATAAATAAATATATATATGATCCCCTGATCATTTGCATGATCGGCCAAGTTAACTTAACTTTTGTCCATTTACTTATGCATCACCCGTTACTTGTTTAAAGTTTGTTCAGAAATTAAACCTGAGCTACGTCTCAGTCTATAAGAATTTTGGAACAAAAAGTGGCTCGAGTTCATAAACAAAACAGGAAAGAATCCACTATCAAGTAGGTTTTTTTGGAGGAAAATAAATAAGTTCAGATCAAAGAAATCTTCAAGACAAATTCCATCATTTTTTAAAGAAGGTAAAGAATTTAATATGGATATAGATAAAAGAAAATTCTTTTAGCCATTTCGTTTAGTCCTCATCTCGATTTTGTAGAATCGGAGGATAATTGTGAAGTATAACAAGAAATAAGAGATTTCTTAAATAAGGTACCAAATAATTTGAACGAGCCTATCATTCTCTCAGAAATTACAAAAGCTTTAAAAAACTCAAAGAAGTCTAGATCAGGTCTAGATCAGATCCAGGGTCGTTTGACCCTTGCTTGACCTCACCGGCTATGACTGCAGTAGTTGCATACATTAGCTGATTTTTTTGAGCTCCAGTCGACCACTAAAACTGGCACTCAGGAGATAAACTGGATTAAGATCTTGAGTAAGAAACTGATAAGATCAAAGTCAATTTCTCGTAAAGTTTCTTATATAAGATCGTAGAATTTCTGGAATAGTAGAAATTCAAGTTGAGTGTCTGATTTTTAAAAATCTTATAAGATTAGGTAAGAATTTAGAATTTATAAGAAAATTATCTTTTTTAAAATTTGATTTTTTCTATGCTTCATAAGATCTTAAAAAGAAATAGTTCAAGATATACCTAAAATCATGAAGAAATCATAGACTTTATACATATTTAAAGTCAAAAATAATCAATCATTTTTTTCTAATTTAAAATTTTTTAAAATTCCGACAATACAGAATTAAACAAAAATTGTTTATTAGTATCTAAAATTTCATATTTTTCTAATCTAAAAGACTAAGTCAAAGCCAAAAGCCTTTTAAAATTTTTTCTAATCCGTTTATAAAATATCACGAAAAGAACAGTTAACTTTTAGTTTTCACTGTTTATCAAAATAATTCAATTGACAAATTTAAAAGATTGATTTTTAATTAACCGTCAAAAATTGTTTTTAAAAATTCACTTCTAAATAAATAATGATTTTATTTATTATGATTCGGTAATAACATAAAATTACGAATTGTTTAAACTTAATTTTTTAAAAAGAGACTTGGACACTTTTTCAATCGAACAATTCGTTTATTGAGGTTTAATTTTTCATTCTGTATGTTATAAAAAAGTTGGTGAATCTAAATGTAACTTGTTTAATAAATCTAAATAAGTGATAATTATTGTCTAAAAGAAAATTTGTTTTAAAAATAGAAGATTTTAACTATTTGGCTTAAATTCAATTTAAAATTTATATTTAAAATGTGTTATTTGACATAAAAATTCGGTTACTCGAAACTTTAGAAAGAATAATATAATCGAGAATCTTTGACGTTTTTTTTAAATTAAAAAAATTTAAAGAATTAATATTAAACATTTGAGCCTAATACTTAAAATGAGAAATTATATTATTCTAGAGATGAACAAAATTAATTTTTTTTGAATTTATTCACAATTGAATGTTAATATTTAATTAATTTAAAAAATATAAAAATTTTAGATTTTCATTTATTTCTTAAAATTAATATTATTTAGAATAATTCAAGATCTTATCAATTGATTTTGAACATTTCTTAAATGAAATTTATACCTTATTTTTTTTGATTAAGATCTAACAAGAAAATAAAAAAAAATCTAAATACAATCTTAAAGAGTAAACATTTCTATTATTATTCTTTATTGTTAAGAAATTTGTAAGATCCTAAATTTCAACTTATCATAATTTAAAAATTATGATTTTATTTTAAATTTTTTAAAGATTATCAACTGATCTTATTGCTATTCTTATCTTATAATATCTTTTAAGATCCATTTTAAGATTCACCTCCTGGGCGACCTCATTATCGAGAAGTTTCTTCTTCATCTCTATTAGTTATGCATCATTGGTTTTTGTTGCAGGTGATAATTGCTGTTCTGGTTCGACTGGATTGTCCGCAACCTGTTTTTGCAGTCTTGATTTTATCAAGATTGATTTGGTGAGCTTTTTCGAGATTGTTCGGACATTTCTGATGCCTTATCAGGTAGGCCGGTTTGGATTTGTTTAGTACCTGATACTTGGTGAAAGTTAGAATATCTTGGAGTACGAAGATTTCATGGAATGATGATTTGACATGCCTCATCACATCCTATACCGACCGCGGCATCGTCGTCTTGGTTTAGGACGATGCCATTTTCTCTGTTTATCTTGATTCTTTTGGTTCATGCACTCGTATTAGTTATTCAGAAGCATGAAGCCGTGGCCTAAGCTCTGTTTTAGCTCCTGGTTAATAAATATCTCTTCCTCTAGCCTGTCGATGACCCAAAGTCTTAACCAGATATGTACGAGAGCGTTACCAACATACACTACAATTTTTTTAATAAATACCCATTTAAATACAAGCCATTTATAATGTACGAAACGGATCTTCAGAAAAAAGAACTGACACCTGAAAATCAGAACTGGAACTTACTAAATGCAGTCCTAGATAAATAAAATAATGTTGTAAATCATATTGAATATTTGAGCAAATTGCTTAATTTATTACGATTTAAATTCAAAATGTAATTTGAATTCCAATTTAAACTAGAAAAAAATTTAAATTTAGACTAAATAAAAAATCAAATTTATTTAAACTTAAATGCTTAATAGTAGTAGTAGTAGTAGTAGTTTAAACTGCAGCTAAGAGGTTACCTAAGCATAGCTTTAAAGAGCTGTAGCAATCGCTTCTTTTGTTTCGCCATCCAACCATCAAGCTTCGCTTTGAAACTATTTATGTTCTTAGCATATACCAAATCTTCCGGGAGTTTATTCCATCCATTTACGACTCTATTTGTAAAAAAGTTATATCTCGGAAGACAGTTCTTTATTCGTTCACGTATCTGGTGAGACATTAGCTATTTCTCCTCAATTCGTATCTTCGGCTACCAGGTTTTGTGTTATGACTGTAATTGATTCCTTTATTAAATTCAATTTGATCATAATTGTTTACCAATTTGTATATCTGAATAAGATCACCTCTTAACCCTACCTTCTTAACAAAACCTTCTTGTACTCAAGTTAGTTAAATCCAGCCTAAGCAAACGTTGTTGGATAATCCAAGTTACGCACTTCTGGAATCAACTTTGTTAACTCTCTCAAGCTCATTTATGTCTTTTTCTGAATAAGGACACCAAGCACTCACAGCATATTCCAGGTGTGGTCTAACCATTGAACAATACAATAATTTGATAGTCTCGCTACAAGGATACTTAAATTCTTTCTTAATTAAACCCAACATTCTTTTTGCTTTAGCTGTAGCATTTTTGACTCGGGTAGTCCATTTTAAATCACTTTGTATGTAAATACCCAAATCCCTTTCAACGTTTTACTTGCTCAAGGTTTTCGAACCAATAGTATAATCAAACTCTGGATTTGTGTTGCCAATATAAACAACTTTAGATTTTTCATCATTTAGCTCAGTTGACCACTCTTTTGACCATTTACACACTTTACCTAAGGTTCGCGCAGGTCAAAACTACAGCACTATCTGAATTTCAAGTTTTCGTTCACAAAATATTAATCTCATAGTTGAAAATTCAATTTTTAGGGGGGGGCCAAAAAAAAAAATTTTTGACCACCTCAAAGAATAAAAAAAAAAGAATAAAAAAATCGAAAATTTCATCTAATCAAGTCAAAATATCTCAATTTTTAAAAGACTTAATTTATTGATTATGCACCAAATCTGAAAGCGCATAAACTCAGCTATACAACGGTATACTTATTAGATATATTTTTTAATAAATCGGTCAGGTGTAGGGGTCAAAAATGAGAAAAATTGGTCATTTTTACATTATTTTTGTATCTCGTCCTCGGTTTACCCCCTAACCTCTACTTTTTTTTGCAGAATCAGAAACTAGACAAAATTCTTAACAAATTGTTGAGCTCATTTTTTTTTATTTTTGACTTTTAAGTCTATAAATTTTGACCAAAAAGTGTCCATTTTAATAAAAAAATTAGAAATTTTCAATTTTCACTAATTTAATAAGAAAAAATAAGTCACGTTTTAGAATTCATTATTTTCTTACATAATCGATTTATTAGAAGTGAATTTTTTAATTTAAATTTTTAAATGGCCATACATCTTTACGATCGATTAGTGTTTTAATATTAGCTATCTTAAAGTATTTAAAATTTTAAAATTTCCTTAATTTAATTAGTTTTTTCTAATTTTACTCTTCTAAGGAGATTTAATGAAATTCTCAAAAAAAAAAAAAATTTAAATTAAAAATTCACTTCTAATAAATCGATTATGTAAGAAAATAATGAATTCTAACACGTGACTTATTTTTTCTTAATAAATTAGTGAAAATTGAAAATTTCTAATTTTTTATTAAAATGGAAACTTTTTGGTCAAAATTTATAGGTATACCGTTGTATAGCTGAGTTTATGCGCTTTCAGATTTGGTGCATAATCAATAAATTAAGTCTTTTAAAAATTGAGATATTTTGACTTGATTAGAGAGGACCTAGCACTGTACCTTGTGGAACTCCACTTTTAACTTTAGCCCAAATTGAGCTGATATCCCCTTATACTACTCTTTGTAAACGTTCTAAAAGAAAAGCCTTAATTCAATTCATTAGGCCTTCACCAAATCCAAAAAATTTTATTTTATACAGAAGCTTTCTATGAGATACTTTATCGAAAGCTTTTGCAAAATCTGTGTAAATGGTGTCAACCGGAAAACCATTTAATATTGCTTCAGAAATAAGATCTAAGGTTTCCAAAAAATTAGTCGTACATGAATTTTTTGGTAAGAAACCGTGCTCTGATGTGGATATTAAATTGAATTTAAGTAAATGCTCTAATTAATATTACTTAAAAACTTAAATTGTCTCGGAGTTCTTTAATTATGGACTCCAAGACTTTGCATACAATACAAGCTAACAATACTGGACGATAATTCTGTGGAGAGAGTCTAGAGTCCCCTTTGTGTAACGGTGTTACATTCGCTTGCTTCCAAACTTTTGGTAACTCTCCTAAAATTAGCGAATTTTATGAAGAGAATTGAAAGAGGAAGAGCAAACGATTTAGCACAATTTTTGAGTACAAACCCACGAGTCCCGTCTATTATGATTTTAATTCTATTATTTTTTTAATTTAACAAAATTATTTAAAAAAACTTAATATAGATTATAAATATTTATTCCATTAGAAAAATCTTTTTAATTTTAAAAAAATCGAAACAGAATTTATAGAAATTATGTATAAATTAAAATTATTGTTTTAATTGGTCGTTATTTGACTTTATGTTACCAAAAATGATCACCAAATAATTTTTTCTTTATAACCAATTTTAAAATATTAAATTAGTGATGAATTTAAAAAAAATATTATTTAGCTTTAGCAAAGTTAATTTTTCAATGAAATTTAAACTTACATTAAAATTATTTCATCGGTAGAAATTAAATTAGCTGCCAAAAAATTCGTAAGCAAGCATTCAAATTCATTGTTCTGTACCATTTGTGGTGATTTCATCAAGATAGAAAAGGAAATTTAATTGCATAGGTCAAACCCAGGAGATAAATTGGCTTAAGATCTTGAATAAGAGAATGATTAGATCAAAGTCAATTTCTCGTAAAGTTTCTTATATAAGATCGAAGAATTTCTGGAATAGTTGAAATTCAATTGGGTATCTGATCTTATAAGATTCATTTTAAGATTCATCTTCTGGGAAGAATTATAAATAAAATTCATTTAATATTTTACATATAAACTTTGTTTTAGAAATTGAAAAAACTTTTTTCTAAAGACTTTAATAAATTTTTAAAATAACTGTCTCTACAATTAAAAATTTTTGATCAGAAAGAGAATTTCCTATTTTAATTTTAATTTTTTTGGTCCTTTTTGATCACAAAAAATGTGATGATTGTTAAATGATAACATTTATTTGAAATACATTAAAACAAATTTGAATTATTGAAGGCATAATTGTACATTGTATCAATTGGATAGTGAGTTACCAATAAATTATCTTAGTAAAGCAGGAGAACAAAAATTAATGTATTCGCACATGATTTGCCAAGTCAGAACAGCAAATACAAATGGTCTGGTAGTAAGTAAGAGTATGCTCATGGATCTTTATATTTCTTTGTTCCGCAGCATTTTTATCGATGCAGAATTGCATGGGTAAATTCGTGTTCAGAATTAACTCATGCATTGTTAAGCAATCTTAAATTAGTTCTATCATCCCCGAATTCTGACTTTTGGAAAACATGCTTGTACCTCTCTTAGAGATGGAAAAGTTGGTTTTTTTTGTGTAGGTCGATTTTTATAGTGGCTTTTTCTACAGATGTTGAAGGACCATTATCGCTTAATTTTTAGATCGCATCCTGAGTCCTCTTTTAGCCATAGCTAATAATGTTTAAAGATTGATATGGAATTAATATTATTATTAAGAAAAAAAACAACAACGACAGAACCAAAAATTATATTAATTTAAATATGGAAATCTTATCCGCATCTCTTATTTGTTGGAACAGTTTCTTTACTTTCCATTCAATTAAATTTGAATCGCTTCCATCTTCTTGGGATCGTTTCAAATGTAAATTATGCAGTCATACTTAAAGCTTTTTATTCTAAAACCAATAATTCTAATAATAATAATAATATTTATTCATAAAAATTACGCCAGATTCGGCTATGTTGAAATAAAATTAAAAGACAATCAAAAATTTTTTTAGAGTGTTTGTTCTCTATTTAACATAATTAAAATATGATAACTATGATAAACGGATTTTTGTTAATTTTACGTAAATTGGCGTAAAACTAACGTAAAATTGCAGTTTCGCTGCGCTTATTTCTGATACCGTTTGCGAGAAAATTTTAGCATCATCTGCATACATTTTGACATTATTCTTTATTCCTTTTGGTAGATCATTGATATACAAAACGATCAATAGTGGACCAATCACTGAGCCTTGTGGTACACCGCTAAAAATATCAACCCAATCCGACAAAATTTCTCCTTGAACAACTCGTTGCCTTCTATTTTTCAAGAAAGCTTCAATCCGTTTTAGTGTCAGACCATCAAAGCCATACGCTTTCAATTTAGCTGTTAGTCTTCTGTGCGGAACAGTATCAAATGCTTTCGCAAAATCCAGTATCCAGTACTTTGAATAATATTTAAAAAATAATTTATATAAATATTAAAATAAATAGCGGTAAATTTAGGAATTTTACGTAAATTTTCCTTTTTTCGTAAATTGACGTAAAATTTCCAAAAATCCACTTATCGTAAAAGTACTGTATGTGTTTAGCCAAGTTACCATAATAAGTTAAAGTATGAATTAAAAATTCTTAAAATATAATTAAAACTTTCAAATATAAATTAAATTATTTGTATGAGATTTTATTTAATCTTTTGTATTATAGATTTAATTTCATCAATCAAATCAATTCTTCGAACCACAACAGGATCAAATCAGTACAAGGTCCAGAAAAATACACTTTGACCACCAATTTTTGTTCTTCTCTTCGTACGTTTAAATTTTTAAGACAGTATTTGATGGACTCACAGATTCCATTTATACTTTCTCTTATATCATCTTTCTTTATTTCTTTTCCTTTTTTTAAAGTAAGTTTCAAGGTTAACCAACAGGCCATTCTGTCCGATCCGTCCTGTCTTATAAGCGGCGCCGACCCGTCTGACCAACCCGTCCGATTCATCCGGCCCCTGGAAAGATTGTTATTTTTAATAATTAAGCCTTCAAAAGAATAAATTAAATTTTAATTGAATAAATCAAATTTTTTATGATTGTTTTTGATTTATATTCAAAAAATTAAAAAAATTTAATTCAACCAAAATTTAAAATTTACTATAAAATCTCTGAATTATCTTTGCTTCAAGTCAAAATTAGTTCAAATAAATCAAAAATTCCCGCCAAAAACTAGCTGAATTTAGCTTTTAAAAAAAAAGACATCTTTCTCTGGGAGATATCATAATTAAGGCTGCATCTTGAATATTAAGCTCCGGTTCGGAACCCACTTAGCTATCAATACTCGAATCCGAAGAGCGATACGCTTCAATATTCATTCTATTATCCAACTAATATGATACAAGAAGAGTAAAGTGATTTTAAACAATTTGATGAATGGTGTAACAAAGCAATGTTATGATTAAAATTAATTTATTTAGAAATTTTTCAAAATATTTAATTCAATTTTTGTTTTTTTTTTAAATTTCTGAGATAAATAATTTATGTCATCTTATCAATAAAATTTTAGAGAAATCGTTTATTTTAAATTTCAATCTGATTTTATTGAAATAGTATTATATTTCTAACTTTATAGACGATAAGATAGCAAAACTAAACATAAAAACAAATATAAAATAACTCATTTAATAAAAATTTAATAAAAAATGTTGATAAATATTAGTAAAGATAATAATAAAGATAAAGATAATAAAATATAAAATTAAGGCATAGAAAACTCATTTAATTGTTCAATATTTCATAAATGAAAAATTTGAACCCAATTTTAAAATAAAAGAAAGTACTATTTCAATTTATTTTCTGTAAAATGCATTCTAAAAAGGATTTTTTGAAAAAAATTATCTTATTTCTGATTGTTGTCCTTATAGTCCAAATTTATCTTTTTAATTCAAAATTTTATTTTTTTGACATAAGTCTAAATTTTTCATGTGAGTGTCAGAAAGATGTAAAAATCAGAGTAAGAAAAACAAATGAGAACAATTACATTGCGCAAGGAGATAAACTTTATATTTTTGATTCCAATACAGTGCTAACGTGTGACTTGAGCAAATCTCTTAAGCGCGGTCCAAACCAGAAAATAATCGCATATTCTCTTTATGGAAAACAACCACGATATTATAGTCTTTTACAAGATTTAATTTCCAAAGTAAAAGAATTTTATCCTGACCATGTGATGCGAGTTTACCATGACGACTCTATAAATAAATCAATTATCTGCCAAAATGAATGCTTGAATTCTCACGTTGAATTTTGTAATATTCATCAGCTGCCACTTAGTTTTACAGATCCCAATAAAGTACGAAATCTAAATTATGTTCATTCAATGATGTGGCGTTTTCTTCCGATTGGAGACACTTTTGTTGACTTGTTCATGAGTAGAGACTTGGACTCTCTGATTCTTGAGCGAGAAGTGGATTCGGTAAAAGAATGGCTTAAGTCTGACAATATAGGTCACATAATGAGAGGTAAAGATTAAGCATTTTTACTTTTATTAAACTAAATTTGTAGATAATCCTGCACATGGAACTCATATACTTGGCGGAATGTGGAGTTTCAAAGTAGACAAAGCTAGAGATTTAGGTAGAAAAATTTTCGAAAAAATAAATGACAAAAAAATTAGTTCTCAGTTTAATCCAAATAAAAATAGCCGTAAAGGATATGATCAGTATTTTTTATCACATCATGTTTACAATGAGATTAAAGATAATTCCACAATTCATGACAGCTATTTGTGTGAAAGATATCCAAAATCAAGACCATGGCCAACACAACGAAAAGGAAATTGTTTTGTTGGTCGAACAGGCAAATGTAATGAAACTGGTATATTTAAAATCTGTCCAAAAAAATGTCGTCCGGTTGACCATATAGATTGGACTGAATGTTGAAATTGATTTTCTTTTTGTTTTGATTTAATAATTTTTAAATTTTTTCATTAATATTTTGATTTTATATCAAAATATTGAGAAAAGTTAAAATAGCCTAATATAAAAATGGTGAAGCAATAAAAATAATTATTCTAAAGCATTTCTTTGACATAAATTAGGCTTAAATATCTAAATATTTTAATTTTAATAAAACTTAATTCAGTGATGTTTTAAAGTTCTAAGTTTAAAGTCAAAGTCACTAAAATTAAAGTCATTCAATTTTTTAACTTTAATTTTTTTTAAAATCTGGATTACTACTTTTCCTAAAAATTTATAAATATTTAACTTTTTATTATTTTTAATAAAGTCAGATTTGGTTGAAATTCGCAAGACCTGACTTAAAAATTAAAATATTTATAATTTTTTAGGAAAAGTAGTTAACAAATTATTCAAAATTAAAAACTGAATAGTAAGCACCAAATCCAAAGATAAAAATATTTAGAAATCTTATTAAAGTAATACAAAAATAATGTAAATGTTTGATTAAGCCATAATTAAAGAAGCTACGATATAGAGAAAGCAGTTACCAATTAATACAACATGATGGAAAAAGTGAGATTTACTAGTTCATGCAGCTAATTTTTGAAAAATAAATATCTAAAAATTGTATTGATTTAGCTACATTCTGAAAAACATTTTATTAACCGAATGAAGGTGAGAATTGAAAAAAATAAAATAAAATATTAAAATACATGAAAAATGTAATTCAGGCATTTAAAGTAAAAAATTAAAAATGACGAAAAACACAAAAAATTAATTTATAGCTGAATTTAAATTAATTTTCGAATACAGTGATGATTTGATCTAAGGTTTTTACGTAATTTTACGTAAAATTACGCATTTCACGTAAAATGACGTTAATTGACAATATTTTACTTAAAATGACTTTGAATGACTTCCACCAGATGAATCCTGGAAGTTAGATTTGATTTCTATATCATCCAATATTAAAAATCTGATGCACACAAATAAAAATCTAAAGATAAAAAGCTTAAATTATTGTTTTCCAACAAAATTTTTGTGTCAATACATAAAAATAGTAAAATTGATAAATTGTGCATTTTATTTAAAGCCAAAATAATTAATAATTTGCTTTTCTTTAAAAACTACTTTGAGTTTTTAGAGTACGGTCTTTCTTAGATAATCACACGCTCAAAATTCCGAAATTTTCGAAAATCAGACTAAATTTCAACTTCCCTTTACTTAAATAACATATTTACATGTAAAATTATTTTTATTATTCGATATATAATGTCGGTTGTAATGATCCAATGCCTATGTGAGACTATACAAATTATATTTAAAAAAAATTAAGACAATGCATTAAAGAGCCTTTTAAGAAAGGCAAAATTCAAAAATCAATCATCGATTTTTTAGTCAAATTAAATAATTTGAATTTTTGTAAAATATTTGTAATATGTTTTGTATAATTTTTGTTATATGTTTATTGTGATTTCCGAAAAAAAATAATTAATACTCAAACACCGAAATTTTTTTGTACGTTAAGTACTAAAGGGGTCCAAAAAACCCCTGTAATAGAATATGCTTTTTAGGTTGCATTAATTACCAAAGTTACTCAAAATATGTTAGAAAATATACTGAATGTAAAAATAAATGTATTTTACTAATATTGTTTTGATTTAAAAAAAAATTGCCTTTTTAAGAAAAAATTGATATAAATTCAAAAAAAAAATATTTTCCAAAAATATTTTCTAAATTCGTATTACTAATTTTTAACAATTTTTACAGATCGATTATAAAAAACCTTCTCCCCATCCCAAGGACTAAATGCAAGTTGTTTTAATTTGTCATAAGAAAAGCTTGATTTGTTTCCATTACGGAAAAAAATCAATGTAAATTTATCATGGACGAGTCAAAAATCATGAAAAACGCTGACAGTTAGGTCTTATTTATTTACGTGAAGCTTAGCTTGTTGGTCTAACTTTCTCATTAAAATACATCTTTTCTCTAAGACTTGACTCTTCTCTGTCATTCAATCTAACCCATATCGTTGCATTTTTGAAGAATGATGTTTTTTAATTGTTAGTTTCTTCTTATTTAGGTCATTCATTATCTGTGTCTTCATCTGAGTCATATTCAGTATTAGGTTGATTTGATGTTTCCATTTCTTCTTCAAATTCATTATCAAAGTCATCATTTTCCTCATAATCATTAAAATTATCATCAGAGACTTCTGATTAGGTATCATTCGCATTACTAAGAAGTGCAAGAGCTTTTCATCGAGACATTGTTCAAAAAATTATTATTTATTAAAGAAATCAAGAAGAGTTTGAAATTAAAAGCATAATTAGTCATGTCTTTGTTTTATTACACAAAATAAAAGACAATATTTTTTGAGGGTCCAAAAAACCCCTCTTCGGGTTTAACGTATTATTTTTTTTTGTATGAAAATAAAATATTTTCTTATCAAAATGAATTAATTTTGATATTTTTTTGATTTTAATTTTGATGGAAAAAAAAAATTCGCAAAAATGATTAAATTTATTGAGTAATAAGCAATATAAGTACCAAAAAGGGTCGAAAAAAACCCTCCGTGTTTTGAGTGTTAAATAAACAAATTAATTTTGTTAGATTTTGAAATAAAATTTAAAAAAAATTCTTTTATTCGTTATTTTTAATTTTATCTTAATTCCGAATCATTAAATTTACGACATTAAATGGTTGAACTGAATGAATTGTATTAAGGAGTGTAAAATAAACCAATATTTTTTTAAACCGCTGAAATTCTTCCAGTTTGCCATTGTTACTAAGCCTTTCTATACGATTTGTAAGCTTAGGTTTAATTTTAATAATTATTGATTACAATTTAAAAATATTTTTAATCTACCAGAAACCTGAGGCTTACAATCATTTTAGTGTTGGTACACTCTATCCTCCTTAATAAAACTTATTAGGTTCAACTATTAATGTTCAAATATAAACATTAATTTTTTATCTATTTGAAAGACTCACACAATTTTTTAATTTTACCATTTTATGTATTTAATTATAAAAAAATTTTTGATGTAACATCAATTTTAGCTTTTTGAAAATTTTATGCTGAGAAGATTTTGATTGTGTTGATTAGAATTTTTCCATTTCACGTTTCAAAAAATATTTGCGTAGAAATTTGACATAAACGTGGTAGACCATCAAAATCAACAGTAAAATAAACTTAAGATTCAAATGTTGCACAATTATTGCACAATTATTTAGAACCAAATCTTACACAGGCTGTTCAGGGAGAAGAGTATTTTTATTTAATTCTAAATTATATTAACGAATTAGAAAAAAATAATTTTCATACACCGAAGATTTCATTTGAACAATTTTATCAAATTTTCATCATCTTTTTGTTAAAAAGTCAAATCCTGGATCAACAAGCAAAGAGTTCTTCATTATGAATTTTTTTATAACTTTTAAAAAACTTAAAGGCGCAGCTTATTTGAAAAATATGTCAAAACTATGTTCCAATGATAAAAGATAAGTTCAAAATAATTTTGAATAAATTTGTTTTGAATTTTCCAAAGATATTTCTCTAAAATGCGTCAAGACTTGGTTTTGTAATTTAAATAAATTTAAGAAATAATCACATGTTAGAATTGTCACATAAATTTAATTAAACTTAATTTTTTAATTAAACTAATTTTCTTAAACTATTTTAATTTTTATTTGATTTTCTTTAAGTTTAATAAATTTTAATTAAATTTAACTTAGATAATGCTTCCGATATTAAAGCTGTAAGAGAAATTTTAAAAAGTATAGAAAAAGAAAGTTTAATGAATTTAAGACAATCTAATGTTGTTAATTTTTTCTTACTTGAATGAATGATTTCTAGTAACCACGCATTAAAAGAACTTAAATCAATTATAATAAATTTTAAATTTTAGTCAAAAATTCTGGCTGATATGTTATTAGTATATACAATAAAACCATACAAACACAATTTTTAACAATGGTTCAAAAGTTAATATTAAGTGGGTTCAGTATAAAGAGTCGATTATTTTAAAAAAAGGCGAAAATTTCAATTTCAAGAACTTAAGAAGTATTGTAACAACTGTTCTACGTTCTACGATGCTAATTACTAGAGAATTTTTTACCATTAGATTTAGTGTTGGTGTCCGTGCAAGCGGACAGTAAACGGGCCAAAATTTTCCAAAACCATGACCGTGACCGTATTGACCGGACAGTTTTTTACGGGCGGGCTATGGCCCGTTTATTTAAGCGGGCTAATTTTTGGCCCTTTTACAAACCGTTTAAATTTAAACGGGCGGTCTAAGTGACCGTCCAAATTTTGGCGGACGGACCTTGGCCCGTTTATTTTAGCGGGCTGATTTTCGGCCCGTTTAGTGACCGTTTAAATTTATACGGGCGGTCTAAGAAACCCGTATACATATAAAGTAAAATTTAAATTTTTTTTTTACATTTTTTGGAAAAGAACTGAACTAGACATTTTATTTTTATTTATTTATTTTATTTTTTTAATTCTCACACAAACCATATTTACTTGATTAACAGTGTCGCAGATAATTAGAATCTAATAAATAAATAAAAATAAAATATCTAGTTCAGTTCTTTTCCTAAAAAATGTGAAAAAAATTAAAAATTTTACTTTAAATGTTTACGGGTTTCTTAGACCGCCCGTATAAATTTAAACGGTCACTAAGACCACCCGTTTAAATTTAAACGGTCACTAAACGGGCCGAAAATCAGCCCGCTAAAATAAACGGGCCAAGGTCCGTCCGCCAAAATTTGGACGGTCACTTAAACCGGCCGTATAAATTTAAACGGTTATTAAACGGGCCAAAAATTAGCCCGCTTAAATAAACGGGCCAAGGTCCGTCCGCCAAAATTTGGACGGTCACTTAAACCGCCCGTATAAATTTAAACGGTCACTAAGACCACCCGTTTAAATTTAAACGGTCACTAAGACCACCCGTTTAAATTTAAACGGTCACTAAACGGGCCGAAAATCAGCCCGCTAAAATAAACGGGCCAAGGTCCGTCCGCCAAAATTTGGACGGTCACTTAAACCGGCCGTATAAATTTAAACGGTTATTAAACGGGCCAAAAATTAGCCCGCTTAAATAAACGTGCCAAAGTCCGTCCGCCAAAATTTGGACGGTCACTTAAACCGCCCGTATAAATTTAAACGGTCACTAAACGGGCCGAAAATCAGCCCGCTAAAATAAACGGGCCAAGGTCCGTCCGCCAAAATTTGGACGGTCACTTAGACCGCCCGTTTAAATTTAAACGGTTTGTAAAAGGGCCAAAAATTAGCCCGCTTAAATAAACGTGCCAAAGTCCGTCCGCCAAAATTTGGACGGTCACTTAAACCGCCCGTATAAATTTAAACGGTCACTAAACGGGCCGAAAATCAGCCCGCTAAAATAAACGGGCCAAAGTCCGCGATTAACCGCCCGTCTTTTGGACCGGTTAGCTCTGTCCGCATCCAACACTAATTAGATTATTTAATTAAAGTCTAATGGAATTTAATGTGGTTCAAAGGTTGTATTTTTATTAAGTAATAAAAAATAAACAAAATAATTTTATTTTTACTTTATAAAAGAAATTTGTACCTGAAATAATTTATCTTCATGAATTTATCCTGAAACTATTGGAACCCAATCTCAATTTTGAAATTTTCTGAAATTAATAAATCTTAAAGTAGCTTAAACTTAAATTTAAAGTAGAAAAAAGAAAGGGTTCCAGTCTCCATGTTCACCAAAAATATTATTAATTTTTAAAAATAATAAGAATTATTTATTTTCTTAGTTTCTAATTGCTTTAATTTAAAAAATCAACACAATTTTATATTTTAAATAATAAAGATTATATTGAAATAATTTGGAAAATAAGAAAACATTAGTAAAAAAACTTTAATTTACTCTATTACTAGCACAAAAGAGCAAATGCGAATTTTACCATTTTTTTTTATTTATTGTAAAAATTAATTTCCCATATTTTTCGAGAATACTTTTTATTTAAATAACTTTTATTTAAAATTTTAATATGTGACTGACTTTTAAATTTTTTAAGAGTTCAAAATTTACTGTACAAAAATTACAGTAAAAAATGGAAACACGTAATTTTTTTTCTAATTGTATGTATTGTATTGTATTGTATTGTATTGTATTGAATTGTTTTTCTAATGGTTCTACAAAAATTACAGTGTTGTACAAATTTGTACGGACGAATTCTAAACTATGCAAAAACTCTGCAATTTATTGTTAATTTTAATCAGATGTTTTTTGATGGTTTGTAATTTACAGAGAATTGCAGAGTTTTCGTAGAATTTAGAATTTTTCAGTGTTTTTGTATACAATAAGAATAAAAAAATTTACGTTTTTCCTTTTTGTGCTGTAATTTTTTAATTAAAATTTCGCATTGCCAAATTTATCGATGAAAACAAACTTATTTTTTTCCTTTTACAGTTTTCGTGATTTAAATCTATTTTTCAAATTCCTTTTACTTAATAAAAAATAGTGTCATATTTAAAGCCAAATTTTGTTTTCAAAATAAAATATTCATTTTTAAATTTATAATTTCAATCGGCAAGTCCTGCAAAGCCAGCATTTTACAAAAAATTTTTATTTTGATAATATTTTTTACCTTATTTTCATTGAATTGATTTAAATAAAGTAAAAAATTTTATTTCAATTTGAAGTATTTTACTAGTCATAATCTAAGTGCAATTTTAAATTTTATACTTCTTAAAAAAATTTTACTTTTAATTTCTTGTTAAAAATTAAAAAAATCCAACTTGATTTAAGATTTGATCTTTTATTTTAATCATTTCAAAATTAGTTTATCAATTAAGTAAAAAGTTTCTCAAAAAAAAGACCTTGATATTCAGCTTCACAATATTTCATTTCTTTCAAATCTTTAAAAGAATGTGAAATTTGTTGATAAAAACCAATTAGACGACTTTGAGATTTGTTAATTAAGATTTTGATAAGAGTATTGTTAAGAAAAAAAACGTTTTTTCAAATCAAAAATTGACATTGAAATATTTTTAATTGCTAAATTCTTATCTCAATCGAGAAAAATATAAAAAAATGCGCCTGAGGTATTTAAAAATTAACTCTAATCAAATTTTCTCAAAAATCAAAATAAAACCTTACGTAGAAAAAGAATTTTAATTATACTGAGCTGAACAAAAAAAAAGAAAAACTCAATATTTTTATCTTCAAAAAGAAAATCAGCTAACACCGGTTAAAATTTCTGACGAAAGCATATGAGCTAATGAGCTCACTCGATCTGGGCAAACTGTTCTTCACAACTTTTAGATAAGAAATTCTCTTAATAAAGAGGCTTTTTTCTCAAGTCTAAGAGATAAAATAAATTAAATTATAAGCTAATTGGTGAAGAGTAAGATAGTTTTGAGCAAAAATATTTTTTTAAACCTTTTAATCTTAAAGCAATACTCTTTCGACAACTGCCGATAGTCTACGTGCTTTAGATAAAATCATGAATTAATAGATAAAAATGTAAGCTATCATTCAGTGGTTTTTTAGCTACATGAAACTAAGCTAAAATTAGCTTGCGGTGATAAAATATATTTAAATTAACAAAAAAGTATTTTAAAAATTTGTTTGCATTAACATCAGGCTATAATATTTTGATTTAAACTAAAAAGCATGTTGGGTGATCCGTTGAAGAGTTCATGAGTGCTAGCTTAGAGAGTCAGCTTGTTAAAAATTTGATCTTAAATCCTGCTAAAAAATCCGGCTGCTTTTTAAACCCTTTAAAAAACTAAAAATTCAAATAAAGATAATCTAAAAAATGTTTATTCCATAAAATAAAGTTTGATTAGAAACTAGATAATGTAATCTATTCGTAAAAAAGTTATATTCAAAATAATCAAGACACTTAGGCAAAATTACGCAAAAAGAATAAAAAACTAATAAATTTTAAATAAAATAAATAAAAATTGATATTATATTAAATAGCGTTGTCGATCCTTGATAGAACCTTAAAATTTTATACATATAATGAAATTTATTATTATTATTAGAATAAAATACAGAAAAAAAATATTTTTTTGTAAAAATATCCTTTAAATTGATCATGAATGCCAATAAAAGAAACTCAGAAAATTATTCTGTAAATATTAATATAATGAAGATATTGATTCTGAAAGTGAATATTTGAATTTGACGGTTTCAATAACATTTTAAATTAAAATTTTATTTTGGTCAAAAAACATCTCTTACTTTAAAAGTAAGTATTTTTGGACTAAATTGACTGACAATTTTTAAATTTTTAATAAACCTAAATAACAAATGCTTATTTAACTGTTTTAAGAATGGATACAGCTGTTTTTTTTTAATTGATGGTGTCTTTGGAATTTAAATGGTCAATATGATATACAATTTCCTTAAGCAGAACAGTGTGCATTAGAAACACCTTCCAAGTCATTGATTTTTTGGCAAAATTATAAATTTTTATATTTTAAGAAGATAATCGATAAATAATTGATTGCCGTTTAATGTTAAGGTGTTCATATGATCTTAGTTAAGTTAAAGTTTAATTATTTGAAAAAGCGTGTAAATACCTTTGTTCATCTAATAATCACTCGATGTTAAAATAAATATATAAAAATAAAAATCGCGAATAAAATTTTAAAAAGTTAAGTTTAGATAAATTAAGGTACATGAAAGGTTCTAAAAGATAAGATTACAATTTTTTGTGTCACATGGAACTATGGTTTTAGTTAGAGCTTGTTTAAAATAGTCTGTCTAAGTTTTCTTATGTGATCTTTTCTGCAAGTTCAAATATAATTCAATTTAATCTCAATATATTGTTTATAAATAAAATTCTTTTTTTATTCAACTATCTATAAGATAGTTTTTTTTTTATTAATTTTTTAGTGATTATTTTAAAACATAAAATTAAATAAAAATTTATGAATTAAAATGAAAAATAGAAAAAAGTCAAGTCAATCGCACTGATTCCTGTAACAGGAAATTTTTTTAAAGACATATATATTTAATTATATTTTTTTTTTTCAAAAATTTTATTTTCTTTTATATGTTTAAAAAATATGCTTCCTAGCCTGATGTTGGCACTAATATTTAATCATTTCTACCTAGGTTATCTTTTTTTAAGAGCTGGAAAGATCTAGATTAGTTGATTTTTGAAAACGCACCTAAAATTTAAATTTAATATTAACAAAATTTTTTTATTAAGTGACATTATTGTATTTACAATGATTAAAATATCAATAACATATTTACTCTTGTATATTTGCGTTATTTTGACAAGGTTTTGAGTAATAATTAAAACAATCTAATTCAATAAAAATAAAAAAGATAAGAATTAATTTTTAGTCCCTTGGTTAATTAAAAAAAAAGCACTCAATTGATTCTGTGAGCGATAAAATTAATATTAATTTTGCATGTAAAATTTGAATAATTATAATTAAAAGCATTTGTACATTGTACATCTTAAACCTGATATGATATATTGATATGCTTAAGTAATTTTGCTTTTCACAATGCTTTAAAATGATTGATGGTTAGTAGTTTATTATACAACAGATGATATGAATAATGGACGGGGAATTATGGTCATTACTGATTTGTTAAGCTTTGGCTTAACGGTTTAAGCCAGGCTGACATGATTTTATTCGTAAAATAAAAAATTTTAAAATAAGAAAAAAGCAAAAATTGAAGTCAAGTCACAAAGTTCAATTAAATGTAACAAAATTTATGATAAGAAAAAAAACTTTTAATCGTGTGATTTTTAGAACCGATTAGGACCATCAGACCCTCGTCTTAACTAGCTATTTACAGGACCTTAGAAAATTCTTTTATTTTGGAAACAAGCTTATAATAGATTTAATAAGGGGCTATGCTGATGGTATTGTTATTAGCTCTAAAAAATGTAACAGTACAATTCCATCATGTAGTATCTGGGATAAATTAAGTGAAAAATTGATTGAAAAGGGGTTTCTTATTAAACCTATATTTTTTCTAATTTCAAATTAATTTTTTATTCAAAGCTTTAAAAAAATTAAAATTGATAAAATCTATCATTAAATTTAAAATATTACAAAAAATCTAATTTTGTTTGGTTAAAAATTATTTATACTAAATTCAAATGCTGAAGGATTTTTGTTACTCAGAGTCATTTTAAAAATTTTGAAAAAAACGTTTGAAAAAAATAAGTTTTTGCTTTTTATAATTTTTTTATTTTTACTATTCTTGGAAAAAAGTAACTTTCTCTTTTTATTTAATGGAAATTTTGTATAAACAAATTCATTTTTTAAACTCTGTTCTGTTAAGATTAAAAATAAATCAATAAATAAGACTTAAACAAAAAAGATTCTTAATAAATAAAAAATTCTAAGCAAAACATCAAAAAACTTCAATAATAAAAATCAGAAGGCTGGTCAATTTGGTGACAAGTTGATCATATTTTATAACCTAGTAAAATTTTTAGTAAATTTTACAAAAAATTTGACCAAAATAACTAATTGGTCGGAAAATTAAAGACAAAATCAAAATTTTAGAGTCAAACTTGGAATTTTTTTTCAAAATTTTCGATTTTAAACTATTTAAAAAAATAAAATATACTTTCAATTGAATTGAAAAAATTCTTGGTTTGAGATTTTATCATTCAAAATAATAAAAAGAATTTTGTTGAATACAATTGGTGCTATTAAATAGGATTTTTTTTGATCAAAAATGTATCTCATTTTACTTCAAATTTTACTCGAAAAAATCAATTGCAGATCGAGATATTAAGAAGGGGTTTTTTGATCATAAAACTTATTTTCAAAAATAAGTCAGTAAAATAATATGTCCAAAAATGGTCAAAAAAATTTCAAAATTTAAAAGTTTTCAATAAATATATTCAAAGCTACTATTGGCAAAGAAGTCTTAGAAATGGAGAGAGGCAAAGTCTGCCAAAGTCTTACAGTTGATGAGGGTAAACGCCTTTGAGCTGCAGATACTCTTACTACTATTCGCTGTATGTGGTTCAAAAATAATATTCCAAAATAAGACTAGAACATTTTATTGACTTAAAAATAGCCAGCAAAAATTATAAAATTCGGTATGCTTAATTCCACAGAAGATTAAAAAAGACAAAACAACATCATTACAAATACAAAAAGAATTTATTTAAATTCACATAAAAAATTAAACTTTAAATTTGTAAAAATAGAAAGAAAAAAAAAAGCGAGAAAAATAAAAAAAATTAAAAAAAAAAAGAGACTTGAGACTGACTTTGAATCGAGAAGTGTAGTGATCTTCGTGTTTCATATGTTTCTTTTCAAACAACACCCAGCAACATCAACAACAACAAAAAAACTTCATTTTTGAGTTTGACAAAAAAATTCAATTTTACAAATTTAAGTTACAAATTAATAACAAAAAATAACTAAATAAATAAAATCTGAAATGCTTGTTTTATTCATATTTTTAATTTTTTTTTAAAGAGGCCTCAAAACTTTGAATAACTATAACTGTTACTACTACTACTTAATGCCACTGCCGAAGAGTCCTCATTCGAATACAAAAAACTAGAAGAACTAATTGGCAAATTGGTGGCAGCAGCTGCGGCCGCCGCAGCCATATACCAATTGTTTATTTTGTTCGGCTCATCGCCCGAACCACTCGCTTTGTCGCATTCATAAAACTCATTTTTGGCATAGCCGTAGTTGTTGTACGAGGCCGAATATGAATTGGGCGATGTGAGGCCTGTTTGTCTGATTGGTAGACTCTGGCTATTTGTGGGCACAACCAATGTTTGTTGAGATGGAGGCGACGAGGAGGTGGAAGGAGATGACGAGGAAGGCTGAGTGACAGTGTTGGCTACGGACCGCTTCGAGTAGTTGATTGGATTCGAGAATTGGGTGTTGTTGGCAAACAAGTGCTGGGTGGCTGCGTTAAGGACCGCCGCGTCGTTCAGCAGCTGGAATTGAACGTCCGGCGACGACTCCGGTGTCGGGTAGTAATAGTACTGGCTGTGGCCGGCGCCTTGATGCGCCATGCTGTAAAGCGGCTGCTGCTGTTGCTGCTGCTGCTGACCATAGCCCGCACTATAGCCATACTGGCCATTGACCAGACTATTTTGTGAGTAGTAGTTCATATCAGTCGATTGTTGGTACGAGTTTAGATAGGCCGGAGTTGGGCCGTCCAAATAGCCATAATTTACTGGCATGCTTTGTGCTGCTTTCTCATTGTGTTGGTTAGTTATTAGATTGGTGTTGGACGAACTCATATAGTTGTTTGACATGTGGCCATGTGGGTGATGTGGTGCCGAAGTTTTCGGCTTTTTGTTCACATTTGATTTCAAGTCTGGTTTGGTTATTTTGTTGAGCTTGGCATTTGAAGGGGCTGATATCAAGAGTTGACTTGTTGACATTGATTTAGACGCTAGTTTGCTGCTATCTAAGCTTTTAAATTGATTGTTATCTATTAATAAAAAAAAATTTATTAGTATTCTTTTACAAGTTTATTTGGGAAAGAATTTTTTTTTTTTTTTTTTTTTACTTTTGTCCTCGAGTTGCTGAGCGACGATGAGCTCGTCTTTTTTTGGCGATTTGGATTTTTTCGACTTTCGCCTTCGGGTCTGTATGCCTTCTTTTTTCATGGCTATGGGCCGATTCACCTTGTGCAACTTGAAGTAAAGACCACACGCGTTGCATACGGGACTTCCGTTCGGACAGCGGCGCCACAAAGTTGTCTCGACAGTCCTGCAATTGGTGCAAGTGTTCAATCGTTTTACATTGCTCTTTTTTTTTGATGAAACAAAAAATTAAAAAAAAATTTTTTTCAAAAAATTTTATTTACAGATTTTTTGAGGCCTTTGTCCATGAGGCCTTTGGTGCCAGCGGCGCCGCCAGCACCGCCATTCTTGTTAGCCCGATTGTAAATACCGCAAGCATTGCACAAATAAAACCCTCTGCTGTCGCGGCGCCAAAGCGGCGTCTGCAAATTGCCACAGTTGGCGCACTGTTTGTTTATGTCCGCATTGATGGCAGTGTGGTCGGCAGGCAAACCGGAGTAGAACTGGTCGCTCTTGGACTCCGGCTTGAGGGTGGCGCCCATGGCGTCCATGTGATAGACCGAGCTGGGCGACGCGGCCATCATCTGATTAGCTATGGACGACATGGACGACGAGGACAGCGACGATGTGGACGAGTGGAAGCTGGACGACTTGTTGTTCAAGTCCATGGACTCGTTTGGCCATGCGTACACCCCGTGTGGCACATAGGTCATGTCGTCTTTTTTCAACTCGTCGTGTTCGTCCTCGTCGCCCATTTCAGCCTCAAAATTCGCCTGTCTCTCCATCGCTTGGTAACTCACTTGCTCCATCACTGGATTTGTGTTCTCCTTTTGGCTCATGCCGCTTTCCCACAGCTCACTCTTTGTCTGGTACATCAACTCTGTCATACTGGATTCAATCTAGATTAAAATGTCCACAAAAGCTTAAAACAGGAAAAAAAATTAAAACAAAAAAAAAAGAGTGACAGGTATTTGATAAGCAAAAGTTAATTTATTAAATTTCACTACTAGTGATGGCTGTTTGCTCTCAGGTGATTGTGCACGATGAGATAAAAAAAATTTGTTTTTTTTTTTGTCTAGGAAGTAATCTATCTAATCGATTGGAATTTTTCTGATTTTTTTTTTTCTATTTCTAAAATATTTTGCATCGAATAAAAGCAGCTAATCTCTCTATTTCTAATGCTCGCGAGTTTTGATAGAACAAAAGCAGCAAAGTAAAATAATTGGTCTAGATGGAGAAATTTATTCTTGGGCCTAATGAGCCAATCAAGTTAATTAGTAGAAAAAAAATCATTGGTCTACAAACACGAACACTTGCATTTCTCTCTCTTAATTTTTATAGAGTTTATCTATTTTTCAGCTATTCAAATTGCCAATTTGCTTATATAGCTCAGAAAAAAGCAAAAAAAAAAATGCAAACAAAATCGAATGGTATTCCAAGTTGAGCAAGAATAGCTCAAGAAGAGAACAGGTTTGCTATTTTTGTTTGATATTCAGGTTTCCATGTCTAAAGATAAAAATTAGCTTTTTATTTTTGTTTTGAAATAAAAGACGAAAATTAAGCGTTTTAATTGTGCGCTTGGATTACACACACAAGTTGAATCCGTGGGCCGAAAGCAAACCTGAGCCCCAAAATTAAATTACTTTCTCTCTTTGTGTCGCAGCGCTCTCAAATTTGTGCAGCCAACAATGCCCAATTGACTCACTAACATCTCTTTTCCACTAGCAATTAACCTGGCCGAATTAATTGAGTGTTTGCAAACTATTCGCAAAATTGCGCACAAATATGCTCGCTGCAGGTTCTGCTCGATCAAAGCTTTAATTGTTGCGTCAAAATGTGGCACCGACAGCAGTAGATTTTTATTTGTGAAAAAAAAAAATTTGTGGTTGTTGCTGTGCACAGATAAGACAAATGGGTCATAGAACTAAATGCATGATTTAAATGCAAGCGCTTTGCTTGGGCTCATTTCAAAAAAATTGAAAAAAAAAATTTGTACCTGTTTTTTAATTTTCTATCAAATTTTGACACTTGAACAACAAATGTTTGCATATTAATTGAGAGTATTAAATTTAAATGCTGGCAATGTCGAGGCTAATTAAAGCAAAGGCCCTAGTAATTCATCTAGTCAGAGATACACATTGAAAACTTGTCTATTAAAATTAAACTCAAAGATAACAATTTTTTTTCATGATTTTAATTTTAATGAATGGAAATAAAAATAAATAAATGTAATTAAAAACTAATCTTTTTCTCTTTTAAATTTGACTCAAATTAGATGGCCTGTTTAATTTCCAAGCGGAACCCTATTCTCTTCATTTGTACAATTAAAATTGGTTTTAATTAATTGCAGATATCGTTCCGAAATGGTTGAATTTAGATTAAAGATAAAGAATAGCTTGATTTTGTTGCTCCTGTTCTTGTTGTTATATATATTGACAAATTTTGTATATTTCTAGAAATAGTTCTCGCACTAAGAGATAAACAAAATTCAGATAGTCAATTGAAAGATAAAAATAATACTCTTAGAATTTTGAAAACATTTTCTCTTTTTTTTTTCACTTTCGATAGATAAGATTAAGAATTGCTATCGAATGATGTAACTTTATTTATTTTCCTCAATTAAAATTTCATAAATTTTGTTGCCAAGTGATCGAAAATTGGAGCTGAATTTCTTTACCTAACAAAATTTTTTATCAAATTAGGATAAGCTCAATTGAAAAAATTACGAATATTTCTTAATTTATTTATTTATTTAATTTAAAAATAATTACAGGCATTATTTTTAAAGAAAAAAAGAAAGAAAAAAATTATAGAAAAGAGTCATGATTAAAAAGAATTAAGAGAAAAATTTTAAATTTTGTGTAAGCTCAAATTTATAAAAAAAAATAACTCATTTTAATTAATTTAAAACATACTAATTTAAATACATTTGCGTTTATTGATAAAAAAAAATTGTCTTTATATCAATTTGAAATAAATGAAATTTATCAATTAGCTCATCAATTTATAAAAAAAAATTTAATCATAATTAAAAGCCAAACATTTAAAAATAGATGACTTATTTCCAGCTCGGATACCAACTAATAGAATTTACCAATTGACCAAGTCCAAAATTCATTTATGTTTTTGATCTTAAAAGAATTTAACTTTAATCATTTTATGGTCATTTTATTTTATTTCGACAATTTGAGATAATTTCAATCTTTTTTAAAACAAATATTCAAAAAAAAAACTACTTCAAAATGCTTTTTTTCAATTAAAGTCGAGTTAAAAAAATTTAAAAATTTCATTGGCATCAAAAAATCAATTTTGGCTTTTTATTAAATTTTATTAAATTTGAGGTAACTTTTTATTGATTTTTATATTTAATTTCTATTGGCTATAATAAGGGTACAATTTCAAATAGTTAAAAAATTTAAGACTAAATATATGTAAAAAATATTTAATTTTTAAAGCCGAAAATAGGGCGTTTAATTTTCAGTCAGTTGAAAATTTTTGTAAATAAATTGAAAAATTACTTTAATATTTAATTTGATTTTTTGAAAGAAAAATGAACCCAAAGTATTTTCAATTATATATGAAACAGAGAGCGGTTCAAAAAACAAGAAAGAATTTCCAAAATGTAATAAGATTTTTAAAGCTTAGACTGGTATACATTGAAAAGTTACCAAAAATTTACAGCACCAAGAGCCATTTTTGATTCTTTTTTTTTAAATTTATTTATCATAGAACTAGCTTTTTACCGTATCATTTTAACTTAATAAACTATTTTTATCATTAGATAATAAATATTATCAAAATAAATATTATTTTCATTTATTTTTTAAACAAATAAAAAAAAATGTCAATTATTTTTGAAAGGAACAATGAAGACTAGTATGTCTATTTTTCATATGAGTAAATATGGTAAATTCTAGGGTTCATTCGAATGGCAATAGCATTAGTTTAAAAAATGACCAAGAAAAGTATTTTTTGAAAGTTTTTCATTAGTTTTCTATTTATTTAAAAAAATACATATTTGTTAATAATAATCCTAGGCTATCCCATGCTTTGTTCTTATGGTCTTCATTTAAAGAATTTTAACTGAGCACTAAATTTTTTTACGTGTTTGAAAATATTTTGTTTAATTATAAAATATATTTAATTTAGAATTTAATTTAAAAAAATGCTCATTTAGAATTAACCTAAATAAAAAATGATCAATTTTTAATTTTGGTTTGTTTGAACATGATTAAAGAAAAATATGAATAAAATTAAAAGAATCGAAGGGATTTCGGACCCAGATATAGCATTTTATAACTTTGTCATTTTTTTTATATATCATATGTTCATTCTATTATTATTATTTCTGTTATTTATCTAAATCCGAAGGCGGTGTAAAGAAATAATATAAAAAAATGAATATAATTTATTAATGCTTAAAACGCTCTGATTTTTAAAAATTTAATATTAATATTTATTATTTCAAAAGTTATTATTATTTTATGGTTGTAGCCATTTGAATCATGTTTTCTAGAAAATGCGTAATTTCTCGATCCAAGATATTTTTGAGTGGTACAAGATCGCGGAATGAAGTCATATAATGATTTCGAAATAAATTTCATAAATAAAAAAGTTATAATATTTATTCTTTGTTTGATTTATTTTTTTTCTAAAGTGATTATTGTAATATGATAAAAATGTGTTGAAAAGCATTTATTAACACTTAAGATAGCTATATTGAATTTAGAAGTTAAATTTAGATAAAATTGTGAGGTGCCGAATCAGAAAAATTTCAAAAGAGTTTAGCCTGTTTATTCAGCGCTTCAAATCTTTAAATATAAGAAAACAAAAATAATGATTTTTTGTTGCAAGGTGAAATCATCATGATATAAATCTATCGAACAAATGTTGATCATTCATTATCAGAAAATAAATTTATTATTAAATCAATCAATATGAGTAATATAAATTTTAATGGTCCTGAGAGAGGCTAAATTTGTGCCAAAATTTGAAATGGCATTTAAAATTTCCCAATTCACTTTGGATTTAGTTTTAAAATACTGGACGTGCCTTATCTACTTTCAAAATCAAGTATCAGTTTACAACGAATGACTAAGAGCAAGTGTAGATTAGGAGAAATTAGAAAACTTTATCATTTAAATATATTTAAAGCACATGTGCATAATCAATCATATTGATTTTTAATATTTTATTTGTTTTAATTTTTAATTTTATCTCAGGTCAAAATCTAAGTTTAAATATTTAACAAAGTTGTTCATTTCTTTTCTAAAATTGAAAAAACAGTTTTAGTTCGGAATTTCCCTATACCACCCCTTTGAATCCCATGACAAATTCACAATTAAAATTAAATAAAAATAAATTATAGCAAAAATTAAATTTGGCTTAGTTTTGAAAAAAATTAAATGGTTTAAGATATTTTGTTAATGAAAAAAACTAATTTGATATAATTAGAAATTTATTTAGAAAATAAATTTTAGATATTTTTGATTGAAAATGAAAAGATAATGAAAATATTCAGCATATTAACTACTACAATTTGTATTTATTTTAGTATCGTGTAACACAGTCATAATAATAGACCTTTCGTATTATACTTAAAAATTCCCAACACATTAATTACTATTAAATTTCAAAGAATAAGTATTCAAATTTTATTTAATTTTATTCAATTCAATAAACACTACTAGTGTGATGATTAGTTGAAAAAATACCAATTGGTATAATAAAATGAAAAAAGTTAAATTTCAATTGCTTTTTTTCCTTGAAGTTGAGGCCACAGATCTTAATTTTATTTTATTCTAGGATCTTAGTCTTCATCGGATGGTGACGAGACACAGATAAGACAAAAATTAAATTAAAATACAATTAACTCCACAATAAGTGTAATGCTTAAATAAAAAAAGAAAGTTTCTATTGTACAAATGAATGCACAGAAAACGAGAATCAAAAATTTTTTCAAAAATAAATTTGAAATTTTGTTCCCTAATATTTTCACCAAGTTAATTTTCTGAATCTCAATTTTGAAAATCGTAGATCAATTAAATTTAGTTATATTTAATATTAAGTTTTTAAGAGAAGTTACTTTTTAAATTCAAAATTTAACTCGCATTTAAATTTTGTGTAATTAATTAACCATTAAAATACATCCATTTGTTGCTTAAAATTAATATAAATACTTTTAAAATACTATAAAAAATTTTAAAAATTATCATTTCAAGTGTTTATAACAAATAAAATTTTTTTTTAATGATTCATTTTAACTGAATAATTCTCTTAAAAAATTCAATTAAACAAATAATTAATTTAAAAATTCAAATCATCTAGAAAATGAATTTTAATTCTGATTTCAAACTAAATACTGAAAATATTCGCATAAGAAAAATTGAAATTTAATTGACACTGTCAAATTGATTAAAAAAAGTAATCTAATGGATTCGAGGATATTTTTTCTTTTTGATTTCTTATGTCGTTTATTTTCTGTTGATCGATAAAAGCTTCATTGACAATCATAATACTTATAAATCATAAGAATAAGAATAAATTAACTTTTAAATAAAACACTAAAACTTATACAATTCATATCTTTTTTATCTTATTTTTACTTAAAATTTTTAAAATTTTTCTTTTTACATTTTCTTTAAGACGTTCATTGAAATAAATATATATATACAGTATGTTGCAAAAGTTTAGAAATTAATTATTTTATTTATCTAAATTTTTTATATATTGAATTTTACAAATATTGGAGAGCAAAAGAAAAAAATAAAAGCACTAATTTAAAAAAAAAATTTTCTCTTCAATTCGATATATCACACTCGACCTAAAAATATAAATATCTTTTAAAAATTTATAATCAAAAAACTTCCTCTAAAAATTAAAAAATAAAAGTCGGTGCAAAAGTTTAGAAATTCTGGTAATCTAAGAGTTTTAACAATCATTACTACCTTTTTTTCACACCTTAATAATTAATTCTTAAATATCTCCTAATTTTGAGTAAATTTTGCTCTTAAACTGCTTAATTTAAAAACTCTCCAACTCCTCATTCGGTCTCTAAATAACATTACCAAAAAATCATTAATTTGGCAAAAAATGGTTAAAAAAAATGTGTCTGATCGTGGGTCTGCTAAAAAGTGGAGATAAAAAGCAAAACGAAATAGCCAAGTTGTTAGGTGTATCTTCAAAATGTGTCTCTTCAACTAAAAAACGATATGAAGAGACTGGTTCTGTCTCTGATCGAAGCCGTTCTGGTAGACCTCGAAAGCTAACTTTTAGGGATGAAAATTACATTTTTAGAGAGATTAGAAAAGACCCTACATCTAGCTATCAAAAACTCGCCACTGATTTTAATTCTAAGACTCAAGGGGTTAGGATAAGTAAGTATACTATAATGAGATATCTCCAAAAAAAAGGTTTAGAGTCTCATACAGCGGTCAGAAAACCGCTTCCTAACATAAAAGATAGACAAAAAAGATATAAGTGGTGTAAACAGAGACTTAATTGGACAGTTAGTGATTGGTCCAGAGTTATTTTCAGTGACGAGTCTAATTTTATCTGTTTAATTGTATCTTCTATATCAATTAATCAATATAAAAATCAAGAGACAAAACGCTTATAATCTATTTTCTAACTTTAAATTTTAATAATTTTAAATTGATTAATAATTTATCAAATAATTTAATTTCTTTTAATAAATCAATAAAAATATGTTGATTATTAAAATGACTAATCTATTAAAAATATTTTTTTAATGGTCTAAATTTGATTAAAGACCAAGTTATTATCGTTTATATTTTCTCTCTTTTTTGTTTATTTTTATTATAACTCTGGAATAATCTAAAATTATTAATAAAAAAAAATATTAAATAAATTTATATAATCAATCTAAAGGATTAATTAAGTTTTAAACGTTTTATTGATTAAAATTATTGATTTGAGAAATAAATCTAATTGTACAATAATTATTATAATAATATGTAAAATATAGATATAAATTATAAATTAGTTTTACAATTAAACAAAATAGAGACTAGCTTTTGCACTTTGGTTGTTGGCATCATTGCCAATTTTTCGTAGGAACTTCTGTAATATGCTATTGCCTTGTTTGCTTTTCTTTTTTGGTAAGGAAAGCGTGCGTTCGGTCGAAGATTGCGTGGTTGACATGACGTGATGTGATGGTTTGGGTCGGCCAGAATTCTATTGAGTGTTCGTTCGCAGGCATGGCCTATAAACTCGGCTATAGGGAGGAGTTTGTAAGAGCCTGCAACCTGATCATCGATTCCAATGATACGCCATAAACGGGAGTTGAAAGCGTTCATCTCACTCTTAGCAGCAGCAGAGGTTGAGGTGAGAATTACGGCGCTGTAAGTAAAGTGGCTGAGACAATATGCTCGTTATGCACTGATGAGCATCGGCGTAGACCATCCACTGAGTTTAATCTGCTAAAATTTAAAATTTTAGTTTAATTCTTATATTCATAATTTAATTATTTATATAATGTTGTAGGCTAACTAGTAATCTACAACCAATACTGGTAAAAGGAAAGCCAAAGTAATTGGGATGAGTTAGTTGATAATTTATTGCTGGCTTATAGAGTATCCGTCAATACAACGATTCAAGAGACTCCTTTCTTTATTATTTGGAAGAGATTCAGTATTGCTTCCGGATCTTTTTTCTGGTACAGATATGTCTATGCCTTCAATTTTAAATAGAAATGAAACCTGAAAATACTTAAGCAGCCCATTATTTATTAGTTTGTTCGGTTTTATCCGAGTTCAACTTAAACAATCCCTAATCGATCTCCGGATATCGGTATAGATCCCTGGTAATGGAAATTCTCTTCAGTTATAGAATTTTTTTTAAATCTGACATGAGGTCAATCTTCTTGATGATTATTCCTTTGGTTAAGCCATATTAGTCTTTAAGTACTGTGTCGAGTTTAAACTAAATGTTTAAACCTGAAATATTTTTTCTAAAAAATTTGAAAAAAGAATGCAAGTATGGATCCTTAGCTTATTCTGATAGGATGCTAAAGTTCAATACTAAATCCTCTCAAATTTTAAGAATATTTCCTAACTAAAAATTTTTTCAATAGATTTATTTAAAAAATCTTTTAATTTTTTAATTTAATTTATTTTTTTTTAGTCGCAAAACTCTTAATCCATCTAAAATTTATATTTTAATAGATGATCACTTGAATATTTGCAATTACCCATTGATAATCTACCTGTGTACAATTATTGTTTATATTCTCGATGAGCAATTCAAAATAAAATAATGAAAAGCCTAAATAACTCAATAAGCCTAAATGTGGTTTTGATTCTTTATAAAAGTCTCCCGCTTTACAGAATTAGTCTTACACGAACGATTTAAAAATTAGTCTTTCAAGCTTAACCACATATCCGGATAATGAAATAGATTACTGTGATTCTGAATCATCCTTGAAGATATAAAAGAAAAATTAGTAAAGTAAAGGAATTAATGATTTGAATTAATTTCCTCAAGAAAAAGTTTGACAGAATTGTGAAATAATGAAACAAAATTAATTTTTAAAATTTTTTGATTCAAAATAGTAAAAAATCAAAACTCCATATATCAATATAAAAATTATTAAACTTCATAATGTTTCATACAAAATAAAAATGAATTAGTTAAAGTATTTGACAAAGCATCTGTTGAATTTAGACCAGACTTGTTTTTAAGCCACAAGTTTAAGACAAAGCCATGACTTGACTTAAAATTGTGACTTTTTAAAAAGGTAGTAATTGTGGCAGCCACATTTAAGTCAAGGTCAATTTAATTAAAGTCTTGACTTGAAAAATAAAAAATTTAAACTCAGTAACTCAGTGACTTTTTATTTTTACCAGCTAATACAAAAGATTCAAGTTAAAACCAAAAATTCATTAGAAATAAATTACAATCGCTATTGAACATTGCCATTTATTAAAAGCTCAAAAATTTACGCCATATTTAGCGATGTCTAAAAAATTCAATCAAGAAAAAAGATGATTCATGTCTGCTATGTATGCCTAGTTTTTATAAATTATAAAGACTTTATAAAGAACGTTATTTTTATTGAATTGAAATATGATACCCCCTCAAATATTATGCACCAAGAGGCCTTCGATAAACTAAAACTACTACAGTGGTTCTTGTTAAAATGAAACGTTCCGTTCCAAAAGGGTTCCAGTTCAGTTACAAAAAGGTTCCAACCGAACTAAAACCGGTTCTTACGGTACCCTTTAAGAAAGGTACGATACCCTTTGGAACGGAACTGGAACCTTTTTGGAACGGTACGGTACCCTTTTTGGAACGGTACGGTACCCTTTTGGAACGGAACTGGAACCCTTTTGGAACGGTACGGTACCCTTTTGGAACGGTATGGTACCCTTTGGAACGGTACGTTTCATTTTAACAAGAACCACTGTAACAGTTTCAAATCGACTTTTTGAGTTGAGAGAGAGATATGTCAGGGCAGGATTGAGTCATTCTGTTCCACTGGTCGTCAGATTGGTGGAAGAATATAGAGAAGGTTTCGAATCAAATATCGAATATAAAACTCCATTGTGTAATTGCTCCCTAACAATTTCTTCTTTTTTTCCTGAACTATTAAATATTTAAACATGTCTAACCTCTAGTTATTTCAACATATCGTTTTTAATTTTCTTTTGACTTATTTATCCTTTTTTATTTTTATTTATTTTGTATTTTATTTTATCTTATTTAACTTTATTTTAATTTTTTTTATTCGGAGCGTTAGCTCGGTACAGATAAAAAAATAAAAAAAACTCTTTTTGTGGTTTCAAAATATTATGGCTCCTTTATAAATAAATTTTTAAAATACAGTAAAGAAAAAATGCTATCATTCTTTTGCAAAATTAGATGGCTAATGACAAAATATTCGATTTTTGTTCAACTTGGGGTTATAAAATCAATCTTTCAAAAACATTTTATTCAACTACATTCATTACGGCAGGTTAAAGGAAAATTAGCAGTTAAAATTTAAATTAAAGCTATAATTTGAAAGTCAACAAGTCATGTTGGAACAAAATCCAACATTTCTTGGTATTAAGCTTGACCCAAACAAATGGAAAAAAGGCATTGTGAATTAGATCCCTTTTTGATTACTGTTTTGCTATAATCAATGCAGGTACTGATGGAATTAAGAAAAGCTTACATAAAATCTAGAACAAGATCCTAAAGATAATTAAATACTTTCCATTGAAAAATTCTGTTCATATGATAGATACAGTGATCAAGTTTGAGACGATAGATAAAGTGAGCAAAGAATTTTTGTCAAATTCCTAAAAAATGCAAAACAAGAACTGATAAAAAAAGAAATTTACACATCCATGCAGAATATTACCAACTCAAATAGATTTATCTTATTTATTATTATAAAATTAAAATAAACAAAAAATTGCATAAAAATTGTAGTAAATTTAAACAAAAAACTTAACTATAATTTTTCAAACTGGAAAGTGTCATATTATTGATAGGATATTGCCATTCTGACGAACCCTGAGGTTTTGCCCTCAACTACATTAAATAGAATATTCTGCAAAATTACCTCTTTTCAATTGTTTGTAAATTTAATTATCAAAAAAAATCGTTCAAAATAGTTTTGTAGGAACAAAATCGGCAGAACCTAACTTTCACAGACTTATAATGTTAGAATATTGTTTATCAATTTAAACTGACTCAGTGCCACTTAACGTTTCCTAACAAGAGGAATGCGATTTTCATATTTGACAAAGAATCTTCTTTCCAATATATATTCACCACCGCCAATATCTACCTCTCAATCTCTTTTGAACAAAATTTGATTGTTTAAGTTTGAATTCAGTTTGAATAAAACCATTTTTTGCAGACAAACTCCGTCACTTATATTTTCAATACTTAACTTGTGTTAGGGACTAATAGTAGTAGTAGTAGTAGTAGTAGTAGTATTAGTTGGATGACTGCCAGTTGCCGGATGACTCCAGCAAGAGAACCTGAGTCCTATGAGCAGCCTGTTCTCTGGTCGTCAATCCTCTTCTTGAAAGAGTTGACACTTTGTGCGTCAATGACTGAATCGGGTAGCTTGTTCCACATTCGTGCTACCCTGTTGCGGAAAGCGTTACGTCTGATTAGACAGTCCTTCAATAGCTCTGGTCTGATGTGCTCTCGATGCCCGCCTCTGGGCGGTCCAACTTGTAGAGAGGAGTGCCATTCGACAGTGTCCAGTCCTTTCTGAATTTTGAACATTTCAATCAAATCACCCCTGGCTCTCCTCTCCTCCAGGGTTGTCAACTTCAGTTTTAGGCACCTGTTTTCGTATTTCATGTCGCGGAGTTGAGTTGGGACTTTAGTGGCACGGCGCTGAACTTTTTCCAGTGTGTTGATCTCGCCGAGCAGGTATGGTCTCCATGCTTGGATTGCAGTATGTTAAAGTATGTTAATGAAACATACTTAACCCTTATCCATCGAAGATATCAAAAATTACGTTAAAGACTAGAATGGGTCAATTAAGCGAATATTAGATCATTTTTTACCAGATTTTAGACGGATAAGGGTTAAATTTAATAAATCTTTTTTCTTTTTCTCTTGTTTTTCTGGTAAAATAAATAAAATAGTTAATAAAATAAATTTTTAGACCATAACAATTGTTTTAATTAATTGTCTTCGATCAATAAACTATTGGGGTTGTAAAGTTCGTTTCAATTCGATCTTTTCAATTCAGAAAAATTTGAATAATTTTTTTAATAAAATAGATAATTTAGTTCTGTAAAATGCTTAATGTTTAAGCAACTTTGCTTAATCCGAGAATATGTCTGCAAAAACTCTGCAATGTAATTGCAGAGTTGATTAGAAAACTTTTTAATGGCGTGCAAAATGCAGAAAATTGCAGAGTACTTTGCAGACTTATTTTACTGCATTAAGCAAATTTGCTCATAATTAAGCATTTTACAGAACTAAATTATCTATTTTGGTCAAAAAATTATTCAAATTGTTCTGAATTGAAAAGATCGAATTGAAACGAACTTCACAACCCCTAAACCATTAGACTAAATAAATACAAGTTTCAGTAACCATAACTATGTTGGCAAAATTTAAACATTTTCAGTCTTCTTTCGATTTCTCGAGTTTTCTTCTACTAATCACCTTAAAAGTTATTTTATGGTGTTCAGGCCAAATCCTCAAGACTTACACAAAGAAAAATTTTTGATAAAATTTAATTTTTCAAATTTTACTCTTTTTTCTCAGAGAATTTAAAAATTAATTTTAATATATTTTAAATAGTAGTAATAATTCATTAAATAACTTCAAAGTCAAAAAATCTAGAAATTAGTTCTCCAAAAAACATTCTACATATTTACTTTGTAACACTTATCTTTTAAATACTTCTCTCGACAAAATTTTGAATATCGAGCACAAGTTAAAAATCTAGTATAGTAACTCCAAATCAAGTTATAAATACTCGATAATAATATTAAAATTTATAAATAAAATTCTTAAGGTTACGGGTAATCTGATAGTGGTCAACCACAAACAATATTTTACATTATGATGGTTTTTAATCGTTATTATAATAAATTTTTTAAAAATAAATCTGATTAATAAATACACATTAAATACTAATTAGAAACCAAAAATTATTACAGCTTGGATTAATTTGGTTAAGAAAGAACAAATTCATATCATTCAATCTAAGCAATTTTAAAAATTTTAAAATTAACACCTGAAGGAAAAAAAAATTAACATAATTTTAAAAAACTTTAAATATGATTATATGGTTTAAAAACAAAAATTTATTTTTATGCCAAATATTAAAAAAGACTTAAAAAATTCTGCCTCAACATTCGTTTCCGTTCATCAGTGTTGCTTTTACTACAGTGTTGTACAGTTTAAGTTTAGTTTCCTTGCTAGTCGGAGTCTAGCAAAGGCACTTTTTGCTTTAGCAAGTCTATTCTTATATTTGTGAAAGTCGTAGATTTGTGAACCATTGATGGTGATCGGGGTATTCAATTTGTTGTTTATCCCATGACTTTCGATTTGTCCCCATTAATTTCTAATTCAGTTGGCTGTGGTTGCTCGAAGTGGAAATTTTTTTTTAAGAAAATTACAATTTATTAGACGGAATTTAAAAAAAATTTAAAAAATCTTAATTATCAATTTTCACAATTAAACTGAAAAATTATGACTTTTTTGATAAAAAGAACTTATTAAAGAGGGCTCAGCCAATTTTAATTTTTGATTAAGAAGACTTGACCACCCCTCAGCTTCTCTCTGGCTACGTCGCTATGTTTCTTTATTAGATATTAGCATCCCCAGGAACCCATTCTTGATAGGATCCCAATTAGGAACTTGCCAGGAATTTACTCAAGAATCTGGCCATTTTCCAGACCAATATCCTATTCCAGCAAAGTATAGAATCCTAAGTCAGACACCTTAAGAGTCCTAAATATTTTAAAGGGATTTTATCAAGCTTCTATGGAAAGTTGGGGATTAAATTGAATAGACAAAATCGATTTTTTTCAATATTTATTAAACTAAATAATATAAATTATAAAATGAATTATTAAGCAGAAAATTTTTTTAAATTGTTTTCAAAGTAGTATATTAAATATTATTGACAAAAAAATCGATTTTGTAGTTCTCTCAATAACTACAACACCGACTCTAGCCAACTTATGTGTCTATAGTTTCACAGTGCAATACTATGATCTCATGCATTTAGCAAGTCACTAGTATTTAACGCTGTGTAAAATAATAGACACAGAGCTCTCTTTTTGTTGTTATTAGAAAATATGAAGAAGATATAACTTAGAACTTATTAATTATTTTTTGTTATAATTTTCTTTTTGTTATTTTCTTTATTATTTGTTTAGGCTAGAAACGGCCACTTATTAATAAAGTTATTTTTTAATTTAATCCTCTATTATTTCTCTTTGTGTTATAACCACGAATCACCAGATTCTAACAGATCCGAATAAAATCATAAAATAAAGGTTTATAACATTACTTTTACGTTTCATTGCCTAACAAAACACTTGGTTCGTGACGTCAAGCTTCATGGGTCTTTGATTGGTCATTCGATGTTTAGTGTCAAAAGTTGTCTCGGGTATTATCGGAAAAGTCTAAATGGTATACGGGGTCTTGATACGCAATTTTTAAAAAGTAAAATTTTTAGTATTACAGGATTTGAGCATTTATTTAACGATTCTTTTGTTTTAGATTCTTTGTTCCATTTTGACACAGTGAATAGAATCAATGAATTAGATCTAAATAAAAATGAAAATTTATGCAATGATTTTATAAAAGACTTGTTTAATATTCGAAAATCTATCTGTAAAACCGAACTATTAGAACTAATTAAACATAGAAAATTAAACTTATTTGAACAAGAAATGTTTGAAATAGAAAGTTTTGATAAAGATGTATCTATTAGCGACAGATCAAGAATAAAAAAACAAAGTTTTTAATTCAATTCAATATTCAAAATTAAGTATTAATAAAATAAGTATAAGTAATTATTAATATTATTAAGTATAAGATTAAGAATAAAATTTGAAAACGAGCATGATTAAAAATAAAGAAAAGAAAACTTTATTTAATTGGATTTGGTTCCTGGGTCATATCATCCACATAGTCTAAGTCTTCAAGCTTTGTTTTTAATCCTCATTGTATACCTCAAGCTGGGAGTTGTTTTATTAATGACATAGTCAATCACTAAATGGAATAATGTCGTAGAGAGAAAGCACCATTGTCTGACTCCTATATACACTTTAAAGCTGTCAGATTTTCCTTTTTCCAGAATCATACTCGAATTTCTCGTGAAAGAGTCTTATTAAGTTAACAATTTGACAAATATCTGCCTTATACAAAGGGAATTTCACAACGACAAAAAATTTTTTTGATATAATTTAAATTTAATTTCAAAATGAATTAATATTGCGTCGGCTAAGTAGAGTGGTTTCATCGAAATTAATACGAGAAGAACCTTTTGAAAATAACTAACCACTTATGCAATCCGACGATTTTTTTAAATTTTTTTAATAGTCTAAAACCTAAATAAAAATATAATTGACGCTTATTAGTACATATTTTTTATAGCCTAAGCAACCTGACAAAAGATAATTTCTCATTTTTTAAGTAATTTCAAGACTTAATTGAATAAATTTTTTAATTTATCAAAAAGTATAATGTTAAATCATAAAGCAATTTAAAAGATAAAAAAAATTCAATAATTTTTTTTTAAAATTAAATTCTTATCCAAAAAAATTTATATTATTTGCAAAATTTACTTTTTTAATTAATGCTGCCTTTTAGGTCCTTAAATCATAAACCTTTATATTTTAGATTATTTATTCATTAAATACTTTCATTGTTTTAAAATTTCTTTTTGATCGTCAAATAAAATTCAAAATTTAAAAAGCTTTAAAAAAAAAATTAATTCAATAATTACTCTTTATCAAGTCTAATTAATTCAAAATTTATTATTTTTTTTTAATTTAAATTAGACTTAGACGTTTTTTTTTTATAACTTGTTCCCAAAGTTATTCTTCCTGTTATTTATAAAATTTGTACTAATAAACGTCAATTATATTTTTATTTAGGTTTCAGACTATTAAAAAGATTTTAAAAAAGCGTCGGATTGCATAAGTGGTTAGTTATTTTCAAAAGGTTCCTCTCGTATTAATTTCGATGAAACCACTCTACTTAGCCGACGCAATATTAATTCATTTTGAAATTAAATTTAAATTCTATCAAAAAAAATTTTTGTCGTTGTGAAATTCTGTATATGACAGATTTTTTGAAAATATTTTATCCCATATTTAGTATTTAGCATAAAAAATGAAATTTTTTTAAACGGTATTATCTGATTTAAAATTTTTTAGAATAATGGTAATTTTTTCTTTTTCAGAAATTAATTTTAAAAATTTTAAAATTGCTTAAAATAAAATAATATTTAGAATATGCTATGCTGTATTATCTTAATAATATAAAATAATTTTAAGAAATAAACCAAGTTCTTAGGTTTATTTTTATCTCTTATTTTCTAAATTTTTTTGGGGGTTTTTGGGCATATTCACCAAACTTGGTGCAAACAAACTTTTTTTGCTTTATTAAGGATTACTCTTCAAAAAAAATTAAAAAAATTGATTTATTGATTGGTGTTCAAAAAAATGATCATCTAGTTTTGAGAGCATGTTAGAACTAGTGTCAAAATGTAAATAATGGTGTCAAACGACACAAGATTCGAATAAAAATTATAATTTAAATAAAAATCAGAAATATTTTTTTTCCTATTAACTAATTAATAATAATTATTTTTCTTATTATTGCATTTAATAGATAATTGAAAAAAACAATCCCCAATAATAAATTACCTCTTTTTATTCAACAGTTGTCCACTTTGCCAAGATTTTGCTAAAGCTAAGTAGATTGAAAATTAATGCGATAAAGTTATTAATTGCCCTGTGATTTTCTTAACTACCGATCTCAGAAAAAAATTTTTAACAGTATTAATCAAGTCAATTAATAATTTCCTAGGTTTTTAAAAATTTTTATTGAAAAAATTGATGAAAAATAAAGCATTCTAAAACTGTTCATGATAAATTTCAATTTAAAATATTTGAGCATCATTGGTAAAATGCCAGACGTTTGCAGGTCCCTTTGTAAACTCTATGCGGATGACAGCAAGTTGCTGAGGCCAGTTAAAGGGCTGGAAGATTCTAATGAGCTGCGATTGGATCTGGACAGATTGATGGCATGGTCTGACACATGGCAGACTAAATTCAACAAAGAGAAGTGTGTCGTCATGCATTTTGGAGCCAACAGCAAGCGCTATGACTATCAACTTGGAGGCCACAGGTTGGCGAAAACAACTAAAGAACCCGATCTTGGCATTATCATCACCAGTGATCTCAAGTCGGAGGGACAGGCCAAGAGAGCTGCGGCAAGAGCAACGATGGTCGCAAGTCGAATCAAACTAACATTTAAATATTTCTCCCTAAGGTTAGTAGGCATACTTTTTAAGACATTTTTTCGCCCGCATCTAGAGTTTGCTGTAGGAGCCTGGAATCCGTACCGTTGAAGTGATATCGATATCCTAGAGCGAGTACAGCGAAAAATTTCAAAACTGGTACCAGAATTGAAGGCCAAATCCTACTTGGAAAGGAGAGAAGCTGGACTGGACTACACTTGCAGAGCGGCGGTGTCGTGGTGATCTCATCCAGCTACATAAAATTATGCACGGTCACGACAGAGTGACATTTATTTACGGGGATCAAAAGCTGGCTTCGGATGGTCTAAACACCCGGCGGGGAACACAAGAACCTGTCATAAAGCGATTGAGCGACAGCTGATCTGAAATTGTGGAGTGAGACACAACTTTTTTATAAGCTATCAAAAATAGCTTATTTAAAATTTGGGCTTAAGCTGTTATAGTGTGACGTCTACGTGCGCCATCACTTGGAGACTCAAGTTTCCCACAGCATTAATACTACTAATAAATGAGCTGATGTGACAATTAAAATATTTTAGAGTATGGGGCGAGAAAAAAGATACCATTTTTGGATTCTTCAACCAAAATAGGATGGAAAACATTAAAATGATAGTAAAATTAAAATTTTTAGACTAATTGAATGATCCAAAAACCAAATTTTTGCTTTATTTTATTAATTAGAAAAATAATAGCTTATTCAAAAAATTTAATAATTAAAATTTGACCATTTCTCATATGTTTAGGTTGTTTTTATTTAAAAAAAAAAAAAAAAAAATCGTTTTTATTGATGAAGTGGCTAAACTATAGTAAAATTGCATGTGAAATTTAAACTAAAGTGTCATAATGTAAAAAAAAAAGATAATTTTCTTTTCTTCTTCATAGCAAAACTCCCTTTATAACTTCAAATTATTATTTTACGCCCTCGAAAATACTTGTAATCAAATTTTTCTAATTCGTATTTATCTTGAGGTTGTGGTATTGATCCAGAACCACAGAACCCAGAATTTCCTAAAACACGGATCGAGAAATTTGCAAAACATGGAACCTAGGCACACACCGAGACATGATTTCAATGCTTTCTAAAAATAAAATTATAGACAAGATCTCTGACAACATATAAATCGTTAAACCAGAACATTTAAGTGATGGTGTTGTTAATGTTAATTTTGAAAAATACATATTTCATGTTTTGAAAAATTTTGATGCTTATGTTTCTTTGTTGTCAATGATTAAAGGAAAATAAAAAAGAACTGGACTCTTTAGGTAAAAAAAGACAAAAAAAAATAATTTAATAATTTTATTCAAAAATTTTCTCTGTTTTAAATTCCAAAAGATAGATTTTTTAATAGAAATTTTATTAATAATAAGCTTTTTAATCTAGAATAAAAATTACTAATATATCACTGAAACATGTTTCGGTCCCTAGCTTCCGAGTTTTAGGATCATGTGCCGTGTCTGTTATTTAGTGTTTTAGGTTCTATTTTTAATATTGGTATGAGTGTTTTTAGATGTATTTTTTGTCCCTTTTCAGGTTTCTCTTGATCTTTTAAATCAGAATTACCATATTTAGAAGTTGGAAACCAAAACTCAATAACCTTATCACTTATCAATATCCATAAAAAATATTTCTTTCGACTTAGGATCAATCTTTTTGGTGAAGAAATTAATAAAGCATTCACTTCATTTATCTAAAAATAAAACAAAGAAAATATACTACTGTTTAATAGATCTAAATCATTTTTTAGAATTTTCACACAAAATTAATAAAACAGATATTTTCAAGCTATTTTAACTTAAACTTAATATTTTAATATTTTCAATTGATTTTCAGATTTTTTGAAAATGGTACATTCAAGTTTTTCAACCAATGTTACAAATTATTTTAAAAAATTGTAATAAACTTTTTTTTGAGTTTATTAATTTTTAGAAAATTTTAATTACATTAATGCTTCAGATATTAAATCTTTAAGGAAAATTTTTCAAAGTTTAGAACAAACTAATATTTTTTGGAGTTTTTTCAAAAAATATTTAAAGTTAAAAAGTAGATTAAATTTATTATTTTTTATTCGAGTGATTATTGAGTTTTTAAGTTTGTTTTAATTTAAATTTGATAAAATAAATAAAATATTGTAATTAAGCAAAATATTTTTTCACATTTTAGAGTTCTGATTTAATTTCTTGGGAACCATATGACTATTGCACAAAAAGACTTTATAAACTTATTAGTTTTCATGCGATTATCAGCTACATGGTAGAGTTTAATAAAGTATTCGACAAAAACTTTCTTTCCAGACTAATACTCTATTGAATTTGCATTTGAATCCTTGCGCACCATAAGTTACTTTTTTACCCAATATGGCATCAAATTTAAGGTTCACGTAGAAAAATATAACTTTATGTCTAAACCAAACTGAAGAAATTATCAATTGTATATTCACATATTAAATCAATTTGCTTTATTTTATTTTAGCCATAAAATTAAGAATAAATAAAAAAAAAAGAAAAGAGCAGAATAATTTTATTTTTTTTAGTATTGGCTGTAAATGATGCTAATATAAAAATTTGCATTTTTAATTGAAGTTTTTGTTTTAAAAAAATAGAAAAACGAACAAACAGAAAAGAACAAACTTTTATCTACTATTTGAAGTAGTTAAACACGGCAAAATTTTGAGAGTTCACATTAATAAACACCTGCTTAAGGCTCTAAATGAAGCATATCATTCGACACAATAAATCAATTTCTTCAGAATTCTAAATTTAAAAAATTAACAAATTTCTAAATGAAGCAAAACAATTGAGAATTAAAGAATATTTTATTAAGTTTGATTATTAGCCATAAAAAAATTGGCTTATATTTGTTCTAAACAAAAGGTTAATTAGATACAGCTTGATTTTAAAGGTAAAAATGATAACAGTTGTTAAATTTCAACGAATTTAAAACAATTCGGACGATAAGGCTTTAATTCAAAAACAGAATATCCAAATCGATTTGACATTAGCTTCATTATCGTCAAAAATAAACTCTAATATCACACTCAGAAATCATACGAGCCAAAAATCTTATTTAAAAATTTCAATTTGATTCCATTTTTTATTTCCAAATGAAAAAATAGCTGCAAATAAATAAAAAAAAGAAAAAAAAGTTTTTTGTTGCACCAAAACAAAAAACTATTTTACACTTTATCTATCTTTGATATCAAGTGATATCTTTATCTAAAAAAGATTACGATAAATTAGTAATTATAATTTATATATTTAAATCTTTTCTTAAATTTTATCATTATATGATTAGGATGATTACTATAAATACGGGCTTTTTTGAGCATTTTTAGTTTCTCCTAAAAAGTGAGATGAACGAGAATGTTCGCTCACAAAAAAGTTCTCTTCATGCTGTTTATCTAAAAGCCATGAAAGTTATTCATGCAAAATCTGTTTCAAATTTTTTCTAAGATAACAATTTCAAAGATCATTTACAAGCAAAAAATCCGAACTGTTTAATTAGGGGATAACTATTGAATTTTCAATATCTTCTCATTTTATCTTATCTTCTATTCTCGCTAAACGATGATTAGATAAATCTAAAGATTAAAATTGTGATGGAAAATAGAACCATTCTTGCCATTTTTTTCTAAAATCGGTCTTTAGAATTCAATTTCTATTAAAATTATCAAATTTTTTTCTTTGGAATTCACTTAGCTGTATGAGTGTGTGTGTATAGGTGCTAATCGACAATTTATTTTTTTTTAAATAAAATAAAAAACTTTTATCAATTTGATATTTATTGGTTCGTTTATCTTATCCAAAAGCGTACAATGCTTAATTATTAAATTTTTTTATTCCTGATAAATTTTTAGTGTTTAGATTAGAAATTTACATGGGCTCATATAAAAACGCTACAAATGTACCAACATGGATAAAATTTAGAAAAAAAAAAATTTTTTTTGTCAAACATTTTCTAATTTGGACTGACAATGGACACTTGGAAACAAACAGTTGGACAAAGCAGTTCAAAATGGGTAAGATCTAAATTTTATTATATATTATTAATATTAAAAAAATTAATCAATGACTGGACATTTAAATTTTAATTTCTGTCGAATTGAAAAAAAAATTATTATTTAATTAAAATTTAAAGAAAATAAACTAAAATTAAATTTTAAATAGGTTCAAGAGGCTGGCAGAGTCGACCCCTAAACAATAATCCGTATAATTGAGTGCTTATTTCTAGTTTATTTTCTCGGTATTTTGACCGCATAATAAAGCAAGTATCATTAAGCCAAACTAGGCGAGTGTGTGTTTTTGCTTTGTTTCTAAAATTTTAGAGTAAATATTTAAGAATTTAATTTAATAAGTTGTTGGCCCATTGGCTTTCGAAGGCTTTTAAATTTTAATTCAAAAAATATTTTATTCAAACACTAAATTTCAACTCTCTCTTTTTCTCTCTCTATAAATATGCTTTTTTCTAAATTTTAAATGTTGATAGCATTAAATTTTAATTCTATTTTTCAAGCCAATTTCACAAATTTTAATATCATCGCGAATATGATACAAGTGTTTGGAGTCTTTTTTTTGTTGTTTCTTTTTTTCCTCTCCTCAACACTTTAAATATTCAACATCAAAAATATCTTTTTTCATGGTGTTTAAAACTCGTTTGCACTTGTCATTAGCCAAATAGAGTCAAATTTATGCAATTGTAGACTTTAATCAGTTTAAAAAGTATTAAAACAATAGTTTGTTGACATAGAACTTTTGTCGTGTTTCTAAAGCCCTTGCAGCATCCATTACCTGTTTCCTTGTGCATTCTCATTTTTGTTAATTGATCAAAATTTAGCTCTAAGTTTGCTTTGCTCTTATCAAAGTCTATTAATTAAAACAAAACTGATCTCCAATATTTATTTTCTAAATTGTATATTGATTTATTTATTTATAATTTTGGGATTTTTATTCAGACACAATGTGCCATTAAACGTATATTTAAATCAAGCTTGTCAATTTTCTTATCTAAATTGAGCATACCTTTTGTTATGAGAGCAAACATCAAATGCTATACTAAATTTAGATTTATGATTAATGCCGAGTATTTCTAGGCGACTTTTCCGCAGATAACCACGGCGTTGTCATCTTTTTTTCTCATCTCTTTCCGATATGACCCCAACACACACACACACACACTCACAATTTTCTTTTTTTATTAATAATAAAATTTATTATAGTTGTAATTTTATTAGTTTATTGAAAAAATTATTTGAATTTTTTATTTAAAATTTATTTTTTTTGCGAATAAAATTTTTTTTATTGAAAATTAGCAATAAATCACCCGGCTTTATTTCTTACTCGTTTGTCGAGTGCAACAACGAGAAAAAATGAACAAAAAATAAAAAAAAAGTAAATAATTTTGTTAAATTGAGTCGAGTATAATTTATAATAAGTTTCTTATTGGATATTTGATCGAGTCAAAATTTATAAAATTATTTTTTTCATTGGCTCAGAAAACGCTTCAAACTCAACTCGACAAAAACAAGAGCATCAAATCAACAATTTTGAGCACCGGGATTTAAATTTAATTTGAATTTGAATTTGAAATAAGAGATTTTTTAATCAAATTCGCTACGTAAGTCAAGCCATCTATGGAATATTAAATTGTTCTCTTAATCATGTCTAACATTAAATGTTACGTTCAGATTTAGGAGATAGCTGTTGGCAAAAGTTTGTAGCATAGGGTGGTGGACAATCTTTTTTATTATTATTTTGATTTTTTCTTAATTTCAACAGAAAAAAAAGAAAATATTTTTTTTAATTTTTTTTAATTTTTTCAAGCTGTCAGAGCAAATTTTTTGTTTAAAACCAAAGGTCTGAGAGAGAGCAGGTACATTGATGTTGTTCGGACTTTTTGGCCGAAAAGACATTTTAGAAACCAAATCAAACTGTTCTTATCTATCTTTTTTTTTTAATTTTTATCTCGAAGCACTTGAAAATTTAATAAACATAGTCCAACTTGAAAAAAATTGGTTTTGAAAAATTGTTTATTTATTTTAAAACCTAGAATTTAAGTTTTTTTTGATTAATGAGAGCACTAAAAAACTTGAAACGTTTTTTTTTCAAAAAAAAATAATTCAACTTGTCTTCGTCAAGCATTTCATTTTATGGTCTTCGAATTTTATCTATTTTTATTTCATTTAAAAACCAGCCCGTAGATCGATACTTCGAAAAGGTAAAGCTCTATTTTTGTGTGCATGAAAATTCAACATTTTTTTTCTCTCTCTCTCTTTCTTTTTCTCTTATCACAAAGTCAACAAACAATTAAAAAATAAACATTTTATTATTTTCAAAAAATTTATTATTTAATAACAAAAAAAACAAAAAAAAATGAGAATTTTTCCATGCACCTTTTTTTTGTTTCGACTTAAAGATAAGAGCTGGCTTCGATAAGACCGAGCGAGCGAAAAAATATGACAATTCTAAATTTAATGTTACTCTATTGTGATAAAGCTTTATTTGAACAAGAAATTCTATTTGAGCCAATTTAGAGTCGGAGATAATAAAATTTTTTATTTTTTTATCTTGTGACAAAAATTGTTAAAATTTAAGAAAAAAAAATTAATACCATTTTGCAAGAAGCTCGGATTATTATCTTGAAAATTTCAACTTTTGTCTAAATGAATATTTCAATTAATTTCAAAATAGAGCCATCCATCGATTAGTCAAAGTCAGACAATTAAAGGCCCAAATTGCAATTTAATTAGGCACATTCACTGTTGATATATGCTAACTATTTGGCACAATATCTAATCTATAAATTCAAATTTATCAAAATTTAGGGTTCATTTTGGCAATTAAATTGGTTCGTAGATAAATCTTAGTCGAGATAAACCAACAATAGCAAAAAATTAAAAAAATCTCTACTAATCTACATCCTTTTTTGAGTAATTTGTACTAATAAATTTTCCATTTTTGGTTTGAATAGAACAAGTCTTGGAACCAACCGAGAGTGAAACCGGAGCCAAAGCGGTTGTTTTCTAATGGAAATCGAGAGTTCATGGTACAAGTTGAGTTCGACCAAGTGCTATTCAGATTCGAATCCATCCCTGGTATCTTCATTGTCGCCTTCGTCACAGCTATCAAGCACATCGTTTGAGTCCTCGTTGGGGGATAAAATGGACAAGCAATCGAGACTGTCGCCTTCGAGTCGGCCGTCCGAAACCGATCACAAGTCGCCCCAGAACCAGTCGCCCACCACTCAGGCAATCAAAAACCCCAAGCCGGTTCATCCGGGTCAGTACTTTTCAGACGAGTCCCTAGCCACTGTCAACGGCAGTATTCTGAAGCAATATGGCCTGCAAAATTTAATCAACAATTCCAACCAGGCTTATCAAATGGCCAACAATGTAGCCGATTTGTATCCCAATACACAGTCTACAGGTGTTCAAAATCTACACCAAAATTCAGCTCATTTCTCCTACCATCAAAACCAGTCGCAGCATTTTGCCAATCAATTTCATCAACAGTCTCAGATCAACTTTGCCAATGCTAATAATGAGATAAATAGTGATGAGTCGGATGACGATCGAAACCGATTCAAAAATTCTAATAGTAAATATTTTTTCTCTCTTTTTTTTATCTATTAAAGGTGTCACCATACGTTATTGTGAAATTCAAATACAAATTGAACAAAAATTATTCATTTTTTGGTAAATTAAAATTAAAGTTAATAAAAAATATTAGAAAAAATAGTGCAACATACTTTGTTGCACCTTTTTTACCTAAAATAATTTTCTCATGTAAAAAAAGACAAAAAATAAAGAATCAATAAGATTTAAATAGATTATTGATTTGATTTACTAAAAAAAAAGAAAATAAAAATTTTATTTTGAATAAAAAAGGTGCAACAAAGTATGTTGCACTATTTTTTCTAATATTTTTTATTAACTTTAATTTTAATTTAACAAAAATGAAGAATTTTTGTTCAATTTGTATTTGAATTTCACAATACCTCACAATACATTGAACTTGGTCAATTTTTTTTCTTCTTTAAATTTTTTATTTAGCATTCTTTAAGTATTTTTCTTTTAGATTTTTTTCGTTTAAGGAACCACAGTCGAGGGAACCTTATCTTTTTTTTAATCGAGTATTCCCCAGAGTATTCTTTTTTATGTATTTTTTCCAAAATGAAGGAATTTTTCCAAATTTTTTTATTTGAAATACCATAGAACCTAGGTTTTTTTAAAATTATTAGATATTTTTTTTAATAAAGGTACCACAACCGATATAGCCTAGTCTATTTTTTAATTAAATTTATTAGTATCCAAAGGAATCTTTTTTTAATTTTTTTTATTCAAAACGAATGATTCTTTGAATTTCTTCTTCATAAATTTTTTTTAATTCAAGACACCTAATTCATTTTCCACTTTTTTGTTTTATTTAAGATGAAATGTTATCTTTAAAATTTTTCTTAATTTTTCTCTATTATTTATTAAACCAATTTACATCAAAGATCTAAAACCGACCATGAAAATTGTCTAAACAATTTTGTATTTAAAAAACTGCTTAATTGAATAAAATAAAAAATAAAATTCTAAAGTATATTCAAAAACTGAATTTGGATAAATTCTCTATTTGAAATCTGGATAATCGGTTTTTGAACTTTTTAAATTAAATTCAGAGTAGATTTTCTTTATGAATCAATATTCACAATATCAGCTAAATTCTTATTGATTTAAAAGATAAAAGTTCTTTTAAAGATAAAAATTCGACCCATTTACTTGATTAAAAAATTTACTTTGATTTTTTTAAACAAATCTCAATATCATAAAATTAAGTTTAGCGGTAACTTTAAGATAAAAATTTAAAAATTAGTTCAAAATAAAGTGATTGAAAATTAATTATGCGATCGCTTGATATATCATCTAAAAAAAGTGACAGATTTAAAAAAAAAGTGACAGAATGGCTGAATCTTGGAATAGCAGAATGAAAATTATTTATTAATTCAAAAGCAATGTTTTAACTATTTGACTAAATTTTTTGGGTGAAGATTTAAAAAAAGTCTGATCTACACTATTGAAAATATTTTAATTTATCCAATAATTGTCTCTACTTCCCTTTAAAAAAGAATTTTTTGCTTAATTTTAACAAATATTTTTTATAAAGATTACACTCCATTGACAAATTACAGAGTGCCATTTCCGAATTCTAGTCATGCATACAATCCTCACCATCATCAACTGATACCATTTTCAGACATACCTTACGATGAAGAGAATTACAATATACAATCCGGAAATGGCCAGATACAACTATCAGGCGTCAACCAAATACAAAGATATCATTTGAGAACTAATGAGCCCGAGAACAACACTGCGTCAAACAATCCAAATAGTTCAGTGCCAACGTTCATTTACGCTAATAAGAACGACAACTACCAGCACCATCATTTGTCCCAGGCCCACTCAAGCTCTTATCCTTCGTCCACAATTCCTCAGCTTATTCTCAATCAAAATCAATCAAACCAACAGTTTAGTCTGAGTATAAACCCACAGCCAAACTCGTTTGGCTATTCATTTATGCCGTCGAATTTGGTGGACATTCAATCAAGCCACATTTCAGCATACCAAAACTCCTCTAATCAAAACAGCACTTCGTCTGGCGGCGAGCAAACAAATTTTCCTCTAGCTGCACGGCTTGGTCACAATTTGCACCCTGCCTACCACCACATAGACGAAAGAAATGATCTAAACAGCATAAATTTGAGCAGTAACGATTCTGTTGTGAGCAAACCGATGAATACTAGCTTTCATAATAACAAGTCTAGTGGCAGCATGAAAAATAGTGAGTCATCGGCTCACAGAAATCCCTGGTCTCCGAAAAACATTCCGTCAAATTTTTTGCAAGAGAGCCAGGCAAATGTGCCCGAACAAATGAAACTTGGCGACAATGGTAGCTGAGCATTTAAATTTAAAAAAAAAAATTAATTGTTTAATTTTAGATGGTTTTATTGCTGATTACACAGAAGGACGTGAGTGCGTTAACTGTGGTGCAGTGTCCACTCCGTTGTGGAGACGGGACGGCACCGGTCACTATTTGTGCAATGCCTGCGGGCTTTACAGCAAAATGAACGGCTCCAATCGGCCCGTAAAACAGCCCAGAAGAGTTGTAAGTTTTTTTTTTTTATTAAATAAAAATTAAAAAATTTTAAAATTTTTTATTAGTCTGCTACTAGGACCCGAAGTGGTCTAGAGTGTGCAAATTGTCACACAGCCATAACGACCTTGTGGCGTCGTAACAACGACGGAGACCCAGTGTGCAACGCATGCGGTCTCTACTACAAGCTTCATAATGTGAACCGGCCCATAACCATGAAAAAAGACGGCATTCAGACCCGGAAAAGAAAAAAAAACTCCACTGGTCAGCCAAGCACATCTAGTTCTAATGATTCCTCAAAAAACAAGTCTCAAAAGTTGAAAAAGTCCAAAGCCAGTTCGCCCACAGCAGTTCAAAATTCGCCACAATTGACAAATCAAATGTTTCCCGGAACCATGATTTCAATGGATCAGGCCAATTTCTTCAACCCAATGAGCCAAAATGATGAATACCAGTCAAGTAGTTATGAAAATCATGTGATGATACCAACTGTTTTGATCAATGAGAGAAACGTGCAGCCGTCTGACATGAGCCAAAGTTATGTCATGAACCAGTATGGCGAACACTTAAAGTCGGGCCAGTGCTCGTCCGCTATGGTCGAGTCTTTGTACTTGTCCAAGCACCAAATGGGCATTTCGAATCATTTGGAAACAAATCCGTCTCAGATGATCAACGACTCGCTGCATGATAGCATGAAAATGGAAAATGGAAGCTATTTCAGCGGTCAAAGGATTGAAAAAAATGAACCAAATGAGAACAAATATGATTCAGGCAGTCTTTTAAAGGCTGAAAAAAGTGAGCCTGAAGTAAGAAATATTGGCGAAAGCAAAAGTACATTAGAATGTATGTACGAGCAGAAAAACGCTCCGAATGATTTGATTAAGGGTGACATTAAGAATGAGGAAACAGATTGTGAAAATTCGGTTTTAAAAGAAAATGTTTTTAGTGAAGAGTCGGAAAATTTGGCAAATAGTAATGGTATGTCAAATGTAAAATCTTCTGTGTCGGATAGTGAATTAGCTGAGCACAAAAATGAGAATTATCATTTGTATAAGAAGTTTAAAATGTCTGAGAGCCAGTATGTGAACGGAAGAGTTGCCGAATCTAGTGATAGTTTTCTACGAAACGATAAGCTAATGAGCCAAAGTGATTCGAATGTAAAACAAAAAGCCGATTAGTTCACAACATTTGAACATATTATTTCCGATTCAAGTCTAGTTGTTTAATGTATAAAAATTGGACTAATTATTTACAGTCTTTAATTATTATGTACTTGATTTTAATTTTATTAATTTTTTTTTATTCTAAAATAAAATATGTCCACATTAAAATTGACTTTTTTCTCATTTTTAATGAGAACTATTTATTTTTAAATTGTAACGCTAAATTTAATTAGATATAATATTAATTTTATTTTCTAGAATTTTAAATATTTCAAGATTTTTTTTATTAAAATTTAAAATAAATTGTGAAAAATTAAATATTAATTTATTTTTGTTATATTGTTTTTTTTATAAAAATAAGCTATTGTACAAAAAACTAATAAGTTTTTCTTACTATAATAAAAGATTTAAAAAAAATTAAAAAAAATCTATGAAAAGTATAATTTTGAAAAAAAAAGTTTATCTAAAATTTTGTCTTCGTCTTCGTACTGACAGCGCCTGGTTTCAATACACTTATTTTTTAGAATAGTTAAAATAATTTAATTATATTTGCAAAATAAAATAAAATTTTCATTATTTTTCTTTTCGAATAGAATATTTTTATTTTCCTTATCATTTGATTTATTTTTGTTCAATGATAGTTTTTTTCAACAAAAAACTCGAAGGATTTACACTTTTCGTCTTCGTTTCAGTTCCCATTTGAATTAATTTAGGTTTAAATATTTTTAGTTTTAAAAATAAATAATAAAAAAATGTACAAAATTTCTGTTTTCGATAAAAATTGTATAACATAAATATACACTGATTACAGAAATCATTGATTTTTTTTAGTTTTTTTTCATTACTTTAAATCACAATATTTAGGGCATTGTGAAAATTAAAATTCTGAATAAAAATATGAATTTTTTACTAAATATTTTTCTGTTAGCATCGAAAGGTGAAAAAACAATGCTTTGTTAAACAGTTTATTTACATAAAATTATATTAAATCCTACACTACCTATACACTAAAATGATTTTTAAAATTGAATTAAAAATTATATTCAAGATTTTAAAAATTATCACATCTGCTCCATTTTTAAAGGCTTTCAAATTCAAAAAGTCTGGATCTTGTGTTGATTAAATATTTTCGAAAGAAAAATATTAATATTTCAACTATTTCTATTTATTAACTATTTCTTAAAAAAAATATATTCTCTAAAAGTTTAAAGCTTAAAAATTTACAAACATATACGTGATCATAGTTAACACATTTCTATAATTTAAAACTAGAAAAGAAGCTATAATTTAGAACTTTTAAAAATTCATAAAATACTAGGAATGCAAATGCATTGGGACGGATGCTATAAAGTGCATATAGTACAACTTAAAAAGAATGCTCTGATTCAATATATGTATTAAATAAAAAATCAAAGGCTTTTAAAAAATTATTACATTTATCCCATATCCTTTTTTTTGTACTAATAATAATTGTCTTTTTTTAAATTTTGTCCATTCTAGTTTTTACTAGGTTCATTGACAATATGTCAAAATTAGATACATTTTTTCATTAAATTAAATCTAAATTTTGATTTCTTTTGGAATCATAAACACTTTGAGACATTTTTTAAAGTTAATTTAAAAGGTTATTTTGATAATTTTATTCGAATTGTTTTGAATTTTGAAGAAATTAACATTTTAAATTTTTTTAATTATCATGTATTATTATTATTTTGATTACGGAACACAATAATTTAGATTCTTTTGTTAAAAAATTAATAAAAGGTCATCCTCTGAGACCTGTGATTAGATTTGTTAATTAGTTAAAGCAGGAAATATTAATAATATTAACAATTGATTTGATTTCAGGTCAATGATATGATTACTTGTCAAACATAGATAAGAAAATTTGATATTCGTTTTTAAATTTGATAACTTATGGCTAAATTAAGAGGCAGTTCATCATATTGATTAAAAAAAATAATTTGATAAAATATTTGGTATCAATAATTCTAAATTAATTCTTGATTTTAGGTTTTTTTAAAATTATTTTTGTAATTCAAAAAATTTTAGAGCTGTTTCTTTAAACTATGCTTCATTTTAATGAAAGCATAATTTTTTTTATTTTTTTTTGATTTGTTTTGGTATTTCAATTTTCTTAATTTTCAAAATTATAATTAAAAGTTATTTTTAGAATTTATTTCATTTTGAAAAGATTTAAAATAAGAAGCGATTATTGCTACACTAAAATTTTTATCGTTAGTTTCCAAAATTCTTATTTTTAAATGAATGCAATTACGCCTATTTAAAAAAGAAAACAAAAAATAAATCTAAAAACAGACATTAATTCATTTTCTTTAGTATTTTAAATCGATTTGTTTTAACTCTTTTGTGATAGAAAAAATCAGCAGGTGACTCAGTCAGGTTAATGCATTAGAAAAACATTAATGAGCTTATGTTGATGCACATTGAAAATATTATTAATAACACAATTTTTCTATCAGAAAATGCTTCAATTGCGCACAAAAATAAATCGCTAATTAGAAAAATTTAGATGAAATTAATTATTTAAATAATTTCTTAAAACTATTATTTTTAAATTAAAATTTATTAATTTATAAAAAAATATTCAAAACATAGAAAAAACATTTTTTAAAATCTCTAAAACTTTCAAGTCCAACAATTTCGATTATTTAAACAGAATATTATTTTCTCTTAACTCATGCTAATTACTAATTAATCACTGATAATTACAAAAAAATTGTTAGCAAGACGATTGCTTTATTTGCTAATTTCCCAAACAAAAGTATTAGAGATTTTTGGAAAAATTCAAAATTCAAAAAATAGATAAATATCTTTTCGTTTAAAACACAATGAGCTCTTTCACTTATTTTAAAGCAATGGGCCGTCGAATTATTGGTAATATCGAAGAATTGCTGGAATACAAGATAATTTTAAGTTATGATTTAAATTTTTTTTAATCAGTTTAAGACAAATAAACTTGTTTATTTAATAAATATTGCTACTTAAAAAGATGAAAGTGATGTGCTTGCATCTAATTTATCTTCTGCTTGTTGTTTTTTTAATCAGCTTCATTGTGGCTCTCATTCCTTGAGACATTGCTGGGGTCGTAATCGCCGGTTTTCGGGGTCCATTTGCACTTCCACCTTGGCCAAAATTTTGAATAATAATCTCAACAAAAAAAACCAAAGATCAAAATTACCTCTTCTATCAGATGAATCATGCACTATTTGTCTGACGGGCCCGCTGGACGAATTAATAGCTTTTAGTTTCGATGCTGCTGCTGATTGAGATAAAGTTGTCGAGGAACTTCTTGCAGTTGTTGCCACAAATTTAACAGTAGCCTCTTTTGTTTGTCTTTCTTTGGGCTTTTCGGCCTGTTTTTTTGAGATCAGATCTCGGGCGCGACGGAATTTTTCTTCACGTTCGTCAACTTTTCTCTAAAGTTGGACAAAAAAAATTTTATTAAATTTCTCATTAAAAATCAAGCTTGAAAATTACATAATAAAGCTCTCGCCACGTATCGTCCTCGTCAAGAACTTCAACTTTTTTGAATTCTTGTTCACACAATTTCTTCCACAATTCATCAGTGTCCGAAAGCAAATTCTAAAAAAATTTTAGAATTAAAATCAAAATAATGCCAAAAAATTTAAAAAAAGTAAATTTTAAAAAAACTAACTGGATTATAATATTCAATTGATTGAAGTTGTTTAGCTGAAGCTCTTTCCAAAATTCTTTTTATCAAGTCAAATGGCACCGGAAACATACTTTGATTGTCTTTATTTTTTTTTTAAAATAAATTTTAAATAATTTAAAATTTTTGTTTAATTACTGTAGATTGAAATTCTCAGATGTAAATCGTCTAGATTATCAATTAAAATTTTTGAAGCTAAATCGAAAAGTTTTGTTGGTTGGAGCAGAGAGCCTGTCGGATTCGTTTTGCGCCCAGTGTATAATGTTCGCTTGCTGTGTTTATTCTTCAAAATTTTTGCTAGGGCTTCGTCATCATCGACTTGATTCAATGGGTTAAAATTGTCCGTATTTAGATTTGAGCTGGAAGTTTTGGACGCATTGGGAATAAATTTCAATTTTGATGCAAGATCATTTGACGGAAATGCTTCTACAGAGACTATGTCTTCTAAGCGAGCAGTTGGCATTGGTACAATTGCTGATTTTTCAGATTCATTTTTGTTCGGATTAACTAAATTTTTATCACTAAAGGCCTGTATAGTTGATGTTCCATTCAGCTTTGGTTTTTTCGCGGCTATTTCGGTTCTTTCCACAAATGATCTTTTTTTGTCACTATTCTCTCTTTTTTCCTCTTTGACACTGGATTTTGAATTTTCTTCATTGACTTTTTCAGCCAACGAGGTCACTATGCTTTTCCATTTTTTGATTAATTTCTCTGCTTTGGAACTAAAGTCTGGATCGTCTTTTTTCTTCAGACTCTTCAGGCATTCTACGATTTCACTTCTCTTAAATTGAAAAATTTTCGGATTTCCATTTAAAATTTAAAATAATTTTTGCTCACCTTGAGAACTTCCAAGTTCACATTTTCTATGCAATTTAATTCATTCAGGTATCCTTTAATCTGTGGGAAAATATGGTCATATGGTTATTTTAGACAGAGACTGATCAGACTTAGTTTAAGTCCAAATCAGTCTTTGAAATAAGCCAAATTACTTTTAAGGTATCTCTGGTTTGAGAATATTTGTCAAGCTTTTTTCTAATTTCGGTAAGTTTGTCGAATAATTTTGCGTCGGCCATCTCGAATTGTTCACAAAAAAAACTTATAAAATCAATTCGGTCATAATATTTCAAATTGATTTTATTAATTTATGGAATACTTTGATTGTTAGTTTGGATTCTTGTAAAAATTTAAAAAAAAAATGAACAAAATATGCAAGTGGATGCTTTAAATTTCGTTTTTTTCTATATTCATTTTTTATAATAATATTTTATTTATAAACAGCTGATATGTTTTTGAAATAAATAAAACATAGTTATTTTTATAATAAATTATTTAAATTTTTCAAATGATAAATGTATATTAGTTTTGAATGGGCTATTTCCAAATAAGGAACACTAAAGCTTTCATTCGATTTTAGACATCACAATGCTTAGCCTCTTTTCTACAAGCACACTAGCGATTTTGGCATTCATTTTTTCTTCATTCAATTTTTTCCATAAAAAAATTATGCTAAAAATTAATTTTAATTTTTATTTCAAAAATTATTGCAAATAAATTTTTTTTCAAATTTTGTTCACAAAGACTCTTTTTTTGCCTTGATGCTTTAAACTTTGTAAAAATTCTCAGAATTCAGCATTAATTTAAACTAAAAATGAAAATCTTTTTTATTTTTTGTTAATTCTGAAAAATCGAGGAACATTTATTATGATATTGCTTATGGACAATGAAATAAAGTTTGCTATTGGTTACTGTTTGCTGAGTTAAGACTAAAAATTAAATATGATGAAGATGCTTAGGGATCAATTTAAAAAAATGATTTTATTGTTACTTTGGGTGTTACTTATTCCTTCTTTTATGTGGTCAGAATTTTAGGTTCGGTATACTTATGTCAAGAAACTAAAATTAACAATGTGATAAAATTATTTTTTGGAAAAATCAAAAAATTTCACGTAAACAAAATAGTGTAACAAAAATACTCTTTTCAGCACCAAATTTTATTAACTATTTGGTTTAATTTTATTGTATTAAGTTATATTATATGAAATTTAATCAAAAAATACATCAGCATCACCACCATCTTAGCTTGAATTTAAACAATCATTTATGCTCTCAGCATCAAAATCAGCTAAAGGTCCAAAACTAGTACTGTCAAGTCAAGCATTTCGAATTCGGCATAATACTGATTCGTATGGACAAATATTGGATTCAGTATAAAAATACCAAAGCTGTATTTTCCGCAATTTTTTAGCAAAAAAAAAGGAAAAAAGCTTTTCAATATTTATTTATTTGTTAATCTGTACCTAGCTAATGCTCTATCAGGATTAAAATATAAAAAGTAATAAAATAAACTTAAATAAGATAAAATAAGAATAAACTAAAACAAAAAAAGGATAAATAAGTCTAAGAAATAAAAAAAATTAAAAACTTTAAATTGGAATAGCTAGAGGTAAGAGAAAATAGCAAAAAAAGAAAATTCAAAATAAAAGAAAAGTAAGTTTTATAAAAGAAATGTTGAAAAAGAAAGTTACAAAACAATCAGATATTAATTTATTTTTTAGTTTTTTTCTGCACTGAGCTAATGCTCACTCAGATTAAAAAAAAAAAAAAACAACTTTTTTTTATTTTTTTTAATATGAGATTTTTATGATAAAAATGAAGTTAAATAAGATAAAATAAAAATTGAAAAATAATAAATAGATAAAATAAAAAGATACTTCCTTATATTTTATGTTAAGATCCATTTGAAATACAATCTAAGTAACAACTTTTATTTAGTGTGATAAATTTATATATTTAAAAATTTTTCCAATTTAATAAATAAATCATAATTCGTGCTAAATTTATAAAAAGTGTAACAAAATTTTCGTGACAAAAGTATTCGAAGCAGAATTTTAATACTGGCTTTGAGAATAATAATTTTTTATATTCAGTTTAAATTAATAAAGTAAATTCAGAAAATTTAATTTTTATTTACCCGCAAAATACTGAAATTATCAACCATTGCCCTCCATCATTACACTTAGTCCCAATTTCATTTGAATTTTTTTTTATACATTGATACATAATTTCATGGGATCTAAAATTCAATAAATTCATCCATGATGTATTCATAGCACCTTTTTCAGCCAGTTGAAATGAAATTTTTTGTCACTCATTTAGATAAATTGATATTAGAATTTTTATAAGCCTATTTTGTTTAAGTAAAAAAAATATTTTCGCTATTTTTTAACCTCAAAATGCGTATTATTTGATCTTCTTATATTTAGAATTTTTTCTGATTAAAAAAAAAATTCCTAGACAAATTGAATAAGGTGTATCTCAAGATAGTGTTGTTGGCCCTTTGTTCTCAATTTACAAAAATGATTTAGTAGTGTACATTTCACAATTTGTTGACAAGTTGTGAGCTGATTACCCAACTTTCATTAAAATAAGAGAAAATTTTCTTGATCTCGACAGTATCTGATGATTTGCTGTTGATTTACAAAAATGATGTTTTTTTCTAATAAAAAGATTGATCTTCCTGCTCTTTTAGATCTAAGAGGTTACTTAGTAGAAATTAGTAACAAAATTAAAAAAATCAGTGTAGCATTGATAAAAAGCTTTTATTCTTCCAATATTCAATTCCAATTATTTAATTGATTTTAACTGGTTTTAGAATAAATTATTAGTAAGAAAAGTAATTAGCTACCTCAATTTTTTAATTTTTTTTAAAAAACTGAACCACTCAAAAGCTGAAACTATTAACAGTCAAATCGTTTTAAAAATAAAAAATAAGTTTAATATTTGCCAAGTTATTAATTTTTGAAACTGAATGTGAGACTAGGCTGATTTTAAAATATTTTTTAAAGTGTTTTCGAAATTATATAATTAAGCGACTCTCTAGAAAAATTAACAAATAATTTAAATTTCACCATTTTGACTTATTGCAGTGCTTTGATATTGGTTTTTGCGCTAAATTTCGTAAAATTAAGTTGATAATTTAAATCATATAAATCTAAAATTTAATTTTAATAAATTTAAATAAAAATAAAATTACTTTTACCAAAATTAAATTACCGTTACCTAAAAAATATAATTACCTTGTAATTTTTGACAATTGTTCGATTATAAGCTAGTAAAAAGATAAAAAAGCTGAAATTTCAATTTGAAATAAATAAATTCATAAATTATATCAAGCAAATCTTAAATTTTAATGGTTGGAGCATTTCTTATCGTTTAATTTTAAAATTGTATCGTCTTTTGTAAAAGAATCAATATTTTTAGTCGAGAATTTGTCTTTTCACTTGTATCTGATGCGTCTTATCTAATACCGGGAGAATCATGATGTTTGTCTTATATTTTTAAGCTTTAGAGAACTAGAATTTTTTAAGGTTTATAATATTCAACCTAGATTACTTTAAAAGTCATCAACATTTTCTAAAGTTTATTTTGAAAGGAATTTTTTAAAATTCTAGATTATTTTCTTGGATTCAACAATTTGAATCTAAATTTGGTTAAAAAAATACTTTTTTTATGGTAAATAGTTATCTATATTTTGAATTAATAGGAGAATAAAGAAAAAATCATGTTTTTAAAACTAAATTCTATTGTTCATGTGATCTTTAGCTTAACATTAAACTTAATTTTTTTAAATTTAAAATTTTTTAATTTAATTAGAATCCAATTCGCCAAATGCTTTTTAAAGGGTTGTCCTTAAAATGGGGAAAATCGGAACGGAAAATTGTCATGAAAATTGATATATTATAATGCAGATGCCGAAATAATTGAAGAATCTAAAATGGGAAATCAGAAAAATATAATTTTATTTATTAAAAAAATTTTGAAATTTTTTTATTTGAATTAAAAAATCCATTATGTAGTAGTAAAAATTATTGAATTTTGAAAATGTTTCACATATCAAATGCCTTAAGCCAAAAGTGTTTAAAAAATGTTAGTCAACTTGGTTTATGGTTTTGTTCGGAATTGTGCATGAAATAATTTTTTTTTAATTAAAATTTTACCGTCGATTAGATTAACTTGTTTTTATTATTAATAACTTAGATTTTTTTTAATTAATAAAATAAAATAAAAAATATTCCGCTTCCTCATTTTAGGCCCCTGAATTCCGTTCCGATTTTTCGCATTTTGGGGACAAGCTTTTTAAAGTTTAAAATTTTTTAGTCAGTCAAAAAGGCGAATTTTCTTTTTACAGTGCTGCTGCGATAAGTCAATTTTTTTAATTTTTTTATTTAAAAAAGGTAAATTTACGTAAAAATACCAAATTTTTCAATTTATTATAAAATATAGAAATCAATAATCAAAAGCAAATAAATTGCTTTTACTTTATATTGCTTATTTTACCAAAAAACTATTAAGTACCAACAAATGTCTAATTTTGCCTTAATTCTTGTTGAAAACCAAAAAATTAGAAATATGTTAACTCAACAGAGATTGTTAAGTATTTATAAGTTTTAAACTTAAAATTAAGATCAACAAATAATCAACCACAGATGCATATCAAGGAAAAATACCGACGAAATAGATTTAACCAGAGTTATTTTTAAGTCACAAGTCTTAAGTCAAGTCAAGTCAATGACTTAAATTTTTCATTTTTAAGTCATAAATTAGACTTATATTTTTGTGACTTAGACTTAAAACTGTTACTTATAAACAAATCTGATTTGAACAAGAGATATTTGGGTCTGGATAACCAGACTTGTTTTTAAGTAAAGAAAATTTTTAAGTCATTGACTTGACTTGACTTAAGACTTGTGACTTAAAAACAACTCTGGATTTAACCACAATAAATTTAATTTTTTTTATATTAATTTTCTAAATGGTTTATTATAACTTAAACATAATTTAACTGAAAAAATCTGATTGACGTTTAAGTTGATTTTTGAAAATTTTCTGGGCTGAAAAAGGCTATTTTGCTGGTACAATTAAAAATTTTTTTTTGAATTAGAACAATTTTAAGATAATTTGGAATATTATGGATTGAATTTTGATGAAAAATCTGAGTTCTGTAATCTGGTTTCTGATTTTAAAAGCCATGGAAGGCAAAAAATTAATTTTTAATCAAAAATTTAATTAGAATTTGACAAACTAGCATCAAAATTTATTTTTATAACATATTCACATTTTTATAATAAGTAAGTAATTTTATGAAAAGAATGGTATTTTTATGTTGATCTTTTATGATTAGTTAAAAATCAGTAATTTAAGTTAAAGAATTAGAACATGCCTGTTTTAAACATTTATTTTTTAGATTTTCGTCTTTTTGTCTGTAAAAAATTTGATTAAATATATAATTAATAAATTAAAAATTCGCTTTAATTAATAAAAAATCTTAAACAAGCATCAAAAACATTTTTTTTAACTAAGCATAATAGGCTTATAAAATTCTGACTTTAATCTAACTAATTGAGAAATAATCAATTCCATACATTATAATTTTGAATATTTTTTATGTATCTGCTTGACGATTATAGTCTTCAAGTTTAATTTTTACTTAAAAAACCCATTTGGAGATGAGTTAAATATTGCGAGAGACTTTTTGAATTTTTGCAAAACTTGTATCATATTTATCAAAATCGAAATATTTATTGTTTAAATTTTTAATAATTTCAAAAATGAAACCGAATCGTGTTTGAACTAAATTTGCAAACTGAATAATCAACGCTGCCAACAAAACATTTCACATTTTTGTAAGTTTAAAGTTCCGATTCATTTAAATTTTTTTAAAATGTTTGAAAATTATTTTTAGTACCGTCCTTGAATAGGTTTAATTTTAAATTCACAAATAATATTCAAAAGTAAATTCATTTCATTTTTGAAAATGAATTATTTTACTTATTTCCCAAATTGTACTAATTCAACTCTTTTTCTGAATTAGTTATTAAAAAATAAAGTTTAAAATAATTTTTCAATTATGTTAGAATAAGAAATAATTAAAAAATCCCAATTTGAAAAAAAAGGCTATCCCTAAAATCCGGACTGCCGGACTGCCGGACACGGACTTTTTTTTTTACCATTGCTAAAATCCGGACACGGACATGACATTTCTAAAATCCGGACCCGGATTTTTTCTTCTAAAACTAAATAAGGACTAACACGTCCGTAAAGTAAAATTTGGTTATTCAAAAAATTGAAATTCAAAAATTTATTGCAACAATTTTTTTTAACACTTGCAATAAAATTAGCACTCAATTTTTGAAAGCAAAATTGCAATTCTAATTCTAAAATTTTAATACTTAATGCTAAATTCAAGTGAGAGGACTGCGTTGACTTTTATAGAAAATTCATTTGTGTCAACTAATGAATAAAAATCCAAAAAAAATCCCATATATTGATCTTCTTGATTTAAAGTAATATTAATTGACCATTCAAAGTTTTGTAAAGTACATTTTTTGGAAACAAGATAATAATTTTTAAAATTGCTTAATATTGATATGTAAACCGGAAGATTTGGCTAGTGGTGTTGTTAATATTGATTATTCTGTTTATCAGAATTGTTTTTCAGAAGATGCATACATGAGTTTAAAAAGTGTTATTAACACTAAAAGACAAATTTTAACTCCTAAAAGGGAAAGAAAATTTAAATTAGAAAATTAATTATATTCAATTTAAACCATTAAATTAAAAAAATTTTTTATTCTTGTTTCTTTTTTTTTCAAAATAAATTTAAATTCGTTTTTTTCTAAAATTATCTTTTTTAGCTTTATGCTAAGTGAGCTTTTTAGTCTAAAAGAGTCCGTGTCCGTATTTTAGTAAAAAAGAGTCCGGGTCCGTATTTTAGGTGACATGTCCGGCAGTCCGGGTCCGAATTTTAGAGATAGCCCAAAAAAAAACTTATACTTTTTTTTAATTCCAAATTTTCTAAAGGATTGAAAATTTTTAATCTAAAAATAACTCTCGCAAATTTTTTAATTTAATGTTATAATTTTATAAAATCTTAGTCTTTACATCACTTTTTTAATCTCTGGTCTTTATTTAGCAAGAGATTAACTTCAATCAAAATACAGATTTTTTTCCTATTTAAACCATTAAATTTTTGTTATTTAATTGTATTGCAAATAAATACTTAAAATCAAAATTTGTCTTAATATTTTATAATTCCCAATAATCAACAGCAACTGAGACTTCAACAATTTAATCAAAAATCAAGTTTATTTTAAATAAAAATTAATTTACCATAAAATCATTTTCATCCTGAGGAATGAAAAAAACTCTTAGTTTTCTACTAAAAGTAATAATTGCAGTTTTACAGTACATTAATCAATTTTTTAAACCTGCATCTTTGAAAGGATGCTAGAATGTCTTCTTTAGTGTAGATTTTTCAAATAAAATAGAAATTTCAAACATGTTCAAAATATATTAATTCGAAATTAAATTTTTCATAAGATTTCAAATTACTAAAATTCAAACTTCATAGTTTTTTTTTATAATAAATAGTCATCTGTAATTTTACAATATAATGGAATTATAAATTTAATATTTTTTAAAGTATAATGAATTTTGTATTTAGATCAAAGAGATTTGGTTCCTAATTGATTATCATTTAATGAATTGATTAAAATAAAAATAAATTTTGTGAATTTTTCTCTATAAATAACTGTTTAAAAAGAGATAATTTTCAAAGTTTTAGTGCATTAAAATTATCATGATTTAAAGTAAAATTTCAATCATGAAAAAAAATGATTGGAATTTTAAAATAATGATCAAGACATAAGGTCTAAAAAAAATTTAACTAAATTTTAAAAATTTAGTTTTTTTTGGTTTAAAAAAAAAAGATTTTTCTTTCATAAAATTTGTAGTTGTTAATTCAGAATTTTGATTAATTTATTTTAATTATTCATCTGTCTAAAAATGAAATCAAATTAGAAGAGCAATTCATGTCGTAAAATATTGTTGTTCTCAATGAGAATTTAATTAACATTATTCTAATGATACAAGAAATCAATAAGAATTTATTTCCGGAATGTAACTTATCTCTTAATTTAAAAAAATTGATTCTTTTTTTTTAATTAACTGAAAGATTTCACTTTTACCCCATTTAGATCAAAAATTTAATAACTTATTTTTATAATCAATTTAATAAAGATTTATATTGATTATAAATCTTTCTTGAATATTATCTCTTTTGAAAAAATTAGTAGAATAAAATCTAAAAAAATTAGAAAAGCAAAAAAACATTATGCATTTGATTTATTTTTAATAATGCGTCACAGTAATGGATTTAGCTTTTTGAAAATTTCCATATATCGAACAATTTCACTATTTCGTGAATAAAAATTTTTTAAGGAAATAATCAGATTTTATAATTCTATTGCGTTGACTCCAAAACTATCTTACTAGTCATGAAACTAGTATCATTTCTAAATAATCTAAATGTTACTTTTGGAGAAAAAATGTTAAGACTAGCGTAAATTCTATTTTACTGATAATTTTTAATCAATCAAGGAAATTTCAAAATTTTTAATAAGCAATATAAAAATTTTTTGATCGCAAAAAATCATTTGCGAAGGTTTCAATCCATTTTTCTACTTTTGCAAGTGAAATTTGTTTTTGCAATTAAAAAATTATTAAATAGAAGTCGATAAAATTCTATTTTTTTTTTCTATCGAGTTTATTTCAGACTATTGATTTGAAAAAAAGCAATTTCAACGCCTGAGAATCTGTCTGAAAAGTTTGAGGAAATTTCCTAAAATTAGAGCTTGATCATGAATTATTTTTTAATTATTTTTTTTAATAAATTTCTATTCAATCATCGAATACTTGGTGTTTTTTATTGAAAAAAATTCAAATATAATTTAGATCTAATAAGCTGAGAAACTAAATTAATCAATTATTAAATCCAATAAAAATCTAATCTATTGATTCATGAGGATTTTTGGCGCTAAGATTTGATATTTTTCATGAATTTTTAATTCATTAACAAAATAATCATGTTTAAGAAACAAATATAAGCCTCTTTAGGATTTACGCAGAATTAAAGAGTCTTGTATGTTTTAAATTTGAAAGTGCTTCTAGCAGAAAACTAAAACAAAAATATTGTTATTGATAACAAGCTTTTCTTTAACTAAAACTGCAAATTAGACCCTAAGCTGTAAATTGTTTCATCTTGTCAAATTTACACTCAATTTGTTCCGAACGAGTTTTAACAAAAAATTTTCAAAAAAATTCTATAGAATAATTCATCTATTAAATGACTTGACAAATACTGAATTCTGAAAAAAATTATATGGCTTTAAATCATTTTAATTCTGATAAAAGTTAATTATTTAAAAAAAAACTAATTTGCAAGACTCATTTTTCTTTTAGATAACATATTTTATGTTTGAATTATCCTTTTTCAGCAATAAGAAGAATTCTCATGGGAGCTAAGAAAATAATTGCTGCTTGAAATAATTGTATTTTAAGTTTAACTTGAATAAATAATTTTCTGTTATTTTGATTAAAAAATTTAAAAAAAAATGTTTAAATTCGTTTAGCAGCTAAACATTTACGTCATTTAGACACGAGTACAAGGTTAAAATTTTGATATGTTTTAACAAGGACATCCGATTCGGGAATTTAAATTAATTAAAAATTAAATTTTTATAGCGGAATTTCATTTCGGAAATGACATTGTAACCCATTATTAATATTATTATTTTATGTTCCGTATTTAATATTTAGGTTATATTCCTAAAAAAGTAATTGTGAATTTTAAGAGCTAATTTCTTTCAATTCTAAAAATAGTTTTTTAAATGAGTGTTTTGCCTGTAAATCCCTTGGGTTCTTAAATTTAATTACTTTTTAATAGTTAATTTAAAATTTTCCATTCTGATTTTTGAGAGGAAAACTCATAAATTCTCTTTTTGATTTACGAGACTTGATAACTGCGTTTTAATTTTGATCAACAGCAGAAGTTAGTTGAATTTTCAAAATTCATGGATTACTCTTTATTTCATTTGCATTTTAACCGATGTTAATACCATGGTGTTAACTATTGTTAGTTTAATTAGATGCTTGCTGAATCAAGTATCGCTTAGTCTCTTTTTGCATTTTGTTCATATATTTTTATGATTGTCACGTCAAATATTTTTTAAAATAATTTGAAATAAAATTATAATTAATTCGAAATTTAATTTAATTTAAAATCACTGGTAAAAATTTGGTAATTTTTTCCTCTAAGGGTTTAAGTGCCTATCAGCTTGTATGTATCAAAAATTAAATAATTAATTAAAAATCACCTCCTTGTTAAAGCACTTAAGAGTAATTACTGCCATTGCAAATTTACAATTACATTTGCTTTATTTAATAAATTTAATCGGATTTCAAGTAAATTTCGAAAAGCATATTTTTCTTGATTTTTAAAAGTAGGATTTTAAATTATAAGTGATGTTAATCCATGATTTGAAGCTCAATTTAATGTGACGGAATTAAATTTTACTATTTTTATTTAGATAATTATTTCAAATAAATTTAAATTAAATATATTATTTGTACTGGAGACAAGATCACTAGAAAGAGATCAAGAATAAATTATTATTAATTATTAATTTTTTTTACACAAGATAACTTGAGTCTGATTTACTTAGAGGGCCTAGAGAAAGCCTTTATCATTTATTAATAATTTATTTTGATTTTTAAATTTTTTCATCTAATTCGATCAAGTGGATTCACATTATGCCAAGCTTGAGCCTTTTCCTGATAGATCAATTAGTCTAAGTATAGAAAATATTTGTACACGTCAACTCAATTTTTATTAGTATTGGATAGAAATCTATTTTCAGAAAGATGCTGAAGATGTTGAAGATAAAAAAGAAGAGGAAGCAGACTCAACTCTTATGTTAAAAGACTTTCAGCACGCAAGCACTGACACTAAATTAGATTTTTTTCCAAATAACAAAATCAATTCACAGATTTTGACTTAAATCTTGGCTATCTATTTTCTCCTCTTAAATTTAAGTCAGATTACTTTAGAAAAAATAATTATTCTTTGCGTCTTTTTAAATTTTGTTTCTTTAATGTTATTCTTTTAATCAGTAAATTACCAAGATGAATATCCAGTAGGGTTAATTATTAAAAATTTAACCAATCTGAAAAAAAATTTTAACTAATTTTTTCTTTTTTTAAGAATTACTAAAATGGCTTTTACTTCTGATTAATACGATTTTAAACTGTTCAATCTATTAAAAAATATTTAATGAAACTTTGAATTGTAAATCGCAAAAGTACGCCTTTTTTTTGTTGTTGTTATTTTATTTTATTTTTTATAATTTATCTGCTTTTAAAACTTAAAAATAAAAATCTTTTTAAAAGAATAAGAAATAATTAAATTCGAATTTTCAAATATACAGATTTTTTTTATTTTATACAAAAAAAAATTGACTGTTAAAATAAAAAATCAAGTAAAATTTTCAAAACAACCATGAATTTTAGATGACAAATATTAAATTACCTGTTTTTATTTAAGAAAAAATATAAATCCGATGATATAAAGTCTAAAAATGAAAAATGCCAATGACTTTAGTTACTTTAATTCAGCAAAAATAGAAGCTTCTATTGAAAGTTGGCTGGATGGACACAGAGACTGGTTTGTCTCGTATTCTATGGAAAAACTGGACAGATTCACTGTCGAAAAATGGCTAGCAATAAATGGTCTGAGAATATGCCGATGTAATGAGGAACTTTCCGATAGAAGATACCTGTACTCCAAGCGAAACTCGATTCCAACTTCTCTTCTTCTAAATTGTTCCATAGTTAGCCAGAATAAAGATTTTAGTAAGTTGTACAAAAAAAGCTCCATTTGTTCAACAATTCGTGTTCCTATGAAAGAAAACTGTCCCAATAGACGCTTCTCTAATATAGTAACAAAAAATGACTATTTTTCTCGTTCCACATCGTCCAGCAGTCTTCTACGCAACCGCAAAATCCTTCCCAGTGGCGGAGTTTTGAATCAGCCTAGCGAGCTTAATCTTGAAATGAGCCTCGAGTCAAATTTGGATAAAAAAACTGGAACAAAATCAGATGAAAATCAAAAGCCCAGCTATGATCCAGCAGTCGGTGAAAAGCTGCACTGCTCTTCAAATACTTTGGACTTTTTAACAAACAATTTTTTTCCCAAGAGGCCTGATTTTTTTCAAAAATACGCCTCGGCTCATTCCTACGACTCAGCAACCACGTCTAATCTTCTGAAATTGCTCATCAAGTCAAAGATAAAGCTGCCTTCGTGCTTCTACAAAACAAGCGATGCCGAAAAGCTCAAGCTTCGCCGAGAGAAAAACAATGACTTCGAGTTTCTCTTAGATATAATCAAAGACACCCTAAACGACTTTAATTTAAATTCATTAAAAGAGAGAATATCGAACAATGTTAAGATTTTAGTTAATTGTGAAAAAAGCTATTTGTATTTGGTTAATAAAAACAGAGAAAGTTTGGTGTCCATTGGTTCGAACAGTTTTTTGTGTAATGAAATAAAAGAGAGAAATAGAATATTCAAGGAGCATTTTGTTCACGATAACCAAGAGGAATTTCAGGTATATTCTAGCCTGATCGAGTATGTAGCTCAAAGCGGTAATTATGTAAATGTACCTGATGTAAATCAAGCAAGTTTTTAAACTGATTTGTTGAAAGCAAAGAATTATTTTTTGATTTAGGATTCACGTTTTATGCGCCATAATGGAATCAGGATCAGATCGTTGCTTTGTATGCCGATTAAAAATTCCAATAATGAAGTAAATGCCGTAGTAAAATTAGTCAATCGAATTAACACAAGTTCTACAGAAATATCACAATTTACCGACTATGATGTTCAGGTAATTAAATTTATTTAAAATCTTTCAAAAAAATAAAAATTTAAAAATTTACAACCTTTGTTTTAAAAAATTTCTTTTCTTGAAGAAGTTCAAATTTTTTAAATTACTTTCTAAATTAAAATGCTGTAAAATTGGGTAAAATTTTAAAAAAAATTGTAATAAATTTAAATTTTGGACTAAAAAGCGCATTTTGGCTTAAATTTATTAATTTAAAAAAAAAACACTTTCAATTAAATATTCAAAAACTAAGGTTATTTTGGTTTTCATCTTTTTTTTTTAATTTTTGCAATTTTTATTTTTACTTAACCTTTTTGGAAATTTTTAATAATTACTACATTTGCCATGATAAAGTTAAATTTTTGGGAAAGATCTTTAAATATGTTTCGGCAAAAATTCAAATCTCGTAAGGAATTGATTTAAATTGAAAAACTAAATTAAAATATCCTCTTAATATATAGGTTGAGACAGATTTCCTTTGGCCACTGTAAAGCAGCTACCATAGACGGCTTTCCTAGTAAGTCATCTCTCCAAGCCTTCTTGCTGTAACTTATTATAATTATTATTATTCAAGTTATTTCAGAGCAAAATAAAAACTTTAATTTATCTAATATAGGAACTTTTATTAAAAATAAAAATTTATGTGAGTTTATAGATAACTCTACCAACTCCTTCATATTATTAAAAAATATAAAATTAAAAATAAAAATAATTATTGTTAATTAATTGAAATTTTTTATCAACAGTTTTGGTTTAGTATTTTTTTTCATCAAAAAATATACTATTTAATTAAGTTCAATTTATTAGTTAAATTTATCTGCTAAGCAGGACAACTTTTGACTAATTGACGGTACTTCCTTTTAGTGCTACTAGATGAGCAGGCAGGACCAGTTCTAGTTGTGTTTGGTGCTTTGCTTAATGAATGAAACCAGTCGATACAATTGAAGTTTTGTTAGAATTTGAATAATTGAATTAAGTCACCCCTTTTTCTTCGTTCCTCAAAAGTTGTTAGCCCAAGTATTTTAAGTCTATCATCATAACTCATGTTACGCAAACTCGGTTCACACTTAGTTGCTGTCCTTTGAGTTTTGAAAATATAAATTTTGCCTTAGCTGTTGATGACTTCACTTTATCTTCCCATTTGAGGTCGTTCATTATGGTGATGCCTAGGTCACGTTCGGAGTTGCTTGTTTGCAGTAAGTGCCTTGTTTTCTGAGAACCATTGTCTTCGTTTAAGGATAGGTTCTTTCTGCATGAATAATGGGGTTGCCTATCTTCATTACTTTGCATTTATCGAAATTAAATCACATTCGCCAAATTTGACTCCATTTCAACAAATTGTCTAACAAAATTGACCTATTTGGTTATTTTATTGAAATCAGTTTGTAAAAAAATGGAAATTATACTGAAATAAGAAAAGAAAGTAAAGGATTTCCTTTACTTTTTCTGTAAAGTTAAGTAAAGGTGCCATCCCTAGTTAAAAGCTCTCAGTTTTGTTATAGTGCTCTATTTGAATCCTTTATTGTTCTTTGATTTTTCATATAGGCACAGAGTATTCGATGGGCAGTTTAAATTCGAAATCTTGTCTGGTACTTTTGATCTTTTTTTTGTGCATCTTGCAGAATATTTTGTACTCGTGTTTAGCTTCCTGTTAATCAGACTTATTTGTTGCTCTTAATTTATTCCATGGTTCGAATTTTTTCCTGCTGAGAGCTGTCGCTTAGTTTCGTAACTTTTTTGGGAGTGTATTTCCGGATACCTTCACGATAACGGTTGATGAACTCAGTGTACATTTTATTTACGTTTTTTTTTGTGAAGCCTAGCTTCCAGTCGATATTCTTGAAGAATGCGTTAAATGATACAAAATTGCATTTTCGTAAATTGTTCTCATTTTTTACATTTTTTTGTTAAACTCTTTGCTTTGGCAGTATAAAATCGAAAAACAATGACTAGTGGAGTCTGTTTTTCCAGTCGAACCCAAATGGGTGTTGATTTCGATTGTGTAAATTGTAAATTACCAATTATGTGTAAATTGTAAGTACCATTTGACTTAAAAAGGCTTTTTAAGTCAAATGGTACTTGACTCAACTTTTTGTTAGAAAATCACTTCTTAGTACATATTTGAGATCACAATCATGATTCTCGACTGTTTTTAGTAAACTGGGTTTTGAACCATGTCTCAGTGTATTATTCAATTTTTCAAATATTATTAAATAATTTTTACATGTGCAGGTGAAAAATTGATCAAATCAAATTTAAAATTCATTATTACTTTCGAATTTAATCATTTAAATGTTTATTAGAGCATAAGTGACTTTTGATTTTTATGAATATTTTTAATATGGAAAAATTTTTCTTTATGTAAATGTATTTTAGAAGCATAAATTTTTTTGGTGAAAAAAATACAATAGTAATAAAAAAATATTCCCAATAGTTTTTAAGTGTTTAACTGTGGACTATTAATGAAAAAAGTCCATAAAAATTTTTTTAAAACTATTTGGGATCTATGGTTGAGGATTAAAAACAAATAAAAAAAATGAAACTAAAAAAACTGCGCATAAAACAAAAGCTGACAAAAATTATTTTTAAATGTTTATAAACACATAAAAATTATTTTTTCCTTTACTAAATGTGTTCTTAACTTTTTTAATTGATTTTCATTTTAATTTTTGTGATCTTAACTCTTTTTAAAATAAAACAAATTTAAAAGATGAATATTAAAATAAAAAAAAAATATTAAGAAACTTTCAATAGTCAGTTTGGTAGAGTTTCTGTTAAAAAAACTTGATTTTAAATGAAAAAAGAAGAATATTTTATTAAAATTATTGATTTTAATTTTTTATTTAACTTTTTTATGGTTTAATTTTGATTTTAAAAATTATCATAATTTTTGAAATAAAATGTGAATTTTGTGTGAAAATCGTATTGAAATGTATTGAAATCTTTTATGTGATTTCCATACATTGAAATGTGAAGATCACATAAAATTTATTCACATTTCAAAAAATTCATTTTATGCGTTTTTAATCATTTTAAATAAAGAGTTTTCTTTTTATGCGTGAATTACATTTTTTATGTATTTTAATCTCTCTTTATTTGTTTTTAATCCTCACCCGGGATCTATATTATAGTTTGTTATATTATCCAAAATAAATCCTTATCTATTAACAGCACCAAAATCGAAAATTAAGAATTATAATGGCATAATATGTTCTAAAATTAGAAAATTTTATATATTAAAAACCATTTACAAAAAAAAAAAATTTCATTCCCTCCTCTAAAAATTTTTTATAATTAAATCTGTTATTTTTTAGAGAAGTTTATAAAAACATTCTAATAGAAAATAAATATGATTCTCAAACATCAAATTATTTTTTAAAATTTAAGACAACTCAAAAATTAAAAATAAATAATTTAATTAAAATAAAGAATTATTGGAGGTAATCATTCAGAGTATTTAAAAGCTCATGTTGTAAAGTTCCAAAATTTCTAATAATTACTCTCTTTTACTTGAAAAAAGTGACAAGAAAAATTTTTAATAAAATTTATTTAAATAACTAAATTTTTTATTAATTGTTTACTCTTTTAGCTTTTGAGCGAATATCTAAAATTTTGCGGAATATCAATTGCACATGCACAGCTATTTGAGCTTTACTCGAGCGAATATGAACGTAACAGATCCTTATTGGAAGTTTTGCACGAAATCTTTCAACAACAAACAAATTTCGATGTAATTCTATTTCGTATAATGCAAAAGGCTCAAGAACTTTTGAAATGTAAACGTTGCTCAATACTAGGTACTAAATTAAAGAAAAAAATGAAACTTTTTAAATTTTTTAAAAAAAGTTTTAGTTGAAAATGATGATCAGAGTGATACTGTTGACCGCAAGGCATTCGATTTGTTTAAAAATGGCGATGATCCGGATCAGCGGCGACAAAGTGTAGAGGATGATGACGGTACAAAAATATCGAGATTTTTGGCTGAACATGTGATCAAGACCGGTAAAAAAGTGAATTTAGAAGACGCTTATTTGGACCCTAGATTTGATCCCATAGTGGATAGTGTCTGGCGACAAAAAACCAAAGGTCTTCTTTGCATGCCAATATTTAACCGAGATGGTTGTGTAATTGGCTGTGCTCAGGTTTCGAACCGGGTCGATAGCTTAGCGTTTGACGAAAATGATGAGCAACTTTTTGAAGCGTTCGGAATTTTTTGTGGCCTTGCTATCCATAATACTCTAATCTATCATGAACTAGAAAGAAGCATGGCTGAAAAATCAGTTGCTTTGGAAGTTTTGTCCTATCATGCCACTTGTTCCAAAAATGAAGTCAATTCTTTCATTGAAAGATTTTCTAGTGAAATTATTAATTACACAAAAGTAAACCTCAAAGCTTATGTTTTCAACGACTTTTCTCTGAATGTCGATCAAATGGTCTTGGCAGCCTTTGAAATGTTTAAGCAATCAGGTCTAATGAAAACATTCCAAATAGACAAAAAAGTTTATACATTTTTTTTAATCATTTGGCACTTAGTCCTTTTGGCATTTAGAGACTCTCATTTTTTTATTTGATTTCAGGTCACATGATTAATTAGGCATTAAAAAATTGGACTACGGTGCTAATTCAGAATTTGAGGTAAATAAGCCGAAAATTTTAAAAGATTTTCAAAGTGTTTAAGATAATTTATTGTCTTCTTTATTTTAAGAATTTGGTATTGTAAAAATAACTTCAAAAAATGAAATAGCAGTTTAAAAGTGAATCTAAAAATTGTATCAAATAATAAAAAAATTAAAACGCAGCTTTATTCAGTGAAAATCAAATAATAGAAAGTTAGTTGACTAAAAAAAAATTTTTTTAATTTAATTTAAAACAGTTAAAAAATTTCAGAAATTTTAAAGATAAAAAAGCTTAAATTAAAAATAAAAATCGATCATCGATATTTAATTTATCTTTATATTTTTTTTTAATTTTATATTTTTACCAAGCATAGACTCCTTAAAATAATATAAACTAAAAAAAATAAAAATAAAACAAAAAAAGATACTCAAGTACATTTCAATTAAAATGAATAAATTGAGACAGTTATGATTTATCTTCCAAATTTTATATATGGACCAAACCAAGGTTCGCTCAGAAATTTTAAATTCAGTTAAATGAGCAAAAAAAAGTTCAAAAGTGAAAGAATACGCGTGTAGGGTAATATCAGAAAAATAGAAAAAATTAAGAATCAAAAAAGAACTTTTAACTTTTGGGTTTTATAAAAGTTTTAACCAAACAAAATCTTTTTATCTAAAAAATGTATTTATCATTAATTAAATATCAGTTCACTTAAAAATTTACTTTATTTTTAAATTAATGAAATTTTTTACTTGTAGCGTGTTTAATCATAGTTTAATTTATTAACGGTACGTTCTTGTAAAAACTCCGCTATTTTTAATTGCATTTATAGTTCTATTACAAAAGTATCTTTTTAATTTCGTAATTGATTTTTAAAGTTCTTTTTTTGCGAGCACAGTATTTTTCTGAACGTTCATTTTCATAATTTTTTACGAATTTTCATGGTTTTCAAGTCAAATTAGATATTTTAAAAGAATTTTTGATTAAGGTTTTTGTGGTGTGTTTCACATATTTAAAAAAATAATTCTCAATTTTTAGGATATGAATGTAAAATAATGTAAATTAGCTTTTTTTCTTTTAGCTACTAAATAATAAAATTGTCTAAGAAAATAATTCCAGAAAAAATAAATTTCAAAAATATATGTGAAAAAAGCTTTACGAATACATGACCGAGCCAAGTAAGGCATTCAACAAATTAGATTGAATTTGACTATATTCTAAAAATTTAAAAAAAAATTGTCAAGGTAAAATATTTGATCAAATTTTTTTTTTCATATTTGATCAGAACATTTTTTAATGCGTAATTTAATTTCATCTAAGATTTTGATCGAAGATTTGTATAGCATATCAAAACTTTGTTTTTAAAAAAGATTGTATTTGTAAAAAATGCATTGAAATTTAATTGCGCATTTAAAATATTTTGATCAAATTTGAAAAATGAAATTTGGCCAAAAATTTTTACTTTGCCTAAAAAATTAATAGTATTCTCGAATATTTTTTTTTAAAATAGAATTCATGTAAAATTATGAACGTGATCGTTCATTAATCAATTTTTAAAGTTTTTTTCATTTTTATTCTTAAATTCAAATTGTCCAAAATTTTACCATTCCTTTTAGAAAGCTTAAAGGAAAAACAACTAAATTTTTGAAAAGATGACATATTGAGAAATTTAAAAAATGCCTTTATTATAACAATACTTTTTAAAATTGTTGGACATTTTTTAATTTAAAGAAAAATCAAAAAAAATAATTTTCAGAATATTTCTATAAAATTAAGTCAAATAATAAATTAATCTTCCTTAAATTATATTTTAGTGTTAAACCACTTGTATGTGATTACGTAAAATAATGAAAAATTTAAGTTTTATTTGAAAACATTTTCGTTAATTTAAGTAAAGTTTAATTAGGATGAATATAAATGATTATATGTAATTCGTAAGAAATAATAGAATTAATATATATTCTAAAAAAATCACTGAAATTAAGCTTTTCTCTGTAGCACTATTTTAGATATTTTTATTTTACTCTCTGCTACCTTCATGTTTAACTAGTGTTGGCTACCAGTTCAACTTAAATTCGATACTATTCTTTGTAACCAAAAAGTGTAGCAGTAAAAGGAAAAATACCTAAAAGAAACATTGCCTAATTTGTGTAAATTTTATTTTTATTTTTTCTATGTGATTATTTTGATTCTTATTTTTATTTTTTTCCTTATTAATAGAATTCAAAAATCGATTAATAGAATTCAAAAATCGACCATTTTTTATTCAATCGATTTACAACTAAAAAATGTTTAATTCAAATTAGGCGAATAATTTTATTCACGATAATTAACAAAAGAAATACAAAGTTAAGAATAAATAAATATTAAAAAAGGTTTATAAAATACTATTTGATCTGATTTTTGATCCTAAACTTCAAGATGCCTTGCCAACACTATGTTTCCTTAAAATCAAATAAAATAGAGTAAATAAAGTTTTATTTTCTACCTAAGTTTACGCTGAAATCAGAAATCTTAACTTCACTTTAAACAGAAAGAAATTTTTGTTTTTATGAACGATTACCAATATTTTCACTTCACAAAAGGATAAAGAGCCTTTAGTTTATTTTTATATAACATAACTTTACTTAAGACTTTGATGCAATGGCTTTTAACTGTTCGAAAGAATTACCGCGATGTTGAGTACCACAACTGGTCGCACGCATTTAATGTGTGTCAGTCTATGTTCGCTATTTTCCAAAATTCCACTGTTTCAAATTACTTACAAGATGTAGAAAAATTAGCACTTATTGTTGGGTGTCTTTGCCACGATCTTGACCACCGAGGAACAAACAACATGTTCCAAGTCGAGTAAATTCAAAAATTTTTTGTTAGTTTTTTTAGGCTTAAAAATGTCTTAGGAGTCATTCAGCGCTTTCCCAATTGTATGGAACTGATGCAACTATGGAAAAACACCATTTCAATCATTGTATAATGATTCTGAATACACCTGGTCATGACATATTTGCACATGTCAAGCCCAGAACATATGAATTGCTAATCAGTCACATAAAAGAAGCAATTTTGGCCACAGATCTTGCTGAACATTTTATGTAAATTTAAAATTAAATCAATTTTAAAAAAATTTATGTGTTGTACAGAATAAGGAAAGATTTTGAAAAAGCAGCAAAAACAAACGGTATTTGTTGGTTTGAAGAGCCTTATTCGAATTTGTTAAGAAAAATATTAATGACATGTAAAATAGTATTTTTATGCTTGTATCCTAATTGTTAATGAATTTAAATAAAAGGTTGTGATCTTGCAGCCGTCGCAAAACCTTGGGAAACTCATAAAAGAGTTGTTGATTTGGTTACAAAAGAATTTTTTGCTCAAGGTAACCGAGAACGTTTTGAGCTTAAGAAAGAGCCGAATGTAATCTAAATTTTTTTAATTGCATAAATTGCATATTTTTGTTTTAGGAAATGATGGATATAAGGCGATCTCATGAATTGCCTAGGCTTCAGGTTGGTTGGATAGATAATGTCTGTATGCCGCTATATACGGTTAGAATTTTTTCTATTTATAAATGGCAAAATTTAGATTATTGTCTAAAATTTCTAGAAAAAAAGTCTCTTAATTAAATTATTTTATTTTATTTTTTACATTTCACGTGCAAGATTGGACCCATTTAATTTTTTAAACAAAAGTTAAAGCTTTAGAAATTTACTTTTAATTATTTGTATCCAAAAAAAAATTAAGATCTGAACAAATTTTTTTGGCTAGAGGGTCTTGAAGTTTGATAGTTTTTGAAAGCAGTGGTTGCGGGTTTTTAACTTTTTGACTCGAACCATTTCTCAAAAGTCTTCATATCTGTACATATTCTTGAAAAGGATATTAACCTAAAATAATTTTACTAAAAACATTTAATCTAGCTTGAGTTGTTGCATTTTCTACAACAACTTTAATATCATTTTTGACTAGATGATTATGCCCATGTTTATCAATATAAAAGTTTAGAATATAATTTTTAGATATTTTTTAGAAATTTTGACTCAATTTTTTTATCGATTAAGTTTAATGATTAAATTAAAAGATTTAAACGTAGATTTTGTTAAAATTCTTTCTAGTTTTAGAAATTCTCAATCCATTGGTAAAATTTATTTCTAAATTTAAATGTATTAACTCATTTTTTGTAAGGTTTATTTTGAATTTGTTTATTTCAAAAGTAAGTATTTGTATCTAGCATAGAAATTAAATTTAAAAATTTAAATTAATTTTACGTAAATTTAGGTAAATTTAAGTGAATTTACGTAATATTACGTAAAAATCAAAATTGCCAATAGGAAAAATCGATTGTTCAGAATTTTTTGTAGATTTGAGAGAATTCGTTATTTTTTTTCCAAATTCCTTGAATTAATAAATATTTGGTAGTAGTAGTAGTAGTAGTCTGCTGACTGCGAGTTGCCGGATGACTCCAGCAAGAGAACCTGGTAATATTTTTATTATTTTCCGTAATTTGTTTATTTATTTAAGGAGCAATTTAAAAAAAAAAAACTAAAAAATTCTCAGCAATTGTTTTTACTATTGGTAGATTAACTTAAATTTACCTAAATTTACGTAAAATACAGTTATCGTAGCACCAGTGTTAATATTACATTCCAAATAATTAATAAAATGAAAATCGATCTTTCCTACCAGTACCTTTGAAATAAAAAATTTCAAATAAACTTTAAAAAAAATTAATAAATACATTTGAATTTAGAAATTAATTTTATCAATTTGTGGAGAAAAATTTTTTTTAAATTATTTTATTTTTTGTATCTACATAACTTGTAAAGCATGTTACATTAAAATTATTTAAATTAATCAAAGATTAATTTTAATATCTTAAGATAAGCTCTTTGAATTGAAATGATATTTTGACTTAATCATCAATTTCAAAATGCCTTAGTAACTTGGTTTAACTGTTTCACCTTGAATTTTTAACGATTTCAAAAAAAGTAGATATAAATACTAGATAATCCAAAAATTCTTTGGACTTTTATGGCATTTAAAGTTAAAATTCTGGATTTATTTTTATATGTTGATAAAAATTTGTTTTGAACTTAATGCCGAATAAAATCAAAATTTTCTAAATTTCTTTGCAGAGCATTTCTTTAAGAGAGTTAATAGTGTTGCGACAAAATAAATTGAATTCTTTCCTATACCAAAAAACACTCAATTTTATTTAAAGATCATACTATAAAAAAAATTATCAGCAAAGGAAGTAACGAGAATGAAGAGAAGTATCAATGATAGTTTTTCAAAATCAAATACAGGTTATAAAATAAGAGATTTTTTCGTAAAATAATTAATTAGCTTTTTAGATTAATTTAAAGATTTATCTAATCAATTGATTTCTTTTTAACAAAGAAAAGAAAACGATCTATTCTTTTTTTTGCATAAAAAAATTTATTTAAAAAAAAATTACAATAATGCACTAAATTTTGCCTAGTTTAAACAAAATTTAAAATTTTCTTAAAGAATATATCCTTTATTTGTAAATCATTCAAAGAACATTTATCGCGTATCGAAACTAACCGTCAAAATTGGTTCCAATTGCAGGAAAAAAACAAAAACAAAAACAATCTACTCAAATGATGTTAAATTTTTATTTAAAATAAAAAATCTCGAAAAAGATAATCAACTCAAGAGAAACGTTTGTTTGGTTTAAAATATTATAAATAATTTTAAAGAAATAAAATTGATTAGATTTTATTTCTAATTTTGAACGCTTTTTAAATAAACTACTTGATGATTTAGACTGAAGGTTTTAATGATTGTCTTCGTTTTACATCCCAATTATAGACTCTGGCCATGTTTACCTCAGTTGTTGTTATTTGGTCTCTAAGAAAGCAATCAGTTAAATTTAATTTCTAATTTTAAATCATAAAAATACTTTAAAAAGTCCAAATCATTATCTGTCTGATCCATCGATTGATTTGCCTGTTTTAAATTTTTGCTCAACAACTCATCTGCTTGCTCAAGAGAGTATTCTAACATAACATTTGCTCCCAGCCATAACCCAACCTTTTAAAAACACTTTATTTTTATTTTAGATAATTTTCGATTTTACTTTTTCTGTTGGTGGCACTTCGGCTCGGGCGTATAGGTTATGCGACAAAATAAAATCAGTTTCAATAGTTTTTTCATTAGCTTTATTTCGTTTCAATAGCTGGATCATGTCTTTGAACGATAATTAATTTTTCAGCAAAGTTTTCTTGGTTGAAATTTACCTAGAGATTGTTTGATGTCAGGAATTTGTATTTTTAGCTTTTCCTTCTTTTGCAGCAAGCTTACTTCCATCACACGGTATTTTTGAAACAATTCCTCCAATTTTCTCAACACTTCTTCGGCAGTTTTGTTTCCATCTTTCATAAATTTTTCTACATCTTCCAAAAATATTGCTTTTGGAATTCCAAGCGAATTTCCGGTTTTATCGCCTTCCAAGGACATTATTCGGTCTAATTTATGGTCTAAAATTAATTTTAAAAGAATTTAACTTAAGAAAATTTTTGGAATAATATTCAAAAAAATTTTTTTGCATGCTTAAATTAAAAATTTAATTTAAATCTAATCTTCCACTAGCGCATATATTTTTTTGTTTCGAATAGAAACCAACTTTTCTCTCTTCTACAAAATTAATTTAACATTTTGTAGGATTCCTCAAATTTTAAAATTTAAATTTAAATTCAATTTTCATAAAAAAAGAAATAGCCAAAATATTCAACTTAATGATAAAAGGATAATTCTTTTTAAAATAACTTAAGAAATCATTATAAATATATTTTTTAAAAAAAAAAAAAATTTTTAATTTCCAATTTAAAATAAATAATGATTCGGAGAAATCAGTTTGATAAATAATTGTTAAAAAAATTTTATTTTCATTTATTCTTTAAAGATTTTTTTTTAAATCATTTGATGATTTAAAATAAATTATTAAATTATTAAATTAAATTATTTAATTGATTTTTAATTTTCTTTATTAAAAAAACAAAAATTTTAAAATAATAAAATCTTTTTCTAAAAAAAAAATAAACTATTTACAGAGGTGACCTCCTAGTAGGTCACCTCCGCAAGCTAGACTTGCTGTAGCTTATATATATTATTATTATTATTATTTGTATTCTTGTTACGGTTGGTTACGGTTTCTTGTTGAAATATGAGCGATCGACCTTGTCGAATTAGATCCATTGAAGGAAGAAAGCTATTTTTTAATACATAAACATTTATGTTTGATCTAAGCCTTATATCAAATATAGAAAGCGTCCAAGACAATAACAGCTCAAATTGAACCACTTCCTTTTTTCGTTTAATAATAATAATAATGCATTTTTCATTTTACTTTTTTGATGACATCCTTCTCATCCAAATTTTTTTCCGCAATTTTCTCTCTCAATTATAATCATTCTTTTCGAACTGGGTATTTCTTTTAAGCTTCTTTACTTCGATAAAAAAGATCTAAAAAAGACAGTTTTTTTGATATTTGACAGTTTATCTTTTGTTCAAATTGAAATGAATTGACATTGTGAAATTTTAGTACAAAAATTACAGTACAGAATGTAAAAATTTTATAAAATGTAATCTAATCGTGCAACAATGGTTCTGTAAAGAGTACAATATTGTACAAATTTGTACAAACGAATTCAAAGTTCTGCAAAAACTCTGCAATTTATTGCATAGTTTAATTAAATATTTTTTGATGGTGTGCATTTTACAGAAAAATGCAGAGTTTTTGCAGAGCTTTGATTTCGTTTGTACAAATTTGTACAATATTGTACTCTTTACAGAACCATTGTTGCACGATTAGATTACATTTTATAACATTTTTACATTTTGTACTGTAATTTTTGTACTAAAATTTCACATTGTCAATGAATTGACGATTTTCAGTTTCTATTAGTACTAGAAACTGTCAAACTGAAATTTAAAATTCGAGAGTTTTTTTGGAGAATGCATCATTGTTTTAAATAAATAAAAATAAAAATAAATGATGATTTATGATAGAAATAAGTTTGATCAATATATTACAGTGTTGCTACACTACATGCGCAAATTTTACGTAATTTTACCGTATTGTACGTAAAATTACTTTTGTAAAATTACGTAAATTACGTAAAATTGACGCATAATGAGCTCTGATAAAAAAAGACATTATTGAAAAAGCAAACAATTAGCCATCTCTAGGTCAAGGCTACTACTCAGAGCTGGCCAGATGACACCACTCGCTACTTAAATCAGTGGTCGACGAAAAAGCAAATTGTCGAGTTGAAAAAAGTTAACGAGATTCAAGCGAATGAACTGAAACAACTAAAATTCAGCCCTTCAACCGCTTTTACTCCAGTCTTTTTTGAAGCTATAATTACCGGCCAATCCACTGAATCAAAACAACAAACAGCAACACCAGTTTCTAAACCTCGTTGCCACCGAAAATAAAGACCGTAGGGAACGCGAGCAAAACAAAATCATTTCTGGCCTCTCTGAATCGCCTATCAGCTATTCAATAATTTTTTTCATGAAGTCAACGAGTCCAGGTTATCATCGAGAATTACAGCCTAAACAATCAAAATTTGCATCATCTAAAATCAAGTAATTTGTCCTCTTCTAACCGAAGTCTTGTTCTTGTTTCTTTCTCTAATCCTGGTGACCGAGACAAAGCAATTAAAGCGTGTTCTTGCCACAGAGGAACTAATTTCACTAATGTAATGGTTCGTCAGGACCACACGCCTGCGCAACAAGCCGCTTTCATTAAACAAAGTCAGGAGATTAAGAGGCTGAACGACGAACTTGATGCACTTAAGTTACTCGAAAAATACCGAAACGTATCGACCTGACCAAGTCAGCTGCTGCCAAAAATTATGTGATCGTTCAGCACAAAGTAATCGTTGAGAATGTCAAGAAAGCGCTATGACGAGTTCGACGAGATGCCCGAGATTTAACGAAATTTTTCGAAAATTTTGTAAACAAATTTGACCCATTCTAGTCTTTAACATAGTTTAAAATTACGTTTTATTCATGGATCAACGTAACTTTTAATTTAATCGATGGATAAGGGTAAGGACCGTTGAAAGCATATCAAAAGCCCTGTACCAATTATGTGAAAGAGCTGCTTAAGTAATTTTCTAAAAATTGAAATTAAAAATTGAAAATTTTCCAATTGAAATTAGATACGTACTGTACATAGTTGCATTAACTTTCAAAGTCTGCTTATGATGTTCAAAAACTCTGCAAAATGCACCCCAATAAATCTGAAGAGTTGTGCAGACTCAGTCAGTTGATGGAACTATTTATGATGTAAAAATTTTAATTCAAATTTAAATTTTAAGACTAAATTTTGAAATATATTGAAAAAAGAAAACTTTCACTTTGTATGCGTATTTTAATTTTTCTTTCCGATTTTTTTCATCAAAAAAAGTTCTTAACGTAATTTTACGAAAATTTTGGTTAAATATTTTTTGATGCTTTTAAAAGTCAAAATAATTTTTTTTTATTTTTTTTTGGAAAGTTCTATTTAAAAATGCATAAAATGATCTTTTTGTGGGTTTATTTGCGAAATTTTTCGTCGTAAAATTACGTTTTTTGCCTCAGAACCATGTATCGTAGCAGAACTGTAAGTCTGTTCAGTTTCCCTTTTTTCCATTTCGATTAAGTTTTAAAATAATTTCTAATATGAATACCTGCTTTGTATATTCAAAATTTTTAAAAATCTTTATTTAAAAACAATGTAGAATAAAATTAAAGTTTAATTATATATTTAGAAACAATTGAAAAACAAAAGTCCATTGATAAAGTTTTCCGATTATAAAATGAAACATTTTGCTGCATTAAAACTGCTTTTCAATAAAGTAGTTTTAAAATATTATTTATAATTAATTAATTGTTGAAAGTAAATACCCTCTTTTTTTCAAATGTAAAATAAATTAATAATAAAAATTTATCTAAAATATTTTTCACAAATAATTGTTTAATTGGTTATTTATTTTTAATTTTTCGTCATTTTCCATGGTCGTATACAACCATGGTCACCTTCAAATTGATGATGCCAAATCGAGACTTATTCTGATAAAAATCCATCTATGATAAAAGAAAGACCTCATGGATCAAAAACAAATAGATATCAATAAAGATCAAAATTTTAAAAAAATTGGAACTTTTTAATTGAATTCGTTTATTTTTTTTCATAAATTAAAAAGTGAAAATTAAAAGTTTTTCTTTAAAATTTGATCATGATTTTTTAAAGTTCAATAATTTTTGATAGTCATAAAAATTTTTTTTTTATTTTTTTTCAAATTTTTTTATATAAATTGAGATTCAAAGATTTTCGTAGTTGATCTATGTGCAGTTTCTATAATCTATCAAATCACGGAATATATCATATCTTAAAATAAATTTTATAAAATTAAGCTAATAAATTTTCTTTGCTTATCATCAGTAAAAATAGTTTAGAAATGATTAAGAACTGATTATTTCAAGTTAAATTTGTTCTAAAATTCTAAACTAATTTTTGCAAATAATTCAAAAATAATCGAAACTCTGTAAAAAAATTAATAGTCAATATTGATAATCACTTACTAATCTTCTTAAAAAACATCAAATAAATCTTCGTCTTCGGTTTCGCTTGTCACCTCATCGTCAGTGTCAGTGATGGAACAGCAAAAACCTATTCAATATCAATTAAATTTCAAAGAAAGATTAGTATTTAAAGCGATTAGATAATTTTAGATTAACTAATGAAAATATTAGTTTTTTAGCTATTTTATTAATTGTTATAATCGGAAGTTAAAAAATAAAATGTTGTTTAATTCATTCGTCTGACCAATCTAATTTTCACAGAAAATAAAAATCAAAGTATAAAACTTTGAATAACTTGATAAATTAAACAACAAACATTTTTTATAAACTAAATTACAAAATAATAAATAATAAAAAAATATCAGATTAAATTTAAAAAAAAAATAGTGATTAGAAAATAATTTTTCTTAGGTTTTAGACTTTCACAGCCATATCAGCCGTAAAATTTTTCTTATTTTTTAATTTTTTTGGAAAAATTTACAGCCAATTTTGCTTTTTTGATGAATAATAAAAAATTATTTTTAATTATAAATTAGCCTAACAAGAACAAGCTGTTTGAAGACATGCAGAAATAACTGCGTTTTCTTCGGATGCAGCTATCATTGATGCCTGATTTTTCAATTCTATGATAATTTCAGACGGCTGAAGAAAACATGGCTCTCCGTCAATTTGCATTGGAAGAGGAGATGCGGTTACAATTCGTATTTTTTTTGCTTGAGTTATGTGGTCACCGTGCACTCCTATTTGAAGTAACATCTAAATAACCAAACTTAAGACTATTGAAATGATTAAATAAGATTTTTAATTACAAAATCAGCAGTTTGAAAGCTGACTATTTCAATTTTGCCATCAGAATAACTTTGCGGTTCGAATCCATCTTCATTTTTCCATGGTTTTTTTCCACTTGCATAACTTTATAGGTTTAAAAAGATTATTTCCTTAAAAGTGAGCTTTATTTTTTCAAATTTAAAAATTCTTTTTTAAAAGACTTTTTAAGACTATTCGATTTGAATTCAAAATCAAATTTAATTTAAATATGGTTTAAGTACCTTGGAATATTTAGAAACACGATTGAATGTGAGTTGAGAGTTTTAAGTTTGTCCAAGTAACTAATTCCATCACACTTAAAAATCAGAATAAATTTAAATTATCTAAGCTTTAAACAAATTTATTACTTCAAAAATTTTTATGTCCTGAAGCATGTCTTTGCATGACCGATTTAACAAATCTTTGCTATAATTCTAAAAAAAATTGTTTAAAAATTTATTAATTTTCCAGTTTTTCCCATCGGAAGCTTACTTTAGCATATTCGATTTTGTTAAAAGCTTGGCTGGTAAATAGTTCAGGATTTTTCTCTTTCAAAAATTATCAAAAAATATATTTAAAAAAATATTTAAAGTATTTAATCGCATCCATGAATATCCTATTCATTAAAAAAATTCAACTAATTTTTTTTCTTATTTTAATATAAAAAAAATATGGTTTTGTGAAATTTGGTACAAAATAAAAAAATAGAACAAAAATTAATGCTAAAAAAGCTTATAACTTTTTTTCTGAAGGCTTTTAATTAGTTCTGTAAGCGCAACAAAGTGCAACATACTTAATTACACCAAAAGTCAAAGTCTGCTAATGATGTGCAAACTCTCTGCAAAATGCACTAAAGCCAAATTTGTCCGAATTTAAATTATGCTAAATTTGCAGAGTTTTACCATATTGTTGATAATAGTGCAACTTTGAATGTTGCACCATGTTGCATTTACAGAGCTTGCTTCTGACTTTTAAAAGAAAAGTTATAAGGATTTTTAACTTTTTGTTCTGTTCTATTGTACTAAATTTCACAAAACCAAAAATATGCCATTCTTAGATTGAGGAGGGTTTTTGACACAAAAAAATATAGCATAAATTTCAAAATATAGTATAAAGAAAATAAAGTAAAGATTTTCTTATATTTTAGTTTTTAACATATATATTTTAAACTTCAGCATTAAAACTAATTTTTTCAAACATGTAATGTAATTTTATAGCATTAAATATTTGACTGCAACCCAGTCAACAAAATTTGAAAAAATTTTATCAACTCTTTAAAAATTTTTATGAGGGTATTATAAAATATGTTTATAAATTTCCACATGCCAAGAACTAATAAACTGGATAAAAAGTTATATAAGCGGTCGGAAGCAACGAGCTGTGATTGGTGAAAGCTACTCGGAATGGAAACCTGTAACAAGTGGAGTTCCTCAAGGAAGCGTCCTCGGACCACTCCTCTTCGTCATCTTCATAAATGACATGCCCGCAGTTGTTAATCACATTATCAAGCTTTTTGCAGATTACAGCAAACTTATCGGGGTTATAAAGAATAGCGACGACCTTGAGCTTGTCCAGAAAGACCTGGACGCCCTTGTCAACTGGGCAAAGGAATGGCGTATGTTGTTCCACCCGGATAAATGCAAAGTCATGGAAATAAGTAAGAAAAGCTGTACTAGACCACAACTAACCATGGAAAAGACAGATTCCTCAAATAGACACGTTCTGGAATATACCCTATTGGAACGTGACCTTGTTATTATGATATCTTGTAACTTGAAATCGGAGAATCAGATATCGAATGCGGTGGCAAAAGCAACAATTGCATTAAGTATCCTAAAAAAGACGTTTAAATGCTGGACACCGACAATCTTCAAAACTCTCTACACCACCTTTGTCCGCCTACATCTAGAAAACGCTGCTGTCGCCTGGTCACCACATTTAAGAAGAGACATTACGGCAATAGAGAATGTCAAAAGGAGAGCCACCAAATTGGTCAAACAGTTCAAAAACCTTGACTACACGGAGAGACTGGTGAAACTAAATCTGACCTCTCTGGAGGACAGGAGAACTAGAGGTGATCTCATTCAATTCTTTAAATGTTACACAGGCGCCAAAATTGTAAACTGGCACATAGCCCCGTCTCTCTAAGTCCAAGGTAGAACAAGAAGAAGCTCCAACAAGCACAGTTTTGCCCGACCACTCCCAGCCACCTGCCAACTGAGAGAGCACTTTTTCACTTATAGAGTGACTATGCCATGGAACGCCCTATCGCAAGAGATCGTTCAATCTCTATCCGCCAACCAATTCAAGAACAGACTAGATAAATACAGACGTAAGGAGAAACCTACCACGGATGAATTCCAAAGACTCGGTAGGATCGACACGAGGGAATAGTGACATAATAAAAAACAACCTTCAATGTGATGAAGGCAGATTTGGGGAGTGACTTTGCTCCAATCATAGTGGATATACTACAATTACCATAGATGGGATCCTACTGTTTCCTATCTTCGCAAGTCTAGCTTGCTAGCTTGTTGTAACTTATATTATTATTATTATATATTATGCAATGTAATTTTATAGCATTAAATATTTGACTGCAACCCAGTCAACAAAATTTTGAAAAAATTTTAGCAACTCTTTAAAAATTTTTATGAAGGTATTATAAAATATGTTTATAAATTTAAATTAAAAAAAGAAATTGCATCAAAATTTTTATGTTTTACCATGAAGTAAAAAAAAAGTTAAAGTCAAAAAAGGACCCGGAAGACCAGCTAGGGAAAGGCTTTTAATTTTGCCTATTTTGGTTCTTTTTATGCGTTGGTTTTTTTTTTTGCTAAATTTTTATTTTTTTGCGAGACTAATTTTCAGTTAACCTTGTATGCTTTATTAATTAAAATTCCACACTAAACTTAAATTTTATTTGTTAATGCGTCAAACACCTCTTTTCTTGCTAGATTGTTTTTAAAGGGTTTCAACCGTAAAATAAATTTTTTAAACTAAATGATGTTCTAACATTGTATCTTGGTTGTAAATTGGTTTAAAAAAAATTTGAAATTACAATTTTTTCAAATCTAAAATTTTTAAACAAACGTTTATTTTTGGAGTAAAAATAAGAAAAATACTCTAATAACCACATTTATCAGATATTTCTAAAATACAACAAATGGCATGTTCCTATGAATCAATCTAATTAAACTCACTTAGAAAATCAGTTTTTGACATGCTAGAAAACCCTTTATATATGTGTTTGTTTTTATTATTTTTCCAATACCCATTCAATACACACGAAAAGTTGTATCAAACTAATTAATCAAATTTAAAATTAAATATTAAAAACTCATAATGAAAACTAATATTTGTTTCAACTTTTTTATTTTTTTACAACAATAGTAACATGTTAAATTTTTTTTTTATTTCATTAATAACATCAGAATTGGTGTTACTGAAAATTTTAATTAAAAAAAATCACTATTAAGATAGCAGTTATTTGTTTTATTTTACTCCAAATTTTTAATTAATTTTTAATTCTATTTATTTCGCCTATAAATTCTAAAGAATTTCCAAAAAAGTGATTACTAATTGAATTAGTCATTATCATTGAATAATTTATGAATTTAAATTCAAAAATTAGATTTTGCTTTTGTCTTTATACATTTTTGCTAAATATTTAAATTTTATCGATTCCAAAGTCTAATTTTTCAATTTAGAAAAACAAATATTTGATAAACACCTGGCTGAGAGTTGTCTTGGTTTTATAAAATACTAAATTACCTCTAGCTGAATGAAAATCAAGGGCTATTTTAGCATCAGCCCCGATACTAAAATAGTTGTCGATTACATTTAAGGGAAGCATATCTTTTGCATCACTTGACGGTCTAATTTCAAGTTCGCTTTCGTTGGAATTCACCAAATTAGTTTTAATGCTCCATCTGTCCAGTTTTACAATTTTGCCAAAAATGACTTTTTTAATAAAAATTTCCATTGATTCGTTGTTGTAACCACCGCCCCATCCCAAAGTTCGGGCCAAATCGTTGCCTGTGCCTAATGGTAGAATGGCAACAGAGGGCTGATTTTCAAGTTGCATCTCGTCCAAAACAGACAAGATCCTTGGGAAAAAATAGCAAAAGATTATGCATAAGTTAAATATTTACCATCCAACTGATCCGTCACCACCACATGCAATTATACGCAGATCTTTTTTATTCATGTGCTTTTCGATTCTGGTCAATAAAAAATCTAAAAATTTATTTTTTTAGTTTTATCTAGTTTACTTACCCAGGCTTGGGTCCCTCTTTGGTCAAGTCAAATATGTTTTCTCTATTAAGATAATTTTTTAGTCGCTCAAACACAATTCGCCCTTTTTGACCACCACTTTTTGGGTTTACAAAAGCAATTATTGTTTCGAGATTAGAGGCTATCTTGCTCAGCTCTGGATTTAGCTCTGGATGCTGTACCGGGTTGGCTGGGTAGCTATGTAGCAAACCTCCGATTGCAGAGTCAGGCTCGATTTGTTTTGGCGGAGAACGTCTAAATCTGATTAATTTTATGAATTAAAAATTTAAATTTAAATTCAATTATTTACTTGGAAAAAAGACCTCCAAGACATTCCGTAAATGAAACCATTGTAGAATTTTTGTCCGGTTTAAACTCTGCAATCTCTGTTGAACATTAGCATTATTTGAACAAACTTTCAGGTACAGGCAATTTTAATTTTAAATTGAGAATGATGGAACAAAGCTTAATTTTTCAATTTTTTCCTTTTTTTTGCGATTAATCAGCTTTCGGTTGCTAAAGAAAAACCTAATATAAAAACAAAACACAGCAAAATTAAAATTCTATTTTTGAATCATAATATTAATCTTTTTTAGAAATTTAGATTTTTAAAAAAAATATTTTGAATAATTTTTTAGTAGATTTATTAAATAATCTTATGCTTTTCTAAAAATTATGCTTTCAATCAAATTTTAGTGTTTTTTAATCACGTGCTTTCCTAGCAAAAATTAACTATTATCATAAAAGTTAACTCACTATCGATATCTCAAATCGAATGGATGAAAGATTCTCATTTACATGGAAGATTCTCTATCAGAACTTAAAATTGAAACTATCTATAGATCATAATAGAAATAAGTGAATTTATGTAAAATAAATCAAAAATGAAAATATAAAAAAATTCAAAAACTTGTTCTTCGAACTAGATACTACCAATTTAGATTGTTCAAATGAATGTCTTTTACAATTTTAACAAACTATTTTTTTGATTTTTTCTGTAAACAATTAAATTAAGAGCCAGAATTTAGAAAAAAAATTTTCTAAGAAACAATCATTTAGAGAGATAGTTGAATATTTTAGAAGATAAGATTTTTTTACTGTCATTTAGAATATTAAAAAATTTTATGATTCATTGAAATTTAAAAGTAATTTTTTCATTATCTAAATTAATTTTTACTTCGATAATGGATTTTTACTGATTTAACTCTAAATTATTGAATATTTATATTGAAAAATAGAGATTTATTTAAAATATTTCTGTTGAGCACGTTTAATAAAAAAGTCTTATAAGTACAAATCATTGCTCGTTTATGAAAATGGATGGCACCAATTAACAATTTATAGTGTATTCTTTTAGGATATACTTAAAAAACACTCGAAACATTGAGAATACTTAAGATACATATTTGTGAATATTTTTAGGATACTTTTTCTTTTAAATGTTAAATTTATTTATTAAAACTATGTTACTTAAATTAAATAAAGAGATTAAAAAAATATTTTTTTTACAAAACGATAAACTAACATATTGACAAGTTTTGCTACATTATCATAGTTAAGTACACTGATAAGCAATAGTCTGTAAAAATAACAATTTTTGCTATCACTCAAAAGTAAATTGAACATATTGTAAATCGAAAATAAACTATTCTACTTCTTAAAGCAATATTTAAATTATCCTTAATTTTTTAACAAATGACTCTCCTGGGCCTTGTATCTTAGATATGAATTTTCCTTAAATAATTTTAAGTAAATATCATGAAAGTAAGATTTTATAAAAGTAAAAAAGTAAAATTTTTAATTTGCATCATGCATTGCTTATCCGATTAATTTTCTTTTGAAAAAATGTTCTTTGTTTTCATTTCGACTGTAATTTTTCATTTCTTTTAAGTTATTTTTAATAAAGAACATTTGACGAATAAACGTGTTCTACAAATTATGAAAGTATACTTTAACAAATATTTATTAATTCGAATTAAAATTTTTCAAACTTTTCATTTGTATTAAATTTTACTTTTAGGATTTTAAGTTTGAACTTGAAATTAAATAATCTTCTATCTAATATATTTTTTTTTGATGTGAAACTTAAACACTTGGTTAGATAGAAGCGATTTAAATTTAATTAACTTGCAGTGGAATTATTCATGACATTCTATCTTCATAATACGACTCATTTTGTTAAGTCATTTGGTATTCCTTAAAAGAGAAAAAATTTAAAAGTGCAGTTTTTGTAAATTTTATAGCGGAAATTACAAAAATTAAAATTATCTAAATTAAAAAAGATTACTGACTGACTTTTTTTTTCTTATCGATTTTTTTAATTTTTATGAAATCCTAATATTTTCAGTTATTTAATTTAGAAATAGAAAAAAGTTTTTAGACTTTAAAATAGATAAACTTTTTTCTCAACAAGCATGTTACCAATAAATGTATTGCTTTATCTAAGGTTCAATATCCATATAGAAAGAAAAAATATGAAAATAAAGTTAAACCACTAGAATGAAAATCGCCAGATTACATACTTTAAAATTTTTTGTTTTATGAATTGTGAAAAAATTAATGACGGATTTAATTTTTATTAATATCTAAAAATGTTATTTAAGTATTGAGTTTGAATATTTTTCGGGTTATTAGGGGAAGATAGAATTATTACTTGTGATCTTAAATTTTCCGCCCCATTCCAGTATCAAATATTTATAAGTGGAAATTTGTGAGTTCATTTAGATCAATTTTTCCTACTAACCTTTAAATCTTTGCTAATTAAACTCAAAGCACTCTTAAAATGTCGATTTTTTAATATTCATGAATAAGTATTTTTTATATTAAATTGAAATATTCTAATCGTAAAACTGAATAATCAATTTTTTTAGCCTTTTAAACTTTTTGTACAGCTTTTTTAACTCAATCTCTTCAGTTCAATAGAGAAAATTAAAAAATCACTTTAATTTTCTGGATTATTAATTTAAATTTATCCAAGCTTTAACCTTATCTCTTAGCCAAAGATCGATTCAAAATAGAAAGTTTCTTATGAATTAAAAATTAAAAATATTTGTTGTTCAAAGATAAACATCTAAAATGCTTGAATTGAATTTAGAATTAATCTTGAAACAATTCTCCGAGGTATTTCATGGATTTCAGCAGAGTAAAATAAATTTTTTAAACCAACTATTATATTGTTTTTTCTGATTGAATTTTGTGTTCGATTTACCGATTGATTTCAAATGGGATTTATTATTTTTGTTGTTGGCTTCGTAGTTGTATTGTCTAGTGATTACAAATTATGATTAATCAGAATTTCTAATTAAAACTTTGTTCTATATTCATATTGAATTAATTTTTTATTTGTTTGAAATTGTTAGTTTATGAGAAATTCTAAAGCTGATTGTTAAAGACTATGTTCATAGCCCTAAGGTTTTGGAAAGCAAACTTCTTCATTGAAAACTTTTATATTCAATTGATTTTGACACAAAAATTAATCATAAAAAATAATAGAGAATAATTTTTTTTTAAATTTTTACATCACAAATATATTAAAAATTAAGCTCAAATAGTGGAAAAAATTATGCTGAATTATCTTTTCATTTTCTTCTCTATTAGATTTTTATCATAAGAATTTCAACAATGGTCTGTAATCAGACTTCAAAGAACAAATATTTATTTAAAAAAATGTATTACTCTTAATTTTGTCATACGTTCAAAAAAAGGAGTCGAGCAAATCATCAAAATTTATAATGAAACAATATATTTTAGGTTAAAAATGCTGAATTTATTTATTTTCTCATTTTTCTAAGGTTTAACTATGCGTGACAGCTAAAAAGTCTAATGAAAGATTTTATGATTTATGATTTGACAAAATTTTTCTTATCAAAACGAAATTTTAATGAGAAAATTTATAAATTATAATAAACGCCTCTACTCAGCGATTTTCAATTCATTCTAAATCGTAGCTGATTTAACCCTACAAAAATACTGTTTGAGAATCTTCTAAAATTCTAAAAATAATACCATCACGACAATTTTATAAGTCGAATCTAAAATTTAAAAAATAGATAGATTCAAAAAGGATATAACAGATTTTATTATTTAAAAAAACGCATTATTAAAATAAAACATAAAATTTTAACTATAAAAAAACAACTGCACCTAATTAAGGGTCAGTATTGCTCATAAGCTTAATCCTCTTAGATTTATTTATGTTTTTTTATACGCTCAATAAAAAAAGTTTGTTCATAAACACATTTATATTCACATTCTAGTCAAAACCTGTGAGACTAAAATAGGAAAAAATTTATCTCGAACAAGCTGTTTGGTAACATTAACCAAAATTTGTCTAAAAAATCGATCTATATTAAAAAAAAATTTAATTATTTTTCGTAACTAAAAATTGTATGAATTTATTGAAAGCAAGTAAATCTAATCTATGTGGCGTGATCTGCAAAAATTTTGTAAAATTCAGATTAAAGGCAAATATTTTGGAATAAACATTATTTAGTTTAAATAAATGAGAAACAGATAGAAGAAGTACAAAAAATTTCTTAAAATAATCACAATGTAGAAATTTTATATTAATTTCAAAATAATTGACTCAAATATAAAATTCAAATTTAAATAGCAATTCTTAATTCATACTAGACAAATTGGAAGAACTTAAAATTAAATAAATAATTATTTTGATGGTTTTATGCTATGTTTTTTTAATGATGTAGGCATATTTGTTTCTTAAAAAGGCCCAAAATACATTACAAATTAATGAAAATAATTCAAGAGTTTTTTAAATGAACATTACGATTAATACTCAGAGAAAATATGATATTTAATCTTTAGCATTGTGGTATAGATGAGAATAAGGCAGCCTCAATATTATCTATGTGTGAGATTGTTTTAATTACGGCCCTCTGATTTGCATTTAAATTAATTCTTAAAACAATCTTTGCATGACGTCAAAAGAGCTTCTTATTTGATGTTATTTAACTTTTATGAATTAATAATAGCAAATACCACTAGTTCATATCTATTTTTTTCTCAAGAGTTATAATCATGTAAATTTTTTATCATAAATTGAAATTAAACAGATAAATTTATCATATTTTTGAAAGGATGAACAAATAATCAAACATATTTGCATTTTATTTCCTTTGATAATTTTTAGCTATCAACTTGTGCAAAATGAATCTAATAAAATCCTTTTTAGATTCGAGGTTTGTAATAAAAATTAACAAAAATGAATGAATTTATCTTGATGAAATTTAGATAAAAATTGCTCAAATATAAGCCAAAGTCTATACCATGGTTGAATTCAGCCAGTCTTATCGCTCAGTCTTATTCTAAGACTCCTGGTTATCAAACATCCGAAATTATTTGAATTAAGTCACAGTTACAGACGAAATAAAATAAATCTCATGTGAAAAAAAAGTTAATTTAAAGCTTTTTTGAGTGAATCCAAGCTATTAAAATGAATTCGATGCTTCTAAATTTTCTTTTATTCTCAAAATTTAATCACCCTTAAAATCTTAATTTAAATTCTAAAATTAAAATTGATTATTCAAATCAATTGTGACTGAATATTATTTATATTCATAAAGCAAATATTTTATTCATGATTAAAAGCTTTTAAAAATTAATATCCAAAAAAAAAAATATTTTTCTTATTAGGAGACAGCCAAAAAAAGCGTGTTTAATTTAAAAAATAAACATAAATTAAGACTGTAACATTAAAGAAACTATTTAAATAAAAATAGTTTAAATTAGGCTTTCAAACTTCAGCCTAAATTCAATACAAAACTTTTTGGCATATTTTAAAATGAAATAATTATTCAATCAATTTTACATTCTCTTAGAAAATTATCAAAATTATTTAAAAAATAGAAAATTATTTCAAGTAATACAAATAAAATATGTTTTAAACACTATGATTTATGTATATTCAATATAAACGTGAATAATTTGGGCCTGTAGACTGAAATAAAGACGACAATTTTCCTAGAATATCTTTTTATTTTTAAGATGGATTTTTTTAATATGTCTCGGCCATTTTGTACATTAGATAATTTGCTTACTTATTGCTTTAAAATCATTTCAAGATTCAAATTACAAAACATTTTTTTGAAATAGATACGAGATTATGATAAGAAGCAAATTGCTTTTCAAAATAATCGATAAAATAATTTTGTTTGATTTAGTAAAATATTTGAAGAAGCTTTAATAAAATAGTACCAATTTTATTAGTTTTATTATGAATAAATTTTATTTCAGAGAATGAATTTTTTACAACTCTTTGTAGCTTTAAGTGAGAATGAAAAATTATTTTTTTAAAATAAGAATCTATTTGATTGAAATTTGAATCATTGAAAACAATTAAATAATTTCCAAAATTTTTCATTTTTTCATTTTTAAGCTAAAATAACTAGATTATTTTAAAGTCGCATTTTTTTAAAACTTTTCATCAAAAATCTAATCTAAAACATCTTTAATTTAAGACGAATATCTGCGAATTAAATTTAGAACTCATGAATCAAGTATTAATTAAATTATTATTTATTTATTTTTATTAATATGTGTTGTTATTTAACTTTAATCTTAAATATATGATATTATTTTACAATTAGATTTATTTATAAATAAATAAATGTTGTTTAATTATAAAATAACAGCCTTACGAATTATAAGATCAAATAAAATCATTTGGAATGATTTATTTTTGTTCGCATATTTCGACTTGGTAAAATATGTGCTTATTGAATTCTAATTTCTGAATACAAGAACTAATCTTTCATCATTTAGTGATAAATGTTAATTTGAAGAAGCATTAAAAATTATTTTTTGATTTTTCAAAAGGGAAAATTAATAATTCTAAAAAAATAGCAGTTATTATATAAAACGATTAATTTTTTAATTTTTTTTGTTTGATTTAGCAATTAATTTGGTATTTTAGTTTAAAATAAAATATTCCTATTTATAAATATGAATCTAGCCAACGACTATCTCCTTCGGTCATAAAAAATCTTAATGCAAAGCTCAATATTTAGGTTGATTATATATTTGTATTATTTTTTAGCTTTCTCAGTTCAAAATAATAAAGTAAGTTAAAATTAAAATTGTATTTTTGAAATAAAATAGAAAAAAACTTAAATAAAATATTCTTGTTGTGAATGGTTAGCAAATTTGAAGCTTTTGTAGAGGGAAGAGATTAAGCTTAATTAATTAATTAAATTAAATATTTGGAGCTAAACCTTTGCATTAAACAATTTTTAGTAACCAAAATTGTTGGATCTTATTATGAGATTTGAAAGGATCCACTGTCTGGTAGGTTTTTCTAAGAAAAATAGATATACTCATTCTGCAAAACTCTGGAATAAATCAGCGACATTACGAAAATTAAGCATTTGACATATTTTATAAAATCATAAATCCAATTCAACTTAAAGTGGTGATATTATTGCAATAAATTTATGTTTAAAAAGTTTTTTGTTTTTTATTATACCAATTGAAATCAAAAAGAAGATATATTTACTAAATTTTTGGTATAATTAAGTTTTTTTTCTATTTTTAAGATAGTGCAAGATCATAAATGAAAAATTTCTTAATGCGTATATAATTACGTAAACAAAATTTTATTAAAAAAATTATGATTTTTTTAGACTTACTTTTGGATTTTAAAAATTATTTCATTTTAGAACATAAGTTGTTTGAATATTTCGGTTTAAAATTCGACCAAATAATTCGCACCGCAAATTTTTTAGTCCTAAAAACAATCAACTAGTTTGAATTCGTTTGAGAAAATGAGAAATTTTAATTTAAATTAATTTTTAAAATATTATATCTTTGATCTAAAAACAGTTTTTTACCTAAATCCTTTAAGAATATCTAAATGTATATTGTTCTTCTGATTCATTTTGTAGATTATGCTTAGTAAAATTTTAGTTACTGGGAGCTATTCCAATCAGTCAGACCAAAAAATGGTGCGCATTGGAGAATTTTTTTTTCCTCTTTATTAGCTTAATTGAAATTCGTCAATATATTGGTAAATGTTCATTTTTATTCTATTTTCATTTTATTTTTTGATTTTTTAAACTAATATTAATTAATTATTTAATTTTTAAAAAAACAAATTTAACGCAAACATTAGAGTTTAAACAAATGCCTTTTCCTTTAAAATAAATCCCGAATTTTCCCAAAACCATTTTTTAAATAATAATAAAATAAAATAGTTGTTTCATTTTCAAGAAAAAAATTAAATTTAACTTTATTTTGGAATTTTTTTAAATTGATTTTTTTTTAATAACAAGTTAATTTTTTTTTTAATTAAAAAAGAATTCAAATTAAAACATATATTTAATTTTATTTTTTAGATTATCTTAATATTAACAAATCTTTTTCAGTTAAAGTCTTCTTAAATTATGCCAAGAGAGCTTTGACATCAGTCAAAAACAATAAATCAGAGTGTCAAGAAGATGATAAATCCTCTATGTTTATTAATGAGAACTCATCGTTAAAAAATATCGTGAATAAAATTTTTTTTGATGATAAAATTTAAAAATAAATCCATTTTTGTGATTTTATGTAACTGTTAATGTATCGTTTAAATTTTTTTAAATAAATTATGTAAAAAAATGTTTTTTAAATTATTTAATTAATCAAAATTAAAATAAATAAATAAAAATAAATAGATAAATAGACCTAATTCGTTATAAAAATGTTAATTTACAAACGATTTATTAACGAATTAATTTAACCAAACTCATCGGATTTTTAACGCCAGCCATCTGAAGTTTTTTTTCACTAATTTTTCACGCTCTTAAGTTTCTCTGGAAACTAGAAAAAATTCTTAAATAAAATTTTGAATTGAATATCTAAAAAATGCGTTTTTTGGAAAATGATGGATCGAAATAGTCTTGGATTATTAAAATTGCTTTCTTTTTAGCTGAAAGTTAATTTTCCATATGATCTCAATAATAAATTGCTCTCGAAATTTGAATAAAAATTTTAACAAGCTCAAAATCTTTAAAAAAAAAAATTTAAAAAAAAAAGATTTTGACTATTGTTTTGAAAAAGCATTTTTAGAAAAACAAAGAAAATTATTTTTTTAATATACTTGTTTAAAAAAGAAATAAATTTAACAAAAGTTTGAAACATGGGCACATTTAAATTTTATATTACATAAACATAAGAACTAAAAGATAGGTAAAGGTTATAAAAAGTATATTAATCTTAATTTTAGTTAATTTGCAAATTGTTTAGCTCGGTGAAAAATCAAGCTGTTATGGTAACTATTTATTCTAATGAATTTTTGTTGAAAAAAAATTAGTCAGTAATTATATGACAACCATTTAGAAATTTAAAACTTTCTTTCAAGAAAAAAATCAAAATTCAAAGGCTTTGCTAAGAAAAGCTTATTTTAAAATTGTTAGATTACATCTATATTATTTAAGGTAAATATTGATTTACTCTCACATCGTTGGCAAAACAATCTTGAGACTCTTTGCTCAAAATCTGTTTACCAAACTTGGTAATTAAATTATAAACATGACAACCGTTAACAATAAAGAATTTATTGGTCCTAGTCCTCGAATTCCTTTAACAGGCTTCACCGAAAAACCCATTAACCGCTTGGCTAGCACTCGTCTCCAGCCTAATATTTTAACTATTGAGACAAATCATGTAAAAAGAGGCATAAAAAAGAATGTAAGAGAAATAAATCCTTTGTTAGAGTATCAATTATGGCTTGAAGCAGGAAAAATGGACAAGTCTCTAATTAAATCCATCAATTCAAATGAGAGCTTGAGTTTTAATTCCAACGTTTGGAGAAATTATCGAAGCTCTGCGGGTTTGTATGAAGAAAAAAAAAGTGGAGTAAGTGAATCAATCGCTTCCTTGTATCCCGTTAACATACCACCACCATCACAAATAGGTTCCAATTCTTTAAAGCGATATTACGAGCAGAATAAAAGTATATTCAAGTCGGAAGAGGCATTCAACCAAGCTATGGATAAAGTGGACAAAGAAGCTACTCTAATGAAGTATTTGAGACTTAAATCCGAAATGAGAAACCCTCCATTGGACTATGATGGAAATATTTTACCCCCGAAAAATTTTCGAAAATATCCGCCATTGAATAGAAAGAATAATTTGGAACCTGTTGAAGACTACAATTCAAGGTCTTATCCACATTTGGGTTTTTTGCCAGCTCCTAAGATTGAACCGAGTGATTCTTTTATTGTAAATGAGAAAATAAAAATAGATGCGACTAGAATAAGAATGAAGCGCTTTATGCCGCTTAAGACTTATACCAAAAAGCCTAACGTTGAACAAATTACCGATGAGCGTATCACTGGTAATACCTTCAGTAAATCTGATTCTATCAAATAATTTTAATTAGGCCAAATATATTGTAAATATATTTTTTTAAATTTTTGTTCTTATTTAGTAATTAAATAGATTAAATAAAATAATATTTGTTCGTTTTCAACTTTTAATTTTTTTCGATTATTTTTTTTAAAGTTTTTTATCCTAATTACTCATTGATTTATAAATTTTTCAATTATTATTCACTGATCTATTTGATATTTAGATAATTAGATAGTGAAAGAAAATTTTTGTTAATTGTTTAAAAGCATATATTTTATAAAAGTTTTTTAATATTCAGTACAAAAGTACAGAACAAAATGATAAAAATCAAACAAAAATTTTTTCTGGAAGAAAAAATTTTAAGAATTTGTTCTGTAGCAATGTTAGTTATACTCGAGTAGTTTAAAAACTATCTTTTAAATTTTGAGACCTTAAAAAATAAAAAAAAATTTCAAAAAATGTTAAATAAGTTTAAATTAAGTTCTGTTCTGTTAATTACATTAAAAACGATCTAAAATCTGATAAATTTTAAAACTAAGGTTATTGCTATAAATAAAAGTAAAAGTTACTTCAAAAATTATTTTAATTTGCTATCTATACTCTGCTAGTTAATTAGAAAATCATATGTTTACCATTTACTCATAAAAAGAATTTTTTGACAATTTTTCAAGTATTGATGTTTAATTTTTATCATTATTATTTTTATTAATATTTTATTAATTTTTTTTTATTAGGATTCAAAATCTTGTAATATTATTACTTAGAAAAAATTTAATATTTTGATTTTGATTTTTCTTTTTAAACCTCCACAAGAGTTTCTCAAGAAAGAAGTTCTTTTATGTCGAGAGAGCAATTTTTATAGCTATTTATTTTTCTTTTCACCAATAATTCCAAATAAAAATTTTGAATAGTAAATTTGCATAAATTTTGTTATTTATGATACAATTAATAATCAAAATAAAATATCTTATTTACTGTTAGATTAATTTTTCTTGAAAAATTAAAAAAGAAATTTTATTTTTAAATTTCAAACTGATCGATTTTTGAATCAGCCATATATTTGACTCAAAATAAAACATGAAGGTTACTGGAAGTTCATTTCAATTCGATCGTTTCAATTCAGAAAAACTTAAATAACTTTTTTACTATAAGGAATAACCAAGTTCTGTAAAATGCTTAATTTTAAGAAAATTTGCTTAATGCAGTAAAATAAGTCATGAAAGTACTCTGCAAAGTACTTAAAAAGTATTCTAATCAACTGTGCAGTTACATTGCAGTTCGGATAAAGCAAAGTTGCTTTAACATTAAGCATTTTACAGAACTTAATTATTCCTTATAGTAAAAAAGTTATTTAAGTTTTTCTGAATTGAAACGATCGAATTGAAATGAACTTCACAACCACAAACATGAACAAAATATCGGAATCAGCTCTCAAAAATATTCAAACACTTTTATGCAAACAGAAATTTTATTGGTAACATATTTTGTTTTTAAAAATAAAACTTACAAGGTTCGGGTGCAGCGAATCTTTAACACTATCTGAATTTCCAAAATTTCCAATATTGGGAAAATTTAAGTTTTTTCTAATAGATGGTCGAGTTTATTGTTAATCTTTTAAAAGTCAAAGAATCCAAAGATTAAAAGTCAAATTAAAAGTTTGATTAAAACAAAATCAATACTTAATTATTTGCACTTAAAATTAAACTTTAAAATTAGTGATCCAAAAAAATTACAATTTTTTTATCTGATTTTTGACAATTTTTTGAATTCACGATTTTTTTTTTTTAAATTTAAGAAATTATCACCAAAATTTTAATTCTTTATTCTAGAGTCAAAGTTTAAAGTCAAAATTTGACAAAGTCAAAGTCTGACTTTGACTTTGAAATTATTTTAAGCTCAAGTTAAAGTCTGAGTTTCAAAAATATAGACAGTTTTAAAGCTAAAAGAGATTCAGACGATTTGAAAATTTAAAAAATTTCAATATTTAATTAATAATAATAATAAGAGGAAAGCTACGACAAGCTATGCTTGCGGAGAAAAATACGTTTTTTTCTAAATCTAAATTTTGTTTTCTTCTAGAAAATTAATTATTTTTTTTTAAATATTAGTCATCTTTTTTTATTTTAAAATGGAAAACTCAGATGATCCTTCTTCTCAGCTTGTTTCTAAATCTCAAAATAGCGACCTTACTCAACTTTCCATGCAAAATGTAAACAATTTGACGACTTTGACTATGCCAAATTCTATCAAAAAAAAAACTATTACACTTGTTTTTAAATTTGGATTTACAGATGTTTAAAAAAAATGTTATAATTTTAGTAATCTTTTTAATTCAAAGTCAAAATACAGACTTAACTTTGACTTCATGACTTCATGAGTTTTGAGCAACTCTGCTTTATTCATTAATAATCCCACATTATTCAATTGTATTGAAAACTATAGTTGTTTGGGCAAATAGATCTCAAAGAAGAAACCAAGGCCATTTGATAAATGAAATAAATTGTTACTAATATCGCTAATAGTCTCCCAAAAACAATCTTAGATTACTCAATTGACTCGATGCCTAATAGAATTAGACAAAAAAACAAAAAAATGAACGCGATAGTTCTGGGATTAAAAACTCTTTAATGCTTTCATTTTTAGTTTTCAAAAAATCGATTTCAAATAGAACTAAGTGAACATTTTTACAAAGTTTGCTAACTTTATCTTAATGGAGTATTGTACAAAACTAGAAAATATGAGGTGAAAAAAAATTTATTGCTAACTTTTTTAAATATACATTTTTAATCTAAAATTAAAAACTAATGTTTAAAATAAATTTTAGATAAGATTTATTTAAAACTCATAAAAAAAAATTAAATATTTATTTCAACTTGATCTTGTAGTTTGAACAATCTTCGGCATTCGGTTGAACCAAGAAATTGTATTTGATTTTCTGATATATCTAAATATTCAAGTGATGGAAGCATTTCAAAACTATTTGTCTCGATATTCGTAATTAGACACCTACAAAGTAATAATTGTTTTAATTTACTTAAGCCTATAAAACAGTTATCTTCAATATTAACAAATAAATTTGAACTTAAATCAAGTAATTGTAGTTGGTTTAAATTTGAAAAAGTTTTATGCTCTAATTTTTCTAATTTGTTAAAGCTAAGATTCAAAATTGTCAAACTTTTTAGATTAATAAATAAATTTTGACTTAAATCTACAATAGAATTACACTTCAAATTTAGTTCTTTTAAATTTTCTAAGCCTAATAAGCATCTATCATTTATTTTTTCTAATTTATTCCAACTAATGTTCAAATATTCAAGACTAGTCAAGCGATTAAAAGTGCTATCATCTATAATTTCTAATTTATTTCCCCAAAGATCCAACATATTAAGATTCGGAACATGGTCAAACGCATGTTTATCAATAAAATTCAAATAATTTGACTGAATGAACAATTTTTCAAGACTATTTAAGCCTTTGAAAGTATCTCTTTTTATCTTTGTTAAATCGTTTCTTAAGAAATTCAAAAACACTAAATTGTTTAAATGGTTAAAAGTTTCTGGCTCAATAAATTCAATCAAATTGTAGCTAAGATCAATTTCTCTTAGCTCCTTGAGCCCCGAGAAAATGTTCGAACCTAAGTAACTTAGATCATTTCGACATAAATTTAGACATTTTAAATTTTTCAAATTTTTGAAAACGTCTTTCTTTAATTCTTTAAAGCAATTAAGATATAGATACAAATTTTCAAGATTTTCCAAACCACTGAACACATCTGATTCTAAATTATCTAATTTGTTGGTTGTAAGCTCCAATTTTTTAAGATTCTTTAAATCTTTAAACGAATTTCCTTCGATATCAGTGAATAGATTATGATTAATCACTAACTCTTCCAAATTAAATAAACCTTCAAAAGCTCTTCTACTAAATTTTTCTATACCCAAATGATCAAATTCAAGAATTTTTAAATTTTTTAGCCCAAGTTCTTCAAATATAGTTTTTATAGGAATTTCAATTGTTTTTATATACACATATTGTACGTTTAAATGAGATAAATTTTCGTAAAACTCTTGAGTTAAATTTAGAATATCCGAGCATTTTTTGTTTGCTGATTGAATGTAAAAAGACTTAATAGCGCAATAATCAACTACTTCCTAAAAATTTTTAAAATTTATCTAATTAAAATTAATTTTTTTATCTTACTCTATTCAAAAATTTGATGGTCTCAAACTCTGTACCTTCAATATCAACACAGCTTAAATATTCTCTTAAAAAATTTATTTGACAATATAATAATTATTTCTATTAAATTAGAAGGTTACTTGAATTTTTTTCTGCTAAATTCGCTGATATAACCAGTTCTGTATATTAATTTTCCAACAAAAACAACTTCTGGATTACCAAAAATTTTCTGCTTGGTAAAAAATAAAAATCCATTTTTGAATAATTCATAATTAAGCAATTCAGGGTTATTATTAAGTGAGAAAAATTTTTCAATATTTTGATTTATGTCCAGATTCAGTATATTATCATTTCGTGTTGATTCAATTTTTTCGATCCATTTTTTTCTCTTTCCTTCGATTTCTTGTTTTTGAATGTCATCAAAATGATTGTCTTGTGTGTATTTTTCAATATCAATATCGATGGTATTTATCAACTGTTCGTAATAATTGATTATAATATTTCTTAAATATCCGATTGAAATTGCTGGGTGCATATTTTTCCTAATTTATCAATATATATGCTTCGATTGATCAATGATGAAGATAGAAAAGAAAATTATTAATGCAAATTTTATTTTAGCGAGCTTAAGATATTTGCTAGCTTCAAATAAATGTTTATTCGTATATTCAATGTTGGAGGCATATTTGTTTGAGACTTGGCATTTTTAGACTCAAAGTTATTTTAAAGCAAGAATGAAAAATTTGAATTCGCTTTAAATTTTTTTCTTGTCTAAAAAACTTTTTCATAAAGCCAATAGTTATAATTCAAAAATAAATTTTTTAACAAAATTAGAATTTTTTTTTTAAATAAATTATATTGTCTCGCAATAATTATTTGCTAAATTTTAATGCTTTTTTGAAAATTAAGAATATTTGAATACGACTTTGACATTTATGGTCAAATATCAAATAAATAATTCTATAACTTCGGTAATCTGAAAGATCTTTTTTTTATTTGAGAAGAGTTATTAAAAATCTCTTAACACTCAAAACCCGGAGGGGTTTTTCCGATCATTTTTGGTACTTATTATATTGCTTATTACTCAATAAATTTAGTCATTTTTGCGAATTTTTTTTCCATCAAAATTGAAATCAAAAAATTTTATAATTAATTAATTTTGATTACAAAATATTTTTATTTTGATAAAAAAAAGAATACGTTAAACCCGAAGAGGGGTTTTTTGGAGCCTCCAAAAATATTGTCTTTTATTTTGTGTAATAAATCAAAGACATGGCTAATTATGCTTTTAATTTCAAACTCTTCTTGATTACTTTAATAAATAATAATTTTTTGAACCATGTCTCGATGAAAAGCTCTTGCACTTCTTAGTAATGCGAATGATACCTAATCAGAAGTCTCTGATGATTATTATAATGATTATGAGGAAAATGATGCGTATCATAGTCAATTTCCACTTTCATTGTTCTCTAATTTATAAACAGATGTGAAAAGCGGTAAACGATAAAACAAATAGTGGAAAAACACTACTAATTATAGATTTTTTATCAACCAATTATTAAATTTTTTATAAATTATAATAAAATTAAAAAAACATTTAAGATAATTAATAGATTTATTGCAAATTATTACAAAAAAATTACAACGTAAAAGTAATCAGTAAACGTAATCATTCAAAATTGATAAAATTAAATTTTTTCTATAAAAATCCATATCTTTTGACATAAAAGTAAAAGTATTGTACCTTTGACTAAAACTAATGATGTCAGTTGATAGACCCTTAGTAGTGACAGATACGGGCATTTTATGTTGGAATACTCTTTGCATCTCCAATAAATGTTTCCATTTGGTACCGGTTTTTTAAATATACAAAATCACCATGTAAAAACATTGGGCCTTCATGGCTCCCTTAGATTATCTCAGATTTTTGTTCCATTCGAAAGTAATTATAATATTTCAAAAGTTTATTTTTAAGCACTTGCAAATATTTTTTTATACTATAGTCAGTCGATAATTAATAAGAAGTTTATTTCAAAAAATTATTTCGGTGTTTTAAGATTTAAATTATGATTTACCATGTTGAGGAATTAATTAATTAATTGTTATTTTCCTTGTAGAGAAATATTAATTAAGATTTCAAAATAAGTTAACATCATATTAGTTACATTAATTTTAACTATTGAAATAGTGAAGTAATACTCTTAATTAGTATTACTTTTTATTTTTTCGCATTGAATATTTAACACTAAAATCCATAAAAGAGCCGAAAAAAATTATTCGTGGGAGGAGTTTAAAAATAGTGGAAATATACTACGTTGCCAAATGATGACTTTGATAATGATTTTGAAGAAGAAATGGAAACATCAAATCAACCTAATACTGAATATGATTCATATGAAGACTCAGATAATGAATATTCTGAATTAGAAGAAACTAACAATGAAAAACATCATTAATAAAATAGAACTTCAAAAATAGAACGATATGGGTTAGATTGAATGGCAGAGAAGAGTCAAGTCTTAGAAAAAATAAATTTTAATGAGAAATTTAGACCAACAAGCAATGCTATAGATTTAGACCTTTGTTGAAAACCTTAAGTTTAGAACAACTTTATATGAAACACAAAATATTTTTCTTGAAGCAATTGAAAAATAGTTCAACATTTTGGTATTTATTGGTGTTTCTTATTGAAAATTACAAAATATATGAACAGAAAAATACTTCGTTGTGTAAGCAACTCATCAATGTTGGAAAAAAATTTGTATTGATGTAGATGACTATAGTACCAAGACTTTGATAGATTTAATTGATCATTTATTCTTGGAAAAAATAGAGGTCTGGTCGACTCGGTGAAGTTTGTTGTTTCACAAATAAAACTAAATATGGAATCGAAATTAAACTATTTTTACCTTTTTGAAGGTAGATTTTTTTACTTATATGTTTCAATTAAAATTAATTTGTAAAACAGTTTGTAACAGTTTGTAATTTTTTTTTTCTTTTAAGACTTTTTATTAAACATTTCTCTTTTGCCTATGAGGCTTTAAACTAATGAATAATAAATAAAAATTATGCTACACGTAAATAAATGAGACCTAACTTTCAGCATTTTTCATGATTTTTGACTTGTCCATGATAAATTTAAATTGAATTGTACTAATTGTCACCAGAAAGCTGTAGATCCTAAACTTTCATTTACAAAAGGAGATGTATTAGCTTTTATCGGTATCTTTTATGCAAAAAGTGTTTTTTACCAAAATGTTCCCCTCAAAACCATGTGGTCAAGAATTTATTATTATTATTATTATTTATTTCAATGAACGCCTTTAAGGCGATGTAAAAAAAAATAAAAAAAAAAAAAAAAAAAAGACAAGTTTTTGAAACAGTTCTAAATAAATAAATAAATTGTGTAAATAATGTTAATTATGTTTTTTTCTTTCTGCTTTAGTTAATTATTATGAAGCTCGATTTTTTTCCTTAATGGAAACAAATCAAACTTTACTTGTTAGAAATTTAAACAATTTAAATTTGGTCCCTGGGTTGGGGAGAATGTTTTTAAATCGATTTGTAAAAATTGCTAAGAACCAGTAATACGAATTTAGAAAAAATTTTGGAAAAATTTTTTTTTCTTGAATTTATATCAAATTTTTTATAAAAGTGAAATAAATGGTTTTGAGACGATAAATTTTGAAAAAGGAATAAATTATGCAAATAGCTTATGCCAATGAAAATAATCATAAACTTGTAAGAGAGATTTGCAAAAAAGGACAACATCGCTATCAATTTTTAAAAAACAGAGTTGTTGAATCATGGAATAAATTACCAAAAGAAGCAACATCAGCAAGAACAATAAATGGTTTCAAAGAAATAATTGATAAAGAAATATTCAAGCATAACTTACAAGGACTGCAATAGCCTAAATGGCTAAGCGCATATTTGCGCTGGTATAAAAAACTATACCGCAGTAACTACTACTACTACTACTAAATTTTTTCTTAAAAATAGGCAAAATTTTTTTGTAAATTAAAACAAAACTAGTAAAATATATTTATTTTTACATTCAGTATATTTTCTAACATATTTTGAGTAACTCTGGTAATTGATGCAGCCTAATAAGCATATTTTATTACAGGGGCTTTTTGGACTCCTTTAGTACTTAACGTACAAAAAAATTCCGGTGTTAGAGTGATAAAATTAAAATTAAAATTCGTGAAAAAAAATTGAGCCTAATTTATATTTCAACTTTTTAAAATTAAAATGTGATCGTCTTTAGAACAAGATCAGTAGTTAAATTTATTATACTCAATCAATCAATTAAGAAAATATCAATTAAGAAAGATAGCCTCACCCTAAGTTATTAAACAGCGAGCTAAAATTGAAAAAATACCAAGATTACAAGATTAAATGTATTTTGGAATGAAATTTTTTTTCGATTAGAAAAATTTTAATTCTAATAATATTTAAATTTTAAACCTTAACTTTACAATTAGAGATCTTTATTTCATATCATAATTAAAATAATTAAAATTAGACTTTATAAAGTTTATAAACGTATTTTAAAGCATTCTTTGGCAATAGATGGGTCATAAGATCTTTAATCATAATCATAAGACCCGCGTCTTTTTTCGTTATTCATTTTTCAAGTGTTAATTAAAAAGAATTTAAAAAAAAATTGGAAAATATTTTATTTAAAGCAAGCTAGAATATTTTATAAAGAATATTACTAAAAACTTAAGCTCTAAAATATAAAAACTTTTTTATAAAAATTCAGATAATTGTTAAATGTATAAATTGTATAATCGATCTACCAATAAAAATTGATAATTTTTTTAAAAAGGAAAATTATTTGTCCTTATGGTTTTTAATTCATTCTTTTTATATTATCATAGCTAATAATTGAATTAAGAGATTATACAAAAACCGTATCACAATGAGGAAAAAATTTTGAGATTCGTTATTTTCTGTAACTGAAACTTTAGTCTGAATACTTGTAAATAATTTGCGATCGTTTAGTTCTTGAATTTCCCGATTGTTAAAATCAATTTCATTTTTATAAAACTGTTCCATCTTGACAAAAAATTAAACAAAATAAAATCATTAAAATTTTTAATTTTTCTTACTTGAGCTTCTGATATATTTATTTTTGCTCTATAAATAGTCCATATTATTCCTTCAGTGCATGGTGGAGTAGTCAAGCTACCTAGATATCTAAGATATCCGTATTTTTCTCTTAAATTTTCATCCGGAATAAAAGAATTTAGTGAAAAGTTAATCAGACTAAAATCTAAAATTTTTTTCTCTCAACTTTTTTTCAAAATAAAAATCAACAAATATACTTGACATGGTCTGATACTTGCCAACTTGGGTCACCAAAGTTTCAATTTTATCATTATCTTTATTGTCAATCTTTATTTAAGCATATGAAAATAATTTTAAAATCAATTTTGATTGAATTCATACTTGAAATAAAAATCCAATTACCGCTATTTCATTTAAATCTGAGACATGAACTAAATGAATCTTAAGGAAACAAAATTAAAGCTGTAAGATAAGACTTTTATTTTTACCTCAAGGGGGAATTTGTTACTATCCAAGTGGTGCTCACTGCCTTGATAAATATTAAATCCCCAATGGAAGTGAAACTGTTTGAGGTAGTATTTATTTTCTGGCTTAAAATCACTACCTGTAATGTAAGGAGTCAAAGTTTTGTTAAATAATTGATTTGCAATAACTTTTATTAGAAAAATTTAGTTCCCATTTATTCTCTTAATTATAATTCTACTTGTATATCCATTGTAGGATACATTCCACGTAAGGAGCCAGTCGTAATTGTGAAATTTAATAGGATTAAGCTTAGAATTGTATACTGCTTTTGCTTCCTGTAAATTAATAGGTGATTGCAATATTCCTGCACAACTAGGATACTTCTCTATCCAATAATCCATACCTTGTCCCTGATAGTTCCATTCGCTGGAAGTCGTTACTATTAAATAAGTATTAGTTTTTTAGATTTAAAATAGGAATCATGATTACCTTTTAGTAAAAAGAAAGCCAATAAAAGTCTACATGCCATTTTAAGCAAAAAATTTTGTTCATATAACTAAATAATTTTTCAGCATCTATTTATAAGAATCGAAAGTGCTTTAAAAAAAAGCTAGACAAAAGTCTGATTTATGTAATTTAAACGTGTTAGAATTTACATTTGATACATTTTCAAGTATCGAAGTATGCTTTGTTTTGTTTAAATTTTGAACAATAAGTTTAATTTAATTGGCTTCCGAGTTACGAAAATAAAAAAGCTTGAGTTTTATGTATCGAAAAAGGTGTTTTTAATTTAAAAAATGTTTTAATTTAGAATATATATAAAAAGATTTACATTATTTTCAAAAAAATTTTATTTAAACAAAATGCATTTTAACAAATAAAAAGAAAAAATAAAATAAATTATTTAAATTCAATTTTAAAAGATTTAAAAGAAAAATTTGAAAACTTGTTTGGAAATTCTTCAGACATCTAAAATGTTAAAAAAAAACTTTTATAATTTATTGAATTATCTGCCAAAAAATCTTTTGTTTTACAATCTATTTAAAATGCCCAAAATTAAAAATGATTTGAATTTGGTAAAAAGTGTTTAAAATTACGAAAATAAAGACATAAATTTTTACAGCCCAAATACTTTGTGTATCTTTTATTAAAACTCTACTTTCAATAGAATAATTAGTTTGGCATTATCTGGTTCTATTAAACTAGTCATTTTTTTTAAAACTCTGGATTCCGTAAGATGGAATTGTAAAAAAAATAGTATCCATTTTAAATTGCTATTCTTTCAATCAATTCTATTTAGAAAGTAAATAAAAAATTGATTTACTAAGAAAATATTTGCCTTAATAAAAGAAAAGCATATTTTAAGTAAAATCTAGTAAAATAATCTTTCAAGTGATAAATCTTAGAAAGCTTAAATATAAAACATTACTATCAATAAGTAAAATTTTCTAATCAAATTTATTTTATCAAATATTCAAAAAAAAAATCACATGAACAGGGAGTATAAGACCAAATTAGAATTTTTTATGATTATTATAAAATATTTTTTAAAAATTATTTTTAGTTCTTAATATTTTTTAAGAAATGAAAGTGCTTATTTGTTTATTATTTCTCAGCGTGACTCTACTCGTCCGAACTGAGGTCAGTAAAATTTTATTTTCAAAAAGGATCCTAAAATTTAATTTAAAGCCTGAACAAGTTTGTGAAAATGGAAAATATCCACCCGATCCTTCAACATCTTTTGTGCCAACCTACGTGGTTAATTTAGATTTACCACCGAGCCAAAGATGGCAAGAGCTCAGCCGCAAATACCAAAAACCGGTAAAGTTGGTTAAAAAATTTTATAAAGAATTAATCTCATTTATTTATATTTAAACTAGCTGAGTGCAATAGTGACTTATATTAAGAAATTTGTTCTTGAGTTCAGTCCAAAATTACAAAAATTAATTGACTTGATAGATAATAAATTAGTAAGTGTTCTGGTTAAAAAAAAAAAGATGAATTTTTTTTGAGTTGGCTGTTTAGGGATTAGTTGCTGATTCTTTACCCGAACCATATGGTGAAGAAATAAAAGGAATAGCTAATGCTACCAACATTGAGCTCGGAGAGCTTGTTCTTTACAATATTTTTTATGAAGTTTTCACTTTATGCACCTCCATAGTCGGAGAAGATAGCAATGGAAAAATGTACCATGCTAGAAATTTAGATTTTGGTCTATTTCTTGGTTGGGATTTAAAAAATGATGCAAGTTAATGAAATTTTCTAATTTTAAATTTTATTTATTTATTAAAATCTAGACTTGGATTATCAGTGAATTGTTGCGTCCATTAATAATGAATATTAATTACACGAAAGGAGGTGAGCTAAAATATAAAACAGTTACATTTTTTGGATTTGTTGGTCTAATAACAGGAGTTAAACCGGTTTGTTAATATTCCAGCTTAATAAGAGCAAGTTTAATTAAAACCTATTTTAATTTCAGAACGCGTTTAGTGTAAGCGTTAATGAACGATTTAATGCTAATGGTGGCTATATTGGTCTTTTTGAATGGTTTTTGAACATAAACCGAAAACAAGCTTGGACAACATTAGTAGTCAGAGATTGTTTTGAAAATGACGATATGGATTTTAATCATGTCGTCAAGACTTTAGCCAATACTCCATTAATTGCACCAGTTTATTATATTATTGCAGGTCCCGAAAAACAACAGGTTTGTTTTTAAAAAAGGGCTTTAATTTTTTTATTTAAAAATTATGGTAAAAAGGGTGCTGTAGTTACTCGGGATAGAGCTAAAGCTGTTGATGTGTGGCTATTGGGTACAAATAATACTTGGTTCATTGCCGAAACCAATTATGATCACTGGAAAAATCCTTTAATAATTGACGACAGAATTACTCCGTGTAATCGATGCATGAATAAACTTGGAAAAGAGGTTTTTTTGGTACTTTGAAGTTTGTGATCGATCTCTGATCATCATGATTAGAAATAATAGGCTAGAAATGAATTTAGATATTTTTCCATTTTAAAAAATTTAGTTCACAAAAATATTATTATATTCTATGAACTTTATATTTATTTTAAGTTAATAATATTTTCACTATTATCTATTATCATTAAAGTTAAAATCTGATCATAAACTTCAACAATCTGTTTTTTTCTAATATTTAAAATATATTTCTTTTAAACAATTTTTTAGAAAATGTCATTTGAGGGCTTATTCAATGTCCTTTCATCTAAACCTGTTCTAAATAAGGTATTTCTGCCCATAAATTGAAAAAAAATATTTTAATCTTTAAAATTAATTAAAGCTTACTGTTTATTCAGCTTTGATTGAACCTAAAACTGGAAGATTAGAAACTTACATTCAATATTGTCCGACACCGTGCGACCCATTCTAAATTTTTTAAATCGATAGTCAAATTTAATTATTTTAAAACTAACATAAACAAAACTTTATTATATTTATATATTTTTTTAATAAATTAAAGACTTGTACTTTTATTCCTAAAAAATTTTAAAAGATTAATGAAAAAAAGAATAATTCAAAGATTTTTAATTATTTTAATTTATTTAAAATGGGAGCGGAAAATTTTGAATTGTCTCTTCGAAGTTGAGATATTCAATGTAAATTTAAATTAGATGTAATACACATTTTTTGGCAATTTTTACAAGTCTGATGATTACATTTAAAATCTCTGCAAAACGCTTAATTTTATATTTTTTGTTGTTTTTGAACCTGAAAGAACTACAGTTCAATAGGAACTAAATTCCAAATAAATAAAAGATAAACATGCAAAGTTTTTGCTGATAATGGCTTGAAAATCAAGAGTAAAAGTGTTCAGAATTCAATACTGGACTTTATTTTTCTTTTCAGTAAAAATTGCACGAATGCACATTAATGCATAACATTTGGTTATACAGTGGTTCTTGCTAAAGTGAAACGTTCCATTCTTGAAAGAGAAACGGAACGGAGTCACATTCTCAAAAAAAAGCATTCCCATTCCGTCCATTCATACCATTCCGTTCAATAAAATCCCTTCTGTCAATTCCTTCAATTCCGGCTAGATCATTGAAATGGTTTGAAAGGACGGAATGGAATGGAATTAATCGAATGAATGTAAGGTAAACGGAATGGTAACGGTAATGGAATGGGAATGCTTTTTTTTGAGAATGCGTCTCCATTTCGTTCTTCTTCCAAGAATGGAAAGTTTCACTTAAGCAAGAACCACTGTAGTTCGGCATGCTTTGCTTAAAATAAAATATATTTCTGAATTTTATTTTATTTTAAAAAAATAAATTTGTGAAAAAATTAAATTCTTTTAAGCTAATTATTTTTGATTATGATCACTAAAATTTAATCATTAATTTCAACAAATAAATGATTTATTTGTTACAAATTTACAAATTGTTGAAAAGTGTCCAAATAGTTGAAGCGGTGAAAGGTAAAAATAATCCGGGGAGCTGAATCATTGAATTTAGAAAGCCTTACAGTCAAAGAGTTGTCAACTTTTACCACTTTCAATAATTTACGTCAAATTAACTTAAAATATTTTGAATGTAAGTTAATTAAATTTAAATCTTTTTTTTGCAAAAAAATTTTGACGAAATCAAAAACATGATAAAAATTTGGAAATTATTTATAACTTTATTTAAATATCACGGGATTTTTTTTAACAATTTAATTAAGTGATTTATTTTCTTAAAGAATGTCAAGTAGAATTTCTTCAGCAAATATTTCATTTTCATTTATGTTAGTAATAAAACATGATGTTGGTCCGACATGTTTATCAATTAAAGTAGAAATGTTGAAGCTATTTTCATTATCTTGAGTAAATTGCTTCATTAGGCAATCAAAATTTAGAAATTTTTTTATTGTTAATTCGTGAAGTTTCAAGTTGAGTTTTCGGAATATCCCCACGCAGTTTAAAATAACCTGTATTTGAATCTTTATCAATGGGCTTTCACTTACATTTCCGCACACATTACATATCCATGACCTGAAATTGTTTATAAATATCAATAGTTTTTAATTTTTTATTTAAAAAAAATCACTTGATGCTTCGATCAAAATCCAATTGAGATTGATGTAAAAATTCAGAATTAATTTGATTATTTTGACAACTTGGGCAATAAAAATCAAAACAACAATTTTCCTCATAAACACTTATAATATTTCCTTTGACTAAACCAAAATCATAGAATTTTAAACTAGAATCATTTTCCCATAAAGAAAGTTTGTTGTCGAAGAATTTTTTTGTGAGATCTCGATCTTTACCGTAAGGATAATTTTGTTTTAATAATATTGAATTGAATTGAGCAGGATCAGCAGCTTCTACTGAAGAAAAAGAACCAAACAAAACTGAATTTTCTAATTAAACAAAAAATATTTTATAAGAAAAAAGATATTGATAATAAACTTACCGATAATTGATTTATCTAAGCCTACATTTTTCAGACATATTACTGAGCTTTGACACTCAAAATTACTTTGAAAAAGAACGTAATTTTCTTGTAATTTTGATAAAATGGATTTATCTTTTATATGGAAAGAAGATTGCATTGTAAATTTTTTAATACTAAAACCATTATTTGATAGAAATTCTGATCTTTCCACAAAAAATATCAAATGTTCATTTTTGACTTCATCTAAATGCATTTTAATTAAAATTATATCAAAAAGATTGAACCAATTTGATTCAAAATTTGATGATTTCAGATCCTTTTAAATTTATTTAGCAATTTAAAAAAATGTATTAATGTTCGCTTTAAAATTACTCTAAGGCTTAAGAACGAGTCTGTTTGAATAAACTCTTTTGAGATTCCTATTTCTGTTAAAATGCTTCGATTTGCACTGATAAATTCGAAGATATAAATAAATTTTTGAATTGATGCCGGACTCTGTTTTGTCTTATTTTCACGTTTTTTGATCATTTTTTGGCATAAGAAAGTTATTTGATCGTTTAAATCGGAGTTTTCCCTTAAAAAATTAATTCAAATTATTTGTCGTTTGATGCATCAATTTCTTTTTATAGTTTTCAGCTTTAAAAAATTTAAGATTATCATATCCTTGTTTTAAAAAGTTGGGTTTAAAATTAACTTAATTAACACATTAGAATTTTTTAATAAATACTTTGAAAATTTAAGTAAATTAAATCGAATATTTACATACGGACTAACTCTACATTCGGACAAAGATTTGAGATCTTTATGTAGTTTTTTAGGCTATTTTTTATTTAACCGTATTTCTAAAAAATATAATAAAAAAATAAATTTTGAATTTTTGAATTTCAAAGAGCAAATAAGGAAAATCGAAATTTGAAATCAAGATCAAAAGTTCAAAATATAAAATGTAATATTTTTTTTTTAATGATAGGAAAAAATTATTTTTTACCTAAGCAATTGCTTTACAAAGTTTATTGTCAAGTTATATGCTAGTTTATTTTAATTTATAAAATTTTAAAATATCCCTTTTTATTGAACTTCAATAGGTTTAAATTTTTTAATTGATTTTTATAAAAACTTTTAATAAAAAAAAATTTAATGTTTTAAATTTTAAAATTTATTTAGTTTGAATGAATGAATATAAAAGTTATGAATCTGAATTTATGAATTAGCTTAACCTGAATTATTTAAATTATTGATTGTTTTTGTTAAATAAATTAGAGACCAATCATTTGATGTTAATTAAACAATGAACCATTATTAGAGAAAAAATGTCTTACATTTATTTTTTAAAAACTATAAACCTAACAAAAAACTTAAAATTTTAACTGATCGCTATGATCTTAAAATTTGATCTGAAACTTCAATTTGCCAGCAAATAAAAACCTTTGTGGTTGCTGAAAATGTGTTGTAGGATGATACTCTCTCCAGTCTTCAGTTAATGTTTGGAGTTTTTCTATACATTTTTTAAAAGCTTATTTTATTTTTAAAAAAGCGTGTTTAATTTAATTTATTGACTCAATTTATTGAATTAATATATTATTAAGATATTTTATTAAGAAATTTTTAAAAAATATACTCTAATGAAACTAGAAATATATTTGAACAAATATTGAACAAAATTTAATTCATTTGTCTAGTCAAATATGTGTCATTATTTTAACCCGAATTGTTGAGAGCCGATTGATAATTTTTAAGAAATTATAAAATAATTCAACATTATAAATCAACGACCAAAATTATATCTACCAAAAAATGGTTCACAACTGAGAACTGGTAAAGATTATAAACAGAGTTGTTTTTAAGCCACTAGTCATATGTCGAGTCATTGAATTAAGATTTTATTTTTCTTAAAATCATTTCTCAATTTAATTTTTTTTATTTTCCAGCCGGCCTAAATTCATGACTTTGACTGTTTCCAAAAATTTATTTTGAATTTTAAAGTACAGGTTAAGTCAATCTTCTACGATTTCTTTTCCTCTTAATCTCTCTATTTATCTTCTGTTTTTCATTCAATAAATTTTCTTTATTAAATAAATTTTTACTTAACTAATTAAAATTTATGAAATATAATATTGGCCATTCAAGACAGAAGCATAGGCCTGTTGATTAAATTTTGTTTTATTTAATGATTTTGATATGCAAAAAAATTGAATGTATACAATTTGCAGGGTAATGTACTAAGAACTTGATTCCTTTCAATAAGATAATTTTTTGAGATCTAAATTTAAATTCTAAAACTAAAAATGGTCTCTTATTTTTTTGATCCAAAATTAAATTTTTTTAAATTACTTGTTGCTAAAAGTTTGCTTTTCAACAAATTTAATGGAATTAATTTCATATTCATTAGACTCGTTAATAAAACATGAATCAACATTAAGTGGAAAAACTATCAATGCGAACAGACCAACTTTGTCACTGACAATAATTTGCCGCCTAAAATATACAATTTTATAAAATAGTTTAATAGAAAAGAATGATTATTAAAAACTTGTAATGATTATCATCATATTGTGTTTGAGTTCGCTGTGTATGATACAGTGATATGTTATTATTTTTTACCAAGCCAATTCTTTGTACCGTTGCCTTGAAGTTGGCAAATCCGTAGTACCCGATGTTTTCTAGAGCATCAAGAATCGAATTTGTTCTCAAAAACTGAGTAGTATTAGTGATATTTTCCGTGAAAAATTCTGAAGCCGACTGAGTAAAAAAAATATTCTTCTGACTTTGAACTAAACTTGTAATTTTTGGTAATTTTTTTTTCAACAAAATCTGGTAATCGTTGGAATCAAATAAATTTAATGAACACTCGTCCAAATTTACACAGCTTGGACATTGTAAAGCATTCAAAGTGATACCAACATGATCTTCTAGTGATACATTAAACTTTTCATACAAACAACTCTGATGATCGACTGGAAATATTTCAATAAGATTTGTACTAAAATAAATTAACTTATTCGAGTTTTTCATCAGAAATTTTCTCCTTTAAATTCATTAAATTGAGAATTTAGAATTCAATTTCATCTACTTACCATGGAGGATAAATATTGATCAAGCATTTTGATTGTATAACATCTGTCTCAAAATATGATGAATAGTCTACTATATCATTTGACAAAAGTATGTAGCAAACATTATCAAGTGAGATATCGGATCCGTTGTTCTCAAAATTGTCTATATTGAATGCATGAATAAGAGTAAATTTTGTGGTAAGAAAATTTTGTCTAAAAAATGGCATCAATTTTACAACATTTGTCAAATTTTCGGCTTAAAAAATAGTTTTCACAAAAGTATATAATTAAAATATTTAGAAAATACATTTTTGAGTAAGTTTATCTGCAGCTGATTTTTTATTTAGATGATGTTTAATGAAATTGATGCTTGACTTCTGACGTAAAAGCAACTTTTGTAGTCTATCTGCGTAGCCATTTCTAAAAAAAAATGATACCAATTAATTTGTCAAGAGCTTAGACTTAAAAAAATTTGAAATTTTTTTTAAAGCTTGTTTCTTAGATTAAAATCTTCTTAATTTTTACAATTAATATAAATAAATAAATAAATAAATATTGAGGTACCTAAATTCAAATTTTTTCAATAAAAATTGTGGTGATCACACTGTCACTTAAGAATTTCATTTTTACTGAAATTTTAAATTTAATTTTTTTTGTTTTTTATTAATTTTTTAAGGCGAATTTTCAGGAAAGTGAAGTTCCTTTGATTTCGATTTTTTAAATACAGCTTAACTTGATCATCTTTTTTAAAGACGGCCAGTTCTGAAAATAATTTGAATCAAATTGATTTATTTTCTTATTTATTTCTTTTTTTGATTTTTTTTAAAAAAATTCTGAATTGTAATTAGAATTCAACTCATTACATACTAAATCTTGACGTATTTAGTAAGGTTTAAATAAAAAACTAATATTACAGAATATTTTTATGAACATTTTTTTAATTAAAATCTAAAATCTAATATTAATTAAAAACAAAATGAACTTTTGAGTAATTGATTACGGATTTATAACCGAGAGAAAAAAAAGTAAATAACAACAAAAAAACGTAATTGTTATAATGCGCTAAAGCAGGAAAAACCCGGAGTAAAAACGCAAAAAAATACAGAAAAATTAAAAAATGAGTAAATTCTTGAAATTAAAAAATAAAAATTGTTTTATTATTATTAAATTTATTTACTCATTTTTAAATTTTTCTGTATTGTTTTGCGTTTAAAGTTCGCTTTTTCCCCGTTGTAACAATCACGCTTTTTGCTGTTATTAAATTGTTTTTTTTCTCTCGAGTAGACTGTTTCCTCATTTTTAATCACAAAATTAAAGATTTAAATAAATGTTTGAAAAAACGATCTTTTTTTTTTTTAATTTCTAATTAATTTTAATTTACAAAAACTAACTATTTTGATATCAATAGCTTGTAACCAGTTTGAAATAAATATTTTTTTTAATTTTTTATTCTTGAAAAAAAATATTAAATAATTATCATCAAAAATCTTAGTGTCGGCGCCGGCGCGACCTACCCGTCCGCCCCGTCCTGTAAGCAGCCTAGGCATCCGGCCTTGTCGGTCACGCAGGTATTTTATTTTTAGCTCAGAACGTCACCAACATGTTAGTTTTCCACTTGACCCGTCTGACCAATACCACTTAGACAGCCGACTTGTCCGATACAAAATATATTGGTGCAAAGAAAAATTTTAAATTATTAATTAATTGCTATGAATACTTGGCAAAGTTGTATAGGTCGGACGGGTCGAGTGGCAAACTAACATGTTGGTGACGTTCTGAGCTAAAAATAAAATAACTGCATGACCGACAAGGCCGGATGCCTAGGCTGCTTACAGGACGGGGCGGCCATATATTGACCACTTACGATTTTATTAGAACCGCTGTAAATGTGAATTTCAATAATTTAATTTCATACAAAGTTATTTTACTTACTTGATAAATTTAATTTTTTTCTTTTTATTTTCCATTTGACTTAAGAAACCTGAGGCATTAGCCAAAATATTTGATTCATTGCCGCTAATAAGCACTGATGTCTCATTTAGTTTTAAGTTAATTTCCTGCATCCAATTTGCTTTTTTATCAATTTGTTTAGTTTGTCGAACTTGAGAATTAAAATTGAGATCATCTCCAATATTGAAATGATGCTGAGAATATTTTTCCTGCGAGCTTAAGTTTGGATCTGTAATCAATGCTTTGTTGCTCGAATGTGCTTCCATCTCTTCCAAGCACAAAAAATTGTTCAACACAGATAAATAATCAACTTGTTTTTTATCTTTTATTGGAAGTTGAAATTCTTTGTCATTTTTTAAAATATCATCAATATCTGCTAGTTTTTTACATTTTGCTTTAGATGGCTTTAATTTATATGAATCTAGATAATCATCTTGGATCTCATCCACGTATTTGCTGGATGTTGTAGTGACAATTTTTTTTTTGGTTAGAGGACTTGAATCGCCGATTAGCTCATCCAAATTTTCGATATTATTATTGAATTTTTTCTTTAAATTTTTATTAAATTCTAAATTTTGCGAAACTTCTTGAATAAAATATTCATTTTCACTCGATTTTTCGCTTGATAATTTCTCAAAATTCGGTCTTGCATTAATCACGGGTGGATTTTCCTCGGTTAAAATGTCATCTATATTATATTTTGAATTTTTTTCTTTCACGAAGCCTTTTTTAAATATTTCATCACTTTCTTCAATTGAAATGTCATCATCTGAATGCAGTTGAATTTTTTCTTTAAAGACCGGGACTGCTTTTTTTGATTTTAATTGACTATTTTCATCATCAAAAAGCATATCAATCGAAATTTTACTTCGTTTCGTAATTCCTGATTGAATATTATTAATCTTTTTTTTATTAAAATAAACATGTTCTTCAACAAAATCTGGTTGACTTTGGCTCTCAAAAATAGACTCAACACGAGTTTTGACACGACTTTTAGCAATTGGAGAAAAATTATCCGTTTCAATATCATCCATTACTTTTAAATTATAATATTCAAAATATTTTAATTTAAATTTTTAATAAACATATTTGATATTTTAAGTATATTGAAAAAATCTAAATGAAATCATTGTATTGTTAGAATTAGTATAATTATTAGATAATTTTATAAGTAATTTTTTTGAGTTTATTTCAGTTTATTTAAAAAATAATTTTTTGATTTAAAAATGTTTTTCTTTTAACGAAGAGAAAAAATTAAAGGGAAGTCATAATAAAGAAACTTTTTTTTCTTAAAAAAATTTCCAAGCTTTAGCACCACTTTATTTTTGAGTTCAATAGAAACTTTTTAAAAATTGAAAAGGAAAATTTTTTAAATAATTTTTGGCAAAATTTAACTCTTTTCGAACTATCAAGAACCAGACTTTGAAGGACGGACTTTGAAGTGATAAAATGATATAACGATTTTGAATGCTTTTCCAAGTATAAAATTTGATGATGGAAAACATTTTTATGATTAAACATCCAATATTCAAATTCATTTTTGATTACTGAGAAATTCTGGAAACATTCTGTAGATGCACATTTATTCATTATACTTTGTTACACTTGGTAACTCAAAATTTAATGCCGAATATAAAGTTATTTTTCTCCATTTATTGTAATAATTATTTTACGGCGCAGTGAAGTGTATCATTAACTTTACAATTTAAATTCTTTTATTCAGATCAATTAATATAATACTAAGGTTACTACATTTTCAACAATTGTTTATTTTCTTTATATTACTTTTCCATTTAAAAAATCAATCTGCATGTTTCTGTTGGTTTGGTCAAATCTGAAAAATATTTTCCTGTAATTAAGAAAATGAAAGTTTAAGATTTAAAAAAAGAAAATAAGGTCTATAAGAATGATATGACAATGTCAAAGACTGACAAATAAAGAAATTTAAGGTATTGTGAAATTAAATTTTTTGAAATTAAGCAACTTTTGTTTTACCTAATGCGGAAGGCTGCAAAATCTGTACATTGCATCTTATTTTTTACTACTTACTTTTACTACTTTTAAATAGCGAGATTTTAAATAGAATTCGCACAGATTTTACAGGCTTCCGCAGTAGGTAAAAAAAAAGTTGCTTCACTTTGTTTCATTTGCAGAAAAAGTTTTAAAATTTTTTCCTTTTTGTATTGGAACTTTTGTATGAAATTTGACAATGCCGAATTCAGAGATATCCATCGAAATTATCGGGTTTCCAAGACAATAAAATGCAAATTTTGTACCTGTCAAAAAAGTAAAAGTATTTAAACACTAAAACAAAGAATTTTTAAAAAAAATGATTAAAAGTAATAATGGTATCAATTGAAAAAAAACTTAAAGCAGCGCAGTACAGTGCTGATCTATTTGAGTATTTCCAATACAAAGAGGAAAAAAATTATAACTTTTGTTCTAATTGTCACAAACTTCACAAAAAATGAGTAATTTATTCCCAATTGATGGTCAAGCATCCAACTTAAAATTTTTCAAGCATTGTCTCTTTTTGATGGATAATTTTAATAAAAGACATTGTTTAAAACTGAATCTGAAGATCATCAAATTAGATATTTATAGGAAAAATTCTTACTCATGTTGGTCAGTTTTCGTTTCGAACCAATGTTTCGTTCACTTGGTTTTCTCAAAAGTTCAAAATATTTACTTGGATCCATTTTATTTGCGCTCATTTTAAATTTACATAATTTTTATTCTTTGCTGATCATTTGAACAAAATAATTAGGAAAAAAAAATTTAAATAACTTCAAAATTTTTCATCAAATGTAAAAATTCATTTTTAACTTAACTTGAGACAATTCAAGCTCGTTAGTCAATGAATAGATATTTTGAAATTTATTTTTCGGCTTGTGTATACTCGAATGCTTTAGACGCAAAAAAAACTCAATAGCAAAAATATTTTATTTTATAAAATTTTTTTTTTAAATTCAACTCTCCCGCAATAAACTAAATAAAGTATATTTTTAAGTTATGTCAGTTGAGATATCAAATGAACACGACTTCAATGAAGACGAAGATGAGGCCTGGTTGTACGGCGAAAACAATCACAAAAATCCAAAGAAGTGAATTTTAGCAAAAAAATATTTTTTTAAAATTTTCTAAAAAAATAAAAATTAGTGATGAATTGAGCGAAATAGCCGAGGAACAAGTGGTAGAAAAAAAATACTATTTTAAACTCGATTACTTTAAATAATTTAAGCCCGAAGAAGAAGATTGTGATATGACAGATAAAAATGACGAAGATGTCCAGCAAGAAGAAGAAGAGCCCAAAATCTCTGACCCTGAAGACCAGAATGGTGAAATTTCCAAAATTTCAGACTCAGAAGGCCAGAATGGCGAAGTTCCTGAAAATGAGATTAAGAACGAAACAAACGAGGATGAAGATGAGGACGAGGACTCAGATGAAGATGACGATGGAGTAAATATTGTCATTTCTGATATAAAAAACATAACTACACAAGCCACAACTGGCTTACAAGCCTTGAATCGCACTAAATCAGTCACTGGCTCGGCGACCATCATTCCGACAACAGGAATACAAACCACAAAACCCACAGTTCCTGTTCAAACCAAAGGAGTAGAGCTGGAAGTGCCTGGTCTAATAACTGTTCCAAGTGGAACTGTTCCTACTGACGAGTATTTTGAGAACATTCAAGACCTAAATGATGGAGATAAGCCGTGGCTGCAGCCTGGAGCGGACATTACCGATTATTTTAACTACGGATTCACTGAGGAGACTTGGATTGCCTATTGCTTAAAGCAAAAACGTCTCCGAAGCGAAAACAACATCTTAAAAACGAGCATTCAAATGATGCCGACTCAGAGTGGAGTTATGGGAAGCACAGTAAATGGACCAAACATCAACGGATCTTCATTAATAGCCATCAACACTCATAGTTCCATCAATCAAGTAGTCAGTGGTGCAGGACAGCCTACAGCTAATCAGCCAAATTTCAATCCAAACATGATGCCTCCTCCACAGCAAATTAACTTTACAAAGCCACCGCAGTTTCATCCACGCTTTCCGCCTCCAGTTGGTCAATCTGGGCCCCAGCCATTTCAGCAAAGAATGGGAGATCAATAGTAGCAGCTTGTAGAATTTTTTTCTGAATTTTTTAATCTCTTTTTTAAAGCAATATGCCTCCTCCACACATACCGGACTTTAGTGCGCCTCCTCCAGGCTGGAATCCGTCGGGAGGTCCGAGTGGACAGCAAGGAATGATGCCTAGAATGGCTCAAATGCAGTCACAGCGAATGCCTAGCATGTCTATGAGCGGACAGCAGCAGCCGTTCAATGCGCCATTTCAATATGGTCCGCAACACGGAATGCACGAAAGACCTCCGCCGGGCATGCCACCACATTTTTATCCCCAGTTTAATCGAGGCTCAGGACAAATGATGCAACAGGGATCCCAATGGGAAAAAGGGTAATTTTGGTCAAAAAATAAATGATTTTTTTAATTAGATATTTTAAGTTCTGAGGGCCAACATCGTCCATCCAGGAGTCCTACTCCAGGTCGAAAATCTCCACTAAAATCACCGAACCAACAGGTGCAAACTGATCGCTACACCAAAGATACAGACAAATATAAATCAAGGTAAATTGTAAATTGAAGAAAAATTAAAGGAAATTTAAAATAATATATATTTTTTTTTAAGAGACTATCCGAATCGTGACTTTGACAAGGATCACAGAAGATCGCCAAGTCCTTCCCGAAGACATAGACGCGATCACGATCGCAGAGATTATGACCGCAGGGACCGAGATAGAGACCGCGATCGTGATAGGGACAGAGGAAAATCTAGGGAAAAATCCAGAGAGCGGTCTAGAGATAGATCTCGATCAAGAGACAGAGATGACAAATATAAACGAAGGTAAATTTATTTAGGTCCTACCTTAAAATGTGAAGTGGAATTTGTGTGAGCTAAGAACTGTCACCTTCGTGAAATTTAGTTCACACATCTAAAATTTTGTCAACTATGGTTCACATTTATTTTTTACAAAAAATTGACACTTTAAAAATTAAAAAAAATTAAAGAAAAATCAAATAATATTATTTTGTTAATTGACTAATTTTTTTTATTTTCTAAAATTTGTTATTTTAGACCCCAATCGCCTTTAAATTTTTTTAAACTACTTTTGACTAACAAAATCACATCCATAATATTGACCTGTCAATTTCACCTTTTCGACCACTTTATTAGCCTCGGCACAAGATTTTCGAGTGAAATTTGAAATTCTTTCAATAATTGCTTTTTCTTCCGATAAACAATTTTTACTTTATTTTCACATCTAGAACAAGGTCCCAAACTAATAATTCCCAGTTTATCTAGTTTTTAAATTAATTCAGTCTCACTCATTGCAGTTTTTTAAAAATGAAAAAAATAATTTTTTTTTTTAGTATAGGTTCACAAAAAATTATTAAGCTGATTATCTAAGATCACATTTTAAGGGAGGGGACTTATTTGTTAATAAAAAAAATTATTAAAAAAAAAACATTTTGTTTTTCAAGTCGTCATAGGTCTGATGACGATGACTATCGTTCGTCTTCGAAATCGCACAAACGCTCAAAAAAGTCGTCTCGGAAGGACCGAGACAGTAATGATCGAGAATCTTCAAATAACACTAGTCAAAACCAGGAAAGTTCCGATGTTAAACAAGATTAACTGTGCTGGAGCTGGATAATTGTTATTTTTGATTAGCACTAAGAATTAAAATTATAATAAATGTTTTCTTTTAAAAGAAAAATTTTTAAATTTTAAATTTTTGTTTATTTTTTTTTGCTATGTTTTCGTCAAAAATTGAGTATTAAAATGTACATTTGAATTTGTATTTAATTTTTCAGACTGTTAATTAACAGGCTAAAATAAAATTTGAAATATAATTCTTTAATTGATTTTTTTTGTACAGGTAGTGGTTTACCTATTGATTAATTATTATTATTTTCTGAAATAAATTCGTCAATGCTGTATTTTTTTTTCTAAAATTTAATTAATTTCGATCAAATGTTCATTAAAAAGTATTCATTTCGAAATGCTCGGACCAATTAAGAATTTGCTTGAAAACAAAAGTATCATCTTGGCTAGTGGAAGTGCTCGACGCAAGGAAATTCTAGAAAAAAATTTGGTATGAATTTGGATTAGATACCCACTTTTTGGTTTAAGAATCTAAAATTTTTTAAATGATTTTGCTCAAATTTTTTTTACTAATAATTTTAAAATATCAATTTTAATTTAATTTACAAATAGTTTAAATGAATATTAATGAAAAATTCGAAATGATTTTTTTTTTGAAAAACAAGATGAGTTCTACATACTTATAAAAAAATGAATTTATTAAATATTTTTTTCAAAAGATACAGGTATTTTAAAATTTAAAGACTAAATTAAATAAATAAAATAATTAATTGAAAATTATTAGAAATCGACCCAAAAGAAGGCGAAAACTAAAATTAGCTTTTTTAGAAATTTGGTCAATTATTATATAAAATAAAATTTTGTTGATTCTTAAATCAATTTAAATGTTTAAATTTTGAAAAACATTTTTATTTCAAAATAGCTCTTTAAATAATTAATGGATTAAAAATTTGATCGATTATAAAAGAAAATTCAAATTGTTATTTTTTATTAAATATTATTAATTAAAAAAAAATTAATTTTATTTCCCAAATCGAATAAATCATCTATTCATACAAAACAATTTTAGTCAATTATTTAATCAATTAAAAATTTTTGCTCTACTTTGAAAAATCACTTTTTTTTTATTTTAAATTAAGAAATAAAAAAGAAGAATGATCTTTCATTTTAAAATTTATTATTTTATTTAAGGGCTTGAATATAAAAATAATTCCATCAACATTTCCAGAAAATTTGGATAAAGCTAAATATGATCCAGTGAGCTATGTTGTAGAAAATTCACGCTTAAAAGCATTGGACGTTGCACAAATGTTGAAAGTAGGCTTTTTTTCAATAGATAAGTTTTATTTTATTTTTTAAAGGAAAAAGAATGGTTTTTAATAATTGGTTCTGATACAGTTGTAGAAATGGAAAATAAGATATATGAAAAACCTTTAGATAAAGCGGACGCATTTAGAATTTTAAAATCGTAGGCTATTTGAAAATTTTATCAAAAAAGTACTTTATGTTTATCTAGTTTAAGTAATAATACTCATAGAGTTTTGACTGGTGTAACATTAATTAAAAGAGAATCAAATAAAGCAGATGATCAAAATATTAAAATTCATTCATTCTACGAACAAACCAGTGTCAATTTTGCTTGTTTGGATGACAATGTAATAAATTCTTACATTGAATCTGGAGATCCATTTGATAAAGCCGGAGGTTATGGAATACAATCATTGGGAGCCAGTTTAGTCAGATCAATTAATGGTGATTTCTTCAATGTCCAAGGTTTTCCTGCTCACAAATTTTCAGTAGAACTAAAAAAGTTTATTCAATAAATTTTCTCTTTAATTTCTTTTATTTATAAAAATTCTTGATGATCATCAATTTAAGTAGAAAAGTTGTGAAAGAAAAACTTGTTTATAATCCCAAAATTTACCGAAGAAATTTACTAAATTGGCATTACGTGATATTTAGATACACAGAATAACTAAATAAATGAAAACTTATTCGATAATAAAAAATTTGCTAAAGCTTGTAAAAAAAGTTGAAATTTTTGGAGAAGAAAAGTCTGTCAAATTTATTGATAGCACAATAAATTCGTGCTTCCTTTCAGCCAAATGAAATTAAATTTTAAGTTTTTTCTTTTTCTTTTTTGAAATTTGGATTATATTTAAATGATTTATTTAAATTTTTGAAATTTTCGAGTTAAAAATTATTTGAATTCATTTTGAATATCTCTCAATTAATTTTGTTGCTTAACTTTATAGTCGTGAACTCACAGACACATTAGTTAATTGATAGTAAAAAATTTAATATATTGTTTAAGATTTGTGTATTTTTCTATTAAAAATTTATATTTCTAAATTTTAATATGTTTTAAATTTGAGCAAAAAACCCAATTTAATTAAAATTGAATTGTAAAAGGAATGAATTTTCTAATTTTTTAATAACTTTCAAAAGTAATTTGATTTCATCGTTTTGATTTTGCAATATTTCTACAAATTTAGCATTTTATCAAGTTGATTTGTGATTTGAAAAATAATTTCTAGAACTGAGCCTATTGAAAACAGCCTCAAATAATTTAAAATTGAGTATCTTTGAATAAATTTCATCTGTTGAAAATAAATTCAAAATTAAAAAAGTTTCAAAAAATTTATCTAAAAATTATCATTACCAAATATTATTTTTTGATTGAAAAAATTTATTTAAAAAACAAAATTTATTCAAAAAAAAAGTATTTTTAAACTTTTTGTTTCGTCATTATTCATTCGAATAAGAACAAACGAGTAAATCACAATAAATATAAACTTTAAGTAAACTTTTTAAAAATAATAAACCAATAAATAAATTGTTAAAATCGACAAACAGAATTGAATAAGTATGTACACCTTAATTAGACACAAAACTTTACAGTTTAATAATTTTTTGCATTTAAAATTGAATCCGAGGACAGGTATTGACTAAGCTGGGGTGGCATCGTTGGCGTCGAGTTTATCAACTCATTTTTGTATATAGATTCAACTGAATAGTATGTTTTATGATCATAGGTTTTTTTCTCTTGATCTTCTTCAAAATATTCGTAATAGTTCTCTACATTGTAGAAATCCTTCGATTTTGGCGTTTGCAGGAGTTCAATTTGACGCGATGTGTCTATAAATATTATGATTAAAAAAATAATTTAAAAAATAAACAAATTTCGATTATTCGTTCTGAGAGTTTATGTTGAAATTATATAAAGAGTAGAAACTGTTTCTGTTAACATTGTTCGAATGTAATCTATTGTGATTTCTACCCATTTTGGTGGTGTTTATAGGCTTGTGAATGTGTTTCTCTACTTAATAAAATTTTTGAATTTCATTCCATTATTACTTTACGCCAAAAAAACTCAAGCTAGTTAAAGCGATAAATTTTCTAAAGCTCTAAATGTCTAATTTTTCAAAGTATTACTAAAAATGTGTTTAATTTTTAATATTTAGTGACTAAATTTGAAATTGTAATTGCTAAAATTAAATTATTAAGCCAACTAAATTTTAATTTTTTTTTCTAAGAATAAATTTTAAAAATGATAAAATACGACTATTTAAAATTTTCATTAAAATATAAAGTAATTGTTTTTAATCAATCATGCCATTAGTTAGCCACAAATATGGATTCAGTCTTATTCTTTTAAAAAATTAAAATGTTATGAAAAAATGAAATTTCCTAATGGAAAATTTATTTTTATTTTTTAAATAGATTATCAAATTCAGCTAATTATTTAATATAAAAATAAATTGATGATGAAAATTTTCTATTTTTTTGCAGAAAAAGTATGACTGCAAAATATCAGCAGAGTAATTTTAGATTTAATATACATTTGATTTTTAATTAAAAAATTCTTTAAATTATTATTTTAAAGATAATTTTTGAGCATGTTCATGAAAATTTACCCACAAATTTATATATTGCAATTTTATATATGGTGGTTGAAATAAATGAGACCGTTTTAATTCAAGTCTTAATTTGATAAAAAAAATTTAGTCATTAAAAACCAGATTTTCTTTTCGCTGTCCAAATTCATTCTCATAAATCTTTGAGCGTTATTTTGACTTAAATTGTTTTTCATTTTAGCAATCTGGAAGAATAATTGCTTGATACATAAATACAAATAATCAAATATTAATTTTTACTTAATTAAAAAAGAGTAAGTCCTCGCAAAGTTATGATTTTTTTTAATTTGTGTAAAATGTACCAAATTTAGATTTAGAATTTAGATCTTTAAAAGTACCTAGCCATCTCAATTTTGATTCTTTTTGGCTAAAAATGGTACCATTAGAAAGCTGACATTTTTGTCTGCTTGAAACTTTTATAAAAATATGTCAACTTTATCTTCTTTACCGGTCATAAGCGCCCCCTAGTTCTGGCTTGACTAGAGCGATCTTGCGGCTAGCCGGTTTTTTTCTCTTTCACCGAGCAGATAAAACCTAAAAAATTTCTACTAGTTTTTATAGAAAAAATGCTTTTTTTTAATTTCTAAGTGCAAAATTTTAAATTAAATATTAAATATTTGTATTTATTTTTTGAAGATATATTAAACCATTGAAAATTTGAAATAGATGATTTTAATGATTGATTTTTTTCTTGTTTTTTTTTTTTCGATTTAATTTTTATCTTTTTTGTTGCATTAATTAGTGAAATTTAGCGTGATAATTTCATATTAAGCTATAAGCAAAGGGAATCAAATGCCAAGAGCAATAAATGACCGCTAAAGTTTGAAATTATAAATTCATTATTAAAACTTGATTAAATTTATTTAACAATTAAAAAAATAATAATAAAATAAAATAAAATAAATGTTAGTAAAATAAAAAATAATTATTTTTTTTTAAATTTACAACCAAATTTTAAGTGTTAACATAATAAAAGTGAGTTAAATAAACGAAACATTGCTTAAAAGGCACATTGAATTAAAAAATAATAATATCTCAAGATTAATTGCATTTAACTAAAGCTTTAAGGTGTTTATAGAAGCTATAGATATATCTTTATATTTACCATTGTCCAGGATGTCTATAGAATTATTAGATAATGATTTAGTGGCTTTTGACGCTGAAGAATTGAAGGCGATCTGACGGCTTTTTTCTTTTATTTGCTCGGCCAGTTCTTGTCTGAGTTCGAGCAGCTAAAATTTTTAATAAGATATATGTCTAGATCGAATGAAGATTGGTCATAAAACTTTACATGTTCTCTGGCCTTCTTTTCTTTTTCATAGCTAACTTCTATCTCATACTCCCTTGAATCTGCCGGATTTGAATAGATATTTTTTTTGTTTTGCCTTTGATTAGTGTCGTCTAGATTCATTTGCTGAAGTGTTTGCAGTGCTATCATTTTTTTAATTTCCATTATTCGCTTTTCTTTGATCAGTCTTTCGTCATCGTTCAAATCGATCTCTGGTTCCAAATCCAAATTTCCTCTTGGTATCGAATAGATATCCGGTTTTTCTAGCTTTAAAATTATTTAATTTATTTTCTATTTTGAATAAATCTACAAATATCTGACTTACATTTTTTACTATTTCTTCGGAATAATCAGCATCAAAGTACTCCATTTGATTTTGTTGAGTAAATCGATTTATAAGTTCACTTGAAAATAAAAAAAATAAGATTTGAGTATACTTAAAGAGAGTATTTATTTACCTATCACAAGCGCCTCTTAGTTCAGGCTTAACTAGAGCGATCTTGCGGCTAGCCGGTTCTGTGTCAACAACATTTTGCTGAATATTCACACTTGTATTTCCAAATAGCCTTTCTCTTGCCGTAACTTGGTTGTTTTGAATAGGCTGGAAGTAATCTCGAGGCTAAAATTCGTAAATTTTGTTAGTTTGTTTTAAAAAAAAATGAATAAAATTTTTAAAAAAGAGTTTATATTAAGGCGTTATTTATTTTGTTTAAACGTAATTTAAAAAAAATATTAAATCGTCAATTAAAATAAAAGTCAATTTAATGTATTATTCGTATATTAAAAGTATTAGTTGTCACAAAATTTAGTTAAAAGTCATTTAATGCATCGCACAAAGTCAAGTTAAAAAAATCATTAATTTATAAATAAATTTGACCAGTTAAAAAAATGAAGAAATAAATTACACAAATAATTTGCAAAATAAAATATTAATTTATTTTTACTAGTTTTTTTTTACTGCTTTTTAGTCACCTTACTCCTCTAATATTTGCTAAATTTATGTGGCATACTTCAGCTGGATAGGATTCCAAAAATTTCTCACTATATGACTTTTCTCTCTTTGAACCGAATACAATTCCTGGAATGATTCTAGTGCATTATTAAACAGTTAATGATGAAAATATTTTTTGACATTTCTTTCAAATTCTTTCAAAATAAAATTAATCAAAATTCATACCAGTTAATTATTCTTATTGACAATATATAAATGTTAAAGTTCTATTTAATTAAAAAAATTACTTTAATACTTTTTAGTTCTATGTAATATTAATAATTGTTACTTAATCTTTTAAATGACAACTAATACTTTTACATGATGATAAAAAAATTTAATTGACATTTTTTCTAATGACTTTAAATCAAAACAAATGACGCTTTAATATAATAAATAAAATAAATGATACAAAAAGAAAATAAAATTATTTTATAAGACAGATGGTTTACTTACATAATAATTTTGTGGAAATTTTCCGATTGACGAGCGTTTTTTTTCAGATATAATTTCGCGTCTTGAATTTTGGCTCTTAGCAGGTAAAAAAGCAGCATTCTGGTTAGGCTGTTGAACATTAATGTGAAGTTGTCGTGGTCTTGAGTTCGTAAAATTAACAGGCTGGAACGTATCGGATTTATTGTGTTCATCGCCAGAGTCTTGATGATGAATGGTCAGCTTTTTACCATTGATTGAATTGAACGCGCTAAAAACATTATTTGATGATGAGTTTGCCTTAATAGAGCTTTCGGAAGAACTTGCAGGTGAACATACGGAATCGATTGATTTCGACATAATTTTGTTGTCATTTATTTTACTTGAATTAAGCAAATATTGATGATGATGTGCTTGGTATATACTTTTGGAAAAGTTTTGTTTGGAACCAGAATGATTTAATAAATTTTCACTCGAGTTAAATTGATTGTTTGAATGATTGATTACTTGTTTGTTTGCAAGACTGGGTGAACCGAACTTCGACTTTGATTCGGAACTGATGGGAATTAACGATGCCCGAAACAAGTTTGAAGTATCCCCTGATGGCTGACTTGACTGGGATTTGTTAAGTGTGTTTTGTACTTGCTGATGATAGACTAGTTCGTGTTTACATTTGTCTGTTATCGTGTCATTTAAGAGTTGGTTCACTTTGCTTAGCTGCATTTTAAGGAGATCCATTTCTTGGTTTAATGCATTGAATTGTTGAGTCAGAGATTTTTCTGATGACAGATTCTGGTAGCGTGAAAAAATGCTCATCTGATTATCTATTAATTTCTCGACAATAATCTTGTTTAAAAAAAATTAATTAAAATTAATTATTTTAAAAAATTTAGATCTCTTCTATTCTGAGTTTTCATTTTTTTTCTATAGATGTTTTTATTAATTTAATACAAATAAATAAATAATCGAATTAAAATTGAAATCTTTGAAAAAAAATTGGAATAAAATTTTTATAATGGATGAAGTTAATTTTTTTCCAAGTAAATTTTGTGACAAAAACCCATCTTAATGCTTTTTCTATTTTTAAAATTAGAAAACTTAATCTTTAAAACAATATGGTTGTTATATTTTAAACCAAATTTTGCTCTAATTTCTACAAGATTACAATAATTAATTTCATTTAACCTAACTACTTGGGACTGAAGTTATATTAGATTATTAAATTTACGGAACCAATTTTGAACTGTCAGAAAAAAAATTATTGAATTTTTTCAAGAATAACAATACCAATCTTTTAATGTCTTTTAATGTTTAACTTAAATATCTTTTTGTTCATTTTTTTCGATTAATTCTGTAATCAAAACTTTTTTATTTTTATTTTATTTAAAAAAATTTAAATGAATACTTTTTACTGAACTAAAAAAAAGTGTTAATCAGTCTCAAATATAGGGGATACTAGTCTGATTATTAAATTTGAAATTAAAATTGTTACAATTCAACCTTTTTTGATTAATTAATAACAACCTAAAATGTGAAAAATTTTATTTTTTAATTTTAAAAATTAAGCTATTTTTATAAAAAAAATCAAAATTAAGCTTTCAAAAGAAAAACATCTGTTTTTTTACATATTCAATATTTCTCAATTCATCTTACTTTTGAACAAACCTTTAAATTTTATAAGCATCCTTTAAAAAATTCATCTTCAAAATGAATTTTCAATAATAAAATTCTAAAATTTATAATAAATTTTTCAATGAAAAATGCGGAAAACACACTTAATTTTTTGATTCAAAGACTCCTGAAAAAAAAGACAAAATAGTGTTCTTTTTAACGGAAAAGGTAGAAAATGAAAGATATTTTTTATTTAAAATAGCTCAAAGAAAACCTGAACTATGATTTTATATTATTCTTCAAAATTGGTTTAAATAAAATAAAAAGGTGTACTGACTCAATCAATCATTAAAAACACTGTCTTTTTATTTACCTTATCTTCCAATAAAAGCTCATTTTCGTGCTGCATTTCAACTATTTGGTACTCATACAATCTCAGAATATTGGAAAATTTGTTCAGATTTATTTGATCAAGATTGGACATATCCTCATAAATTTTTTGATAGCCATTTGTGTTCTCAATACTCTGTGCCAATTTCAGATTGTTCTCAATTGAGTCCATCTTGACAGCAACAACAAAAAATTATTTAAAAATCTAAAAAAAAAATTAAATTACCTTGGCTTCAATTTTTTTAATTCTGTCCTTTATTGTTTGAAAAGAGTCATGCAAACTCAAAGTCAGATCATTGACGTTTACACTTTCGTCTATTTTTGAGCTATTTCTTTTAATTTAAAAAAAAAAACAAATTATCAAAAAAATTATTTTTAAAAAATATTTAAAAAAAATATAAATTATTAAAAAATAAACAATCTAAAATAGCTATAGACTTACAATTGATTCTGTCGGTGTTGGAACATTAGCTCGTATGGTTCGTACAATTTCTGTAATGTTGAAAATCTTTGCTGTGAATGATTCAAGAGAACAAAATTTCGCCTCAATTGTCTTATGATCATTTCGAGCTCATTTTTTTGCAGCAATTCCAATTGACTTTTGCTAATTTTGTAAAAATTAGAGATAGATTTTGGATTTGTCTTTGGTGACGAGTGCTCCGAAAATGGTTTAAAATTTTTTTCTTTTTCAAGAGCAGCTGATGCAGCAGCAGCGGCTTGGGCAGCAGCCGCAATTTTCTCCCGGTCAATGTAATCTCCACAGCGTTGATTTGATCCCTTGCCATTGCTATATGTTTCACTTGAATCAATTTTTTTAGTCGAGTTGCTGACCAAATTTTGGATAGCTTTGTAATTTTTTTCGTTCTTAGCCTCGACCATGTCCTGGCCATTTTCGTTATTTATCAGACTCTGGGTCATTCTAGTCATGTCCACTATGGGCTTTTCAAAAGCGTCATAAATTGATTTATAGTCATAAATGTGATTAGTGGAGCCGTATTTATTATTTTTTTTTGATGATGATGATGATGAATTAGCTTGGTTAGGTTTTGAGGACGACTTGGTCAAACTGGAGCTGCGTTTGTGCTTCGATTTTGGATCGTTGTCAAAGCTTTCGTTCAAATATTTTTGATTATAAGAGTTGTTGAGACGCTCATTGATTTCGTTGTCGGTTTCGGCGTCGCTGTTGACCACTTCTTTTTTTTTATTTTTTTTATTTTTTGACGGTCGATCATTTAAAATTTCATCGTCACTAAAAGCTAATTTTTTTTTTATATTTTTCCTATCTGGATTGTTTTTGTCCTCTATTTTGTTTGATGAAAGAGATGAGCGGAGTTTTTTGCCATTGAAAATGTTGCGATGGGTAGCTCCTGGACTGTTGGGCGCCGAGTTCGATTTGGACGAGCGTTTCGAGCTTGATGTGTCGTGCTTGACAATGAAATAGTTTGAGTTGTTTCCGCGGAGGGAAATGTTCGAGCAACTTCGATTAGAGGTTCGCTTCTCGCTCATTACTCGACTTTGGCTGTTGTTTCTAAATAATTAAAATCTTTTAATTTCTTTTTTTTTTATTTAATTATTTTTAATTTTAATACTTTAACTGGGATACAAAATTAAACTTGTTGATCCATTCGTTCATTGATGCGGACGATTCGGCCGCCAAGAATACGAACATATCTGAATTGTTTTCCGAATTAGTGTCATTCGAATTAACCAGTTCGACCTTGAGTTTAAATTTATTAAATTTTTTTGCTATTGTGTCATTTAATGGAAGTGACAGGGGGGATTTAGCGGTAATTACAAATTATCCGAGAGAGAATTAATTTTTTTTATTTTAAATAAAATTTCTATTACACTTTTTAATTTTTTTAACTTTTTACGAATTCTTTTAAATCTTGTATTTTTCAAAGGATATGAGAACTTGGTTTGATTCAAATTATTTTTTGATTTAAAGTTAATTTCTTAAGAAGTGGCTTGCAATTAATTATAAAATTAGCATGGTTAAATAAAGAAACCATTGAAGAAACTCATTTAAAAATATTTTTTTGAGAACCTAAGCTTAAATTAGAAAAAATTTAATTTTTTAATAGTAAATTTATTACTTTTGTGTTTTGCAATTAATTAATAAATATACAAAAATATTTTCAATAAAATGAACGTAAATCGAATAAACTCGAACTGTTAAAAATAAATTTGTTGACAAAGTAAGACTTTGATCCATTGTGAGAATCCTGAGGTTCACTTCGAAATTTTTAAACAAAAAATTTATAAACTTGTTATCGAACTTTTTAATCCTTTTTTAACAACAAATTAAGTATTCTTTGAATATAACAAATTAAATTTTTTTACCAAATAAAAGCAAGCCAAATAAATGATTAATTTTTTTTTAATTACAATATTTAAAAATTAAATAAAGCTTCTAAAATTTTAACTAGATAAAAACTTACAATTATCTCAATTTATATTTTTTAATTTTTCTCAGCTAATTTTCAATATTTAATTTAATATTTTAATTAAAAAGTGGTTTCTTTTTTATTTTCCTTTGAGGTTCAATTTAATTTAAAAAAAAAGGCAATGTGAAATTTAAGTACAAAAATTACAGTACAAAACGTAAAAAGTTTATAATTTTTTTTCTAATTGTGCAAAAATGGTTTTGCAAAAAGTACAATATTGTACAAATTTGGACAAACGAATTCCAAGCTCTGCAAAAACTCTGCAATTTTCTGTAAAATGCACACCATCAAAAAATATTTTATTAAACTATGCAATAAATTGCAGAGTTTTTGCAGAGCTCGGAATTCGTTTGTACAAATTTGTACAATATTGTACTCCTTACAGAACCACTTTTGCACAATTAGAAAAAAAATTATAAACTTTTTACGTTTTGTACTGTAATTTTTGTACTTAAATTTCACATTGTCAAAAAAAAACAAATGAATTACTTTAAAAGAGTTTTTTTTATTGTGAGCAGAACTTCCGTCTTTTTTGACTGTGGCTCTTGAGTGTGTGTCATTGAGAAAAATTGTTCCGCAATGTTTGGTCATGGTTGAGTCCGAGTAGTAGTCCAAAATGTAATCAGTCAATACAAAATAGCGTTTGCGCCACAGTTTTAGTCCATTTTGGCTAAGTTTGTACAACCAGCCGTATTTGCGAAGAGCAGAGTCAATGGCAGTGTTGACTTGGATCGTGTTTGCTTGAATTATGTTTCCGTTCGATTGCTGAGATGAGTTGTTTGACGATGCAGATGATGCCGATGACGAAGATAGAGCTGACAAGCCAGAGTTCATGTTTTCGTTTTGCAAGTCATTTTGGCATGTTTCCTCGGCTAGCTGGACACTTTTACTGGGAGAACTTTTCATTTTAGTGCGTTCCATATAATTTGATTTTTTTGATTCAAATGAATTGCTCATTGCAGTTGATGAGCTGGATTCTGTCGGTGCCAGACTATTCAAATAGCTTGTTGGATAATTTCTTTTTGAGTTATGACTTTAAAAATTGGAATTAGACTTTTAAGACCTAAATATCGGCCAAATAAATGAGAAACGCAAATAAACTCGGAACTTTTTGGTCTTCTCGACTAAGCCTGAAAATTAAGTTTATTTTTTCTCCTATTACTTAAAGTTTTCTATGGAACTTAAAATTAAATTGCTTGACTCTGAATGTAAATTCAGCTTTCTTTTATATGTCAAAACAATTTTTAGCATGTAAAAATAGAGAGAAAAGCGAATAAGAGCATTTACAAATAGAGGACCGTGAATACTTCAACAACTTGTCCTAAATAAAACTGTGAATTTGTTTTATCTCGGCTTAAGGCATGCATTATTTACTCAAATGCGGATTTTCAGTGCCGGTAATAGATTCTTGAGATTTCACTTATTGAGAAAATTTGTGAAAAAAAAATTGAAAAACTCATCGGCAAGCCAAAAGTAATTCAAAGACTTAAACACCAATTTAGTGTCAGTAAAAAAAGAAAATATTTAAACTTTTGCAATGGTTCACAGTCGAACTTACCTGATTTACAATTCAACTATTTCAAAAATATTTTCACACTGGCTTCGTTAAAAAATTTAGTTAGTTTGGTTTTTTATTTTAAGTCGTTTATTCTCAAAATGGCCCAATTATGATGAAACCATTCTTAAATTATTTATTCAAAAAACAAACAATTAAAAAAGATAAAAATTTAATTTTTGTTTGTATTTTGCTTATTCGAAAAAAATAATAGATAAACTAGGCTAAATATAAACTGTCGAAAATACCTTGGATTTCAATAATCAAATTAAATTCCACACTATCTCAAATTAAATATTTTACTAATTAAAATAGATCAATGGCACGAGCTTGTTTTGCCAAAAAAAATTTCAAAATAATCTTTAGTAGAGCGTAGAATTTTGATAATAAAAATAAAGTGATTTTTTTTAGATTTCAATTGATGTTTGTGTGCTAAAATTCAATTGATCAAAATCAATAATTTAAATTTTTTTATGTTTAATTATTTTTCTTTAAGCCACTTTTTCGATTTTTAAAAATTTTCACAAAGATAATTATTTAAAATTTAACTTATCAAAAAATCGACTTAAGTTTTTTTTGGAACACTTAATTGCTAGTTTTAATTTTTTCATCTAAATTGCTAGGAAACAAAATTGTTATTTTTAAAATAAAAAAAATTTAAAAGTTAAGAAAACAAAATGTTAAAGAATGCCCTAATTTCAAGCTGGTCATAAATCATGCAAAAATGTTTCGAGTTTATTTCCTCAAAATTCTTGACCAAAAAGTAGTAATTGCTTTTGGAAAAAAAAAAGCCAAAAAAAAACTTACTCGATCAAATAGGGTAAGCCAAGTATGTAATCCTTTTGCCAACCGTTTGGAAGATCTTAAAATTAAATTTAAGTTTAAATTTAGCCTACGATTAAGATCTATTATTTGCACTGGGTAATTTATCTATTTGAAAAGAATCAAAAATCACGTTTTCAAAATTATCTTCAAACTAATTATCTTCTATTTACTTTTGAGTGCAAATATTTGTCATTTTAGAGCTATTTCCTCTGCAATTTACCTTCTAGTGGGGGTATGATCATTAGCGAGACCGGTTGACCAGTCTTTGGATGTAGCCAGGTAGTTCTCTGTTCGTCTTCGCTTAAAAAACAAAGATTAAGTGGATCGATAGGCTATGATTAATAGATAAAGAGGAAATGAAATCATTAGTGACTTTGATCTCGACTACTGGTCGATAAATAGGTTACTCTTTGACATTTTAATGTAAATAACAAGTTAATGAATATTAATGATAGACTTTAATTTTAGACGTGTCCCAGACGTAGTCGAGAGTCAATTTAAGGCTATGTTTAAATTGATTACTTGATGAAAAAGACTCGACCGTCTTCAGTTACTGCATATGTCCAGGGCTCGGGCAGATTGGTAATCTCGATCACGAGATTATTGATGTGGTTCTGGATGAAATTAATTTTTTTGTTCAAATATTCTTCATTATTGGATGCTGGTTGAATGTTTGAAGCCTTGGGTGGCGGCACAGTGTTCGATGTGGATCTGATTGATTTTATTGCCGAATTCGGCACTGATGAACTAGTCGGAGTAGCTGACATTTTAGATTAATTTGAAAATCATTTAAAAATTGTCTAATTATAGTCTAAAAAAAGAAATTCAGGTATTTAATTGTTAACTTAAGGTGCCATTTAAGTCAAAATTAGTTTATAATAAAATGAAAAAAGTAACAAGATTTAATTTTTAAAAATAGCCGAACAATCTCTTGAAATTATCAAAAAAAATTAAAACAAAGAGAATTTTTGAATTTTAATATGTAAACGTTTATTTAATTGTGTTTCTAAAAAATTGTTTTTTTTTTCTTTAAATTAAATCTGTGTTATTCACAAATCTAACTTTGTTTTTTTTGTCATTTTCTTAGTGCCCAAAACCACTCGTAGCCACAATTTTTTTCATTTTTTACCCAGTCAGACCGGCTCATTTTTAATTGACAAGATCTTGAACAAGTTTTAAATGCTTAGAGAGAAAAAAGCAAATTTAGAAGCTTTTGTAACTTGTTTTTTTAAGATACACCTCGATAATGAGCCAGTTAATTAACTAAAATTTGTTTAATTTAATTTGAATTTTTGAATCCTTAGCAAAAATATCTCCTTTAAGCAAAATATCTAATCTCAAGATTTAGACTTTAATGCTCGACCAATGCTTCGTGTAATCTTTGACCAAATAGCAAGAGCAATTGTATCTAAAGGAAACGCGTGAGATTTGCCGACCTAAAATAAAAGTCAATTTTATTTGATCCATCGTAAATACTTATCTCAAATTGTCACTCATAAAAACCATTTTGAAATAATTTAATTTAAATGACTTGAATTTTTTTCCAAAAAACAATTGAAATTAAATGCATAATTTTCTGTCAATTAAATTCTGTGATTGCTCCAAAAGATTTTTTTTCTGGGAAACTAAAATTGAATTTAACCACAAGACATTCAAATCACATTGTCACAGATTGGCTTAGTTGCATAAGTGATTGGCTATGAACTCAAAATTTTGTAAGAATATCCTTTGGGAAGACTTAAAACTTCGGAATTTTAATAAAAAGAATTATTAAAAATAGAGAAGCTTTAGAGTGTAATTAGTTTAGAAATAAAACAATATAAGAATGTCTCACCTTTTTAAGAATAGTAATTTAACTTTTTTATTTTTGCATAGTCAAATTTGGATTTTTCTTTCAAAATAGTTGAAAAGTTTTATAACAAAAATAAATATTCATTATTGAATAGAATTTTATTGTTAAATTTTAAATATTCACCTTCAACAAAACCGAGAGAAAAGAATAATTTCATCTAATTTAACTTCTGAATACCAAAAATGCGTTTGATTTAATGCGTAAAAAAAACTTGAATATTCAAATATTTGAACAATATTTAGTACTATCTTTTTAAAAATTTAAATTAAAATCAGATTTTTAAAAATAACTTTTATTTAAAGAATCCGTAGCTTTTATTATAAAATTAACATTTTATTTAATTTTTTCTTAATTTGCATAGACCATAGTTTCGTAGTAAGATTGGCTAACCGCTTAGCTCCTAAACAATTTTTAATTCAATATTCGCCAATGTCTCAAAAAATCAATAGAACCTTTTTTTAAATTGGCATGGATACATTGGGTGATGTAATCCAAAAGTCAAAGAAAAAGATTTTTTTTCAAATAAAACTTGATTACCTAACTATCACAATATTTATTTTAATTTTTTAATATCTCCAGCTAATTTACTTGTTTAAAGCTAAATTTTGATAAATGCTTGAAATTGAACTTATTCGGTTGCATTAAAAATTTACGAAATTTTGCCTGGAAAAAATAAATAGCGTTTGTAGTAAAAATTTTTCTTTAGATTTTATGAAACAAAAAAAGTAAATTATATCTCTTAATCTCAAAATAAAATTTTTCAATTGAACAGTCCAAATTGTTAGTGCCTAACAAACAATGATCAATTGATCATATCGATCAAACCTAAAGCTATAAACAAAAAATTTCTTAATTATTTTAGAGTATAAATTTAGCGTTTATCAAAGGATTATTATGAATGTTTGTCTCTAGAATAAACGATAAACATTAAGTATGATATGAAAAAAATTAACCAATTCATTTAAAAAGAAATTAAGTTTATGAAAAAGGAAAAATATATTTTTTTAGCCTTAAGCTTTTATTGAGTCAAGAAAAGAAAGTATTTAATAAAATTAACTCAGTGTGTTTGATTGTAGTTTTCGGCGTAAATATCATGAATTTTTTGATAAACAATTTATTAGCAAATTATACACCAAAAAAATTTAATGGTCAATTTTAGTCGAAAAAAAACGCCAGATTTTATAATTTTCTTATAAATTCTTTTTTGAATTAGTAATTTAGCCAAATTGTCAATTAGAAAAATTTTGTCTACGACAAAATAAACCAAAATGTCTTTGTTGCCCTATACCGGGTTTGAACAATTTCCTATCGCTTAAATAAACCAAAACGGAAACTAACAATAGTTAATAAATAACTATTTGTCCCAAAAAAAAACTTTTTTTAATCTCTTTTGAGTGAATATTTTTAATTTTTGTATATTTTGTTCTCTACTGATGTTTTACGAATCTTTGGTTCTTTCTCTATTCCAAATGGTTTGATATAAATGTCGATTTTCAGGTTTCATTTTTGAGCATTACGCAACCTAACAAAATATTGAAATTATTAATTTTTTTATTAAAACTCAAAGCTACTTAATTATAAAATCAAATAAAAGGTAAATTTTTATTATTGCGAGTTTTTTATTAAATTGTATACTTAATACAAAAATGACAATTTTAAATTTTAAGTTTGAGCAAATTAAATAAAAAAAAAACAAAATAAATTATGCTGTGAGTCTGAATACACAATAAGTATCCAGAATTAATTAGGCTTAAGGGAACGTTCTTAATTTTCTAGCTTCAAATTTTACCGATTAAATATTTTAACTTTAAAAAATTATTTAGAAATTAATAAAAATTAATGTTACTCTTCGTTTTAGAAAATAAATTAATGAATGCTTAAAAGAGTGTACTGCTATAAATGAGACAAATATTGTCACAAAGACATGCTTGTTTGATGGATGGAAAAAGTCCGATTCCCGAGGTAATAGTCTGAGATTTTTTTTCTACAAACGCTAAAAAAAAGTAAAGTCTCGTTCTAGAAAACAAAAACAAATCCATATAAATATTGAATATTTGACCACATTAACTATCAAGTCTATAAACTTTCAAAGAATTTGAATGGAATTGTCAATTTTGGCAAGCATTAAAAAAAACGAATATTTAGACAACAAAAAAATAGGTTGTTTGCATGATTAATTCTGAGAGAAAAAAAAAACTTTTAAATGAGAATTTTGATGAATTTCTATTGAGCTAAATCAATTAAAGGCTTGAATTAATGAGTAAATGAATTTTAATGTGGAATAGCGGTAAGCAGTTTATTCCGTCCCAAACTTTTTGTTTGTTTTAAAATTTTTTACAATGTTAATCCCGAAAAAATGGATCAAGTGCGACATGGACGAGAATTCTTGAAATAAAAACAAGATTAATTACCTGTTTAAATATTGAAGTTGGCCAAAGGATGCTTTTTTGCGCATAGATGCCTATAAATAAATATTTTTTCTTAAAGAATACAGTTTATTTTAATTTTAATTTTTATTGTAATTAATTCTAATTAATAGTAAAATATTCGAGGCAAACTAGGTACAAAAAATTGCACGAATAAACTAAATCCTATTTACTTAGCGCTAATCAAAGCGAAATGCGTACGATTGACCGCTAGACAATTTGCTTGTTTTTCTTTCTATCGGTCTAATTTGAATAAGATTTGAAATATGATCGATTCACTGAAATTTAATAATAATTTGCAAATATTCCAACTTCTATTATGACATTTGAAAAGACAGCCTCAAGCTTCAAGCTCATCCTCAATCCCAAGAAATAAATTTAAATTAAAAAAAAAATTGACTAGAGTAGTTTCATGTCAATTTGAATACTTTTAAAATAATTTACACCTTTTGAATTAAATCAACTTATAAATGAACCAATAAATTTGAAAAATTAACTTTTTGATTTTTTTCAAAAAAAAACAACTTTATCCTAGTCTTGATATATAAGATAATAATGCCCAATTTTAAGGCTAATAACGAGGACTTTGGTTTAAATACATTTTGTATTATGATGACCTTTTTGATTAGACAAAGAATTAGAAAATATATCATAGGCGAAAATTAAAAGTAATTTTATTTTACTAGACCTAGATTCAATTTTTATTACAAAACCACTTCGCTAATATTTGGCTAATTAATTTTTTTTTATTGATATAAAATTTTAACACTTTTTGATTTAATGCAAATATTATTGAGATATGAATAACGTTGCACTTTGATTATTTAATTTCATAAATAAATTTTAAAATTATATTTAACTCTTTTTTTTTAATTAAATTTTTATTTTTGAAAATGGAATAGCTTAAAATTGAAAAAAAAATATATTAAAATTAAAAGAGTCTTTTTTTATTCACAAAAACAAAGTTTTGGAAAATCTATTAAAAACAAAATGAGCCTTAGTGTGAAAATGTAAATTTAGTAAAATTCAAAGGCCCAAAATTGTTGAAAAATTTTTCAGAATATAAATTGCTTTTACAGTCTTTAATGAGAGTTAAATTTGTTTTACAGTAAGGAAAGCACGTTGACTAGACGTAACAGAATTTTTTAGTTGTTTTTTCTATAAAAATTTCTTGTTATTTTTGCTAAAACAAAATATAAAAAAAACAATATTAGAAATTAATTCTTATTTTTTTCAATAAATTTTAAAAAAGCCTACAAGTAAATATTTTTTTTCTCAATCAGAATATTTTGCTTAAAATTGTTCCATATATAGCCATTTGCTTTGGCAAAAATTTGAGTATAATTAAAAAGAAAAAAAATCAAAATATATTTTTTTATTTTTTTTCTCAATCAAATTTAAGAAAAGTAAACATTTTCATTTCTAAATAGAATAATTTCAGAAAAAAATTTTCCATAGATAGCCTTTTGATTTATCACAAATTTGAGCTGTCTACTTCATGAAAGAAACACAATATTAAGAAATGAAAAGAATACTAAAATTTGGATTCTAAAAATTCCAATAAAATTTGAGCTGATGGCCGGTCCGGAGGATTTTTGCTTTTATACGAATAAATGAGTCTAAAATTGGAATCGTCTGAATACTGCAAAATAAAATTGCCGCCCATTTGATGCGGATCATCCTCTACATCTTGATAGGAACCTGGCAAAGTTCCCAGCCTAACTAATTGTTCAGCATAATAAATTAAAGTTTCTGAATTCCAAACTTTTACATACGAATTTGGCAAACCGAAAATTTTGTACAGTCGTCGATCTTGATCGCTAACCATGTTAAAATGTTGATCTGAGAAATTCACATGATTTTCCATAAACCATCTGTATGCTCCTTTCGGTTCACCAAAACTTACCAAAATAACTTGGCAATTTAACTTGAGAAAATCGGATGCTTTTTTCTGTAATTCTTTCACATGGTCGCGTCAAGGCAATCATGCAAAATGCCGCAGCATAACCAACATAACAAAACTTGTATCCGAAGCTGAATCCAGCTTTTTTCTAAAGTCCAAATGAAGATCTTTAACACAAGATTTGTCAAATTGCTCTGGCTTATTTTCCACAATTTGTGACAAATAAAACTCGTTTTTAATATTTTCTGGTAGCAAATCTTCAACTTGAAAACCTTGATCTAAATTTACAGCTTCCTTTGATTCAATTTCTTTCAAAAAATCATTCCATTCCATCAAAAATGTCCTCAATTTTGCCGAGTAGCCTTCTTTTTCTTCCAAATTTAGCTCAAAATCAACATTTTCCAATTCTTCCACAAAATCTTCGTTTAGCTTGGTATTCGTTTGCTTCATTAAGTCTGCGTAGAAACGAATAAACCGGCCCATTTTAAATATCCGTGTTTTGCAAAATGATTCTACATCATTGCTGAAGTCTTGCCGCGCTTCGTCCAGTACAGTTTGAAGCTTGGAGAAATTTTCTTCAAGCAAAGGTATTTTTAAATCGACGTCCGTCATTTTAGACGCCAAATAAATAAAATTATTTTTTTAAAAATTTTTTTTTCAAATTTTTATTTATAGAAAAAGGGATAGTCTCATGACTTGGTAGATTTTTTTATTAAAGATAAAAAAAATTGCTGAGTAATTGTCGCTTCTAAGTTGCCAAAAATTTAGCAGACTTTTTCAATAAGCCTCACGCCACCTAAATTGGCTCGTTTTGTGAACATAAACTAACTTTGCATTAAAATATGTACAGAGTTAAATTATGGTTTTGATAGCATACTAAATGACTAGAATTTAAAAGATTGTATAACTTAATAGTTAGGTAATAGAAATAATTTTCTAATAATCAATTACATAACAAAAATTATTTAAAAAAGCCGGTTTTGAACATTTTGGAAATTTTTAGATTTTCCGAAAAAAAGATGATCAATAATTCGATCAACAAAATTTTACCATTTGTTAAAAATTCTTCATCAGGTATCTTTTAGCAAATTGCGAATTTTTTTTGAAACTTAAACCTAAGTCGGATCTCAAATTGTGCGCTTTCAGTCAGCCGCTGCCGCTGTCCCGCCAAAACAAACCAAAACAACTTTTGGGGGTCTAAAAGATGAGGACCGTATCTTTACAAATTTATATGGTAGACATGATTGGAAGCTGAAAGGAGCTTTGTCCAGAGTAAATTTTAAGCCTTTTTTAAATTAATTTATTAGTTTTTCTTAAGGGCGATTGGTATAAAACCAAAGATATTTTATTAAAAGGCTCAGAATGGATCATAAATGAAGTTAAAATTTCGGGTCTGAGAGGCAGAGGTGGAGCTGGTTTTCCTTCTGGTCTCAAATGGAGCTTTATGAATAAACCATCCGATGGCAGACCAAAATATTTAGTCATTAATGCTGACGAAGGAGAACCGGGTACTTGCAAAGACAGAGAGATAATGAGACACGATCCTCATAAATTGGTGGAAGGTTGTCTGATTGCTGGACGTGCCATGGGAGCCAGAGCGGCTTATATTTACATCAGAGGAGAATTTTACAATGAATCTTCAAATATGCAGGCTGCTATAAATGAAGCTTATAAAGCTGGTTTAATTGGTAAAAATGCTTGTGGTAGTGGCTATGATTTTGATATTTTTATGCATCGAGGTGCTGGAGCTTACATTTGTGGTGAAGAGACGGTAATAAAAATAGCAAGAAAAAAAATTTAAAGTTTTTGAAAAAATTTTCTTATTCAAAAAGGCCTTGATTGAGTCTCTCGAAGGCAAGCAAGGCAAACCTCGTCTAAAACCTCCATTTCCAGCTGACATTGGTTTATTTGGCTGCCCGACCACTGTAACAAATGTTGAGACAGTTGCTGTTGCGCCTTCAATTTGCCGCAGAGGTGGTTCTTGGTTTGCATCTTTTGGACGTGAGCGAAATTCAGGAACAAAAGTATTTGAGAATTAAAAAATTTATTGAATAAAAAAAATTAACTTTTTTTTAGTTATTTAACATTAGCGGTCATGTTAATAATCCTTGTACTGTTGAAGAGGAAATGTCAGTTCCTTTGAAAGAATTGATTGAACGTCATGCTGGAGGAGTTATTGGTGGTTGGGACAATTTGTTGGCAATTATCCCAGGAGGAAGTTCTGTACCACTAATTCCAAAAAAGTAGTTTTTAGTAAAAAAAATATCAAATTTAAAATAATGGAGGTGTTTTACAAAAGAATTTGTGAAGAGGTACTCATGGACTTTGATTCTTTGGTTCAAGCTCAGAGTGGTTTGGGAACAGCTGCAGTAATTGTAATGAATAAACAAACTGATGTAGTCAAGGCTATTGCTCGTTTGTCTTTGTTCTATAAACACGAGAGCTGTGGTCAAGTAAATAGAGATTAATTTTTCTATATTTTTATTTATCATTTTTTTTAAATATTTAAATTTAGTGCACACCTTGTCGAGAAGGAACTGTTTGGTTGACCAAAATGATGGACAGATTTGTAGAAGGAAGAGCCAGAAATGATGAGATTGACATGATTTGGGAATTGTCTAAGCAAATTGAGGGTCACACAATATGTGCTTTGGGTGATGCGGCTGCATGGCCAGTTCAAGGTTTGATAAGACACTTTAGACCAGAACTTGAACGCAGAATAAAAGAATTTAATGAAAACAACAAAGGATTAGAGCTTGATAAGTTGGCAAAGTATGCCAATCAAAACTAACTGTAATAGTTAACTTAAAAAAATAGTTTTTTAAACATGGATTAATGTAATTTAAAAATTAAAAGATTCAATTTAATAAAAAAATTATTTTAAATTTCGATTTTTTTTATTTTTAAATTAAGTTGTGTTAAAGTAATTTCATAAATAAATTTATTAAGTTTTAGTCGTAGTAAATTATTTTTGATAATGATAATAATTTTATTCTATATTAAATGAAATCATTTCTTTAGATTTCTTGAAAAGAGTTAATGTTAATTTTAAAACTATTGAAAAAAAACTTTATCTGCTTAGAATGCTCAATAGGTTAACACTAGAAATGCCAAGCGGTCAAAATTACCGCTTTTAATCATTTTAACTTAAAACTTGCCAATTACATCTACTTACTTATATTTTTTCTTATTTTCTTTCACTAAGTAAATTTTTTAATATATTTTCTGAAAACATGCTTAAAAGTAACTCTTTTTTTGCATTTAATTTGAAAAAATACTTGAAATCAAGTTGCAACTATATTTGAATTTTTTCTTTTTTTATTTAACCAACTTTGATCTTTATGAATAATTTATGTATTTTATGTGACATCAAGAAAATTTTTATTTTATTTTTTTTACAAATAAATCGAATATTTTTACTTAAAAATGATCTAAAATTAACATGAATCTAGGTTCTTAGAAAATTTAAAATGAACAAAAGCAATTTAAAATAAGCGGTCATTTTTACCACTTTTGGCATTTCTAGTTATAAACATATCTAAAAAAAATTACACCAAAGTGAATTTTTATAAAAATCATTTTTTGTTAACATGTTATTTTGAATTATTTTATTTTAAAATAAAATTTTCCGTCATTGTTTTAAAAATCATTTTATTGAAGATTATTGAGAAGAAACCATCTAGAGTTATTTTAATACCAAATTCTTTGAAAATCAAATATGCGCTCTATATTTTAAAAATTGAATAACATTTTTAATTTTCTAATTAGTTTAAATTGAAATTTTTGATTTAAAAAATTTAAAAAAAATTAATATTTTTTAAAATTGTTTATTGTTCGATTAAAAAATTACCACATTTCTAGATGATGATGTTTTATAAACAATACTAAGAAATAAAAGTGAACATAAATTTTTTTAACAAAAAGACTATTTAATAAGCTATTAAAGTTTAATATAAATAAGCAGTCAAAAAGTAGAAATGTCATTTGAAGTGAAATAAGGTTAGAAAAATAAATCAGTCTAGAAAAAATTGGTAAATTTTTAAAATTTTTGATCAATTTTTTTTTATTTCTTTTTGGTGGCCTTTTCGGCTTTTTCAGCAGCTTTGGTCTTGGTACCTTGAGTGGTCTTCTTTTCGACCTCCTTGATGACACCGACAGCAACAGTTTGTCTCATATCACGGACAGCGAATCGACCCAATGGAGCGTATTCGGAGAATTTCTCGACACACATTGGTTTGGTTGGGACCAATTTGATGATGGCGGCCTCTTGTGATTTCAAAGTCTTTGGATTAAGTTCCAATTGCTTACCAGAACGACGATCGACTTTTTCTAACAATTCGGAAAATTTGCAAGCAATGTGAGCAGTGTGACAATCCAAAACTGGAGTGTAGCCAGCGCTGATCTCGCCTGGATGGTTCAATACAATTACTTGAGCAGTGAAATTAGCTGTCTCTAGAGCTGGATCGTTCTTGCTGTCTGAGGCAACAAAACCTCTTCTCAAATCTTTGACTGAAACGTTTTTAACGTTGAAACCGACATTGTCGCCTGGCACGGCTTCGGTCAAAGATTCGTGGTGCATTTCCACTGATTTTACTTCAGTGCTCAAGTTGGCTGGAGCAAAAGTGACAACCATACCTGGCTTGATGACACCAGTTTCGACTCTGCCGACTGGCACAGTACCAATACCGCCAATCTTGTATACGTCTTGCAATGGCAATCTCAATGGCTTGTCAGTTGGTCTTGATGGTGGAACAATGGCGTCCAAAGCTTCCAACAAGGTCTTGCCGCTGAAGTTACCCTCTTTCTTTTCCGAAGTCCATCCTTTGTACCATGTCATGTTTGGCGATGCTTCCAACATGTTGTCACCGTTCCAACCAGAGATTGGTACGAATGGAATTTGTACTGGATTCCAACCGATTTTCTTGATGAAAGCGCTCACTTCGGATTTGATTTCCTCGAAACGTTTCTCGCTGTATGGTGGCTCAGTTGAGTCCATCTTGTTTACAGCCACGATCATTTGCTTGACACCCAAAGTGTAGGCCAACAAAGCGTGTTCTCTTGTTTGACCGTTCTTTGAGATACCGGCTTCGAATTCACCCACACCAGCAGCTACGATCAATACGGCACAATCGGCTTGTGATGTGCCAGTGATCATGTTCTTGATGAAATCTCTGTGACCCGGAGCATCAATAATGGTTACATAGAATTTTGATGACTCAAATTTCCACAATGAAATATCAATGGTAATACCACGTTCTCTCTCGGCTTTAAGTTTGTCCAATACCCAAGCGTATTTGAATGAGCCTTTGCCCAATTCGGACGCTTCTTTCTCGAATTTTTCAATCGTTCTCTTGTCAATACCACCGCATTTGTAGATCAAGTGACCAGTTGATGTTGACTTGCCAGAGTCTACGTGACCAATCACCACAATGTTAATGTGCGTCTTTTCCTTTGGCATTCTAAATTCTTTATGTAACTATGTAAAAAATCTAGTAGACAAGAAAAAATTTATTTATTTAGAAAAAATTAAAATTTTATTTAAAAATTGAAAACAGTGCTTTTGATTGCTCGTGTATAGCTTTTGACTGTACAAACAATCGTAAGAGAAGAGTACTAGTTAGCATTCGATTGCAATGCTTGAAAAAGAAACTTTGTACACAAATTCAAGTGGTGAAAATTGAAGGGATTAATTTTCAAATGTATTTAAGCCTATTTTTCCTACATGATTTTGGGTCAGATTTTGGGTGAAGTACACAAGAATTGAAAATGAGTTTTCGAGAGTTTTATAAAAAATGGCTTGCCTAAGCTTCACTTTTCCTCAATTTATATTCAATATATGAAATAACACGAGTATTTCAAAAAGGGTTCGTTTTGTACACGGCCGAATTTAGGCTAAACTTGAATTTGATTGGTTAAGGGCGCTATCACGCGGTCTATATAAATTTCATAATTTAAATAGGAACATGAACATTTTCATATCAGTTTTGGGCTTTTAGCATTCAGAAACTGATTTTAAAATTCTGCGCAAGCACATTGCATTTTGTTTTTTAAACTAGTTTTTTTTTTGTCTGAACCAAACATGGCCTGATAAATAATTGTAAGCAAATTACTGAAATATGCCTTTGAAATTTTTTTCTATTAACATATACTAATATATAATTTATTAATATTACATTGTTATTCAAATTTTAAAAAGCACGTTTTTTAACTTGATACTAAATTTCTTTATAATCAATGTGTTGTGAAATTAGTAACCAACGAATGTCGGCATTAAATTCGGGATTTCAGTCAAAAATAACAGATTGCAAAATTCTTATTTTTCGCATTAAAATGTAGTTCATTTCGAAATAGAAGAATTTTGTAATCATATTTGATATTAGTTTAAATCAATTGCAACAAAAATTTCAATTATAAAAGACTATGATTAAAAATTTGAATTTAAAGACAAGCACCGAATATTTTTTTAATTAAAAATAGATAAAATCAAATAGAAGTAGATAAAAGTTTTTAATAGAAGATATTTATTTTTTCAAACATAGAAAATTAAAAAAAAAACATAAGAAAAACAATGAAAACTCCAATTCCTTTTTTGACCATTTATTTCCGTCTGTCTGGTCTTGCTCAAGAGACTCTACAAATTCGGCAATGTTAGCATAAGTTGCGTATATTCGTCGTAAACACTGTTGGTTCCGCGCTTAGATTGAATTTCTACTATATCTTCAACATCAGACATTTTTTAGTTTAGGCAAGTTTAGTTTTATTTTATTTTTTTTTTTCGAAGTTTATTTATTTATTTGTTTACTTTACCGAACTAATGGTCCTTCAGATTAAAAATAAAAAAATAGGAGAGTATTAAAAATGGGCATAATGAAATACAGATTTATAGAGTACATTACATATGTTTAATAATCTGATGGCTCAGGAAAAAAAGAAGAAATAGTAAGGTAGCAATTACACAATGGAGTAGGATATTCAATATGTCTTGATTCGAAACCTTCCTTATATTCTTCCACTAGTCTGACGACAAATGAAATAGAATGACTCAATCCTGCTCTGACATATCTCTCACTCAACTCAAAAAGTCGATTTGAGACTGTTAGTATTTTAAGTTTGTTAAATGCCTCGTGATTCATTATGGTGGAGGGAGTATCATATTTTAGATTCAAAATAGATCGGACTGCTGAATTTTGAATTGCTTGTAATTTTTTAATGTTGGTTTCTGAAAATGAGTTTAAACAGGGAAAAGAATAATCTAATATTGATCCTATTAAGGATTTGTTTCAGACCTCATTTTTTATTTGAAAGATATTTTATTATGTCAAGTCTTGAATTACAGTGTTTTTTTAAAACATCTACCATTGGGCTAAATGTAAGTTTTGAGTCAAGCATAATACCTAAGAACTTTACTTTTTCTTCACGATTTAAATAGTTACTGTAAATTTTAAGGTCTAGATTGATTTTGAATTTAGTTACTTTTCCAAAGATCATGTAACACGACTTTTCAACAGAAATTTATCATTTGGAAAGCCATTGCTCAACTTCTTTAAGGTATCTATTAATTATGTCTTCGAGAATTCTTTCCTTATTAAAAATGAAAAAAGTTGACAAATCGTCTGCAAAAAGAAGAGAGTATTGGCAATTTGTTTTATCTCTTTTTGGTTTGTCATTAATGAAAATGCTAAAAAAGAAGTGGTCTAGTGGGCTAATTACTGATCCTTGTATAGAAGAAATATATAAAATTAATTCTGAAGTATAATTCAAGGAATATTAAATAAATGTGCTTCTCGCACCGCACATCAACTGGACCCTATAAATATGACTGTTTTTATTGTAATTATTTAGCTTTCGAAATTTTTCTTTTAAATTAATAAAGTCGACTGAATCGTGGTCAAGCCACTGGTCAGCCAAACATATCAAAATCAGTCAAAAACATTCTGAAGTATATTAAATAGTATATGAAGTATGTAAAGCTTAATAAGTTACGTAATTAATAAATTAATTTAATTAAAACTGGGAATTTTATGAAGTTGAACTGTCAAAAATCAAAAAATTAGCACTTTTATGATAAATATCTACTTCTTAAAACAAAAATTTGAATAAAAATATCTTTTGAATATTATTTTATCCTTTTTTTTAATATTTTTATTTATTTTTTATTTTTTATCTTATTTAACTTTATTTTAATTATTTGTATATATATTTTTATTCTGAAGGAGCATTGAAGGAGCTCGGTACAGATAAACAAACAAATAAAATTATTTTTATCTTATTAGAAAAATTATATATCTACAATTTATTTTATCTACTTTTTTATATAAAATTATCTACTAAAAAAAATATTTATCTACTAACGAAAAAATAATAACTAAGAGAAATATAAAAAAGCCGAAAACCTAATTATTTTTTTGAACAACTAAGCGGCTGGTCTAATCATTACACCATCAGATCGATGAGCTAAGAACGAAAGAAACACGGATACCAAATAGAGCATTTCATTGGGCACCTGAAGGGTGACGTAAGGTAGGACGACCAGCAGTAAAATGGAGGTCAACAGTCACTAAAGAGCTCGAAAAATGAGAATGACATAGGGAGAGCAAGAGAAAAGGTGAAAGATGGATTTTGTTACGCAAGAAGTGAATAAGAAAAACAATTATGGTTATGTTGTCAAGACTGAATAAAATGTTATCTTTCATAATTTTGTGTTGAAAACATATAATTTAAAAAAATTCATTAAAATTGATAAATTTAGAGAGCATTTAAACATAAGACAACATGGAAATAATAACTAGTGTGGGTATCGAGTTTCTATATTTTGATTAAAAAAATCTGAACAAGAAAAACTGATTTTCAAACTTTTTAACACAGATCTTTAAATCAGAACAAGGAGCTGTCTGATTGTTTATTTGATGCTGATAAAATTTTGATTTTTGTTCAATAAATGTCTAATTCTAATGAAAAAATGAATATTTTAAGTCAGTAAATATCAAGTTTAAAATTGTCTCCAATTTAGCGAATTTATGTAAAGAGATTTTAAATTACAAATTACATTTGGCTCGTATGCATTAAAAAAAATATAAATCTTCAAAATAGCTCTAATAACAGTTAAATTATCTTGATCTAAAAATTTTTAAAAAAGATAACATTAATTTTACATAATTTTTGTAAAATTTATCTGAAAGCATAATTTAAAAATAAAATTTTAATAAGCAGACTTGATAACACAACCACTGCAGTTACTAAAGATAATTTTTTTGTCATCACCTGATAGCATTTCGGGCTAGACCGCGAAAATTATTTTTCAAATAAATTTTTTAAAAATATCTCTTTCAGTTTTTATTTTAAAGTTTAAAGATTTTAAGAATTTGAATTTGATTGAAAGAATTTATTTTAGAACTATCATTTAAGAAAATAAAAAAATGTAAATCAGATTAAAGTGATACTTTTTTTTTAATGAAACACAATTGTGTCCATAATTATATATTTTTTTTTTCTATCGAATGTTAAACGTATCATTCCTAAGAAGATTTTAAAGCTAAAAAGGTTGGCAACGTGATTCAGCTAGATCTTTCTGAAATAAAAAACTTTTGAATATTTTTATTCAAGATTAATAAATTCATTTGTGATAAAGAGATCAATGTTAAAATATTCAACGTTTAAGAATTCAATTTTCAACAACATAAATTTAATTTATGTAGATTTTGTTTCAAAATTTGAACTATTTAACTTAAATACCTTGTTAAAATTATTTAATTAAAAATTAAATTTAAAAAAAAATATTTCAATTTTGTAATTTTTTTTTATCAAAAATATGATAAACAAGATGATACTTTTCTTAAATTATAAAATTTTGACAAGATTCATCCTATTTTAAAAATAATCATGTTAACCTAAGTTTTATTTGATAATTGTTTTTTCATTGAAACGAAAAATTAAACAAAATAAACACGCAACCTATGATTTTTAAAAGCAAATCGATAAATTTTTTCGCTTCTCTAAAATATTTTATTTTAATAAATTCGATTATTTTTCAAATGAGCCATATCTCGTATTTAACCAAATAAATATCCCTAAAATAGTCTTTTTTATTAAGAAAGAACCAAAAGTTAATTTTTTTGTTAATTTTTCAGTTAAAATTTATTACTTTTAATTATTGTGAGCGCGTGTAAAAATAAAAAAAAAGTTAACTATTTAAATTTAATACAAATCAGAAATCAATTTTACAAAATATGTTCCCATCATTGTCACAGTATCTTTGAATAATCAATCAAACATTAAGTGTAAAGATTACTAAAATTTAATTTTATGTTAATTCTTGTTTTAATTAAATCGAGTATCTTTTTAATCATATTCGATTGAATTTTTCTTCAATTTAAATTTAATTTTTAATTGTAATGGAATTAGACTGTCTAGACCATGTGAAAGAGGATTTAATCAAGTTAAAATAAAACTGAGTCAATTGAATAAAGCAAAGATTAAAATATTTTTTTTTATTTAATTTAAATAAACTAGCAAAATTTTGTTTCATGTTCATCTCGAAGAAAATATAATATTTTTAAAGTTGTATTTTTTCAATACTAAATCAAACATTATGATGAAATTACTTTTATTTTGAATTAAAAAAAAATATCATTTTAGAGGTAGAAAAAGACAAATTTCGCAAAAACTTTTTACAATATTTTAAATAGACAATAAATTAAATTTCGGAATTTTGAATATTCTTGACGAAAAAAAAATAATCTATTAACAAAGGTTGAACAAAAAAATAGAAAACTCAAATTAAAAATCCCGAAATTCAAAAAAAAAAAAAACGCTTTCTTTTTTATAAAATCTCTAATACTTAGGCGCGTTTCTATGCGTAAAATTCTTTTGTCGGAGCCTTAATGTAAGCGTAATTGAACGAACCGTCATGATTTGGCGACGACGTGGACGAATCACTGCTCAAAATACTACAACTCTTTTTCAAACTAGTCGTATGGTTGGCATACTTGAGCAATCTGCTGCTGGTCAAAGCATTGCCATTCAACAGTCCTGTAGTGGCCGAACTCGTCGAGCCAGTGCTTAGGTTGGTATTTGGCGACACAGATGACGAGGACATGAGTGTTACATTTTGGCCTTTAGTCTTAAAATTTCCATAAATTGGCGAATTTTTTGAACTAACTACATAAGGCGACTCGTCCAGTTTGTTGCGTCTCATTCTGTAGATAATAAAAAAGAGCAGGACAAGAGCGGTGATAACGCCGACCAGGAGCCCTCCGCATATGCCAGCTATCAGAGCGGGGCTCTTTAGCAGTTCTTTAATTGTCAGGCCTATCAATGTGGTGTTAAGTGGGGTCTTCAGTTCAGGATGCTTGCTATCGCTTGTTTGAATGTCTTCCTTTTCATCTGGTAACTCTTCTGAATTTTCAAAGTAATTGTCGTAATAGTCGTACTCTTGGTTGTTGAACAAGTCTCCTTTGTTAAGGCCAAAGTTGTCATACAAGCTGGGCGTAGACAAGGCTGCAGTGTGAGTTGAAGTTGTGGATTGAGTAGTGGGAACAATTTTAGTCGGAGTGGGTATGGATTGTGTGGCCAATGGTCCAACATTGGTTGTGTTGTAGGACACAGTGGCGATCACATTGATGATGTTTAGATTTGGCAATGGTTTAGTGCTGGTGGAAGTCGACTTGATTTCAGTCACGTGACCTTTTGTGTCATCGTTGTAGCTGAACAAGTCGTCGTCGTCGTAATAGTCCTCCAAGTCGTAAAAATCATCGTAGTAGTACATGTCGGTGTAGTTGCCGTATTCTTCCTCTGAGAATAGATTAGTTGTTTGCACAGTGGTCATTACTGTTGTCCTAAGCCTGTCAATTAAAATATTTTCTTTGGCCTTGAATTCTTTTTCAGCAGTGTCACCACTGTTTGTGAATAGATCACCACCTTCTGAGAACAGTGTCTTCAATATTAAATTATCTGATATATTTTCTATCTGTGGAACCTGTGGAATATTGATTATTCGAGGAAGAGAAGGCTCATCTTCGACTGGCTTAGAGGTTGTGTTGATGAATAAAAAGCTTAAGATTGAAATGGATGATTTGGTGGAATCTGTGCTCGACGCGGACAAAGTAGAGGTCGAGACTGGTTTTGAATTGGACAATTGGTAATAGTCCTCTTGTCCATTGTCCTCATAGTAGTCGTAGTCTATGCCATTGGCGCTGGTTGATGATTTATTCCGGGCTTGGGCTGGATTATTGATGGGAATTTTGGACTCAGTTTTAGGCTTTATTTTTAGCACGTCCTGATCCTCTTCGTAGTATTCGTAGTTTTCCGGGTAGTAGTCGGTAAACTTGGTCGGGTCGTAGTCTTCGTAGTACTGGTCATAGTCATAGTAGTCGTCCAATTGATCGATTTTGGTGGAGTTGGTCTTTTTGGGCATGAATTCTGGATGAAGTAGTGATCGATCGACTTGCTTTACTTGGGATATTGAAGCAGCGCTGGTCAATTGGATCAAGCAGATTAGAAATATATTTTTATATGTCATTTTTGGTTTTTGTCGAGCTCAATTTTGAACGTTTTTCTTACAAATCCATCGCACTAAACACAACAAAAATATTTATGTTTATTAGTTTGGTCGATATTCAATGAGGTATATCTAAAATTTTATTCTAGAAAAAAATATTTTAATTTGTAAGTCAGAATGTTTGAAATGACTTATTGCAGCTCACACAAGGCAGTATACAAAATATACACAAAATCTACAAAAAAAAAAAGCAATTTATATTCTTAGACAGTTAATTTATGTGGTTGTTGGAATTTGAATTTTTTGTTCTGAAGATAAAGTCTTGGACAATTAGAAAATTAATAAAAATTTAAAAAAAAAAATTTTTGGTGTCAAGCTTAAATACAATCGTGTGGGTTATTGAAAAAATTTATTAAAATTATCTAAAAATAAAAAAATACGCTTTTTAAATTGTTGATAAGATTTTTTTTTTAATAATTTGAAGGTAGCCTCGGGTAGCACAGAATGCAACTAAGTCCTTCTTTTTAGACCAGCGAATGGAAAAATATTTGCAATAGTGAATTGAATTTTACATTGGCAATTTTAAATAAAGTTTTGGACAATTAGAAAATTAATTCAATTTCAAGAAATTAAACAAAAGAAAATATTAAAATACTTTAAATCTCTAGTCTATTTTATTTTTTTTTTATTAACTTAATTTTAAAAAAAACTTCTTTAATCTTTTTATAATTTATAACTCTTTATTGTAATAAGCTCTAATTTTTTTAGTATTCTATTAATACATTTAGGTAAAATGTATCTAATAGTTTTATCATCTTTTTTACTCCTTTTTTATTTTTATTTTTTAATTGTTGGTCTCTAGCTTAAATACAATCGTGTGGGTTATTGAAACAATTTGTTAAAATTATCTAAAAAATTAACATATATGATTTTTAAATTCTTGATAAAAATTTTATTTTAATTTGAGGGGAGCCTCGGGTAGCTTAGAATGCAACCAAGTTCTTCTTTTTAGCCCAACGAATGGAAAAAACAAATAAAAAAATTAAAAAAAAGTTCTAAAAAAAAGTTTATAATGTCTTCGAATATTTGAAATAGTGAATTGAATTTTACATTGGCGTTGTTTTTGTTCTGAAGATAAAGTCTTGGACAATTAGAAAATTATTAAGAAAATTAAAAAAAAATTTTTTGGTGTCTAGCTTAAATACAATGGTGTGGGTTATTGAAACAATTAGTTAATATTATCTAAAAATTAAAAAATACGCTTTTTAATTTCTTGATAAATGTCAGTGTAGAAAACTAGCTCAGGCCTTTTGACAATATTGACTTTTTAATTTAAATCTCGAAGAGCTTAAATAACAAAAATAATTTTTTTAATTTATTTTCTCTAAGATTTGCTAAAGCTTCAGACACCATACACTCTAATCAATTGAAAAAGTCCGTCTGACAATTGTTGCTTATTAAATGCTTACTCAAGCATGTAAAAACATTTGTGACAAAAAAATTTAATTTAAGTAATCAATGTGATATAATACAAAAAATAAATAAATACCAAGTGTCTGGTTGAATGGTGTCAACGAGGGAATAGTAATTAAGCTTTGATTTAACAAATTTGTTAGTCTAAAAAAATATCATAAAACAATATGTTCAATTTATAGCGCTTACTCTGCTCTTGATACAATGCTCATTGTTTGTAAATAATAATAAATCGTTCATTCTCATGTGAATGTCTTTGATCATTTTTTGAATAAATAAATGTTAAATAGTGACCGTTAGTCTAATATGATCTTGAATATATTTGAGATCGGAAATTGTTATGCAAAAGGTGGGCTAGAATACAGAACAAAATAGAATTCGGAGTTCTATTCAAATGATAAAAGATTGCGACAGAATATCAAAGACCAGAAAGGTTAGAAATTGATCAAGATGCACCGCGATAGGCTTGAACATCACTCAATCGACTCACAATCATTATTTGATTTTAAATTTTTATTTATCCTTTTTTTCATTTATCATTTTAGAAAAATGATAAAATTATTTTTCAGTTTATTAAACTAATAACCTTTTATATTTACCGCCAATAAAAAGCATTATTTAATGAAACAAATTTCATCATAAAAGATGTCAGGGTTAGACTTAGTAATTCTGTCCCATTACTTCTTAGACTGGTAATTGAATACAGACGAGGTTTCGAATTTAGATTTGTTAACTATCCAACTCCATTGTGTAATTGCTACCTTGTCAATAGACTATTTTTTCTCTGAAAACTAAACCGAAATAACTTATGTCTCTTTTTTTTTCCTCATTTCCTTTTGACATTTCATTTATTTAACTATATTTTTAAATTCTTATTTTATTTTTTAACTTTTTTTTTAATCATTTTATTTTGAGTAAATTTTATTTTTATTTTTCTCTGAAGGAGCTAAAGCGGTTTTGTGAAATTTAGTACAATAGAACAGAACAAAAAGTTTAAAATTCTTATAACTTTTCTTTTAAAAGTCAAGAGCAAGCTCTGCAAATGTAACATGGTGCAACATTCAAAGTTGCACTATTATCATCAATATGGTGAAACTCTGCAAATTAAGCATAATTTAAATTTGGACAAATTTGGCTATAATGCATTTTTGCAGAGACTTTGCACATCATTACCACACTTTGACTTTTGGTGCAACTAAGTATGTTGCACTTTGTTGCGCTTACAGAAAAAATTTAAAGCCTTCAAAAAAAAAGTTATAAGCATTTTTAGCATCAATTTTTGTTCAATTTTTCTATTTTGTACCAAATTTCACAAAACCGCTAACGCTCGATACAGATTTACAAATAAATAATAATAATAATAATAAATAAACAAATTTCAAATATAATTAACTGGAGCAATAATTGAACATTAGTTGAAATTAATTTTTTTTATATAAAATCTTGGCAAAAATTTATAAATTTTATGACGCTTTGAATTAATTTTTGTCATTTTTCAGCCGGGTTGTTCCTGGCTCGCAAATTAAATTCTGAAAAATTGGACAAAATTTTTGTCAGATTAGGCTTTAGGTCTCTTGACTTGGCAAAATATCTCTGGTTACTCTTATAAACCTTTCTAATCTAGAGAGCAAATAAGAATAATTTAAAAATAATCTTTGTTCAAGAACTCTACTTGGCCTCTAAAAATTCAAGTGAAATAAAAGGGAATTTGGAATTATACGTAAGAATATCTGAACTTTGGTGAAATTTTAGGGCAATGGTGTCAGTTGCAGTGGTAATTGTCTTAAAAATTCCCATAAAATAGTTCACCATATTTTTGTTTATTATTTAGATGCTTTTCTAACTTGACTTGAAATAAGTTGTAAGTCAGCATTATCTTATATATAAATGTAAAATTTTTCAAATTTAATCTTGTAGATTTCATAAGTTTGTTGTTGTTATTTTTAACCTTCTTATTATTACAAACCTATAAGAATAGATCTTGAATACCTAATATTAATTTTAATTTTCCTGATGGAGTTGGAATATTTTGTCAAAAAACTATCGCTTTGTGTTTTATTAATAAATAATTCAACATTTAAAATGATTGAAAACCAAATTTTTAAATTTAAAAAAATAAAAATTGGGATTTTAAAATTAAAGTTATAAAAAATATCTAATAAAAAATCTTTTATTAAAATTTTTCTTTAAATATTCCAGATTTTTTATTTGTCACATTACTATTTGATTTTTTTTCTCATTTTTGTCTTTTCTTTGTTTTTTTGTCATTTACTAATCTAAATTTATTCCTTTATCGAATTAAAAAAAGAATCTTTCATTAATAGAAATTATTCACCATTTTGCCTTTTTAAAGAATGAATCTAAAAAATTAAAATTTCATACTGACTGGAAAAATTTATTTATAATACTGCTTATGGTACAAATAAATGAACTATTTCTTAACGAATAATTTGTTTTAAATCTATTTTATGCATTGTTTTAACTTATTGGCACTTTTCGGGTTCATCATGTTACAAAAATGATCATTAGAATTAAATTCTTTTTATGATTTCTAATAAAAATGCAATACTAAATTTTAAAATATTTTCTTAATTTTATCACAAGATTTTATTACTCAAAGCAGGCTTTACATAAAAGCCATATGATTATTTTTAAAATAAAGAGGACAGCGGGCTAGAGCAATTGTTTTATGCTAAATTAGCTTGTTAACAATTTAATTTAAAATTTTGCTCCAAACCATAAAATTATGCAGTTGTTTTGATTTAAGTGATATAATCTATTAAGCGATTTTTATTTAATAATTGTCCAAGCATGAATTACAATCGGTTTTATATGTCCCGCGGATTTAGACAAAATTAACACCATAGCTCTCAAATTAAACTAAATCCAACCACTTGAAAATAATTAATTATAACGAAACATCAACACAATTCTTATTAAATTTCTTTTACAAAATAAAAAAATCTATCTATTGAAATAACATCTCTTATTTATTTGAAAATTATTAACCTATTTCTTATAAATTTTTCCGTTTCTCGACTCAAATTCGCACAGATTAATATATTTTTAATTAAAACTCTTTATTCAAACATTTAATATTTAGTTTTTAAATTAAAAGCAAACAAATTATTTTGCTAATTTATTTAATAAGTTTAATTTAAATAGGAAAATTATAAAAATGTTTAATTATAAAACTCTAGCAAGTCTAAATATCATGTTTTTACGTCAAAATTGCTTAAAGGATCACTTAGATTCTAACAAGATTCGTCAATTACATAAAAAAATATTATTTTGAAGAAAAATAAAATAAAAAAAACAGCCGAAAAAAAATTTCCAATCCTAACTGGAATTAATTAAAATATCTATTAATAATTTGTTAAGTTGATCCAAGAAAAGTTTAAAGATTGTAGTGAAATAGACAAAAAAATATCAAATTAATATTTGATGATGAATAATTTTTATCGGCCACTAAAAGAAAACAAATGAATAATTTTTGTAAATCGATTTTTTTCATATGCATTTATTTTGTTTGATTATTTTTATTATTTTAATTAATATTCGTTGACTCGATCTTTTTTTCTATTTTTCATTACAAATATACCTTCTGAGGACATAACTTTTTTTTCAAAAAGAAAAAAAATCTTTTCACCACACCTTGTAAAAATACTAATTTACATAAAATTAAAAGTGATTTTTTTTATAAATTTTTTTTCGATCTAAATAGCTCACTTTACCTTGTATTCTGTAACTAAGCTAAAAGAAGTTACCTCATTTATTAACCTTAAGCTTCTAACTCAAAGCAATAATCAATATAAAATAATTATTCGTTTTTCCTTACAAACAATCTAAAATAACTGTTTACTAAATTTTTAGCCTTAAAAAAACTCTGTTTTTAAAAATTCAAATGTACAATTTAATCCTTTGTTATAGTATTTATTTATATTTTCTATTTTATTATTAGTTTGAGCTAAAGCATATGACCGAAAGGAAAAGCTAAGTTAAAAATACGATAGGACATGAGAATTACATTTTACATTTAAGGAAATTCGTAGTGTCAAAAAAAATAAAAATTAAATTTTTTTCCAAGCATGTGTTTCTTGAATTAGTGAAAAGAATTGTCTTAATTTTTATGAAATGAATTTTTTTGATTTCATATTTTTATATTTAATTTTTTTCTTATCGCTGAATCTGGCGTAATTTTTAGAATGGATAAAAAATCTTTTTTAAAATAAAATAAAATTACCTCGAAAAAAATCAAGTCGTAATAAAAAAAGTGAGAAAAATAATAAAATATTGGCACATCAATTCTAGTAAACGTAATAACTTAATATATATTTTTGATAGTAAAAATATTGGATAAAATATTAAAATGGAAGCATAAACACATATTTTACGCTCCTTGTGGAGCATAGGGTCATTACTTTTGATTTCCATTCAAGTCAATCTTTTGTCTTTACCCCTGCTTCACCCCATTTCATTCCTATTCCAGTGAGCTTTTTCATGATTGTTGCCCTCCGAGTCATTTCTGGTCTCTCTTCTTTTCGACTGCCTTGCAGTGTCCATTGCAGGACTCTTTTTGTTATTCGATTTTCTTCCATCCTAAGTATATGTCCTAGCCACCGTAATTTTTTGTTCTTTATGCACAGGCTGTAATACAACCTGCGTATCACTTAGACATCAGTATCTCAACTGATGCACAAAGATAAATAAGAATTAATATGATTGTCATGTATCTCAAAAGCAGACGCTTCTAGATGCTGATCATCGATTCCGAATTTGTTCTTTTGTATAGTATATTTTAGGATTTATAAACACATATGGTATGTTTCAAACTGTCAGTTTATCTATTCGCAATGCCATTTTATTTGTCTTATTTGTCGAATTCCACCTAGTAGCTCATTCGCATCGTGTTTAGCATGATTGACCAAATTAAATTTAGACACTATTATCAAAAGCATGGTATGCAAAATCAACTAAATCAGTGTATCTAATTTAATTAATTTTTTGTTGGCCTAATTTAGAGTAAAAAACTAACTTGGAATCAAGACGCTTGATATGTGCGTTTGAAAAATCTAATTTGATTAGATTTGAACGCAAAGACGTAATTCAAAACATAAGAGCTGGACTGAAGCGGTCTGATAAGATATACAATGCGTACCAAATTAGTTCATTGATTCATCAAGTAGAAATTTGGCATAAATTTGTAATTAGTTTCACGATGCATCGAGCCAAATTTATGTTTGATATTAAAACGGTATTAAACTTAATTATATTGGTTTTTCTATTTAGAATCATGCATCGGGGGCCTCCGACGATCAATATCAAACTAGACAGACATTAGCCAAAAAATCAATTGTTTTAAATAAAAAACATAAAACTAATGCAAAAAGAGCGAGCCAGAGAGAAAGAATAAATGAATAAAAATGTCAATCGATTCAAATAAATACAAACAAAATTTGATTCAATTCAATTCATTTTGTAGCCCCGGAACGACCCACTCACATACAAAAAATTAATTAATATCTCAGCTAAATTATTGAGAGCGACTTTAGAATGACTCGAAACGAGTTTGTTCTCGATTCGAAGCCACACAATTATTTATCGCTAACCCTTATGAAAGAAAAAGTCTCAGAACTGAATAATTCAGACTTAATTACTCTTTAACATCAAATTTAATAAACAATTGATTGACACCAATGCCTTTCACCCAAAATACTTTTTGTTTTGTTTTGTTTTATTCTAATCTCTATCAAAAATTTAAATCTAAAAAAATAAATCAACACATTACAAACCTTGGACAATTTGATAAAAACTAAAAAACAAGATATTGTGAAATTCAAATACAATTTGAACAAAAATTCTTCTTTTTTTGATAAATTAAAATTAAAGCTTGTAAATGATTTTAAAAAAATATGTAAATAATATATTTAAATCAATTATTGATTTGATTAACTTAAAAAAAGAAAATGAAAATTTTATTTTAAGTGAAAAAGGGTCAACAAAGTATATTGCACTTTGTGGTTGCATCTTTTAAAATATTTTTGACTTATTTTAATATTAAATTATTAAAAATGACGAATTTTTGTTCGATTTGTATTCGGAATTTAAAACACCGAAAATAAAGTGTTCAAAATAAAATCTAGCTCTGTGCGAATGGAAATTATAAATAGGAAATTTTTTGTTTACTGTTTATTTCAACAGTCAGCAAAATAGAGAACATTTCAACAAATTTAATTTTGGTTCATTAAATTTTTTCGGTTTATTAATTCAAACTAACAACGTTAAAAGCCAATCTAACTTAAAAAGCTCTATTTATTTTTTTAAAAAATAGTTTAAAATTTAATTTTCCTAAATTTTTACTAAATATTTTCTTTTTTTTCAATCTAAATATCTACTTTGATATTCAAATTATTTAACTATCGACTTTGTTTAAAATAAACTTTTAAATCAAATCTGAAGCGAATCGCTGAAAATTGGCCAAGTACAAAATAATGGCGTTTTTTTTCCTATGATCTTAAATCATCTTTTACATAATATTTTGTTTTTATAAAAAAAACGAAAAAGGTCAACAACTAGGAATTTTTTTGAATAGTTTTTTGTAACATAATTTTATAATTTTGATTATTTATCAAATTACTTGTAATTGTGAATGCTTTTTAAAGAATATTTTTCTAATTTTCAAGAATTTTTAAAGATGAAGAAGAACAAAACAAATATAAAAAATAATTAACCAAAAAAAGTGTAGAAAATTCTTCTGTAATTAAAGTATCATGTGAAACTTCCGAAATAGAAAAAGTGAAAATTATTTTATTCACAATTGCTCTTTAAAAATGAAAAAAAAACTCAAATATCTTAAATTAGATCCTAGTAATTAATGTTTACATTAAATATAGTAATTTAATCGAGACATTGATATAAATGTTTAATTTCATGAAAAAAAATAGAATGATAATTAAATTTTGACAGTCTGGACCGGGTTGTCTGAAACGAGCTGAAGTATCATATTATGTGTCATATGAGCAAAAATGAACTGCTTCGAGAATGATTAACTATTTTATTTATCTACAAGTAGTCTGGTCACAAAAATATTTTTCAAAAATTAAAGTTTAGATTTATAAACGCACATGATTAAAAAATATAGGAGCCTTTTTATTATTGACAAAGTGTGTGTATGTGCTATTTTGGAGGCTTAAAAATTTTCCTTTCGAGTTTTAGTGTTAAATCCTCTAAATTTTGATTTAACAAAAATTAAAAAAATCTTAAATACTTAGTTTTTATTTAAAAAAAGATTATCGCACTATTTTGTTTTGATCGTTTAACATTTTAGATGAACTTTTATCTCAAGTGTTTGAAAACAATCTTAAATTGATGCTCTATTGAGTGCAAGTTTTGGCTCGTTGGCTTCTATCAGAAATTTGACCAATCTGTAAAAAAAAATTGTTTTCTTCTATTCAGCTTGAACAGCCCTAATGAGAAAATAATGATTTTTAATTTAATATAATCTTTAACAGAATTATTTTTCAAATGACTTCAAAGTGTTTCTGAACTTGAGCACTTAAAGCAGCCTTGTAATCTGACCGCCTAAACTGCTTTTTAATTTAAGATAAATGCCTGGCCAAGTCAAGCTTTAATAATAGAATCCATAATCTAATAACCCAAATCTTTTGAGAAACTTGAGCAAAACACCAAGCTTATCGATTAAAATTCTAATCTTAAATGATGGAAATATGAGTCATACCATCAAAAATCATAATTTGTTCTTTGAACTTTTTTTTTCAAGCAGTTCAAATAATTACATTAATTTATTTATTATTTGAAAAATTAATTTGGGAAATTCCCGGGACTTACCCGAACGGCAAAAGCCTTCTTTCCAGCCCCCTTGCTAATGTTTGCTATTTAATATATAAACAAAAATTAAAATAATATAAATTAGAAGTGTTTGAAAATTTAAGAATAAAAATTAAATTACATTAATAAAAATAGGAAAATTGGGACTATGAAATAAAATAAATTTATTTAGCTAGCAATTAATAGTTTTATCTAAAAAATAAAATTGATCTTATTTTTGGTCAATATAAGATTGTTTTGGATATCTCGCCTAGTATAAAAAAGCACTGGGCGTTTAAATCGCTATTAACAAAACACAAATTTTTATTTGATTATGTCTTAATATTTAAATGTAATATTTAAAAAATATCTTGTTTAGATGCTTTTGAGTGATATTATTTTCCAGAATTCATAATACTCTTGTACATACAGCATGAATCATTAATGAGACTCTTAATTTTTCATTCTGCCTTTTTGACTAAATCGATTTACTGAAATCTTTGAACAAAAATTTATTACAAAATATTACGCAACAAATATTACCTCAGCGAAAAAAAAAGTAGAAAGTTTCTATTTCAGACTTAAAAACTTGGGTATAAATATTGGCACCAAACTTTCGTAAATTTTGTCTAATAAAAACTGGCTGACTCGTGGTCATCCACCGGTTAGCCAAAATTTAAAAAAAAAAAAAAGTAAAAATAAATTTTCAGGTTAAAAGACTTGGACAAGTTTTTATGATAAATTGGTACCTTATTATTTGTGCCATAATTTTGAAAATTATTTCCCCCAGGATTTACTAAAACATAAATCAATTTTCTTCTTAAGTAGAGCAAAATAATTGGCAAAATATAATTAAAACGTAGTGAAGCTGAGAAAATTTCTACTACAAATATAAAAAAAGTATTTTCCTACATGCAGCTATGATTATATTATAGGAATTATTAGGCTTAAATGATTTAGTAACCAACTGAAGATCTCCACCACTTTTCGAAGAGTTCAGTTAATTAAATTGTAATCCAAAACTTAATCAAAATTAATTTGAATTAAAACTAGAGATTATCTTGGCTAGGATCAATAGTTTTACGCAATTCTTTAAATATTTCTGCCAAGAAAACATGTGGTTTTTAAAAGTGTTGCGCATGAACTAAATGTAATCGTTGAAAGATACTTAAATGACCCGAGGGAAGCTCTTATCATCAGATATCAAGATATAATCTATTCCTGATTCTCGGAATTCAACGCTTCAAGGAATTTATCTTATTATTATTGATTGCATTCTCCATTAAGACCATCTCTCTCAGGAAGGAAAATAAAAACATTTTTTAAATGTTTATAAACACAAGCGTGCTTCGTAGCTCGTTTGTGGTCATTAAAAACCTGTTCTACTTTTCACTATTTTTATCATTAAATAAACAATTTATTTTTATAAGCTAAAATCTATGGTCATGTTTACATTAACACCAAGCTTATTAATTACACACAAACACTCAGTTGGCCTAAAAATGAAAATTTTGTTTGCCAAAAAAGTTTGTTTTTAGCCAACCTTGATAAGTCTATTGATATTTTTGGCAAACTTGGAAAATAAAAAGTGGCACATTGTCTTCTGAATAATTTTAGAGAAAAAAAATATTCAAACTAGCTTTTGATCTAGACACTAAGATGCCTTAGATGTTTATGGTTTGTTTTAAATCTAGCTTATCATTCATTAGTGAACAAACAAAACCCCGAGACATACTTCGAACTAAATTTTAAACAAATTTAGGGCTTTGTTAGATAAATGAGAGAGTAAGGCCTATTGATTGATTATTGGTGAAAGGGCTCGCAATGCTCCAGGCGAGCTTATCTCAAGTGCTCAATTAGTCTTATTCCTGTTGGTCGTCTAGGTATTAATTACAGAATCAAATGTTGAAATATTTGATTTATTATTTAAATTTAGCTATTGTCTGATAATAAACTGGTCGCTTGATTTTGATTTTTCAAAACAGCAGCAATTCAACACCCGTAGATCTTGATGGAATTTATGATACAAAAATATTTAGATTTGCATCAGTTTTATCGATTTAAATGAAATTTGTTAGCAAAAATTGATGGACGTATCCTGATTTTTTTGTAAAAATAAACAAATAATATGATAAATAAGAATTTTATGAACACAAATGTGCGAACAACTGGGAATAATTTTATTTTAAGAATTGCTAAAAAAAATCGGATTACTAATCACTTTTAAATTTTAATGACGAGAATTTCTCGGCTAGTACCATCATAATTTTCCCAGACCTTTTCTTACCCCTTAAGAAAAAATAATCAATTTCTAATCAATAAAATTAGAATGATAGCTTTATCAGCTTGATATTCGAAAATTTAGCCCATTTAAAATTTCTTACCCCAACGATAAATATAGGGTTTTTTAATAAAAAAATTAATTTTTTCTTGCATGTCTTTTTAAAGCTTAGTGCATTTATTTTGTCGATTGAAGCCAAATTAACTAATTAATACAAATTATTTTCACCTCTAAAGATGTATTACGTCAAAATATTTTTTTTTTATACATACAAAACTTAATATATTTAAAAAAACAACACATTTATCAATTTTTTTTTAAATAAAGGACAATTTTCCGAATTTTTGAAAGATCTAAATAATTTTATCCTTCTTTGGAATATTTTTTAAAATTTTTTGTTTAACAAAATACATAAAAATCATAGAAAAGGACAATTTAAAAAAATATTTGCTCAATCTAAAATGCTCCTTAATTAACTGCCGCACAAATTTAAAATTTAAATTTTACTAATAATTTAAATGCAATTAACACTTTATTTTATGACAATTGCTTTTTGAAACTTTTAAATAAACCTTGGAATAATAGATATCAAAAAGAGGAAAGTGCTAAATATCCAATTTTACTTAATTCACAAACGTTTTACTGAATAAATTGTAAATCTTTATTAAAATATTTATTTTGGTTTAATTAGCTTTGAATTTTGAAAATTTTGGACTGCAAAAAATTTAATCGCTTTTAAAATTTGAAAAATAGTCAACATAGTACAAATTGTTGATCAAGTCAGTTAAATTTCATATAAAATCAACAGATTTTTTATGAAAATAATTAAAGAACCGGATAATTATTTTTTATTTAAATTCGAGTTTTTCGAACAGTTTTATCACGTTCCTTCACTTAATCTAAATATAAGCTAGGCTTTCTTTCATAAATTTTGATCCACATAGATAGCATATTCATTTTTTTTATAAAATATTAATGAATATGCATTAATTTAAAATAAAGTAATTTTTGTTATCTAAATAAAAATAAAATATCTTTGTTCAATGAACTTTATAAATGATTTTAAAAAGCAAAAAAAATGCCTAAGCGGTAATATCATTTCTGCCACTGCAAAACTTTATACAAGTAAAAATTATGAAAGAAAAAATTGGCCAAAAATTAAAATATTTTCTGTTATATAATGAATCTTTATAAATCTATAAATATTTAAATTGAATGAATTACCAAAAGCAACACTAATATTCAGTCTAGTTTCAGCCCTAATTTCAAAACCTCTTGAAATTTTTTGACAACTACATTAAAATTTTCAACTTTAATGTATTAAAAATTTTAATGAAGGTATTTCGACGATTTTTAACTCTTTTGAATTAATGAACTAAATTTCTTATGACTTCTAATGCTCAAGTGCTCCAAATTAGGCTTCATAAAACTTGCCGAAGTCTTAGGGAAAACGAGAGCAATTTTTTCTGCCTCGCCGTCAATACAAAAATTAGATCAACATTTAATTTTAACACCAGAAATAATTAAAACATTTGAAATATAAATACTTTAAGAAAGTTCAAGTGTTCAGTGCATATCAATCATAAAAACTTAGTTTTATGATTAACTTTATTGATCATGAGACAAGTATAGAGAAATTTTTCAAAACCTAGAATTTCAAAGGAATTTAAAACAAAAATTCAACATTCTTTATTGTCGATTTAGACCAATTATCTTTGATAGAAATATTTGATTACATTTTTTTGACAAATTTCCGATATTTAATTTGATATAAATAATTTTAAAAAAATCTCACGTTCCATTTTAATGATTACTTGATCTCAACTTAATCTTACAAATCGATTTTTATCTAATTCATGCTGTTTTTTCATAATTTAAAAAAAAACCTTTTTTTATCTTTACTTAAATATACATTTCTTTTAATAAAATTCTGATATTTTTTAAACCTGATTAAAAAAATTAAAAGCATAAAATTTTGTTGGATTCAAGTTTTTGACCAGAGCTTGAACTTAATTAAAATATATTCTAATGAAGTCGATAAAATTTAAATCTATAAAATTTTGATCTAGAACATTAATTCAATCTAGCCTAAATGACCCAATACTTTGAGTTTTGTCAGCAGTAAATAATATTCAATCTGAGACCTAAAAGACTTCAGTTTAAAAAAAATTTGGGGTTATTTTATTTATTTTAATCTTCCGATCTCAGCGACAATTTTTTTTTTTTAAATTAAAACGTAATTTACATTATATTAATATTTTTTTCAATTTTGATGAATAAATTATGCCTTTTTACGGATACTAGTCTTAAAGAAGATTTATTATACCATTATGAACTATCTGGCTTAATTATTCTAAAATAAATAAACATGTTGACTTAATTTGGAAACTAGATATAGTTTTTTAATATCCTGATTAATGAAAATGTTACAGTCGTCAGAAAGGAATGATAAATTTAGATAAAGATAAATTCAAAAGATGAAATTTTTAGAAAATTTCAAAAGTTATATTTTGACTGAGATATTTGGAAAATAGTCAATTATTTGATGCCACTTAATTGAAGATTTATTTTGACATTTGACAGCAAAATTGTATGACAAATTAGTCTGGTAAGCGCATGAACGAGTAAATAAAATTTCAGATAGGATTTAAAGTTTCCAATTTCATATTTTAATATCCTAGTCTAACTCCTAATTGATCTTTTGTTCCTAGAAAATAGTTTACTTGATAAATAAAAGAATTATTTTTTTTAATTTTGAAGCTCAAAATGAGACCATTTTTAATAAATTTCAAAGCGAAAGAAATTGAAATCAAATAAACTCGTTCTTATTGTTTCAGCTGTCTAGTTTTTTGTTTGGTTCAATAATGTCCAATACATGATATATTAATACTTGAAAATCCACTTAGAGTTTGATAAGGCCGAATTTAAATGAGAAATTAACAGCCCGGAGCCACTTTTGTCATGTATAAATAGTTCACTCAAATTTCGATAATACACCAGCGCCTTTATTTTATTCTGACCATTCCAATCTTTAAATGATATTTAGAATTTCAAGAGTAAGATAAAAAAATATAATCTCACTCAATTCTAAAAATCAAATGACCTGTTTGTTGAAATTTTTAAAAATTCTGTTCTGATAAAATTTTTACAGTTTTAAGTGTTGATTTTTCGCTTTTAATTTACGACCAGATAAAGTATGTCATCATGAATAGCGATTTAAAATATTCTGGATATAAAAAGATCGGATATTTTGCTAAGGCATTAAATATAAATTCAAATTACGTGACCTGAGATCTAAATTTATTTAATGATTGTCCAGTTAAATCTAGCTTAAAATATGTGTTCTCTTTTAATTAAGAACCAAGAAAAATGGTATCTAACATAATTAAGCTCTTATAAGATTTTGAAAAACCTATCTGATCCAAAATATATTCGCTAAATGGATGACCTGTCATTAGTTACCATTTCAAGAGATTAACCAGATAAAAATATATCTAATGTGTAATATCACTTGACCATAGAATATGAAAATTTTATTAAAACATTTTTTTTTCCATTAGATTTTCTTTCATTTTTTATTTTTTAATAAATAAATGATGTTTTTATTTTAATAAATAAAAAAAATAATAAAAATGAATTACAAATCGAAAAATTTCAAGTCATTTTGTACTCACCTAATGGTCAATTAAAATCAACTACTTAAAAGAGGACTTATTATTTGTAAATCTTTTAAGATGAAAATACAATTCAATTTTTTCTGTTTTTTGTTTTTTATGTGAATTCAGATAAAAGTTTGTCATTCTTAACATTTAAGAAAAATTTAACTCCATTAGTATTTTTAAATCTTTTAGATATCTACATTTTTTTACACAACGAGATGTAATTTTTAAATGATATAAACAAAAATGTTTTATAAATAAAAGGAATATATAGAATTTTAGTTTATCTTATAGAAAAATGTAAAAAATTAGCTTTCTAGTATAAAATTTAATAAAAATACTATTTTGTTTAAATTTTATTTGAAAAGAACCTTTTAAAAAATCAGAAAATTTTTAGAACTAATATTTTGAGGCTGAATTTATTGATGGAAAAAATTGAAAAAAATTTTTTCTTTGATTTTCCATTTAGAAAATTGAGAATTGATTTTGCAATAATTCTCCTTGTTTTTCTTAGACCGATTCCATAATTTTTGGCTAATTAGCAAATTGAGTTTGAGTGATTTAAAGCTTATTTAACAAAAAATGATGCAATAGCCATACGTATAATGATTTTTCTTAGATAAAATTTAATACCTCATCTTCACAAGTCAATTTTAAAAGAAGAAATAATCTGCATTGATCATTAAAATAAATCTAATATATATTTATCCATTTCATGCCTAAATCAAGCTAAATTAAGCTGAAATTTTTTTTTTGTAAAATTCAAGCTTGTTTCTTTAATTCTTAAAAAAACCTTGAAGAATTTTAGAGAAAATTTAAAATCATAAATAAAAAAAATAACTACAAAAGCTAAATAAAAAGACATCAAGGTTCTAGTTGAATGATTAATTTTAGCTTTTAATAAATAAATTTCCAAGTCCTCGAGATTTATTACATTGTTCAAATCATGTTTAAATCAAATACAAATTAAAAAATTTATAAAAGTGTCTTGAAATAATTTATGAATGTAATTGCCACTAATGGATCGCAAATAAACGACCATTTTTGGCATTTAGAGCATCATGCGATAAATTGGGTTAAAATTTAAGCCATGAAAAAATACACATTTACTATAATGAAAATGCTGGACAAGTTAAAAGTATTTGGTCGCATTGTCTAATTACTTAAGCATGAAAATTTTCAAAACTAACAAATTTTACGTGATTTAAATCTGTAGATTTTTCTTAAGTCATTAGTCGAGTGCTATAAGGCACCCTTAAATGAGCTTTTCGACAAGCTTGTAAATTTTCAATTATATGAAATATTTGAAAAAGCTTTTTTGTGTCATAAAAATTAATCAACTTTATGCAATAAATCTTTTGAGTAAAACAAGCTTTAGGTTAAAAGTGATCCCTAGCAATAAGTGGGATTTTTTAATGGAGTGTTCGTTCAATTAATTTTTGTTTTATTTGGTTGTTTTAAAATTACTACTAATTTATAATTACCACTGGTCTTTAAATGCAAATATACAAAACAAAAATCTTAAAATAAATAAAATTTGGAAAGAGATGAAAGATTTGCTAATATCATCTTGCTGGCTATCTTTTGGATCTTAGTAAATCATTGATTCAATCTTAATTATCAAAACAATCAAAACTCGGCCAAAACCATACATTCAGGGCTTAGGAGTCCGGGGAGAATCTAATTAATAAAAATTAACTAAAATTAAAGCTACATAAAACTTTACAGATGCTTCATTAATTCAGAGAAATTAGGGGTGAAAGCTAGATAAAGGTTCGAAACTACAAATAGAAATGATTGATACTCAACTTGTTCTGAAAATTTTCAAAGTCAACTAAAGCTTTTAAAATGAAAGGAAATTAAAGAATTTGCATTCGATGACAACTATAATTACTAGAGTATATCGAGTTTTAGCAAAAGTGCTAGAGATTTAAGTGAACAAATAAAATTTTTTTAAAAAGTTGCTTAAAATTTCATAAGATTTCAAAATTTCAAAAAAATTCTTATTCAACACTTTGAGTCTAAAAATGAAACAGAATGTTAAAGAAATTAGCTGACGCCTTTTTTAAATATAAAATATTCTATTGAAGCGATAAAAATACAAATTGACAATTATTTTAAATATTCATTAGTTTAAATAATCAGAAATAATAAAAGAGTCGAGTAAAGTCGAGTGAAGTTCAAATCCAAATTGAACAAAATTCTTCCTTTTTTGTTGAATTAAAATTGAAGTTAATAAAAAAAACTTAAAAAAATACTGCAAAATATTGCAACATACTTTGTTGCACCTTTACTACCCAAAATAAAATCTTTATTTTCTTTTTTTTTGTAAAACAAATCAATAATCAATTTAAATCTTAATGATGTTTTATTTTGTGCCTTATTTTAACATAAGAAAAATTATTTTGGGTTAAAAAGGTATTTTTGTAAGTTTTTTTTATTAACTTCAATTTTAATTCAACAAAAAAGGAAGAATTTTGTTCAATTTGTATTTGAACTTCACAAAACCCCAAAATAAAAATGTCGAATATTGAATTAATAAGCAAAAATTTATTGTTTATTTTTATCAATGATTAATAAATTCATATTACTTCAAGGCTGGATTTTTTTTATTTTGTCTCTTAAAAATAGGAAAATTCTAAAAAAACAAATATTTTACTAACGTTGGTCTTCTCATATTTTTTTCAAAATTTAAAAATCTTATAGTATGGTTTTGTACCAAATAAATGTTGTAAATCAAACTTACTTGAGTCTCTGGACCTTTTGATAGACTCTTTAAATAAAGGTCTAAACGTGGATATTTTGTATCAATCAATGATTAGGCAAAATTTAAATAATTTACATTTTAACATTTTAATATTTTTTTATATTTTTTGAGCAATATTTAGGAAAATAAAAAAAAAGTTACTTATGAAAATCCAAAATAAAAATTTCCTGAGATATTAAACAAAAAATTTAAAAAAATAAAAAGATTATGAAAATGCAAAAATTTAAAATTATTTACATTTTGCCAATGATCAGACCTCAAATGGAATTTTCAATTATTTACAAAAAATTAATTATTTATTTTTAAATTCGTATTTTAGATCGGCGCCAAAAAACACAATTTTGATATTTTAATATGCAGTTTTAATTTGTTATTAAAGGAACAATATTTTAAAGCTCTTAATCCAACGTTTTTGGAGATTTTTCGAGTCTTAATGCCGCATTAAAGCATGAAAAAAAAATTTTTGTGCATGTATCACGTTTTTGTTCAAGTCTATTTTAGGATGGAATCAATGGTTGCTTATAAACGTAAAAACTTAAATGTGCTTTTTCATGTTTTAGCTCATTTTGTATCTCACAAAGGTTAGTGGTATAAGATTTAAAAAATGATTTAACTAAAATAATTAAAAAGTAAAAATTAAAATTGTCAAATTGAAAAAATTAATATTTATCTCGGCATTGTAAATCTTAGGTTAAAAAAAAAAATCGGATAATTTTATTTAATAATTATAAAACTGGATTTGCTTGTAAAATCAGTTGATAAAAATCATAAATCAGATTTTGTTCCTACAAAATATCTTACATATTATTATTTATAAGAAAATAAGTTTAAATAAGAAATAAGTTTTTGCAGAATTGATAGGGAAAATTTAGATAAACTTGCATTAACAAGCATATTTTTGAACAAGTTTTTGATTTTGAAAAAAAATATAGATCTTTCTTTTTAAGGAAAATTCACAGTTAATTTATCATGTTTAATAACGCATATATTAAAAAAAGTACCATAGCGAAACTACATTTAATAATGATGCACATATCTTCTACTGTAGCTCATTTTATTATTAAGTTTATATAAGAAACCCTTTAAAATAATAAAAGTTATTTGAATAAAATTATTGTTATTAATAAGAAAATAAGTTAAATTAAAAGATTATTTAGCAATACCAGTCAAATCCATTTAAAAGTAACTAAATAAAAGCTAAAACGTAAAAACAATAAAAAACACCTGCAACAATAATTATAAATAGAAAAAATTATCTTTATATTTATATGCTGAACATATTAGAAAAATAGTTTAAAAGATAAAAAATAAAACTTAATAACAAAAAAAATTTTAATTATTTTTTTAAAATAACTTATTTAAAAATTTAAATATTTTATCCGTAATATTTTTTTGGATTTGCAGAAGACTGATGAAGCATAATGAATTATGAGCCTATTTAAAAAAAATTAATTTAATATTTAATTAATTGAACTTACGAATCCAAAAATTTCTAATAATTAAAAAAAAACTAGGTAAGAAAACTCATGAGTAAAAACCTTAAGCTTTTTAGTCATATATTTTGTTTATTAAAGAATGACACTATAAAACGTTTGTTTATCAGGCGTTTCTTTAACTTTATTTGATCTCTGTCTTTACTAATGATTTTCAAATATTTTAATTGTTAACTAGCTCAGTAATTTATTTTTAAACATTGATATTTTTTAGCACAACTTAATATGTTTTTATGGCAAGAAAAATTATAAAAATTTTTTACTTAATTATTTTTTTTTAAATTCCCAAGATAAATCACTCAAAGCTACAATTTTCTTTAATAAATAACTTAAATTGTAGTTTTGAAAAATTACTAATAATTATTCAATATTTCTTAAATCGAATAAAAAATAAATAAACCACTTTAACTTAGTGATGTTATTAGAAATCTATCTATGAAAATTAAAATAAATTTAATTTTTATTCAATAAAAGTAACTCTATTTTCTGTTTGAAAAAAAATTGAAAAGCAATTAATATTCAAAGACTTTAAATAAAAAAATCTACAGCAATACTGTTCCTTGACTTTGATAGGGATTTTTAAAATAACTTATGAATTAATATTTTAAGTTAAAATTAATTTTTAAAAAGCAAATTAAAATTTCTATCGAGTTAGCATTCTATTTAAATATCCTTATCGTTAAAATATGTAGTCAAAACAAATATAATATCAGACATTCTAATTAAAAAATAATTAAAAATTTGAAATTTCCATCACTTAAAAAAAATTAGAATGCAAAATTAAAATCAATCTTTTTGGAAAATTAATAAAGCTCTGGTCTAATTTTTAACTTTGAAAGACTGGTTTTTAATTAAATTTAGATTAAAAACTTTTTTAACTCAATTTACCTCTATGGATATTTTGATTGTTTTTCTTTGTGCTTATCGATTTTAGCATTCAGAATTTAGTTAGAAGACTATTTTATTTATTGTTCAAACTAAACACTAGCCAGACTTGATTGAACTGCTTTTAGACTCTTAAAAAAACACTAATACTGATGATATATTTCACTATTTATGAGCAATTTTATGAAATCATGAAAATTTCAATTAATAAATGGCAAATTAAATTCTCGTAAGTGCTAGTATTGAGTTAATCTTGATTTAGGCTCCTTAAATTATCAATCAATACTTGGTTTTCATCGGGCGTGTGTTCTTAAGACAAATTATGCTTTCCAGTCACGCTCTCTTAAAACTCAGAATCTATTAATAAAATTCCCCTTTTTATATTCCTTTTACTGATTCAAGAGGCAATTATAAATTTATATTAAATAATTGAAATATTTTAATTGATATTTTCGATCATTGAAATGTCTTAAAATTTATGAATAAAATATTTTAGTTAGACCTAAAATATTTACTTTAAAAAGGAAAAAATCTGTCCAAAAATTAAAGCCAAATAAAAAATGTGTTAAATTTATCCTGATTATTGCTAGTTTTTTTTTCAGAAAATAATTTTTTTGGCAATGATAAGTTAAAATTTTTATTAATTCATTGAAATATTATGTCATACCGTAAATCCTTGCTCAAAAATCGATTTTAAATTTGGTTCGCATTTTTATTTGAAAATATCTAGGCCTTTTTCCGCATATAAAAAAATTTTATTTGAGAAGATAGATTAAACCAAAAATCCCTCTTTAATTTCTATTAAAATAAAAGATTAATACCTTGCTATGTGTTTTTTTTTCTTGTAAAGGTAAGATCTTCAAGCTCATAACTCACACTAACAAGATCTTAAATTAAAAAATGCTTTTGAGCACCATTTTTTCCATCAGGAAAAAATTTAAGGTGCCCCAAATCATAAACCCGTGATAAGCAACCAAGCAACTTTTTTTTTGATTAAATATCTTACCAAGGGTAGTTTTTTATGCTGAGTTCAAATTTTCGATTACTTTTTGTATTTGATCAGTTTTTTTTTATTTAAATATTCTTAAATTTTAATTAAATATTTAAAATTTCGAAAGATTTTTCATTGAAAAAAATAAAAAAACTATCAACTAATTTTTTTCCAACTTTTCTCCATAAAAAACCTTAATTATTTGTCGTAGGATATGAATTGAAAAAACATTTTTTTATTTTATTATTATTAATTTATTATTTAAGCCTCATAGGCAAGTATAAAAAAAAAAAAAAAAAAAAAATGTATTTTTTTTATAATTTATTTTGATGGTTACTCAGTCTTTTTAGAATGGAACGTTTCCTTTTTTAAGCCTAACGAATATAAAATTTTGTTTAAATGTCGATTTCTATACAGGTACAAAATTGTAAGAAACAAAGAAATGCTAAAATTACTAAAAGAAGTTTAATAATTATTGATTTTGAATAATCTTCATCATTTTTTTTCTATTAAATCTATGCAGATTTAAGAGTCATTGATTAATTATAAAAAAAGTATATGAATCTATTTCATCAGATAAAAAAAAGAGTTTAAATTAAATTATTTGCTGATTGTTTCTTTAACATTAGATCTTAAAAAAAAAATTTATGCCAAAGAGGTAAAGTTGGTTGATAAATATTTTTAATAAATCAATTTTCTAAATGGATTTAAAAACAAAATCCCTTTTAAAAAAATTTCATATAAATTTGTGAAATATTCATTGAATATTGGATCAGCCCGATCATGCCGGAATTGTGAATATCGTTTTTATTTCCTTATCACACTAAATATGATCACATATTTTGTGATCAAACATGTTTTTGTAAAAAAATTAATTTTAGCTAAAACAAATTGAAAAGTTTTGATAATGTGGAATTTTGAATTGCCGGAGCCTTAGTTTTTGATAAATAGACTTAATTTGAAAATTAAGGAATATCAAATAAATTTTTTTAAAGAAAATTGTTCTATAAATCAAAAAAAAATATATTATTCCAATCTTGAATCCTAATTCATCAAAGATCATTGAAAATAAAATTTTTGATCTCAGAAAACATAGAACTATGAATAATATACTCAATAAGATTTTTTTAATTAATTTATATTTCTAAATTTTTATAATATTTTATGCATTAAACAAGTTTAAAAGAATGAATAAATGATCTTAAAAAAATAATGAACTATTTTTTATTAACTTATTTTTTTTTACTCATGTCAAAATTTCATCCTTGGAACAATCTTTAAAAAAAATCTCAAAAAAATTTTAATTGTTGAATTTTAAACTTGAAAATGTACTAAGATTGATTTAAAATTTTTTTCAAGTTATTTTTAACCCCAGAAGCACCAAGCATCTTATCGAGTTTTTTTGATCCAAATTATTTAAAAAAAATTATAGCAACAGAGTAATAACTTTAAAAAAAAAAAAAAAGGTTCAAAAAAAATATGTTTGAAAAATCTGTTCAAAGGATGTGAGGGTTTAAAACTTTAAAAAATATTTGTTTGGTGCTTTTGGTTTTAAAGATTTTATACTGAATTTGTCTTTCTCAGACACAAAAAATTTTAAAGGTTTTTTAAATTAAAGAATTTTACTGGGATAATGTTCTAACAAAGTAATAAAAACGAGTTAAATAAATGACTTTAAAATAAAACATTGAGTAATTTTTTAGCTAGCTCATTAATTTTTTTTAACTACTGTTAAAACTTCACCCAAATAAAAATTCTGTAAAATATTTTCAAAAACATTTTTAGTGTCTGATAATGATTGGAAACTAACAAAATTCAATTAAATAAAATGCTTTGATTGCTTATTATAAAATTTTCTTATTAATCTTAGAATATCTTCAAGTTTAAAAATAAAGAATTTATCTATTGCTTTATTAATTTAAATATTTTACTCTTGAAAAAAGTTATTTTGAACAGGCATTTTAATTTTACCATTGTATACAACAAAAAAAAAAAGGTATACTTCAGATATACTTACCTTAAAAAGTAAGTTTAATTTTGCACTAAAGAGCTATTTGTAGAGCTATGTGGCAAATTAAAATAAAGATTAATATTTTATTTAAAAAATAATACATTCATACGACTCAATATTTGAATCATAAATTTATCACAGAATAAAATTTTCTTACTTAATTAGGAAAAAAATATAAAATTCTCCAAATTCCAAGATCTTTATCTAATACCACACGTGAATATCAGCTTGATTTATTTTTTTTACCAACAAGACTTGATTAAAACTAATTCTCCTCGAAGACAATTTCAGCAAAGATTATGTCCTTATCGGCTATTTACATCCTCGATTCGAAAGGAAAAGTAATGTTTCCTTTAGGAAACTTCCATATCTTTGTTTTACTCTATTTTTTAGGTGTTGATATCGCGGAATTACAGGGGCGATGTTGAAATGAATATCATAGAAAGATTTATGCAGCTTTTGCTTGAACAAGAGGACGAGAGCAACTTGAATCCAATAATTCAGCATGGAGAGGTGGCATTTATTTATGTAAAACACACAAATGTCTATCGTTAGTAGAAATTTAGTCTAAAATTAGATAGAAATAAACTTTTTCCTCATTAAGTTGTGGCTGTTACCAAAGTGAACACTAATGCCACCTTGGTGCTGTCATTTCTTTACAAAATTATCAAAGTTTTTTGTGAATACTTCAATGAATTAGAAGAAGAAAGCATTCGTGACAATTTTGTGATCATTTATGAACTATTGGATGAGTTTATGGACTTTGGATACCCTCAGACCACTGATTGTAAAATATTGCAAGAATACATCACTCAAGAAGGACACCAAATCAATCAAACTAAACTGCCTCCGGCAGTGACCAATGCTGTATCATGGAGAGCCGAGAATATTAAATACCGAAAGAATGAAGTTTTTCTAGATGTAATTGAGTCTGTAAATATTTTAGTAAGTGCATCCGGAAATGTTTTGAGAAGTGAAATTGTGGGAGCCATCAAAATGAGGGTTTATTTGAGCGGTATGCCCGAACTTCGCCTTGGTCTAAATGATAAAATTTTATTCGAGAATATTGGAAGTAAAATTACTTTAAAATTTTTATTTTTTGAATAAATAAAAAAATTTAGGAGGAAAAAACAAGGCAGTTGAATTAGAAGATGTGAAATTTCATCAATGTGTGCGTTTGTCACGCTTCGAAAACGATCGCACTATTTCTTTCATTCCACCTGATGGAGACTTTGAACTAATGTCTTACAGATTGAATACTCAGGTAAAACCATTGTTTTGGATTGAGCCAGTGATCGAAAGATTCAGTCATTCGCGAGTGGAATACATGGTCAAAGCGAAAAGTCAATTCAAAAAACGAAGCACAGCTAATAACGTAGAAATAATAATTCCGGTACCTTCGGATGCTGATGGAGCCAAATTCAAAACATCAAATGGGTATTGTAAATATGTGCCAGAGAAAAATTGTGTAGTTTGGAATTTAAAGTCATTTCCAGGAGGAAAAGAATATTTGATGAGAGCTCATTTTAATTTGCCAAGTGTCCAAGCAGAAGAAACTGAAGGCAAGCCTCCTATACAAGTAAAATTCGAAATTCCGTATTTCACAACATCCGGGATTCAGGTAAAATTCATTTTAGTCAAGTCTACTTTTAGTTTTTAATTTTTAATAAAAATTTTTTTTTCTAAGGTTCGATATTTGAAAATTATTGAAAAGAGTGGATATCAAGCATTACCTTGGGTTAGATATATAACTCAAAACGGAGACTATCAAATTAGAACAGCTTAGATTAAATTATTATTTTATTTTCTTTTTGTTTCAACAAGTATTTATTAATTGTCGATTTTATTAAAAGTGAAATAATATTTTGACAAAAATTTGAACAAAAATTTTTGTTTAACATGGTTTTTTTCTAATAGGTTTTTATGTTTTTATTTTGTTCGAATATTAATCTTGACTCATAAATTTTAGAAATAAATAAATTGGGAATTCAAGTATCTTAATGATTTTTTATCAAGCCGTAATGATTGAATTTAATTTTATAACAATATTTATTAAAACTAACTTAATACATTTTGTCTTTTCCTTTACTTTAGTTTTTAAAGCCTTGTGGCTGCATTTTCCAAAATTAAAATTCAATGCATTAGATAAATTTTATTTATAAAAAATATGTCGGTTTTGTGATCAGGTTTGCATGAAAAATGTTATTTTGTCAACCATGCCCAGAAAGTGATCATTTTAATTACAATAACAAAAAAATGTCCAAAGCTTTTATGATTCAAAATGAAAAGCCGAAATCTTTAAAGAAATGGATGTAGCACCAATAACATCATCCCAGATAGCTATTGGTATCGTGAAATTCAAATACAAATTGAACAAAAATTCTTCCTTTTTTGATGAATTAAAATTAAAGTTTATAAAATATACTTAAAAAAATACTGCAACAAAGTGCAACATACTTTGTTGCACCTTTTTTGCTTAAAATAGTTTTTCTCATGTTTTAATAAGACAAAAAATAAAATATCAATAAGATTTAAATTGATTATTGATTTAATTTACTATAAAAAAAGAAAAAAATGATTTTATTTTAGGCAGAAAAGGTGCAACAAAGTATGTTGCACTTTGTTGCAGTATTTTTTTAAGTATATTTTATAAACTTTAATTTTAATTCATCAAAAAAGGAAGAATTTTTGTTCAACTTGTAATTGAATTACACAATACCATGCCTATTTTCCTGCTCAAGCAAACATTCAAGTCTAATAGCATGTGAAGTCTGCGCAGAATATATGAAAATGAAAAGAGTGTCTAGTTTTCTGTGCATGAGTTAAAATAAATTTTTTGTCATCATAAACCATAAATATTTATTTTTAATTTATTCATTATTATTTAAATCAAAATTTTGATAAAGATTACATTTTTTGTGAACAATTAATTAATAAAAAAAACACAGAAATCGGATGATTAAAAATATTTGAAATTTATAAAATATTTTAAACTTTAAAAAGTTAAATTTAACAAAAAAAAATTTCTAATAAAAAACAAATCTTTAAATTTAATTTATTAATAAATTTAGTTGAATTATAACTTATTTTAAAGTTGCTTAAGGTTTTGGCCTTCCAACCACTCTCATAAATTTGAGCTTTCAAATTTTCCCAAATTTCGAATGGTTGTGTTTTTTGTAAATTTTCTAGATTCACTTCTCTGGCAAAATATCTTATTATCAAACTGATAATATTTTTAAATCATTGATTTTTTTTCAAGTTCATATGAAATATGTTGAATGGTTCTATGAATCCTCGTTAAATTAACTTGCGGATGATAAAATTTTCTTCAATTTTTTTGTTCAAACCTTTATTTAGACTTTCCGGCGTCTTGCTAAGGGTACTGCTTTAATACTGCTTTATCATTACTTGGCTGACCAGAGTTGCCAAGAGTAAAGCAAAGCTCAAAATTAATTTACATCTGCTATATTTAGGTTTAAATGCTTTCTTCTGATCAGCATTTAAGTAAGATAGGATTTTTGATGTTTTTATGCTTTTTTAAATCTTTGCGATTTATAAAATAAAAATTCCAAGCCATTTTTCTGGGCTAATTTAAATAGGCTCTTAGTTTAAAGACCATTTTTTAGTCAATATTTTTTCAGTTCTACTACTTATTTTTTATTCGTTTTTGAAATTTTTTCTTTTAATATGTTTTGCTCCTACCCAAAGATCATGGAACGTTTGCTCTACCCAAAAGCATTGAATTGTCTGATAACTTCAGATTTTGGCAAACTTTGATTAGTTCAAATAAAAGTTTCGCAAAGTTCTACAAACCCAAATGTTACAAATTTACATTTTTTGATTTTTTTCTTGATTAAGAGCAGTATGATTTTTAATTGGAAAAACTTGGAAACTTTATGAACTTTTATATATCAAATCAAACTTAAATTTTGAGCCATTTTATATTCTACACCCATTATATCTTTGGCAAATTTTTTTTTACAAAAATGGCTACTTCAAAATGGAATGAGTTTCCTGATGAGATGAAAATGCTGGGAAAAAATTCATTAAATAGCAGAATTCTAGAAGGGTCAAATGAATGTCAAAAATATATATTTGATCTGCCATAGCAAAGTCAATTAATACTTTATTTATTAGGCTATCTCTTTGGAGTTAAATAAACGTAATAATTATTTTAAAAAAATACATAATTTTTTGAAACAATAATTTGTATTAATTATTCTTTTTATTGATTGATTTAAATTAAACAATGCGTGAAAAAAATTGTAAATCAAAAAAGAATATAACGATCATTTAAATTAAAGGGTAATAAAATTGTGCTAGTTAAAGTTTTATCTTCCATTGTTTAAATATTTTATTCTATGCATAATTAAAGTTGATTTTTTTATTGTCAAAGATTTTTTTATGACCTATTTCAAATGAACCATTTTGTTTAGAAAATTTAAAAATAAAATTAGATTTATATAAAAAAAAATTTTTATTTGAAAAATATTATTCAAAAAAATTTTTTGTTATAAAATCTACTTTTTTCAGGTGAGATAAAATGCCAAATCTTTCACGGAATAATTTTTAATCACTGATTTAAAATAAATACAATTCATATCAACTTTTTCTTTTGAAAAATAAAGACGCTAAATTACTAGGCCCAAAAATTTAATACTTCGAATTATTAATTCCATTCACAGTAAAAATTTAATTTTCGATTTAATATGACTTCAAAATGAAAAATCCAGTTTTAGTACCTTTAAAGATTAAAGTCAAAACTAAAAATTTACAATCAACGCCATATTAAATAAATTTATTTCAAGACACTTAAAATGTATTAAATAAAATTAACTGTTTATTTTCCCCACAACGATTTTGTCACAATAAATTTTTTATTTTTTTTCTCTTCTACGTGCTTTTTCTAATAAAAAATGACATAAAATCAATAGTGAGATTTTAAATTTTTTTATTAAATTTAATTAAATGAGATCGATTTAAAAGGCATTAAGTTATCTTTATAGAAATTTGAAAATATTACAAAGCGCAAATAGCAAATAAAAATATCATTATCTTTTATAATAAAAATATAAAAAAGGGTTAATTATTTTTGTCTCGCAAAGGAAAAAAAATACTAAAAATCTATACGGAGCAAAAAAGCACCCTTGACTAATTATTTTTTAATTTTAAAAATTTTTTCGTTGATTAAATAACTCTATATTCGATAGATACATTGTTGTTTGAGAAATTGTTTTATCAAATGAATTCTTGAAAAAAATACAATCATTTGAATGCAAAAATTCGCTCAATTTATCTTTATCACAAGCTGCTATATTGACACAATTACACTCTGGGCTTTTCAGATAACTAGTGGTTTTATCCTCATCCAGCTGCTCATGTATTCTGAGCGAATTTTTCTTCTGATACGGCAGCCCACCTAGACTAGATGGAGGAGGCAAATAAATTTGTTGACTTGTTAAATTTAACTTTTGACCATTGAGTATCATATTTTCGTATTTTTTTCTTATATCTTTTTCGGCCGTAAATGGTAAAGTATTGTTAAAATTGAATACTTTTCTTTTTTTTTCTTTACCAAACGGTCTTTCCATTGAATTGAATTCGATTGGAATCACAGTCTCGTCAGAAAAATTCATGCTTTTTTCAATTGAGGCATATTCGGGCTTCATTTGAGTACTCAATGCATACCTGGATCGTTTCAGTTCCGAATGCTTGGACTTTAAACTGTTTTTGGAATAAATTTCCTCTGGTTTATGTGAAATTGGTCTCTCAAAGTCTTGAGAAAGATTTCTTTTTTTTTCTCTTGTGTCACTTTTTAGCTCAGGTCTTTGATAAAACTCGATGCCATCTACATTTACGAAACGCTGTGTGAACTCACCATTTTGTGATGGTCGAACTAAAATTGCGTAGTTGTTACGCGGGTAAAATCTGTACTGGTAAGAGTTCTGCACAGTCTTAAAATTACTGGAATTAGTTGATTTACTGTCAAAAGATTGCTCAGGACTTGATTGCAAGACATTAAAGCCAATATCGTCAGGGTAGGATAAATTTCTAGACTTGATGGAAACATCTTGCTGCTCGACTGGACTCGCCACGTCTGGCTTTGGCATTATATCTACCACTGGATACTTGGGGTTTAGGTCTAAATTGTTGTAACTTTTTAAAACTTTTCCATTCATTATGTCTCGTTTTAGTGGCTTGATCATTTTTTGCAAAAAATTATTCCGCCTAGTGCGGTTAACGTGATAAGCTAGTACTACTGCAATGCATGGCAAATCAATTGTCACTCGGACCACAAGGGCAATCAGCGTATAAAATCCCTCCGAGGTATTTAGCCAGTTCTTAAAAATAAACCCTTAAAAAATTTAAAATAATCAACTCCTCAAGCTTACAAATGAGTTTTCGGCCAAAACAATGTTCAGACCAATTTCAGGCAGTATGAAGACACTCAGCGAAATTATCCAAAATAAAATTAAATTAAGATTTTCCTTTTAATCAAAATATTTGAAAAAAAAATTTGGATAAAACTTTAAAATTTACTTTTTGAATGGCTACAATTAATAAAAATGACATCAAAGTCATCAGCAGATAACCGGATAATAGGAGATAAAGTGGAAAAAATTTCGGTGCTATTTAAATCTGAAAATTATCTTTTTTTTTAGTAGAAATAAATTTTACTTACAGTTGTATGTCATTAATTGAACTATGGAGAACAAAGAGGAAGCACCATAGGCAAACTTAAATTTTTGTAGAAAAAAAATTTTAATTTTATTTTGAATAAAAAGTCCTTGAGATTACCAAAGAGTATATAGAAGCGACATAGGTGAAGCACAAAAGTGGATAGCCAAGGACAGTTTTTTTTTTGGGAACTTTGATCGAATCGAAGCTCCCAAGCATTGACAATTTGGATTTTGAATCAGTAGTGTTCAAAGTGGTTCCATTAGTCCGATTGAGTAATGAAGAAAATTCGGTATTGTCTTGTTTTTTGGTTGATTCATGACCTATGGGCTCGGCAGAATTCAACTCGATCTCGTTGTTCAAAATTTTCATGTCCGACAAATGCTCATCTTTATTCAAATTATAAGATCCTGATTTTGGCAAAATATTTTTCACGGTATGCTTAAACAAATCCTTATTCATGTGTTCCTTTTCTAAATTTAAATTATCCATTTGATTTAGACATTTAGTATTTTGACGAGATCGAACAGCCTTAAATGAACAAATCTTTTAATTTTTGTAATTATTTTAGTTGAAAATAAAAAAAAAAAAACTAAAATAACTTAAAACTAACTTGATAATTTGATCATGTTTTTTGTTAAGTGTTTAAATTGCGATCAAAATTCAAGCAAAGAGGATGTTTTGTTGGAAATTTAAAATTCTATGCAATCTTAAAAAGCTTTTTATTTTATCTAAAGATATCGATTAGCAAGAATAAATTTTTAATGCCTTTTTATTTTCGCGAAAACTAGCAATTTAAAATAAAAAATAAAAAACACGAACAAAAACTATTATTTTTTTGACAAAAAGTTGTATCTTTCGCTTGTCATTCAAATACTCAAACAAAAAATAATTTAACTATCACTGAAGAAACATTATAATTATCATTTTTTTATTTGTATTTTGAAATTACACACTTAAAGAAATCAAGTCTCATTTTCATTTTCTGCTATTTAAAGCCCAAAAGCATTTAAAAGCATGATTCAATGATAAATAACATAACTATAAAATTTTGTGGCTTGTGTGAGCTATCTATATTTTTTATAGTGTAAAGAAATATTTAAAAAGAAAAAACAAGCTGATTTTTATTCTAGTCTTTGGAAGGAAATTTGGTCTTAACTCATAAAAATAATGTTCACTCTGATTACATTCAGAATTAAAACAATTTATTGTTTAATTCAACTTGACTTGAATGTTTGCTTTTTATTTTGCTCCAAGATTGAGGAATGGAAGATTTTTAATTTTCCGAAGAAAGGAAATTAATAATTTATTCTTTTATTTTTATCAAATTTTTACTCTATACAACTTTATCTAATTTATATGAGTTATCAATTATTCGAATTTTCGGTTCAAAATTAAAATTTCTAAAGTAAATTAATCAAAAAAATTTAATGAATTTTACACAGACATAAAATATTTACAATTATGCATCGAACATTAAAGAACTATTTTATCTAAAATTTTATGAGAGAATACATTTTTTTAGAATTTTTATCTTAAATTCATATTTTTGATTGTCTCAGGGTATTATTTATTTATAAATTTTAATTAAAGTGTAGTAAAGTTTCATAGAAAGACTTAAATATCTCATTTAATTAGCATCGGTAAATTTTCTTAATTGAAATATAAATCTCTGAAATTCAGTATTACTAATTTTGCTAGAAGCAAGTGAATTTGGGTAAGGATTTTTTAATTTTTACCATTTTGAAAAAATAAAATTTTGCCGTCAAACCAAATCAGAAAAATAAAAATTTTCTTATCGCGTTCCAAGCAACGAAAATTAATCTTTTAGATATTTATTTAAATCAAAAGATAAAAGTCAAATGAAATAAATAAAATTTTCAAGTTTCAAGATACAACCAAGTCATAAATTGCGGAAAGAATTTATTTATTTTTTCTCATATCGCTTTAAAAAATCCAATGCATTAATCATACTGATAAAGATACAATTTTGAACTTTGTTTATTTCCCTTGCTAAAATGAATGAAAATTTCCTGCTCATAACATATCACTATTAAATTAGCATTCGAAAATATTTAAAGGCTCTGTGTTTCGTGCTAAAATAAATTATTTTGATAAATTTATTTACACTTAAATTAAACTAAATTTTCTAATTAAAACTTGAATAATAAAACACCAAAGCTAAACAAACTTTACCAAACGATCATGTCAAAATTTTTTAAAACTGCTTAGAACTGCTTGTCCTTTAAACAAAATGACTAATTTTAAATTTTTTGAATCTTTCTCTTGAAAAATAGCGGCATTCACAATTAAAAATATTTTGTCTTAAATTTAAAAGCTTTCGAGATCACATGGTTTTAGTTTTTATAATTAAATTTTCTTTGCATTTCAAAATTAAATGCATTTCTAAAACTCTGGAGAAATTTTCAAAATAATTCAAAAAATAACTTGTCGGATAGAGCTTCATTTAAATTTGATTTATTTTTTTGTCAAGCTTAAAGTCACAACATGAGCAAAACCAGTGGCAAATACAATGTTACTGATCCTAGAAAAATTTCATACGAACTTTTTACTCTAACTTATGGATCATTTGTTATGCAATTGGTTAAAGATTATGAAGATGTAGATGAGGTAAATAAGCAATTGGACACAATCGGCTACAATATGGGAAATCGAATGATTGAAGATTTTCTGGCCCGAAATCCGCATATCAGCCGATGTTCAGATTTTAGAGAAACAGCTGAAGTTCTTTCCAAACAAGCTTTCAAAATGTTCCTCGGAATTCAGCCTCAAGTAACCAACTGGAACAATTCTTTTGACGAATTTTCTCTAATTATCGATCCGAATCCTTTAACTGAATTTGTTGAATTTCCAGATCATGGAAAATTTGATAAATTAAACTACTCGCAAGTCATTTGTGGCGCTATAAGAGGCGCCCTCGAAATGGTTCAATTAAAAGTTGAGTGCAACCTTAAAACAGATCAGAATAAAGGAGACAGCACCTATACAGAAATTAGGGTTAAATTCGTTGAAATCATTCAAGATGCAATACCTGTGGGAGAGGATTAGATCATTTTAATTATTTTGTTTTGATTTTTTAAATAAAATTTTAAATTTTTTGTAATTTTTATTTAGCTGATTGTTTATTTTTGATCGTTTTGAGAGAGTTTAAGTTTTCTTCTTGGTCAGATTCGGACTGCATTTCTTCATCATCAAGATCACTATACACACCATTCTGGCTTTCGTTTCCAAGTTTTCTCTTGTTTTTTAGTTTCTTCAATGATAGAACATAATCAATTGAATACATGTTTGAATCACATCTAAAAAATAAGAATTTTTATAGCTGAAATTGTTTGTAAGGCAAATTTATCTTGATTAAAAGATAAAATATAAAATAATTATAAAATTGAAATATACTTTAACATTTTCATTTAATTTAATTTGTAATGGATTACATATTTAATTTTTATTTCTTAATTACTAACTGATAATTTTTGTCATTGCCGAGTTGGGCGTAATTTTTGAAATAAAAAAAATAATGATAATTTTTTACATGGCAAAAAATCTTAAAGAATTTTTAAAAATTAGTTTAAATTCATTTAATGATTATCTTTGATTTGAAAAAAAATTATTTATCCAAAAAATTAATAATGAAACTATATATTTATTTAAGTTTAAAAATTAGAAAATCAACTAAAATGCTTTTGTTCATTTCTCCAAGAATAAAAAATAAAACAATCAAAAGATTTATTAATGAAATGACGCTAAAAACATATGAATGCTCATTAAGAATCCAAATTTTTTGTTAAAATTTTTCTTTGATTAAATCTATATTCAAAAATGAAGCTCTTGACTCGATAAACTAAGCTATTGCTCATGAATTAACTTTTACTAAATTAAAGTATTATAATAAAAAATTCTTTCCTTAAATTATTGGCAACAAAAATAAGTATTCTAACAAAGACAATGGCATAGTATTTCGATAAAAAATTAACTTCTTAGACATAATCAGCATATTCTACACCCAAATTTTAGTTGTATTTGTAAGGTGTAGGTGTACTGTATGCCTACATCCTACACCTACACATTTGTCTTTTTTGTTTTTTCAATTTGGTGTATTCTGTTTAGATGAAAGGTGTAGGTGTACAGGACACCCTTTAAAATAGACCAGAAATTTAGGAGTATTTGGTGTAAAAATACTCCAAAAAAAATTGTTTTACTAAATTTGATGACTAATCAAATTATAATATTTTATATTCTAGACGTTTTAGCATTTTATCAATGAAAAGTATAGAATTAAAAAAAGATTTATCTTATCATTCTTATTTATTTCTTAAAAAAATCAATTAATTTTCTTTAATCAAAGTTTATTTTTCTCAATTTAAGTTTTGAGAAAAATATAACTAAATATAGCTGGACATAACTTCTCCATAAAAGAAAATTCAGTTTACAGCATATTAGTCCAATTTTTGTAGATTCATTTTTTAATCTTTTTTTTTTTAACCTTCAATTTTAAATTGGTATTATTGTCTAAATATATTTTTTGTTCACAATGGCTAAAAGAACTTAAATTTTCAAAGCTATTTTGAAAATTAAAATAAACTGCAAAAATAAAATATTTTGCACAAAAAAAACTAACCATACTTAAATTTTCCAGAATACAAAGGTGATCTAATTCAATTATACAAGTTCATGCATTGAATAGAATTGGTTGAAAAAAGAAACAATTTTAATGTTACTAAAAACCAAGGAAGAGGTCACTGCTTTAAATATCACAAAGAAATTTCGAGGCTTCAACATAGAGATAACTTTTTTTTAACAGAACCGCTAGCATATGAAACTCGCTTCCAAATCAATTAGTTGAAGCCCCCAATGTTAACAGCTTTAAAGCAGGCATTGATTGCTGGATGAGCAGCAGTCAATCTCATCAGCTGTCTTAGTGTGCCTTGTCAGTACACTCGCTGGCTAGCCAGCTACAGTCGAAACTAGTACTACTACTACTACTACAAATTAACAATTTTACAATTTTTTTTCAATAAATAAGATTATTTTTTTAAAAATTTACCAAATATTTATTTGTTTAAAATTTTTTGTTACTTACATTTTTCCCAAGTCCTCCGATTTTTTTGTGAGTGCCTTTTCCAAATTGCACAAAATAGAAATCCTTGATGCAGCCCGTTGTTTTATTCTATTTCCATGTTTATACAAAACAGTCTGTGACCAAATCAGATAGAACTCTAGATGAGCTGATTTTTCGATTTGATTAGCGACAAATGCTAGCAATTTATCAACATAAACATCGGACAAAGAATCGACCACAATGTCAATGGTCATGTGAGGTGTTCTTTCCAAGACTTGAGTAATTAGTGCCTCTTCATTAAGTCTAAGCGCTTGCATCAAAGCTAGCGAAAAGTCCTGATTCTGTAAGGTGCTTTTTATTGTTTTGGGCGTGATGTCCATGTCGAGATCAAACGGATCGAATATCAGATTAGTGTCCAAAGAATAGATCAGCAAACCTTCAGTTGTGCATGCTGACCATGAGCGAGCAGTTGGAGAGAACCGCACACAAGACACTTGAATCTCAGGTTTATAAACTCGCGAGCTATAATCACCTTTAACTACGCCAGGAAGACTTATTTTGTTATTATCCAATTCGTTGTCCGGATTTTTCTCCACCAAGTCCAAATTACCCCATTCGGTCATCTTACGTCGGTCAAGAAATTCCTTTATATTTTAATTCATTACAAAATAAAAAAAAAAATTTAACTATCTAAAATTTTACATCAATTCCATCAAAACTTTTATTTTGAGAAATTTCAAATCGCCGTACAAGCATTTCCTCTTTGACATTATAAATACAAATATATTTTGATTTACCACCGGCAATTATGTATTCGCCATCCATTGTATAACACAATGATTTAAAAGATCTAATTTTAAAAAATAAAAATTTTTTGTCTTTTTTTTTGAGTTAATATTAAAGAGTCATTTATTATGATTAAACGTCAACTAAAAAATATTAAATCGTCAATTAAAATAAAAGTCAATATGATGTATTATCTGTAAATTTAAAGTATTAAATGTCATTTAAAACCATTAGTTATCACAAAATTTAGTTAAATGTCATTTCATTTAATGTATCAAAAAAGTCAGGTAAAATGAAAATATCATCAATTAATAAATAAATTTTATCGGTTTAAAAAATTTAGAAATCAATTTTAAAAATAATTTTCAAAATAGCTTTATGACTTCTCAACCTATTAACTGAAATAAATTCCTAGAATGATTCCAGGACATTAATAAAAGGTTTTTGAATTAGGACATTAGTAAAATGATGAAATTTTTTTTGACATTTAATTTTTTCAAGATACAATTAATTAAAATTTATAGCTGCTAATTATTCTGAATGACAATTAATAATTATAAATTCTATTTAATTAAAAAAATATACTTTAATACTTTTAAGTTCTATGTAATATTAATAATTGTCATTTAATCTATAAAGTGACATCTAATAATTTTAGATAACGATAAATGCATTCAATTGACTTTTTTTCTATTGACTTTTAATCAAAATAAATGACGCTTTAATATGCGAACTTTTTTTTGTTTTTTTTTAAGTACTTTCCAAAATGCATTTTTTTAGCTGTCACTTTATCAGTTTCCTTTCTTGAGTATCCAAGATCATGTTTGCATTCAATGGTATTAACAATTGCTTGCTGGTCAACCTCATTTATGTTGATGGTCACTATTTGAGCATCCAAAGTTGAAACTGCAACATGCTTTCCGTCTGGCTTGAAGCAAACTGTCAAAGCATCTGAGCTCAGTGTGTACATTTCACGGCTTCCTTTGCCCTCAAAAACATCCCAAGTTCGACAGGTCCTGTCCCATGACGTACTTGCCAATATCGGATGCACTGACGGACTGAAAGCAACTCCACTTATAGGCCCCTCATGTCCGCACAATGTCTGTAATAAATGACCAGTTTGCATTGACCATACGAATATTTCAAAGACATCAAAACCTCCAGCAGCTATCAACTCTCCGCTATAATCTATGGACAAACAAGAGAACTGAACCGGTTGTGGCGTTGTAAAAGTTCGAAAATTTCTATAGCGATTCAAATCAAAAGCTCGGACAGTTCCGTCCAGAGAAGCCGAGCATACCACTTGACCATTTGATTTAAATTGAATGCCGGTAATAGGAGCATTATGTTCATTGAATGTAACAAAACATTGGCCATTTAGAGTATTCCAAATTTTAATTTTTCCATCTTCTCCGCCAGACGCTAAATACATTCCTGATGGTGAATAAGCCACCTGAGACATGTTGTTAAAGTGACCCTGTTGCTTCATTACATAGGTCTCAGATTGCCATTCCCAAACTAAAAGTTGACCAAGACCTTGACAGGCAATGGCAATCCAATCACCGGTTTTGTTGAATAGACAAGAAGTGACTGGATGCTGAGATATACTAAATAAGTGGGCGTTAAATTAATTTTAAAAAATAAATAACTTAAAAAATATATGGTTACTTTAAAGAATGGATGAGATTAAAGTTAGGAAGTTCGTGAAGTAGAAAAGAACCATTGGAGAAGCCGCTTACAAGAATAGAGTTGCCTTTGTGAAAGTCACAACTGAGCAAAGCTACTGGAGCGTTAGCTTCGAGTGCATCACGGATACCGTATCTAATTTTAAAAGATAAAAATTTTATTTTATTTTTATATTATTTATTAAATGTACTTGGATTTTTTTTTGTATTGAACTTTTTTTTCATAATCGTCATCTTTGATTGTATCATTTTCATTTATTTCAAGACTGTCTTCTATTTCAGCTGGTTTGTGCACTGAAAGTTCATCTGTATCCGGACCGATTCCTTCTGATAGATCATTTGTTTTGGGAATTAGATTTTTTAGTTCGGTGTCACACTCCCATACATTAAGACGACCATTTTTGCCGATGGTATAAGCGTTCAAAGAGTTCTTTTCAAAAAAACATCCAACTATAGATTCACTATGGCCCCCCAAGACGTAACAGTTTAAGTTTTTAAATCCCTCTGCGGCAAAAACTCGAGAACTCATGTCTTTAGAGCCAGCTATAAGAACTCTAGAATCACTGGTCCAATCAAGACAAATATTGTCATCATAAGCACCATAAAATGTACGAATCAAGACAAAAGGATTAAATTCTTTATTTTTTCCAGGAGCATGGTACAGCAGTACTTTATTTTCTTTGCAAACAGCAAATTTTCTTTAAAAAAAAAATACTATTTCAAAAAAAAATGATAAAAAATTGTCATACTTTCCATCCGGACTGAACTTAACTGCGTGAACTTTTCGCGCAAAATTGAATCTATGAATTACCGATTTGCTCTTTGTATTGCACAGCAAGCATTCGCCTTCTTCATTGACCAGTAATATGAGCCAGCCATCAGGAGATATTTCTGTTACTGTAATGTTAAACTGACTTTCGACAGGCAAGGTTTCGGATTTGTTGCTTAAAAATTATAAAATTGTTTAAAAATATTAAATTTATTTGTAAATTCATACTTTTTTAAATCGAAAATTGTAACTCTGTTTCCTACTGGGCTAAGAATTGAATCGCCATCCGGTGTAAAAGTCAAATTTCCTTTTGAATAAACTGTTCCAAGTAAATTGGAGAACTTAAAGAATGTTATAAGATAACAAAATTAGAAATTGTAAAAGCACTTTACTCTGAAATTAAACTTCATTCCTAACAGGATCTAATATTTTTAATTAATTTTTACTTTTTTTAAAAATAAATTATGAAAAAGATTTTATTTTTTTAAATCTTGAATTTGTTTGAATCTACAAAGCATGTGCGTAAATGTGTATTACTTGAGTAAGTTAAGTTGAGTTGTTGAAAAACTTACTTTACTATCAATCTAGTTATATTTTAAGTCTGTTTTGGGCATAAAAAAATTAATAATATAAAAATGATAAAAATGAATCTAGGAGACTTTTATGATGATGTTTAAAATTCCATTTCTTGAGGTTAAATTCATATAACAGCTTTTAAAAAATTTCATAATAAAATCTTTTCAACACAAAATGAATTCTTATTTAATAAAAAATATCTAATTAAATAAAAGCAATACTATCAAATATAAATTGATTATTAATATTACGTGTTAATGAAAAAATACTCAAAAATAACAATTTAAAATACATATTTTATTAAAAAATAAAAAATATTTACTTTATTTCATCAAGTCATTTTTCGGGCATCTTGAACTAACAGAATGATCCCCACCTAAAAATAAAGAAACATTTGTGAGTTAAATCATTCATTCCAAAACTTTATAAAATACACCCAAATATAATATAACTTATCAGTCTTTTAAATTTATAAATTTAAAAGAAATTTAAAATCAAGATAGGCTTAAAATTTCAACAATTCAGAGTAATTTATACAAAATAATTGACTTTAAATGATTTTAAAAGAATATAAACTTTATTTTATTTTTAAATAATTTTAATGATGAAACTAAAGAAAGTTTCAAAAAATTCGACATTCGTCATGATAAGGCTGATAGGTTTTTAAATCACGCCATGTCGGAGGCAGTCCGTTCAACAAATGTTTTTCACATCGTGTACATTTAGCATTGAACAAATCCTTGAAATTTTTGACCCATTTCTTGGTTTAATTCATTTAATTTTTAACTAAATAATTTTGAAAAATTCACTTACCATTAAATTTTTCAAATGATTTATTCCAAATTCAGTTTTAAAAAAAGTCCATGCAATGATACAATTTTTTTCGAGTCTCTCAAAAACTAAAGACTTATTTTTATGATCAAAGTCCTTAAGAGAAAAAATTAATTTAAATAAGACGTTTTCAAATTTACATACATAAAAACAAATTTCGTCTGATGGCTTATTATTGGCATAAATTTTCAGTATGCGGCTATCCAATGGTCTTACTTGAAGTTTCTCAACATTGGCATCAAAAAACAAAAATACGAATTTAAAATTTTGCGGCATGATTATCTTTAGCAAACAATTAACAAAATAAATTAAATAGTTAAAAATTAATTACGTCTAAAACAAATTGATGTTCAGATTTTTGAGCAGCAACAACTTTAAATTCCGGACTTCCCAATAGGTTTGAAATAAATTTCTCTAATTCTCTTTTTAGTTTTTTTTAATTAAAATTTTTTTTTTTATTGAATAAAAAAGTGAAATTTACTCTTTTTTAAAAATTCTATTAATAGGCTTTGGTTTAGCTGATTTTAATTCAGAATAAGATTGTTGAAATCTCTTATAAACACCCAAGCTTGTTAAGTTGAAGTTTTCCTGAAGCTTTGAAAATATTTTTATAATTTTTGATAATTATTTTTTTTTTGATTAAAAAAATTTCGATTTAAAGTTCGATCATTTTAGAAAAAAAAAATTAAAGATAGGAATTTTTCATTTAAATTTTACTTTGCTTAAGTATCGATATTTGTTCAAAAGTTTGCTGGAATTTGTCGTAGTTTTTTCTTCAAATTGTTGGTCTAACAAAACTGAAAAAAAATCAGACTGCCATATTTGAATCGGAGTCGAACTTTGAAATGGAATTAGCATGGTAATTGGCTGCAGTTCTTTAATTATTTTATCTAAATCACTAAAAAAATTATTTAATTAGAAATTCTTTTTTAAAATTACTTTATTGATTTAGTGATGTCAACAATTTTTGACTGCATGAATTTATTGTCAGTTTTTTCAAAAAACTCTGCTTCATCCTCATTCAAATTTTGATTTTTTTCGCAGTTGTCATTAGAGCTAGATTGTTCAGTTTCAGCTTGAATATTGGCTGCAGGATTTTGATTGTAAGCGTTAGACACACTTAAAGGTGTTCCAATCGAGCCTGTTAGAGCAGCCACAACTGGTGCTGTTTTCGGTACCTCTTGATGATCGACAATATTTTTATTTATATTTAGAATGTTGGCATAGTTATTTGCTGAATTCGCTTTACCAACATTTTCCAATATGGCATGAATATCTTGTTTAATATTTTCTACAAGATTAATTGCTTCATACATATCTTGAATTTTTTTAAGGTCAGGATCTATGACTGGCTGACTTGAATGATGGGGTAATGCCGAAGCGGTGGATTGCTGATGGGTTGATGATTGATTTGCGAAGCCAGCACCCTGCTGAACAGGCATCATATTTCCTGGTCCTTGTCGCTGCATTGGATTTTGGATAGGGATATGAGTTGACATTTAGAATTACAAAAATTTTTGAAAATAAAATTTTGTTCGAATTTAAAAAAAATTTCAATTGAAACGAGTAAAAAATTCTGTCTTAATGAAAAAAAACTTTACATAATATTATCGAATTGGTTAAATTTATTTAACTTTATTGTAATTTTTTTTTTTAAACCAGACAGATTTCTTTATTTAAATTTTTTATTTTAAATAGAAACTGAAATTAGCTACTTGAGATTAAAATATTTAAAAAAGTTAAACTAAAATAAAATAAAATTTAATCAAATAATTGAAGGAAAATAAAAAATATTGAAAAAATATAAGTTTAGACATTAAACCTTTTTAAAAATTTCTAATGCTTTGACATTAAGTTTCTATTTATGTTTGTAAGAAAATTAATAAATTTGATCCTTGAATTACACTATTCTCTTATTTCATCAATTTCAGAAGTTAATCTTTTAATCTGTTGATTCTTGTTAAAGATAAATTAAAAAGTAATTTGTCAGAAAAAAAATTATAAAAAAAAAGATTATATTTATACCATAATAATAATTAAATCATTTAATTATTAATATAAAATCAAATTAAAAGATAAATAATAGAAAAAAATAGAAAAGTTAAATATTATTCTGTTTTAATTGAGTCTAGTCGTTTAGGTGACAAAAAAGTTCACCTATTATGGGAACAATTCTTGTTCTCGAACTATTAGTTCACTTAATTTTTTTGTTCACGTAAAGGTGAACCAAAATAGGTTTAGCTGAAAAATTTTTAGATTAAGTGAACTAATAGTCCACTAAACCCGAGAACAAGAATTGTACCAGACCAGTTTAATTAGCTTTAAATTTTAGTTTATTAGAAATAAATTAATAAAAATCTTCAATAATAAGGATTATTTTTTAATTGAAAATTATTAAAAAATTGTAACTTGTGTAATTTATCACAAAATTCAAACTAGAAGGCTTTGTAGAAAATTTTAAAATTCGTCAGAATTATTGGGTTGTTGTTGTCGGTGTCAACATATGTTGATATTTGACCGCCGAACTCAATCAAGCTTCTCAAGACAGGATTTAAAAGTCAAAGTTGAATGATCCACTCGCCGTTTGGACTCCTATCATCAATATACCCGATTTTTAAAAAATAAATGCTGCACTTATTCTAGAATTTAATTTTTTTAGAAAATGCCACATTAAAACTTAAAACATAAATAAAATTTAATGGACGATAATTACCTCTATCTAAAAAATAATAACTCACATGTTAATTTTAATAAGTATATTGTTAAAAAAATGAGCATGATAAATTATGTTTTTTTTAATTTATTATTACTATTATTACTAAAAAATAATAAGTTTGATGTAAAAAATAATAAATTTGTATAAAAAATTGGTCATTTACATGGTCATTTTTAACAAAAAAAGAGAGACTAATAAAAAAAATCCCAAATACCAACATTTATCTTTTAGCTAAATGTGAATTAAAGTATAAGCTTAATATGGGTTATGATAAGGGATTTTATAATAAATTAAATTTTGAATTTGATGAATTGTCAGATGATCGGACGGCATCATCTTGTACATGCAGTTATTACTTTAAAAATTATTTCTGCTATCATTTACTTGTTTTAGGTGTTATTGAAAAATTGATAGAGGTGCCTAATAAGTTTAAACGTACTAATATTGAACCAAAATAAAATGATTTTTTTTTACAGTAAAGTAATTATAATATACATGCTTTTTTGACACTAATTATTTTTTACAATCAAGTTATTATTTTGTGCAAGAAAATAATATTTTTTAAGTTTTTTTATACAGGTGAGTAATTATTTTTTAGGTACGACTGATTTTTCCCCAATTTTAATTTGACTACTTTTTGGTTTTTATTCATTTTTAATATTTTTTAATTTTAAATGTAAAACTTAAATATTTTATTAAAACCAATTGGTTTTATTAAAACATCAGTGTGTATGTGTAATTCGAGATCAAAATTTATCAATAGCTTTTTCATCGCTTGACACTTAAGAAATATTTTTTTTTAGAAATTTTTTTGTTGGCTAAATGTTTAAGCCTTTTATTTACAGTTAAAAAAAAAATAAAAATTTTTAAAGTAATTTTAAGAAAAAACTCGTTTACAAAAAATTAATGCATGACTAATGAATTTTTTGAATTATTTTTATATTTTGAGAATTCATTTTGTACACAAGTTTTCAAGTAAATGCGTTTTAATAAATTACCATTTTAAATAATGTATTAGAAATAATCTTTATGTAAATAATCTTAATAATTATGATCCGGGTCCGGGTTTTAGCAGTCAAGAATGCGCCTGTCAAAAAATCCGTGTTTTAGTCTGAGAAAATGCCCCGGATTTCTGAATTCGGGTAATAGGAACAACCGAATTATTGTCTGGAAACAAAAATAGACGCTTTATGAAAAATAAGATCGAAAAATTTTTCCCAAATTTTACATCTCTTCAATATTTCTAATAAATAATTGAATTATATCCGAGCCTTTAAATCATTAGATCACAAATGTTCTCTAGATTTAAATGATCAACTCACTGTTCTTAAGTTAATTATCAATTAAAAAAGACTAAAAAAATAGATAATTAATTTTTAAATTTATTTTACTTTTAAAATAATTTATTTTAAAAAAATTCACTCAATCTTCTACATTAATCGAATCGTTCTGTACTTCATCTGAAACTTTTCTATTAAATTGAACTCTTTGTTTAGAGCTATTTAAGTATCTGTGATCATTAATCGGCGGAACATAAACCAAACAGGCTCCAGCTCTCGGGGTATTCAAAGATTGAATCTAAATTAAAAAAATTAAACTAATATTTTGCTCGATCTTACAAGAACCAACTTTAGTCCACTCGTTTTTGATGGGATCGAACCTCTCACATTCGTTTCTAAAATGAGAATTCAGATCAAAACCACCAGCAATAAAGATATAATTTGTTCCCAGATTGGAAGCGGATATAGCCTCTCTGGCCCTCATAATATTTGTAATCATAGTCCATTGGTCATTCTTGGGATCATACCTTTCTCCGCAATCATGTCTACTGTTATTTGCCAATGTACTTGTGTTCTCGTGACCGCCAATTGCATAGATAAATCCATTCAACGAGGTGACCGCCACGGCCCCACGCCGCTTGTACATCGATGCACAAACTGTCCATCGGTTTGTCAATGGATTAAATTGTTCCACTGAACTTAAGCACACGTTTGCGTCCCGGCCACCCACAGCATACAACAAACTGCCTATTACCGCAATGCCCAGGGTGCTGCGTGCATTGCTCATTGACGCCACATAGCTCCAAGTCTTGCTGTCAAGATCAAACCGCTCAACCGTGCTCAAAAAAGACCAGCCGTCATGACCACCTACAGCATACAAAATTGACGGTTCACTCCCAATGAATGTGGATTGTAGACCATGTCTATGTGTGATCATCGGAGTTGATGAAGACCATGTTTCTTTCAATACATTAAAACAGTCTACCGTGTTGAGAGTTTTTAGGCCGTCGCGGCCTCCTACAATGTACAAAAATTCCGAGTTTAGAATGGCAATTCCAAATTGAAGTCTCTTCAAGGCGTTTGTGTTGGTGTGGGTGCTGTTGGCGTTGTTTCCGTTTGCACTAGAGCCGGCCGATTGGGAACTAGTTATGCAATTTATGCTAGTCTTGAATGATGTCCACTTATCTACTCTACAATCATATTTTTCTATAAAACTTGGAGCTGGCGTAGTCCGGGTGGTGTCAATGCCTCCGACGCATAGAAGATAGCCTACCTAAGGTACCGTAAATTTTTTAGGAGCAAAAAAGAATTAAATTCTTACTGTTGATTTTCTGGGAGTAGTTCGACTATTTGGTGAGGTGGTGAACTTTTCCGGAATGAGATGATAAGCCATTGCCTCGAGCATCAAAGACTGACATTTACAATCGTTTGCCAAGAACTCATTGATTTCTATTTGTTTGGCGAGAAAGTTTGTTTTAAGCAAAGGAAGTTTGACTTTTGCCAAAAGTCGGCCTATGGAATCTTGTCTCTCATCCTTGTTCATTTCCACCCATCTGAAAAGTGTCTCGTACACAAATTCCTCAGTAGATATGTTTAGGTATTCGTCATCGAATAGCAGAGCCAGCTCGGCGTCCTCTAGCTCGTTCAAAAGCACCATGTTTAGGGACAATTTTTCAAAGTTTTCCAACAAGTACTTGTAAGATGTGTCCTTTAGATTTTTTAGTGACTGTTGCTCACTGAATCGATAAATGGACACACAGTTGGAAATGCTTAAATTTTTGGATAAAAAGTCGCAGCCAAATTTTACCACGTTTTCTAGCTGCAAAAAATTAGCCGCGTTTAAAATAGGAAAAATGTTCGAGTCGTTTAGTTCGATTTTTCCAGTGTAAATATAATCAACCAGGACTTTGAGCGACTCACCGTCTATGTCGCTAATTTCTATGTCGGTTTTAAACGACTCGGCAAGGTTATTGGTAAACATGGCATAGAAATAGTCGCTTATGGAGCTGAGTATGACTCTATGGGCTCTTATTTCCATGGTTCTATTGTTGCACAAAAGTCTAACATCACTTAATTTACCATTTTCGAACATGGACTCGATTTTTTTGAATGCAATTTTGTAATGTAGAGCCTGGTCTATGTGAGCGCTAGTTTTGTCCAATTTGAGGGAAGAGTCAAAGGCGGTTGGCTGGTCGTGAACCGAGACATGAAGCGTCATGGATTTATCTGACTTTAATTAAAAAATTAGAAAAAAACTTAATTTCTCTTTTTTTTCTTATTAAAAAATTAAATAAAAAAAATATTTGTCTAAAAAATTTTAAATTAATTAGATTTAATTTTGCCAAAAAAGTGACAAAATACGCTTTGGAAAACATGGCAACTAATTACTCTAAGGTAAAAGCTTTAATTTTTTATTTATGATTTTTTTGACAGCTTGCTCAAAAATATTTTTTTTTGAATAATTTTAAAATTAATTATAAAAAATTAAAAATTTGTGTTAAATTACATTTTTATGTTTTAAATAAACTCAAATTTTTTAAAAGCATGACCAAATAATATTTTTTTTAAACCAAGAAAAATGCTTTTTCGGAATTAAATCCTTCTTAAACTTTGGACAGGAGCTGCTAAAATCATTACTAATATAATTTTCTTTAAACATCTATTTAAAAAATTGAACTTTTCGTTTTCGATTTTATCTAAAATAAAAAAAAATAACCAATCGTCTATGTTTAAACTTTAAAGGCGATACAAAAGTGCATTTTCTAAATAAAAAAATTATTCACTAAAATTCTCAACTTCTAGATATTCACAAGCATTTTGTGTAATAAAATAAAGCCTCATTTGACAAATGTAAAATTGTTAAATAATAGCAACCAAGTTGATCCAACGATTCTAATTTTTTTAAAATATTTACGGTTTTGAATAAATAAAGTAAAAAAATTAAACTTCAAATGTTATCCATATTTAATGTTATATTTCAAAAAGATAAACTATTTCTGATCTTTCTAACTTTAAACATTTGAATGCACTTTTAGCAAGTAAAACAATTAAGAGCTTTTTACACGAATTAATAATTGAAAATCTCATTGAGATATTGTTCTAAAATTTTTTAGAGCATTCTTAGATTAATTTAAAATTATGGCTCAAAATTTTTTTCTAAAATTTAAATTAGAAAGCTAAGGTTTTAGATTTGAGTTATGTAATGATTTTTATTTTGTTTTAAATAAAGAAAAAATTAGAGATTTCTTGCTGTTTAAAATTCGGTTAGCTCCCTATGAAATCACGTGTATGAAAAAAACAACCTTTTTTTTGTTAAGAACTTAACTACTCGAATTCAAGTTTTATGATATTTTAACTCAATCAAAGATTCTAATTTATTCCAAATTAAATTTAGCTGAATTAATTCCTAGATTTGCTCATTTTAATAATTTTATTCGAGGAAAACTAATTATTGTAGAAAAATATTATTTTTTGATCTAAATATTTTGGATAAATTGATTAAATCTGAATAAAATGTTAAAAAATAGAATTTAAACTAAAAAAGCCTAATTAAAATTAGGTTGAAAAGTTTGATATTATAATTAACAAAAATCGAATTATCTAGTCAAATACATTTTTTAGGAATATAAAAAAATCATTTGATTTGATTTACGGGTGAATGAAAATATTTTGTCTGGATATTCTAGTTCTCAAAAGGATAAATTCGATTTTATTTTGTTTACGAAAAAAAGATGCAATATTAGAGAACATTTTGAAAACTTAAAAAGCAAAACACCTCAAATTAATTTCTATAAAAGAAAGCTCCTGAAATATTTTTATTTAGGTTTTATTTTAATAATAGATTTTTCTTTCTCTTAAATAATTTAGTAACTTTAAAGTTTCTCAATTTACGTGGTTGCTTATTTTTAAAATAATTTTTGAGCAAAATAACGAAACAAGCTTTGTAAAACTTGATGCAACAAAGATTGTTTTCTCATACCATTTAAAAGTAATTTAGGCAAAAAGTTAAAAAAGATTGAAGCAAAAATATTTATTTTAAGAGTTAATTGAGCATAAAATTTTATTATGTCACAAAAGTCAAGTGACTTAATTTACATATGCAATGTTTTAAAAAAATAAATTAAATAAAATTGAGCCTATTTTGGTTTTAATTTGCTTTTTTTTTTTACAATTTTTAAAGATTATTAGTTCGGAAAAATTCAAAAAATATCAAAGTTAAGAGTTTATAACAATAATAATAATTTTTGAACAAATATTAATATAAAAATATTTTTTTCAAATTGAATTACAAAAATTTTATTGATCAAAATTTTATTTTTTTAAAATAAAAATTTTATTATTTTATTTTATTATTATTTTTCGTACTCTTAATCAAAAATATTATAACATAAACAAATAAAATTTAAGTATAAATAATTACCAAATTAGTCAAAATTTTAAGCCGACTTAGTCTCAGCTGGTCTACCGGGTCTTTTATTAACTTGATCATCATAGATTTAACATAGATCATCTTCTTCAACATTTTTGCGTTTTAAGTGGGCGACCCCGTGACTTTTTAGGAGCAAGCTTATCAGTTGCCTCAGTTTCTTATCAACAACATTTTCATCTATAAACACTTTAATCTTAACCGATACTTATTTTTTGGTTGCATGGTGAAACATTAAAGCTATCAAATTTTGGATGCAAATTTTTTTAAAATTTGAAAAGAAATATTTAATTCTATAAAATTATAAAACATATTCGAAAAAAAATAGTTATTACGTTAAAGTTTAAAATATATGCGATAAAAACTAAAAAATAAGATAATCTTTAGTTTTCTCTTTATTATATATTTTTTGATTTTATGATATATTTTTTCTGCCAGAAAAAATATTTCTATTTCGTCAAACACCGTCATTTATTTATATTTTATCAATTTCAAAAGTTTTATTTTTTAAGTATTATTTTGAATTACAATAATTTTTATACAAATAACTTATTGAAAAAAATATTTATAAAAATATTCTTATATATAAATATTATTTTAAAACCAGAATCTATGTTTTTTCAAAATAAAATCAAAATCAAAATAAAATAAAATCAAAAATAAAATCATTTTTAAAAGATAAACATTTTATTTCTTAATTGAAAAAACTATTTTTAGTAAATTTTTTCTCAAAATTAATTTTTTTCCTAAAATACAATTTTTAAAAAAATAAGGGAATATATTTAGTCTTAGCAAAATCTCATATTTCTAGAACATATACGGCCCAAATTGCAAGAAGCATAAAATGGATCATAGCATCCACCATAGCCGTTGGAACCTTTTGGACATGATCTCATATTTCTAGAACATATACGGCCCAAACTGCAAGTAGCATAAAAAGGATCATAGCATCCACCATAGCCGTCGGAACCTTTTGGACATGATCTCATATTTCTAGAACATATACGGCCCAAACTGCAAGTAGCGTAAAAAGGATCATAGCATCCACCATAGCCGTCGGAACCTTTTGGACATGATCTCATATTTCTAGAACATATACGGCCCAAACTGCAAGTAGCGTAAAATGGATCATAGCATCCACCATAGCCGTCGGAACCTTTTGGGCATGATCTTAATCTGAAAGGACAAGATTCTGCTAGATTGACTAACAAAAAACCAAAAATAATAAAGAATTTTAAAACAGTCTTCATTTTAATGGAAATAATTTTTTTAAAAATTCTTTCATATTAAATATGAAATAATTTTGTCAATACAGGTAAATTTTGATTTTAATTTGGTATTTTTTCAAATATTTTTGTTTTTTTTATATTTAAAAATAAAAATTTTCTTATGATTCTTAAACATTAATGTTTTAAATTCATTTAAGAGTATGTAAATAATAATTGAAAAGTTAAAATGGAATGCAATTATTAATATCTGGAAATCTGGAAAAAAGAAACATTAGTAAAAATTTTTGTTTCACCAAGTCTTTTTGATTCCACTTTTATCAAACAATGTAAATCCATTTTTGCTATAGAGTTTTATTTGTTAAAAATAAGATTCAGATCTTACCAGTTACCAGTTACTTGCAAAAAATACTCATGAAAAACTTTATTTCGAGTTTGAGCAAACTAGAATTCTAATTGCTTCAAAATTGGACCGAATATTTCGACTTGTTGCTCGCCTCGGATCATACTTTCTTCCAGTTAGTCTCTAATCAAAGTGGCCTTTTTCTAGAGTTCGTACTCTCGACAACTTTATATGATCCTAGAGTTCTGCCTTGAAAAAAATATAAACTAGCATTGAAAGTGGTTTTAAGTCATTGTTTTGATCTTCGAGCTGGTTTCTTCCATGTTCCTGTCGACCAAAATAATTTTTGTTGTTCCTAATTGATTGGCCATCAACTGGCAGCCTGCTTAATCAAACTTTGCTTTATTACTGTTTTAAGATTCAAAATGGTGTTGTTGACTGGGCAGGGAAAATTTTTCAGTCATTTTATTTTTAATGATGCAGTCCTCCCGCTACATAACTTTCGCTCAATTTAAAAAGTCGATTTGAGACAGTTAAGAGTCTAAGTTTATTAAGAGCCTCATGATGCACAATATTGGAAGGAGTATCATATTTTAGTTTAAGTATAAAACGAACTGCTGAGTTTTGCAAGACTTGAATTTTTTTAATGTTTGTTTCTGAAAATGAATTCAGACACGGAAAAGAGTAATCAATTATAGATACGATTAAAGATTTATATAGGTTTCCTAGTGTGTAATTGTTTGACAATATTTTAATAAAGATTAATCGTGAACTACAACGCTCTTTTATTTCATCAACCATTGAGGTAAAGGTTAATTTTGAATCAAATTTTATACCTAAGATTTTGATTTCCTTTTTAATCTCAATCTTATTTTCATATATTCATTTTTCATATATCTTATCAGTCCAAGTCAATATTTTCCTTATTATATTTAGTGAAGATATTGTAGCAAGACTTTTCAACAGATATTTTAATCTTTTACTTGAAGAACCATTTTTCTAATTCGTCTAAGTATTTGTTTATCTTATTTTCTAGATTTCCTTTTTTCTAAAAAATGTAGAATGTTACCAAGTCGTCGGTTAAAATAAAGAGAGTGTTTACTATTTGTTTTATTTCTTCAAGGTATAGTAATATGGTATTCATCACTAATATGACCGTTTACATTTGATTTTAAATTTCACGATCGAAGATTTTACCTAGCATTTAATTTTTTTTTACCTAGCAATTTTTGTGTTTTACCTAGAAAAATCAATAAATATTACCTAGCAAAAAATAATTTTTAACTTAGTTTTTTTTCTACCTAGCAAATTAAACTTTTTACCTAGCGTTTTGAATTTTTTACATAGCGAAAATAATTAAAGCCAAAGATTTTGGCATCATTAAAAGCAGCATAAAACTCGATTATCCATACCCTGTTTGAAGAGAAATTTTAGATTAAATTAGAATGGATTATTTATTATTTTTTTTTTATCTGTGCCGATCTAAAGCTCCTTCAAATTAAAAAAAAATAAATAAAAATAAAATAAAAATTACAATATGGGTCAATAGTATTATAAGGAATGACATAGACGCTTTGCTTCTACAAAAATCAATATTAAATCAAAAATTCTAGCTTCATATGATCAAAGCCTAAATTAAATTTGAAAATTAAGATGCTTTGTATAATTTATTCTTTAAATAATTGTGTGATGTTATTAACTTTGTATCCTTACCAGTAATTTGTTTTGGTTCATCCATTAACAGAAGCATTATTTTCAACAAATAATGAGTAACACAAGAAAAAAATATGTTCTTTAAAAATTCTTGATTAATTTTTAATGATATCTTAAATATTAAGATATTCATTAGATACTTGGTTAAGAATTTAGCTAAATTCTTTTCAATTTTTCAATTTTTATAATATTATTTATTACAAGTTCTAAAGCAAGAAATCCAATTTGAAAAAAAAATCTTAATTTCTTAAGTTAATTACTTAAAAATATCTTCAAAAAGAAAGACTATCATGTTCTTAGTAAATTTTTTGAAAAAGATCTTTATTTAATCTCAAAAATTAAGAGTCTTTAAGGTTCTTGTAAAATTCTTCAAAAAAAAATCAAATCTTATTTTTATAATGTCGCATAAGATATTAAATAAGAACCAATCCCTGAATAATCATTTAACTTTAATGATCACCGAGGGATTATTACCATTGAAATTTTTTCCATTTTTTAAATGAATAAAAAAAATTTTGAATAAAAATATTTAGAATAAAATAGAACAAACCAAGCTGATGATTTTTTTGAATGCCATGAGCATAAGAAAATTTATGGACTAATATTTAATCTTAAGATCAATACTTATCTCGACAAAACTGATTTTTTTGGTCTATGTCTTTTTAGATTATTATATTAATTATTAAACCAGAGTTGTTTTTGCAATAATAATTTTGACTGGTGTTGTTTTTAAAGATTTCCCTAGAATTTTTTTTTAACCATTAAGACCCCAGAAGTCTTTAAAACTTCTGCTTATTTAAAAAAAAAACAAATGGTTTATTGGCTCACCACAATTAAAAAACTGTTTCCCACAAACAACAATCTGTTCACCACAAACCAAAATTTATTTAACACCAAAGTCTGTTTAACACAATATTTAGGTTTTTATGGCTCCTTTTTTACTTTATTGTAAATTCTATGTTATTATGATTATACAAATAACAAATAAATATTTTAAAATGACAAAATTAGTGAAAAAAATTACAAAATTTTTGACAAGTCTAAAAAACTTCTTAATGTTAATATTTTAAATGATGTTTAATTATTAAAATAATTAAATCTGTTAAAAAATTTAAATTACTTTTTTGATATTAAATTAGGCGACAAAAAAGTTCGATTATTTTTTGTTGGGTTTTTACTTAATAGTGAAAAAAAGTTTCAAAAACTTCTCGAGTCTTCTAGTGTTAAGATAAAAAAAATTTTTAGTAACATTTAAAGAGAAAATATGAAATAAAATTTTATTATTTTTTTGGTGTTTTGCTTGATTTTGCTTTATTTGACGGTTTATTTTTTGATCCCGATTTTCTTCATCTTTTTTTGAGTAGCTTGTAAAGGTTCTGTAAAAATGTCATCTTAGCTGATCTTAGCAAAAAAGAAAAAAAATAATCTTCACCTCAAATTATACGGTAAAAACTTAAATTGTGAAGCAAAAGTTAAAAACTTTGGAATAATATCCGACTCAAAACTAATGTTTAGTTCAGTGGTTGAATGAGTTAAAAGAACTTATTTAAATAATTCAGGGCTTAATATAATCGAATATTCCTCAAATAAAAAATAGGGTCTAAAACTTTAGAAATGCATATATATGTATATCCAACTCTATTGTGTAATTTCCTCCTTATAAATTCCTCTTTTCCTTAACTCTCAAATATTTAAACACGTTTAAGCTGTCACTCTTTTATTTCAATTAATTATTTTTAATTTATATTATCTTTACTTTATTTTTTTTTAATCTAAAGGAGTTTTTGCCCGTTATTGATAAACAAACAAATAAATAATTATTTAAATATAGCAATGTGATTTTTTTTAATATCAATTGCTGCCAATTTTTTTTAAAGTTTTAAAAATAACACCCTTAAAAAAAGTATATTTTATTAAATAAAGTAAAAAAAAATTTATTTTTAAATTTTTTTATAATATAAAAATCTTTCAAGTATAAATCACATTAATTAATTGTGATTTTTAGACTTTTACGTAAATAAATGACTGTAGTGAGTAAGCAAAACAAATTAAACTATCTTTAATTAAAATAAAAAAATCAAAAAAAATTAAAGCTTTTAATTCATATTTGCACCAGATGCTTTAAATTGTCTAATCCATTCCCGGTGATGATTCAGTCTATTTTGAGTAGACAAAGGAATTGTCACTTGACCCGGTAAATAGCTCAGACCATGTGTTGTGCTATTAAGATTAGTCACAAATTGACTTTGGTCTATTTTTCTAATCATAGAATCAAATCCTATATACTGATTCCACTTGTCATTTAACATTTTTGTTCCTTGTTCATAAGTCAGACGATAATAAGCCGGATTAGCTTGCCAAGGTTGCATATGAGGTCCAACTGTTTTGACCATTTTCGATGATTCATTTATACTCTCATATTTTTTATTATTCAAATAGCTTTTCCATTTTTTTTCAATTTGTTCAGAATCAATCTTGGGCGCCTTTTCCTCCACATGAAAGTTAGACTCTTTGATACTCTCAAGTGTGGTGTCCAATCTTGAATTTAATTTGGGCAATTTTTTCATGATTGATTGAATGTAAGACAAATTATTATCTGTTATGTCGCCATTCAAATGAGCCTTTTTCATTTGGCTTACAAATTCAGTTAAATTCTTGTCTGTAAATTTAAACTCATGGTCAATCGTTGACAAACGACTCTCGTCCAAATCAGTTTCCTCTTGTGATGTGTCCGAACTTATGAGATTGACCATGTTACCAAGCAAATAATTTTCCAATTGAATAAGCAGTTGTTTTTTTTGTTTGATTAATCGACGCGCTGTTTTAATGTTTAGCTCGAGCTGTTCCAAATCCAAGGACTCTTTTTCCAAATTTATATTTTTCTCATCAAGTATTAAGGTGATCTTGAATTTTTCGCTTTGTTTCAAATTTTTGCATTGAGCTTCATAGTTTTTCAATTCATTTTTTGATCTGCTCAAATCTTGTTTTCGTTTGCCAAGAATTATTTTGTACTGATCCAGCATTTCATTGAATACATTCAAAGAGTCTTTTTCTTTGTTTAAATAGTGAATCATGGCACGCTTCGATTCGGTCAAATGAGCATCCGTAAACTCCTCAATCGAGGACTCTAACTCGTCCTGGCTTTTGGACGAATTTAGCTCTATGTCGTTTGAATATTTTAGTTTAAGCTTAATTTTGGCATGTTTTATTAAGCTTTTGATATCCGTATCATCATTTGTATTCTCTATATCATCATCATCCTCATACTCCTGACTTAATCTTGTATTTATCTTATTTATTTTTTCGCTTAAACGAATCGAATCCTCTTCATTTAGATCATTAACTTGATCCCTTTGGTGGTCTATCTGTGTGTCTTCGAAGGTATAGTATTTGTCCAATACTTTTTGCATGGAACTTAATTTTAAGTTCAAGTCTTGATTCTCTAGACGGAGTTTTTCAATTTCGAATTTTAGCTTGTCCTCAGATTCAGTCTTTTCCAAAATTTTACTATTCATCTCTTCTTTTTTAGACTCGATTTGCTGTTCTTGTTCATTTAGCTTGGCCCATTCGGTCTCCAATTCTTTTCTTCTTGTCGAGATTATTTCAAATTTTTTCTTCACATCTTCTTCTTGTTTTTGAAGACTTGCACGGTCATTTTCTAATTTGGTCTGAAAGGCTGACACTTTAGCTTTAAATTCAATTTGAAGTCGTTCTTTAACTTTGTTGTATTCGTTCTCAAAAAATTTAAATTCTTTTTCTTCTAATTGCTTATATTTTTCTTTAAATGTTTTTATTTTTATGTCATAATCTTCTTTTAGTTGACTCAGTTCATTACTTTCTTTGTCTTTGAATTGTTTAACTTTTTCGCCCAAAATCTTCTCCATCTTAAATTAAAATTTCAGCATTTTGTTTAAATTTTGTTTTATGTTCAATTGTAATTTAGGGATTTATAAGTTCTTTAAAAATCAAGGATTTCAAAAAAAGCATTTATTTTTGGCATTTATTAGTATCCTTACTCCCCACGATGAAAAATCTGATCCACATAAAAAAATCTGACATACAAACAAAAATCTTTTCAGCACAAAATTTTCTAATAAATTAAAATTAATGTTTCCGCACAAAATTTCTGTGTTAAATACATAAAATGATAAAATTGAAAGATTGTGTTTTTAATTATATTTTTAGGTCAGAAGAATTAATTTTTTAGTTTCTTATTTAAATATTATTTTTAATAATTTCGAATCAATAGAAGCTTAAAGAATATTAAGTTTAGTTTCGATTTAAAAATATTTTGAATTTACAACATGAGTGAGACTTTCAAATTGTTTGGCTTTCATAAATAATTGCTTTTTAAATTGAATAAAAAATTATACTCTTTTAACATATATTCATTCAAATAAAATAAAAAACACAATCTTTCAATTTTATCATTTTATGTATTTAACACAAAAATTTTGTGCGGAAGCATTTATTTTAATTTTTTAGAAAATTTTGTGTTGAAAAGTGTGTGCCAGATTTTTTTTGTGTAGATCAGATTTTTCATTGTGGGGACAAAATATTCTCTTTGTTTTTTATTTGAAGATAAATTTAAATATCAATTAAAAATTAAAATAATATAAATAAGCTAGATTTAAAAAAAAAATCTTGCCAAATTACCTATTTGGAAAATGGGTCAATTAAATTGGCTTATGAATTATTTTGTCTGAAAATTTTTAAATATTTGTTTTCCTTTGTTAAATATTACTAGAGAAATTGAAAAAATTTCATTCTTTAATTAAAATTTTTCTTTGTTTTTAATGAAAGATTGATTAGATATAAAAATTGGCTTATATTAAATTAACCCCAAACAAAATCGAAAACTAAAAAAAAATTTATAAAAACTTAACTTCATCAAAAACGACTTTCAATTTAGTTTTTCTGAATTAACTTTCATGACTAGAAAAATGATAAATTTATTTGCTGCTTTATTAAAATCTTTTATCACCTTTTAAAAATGATCCGTTTGTATATTTTTCAAGAGGATTCAGACTTTTTGGAAATCGATTTTTAAATTGGCATTTTGCAAAATTTATTTAACACTTTTCTTTAAAAAGTAATTCTAGGTTTGACTCTTTCAAATTTTTCATGATAATTTTCTACAAAATTAAATTCTTTAAACTTAGTTGCGCAATTATTAAAAAAAATATTTTTCTTTTGCATAAATTTGCTAATAAAATAAAACTGATTATATTTGATGTTATTCTCACAAAAAAACTATATTATTGTCTACTAAATTAATTTTTTTTCTTTATGCTCTAAAATTTTGAAAGAAATAATTTAAAATTTGAGAAAAAAAATTGAAACTTATAAAATGAAATAATATCCTGGAAAACTAATGCATATTTCCTACAAGCTACAGTGTTAAATTTTTTATCCAATTTTATCATTCCTCAAATCATTGAAATTTTAGTTTCATAGAGTAATTTAAAATAAATTTAAATTTTGAACGCTTAAAAATAAAACCTACTTGTCTTTCGAAATTTTCTAATCGCAAATTTTCTTCCTTTATTTGACGCATTTGATTTTCTTTCAATTCGGTCTCTTTTTCGTGCAATTGAGCCAATTCTTCTTCCAAATCTTTCATTTTTTTATCATATCTCAACTGCAGTTCTTTCTTCCTTTCATCCAATTTATCACTATATTTTTTTTCGATATGGTCAAAATAAATCTACAAAATCAACATAATAAAAAATCAAAAACATATTTTCAGCTTTACCTCTATCTCTCGTTTTTCTTCGTTTTCATCAAGCTCATCAAAGCTTTTTCCACTTTTAATATACTTGGATAATTGCATGCTAAACTTTTGCTTTTTAAGCTGTTTTTCATCGTCGTAGTCTTTTTGCATTGAGTTTAAAATTTCCAAATGTTTTTTGGTCATCAATTCTTTTTCATTTTCAAAGTCAAAATTTAGCCTATTTTTAAGAGAGTTTAATTTTTCGTCTTGATCTTGTTGCATTTTTTTCTGTTCCATTTCAATAGCTTTGTTTACATCAGATTCGATTTCAAGTTTTAATTTTTTAATTCTAGCTTCTTTCTCTTCTAAAAGTTCTAGTCTGCGTTGGTCATACTCTCTATCAAGACTTTGTCTCAAAACTTTAAGCTCTTCATCTTTGTTTTTAATAACAGGTTTCGACTCATCTACACTTTCTTCGGCTAGCGAGTCCAATTTGACAGATTTTCGAGCTTCTTCATCCCTGCTAGCTCCCAAAACTGACTTAATGTAATTTCTAGTTGGACTATCCAAGACATCCCGGGACGTGGTCGGAGCAGAATCGCCATTGTTCGTGCTCAAATTGGTTTCTTTTTCTTTTCCAACCATCAAAACTACATTCAGCTTGTCTAATTTAATTGATGTTTCCTTGTCTATACCAAAATCAACAGGTTTTCGGAAATCATCCGAGTCGTCAGATTCAGATTTTTTTTTCCAACTAGCCTCTGAATCCTCTTCGATGTCTCTTTTAAGTTCATCTTCAAACTCGATGCCATAGTCATTGGCAAAAATAAAGTCATTTTTTAACTTATTTCTATTGGCATTGTTCAATACATCGCTGAGGGTAGACGTGCTTTTGCTTGTGCCACTCTTCATGGTTGCAAAAGGACTTGGAACTTTTGACTCCGATGGACGATAGTTTGCCTTTCCATTTAATTGCACTATTTTACGCTCATTAATAACTAGGTTTTTGTAGTCTTTGTCGCATGGATGATCCCAAATGGACTCGCCAGTTTCGAAATTAAAATAGTACAATTCTTCCTGCAGTGGGTCGTGCACAGCTTTCCAGCCTTTTGGCAGCGGGGCTTTGACACCCTGGCGGGCTATCCACATCAGTTCTGGCTCCTTTTTTAAACAAAAAAAATTTTTTAAAAATTAGAATATATTTTAGGGTCTTTTACCTGATCGGGCTCGATTCCGATATATTTGGCATACTCGACTATATCCTCATCAGTCGGCTGAATATTTTCGTCATATTCGATTATTATTTGGTCGCTGGACATGCTCAAATAATTTATATTTAGCTCAAAGTTTCATTAGAAAAAAAAATAAGACTGCGTCGTAGGTTTTATTAATTAATTTAATTTTTCTAAAGCAAAATTGATAACAAACTAACACTGGTACGTATAAAGAAAATACTTAAAAGCTTTTAATTATAATTCTTTTAAATTTTCCTTTGGTTTGTTTTGTTCTTTAACTCATTTATCAAACCGAGCTTTTCCACAAATCTCTTGGTCTCTTTAACTGCGTTTTTTTTCGATTTGCTTGGATGTTTAACATACAAGTTTTAGTGTGTCAGGTAATTTTGAATTTTTTTTTAAATTACTCTAATTATTGAAGGAATTTAAAAAATGTTTCTATGACAACAAAAATTTATTTTGTGCATGCATTATTGAATATAATCTTGATTTAAAATAAATATTTGGCCTTAGACTTTATCTCTTTATTCCGCTAATTTTGAAAAAAAATCATTAAAATTGATACTTTGCCTTAAAAATAATTATTGAGCCTTAAAAAATGTGACTTAGCCTCAATATATCAATCTTTGGGTATTAATTAAAAGATTTTGGTATTCTAGATTTGTTGGCTGCGTGTTCAAGCATTGAAAATAATTTAAAAATATTATTAAATCTAAAACAGGCATGTTAACGTTGAATAACGGTGTAACGAAAATTTTTATTTCATATTTTGATGTTTTAAATATCAGTTAAGCATATTTAGTAGCTTTAGGCTTTCGTTACTTTTTCGATATTTTCCCTAAATAACAAATACCTTATGCTGTTTGTTAAAATGATTATTCACAAAAAAACTCATTCACAATCTATCTAGGAACTGAAAATATCTGCCCTCAGAACCAAGCTATTTATATAGCTTATTTACCAAATATTATATACTTTCGCCAATTTTTTAATTTAAACAAAGCTTTAAATTCAATTATTTTTGGTCGATTTAAGTATAGCTCTAATCAAAAATTATTTACAAAAAGGTTAAGAACAAAAAAGCATTTTTTTCACTTGAGCTTTTAAAACTTTGAAATATTTATAATAATTGTAAAATAAGATTGAAAAAGAAGTAAATTTCGAAAGCTTATATTTTTTTTAAATCAAGCAATTGTACAAAAAAAATTTATTTTAAAAATAAATAAATTGAAAAATTGACTAGTTTTTTAATTTTTATTAAAATTGAAAAAATTGAAGATTTGTAACTATATTTTTCATTATTTATCAAATAACTATAAATACAATATAAATTAAATGATATCTAATATTGATTGAATTCAGCAAGGTTCCATGAACATTGTTGCATTTTTTTGACATTCTGCAAATTTAAAAGAAATCTATTATCTCCTTATTTAAGTCAAGAGTATTTTGCAGAGATTTGGAACATAATTACCAGATTATTACAATCGATTCAAAATTTTTTCGTTAAATTTACGTAACCAATTTTTTAACCTCTAGAAAAAAAGTAAAATAAAAAAAAAGATTGTAAAATTTGTTACTTAATTGTAAAGAATTTCAAAAAATCCTATCATTCATTGTTTTTCACTTATAGAATGGAAATTACCTAAAAAGATACCTTACCTCCTTAATTTCCTAATTGAATATTTATAATTCTTAAGTTTTTAAACTTTGATTTTCACGAAAAAACAGATTTAGAAAATGTTTTTTAATTTTTAATTCTAATATTAATTTTATTGTTTAAGAAGATCCCAAAAGGATTAAAAATACAGTGAGAGCTAAGTTAAGAGTTAAGTTCAACTAAACGGGAGCAAAAAGTAGGATGAAACCTAAATTTTTTATTAAAATGCTATAAGAAAAGTTAAATTGTTTAAGGTTAAAACAAATTTGCTAAATCTCAGCATAAAGTTTGCATTGTATCTGAAATATGCACGCGATAATAAAACGTTGAATACCTTAAATTCGTAATTCAGTTAAAATATAAATTCATTTTATATTTTAAAGTGTGAATTGATCCAGGACATTATTCTCAGCCTGAGAAGAATGAGGATCAACTGTAACATGTTAAATCAATCTCTTTCTAAATCAAAATAAACCAATGATCGAAAAAAAAACTATTAAGAGTTTATGCATAAGAACTTTAAAATTTTCATAAAATTATTTAAATTTTGTTTTATAATTTTTTCATTCTAATTTTTTTTAATTTTTTTTGAAAATTTTTTATCTCTAAAAATAATTTTATTTTTAATATCTATTTAAATTTAAATAAATTTATTTTTATTTCAGTCATAAACCTGGAGAAGGCTATTTGTTCGAAACGCTAAATAAAAAAAAAAACAATTTTTTTTTTTTGTATCTTATTTTGATTTTTTTTTTTTAAATTAATTAAAACTTTTTTTTGTTTTAACTTTAGTAAAAAAAAATACGAAGATACTTAATATTTTATTGCCAGTAATGAACTTAATCGAACCAATTGTAATTTCATTTAACATAGATAAAGTAGCCTAAAATGAAAAATAAATAAACTTTTTAAAATTTAATATAAAAATATTTTTAAAAATGTCTAATAGATAAATTTATGCTTGAAATTCTTAGAACAATTCTTGAAATATTTAAAAAAAAATAATTTCTGGAAAAATCAATTGAATAATAAAAATATCAAGTTAATTGTATGTGCACTATATTTTAAAAAAAAAAATGATAAAATTATTCGCTCAATGTCATAAATTCTTGATAAATCATTTATTTCAGTAAAATAGCTTATCACCAAGTTTAATTTTACTAAATTATGTAAAAAGTAAAAAAGTCGAAATTATCTTTATGTTACAAGTTAAAAAATGATAAATATAACTCTTTAAAAATGAGTAAAGAACCATTCAAATCATTTATTCACAAGGTCGGAACGTTCCGAGGCAAAAAAAATGCCACCAAACAAAGGCAATCTGTATCAGATTTAAAATTTAATGAATCAAATAGTGATTCATCTAAAAAAAATAATGAAAATTCGAATTATCCACACGAAGATGAACCGGAGAGCAGAATAAGTTCACTTTCAGATGATGAGACCATTAGGTAGAGTTTTGAAAAAAATAATCAAATTTTCAATTTATTCTAAAGATCACTTGTTCAACCTTTTAACGTAGCATATTTGACTGAAGATCAAATCTTTGACCAAATGACACCTGAACAGATAGACGAAGAATTCGAAAAACATGTTCTGGTATTAAAATTTGCAAATGATTTATATTTTTTATCCTATTTTAAATTAAGAATGATGTAAATCTTAAGTTGGATAAAGACATTGAAAAAATGAAAAGTCTACCACTGGAATCAAAAAAAAAACTTTTAATAAATATGAGAAAAAATGAATATTTTATAGATGATAAGGCGGCTAATATGGTAAATGATTTGAAAGACACGCTGCGAAATTCAAAGAATTTAAAAGAAAACCTCAAACAACTTTTAAAAATACTAAAGCGAATAAGTATTTGCATTGCATCCAAACCTGTCAGGTAATAGAATATTACATTAATAGAAATTTAAACTCGAAACTTTTTATTAAAAGTTGGTTGGATGAATTTAATTTATCAGGTGGATTGACTCTATTAGAAGATATTTTATTAAATTATAAAACAAAATTTGGAAATAATTCACCGAATAAGTTTTCGAATAGCACCATCAGAACAAATTCGACGATATCAGACAAATACGATTCTAGGGAAAAAGATAATCACTTAAGAAAAAACATTAGATTGGAATCTACTAAAATTTTAACATCATTTGCAAATACAAAAGTAAAATTGTTAAAAAAAATATTTAAATTTTTACTTTTTTTCTAGTATGGTATAAATGTAATTTTGGAAAGTAAATCACTGCAAATGGCTATTGCAACATGTATTGACTGTCATGACACGGCTACGATGACTGTAGTATGTAAATTACTAGCAGTGTTAGCAGTTTTGGAGTATTTTTTTTTTGAAATTAAAATTACGAAATTTAAAAAAAATTTGTCTTTAAAAATAAAGTCAAGAAGTTGTTTTGAATGGTATAACAGAAACAGCAAGATTTACAGGAACAAATAATTATTTTTCCCAAATCGTGAAGGCTTTAACTATTGATGATGATCAAGATTTAAAGGTAACGGTTTAAAAAATTAATAAGTTAAGAAAATATTGAAAATTAAAAAAAAAAGATAAGTTCAATGATTTTAATCAATGCCTTGATTTGTAATGCGGACAGTTTGGATTTTAAAATACACTTAAGAAGCGATTTTAATCGATGTGGTCTCGCTTTGGCCATAGATGTAACCTTTGGTAAAAAAAATTTGAAAAAATTAATAAAATTCTAATTAAAAGAGCCTTAAACAAAAATATGGATCACTCGACGATTCTATGGAAAAAGAATCGGATAAATTGATGAAGCAAATAGCAATATTTGAGAGCCATGCACAAGATAACTTTGAAAAAATGGACAACTATTTTGATAATATAGTTGGCTTTTGGGAAGGTAGGAACAAAAATTAGTTTTTAAGTTTTTTTTTCTTGTTAAAATTAAAATTAAAAAATTTAGATCCAAAAACATGCTTTGAATATTTGTTCAACTCGGTAAAAGATTCGCCATCCGAATGTTGTCTTTTGTCAATTTTGCAGCATCTTTTGCTAATCAGAGATGATGTTCACATTCGCTATTCTTATTTTAGATTGATTGAAGAATGTGTGGCTCGAATAGCTCTTCACAAAGATGGACGTGATCCCGATTTTAATTATGGTCCAAAATTGGATTTTGACATTGACTCAATGCTGAGTAATAATATTTTATACTTTAAAAAAAATGTTTTAGAAAAGTCAAATGAAATTAATTATTTTCTATTTTATTTTTGATCAATAGGAGCACTTAAAGAATCGGCTCAAAATGAAATATCCGACCATGGTGGAAAAATGTCTGTAGTGAACTCGAAAAGACTTGAAACTGCTGTTTCGGAAAAACAAGAACTTGAAGCCAAGTGTCACACATTAAATATCAAATTGAAATGCACCGAAGAAGTATTAAACCAACTGAAACAAAAGATTCCAGATGATGTTGCTGGTGAAATGGAAAATTTGCTGAACAAAAGATTGAGTGCTGAATTGGCTTCACAAGATTCGGACCGGGCGGCTGCACAACCACCGCCGCCGCCTCCACCTCCTCCATTGCTTCCTCCCACTGGTGGTCCTCCTCAGCCTCCACCTCCTCCATTGCTTCCTCCCACTGGTGGTCCTCCTCCGCCTCCACCTCCTCCATTGCTTCCTCCCACTGGTGGTCCTCCTCCGCCTCCACCACCATTACCAGGGTTTATTGGAGGAGCGCCACCACCACCGCCGCCACCTTTATCAGGATTTTCAGCAGGATTTTCACCTCTTTTAGGTATAAAATAATTGAAAATGAATTTTTTTGAAATTTATTTTTAAATTAAAAAATTAGTCAAAAGTCTTCCTTTCGGAATGAAAGAGAAAAAAATATTCAATATCGATAAACCCTTAAAACGGATTAATTGGAAAAAAATTCAGACGAATGGTTTGAAAGAAAACTCTTTTTGGGTTAAAGCAAATGAAGAAATTTATGCCAGTGATGAAATTTTTAAAATTTTAACCGAAAATTTTTCAACAGATAAAAGCAAGTATCCTATAAAAAATTTCGAATCTTACAGATTTTGGCTAAATACTTGGTTGGTTATTTATCGAATTTAGCGAAGCCCTTGCTCAGACATTATTCCATGTAAAACCAAATTGTATCTAAGTCTGAAGCACATGATTTTTAACTAGACATTTAAAAAATTTCAATGATAAATTAACTGTTAGGACCTAAAGAGTTTATTTTAAGATCTTTAAATCGAGTTATTACAAAATTTATCATAAATATACTTTATGAATTGAGTGACGTGTCTTTAAAATAGAGTTCTTGAGTAAAAGATTATTTTGATCCGGGAAATGATCACTTATCATATACTGAATATCTAATACTTTAAAGTCAGTTATTTTTTCTACTAACTTAGGAAAAACTAGAAAAAGGTTTAAAATTTCAAAATATTGGTTCTTAAAAATATTAAAAGTTGGACTACTGTCATTTTTATTGAGAAGTCAAGTTCATTGATTATCCATTCCAAAATAAGACCGTTTTCATTATCTCATTTACAACCTATTTGCTTTGTTTAAGCATTCAGGTCATTTCCAATGATGTAATTTGTACATTCCTTATTTATTTTATCAAATAATTAAAAAATAAATAACACATATGGTGGATTATAGAGACTAAACACAAAAATTTGACTAATTTTTTCCTAGATTAATCATAAGGCAGATGAGTTCAGAAGTCTTGTAAAATTCTATTCCTTCCTTCACTAAAAATGCTACACTCCTCGATATTTATTTCGAGGTTTAACTATTGATTGGTAGTTATTAAAGTCTAGGTAAAATTTTCATTCACTTAAATTAATTTTTATTTCATTGAGTAATAAAATATCTGGAGAGCACTTTGTCAAAAATTTTCCAATAATTAAACCTTATTGGGAAGATGAAAACAATTCCAATGTGTAACTACTAACCTTTTTTTAAAAAGTGAAGTATTTTCTGAAAAGTTCATTAATTGTCTTCTTTTAAATTGTTTGAACAAGTTGGTTGTTGTGTAACTGTATTCATTTTTTGCATCTTAACTAGATCTGATCCTTGTGGAAAGCTTCTCGTAGAACTCATTGTATGTGGCTCGAACAGATTTTCGTCTTCATTTTCATAAATTTGACAAGTCTTCAATCTGATCGTCTTTCTGTGGCTCGGATTCAGACCTTCTTTTGATTTGGATTTTTGTTCGGAAAAAATCTTTGGACTTATTATTTATGCATGTTTGAATTAGTGTTAAATTTTCCTGTTGGTTAAGTTGCTTTTAACATCTCGTAGATGATCCTCCAAGACACGAGTTTTAAGGAATTGAGAACCTATTTGAAGTGCTAGATTTGAATCATTGCTATCTTTTGTTTATGGTAAATATTCTGGTGTATTTGGCTTATCTTAAAAATCATCATCACTTGGTCACCTTCATGGTTTGTATGAGTCTCGTCTTGCTCTATTTCAAGTTCAATTAAAGTTTCATTTTCTCCTTTGACTTAAGTTTTTAGACAATTTAGCATTTTTGAGTCAGATCCTTTCTGCTAACACCTTTCACATGTTGAATCCTTTATTCACATCTTCAAGTCTGAAAAAGGTTCCATTTATGTTGATTTCTCCACAAAAAATTTCTTCTTCATCAAAGGTGACTCTAAATTCGATTGTCCATATCTAATTCGATGAGAAATTGTAAATATACGTGATTTCGTCATTCTCGACTTGACTAGATTCGGATAATTACATTATAAGAGATTATTTTTTAAAGCATTGATTTAGGCAACACCTTCAGTTATTGGCATAAATCTTCATTAATGATTTAATCTTGTTTATCAATTCCTTATTAGTACCTAAAAGTTGGACAAAAGTTCGTCCAAATTACATAAAATTGAATTAAAGAAAAGTTTGTGTAAGTAACAAATGTTTTGCAAAAAAGTCTTTCAGAAAACAAGACAAATAAAAAAGACAAATAAACAAATAAATAAATAAATACAGAAAACAAATAAATAAATAAATAATAATCTTTCATTATTATCATTTTGATGTTAGAAAAGATTTTGAATTAGTTCCAATATTTTATGAAAAAAAAATTGATTTAATTTAAAATAAGTTTTATTTACATTATGAAATATTAACTTTTTTAGGGAGAATCTAGTTTATTAAAATAATTATCAAATAAAGACCAAAAAAAATTCATTCAAAATTTTCTTAGCTATGAAAAATGATGACAACGAAGAAAAATTGTTAAAAAAGAAACAAACAGCAAAAGAACTAAAGTATCTAGATGACAAACAAGCACAAAATTTATGTAATTTATTTGCAAAGTTTGTGAACAAAATAATTTTTAATAAACATTTTTTAGCCATCTTATTGAAATCGTTCAAAGCCGATCCGAAAGAAATTTTCGAATGGCTCATGAAATGTGATTTGAACAAGCTGTCACAAAGTTCACTCGAGCAGCTGGAAAAATTTCTGCCAGATGATACAATTTTGACTAAATATCAAGAATTGAAAGAGAATATTGATGATTTAGACTCATCGGAAAAATTTTTGGTCATAGTAAGTTTTAATTAGACAATAAAAAATTTATATTTTCTTTAAATTTAAATTTTATTCTAGATTTCACAGATAAAAGGCTTAAGAAAACGAATCAAAAGTCTAATATTCAAGTGTAAATTTCCCGAACAACAGGATGAGATTCGAGTTGACTTGGTTGCTGGAACTCAAGCTTGTATCGATGTTAAGAATAGCGAAAAATTCCAAAAACTGCTGGAAGTATTTTTACTTGTGGGAAATTTTCTCAATAGTGGAAGCAGCAGCCTAGAAGGATCCATCGGCTTCGACATGAAATATCTACCAAAGGTTCGTTTTTTTCACTTTTACTACCATTTGTCATTAAATTTATAAAAATATTTTTCATCTCAAATTCTTAAGTTTGGTCAATTTAACTTACAAACTTTAATCGGCAAAAAAATTCTATTTGCAAGAAAAATAAACAGGATTTATGAAAGTTATCTTTTAAAGTTATGATATCATCACTCATTAATAAGAAAATTTTTTCTTTTATATTTTATTATTTATATATTTGATTATTTATTCATAAATTTTAAGTTAAACCGGTAATTAAAGCACAATTAATCATTAGATTAACACTAAATGAAGAACACTTTTAAAATTTATAAATCGTTTTAACTTTTGAACCCGGTTGTAAAATAAATAAATCTTTTCAATTATATCGAATTCAATTTATTTTTATTAAAGATTATTTTTTTTTAATTTATTATTTCCAAATAATCTTCAAAACCATTGTGAAAATTAAATAAAAATTTTCGAATAAAGTCTATATTCTCAAACTTTTTATTAAAAATTAATTTTATTCTTTATTTTTACTCCAATCCTAATTATTTAACGCTAATAATTAAACAAATAAATTATTTTTTAAGTTCTTTGGTACCAAAGCAAATGATAACAAGAGAACACTTCTACATTTAGTTTCTCAAATAATCAGTGAAAAACATCCGCAAATTGAAAATTTTTACGATGATTTTAATGCGTTTCTTGAACAAGCGTCTAAAAGTGAAAGAAAAAAATTTAAATTCTTATTTAAATTAATTTTTTATTTTAAGTCGATGGACCTATTATCCAAAAAAGTCTTAACGAAATGAAAACAAGTATAAACAACCTTGAATTGGATATAAAAAATTTCAAAAATAGACTCGATTCAACAGACAAGTATTTGGAGGTAATGGAGACTTTTTCAAGTGATGCTCGAACTAGATACGAAACTCTAGATTGCATGTTCAACAAAATGAATGACTGCTACAAGGAATTGGCAGAATTTTACACATTTGACTGCTCAAAGTACCCACTGGGCGAGTTTTTTACCGATTTGAAAACATTTTGCCATCAGTTTGAGCAGTGTTTGAATGACAACCTTAAATTCAAAGAAACAGAAGAAAAAATTCGTCGAGCTGAGGAAGAAAGAAAAATAAGAGAAAAGGAAAAACAAGTTAGAAAGGCTCAGAAAGAGAAATTTATAAAATCGGGTGCTAATGGAGGAGATGGCGATACCGGTGTTATGGACAATTTGTTAGAAGCACTTCAAAGTGGTAAAATTTTCGAAGCTACGAATCCGAATACCAATGGTCCAGGTCGTAGAAGACCAATGCGTAGGAATCCTAATTTCATGGGTTAATATTTTTAATTTATTATATTATTAGTTTTAAAAAATAGTAGAATTTCCAATAAATTTAATAGAAATTCAAGTCTTTTGTAAAATTTGGATCGTGTAATTTTTTATCTATTGTCAACAATTTACCAAATTTTACCAAAAATTGTGTAATTTTACGTAAAATTAAGTAAAAAACGGTAAGGAATGTTGAATTTTTTAAAAATTTTTCATAATAAAATTAATTAATTTTGTAAAAGAAGCCAATATTAAATTTTTCTTACCAAAATCTTCATTTTTTTGGTCGTAAGAATTTAGGAACAATTTTACTAAAAGTTAATTACATTATTTTATATTATTTTTAGTAAGCTTACGTAATTTTTAGCTAAATTGCATATCCTTATCGACTAATATTCACGTAAGACTATTAGTCGATAAAAGCAATGTATCTAACTTTTATGCTCTTTTTTCACTTAATTTTCAAAAAATTTGCTTTATGATTTTCATTTCTTTTAAAGAACATTTTTATGCATTATTTTAGAATATTATCAAAGGCTTGCTTAAGCCTAAGATAGGAATTTTGAAAAATAGTGATTGGAATTTCTAATTTTTACGTAAATAAACAGAATGATTCTGTTTATTTTTTCTAAAATACATATTTTCATAAAATTGACTTGCATACTAGGATTCAAAATAAATAAGGACCTTATTTATTTTAAAGAGCCCAATTTCCTAATAGGGCTGCACCCGAGACCCAAAACCATCCTAGATACTAAAAACCGATAAAGATAATTTACTTAACTTTACTTTTAAACATTAGATTTTTTATAGTTTAATTGACAATAGATTTTATTTCAATGCTTAACTTTAACTATTACAAATTTTTATCTAAATATCTATTTCAAAATTTTAAAATAATAATTTTTAAAAAATTTTTTTTAAGAGGATTTTAGACGTACATTGAAAAACGATCGAAATCGAATCGTTCAAAATTGAAGAATTGTTTGTTTTAAAAAAGTTGTAGCTTTTTTAAATAAATTGTATTCCAAATAAATTATTTAAATTATTTTACCATTTTTATTTACCCGATAATTTATTAACACTCTGTTTCCTTAACTTTTGTTAATTCCCTATGATAATTTTACCCGAGCTCACTAATTTAAAAATATCTTAGCATACCTAGTCTATCTCCTGAAATAGTTGGTAGTCAGACCTTTCCTACAAAGTCACTTTCTTTAATTCATATCCGATAATTTTAACTAAATGAAATAACAAAATTTATTTTTAAAATTAAATTAATTAAAGCATTATGTAAAAGGGGTCCGAGCGGAGCCCTTGCTTAGGGATTCGGGTATGTACTAGATTATAGAACTATTGGTAGAATACTTAATTGAATAAGAGTTATAAAGATTTTCGTAGATTTATCTACGATAGTTGTGTCTGTTCTGTGAGTATTTTTGATTATAATACTGAAATTTAATTTAAAAAATTTTAATTTTTTAAAATTAATTGTGTTATTTCATTTGGTTAAAAATATCTTAGCATACCTAGTCTATCTCCTGAAATAGTTGGTAGTCAGACCTTTCCTACAAAGTCACTTTCTTTAATTCATATCCGATAATTTTAACTAAATGAAATAACAAAATTTATTTTTAAAATTAAATTAATTAAAGCATTATGTAAAAGGGGTCCGAGCGGAGCCCTTGCTTAGGGATTCGGGTATGTACTAGATTATAGAACTATTGGTAGAATACTTAATTGAATAAGATTTATAAAGATTTTCGTAGATTTATCTACGATAGTTGTGTCTGTTCTGTGAGTATTTTTGATTATAATACTGAAATTTAATTTAAAAAATTTTAATTTTTTAAAATTAATTGTGTTATTTCATTTGGTTAAAATTGTCGGATATGACTTATTGGATGTGACTTTGTCGAAAAGGTCTGCCATCCAAATAGTTAGCTTAATGAAACGTATAAAAATGAAGCTAACATTAACCATCAAATTTCCACCTTGATGATATACACTGATTATTAACTTGTTATTAATCTGAAAAAATCTTGAATTCAGTGTCTATCTGTGTCTATTTAGATTAAAATGAAAACTACTATCTGAATGGAAAATTACATTGAGTGGATTTCCTAAAGGTTCTATAAAAGTCCTTTCATTATCTCGTCAATTACCTCCTCAAAGGCTTGTTTGTCTTCTACAAACTTTTTGCGGATGGCAATAAATTGATAAATGTAATCTATGTAATAATCTCTTTTCTTCTATAAAATATATTTACGGATATAAAATATTTATTTTAAAAATAACAACTCCCCAGTAACAAGCTTACCTAGCTAAGTTTCTTTAGCTTTGGCAAATATTAATCAAACTAAATAAAATAAATGTATTTTAAACTATCTTTTATTTTTTTATATGTTTACTTAAAAATTTGAAATTAATTTTTTACTTATTTAAAATATGAAACCTGAAATAAAGTGAAAAAAAAATACAATATAAGTTGAAGAGTTGAGAGAAAGTTGAGAGATTCAAATTCTCTTAAAACTGTTTATATTAGTCCAGATTTGACTGAAACGGAAAGAGCTTTAGACTATGAATTGAGAAAACAAAGAAAAGAAGCAAATAATGGTCTTTCACAAGACTCGCCCTTTCGATATGGCATCCGTGGAAATCAGATCGTCAAATTCAAAAAGCAATAATCGTTCATCAGAAGCGTCATCACGTCTAGATAGTATCGAATCGTTAAAATGTATGTATTTAAATGCTACTTCTTTGGACAACAAACTAGATGAATTTAGTGTTGTTATTGAAGCATATAGCCCACAAATTGTGGCAGTTAGTGAGACTTGGTTCAAGAGCATCTCACTTACAAACGTAAAAGGATACAATTTGTACAGAAAGGACAGAAGTGATGGACGCAGAGACGGTGGTGTATGTATCTACATTGATGAATTTATCAACTCATTTGAATTAAATGATGCAGGTTTTAATTTAAGTAAAATTGAACGAATTTGGGTAGTAGTAAACTTTAACTCTGAAAAGTATTTAGTTGGCTGTGTTTATAGGCCAAACGATTTTGTTGATATGAACGATTTTGATTTAAGTTTCAAGCAAGCTAAAGACTATGTGGATGAAAAAGGTTTTAAAGATCTTCTAATCATGGGTGATTTTAACTTTCCATCAATCAACTGGTCAAATGGCTGTGTGTCAGAAATTTTAAACGAAAATGGCATCGAACATAAATTCAGAGAGACTCTAAACGACACTTTTCTATATCAGCATGTTAATGTCTCCACTTTTCAAATGGCAAACGAAAAAGCTGTCAACACTTTAGATTTTATTTTCACGACCCAACCTGGCAGTGTGTATGCAATCGATACAAAATTTGTGCTCGGTAACATAAATAAAGGACATCTGGTTATCTTTTTCAATTTTATTGTCAAAAACAAGGTTAGTAAGAAATCATATACCTGTAAAAAATTTATCTATAATAAAGCTGACTTTGTAAAAATTTCATATTTTCTTTCAAATATAAATTGGGTGCACTGGTTTGAGAATTTAACTATTCAAGAAATGTACGATGAGTTAATTTTCTATGTAAGCGAAGCTAGTAATCGATTCATTTTAGTGACAGATGGCTCTAAAAAGAAAAGTATCTCAAAACCTTGGATTAAAGATGATCTCAAGATCTTAATCAGAAATAAGAGGAATCTTAGATACAGGAACTGTTCATGTAACTGGAAGGACCGAAAGAGATATCAAATCTTCTTAATAAAAGTTTTCAAGATGTTTTTGTTATTGAACAAGATGGTAAGCTTCCACCTTTTGAAGTTGAATTTAATGAAAACTGGTCAAAATATAGTGACATTGATCCAAATGATATTAGTTATGAAATGGTATTTAAAAAATTGCAAGACCTAAATCAAAATAAATCATGTGGTGTAGACAAGCTTCATCCATCATTGCTTAAAAATTGTGCAGAAGCCTTTACTGTTCCTTTAACTTTGATTTTCAGAGAATCTTTATCCAATAGTCAGCTTCCAATCCAATTCAGATCAGCAAATATTACTCCATTGTTTAAAAAAGGTGATAAATCAATGCCGAGCAATTATCGTCCTGTGTCTTTAACTTCAATTCCGTGCAAAATTATGGAAAGCATAATTAGAACCAAAATGGAAGATTATCTTTATAAGAATAATATTATATCTAAAGAACAGCATGGATTTGTCAAGAAAAAGTCATGTACCACTAATTTTCTGGAAACTCTAGATTTCATCTCAATGAGTCTAGATAAAAGTATCCCTGTTGATGTGATTCTGCTGGATTTTGCGAAAGTTTGTTTTGTATATCAATGATCTACCAAAAGGATTAGAGAATGTTGTCAAAATGTATGCAGATGATACTAAAATGTTCTCGCAAACGGTATCAGAAATATGCGCAGCGAAACTACTATTAGATTTAGATTTAGTTTTCAAGTGGACTCAAGATTGACTTCTTCTCTTCAACACATCAAAATGTGTGGTCATGCATTATGGTCATAAAAACAAATATTTTCCTTATTTTATCAATGGTAAGCAGCTATCAACGTCAGAAACCGAAAGAGATCTTGGAGTTATTTTTAATACAAATCTGAAATGGAAAAATCAAGTGTTAGAGGCTACAAACAAAGCAAATCAAATGCTAGGTCGCATCAGGAAATCATTTGCTCGTTTTGATTGTAAGTTATTTAGATCTCTGTATTTAACTTTTGTTCGTCCTCTTTTAGAATTTGCGGTGCCTGTATGGTCTCCAATTCTTAAGTATGACTGTGAGAATGTTGAAAGGATTCAACGCAGAGCTACGAAATTTGTTTCTGCAATTAGAAACAAACCGTATGAAAGCAGATTGAAGGCTTTGAACATTCCAAATCTGATGGAAAGAAGAAAAAGAGGTGATCTAATTCAATTATACAAGTTCATGCATGGAATAGAATTGGTTGAAAAAAGCAACAATTTTAATGTCACTAAAAACCAAGGAAGAGGTCACTGCTTTAAATATCACAAAGAAATTTCAAGGCTCCAACATAGAGATAACTTTTTTTTCAACAGAACCGCTAGCATATGGAACTCGCTGCCTAATCAATTAGTTGAAGCCCTCAATGTTAACAGTTTTAAAGCAGGCATTGATTGCTGGATGAGCAGCAATCAATCACATCAGCTGTCTTAGTGTGCCTTGTCAGAACACTCGCTGGCTAGCCAGCTACAGTCGAAACTACTACTACTACTACTAATATCGAGTAACTTTTTCTAAACAATCGTAAAAAATTACAAAAAAACAATAAAAAAAGAAAAATTGATTTTTATTCTATATTAAATTATATGCAATTCTTTTTCAATTTTTCTTTTTTAATTTTTCTATCAAATTATCACTAATTTTACTTATATTTTACTAATTATACTTTAATTTAATTTTGATTATATTAAATCTGAAGTTGCTTTGGCTCTGCAAAGATACAGTCGACACAAAATTTCAGTTGAAAGTTCAGTTTCGAGGTATGGAATAGCAGGAATAACAGCTCATTTCATAATTCCACATTTTGCAAATAATATTTATTATAAAATAAAAAGTCCATTTTTTGTTCTATTGTTGTTATCTAATACTAAAAACAAAAATATATTGCAAATTTTTTATAATTTGAATTTTGAATTTTTGCAACTTTTATTTTGAAAGATAAAAAATTATTTATTTGTGAATATAAATTTTTTTTAAAAAGATTAAAATCTAAACGCAATTGCATAAACAAATTTCTTAAATTTAGTTATAGTTTAAAAAAAATTTTTTGTTATCTAAAATGACTCTAGAAGCAATAAAGTTTGAAAATGGTAGACTAAAATTGCTGGATCAGCTTCAGTTACCATTCACGTCAAGCTATATTGATATTGAAACCATCCAAGATGGATGGGAAGCCATAAATAAAATGAAGGTGCGTGGTGCCCCAGCAATAGCAATTTCCGGTGTTCTTACAGTTGCAGTCGAACTTAACAAAAGAAGTTTTAACTCAATCGAACAGATTAAAACTTTTACTTATGAGAGGTAGTTTTTTATTGTTCAAAAAAATTTAAGCAACATTTAAAATTTTAAGTCTGGATTATTTAGTGACATCAAGACCGACAGCGGTGAACATGGCTGATGCTGCTCAGAAAATAAAAGATTTTTGCCTGAATATTGAAACAAAGACCTCTGATAAAAATGAATACAAAAAACAGTATTTTTCTAATTTTTTGATAAAAATAAGACTTAAATTTCCTCAAGACTCATTGAAAAAATGAAATCAATGCTAGATGAGGACGTAGCGACGAATAAATCCATGGGAAGGTTTGGTGCTGTAGACATTTTGAAAAGACTAGAAGATAACGAGAAAGCTTGCATACTTACTCATTGTAATACAGGCTCTTTAGCTACTGGTGGTTACGGAACTGCTCTTGGTGTAATTCGAAGTTTGATGGAAATGGCAAAATTAGAACATTGTTTTTGCACGGAAACAAGACCATACAATCAAGGTTCCAGATTAACAGCTTACGAATTGGTATTTGAAAAAATACCCTCAACATTAATTTGTGACAGTATGGTTGGATTATTGCTAGCCAGAAAAAAAATCTCGGCTATAGTCGTAGGTGCAGATAGGGTTGTTGCCAATGGAGATACTGCCAATAAGATCGGAACTTACCAACTAGCCATACTGGCCAAATATCATAATGTCCCCTTTTACGTAGCGGTTCCATCAACTACAATTGATTTAAGTAAAAAAGATGGGTCTGAAATAGTTATTGAAGAACGACCTTCAAAAGAAATGACACATGTGAATAATGTCAGAATAGCTGCTGAAGATATTAATTGTTGGAATCCGTGCTTCGATGTTACTCCAGCCGATTTAATTACCGGCGGACTAGTCACCGAATTTGGTGTTTTTAAACCAGATGAATTAGAATCACAAATTAAAGAAATTTTAAAATTTTAATTTTTCTTTTAATCAAATAAAATATAATTATAATTTGAATCCAATGTTTTTCTATCTGATTTGGAATGTTCTAAATAAAAAAATCACATTTTTTTTAAATAATCAAAATTTTGGTTAATTTAAACAAGTGCTCAGTTTGAATTTTTTTTGTTTTTTGGCTTTTGTTGCATTAAATAAATAAAAACATATGGAAATTTTTATCGTGTAATTTAAGAAATCATTGCAAGATAATAAAAAAAAAACGATCACTCAGAGGTGTGATTTTCTTATTAATATTTAAAGTAAAATCATCAAAATATAAGCAAAATCCTAAGGTAACCCTCAAATAAAGACAAGATTTATTTTAGTTTATCTACAAGCTTATTTAATTATTTGCAATCAAATTTTGATTCAATTTTATTTGAACTAGTAGTTTTTTAAACTGGAAGCATTCATTTTAAAATTTTGCAAAAGTTTTGATGATATTATACTAAAAATAGTTTTAAAAATATGTTCTCTTGAAATATTTAGAAAGTAATTTATTTTTGTAATTAAACTAAACCTTGTTAAGATAAAAATTTAAGCATCAAAATATCAAGCTCAATTTAACTTGAAAATTTAATTGAATTAAAATTCATAATTTTTTTTTAAATTCTGGTTGAAAAATTACAAAAATTTTAATTTTCAAGAATAATCAGCAAAAATTTGTTTTTTTCGCAATTAAAAAGTAAGAAAAAACTTTTCAAGAAATACACAGAATTTGAAAGTTCTAAACAAACAATAATGAGATAAACTTTCTGTTATGCAACTCAACATTTATTAATGAAATATTATGACAAATAATTAAATTAAAAAGCTTAGAAAAAAGTATCACATTACTTAGAGATGTTTTTTTGGTTTACTAATAGACAACTTATGAATACTTTCGTTTTTCTTTAGTCAAGACATTAATACAATCTAAATTAAATCAAGCTTTTTCTCAAGTTTTTAAAATAATTTTGGTTCGTGAGTTGATTTTAATTCAGTGTGTATATGTATACTTGGTTTCACGCGTGACTTTTCCATAAGATTTGATTCAATTTTTTTAAAATTTAAAATAATCAAGATTATGAAAATTAAAAAGGTGAATTTTAAAATTATTTATTATTATTTTCTTTGTCTAGATTAAGATTGAAATGATAAATTAGATGCTGAAAATATGAGTAAAGAACCATTTAAATCATTCATAAACAAAGTCGGAACTTTCCGGAGCAAAAAAAATTTACCAAATCAACGACCATCTGCATCTGACCTCAGATTCTCCGACATAAATGACGAAAATATGTTCAAACCTGATGAAAATTCGAGTTCAATGCATGACTCAGACTTGGACACCACATCGAAATCCTTTTCAAGTGCAAATAATGTTTCATTCAGGTTGTTTAACAAATAATAAAACCAACTGTTTTAAGCAATTTTTCAAAGGTCCTCGGTACAAACATTGGCTGCAAGTCATCTTCCCAATCTCAACATTTATGATCAAATGAATCCTGAACAAATAAACGAAGAATTTGAAAAAAATATATTGGTAAATATTTATCATAGATTTTTATCTAGTTCAATTAAAACAACTTTTGAAGAGTGGTCTAAATCTTAAATCAGATAAAGACATTGAAAAGATGAGAAGCTTGCCATTGGAATCAAAAAAAAGTCTTTTGATAAACATGAGAAAAAACGAAAATGAAATGGACGACAAGCCAACAAATATGGCAAATTACTTGAGAGAGGCAGTTCGAAATTCCAAAAATTTAAAAGAAAATCTAAAACACCTCTTTAAAGCTATAAAGCGAATAAGTGTATGTATTGCTTCAAAGCCAGTAAGGTATGCATTTGTGCAAAATTGATAAAAATAAAATTTTTATAAATATTCTAAAAAAATTTTGTGAAGTTGGCTTGAAGAATTCAGCCAGGCAAGCGGATTCCAAGCACTACAGGAAATAATTACAGACTACAAAACAAAATATTCAATTTTGTACAATAACAACACTGGAAACCAATATTACAATTCAAATTTCCTAACTGGTACTTTATTGTCTAATCAGTCTGGCTACAGTAGCAATGAATTTAAGGATAAAGACACTCAATTGAGTAAAGAAATCCGATTTGAATGCATAAAAACTTTAAAATCCTTTATTAATACTTCGGTAAGAATTTTTTTCAACAAGCATTTTTAATAAAATCCGACTCGGATCTTAAAAAACACATTTTAAACTTTCTCTATTAAGTATGGAATTTCTGTTGTCCTTGATAGCAAGCCTACACTGATGGCTATTGCTACTTGCATTGACTGCAATGATACACCAACAATGAATGTTGCTTGTACATTATTAGCTGTTTTGGCTGTATTAGAGTAAGTAAAACAATTTATTTTATTTTATTTAATAAGCTTTTAAAGATAAAAAATTATATATTTTCAGAATGTTTAAAAATAATTTAAATTAAAGATTAAAACAAATTGTAAATTTATTACTTCTTGGTAGACTTACACTTGGAAGATTAAGCTTTAGATTCTTTTTTCGGTTCGTTTCGTTTTTTATTTTATGATCTCTTAATTAAATTCGTTCGTGATACTAAATTTATCAATGTTGTCATGATCAAGTTGTTTGTTAGATTACAAATTATCTCTAGTGAATTGGGTTCTTTTTTTCATTGAACTGCTTTATTTCTTTTTTTGATTTCGAGGTTCTATCGCGGAATTAATTAATTCAAAAAGTCCTTTTCTTTTAATAAACTGAAAAAAGATTAAAATAATTTTTTAATTTTTTAGTCAAGAAAAAGTTTTGACGGCGATTGCAGAATCAGCGAAATTCACCGGAAATCATCGATTTTATTCGATTGTCAAAGGCATCACTATAAATGACGACAAAGAATTGAAAGTAATTTATTTATTAATAAAATTAATGATCAATTACTTAAAATTTTTATTAAAGATAAGCTCAATGATTTTAATAAATGCCTTGATTTGTAATGCGGACAGTTTGGATTATAAAATACACTTAAGAAGCGATTTTAATCGATGTGGTCTCGCTTTGGCCATAGATGTAACCTTTGGTAAAAAAAATTGAAAAAAATAATATAATTCTAATTAAAAGAGTCTAAAACAAAAATATGGATCACTCGACGATTCTATGGAAAAAGAATCGGATAAATTGATGAAGCAAATAGCAATATTTGAGAGCCATGCACAAGATAACTTTGAAAAAATGGACAACTATTTTGATAATATAGTTGGCTTTTGGGAAGGTAGGAACAAAAATTAGTTTTTAAGTTATTTTTTCTTGTTAAAATTAAAATTAAAAAATTAATGTTCAAAAATTAAAATTAAAAAATTTAGATCCAAAAACATGCTTTGAATATTTGTTCAACTCGGTAAAAGATTCGCCATCCGAATGTTGTCTTTTGTCAATTTTGCAGCATCTTTTGCTAATCAGAGATGATGTTCACATTCGCTATTCTTATTTTAGATTGATTGAAGAATGTGTGGCTCGAATAGCTCTTCACAAAGATGGACGTGATCCCGATTTTAATTATGGTCCAAAATTGGATTTTGACATTGACTCAATGCTGAGTAATAATATTTTATACTTTAAAAAAAATATTTTAGAAAAGTCAAATGAAATTAATTATTTTCTATTTTATTTTTGATCAATAGGAGCACTTAAAGAATCGGCTCAAAATGAAATATCCGACCATGGTGGAAAAATGTCTGTAGTGAACTCGAAAAGACTTGAAACTGCTGTTTCGGAAAAACAAGAACTTGAAGCCAAGTGTCACACATTAAATATCAAATTGAAATGCACCGAAGAAGTATTAAACCAACTGAAACAAAAGATTCCAGATGATGTTGCTGGTGAAATGGAAAATTTGCTGAACAAAAGATTGAGTGCTGAATTGGCTTCACAAGATTCGGACCAGGCGGCTGCACAACCACCGCCGCCGCCTCCACCTCCTCCATTGTTTCCTCCCACTGGTGGTCCTCCTCCGCCTCCACCACCATTACCAGGGTTTATTGGAGGACCGCCACCACCGCCGCCGCCACCACCTTTATCAGGATTTTCTGCAGGACCACCAGCTCCACCGCCACCTCCTCCAATGCTGGGCGGCCCGCCACCACCACCCCTGTTCATTCAAAGGGGTCCACCTCCTCCTCCAAGTAAGTTTTAGTCGTTCATTTTTTTTATTTATAATTTTGATTTTTAAGTGAATTCTCTTCCGTTTGGAATGAAAGAAAAAAAAAAATTCTGCGTTGATCAACCCTTAAAGCGGATTAATTGGAGTAAAATTCAAACAAATCGTTTGAAAGAGAATTCTTTTTGGGTTAAAGTCAATGAGGAAAAATTTGCCAGCGATGATATTTTTAAAGTTTTGACTGAAAATTTTTCTACAAAACCAGCTAAATCAAGTAAAATTATTTTAAAATTCCCACCATTTTAAATTGGGTCTTGTCCAATATGTGATCACTTGATCACAAAAAATGTGATCATTTTAATAATGCTGGTTTTGTGAACAAGACTGATCACCAAATCGATGATCACACAATATGTGATCAAAAACATAAAAATTAGAATCAAATAAAAAACTTTTGTGTTCAATGTTTTTATTTATGTGATCTTTGTTTTTATTTTTGTGATCAAAGTTTCATTTTAAGTTTTATGAAGAAAAAAAATTAACTCGAAATTAAACAGAGTGTTTTTTAGCGATATGGTATGATGGTTAAATTCTTTTAGTTTTGAGATTTTTGCATAGGAAGCCCAGCAATCGAATGACAGCCAAAATTACACGAAGCGGCTTTTTAAACAATGAAAAAAACGAGTCCTCAAAGATTGATTTAAATGTTCCACAAGAACTACATCGCCATGAAATAATGGTATTCTTGACATTGGTAGATCTTTTTCTTTGCTTCAAATTCATTACTGTACCAAATTTTTTGCAGTAAGATTTATAGCATTCAAGACATTCAAAGTTTTATATACTTCAGTTCTCAAGCTAAGTAAGCGTAAGAATGATTATATAAAAAAATTCAAAACTGAACCACTTACAATTTACATTGTAATATTAATGCGAAATCTTTTTTATCAAGAAAAGTTGATGAGAAAATTTTTTTTTAATGATCAATATATAAAATTAACGATTGCCATTTATTCATTTTTTTAGTAAAATTTGAAATTTATTCTAGCGTGATCAGTGAAATTTTTTTAGTGATCAATGTTAAAATTCTCGTGATCAATCATTTGATCACATATTGTGTGATCACCGATTTGGTGATCAGTCTTGTTCACAAAACCAGCATTATTAAAATGATCACATTTTTTGTGATCAAGTGATCACATATTGGACAAGACCCTTTAAATTAATTGCAAGCAGTTAAAATATTGTAGACGGAGATTAGAGAAACAAAATAATGTGAATAACACATAAAAGAAAAAAATTATTTAAAAAGATCAATCAAAAGATTATGTGTTTTCTAGTGTTAAAGTTTAGCACTAGAAAACCCATTTTTTCCAATTTGATGAAAAAATTTAAAATAATCTAATCACTAATATTTATTTCAAATAAATATCTAATTAATAATATTAATTAAAAAAAAATTAAATCTCTCTTGGAGTTTTAATTACCAGAGCGGCCAGAGCAGCACTTCGTTTTAGCATTTGAATAAAAAATTTCATTTAAAAGCAATAAATAACTATGAAATAACTTAAAAACTTTAAGTAAACTAATGAGTCGAGTCAAATTGACCCCCGGGATTTTAAGTAAAAATTTTTTTTTGACTATCAAGATAAATTTAAGCAATTAAGTTACATAAATTTTTAATTATTTAAATTTTAATTTCTTGTTCAGTTAAATTTATATTGAAGTTTGAAACCTAAAATCGGGTCAATTTGACCCTCAAGCTTTCTAGTGTTAAAATCATTTAAACATAAATAAAAAAATTTGATTCCGTTAATTACACATAATTCTAAATTAATTCAAATACATTTAAATAAATAATAATTATTCATATTCATGCAATGACCATGGTTTACGTATCTTAAGCTGACTTTTAATAACAAATTTGTCGCTTTATAAATCCATTCAATTTTTCGACAGATTTTATATTTATATTTAATATATTTATGTGTTTTTATCTTTTATAACTAAACTTTAATCGACCTTGGTGATTTTTAACTCTAAAAATCACACAATAAAAGTCAAAGTCTATTAAATAATTTTTGTCTAATTATCTTTTTAGAAATTTTGCTTTAGGAATTGTGTTTTTTTTTCACTTTTATTTGGAGGTTAATTTTGAGATTCTTTTTTAATGTGTTGTTTTTTATTATTCACGTTTTTTTATTTACCTAGTCTTCAACCAAATATTTACCTATTTATATGAATACTTAGAAACCTACATAATCATTTTTACCAAAGAATAAAAACAAAATAATATTTTTTCGACAAAGATTTATTTAGATTCTAAAAATCATTGTTTAATAACATTTAAATTTACCGTTTGCTACCACGATACCTGAAGTAATCTTTTATTGAAAAAGAATTGAAGTCAAAATTTGTTTTCAACACTACCATGTATGCTTTAGTCAGAAAAATTCTGACCAAAATCAAAAATTAAAATTAAAATTAGTAGATTGAATTATTAATAATTATTATTTGATAATTTTCAACTAAGAAATACCAGAAATCAGAGACACGTTTAAACTTGATTTCATTTTAAATGATAAAAAGAAATGATTGATAATTTTTGAAAAAAAAAGAATATTTTTGAGCATTGGAATTTTCGATTTAAATAAGAATTTGTTTTGAAATTTTTGATTCTAAGAACTGGTCGAGGCCAAAGGTTATGAAGAACTAACTTTGAAAAGAAAACAAACAGCAAAAGAACTAAAGTATCTAGATGAAAAACAAGCACAAAATTTATGTAATTTATTTGCAAAGTTTGTGAACAAAATAATTTTTAATAAACATTTTTTAGCCATCTTATTGAAATCGTTCAAAGCAGATCCGAAAGAAATTTTCGAATGGCTCATGAAATGTGATTTGAACAAGTTATCACAAAGTTCACTCGAGCAGCTGGAAAAATTTCTGCCAGATGATACAATTTTGACTAAATATCAAGAATTGAAAGAGAATATTGATGATTTAGACTCATCGGAAAAATTTTTGGTCATAGTAAGTTTTAATTAGACAATAAAAAATTTAAATTTAAATTTTATTCTAGATTTCACAGATAAAAGGCTTAAGAAAACGAATCAAAAGTCTAATATTCAAGTGTAAATTTCCCGAACAACAGGATGAGATTCGAGTTGACTTGGTTGCTGGAACTCAAGCTTGTATCGATGTTAAGAATAGCGAAAAATTCCAAAAACTGCTGGAAGTATTTTTACTTGTGGGAAATTTTCTCAATAGTGGAAGCAGCAGCCTAGAAGGATCCATCGGCTTCGACATGAAATATCTACCAAAGGTTCGTTTTTTTCACTTTTACTACCGACATTAAATTTATAAAAATATTTTTCATCTCAAATTCTTAAGTTTGGTCAATTTAACTTACAAACTTTAATCGGCAAAAAAATTCTATTTGCAAAAAAAATAAACAGGATTTATGAAAGTTATCTTTTAAATTTATGATATCATCACTCATTAATAAGAAAATTTTTTCTTTTATATTTTATTATTTATATATTTGATTATTTATTCATAAATTTTAAGTTAAACCGGTAATTAAAGCACAATTAATCATTAGATTAACACTAAATGAAGAACACTTTTAAAATTTATAAATCGTTTTAACTTTTGAACCCGGTTGTAAAATAAATAAATCTTTTCAATTATATCGAATTCAATTTATTTTTATTAAAGGTTATTTTTTTTTAATTTATTATTTCCAAATAATCTTCAAAACCATTGTGAAAATTAAATAAAAATTTTCGAATAAAGTCTATATTCTCAAACTTTTTATTAAAAATTAATTTTATTCTTTTTTTTTTACTCCAATCCTAATTATTTAACGCTAATAATTAAACAAATAAATTATTTTTTAAGTTCTTTGGTACCAAAGCAAATGATAACAAGCGAACACTTCTACATTTAGTTTCTCAAATAATCAGTGAAAAACATCCACAAATTGAAAATTTTTACGATGATTTTAATGCGTTTCTTGAACAAGCGTCTAAAAGTGAAAGAAAAAAATTTAAATTCTTATTTAAATTAAATTTTTATTTTAAGTCGATGGACCTATTATCCAAAAAAGTCTTAACGAAATGAAAACAAGTATAAACAACCTTGAATTGGATATAAAAAATTTCAAAAATAGACTCGATTCAACAGACAAGTATTTGGAGGTAATGGAGACTTTTTCAAGTGATGCTCGAACTAGATACGAAACTCTTGATTGCATGTTCAACAAAATGAATGACTGCTACAAGGAATTGGCAGAATTTTACACATTTGACTGCTCAAAGTACCCACTGGGCGAGTTTTTTACCGATTTGAAAACATTTTGTCATCAGTTTGAGCAGTGTTTGAATGACAACCTTAAATTCAGAGAAACAGAAGAAAAAATTCGTCGAGCTGAGGAAGAAAGAAAAATAAGAGAAACGGAAAAACAAGTTAGAAAGGCTCAGAAAGAGAAATTTATAAAATCGGGTGCTAATGGAGGAGATGGCGATACCGGTGTTATGGACAATTTGTTAGAAGCACTTCAAAGTGGTAAAATTTTCGAAGCTACGAATCCGAATACCAATGGTCCAGGTCGTAGAAGACCAATACGACGTGATCATAACTTAATGGGTAAATTTTATATATTTTCCAAAATAAATATTTTCTATTCTTTTATAATTTTTCAGCAGATTTTCGGCGTACAATGCATAAACAATCTCCTCGTGCCGTCCTTCAAGAAGTCCAATAGTTTAAATTCTAATGTAAATTTGATTCAGAGGAATTAAATGTTTATAATTTGTTTTAATCGATCTAGGTTTTTATTTAATTTTATGAAATATTAATTTCACTTGAATTATTGTTATCTTTTTATGAAAAATTTGGGAAAATAATTTTAAATTTTTGTCATTCATGTCTGTTTTATCTTTTTAACTATTTTTTTTTTGATAGCAACTTTGAATCAATTTTGAAAAGAAAATTTCATTATAAAATCTAGACCTTTGATCCTTTTGGGAGATCTTATATCGATTTTTAGAGTGTAAATAAAATAGAAGAAATATTTAATTGTAAAATTTGAATTTCAAATTTTGAAAATCTTCATTATATTCAATAAAATCTTCAATCACTCATTTAAGATTTATCAATGATACCTAAATGTATTAAATAAATCACTTAAAGATTTCCCTTTCCTCTTCTCATTTTTAACCTTAGTATTTTAAAATTGTTTGAAACACTATTTCATGAAAATTTTGTAATCTTAATCAGACAAGTCTAACAATTAAAAATAAATCAACTATTTAAAAGGACCAAAATGAACTATCTAATAATTAAATACAATCAGTAAATGAAAAAAATTTCCAATTATTCATAACAAAACAAATAAAGCTCATGGATATATGAATCGATGACAATCAAAAGATTTTCAAATACTCATTCAAAACTAAAAGAAGAACAGCAATTATTATATAAATAAACTCTCAAGTGATCCTGATTTCGGAAAAATTAAATTTAACCAAACTTAGATAAAAAAAATAATTTAAAAATACAGCGAAGAATCTATTATAAAAATTAGAAGCGTAAGTGCCACTTAAATCAACGGAGAATTTAAAGAACTTTTTTTAACTTTAATTAAAAATTCAGTTTTAATTATAAATTTTAGAAGGAAAATTTCTTGGCAATTTTAATTCAATATCTGCTAGAAAAATGAAAAATAAATTTAAAGAAGCAAATATTTTGAAAAATTTTATTATCAAAAACAAGATGAAATTAAGCCAAAGAATTTCGTTGCAATCAGGTCTACTTTCAAAACTTTTAATATTTTTATATATTTCTATGTATTTTATGGTCCAATTGAAAATTCTACGATACATATGTTATTTTGAAATTTTGTATCTAAATTTATTTTTCAAAATACAAATTAAAGGAATGGAGTAGTATAATTCTTTCGTAAACAAATTAAAAAAATTGTTAAATAATTCAAATAATCAAATATGAATAAAGATAATTTTTTAAATAATCGTTTATTTTTTTTTAATTAAAAAATTTTAAATATTTTTCTCAGATAACTTTAATAATAATGTTTTTTAATTTAGTATTTGATTTCAATTGATTTTTTGTTTAAAGGAGTGTTGGGTCAATATGAATCAAAAGATGATTAAATTGTTGTTTAATTTTGGTATTTTTGTATTAAAAGATTAATGAAAGATTATTTAAAGAATAAAGATTCAAAATTCTTAATTTATGAAAATTGTTTTCTGAGGCCTCAATAATGACTTTATTTAAATTGCTTTTTTAATCCGATAATGGCAATTTATTGACAAATAGGAGAGAGCCAAGTCCTTTTCAAAAAAGACACAGAGAAATTCCGAAGTTATTACACCCTTTTAAATGTAAATAAATTTGCATTTATACTCGTATTTTAAGAAGCTAATTAAAATATTTAAATTCTTTGAATTAGATATTTGACCTTAAAAAATATTTGAAGCAAAAAAAAATATTATTTACGTAATTTTAGCTAAGATTATCAACGAGAATTTTATTTTTTTCCAATAATTCAATTAAGTATAGCAAAGTTTCTAAAAGATAATAGTTTAAGAAATATTTTAAACAATAAAATCTAATTAGAGCTTCAAAATCAGCATAAAAATGTCTGAATTTAAAAAAAAATTTGATTATTATAAAGTTACAAATCGACTTGAACGGACCAGTGTAAAAGAAATTAATTTAATTGTTTCTATTGTTTTTAATATAAAGCAAAAAGAGAAGTTTTTTTTAAAACTTAATTTTTTTCTTGGCTAGAAATTTTCCAAAAATGCCACAACAACTTAAATAATTACTTTTAGTATGAAAAAATTAATAAAAAAAATTCTCATTATATTTTGAACTTCACTTATTAATTTTAAATTTCAATTTTTTTCTGATTTAATTTAAAATATATAGCAGGTCGTATCACCTTTTTATAAATGGCTGATGACCTAAAAGTTTACAATTAGTCTAAAAGACAATATAAATCAAATGCTTTAATCGTTTAAAAGCCTTGTAAAATCTGTTATACACTATCGAGAAAAAATTTATTTAAATAAGGAAATACAATCAATGATTTGGCCTTAGTTATTACAATTTATTTAAAATATTGTTAATTTTTTTTTAAATAGAAATTTAAAAAAAAGAAGCAATTAAAGAACAATAGAGCTGATTATTTCTAGTAAAACAAGCATGATATTGAATATTTTCAAGCTTAGAAAGCGGAAAGAATTGATCCAAATTGTTCTTTAGGAACATGAAAATACAAATCAAAATCAAAAAACATTTCTTGTTATCTAAATGAGCAAAAATCCCGATTCAAGCTCGAAATCGTCCGATGGAGACGGGATCGCTAACTCAAGTATTCAAAACAACCCAATTAAAGTCCCAAATCAAATGAAGTGTTCTCAAATGGACAGCAACACAAAGCAATCAGATGCCGAAAATATCAGAGTGGACTTTTCGAATAAAGACTGTTCATCTGAGGAACTAATTAAAAAATTAACATTTAACAAAAATTGTGAAAAAGACCCTCGCCGATTCATCAAAATCACGGAAATAATCGAAATAAACGATTTGATAGACTCGGATGCAAATAACTTAATTAAACCAAGCAATGAATTTACTATTTCCAACCATACTGAGACCATGTTCAATTCACTAAGTCGAAAAAGCGGTCAGAATATTTCAATGAGCTCCTCTCATTCATTTGATTCACCATCATGGCAAAAAGAAAAGGCACACTCAAAAGAACTGCCGATAAAAATAGAAAAGTCTAAGTCTAACTCGAATAATTTAACTGAACCAGTGCAAAATACGGAAATAGTTTTGGAAATATTGAATGCGGTCAACTCTCTAGAGTCTGCTTCCAGAAAGCCAAAAAAAATAATCGTCAAAATTACTGGAAGAACTAGAAGCACAGAGCCAAATAGTGAATCAAATAAAAGCAATTTTGGTAGAAAAGACATTCACCATCAACACGAAAATCTAAGTCAGTATTTTTCTATCAGACCCAATCCGGTTAGAATTGGCAATCGGGTTCCATATTGTAACTTTAGACCAATTGTTAAAGAAGAACTAGACCAGAAAGATGACCAAAAAGGTGATCGTATTTTTGATTTGGAAAAATTTAAGTCTTATTTTAACAGCTTGAATAAACCCAATCCAAGTCGATCTTTTTCAATGCCACCTAATTTAAAACAGGAAGTAATAAGACCTCGAGCGGAGAAGAGCACAGATTTTAGCAACGATGTTTTTCAGAGACGGCCATCTTTCAAAAAAATTAATAGAAATTTGACCAATTTACACCGAGATTATGCTTGTTCGGATTCAGAAGATTCAGTTTGGACGCATAGGAACAAAAATGATTGTTCGAGCAAAAATATTATTAGATCTAATTCAACAACTTTTAAAAGTTTTTCAAATCACTGTTCCCCTTCGTCACATCAGGATTTTTCAATCAAAAATGAGCCTTTGGGATTTTGTAAAAGAAAAGATGTCGATTTGTATCAGGAGAGTTTGCGCAGAAATTTTGCCAAAAGTGACAAAAAATTTGACCAATCGATTGACAGTGGTAAAAATAGTAAAAATATAAGCTCATATTATAACAAATTTTATTCTCATTTAAATGATTTAAATAAAAAAAATCCAGAAGAATCGATCAGCGATGACAAGAATAATTTTGCGAAAGCTAAAGGGTCTGTGGGTGAATTGGATGAGAAAAATATTGAATCTAGCGTAGATTTTGAAAAGTCTGTGACACATTTTAATCATAATAATAGGCAATGTTTATCTACTTTTCTTCCGATCAAGAACTCTCAGCAAACAAGCCATATCAGATCTCATTCTATTAATAATTCACCAAATAAATTTACCAAACAGACGAGACGCGTTCTCTTTGCAGATGAGTTAAATTAATGTTTGTCAGTGATTTTTTTAATTGATTAATAGAAAAAATGTTTTATATTAGTTTATTTTTAAATGGTTTTGTTAAATTTTGAACTTTTAATAAAAAATAAATTTATTCAATCGATAAAAATTTGATTTTAAATAATCAATTTTCAACTCTTATTTTAATTTAGATTATTTTTTCATCCAAAAATCACTTATTGACGATGGCTTTTAATATGACTTACTATGAAGAGAGTTATAATTTATTAGACTTTGTGTAATAGTTCTACTCATTTTCTTCATTTCGCAAGCAAAGCTCAAGACGCCTGGCGACGTATCTCATTAGCCAAACTATGGTTAATTTTAGGCTTGATTCTGAATACTGTCGATTTACAAAATATTTATCAATATACAGTATGTTGCAAAAATTTAGAAATTAATTATATTATTTAGCTAAAATTGTTTATTTATTGAATTTGACGAAAAATTGAGTGTAAAAGAATTTTTGGATTTTTTTTTCTTTACAATTTGATACTGACACTCGGCATGAAAATATAATTCATTTTTTGAATATTTACAATCAAAAAACTTCCTATAAAAATTAAAAAATAAAGGTCTGTTCAAAAGTATAGAAATTCTGATAATCCAAAAGATTAAACAAATATAGCAATTTTTTTTCACACCTTTATGATTAGTTCTTACATAACTTCTAATTTTGAGTAAATTGTGCTCTTTAGCTGCTTAATTTAAAAACCTTCCAACCACTCATGTCCTTTCAAAATAATATTACCAGAAAATCTTTATTTTGGCAAAAATGGGAAAAAAAAGGTCTAGCCCACCAAAATGGCAGATTGTGGGTCTTCTAAAAAGTGGAGATAAAAAGCAAAATGAGATGGCCAAGCTGTTTGGTGTATCTCCAAAATGTGTCTCTTCAACTAAAAAACGTTATGAAGAGACTGGTACTGTGTCTGATCAAAGCCGTTCTGGTAGACCTCGGAAGCTAACTTTTAGGGATGAAAATTACATTTTTAGAGAGATTAGAAAAGACCCTACATCTAGCTATCAAAAACTCGCCACTGATTTTAATTCTAAGACTCAAGGAGTTTGGATTGGTAAATATACTGTTATGAGATTTCACCAAAAAAGGTTAACGAGCACAATTTTGAGGTCATTAATCGTAAGTCAAGAGTAGTTTAAAAAAAAAAAAAAATAAAATAAAAAGTTTCAATCGAAGTTCTGTATACCAAGGTTACAATGATTACAAAGGTTTTTTAATTAATTGTATCTAATTTTTCTTTCTTTATTTTTTTGGGATTTTTTTTTCACTTAATTGTTTTTTGGTTTTATGTTTTTGGATTGATGACAAATAATAATTAAAATAAAAAATCCGGGATCTTCCCGGTTTTGTTATCAGTTGATAACATTTTTTGTTGTCATAGGTCCTCACCCCGGTTTTGTTATCAAGGCTGATAACGAAAACGTTATCATTACAAAACGCTATCAAAAATGATAACATAATTTTATTTTTGATAACATAATTTAGTTTTTGATAACATAAGATAAGTTAACAAAATTATAAGCCAAGAATTAGAGGCAAATAAAGCAGTTCAATCTGAGATTAAAGCTAAAGCAAAGGCTTATGAACTTAAATCACTTAAATACCTCATTCTTCAAGTGAATCGTTGGATGCCATCAAACAAGTTTTAAGTGCTAAAAAAAATCCAATTGCTTGTGAGAATTGCGGGGAGTTTATGGAAGGGGAACGTGGTTTAAAGATTCATAAAGGAAGAAAACATAAAATTTGAATTAAAACTTTTTTATTTACTCAATATTTACTTGAAATTAAAACAATTCTGCATCGAATTTATTAAATAAAATTTTTTGACACTTAAAAAATGATAACATAATTCTATATTTGATAACATAATTTACTTTTTGATAACATTTTTTCATAAAATTTTATATTTTATTTTTTTTGATAACGTTTTGTAATGATAACGTTTTCATTATCAGCCTTGATAACAAAACCGGGTAGACCCAAAATCCGCCTTTTATATACGGAAAAATAATTGATTTGTTAACAAAAAAAAATTTTGAAACTTTTGCAACATACTGAATTTTTTAATTAAGTTTAATGCTTAATATATTTTTAAAGTAACAAATAGTCTTTAGAAAATTTTTTATAAGTCAAAAATAAAGAAATAGTCAAAATGAGCAATTAGAGTTTTTACTTCACATCGTCAATACATGTGAATATTAAGATAAAAATGGCATTGTGAATTTCGGAATAGAGAACACAAACAAAAAATTTAAATTAAAAAAACTTATTTTGTTTAGGACTAGAATCCATTCTACAAAATTGACCAGTTGATACAAACTATATTGTCCAAATTCAGTCTCTGGAAAAAATCTGCAAATAAGTACTACGCAAATTACTTTGCAGACTTGCAGCGTTTTTATAAATTGCAAAGATTTCAATTTTCAATTTAGACTAAATTGTTTCTAAACTCTAGGACATTTAAGATAGTAAAAGTGGACTGTCGCTTTATTGATGAATACCATAACAACTACATGTGTTCCTCAGGGCTAAGTGAATAGTGATTTAGTAGGAAAAATTCTAATTTAAACCCAAATAATTATGGAAATAAAAACAGAGAACTAAAAAGAAATCAAGTTTCTTAGTAATTAATTTGATACTAAGTTAACTTTTACTCCAACTGTAGACGAAATTATACAAAGTTGAAATTCAAGTATAAATTTATTTAAGATATTGTCAAAAAATGGGATATAAATTATTTGACATTCTAAAAAAACTAACAAATAAAGAATACACTTACACTCCATTTCCAATAAATCGGATACACTTTTATATCTCGGATGAAATTTTCAGGCTCATGACTTTAAGTAATCTCTTTCAATTGAAAAACAACTTTTAAAATTGTTAATCTATATTGGTTCATAAATTTGAGATTGTTTAGGATTTAAATTCTAAATATTTTAAAATCTAATAAAACTAAATTTCATCAAAATTAACTGAAAAAACTCAGCTTTTTTTTAAAATTTAGTTTAAAAAAAAACAGGAGTTGAGTATAGTTTTGATCAGACTTGTGCGTAAGTCAAAAATTTAAGTCATTCTTAAGACATTTTCTAGTGAAGTCAATGACGTAAGAAATTTTTAAATCAAATTCTTTTATTTCAAGAAAAATATAAATTTAAAAATACTTTTAGAATGGACTCCAGTTAAACTTAATTTCAGAAAAGGTAGAATCTAAGATGAAGAAGTCTTGGTAAGAGGATTCGAAATAAAAGAATTTATTAAGTTTACTTTGACTTTGTGACAAACGCACAATTCTGGTTTTGATCTTAAAATATATTTTAAATTTAAAAGTTTTCCCTCGGTGTTATCATTCAGAGAATGTGATCATTAGAAAATGAGTATGTGTTCACAAGACTCGAGTGTGTGGCAGTGGGCTAGCTACATTATAAAAAAAGAAGGCGAAGCCCTCCTATTTGGAAGAATCAAAATGGCCTCCTCTAATTATGGGACAAAATTGGGATTATTGATTTTGATTTCATATTTAAAAAATTCAAAGATCGCTCTCTGTATTAAGAAGAACTAAGACTTATTTTCGTAATTCAATAACTCAAAATATACTGACTAAATTATAAAGAAATTGAAAATTTATTTTTATTTTTGCTTCAGTTAAAAAAATATGATTTAAATTGAGAATAATTTCTTTAACGTTTAAATATTTATATTTTTATCGAATACAAAAAATATTAAAAAATTTTAAATTCTAATTTGAAAAAAAGCTTTTAAAATTTTGAATTAAAAAATTAAATTTTAAAGAAATATTTTTTAGTGATTTCATTTAATTTTTACCCCGCTTATATTAAAATTTTTGCGATGTCATGTTGTGTGGTGGTTAGGAAGATCCTTAGCTTTGATGCATGCGTACAATCGATACCTTGAATGGAAGAGTTTTTACACGTCTAAGCATATTGTTTTAAAGTTTTTATAGGGCTTTTTGAAGCTGGTACTATACTTTTTATAGGTGGTTTTGAAGCAGTTACTATAGTTTTTTCATATTACCGCGTTCTCCCAGACGAACATTCAAAGACTTCAAGTAATTCAGAATACATCCTTTAAATCAATTTATCATTTACCATCAACTAAACTTTTCAGACTTCTATAAAAAAAAATGGTTGATAAAATTGAATCCAGACTTAAAAAATTACTCAACAAATACATAAAAACAGTCTAAAATACAAAAACGTACTGATAACCTCTCTGATACAGGATTATAATGATGTTTTCGTTGAAAACTCAAGAAGTCCCGAAACAAAATGTCAAGTCTCCTAATTCAAGTCTTCAATGAACCTTTCCAGTGGATTGCTAGTTTGTTGTAATTTCTTAACCTCTTTTCTTTTTCAAATTTTTTACTCTTATGAACTTAAATGGATAATATTTTTTTTTTAAATTATACGGACACTTTTTTTTATAAATTTTATTCTAATGGCAAAAGGAGTTTTGTTACTCAAAGCCATTTTAAATTATAAATAAACTCTTTAAAAAAAAAAGAATAAAGACTGATCGGATCATTGATTTGAATTTAAAAAGTCTAAACTTTGTAGCTTTTTTTAATTTTGGTTGTTTGATTTTTTTGACGATGCCAAACTTAATGGAAATTCTTTTTTCGATGTGCTTATTGTAACCAATATTGGGATTTAGTTTTATACCTTAAAATATTGGACATGGGTCGATTGGGATTTTCTTTCCACCGATTGTAATCTCTAGTTCTTTTTTTTACGTAGTTTAATCTTTAATTAATTTAACATAGTTCAACAATGTTTTATTTACTATTTTTTTTAGAAAAAAATATATCACTAATTATCTAATTAAAACTAAAAATCAAATTAAAAATATTTTTTAGGGACAAAAAATACATATTTTTTGAAATTTTAACCCGGTTGATCTTTTCCATTTATTTTTAATTAATTTTTTGAAATCGTCTACTTCAATTGTATGTAATAAACTCTGATTCTTCTAGGTTGATTTTTTTTCCTTATTGTAGTTGTATTTAATTATTGTACTCCTTAAACATTTTATTAGCATTCAGTAGCAAAAAATTACAATAATTCTTCGTATGATTTAATAAAACTCCGATTTTTTGTGTCTTGTGTGGTTAATTAAATAAATCATTTCTGTTAGTTTAAATTAAAGTTTTGAATAAAAAATAATCAATTTTTTCGTTTTTTTTGTTCTAGCACTTGAAGGATGATAAGAAGGAGAGAAATCCTTAAGCAGTCTGGAGGTCTCCCCAAAATTTCATGTATTTTAAAATAATAAAAAAAATTTTTGAAATAAATTGTTTAATAACTCTTAGAGAATAAATGATCTCCATTATCTTTACTGATGTTTCAATCCGCTTTCCATTTAGGTTTTTTAAAAAGCCTAAGATCGATAATTCTTTAGTGTTGTTGTGAATAGTTAATTGAAATTTTCTTATTTTTTTTATTTTCTTTTATAAGCCTGCAACAATAATAATTACTCGACAATTATTGTAATTAAGCCACTAAAAATGATTATTTATTCCATGTAAATAAGAAATACTCTAAAAATTCAAAATTAAGAATTAACTGGTTTCCTTATTCGAACAAATATTTGGTGTTTTTATCTTAATGGATTATTTTTCTATTAAATAGAACATTAAGTTTTTTTTTGAAATTAAAAAATAGGAATTCAATTCAAACATAAAAATTTTCTTTAAAAAATATAAAATTTATAATTATTGTAATAGGTTGAAATAAGTTAACTGCATTTTATTTTAGTGTTATGCTGTAATTTAAATCGTTCTTCCAAATTGTTTCTTTAAAAACAAATTAATTAAATTACTCAAAAAAAACTCTTAATGGATATATTGGATATATTATTTTATTAAGTTTAATAAAAATTATATAATAATTAACAAAAAATATAATAATCTAATAAAAAAATTCTAAAAATTCACTCTGTAAATTACTACGATCGAATAAAATGTAGAAAATAGATTTCAGAATTACATATATGTCACAGGTTCATTTTAAGGTGTTAAAGAATATTTAGCCACTTAATAATCCCTCATTAAATATTGAATTTGTTAATGCGTTAATGATCAAAAATTAAAAAAAAATGAATTTAAACGAAACAAGTTAATTTCATTTAATTTGAATTCAAATATAATTAACTAAAAAAATATATTTCAAGTTGAATTTTTTGCAGTGAAGATTGAGACATCTTATTTTAAATTATTAATTACTACTAATTTTTATTTTGTTTTTACCAAGCTATTTCTAATCTTAAAATATTAATTAAAATCGTTAAATTTGGTCAGAATATTTTAAAATGCGCAATATAATTTCATCGCAAATTTTTTAATTTATGTAAAATTTCAAAGCTTTATTCTTAATTATTTGAAAAAAGATTGTAATTTGTAAAAAAATGCACTGAAATTTTGTTTTGCCTTAAAATCCAAATATTTTATTTGTTTCGGTTCAACTTTTTATTTTAAAAAACTTTGCGTATCCAAAATTTTTCAAATAAATTTTACGCAAAAATCTCAAATATTGTCTGAACAAAAATAAGATTTAAATTTTGATTAAAAAAAAATACGATTCAAATATTTTAAAAATTAAAAAAAGTTAAATAAGTACTGGTCTAATTTTTAATTAAATTGGTGAATTCTAATCGATTACGAATTCTGTTAATACAACAACTCAATATTTTTTCAGAAAAATCTCAACATAAAAACGATAAAGAAGCCGTTTAGGGTATAATCTTACACTTTTTAACGCCAGTAAATAGTTTTTGAAACTATTTTAATAGATCAAATACTTGTTTTGGATTATACTTCATTATTAGTGGTGGCATACTTTTTCTGTAACAAATCTAATTCCTTGTATATCAACACAAATTATATTTTTTGTTAAATTCTTGAAGCATAGTAGAATTTGATACACTCATTTTTAAGTTTTTCGGTAGAAGATTTTATCTTTAGTCTGCAAAGGAAGATGATTACTGCTCTTACGGCAGGTTTCATAGCTTAAATCGATGACAAAAACCATCCAGAGTAATTTAAGTAAAGGCTATGAACTCTAAGCATTTTTTTACTTTACAAATGTTTGGCCTGATTAGCTCATATCCTCAAGTGAAATTAGCTGCTGATTTTTGAACTAAATCACCGCCTCTATTCCAATTAGATATTAAAAATAAACAAATTACATACTTAACTAATTTTTAGCCGTAAATGTAAATACCAAATTAAAAATTTGAAAAAGAATTGAGCTAAAATGAAACTTTAGACGAGAAAGATCAATGAAAAAGCATGTGTAGGTAGAATTATAAGTGCATGCATCTATTAGGAAATTATTTCTACCTCGTTAATTTCTCTAGTAATACCTAATTTGCAGCCAGAGTGCAGTATTCGATTATAAACTGACATCATAATTAACCAGAAGTCTCAGTAAAAAACAACAAAAATTCTAGAATTCAATTAAGAACAATTCAAATAATAAAAGGTTGATTTATAATTCTGCAAAGTTGCACCCTATTTAAAAGTATTAAAAATAAGACGCAATTAATTGTCTCAGATTTTGCAGACTTCCGCAGTAGGTGAAACCAAAGTTGTAAATAAAGAATTGTCTTTATATTGATTGTGTTTTACTAAATTTCAAACATTAGTTTCTTTCAAAAAATCACTAATGTAAATGGATTAATTTCATCTTAGTATGATCAAATAATTTATTAATATATCATACATACACACTCATTGAATTATCTAATTAAAATTAATATTTTTTTATTTAATACTGTCTTAATTTAATGTCTTAATAGTCTTTATTTAATATTTAATATTTTATTTAAAAATTATTTGTCTTGATTTTTCTATGATTTTTAAGCTTGGTATTCGATGAAAAAAAATTTTATCTTTACAAATTTTTAGATTCGATGTGTTTTTTTTTTTCGGAATTCTATTAAAAAAATTTTTATGTTTTTATCGTTGACTTAAGCGAATACATTTTTGTATTCTATGCTTTAGAACTAGCTAAAACTTATTGTATTTGTGGAGGCTAATCGCTTTCCCTAGACTTTTTCTTTCAATATTCATCAAAAATCCAGTCTTGTTTCAGATAAGTTGCAGAATCGTCACTCTTGTCCACATGGTTACATGGTTTAATTTTCGATAAGTGCATTTACGAGTTTAGAAAACCAGAGCTAATCAAGCCAGTCTACAAAAAAAAATTACCATTAGACTGTTATTGTATTAAAAAAAAAATTAACTCAAAAATAATTTTTAATCTAAATTCAACAGTGTAAAGGAATTTTCTAAGATGTCGGAAGAAATGAAAATGAACTTGAAAAAAATTTTACAAATTCATTTACAAGGATCTGAAGTCATGCAGGTTTATAAATGTAAGGCACGGTATTAAACTAAAATTTTTAATTTATCCTATTAGTGTTTTAAAATTTAAAAGGTTTTTTGTTTATGAGAAGATTTTTTTTGAAATAAATCAATAAAAAAGTCAATATAAATTTGATTTTGCAAAAAGAGTTGAATAAATTACAAACGAAAGCATTGACATAAAGATGTCCAAAAAATTAAACAAGTGCTAATAAAAATCTCTCTGAAATTGATTAAAAAAATCTACAATAATTTCAAAAAGATTTGCATCATTATGATTTAGATGCTTTTTTTAATTAATTTTTTAAAAAGTCACTCTGTCTCCTTTGTATACTATAGTATCGAAAAATAATGCTGCATTTGTACGAGTACTACTATTAATATCAAATCCGGCGAGTTTATTTTATTTAGGGAATATCTAATAATTTAGTGCTGTATTTTTTCAAAGTAATTTAAATGTGATACTGAATTGGAAATGATGTTAAAACAAGAACTGCTAAAAAACACATGTCTACAGCAGTAATTTTTATTTAAACAATTTTCTAATTTTTGGGGTTTCCTATTAAAAAAAATATTTTTCAACAGCATCAAATAGTTTTGTATGAAAATCAGAGGATATAAAAATGAGATGAGCATTATCGGAAATAAATGAAATATTTCACACCTCTATGTAAGCAAAAATTATTAGAAATTTACCGGAATAGGCTACTTGTATGCATTAATTTCAAATTTTTTAATTTTTATATGCCCCAATGATTGATATAAAAAGTAATAATAAAAACCCATTTTTCTTTCTTCTAGCTAGTTTTTTTTTTCATTTTGAATAATAAATTTCAAAATCAATTTTTTTTAATTTTATAGTAAATTAGTAATTAATAGAATAAAAAATAAAAATAATCAATCAAGGTATGACCATTTAATGCCTCATTTTTAAACATTATTAGTTATTAAATGATATATTAATTTTAATTATAATTTAATAATTATACTAACTACCTTTTTTTTTCCTTTTTATTTATTCTATAATTATTTTGAGCTTTTTTTAGGTAAATGAGTAATTTAAGTAAGTAAAACATCCGAAAATATAAAATTATTTCATTCTAAATAGATATAATTAAAATATTTTTTACCAGTAAAATTAAATTTTTATTTGTTTTTAATTTTTCAAATTAATTTTTTTTAATATGTTACAACAAAATTTTCTATTATTTAATTAAGAAGAATGCAAAATTTTGTTTAATTAAAGCTAAAAATTATTTTTTTGCAATTTTTAGCTTTAATCGATTTAAATTTTTTATTAACATTTTGTTTTGACATCTGAGAATTCAAATATCAAATGGTGTCTAATAAATGCTTGAAATCTGATCCGATCGCAAGAATTTTTAATTAAAAGTCTTTTTTTGAATTTTTTGAAGAAATAAAGCAAAAAGATTCCTCAACAATTTTAAATTCAAATAATTAAAATTTATAAGAACTTGATGTTTTATGACAAATTTTTAAGGAATAATATTTTCTGAATTAATCTTAAATTCAGTCACGAGTTTTAAGTGCATTTAATCCTAGCTTATATATTTTATCGTTCGGATTAAACCCTAAAACTATTTTAAATAATTATTTTTCAACCAGACTTTTAAAGATAAATATTGGTTTTATAATTTAGTATTCAATTAAGTCCTTGCTCAGTTCCCCAGAAATTGGGAAAGAAAATAATTGATTTTTTATTTGATTATTCAATCCAAGTATTTTTGTTAAATAAAATATTAACTTTTATTTATTTTTTGGCTTAGAGCAACCAAGTGCATTTATTATACAAAGTAAATTCCTTTAAATTTTTAAATTTTCTTAAACCAATTGAACAAAAATAATTATTAATTATTTTACACATCATCTCATTTTTATCAATCATTTTTAAATAAAAATCTTAACATGTTATTAAATTCAAAATTATATTCAAAGATGATTCTTATTTAATATTTTTATTATCTAAAAATAGAAGTGTTTAATTTTAAACCAAGAATGACGTAAATTCTTTATTTAGCTTTCAAAAAGGTTTCTTGTTTAATTCTTTTATTCCAATTCAAGTAACTATCTTCTATTTATTTAGCAATAATTTTGAATAAAGATTTGTTAGTTAATCAAAAAATTCAGCTAAATAACTTAATATTTTAAAAAAGATATGGTTATCTATTAATTGATTTGAAAATTTTTCCTACTAGTCTAATTTTTATATTTTTATTCTACACATAAAGCAAATATCTAAGCAAAAAAAATAGGTTTTTTATTTTATTAAATGAAATTCAAAGTTTTTAAATATAAAATTTCAGTAGTTTATTTTTAAATTTATCCAATCCAAATATTTGGAAACATTGACAAAGTAAGATGGCTTGCCAGTAATACATTTGTATCTTCCGTTGATATCTGTGTTAACTAAAACATAAGAAGTAACTCCGTGCAATGTCCATTTACCATTTTTCCTCACAGCCAAAGGTCCACCAGAATCACCTTTTTAAAAATCAAATTCTTGGATTTATTATTTAAAAATGAAAAAGACATTACCAAAACAAACATTGGTATTTGGAATTTCTTCCGGTTCAAGAACACATAGCAGACCATTCGAGTCCCATAAACCATTGGAGTCACATAATGGATCACCATTTATTACTCGCAATGAAGCCGATTGAAGTTTATCAGGAACTTGGCTTTCAAAACCATCGTAAATATTACCCCATCCAGAGGCGATCAAATCTTGGCCAACAACATTTTCATTATTTTCTGGCAGACAAATAGTCTGTATTCTATCTGTTCGAATAATAGGTGTGGATAGTTTAATGATAGCCAAATCATCAGCTATATAATTTCCACCATCACCTGTATAATTTTCATGAATCTGAATGCTTTCAGCAAAATAAATATTTTCACTATTTATTTCATTTAAATCATGGATTCCGGCAAGTATTGCCGTAGATTTTTCTTTAAGACTAGTAACGCAATGAGCTGCGGTTAAGACATGTTGGTTGGTAATTAGTGAGCCTCCACAAATATGACCAGACAAAAAACCTGGCTCAGTTATTGATCTTAGTGATATAATCCATGGTTGACTGTGTGCAGTAGCTTCGAAACCATTTATAATTTTTAGTGACTTCAAATTATTCGCATAATAAGAATTACCGCATGAATCTTGTCTAATTTTTTTGTCATTTGAGTAAATTTTTTTCTCATTTTTGATTATAAGAACTTTGTTATTAATCCTATCAAATCTTAGATTAGTATTTAATTTGGAACCAAAATAATTATTTAAAATAAATCCAAAAAATAACAAAAATGTTAACTGTAAAAGAGAAAATGACAGAATTTTAGATGTAGACCAAGCTTTGTATCTTGTTTGTTTGAATTTTCGATTACGATTCTTATTTAATATCTGATGCTGCTTATCATCAGACTTTTTTTCATTTTTACTATTTGCCATTTTAATTATTTAAATTAAAAAAATTATCAAATATTTATATTGCTGGTGTGAGCTTTGAATTCGCAAAAAGAGATAAATTTTGTAAGACAATGTCATAAGATAATCTTGTGATGGTTTTTCATAAATTTTTAGACTTAAAATTTTAAAGATTTTTACTTTGAACTTAGTTTTTTAGATATTAGTATAATTACAATTTTTATCGCTCGTTTTTTCCAGCTTAAATTAAAAAATAATTTTTTTTCAATATTTTATTTGAAAAGAGATGTTTCTGACAATAATATTTGAAAAAAGAATTTCATAATTTTTCGAAAAAGTATTCTTCCTCTCTTTCTTAATATATTTTCAATCGAAGTGAATATTTTATAACAAATCATTGATTCAAACTTTTTTATTTATTTTTCAATTCATTTTTATTATTATTAATATTTTTATTAAGCATTATAGGAAATTGTAAAATAAAAAGCTAAATAATAAAAAAAAATCAAATGAATATGATTCATATTTTAAAAACTTAAATTATTAAATATTGATTTATAGAATTTTATGGCTGGGGTTAGAATATTTCCAGATGTGAATAAAACCTTGTTCAAGGCTGACAGGTATAGATCGTTTTAAATAATCTTTATAAAATATTGCTAATCGCCTGCAACTTTATTGATTAAAATAACTATATAATTTATTAAGCATAAAATTTTAATCAATATAGTTTCGCTGCAGGAAAAATATGATAACGAGTATAATTTCCACTTATTTTACAAAAAGATTTATCACTAGGTATATGTAAAATTTATTTGCGTCAAAAATTAATTGCCAACGTTTTCTGTTGAAGTTCTATTTGATTCAGATCTTTAAAAATTCAATCGAATTTAAACCGACAATATTTAAGGCTTCAGAAGTTAAATTTATTTAGGAAATAGAATTGCCTTTTGAAAATTTAAAAGCTTTGTCATCAGAAATTTATATAATTTTCATGTACAAAACTTCCTCTTGTTTAAGAAGCTTTGTTACTTAATTATGAGATCTTAGTACTCTAGATATATTTTAGAATTTTCAGCAATCAAATAAATTTTTTATGAAGAAGATACGAAGTTCTCTTTTTATTTCTTTATTATTTGATTTAGAAAATGATTATTAAAAAGGATTTTTTTTTCATTCGGATAGAATCAACAATCATTTTTGTTAAATTCAGATTAATAAACAAGATGACTGATATTAAATTCAAACTGATTGAGTTACATTAAGTAAAAAATTTAAAAATATTTTATTAAAGTAGAATGACTTTTTTGTTAGTTATTGTGAAAAATTATCCATTTTCATCTATGCTCTCTCAATGATTTTAGCTAAAATTGAACACAAAAAGACAATTAAAAATTAATGATTATTAGTTAGCTAAATAATTTTACACCTCTTCTATAATGAAATTAATCATTCGAGATTAACTTTAATATTTAATGCATTTATTTATTTTTAAAATTTAAGCTAACTTCACAGCTGAAGGAAGTGAAGATAGCTTATTTTGGATACTGTAACCTTAAAATAATTGCCTATTTCGTAATGATAACTTTTCGTGATGAAATTCTTCATAACCTGATTTGACTCTTAAAATAAATTTTTCAATATTGTTGAAAATAGTTTCATTCTCAGACAATGTATTTATTATTAAATATTTCATACTCTACCTTCGAACAAGTTTTATTTCTGTCTTAATGCTCTTGTGATTATTTTTTTGTTCAGTACGAAACTTAAAAAATTTTTATTCTATTTTTAATTGAAATATTGATTTGAATTAAGAAAATTTTAGAAAAAAATTGAAGTTTGATTGAAAACTGAATAAATTTCTTTTAATCAAATTCAAACACTACAAATAGTCATTAATTTGAATTTTTAGATTTTTTTTGCTATTGCGTTTAATCTAGATAATTATTAATCAAAACCAAGTTTTAGTGTTTATAACAAAATGTTTCATTGAATCTTTGTTTATGCTTATTTGATATATCGAATAAGTAGGAAATGAGCAATTTTCGAATTCACATCAAGGTGCTTTTTATTACATTTATGTGCTCGTCAATGAAGTAATTACCAACATTTTTATTCTGGAATTTTTATTAGTCTTTTGGTATAAGTTTCTATTGCCAACACTTAAAAACCGCAGGAGCATTTTCAAAAGATATCGAATTTTACAAAAATTTAGCAATTAGTAGAAATGTATCAATGATTTTGGACAAGCTTTTAAAGGGATACGATAAGCGTTTACGGCCAAACTATGCCGGTATTTAAAAAAATTAAATTATTTTAAAAATTTTAAATAAAATTTTCAGGTCCTCCGGTCGAAGTTGGAATTACAAGTATTTTATTTTTTGTATATTTTGTGCATTAATTAATCTTAGAGATTAAGTTAACATAAACAACATCAATTCTGTCTCCGAAGTTAACATGGTATTTAATTAAAAAATTTATTTAAATAATTATTTTTTGCAATTAAATCAAAGGACTATACTATGGATATGTTTTTTCGGCAAATGTGGACCGATAGACGTCTGTCGTTTGACGGAGTAAGCGAACTAGTAATAGGATCAGACATGTTGCATAAAATATGGGTGCCAGACACTTATATTGGTAAATTCAAAAAATTGTAGTTTATAGGAATTAAATTAAGTTTTTTACTTTAAGCTAATGATAGAAAAACATATTTTCATAAAGCAACTGTAAAGAATAAATTTATTCGAATCAATCCAGATGGCCAAGTATTATATAGTATGAGGTAAGAAGGCATTTTCTGACTAAAATTGAAGTAAATTTTTTTCCATTTAAGAATGACAGTAACAGCCGCCTGTCCGTACGTTTTTTTCATAAATAGTTAATAAAAAAATATTTAAATTTTTTTCTTTAAGAATGGATTTCCGCTATTTTCCAATGGTAATTTATTTTTTAATTCTAGAAAATTAGTTAGACATTTCTTTTTGTTGTTTGTCATTAACAATGAAGTTGAATTAAATAAAATATTTTATTGAAAAGTCTAAAAGATAATAATAATTATTACTCATGAGACAATTTATACTCAGGATAAATAGTTATGTTTAATTTGGAAAAATTAAGCTTTTAAATGCTTATCTGGTTGGGACAAGTTTAATAAGCAACAAATTTAAAAAGAAGGATAATGCGTAAATCAATTTTAATATATCTTTTTGTTTAAATTTGTTAATAAAAGAAAAGAAGAAAGTTTAATTATTAGAAAATTTTGGAAGTCTATTTCCTTTGTCTAAAAACAAATTTCCTTTTCATTAAGTTATGAATAAATTTGAATTTTTATTACATCAAATGACAAAAAATAAATTATTAAATGCTTCTCTAAAGAAAATTGATTTTAGCAGTAATCTTAATAATTTGAACTTATTAACTTGAGTCTTTTAAATTGAAGTCAAAAATTAAAAAACAAGTATAAAATGATAGTTAAAAATTTTTTTTTCAAATATTAATAAAATTCATAAAAAAATCAAATCAAAGAATTTCTTTGTATTTAATTTTTCGTTCAGTTAACGATTGAATAAGCTTAAAAAATTAAATAAGTTAAAGTTCGGTCCACCATAACTCATAATTTTGGTCTTACTTGAAATTTTTTTCCCGGAATTTTAATCTACCAATATAGGTAATTTTGGTCACCGAAATCAAAAGTGTTTTTTGAGAATAAATACTTTGATAAGAAAAGTCTGATTTTTAGCATTTAAATTTTGTACTTTATGCTCTTTATGCCATATCATCATTAGACTAATGCATTTTTTTAACAATTCAACAAATTCAACATTAATTTTAAAAAATCTTTAAACTTGAATCGTAACTAAAAAGAAAATTAACTATAAATTCTATTAAGTCAATAAGATAATTCCAAAATATTTGTATCAAATGAGTTAATTAAAAAATAGCTTATACTTTTTGACTTAAAAAAAATCATCTAATTAAATTTCTTTTTAAGATTCAGAACAGTATAATTAGAAAGACTGCATTTTTCATTTTAAATATTTAAAATTTTTTATTGTTTTGTTAAAATATCAAAAATTTTCCTTATTTATTTGAAAAAATTAGTGTTGGGATCCGTACACGTGGACACTAAACCGGCCAACTTTTTGACGGGCGGCCACATAAATCGGTTCAATACCTAGAAAGTTTACCACTTGAGAAAAATTAACAGTGTAAAATTGTTTTATACAGCGGTGATTTGACATGTGGTTCTGAGGTAAAATTACGAAATTTTACGTAAAAAAATGTAATTTTACCGTATTTTACGTAAAATTACATAATTTTTCGAAAATCTACGTAAATTTATCAATTTTTACGTAAAAATTTTTAAAACCCAAAAAGGCCAAAAATATACTATTTTTTTCGTTTTTTAGTAAAATTTTTGAAAAAAATTGAAAAAAAAATAAATTTCACTTTTTAAAACATGAATAAAAAATTTACCAAATTTTATGTAAAATTACGTAAAGTTTTATTTTTTTGAGGTCTTAAAAAACGTTAAAAACAGTAAAATTTTCTTTAGTTCTATTAATTTAATTTTATATTTAATTTTTTTATTATGTTGAAATGATCGCTATTGTATGCGATATTCCAAATCCTAGACACCTGTTTTACCCGTTCCAAAATTCTGGACGATATTGAAAAGGATGATGTAAGTGTTATTCTCTTTACTTTTTACAAACACACTCTTTCATATTTTTTTACTTCAACTTTTTACAGTTAAGTTATTAGAACAATTTCTTCGTTTAATCAATATCTTTTATTTCAATCTAAAAAAAGGGACTATCATCAATTTCGTTCAAGAGAGTGGTCAGCACTTGATGGTAAACGCTGTAATTTCTAGTGATAAAATTTTCAAAGTACCAAAAAAAAAAGTAAAACATTTTCCACAATAATATCCAAAAATCGAATAATGAGTTAAAAGCTTTACTCAGGGAGTCTTTAGGCCATAATTCAAGACCTGTTGTTTCACCTCAGACTAAGAGAAAGATAAAAGAGAGGATTGAATCAAGTGATTTCAATACTGAATCGGATAATGTTTCATCAATTTGTAACTTTTCAAATTTATTATTTAATTCAAATTGAAAGAAAATAATTGTTAAATGATTGAAGCAAAAAGATTTTACGAAACAATTGAGACTAGAAATTAAAGAAAAATTCCCCGATAATCCTAATTTGACCATCGGTTTTTATGAAAAAAAAAGATAACTAGAAATTCCTCGCAATGAAAAGTTAAATTTATTTTATGAATCATTAGGAACAAAATCTTATTAAAAAATTATTAGAAAATGTAATGAAATTTGTTCCGAATGCAAGTAGTTTTCAAGAGGCATAAAATAAGGCTGAAAACTCTTTAAAAATAGATAGGTCAACTACGCAGAAAACAAATAAAATTTTTTTTTTTATTTTTAAAATTAAAATAATAGAACTAAAGAAAATTTTACTGTTTTTAACGTTTTTTTACGACTTTTTACCTCAAAAAAATAAGACTTTACGTAATTTTACGTAAAATTTCGTAAATTAACGTAAAATTACGTAATTTTACCTCAGAACCACATGTCAAATCACCGCTGTATATAAAAAAATAGAACTTTTTAAAAAAAAAACATACTAAGAAAAATTACAAAAATTTACACTTAGAATAACAGCCCTGGGATTTTCGTCCTGTCTTAATAGTTAAAGATTTTCTTAATTGTTGCAATACTCGGGTCATTTTTAAAAGCTTTTATTACAAGTCTTTATTTTACATCTTTGTAAAAGTGTGTCGATTAAAATTCGTCAGGACTTCGAATCGTCAGTGATGTCTTCTGTGTACTGGCTTCTTTTTTCGTCAATGTAGTCTCCAGACGCTCCACATTCTGCTAAAGACATCAACAATCTTTGAGTGAATTTGCTCATTAATAATCTCTCCGAGAGATCAAGTTTCATATTAATGATTTATGTCTCAGTAGAGGTAATACCAAATAATAAGAACAATAATGATGCACAATACCTATTAGAAACCCCGCTTTAACCAGATTACCCGCGATTTGCTTAATTTGCAGTAGTTCAGTTTTTTTCAAATTCATATTTTCAATTTCAAACGTATTATATAATTAGCTCTTTACGTACGGATTAGTTCGGGATGTGCATATTCCCAGGTGTTTTAGCCACATGGAAGCAGCTATTGTTAGACCGCTTTTTTTGATATATTTTAAGTATTTGCATGTTTTCACTTTTAACTAGGTTTTGTCCACCTAAGGTAATTGGCACTTGCCAAATGTCTAATCTGCGCTCTTGCGAATTTCTAGTGACATTTTCATTTAAAACCATATATACAGATTTAGATGGATTAAACTTAATACTGTTTTCCGCACCAAATTTCTCAATTATTTTCAATTGTCTCTTGAGGAGTTCTTTCGCTTACCACTAAAATGTCATCAGCATAGAGCATGGCATCGATGGATAGACACGAGAGCTTGATACCACAATTGCTTCTTTCAACTAGTGGTATTAAATCCTTTATGTATAAAGAAAATAATTTTGGCGATACTACGCCACCCTGTCTAACTCCTACAAGTGTTTTGACTATCTTTTAGTATTTATTGTTAGAACAAACGATCATATATGTATATGAGTCTTTATAATATTCAACGAAAGCTCTAACAACAACATTATTGATACCAGCTATAGTCATTTTTGTCCAAAGTAGACTGCGATCGATCTTATCAAACGCCTTCGATTCATCAACATTGAATCAAGTATATTCGTTTAACTTTCGACTTGGATAATATCATTAATTGCTTTAGGACAAGAAGGGCATAAGCACATAAAGAATTCTTCGTAAATCCAAATTGTTTAATTTGATCAAAATGTTGAACTTTTATTTCACGGAGAAGAAAAGATCGGAAATAGCTACAGGCCTGAGATTACTAATGTCATTGCTTGCTTTATACTTGCTTTTGATAACAGGTTTTAGTATCGATACATTAAATCCATATGGGATAGTTTTGAAGTTGGTCATGGTTTCAAAAAATTAATTAATGTATAAGTATTTTAAAATAACGATCAAATATTTATTTTTTGAAAAATAGCTTTTTTAAAAAATGTTTCTTTTTTCTGTGAAATTTTCATTGAGTTTAAAGACCGTTCGCAAAAAATTTGGCCGTATTTTCTGACAGTCCAAAAATGAGATCGCTAGCTAACCGGCCTAATGACCAAAAAAAAAAACGGTCCGTGAAATGGACTGGTTTGTACTGACCGCATTCAACGCTAGAAAAAATATAGGAAAAAAATTTGTTCGTATAGCTGAATTGTTTACTTTTTTGTGACTCTTTAGACTCATTTATTTATCATGCTAATGTTGAGTGGAAAATTAAATTAACTTTATTTTTTTGTTTTTTTGGTATTTACTAGGATCATCAAGAATGTGATCTGGAAATCGAAAGCTGTAAGAAAAGTCACATTTAAATATAATTTTTTAGATTTATGTATATTTTTAAGACGGTTTCCGAATGGAAGACATAAAATACAAGTGGGCAGCAGGTTTAAATTCATCAGCTGTTGATGTTGCACCAAATATAGAACTGCCGCAATTGAAATACAAAGAATATAAACTTATTGAGAGACAGTTTCGTCTTTCGACAGGTAAATTATCTCATCGATAGGAATTGCATCATTTAGACCCATAATTATTAACCTAGGATTGTATTCAAGACTTACAATGAAATTATTTTTCAGTCGAAGTCTAGGCTATTTTATCACACAAATTTATATACCCTCAACTCTTATAGTAGCACTTTCATGGGTTTCATTTTGGCTTGATAGGACAGCAGCACCGGCAAGGGTTTCACTAGGCATCACAACCGTTTTGACCATGGTTACTTTTATTTGGAGCACAAATGCTAGCTTACCAAAAATATCATACATTAAAGGCATTGATGTGTATTTGGTTTGTTGTTTCTTCATGACTTTTGCTTCGGTAATCGAGTATGCGATGGTATCATACGTTCATCAAAGGAATGAGCGTCGCAAACGAAGATTGTCAAAAAGAGTTCATTTGTTAAACAATGCCAATCGGCAAATTGCTCTTCTGAACAATAATTTTGCCAGTCATCCAAATTTAAAGTAAAATAAATGAAAAATTTACTTTTTGTTTTTAAATTTTTTTAAAAGAGATATGCCTGAAAATTCGCCTAAATTCAATATTTCAAATAAAGGTTATAAACAATGCAAAAATAATTTACCAATTGAAAATTATAGAGGATCTATTATTGATCTAAGGGAAAATGATGGACAAGTATTTTCTGTTCTACCGATTCAGAAACAAAATTATGTGAAGTGTACCTGTAATTTGCATCAATTTTCTTCCCGACAAGCAGATACTAATTTGATGGAATTTCATCCTCCATCTATCAAAAAAGATAAAAAAAATTTAAAAAGAAATTTTTATGAACACCCGGTCAATGATTTGAATGAATTAAAGTTTTCTAGATCATCATCATCTAATAAAAATAAAAAAAATTATAAAGTAAATTATATTCTATGCTTCATTTGAATAAGTATTCTAAAATAAGCTATAAAATTTAGAAAAAAAACTTTGATTTAGATGAAATGATAGAATCAAGATCTAATCTGACACCAAACGTTATAAATGTCAAACGACCAGAGCAATCGATTTTAGTGAAATCAGTCGAGAATAAGAAAAAAAGACTTAGAGTAAAAGCCAGCACTATTGACAATTATTCAAGAATCATATTTCCAACAGCTTTTTTGACTTTTCATATTATTTATTGGACTTTTTATTTAAAAATAAGCTCATAAAATAAAAAATAGTAATATCATTTTTAAATAAAATTTTGGGAATCAGATCTTCTTTCATTTTTCCTAGCTCAGTCAAAGCCACACAATTCTAGGATATCGGAAAAGTGTTTCTTATAAAAAATAAAATCCAAAATCACTTCTAAAATATTAGTTATCTACACCCAAAATTTTTTTTTACCAAAGATAAGGGGAAAATTGACCAAAAAATTTTCTTTGATTTATTTTTAAAAAAATAATCAAATTTTGTCAAATTGATTTAATTAAAATAAAAAAGCAAATGAAAATGAAATCAATTTTGCTTGAGCAGGTGATTTTAGAGTAGAAGCACACAAAAATCAGTAATTCAGCCTTTGGACTAAAGATTTTTGCCAAAATTTACTTTTATGTTTTCTTTATCTTTTATTTTTTGGCCAATTTGAGTTTTAGAGCATTTAAAGTATAAGAGTTCCTAAATGCAGTTTATTATTTTAATTTTTTAATGAGTGCTTTCTTTTTTTTCAATTTTCGTGTCAAGAAATGATAAAAAAACACGAAATTGCGCGAAAAATTGGGAAAAAAATATGTATATATAGAATTAGGCATTTTAATTCAAGTATTTGTGAAATGACGCAATTTGGTAAACCTTTGCAAAATCTATTAAATATTTTCAAATTTCAAAAATCTCTATTTTGAATTTTTTTTTAATTTTTAAAGCATTAATTCCTTATTTTTGAATAAGACTTTTCAACACAATCGAAAATAATGTAAATTTATATTTAATAATAATCGAAAATCAATAATTAACATTTTGATTGATTTTTTTTTAGTAAACTTTATTAATTGCATGAAAAATACTTCTGTCAAATTAAAAATTAATACATATCTTGTTCAGAAACAAAATCAATACTTAAATACTTTTTAAACTTACAAAGTTGGTGTATAAATTAAAAATTTTTAGATCTAAGACTTGAAAAATCTAATTATATCTAATATCTCCACTCTACATATAGGACAAGCCGGATTTTTTGAAGTTTTATTCTGGTTTGAGTCTTTTGCCGCTTTTTCCTTCAAAGCATTGGCACTAAAAACCTCAAAATTAAAAAAAAATTTTTTAGCTTTTAAAATTACCAATTCCAACACAAACACATGTGACCACATGAATAAAAAACACATTCAATCGGAGCGTCAAGACAAATTTTACACTCATCCAAACCCGATTTGCGCTTTTCGTGACTTGAGTTATTCCTGGTTCTCAAAATATTCTTATCCGATTCGATTCCGAAATCAGGTATTAGCTGACTCTCAAAATAGTCAATCAGTGCCGAGTTTGGCCTGTGCTTTTTGGTGTTGTTCTTAGCCTGAGTCCACTTTTCACATGGTTTTATAATTCTTACGGCATTTATCCTTCCACATAAATTGAAAAAAAACCACAACCTTTGGGTTATATCGACATTAAATAAACATTTTGTAATTTCATTTCCATTGATATAAAATTCCAAATTTCCACTTTTTTCATTGATTATAAAACAAAGCTCGTCAGCCAGAGACACATTATGTCTTTTCGAGACTAAATCCGAATTAAACAAGTTCTGAAACACTATCCAGTACTCGGGTCTGTCCAACAAACAATCAGCATCATCAGGCAAGTCAGTGGCAGGCTCGAGTCCATTTGGATCGCAGGTTGTGCATCCAATACCAAGAGACATTTGCGATTCACCTAAATGTTGATCGATTCCCACTATTTGAATACAAAAAGGCTTTCCGATGTCAACTTTTTTATTAAAAAATGCGTAAGCGTTTTGAGTTGGCCTTTTTCTATCTACACTTGCTACAGGACTGTCATATTGCTTGAATGACGACTCACGGTAGGCTATTGAACAGTCTGGTTCACAGATATTTACATTTTTGCCATGAATTTTATCTAAAAATTTAAAATATTGAGTATCGATTGCATTCAATTTTTCGTGGATCAGGACTGGTATTGATTCATAGAAATTTTTAATTTTCCCTTTTAGTTCATTGACAGCTCTTGTTTGCCTATTGTCCACTATCGAATCGCTTAGGGTCTCGTTTAGATGATTATCTACGCACAATCGACGATGACTTATCAACATGTTGCTAAAATTATCTTTTTTTTGTCTCATCGTTACGCCATTTTGGGGTATAATGGTTACCAAATCTATGGAAGAGTCCATGGAAGTAGAGGCCGAAGATGCATCTAAATTTAGAGTTCTGAAATTATTTGAAATCGAAGATATGCTCTCAAAAGTGCTTTCATTACAATCTGTTTTCAGAAAGCCATTTTTTTTATTAGAAAAATTTAGAATTTCTATTGCTAGAGTATTTCCGTAAATGTCAAACATAGCCCACAAGGGTTTTGGCTCTTGTGTTGAAGAGAACACTTCAACCCCGTCAAAAAAATGTCCCTTGTAGCTGTTGTTTATGCCGTAGTGAACTTCGCCTTTGGTATTGACAAAAAAATACAAAATATCCTTCTCTTTCACGCAATTTTGAGGCACAGCTCCGGCCCAGTATCCTCTTCTGTTGGTCAAATCTGGGTAAACATATTTTGGCAAATCGTAAAGATAATCGTCTTGAATGTTGTCAGATATAAAATTGGAAATTTTCTTGCTAAAGCACTTTTGATGTGTGTCGGGATTTACATCTGTCAGGCCAAACCGGAGCATGCCATTCCAAAGGGTACTCAAGCAGTTTATCTTCACAAATATTTTTTCATTTAATTGAATGGGTCGATCGCTGAATACAATGGCATCACAAAAGCTGCGCTCAACTCGCTTTGCATGCCGGTTGTTTTTTGACAGAATAATGTTTTTGCCATAAACTTGGTGAAACCGAACACTTTGGTCGATTTCATCGGCGTATTTTACTTCATTTTCAGTCTCAGAGTCAGAGTAGTTGGTTTCGACCAAAAAAGCTGCTTGCGTACTTGGTAAATGATTTTCTCCTATGCTTTTAAGTTAGTAAATAATAAGTTTTAGAATCGAATCATCAAATTTACCTCTATAATCGGTAATTTTTGACTCATTTGTTCCCATGATGATTTTTATTCGTGCCCTAAAATTCTCTATTTTAAATTTGAATACAAAAAAATTTAAATTAAAATATTGCAAAAATATATGAATTGAGAAATAAGCTAAACATTTTTCAAATATTTGTTAAATGTCACTCCGGTGTCTGAAGAGAATTTTTGAAAACCATCTTAAGAAAATAAATTTCTACTAGAAATAAAAAATAAGTAAAATGAAAAAAAAAGATTTTTAATTTTATGTTAAAAAAAATGAATTTAAACCATTAGAGTTTTTTTAGTATTTTTAGTGTTTTATCATAATTTTTAGATAAATTTTAGAAGTGATAAATTTCTAGTAAGTTATTTTTAGGAAATTTTAAAATTTAATTACAAAAATGTCTAATTAGTTTTTTTTTATAAAAAATGCTTTAATAAACAGTAAAAGCAATGTTTAAAACCTAGATAAATACTTTTTAATTACGAGTGTCTAAAAAACTGTAGTATTTTCTATCTTTTATGAATTTTCAAAATCGTTTTTTTAAATTTTCAATTTAATTAAATTGAAAAATGATTTTATTGATTATCATCATCCTAATAATGACATCAAATGCCAACAAAAACTTCGAAAGAACAGGTGGTAGTTCAGACCTATAGTACTATAGTACACCAAAACCACCAATGAATCTTTATGCATAAAAACTTGTTTAATCGAATTTAAATAATGATTGAACAGAAACAAAGTGGAACATCAATATTTCGAGTGAATTCCAAGTACCTGATACTGATGTTTGGGCACAAAGTACTGGATCAAAAATGGACCAAAACAATCAAGCACTTGGAGCTGCAAGAGGTAAGAATAAATTTATTAAATCGTAATTTTTACTTAAATTAATTTTTTAAGATTTTCTGCTTGACCAGAACAAGCTGGTTTTACGAGGCATTTGCTCGTAATGTAAGAGTGAAAAAGAAAAAAAATAAGTTATTTTTTTATTAAAATATTTTAATTATATTAATTATGTATTTAAAATTTGAATTCAAATTAATTAATTGAATTTTAATAAATTTTTTTTTACCAAAAACATTTTTTGCTTTTTAAAATAGAAAAAAATTGACTTTAATATCAAATATTTTCAGTCTACTACAAAAAATTTTCGAAAATTTTTCATTTTTTTTTGTTAATTAATTGACTGGGTAAGCATACTTTTCATGAGAATTAAAAATTTTAAATAATTTGAAAATCGATCATTTTATGAGTATTTCTGTTTTAGAAAAATTAAGCAAAATTTATTATTATGGCTGTGGTACTTTCCAAGCAAATAGAAAAAACCTCCCAAATGATCTTAAATCAGATCGTAGTATAAAAAGAGGAGAAATTGATTCAAGATTGTTAAGTATCTTGAATTTTTTAAGTTTGAAAATTATTAAAACCGATTCTTTATAACAGCCAACCTTTGGATTAAAAATGGAAAGACAAACGATCTGTTTTAATAGCTTCAAATTACATTGCTTGAGGAGACATTGAAATAACAAGAAGATAAAAAGATTATTGTCTTTTGTAGAAAATTATTGTTTTCCACAACTAGCGAAATCAATGAATATGATAAAAATATGGGTGGTGTGATCACATGTTAGCACTCTATAATAGAGACAGAAGAGCCAATAAATATTGGCATTGAATATTTTTCTATCTGATAAAAATGACATTAACAAACGATTATTTTCTATCAGTGATGCATAAATCAAACTTAAGTTAAAGAGAATTTTTATATTCGGTTGCAGAGAGCATGATTGAAGCTGGGACCAAATCATTGAAAAAATTTTCCGAGAAATTAAAAAAAAATAGACAATTATCTTGTAACTAAAATTACTAAAAAAAAAATTTTTTTCCTAAATTTGCATAACTGATATTATTCTTATTAATTTTTCTAAATCGCATTAATATTAAAAATTAAACTTAATTTTACTTATAAAAACTAAAAATCAGCAGGTAGACGTCTAAGTCGATTTGAGCGATTTTTGAGCAAGAAAAGGATTTTTTGGTAGTACAATTAGAATTTTTTTTTTTGAATTAGAACAATATTTGGATAATTTAGAATATTATGGTATGAATTTTGATCAAAAATGCGAGTTCTGTAATCTGGTTTCCAGTTTAGATCTAAATAATTTTTTGTTCATTACAATTCGGTTCATATAGTGACAAAGGATAAACAAAAATTTTTAAAAAAGTTAAATAAAAAAATTATTTTTTTTTTAAATTTAATTAAATGTTTGAAAAACTAGCATCAAACTTGATTTTTAAAATAAATTCAAATTTTTAAATCAATTAAGTAATTTTATGAAAAGTAAGTCATTTTTATACTCATCTAGTAAAATTGGTGAAAAATCAGTAATTTCAGTTGAAGAATTAGCACAAGGCCATTATTTTTTCAAAAAAAAACACATCCTAATAAACAATTAAGCCTGTTTAGAATTAAAATAATTTATTAGTATAAAAAAAGTATCCAAATTAATTTTTTTCGACTTCTAGAACTTTTTATAACAATTATAAACTATAATTTAATACAAAATTTTAATATGCCGTTTTAACTCACTTTTTATTTAAAATTTTTCGAAAAAATACGTTTTTAGGCATATTTTAGATGCTCAAATAACCTATGCGTATCAATATCTATAAATTTTTTACATATATCGGTCTTAGGGTAATTTTGAATGTAAAATTTAAAATTAATATCTATTTCTAGGCCCCATATTCGGTTCTATATATATTGTTCCTTCTATCATTGTGAGACAGACATGGTCTAATTCCGTATTTACTTACTGATTCAAAGCTGACTACAATTAGTTTTCAAGTACCAACTTCTTACTTTCCAAGCATGAAATTTTAAACATACAATTTCTAAATTATTCAGATAATCAAAGCCTATTTCTTTCTCTAGTTCGCAGTATTTTTAACATTAAATTTCATAAAAATTGTATAAAGCTCTATATTACATTAAGGAAATCTTGATCATGTAAACTTTGTAAAAAACTAATAATTTTTGGATTGTTCCGTTTATCACTGGAACTCAAAGGGTTAAAAGTCGAATCTTTAGGAAAAAATATTTTGAAATAATTTTTTATATATATTTAATTTTGTTATTACTTCTAATTTCAAGCTTCTCACAAGGATCATTTTTAAATTAGTGATTGCTAACATGTGAAAGTTGTACCAGTTGGTCGTGCTATAATTGTTTACCAATAGAGAATAAAAAAGATAAAACTATAGAATTTTTATGTGCAAAATGTAAAAATTAAAAATTAAAAATTTGCTTAAAAAAGTTATTTTTCTATAAAATATAATAACAATTTAAATTAAGCTTCGTTAATGTATAAAAACTCAAAATTTGTTAAAATTTGTTCCCGTCACGATAATTTATTTTTGTTTTTGAAATTTGAAAAGATTTTTGAAAATTCAAATAAATTTTTGCAAAAAAACTCTCTATTTAAAAAAAAAAAACATAAAAAACCAACTAAAATATAATTAATATTTTCTTTTGGTTTAGAAAGTTGGGTTATTTAGTTGTAAAAAACGGGGCAACTGGGTGGAAAAACGGGGTAATTGAGTGAAAATTCGACTAACCGGGTGAATTTTCTGGGTAACTGTACAAAAAAAATGGGGCAGATGGGTTAACACCATTAACCTAATTGCCCCTAACCCGATTAACCCCATGTACTAATGGGGTGACCCGAAAATTTCGGTCTAATTTGGTGAACGAATTTCGCATTTTCATGCTAAACTGAGTCGATAGACAACAAATGAATAAAATAGGTCACCTGGTTAAGCTATCTTACTATAAGTTATGTCTATTAAAACATGAGATATATTAGCTCAACAACAATAGCCAATTTTTGGTTTATGTTTTAATCTTTTAGGGGGTGCGTAAAAAAAAAATTGTAACCACATCTTAAAAAACAGATTTTGCTAGATTTTCAAGTATGCAGATTAGTATTTAGATAAAATTTTTGAATTTTAAATATTGCTGCAGTTTAGCTACGCGCGAACCTTATTTCAATTTTTTTCATAAAAAAAAAATCATAATTATTTAAATTAAATTGTTCGTCTTTTTATTATGCATAAACAAATTTTGATAAACAAGCCACACTTAGATAATAGAATTATCTGAACAAAAGTATAAATGGTCTGAATTGTTACATTTAATTTGATTTTCATTAATTTTAAATTAAAAAAAAACTTGATTTATATCTGAAATATTTATTCAAAAAATTCAAGTCAATATAAAAAAATGAATATAGATGTTTAACTTCTATCAATGGTATAGACTCTTTTCTGGTTTGGTGATCTATCAATGCGATAAGCTCTATTTGGAGAAATGTGATTATTTGTTCGATTTACTCTCGAAGTCTTTGGTAAAAAAAATTGAAGTTCTTAATTTAGGAATTTATTTTTTTATAACTTACAAACATAACAGGTCTCGGGTTACTTAGGTCAATATTATGACTTGACTTCGAATGATTTTTAGAGCCTGCTAATTGAAAATTTTTGCTCAATAAACCATTCCTTCTTAATTCGTCCTGAATATAAATCAGCTCCTAAAAAATTTTAGTTATGATTTAAATTCGTCTTTTATTTTAAATTACTTCATTGTGACGAATCAACTTTTCAATGTCAGCTGTCATTTCATTTTGTTTTTTAATCAAGGACTCTTTTTCTGACGAAATCTCACTAAAAAAATTGTGAAATAAATTTTAAAAATATCATTTAAATTACTCTATTTTTGCTTTTAGTGCTTCAATAGTGCATTGTTGTTTTTTAAGTTGTGTTTCTTTGGCTTGAATTGATCGAACTAAAAATTCATGAGGCTGTTTAGTGTTATCAATAACATTTCTAGCAACTTCAAGCTTGAAAAAATAAATGAAATTCTTGTAAAATTTAAAATTTTTTCTACTTGATCTTGAATTTCTTTTGAGCTGGCCCTTTCTTTGTTCAATTCAATTCTTAGAGAAGTATTCAGTTGTTCAAGATGCAAAACTCTTTTAGTCAAGTGAACATTTTGTTGAATTCTTCTTTTCGAATTCATCATCAAATTTGTTCCATATCCATAAGATAATAAAATTTTTTCCGCATCTGCTTCATTAACATCTCCATTCTCACCTAACAAAAAATGTCATTTAAAATTAATTTTGTTTTATTTTTGGAATAAAAGTTAACTTGATTCGGCCACTTGTTTAATCACAGCATCCATTTCGTTCTCGACTTTTTCATAATTTTCCAACCTGCTCTTTTTCTCATTTAGATCATTTTCCAATTCAAGGAACCGCTTATCATTTTGTAATTGAAGCCCGTAAAATTCATTTTGTATTACCTAATACACAATTTTTAAATCAGCATTAATTTAACTTGTTTTTTTACTTCAATTTTTTTTTGAAGCTTTTCATTTTCAATCAAAATCTTTTGATGATTATTGACGTGTTCTTCATTTAACATTTGAGCCCGTTCAAGCTCAAATGATTTCATTTTTAATTCGGATTTTAATTCTGAGACTTTGTTCTCACAACTAACTTGTACCAGTCTTAACTCATTTACAGCCTCTTGGTATTTAATGCTTATTTCTTTAAAATTTAGCTCATTTTTTTCTCTTTCCTGTACCAGGACTTCTTTCGATTCCCGTAAATTTCGAATTTCTCGTTCGTAAAATTCTTTGGTGCTTTCTCTCAATTTTTCGATTTCCTGGTTTGTTTTAAGCTTTAAATCACCAAGCTCTTGATTAAATTTTAGCTCGTACTCATTCTTGTATCCGTCTCGAGCACTCATATACTTTTCATACAACTCCTCTTTGGAAATTTTGGCGTCTTCATAAAGTTTCTGAGTTTGTTCCAATTTGTTTTCAACTGTTTGGCATTTAGCCTGAGTCTCAACAAATTGTTTGTGAAGATAATCTTTGTCCTGTCTTAATAAAGATATTTCATGCTTCAATTGATTGACCTAAGTCGAATTATTTTGTAAAGAAGTCTTCTAAAATTTAAAACAAATACCTCTTTGCTAAGATCATCTCTTTCTTTGGATAAAACCTGAAGTGAAGCTAAATTTTTTGAATTTTTTATTTCGGAATCGGCTAATTTTTTTTCAAAATCATCTCTTTCACTTTAATAAAGGCCTTAATTTAAAATTAATTATTGTAATGAAATGTTACAATTTGATTCGATCATAATTGTCTTTTTTGAAATTAGCTTGTTGAAGCTGGGATTTGGTATCAGACAACTCGTAATACAACTTTTGACTGTCAATTGAATTTGAATTGAGTTTTTTCATGTCTTCATCGTAAATCTTTAAATTTAATAAATCAAAATTTTTTTTTCTTTTCAATTGATAAGAGCTTATAAATTAATAAATTATGATTTAAAAATTTTCCCAAAAAAACTGAATTTATTAATTGTTGATTAATTTTTTTATGTGGAAAAATTTTAGCTATCTAAAATTTCATTTGGTTTTAATATTTCTACCCTTGTTTTTTTTTCTTAAAATTTTGAATTTCTATAATAATATGATAGATCTGAAAAATGAAAAAAATTTTATTTCATATTTAATTGAATAAGTCTTTGAAATTTTTTTTTCTTATATAATATTTTTTTTTCTTAAATTTTTTATCAAAATAATCATCAATTTTAAATATTTTTATTAATTTTTCAAAGATTCAAAAACTCTGTTGCCTTGTTTTTTATCTAATCTTGGAATTAGAATGAGGTACCTTTCTAATATTAGCACTGGTGTTTAACGTTTAGAATTAATCTTAAGAAGCTTAATTTTTCTATTAGTCTGTATGAAGATAATGTTTAATAGGTTTAAAGTCAAAGTTTAACAAAAAGAAAAAAATCAAAACTGCATAGTCAAATAAAGTATATTGTATTTTAATCATTTTAATCTTTTCTAAATTTAGAATAAAAGAATTATTTATAAATAATTTTTTAAACAATACTAATAACTTTTTAATTCTTTGAATCTTATTAAGAAATAATAAATTTATGAAATAATTGAAGAATTTTAGAAAATTTTTTAATTTTAGTGGTAAAAAATTTGAAAAGTTTTTGTCGCAAGTAATTTAAGTCCAAAAAAAACTGGCCAAAAATTTTTTTTGAATTTTTGATTTCGTTAACAATTTTTAAGAAAAATATAAATTTCTTATACTTGTTTAAGTTTTTGAATTTCAGCCTTGTCATATTTAGTCTGTTCCTCTAGCTCCATTATTCTTTTTTGACAATCTTCTAGTTTTGATTTTAATGGTCGAGTTACATTATAAAGCTTTAGCTAAAGTTAAAAAATTAATTAAATTAAGTAAAAAAGATAGTAAAAAATTAAGCATACAGCTGCATATTCTTTTATTGTCAAAACTTCTGGATCACGTCTGGACATAAAATCATGCTCTTCCGGGGTCCAGCCTAAAGCATCAATGCTGTTAATTTCTCTTTTAATGTCTTTTTCGTTTTTCATGAATCTTTCATTATTCTCTTCGAGCTCTTTTTGTCTTACTAAAATGCGATTTAGCTCAACTCTTATTTGCTCTTGTTTTTGCTTGTCTTCCTCTTGATGTATCTTTTTTCAAAAGTTTAAAAAATTATTTAAAATTTAATTTCACAAACAAGACATTACTGCATTAATGCTTTCTAAGCGGGCTCTGAGAATTTGGTTTTGATGAGCTAGATCATCACATTTTTCTTGTAGTCCTTCGCACCGATTCGAATATTCTATCTTTATATTGTTTAGTTGAAAATCTCGCTGAGCTAATTCTATTTTAGCTAATTGAAAGTCATGCTGTAATTGCTTTATTTCAAGATTTTGACGCCTGTTTTGCTTTGATTTTACCTTCTTAGGCTCTAGATCACTCTTAATTGGAAAAGTTTACCTTTATTAGATAAAATAAAAATTTTGAGGAAAATTACACCAAAATCAAAATTTGACAAATCCAAAGAGCTGTCGTCATCAATTTGAGAAGAATCATAACCAAAACCTACTGTCAAGTCAAAAAGCTCACTTTTAGATATGTCGTCGAAGTTGTTCATTTTTAGAATTTTTTAACCAATTTCCATTTACTTCGACCTTAAAAAAATTTCACCCAACTATAAAGACTTAATTTTTGAATTTTTTGTCTTTTCTGGTTGCTATGAATGACTATACTTTAAATGGTCGGGTTTGTTGTCATGATAAAAATTTAACCCACCAGAAGAGCTCTAAAATTTTGTCTTAAATAAAATTATTGTATTCTAAAAAAAATTATCAGAAAATTTTTTTATAATATTTAAAAAATACGCTAGCTCAGCAGTTACACAAAAACCAATTTTTATTATAAAGATAAATGATAATTTTTTGCATTAAAACTTGTCATAAAAATTGGAACCATTTGATAGGAATATCATTCTTTCTGATTTTCTGAATTTATAAAACTTGCCTAGCTGTGGAAATAAATTTTGTTGCTAAAAAGTAAATTCGAAGTATTTCCTATCATTTATTAATTAGCTTATTTTTTATCTAAAGGTGTCAATGGTCGCTAGTTGAACAATTTTTATCTAAAAGAAAAAAGCCAGATTATAAAAAGATGAAGAAGGTTTAGGTGATTTTTTCAGGAATTTAACTTTCCATAAGATATATACTTATTTTTTAGAGATTTAATAGGAAATAGTTATGAAATTTAATTTTTCTGTATTTATTGAAAATATCGTAGAAAGGATTATGATCAGACTATTATTAAAATCATTTCAGGTATGGAAAAAACATTTTTTTAATTCGAAAAAAACAAGGATATTTTTAGTGCAAAATTTAGTTTTAAATTAATTTAATATTTTTTAATTAATAGTTTAAACCATTTAAAATCTACCAAGATCTTTTCTTAAACTAAAGAATGATACTTTCTCTAACATTCAACAAAATTAGAATTTTAATAAACTTTAAAAAATTTAGAAAGCTCGAAGTCGACATTTTGATTTAATTGAAAGGTATGTCAGGTGAGTATTGAGTAATTCTGTCCATTGTCTGTCAGACTGGTGTAGGGATACAAAACAGGTTTCGAATCAAGATTTTTCTAATACTCAACTTTTAATGATTGATGCTACCTTTTTTCTTCTTACTTTCCTGAACCGTTCAATAATCAAACATGTATTACCTGCCATTACTTATTTCAACTTATCCATTTTAATATTGTTCTTATATTATTTTAAATTTATTTAGTTAGTTAGTTAGATTTTGTTGCAACATCTTAAAAAGTAAAATGCCTGAGCTCGTCACTGCTTTGTGTAAGTGTGTTGCTGTACCAGCCATTTTTTTTAAATTTATCTAAAACAGCAATAGCATATTAATTTCTTGGCAGGAAAGCTTACGCTTGTCTTCCCAAGTCATTGTCATTGCCTCTTAATATCGCTACAAGACCTTGTTCCACTGATCATAGCCTTATCTACAAATTTAAAAATTTCATTAAGATCTTCTTTCACTTATTTTTATTAATCCCATTTTTCCCATCTCATCTTTTGAGCTGTTCTTCTCAAATTAAACGAGATTTTTGCGTTTCTCTAATTTCTCTCATCCATTGTTTTACTTGGATTTCAGATTCACAATGCAAACTCTAAGGGTTTTCTTACCATAGACGTAAATGATTAGGTCCATAAGTTTTTTTCTCTAATGACAAAAATTCGCTTACACATTCGCTCTAACTACCTTAATATTTCTTCTTTCTAAATAATTAATAATAATTCTTCTTTTTTAAAAATTACAAATGTAACACTAATCACTTAATTTAAATTTATCTATTTTAATTTTTTTATTTTTAAAATATTACTTTAAATTTTTTTTATTACTAATTTAATTTTACTATTTGATTTTTTTATCTTTATTTTTAGTCTGAAAAAGCTTTAGCTCGGCACAGACAAACTAATAAATTAAATAAAAAATTATTGTTTTCAAATGGGAAAAATTAATCAAAAATATTTTTTTTTACAAATTTTCTATTTTAATAAACAATTTTTTATTATATAAAGCTAAGTATTTAGTTAAATAAATCTTAAAATTAGTTTAAAACTTTCTAATTGATTGGATTTGTACAACTTGGACATGAATGAAGAGTCTCATGTATAAAAATATCACACTCGATACAATAAGATTTTTTGCAAAAGTTACATTGAAAGCCATTTTTATTCATAAAAAATTGACAACCAGTGCAATTTCTTTTATCAAAAAAAAAAAATAAATAAAATTAACAATAATAATTAAAAAATACTCAGGTCTGACAGTCAAATCAGAATTTGCATCTTGTTTTTCAAAATTAACTTCGACGAAAGGATCTAAAGGAAATAAATGATGATAACTTCTTGCTAAATGAGGCGCCATTACTAAAGTGAGACCTTGAACAAAAAATTTCATAAAATCTTATTCAAAGCTTTTGGTTTTTATTTTATGTACCACAGACTTTGCATTCAATTGGGAGTTCACAATATTTGGAATCACAAATGGGACAGAAATAGCCACCATTGGAAAAACGAGTTTCATTTGTTTCCATGTGACTTAAAAAATCAGTCAATTAGTAGATAAATTATTGATAGAAAATTTAGCTACCATAGACACATGGAAACTTCTTCTGGTTTGAGAATTTTATGCTGAGGAAAACCCATCCTCATTAAAGTTTGTGCTCCATTATCCTTTAAATAAAATTATTTTTCTTTTTTTCATGCAAATATTCTTACACTATTCGGTAAAGGAAAAGCAACGCGTTGAAATAGATCATTCAAATGGAGCTCATCTAAAATAACTGAATAAATTCCCTCGAGCTCACAACAAATCCTTTTACAAATATGAATCTCAGCAGATAGGCCAATAATTGAGCATCTTATTTTATATTTTTTACATTCATTAATTGCCGCAAATATATCACCAGGATCACAAGTGGTCATGCTTCCCAATATTATTAAAATTTCTCTGCTCGAGTGACTTTTTACATGCCTTAAAAAAACATGAATACACAGTCAAAATAAAATTAAAATTAATTTTTTTTACTTAAGAGAAGCTAATGAAAGCTCGAGAGAATTTTGAAGTGATGGTTCACCTTGACATCCTTTTTCTTTTAGCCCTTGTATTTTATCCACAAACTTTTTCGGATGTCCGACTAGATCGGAAACCTTTTCAGCTGATTTATTCCGTGTTACGATCAGACCCAATTGACTGATGGGATTTTGGTCAAAAAAGCTATAAGCAAATTTTTCTACTTGCTAAAATTTGTCAATTAAGAGAATTTCTTTTAGGTTAATTCTTACTCTTTGGACACATATTAACCGATTTGGTTTGAGATCTTTGTCGTTCATGCACGATGAAGCATCAATAACAACAAACATATGTCTCATCTAATCTTAATCAATTGAATTTTGATCATGAAAAATTCCAAATTAGCAAAAGGAAACTAACCATCGATAGTCTAATGTGAGATTGTTTTTCCAAGAGTTGACGCTTTCTAGCTTGATAAGAAATATTATCAGTTGCTGTTCGTAAAGTTCCGGTCTCATCTTCTTGGATATCTTTCCTTAATTTTATTAATTAAATTAAAAATTGGCTAAATGTTTTTTTTATTTAATACCAAGTTTGTTCATAGTCTCCTTCCCAGATGTATCCTTCATTTTCTTCATTTAACAAATTGTTCATATTCATCTTGAAGGCGTTTTTTTGGCAGGAATTTTCAAAATATCTAATAAATTTATTTTTATTTTTTTCAAAAATATTTAAAATTTCTATTTTGATTCTAAAATTTTTTTTAAATTTTCAATGCAAGTTTTAGTAGTTAATTAAAAATTTTTGATGAATAAAATTGCATAATTAACGTAATTTCTGTTTAATTTATAAAATTTCCTCAATTGATCTTTAATTTAGTATTAATAAAACAAGAGCTAAACAAGTCTTTATAGTAAATATTATATGTAATTTTTTTGAAGGCTTAAATTGCCTCTTTTTTATAGCAAAAATGTCGAAAGAATTTAGTTTTTATTTTAAAATAACCTTAATTAATTTTTGTTCCAAAAATTTTCATTCTTTTAAAACAAAATTATGGTAGCAGGTTTTGTTTAAGTTAAATAAATGCATGACTAAATGTTGTCACCACTTCGTTTGCCATTAACATATACCCCACAGATTCTGAAATATTTTACCTATCGAAATAAAGTGGAAACCTTTATTTTAATTTACTTCGGAAAAATTAAAATCAAGTTTTTGAAAAATTTTTTCAGTCTTAAGTATCAGACATAGAATAAATTGATTGTGGACTTTCTTGATTTTTTTAAAGCGAAAATTAATTAATTTAAATGATAGCTTAATTTTAATTTATGTCAATAAAGAAAATTAAAAACAAAGACAAGAGAATATTTTTTAATCTATTGTTGATATTAATTCATGAAAAATTCTAAAATAAAAAATGAACTTGCAGTCCTAGCGAAATGTAAGACTGCGTTAGCATTAGTTATCTTTTAAATTAAATGGAACTAAATTAAAAAAAAAAAAGCAGCACTAAATCTCTATAAATTGTCCATTAAAATTAAGTTCATCTTTAGACCAACTTTACTAGGAATATTTTATAAACTCTTCAAAAATATTTTTCAAAATTTTTAATTAAAAAAGCTTGATTTGTTAAATTTATTTAAAAATAGTTGAAAGGTTCTTAAGATTTTTATTTATAAAAAAAGTAAGAAATTTATTTTTACTAAGGCAAACATAAACATAATTTTGCGTCCGAGACTAAATTTAGACTAGGTTAAATTTAAAGGTTAAAAAGTTCTATGGTTCAATGGTAGAACATGGTCAAACTATTGTGCATAACATTATTCTAGTATCGGTAAACTAGGACATTTCAACTTACAAAACCTAAACTTGAATTTTTAGCTATCATTTTATTCAAACAAAAACTAAGTTTAGGCTGACATTCATTCTTTATTTAAAACTCCTTTTAGATAAAACAATTTTGAATATTCCACAAAAATAGCACTAGGCTATGGCCAACATTAACCTTGTTAAAGGACATGGTTTCATAGCAAGAGATATTTTTAACAACCACGTTTTTACAACCAAATTTTTGTTACAAAAATAGCCTACACACCAAACGGGCATTGAAGCCCCGAACCGATAATCCTCTGCGATTGAAGCCTTTATATTTGCTCGATCAAAAACTTTAAAAAAATTTTTTTAATTTTTTTTCAAAGACAATTTAGAATACAAATTTTATTTGCTTAGTTAGCTTCATCGCTTCAACCATATTCTTAGAGAAAGAAAGAAAGAAAGAGAGAGAGAGAGAGTGTCAATGTAGATGATCAAGCTTCTTCTTTTTTTTCTTTTCAAAAGCATTCGATACACACAATATGAAATTTTTGCTAAAGTCTCTTTATAAAAAGAAAAATTTTTGCCATTTTTCCCTCAATTAATTTAGTCACTAACTTTTTATTTGTGAACCTTGAGCGAATGCTTCGATTTCACTCTATTAGCTATTAATATGCAGCTTGGAAATCATTAGCAGCGCGAGGCAAGTCTTAGCTAAATTGGGTCATTGTCAGAATTCAGCTAGAAAAGAAGAAAAAAAAATGAAGAAAAAAAGCGCTCGGCTCAACGTGCAGTTTATAGAGCGCCAAAATTAAATTAATAAATTTAGGCTTATAAAAAAAAAAAAAAACTACAACTAAATTTCATTTTTTTCTCCAAAAAAGGGAATTTTAGATAGATCTGATCGTTTTTGTACGTAACTTGAATTTTTACAAAATTATACAAAATGTCGAGAGATACACTCGAGGACAATTTTGTTGTCGACGCGCTCAAATTCAGCGGACAGGCGCACCTAATCGGAGCTTTGTCCGAGTCCAGCAAATCGCTGTCCTCAAACGCCTCGTCCATATGCAACCGCATCTTTGCCAAAACAATGGACCACAAGAGCCTGCACTCAGCCAATCACCATGAGTCAATTGTGTGCAGACTGTGCAAGAATAGACTAAGAGAGCCAAAGCTGCTCAACTGTTTGCACGTGTTTTGTAAGACGTGCTTGGCTGGCCAGTCCAATCCGGACCCTAACATCATCAAATGCTTCCAATGCAAACAAGAAACAATGGTTAATAAAAATTTAAAAAAAATTTTTTTTTTTTTTTAATTTAATTTTTTTTTTTAAATAAATTTTTCCAGATTAACCCGTTGACAGGGGTGGATGACTTGGAGGACGATTATGTGATGAACAACATGCTGGACATGCTGGCCATAGAGGAGAGGATGCTGGGCTGCACGAGCTGCAAGAGCGACGAGAAGTCGGTGGCGCGTTGCGCGGAGTGTGCGCATTTTTTGTGTCCAAACTGTGTGAGCGCCCACCAGTACATGCGCTGCTTTGAGAGCCACCGGGTGGTCAAATTTGAGGAGATAAAAAATGTGTACCAATCGAACCTGAATCGATTGGTAACGCTGGTGCATGACGACAGCAGCAAATCGCCATCGAGCTCGTCGCCCCGCTCATCCAAATCCAGCTCTTCGGCGTCCTCCTGCTCGTCCAAAATGAACGACGAGCACGAGCTGGACAAGAGGCCCTGCAAGTTCCTGATTGACTGCGGCGTGCCCATTCACAAGCCCATCTTCTGCAAGCAGCATCCGCGCGAAGGTCTCAAATTTTTCTGCATCACTTGCCAAATTCCAATCTGCAGCGATTGTGTGGTAACAAGTCACCAGCAGCCAGTGCACTGCTATGAGCGCATTGGCGACGTGGAGAGCCGCAGCCTCGAAGAGCTCGACTCCTATATCAAAAAAGCCAGGGAAAATATAAACTACTGCCAAAGCGAGTACCAAACACTGGACCAGTACCTGAACGAGCTGAACGAGCAGTCCGAGTCGAGCAAGACGCTGATCGAGGAAACGTTCAGGGCCTACAAGCTCGTGCTGGAGAAGAGAAAGGACCAGCTGATCAAGGAGCTGGAGGACAAGCACGGCAACAAGCAGCTCTATCTCATGGAGCTCCACGCGGCCATCGACCAGTCCATTGGCAAATTTCTTGACGTGATCAAGTTCAGCGACAGAATTTTGCGCAATGGCAACACGTTTGAAATTTTGCTGCTCAAAAAATCCATCATCAACCAAATAAAGTACTTGACGAGCACAATGCCGCAAATGGACGGGCCCGACTTCAGCCTCAAATTCGTCACCGACGAACAACAATTCGAAAGGTCGGTGTCCGACTCGTTCGGACGCTTTTTTTCTCACAAAGAGCTCAAACAAAATTATTTCAACAGTCTGCAGTGTGGCAACCAAACGCAGCCAAAGGACCCGTGGCACAACACTCAAATTGACCAATTGCAAAACCAGCTCAAATCGGTCCAGTTCGACGACAACATAATGAAAAACTTGAACCAAATCAGCTCATTGAACGTGCCGCATGGTGTGCCGTTGTCTCCCGGTGAAGAATGGTTGGCGGCCAAGGCCCCGCCCGACGAGCTCAGCCAATTTCAAAGGCAGCAATTGCTGATTAACTTGGAAAGCTTGTCGCCAAAGACTCTCAACCAAATAGCGGGAATGAGCTGCAAGCAGCAGCAAATGCTCTTGAATGGCCTAGGCTTGCGGGACACCAACCCATATGAGGCCGGTGTGGCGCTCAACATGGCCAATCAGTCGTCGTCGCGCAGTCACACGCCAGCCACAGTCGTTTCGTTCAAGCAGACGGCCGAGATGGCGCAAGCGACCGGCTTGAACTCAATCGGCAGCGGCAGCAGCCTGGGCAGCAGCACGGCCAGCTCCAACATAAACATGACCAGCAACAACAATGTCATAAACGCTCTGGACGAGTACCTGCCCTTCCACAACTCGTGCCTCAACTCCAACATGGCCCAAAATCTCAACCAGCTGTCCAAACTGATCAGTCCCGGCGCCAACCCGGCGCTCAACGGCCTAAACGACCTCAACACACTGAACAACCTGAGCGAAATGGCGCTGGGTGCCGGCCTCGGCCTCAACAACTACGAGGCCGCCTCAAACGCGTCCCAGTCCCCGCCAATGCTGAGCAATGGCGCGCCAATCGGCACCATCGGCAGCGGAATGGCCATGGCCGGCTTGAACACGTCGTCCTCTAGTCAGGCGACGTTTGCCGGCAACGGCAACCTGAATCCGCCCGTGAGACAGAACGGCAAGATGGCCAACATGCAGATTAGAACCAAATTTGGTGTGCTCGGCTCCGGCAAGACCCAGTTCAACTCGCCGCACGGCTTTTGTCTCGGCATCGACGAGGAAATAATTGTGGCCGACACCAACAACCACCGCATTCAAGTGTTCGACAAGGACGGCGAGTTTAAGCACGCGTTCGGCTCGCCGGGACGCGAGGAGGGACAGCTGTGGTACCCGAGAAAAGTGACCGTGATGAGGGACAGCGGCAAGTTTGTGGTGTGCGACCGGGGCAACGAGCGCTCCCGAATGCAAATATTCAGCCGAAATGGCCACTTTTTGAAAAAGATATCCATCCGCTACATAGACATTGTGGCCGGTCTGGCGGTCACCCAGAATGGCGACATTGTGGCAGTGGACAGTGTGTCGCCCACTGTCTTTAGACTGAACGAGAATGGCGAGCTCAAAAAGTGGTTCGATTGTTCGGAGTATATGCGCGAGCCCAGCGACATAGCCATCTATGGCAACGAGTATTATGTGTGCGATTTTAAGGGACACTGTGTGGCTGTTTTTGACGATGTGGGAAATTTTGTGCGCCGAATTGGCGGCGAGAACATCACCAACTTTCCGAACGGCATCGATGTCAGCGATGCCGGAGACGTGCTCATAGGAGACAGCCATGGCAATAGGTTTCATGTGGCCGTGTTTTCGCGCGATGGCGCCATGATCAGCGAATTCGAGTGTCCGTACGTGAAGGTTTCGCGTTGCTGCGGTCTAAAGTTAACAAGTGAAGGATACGTGGTCACTTTGGCCAAGAATAATCACCACGTTTTAGTTCTCAACACTCTATACGTTTCATAAGACCCAGTGCACTGCTCTTTTTTTATATTAGCTTAATATAATTCTTCCTCTTCCTTCCTTCTTTCCTTTTTTTTTGAATTTTAACAGAAAATTGTTTTTTTTTATTACTTGATAATCAGGGACTTTATTTTTTGTTGGGATTTAATTGTTACAAAAATCCTTGTTTTGGTTTTTTTTTTTTTTCGAAATTTTATTCAATTTTTTGGTCAAAGAGTAAAAAAAAAATTTTGAAAATTTTTTTCACAAATATTTTCTAATTGAATTAAAATATTGTTTGTGTTTTTTTTTATTTTGTTTTTGTTTTTTTTTGATAAAAATGATAATCAGTTATCTTAAAATTTCTTAAGATCCTTTTGAAGGACAAAAATATTAAGTAAAAACAAGTGCTTTTATTTTATTTTTTTTTCGTTTTTTGTTCTTATTTTGGATAATGTCAAAAGTTAGTTTGTAATAGAGATTTCTTTATTTATCTGAACAATAGAATTCCATTTTATAGCCTTTTTTGTAATTTAATTAAGTTTTTGATTATTGTGAGTGTGTCCTTTTTTTTTTAAAGTGAAAATTTAAGAACTCTTTAATTTTTCCATTTATTTTGTTTGTGTTTCTATTTATTTTTTGTCAAGTATTCTCAGTATACTACCAAGAATGATTAGTTTAATTTATAGAAAACAGGTAAATCAAATCTAGTAGCCGTTCTTTTTTTTTTCAAATTTTTCCTATTTACAACTGTTTAAAATTAAAAAAATGAAAGAAGTTTTTATAATTTTTATTATCTCTAGTTTTGAAATATAGACATTATTTTTAAGATTTTGACGAGTTATGGTAGAGGCGGTCGTGAGTCAGACCAGATATGCCATGACCACAATATTTACAATTTATACATATTCTTTTATGATGTATAAATAGTTTTATTTTGTCATTTCTTTTAATTTTGACTTCTTTATTGTCTTTTCCTCATTTTGTTCTGTTTTTACGTTTTTTTTTTTCAAAATTTTGAAAGACTTGCCAAATTTAATTTAGAAGCTGTTTTATTTTGTGACACAACAGCATATTAAATGAACTTTTTTTATTTTGTATCAGTCCTCTATTTTTTTTTAAATTTATTCTTTTTTCATAAAAAAAAAATCAATTTTTTCTCTTGATATTTTTACAAAAAAATAATAATGATAATGATTAATTAAAATATTAATTTTGTGTTAAATTAAATAAAATTTTTTTATTTAAAAAATAAAATTTTTGAAAAAATTTTCCTTTCTCATTGTGAGCATAAATAAAATAAAAATGATCTTTTAATTGTTTTAAAATTATAAAAAAATAAAAGAATTTCAATCATTAGATTTATTAAGAGTTAAAATAAAAATTAAAAAATTTTTCAAAGGAAATTTCTGGCTATCCCTAAAATATTGGCTCTGTTGATGTTAAAAAAATTGATAAAATTTAAAATTGACAAAGTTAAAAGAAAAAAAAAATTTAAAAAGTGGAAGAAAGCAAAGATATAACTTTGATGAAGAAGAAATTGTCCGTGTTAAATCAAAAAAAAACAAAAACAACACAAAAAAAAATTGAGTGTAAAAATAATGGAGTCGAAGAAGAAGCAGATTATGAAGATGATTAAGAATTAGACGGTGAAAATAGGTATGACCAAAAACAAGAAAAGAAATCATGTATTTCCCCGCAAATTTTAACAAATAAACAAAAAAAAATTCTCTAATTGTTTTAAATTCAAATAATTTTGATTTCAAAAAATTGATTCAACATTTCTTTTTGATATGTCAACCTGAAGATTTGGCTATTGGTGTTGTTAATATTGACTATTCTGTTTATCAGAATTATTTTTCAGAAGATGCATATATGAGTTTATAAAGTGTTATTAAAACCAAAAGACAAATTTTGACCCCTAAAAAAGGTAAAGAAAATTTTAATTAAACAATTGATTATATTCAATTTAAAACCATTAAATTAAAAAACTTTTTATTCTTGTTTGTTTTTCTTTCAATAAATTTAAATTCGTTTTTTTCTGAAATTATCAATTTAAGCTTTTTAGTCCGTGTCCGTGTTTTATGTAAATTTTTTTTATGTCCGTGTCCGTATTTTAGACGACATGTCCGGCAGTCCGGATCCGGATTTTAGGGATAGCCGGAATTTCTAGCTCTAAAAAGAAAAAAACATGAATATATTGAATTAACTTTTTATTATTTAACACCAATATTTATAAAGCATAAAAATAGAGATAAAAATATTTTATCAATGATAAAAACATTTGATACAAATAAATATTTTATTAATTTATTTGAATGTTTTGAGCGAAACATTATAATTATTTTGAGGAACGAGTTTTAGACCTTAACAAAAATTGCTATTTTTATTTTCAAGTTTAATTTGTTCCAAAATTAACAATTTGGCAACTAGTGTTCAGGAAAATTAAAACTTGTAAAATATTAAAAAATATTCAAGGAAAATTGTGATTCTTCGTAGAATTTTCTTGTTTCATTCTTTTTAAAAATTAGTCATTTACAGACTGAATTTTTAATAATTTGATTTGATTCTGAATTGGAAAATCAAGCTTTAATTCAATTATTCATAACTTTATTCAAGTTTTTTTTTTTTCATTATTTATTTTATATTTTGAAATTTTGTTGAAATTTTGGTATCCCAAAAAATAGACAAGTTGCATTGATATCATTTTGTCACATTCCAAAAAATAAATTCGAAATACTAAAACAAAACATCCATTTAAGATGAAAAAATGCCTAAGTTTATGTGGGTCTACTTGTAAATTTCGTTTGCAGTTACTTGTAAGAATCTAAATATTCTTGTATCTCGAGTAAAAAAAACGAAATTTTATAGAATTTGAACTGGTTATTTTTTCATGTCAACTTGTATGACTATATGCTTTAAATATTAAAAAATAAAAAATAAAATACATAACCATTCTTTAACACTAGAATACCCGAGAAGTTTTTAAGACTTTTTTTTCACTATCAAAAGTTAAATTAAATAAAAACCCTACAAAATTATTTTTGTATTCATAATAACGTAGAATTTTACAAATAAAACGAAAAAAAAGTAACCTTTTGTTTTTATTTTAAATAAAAAAAAGTTTTAACGACTTTTGGGATCTTAAGTAAAAATAAAAATGCCAAAAAAAAAGGAAATTTTCAAATTTTTTTATTGTTTTTTAATAAAGTTCGAAAAAAGTAGTATCTATTTATTTTTTATATTTTTTCAAAATATTACCTTTTTTTACCATATTTTACCATTTTTTACGTAAAATTACGTAAAAAAAGGTACTCATACTTTAATCAATTGACTTATTTGACTTGTTTGTTATTAATCTTGCGTTTTTTAGATTATCTGTTGCTCTTTCCCAGGCCTGATCAAACGTTGAATCCTTTGACACATATTTCTTTAATTTTCCTGAAATTTTAGTTTTAAATAAACAAAATTTTTTTAAAATAAAGGTAAAAGCACCTTCCAATTCACTAGATCTTACCCAATTCACTAGATCTTACCTAACCCAATAGAAATGGTTTGGAATAAATTAAAAGGATTTATTAGAGCACACGATCCTCAAAATGATGAAGAATTAACTAGATTAATTTTCGAATTTCAAAAAAAATTTTCAATTACCTTTTTTTAATTAAAATTAAGTAAAAAATAGTAAAATATGGTAAAAAAGGGTAATATTTTGTAAAAATATAAAAAAATAAAAAGTTCCTACTTATTTAGAAATTTTTTAAAAAACAATAAAAAAATAAAAAAATTTCCTTTTTTTTGTTGGCCTTTTTATTTTTACGTAATTTTACGTAAATTTTCCCAGAATCCATGTATCGAATCAGTACTGTATATTTTTTTAAACAAATATCAGGAATAATCTAATTATTTATTAAGTATAAAAAAAATTATAGAATTCCATAATACAAATGATACAAAACAATTAAACTATTATAAAAAATTGATCATATTGAATGGTAGCAATTAATTCATACGAATAACTATTTGAAATTTTAGAGATAAGATTTTATAAAGAAATGTAAATTAGAGAATAATTTTTTAGAGAGAATAAACGAAAAAAATTCATTTTCTTTTTATTATCTTAGGATACGTTAGAAGAATAAGAAAATTTAATAAATAAATTTTAGGGAAGATGTGAAAATTTTTAATATTTATTTTGAAGTTAAAGTAAATTAAAAAAATAAATTGTATATCATATGTAATTTTTCGAAACCAATTTATTTTTTTTTTGTTTCTTGAATCAAGCTATAGCATTGCTCTTTTGATAAAAGTGAAGCATTTTCTTTCAAAAACTTGGTTAAATTTTCATTCAAATCTTTTTCACTGCATGGAATCGAAGTTTGAAGTGAATAATGATCTGTGTGTTCGTGCAAAAGCACTAAATTATCTGGAATCGCTGTTCCTTCCTTGACCATGTAAATATACTTTCCTCGAAACGATTTTAAAAGCGTTTCGAGTGTATTTCCAATGGGTCTCATTGACATTCCATTTGGTTGAATAAATTGGTCTGTATTCATAGGATGAATTAAGCCATCAGTCATAAGTCTAAAATCAAAAGATGGCAAGTTTTTTTGCTGCTGACGAATAAATTCTCTTAATTTGACTTCTGGTCTTGATTGAAATCTAAAAAGTGATATCGGAAAGGCTTTTGTATATCTTCCTAGCAGTTTTTGATAATTCATTCTAAAAAAATATTTTCAAATTTACAAATGGAAAACTTTTTACTTATATTTTTATCATACATCTATTTAATTATATAACTTTTTGAAAGTAAATGCAGTCATATAAAATTTTTGCATATAGAATTTAAATGTGTCTCAAAATTTTGAGAAAGATTTTTTTTGTGTGTGCATTAGTTTAAAATAACAATCAACAAAATCCGTAGATTTTTTATATGGCTTTCAAACTTTATTTCCTAAACTTAGTTCAAAATATAGCCAATTTTAGTTTTCAATTAAAGCAAACAAAGATAATTTGAAATAATTTTTAAGTCAAAAATATTTTATTTTTTTTAAATTAAAATTTTATAAAGTAAAATTTTTGGAATTCACAAATTGCTAAAATTTAATTTTTAAATTTTAATTTTTAAATTTTAGCCTCTGTCTTTTTTTAGAGAAATAAGAATTGAGAAAAATGTGAGGAGTAAAAACAACGAAAAATAATATAAATCGATTATATTGTTCAGGAATCATTAAACAAACTGAAAAGTGAAAGATTCAAAATTTTTTTTAAAATTAAAAAAAAAATGTAAAAAAAAAATAAAATTTGTTTTACATGGTTACAAAATGAGAATCGAATACAATTGCTGCACATCGAAAATCAATTATAGAATTCATGAATACTTTACTCAAGAGGAAAAGAAAATCTAATTTAGCCACCTTTTCCTCTCGTGCTGTTTTCCAAATCATTCAAACAATTTAGAGACAAAAAAATTAAATTATAAAGGCTTTAAAAATGAGAAAAATACAAATAATACAAAACAATTATACTATTACACAAAAAGCATCTGCCGAACCATTTAAACCGAGACTAGGGTTCGTTTGGTAAGGACTTTAGCTGAGGTATATTCGTTTCTACTAATTTACATAAGTTTCCTGTCAAAATCGATTCGAACATTTAACGATTTAAATTAATCTAATTTTAAATTAAGCCAAACTGTTGTTGATTGATGATTTCATATCAATTATCTTATGACTGAATTCAATTTTTTTCAAAGTTTCGTCATCGATCAATGGCGACGAAATGTCTCGTTTGACTTTTTTGCCCAAAGCCCGACCAAGCGAGCCTCTGAAGGTGAAAATTCGCTGCTTATCGTTTCTAAACGAGCTCAATGGTCTGCTAAACGCCGAATCCATTTTCATATTGCTAAAAATAAATAAATTAAAAAAAATAAAATTTATAAAAAAAACTTTTTCTACTTTTTTGTCTTTTTCAACAGCTTAATTTCATCATCCAATATTTTTCTTATATTGGCATATTTAGACTCGTCCTGAACCTGCAGACAGTGTAACAAACACTCAGTGTTAAACGAGCTGTCAGCTACTAGAGCACCATGCATACCGGATTCTGGTAATTTATCAACATGCTCATGTAAATTTACTAGTTTAAGCCAATCGATAAAATTTTCATTTGTCCAAAGACATATGTCCAATGTTTGATTGTCTTTGTGGCTCAGTTCTCTTTGACCATTGATCTTGTGGACATCGAAATCGTGTTTGCGCAGCAATTCGATGGCCAAAAGTAGACTGTTTTGGTGAATTTTTCTTGTTACACCGAAATATTTTTCCAAGTCTTTTTTGTGAAGACTGGCCAGTACACGACCATCGACCAAATTGAGTCTGAAAATACCCTGCAAATACACAAGACCAATGTCCTTGAGCCATTTGTTCACCAACCACTCGTTGGTTATCTCGCCCAGCCTGGTGTATTTACACTTGTCCGGATATCTGAGCTCGTCGAGAGCCAATTTAAGCTTTCGCTTGTGCATTATATTGGCCATTTGGAACAATTTTTCCAAGTCGGTTTCATTTAGATTGATGAGCATTTTTCCACTGGTCAAATGTCTCAATCCATTTTTGACATAGATTGAAGGCAGTCCGAGTTTTTCCAGCCAATTTTTGATGTCCTGCTGACTCCAGTCACTTATAATCAAATTGTGGTGCTCTTCCTCCAGTATCTTAAAAGATTTGTCAAGCAAATTTTTTGTTTCACAATCGTCGTCCTCGGTGTCGCGCACACAATAGCTCGACTTGGACGACACAAATGTGGAATGGTGCGAGTGTCGATTTTTTGTCTTGGACGAAAGAGTGGTTGAGTAGGAAGTGGGCAATTGCTTGGTTTCTACCAGAGCTGATGATCTATTTGATGGATTTGAGATGGAAGAGCCAATGGTGGACATGCGGATGATGGTGTTGATTAGGCGCGATGAGCGAGATTTAACATTCGAGTTGGGAGTTTGTACATTCATTGACATGCTCAATGGTTGCTTGACAGAATATCGGCTGGTGTTGCTAAAATCGTTCAAGGTCTTGTTCAGGTTGTCTTCTTCGCACAGGGTGATCGATTGGCTCATGACCAGAGGCGAGAGGTCCGATGAGCTTGCCTCGGACTCGGCTGAAATATTCAAAGCCAGTGGCTTATTTAGGTCATTGTTTTTTGAGTCAGTTGGATCATTTTTGTATGAGCTGGCCGATGATGAGGTCAGAGAAACACTGGGCGACACACTGGCCATTGTGGTCGATGAGGATATTTCAAGATGCTTGAGGCTAGAATTGGTGGTGAACGATGCCGAGGACGATGACGATGCAGAAGTGGTCGAAACAATTAAGTTGTCTTTTTTGTCACTTTTAGTGGAATTTTTGTCATTCTCATCCAGGTCAATAAACTCGTCCGAGTCAAGCACTTTATTCAAGTCGGTTTCCTCATAATCACTCGAGCTCATGATAAAACTTAAGTTATTATTGGACTTGGAAGTTGGTGCGCTTTTGGCGTTGTCTATATTGTGATGGTAAGAGGCTGAGGTGGACAATTTGTTCAGCCGAAATTTGTTTTTAATTTTGGTTGATCTTGAATTTGCCGAATGAGGCAAACTAAATGAGGCCTCGGTCAACTGGTTATTTTTAATGTACAAATAAGAATCGTTTGATTTACACTTTTGGCTTCGTTCTTCCTTTTTAGTTTTATATTTTGAGTTTGATTTATTTATTTTGGACTCTACTTTTGGATTCGATGCCACATTGGTATCAATCAAACTGGAGGAAAGTGTGTCCCTTGATTTACTACTTGCATAGCCATGATCTGACTCCTTGCCTATGCTGTATCTTGGTGATTTTGACTTGAGATCATACAACTGTCTTTGAAGTCTATTCAGACTAGCGTTTTTGCTTTCAACTACCAGCTTTAATTCGCTGTTTTCGGCCACCAGTTCCTCAATATACGCTTCCAGATAACACTTTTCTTCTTCTAGTTCGCTTTTATTTTCTATAAGCTGAAAAAGAAGATAATAAAAAAATGTTTGAAAAATTTTATTTTTTTAATAAATTAGCTTAATAGTTTAAATAGAAAAAATCAAAAGATTGCTTTTTTACTTTTTTAACAATCGAGCAAGTTTCTTTGGTTCTGGACTCAAAAGTCTTTAAAATTGATTTTATCTGATTTTCTTTTGTTTCAATGACTTTGTACAATTGTTTGGTCCGATTTAAAATTTCAACTTTTTCAACTTTCAGCTTTTTTCGTTCCAATTTCATGGATTCAATTGTTTCCTTCAGTTGGTTTGTGTCTTGTTCACATTGTTGTTTCAATTTCTTGAAATTGAATGATTAAATAAGTTGTTTTTTTTTTTTGAAAAAAAATTAATTTACTTCTTCGAGGCTTCGAATTTTTTCTTTCAAAAGTTTATTTTCCGAGAGTAAATACGGATTTTGGTTCAGTAAGCAATCACTCTGACTCATCTCTGAATTTCTGTCAAAAATAGAAAAAATTATTTTGATCAATTTTTCAAATTTTTCAACTCACCTTTTATCTCCTGCCAAAAAATGATCAACATAGAATAAACATGTCTTTACTTGGTCGACTATGATGCTTTTGGTTTGCGGAATTTTGTGTTCAAGTATCAGATTTTGTTTCTTAATGTAAGACCGGTCTACCTTGCTGCTATTGTTTAGGTTTACCACCGACTGATATTGCTGATCAAGTAGATGTTCTATGTGAATATTCAGCTTATTCAACGATTCCAATACTTAAAGTGGAAGAATTTAGCGGGATTTTAAACTCTAATTTATTTATTACAAAAAAAGATTCAATATATAGAACAAAAAATTTACTAAAGTGAATGCAAAAAGTGTTCAAGTAAAGAAAATAGTGATGTTGAATTAGCTTGCTAAGATTTAGAGCTATTCAATTGTTGAACCTTAAGTTGAATTCCACTGATTGCTCTCTTAAATTGAAGAGTTTTTATAAAACCGAATTCAGCTAATCTCTTAAAATGTTTTTTCTAGGTTTTTTTTAAAAACAATTACATAATAAATTTATTTAAAAGATAAAATATTATGTTTTTTCTAAATATACTTCACGTATTGAATTTCTTCGATTGTTTTTTCAACTATTCTTGTCCAAGATAAACATTTAGATAAAAATTAATGTTTTGTCTATTATTCAATTCAAAGAGTCCAATTAAGTGCTTAACATTTTTTAAGCTTTAGTACAATTGTCTACAACACTGATAAATCGATTTACACAGTTTCTACGCCTTAATCTTGTAGATTTGTATTTGACAAAATTTACTTTAGACTACGAGGTTAATTTAAAGAAAACATTCTATTAAATAATCCACTTTTAATTGCTACGATTCTTCAAGAAAAACAAAAAAAAAGTCTTAAACCAATTCAACAAAAAGAGGCCGCTTTAAATCACATTTAAGCTTATATAACACTTGGAATTTGGTGTCAAGATATTTAATACTGTAAAGTTAATAATTCATTGCCGAAATTTAAAGTCAGGTAGTGTAATCTGATACAGCTTGTCATCTTTGGTGAAATCTAATCAGATAATGGCAGTTAATTCAATCTTGAGCTATTGAATTTCCTTCAGCTAGTGCAAAAACTGGGCTAATTTCGACCTTGTTAAGTCAAAACTAGGTAGAATATGTTTGAGTGAATCAATAAGAAAAATTAGTAGGTTATCAGTCCTATTTTTTGTCAAAGGATCAAATTTTTTTTAATTACATTTGAAAAAAAAAATTTTTTTTAAATAGTTTATAAACAAAACTATTCGTGATTCCGTGTTTTTCTAAACTTGGATTTTAAAACAAATACTCACTGTATTGACACGTTTTGGCCTTGTACTGTGAATCAATTTGACTTGAATCATTTAGAACATTTGAAAAAGTGTTCGACTCGGGATTTGATGCCGAGTCCGAATCGTTATCATCTATATATTTGAGATTTAAATTTAAAATGCTATCTTCCAGGCTGTTCTGCGTGCAATCATCATTTGTTTCGGGCTGTTTTATAGCGTTCTGCTTATTTTCATCGCTTTCTTTGGCCTCATTTGACTCGTCCAGCTTAAATGAACGTCTACTGTTTAAATAGTTCGATATCAACGATTTCATTTTGGCATTTAAAATGGTACATCCAACAAAGCCAATTTAAAATACACTTGTTTTTTTCTGAAGCATATGTTGATTATTTATTAACTTTTTATTAGTCTAAAATGAAGATAATAAAAATAGAAAAAATTTTTTTTTGTTAGTTTATCTTTATTAATTAGGATTCTAAATTGAAATTAGTTTAAAAATATACATAGAAAAAATAGAATATTAATTGGACCTAGAGCTAAATCTAAGCACAGATAAATACATCTTTTTACACTTAAACCCCACGGGCCACGATAAAGATTGAATGTTGGCTGGCCATCATTTGGCGAAATAAAACAGACTTGTCAAGATACGATCTATTCAATGCATAAGCCCCGACCAGGATAGCAATATTTAAATTTTATCTAAAATAAATACCATTTATATCTTTCAACTAAAGAATGGCGTTTGTTTATGTCTCGGGCTGTTCTTCTATCGATTTTTAGACCCGAAATTCAGCTATTCCTGCGAGTGATGATTAGATTAATTAGCCTGGTTATTGAAATCGAGTCTTTTTTAACAGGACTCAGAAGCCTTGTATGAATGAACTCTTAGCAAAAAAAAAATCAAAATCAAAGAATTCGCTCTGAGCCATTCAATCGAAATATTTAAAATTCTTTGAATTTCTTATTCAAGATAATCGTTTAGGAAAATATTTTTACGCAATCTTAATCTCATTTGAAACAGTTCGGATTAATATGTAAACATTTGTCTAAAAATTTAACACTTTATTAATATATTTGCATGACATGTGATTGAACTAAAGCTAAACTGTAATTTTAGACACCTAATAACTTGATGCATATCATAATCCATTCAATAGTTGTTTTTTCACAATTCTACTGCTCTAAGTATATTCTAATCAAATCATTCTGACACTTATAGATACCATTTGTTAACAAAAAACATATCTGATCCGTATTAATAATATATGAAATTATTTTAACAGTAAACAAATTATTCGGAAAAAATAATTGTAATCAATATGTTAAATATAAAAATTCATATTTTTTTTCTAGTTCCTAATCATGATCTTACAATTTTATTCTTCAATTAAATTGTCATTTTTTCATTAAAATTATGGCGACACCAACTTTAATAAACAAAATTTTTTCAACAACAAAAAAATTATTCTTTTATTGAGAAAATTTTTTAAAATAATATCTAGAAAATTATTTTTCCATTTATTTTCTGTTTTAGACTTGGGCTAAAACGGCTCACGATGGTGCCAATTAAATAAATAAAAAAAATTTTCAAAGATTTTTTTTAATTTATGCAAAATGACACCGATTAAAAAAAAATCAAAAAATTTAAAATATCTTTGATAATTTATTTAAATAAGAGAAAATTTGAAGATTTTTTGAACCAAAAAATATTGAGAGAACATAGCACTGGGCAACAAAGTTGACATCTTTCATCAGTAATACGTCATTCAAAGTAACTTGATTTTAGACGCAAATTCTTGGATCTTACTTGACTTGTGCTAAGATTAAATAAAGAAGATTTTATTCTAGATTAAATGATTAAGCATAATATTGGCAAATTAAATTTATGGAACTCTTTGCCAAAAGAATTAGTTAAAGTACCTTCAGCTTACAATTTTAAAGAATGCGTTTTAATTTTATCAACTGTCATGTTGTGCCTGACAACAAATTCACTGGATTTTCCAGTTTCACTGCTTCTAGTTATAAATAAATATAATCCAAGATTAAAATTTAAAATCAATAAATTTGAAATTAAACAAATGTTGAAAGATATGCATAGCGGAAAAATTCATACTGTCCAAAAGCCAGCTTTTTACTTCAACAATAAATAAAAAAATTAATTTTAAATTATCTATTATTTTTAAATCAATTCATTTTGTATAATATATTCTTAACATGCTGACTGAAAAGATGGCACTACGCCGTTCGGAGCTGACCAGAAGAACTTCTAATAAAAATTTTCTCTAGCCAAACAAAACTCGACCATTAAATACAATAAAACAAAATTTTATTCACTTGGTTTATGAAAAATTAATTTTTTTATCTAAGATAGTTCCGTATGAGAATGCAGTGAATCGATTGTTTATAGCAAATTATTTATAGTGGTTATCTATCTATATTCTGCGAAAACAATTGATTACTCAATTATGAAGAAAAATATCGAAATTAGCCGCCCAAAAGTTTGTTTATAGCTCTGAGAGGCGTTCTATTTTCAAAAATATACACAAAATACCGTTGAGAATTACAAAATTTTATCTAATTTTATTTGCCAATCATTTTAAATAAACTATTTATCTATGTTAAAACAATTTGAGTAATTGATTAAAATTTTATTTTTTTTGATAAACTTAAGATTCGTCTGGCTTTTGTTCAGTGCCTAGGGAATGAAAAGTTTTAGTCTAATTTGTATATCATAGCATCCGACCCGAACATGACCGCACTGGCCTCAACATTTAAGCTAGCTATCCGACAAATGGTGTCCAATCTGTTGGTTCAAAAAGACGCGACTGGTCAACAAAAAATCTAAGAGATTTACATTTTAAACAAAAATTCAAACAAAGTGGTTTAGTGGTAAACAAAAATGGACTAGAGTGATGTTTATATTCTTCGGTTGGCGTGTACGTTCAAAGAAAGAGTTGAACAAATTTAGATAAATAAAAAGAAAATAAAAGCTTACAAATAAAATACCTTTTTTAATTATCACTATTGAATTAGATTGAGTCTAGTGTATCAAAAACAAATCGAAAGTTGCAACTAATTTTGAAGATAAATAAGAAACCAAATAGCCTTAATATCTTGGTAGTCCGCTTTGGTCTTGTGTCAAAATTGTTTTTCTTTCAAATGAGGATTTTGTTCTCTCGAGTAGGTCTTAGTTAATCTAGTCTACTTAAGACCGAAAGCATAAACGGTTTTAAAATTTTATTTAATTATTTTTTTTTGAAATTTAAAATAAAAACTCGACACAAAAGATAAGCCACTTAGGGCTATGAAAAATTGTTGCCTCAACTTAAAACTACAACAGCTTTAAATCATTTTAAATAGACTTTTAATTGAATGCTCTACTAAGAAAATATTGTATTGTTTTCACCTATTTTGCCATAGGATTTCAAAAACTTAAAAATTTTATAAAATAAAATATTCTCTAAGCATAATATCGGTAAAGAACTCTTCTTATCATTCATTTTTTTTGTTAAATTGTGGTTTATTTTTGTCAGCTTCTTAATTTTTCGTAAAAATAAAAACAATTTTGAAACTATACTTCGACCTGGCTTCACCTAATTTAACACCAATGTAAACATTGAATGCTAGATCGGGCAAAGAACGCGTCGATTTCGCCAAAATGATTTTTCTGTTCTATCATTACCAAAATTTGAAAATAAACAAATAAAAGCAATGAGATGACTTATCATTGTTGATTTAATCCGCTATCATTAAACATACTTTGAGGCTAATTATTTTGTTCAACCTGTACCAAGTTAATTAAAAACATAAAATTCAAATTTCTAGTTTGTATATAAATTGGAGATTAGTTGCTATAAACATTGTTGATGGTGATGATAAAAAAAGTTTTGATAGCAGCATGCGAAACTTAGAACGCCACTATGAACACTCGGCTTGCTACAAACTCCACCAGAACTCTGAGTATCTTTAAATAGTAGATCATTTATATGTTATCTATAAGAGCGAAAAAAAAAAATTTTTTAAAGCAAAAAAATTAAAAAAAATATATCAAATGGAAACAATTGTAAATTATCTGTAAAATAGTTAGCCTAGTCCGGCTATTAGATGAAAATAAATTATAAAAGCTAATTTTCTATTAAATAGAGTAAAATAATTGATTTGGTCATTGCTAACCATCATATCTAAAGCTTCTCTTCTAGCACTAGTTTACTACCATGCCAGTTTTAAGTGGCCCTTGAATAATTTTATTTTCTTAAACTTAAATTTAATTAATAAACAAGCTCTGTGTGACAAAAGCTATTTATTTTTTATTTTTCAAAAGAAATTAAAAATAAAAAGAATTTTAAAGAAGTTGGTTTCTAGAACTTGAACATATGGTGACTTCATTGCGACCATTAAATAAAAAAAATAAGCTCCCATTTTATCCATCTTCTCGAATTTTATCTGACTTAACTTTAAAAAAAATTTAATTTTTTTTCTTATAATCGTTGTTGTTGTTTTAATTATAAATCAATCAATTTAAATCCTTGCCAAAATGTCATTTGAAAAAAATTGTCGGCCAGTAACCTCTTAATTTTAATTAAATCCAAAAATAAATTAATACTAATATTTTTGTGTCAGCACTTAGATCAAATAGGCTTCGTGCGAAATAAATTTCTATTTTAAAGTTTTTTTAACGAGTTAAATAAAAAGTTACGTGATCATTATTTATTTTCAATTAAAATTAAGACCCAAAGGGATCAGTGGTTTTTGTAGCGAGACTTGGAGCGCTTTTGTGCTCGTGTTAAATAGCTCGCATAGCCGCTTCTTGCCGACTCTTACGAACCCCAATTTTTAGACAGTGATTACTAAAGAGGAAATTTACTAATTTTTATAAACAAAAACGTGGCCATTTGATACAATTAAATTCGATCTTGTTTAAACTCCAGTTGTTCACAGTATGTATCGGCTTTCGATTAATTAAGCTAGACGGATAGGCAACAACCTAGCACAAGCGGAATATACCCCAACTCGAACCTATTCCAAATCTATCAAATGACTATTGAGTATTTTTTGCTAATTGAAAAAAAAATTCGAAAAAATAAAGAAAATTGATCTTGGTAAATATAAACATCTGAAAATTGGTCTGCGCGGATTGAGAGACTTAGCTTTTTTTAAAATAATTTTGATCTCGCTTTCAACTCTGAGTTTGAAAAAAAATTTTCTTTTTAAATTTTGATAAAAATTGGTAAGCCCGTTTTTTAAAATAATTTTTGATATTTCCTGATCATTAATCTCACTTTCAGTTAAGTTTGATAGAAAAATAAAATTTTCTAAAAAATTAAATTCAGTTTTAATTAAAAGATTTAAAAAAAAAGAAAATATTTTTTTTAAGTTGAAAAATTTTAAAAGTGTGTTTTGAGTATGAGAAAATGAGACATTGGTCCGCTCAGAGGCAAAATCAAGTGACATGGTGTTTATTTTAAAAAATCAAAGCCTAAAATGTGCACGTGCGTTTTGTAGTGAAAGCTCAATTATCGATTTGTCTCTTGCTGGTTGACACTTAAAACAAAAGCCCTCGAGATGTACTCTTTTGATCGATAAATTCTCTCGATTTCAATCGATAATCACAAAAATAGCCAAAGCGGAAACCCTAAAATTTAATCAATCAAAAATTCTCTGGCAAAACATATTCATGGTCAAAACTAGTACAGTCCATGTGCACACAAACGATTAACTAGTATTTACAAGCATTCTTAAACTGTTCTAATAATATTTCTTAATCTATCATGGGTCTAAAAAGATGGTCCTCCAAGTTCAGAGTTTTTTCCAAAAATATTTTACTGAATAATATTGCACCTCTTGGGTGTTAAAAAACTAATTTTTAAAATTAAATAAAAATAATTTTGAGGACATTTTCATTTGAATGTCGCTCAATCTAAAATTATAAACATATAAATAAAAATTTTAAATTAAAAATGCATGCTTCGAATCTAAATCTTATCAAAAAAATAATTTCAATAAAAAAAACACCTTTCGGGCAATGAAATACAATGGAAGCTTCAAATCTAAATAAAATTTAAATTTAAACATTATGTTTTATTGTTCAATCTAATATGATAATTATTTTAATTAAAAGATGAGTTTAATCTTAAAATCTGGCATTGTGAATTTCTTATGAAAAATCTAAAAATTCAGCAATTTTGTTTTTAAAAGGCCAAAATTAGTAGATTGTATCAGCTGATACATTCAGTGTCCCACACTTAATTACGGCATCTGTAAAAAATTCTAATAAACGCACAAAAATTTAAATATTCAAAAATCACTTTATTTATTTATAATTTTTGAATTAACCTCTTTTTAGGAGGAGTAATTTTAACAGAATTTAAAAAAATAATAGTTAATATTTGAAAATAAAGTTAAAAAAAAATGTCAAAAAGAAAAGGAAAAAAAAGAAAATAAGAAAGGATTAATAAATGAGCTTTATGCAGAATATTTTCCGGAAGCTTGATTTAAGTGGAACATTAAATTTATCAGCTGATTCAATTTACAAAATAAATAAATAAAAATTTTTAGAAAATAAATTAAAATTTTTGTTTTTTTTTTAATTTTTTTTCTAAAATTCACAATCTCTTAAATCTAATGAATAAAAAGATTTAAAAACTGTGGTTTTAAAATTGCTTTGCTCAAGTTCTGGTAAAATTATTTATTAGCAAAATGTAGATTTTATTTTCCTGAATAGAACGATTTTTAGCAACTCAAGGCTTCATTTACTTTTTTACCTGTCAACAAAACCTTAGCGATTCAATCACTCCATTCTTTTCTAATTTTTTTTTCTCTTTATTGAGATGTACTCTTTTGATCGATAAATTCTTTCGATTTCGATCGATAATCACACAAATAGCCAAAGCGGAAGCCCTAAAATCTAATCAATCAAAAATTCTCTCGCTAATTATATTCATGGTCAATACTAGTACAGTCCATGTACTCACAAACGACATACTGGTCTTTATGAACTGAATCTAATCTGATTAAGAAGCTTAAAAGATTTTGTGTCACGTACAAGGAAATAATCAATAATGTTTTGGCTCATTAAGGCCTTATCTGATACATTTCAAGGATTAATAGACAAATAAAAATTATAATCTTAAAACAAATTGAAATAATAAATTAAAATGGAAAAAATAATATTTTCTCCGCTTAATTTGCCTCAAATAGCCGGGTCCGAAGACAAGCACGCAAAAACACACAAGGCTGCTAAAATATTTGCAAAGCTTGACCAAGCCTTTGATTGTCATTAGATTTGAATTCAATTTTCCTTTTAAAATTGGAAAAAGATTTCTAGCTCTGTCACGTTCAAAATTTGTGTGCCTTTATTTGAGAATTGTGGGACGTGATAGATGAAAGATCCTAGACAACAAATGAATACATATTCGGCCTTCATTAGAGACAAATGACATTAATGGTTTAGTTATCCGTGTGGAAAAATCACCGTTTGCCATGTTAACCTATTCTTGATAGATGATGCTGATTTTTAGATATTGAGGCGCCCGTTGGGGCTTTTTAAAAGCTAGTAAATATCAAGCATGTTTAATGAACAATTGATATTAATCTTAAAAAAATATGTGACCACTGAGTGCCCGGAAACTTTGTAATTAAAAATTTATTAAGTCCTTGAATTTTTTATTAATAAATAATTATAAATACTTGGGCTGTACTTTTTTCTATTTAAGTTATTTTTGCCTTTCGAATTTAGTCAAGAAAATATTTAAATTTGATTAACTGTGTGGGTTAGTATAAATAAAAACAATGAACTGTAAATTAACTTTTTGAATTTAAATTAAAATCGAAATTAATTATAAAGTCTTAAAAAGCATTGATTCTTAAGAAAAAAATTACCGACTCTCTCGAGAGTTGATTTGTGTGTGATAAAATCTGAATACTTAAAAGCAAATTCTTTAGAATTCTTTGATTTTTTCTCGACTGGTTGACTTGAATATAAAATAATTCATATTTTATTCTCTATTGGAAAAAAAAAAATTATCTCATAAATTGATTATTCAAGCAAATATTGGAGTTACAAGACATGATTTTTTTTCCAATATCGAGCTAACGATAATCCGAACGAAATTGCATAACAATACGCAAATTTTTTTCTAAATATTTGAGCTTATTTTGCTAATTTACTTCAACTAATTTTTTCAAATAAATATTATCAAAAATTGTATTTAAAATCTAATATTTAGTCTCATTTGTTTATCTCAAATAAAACTTAAACAAATCTAGGCAGCTTTGAATTTTTGATTTAAACAAAGCATATAATTTTTTATGTATTTGGACCGAAATTTTATTAAAATAAAACAAATAAAAGATTTTTCCAGTCAAAATTTAATTTTTCTTAAGTCAAACATTTCTAATGCTAATTCCAATATTGTCAAAAGAATTTTCCTTGGAAAAATGTAATAGCTATCCATTTTCGATAAAAAATCCCAAAATTGGAAATAAAAATGTATTTTTATCTTAGATTCTTTTCTTAAATTTTATTTTAAAATAATGATACAGAATAGAAAAAATTTAACTTTAGCCTTATTTCAAACAAATTGGCTCTTTAAATTATTATTAGTTTCTGACGATTTAATTTCAGTGTCTCATCATATCTTTTTCGTCTAATTGTTGAATCGATTAATCAGAATGAATGATTTATAACAATATCACAATTAATTATAATTTTTGAAAGTAATGGCTTTGTATTTAAGAATAGGCGACTGACAATATTCAGTCAAATGAATAAAACTGCACTCAACAATGACAATATATATGTCAAATTATTATTCAAGTTAATTTCGACGAGTTGGTCTGATATTTTTCTTTTGTTTCTCTCAAAATCTAAATCCAGTTTTAGAAATCATTATTTTAACTGTCTACAACACAATCGACTTAAGCTAAACTGTAATATATTCATTTACATTTAAAGGTGTATAATTACATTTTGGATATTTAAAAAAAAATAAAATCCAGTCATTTAACTCTAACTCAACTTTAATTAAATTATTTTTGTCATCACTTTCACTTTACATTTAATTTATTAAATAAAATTCTAATTATTTATGGTAAAGTGAGGAAAAGTCACCCTTTTCATGCTGGATTAGAATTCGAAGATTAAACAAAAATTAAATTCCGTTTTTACCAAATATTCATAAAGAATAAAAAACTATTTCTCGTTTTAATTTTTTACTTATTTTAAAAGTTAAAATATTAATTTCAGAATTTAGAATGAATATTTAAAATAAAGACTAATTTCATAGTCTTGTATTAAATTTACCCCCTTGTGCTAGATAATTTCAATTTTTTTTAATTTAAAGTTACGAGTAATTATTTACAGTTCGAAACACATTTAATTAATAATTTTAATAAATAATAATAAATAGTCCCATGATATCCAACATAAGTTTATCTCTTTTTCGATAACTTTTAATCAACAGCTTTGATCTTACAAAGAGGTACCTGCATCGAATTGATGCTCAATACTGCAATCATACCTGGTCGAAATCGGTTTCCATTTTTTATGATTAAAGATAATTATTAAGATTATACAATTAAATTGTCTTTATTAAATGTTTTTAAAAATGACTTCTATTTTTTTTCTATTTACTAATTTGAAAAAAAGCTTTGTAATTCAAACGTGAGGGTTCAAACAAAAGCTGTTGCCATTCGGATTATCCTCGAGTTTTCCCCAAAATTATTTGAAAAATAAATAATGTGTCTCAGAATAATTTAAAATTTAAATTTTTTTATAAAAATTAGGCTAAAAATAAATTTAATTATTTGCTTTTACTAACAAAACAAAATATAATTGAATTGTGAAAAATTCTTTGTATAGCAATCTGAGATAATTGGAGATATTTTTTATTTTCGAGGCTTTATGGTTCAATTTCCATAGACGCAAATTCATTATATAAATTAAATAATTTGTTATAAAATTTAAATAGTAAAGCAAAAATCTTTCTGCCCAAAAGAAAGAGAACAAGAAGAACAAATTTAATTGTCAAGAAAAATTAAAATTTAATTAGTAGAGAGAAAATTAATTTTCAATTTAAAATTAATTATTGAAAATCGCTGAAAAAGTTGAAATGTTAGAAAAATAATTATCTTTTTTGAAAAAAAAAATATTATTTTAAAATTCATATTGATCTATTTTTTAATTTGGGTTATGGACAATAAAATAAAATTGATTCTATTAAAATTTCTACTAGAACTTTTTAACATAAATCTAAAAAATAAGCTTTAAAAAAATTTGACAATTTGTTCAAAAGATTAAAAATTTTCTTACTTTCCAAATAAAAAGCAAATGATTATAAAAGTCATAGAACAGAAAGTTATTCTAAATTACATAATCTTTTAAAAAAATATGCGACTATCTAAAATTATATTTATTCTACAATTCCATTAAATTAGAACAGTAAAATGAATGAATATTTTTTTCAATTTAGAATAAACTGTTATTTTTTATAAACAAATTTATTATAGCTATAAAAACAAATCAAGAAAACCTTGTTTTATATATACTTTATTCGGTCATGGAAAAATAGAAGTTTTTTTATTGAGGCTAAATTTAAAACCATACAAGAAGCATTCAAATTGAGAAGAAAAAAAACAAACCTAGAAAATGACATTGAAAACTTAAAATGTTAAGGAAATTGATTTGAAAAACCGATCTTCATTAATTTTGCATGCTGTTTAAATTGATATTTGAATAAGCCGGAATCTGGTCTAATTGAAAAATTTCAATACTAAACTTTACCACCCACATTGATCTTAGAAACATTAACGATGATATAAATAATTTTTGACATGAGAATTTTCTAAATCTGCCCGAACAAACGTCATAAAAATCGATTCTTTAATTAAAAAATCTTAATATAAATCATTTGAAAATGTCTGATGATCTTAACTTTGAACATTGACATGCAACTTTTATTGTTTAAGTATAACTGAAAAAACTATAGTAAAAAAATCCAATTATTTATTCTTTTTACTATTGACTTAGTACAAATTTGGTCGAGCTTCTTAGCCAAAACTCATCGAAGCATAGATTTTTTGAAAATAATTATAAAAAAATATTTTTTTTTTGTAGTGTTGAAAAAAACAATTTACTCGGCTGGAAAAATAACAAAAACACCGAATTCAGGCACAAGATCTAAAAGAACACGGTTTGTCAAATAAACTGACAAAATTAAACTAAAACTCATTTTTACACTTCACAAAATTTTAAGTATTTAAATAGGTAGTCTTAATTGCATAGTTCAAGTCTCTAAAGTAATTTTTCTAATTGAATATTCGATAAAATAGACTAGGGTTATCGATACTCTATCGATTTTTAGAACCAAAATGGACTCGAATTAGACCACTTGAAGGATTAAACCTCTTTAATACAATTCGTTCGAGAATTAAAAGCCAAATCGGATTTACCGATAATGTACTACTGTTCAGAATTTTAAATTCTTTCAATTTTTATCCGGAAGAATTTGAGTTATCAAAACTCTTAATCTTTATTTAGAATTCTGAAGCAAATGTCGCTTTGCACAAACTAATTGCTTTTGCTATCAGTTTACTTAAAATAAATTAGAAACGTGATTTTATTTAGATTGCCCCTCAAAAAATGTCAAAAAACGGAAATCGATTTTCATATTTAAACATTTGGAAATAATTAGAGTGGACAAATTGAAAATAGTTTTAAAAATTTTAAATAAAGTTATTTTTATGCAATAGCTTTTTTTAAATTTGGGCTTTAAAAATTTTTCTTTATTTATATTATTCTTTTGTTGATTCATGAAGAATTCACGAATAAAGATTCAGTAATTTAAAAAGTCGATTTAAACACTACAAATTTTTAGTATTGGTGAATTTTACCTTAAATTCTTTAAAAAAAATTTTTTTTATTATTCAAAAATAAAAATTTATTGAGACATATTTTTTGAAAAAATAAATTTAGTGAATTTTTGCAACTTATTTTTATTATTGAGAAAAAAATTTTTTTTTTGAATTTAAATCAACAGATGTATTTAAAGAAAATCTAGATAACCCAAGCTTAACTTTTCTTCGAATAAATTAGTTCTAGTTAGTTTCTTTTACCCTAAAATAAAAAAAAATGATAAAAAAATGATTCAAACAAAAAATTAAGTGTTTCTAATTAAAACAAAAACTGTAGGTCTTATTTTTTGTTAAAAATGGCTAAAAATTTTTGATTGAAGCTATTTGTTTTAGTATAAGCGACTGAAAGTCTTAAATCTAAAAATCATTTTTAAGAGTTTGTAAATATTGTATGATTAAAAATTATGCTCAATACCAATTAAAATTAAAAGTTGATGGATTTTTTGACAATTTTGATCAATAAGGAAAAGCTTATAAATTTACAATTGCCCACGAAATATTGCGTGATAAATAAAGGAGAATCTTAAATATATAATAATTTAAAATTTAAAAGCAGGATTGCATCGGTGTAGGAAGTGGATACAAATATCAAAATAATATTACCGGGAAATTAAACAAGCTTTCCTTTAATTAATTTCAAATTCTGTTTAAAAAAATACAATGGGCTTTTAATTTTGCTTTTAAAAATTCCGAGAATTGTACAAAATTAAATAATTTCTAAAATTTTATTTCCGAATTAAAACTTATGCAAAATAAATTATTGCTTGATTTTTTTTTCCTTTAGAAATTATATTTTAAGTCTGTTAATAGAATTAATCAAAACTAAATGGATGATTTTCCTGGACATACATTAAAAATTTAACTAAAATTCATATCCTCTAATATTCTCTTGAAAATATTTTATAAATCTAAATGATATATTCATTAATATTTTCAGAGCGTGTTTGAAATACTAAATTCTTATTCTTAGAGTCCTGAAGTGATTTTTTTCTAAAATTCTGCCATATAAAGAAAATTACGTAATCCACAAAAGTTTCAATAATTATTTATAAAACTAAAATTACAACAATTTTTTAGATTTGAAAAAAATAAATTAATTGAAAAACATTTTTTGCTCAATTTTTGTTCAAATCGCTTTATGTTTACGGGTCTTTAAAACCCATTTTTGAATATTGAAAGAAGCAATTAAACCGTTGCGAAGTGACTTACAACAATTTAATATTTTTTCTTTATTTTATCTCGGGCAAAAATTACCTAATAACACAATTATTGATTTAATATCATGATTTTGTTTTGGAGTTGAAATAAAAGCATTAAATGCCTGATAATATTTTGAAATAGAATGCAATTAAGCTCTATAGATAAAATAATAAGTAAATATTCAAACAAATTCATATCAGTACCCTTCAATACAATTACACAAGGATCAATAAATTAAGTTTTACTTGAAAATGATATTTTGATAAAAATATTTTCACGTTTAATCCTTCAATCAATAGTCATCTTTATACTAAAAACTAGCATAATCTTATTTTTATCAAAATCTTATTTTTATAAAAATGACTTATTTTTCAATTTAGTTTCTAAAAAAAGGGCTTACACGTTTAATAAAATTTTGAGAATTTTAAAATATAATTTTCAAAAAATTGTGCCAAAATTTTGATAACAGAACTATTAAAGAATATCTTTCTATAATTTGAGGTAAATAAATTTCAACTGATAGTTATTACGGAACAAATAAAATTTTTCGTCACATATAAGTAAGTAAATATTTTTTAGAAATATTAATCCAAATTATTTTAAAAAATTGATGATTAATTTATCTTTTTGAATATTTTTTGTTAAAGCTTTTAAAAGGTTGTTATGCAAAATTCTTTTGCTTAGTAAGCACCGCTTCTTACAAAATAAAAAATTACTTATTCGTATCTTATCTCCCATTTCTGAATCTAATAAAAATATTATCTTTTTTAAAGATTTAAATCTAAGTTTTTTATTGTTATTTAATTGGAACGATGATCATTTGATCACTTTATAATTTTATAAACAATAAAACCTTAAAATTAAAGTTTTTTAAATAAAAAAATCTCTTCAAATAATTTTTACAAAAATTTATTTTCAATGGTTAAAGAATTCAATTTTTTAGACTTGAACTATCAATAAAATTCAAGTGCTTAATATTTCTAAACAAATTTTTAACAAACACATGTTGACAACAAATATTTATATACAAATTTTTTAAAGAAATAAAATTAACTAAACAATAAATAATAATTATTAGCCTTCAATCTACGAGTGTCTAGTTTTTGACTCAAAAAGCAAGAGATGTTTTATGAGCTTTTAATTTTCTTAATCCTTGGAGCGATTAAAATAACCAGTCTTATTTTTTTTTGAAATACATGAATTTTTTAACATTCTAAAAATCTCATAAAAATTATTTTTCTAAAATAAAAACATATAATTAAAATATAATTAAAATTATTTTAGAATTTTCAATTCACTTTCGTCGATTGAAAAAATATATTACTCTTTGATTTAAAATTAAGTTTTTCGCTTTTTAAAATTCTATATAATAAACTACAGGATGGCTACTAAAAAAAAAATTAAAAATCTTCGACTTTTTTTTAATCACCTAAAATCTTTATTAGTTTATAATACCCTTATGAACCAAGTTTGTCATCATGCCTCGAATTTTTGGCATGTGATAAATTATCTTTCGTAAATATTTTATTTCTTCATTAAAATTTAACAAATTAATTAAGAATTGAGAAAAAAATATTTTAATCCTAATTTCATTAATCTCCTTTTGAAAATTTTCCATCGGAACAATTCATTTAACAAAAAAAGTAATGAAAAAAATATCATTGATATTAGTTAATTAAAACTATTATTATTTTCGTAAAGCCTCCAAGGCCAAAGAATATTTAATAAAAAATTTAACAAAATAAAAAAATGTTCAAAGAAAAATTAAAGTATGGTTCGTACACTCAAACACAAATTCAATCGATTGAAGTCTTAGTTGCTCTTTAAATAATTTGTATTTCCCAAAAATTTGTTTTTCTAATTTTAGTATAAAAAATTTGATACTAAATTAAGATGATATTTTAAAATAGATTGGCACAATTGTTTTTACAAAATATACACCAAATCTGGACTATTGGAATGCCTAAATATTCTATATTTTAGCATGTACTACCTTGTTATTGCTCATATTTAAACAAAAATCATCAATGGCTTCCCTTAGCTAAAAGTAATGCATCAGACTTATTTAAGTCAATTTTCTACAATTAAGAAAATCATAAAAAATTATTAAATTGCTTTTTACACTAATCAGCATAGAAAAAATTAACCATAATGTCACTTCAATAATTTTCGAAACGCCCTGAAGATTGAATAATAAGGTCAATAATATAATAGTTAAATAAATGCGTTGGTAGAGTACCGTCTTGCTTAACTCCCTCAGTTATCCTAACAATTTCAATAACTTTGTTATCATGTTAAACTAATATCTTAAAAATACTATAATACATTTTCTACCCTTTTTATATATAATATTATATTTCAATTTGTCCATGAGACTTAAACTTTAATTAAATAAATAAATAAATAAAAATAAATAATACTTGTAAAATTCGCCATAAGTCTTTAGAAATAATGTTCATTAGTTTATAATTATAACTAGTAACTTGATTAATAATTGTTTTATAGACAAAAAGATCTTCATCGTATTACCGGTCTAAAAATGACTGGTTCCGTCCGTGCTATTTTCTTAAAATTAATGTATCATTTCAAATAATCTTTTTTAAATGAACAATCCATATTCATATTCAGGTTATTGCTATTAATTGATGGAAAAAATTCAAGACTTTTATTTTGTATTTGAAACGTTTTATTGAACAAAAAATAAATCATAAAATTTTTAATGATCAATGATAATAATAAAGGGGTCCAGCTGTTTTAAAATGTAAAATAAGACCCATGGTATCGTAATGATATTTAGATTGAATTTTTTTAATTGATGATGTGTGATAGAAGTCGTAGGGTCGTTTCTCAGTATTTTTTTATTGGTGGTAGACAATTACAATTATCAATTCCCTTCATTCAATAAAAAATCCTCATGCTCACAAACCTTGGTAAAATAAATTGTTTCATAAGTCTGTGTTTGTTCTCTTGACTGTTTAATGTTGTTCCATCAGACATCATATAACTTAAAATTTTTTTTGCATTGAGCGCATCATCACTGAACTTATACTCGGAATTATGAATCCAACCTGAAGGTTTCAACAATCTATTAAGATCTAGATTTTAAAATTTAAGTTTAAATTTTGATTTAACTTTGAAAATTTATATAATTGGAGAAAATTAAATAAAATTTAATTTAAAAAAATAATAATAGGTTACGACAGGTTTATTAATATGATTATTTCTTGTTTGGTTTTAAAAAAATCATCAATATGCTTTTTAAAGCTATTCTTGGCGTCTCCTGAAATTATGTAGAAACTATGCAGATAAGCAATACCAAGCTGCTATTGCACATTCTAAACATGGTCTTACAAGTATATCACCTAAAACCTTAAAATTAAAGTTTTAGAATAAAACTTTAATTTCACTGAACTATTAAATACAAAATAATAGTTCAATTTGTTGATCTAAACGATTAAAAATATCTTTTAATCGTTTAGATCAACAAAAAGAGATCTAAACGATTTTATGGATAAGAGATATCTTTTCACATCAAGTTGGAGACTTTTTAGATCAAGTAGATTTTTATAATCGAAATTAACTTGGGGTGGTCTGCAAAAAGTTTACAAACGCATTTTATAACCTCAGGCATATCGTTGATAAAAATTACAAACAATTAGGGACCGAGCACTGAGTCTCGTAGCACATCATTAATTACATCCAACCAGTCTGAGAGTTCTTCAATCATTACCACTTTTTGCCTATGTCCTGTCAATAAATCTTTAATTAAATTTTCTAACATATCATCGAATCCATAAAGTTCGAGCTTCTTTAGTGATGACACATTATCAAACCCTTTGGAAGAATCTTTGAATATTATTATCGAAGTGAATCACGATTTAAAGCCTCTGTTTAAATGTCAATAGTTACCAGTAATTTGGTTAGACATGAGTTTTCTGCTATAAAACCGTGATGTTCTCTAAATTTAATTTAATTTAAAACAATTTGATAAATAATTTTCAAAAAAAAAACATTTGAGTTTAATTTTATATCATTGATCTTTTAATTTATAAATGTTTCTTTTATTTTAAGCAATGATGAATTGCATAGGGATATTTTGAGAGTATTTTTTTATTTTTTGGAATCAGTGTTTTTTTTCTATTTAATTTTTTATTGTTTCTATTAATAAAATAAAATATTTCTATGATTTTAAGACTTTTAATTTAGATAAAAAAACGTAATTAAAATTTATTCAAATTTTTCTACGAAAAAACAACAACAACATTCAGAATGTCCAAAGCTAAAATCAGATTAATTAGTTAAAGATTTAAATTAATCTTAATGTTTTAGTTTTTATTTATAAGAAAAAAAAATCAACACCTCTTTAAAAATAAAAATATCTTTTAATTTTTTTAATACTTGTAATCAAGCGCTTATGGGTTAGCTTGATTGTAAGTTTAAATTTGCATTTTTTTAAAATTTGAAAGCAAAATTCAAATATATGCAAAAAATTAACTTAAATTTTTCATGCCATATACTTCTTTTACTGCAGACCTAGTCAAATTAAACCAAGTTCAAGTAGAAATATTGAAGCAAAATCACATTGCTAATATATACGATTTAGAGAGAGTGTATACTGTAAGTTAGAAATAAAAATAAATTATATCTGCTAAAAATGGTAGTCGGTAAAAATAAGGGACTTAACAAACCTGGTAAAAAAGGTGGAAAAAAGAAAATGTACGAGATAACTACAGCCTAAACCCATTTAAAAAAAGTGACCAGTTGAAATTTGATTTTTTTAAATTGATTAAAACGGATACAAAATATATTTTTTAGCAAAATTAAAACATTTCAATTTGGTTACTTTAATTTTTTTCAGAATTAAACTAATTTTTTTTTCTTTCTTTATAGTGTTAATCCGTTCACCAGAAAAGAATGGTACGATGTTAAAGCTCCAGCCCAATTTAAAACAAGACAAATTGGTAAAACACCAGTTAACCGTACTGCTGGAACAAGTAACTAAAAAAAATTTAAAGTTTTGCTCTTTTTTAAATTTTTCTTCTTTCAAAGAAATCGCCTCTGAAGGTCTCAAGGGACGAGTCTTCGAAGTTTCATTGGGAGACTTAAATGAAAATGAAGACTCATTCAGAAAATTCAAGCTTATTGTCGAAGAAACCCAAGGAAAAATCTGTTTGACCAATTTCCACGGTATGGACTTGACCACCGATAAGCTTCGATCAATGATCAAAAAAAGACAAACCACTATTGAGTCTTTTGTTGACGTTAAAACTACTGATGGATATGTCTTGAGAGTTTTCGCTCTAGCCTTCACCAAAAACCCGAAAGACTCAACTAGAGTCACTTCCTATGCCCAACACTCTAAAGTATTCGAATTTTTTAAATCGTTTTCTAAACGGAAGTTTTTTTTTTAAATGATGAAAACAACGACGGGCGGTCTGATTTAATGAAGCATGTCGAGAGTTCAATTTAATTGAACTGCTGATCTAAAAAAAAACTTCTTTTTGTTAATTAAAATTCATTCAATTTATAATAAACTATTTTTTTCCAAGGTTAAAGCCATTCGAAAGAAGATGATCGAAATTATCACCAAAGAGGTATCCGGAACTGATTTAAAAGAAGTTTTAAAGAAATTGTAAGATTTTAACTACTTCACAGCAAAATCTGCTTCTTATAGGCGTTGCATGTAAATTTTCATGTAAATTTATCATGTTCCGAATAGAAGCATAAATAGAATAGTTTAAGATACCAATGGTTAATTTTTTGTATAAATTATTCATTAAAAAATTAGGCTTACATATTAAAAAAATTTAAATTAAAAAAAATTCTACTACTTTACAGCAAAATCTGCTTCTTATAGGCGTTGCATGTAAATTTTCATGTAAATTTATCATGTTCCGAATAGAAGCATAAATAGAATAGTTTAAGATACCAATGGTTAATTTTTTGTATAAATTATTCATTAAAAAATTAGGCTTACATATTAAAAAAATTTAAATTAAAAAAAATTCTACTACTTTACAGCAATATTTGCTTCTTATAGGCGTTGCATGTAAATTTTCATGTAAATTTATCATGTTCCGAATAGAAGCATAAATAGAATAGTTTAAGATACCAATGGTTAATTTTTTGTATAAATTATTCATTAAAAAATTAGGCTTACATATTAAAAAAATTTAAATTAAAAAAAATTCTACTACTTTACAGCAATATTTGCTTCTTATAGGCGTTGCATGTAAATTTTCATGTAAATTTATCATGTTCCGAATAGAAGCATAAATAGAATAGTTTAAGATACCAATGGTTAATTTTTTGTATAAATTATTCATTAAAAAATTAGGCTTACATATTAAAAAAAAATTTTATGAAAATCGTTTTTTTTTTAACTTAATTTTTTCAAAATATAAAACAAAGAATTTTTAAATTTTTATTTTTTTATTTAGGATTCCAGATTCGATTGCTAAGGATATCGAAAAATATTGTAGTTATATCTATCCATTGACCGATGTTTACATCCGTAAAGTAAAAGTTGTCAAAAAACCAAAATACGACTGTAAGCTTGTTTTGCACTTTAAAGAGACTTAAAGACTTAATTAATCATTTTAAAAAAGTGGGTCGTTTGATGGATATGCATGGTGAGACCGGATCGAGCGCACCGGCCGCCGCAGCATCTGGCGATGCTGGTCAAGTTGTAGAGCGACCAGATGGCTACGAACCACCAATTTTGAGCAGCGTCTAAAAAAAACAAAATTTTTTTGATTTTTTAAAAAAATCCTTTTTAAAAAATTAAAATAAATTTTCGAAAAGAAATCTAAAATATCATTATTTCATCAGCTTTATTTCTTGATCAATATTTGAAATTAATTGCTAATAACTTGGCAAAATAGACAAAAATATTCAAGAAATAAGGTTTAATTTTAATTTTATCTAAAGGGCTAATTCAGGTTAACAATGAAAGTCATTCAATCAACCGAGTACGTCGATGTTCCAGACAATGGTTAAAATATTTTAAATAAAATTTATATTTATTTTTAAAATCTTTATTTTTAAGTTGAAATTCTCGTTAAATCAAGAACTGTCACCATAAAAGGTCCAAGAGGCACTTTGAGACGAAGCTTCAAGCATGCTCGTGTTGACATCACCAAATTGAATAAAAAAAAAATCAAAGTTGAAAAGTGGTTCGGTACCAAAAAGGAAGTTGCTGCTGTTCGTACCATTTGCTCTCACATTAAGAACATGATCAAAGGTGTCGTCAAGGGATACAAATATAAAATGCGTTATGTATATGCTCATTTTCCGATCAATGCTGCTATCAGTGAGAAAGGTAGTCTTGTTGAAATCCGTAACTTTTTGGGAGAGCGTATAATCAGACGTGTAAACATGTATCCTGGTGTAACATGCTCACCATCAGGCCAAAAAGATGAGATAATCTTGGAAGGAAATGACATTGAATTGGTATCTCGTTCAGCTGCGCTCATCCAACAATCAACTTTGGTCAAAAACAAGGATATCCGTAAATTTTTGGACGGTATCTACGTATCAGAAAAAACTACGATCGAAGAACCACAAAACTGAATGGTTGTTTGTAATTGAATAAATTTAAAAATAAAATTTTAAATTTGTTTTTGCAGACAAATTGCAGAATTTTTTAATTAAATCCCTGATAACTATTGATTAAAAGAGAATATTTTTAAATGATGAAAACATCGACGGGCGGTCTGAATACTTTTTATGAGGCATGTCGTTTGTTCATTAGAACTTCTGATAAAATATTCTCATCAGTTAATAAAAAACTGATAATTATTAATTTTAAGTTTAGATTTTTAACAAATTGATACGTAAGAAGGATCAAAATCAAATTTACTCTTTTGAAGAAATTAAAATTATTAAAGAATTATTCAATTTATTTTTATGGATTAAATTTATAAAACTAAAATTGCTTAATTTTTAGATTATAAATTTTAACCAAAATCTGCTATATCCGAGTCAATTTCGTCTCAAAATTGAATAATTAGGTTTGTCATAAATACTAATTTTACATCTATCAAAAATTATTTTAAAAAATGACATTAGTTACTCGAATACAAGCAAATTTGATAATTCATAGAAAATTAAATACTACTCTTTATTTTTCTAATTGACTAATAAGTTACTATTAAAATAATAAAAGCTGTAAGAGAAAGTAAATCTTTATAAAGTAAACCCATTTTATTGATACTTTTATCAAAAAAATTTTTTATGCGTTTTTTAATTACTTAGTAATGTAATGGTTTCAAAAATAACCAAGAAAGTTTCCAAAAAAAATACAATAAAAAAACTAGCCAAATAAAATAGTTTTCTTAGTCCTAAATTTGTTAGGTTGAGTTTTTTAAGTTGATCCATGTTACTCAATTTTTAATTGCAAGAATTTGTTGTGTAGTTTTTCTTTGTACTGAGTCTATTAAATAATATCTTTTTTCAAATTTAGTCTTTATATATCAACACTATTTTCAAGATGAGAATGTTTAAGGGTTTTTTTTTCTCCTGATATATTTTTTATTAGTAGAAAATATTATATTATAATTAAGATTGGCTATTTATTCGGCAAATTGAAGTTCATGATCATAATTACATGATCAAAACTAAATTAATTAAAATCTCAATAAATACTCTGAATTAAGCTTTTTTTGTTTTTTTTTTAATTAAACATTAAATTTTTAATATTTTAAATTTAAATATTTTAAATTAAAAATTTTATATTTCTAATTGATCTTTAATTGATTCTTCTAAAATCTTTATTTGAAAACTAAAGAAAAAATTTAAATCCAGATTGAGTTTTCCAATGGCTAAAACAAACGCTTTAAGTGCTTTTATAATATTTATTAAAATAAATTAAAGCGAAACAAATGTAAACTTTGTATTTCAAAATTTCAAAATATTGATTAATTTTAATTTTTTCTTACTTAAAGCCTAAACAAATTATGTTAAATAAAGTTTAGTTATTTTTTGCTAAAAAATTGATAAAAAATTATTTTTTTTCTTGTATAATACTTAAAATTTGATTTGAAATTTAAATTGATCATGAACTACAATTTTTCTATTTATCCGAATTCGATGCAATTGAGAGTTTAGGGAAAAAATAGAACTATGAATTTTTTAAAAAGTTTTTTTTTCTAAAAAACTTAATGATTTCATAAAAAATTTTATGAGCGTCACCGAGATGTAATGTACTTTACTAAAAATATCTACTTAACTTAACAATCGAAACACCCTTTATCTCATGTTTTGTTCTAAAAGTTTCGATTTGTTTGAGTACCAAACCATTAATACTAAAAGTTCTTGATTTTGGAAAAGTCTTTTACTAAATGATAAGATTCCTTAGGATTAGGAACCAAATGATAATGTTAATCATAAAAAATTAAAAATTTATAAAAACCAAATCTATTTGTGTTCTCAAATCCTATAAAATACTCTAATTTCGTGATCCATGAATTGATTTTGGCGTAAACATTTTTACATCTATAGATAATTCTAAAATTGCTAACTAAATTTTTAAATGAGACCCCATAATTTTAAATGAAATTACAAAAAAATTAACATGTGATCATTTGATGTTTTTTAATCTGATTTTTTTTACATTATTTGACATAAATATAATAAAATGGTGATGATTATATTATTTCATCAGTTTTATAATCTCAAAGTCTTTTTGATTTAGCTGATCCGATTTATTAAAAAAATAAAAATAGAATAAAAAAGGACAAATAATTATAAAAGTACAGTTAAATATAAAAAAGTTTCATTAAAATTTTATTAATTTTACTTTTAGTTCTATTTTATAAGTTATTTTTTTAATAAAAAAAGATAAATCTAATAGATTCATTAAAGCATAAAAAAAAGATTAAAGCATTCATTATAAACCAATTTTCAAAAATGCGATTCAAAAAATTCGATAATATTTGTTGTTATGTTTAAAAACGATCCTAAAAAATATTTCACCTTAATTTTTAATTTAAAAAAAATCAAAAAAGTCATACATGTTGTAGATATTTTTATAAGTCTAGTATTTCATAAAATCACATTTTTGATCAGATTTTTCAAAAAAAGGGTTAAACATAATTTATATCTATGAAATAAAATTTTAAAATGATGTTTGAAATTTCGAATTTAATTCAATGGTGTTTGAAAGCAAACTGAAATCGTCATGAAAATCAATAAAAATGAATTTTTTAGATATTAAGTTAACAATGAAACTTTAATAAATAAATATTAATATTATTAGATATTAAGTTAACAATGAAACTTTAATAAATAAATATTAATATTATTAAGATTATTATCTTGTCCAAGTCCTACATTCTAAGCAGGAAGTCAAAGGATCCTTTATCTTGGAGTTTTTGCCTCATATTTTAGTAAATTTCCTTCTCAAAAATTTTTAATAACAAAATTCAATTTCATAATTTTTGAAAATTCCATTCCTTTGGAAAATAACAGGCAAGGTTTTAAAAGTACTTTTAAAAGTATGTTTTACTTGAAGCCTAAAATCTCAGGATCGGAATAACTTTAGGATATCGCAGACTCCTTGATAGTTAGCTAAAGAGCTAAAAAATATTACTCAATAATCGATTTGACTTGGTGATATATTTAAAATCTCATACAATTTAAAAACCTAAAATACCCTATATTAACACTTCGAGGTTCGGTTTGATCCTGTTTCCACCATGCAACCATATGATAAAAACAGAAATTCTGAGAGCTCTTAAAAAATTGTATAAGATTCCAAAATTTTAGCCGTTTCTGTCTAGAAATGCAAAAGTTATTAAAATTTAAAGATTTATACTCATTAGAAAAAATATTTTATTTAAAAAGATTCTTAAAAAATACTTTTTTTATGGTCTTCTTCATTGATAAAGTCACTTTTATAATAAAAATTCTTGTAACAAGAATAAATTTAAATAGAATTTGTAAAAATTTAATAAAAGCAATTTAATCAATTTTTTGGCTAAAATTTTGAATTAAAAACTAATTAATTCTTCATTTTTGTAATCTAAGAATCTTAAACAGTTTCTGTCGATTTAGTTAGCATTGAAGATACTTCAGTCTCTAAACATATTGTATATTTCCAATCTATATTCAATCTGATTAATAAAAGTATAATTCTTAGCGTTTCGAAAATTTAAACGTTAACAGAATTTAAAAACCGGACAACTTTTTCAAAATCTACTTCATTCAATCATCATTTGATCAATTCCAATATATAATCTTTAATTAAATCTGATAAATATTTGAATTTTAACAGAAAAAATACTTAAATATTTTTTATCAATCACAAAAAATTCGTTTTTTTAAATCAAATCACTTGCTTAAGACTCTAGTACTTTCAACCTATTCAAAGCCAAAAATCTCCTTTTAAACCATTGATGATTTCGTTTTTTGATGACAAGTTTTTCTTTAGTTGATTTTTTTCGGGATTTCATTACGTAATTATTTATCAAGAGTTAAATTATTAGATTTTCAATCAATTTGAGGAAACAAATGAAACACCAAAATAGAAAAAAACCTAGATTACATCATATGAAATTTTGAATTAGGCACTTTTAAAAACCTGTTGTTTTACATTGGTTAGCTTCTTTAAATAATCTTGGTTTTTGTTTAGGAAATTGATTTGATTTTTTGGATTTGAAAATCAGTCCTTTTCTTTAATGATAAACAATTGGTCTTTATTTGAATATTTAAATTATAAAATTTATAAATAAATGTTAAATGATGAATCCTGTAATAAGAAAGGAGAAATATGAAATGAAGAAAATTTTTTCGTTCAAACCTAATCTAGGATTTTGTTTGAATGTCAAGTATTTTCAAATGATAAAAATTGAATTTTTGCATTTATTAAATTTCTTTTTTTGATGGTGAGATTTTGGAACAAAATTCGAAAAAAAAATCATACTATCAAACAAATAATTTTTAAATAATTTTCAATTAGCATGATATGATACGCTATATTCGTTATAGAAAATTTCTGTAGTTATATAATTCAAAAGCATCTTATATAATGAAAAATTCGTTTTATAACTAAAATCGTTATATAAATATGTCAAAAGTCTTTTTCTCAAAATAAGAAAAAAAATTAAATTCAATAAATCACTTTGCATTATTATACAGCATTTTTTTAATTTTTAGTTGAGTGAATCTTAGATAATCAAATTTAATATTGATTCTCTTCTATATTAATTTTAGAGTTTAATTTTTTAGACTTATCTAATATTTTTCCGAAGCCATTTTGAAATTATGTAATTAAAAATTTTATATAACTAGGTAAAATGAGTTTTCTAACTATAATCATATAAATCTAAAGCATCTTGTCCGATATTACATTTTCAGAAATTAAATCAAGAAACCTTAAAAATTATGGTTTAGAAGCAGCCTAATAAGCTTCGGCTTAGTTTTAATTTTTTTATTAAGTCTCTCACTCTCCATGCGCATACTTAAGATTTTAATCTCATTTCAAAAAAAACATATCCTAAATTTCGGAATATTATTAGATATGCTAAAATTAAAAATCAGATCGGAAAAAGAAAAAAATACAAGACTTTCTTTAAAAAAAATTAGTTATCATTATGTAATTTCATCATTTAAATTTCTAAATTAATGCAAAATGGCTCATAAATTTTTTTAATTACTCATAAGGAATCAAAGTGATTTAGAGAAAATATTCTTAGGCAAAATTTAGCATTTTAATTTTTTGAGACAGTAAGATTTTTTATTTTCAAATTAAAATTCCAAAAAAAAATTTTTTTTCTTGAGATACATTTTTTTCACAGTTCAATTTTCGAATTTTGAACTCATCTTTTTTGATACAAAAAATTTTTGTCCAGTATAAAATAAATAAAGCAATTAAATTTTTAGAGCGAAATTAATTATTTTGCATAAATTTTATTTTTTTGTATCAGATATTTAAAATGAACAGATAAAAGGAGATCAAAACAGGTGCCGTTTTGAATTATCTCACAATATATGGCGTGCAGTCCATAAGTAACAAATGTATCAGATAAGATTAAATTTTTTTTCAAAAATCTTTTACATAATGGTCATTTTAATACAAAAATTAGATAATTTCTCCTTTTGCATAACCTGTTTTAACTTCTACAAAATTATATAATCAATCACGTTTTTTCAAAAAGTAAAATAATTTTTTTTAAATTATTAATACGATCATGTAACAATTTTTAAATTTATGCAACAAAAATTATAATAATACTTTTTTATGTTTTCAAGTCAAATTCTCTTCAATCCAAGAGTTTTATCATCAAACTAGTTTGAATTCAATCTTTCAAAAATCGATGCACTCAATAGGCTGATGTTTTCTTCTAATTTTCCTGCTTTCCAAAAATTAAAATTATTATGTCACCCATCATTTAAATTTGCATTCTAAAAAAAAAATTCCATAATCAAAAAGTATCAACGACCTCGGAGTCAGGGGACCCCCGACAAAAATTATATAATGTTCAAAATTTAAATAGTTATGAAACAAATTATTTAACTAGAGAAAAAAATTCTTATTCTTTCTCAATAGAGATTTACTTTTATTAAATAATATTTTCGTTTAACTTTTATAGGGCTTGTTTTAAAAATTTTTCGTAGATTTAGATGATCGTTTAGTTTATAAGCTCCTATTTGGCATTTGTTTTAAATCCATGGAAAGAAAAGACCAACCAAACCGACAAAATATTGACACCGATAGTTTGACTGTGTCCAATGTTGAATCTAGCTCAAGGCCTTGTTCCAGTTCGTCAAACAGAGGCTATGGCCCGTACAGGGAGGTGGACAATGAATCAGTAATGAGCAAAAAAACAACTACAACAGCGGATAATCAGGATTCTGACATAGAAAACTATGATGCTAATGAGAATGCCGATGATTTGATAAGTGATTTCGAGGATTTCGAGGATATCTGCACCCGTAGCGATGAAAGCTCAAATGACTCAGAATCCGACGATGATTCCACAAATGCTATGAACCCCCAAGTGACTCTTATTACTGACTCTGAGCCCACAAACCAAAATTCGTACACGCGTTTATCTCAATCATTTCGATCTTACCTGAACGCGTCAAATTCCTATCAGGTGCAAAGCACCCCGGAGTCCAATGAGCCTCTTTTGCCCACCTTTGGAACAGAAATATCATTAACAGAGAATTCAAAAGCTAAACCAAAATTTGAGGCAAAATGTCCACTTTTTTACAAATTACTTGATGAAGCTAATGTTTTTTTTTCCTGGGATGAATCATATGATTTAAAGTCGATTTCTAAGCTTAGAAATCTTTTTTTGAATTATGAGAATTATTATGCCACTTTGCTGATACCAATTTCTGATAATTTTAAGCTTGACTCTGAGATTAAAACAAAATTTTGTTGCAAAAGAATGAGACATTCTTCTAATGGAGAAATTAGAAACGAGAGTGCTTTTGACGAAGAAGAAGATCAAGATTTGATAAGATCATTTTTTTCTGCCGACTCGAATACTGATAACGAGTCCAATCTTAGTCAGTCATCTTTGGCCAGAGACGAGTTTCATTTGTGTTCACTTTGCTGCCATTGTCTCTATGAACCTGTTACTTTGATTTGTGGATGCTCGTTTTGTAAAAACTGCTTAAACGAGTACAATGTCGCTTTGGAAAAGACCAAAGCCGAGTTAAATGCTGACTCGGAATTGCAAAGCAACAAACGAAAGCTGGACAATGGACTCAAGGATTCAATAGAACTTTACAAATGCCAAAATTGCTCATTTGTTCATGAAAATAATTCAACTCAGTTCTTGAGACCCAATGTCTTGTTGTCAAAATTGGTTGACAAATTTTGGTCAAAGAATGTTCAAAGCCGAAAGCTAAGAAATGACTTACGCAATTATGTTTGCTTTATAATTGATAATGATTTGAACAACTTTAAGCTTAGTGCGCTAGAACGGTTGTTTTTAAAAGCGTATGAACTAGGTAAAATTTTATTTTAAAAAAATTAAAAAAAATAAAAATTCAAACCCATTTTAATTTAGATCCATCAAATCACTTGTTATTAGCTGATCTATTTCTTCTCAATTATTTTGATAATTGTAATCCGAATTGTCTAAAATATGCTCAAAGTGCATCCGAACTAAAACCAAATTGGCCTTTCGTAAGTTTAAATTTATTTAAAAAAAAATTCTAAAATTTAAACATAATTTTTTAGGCTTTTTTTCTAAAATCTATCTATTATTTATCTGTTGGAAACTTGAATGCAGTTAAAGACAATTTAATTACCTGCTTGAAATTAGATCCCAAATTGAAAATCTTGAAAATTAAGCTACAGCAAGTTTTGTTCAAAATTGACATGTCTAAAGCTGAATCAAATGATTCCGGTATTGCACACAATCAAAGTCATCCAAATGGTAAGCTTTTTTCTAAAGTTAACACAGAAATTTTTTATTTTTTTCTCTTAAGATGACTTCCCCTTTAGTTTTGTTTTATCAAAATTTGAGCAAAAATCGAGTGATAATAATCAACAGTCTGTACTCAATTATGATACATCAAAATATGTAGTTGTTAATAGTCATTTAGTGAAACCTGGTGAACTTGAGTGTAGTCTTTGTTACAGGTAAAGAAAAAATTTGGTTTTTAAACTTTTAATTCGAAAAAATAAATTCGAAACGTAGAATTTTTTAAATAGCTTAAGTGTCTAAGTATAAGTTTTAATTTGCATAATTGATTACTAATTTAAAATTAAAAATCTCATCAAGAGATTTTAACTTTGTTATTTGGATATTTGTTTAATTATAATCTAGGAATATAATTAAAATTTTTAAAATAATCTAAAAAAATTAAGACTTAAATTTGAATTTTTTGTTTTCTTCGCTATAATAAATTTTAAACAAATAAAAATTGTAAAATTATTTGAACCATTAAATTTACATGAAAAACTCTCAATATTATCTATGAAAATATATTTCAAATTAAAATTTAGTTAGAATCAAAATTTTTATTCAGAACTCTCAGTCAAATAATTTTTTATTTAAATTATATTTTGTTGTTTAATTAAACAAACTAAAATAATCAAATCCAAATCCAAATAACACTATTACGAAAAATTTGTTAGAAAGACTTAACCTTTTTAAATAGAAAATAATTGAAAAATTTTTTGATTTAGACTTTTATATAAACCGGTTACAACTCCCTGTGGACACTCGTTTTGCTGTTCATGTCTAGAGCGATCTTTGGATCATCAGGATTCATGTCCATTATGCAAATATTCACTAGCTGATGTAAGACTAACACATTTTTAATTTTCCTGTAGTTAAAATATTTTAAAGTATCTTGCTGAAAGACGGTCTAATGTTACCCAGTTTTTGGACAAATTGATACAAAATTTTTACATATCTGAATATGAGGAACGTACAAAACAGTATTATGAAGACATTAAAGAACTTATGGGGTATTTTTTTTTTGGTTTAAACAATAAAATATTTTATACTGTTTTATCTAGTGATGAAAATGAGGTACCAATTTTTGTTTGTACACTGGCAATGCCGAATATACCGTGTCCTTTACACATATTTGAGCCCAGGTATAGACTGATGCTAAGACGAGCAATAGAGACTGGATCTAATCAGTTTGGAATGTGTATGTTTACGGAAAAAACACCATACCAATACACTGAATACGGTTGCATGCTTGAGATTAAATCTAGTCAGTTTACCCCTGACGGTCGTGCAGTGGTGTCATCTTATGGAGACCGTAGATTTAAGGTTTTAAAATCTAGCACTAAAGATGGATACAATGTAGCTGAAGTAGAATGGGTAAAAGATATCAAACTTACATCTGAAACTGAAATGACAGGTAAATTATTAAAATCCTCAAAAATTATTATTAAAATAATCAAGGTTAGTCTTGTCAGAGTCTTTATCTAGACAAGGAATTTATCTTTAAAATTTTATTAATAATTAAAATAAAATATCTAAGTAAATTTTCGACTTACCTTTTTTTGTTAAGAGCTAAATCATATTCATGATGATGTGTATCGAATGGCAAAAGCCTGGTTCAATCTTTTGCCACAAATTCAAAAAAATCGAATTTTCGATATGTTTAATATAAGTGTGCTACCCGAACCCGAAGCTAACATTTACACGGATAATGGACCAGCTTGGCACTGGATTTTGTTGAATATTTTGCCAATTGATAGTAACTTTCAGTATAAATTTTTGACCAAAACAAGCCTTAAAGAACGCTTGTTAATGTTAAAAAAAATCTTATGGTTTTTGTTGGCGCCATCAAGACACCCTAAGCCTAACCCAATGAATTCTTCATCAGATTCTCTAACTCAAAACCCTTCTCATTCAGGCTCAGAAAATGCCAGTGACCTTGCCACTAATTCAGATAGCAACTCAAACTATGGAACTGAAAACTCGGAATCTTCCACAAACTCAGTGTCAGGTTATCAAAATGGCAATAATAATCGGATAACTCAAAATATATGACAAAAATTTTCTTATTTATTCTAAAAAATACTTTTTATTAAATGAAAATTTTGTATGGTCTAGACAAAGCTATTGGGTTTAGAGCAAGCTTCAAGAACCAGGAATCACATAAGATGACCAACAATTATTTTTCAAAGAGACATAAACATTTTCTTCTTCATTTATCTAATTGTTTTCAGTAATGCTACCATTTTTGGGCATTTAAATATTTTTATATTTGAGCAAACTTAACACCTTGTTTGAAAGCTTTTCATCTTTTATCTTTTTCTAAAGCATTTTGAATGAAATAATTACTTAAAATTGTAAATCAAAAACAATGTATTTTGTATATACAGCATCTATCTTCATCATGGATAAAACTCTAATCACATCAGACTTTTTTCTGTGCTTTGTACTCGATACTTTATCCATCGGTTAATCAAATTGATTGTTTTTTTTAGATATGATTTGATCATTGATTTATTGTTATTTTTTTTTGGTTGCAGTAACAAAATTTGAAGAATTTTATTTATTCAAAAGACCTATTTTATTTTGAACCGAAAAACTTATTTAAAAATTTTATTCATTTTTTCATGAAGAAATAAATTAAATATATTCTAAAAATGTTCTTTTAATCATTTGAAAAATTAGATCATAAATTTATCACAAATTTTCCCAGTGATAGAAAAAAACTTGCTGAAAATTAAAAAAAATCGTATTTACTTTTTTTGAATTTGAATTATTCCAAATTAATTTAATGATGAGACTGTCGAATGTATTTGCTAAAAAAATTAATATTTGAATATTCTTAATTTTTAATTTTGATTTTAGAATAAAAATTTATAATCTTTTTTTTGAATAGCGTCATCTATGTTAGACAATTTTTTTAGTCTTTGGTTAGATCCTAGACATTATTTTAAAAGCAAAACCAGAAATTTAATATCATCTGCTATCTCTGGTCAATTTTTTTTAAAGTAAAAGCTGGCATAGATTAAAAATATACTATGAAAAGTAAAGCAAGGATTATTTTTCATCTAAAAAGCAAAAAAAATGGAAAATTATTAAAAAAAAAAATTTAACTAAACTTTTACTCAAAATTAAATTCCGTTTTTTTAATTTTTTATTTATTATTTTTTTTACTAGTTTTATTTTGTGTTTCAATATTTTTGTGTATTTTGTACATATTTTTGACAAATGCTAATTTTTATATAATCAATTAAATTTTAAAAAATACTAAATTTTTTTAATAAGATAGAATAATTAAAAAAAAAAACCGACCGAAATAATTTTGAATTTTTAGCTGCTTAAAAAAGAAAGAAAATTTTTCGAAAATAGGCTTCAATTAAACCAAAAAATTTTAACACGAATAAAACTAGAAATAAATTGTTGTCTTTTTCATACTAAGGTGATATTTTAGTTAATATAATTGTGCCATTGGTTTTTAAATAGACATTTCCAATTTTGACTTAAAATATGTAATAGGATTTGGATAATTAAAATAAATTTAATTCAATTTTAGTTGCATAATGTATTTTATTTATCCTTATTTGAATATAAAATATTGAAAAATATATTTCAATAACTAAATGTTTTGATAAATTTTTTATTGATTTTTAAAACATTTTCTCATTATCTTAAAAATTTTTGCATAAATTTTTTTCTTATTAGACATTATAAATGGATGAAATCATAGACTCTAGAGTTCATTACGAGGAAGCTAACAACCAAACTATTTCTCCAAAAGAATGGCGAGAAAATGATGACTTGAGTCAAATCAATTTTAACCCCGAAACAAATTTTGAATTCAACAGCTGTCATGATGAACCTTTTGATCAAAACGGAAATCTTAAAAACGTAGAAACCAACGAAAAAATTAATACAGAGCCTTCAAGTGATCCTTTAACTGAGATTAAGTCAAGTTTGTTTTCTGATGTTCACTATTATACCATAAACTGTGCAGATCCATTTGTAAGAATATTTTAAGATTTAATTGTTTGATTGTTATTTTGATTATTTGATTTCAGATCGATCAAATATTGGAAAACAATGGAGCTAATAAAGAATCCTATTTAACTACTTTTATTACACATGTGATTTATGATAAAAATGGTGAAGATCCGAATTCAAACGCCGATTTCTGTGAAGCTAAAGAGGTGTTCGATTTAACCATCGTAACAAGTAATTGGTTCAGATTGTGCCTCAAATGTGAATGTTTATTACCGTAAGTTTAAGTATTATTACGGAATGTCTATTGACACATAGTCTTGCAACAAAATAATTTTGACACACAATGATTCTAAGATTATGTTAAGTTAAATTTAAAATTTTCGGAAAAAAATTGGCTATTAGAAAAGTTGGTCATAAGTAAACTTCAGATTTGACATTGATTTCTTAATAAAAAAAAAAATTTAAAGTCAAATAATTAATTAGCAAGGCACTTCAAGTCATTGAAAAAATGTCAAAATGTTAATGGCTCAATAAAGAAATTTCACAAAAAAATCATAAAAAATAATTTTCTTTAGATAAAATTTTAAAAGTAAAATTTGACTTTGCCTTTAAAAAATAAATTTTTCAATATTAAAGTTGACTTTGACTAACTTTTTCAGATTTTTAAATTAATTTTTGTTAATTTTTCACCAAATTTGTTAATAAATATATCAATTATTAATCACTTTTCTATACTAGCGGATAATATGGGATGCGATCATCTTCTTTTCCAGTACATTTTTGAGAAACTGCTCCGATCTGAAACATAAGTTACTGCATCGATTTGATCTTCTATATCGCAATTATTACATGCATCACTGATTTTCTTAAATTTACGTTATTTTACGTTAAAAAGTGTAATTTTACTAAAAATCGCTAAATTTTGGCTCTTTTTTGGATACTTTATCAAAATTTGATTTTCAAATTTTTTGATTCATTTTTGTATTTAAGATAAATTTTGTAATTTCACGTAAAATTACGAAAAAATTATTTAAAGGCAAAATTTTGTAAAATAAAGTAAAAAAATTAAAAAATTTGTTTAAGTTTAATTTATTAAATTTGTTTTTTAATAACTAATTAAACTTTTAAAAAATATTGCGTTCATTTTTTGCAACGTGCATTTTTTAAGCCAAGACGAATGTTTAAAAAGAGCTCCCAGTTTCGACTTACAGTACTGATTTGCTACGAGGATCTGACGAAATTTTATGTAAAAAAACGTCATTTATCGTTAATTATGGTAATTTTAAAAAAGTTATTTTAAGTCATTTTACGAAATTTATCGTAAAATATCGTCAGAGTGGCCTTTTTTAAACATTCGCCCTGTATTACAGAGATTTTTTCTCCCTCATCCGGTTTTGAACCTTTGATCCTTTGCTTTTATTAATAATACACCAACTATTTGGCTAAATCTGTTTATTAGGAATATAAAAAATTTTACCTTATAAAAGTTTTATCAGTGTGTAGCAATAAATTATTCCATTGTAACACTTTGTTTCAATAAAGCCACCCTTATTATTATTAATGTTTTAAAAGGGATTTGATCAAAAAAGTTTAGCAAAAAATCAAGTTTTATTCATTTATTAAAAATTTGGTTTCTTTAAAACTCCCAATTTTATTTTTTTCACATTATGATAATCATTCTTTAATTTAATTAAAATTTTCTTTTTATTTATATCTTATTTTTTTCGAGAAACTTTTAGGTTGGTTTAGCCTTTTTTTATGGTCAGATCAACTTGTATTTTTAAATAAAAAATTTTATGAGCAAAAAATTTTCTGCAGTTAATTTAAGAATTAAAATAGAATATATTTTAAATCGAAAGCTTAGTTTAGAATATTTAAATTTTTTTTAAAAGACTGCATTTGAACTTGATTTTTGTGCTGGCGAGGGTAAAAATTGATATTTAATGATTAAAGTCGCGTTTAGAAATTTAGAAATCAAATACTGAGTTTAAAGACATGATCTTAAAATTAAAGACAAAATAACATGGGCTTTATTGTAGTCTTTTTTCATGGTATTTGAGTTTAGATTAATAAATGCATGCATATCATTGCAAGGATATACGGCAATAAGATCAAAAATTAGACATCGAATTCAATAAGTTTCAATTTTTTTTCAAAATTTCTAACAATACAATACAAAAAAAATGATTAAATTTTGTAAAATAATTATTTACAAAAAATTAAGCTTAAGTACATGTCATACTTTTTTGCGTAACCATATTTATTTGAAGTAAAATTAAAAAAATAAATAAATTTTATAAATTCAATTGTATAAAATTATTTCTTTTCCAAAAAAAAATTAATACATTATGTTTTCAATTAGATATTCATTAAAAATCAGATACAGATAGCATACGAGTGTTTTCTTGCTTTCATCCAGCAAATTTAAAAATCTTGATTGCTAAATTCAAAACTTAATTTAAATTATATTTTTATTTTTTAGTACTAAACCGTTTCTAGCCAGCAATGAGAATAGATTATTCGCTCAGATAAAAGCAATTAATGTAAATATGTCCGAAAACCTTGCCAAGGAGATCCATGCTTTGCTGTCATATAATGGCGCTGAGCTAATTGATACCGATACAGATGATGTAGAAACATTAAATTGTCAGCCTACACATGCATTTTCAGTGAATTTCGATTCCCGTAGCGAAAAATTAGATTCAAAATTAAAGCTTATTACTCCTGATTGGGCCACTGAGTGCATTAAACAGAATACTTTACTCGATGAGAAAATGTACCATCCAAAATATTTAAAGAGTGGAGAATCAAATAACATCCTAGAAGAGGCCTTTAAAACTACAGAAATTGAAGTAAATAAAACATATCAAGAACAGACTTTTGAAAATTCGAATTCGACAAAAAAATTTTCAAAAAATTTAACTCTTTTCACCAATAATTCTGATAAGATAAATTACTTGCAAAGTCATGCAAATAATTTTATTTGTGAGCAAAATACCCAAATCGAATCAACATCGAAATCGATGAATCTGGAAACAAACTCATCAAATTCAAATACTCAAAATGAACAAAAATCAACATATGATGCTCACGTCCTATGTGTGGACGTGAGCACTGCGCAAAATGAAACCAATGGACATCGTGTCACCACTCCATCTAAGCCAAAACCAACAACACCTAAAAAATGTTTGACCAAAAAAAAAAATTCACCCGATACCAAAGCCAGTTTTTCACTAAATGACAGTATGAACGAAATATTCGATTCTGTTATAAATAAACAAGCAAGTGAAGAAAAAGAAGCCTTGGAAAATTTTGGCCTAAATACAAATGGTCTTCAGCCACTACAAGTCGATTTAATTCAACCCATTCAAAATTCAGGCAAGCTAAATTTTGATTTGGATCTTGATAGTGAACCAATAGCCTCTAATGAAAACAAGCCTGATAACATCAAAAACAATGAAATAAACTCTAATTTGTTATACGGATGTGTTTTTTATACAAAAGCAAATGAGGAAATTTATCCCAAGGACTGCTTTGATGACTGGGAAAATGTGATTGTAAAATTCGGTGGCAAATTGTTAAATCACATCAGTCTGGATGACTCGGCCTCAGTGAGCCAAATAACTCACTTTATTTGTCCGAACAGATTCACGAAATGCTTTAAAAAAGCAGTTGAAAATGGCATTAAAGTAGCCACTGTTTACTGGCTTGAAGATGTTTTGCAAGAACAAGCCTACAGGTCACCATGGTTGGTGTACCATTTTCCTTCGCCCTATGAACACAAAGCAGGACCATTACGAAATCACATTTTCTCTTCTCACGGTTTCACTAGTAAAGAAAAGCTATTCATCTTTCAGGTTGTTTGGCTGCTTGGCGGAAAATACTCATCATATTTGTCCAACATTAATTCCTTCCTAATTGCCAAAAATCTAAAAGGTCCTAAAGCAGAAAAGGCCAAATGTTGGAACATACCAATTGTAAATGCCAATTGGCTAATGGAACTCTATCTGGGAAACACATATGCTTTAAACAAGCCCATTGAAGAACGATACAAAAATATTCCAACCTGTGACAACTACAATCATTTTGCTTTCGACACATCAATGGTACAAGATTTTATGAAACATTGGAAAAACGATCTTCCATTAGGTCCACCGTTGGCATTCAAATCAAACAATTCTGTGAATATAAAATATTCCAGTAAGAGATCAGAATTTGATGAAAAAGTTGATCAGTCACCTAATAAAATTAAAAAAGTTGGCTTGAGTTGGCAACGACCTCAATCGAATATACCAATTGTTTTGTTCACTGGAATTGAGTCTTCTAGGACTGCTCAGTTTCAAAGAGTATTTAGAATTATAATTTTTTTCTAAATTTTTAAAAAACAAAAAAATTTTAAGGATGTAATTGGTCTTGGAGGAATTGTTGCCAAACAACCGCGCCAAGCAACCTTATTAGTGGTTGACAAAATAGATCGAACTGCTAAATTATTAAAGTGTATTAGTACAGTTGATAATATAGTTTCGATTAAATGGATTATCGATAGTAAATTGAATGGAAGGTTTCTTGATTCAAGTGACTATCAAGTAAAAGATGAATGGTTCGAGAATTATTATGGCTGTAGTATAAAAGATTCATTAGAGCGTGCAAAACGTCGTCCAATGTTTAATGTAATGTCAAAAGATTTTTTTTAATTAAAATTTTAATCAATTAAATATTTGAATAGGGTCTAGTATTTTATTTGAGTCCAAGTGTAAGGCCATCTTATCAAGATCTTACGGATATGATCATTGCTGCTGGTGGATCGGTAACTAATGATATTCCGACGTTGCCTATGATACATGAACCATTTAAAGATGAATTCAAAACTGTAAAAAATTAATTTTTTGTGTAATATGCATTTCATATAAAATATAAATTTTTAGAATCTGAAAAGCAAATACGTCATCGTAGGATCTCAAGCTGATCTGTGTATTTTAAAACCTTTTATTGAAAAAAAAATTCGTAAGTCATTTATTTATTTGTTTCATTTTTTATTTTTAAAGAAAATCAAAGATTCAAACAAAAAATTTTAATTAAAAAAAAAGGGGCTTACGGTTTTAAAAAAGTAAAAATTCCTGCACCACTTTGTTAAATTGAATTATGTTTAATGTAACACTACATTGGTTTGTAAGTAAATTTATCATAAAATAAACGAAAAAAGTGTGTTTTTATTTTTTGACATTTCTAAGTCTAAGTAACAAAAATAAGAATTATTGACACCTCAAGTTATTTTCGGTCAGTCAGATTTAAAAATTAATGTCGAGATTTATTTGAAACATTCATTCATTAAAATATCAAAATTACTTTATTTATCTTATTTGACGAGAATTGTCATTTGAATCTACTTTTTAAAAACTATTGATTAATCGATAAAAACTTATCAATTATGATAAATCTAGTGCCAGAAATAAAGAAATTTTAGAATTTTTTAATTATATTTAATTATGATCAGGTACAAGATTAATCATGTGATTTTGCTAAATAAAGATAAAAAAGAAATTTAAAACAAAATAACTTTTAAAAAAACATATTTACCTTTATAGTGTTTCATTAAACATAATATTTTAGCAACAAAATTGCGCTAAGAATTATCTTAATGCATATGTGTTTTTTGAAATTTAGTGCTACAAAACAGAAAAAATTGTTGAAATAATCATTAAAATTTATTTTAAAAGAGCAAAAAAAACGCTGTTAATTTTTGAAATAGTCTACAGAAATTGTTTTTAACTAATGACTCTAAGTCCAAGTCATGACTTTACTTGAATTTAAATTTTAAATTTTAACCTTGAGGATTTTTGATCGTATCGTTAGTCAATTTATAATTAAAATCTTTTTGTTCTAATTAAGAAAGAAATTCTCATTTTTTTTAAGCAATATACAGTGAAGAAATAATTTTGAGTGGAGTTTTGAATCAACAAGTTGATGCAAATTTGTACAAATTCAATATTTTACAATAATACAATTTAGTTAGTGAAATGCTTTTAATTAAAAAAATTTTAGATTGTTAAAATACCCGCCTCAGGGACCTCTTAAACCTCTTAAATAATTTTGTGATTTTTTTGAATTAAATTTAAAATTTCGAATCTAAAAGAATATAAAACTTAATTTTTTTATGTAAAATAATCTACTGAATTTTAAAATTTGTTTTAAGAATAGTTTGTGGAAAATTTGACCAATTTTTTGTACGAAATATTTTGAATAAAATTCTCATTTAACTAATTTCAGAATCAATCAAATTAAATAACCTCTTAAAAAAGGTTGTGTTTTTTTTAAGATTAAAAGAAAATTGCTAAAAGATAATGAAAAAAGTTTGGCTTTGAAATAGTTAAAATTCTATTTTAATTTTAATTAAAAACATTCTTTGTTAATTAAAAATTTTAGCAAACGCATTGTGAAAATCTTTAAAAATTTAATTAGCCCAGATATTTTTAGATAAATTCTCTAGACGAAATTTCAATCATTTAAATAAAAATTCATCCACCTTGACACTAGTTTTTTGTTTTCTCATACTTTCTCTTTACCTAAAGTCTTCTTTATGTTTTAAATAAGTTTAAGATTTAAAAAAATGTTATGAAAATTTTTTTTTATGATGCAAAAAAACGAAGATACCGACTTATATAATAAAAAATGCGAAATCATCAATTCATTAATCGAGTTGGTCGAATTAAGAACAAAATATAGATTTAATTTTGATTTTAAATTTATACGTCCGGAAGTAACCAATTTACAGTGTACAACTCCAAAAGCAGTAATACTGTCTGTAAGTCTTATCAATGAATATTTTCTAAAGATGGAGAATTTTTGCGACAATTTCACCTTCACTAGAGGTCTTATTGATTTAATTAAGTCTTTTTTATTGAACAATTTATCAATCTTCATTCCAAATAATGAAAAAATAGAAAAAGATGAAATTTGTGAACGAGATAGCTACCTAGTTGAATTAGTCGATGAACTAGAAGAAAATGAATTGTGTAGACCAAATATTGAGAATGCATTTTCCGAATCAATGTCCAAAAATGTGCTCAATGACTCTTTTAATTTAATAAAAAAATATGACATCTATGCAGAAAATCTGGTAAATGAAATTTTTAATGATTTTGGTAAAGAAATCGGTCACGGTTCAAATAATGAAAGTGAAATTGAAATCAAAATTAAACTGCCTTCTTGTTATGATCACAGGTACTTTCAAAGACGGCACAGCGCAGACATCATGGGCTTCAACTATAAATCGGATCCCGCAAATCCAACATTGCCAAATATTGCTGAGGATTGCCTGGGTGAAAGTGATCTTTTTTGGCGACGTCATTCCTTAAATAATCCATCTTATAAATTGAACAAGCCTTTTAATAACACAATGCCAATTATAATTGTTGACTTTGAGGATGAGATTGATGGCAAATGGAGCTCACGGTCTAGTTTGGAAAAATCAAGGTTGTCCGATTCTGAATGTGAATTGAACAATAACCAGTTTAAACAGTATACCAAAGTTACACTCAAAAATATTTTGAATAAAAGTCCAAATAGCAAAAAAAATAAAAATGAACTTTTGCAAAGCAGAAATGAAGATCTTTTAAAAGAAACGGCTCTAAAAAATTCGGAGTTCTGTAAAAGTGTTGTTGAAGATATCGTAGCGAATTCAATAAATACTGTACAAAGCATAATCAAGTATAATTTAGGAAAATTTAAAAAATTAAAATTTTTAAAATAATTTTCAGAAAAAATTCCGAATTAGCTCAAAATTTAGTTGAAAGTTCGGTTGATGACGCTTTAGATGAAATGAAAAAAATAATCCAAATTAGAAAAGTAAATTTACTAAAAAATTTTTAAAAAAATTTATCATTTTATCAAGATTGATGAATTATATTTAAAATGCGATTGTGTAAATATGAATCAGTATTGCAGGAAAAAAGATCGTCTTGACTGTAAGCTATTGATCTACTTAATTTGTAGTGTTTTAGACGAAATGAATTTCACCAATTCAGCTATTTTTGAATGCAAAAATTACCAACTAATGAAGAAATTAAGTAGACATTGAAATAAAAGCCAAATTAGTTTATTTAAAAAATTTTTATTTAACCTCCTTTTTTTAAATTTTTTTTCCAATTTTGCTTAAATTTACCAATTTTTTCTGCACCTCAAATTCTTTCATCTATTATTTTTGAATTGGTCTTGCGTTCGAAATCTATGGAACTCATAGCCAACAAAAAAACTTGCAATCAGTCAGCAATTTAAAAGCAGGTTATCAAAATATTTGACTATCAAAATTATGAGATGGAAATAAACATTAAATTTAATATATTTTTTTAAAATTACAAAAATCAAGTTTACAGCAAATTTAAATAAATCAATGATTATTTTTTTTGAAAAAGTTTTTTCCTTATATCGAATTTTTCAGAAAAATACCAAGATTTCAGATAGTCCAAATAAAAAGTTAAACTAATAAACAAATTGATTATTATTTTTATTAATAATCAGTAAACTTCTTTTGATTGAGCAACTTCCTTGTAAATTATAAAAAGTCTTTTGGTTAGATGATCAAATAAAAATAAATCAAAGCTTTACTTAAGTTATTTGAAAAAATTCAAGTATCTATCACAATAATTTTTTGGATTAAATTTTTTGCGAATGTAACAATTGTTTAGATTTTAGTGATCAAAGGATTACATTTGTTGTTATCAAGTTTAATGATCTACACAACAAACTGAAAATTAAATTATCTTTAAATGTTAAAATAGAAATTATGTCAATCTTTTTTTTTCCTTTTTTTTCTTTGTATGTTGTTCTTGAATTCGAGAAAAAAAAGTGTCTTAATTTTTTTATTTATAAAAAAAGAATTTTTTGATTATTTCATATTTTTAATTATTTAATTATTCATTTATTAATTATCATTTGATTATTTCTTTTTGTCATTGCCGAATCTGGCGTAATTTCTGAAATAAATAATAATAACACTATTTTGGACACTCAGTAATTTTTTACAAATTACGTGATTAAATTGTAAGCATTTTAATAGAATATATAATGGGAACTTCTTTTTATGGAATGTAAACATATTAAAACACTACATGATTAGGAAAATTAAAATATTTATATGTCTTAGTTCGTTTAGTTTGTGGTAAATATTAAATATTTATTTTTAAAAAAAATTTTTATACCAAATAAATATTGCTTTATCAATTTAAAAGATACGTAGGTTCTTGTTTAAATTATAACAGCTTTACATTTGATTGTAGGTACTACTATTTCCGCTTATCTTCGACATCGCATTCACTAAACCAGTCTTAAAAATAGTTTTGTATTTTCGCTTTTTAAAAAAGATATTTTTCAGATTTACTCTAACATAGTTTGGCAATGAAGACCAAAATTGATAATTTGGAATCATTTCAGTTCCATTCTTTTTTTTAATAAACTTCAAAAAAACAATTCCGCCAATAAGATAAATAAATGGAACAGAAAAAAATCTAAATGAATGCATAATTTTTAAATCAAATATGTTATCTCTTACCAAATAAATAAATAAATTTTACATGATTAAAATGACTAAACCAAAACCAAGTCCAGACTTTTTTTCTGGGCAGCAATGCTTTGATTTCAAAATGAATTGCTTTTGAAAAATATAAAGAATTAATAAATAATAAAAGAAAAAATATTTTTCATTTTGCTTACATAATTCCCTTTAGGGCTTTCACTGTAAAAATCAAAACTTTGCATATCAAGACACTCACATCGAATTCTTGAAGTAATTTCACTTTTGTAAAATTTTTTTAATTTTATTAATTTTTTTAATTGATGTTTTAAAATTCCTAATCTTCATACAAAAAATATTCTCAATCTTATTTATTATTTTAATAAAATTGGATTAAATGCATCGTGTTTTAAAAAATAAGGAAGTCAAAATATTTTATATTTTGTGTGGTAAAAAAACATTTCACAATTCTAAAATTTATCATTTATTTAACAAAATAATTAAAAGAAATTTAAATGAGCCTACTTAATTTTACAGACATGCAACTGTTTCAAAAAAACTTAAATTTCAGACATGCTTCAGATAGAAAATTCTTTAATTTTCCAAAATGTCACGGGTCTGGAATATAATCCTGTTGATAAATGAAGCAAAAAAATTTATTCGACTCGACGAACAAACATTTTTTTGACTTTCCTAGAATTAAAGAAGCTAAGTTATTTTTTTAATTCTCTCTAACAGGTTTTTATCAAACTTTATGAATAAAAAGAAGCTTGGAAAACTCTCAAACCTAAAAGTTTTAAAGAACCTAAAAAAAATAAATAAAATTTTTTAAGCATTTTAAATAGCACTTTTATAAAAATTAATGTTTTTATAAGCTGACCAAATGAATTTCTCTGTTATATTTAAAAATTTTAAAACAAATCTATTAACTTAAACTATTTGATAATGGGTTCAAATATCAATATAAAGAGAAGAGATTTCTATTAACTTTCAAAAAATATTTTCTGGCTTTAAATTGTTGTGACTAAAATTACTCTTTTTATCACTAAAATAAATATACTTTATAAAATTTAAAAAACAAAAAAGCGGAACACCAATTTCCGCACTTTTTTTCTCAATTTTATTTTGATAGTTATTTTTAAATAATTACCAATTGTTAAAAAAAAAAACTTGTTTTAAATTAAAAATTGATTTTTTCTCTAATTATTTTTATGAAAAACGAAGTTAAGAAAACTTCAAAACATTTTAGTATTAAAAGAACCTATGATTAAATTTGGAAAAGCAAATTTAAAAAAAATGCTCAAAGTGTATTACACAATATAAATTTTTTGTAATATATTTTTCTTGGTTAAGGATTAGAGAAGCATACAAGAAGTAAATAGAAAATTTCAAAAGCGAACCAGCCATAGACAAAATGTAATTTTTTTAATTTATAAGCAAAAATATAAATTTATTTAACATGTTTTAAGATGAAGAGATCGGGAACTATTAAATAGAACTTAAAAAAAAGTGAAAACATATTACTTATGTTCATAGATCAAATAGAATGAATTGAAATAGCTTGAATTCATGGAATCTTGATCACCACAATTTATTAATTCAGAATTTTTTGTTTTCATACAAACCTAAAATATTTATTAATCAAACAGTTTTCTTAAACAAAATATATTAAATTTTACAGCAGCAGATTTGGATGAATTAAATTCACAATCAATTGGCCCACATGGATTGTAGTAAAAATAATTTTCACCTGTATCATCCAGTGTTGACCTAAATAAAAAATATAATCCTTTTATGGTAAACTCAATTTTAACATCATACATTGGATTTGAAGGATTATTTAATGAACTTAAATCTATGATACTTCCATCATCTAGTTTAACTTTGCAGCTAGACAATTTTTCTTTGATTAAATTTTTTCGATTTGGCTGATCATTTTTTGTTTTTAAACATTCAATGTGACAACAAATAAATAAAATTATAGCAAATAAAAGGAACTTCATCTAAAAGTTCCTTGCATATATTTTAATATTCTTGTTTCAAAAATATTCTAGATTTCGTGCAGAGTTGGTCAAAAGTTCAAAAGAAAGAGTCTGATTTGACTTTGACTTTTTTAATTTTTTTTCTTTCGTCAAAGTCAAATTTTATAAGATAATAATATTATCGGATTATGATGAATATGAAAAAATTTATGAAGATGAATTTAAAGAAGTAATAAACATTTAAGCAAATAAATGAACAGGACATCTCAAGTCATTTAAGATGTTTCGCTCTCTTGCTCAATTTAGTTTTTAAAAAATGGTTTGAAAAAATGTAAAAACGTTAAAGGTGTAATAAAAAATTTCATAAAAAAAAGAAAATTTCAGTCAAAGTTGACTGTGACTTTTTAATAAAATTAAACTTAATTATTAAAAAGTCATACCCTGCTAGTTCGGAATGGATCTTGGTTCTTCCTTTCAGTCAAATTTTCTTAGTTTATACTTATAAAAAATAAATAAAATATGAGATAAAAAAAATTAAAGTTAGAATAGAGTTATTTTTTTTTTGAGACATAAGTTGGTGATTGAAGAATTTTTAAAAATGAATATGGTAGACGTATATTTTCTTGAGATATAATAATATTTTTTCATGCTATATAATTATATTACTTATTTATTTTTTATTTATTTATTTACTGCTTAAGCTCCTTCAGAATAAAATTAAAAAATTAAGTAAAATAGGGTAAAATAAACTGAAATCAAAAAGAGATATTGAAATATAATGTAGCGTGCTACACGTGTTTACATAGTTGAGGCTTCAGGTAAAAAAGGAGAAATAGTAAGGAAGCAATTACACAATGGAGTCGGGTATTCGATATATCTTGATTCGAAATCCGCCTTATATTCCTGCACCAGCCTGACAATCAATAGAACAGAATGACTCAGTCCTGTCCCAACATATCTCTCACTCAACTTTAAAAATCGATTTGAATTTAAGTTTATTAAGAGCCTCGTGATGCATGAAGTTGGAGGGAGTATCATATTTTAATTTGAGGATAAATCCGACGGCTGTATTCTGAATTGCTTGTAAGTTTTTTAATTATTTTCTGACTAAAGATTTTTATAGGTCTCCTAACGTTATTTGATTAAGAACCCATTTTTTGTTTGACAGTATCTTAATTAGATTAAGCCTTGTATAGCAACATTCTTTAACTTCGTCAACAAGGATATTAAAATTTAATTTGAATTAAATTTAAACCCTAGAAAATTCATTTCTTTTTGGCTTTCTATGCTATTTCCATAAATATTTTCACTTAAGTTTATCACTTTCTTTCTTGTACTTTGTAGAGAAGACTTCTGAACACGACCTAATAATAATATTACGATATAAAATGTATTTTTTAAGCTTTGAAAAATAATTGAAATTTAAAAAAAATCTTTAATTAAATAGGTGCCAAACTTAAACTATTAAAGTGTATACATTTGATTTGTTTGATTGGTATTCGAATTGATTAATTAAAATAATTAATTGATAAAAACAAAGTTTTACATCTAAAAATAAACTAAACTTATATTGAGCAGGAAAAGCCTTTTTGAAATTTTGGTTTAGTTTATTTAGGTGTAATTTTATAAATGTTTTTCCTGGCGAATATAAAAGAATATAACTTGATAAGCTCATGTAATAAAAAATTGTACCTTCATTAAGGTTTAATAAAAAATTTAGCAGTTTATGAAGGAGTAAAAAGAAAGACGAATGTAAAATTTGTTTTAAAAGAAAATTTTTTTCAGACTAATAAAGGAATATGCCTTGTTTCGACAAACATATTTTCACAACTAATATTCTGACATGTTTATTTTGACAAATCAAATTTCATAAAAAAATTATTTCGAAAAATTAAATAATTTGGTAAAGATTTATTTGAACAGGTTTATGTTCTACAACAATTATTTAGACAAAAATTATTTGGACAAAAACATCTAGTTATCATTCACACCATTTATCTTTAATTGACAGTTTAAAACTTGAACACTCAAATACTGACAATCTAAATAAAAAGCTGTGCACCGGTCAACTATCTGAAGGAGCTATAGCTCGGTACAGTATTACAGATAAATAATAAAACTGAGCAAAATAAAAGCGAAATATGTTTTATTGAAATAACAAATTAAAAATGTAATTGTCGATTTTTATAGTGAAAAAGATCTGAATAATTTGTACAATAAAATAATTGAATATTGATTATTATTTATTATCAAAAAAATTGTCTTAGCAAATCTTGTCAATTATATTTTGTCTAAATAATTTTTGACTAATTAACTTTTTTTTGTCTTATTATTTTATGTCTTAATAAACGTTGTCGAAACAGATTTTGTCAAAATATGTTTGTCAAAATAAGCGGATTTCCTAATAAAGTAAAGTAAAATAAAAAGTGATATCTTGATCTTCATAACATATTATCTATTATTTAGTATTCTGTAGGAGAGAAGGGTCTTATCGATGTCTGAATTTTTTGTATTTTTGTATCACTATTTTAATAGAAAAAAAAATATTTTATATATCATAAGAAATAGTGGCCTATTAGGAACATGCCTATAGGTTAATTCATGATATATAAGATAATATGCAATGAAGATCAATATATCACTTTTTATTTTACTTTACTCTATTAGTCTGAAAAAAATTTATTTACAAACACATTTTGCATTCGTCTTTCTTTTTACTGGTTCATACTTTTGCTGAATTTTTAATTCAAACTGCTCTTTTAAATTAAATGTTTATTCAGTTTCTATATAGATTTGTGAATAAAGCTATCTGAATTAGAGCTAATGAAAGGATAACATTAAGATATAGTAAAAAAAATACGAAAATGCTTGGCAAACAGTCTTAACGTGTCTTAATCTGATAGTAAATGAGAATTATTGTAATCATGATATTTAAATTATGAAAAAGTCGAAAAATGCCTAATCCAGAATTTGAATTTTAATAATCCAGAAATGCCTAATCTTTTCTCAAATGCAACACAATACCTTTATATTTTTATTTAAAACTAAAAATCTAATCAAGTCATTTGACTCGTTATCAAATATTTGAACTATAATTTATAAATCTTTTATCTAATGAATGCAATTTATTAAATAGGTTAATTTAAATGTTGTGTAAAGGAAACTAAAAAAATTGTCATTATGAAATATTTCTTTGACATTTACCTAAATGATTCATCTTGGTCAACTTAATGAAAATCAAAGCTTAATAAATGAGCTTTTTTAAAACGAATAAAAGTTTTTAGCTGAATACAGTGGCATTCTTATACAAGCAGTTCTGTCAATCTATATTCAGATATCATTTGGACAATGTTTTCATTAATAAGAAGGGCTTATAAGAATTTGATACCCAGTCAAAAAAATTTAAAGACTTTTTAAACGGTTATTAAAAGAAATAATAAAAAATCTCTAATCTTGAGCTTTTTTTGTAGAAAAATAAAGGATTTTTAAAAGAAATTAAATATTTAAATTTAGAATTTAAAAGGCAAAATATTTTACTTGGAACAATGTAAGCAAATTAGGATCAATAAACAAATATATTACAAACACAAGCTATTTTTGAATATTGTCTGTTATGTGACCAGTGACTTTAAGTCGATTTTATGACCAGAAATTTTTTTGACTGATTTACATAGTAAATTATTAAGATATAGAAAAAAATTCTTTAACACATTACTATTACTAAAGCATTTTAAAAATAAAAATTATTTTTTATAAATAATTTAAAAATTTTTGTGACCATTATGTAAAATTTATTTTAAATGCTTTTTTTGAAATTTTATTTCGAACATTTTTGTACTGCAAATTAAGTATCCAAGTTTATTAAATTTTTTTTATCATTCTCGTAAGTGGAGAGATTAAATCATATAAAGAAATGATCTAATATTCAGTTTTTTCTTGATAGAGTGTTGTTTTAATTGTAACAATCTTGGATTTTTTGATTCAGAAGATATTATTTGGCATTGTGAAATTTCATACAAAACTTCCAGTACAAAAATAAAAAAATTTTATAAATTTTGTTCTAAATGTCAAAAACTTGTTCTGTAAATGAAACTAAGTGAAACAACTGTTGTTTCACTTTCTGTGAAAGTCTGCAAAATCTGTGCAAATTAATTGCGTTTTATTTTTAATACTTTTAAATAGGGTGCAATTAGGGTATAGGGTACAAAAAGAGTTCACACAGATTTTGCAGACTTTCACAGAAAGTGAAACAACAGTTGTTTCATTTTGTTTCATTTACAGAACAAATTTTTGACATTTAGAACAAAAGTTATAAAATTTTTTTATTTTTGTATTAGAAGTTTTGTATGAAATTTCACAATTCCCTATTATTTAAATTTAATCGAATTAAGCACTTGTGTGTACCTATTAATATCGCAATATGAAATTGTTCGACTGATCTAGATAATAGGTGTTCTCTGACTCAGTTTTGTCAATCTAGTCTCTCATGCTGTACCTCTCAAAGCTAACTGGATTTTTGTAGCACCTTATCTATATTCTAATTGGATTCCAAACTTGCGCTGCAAACTCTAAATGTGGTCTTACCATATTACGTATACAATTATACCCATAAGTTTTTTTCTATACTGAAATAAATTCCCTCCAGGTATCTTGTTTGCTTTTGTACCCGCTTAAGATCAGATAATACCGTCATACCTTGCACTTGTGACTTATGTCTTATGTCACATATGTTTATATCTCTCGTTCATCTTCTAAAAGTGCTTTAATTTTTTTTAGCACCTAAACCCATGTACCATGCTTCTTTCCATTCACTATTCATTCATTAACATTCAAATCTTTCTGTAACTTCGTTCTTTCATTGACTTCATTAGTTAAGATTTTTGAGTCATTAGCATTTATCTCACTCTTATTTTATACGCAATCAGGGTTATTTATGCATAGAATTAATAGCATTAGACCTAGAACAGACCCTTGAGGGACTCTGATTTAAACAACTCATATACAGTTTTATCTAGTAAAACAAGTTGCATTCTATCACTTTTTTAAACTTCAAACCAACTTACCAATATTTCGCCTAAACCATAACCGCAGAACTTATGAGAAAGGTGTTTATTTGGTACTATATCAAAGGCCTTTGAGAAGTCAGGTTTTTTTTTATTTTTAATAAATACTCTTGATAAAAATATTTTATTAAACATTACATAAATAAAAGATATTTATTTTATTCTGAATTTGAAATCATAACAAGCTTATCATTTATTTTATTGCTATTCAAAAATAAATTCAAATAAAAAGCCTAATTAAAAATAATGAAACTAATTACACTGCCCAATAATTGCATTTAATAATAAATTTTAAAGCTACTAAAATCTACTCTTTTAATAACACATTTCAATTTTTCATCTGATTGAATAAATTGTTACTACCTCGCATTTTCGTCATCATATCAAGATTCACCAAGCTTTAATAATTGATTCACTTAATGCAAAATAAATAATTTTGAAAGCAAAATACTTAAAACGTCCCGTCTTTTTCTTCTGGGCAGCAATACTTTGATTTCAAAATGAATTGCTTTTGAAATATATAAAGAATTAATAAATGATAAAAGAAAAAGTATTTTTCATTATGCTTACATAATTCCCTTTTGGGCTTTCACTGTAAAATTCAAAACTTTGCATATCAAGACACTCACATCGAATTCTTGAAGTAATTACACTTTTGTAAAATTTTTTTAATTGATGTTTTAAAATTCCTAATCTTCGTACAAAAAATATTCTCAATCTTATTTATTATTTTAATAAAATTGGATTAAATGCATCGTGTTTGAAAAAATAAGGAAGTTAAAATATTTTATATTTTGTGTGGTAAAAAAACATTTCATAAATTTAAAATTTATCATTTATTTAACTTAAACTTCAGACATGCTTCAGATAGAAAATTCTTTAATTTTCCAAAAATGTCACGGGTCTGGAATATAATCCTGTTCATAAATGAAGCAAAAAAATTTATTCGACTGGACGAACAAAAACTTTTTTGACTTTTTATCAGCATTAAAGAAGCTAAGTTCTTTTTTTTTAATTCTCTCAAACAGGATTTTATCAAACTTTATGAATAAAAAGAAGCTTGGAAAACTCTAAAGCCTAAAAGTTTTAAAGAACCTAAAAAAAATAAATAAAATTTTTTAAGCATTTTCAATAGCACTTTTATAAAAATTAATGTTTTTATAAGCTGACCAAATGAATTTCTTTGTTATATTTATAAATTTTAAAACAAATCTGTTAACATAAAACTATTTGATAATGGGTTAAACTTTTAAGATGAAGAGAAGAGATTTTTATTAAGTTTCAAAAAATATTTTTAGATGGCTTTAAATTGTTGTGACTAAAATTACTCTTTTTATCTCTAAAATAAATATACTTTATAAAATTTAAAAAACAAAAAAGCGGAACACATATTTCCGCACTTTTTTTCTCAATTTTATTTTGATAGTTATTTTTAAATAATTACCAATTGTTAAAAAAAAACTAATTTTTAATTAAAAATTGATTTTTTCTATAATTAATTTTATGAAAAACGAAGTTTGGAAAAATTTAAAACATTTTAATATTAAAAGAACCTAAAGAAAAATAAATAAATATGATTAAAATTGGAAAAGCATATTTAAAAAAAATGCTCAAGATATATTACACAATATAAATTTCTTGTAATATGTTTTTCTTGGTTAAGGATTAGAGAAGCATACAAGAAGTAAATAAAAAATTTCAAAAGCGAGCCAGCCATACACAAAATGAAATTTTTTTAATTTATAAGCAAAAATATAAATTTATTTAACATGTTTTAAGATGAAGAGATCGGGAACTATTAAATAGAACTTAAAAAAAAGTGAAAACATATTACTTATGTTCATAGATCAAATAGAATGAATTGAAATAGCTTGAATTCATGGAATCTTGATCACCACAATTTATTAATTCAGAATTTTTTGTTTTCATACAAACCTAAAATATTTATTAATCAAACAATTTTCTTAAACAAAATATATTAAATTTTACAGCAGCAGATTTAGATGAATTAAATTCACAATCAATTGGCCCACATGGATTGTAGTAAAAATAATTTTCACCTGTATCATCCAGTGTTGACCTAAATAAAAAATATAATCCTTTTATGGTAAACTAAATTTTAACATCATACATTGGATTTGAAGGATTATTTAATGAACTTAGATCTATGATACTTCCATCATCTAGTTTAACTTTGCAGTTAGACAATTTTTCTTTGATTAAATTTTTTCGATTTGGCTGATCATTTTTTGTCTTTAAACATTCAATGTGACAACATATAAATAAAATTATAGTAAAAAAAAGGAATTTCATCTAAAAGTTTCCCAAAATATTTGTTGTTTTTTAAATGTTTTAATTTTTAATGTGTTTTGATGTTCCATTATAAGTGTTTGTTTTTGAGTAGTTTTTTTATAAAAATACAAAATATTCTACTAAAAAAAACTTTTAATTATCATTTTAATTTTTAAGTAGTTCCTTCCTCTAAGCACCACACACTTGAGAATGACCAATTTTAGTATTTTTAATGTTGAAAGCATTAAATGTTTTAGATATAATAGAATATTTTAAGATAATGCACCTAAATATGATAGACTTCTTGTTCAAAATGTACAAAAGACCAATATTGATGTGCGGCTTTGAGAATGTCATCCTTGGAAGAACATCCAGTGAAGATCAATGAAGATTTATCACTAGCTCATACATTTAAAATGAATTAAAAAATGAACGGATGTTAGGGACGAAGGCAATTGAAAATATAGCTAAATTTCTCAAAGAGATCTATAAAACAAAAATAAAATGATATTCATTTGCCTAAATACACTACAATGTATTTTTTTCCGATTCAATAAAATTAAATTATTTTGAAAAAACTACAATTTATGAAATAAATTTTATTTAATTTTTTTAATTAAAACTGATATTTTCTGTTATTAAGAAAAAAATTTAAATATCAGAAACCTTATAGTCACCTGAACTCAGCATTTCTTGTTTGGTTAGCAAAATTTAGCTATTTTCTCTGCCACTTGAAATTTAAGAATTACAAAAAAATTTTCCATGGTGGAAGCTAAAAATTATTTAAAATTCAAACAACTTATTTGTCCTTTCTTTTATTGGAATCATGAAATCAAATTAAACAAATAAATTTTTAAGAAAACTTTATAATTAAATTATTAAATATTTTAATTTATTTGATAATTTGGATTAATTAATTAAAAAGAAATCAAAACATAAGAAAGAATATTGTTAAAATTTATAAAAATTTTAGACTAGAAAAATGTTACCTAGAAAAGTTAATTATTCTATTTTTTAAAATCAGTAAATTTTCTTAAGAAAATTACATTCAAGGTCAAAGTTAACTGAGTTTTAACTTCAAATAAGAGCAGTTGAATCTCAGGGGTTTGTCCTAAGCTTAACAGTTTTCAGCATTCTTTCTAAAATACATACCTAAACAAGATAATACAGATAAAAATAATTTTATTATTTACATTGAAAATTTTTTAATATAAAATCTAAATCAAACCTTTAGCCCTTAATCCCTATTCCGAATTTTTGAGATAGGTGTGAGAGATATATCAGGGCATGATTAAGTCATTCAGTTCCATTAGTTGCCAAACTGGTGGAAGAGTATAAAGAAGGTTCGTAACAAGATATCCAACACCATTGTGTAATTCCTACCTTATAATTTCCTCTTTTTTCTGAACACTAATATTTAAACATGGAAAAAGATCAAAATAAATCGATTAAAATAGACAAAAAATTAAAATATAGCTAGTTCAATATCCACGTTGAGACCTCACGCAGTGCAGTTCTGAAATCCAAGTATGAAAAGAGATGTGAATGCGTGAGAGAAGATGCAAGAGTGGACAACATAGATCACTCTGTCTCTGAGAAGTATTTCGTATGAAATGGGGCTGGTTGTTAAGAGGGAATAGCATCAAAATCCAAAGAGAAAGTTAGAACTGATTTTGCAGCTGCAATGAGCGCTAGATATGCATTTTTCTCAAAAAGAGTAGTTCCACATTAGAATAACTAAGTTAGAAAATGTGGTGAAATCACAGTCAACCAATGGTTTTAAAGCGGTTTTAGATAGATTAAATCGAATCAGCTGAATTTTAATACTTAATACTGATTTTTTTAACCTGAATTGTGTGAAGAACTTTGCCTCGTCACATATAAACAAATTAATAAATTGGTGTCATTAAAACTAAGTGTATCCTTTGATTAAACCTAATAATGATATTATTTAAAAAATAATGGGAATAGGTAAAAATACTCATAATAGTCTCTATTAGGGAACTAATAACAATAAAAATAATAATAATATAAGTTTATGGCTATAGTCTTTGGTTTAATCCAAAGATGGAACGCAGTCATCTGCATTATAATAGCCGTTAACACTGTCCTTTAGCTTAAATTGTCTATTTGATTCTTGAATTGATTTATAGTTGGAGTCTCGATTCAATCCTCACTTAATTGATTCCAATTATTGTTCACTCGGTTCATGAAAAAATTTGATCTGACCGTAAAATTTTTAACTAACTGCTTTGTAATTGAATATTCATGGCTACTTGTGTAATAAAATTCTCGGCATCGAAAACTTGTTTGATACCAGTTACTATATCCACTTATTCAAACTCCTGTTTTATTTAATTTTTGAACTTATTTTTAAATTTTTAACGATACTATCTTAATTTTAAACATTTTTTTTAATATAATTTAAAACTTTTTATTTTTGCTGAAGGAGCTTTGGGTCGACCAGCTACACGATAAAAAAAAGTTAACCTTGTCATTGTGGTTATTTATCTTGTATTGTTGAATCAAGTCGGCCGGAATTCTTCTTTCTTCCAAAGTTGTGAGTTGAAGTTATTCAAGTCTTGATTGATAGTCCAGATTCTTATTTATGAAAATAACTTTTATAGCTCGTCGTTGAACACTTTTTATACGTGAGATGTCTTTGTGTAAAAACGGGTACCAAAGTTGAGACGCATATTCAAGATGAGGCTTTACTAATGACGTAAATAGCTTTTTAAGCACAGACTGGTTTTTTGTTTTAAATGTTTTCTTAACTATCGAGAAATTTTTCTTAACTATCTAAGCTTTATAGATTATGGAGGCTATATGTTCATCTCATTTCAAATCTTTACTGAATATTAGCCACAAGTCTCTTTCTTGTGATGAACATTTAAGCTCATTACTTCCAAGTCTATAACTAATAATAGTTAGTATTGTTTTTATCACAATAAATCACCCTGAATTTTTCATCATACAAGCTCATCAACCATTTAATTTTCAAGTCTAGGAGGTTTTCAAGGTCTTATTAAAGTACCTGCGATTCCTCTAGGTCTCTTATATTTTAGAGGAGCTTAATATCGTACGGAATAATAAGCTAGATTCTTTAACGTATCAGTTAGATTATATATATAGATAATAAAAAGAAGAGTGACGAGAACGGAACCTTGAGGGACACCACTTTTAACATTTTTCAACTTTAAACCGCTTCTCCTATTACTTATTAGTTCTAGGCGAAGGAGCTTCCGATTGGTGCGACGTTTTAAGCGATATTGCACAAGGCTTTGTACTGGGTCCACTTCTGTACGTAATATATATCAACGACCTGCCTAAAACAATCAAAAGTGTTTGCAAACTCTTTACTGGTGATACCAAAATATTATGTCCGATCGACTAAAGTCTTAGTGCAGGATATTACAAGAGGATTTTAACAGTCTGAGCAGATGGTCGAATGAATGGCTATTGAAGTTTAATATAAGTAAATGTGTGGTTATGCATTTAGGTCATAACAACCCTAACAACGACTATGATCTTCACAACTACCCAGACAATACTCAATCTAGACTCGCTGTAACGAAAGTTGAAAAAGACATAGGTTTGTATATTAAAAACGATCTAAAATGGGAGAAACAAATTTCAACATGTGTCGCAAAAGCTAATAGTATTCTGGGTATTTTAAAAAAGACTTTTAGCTATATTGACATTAATATGGCCAGGATCCTCTACAAAACTTTTATAAGACCACATCTAGAGTTTGCATCAGCAGCTTGGTCCCCCTCGAAACAAGATCTAAAGCAATTAGAAAAAGTCCAAAGAAGAGCCATAAAACTGTACAAACCAATCGCTAATCTCTAGTATGATAAAAGGCTAAAAGGTTTGGACTTAACAAACATCGAAACAAGAAGACTACGCGGCGACTTAATTCAGATCTTCAAAATAGCAAAAAACTGAGACAAGATTGAAACGAACTCTCTTCCTTCATTTGGGAACCATACTAACAGCCTAGCTTCGGAGTTGAGATGCCCACATAATTACAAAATGAGCGTTGAACATGGTATTAAAAAGCTTCCGCGTGTCAAATTTCTAAATAATCGAGTGGCCACAAAGCGCTGTTGACGCGCCTAATTTAAATATTTTCAAGTCAAGACTAGACACTCACATGAATTCCACCATTCTCAACAACATCAACGTCGTAACGGCTGTTTAAAGATGCCTAGCATCTTCCTGTTTAATACAGACAGCTCAAATTTACTAACTAACTAACTTCTCTTTGTGTACGATTCATCAGAAATGCTTCAATCCACTTAAATAATTTACCATCGATACAGTACTTACTACACTTAAAAACTAGTTTACATTTGTAAATTTTTTCTCAAATGAATTACTAAAAAAAGCAACAAGCTATTCACAACACTGAAATTCACAGTATTTTAAAAATCTCTTCTTTTACAAACTCAGAAAACCTTTTCTAATAAATGGAGCAAAAGCGAACATATAGAAGAATGAATTATCAATAAACTCAAAATCAGCTTTGATGCGCGACACATTAAATTTCAAATTCTTTTATGTAATTGTTACTTAATTATTTTAGATTATTTTCCAAAGTAAAAGATCGGCTGTTCCTAAAAAAGGAAAAAAAGAAATTCCTCATCACTTTTTCTGCAAAAATGTCCGCAAAATTAGTCTTCGCACTCTTCTTTATTGGGCCTTAAAAACCAGTGGAAAATATTTGCGGATTCGTTTTTTCTCAAAAATTCTTATTTAATTTTAAATAAAGTTTAAAATTATTTTTATAACATAAAAATTAAAAGTTCAAGTTTTAAATTTTTTTCAGTATTGAAGCCCCTTTTTTTCTGATGATTGTTGTGGGTATGTGTTAGGGTATTCGCATTTTAATTTATTCAAATTTAGCAACCCTGAAAAATTTATTTAAAATATTGAAAAAATGATATGAAATCCTGAAGAAACGGTGAAAAAATTTGATATCAAGTATAATATCAAAGAAAATTGCAAAAATAAAAAAAACATTTTTATTCTTAATTATGACACTGAATTCTATAAGAATATTGAAAAAAAAAAAGATTTTCATTTTCTTGTTTTTTAAGAGTTAATTGTCAATTATCCTTTGAAGGAGCTATTGCTGGATCAGAATTTTACTAAAAAATAAAATTAGATGAAAATTGTCTAATCCATAATTCTTGATATCTCTTTTCCTTACAAAAATTATATTCTTCTATTTATTATTTAACCATTTTAATCCAATCAAGTTATTTGACTCGTTATCAAATATTTTAAATAAAATTTATAAATCACTGCATCTAATGAATACAATTTATTAAATAGGTTAATTTAAATGTTGTGTAAAAGAAACTAAAAAAATTGTCATTATGAAATATTTCTTTGAAATTTACTTAAATGGTTTGAAATATATATAAAATTAAAACTCTTGGCAATTTTTACCAAGTTTGAATGTTTTATTTGAAATTCTTGTCGATCCTAATGCTATAAAAAAAGATTATCATCTCGAGATTTTCCCCTGATATTTATCCAGAGTTGATATTTACCCGGACTTATTTTTAAATTTAAGTCCAAGTCAAAGACTTTATTTTTTTTTAGGTCCGGACTTGGATTTCAATTTTAGTGACTTTGACTTTAACTAGACTGCCACAATAACTAACTGGAATGGAAAAAAATTCATATGACCGGACTTTAAAAAAAAATTTAAAGTCTTTGACTTATACTTAAATTTCAGGACTTTTAAAAATTTCTGTATTTACCTTATAATTTGACATATAATATGAATAAAAATTACTTTGAACCTATAACTGATATTTAAACATTAATTATTTTCATTGACTACAAAGTGGATTATCATGAAAATAAAGTCTTTTGTCCTTACTGCCTCTCTTAAATTTTTTTTCTACCATGTTTTTTAAAAAATTTTTCAACAATGAAGAAATCAAGTAGAGATTGAAATAAAAATAAAATCATTTTAATTTTTTTTATTAATTTTATACGCAAAAATAAAGTAAAAATTCAAAACAAAACTTTTTTATTTTTGGTGAAACTCTAATTGGACTTTTATATTTTATCATAAGCGTTACTATCAACTTTTATTTTCGAAAGGGTAAATGACATTCCTTCCTTTTTTTTATTAAAATTTTATTATTTTATTTAAAAAAGATTTTTAAATTAAATTTACTTTAATATTTCTGCCCATTGACGACCAAAACTCGTAGTTTGGAATTGTTTCATATCCGTTTTTCTTTTTAAAATACTTAAGGAAAACAAAGCCAAAAACAAGATACGAAGTGAATACAGAAAAAAACCTAAATTTAGAATGAAGATATTTTATTTTTTTTTAAATTAAATTACAGAATCAGAATTAATGAACCAAAGCTAAGACCTTTTTTTTCACCTCTTGGACAGCACCATTTGGAATTTAATTCAAAAACCTAATAATTATAAATTCTTGGTAAGATTAAAAAAAAAAGCTTACATATATTTTTAACGGATCTTCTTTAACAAATGTTAAATCTTTCTCTCTTTCTGAGCATTCACAGTTAATAGTGGTAATCCTTAAAAAATATTGAATTCTAAGAGATAAATTAAATCAAGTATTAATCACCTGTTATCATCTCCATTAAATTGAATTAATAATGAATTATTATAGCTTAAAGCTATAGTGGCAAGAATGCCAATATTGAATTCATATTTATTATCTAAGCTTTTTTGACATATCTTTAATTGAAATTAAAAAAAAATACTTATTTTAAATCTTAGCCAACTGCTGATGTTTTTGTTTCATTACAAGGAATCGGTGTACATGGATTATAAGAATATTTATAATCACCGACAATATCTGGACATATCCTTAAAAATAAAAACAATAAAAAGGAATTTTAATTATCATCATTAATATTTTTCAAACATTGGTTCAGCTGGATTATCTAATGGAGTTAGATCAATGATATTATTATTCGGGAGTGTTATTTTGCATTTTGCCTTTTCAAAAAACGGACCAAAGTATCCAAATGTTAAATTAACTGATAAGTAAAATACATAAAATTTAATTAGATATCTCATTTTATTTTTTTTTCAAATTTAAAAAAATTAAATTCACGAGGTCTTATTGAAATGATAATTTTTATCAAAATTTTGATTATTTTAAAAAAGAAAAAATTAATTAATATGATTAATAACGATAATGATTTTATTTTATCTTTCTAGCTTTTCCATCATTTTCCAATTTATTTATTCAAACTTAGTGCATTAAGAAGCACAAATGATATTTTTGTACAACAATGCTTAATACAACAACGTTTAATAGTTTTTTTGTAACTGTGTGCCCTTTATTTTTAAACATTCAACATTAAAATACAAAAATAAGATCATTAAAAAATTAATTGTCTACATTGATTTTTAAGAATTAGTATCAGATCAATTTTCAGTCAATTATTGAAGACGTTTTTATAAAATAATTCATTTTTTTATGAATAATAAATAAAATATCAAAAGTTTTTTCAAGTGTTTCTTATCTATATGTGTTTTGAACATTTTTGTATAAATTTTTTCATACGTCGCCTTTTGGTGTTTTTACTCGATTTAAAAAAAAAAACAAATATAAAAAATAAAAAGTTTTTTCAAAAGAAACAATGATAAATAAGATAAAAATTCACTGAGTTTTGAATAAAAAAATATTTCAAAGCAATTTTTATTCTATCACTTGATTATTTGTCACTTGATTCAAATAAAAAATTTAATAACTCTGATTCTAATTTAATAAACAAGAAAATTTTTCAGTTTTCCAAAATATTAAAATATCTTAAACTTAATTGTCCAAATATTTTTTTAAAAAATAAATAATATTAAGCTAGTTGAAGTTATATTATCTTTGATTAAAATTTTCAATTATGATATTAGTATCTTTTTCAATATTTATTATATAGAATTTTTATTCCCTAATATTTTTCTTGAAAAGCTTCCATTTTATCTTATTTTAAAAAAATTAAGTGATTTGATTTTATCATAATTTAAAGACGTTGTGAATTTTAGAAAGAAATAAAGAACAAATTATAGGGTTTAATAATTAAAGTAATCATGTTTTTTTACATGATATTGCTGTTTTATTATAATTTTTTTGTCTTTATAAGTCTTATAAAAGAATTCATTTTGATATCATCAAATGAACTGTCTGTTTTAAGTAATTTATTCCCGAAAATCCGATAAATTAAATAATTAATAGTCAAATTTAAAAGTAAAAATTCATTCGTTCAAGATGTTGTAATGTCTGTTAAATGATAAAATATAATTCTCTAAATTATAAAAATATACTTAAAAATATTCTTAAAATATTTTAATCCATAAAGATCTAAAAACTTTATTTTATATGGTTTAAATTTTTAAGAGGTAAATTTAATTCGAAGAAAAAAACAATTTTTAAATTTTATTAAAACTTTATTTATTTATTCAAATAAATTTGAATATATTTGATTAAAAAAATTTAAATTTGATTTCTATATTTGATTGTAAGAATTATTATTTCTACGCACTTTCGACATTGTAAATGATATGCCAGACTAAAGAAATTAATTTTTTTAAATTTTTAGAAAAATCAGCAGTTTTTAAAATTTACTTTAACATCTCCAGGTAATGAAGACCAAAACTGATAATTTGGAATCACCTCAATTCCATTCTTTTTTTGGAAAAACTTCAATAAAACAATTCCACCAATAATGTAAACAAAAAGACAAGAAAAAAATCTAAATTAAAACAGCAATTTAATTAATTGATTAAATTAGAAACTTTTTTTTTAAATATTTAAATATTTACATGATCAATAGAACTGATCCTAAGCTAAGCCCACTACTTTTAGTCGGTTTCTTTCCATTGCATTTGTTTGGACAACAGCATGGTGATTTTAGGTTTAAAAACTTTTAAAAAAATTATTTTTTTTAGAATTAAAAATTAAGTAAATTAAAATTTTGTCAATATTAGCCCAATAAATTCAGAAATTAAAAAAAAATGTAAAATCAGCGAAAAAAATGCTTAAAAACGGCAAATTCGGCATTTTAAATTTAATTATTTCTCGATACGAAATTTTAAAAAATTTATGTAATTTTTTGATGTAAACTAATGGAATTATTGTAAAAAATTTCCTAATTTTACATTTTTAAAGTTATTCTTTTTAAAAAGACTTGATAAGAAATTATTTTTTAGGTTAATTATATTTTTTTTAAAGATTATCAATGAGGAAAAAATAAACAGGGAAAAATTTATTAAAGAAATTTAAAAGGAAAAATTAAACCATAATTTTTAATAAACTACATATTAGATCTATAATTCAGGAGCTAATCATTAAATTTTCATGAATTAGTTAACCCTAATATTAAATTGAACCTTTTTACGTCATTAAAAAAATGATAAAAAAGTTTCGTTGGGTTTTGCTTAATAAACAAGTTTTTGTTTGCTTGGTTGATATTTTTCTATTTATTCCTTAAAATTTTTGTATTGAAAAATCATTAGAAATCTAATATTTTGTAGCCCTGTTTAAATTTTTTAAAAGTTACATAATTTTTCTCTGGTCTTTCCGACGAAAATTCTAATTTTTGTTCAGAAGAACACTCGCATTGAATGGTTGTTTTTCTAAAAAATTAAATTTAATTTGATTATACTAAAAATTTAAATGATTAAATTTAGAAATTAATTGGTTTCAGATTTTTTTATTTAATTACCTGTCTCTTGAAGTATATGAAATATACAGATTATTATTTTTAAAATCGAAAAATGCAGTATTCTGTTCACCACAATTATATACTTCGTGGCTATCCTTAATTTTTTGACATACCTAAAATAAAATTTTCTATATATTAAACTAAATTGTTTATTTAATAAAAAAACAATTCAGAGCGTTCAACATGAAAATGTAATAACTGATACTAACATTTTTAAGAAGTTAAAAGCTCTGATTTAGTTTTTGAATTAAAAAAATTTAAACTAATAAAAAATTAATACTGCGGTATTTTTTATTGAATTTGGATCGCATTCAATTGCTGTACACGGGTTATAAAAATATTCTTGATTTCCATTAATTACTGATCTACATGTAAAAAATTCATAAAATTATTAAATTTAAAGTAGATTATATTTGATCATGTAAAATCCATTTTTTAATTTAACTTAAAAAATTTAACAATAAAAAATTTCCTCTACAATTTCCTCTACTTTGCAAATTATTAAAGAAAAAAATAAAAAATAAAAATAGTAATAAGCTACAGCAAGCAGGCTAGTAGCCTGCTTTACAGTGGCAATAGGAAAAAGATTGGTAAAAATTTATATGGATTCCAGTTTAACTCTTCATTACTATAAATATTTCAAAAGATATTTACATGGGATTTGACGGGCTATCCAAAGAGCTCAAATCAACAATTCTTCCATCATCCAATTCAGCTTTACAATCCGAAAGCTTTTTTGTTTTAAAATTTCCAAAATTTTTGAAATGATTTTGAACTAAAGCATTTGAGAATGATAGAAATTTGAACAATAAGATAAATCGAGTTATTTTCATTTTAAATTTTTAAAAAAGATCAAATATTTTAAAATTAGATAACCGTTTAATTTTGACAACTTAAATAAATAAAATAAATGTATCGACAAACTTTCATGAGACTTTTTTTCTTTGAAAAATTTTAAATGATGATAAACGATCACATGAATAAATTATTATTAAAGCAATGTGATAGATAGGTTTGGTGAAATAAAGGTAAAAAAGCATCTAAAAATTTATGAGAGTTGGTAAAAAAGATGAAATTAAAAATTTGTTTTCTGTTTACATTCTGTGTAATCAATTGTTTGGAATCAAAAATTTTAAATAAATCAGTATCGTTCAAAATTATTCCTTTGTCACCATGTAAAGCTCAATTAAATGATGGTCGATTAATTGATTTAACATCACTTGACAACCCAGCAAACCCAAGGTAACTAGCTAAAAAATCGCTGATTAATTTAATAGACTAAATGATCTCATTTAAAATAATAAGGGTTTCAGAAGATAGCGGTTTTAGGTATAAATTCAACCCGTGTTCTCCGATATCTTGTGAAAGTGGTCAAAGAGCATCAGCAGCTGTAAGCTAAAAAAATTTCATTAAAAAATTCAAGTGGATTTATTTAATTTTAAAATTTGGCCAGATTTGCCAAGAAACCTCTGATGGTCAATTAAAATACAATTGTGGTGATCAGTCAAGTGTAAGTTTTAGTCAGGAGTCTGATATTTTCACAATGAGATTTACAGCACCTTCAAGGTAATTTGTTTTTAAATTTGTGTCTTTTTTATGAAATATCTTATTTTTAGACAATCGACGATTAAATGTGTTTGTTCAAAGATAGAAAGCTTCAGGGGTGGTGAAAATCCTCAAATTATTTCTCAATATGTTAGTTTTAAAAATTAAATTTAAAAAAATTCATTTTTAATTTACTATTTTTAAAGGAATTTACGTTCAATTCACCTTGTTGTTGTCCAGATGGATGCTCTGGTAAAATTAAATCAAGTTTTACTAAGAAGTCTTAATTAATTTTTTGATCTTAGGTAAAAAACCTGGAAAAGGTGGTGGTCTAAGCTTCGGATCGGTTCTGCTGATAATGTAATATTTATTTTTTAGATTAAAAATATTAAAATCTAAATAAAATAAAAGATTTTTTTCACTCGTGTTCATTTACTTTATTGGTGGTATTATTTTTATGAAATTTTATAAAAAAAATTCAGGATCAGAAATGATTCCAAATCATCAATTTTGGACTTCAATGCCAGGAAATATAAAAGTAAACAATTTTTTAAATCTTATTAAAATTATTTAATAAAAAATAATCAAAGGCTGGAGTTTCGTTTACAGTTTCAAAAGTTAAAGGTACATCATATCAACAGTTTTGACGAAAAATTTTTGAATATTTTTCTAATATTAAATAAATTAAATTTTTTAAAAATTTTTTCATCAAAATATACTTAAAATCACGATCATGCTAGCTGAAAATTATAAATACTCTCTTTACCTTAAATTAATCGTTAAATTAACGCATAGTAAAGTAATAATCAAAATAACAACCCGATCATGTTTTCAATATAACGATTCCTGTTTAAACGTAAAATATTCAAATTAATCCTTTTGAACCGAACAGGCAAAAATTAAAACATTTTAGAATTAAAATTTTGAGCAAAAATAATTTGAAAAAATTTTTGTCAAGATAAAAATCTCTTTATTTTCAATCAGTATTTTCAAATTTAAGACAGAAAATTAAAAATTTCTTTTCAGAAACTCCGTAAATATTATAGTTCTTAGTTTTGCTAAAAACTTATTGATCGAGAAAATAAAGTCTTTTTTTTTGAAATGCAAAATAAATAAAAAATTGAAATAAACTATTTACACACGAAAGTCAAAGAAAAGAAAATAAACATAAATTTTATCTTTTCTTCTGTCCAAACCAAAAATTCGAAAGTCGTCTAAGTATGAACATCGGTTTCCTTGAGTGTGACAAACTTCCGAAACTCGGCAGTGGAAATAATTCGCAAACCAGTAAGGATTTTATCGCATGGTCGTTGAATATTTCTAACCTTGTCATAGAACTAGTCAACGAAATCAAATCGATAAAAGACAGCAACGTAGCAAAAGATGTAAAAATTCATAACATAACTTTGACAAAGTCATAACTTTGACTTATATTTTTGTGACTTATAGACAAGTCTGATTTGAACAAGAGATATTTGGGCTTTGGGGGCTCTCGTCAAAAAGTTCAGTAGTACTGCTAAGTGCGAAACTTGCCTCAAAATTTTAATTTTTTAATTAAATTTAACTTTTTTTTGCTTTATTGTCAAGTAAAAATTGGCTTTTATTCTTAGACTTAAAAAAAAAAATACATTTTTAAGTCAAGTCATAACTTAGACTTAAATTTTTGTGACTTAGACTTAAAACTGTGACTTAAAAACAAGTCTGTCCTAAACCACAGTCTGCGCAAAGATTCCTTAAATTACTTCTATACAAATGCAACCTCTCTCTTTAACAAATGGAACGACTTTAATTCAGTAATCGAGTACCACAACTTTCCACACGTTATCGTGATCACAGAGACGTGGTTCTGCGTCCACAGCATAGTCAGCCTCACCAATTATAAGCCCTACAGCAGGAACAGAGAGGCTGTACGCGGTAGAGGTGTAACTATTTATGTCGGCTGCGACCTCGGAAGTTTTGAGATCGATGAACATCCGCTACCAAAGGTCAGCAGTGAACAATTATGGTGTAGGATCAGGGCAGGCGCCAAAACGATTTTGGTTGGTTGTGTGCATCGTCCCCCTTTCTCCGCCAGTGAAACAAACTTCGAAATCTACTGTAAATCAAATGTAAATTGTTTAAATTTCTTACATGATTTGTTTCCATTAAGGAAAAAAATCGAGCTTCATAAATTCTTGACCACATGGCTTTTAGAGGAAATTTTGGTAAAAAACGCTTTTTGCATAAAAATACCGATAAAAGCTAATATATCTCCTTTTGTAAATGAAAGTTTAGAATCTACAGCTTTCTGGTGACAATTGGTACAATTCAATGTAAATTTATCATGGACAAGTCAAAAATCATGAAAAATGCTGAAAGTTAGTTCTCATTTATTTACGTGTAGCAAAGCTTGTTGGTCTAACTTTGTGATTAAAATTTATCTTTAACTAAGACTTGACTCTTCTCTGTCATTCAATCTAACCCATATCGTTCCATTTTTGAAGAATGAAGTGTTTTCATTGTTAGTTTCTTCTTATTCGAATATTCATTATCTGAGTAATATTCAGTATTAGGTTGATTTGATGTTTCCATTTCTTATTCAGATTTTTAGATTTGCCTTTAAATAAATCAAATTTTCCAAATTAATTTTTTTATTCTTAGAGAATTTTTTCTTTCGAAAAATTTCGACGCAAAATCATCGGCATTTATTATTAAAAAAATGCAGCGAGCAGTTTTTAATAGATATAAAAAAATTGAGCTTTGAAAAAATTCTATTTAGAAGTTTTGAAAGAAGTTTTAAATTTATGAATACAAAGTTTTGTCTCGGTTTTTTTATTTTTGTAATGAAATTTTTTTCTATATTTGGTTGTAAGAATTATTATTTCTACGAATTTTCGACATTGTAAATGATATGCCAGACTAAAGAAAATTAATTTTTTTAAATTTTTAGAAAAATTAACAGTTTTTAAAATTTACTTTAACATCTCCAGGTAATGAAGACCAAAACTGATAATTTGGAATCATCTCAATTCCATTCTTTTTTTGGAAAAACTTCAAAAAAACAATTCCACCAATTACGTAAACAAATAGAACAGAAAAAAATCTAAAATAGAAGCTTTAATTATTCTAAATGCTGAATTTCATTAACTAAAGACCTTTTTAAATTTTTTATATCTCCTTAAGTTAAATTTGATTCTTAAAAATTAAAATTAAATTTTACATAATTAATATTAATGATCCAAAGCTGAGATCTTTTACATTTTTTGCACAACATTGGTTTGATTTTATTGTTAAAAACTTAATTAAAAAATATTAGCTCAACTAAAAAAAGATTAATATTGTTTAAATTAAAAAATTTTTACATATTCTAAACTATCATCTTTGTCAAATTCAAGGACTTCTTCTTGGCTACATTTACAAGTAATATGAGATGTTCTTGAAAAAATTAATTAATTACAAAAAAAATTCAACAAATATCCCAAACATACCTTTCATTGGATGTATATGTAATTATAAGATCCTCGGTAAATGTAAAACTAGCAGTATTTTGCTCACCACAATTAATTTTAATATTACTATTTAACAATTTTTGACAGACCTTTAACATAAAAAATAAAACTTATAAAGAAAACTAGAAATGAGAGTGGAGATTAAAATTGATTTTTATTCTCTATTAAAACAAATTTGAAGTATTCTGAAGATTTCAAATTAACTTTCAAAATTGAAAAAATAAATCGGATTTATTTTTTCAATTTTGGGCCAAAATTTAGAGCAAAATATCTTAAGATTTTTTGCAAATCAAATTTTTTTGACATTTCATCATTAATTTATTTGTCTTATTCTTAAAAGATTTCATTTAATTTTTTTATTTATAAATTAATTTGCGATGCTGATTATTGATTTAATGAAATAAATTTGCTTTAAAAAAATATTTAAATAAATTGAATTTTCAAAACAAGATTTTTAAAATCTAATTTTTGAATACCGCGGAATTTAAATCTTTATCGCAATCTATTGATGAACATGGATTATACAAAAATTCACGCCCGTTATTCAAAACCGACCTAAATAATATTCTTAAATTTTTTTGGGAAAAAAATATTAATATTTACATTGGATCAGATGGATTGTCCAAAGATGTTAAGTCAATAAATGATCCATTATTCAATTCGGCTTTACAATTAGAAATTTTTTTAATTTTCAAATCTTTTTGAAGATCGACTCGATTTTTGTAAATGAATGGACAAGAAAATGGCAGTAAAACACAAAATAAACTTAATCGATAAAATAGAGCCATTTTATATTTATTTTTCTAAAAAAAAACAATCATTCTTAAATTATTAATTAAAAAATTTTCATCTATTTTTATCAACTCATGAACCACTCTTGTTCATCATAATTATTATGCACATTTCCAATCGACTAATGTTTCCTTATTAGCTCATCGCAGATAGTAAAATCTGTCCTTAGAAAAGCAAAGACATAAAGGTTATTGAAAAGTTTAACCACAAGCCAATGTATCAGTTTAAAAAAACGAAAAAATTTACCCAAAGATTAAGAATATTTAACAGAACAACCCAAGAAAATGGATCATATAAATCAAAATATATCAAGACACTGTGATGCTAAGCTCCTCGAGCTCTAGCTCATTGAAGTTAAATTAATAATAATAATAATATTTAAAAACTCAGATATTATCTGAAATTTAAATAAATTAAATATGAACCCAGGGAGGAAATTTCACTCTAGTATTATTTCTAATATTATATATTTTTCCTTATTCGCTCCTTGTGGACCAAAAAGTCATTAGTTCCGATTTCCACTCAATTAATGTCGATCTTTTGACTTTACTCTTGCTTTTCTCCATGTTATATCCATTTAGGTGATCTATTTGGGAATTGTTGACCTCCAAGTTATAGCTAGTTGTCGGACGTTCTCTTTAGATTTATATTGAAGGACTTTGTTTAGTATGCGTGTTCTTTTCATTCTTAGTACATTTCGAAGCCACCGCAGTCTTTTAATATTGATAAATTGACTCATTGTTTGGAATTATTTTTACTGTATAATTCAGCGTTTAACAATGTGTCAAGCCAATATATTCGGAGAACCCTCCATATACTTATCTTCCCTAACATTTTCCCTTTCTTTTTGAAGCTTTAAATTAATATTGATTAAAAATTAAATTAGAAATTCAGATAAACTCCAAGTTTTGAAATATTAGTATTATATGTGTAAAAAACTAGTAATTGAGGAACTAAGAACCACAGTGCCTTGCTATATTATATAAATTTCACCTTACATTTGTCGTGATATTTTGTTTTTGTATTTGTCATGTTTGTTCTTAGGTGAATCATTTTGGTTTACTAGTTTTACCAATTCTGGCAGATTTTCTTGCTATCCTCTTAGTTGGATGTTGTGACCAAAAAGGTTTTAACATGTTATCTGTACAGTTCATTGTGATACCTATTGGTTTGATTCTAAGGCTTTAAAGTATATCCAATCTCTACGTGCATTCTTAATATTTGAAGATTATTTTACGGGCAAAAAACTGGATTCTTAGCATTTTTCTAGAAGGCTCTTTGAAAATAAAAGTCAAGAATTACAGCAGATTCCAAGTGAATTTGTTTACAAAATGAAACCTAAAACAAAATGGAAAAATATGATGAGAATTGATAGAAAATAAAATCAAATAATATAAATACATTTTTACAACGTAGATCTAATTATTTTATTGAGTTTTATATTTTTAAAATATCTAAATATAATATCAACAAAATAATATACTATTTTTTTAAAATAAAGATAAAATTATCACATGAAAAAATTTAAAGCCTCTAGAAAATATTATAGACTTAAGAAATTAATTTTAAAAAAGAAAAATTGAACAAATTAAAATTTCCTCGTCATGTTTCATCTATTAAAACATTTTCTAGTTGGATTTTATCTATTCATTTGTGTTAATTCAAAAATTTTAAATAAATCAGTATCGTTCAAAATTATTCCTTTGTCACCATGTAAAGCTCAATTAAATGATGGTCGATTAATTGATTTAACATCACTTGACAACCCAGCAAACCCAAGGTAACCAGCTAAAAAATGGCTAAGTAATGTAATAGACTAAATGATCTCATTTAAAATAATAAGGGTTTCAGAAGAAAGCGGTTTTAGGTATAAATTCAACCCATGTTCTCCGATATCTTGTGAAAGTGGTCAAAGAGCATCAGCAGCTGTAAGCTACAAAAATTTCATTAAAAAAATTCAAGTGGATTTATTTAATTTTAAAATTTGGCCAGATTTGCCAAGAAACCTCTGATGGTCAATTAAAATACAATTGTGGTGATCAGTCAAGTGTAAGTTTTAGTCAGGAGTCTGATATTTTCACAATGAGTTTTACAGCTCCTCTAAGGTAATTTGTTTTTAATTTGTGTCTTTGTTTAATGAAATATTATATTTTTAGACAATCGACGATTAAATGTGTTTGTTCAAAGATAGAAAGCTTCAGGGGTGGTGAAAATCCTCAAATTAGTTCTCAATATGTTAGTTTTAAAAATTAAATAAAAAAAAATTCACTTTTAATTTACTCTTTTAAAGGAATTTACGTTCAATTCACCTTGTTGTTGTCCAGATGGATGTTCATGTAGTTTTTAATATTAAATAATTATACATTTATTTCGGATATTAGTTAGCAGTTCTACTCCTGTTTTAACAACTGAGAATCCGCAAAATAATAATGATTTGAGCTTAGGCTCAATTTTGCTTATAATGTTTGAATTAAGTTTAAATTTCAATAATTTCAATTAATTTTAAATTATTTAAGATTCGGTTCTTTTCTGATTGTCTATTTTGTTGGCGGTTTTTTATTTTTGAAATTTCATCAGAAAAAAAACGGAACAGAAATGATTCCAAATTACGAATTTTGGGGTTCTGTACCCGGAAACATTAAAGTAAATCTTTTGTTAAGTATTTTACTTATTTATTTAAAACTTTTTTTAGGCTGGAGTTTCGTTCACAGTTTCAAAAGCTCGTGGACAAGCTTATCAAAATTTCTAAATGCTTCAAAACCTATTTTTTTGTAATTTAATACTTTATTAGGTTGAGTTCATTTATTTTTTCAATTTTATATAAAAATTGTTCAATAATTTAATTTTTTAGATTTTTCCAAAAATCAACCAAAAAGTAAAAAATTATTTTGTAATTAGATTATGCCAGTTCGAAAAAAAATTAATTTTATTCGCTATTTCATTTTATTGTAATCTGCTAATATTTAGTTTTAATTAACTTTTTTGAACTAATATCACATGATTTTTATCTAGAAAGAAAAATTTTTAATTTCAATGTTAAATAATTTTTAAAAAGCTTTTTTTTTTATCTTAAAAAAATGAGTGAATCTAATGTTTCAGATAACAATTTAATCCGAATAAGCCTCTTCGAATCTGAAATTGGATTTCAAAATCCAGCTTTTAATGACTCGTTTGATCTGGAAAGACCAAAGTTAAACGGTACTAATTCAATAACTAATGAGCCCAAAAAAATTATTCATACTTCGAAAAATCGTTTTGATACTCGATCTGTAATTTTAAAAGATGTTGACATTGTTTGCTGTAAAAAGGTATTCACGATCAAAGCAAATACTTATTCTAATTTCAAACGCTGTGGTCAGATGCTTTTTCCCTTTGGTGTCCTAGTAGTTCTAATATTGATATTGATTGTTTTATTCAGAGTCGATGTTTTTGTTCAGAATGAAGATAAATTTGATGATTGAAATTATTTATTTAAATTTATATATTTTTTACATTCATTTCAGAAATAAATAATAAAAAAATGTAATTTTATTTTCGTTCATGGTTTACGAATATTTAAAATTTTTAAAGATTCAAATATTTGTCCGTTTTGATGAACTTAAATAAAAAATTAAACTTAGAAATTACTTTTAATGTTCAAATTATTTAAAATCCATTTAATAACATACCTTTTTCGATTGGACTATTAGTTTGTTGAAATTTTTGATTTCGAAAATTTAACATATGATAAGGGCGTTGTTGTGAAATTATATTGTTGTATCGTTTTAGATTTGATTTCATGTCCAAATCCTAACAAAAAAATAGATCAGAAAAAAATATAAATTAAATAAAAAGAACGTTTTCAAAAACAAACAATTTTCTAATCTTGACAATATTTTACTTACTGGAGTTTGTCGCATTTTTGGATCACTTTCTGAAAAGTAAATATTATTCAGGTGTTAAACATAATTTAATTTATTTCACTTTTATCAATTGAATCTGTTTTAAACAATTGAGTTTTCAAAATATTTGGATTAGTTGAAAAACTTTCCAAGTGTTTTGTCGGAGTAATTGACGTTTTACGGATTGCTTTAAAAAAATATATGAATTTTAAAATTTTATACTAGCAAACTTCTAGACTTACGCTTAACTCCTAGTTCATTTTTATATGTTTCTTTAAAATTTTAATTTATTAATTAATACAATTCAAAATAAAATATTAAATGAAGGTTTATTTTTTAATTGTGCTAAAAAACTAATTCAATACCTTATAGCATTAGTTCAGCGATTAATTAAAGCTTTAAATAGAAGCCATTTAGCAAGCATAAATAAGAATAAAAAATCTACCTAAAGTTGAAGTAGATCGTTTGGTGTTTTTTGTATCTCTATTGTTCTCAAACTTGAATAATATTTGTCCTCTGGATGTTTCCTGTCTTGAATCACTTCTTAAGTTCTTAATCTTACTAAGTCCATTCAAAAATTTATTATTCAAATTCAAGTTATCCTGATTTTTGTTTAAATTAGATAAGTTAGATGTAACAAAATGATTTCTGTCGCTTTCATTCTTCAAACCATAGTTGCTATTTTTACCAAAAGTCTTGGATCTTTTCGGAATTTCAGTAACCACTTCGTTAAATTTAACATTTGATTTTAAAAAAAGTTTATCTGCGTCTTTTTGTTGTTGATTTAATTGATTTCGAATATAAAAACTAAGAAAATTAGATTTCGATTGATTATGATTCTTGTCTGATTCATCGTAACTCTGATTTTCAATCTGCTCTTTAAGTTCATTTCCCAGTGCTGGGAATGATACTTTTTTTTCGGATTGTTTCGAAACTTCCTCGGTTTTGGGTACAATTGTTTTTTGAATATCAAAATTGTTATTTAAAAGATTATAAATGAGCAAATCACTATCTTTTGATTCATATAATGAATTAAGTGTCTTGTGAAAATAGCTACGCGATTCACGCCCATCAGTTTTGATCTCTCTACAAAAAATTTAATTTTCGTTTTGATTTTTTTAAATAAAAAAATACTCCGTCTTAAAATTAGATTTGTCTTGTTTTTGATCATTGAAGTTCTGCTTTTCTTCAAATATGGAATGTGCCAGACACTCTTCGATCGTGGAGCGCTTAACTGGATCGATTTCCAAGCATTTCTTAAAAATAAAGTGTTTTATTTTGTGTCCAATATAGAATGAATTTTCTTACAAAACCTACCTTGGTAAAGTCAATAAGCTTTTCGTCCATAAAAATTCCAAATCTTTGTTCCAAGCTAGTTTTTTGTTCGATTTTTAGTGACTAAAATTAAAATCATAAATTAATTAATATAAAAAAAGTGCAAAATATTTTTACCTTGAGACTAGAAAATTTTTGTTTTTTGTAAATTTCATTTTGAAGCTGCTCACACAAAGGGCCAAGTAACTGTACTATCAGATATAGCTGATCAATATCAGATTTTCCCGGGAACAGCGCACGGCTTGTTGTACACTCACAAGTGATGCATCCAATCGCCCAAACATCAACAGGTTTTCCATAAGGGCAGCTTTAATACTTTGTTAAAAATTGCAAAAAAAATTAAATCTATTTACACTAAAATTAATTCTGGTGATCGGTACCAACGAGTTGCTACGTATTCTGTAAATGGCTCATCAAGTGGACCTAAATTATTCTCTCTTGCAAAGCCTTAGCATAAATTTAAATTTTAAATTTTTCAAATATTTAATCAAAACTCTACCAAAATCACATAATTTTAGATTGTTGTTTTTGTCAATAAGTAAATTTTCTGGCTTTATGTCTCTATGAATAATATTAAGACTATGACACTTTTCGATAGCCTTACACAACTGGTAAATTATGCTTTTGGTCAAAGCTAAATCTAATCCATTACGGTTTTCTTGAAGCAATTGAAGCAAAGTCTATTTTAAAAAAAATTAATTTTTTTTCTTAGATACAACTAATTTACTTTGTCAACGTATTCAAAAATAAAGTAAATTTTTTCTTTACGTTTGTAGGCTTCTTTTAAATTGACCACATGCTCACATGATCGCAAGCTATTTAGCATTTTAAGTTCTCGTCTAATAAAATTTTTTGCTATATCCTTAAACTTTTTGATGGCTACAATTTGACTCGTTTCCTTTTTGGAAAAATTATCTATGCTAAGAATAAATTTAGGTCTTACTTTGTTTATTGCCTTGACTACAACACCATAAGTACCTTAAAAAAGTATAATTATTAACAATTTATTTGTTAATAAATATTAACTGACCTTCTCCAATTATTTCAAGTATTTCATATTTGTTCATTTCGATTTCATTAGCTGTGTTTTGATCTCGATTCTCTTTGTAGTGTCTAGTTTTTAAATTTCCGACTTAAAAAGAAAAAACTATGTAGAGCCTAAAAAAAAACTGGTAAATCATTAAAGAATTAGCTACTTATTTTGTTTTGGTAAGCAAATTCGATTAAATAAACATTGGAAAAAAAGGTAAAAATTCAGTAATTGTTTGAATTTAAATTTTTTCTTGGAAAATGTTAAAATTTTTCCAAAAATAAAAAGAAAATCATTCATTCGTTTATAAGAAAAATATGAATTTATTCTCGATAGTTAAGCATTGCAACCGTGATAACTTAAATATCAGTTTTTAAATTTAAATTCTTTGTAAATAAATAAACTTTTTTTTGAATTTTAATTTTTTTTATTTAATATAGCAATAATAAAAAATCTAAACACTTTTCTTTTATTTTGTAATAAATTCAAATTTTATAAATATTTTATTACTGAATTTTAATATAATTATATTTTTGAAAAAACAAACACTTTGATATGATTCCAATATTATTATTTTAGAGTCTAAAGAGAAACCTTTGAAATTATTATATAGATTGATGTAATGTTTTAGTCAAACTGTAGTATTATTGCTTTTGAAATTAATCATCAAGTTAATTTAATCAAACTCCTGCTAGACGACTTAGGTCTTAACATTTTTAAATCGAGGATTTAAATTTTTTTTTAATTTCTGCACTGTAATAATTTAATCTGAATAAAAGACAGGCTCGTTAATTAAAGCTAAAAGAGAATAATTCAAGCTAAAATTTATAAATCAATAAATCAAAAAACGGTTGAAAACTTTTAATTTTTTAATTTAAAATAAATTTAAATGCTGAATTCTGAGCATCAAAACGCCAGTAAGTCAAATTTTTGATATTTAAAATTTATCTCATCTTAAAAAAGTAAAAATATTTTTTTTAATTTAATTTTAGAGTAAAAAATGTAAATATTTTTTCGGCATCAATCAACTGAAAAAAATTTTTTTTTAGATTAAGTTTTAAAAATACAATATTTAATTTTTTACCGTTTTATTTAATGATTTTTTGACTTTTTCTAATGTGTTAATATTGAAAGTTAAATTAATTAAAAAAAATTGATTAGACAAGTTTTTACAATAGTTTAAATTAATTTATTTTTTTTCTTTTTCAATTGAATTTATTACTTATAAATTTAATTTGAAAAATAAATTAGAGAATCCGAATTTGAATGGCCCTCGAATGTCACTTTATCTACTTTGAATTATTGATCTTATTGACCGATAATCAATCCGCAATAAATGAAATTGCTGAAATAAGTTAAAGTAAGTGCAGGAAAGCTTCTTGTGGGCACTTCGATTTAACTTATCTTTATCCTATAAAATTTTATAAAGAGACGAATTCACTGATCCAAATTTTACCCTAGGTTTTAATTTAAATAACCTCTGTGTCAGAAGAATCGAAGCCGTCCTTATTATCCGCTAGAGTAGAAAATGGAAAAATTATTGTATTATTATTAATTTCAATAAAAAAAAAAGATTTTTGCAGCAGACATCTCTTTGGTCCATTAAGCTTTTGATACTCAGATGGATTAATTTTTTTTTTGAATTATTAAAATTTTTTATTTAATAAATTTTAAAAAAATGTTTATCTTATTAATGAATATTTACCTTCCAATTAAAATTCAAACTAGATTTTGATATTTTTCCTAAATTATACTTCGATGATTAATTTCTTTAAAAAAGAATTAAATAGCCATTTCATAAATTAAAAACACTGATTAAATGTTACATAAAAATTGCTAGTTTATTAAATTTCAATTATAATGTAAGATAAGTGAATTTTAATTAAGGAAAAATAAAAAACTTATTAATGGGTCCATTAACTCATCTTTAAACTTTTTTAAATTTAACTTATTAAATATAAAATTTAATTTTTTTTTTGGCTAAATTTTTAAATCAATTTAAATAACCAAAAGTACATTTTTGAAGTAAAAAGCCAAAAATCTTTAATATTACAAATTAAATGGTTTGATCGTTTGCTACTAAAGCTGTCGAACTGAATGTGAAATAATTTTTGCAAAAAAATATTCATAACTTGATTTTGATATTTTTGTTTTTAAAGTTTATTTCAATAATAATAATAATACATAAATAATTTTTGATAAAAATTTTGCATTGAAGACAAGTTGCTATTTATAAATAATACCCATTTTCCCAAAAAGTATGGCTAGTATTGCGAGTGCAAGAATAAAAAGAGAGTTCCGAGAAGTTGTTACTAGTGACGAAGTAATTTGCTTTTACTATATTACTTTTAACTTCAAAAATTATTTAAAATATTTCAAGTTAACAAGATGCAAGATAAAGCTAGAACTATTGAATGATAATTTTACCGAATTAAAGGGAGAAATCGGAGGTCCACCGGACACAGCCGTAAATTTTTTTTTAATAGCAAATTTAAATTTTCGTATACAGCTTTAGCCCATTAGTCATGCGTCAGAAAACATCTAATATTTAGATAAGATTAAATTCTTCTTTTAGTATGAAGGTGGAACTTTTCAATTGGAGATCAAAATTCCAGAAACCTATCCATTTAATCCTCCCAAAGTTAGATTTCTGACCAAAATATGGCACCCAAATATAAGCAGTGTAACCGGAGCTATCTGTCTTGATATTTTGAAAGATCAATGGGCTGCAGCAATGACTCTAAGAACTGTTCTCTTATCACTTCAAGCATTGCTAGCAACACCAGAACCCGATGATCCCCAAGACGCTGTGGTGGCAAATCAATATAAAAGTAATAATAAGATATTTTTGAAAACAGCTCGTCATTGGACTAATGTTTACGCTGGCTCCACATCTGCTGCCGAACCTGAATTCGACTCTCAAGTCAAAAAACTTGTTGACATGGGATTTGATTCTGTAACATTAAAAGTCTGAAGAGACCTATTTTTTTAACTTAGTTTTTTTGTAGCACAAGTCCAGAGTTGCATTGTCATCACATTTATGGAATGTCGAACAAGCGATCGAAAGTCTGTATGATTGAAATGTCTAATAATTTTTTAAGAAAAAATTTTACGAAAATGCATCATATTTTTTCAAAATAGACAACAACCATCTTAATTATTTGTGAAATCAAATGGTTTTTTGTACTCAAAAATTTTTGAATTCTTGTGCCTAAAAAAATCTATCATTTTGATTCAGAAATTTTTTATCTTTTATTTAAAAAAAAATATAATTGATTGAGATTTTCAATCTCGTCAAATTATTTCAATATGTGCTAAATCTTCGGATGCGATTATATTTTGTATCTAATTCAATAATTTAATTAATAAAAAAGATTTTTTAAATTGACATCAATCAAAAAAAACTTAAAAATTTAAGAGACACTCTTAATAACATAAAAGAAAATCTCCTTAAAAATTAAATAATTAACAATTGAGCAAAAGTAAGAAAAAAGTCAAATAAAATAATATTAAGAAATTAAAAAAATTAAAAAAAAACAACAAAAACCATCAGCATAAAATTTGATTAAGTTTAAAGATTTTAAAACGAATTAAATTTGAGCATATTAATTTAGTTTAGAAAAGAGATAAACGGATAATGGCGAATTTGTGGTTATCTGTCCACCAAATCTATAATCAGCACGATCATATTGAGTTTGTGGACAAAGATTTTCGATGACCAAAATATTTTTTTGATCAAATTTTTTTGTGGAAAATTTAGCAATTAATTTTTTACTCGCAGACGACAATGAAAACCGAGATTTGTTGAAAAAGATAATAGAAATCAAAAGTTCCATATCAAAATTGTTCAATTCAAGCAGCAAAAGATTTCAAATTAGTTAAAATAAATTTGTTTTCTTTTTTTCATTAGTTTATTTTATCAAAGTTTAATATTTTTTCAAATAAAATTTTTGGAAACAAGATTTCTTCCTCTGATTTTTTCCCATGTTTAATAATGGAAAGATGTCCCTCTTTTTAACGAACATGTTTTTTGGAACAAAGCCTTTAGTCATAACGTGGTTCGACTGAAATCAAATAAAAATTCTAAAAAGGTTAAAAAAATGATTAACTGGTCAAGAAATTGAAAGGCCAATACAATTAACTAAAAAACGATATTTTACTTCCAAAATAATTTTCTGTTAACAAGCAAAATATGATCCAGAATATCAAAGATTTTGAAAACATCTGATTAAAATTAAAATTAAAAAAATTAAAAAATTTATATTCTTTAATTTGGATTCATGCTTTATTAAAATATTCCATAATACAAAACTTAATTAATTAAATTACCATTTTTATAATTAAAATATTAAGTATATTTAACAAAAAAAATTACCACATCTAGAATTTGTAGATTTTTTGTTAATTTTTTTATGAAAAGATGAAAAAAAAGTCAAAAATTAAAACTAATGAATGATAAAAGCAAAAAGAGAACATGTGCTAGATTAATTTTTAAAAAATGTTCAGAATAAACCTTTTTAATGTGGGAATGCATTGTAATAATTAATATTAAGGAAATGTTTTGATCGCGTGTTAGATTTTTAAGTAAGAGTATACAAGCACGCTAGAAGCACGTATTTAAATGATCGACCAAAATCTTTATTAGTATATTGAAAGTATTAAAATGAAAAATAAGAAATTTCTTTTTCTTTTTTTTTCTTTTACTGCACGAAATATTATCAAAGCTGCATTTTGTATCCTAATAAATCCATAGGTTATTGTCAAGGTAAGAAATGGTGAGCATTTGCTGTGTATTGGTGTAAGACTATTGAAAATTAATCATTTGTTGTAAGAAAGCCTAGAACACATGGCACATGGTTAACTTACCATTGGTTTAGTTATTTGTTTTTTATTGTATAATAAGAGGTTAAATGTGAAATAAAATAAGTTATTTTCATTAATTATATTTTTTCAAACAAATAAAATAAATTCCATTAGATTCCTGAAGGACATATTTTTGTTAAATATTTAAAAAATAATTCAATAATTTATTTGAAATCGATATTTTTTATTTTTTTTATTTTTTTTTTATTTTTATTTTAGTTTTTTTTTAGTGAATTTTTTAGTTTTTAATTTTGAAAAATTTTTAAATTCAAAATTTAGATTTACCCTCGGTAGTTACATAAAGAATTTAGAATGCCAAAGGAAAAGACGCACATTAACATTGTGGTGATTGGTCACGTAGACTCTGGTAAGTCAACATCAACTGGTCACTTGATCTACAAATGCGGTGGTATTGACAAGAGAACGATTGAAAAATTCGAGAAAGAAGCGTCCGAATTGGGCAAAGGCTCATTCAAATACGCTTGGGTATTGGACAAACTTAAAGCCGAGAGAGAACGTGGTATTACCATTGATATTTCATTGTGGAAATTTGAGTCATCAAAATTCTATGTAACCATTATTGATGCTCCGGGTCACAGAGATTTCATCAAGAACATGATCACTGGCACATCACAAGCCGATTGTGCCGTATTGATCGTAGCTGCTGGTGTGGGTGAATTCGAAGCCGGTATCTCAAAGAACGGTCAAACAAGAGAACACGCTTTGTTGGCCTACACTTTGGGTGTCAAGCAAATGATCGTGGCTGTAAACAAGATGGACTCAACTGAGCCACCATACAGCGAGAAACGTTTCGAGGAAATCAAATCCGAAGTGAGCGCTTTCATCAAGAAAATCGGTTGGAATCCAGTACAAATTCCATTCGTACCAATCTCTGGTTGGAACGGTGACAACATGTTGGAAGCATCGCCAAACATGACATGGTACAAAGGATGGACTTCGGAAAAGAAAGAGGGTAACTTCAGCGGCAAGACCTTGTTGGAAGCTTTGGACGCCATTGTTCCACCATCAAGACCAACTGACAAGCCATTGAGATTGCCATTGCAAGACGTATACAAGATTGGCGGTATTGGTACTGTGCCAGTCGGCAGAGTCGAAACTGGTGTCATCAAGCCAGGTATGGTTGTCACTTTTGCTCCAGCCAACTTGAGCACTGAAGTAAAATCAGTGGAAATGCACCACGAATCTTTGACCGAAGCCGTGCCAGGCGACAATGTCGGTTTCAACGTTAAAAACGTTTCAGTCAAAGATTTGAGAAGAGGTTTTGTTGCCTCAGACAGCAAGAACGATCCAGCTCTAGAGACAGCTAATTTCACTGCTCAAGTAATTGTATTGAACCATCCAGGCGAGATCAGCGCTGGCTACACTCCAGTTTTGGATTGTCACACTGCTCACATTGCTTGCAAATTTTCCGAATTGTTAGAAAAAGTCGATCGTCGTTCTGGTAAGCAATTGGAACTTAATCCAAAGACTTTGAAATCACAAGAGGCCGCCATCATCAAATTGGTCCCAACCAAACCAATGTGTGTCGAGAAATTCTCCGAATACGCTCCATTGGGTCGTTTCGCTGTCCGTGATATGAGACAAACTGTTGCTGTCGGTGTCATCAAGGAGGTCGAAAAGAAGACCACTCAAGGTACCAAGACCAAAGCTGCTGAAAAAGCCGAAAAGGCCACCAAAAAGAAATAAGCTAATTTTAGTCATAATATTTTTTATTCAGGGATCTCAGAATAATCAATATTATTCTTAATTGTTTTATTTAATTAAATAAATATTTATAAAACTAAAAATTAAATAAATACGAAAAATTTTTAAAATTTACAATGCATATTCTTTTAGTCTAATTTTTTAAATCCACTTAATTGTTAGTTATTTGTGTTTAGTTACCTGATTTTCCAAAAAAGACTCTTATCATGCCTCTTTGATTACCTAATTCTCACTCAAATTTAACTTGATGCCTGACTGCACGCATTTTGGTAAACAGAGAAGTATAAAAAAGATGGCAATTTTAGATTGGAGTCAAGTATTAGATATATGAGGATTCGTAATCTGCTTTGATTTCATTCACCATTTGACAATTTACGGAACAGTACGACTCTGAATTTAGATATATATTATTATCAAAGATATCAGAATGTTTTTTGTTATCAGTTTTATTTTATTAATTTATTATATTTTATTGATTAATTGTATTAATTAATATCTTAATTTGAAAAAACAAGTTTTTGAAATATTTTGATTCTAGAAAATATTGATATTTTTTTAATTAAAAATTAAAAAGAGAAATCTACATAAAGTAAGTTTTTTTTTGATTTTTTAGAACTTTTAGCAACATTATTTAAAACATAATTTTTTGTTTTTTGTGAACCTGCAGATTTCCTCGATTTTAGTTTGTTTTTATTGCAACAGGTTCGTAATTTTCCTAGTTGTCAATTAAGCTTTTCTGATTCTTGGAACTTCCATTCTTCATCTCCTTCCAAATCACCGTTTTATAATTTTCATGATTTAATTTACAATTTTTATTTTTTTTGTTAGTTTTATACCAACTGACAATTAAATTAAACAAATAGTTAAAGTAATTTTTTTAGTTAAAGTGAAAGCCAGCTACAAAATTTTTTTTTCAATCACCATAAGAATAATTAAAACCATTAAAAAATAAAAGCCTTTAAAACTAATCTTTAAAAATTTATTTCTAAAAAAATTAAAAATTAAGTTATTTTAAGTTTAACTTGTATCTCTGGTATTCTTACACCATCGATGAACTGGTCTGCTATATATGTGTCTGTAACGTTAGGGTCTATCTCTTGGAATGCTCTTGAATCTACGAATGTCCACAGAAAGAGCCAAATGCATCTCAGAATTACAAACCTCCACCATACAGAGCCCAGATCAATTACATTCCTTCAACAAATCAATTTTTACTGACAGGATTTTGCTGAATAAATCAACAAAAAATTGCATTTTTATTAGACACAGGAGTTAAAATAACAATTGTATATAATATAATAGCCCAAAAACTCAATTTAAACACAATACCAGAATCGAAAAAACTTTTTACACCGGCCAACATAATAAGAAAAGCCGAGGTTCAACTAACGTTAGAAGATCAAACAAATACAACTGAAATATTAGTAGTCGGAAACTTAATCAACGATTTGCTTATAGGATTAGAAACGTTAACAAAGTTCAACGTTTCAAATGACTTAATAGAACAACTAAGCGAGCGTTTACAATGCTTAAAAATATGCGAAGAAATAGATAACGATTGTTTTGTGAACTTTTTAGAAGACAAAGTACAACCTAACATCTACCTTTTGGATAAGATAAAAAACGAAATTATTAAAGAAACATGCGACATCTCAGCAAAAATTCTACTGGATTTGACACCAACAGACACAAAAAAACACTAAGTAGAGTTGACCGAACACATACCCTTCAACATTAAGCCTTGGCCAGTCCCATTCGCGAAGAGAGACGAATTCAAACGTTTAATTACAGAAATTTCAGACGCAGGACTGATTACAAATAGCATCTCGCTACAATCTTCACCAGTTCACCTAGTGAAAAGTCGGATGGAAGCGTAAGAATCACAACCGATTATCGAAAATTAAACAACTTAACGATAAGAGACCGCTAACCCTTTCCTAAAATTGATTCAATATTAGAAGGTCTTAAAGGCGCTTAAGTCTTTTCAAAAATAGATTTTACATCCGGTTACTTCCAAATAAGAATGGCAGAAGAAATTCAGAAATACACTGCATTCAAATGCGAATTCGGCAATTTCGAATACAGAGTTTTACCAATGGGCTTAACAAACGCCGGCGCAACATTCCAACGTTTAATGGATGAAATATTAAAAGACTTGGTCGGGAAATAATGTATGGTGTAGCTGGACGACATGATAATTTTCTCGGATAACGTGGAGGAACACTATAAATACATCAAAGAAGTTTTCGAGATAATAAGAAAAAACAACCTAAAAACTAAAACGTCGAAATGACTTTTTTTTGAAACATCGATCGAATATCTCGGTCATGTGGTATAAAATGGCAAAATATCACCATCATTAAGGAAAGTTGAAGCTTTGTTTTAATACCCGAGACCAACAAACGTTGATCAAGTAGTGAGTTTTGTCAGACTCGCTTCGTTAAAATTTATACGTGAATTCGCTAAGATAGCAGCTCTATTGCACAAACTGAACACAATAGGAACAAAGTTAGAATGGACATCGGAGCGCGAAATAGCATTCCAAACTCTTAGATATCACCTAACATTCAATGCAGTCTTAGCGATCTCAGATTTCGAGAAAACGTTCAAGCTTGAAACCGATGCAAGAAATTACGGTATCGGCGCGGTACTTTCTCAACAAAATGGAAGCGAACGTTTTTAGAAACCAGTGGCTTACAATTCAAGAGGTTTAACAAAAGCCGAGAGAAACTATTCGATTTAGAGGTACAAAAAGAAAACGATGAATATTTCATAATATGCCATCTTTTTGAAGATAACGTTGAACAGGTTAATGCTTTTCACTTCCAAGAAGTAAACAAACCGGATTGTCAAGATTTAGACGACAACATCAAGTGGTTTAAAAATCTGCTGAAGAACAACGTCAATAAACCAGAAATTCGAGATCTAAACAATTCCGAACAGGAATTTTTCTACAATACGTGGAATGAATTCAGAATAAGCGAGGAAGTGTTGTATTGAATATACAAACTAAACGGAATATGAAAGGGCACAGTTCGTAGTACCATTAAAAATATCAAAGTCAGAAAACAGATATATTCTCTGTATAATCGACCATTTCACTAAATGGATCGAACTGTTTACATTAAAGAATGCAGAAGCAGCTACCGTAGCCCGATGCTTTTAAACATTTATTTCCAGACACGACATTCCGGAGGCGAAGTGCCGATTGGTTATTTGTTGACTGATCAGGCAACAAATACAAACCTTGAGAACGACAACTTAGCTTCCACAAAGAGATGGGATAAGCGAACGTTTGAATAAAACTATTAAAAGAATGATCACGTGCTTTATTAATTCAGAGAATAACGATTGGGACACCTGAATTTGTTAAGCTTAGCTTAGTAAACGGCAGTACATTCAACAACAGACTACACGCCGTATGAGTTGATGTTTGGTTGAAAGCCAAAGATGCCTTTAGATTTAATTTACCCACATCCTATTATTAAAGCTCAAGTCACACAATCTACCAATAATTCACTGAAAGGATTTGATGGGTGCCATTTATATCCAACTTTATCGTCATTAAATGAAACCCTTTGTGTTTTGATCAGCTCTAAAAAATAATGTTTTTTTGTTCTTATCTTGTTCAGAACTGTATTCCAAGCTTCGTCCTGTATAAGGAAAAGAAGGTCTCCAACTATTTCCACTGAATCCTTTTTTATCATCATCTTGTCTTATGTTTCTTATAAAAGACATAATGTATAAGAACTTTGTCATGGATAATAAATGTTTATCTATTAAATCTATTTCTTGACAATTGAATTCAAATTGACAGTCGGTATGCTCTTGATTTGCTAAAGTGAAAGTAATAAATTTATTTTTCTAAATCAAATGAATAATAACAATTAAGGATATTTAAATATACAAGAAGTGTGACAATCAGCTTCACTTTCTTCGCAAGTATTCAGCGAATGATTGAATTTGATTTTTTGGGCTATTTTTGAATTTGCACAAGTATCCAATTTATTTAGAAAATTCAAAAAATTAACCTTTTAATGATTTTTACTGGATACGTTTGAAGAAAAAGAGAAAATTTTGATTATTGATTTGCTAAAAGCAAAAACAAGTATTATTAAAAGATTAAACCTTTCAAAAGTGACCGAGCTATGATTAATAGGAAAGAATATGACAAGTTTAATTATGACAAACAGCTTGAGTCTCAAAAGTGTAGCACTTTATATTATCTCGAAAAACCAAATGAACCTTTAAAATCTGGCGTGTCATCGAATTTCTTTGAAATAGAGATAAAATTTTTTGTATTCATTACAAAATTCATCCAAAAAGATAAATATAATTTTTATAAATTATTAGACCTGCGCAAAAGTCAGAAAAAAAGTCCTTTTTAAAGTCTTTTCAAGGTCAAGTCAGTGGCCGCATGAATTTTTTGCCGTTCTATCTAGTTATTAAGGCTGCCATTTCTATTTCAAAGTCTTTGAAATGACTTTGAAAAACTTGACTTGACTTTGACTTCATGATTTTTGAACAACTCTGTAAATTACTGGATGATGAGTTTGCAAAGCATTAAGGTAAATTTTTTAAAGTTAATTATGTTGTTAATTATGACAAACAATAATGAATGATTAATTTCGAAAAAATCAGAAGAAGATTAGTTTTTTTAGACAGTGGTAATGATAAAATAATATCAATTATGGATTAACTTGCTAAAGGTGATTGATTTAACAAACTAAAAAAGCATAAATATTTTTTTAAATATTTCAAAAATTATGATGTTTAGTTTGTTTATTTTTTTAGTACTTGGCATTTTATTTCCTAATATTTTTCAATTGATTATTAAAATAAAATTCACAAAAAATAAAGGTTATTAATCATTTTTTTAAATTTTTGTAATAAGATTCGTTGCACTTTTAATTAAATGTGGGAAACTTAATAAATACAAGTCATTTAATTGTAAATGATTTATTTGAATTCGAAGTTATTACAAAAAAGTAGTGGTTTATATAGTAGCTGGAAAATGTGCTTCAGCTGCAGTTAATTCAAGTTTAAATAATAAGTAGAGACATGTCAAGACTTGGATCTTAACATTTTAAATAAAGGTTAATAAAACTACAAAATGTCTTCCGTTTTTTAAAAAAGATATTTTAAGCCAGAAAAAACGCGAATATCTTATGCGTTAAATGTGGATTGTTTTTGAAACATGTTTAGACACAAATCTAAACCTTTTTTTTCCCCGGGTATAGATGAGATTCGAACATATATGATAAACAGTAGTGCTACGCCATGAGGATTTTACGTAAAAATACCTAAATTCTCGTTTATTTACGAAAATTCATTGTGAGACTTTACATAAATTTACGAAAAATTCATTTTATTTTAATTTAAGGCTTAATATAATTAAATATCTCTCAAATAGGAAATGGGGTCTAAAAATAAAAATATTAGGTAATCTTTACCAATTTTTGAAAGGATCAATCGTAGATTACTCTTTTCCTTAATTAAATTCATTCTCAGAAACTAACATTTAAAAAATACAAGTTATTCAAAATTCAGCAGTTCGATCTATTTTGAAGCTGAAATATGATAGCCCCTCCAATATTATGCACCAAGAGGACTCTTTGAGCTGAGTGAGAGATATGCCAGGACATGATTGAGTCATTCTGTTCCACTGGTCGTCAGACTGGTGGAAGAATATAGAAAAGGTTTCAAATCAAGATTCATCGAATATCCTACTCCATTGTGTAATTGCTACCTAACAATTTTTTTTTTTTTTCCTGAACTATCAAAAATTTAAAAATGTCTATCCTCTAGCTATTTCAAAATATCGTTTTTAATTTTCTTTTTATTAGAATTATTTATCCTTTTTTTAATATTTTTATTTTTTTTATCTTATTTAACTTTATTTTAATTTATTTTTTTTTTTCATATTTTTATTTTGAAGGAGCATTAGCTCGGTACAGATAAATAAATAAATAAAAATTTTCAAAAATGTCAGTAAATGATAATAATAAAAAGATTTTCATTTTTTTAATTGGTAATGCTCCAACAATATAACTTGTAACCAGTTGAAAAGGTTTAGAAGGATAAAGTGGCTGGACTTTTGCCTTATTATTTGGACTATTTAACCTTTTGACAAGCATTGCATTATTTAAAAAATTAAGACACCTGCGCTCGTTTGAAATTCGAATTGAACTCGTTTTTGTCAATTGCTGGGTTCTGGTCTCCTTGGATTTCAATCAATTTTTTGCCCATTTTATGTCTGGATCGTTATCTTATTCCTTTGGGAAAACAAGTTAATTGAGTAGTAGTTCTTGTTCGATTTTTATTTTTTGATTTTCGATAAAATTAAATATTCTTTTGTAAAGTGAAAAGTTTAAGAGCCTTTTAATAGAAAAAAAAGGATTGATAGTTGATTTCTAAATTTTAAACGGAGTTTGTATTAGAGAAACTTCTCTATTACAGTAACTTATGGCTCAGATCGGGGCCATCGCTCAAAAAAGGACGGTAAATCAAGATGAGTACCTCTACTTTGATACTGTTGGTACAGATTATTAAAATTGTTAATTTCATTTTGATCATATTGATCCAAAAAATGACTTAAGGTAAAGTACATAAATAAACATTATGAAAAATTTAGTTTTTTGAATATTATCAACATTTAAATTTAAATTTTTATAACAAACATAATGAGGAAATACTTTTTAGTTTTATAAATATTTATTTAATTAAATAAAACAATTAAGAATAATATTGATTATTCTGAGATCCCTGAATAAAAAATATTATGACTAAAATTAGCTTATTTCTTTTTGGTGGCCTTTTCGGCTTTTTCAGCAGCTTTGGTCTTGGTACCTTGAGTGGTCTTCTTTTCGACCTCCTTGATGACACCGACAGCAACAGTTTGTCTCATATCACGGACAGCGAAACGACCCAATGGAGCGTATTCGGAGAATTTCTCGACACACATTGGTTTGGTTGGGACCAATTTGATGATGGCGGCCTCTTGTGATTTCAAAGTCTTTGGATTAAGTTCCAATTGCTTACCAGAACGACGATCGACTTTTTCTAACAATTCGGAAAATTTGCAAGCAATGTGAGCAGTGTGACAATCCAAAACTGGAGTGTAGCCAGCGCTGATCTCGCCTGGATGGTTCAATACAATTACTTGAGCAGTGAAATTAGCTGTCTCTAGAGCTGGATCGTTCTTGCTGTCTGAGGCAACAAAACCTCTTCTCAAATCTTTGACTGAAACGTTTTTAACGTTGAAACCGACATTGTCGCCTGGCACGGCTTCGGTCAAAGATTCGTGGTGCATTTCCACTGATTTTACTTCAGTGCTCAAGTTGGCTGGAGCAAAAGTGACAACCATACCTGGCTTGATGACACCAGTTTCGACTCTGCCGACTGGCACAGTACCAATACCGCCAATCTTGTATACGTCTTGCAATGGCAATCTCAATGGCTTGTCAGTTGGTCTTGATGGTGGAACAATGGCGTCCAAAGCTTCCAACAAGGTCTTGCCGCTGAAGTTACCCTCTTTCTTTTCCGAAGTCCATCCTTTGTACCATGTCATGTTTGGCGATGCTTCCAACATGTTGTCACCGTTCCAACCAGAGATTGGTACGAATGGAATTTGTACTGGATTCCAACCGATTTTCTTGATGAAAGCGCTCACTTCGGATTTGATTTCCTCGAAACGTTTCTCGCTGTATGGTGGCTCAGTTGAGTCCATCTTGTTTACAGCCACGATCATTTGCTTGACACCCAAAGTGTAGGCCAACAAAGCGTGTTCTCTTGTTTGACCGTTCTTTGAGATACCGGCTTCGAATTCACCCACACCAGCAGCTACGATCAATACGGCACAATCGGCTTGTGATGTGCCAGTGATCATGTTCTTGATGAAATCTCTGTGACCCGGAGCATCAATAATGGTTACATAGAATTTTGATGACTCAAATTTCCACAATGAAATATCAATGGTAATACCACGTTCTCTCTCGGCTTTAAGTTTGTCCAATACCCAAGCGTATTTGAATGAGCCTTTGCCCAATTCGGACGCTTCTTTCTCGAATTTTTCAATCGTTCTCTTGTCAATACCACCGCATTTGTAGATCAAGTGACCAGTTGATGTTGACTTACCAGAGTCTACGTGACCAATCACCACAATGTTAATGTGCGTCTTTTCCTTTGGCATTCTAAATTCTTTATGTAACTACCGAGGGTAAATCTAAATTTTGAATTTAAAAATTTTTCAAAATTAAAAACTAAAAAATTCACTAAAAAAAAACTTAAAAAAACTAAAAAAAACTAAAAAAAAAATTAAAAAAAAGGAAAAAATATCGATTTCAAATAAATTATTGAATTATTTTTAAATATTTAACAAAAATATGTCCTTCAGGAATCTAATGGAATTTATTTTATTTGTTTGAAAAAATATAATTAATGAAAATAACTTATTTTATTTCACATTTAACCTCTTATTATACAATAAAAAACAAATAACTAAACCAATGGTAAGTTAACCATGTGCCATGTGTTCTAGGCTTTCTTAGAACTAATGATTAATTCTCAATAGTCTTACACCAATACACAGCAAATGCTCACCATTTCTTACCTTGACAATAACCTATGGATTTATTAGGATACAAAATGCAGCTTTGATAATATTTCGTGCAGTAAAAGAAAAAAAAAGAAAAAGAAATTTCTTATTTTTCATTTTAATACTTTCAATATACTAATAAAGATTTTGGTCGATCATTTAAATACGTGCTTCTAGCGTGCTTGTATACTCTTACTTAAAAATCTAACACGCGATCAAAACATTTCCTTAATATTAATTATTACAATGCATTCCCACATTAAAAAGGTTTATTCTGAACATTTTTTAAAAATTAATCTAGCACATGTTCTCTTTTTGCTTTTATCATTCATTAGTTTTAATTTTTGACTTTTTTTTCATCTTTTCATAAAAAAATTAACAAAAAATCTACAAATTCTAGATGTGGTAATTTTTTTTGTTAAATATACTTAATATTTTAATTATAAAAATGGTAATTTAATTAATTAAGTTTTGTATTATGGAATATTTTAATAAATCATGAGTCCAAATTAAAGAATAAATATTTTCAATTTTTTATTTAATTTTATTTTAATTTTAATCAGATGTTTTCAAAATCTTTGATTATCTGGATCATATTTTGCTTGTTAAAAGAAAATTATTTTGGAAATAAAATATCGTTTTATAGTTAATTGTCTTGGCCGTTCAATTTCTTGACCAGTTAATCCTTTTTATTAACTTTTTAGAATTTTTATTTAATTAAATGTAAAAACCGAAATTATGACCATATAAATAATTTAGCTAAATTTCGGATTTTTCTTTCTAATTTTACACTTTAAACTATTTTAAATAAAGATAAAATAATTCACTTTAATTATCTGTTTGTTAACAATTGTATTAAATTGAATTTAATCAACATACATCATAAGACGAAAATTCAAGCAATTTTTCCATCAATATAATTTTAATTAATTATAAATTTTTTTGTTTAATTTTTCTTTTACTCTAATTAAAAAAAACTCATTTAATAAATTTAAAAAAATATCATATAAATATTATATTTTCATGTTTGTCAAAAAATTTTACGCCATAACTAAATGCATTTATCGTTTCTACCATATTAATGGCATTTTCACCGTTCTGGTCACAATATGGCGACTTGAATTTTTGATTGCCGAGTGAATCGGCTGTATTATTACAAAAACTGTTAGTAGTTATTGGGAGATTAATTGTGATACAAATAGATGTGATAGTTACAAATAATTGATAAGAAGAAAAAATATCGAAAAATTTTAATTAAGAATTGAATAATATTTTTTAAAAAGGTGATGAATATAAAAAATTGGCAAAACAGTTATCTTTAAAAAGGCACATTATGTGATAAGAAAAGCTTTGAGCAAGCATTCATATCCATTTTGATGTCCTAAATGCAAAAAATTTTTGAAAAAGACTCAGTCGTCAAGTTGAATCTGCAATAAAAAATTTGATTTATTTTTATTTCATCGAATTTTTAATTTTTCTGAACATTTTTTTTAAATTAATCTAGCATATATTCTCTTTTTGCTTTTACCATTCGTTCATTTTAATTTTTGACTTTTTTATCTTTTCATATAAAAATTAACAAAATATTTTAAAATTTTAGATGGGTAAAATTTTTTATTTAACTTTTTAAAAATTCTAAAGATAACTTTGGGTCTTTCCGTATTTATTGAGAAATTCAGTTAGTTTGATTTTTTCACTAGTGATAATTGATTGAGACTGTTTAGTAGCTGTCTCTTTACTATGATACGCATTTTTTGCTTTATTTTTCTCTGTTTCTTCTCGATTATCCTAATCAAAATTAGAATAGCCAGTAATCAAGCGGGTAATCTCTGAATCACTTAAGTAATTTCACCATCAGGAACTTCATCCAAATTAACTGTTTCTTGGCCACATTCTGGATCTTTCAATTGGTTTAGGCTTGATTATTGGCAGTATTACAATCCGCTACTTCATTGCCTCCCGCTGAACTTTTTTTGCAAAATTTTTTATACAAATCACATTCTAAATGGATAAGACGGCACTGTATTATTTTTTTTCTATTTGTATTAACTGTGCGTAGCTAAAGCCATACAATTTAATCTAATTTAATTTAATTTAATCCTTCAGATTAAAAAAAAAATCAATAAAAAATATAAGAAAAATGAAAAGAAAAAAATAAGATAAAAGTAAAGTAAGTTAAAATATAAAATAAAAGACAGTTAAAATAGACAAATTGTAAGTAATGACAGGTGTAAAATTTTTAATTATTGAACAGTTCAGGAAAGAAAGAAGAAATAGTTAGATAGCAATTACACAATGGAGTCGGGTATTCGACATATCTTGATTCATAACCCGCTTTACATTCATCAACCAGCTTGACAGCCAATGGAATAGAATGACGCAGTCCTTCCGCTACATATCTTTCGCTCAATTCAAAAAGTCGATTCGAGGAAGAGTTTAATTTTATTAAGGGCCCCATGATCCACAATATTGGAAGGAGTATCATATTTTAGTTTAAGTAAAAAACGAACTGCTGAGTTTTGCAAGACTTGAATTTTTTTAATGTTTGTTTCTGAAAATGAATTCAGACACGGAATAGAGTAATCAATTACAGATCCGATTAAAGATTTATGACTCCATTTTTTGTTTGACAATATTTTTATCAAGTTTAACCGTGAACTACAACGCTGTCTTATTTCATTAACCATTGGGGTAAAGGTTAATTTTGAATCAATCAATCAATTTTATACATTAGAACTAGACTTATTTTTGAATCTCAATTTTTTTTCCATTCATTTACTTTTAATAATCTTGAATTTTGAGAATCTTTAGAATAAATTAATCCAATTTATTAAAGGGAGACGGTTTATTTTTATTAACTCATAAATAAGACCATCATGCCAAACCTTATCAAACGCTTTGGAGATTAAAAAAAAAAGGTAACAAACTTTTTTCTTTCTATTAAATGGTGCTATAACTAATTGAATAAGGAAGAAAAGTGGATCAGCGGAATTTCGATTTTTTTTTAAAAACCTGATTTTTCTTGAATTATTAGTGTGTTTTGTTCTAAATAGCTATATAATCTCGAGGAGACTAAACGTTCTTACAGTTTTCCTTGACAGCTTGTCATACTGATTGGTCGGTAGTTAGCTTGGTCTTGTATTAAATTAGACTTTTTAGGTATCATAACAATGTTGGCAGATTTCGATGGTTTGGGAATTTTACTTTCTCTTAGAATTAAGGGTTTTGTGAAATTTGGTACAAAATAAAAAAATAGAACAAAAATTAATGCAAAAAATGCTTATAACTTTTTTTCTGAAGGCTTTTAATTAATTCTGTAAGCGCAACAAAGTGCAACATACTTAGTTGCACCAAAAGTCAAGGTCTGCTAATGATGTGCAAAGTCTAATTTGTCCAAATTTAAATTATGCTAAATTTGCAAAGTTTTATCATATTGTTGATAATAGTGCAACTTTGAATGTTGCACCATGTTGCATTTACAGAGCTTGCTTTCGACTTTAAAAAGAAAAGTTATAAGAATTTTTTATAAGAATTATATGAATTCTAGACCCGTTATATTATACTAAAATATAATGTCATAGTAACGAAGGACAAGACCATTAAGCGCACTACAACAAATTAGCTCTCCATTATTTGATATTTGCTTTGCAAGAGGGGCTGTATTATTGAAACCACAAAATCCTTAACAGAATATCTTCTTAAATTATTAACACTCAAAGGACCGGCGGTGTCATTTTGACACTTTTTCAAAAATTCAAATATAATTTTTTAATTAACTATCAATCATATATACATGTTTTAATATTTATTTTAAAGCTTTGAAAACGGTCTTTTAAATTTATTCATGTTACAGACTTTTATGGAACTAATGTAACATTTAAACAAATTTTTTGACAAAAATAGCCGGTCCTTTGAGTGTTAACTGAATCATCAATTCATGCTCACAAATTCAGAACATCCGCCTTTATAACTCAATATTATTATTGTATTCAATGAATACAAAATACAATAAAGAGTTAATGTATGCTAAAATCGGAATTTATACTTATACTTTGAGTTGAAAGGTAAATCGATCTATTAGTAATCTGCAAAATTTGAAAATCCTGCATTTTCTCAAATTTACATACAGTACTGATTCGATACATGGATTCTGGGAAAATTTACGTAATTTTACGTAAAATTACATTGTAAAAAAGTAAATTTACGTAAAATTACATTGTAAAAAAGTAAATTTACGTAAAATTACGTAAAAAAGGTAAAAAATGATAATTTTAGAAAAAAAATATCGAAAGAAAAAAAACATTTTAAATTTTAATCATATTTTTATATTTGACTCATACTTTAATCAATTGACTTATTCGATTTATTTGTTCTTGATATTGCGTTTTTTAGATTATCTGTTGCGCTTTTCCAGGCCTGATCAAACGTTGAATCCTTTGGCACATATTTCTTTAATTTTCTAAATAGATTTACTGTGTACTGTTTTTTGTATTGTAGATAGTTGATATAGTATTGGATAAAAATGGCGGCTGGTAGGGCTGCTAATTTATTAGGGAAAATATATTTTATAACAATTTTTAATGTTTCATATCAAAATTTACTTTTTTTACCATTTTTTACGTAATTTTACGTAAAAAATGGTAAAAAAAGGTAATATTTTGTAAAAAGATAAAATAATAAAAAGATACTACTTTTTTAGAACTTTTAAAAAAAAAAAAAAATTTGAAAATTTCCTCTTTTTTTTGGCCTTTTTATTTATACGTAATTTTACGTAAATTTGCTTTTTTTTACAAGGTTATTTTACGTAAAATTATTCAGAATCCATGTATCGAATCAGTACTGTAAATGATTCTCAATTTCAAACAGAATATTGTACTAACATATAAAAAGAAAAAGATATTGTAGTATTAAATAAAATCCAAAAATAGGTGACCAGTTATCCATTTGTTTAAATTTTTAAACAATTTTGTAAATGACAAAGAGAAGATCCAAGAATAGATTTAAAAATTGTTCTGAAAGAATGTGACAAAAAATAAACATAATTTACTGACAACTACAATGTTCAAAAATCGAAAGCGTACAGTTAAATTTTTTGAGGTTTAATCAAAAAATATACGAGCAGCTTTAAGTGAAGACATAATTAATGCCTTTAATTCCGATGATCAAGCTAAAAACATTTGAAAAAGAATAGTTTTACAATCTTCATTTTTAAATAGCCCTAGATATTTAAAGATATATTTAGATGCTATGTCGATTGTTCGGGATTTTGGAAAACCTGATTTTTTATTACTATAACATGTAATCCTAATTGGTCTGAAATTAAAAATGAATTATTTCCACCTCAAGTTCCCAAAGATAGACCAGATCATTTTGTTAAAATATTTAAGATAAAAATGAGATTGATTATGGACGATTTAGTAAAAAATCATGTTTTGGCTGTGTTGTGGTATGTATTTATGTTGTAGAGTTTTTAAAAAGAGGACTTCCTCATTGTCATATATTACTTATTTAAAATGAAAAGGATAAAATAGATTCTTCCGAGAAAGTTCAGAGTTCAAAGTAAGTGCCACAATTCTAGATTTAAAAGTCTGTCCTACTCTATACAAAACTATTAAATCATGTATGCTATCACATCAATGGAGAAGTTTGTAGTAGAGAATCTACTGTGAAAAATTTATATAAATATGTTCGTTTTTAATTTAAAAAATTAAAAAAAACTGTTTAAAGAAATTCTACAGGTCATGATTGTTCATTAGTTGACATAAGCTCTGAGGAAGAAAAAGAAAATCAGATATCAAATGGAAACGAAAATCTAAAAATCGATGAATTAAAAATATTATGTGACATGCGCTTTATCAGAGCACGTGAAGTTATGTGGCGAATGTGCCATTTTGGACTTAACCCACAGTATCCTTAGACAGTATGTCTCCCTGTTCACTTGAAAGATAATCAGTTTGTTACTTTGAAACAGGCAGAATAAACAAGAACTAATGCAGAACAATAATGAAACAGTATAAAACAGCTTAATTTAAAGAAAAAATAACAAATATTTCGGTTAAACAGCTTCTTTATTTTAAAAAATCTATATGTTTTTGATATTCCAAAAAAGATAAAAAGTGGATTGAAAGAAAAAAGTTATTTTAATCTAAAATCAAAACTTAATCATTATCAGAGACTGTCGTGATGTGACTCATATTTTGTTTTAATAATTTCAAACAAATAAAGCATATTAAAAGCAAATAAAACAAATTAAAAAATAAATTGGTATAGATGAGTCCAATTAACCTCATTTTTGGCATGTATCCGAGGATACATGAAATATGTATCCCTTGATACATTTTGTATCCTCAGATAAAAAATATGTATTTTGTGAATAAAAAAATTAAAATTTTTTATTTCCGAGAATACATATTTTATGTATTTTTCTAAAAATTTTTTGTAGAAAAATACATATATGTATTGTCGGATACATATATGTATATTTGGATACATAGTATATCCCAGGATACATATAAGGATACATGTTGGGATACATGTTGGGATACATAGAGGATACATAGAGGACACAAATTTGAATAGATAAAATTTTTCGTTATTAATTTTATTAATTATTCTGTGTTACAAAATAAAAAAACACCAAAAATGCTGATAAAAAACTCAACTCGATAACTAAGGGAAAGCAAAAACATTTAGAACGTTTTATTTTTCATATTAACCAATTTCTTTTAAAAACGAATTTAACAAAATCTTACATAATCGTTGGTCTTTTTTCGTAGGAATAGGTAATCTAATATTACCATTTTCATTTTGGCTAAATTTAACTTTTAGCTCGTTGTTGTTCAAGTAAAACAGTTGATCAAATTTCTCATATCCTTTTAGTAAAAACTCTTTAAATATTTGATCCGTTGTTGTTCGATCTGTACTTGTTTCTTTTTTTGTAAATTTTTCTTTCATCAGAAACAAGAATTTTTCAAAAACAACATATCCTTTTTAGGGTTAATTGAACGATACCATTCATCAAAAATTAAAAAGAAGATTAAAAAAAAATGAAGAACTTCAAAGTCATATATTGAGTATTCCTGGGGTTTCAGAACCTACAAAGCAATGCGAAGAATTTTACATTTAAGCTTAATTATTTTATTTGATTTGATTAATGAATTAGATTTGATTAATTGGGATACACGATGTATCCAAATATACATATATGTATCCGACAATACATAATCCGACAATGTATTTTTCTACAAAATATTTTAAGAAAAATACATAAAATATGTATTCTCGGAAATAAAAAAAAAAATGCATTTCTTCTAATTAAAAGAACAATTTCTTTTTATTTAAAAACTAAAAATAACAATTAATTCTAAAAAATGTCAATCAGTCTTCCTACACCGTCTAAAAAGAGAACATAAGTATATAATGAAATGATTTAATAGTTGGTGATTCGGAATCAGATTCTGAATAAGATTTGAATTTTTTTATTAAAATGACTAAAATTCATATGAAAATTCATTGAATTTTATTTTTTTATTTTTATTGCTTTTTTATAAGCTAATTCCAATTTTATATTCGTAAAATTATACAAATTTCATAAAGTTCTCTAAAATAAGGAAATCAGATAAAATGTTAATTTTTTTAAGGAATGTCATTTTCTTATTTGTATAAAAAATTAATAATATTTAAAAATTTTTTTAAAACAATGAAAACTAAATATCCTTTGTTTGCTTTTAATCTATTTAATTTCAATGTAATAAGATTCCAAAAGTAACTCTCATCTTTTAAAAAATAAATTTGAAACATCGCACTATTTAATGCTTCTCCAAAATTGTATAAAAATTTTCATAAAAATTCGAAAATTTTCACTAAATCGATTTTTAATTTATCTAAAGTGTTCTACTTTAAAGCGCAGAACGGGTAATATTAGATCATTTTACCTAATTTTACATCAAAAAATGTAAGATTGCGTAAATTTACGTAAAATGTAGGATGTAATAAAATGTTAGCTTACGTAAAATGACGAAAATTACCTAAAATTCCGTTTTTTCAAGGAAAACTTAACAAAAATAAATTAATTTTAGATTTAGTTTTCAAGTGGACTCAAGATTGGCTTCTTCTCTTCAACACATCAAAATGTGTGGTCATGCATTATGGTCATAAAAACAAATATTTTCCTTATTTTATCAATGGTAAGCAGCTATCAACGTCAGAAACCGAAAGAGATCTTGGAGTTATTTTTAATACAAATCTGAAATGGAAAAATCAAGTGTTAGAGGCTACAAACAAAGCAAATCAAATGCTAGGTCGCATCAGGAAATCATTTGCTCGTTTTGATTGTAAGTTATTTAGATCTCTGTATTTAACTTTTGTTCGTCCTCTTTTGGAATTTGCGGTGCCTGTATGGTCTCCAATTCTTAAGTCTGACTGTGAGAATGTTGAAAGGATTCAACGCAGAGCTACGAAATTTGTTTCTGCAATTAGAAACAAACCGTATGAAAGCAGATTGAAGGCTTTGAACATTCCAAATCTGATGGAAAGAAGATAAAGAGGTGATCTAATTCAATTATACAAGTTCATGCATGGAATAGAATTGGTTGAAAAAAGCAACAATTTTAATGTCACTAAAAACCAAGGAAGAGGTCACTGCTTTAAATATCACAAAGAAATTTCAAGGCTCCAACATAGAGATAACTTTTTTTTCAACAGAACCGCTAGCATATGGAACTCGCTGCCTAATCAATTAGTTGAAGACCCCAATGTTAACAGCTTTAAAGCAGGCATTGATTGCTGGATGAGCAGCAATCAATCACATCAGCTGTCTTAGTGTGCCTTGTCAGCACACTCGCTGGCTAGCCAGCTACAGTCTAAACTACTACTACTACTACTAAAATGCCAATATTCTTGTTACTTTTTTAATGGTTAATGAACCTTTTGAATAACTAATTTTTAAATTTTTTTATAGATTTTGGCGTTATAACTTTCTTTGATAAATATTTAATATTTGTTTTTGGAGGATTTGTTTAGAAGATTCATTTCTAAATACTGTTGAACCCTTTGAAAACTTAAAATAACACTTTAAGTATGACGAATCAAAAGTTCTTAATTTGGGAAAATCAAAACTTCAATCAAAATATCAATCATTAACATAAATTGTACATGGACGTGATCGCATCATTTTCTTCTTAATTTTGGATAATATCAAATATTACTTAATAACTAATCGGATTGTTTAACCTCTTCATATTTAGCTTTACCGATTTGTCAAAAATTAATTTTAAATAACATTTAATACTTATTTTTCTAAGTTAAAATTGAAATAACATGAGTAGTTTTGGATGAGGTCAGATGAAACAATGTCCTAATTAGGAAGGGCTTTTTGCACGTCCGTAAATAGATTTTTATTCTTTAATTTGGACTCATGATTTATTAAAATATTCCATAATACAAAACTTAATTAATTAAATTACCATTTTTATAATTAAAATATTAAGTATATTTAACAAAAAAAATTACCACATCTAGAATTTGTAGATTTTTTGTTAATTTTTTTATGAAAAGATGAAAAAAAAGTCAAAAATTAAAACTAATGAATGATAAAAGCAAAAAGAGAACATGTGCTAGATTAATTTTTAAAAAATGTTCAGAATAAACCTTTTTAATGTGGGAATGCATTGTAATAATTAATATTAAGGAAATGTTTTGATCGCGTGTTAGATTTTTAAGTAAGAGTATACAAGCACGCTAGAAGCACGTATTTAAATGATCGACCAAAATCTTTATTAGTATATTGAAAGTATTAAAATGAAAAATAAGAAATTTCTTTTTCTTTTTTTTTCTTTTACTGCACGAAATATTATCAAAGCTGCATTTTGTATCCTAATAAATCCATAGGTTATTGTCAAGGTAAGAAATGGTGAGCATTTGCTGTGTATTGGTGTAAGACTATTGAGAATTAATCATTAGTTCTAAGAAAGCCTAGAACACATGGCACATGGTTAACTTACCATTGGTTTAGTTATTTGTTTTTTATTGTATAATAAGAGGTTAAATGTGAAATAAAATAAGTTATTTTCATTAATTATATTTTTTCAAACAAATAAAATAAATTCCATTAGATTCCTGAAGGACATATTTTTGTTAAATATTTAAAAAATAATTCAATAATTTATTTGAAATCGATATTTTTTATTTTTTTTATTTTTTTTTTATTTTTATTTTAGTTTTTTTTTAGTGAATTTTTTAGTTTTTAATTTTGAAAAATTTTTAAATTCAAAATTTAGATTTACCCTCGGTAGTTACATAAAGAATTTAGAATGCCAAAGGAAAAGACGCACATTAACATTGTGGTGATTGGTCACGTAGACTCTGGTAAGTCAACATCAACTGGTCACTTGATCTACAAATGCGGTGGTATTGACAAGAGAACGATTGAAAAATTCGAGAAAGAAGCGTCCGAATTGGGCAAAGGCTCATTCAAATACGCTTGGGTATTGGACAAACTTAAAGCCGAGAGAGAACGTGGTATTACCATTGATATTTCATTGTGGAAATTTGAGTCATCAAAATTCTATGTAACCATTATTGATGCTCCGGGTCACAGAGATTTCATCAAGAACATGATCACTGGCACATCACAAGCCGATTGTGCCGTATTGATCGTAGCTGCTGGTGTGGGTGAATTCGAAGCCGGTATCTCAAAGAACGGTCAAACAAGAGAACACGCTTTGTTGGCCTACACTTTGGGTGTCAAGCAAATGATCGTGGCTGTAAACAAGATGGACTCAACTGAGCCACCATACAGCGAGAAACGTTTCGAGGAAATCAAATCCGAAGTGAGCGCTTTCATCAAGAAAATCGGTTGGAATCCAGTACAAATTCCATTCGTACCAATCTCTGGTTGGAACGGTGACAACATGTTGGAAGCATCGCCAAACATGACATGGTACAAAGGATGGACTTCGGAAAAGAAAGAGGGTAACTTCAGCGGCAAGACCTTGTTGGAAGCTTTGGACGCCATTGTTCCACCATCAAGACCAACTGACAAGCCATTGAGATTGCCATTGCAAGACGTATACAAGATTGGCGGTATTGGTACTGTGCCAGTCGGCAGAGTCGAAACTGGTGTCATCAAGCCAGGTATGGTTGTCACTTTTGCTCCAGCCAACTTGAGCACTGAAGTAAAATCAGTGGAAATGCACCACGAATCTTTGACCGAAGCCGTGCCAGGCGACAATGTCGGTTTCAACGTTAAAAACGTTTCAGTCAAAGATTTGAGAAGAGGTTTTGTTGCCTCAGACAGCAAGAACGATCCAGCTCTAGAGACAGCTAATTTCACTGCTCAAGTAATTGTATTGAACCATCCAGGCGAGATCAGCGCTGGCTACACTCCAGTTTTGGATTGTCACACTGCTCACATTGCTTGCAAATTTTCCGAATTGTTAGAAAAAGTCGATCGTCGTTCTGGTAAGCAATTGGAACTTAATCCAAAGACTTTGAAATCACAAGAGGCCGCCATCATCAAATTGGTCCCAACCAAACCAATGTGTGTCGAGAAATTCTCCGAATACGCTCCATTGGGTCGATTCGCTGTCCGTGATATGAGACAAACTGTTGCTGTCGGTGTCATCAAGGAGGTCGAAAAGAAGACCACTCAAGGTACCAAGACCAAAGCTGCTGAAAAAGCCGAAAAGGCCACCAAAAAGAAATAAGCTAATTATAGTTGAAATTTTTCATCTTTTATTGATCTATATTCAATATAGTTCATTCAATTTATTTTAAATAAATAATTTAGAAAAAAATATTTCCTTTAATTTTTCTCATCACAATTTTTTTCCTGTTTTTAACTTATTTTAAGAGTATCTAAAATTACAATAAAGTAAATTACAATTGAAAAATAAACATTTTTTGCAATATCTTCTAACGAAATTAACTCACCAAGCACATATTTTAGTTAAGTTTTTAAGTTATTAAAATTTTGATATCTTAATAAAATTTTTCAAAATTTTTGAATAATTAGTTAAAATATTTTCATAATTTTCAATTCATTTTCAATTTTTGTTTTCAACTAAAATGAAGTGGACAGCAATCGTTCTTACTTGTGCTAATAAAAATAGTTCAATAGCCTATCAAACAGGTAATATACATTTTAATCTAGTGTACCTTTTCTAACAATACTGTTAAGAACTGGAGTTGAAAAAAAGAAAAAACTTGATTGATAAAGAAACGCTGATAATGTGCATTGAAGATCCTGAAAAACCAATTGGTAGTGGAGGAGCCACCTTAAATGCTCTTTTAATCGTTTCAGAAGCTCTTAGTGCAAAAAGCCGTCTTCATGTATTTATTTTGGAATATAAAAATAAAATCTTAAATTTTTGATTTAGCTAACTAGTGTCGATGTTCTAAAAAACTCTTTCATATTAATTATTCACATGGGACGACAGTATCCCTTTGACTTGGTTTCAAAAGGATTTTGTACCTTGCCTTTAAAAGATCCTGAAAATTGCCAACTCAAGTCCAATTTCGATTTACTTTTTAATACAATGACATTCCAAATTGCCAACTTTGAAAATGCACGCTTTAATTCGGACCCCGGAATATATGTTTGTAGTAGCGACATGATATTTTATTTACCAGATCATGGTAAAAGTAAGGCAATTTTGTTAATTTGATTTAAAAAATTATTCAAAGAAAAAATTCAAATAAATGATAAAAAAATATGTGTTGTCTCTTCGATGGCTTTGCCTAGTGAAGTTAAATCAAATGGAATCTATCACTTAAAAAATGATGGAGTAATTTAACAAAAAATTAAATTGTCTGCTTATTTTTTTGCTTAAAAGACTTTAGTTGAAAATATTTATTATCAGCCTGATGATGAGAAATTGCTAAAATCGTCATCTATCCGCGGAAAATTTAATTTGGTATTTAAAAAATAAATTTTTTTTTTGTTTATTCTTTTTTTTAAGGTCAGCGGAATAGTTTATTTTAATTTTGAGATATGTAAGATTTTATTTAATATGATTGCTTTTCCTCCATTAGACGCATGTAGCTACATCGGAATTGATAGTGGGGCTTCACCAGTTTCGGTAAAACATTTTTTCTTTTTTATTGAGTCATTAAACTCTATATTTTTTCAAGTTATCTCTTTTTTTCGATATCTTGTTGGCATGCTGTGATGGAATAACCAGAGAGGAATATGTTAATGGTCAATTTAAGACCAATCTTCCGGCCTTTTCAAATAGAGCAACTGTTTTGAAGCAATGTCGAAAGACTTTATGGAAAAGTCTTCATGATATCAAAATACATAACATTACCGTAGGTGAAAATATTCTTCATGTTTATATGGACAATGAGACATTTGGTCACAAGAAAATAATCTTTGATGCATTTCAGTATTCAGACAAAGCAAATAAAGATAAAACCAATAGTACCAATTACATTAATTGCTTGACCAAAGCTTCAAATATTTCATCAACTTTTAATTCATGCCAATCATTATTTGTTAATTCAATTGTAACCAAATCAGAATTGAATGTAGAATCTCCAGTCTATCTGTTCAATTGTGATTTCAAATCGAGTAAAATAAAAATTAATCAAAATACTTATTTGAGTGATTTAAAGCTAGTATGATTAATTTTTTTTATTTTATTTTATTTATTTTACATTTAACACATTTGTTTTAATTTAACTTAGTTTAATGAAATAAGAAATTTTCCATCCAATTTAATAATTCAAAATGTGAACATTTCTCTTGAATGCTTGTCAATAGATGTGAATTTAAACGTAGTATTTGGCATGGATGACAACTTGAATAAAGAATATGGGAGCAATGATTGGACTATAATGAATAATAAGATGTCACAATTTAGCTCTCTGACATCGATTTATGTAAAAGACTTGTGGCCTGATGAGACTGATTGCAGAACTCTTTATAATGCCAAATTGTATCCAATTTTGAATTCAAATTTGAACAATGAAGAAATGGACTATCTTAGAAAATATTTTTGGATTGACTTAGCAAATTCTTGTTTTGTTTGCGAAAATTTAGTCAAAAAATGGAAAAAGTCTTATCGATATTCTTTGGAAGATATGAGCCCATTGCTTAATTTACAAGAACTATTTTACAGACGTCGATCTATTTCCAATAAGATAAACATTGAATATTTGACTAAAAATGTTGTGAACAATCAGCCTATTAGATTTAATTCAGTAATAAAAAATTCGATACAAGATGGTTTTGCTTTAGACATCTTGGCTAAGTTCGATGAAAGTAATTTTAAAATTTGCTTTTTAATTAATTAATCAATATATTATTTCTGCTATTAGTAAAAGATTTATTTTTGGATGTTATTTAATAGAAGAAGTATATCTGTGTTATGTTAGTTGTATAATATTAATTAATTTTAAGTTGACTAGATAAGTTTCAAAAAATCTATAGTTTAATGAAAAAAAATTTCTTCTTTGAAATTTTAGTATTTGTTAAGTAGGAATTAATTAATCTAATTAACAATTAAATTAGTACAGGAATATTGAAATTAAAATTGAAAGTTTTTGATAAGTTTTTTCTTTTTAAAATTTCTCTAAGAAAAAATAACAAAACGTACATTTCTATTCATTTTCTCCTAACTTTTTTTACTTTTCTTTAAAAATTTTATCATCGCCAGAATTGGCGTAAATAATAATAATTAATATAATAAAAAGTAAGAAAATAAATAATAATAGTAAAAAGTTTTGAGAATTGGAATTGGAATTGGATTAATAATTAAATATATCAAAAGAGTCAATTGATTATTTATTTAATTAATTAAAAGTTAAGCCTCATGGACAAATTGAAGATGATTTTTATATAAAAAAGGCTAGAAAAATTAAATGGACAAATAAATGTCTATTTTACAATTAAGCAAAAAATTCAGTTTGTTATATGCATAAAAATGAAATATTATTTATCATACAAAATTAAGATTTTAATAATTTTTAAGCTTAATTTTTATTACTGTCCTTAAACCTAAATTTCAATTTTAAGTTTGATTGTGGTTAAATTAATTTTATTTTTTGGATTTTAAGCATTACTCTATTTTCGATTTTCCTTTTATAACTCTGCATTAAGATCCAAATTTCGGATTTACATATTCAATGAATTAGAGTCTTTATTATGTACATGAGAACGATGAAGAGCAACTCAGGGGACAAAAATCGAATTTCGTGTTTTAGGGGACGGACTTCTTTGTATACTGTATATTATACAGTAATATCCTGTTCAATTTTATCATTAAAGATTAATGAATAATTAATTACTACATTTGTTTAAAACCATTAATAATTTGAAGTAAGCTCAAATATTTTTGATACTAAAGTTTTTTCATTAAAAATAAAATCAATTAAATTTATAAGATATTTAATATTTAATTAAACTGTAAAATATCTTTTTAAATTTAAATCATATCATAATCATAACATTATATAATATCTTCAATTTATTAATTTAATTAGTTTTTATTTGATTAGCAAAAAAGTTCATGGGAATAAAACACATTAAAATAAAAACTTAAAGAAAATGAGCACATTGTAAAGTTGGTTACTTTATTAATAAATAAAAAAAACGGCCGTTTTCTAAAAGGAAAAGACAAGTGTCAGTATTAATTAGAAAACGGTGGCATGTATATAAAAATGATTAAAATAATGTCATTAAGAAATAGTGACAGTCTTATGTCTATTATTTCTTGTAAATACTGTTAATAAAATATAAAAGAAATAAGCATTTTTGTTTTTAGTTGCTGCAGACCGCGCATCAGTCATGGGCGCGCCGGAGCAGTGACTCCTTATGAGTCTTGTGATTCGCAACATCACACACATTTTCCTATAGCAGAAACAATGAAGTTGAAACTTGAAATCTAAAGCAATAATTTTTCATATCGCAAATTACTCAAATTTAAATATTTTTCTTAGAATTAAATAAGTGTAATACAAAAATAAAAGTTTTTCGAGAACTAATCAGTTGATTTAGCTTGAGTTTTCAAAAAATAACTTATTATTTTTAGAAAAAAAATAAATTTGAGATATCCCTTATGATCACAAATTTTTAATGTGTTCTTTTCATTTTTTTTCATTCTCATTACTAGAAATTTTATCTGTAAAAACTATTTAGAAAATCTTAAATTATTAAAAGATGCATTGTAGCAGATTCATAGTATAATTTTATTTTTTTAATCTTCATTCTTCTTAGATCAAAATGCTTGGATAAGATGTCTAAATACCCGCGTAAACCTTTATATTTATAATAATTGAATTTGTTTTGATTCTCTATAGAATTATAGCAAAATATATTTTTAAAACTATGCATCGAAATGTTTCAAGGATCTATTGAGAATACAGTCAAAATATATAAAATATTTGAATGGCATTGATTGGGACAAGATTGCAGTTAAAATTTGACATAATTAATAATTTTATATATTAGACCTTAAAAACCATAACTCTGAACTTTATTCGGAAAAAATTTTATTTGAGCTTTTAATTTTTCTTGATTGAGTTTCTCCGACATATCAAATTCATCATAAATTTTTCATCCAAAAACAAAAATTAGAAACATATTTATGTTTTAAAAAAAAATTTATGTAGAGTCATAGAAATTTTAAGAAGGTAATCATAATTTTTCGAAAAAAAATAAACAATTTTTTGGCAATCTTGAAAAGAAAGATTGAAAAACTGTTTAAGTTTTTGAAATTTAAAATTTTTGATGCCTAATTCGATATATTAATAAATTTAAGTCTAAAATATTTTTAGCAGCTATTGGAACCGCCTTTACGGACGGTAGCTTAGCGGCTAGTCAAACAAGCAGTCTGATCGAGATCCAAAATTTGAACAGCATTTAAGGTTTTAAAAAAGTAAATAAAAATCAATGAGTATTCTAAATAATTGAATTTTTTAATTTGAGAAAAATTTAATTAAATTTTAAGCCTCATGGACAAATTGAAGATGGTTTTTATATATTTAAAAAAAGGGTAGAAAAATTAAATAGACAAATAAATGTCTATTTTGATAAATGAATTTTTTAATTTGAAAAAAAAATTCTGTAAAAGATGAAAAGAGTGGTTAAAACTTTCATTATTTTTAAGTTTAACCATTGTCAGAAGTACCTAAAGTTTTATTTTTCTTTTTACGAAAAAATTTTTTATTTTACTTATCTGTGTACTTGGCTGTCTTTATAGAATATGTCCAGCATAAAAATAGTTTTTCAATTGCTATAATTTTGTTCTGTTACAAAACAGAATCTTCAAAAATTGCATAGTATAATATTCTTACTAAAAGTAGATTTAATTCGAAAAAAATACTCATGTTTTAAAACAAACCAGAAAGACTTGAATTGGGAAAAAATTTGAAGTAGATGTTAAGTCATAGAAGAACTATCTCTTAGGTTTAAATAAATGTGTTTTCTTATAGGAATTTTGAAAGAATTTTGTTGTACTTGTATAATTCTTCTGTTTTATTCCTTGGAAAATTAGTTTCTTTCCCCTTTTGAACAATTGTTTTGGGGATTTTTTTACACGGGAATTTTACAGAGAATTCTTTTTAATATTGTACAGCCAAAAAAATAAAATTTTTTAAAATATGAGAAGGCTTGTGAAATCAAATTGTAAGAATTTTTGTTTTCAATAGAATGTCACGTCATCTGTAATGTTTTAATTTTGCCAATTCCAAACTTTATTTAAAATACAAATTTGAAAAAAAAAATAAAAACTTAACCCCGTATTAATTATTAGAAAAATTCAACTTTGATTATATTTTAATATTTGATGTCTTTAGAGAAAATTGAGTCTAATTTCATCAGACATAGATTTGTATCAGCTAAACTTGTCCATTGTTTCACAACTTTGCAATTTTCTATGCCAAGATTAATTAGTTCTGGTATCTAAATGCACGTTTGTGATCAATTTACGTACAATTTTCATTTTTTTAACATTAAATGTTTGAGTTACCCAGTTACTAATAAAAACTTTTAAAGTTGTGATCTGATAAGAGAATTTAACAAAATTTTACGACAATCCACGTAAAATAGCGTAAAATTCAAAGTCTGAAAAATCAATGATGGTCAATCTAATTTTCGGTTTTGTTCATTAATTTAAGATATACGCTATTTTACGTGAAATATTTTAAAACTTGGTTAAATAATAGTGTCATATTACCTCTGGAGTTTAAATTCAATAAATTTTTAAACAAATAAAAATAGCATTTTTTTAAAGTCGCATTAAACAACTCAAATGACTTGATGATCTTACCGAGAATAATGATTTTTATATCAAATACTCTTTGTGAAATGGGTCACAATTTTAGTACTATTCGAAGCGGACCTAGCTTGAATATAAATTGGACCAATGCGTTTCAGTTTATTGAAAATGGAAAAATTGAAGAAGCATTGATTGAGTTGAGCAAAGAAAGGAAAAATTGGCTTAACAGAGATGACTTATTAATCAGAGCTTCCAGGCACTATGAAGGAGCAATGCTTGCCTTTATAAGGCTAGCTACGACTAGCTTTAAAAATGGATCATCAGTAAAAAAGCCTTTTTTTCAATACCTGTGATAATTTTTTAATCTAATTATCAATGGTAGAGTCTAAAATAAACTATTAATTTAATAACTTTAAACAAAAGAGAATAGAGCTTGGTTCAGTTGAAAGAAAAGCAAGAGAAAACGAGTGGATAAAAGCAAGTTGTCCGGCAAGATTGGATTTAGCAGGCGCATGGTCAGATACACCACCCATAACTTATGAGTGCCAAAATGGATCTTGTGTTACAAATTTGGCAATTTTGGTAAACAATGAAAAACCAATCGGCGCTAAAGGTCGCATTGTAAACAGCCAAATAAATAAAAGCTATTTTATTAGAATAATTATGCAAGACTCGGCGCAGTGTTCTGACGAAATGAGTAAAGTTTCATTCAATTTTTGTGAGCTTGAAGATTTCAAGGATTACAATAAGCCGCAAGCAGTTGCATGTCTAATGAAGGCAGTGTGCGTTTTTACCAAATTAATTGAGTTCAATGAACAAAATCTAGGTGAACAATTAAAAAAGAAATTAAACGGATCCTTGGAGTTGTGCACTTGGACTGGACTTCCACAAGGAAGTGGACTGGGAACCAGTTCAATATTAATTGCTTGTGTTCTGAAAGTAATTTGGTATGTAATGGGGATACAAGTTTCGAATGAAACTCTAATTTATTCGGTTCTTTTGGTAGAGCAACTCATGACCACAAGTAATTTTATCACCTGTAAAAAATTCAAAAATATAAAATGTAATTTTAGATGGTGGATGGCAAGACCAGATTGGAGGAGTTTGGGGTGGGTTTAAAATTTCAACTACCAAAAATAAATTACCTTTGGAAATTTGTGTAAAAACAATTAAAATTAATGATAAATTCGCAGAGTTGATAAATCAACGTCTTATTCTAATTTACACTGGAATAACGCGGCTGGCAAAAGACTTACTTTTAAATGTACTTCGCAATTGGTACGCGATTAGCAGCGTCATATATGACAATGTAAATGATCTTGTTAGAAATGGATTTAAATGTTGTGAATCGATTGAAAAAGGTAGTATAAGATTTTGAATAGATGCAATGAAGTTGAATTTATTTTTTTAAATTTTTTATCAAAAGAAAATTTGCAAGAATTAGGTGAATGCATTAATAAACACCGGAAACAAAAGCTAGTAATGGCTCCAGGCTCAGAACCGGAGTCTGTAGTTAAATTGATCGAATTATTAAACTCTTATGTTTATGGTATTTTGATTTTAATTTATTTAATAAAAAATTGACAGATTAAATTTAAAAGGAATAGCATTGGCTGGAGCTGGCGGAGGAGGTTTCCTTTATGCCATCACAAAGGAACCCGATTACAGAGAAAAAATGAAAGAAAAAATTGAGTCTCTCAATATAGATATGAAAGTTTACGATGCCAAGATATCCCATGATGGCATTGAAATTGAATTTTGTTAATTTGATGCAAAAATTCAAAAAAATTAAATTTTTCAATTTACGGGGTATCGAATTTTAAGCTATGGGGAGCTTTTTCCAATTTGATTAAACATAAAACTTTGCTTTTTTAATAAACATGGTTTAATTCGATACGATCGAATTTATTAAAATGCGATTGCTTTATCCCACAATTGACTTTAAACTTTAACACTACAGAAATTGTATGATATTAATTTAAGCAAGTTAATTAATAGATCAGTTCTAGATAAGTTTTGTTTGAGATTTTTTTATTTTTCAATTTTTAATTAACCCATCAAAAAATTTCTAAATATTTTTAAAATTTTTTTAAATATTTGGTATGGAGCAATTTAAAATGAATATTTGTTTTAACATTGTTTTTCTAATGGAATATTTAATTATACGAATAGCTTTTAGTTGTGAAATTTCTCATCTAGAAATTATCCTAATGATTGATGAACATTTCGTTCTAATTTAATCGTTTATACTTCTTTAATCAAAATATTCAAGGAATATTCACTAATGCATAAGCAATAAAGGTTAATTTTAAACAATTGATGATCAAAATCTTAAGCATATAAATTCTGTAAATTTTTTTAAGATTGTTTGCTTCTATTTAAATGTTATTGATTTTTTCCTTTTTTTTTAAATAAAAAAAAAACTAAAAAAAGAGATAAAAAGATAACCTGACATCAAGTATAATTGAAATTAAGTTCAACGATTTTTGTCAATCAATTTTAGTTTTTTGTATTCATGAGAATTAAACAACGAATTTTTCGAGTAAATTATTATAGATTTAGTTTTTAAAAAATTTATTTCCCATTAAAATCTGAATTAATTTGAGACACTGAGTACGAGTTTTTTTTTTAGCTTTTATTTTTTTCAATAAGATAATATCAGAAACTAATATCAATATAGATTTGGTTTTTAGGCTCTTAACACAATTTTCTCATGTTGAACAAGTACAAAATTATCTTGATTTAACAAGGTAAAACTATTTTTTGAGTAAAAATTTCGTAAAAAATTGATTTCTTCTTATAACACTCAGCAATATTCAAATAAATAGAACATGATTGAACAGAAGAATTACTAAATCATTTCTTTTTAAAATCTTATTTACATTTTAAAACAGTTGTTCAACAATTGGCAGATGGGCCAAGTTCAACTGAGACGTTTTTAATTAAAATATATGTTGTTTTTTTTAATTGATTATTTTATTAACAATCAAGACTTTTCTTAAAAAAATTCTAATTAATTTTTTTTAATCCTTTTGTAATCCACTGTGTTAATATTTCAAACTTTATTGACAGAAAAATCGAATACTTTAGATTATAGAAATCTGAGGAAAAAATGTATTTTTTAATGAAAGAATTTTTTTATAAAATCAACTGCTCTTTGGATTCACTATTCAAAATGTCTCTAAAATGAAATAAAAACACATTTAAATAAGACAACGATTTCTATTTTAAAAGTACAATTGGAATTATATTTTTTCTGTCAAAATTTTATTAGTCTGTATCAAGAGATTCGTCTTTACTTAATAATCGTCAAAATTTAGTTTATCTTTTGAGATTTTATCAATGAAGAATTTTAAAATCATTTTATAAATGACTCATTAAAAAAAAAAACAGAATGGTAATAAATAGCTATCCGGTTTATAATTTAAAGAAAATCTTCTCTCAAATAGAAGAACAAAAATAATAAAATTTTTAATTTTTAATATAAACAATGTTATTCCGAATTTATACAAAGTTGGTAAAACATATCAGATTAAAAAGAAATCAAATTTTTCTGCTATTTTGTATTCAAGTAGCAATCTGAGCTGATTGTCAATTCTCAATCAATTAATTAAAAAATTGTTTTTTTAAATTCTGTTTTAAAAAATTAATAAAGAGATAGATGCGACAATTTTTTTCAGAGAAAATTATCAAATTCTTTAGATTAATCAGATAAATGAAATTTTGAATAGAGTTAAATAGTTGCCAAAATTCCGAATCGACAAAATGTTTAACGCTAAAAAATAATTTTGGATCGAAAAAAGAGTTATTTCAAAATTAAACGAAAGCATACAACTTTTCAGTCTATTATGATCAAATTCTTAAGTATTTGTTCAATTTTATCAATTGGAATTTGTCTTGGTATGATTTTATTGAAATTACGCATTCTACTTTTTAAAATAGTTATTTTGAAAAATTCTAACTCTGAAGGAATCAAAGTTTAAAAAAAATGAATAAATTTACAACTTAATTGGAAAAATTTAATTTATCATATCTCGCTTTGGTTATTTTCAAAGAAGAAATAGGTGCAATTATTTGTTTATTCTAAATAGTTATTCATTAAAAAATTATTTTTCAAAATAATTTAATTTTTTTACTTGTAAAAGAATTGAATCTAAAAAAATTTATTTAAAAGTCAAATCAGAGATAACTCCTTTGTCAACGGGTTTGGAAAAATTGATTGACAAAATTTTCAAAGTAAATCATTATAATTTGCTAGTTAGACCTGTAGAAAAAGAATCGGGTTTAACTTTTGTTGCCACTGAGTTAAAAGTGCTACAGATAGATTTGGTATATTTTAATTTTGAACTCTTAAATTTTTTATATAATTCTTTTTAATTATCATAGGACGAAAAATATCAAGAGCTTTTGTCAACTGTCTGGATCGAAATGGTTTAAGTCACAAATTTTTCATATCCTGAGATTAATTTTTTTTTAGACATGGACTGATTCAAGATTAAGCTGGGATCCGAAAATGTTTGATAACATTACAGAAATCACTCTTCCTATTTCGCAGATTTGGGTATAAAACTACTTCTACTTAAAAATAGCTTTTCTTAATTTTTGTTTCTCTAAGGTTCCTGACATAGTTCTTCAGGTAACTAATTCAATTAAATTTAGCTCTAGATTACATAAATATCTAATTGTTTTTTTTTTAGAACGGGTAATTTGCTAAAATTAAGAATTGGAGTTTCTTCGACTAAATTTTAAATTAAACTAAGACTCTGTTTAACTGAGTTTTTATTATTTTTTTACAAGCTTTATAAACAGCCGGAGAAAATAACTAAATTAATGATTTGTTTTCTATTTTTATATACTTAGCGTTGGAAGGAATGAATATTTGAATGAAATGAAATTCTTTAATCCTTGGATATCTTATACAGGTACAATAACATGGGTGCCAGAGATTCGATTGCACACAAGGTGTCTAATCAAAGTATCAGATTTTCCTTTCGATACTCAATGCTGTGAAATAAATTTTTATTCATGGGCTCACACCATCAGACAAATGCAAATAACTCAATTTGATAACAAGAATATCACAAACGTAACTCATCTAAGCTTCAATACAGAATGGCAAGTTTATCATACTTGCGCCACAAGTAAAATTATTGTGACCAATGCTGACCTCCATTGGTGGGTTACTAGCTATGTAATTTATATCAAACGACATACAGCATACCACATATATACATTAATAATGCCATGCTTTGGTAATTTATTTAATAAATAAAATTGAATTTTTAGTTTTTAAAATTTAATCTAGTTTTGAGTATGCTTTCAATATTGTTATTTTTGCTGCCTCCTGATTCTGGTAAGATGCAAAGGCAAAATTTTTTTTTAAATATTTTTTTTCTTGAATTTAGGCGAAAAAGTAACTCTTGGCGTTACAATATTATTAGCTTTTTTTGTAAATAGTTTGGTTGTGTCAAATTATACACCCGAGGCTGCAAGTGATCTTCCTGTAATTGGTAAATTTTAAAGCTTTTTAAATCTCAGGTATTTAATTTATTATAAAGGAATGTATTATGTATTCAATATTGGACTTGTGTCAGTATCAGTTGGAACCTCGGTATGTGTGCTTAACTTTCATTTCAGAGGTCACAAGGTTGCCGAGGTACCGCCATGGATCAAAAAATTTCTGCTAATAAAAAACAAAAAAATCAAAAGTGAAAGAATTGTTAGAAAGAGCAGATTCATTCAACCCAAGATACCGGAATCACTAACCTACCGGTCATTTATGTACGAGGTCAATTCAGAAAGAAATAATATAATCAATATGTCTAAGGCGGATTTCTTATCGAGGAACAAAGAAAATGGATTTATGCACCCTAAAAAATTGAACTCGCCGGATAGAAATATAAATGAAATGTTTCGTGAGGATAACGATTCGAGTCAGTCTGAAAATGATCAAGATTTGTGTAAAGTTCTTTATTCGGGCAGCTATCATCAAAGACCAAAATCAATTCGTCACCAAGAGCACAAAATTGATGATAACATTAAAGAAAATTTTATCAGAATAATCAAAATTTTAAAAAAAACATCCAAATTATTTGAGTCAACTGTTAATAAGAGTAAATACTTGCAAGAAATTTACGATGAATGGAAAGAAGTAGCTTCACGATTAGATTTTGTTCTGTTTATCATGGCCTCTTTAATTGTAATTTTAAGCCCTATTTATTTGTTTGGTAAATTTTTTTTAAGAGAAGATTCCGAAATTTACGTAAAAAAAAGCTCTTGTGGATGTAATTTGGGATAATCGGTTTTTTGCTGTTAATTTCTTTAAAATAAACAATTTGTTTCAATTAATAAAAATTCATTTTTTTTAATTTTTTTATCAGAAACTATTTGAAAAGTTTCTTTTGAAATCCTCGATTTAATTAGATTTTTAATTAGATTATTTGAATTGGTAAAAATTTAAAATTATTTGTTTAAGTCATTAATTGTGAAGAATATCTTGAGAATTTAGTCTAAAATTTCATGATTTGTCATTTTTTCTAAAGTATTTTAATTTATACTAATCAAAATAAAACACTTGAATATGACAAAAAATTTTCAATTATTCTAATTAATCAAGATCTTAGTATCTTGGAAACGTTTATTTACATCAAAATTTCAAAGACTCGAATTAGATAAATCTATAACATTTATTTACCTTCTATCGAAATAATCAGATTTTTTAGTCACGTTTTTTATATAAATCTCAATACAAATTATTTGCTTAAAGAAAAAACTCATTTCTCTTTAGTTTAATAAAAATTCAAAAAAGATAATAAGAACCGATTTGTTTAAATTACGTATGTAAACCCAATAAGAGAGATAAGTTTATGATTATTATTTAAGTAAAATGAAAAAATCAATAAATTTCCACAAAATATTTTTGACTTAATATTCAAAAAATTATTTTATCTAAGTATTTTTCAAAGCTCCAAAAAGAAAAAATATATTCTTTTGCTGATTAAATATTAGTTTTAAATCCAATAAATTAAGATACTAGTTTATTAGATAATGATCTATTGGCTCAATATTGGTTTAGTGTTATCAATTTATACTCAAATAATTATAATGCATGGTGGTCTTTTATTGTGTGAAGAAAATGTGCACATAACGATTAATATAACACGAGTTCTGGACAAACTTCTTACAAATTATAGTAAAAATTTGCGTCCAACTCATGAACTTGGTTTGTAATTTTTTAATTTTATAAAATATTTTTTAATTAATTTTTAAAAGGAATTCCGACAGTCATTGACACAAATATGAATATAAATAGTTTGGGTCCAATATCTAATTTTGAAATGGTAGCATACAATTTAAGCTCTCTATTAAAATGTTTAATTAAATATTTTGTTTTTAGTCTTATACCATGGACTGTTATTTCCGACAAGGTATTCTTACATATGATTTAAAACAATTTTAGTTGTATTTTTAGGCTCCAAAAATAAATAAATGTGAATAATAGGAAGTTTCAATTTTGCCTTTTTAAACTAAATTCAAATAAAAATAAAACTTTCTATCAGGATTTAAGACAACTATGTAGATTCTTTGATTTCCCAAAGGGATTCTAATTACATGTCTTAAAATTTTAAAAAATAACTCAAAATTTTACTTAAGTCAACAAAAGTATGAATTTCAAGTCATATTAATATTCATAAACTAAAATGGTTTTTATTTCTGATTTTTAGATTTTAATTTAAAACAAAGACTTAAATTGGCTTGAAAATCTATAATCATTTTGATTGATAATCTTTATAATTTAATATAGATAATATTTAAAGATTGAAAATCTATTTTAAAGATTTTTATAAGTTTATATCACTCTTCTCGCTTTAATTTTTTCAATTATACTCTTCTTTCCATTAATGTTCCCTGTTGAAGCATCCGTGAATAAAACAGGTGAATAAATTTTAACATTAAGTAAATTTCAAGAAATTCAAAACTTAAATGCTATCTGATTTTCTAATTTATGACTTTAAATTCGTAAAATACGTCCTTTGAAATCCTAAATTTCATTTTTTTTTTAGGAAGCTCAAAAATAAAAAATAAATCTAAATATAACTAACAGGGGTCTAAATATAGCTTACCCTTAAAAAATTTGTAGTTCTTTCAGATCCAAGTATTCAATGAAAAAATTAAAATACCTTTTAAAATTATATGTATTCTGAAAGAGCATTAAATTTTCTACGCTCTGGTATATAGTTTTATTAAAAAAAGGTGTACCAATTTTTATTATTGAAAAAAGGCCAAAAAATTTAAAGATTTACATAACCAAGAGAGAAATGAAGGTTTTTTTTTAAAGTTTTATGTTTTTCTATGCAAAGGCTCACTATTAGATCCATAACGATAATTTTATAAATTTTAACCGTAATACCTAAAATAGAAGTAACCAAAAGAAGAATTCAACTTTTCTTGTTTAAAAAAAAAAACTACTTAATTTTAGTAATTTATTAGGAGAGAAAATTTTTAGAACTGATTAAATCTCTGTATAAATGGAATTTTTTTAAATCTACCTTTCAAAAAAAACCAAAAAACTAATATTTATTAATTTGTAATTAATTTTCTTAATTTTAGTAAAAATATTTCACATGAACCTAAATAAATTCATGAAAAAAGCAAAAATTTTGATGTTTCCTTGAAAATCATGGAAGAAAAAATTTATTTAAGAAAAGACGATCATCTTTTTCTAATTAATAATTTTAATCTCTTTCAGATAATATCTAAAACGAATTAAATTTTGCACTTTTTTAGTAAAAATAGCTGTATAAGATCACAATTCTCTTTGAATAAATAAATAAAAATGTATAAAATAAATAAGACTTAAAACAAAACCTCTTCTAGGCACATATAAGCAATTCAAGTAAAATAAATAATCTTTTATTAAAAAGAATGGAAAGACGATCGGTTGGCGTTTGATGCGCCCTACTCTCAAATTAGCTTATCCATGAAAATGTTGGAACTTATTTGGAAACCAGGTAGCTTTAAAAAAAATACCTTTTAATAAATTAAAAATTCATTAAAACAAGACACTTATTTTTTAAATGGCAAAGAGTCTTATCTTCATAAAATTCCAACTTCTAATCGGTTGGTGCGATTAAGCAAAGATGGAAGTGTTCTTTATTCTTCTCGACTGACCATCAAGGCAAGCTGTCCAATGAACCTTCAAGATTTTCCTCTAGATAAACAAGTAATTGAGAAAAATGTTAGTCATATTAACAAATATTTTGCAAAAAGATTTGCCCATTATGGATAGGAAGTTTTTCTTATTCTGATCAGGAAGTTACCTATAGATGGAAAACTAAGGGAGATTCAGTGGATTGGAAGCCGATCCAAATAGATAACGGAGTGGTTTTATCACAATTTGACTTGCTTGGAACCGATTGGAATCATACACGCTACATATATCAGGATAATTTTGTATATAAATTTATTGGCATGAATATAGGCTTAAAACGTCACACAGGCTATTATTTACTTCAAGTGTATATTCCATGTTTCATGCTTGTTATTTTGTCATGGGTTTCATTTTATTTAAATAGGGAAGCAACCTCTGATCGATCATGTATTGGAATAATGTGTGTGCTAAGTTTGGCTACATTGAGTTTTGATGTCAGAAATGATATCCCCAATGTTCCATATGTGACTGCATTGGATTGGTTTTTAATAATGTGCTATCTTTTTTTATTCGCTTCGCTGTTAGAATTTACTCTTGTTCATTACTTTACCAAAGTTGGTTATGGTGACAATTTAATTTCTAATGATCTAGACAGTCATGATGAACAATCAATCAATGAAGAATTATCTAATCAAAATTCAGCAAATTTAAAATACATCGAAAAAATTCATCAATATAAATCAAAAAAAAAAATTAAATATTATTTACAAATATTTTGGAAATGTTTAAAAAGTGATTCGATATTTAAAGATGATCTAAAAAAGCGTGCTCATTTCAAAGGTATAAATTCGGTAAGCAAATGTGACAAAATGGCTCGAATGTTTTTTCCAGCTTCGTTTTTTATATTAAATCTAATCTATTGGTGTGTTTACTACTTTTAATTTTTTTAATTTTAATCATATATGATTAAAATTTTTGACTCATATTTTTCCCGAAAAAAATTTCTTAGTAGAATAAACAAAAAGTACTAGTTGATTAAAGATTCTAAAATTTCGATTTTAGTTTTTTTTTTGAAGATAAAATTTTATTTGAATTGTTAATAATTTTTTAATAAATAACTTTTAATTATTAAATTTTTATTCTATTCTTTTATTAAAAAAAAACACATTACATTTTATATTCAATTTGCTATAGAATTCTTTTTTCTGATCTTAATCGTAAACAAATAAAAAAATTATTACTAATAATTATAAATAATTCTGAACTTCTCAACTTTTAAGTCCATAAGTATCAGGCCTAAGAAATTTCCATTATTTAAATATTAAAAATTAATAGATATGCTCTTTTTTTAACAAAAATAAATTTTTTCACTGAAATATTGTAACCTGAAAATATGTTTTTATAGTCAAAATTTTTAAAATTTTAACTGAAATTATTTTTTTTCTTACTTGAATAATTATATTTTTTTACTTATAATTTGTATTATTTTACTAAATATTTTTCATTTTTATACAAAACAAATTATTATATTTATTGAAAAAAATATACTGAAAAAATGAATAAAATTTTCAGGCATTTAATAAAAAAACTGAACGTCTAATTAAAAGTCAGAAACAAATTTTTAATTTTTAAACTGAATCTATTGATTTTGATATTAAAATTTTTTTGAATGAAAAGTATTGGATCTAAGATGAGGTATAAGAAAGTTAGGAACAATTCAATAGAAATTCGGTTTTATAAGATTAGAATACAGAAGTTTGGCTTGCAGAAATCAACAACAAACAAAAATCTGAAAAACTTTGTATTTAATTTTGTTAATTACAATTAAAGCTTGAAGTAGATATGAAAGTTGAGTATTTTTTTTAGACAAAAAAAGTAATGAATTTTTATAAGAAAATTAATTTTATTAACTTCACTTAGTAAACTAAAAAAAAAATATTTTTTATTTTAATATTAAAAGGATTGTTAGTTTTCTTTAATGGATATTTTTTTTTAAATACTCATTGAAAAATTTGAATTAAACCTTACTTAGGCTGCTCAGAATGGATCCAAAAGCTTTGATTGCTATCAATTAGCTTTTTTCGTTACCAGATTATTTTTTCTTCGTTTTTGCGAAGTTAATTAAAATTATTATTGTGAAAAATACATAGGGATTTAAACAAATTATAAAAAATCTATCTTAAATACTTACCATATTTCCTTACTGAGAGAAGCATGCACCATTATCAAAAGTAACTTAAATAGTGATTTCAATGACAATGACTCTACTCATATTAGAATATTTAATTAAAAGCGCGACGCATTTCATTTGTAATTTCAGGTAAAAAAGTGATCTAAAATCAAAAAAAGGGTAACAAAAAATAAGTGAAAAGAATAAGAAATTCAAAATTTCAACTAAAAAAATCCGCGGTTTATTTTACCTTTTAATAATTTGATATAACATAAAATATTTTTAAACAGTTTTTAGGGCCGCATTTATAGTTAAATTAAAACAAAAAATATTTAACTTTATTTTTGTAATTTTCACTACATCGGGATTTAAGGCTTTTACCCCCTTTTTTAAATTAAATTCATTTAATTCATTGTGTTCCGATTAATTATTTTATTGCGATACTATCTATCAATAGGCGAGGCATAGGCAATGAGTATATAATAAAGTTAAAATCTTTTCTGTACTTTATGAACTTTATCATGATTTTATTTTATTTGGCCCTGCTACTTTATATCTTTACTTGGGTCTGAGTAATTATGTGACCGACCGTTCACAACTTTCGTGATCTAAATCTTTTCTCCTATCATGTGACCCATCTGTTCACATCTTTCGCGATCTGAAATTAGGTGATCAAAAAATAAAGAATTAAAAATTTTTTTTACAAGTCAAATTATGTGGTCAAAAATGAAAAAATGTGATCAAGAAAAAAATTTTGTGACCCGAGACTATTTTATTAATAAAAAAAAGCTTAATAACAATTAAAAAAGAAGTTTAATGAATATTTAAATAAGTCATTTAAATGCTCAATATCCTAATGTTTAATAATAAAGCTTTAGTTATTGAAAAATCCTGTCCTTAAATAAAAATTTTGAAATTTACTTCGTCATGATATAATCACAAAATTTTAGTTTTAGTTTTTTTTCATTCAGTGACCTTAACAGTTTGTAATTTTTAGCAAATTTTACTTTACATAATCATGTGAACCAGAAAAAAATTTTGTGACCATTGAATGAATTTTGTGATCAATTTAAAAAAAAATGAGATCACTTTTAAAAGTTTTTGATCACATTTTTTCAGGTCACGAAAGTTGTGAACGGCCGGTCACATAATTACCTAGACCCCTTTACTTTTTTTAAATTAAAATGAAGATTTTAGTTAATTAAAAGTTTAATCATTTATTTTAATTTTAACTAACAGCTCTCTACTACAACATAGCCGAATCCTTAAACCAGGGCTCAGTCCCGGACCTCGTTTATTTTTTTAATACAATGATTAAAATAACCAAATAGCACAAAAATGAGCAAATAAAATAAAATTTTGGGATCTCATTATCTATCCATGCAATTGGCATTCAGTATTTTAAAGCAATCAGAATATACATCATAAAATATTGTTCATTATTTTTTACCAACTAGTTCGGCTGTTATAGAATATTCATTTTTTGATTAAAACTTGACGAAAAATTTTTTTTCTCATTGCTATTACATGAAATCTTCGTACAATTTGTTCATTATACGGAGGTTTGACTAAATTATTAATTTTGCAAGCATTTTGGGGGGCCAGCTCATGCAACAAATAATTATGATTTTTTTTAAATAAGAATAAAAAAATAATAATTTTTAAATATTTATTTATATAAATATAATTCAAATAATTATACTTTAATTTCCTGTCTGTGCTCTAAAACATATATATATATATCTATTTATTTATTTATCTATATGTTTATTTCTTTTGTAAATTAAAAATTCAAAATAGAAAAATTTGTAAATTTAAAAATTTCCAATATGATCCATAAAAAAAATAAATTTAAAAAATGAAAAAAAAAAAAAATGCCAAATAATAAGTGACGACAGCAAAATTAAAACATTTTTCCAAGCTATTTGGCCGCTTAATACAATTGATAGACGTACACAAAGAAAATCAAGGTCTTAGACTTGCGCATCCATCCGGACCAAGTCTTCGAATAAACTGTTCGTAAAAATGGAATTTTGATTTCAGTTAGAAGAACAAGAAGAAGAAAAAAAAGGAAAAAAGAAACGAAACGAATGCCACAATAGCTTAAATTATTTCCATAATTTTACTTTATCTTTTTCTCTCTCTCTCTCTCTCTCTCTCTGCGTAAAATAAAAAGACTAAAATCTCATTTTTAAAATTTATTACAATATTTACAAGAAAATTGCCAAAAATTGCAAAACAAAACAATTGGAACCGTTCGAGAATGGTCGGCGGTAGTAAATCCAATAAAACAAGTGTGAGAGTGTCAGCCAGTGAGAGCGCCATTCACCAGGTCTTCCTCAAGAATGCCAGGCGAATTGGTGAGTCGGGATGCGGGCGATGGCACATACGGCACCACCTTGTGGCCGGACAAGGCCGACATGGCCAACACCTCATTGCTATTGGTGATGTTGCGCGTGGAAAAAGTGCTCCGAAAAAAACTCGCATGATCTTGGACCAAATTGGCATCGTGCACATCATCGCGCTCACTTCCGCCCACACCACCCTTGTCCGCTTGCTTTGCTCTACTCTTGTCCACCACAAGGCCACTCTTTACCGTGTTTCTCTCCAAAGGTATCACTTTGGGCTTCACCGAGTCCAGAGTGTTGTCAGAGACGGGGCTGTCGGGCGGCGCCGCAGTGTCCAACTTTTTGCGCGCACCCAGCTCGTCTTGAGGCGACGGCGACGACGGAGTCAAGTCCGACGACTGAATAGTCGAGTTGAACGACATTAGAGGCTGAATTTTGCTGGCTGACATCAGCGGAACAGGAGGCACCTTTTTGCTGTGAGAGATGGGCACGGGAGTGGGCGGCCTGGAGGCCTGGCCGCTCGGCCTCTGAGCCGGGTTATTCTTGGTGCCAAAGCTGGCCCGGTTAGTGGCACGGCTTTTGTTTTTTGCCGAGACCAAACTGGGCGCCGTCGGGTCGTACTGAGGCGACGAGGACGACGACGACGACGACTTGTTCGGCGAGCCCAGCGGGTTCTTGACAATGGGCGATGAGGAAGAGAGCGGGTTCTTTAGGCTGTCGTCTTCGTCACTAGACGGCTTTGTTTTGTGCGGTATTTTGAAGCCGCCTTTTAGGCTTGCGCCGATGCCTAGGCCTAGACTCTGGGCTATGTTGGCCTTGTTGTTGGTCAATGGCGGCGTATTGGGCTTGAGTTGCTGCGGACTGTCCGAGTTTTTGAGATTTTTTTTCAGCTCTGACTCTTTGATTTGCTTCAGCTTTGGCCTTGAGATCAGAGCGGGCTCGTACTTTAGATTGGAGTCGGTGTCGCTGTTCAGGTAGTCGTTGGACGGACTGACCAAGGATGTGGACATGGAAAGTGAGGACAGGGAGGAGGGCGATGGCGACGGAGTCCGATGGCTGGGTTGGCTGTCGCGAATTTTGTCACTTGACGAATTGATTAGGTTGGCTGAGGACAGGTTGACTTGAGGCGATTGTTGTTGCTTTAGCTGAATTTCGGTGCTGCTCATGTTCAGGCTTTTGGCTGGCGTGGACGATTTTTGACTTTTTTCTTTGGCAATTTTTGTCTTCGTTTGGTCTTCGCTCTTGAGTCTTGGTTGTTGTTGCGCGTTTTTGGCGCCGGGCGTACTGCTGGTCACTGTTTTTTTTGCTTGATTGGTGCTAGACGGAGTTTTGTGCGCCGACTTGGCCTCCTTTAGCGCCTTGATCGCATTCGATGAACCAAGAACATTGGCCTCTTTTTTGAGCGCATTTTGGCCACTTTTTTGGCCCAGCTCGCTTTTTTTCAGCGCCGCTGGCTGCTCTGGCTTTTGAGTGACGTCAATGGACGATGCCGACGGCTTTAGCTTTTGTTTTTTGCTCACCGAGTTGCCATTTAGGCTGCGCGACTCTTCGTTCATGGAGTTGTGTCGTTTTATGTCACTGGACTGGTTGTGGGTCATTTTGCGTTTGGCCGACGGCGGGTTGGTGGAGACTGCGGGCGTGGACGGCACCGAGTCGCATGTAGAAGAGGACGAGGCCTTGCGCTTCTTGGCCACGGCCGACGAGTCAGCGCCACTTTTTGTTTTTGCGCCGTCCAACTTGGACTTGTCCAGGTCGTCGTCAATGTCAGTTTTTGTGTCGTCGTCGTCCAGCTGGCTCTCGTCACTTTTCGCCTTTGGCTTAAGCTCGACAGAGTTCGGCGTTTGTTCTTGCTTCGAGCACTTTATTTGGCAATCGGTGTCCGATGGCGTTATTTGCATTTCATCCGAGCCAATGTTGGAAAAGTGCTCGTTCTCTGACGTCATGTGCTGATCGGTCTGCTCCACATTTTGGTCGGTGCCGGACTTGAACTGGGTGGTGTTGGGCTTGTGGCGGCTATTTTTGCCATTGTCATCCGGATAATTGCCGTCGTTGGCCTTGGCTCGCCTGTCCAACGCCGAGTTTTGTTTGTATTTCATTAGCAGAGCTCGGATGGTTACTGGAATGGAGTGGCAACGCCGGATTATTTCGCTTATTACATTTGGATTGTGCAGGTCGTTGTGGTCGCGGAATCGGGTCTCAATGCTGCCTTTGCTCACGTCTATTTCTATGGTCGTGTAGCACATCAGCTTCGGATGCTGCATGATCACCGAGACCACGAATGGCGCTAGCAGGCCAATTTCTAAAATGCGCACATTCGGGCTACTTACATTGGCGTAGTTGTAGTTGGTCAAGTTGTAGTTGTTGTTGGACATGTTGAGTGTGGAGGTGCACAAGCGCCTCATGCACGACAGCAAAAGCTCGTTGAATAAGAGCTGTTTGCGCAGGGTGCCTATTATCAAAAGCAAGTCCTGAGGATTAGTGAAAGAAATTTTGTCGACTGTGACCCCCATGCAGCTTGTTTCGTCCAATTCTGTTATGTAATAAACTTGGTTTTCATCTGGTAATTGCTTTTTTGGATAAATTTTAAATTTTTTGTTTTTTTTTGTCTGGACCTCATCAATTGTGTGTGTGACTGATCATTTTTTGTCGGCTTTTTAATTTCTATTTAAAAAGTCTAACTCTAATTTCTGATTTTATCGCTAATTTAACTTAATCATTTTATTTTTAACAGCAACATGGTTAAAATTTTTATTAATAATATTAATTAGTAACCAAATTTTAAGATCAATTCTTTTTAGAAAAATATTTTTTAGAAAAAAATGAAAAAGGCTGATTGTATTGCATTCCGAGCGGTGGTCTTTTTTCATATTTGGTTCCGGCTTTTGACCAAAAAAAATTATTTACTGAAATTAGTCAATAGTGGATTTTTAAATTTGTTTTATAAATCATTTAAAAAATTTAAATGGCTCGCAAAATTTTATACTAAGCATCTACTGAGCTTCTTCATCAGATTTGTCCACGCATTCGCAAAATGGTTCTAATATTCTGATTTTTTCCTAATATTCTGATTTTTAGAATTTTTTCCTAATATTTTGATTTTTCTTCTTAATTTTATTCCAACCATACAAAAATATTTGTGGTATGAGTCGAGTTATTTTTTTCGACTAATCGACGGTAAAATTTAAATAATTTAAATTTTTACATTTTCATATTTATATATTTATATATTTTCTAATATATTTGTATAATAAAAATATATAAAAATATATAAAAATAATATATAAAAATACGAAAATGTAAAAATATATAATTATTTATATTTTGCCTAATCGAAAACAATTTTCACTAAATCGACTATTAGACGACTACTTTCATAAAAAATTGACTTGAAAAATTGAGTATTGAGTATCGACTTTTAAAATAATAATCCTTTATACAAAATTATTTATTCATTTAGTGATCGGATTTTTTAGTTGAAAAATAAATTAATTTTTTAAATAAAAAATTTTAATCTGAAAAATAAAACATCATTAACAAGCATAATTTTTTAAATATATCAAAAATCGTCCAATCTTGCGTAATTTTTTAACAATATAATAAATTTGTATTTTATATTTTTTTAGATGCACTTTAATCTTAAGTTAAACAAAATTTAGGAGACAAAAATGTATTTCAATTTTTAAAATATGAAATTTTAATAAATTAATTAAGGAAAAAGTACCGTTAAATCTTGTAAAGCAATACGGGATTAAATATTGAAATTTTTTAAATAAATAATTAAAAATTTTGCTTTAATTCTTGAAATCTTATAAAAGTATCAGATTTTTTTCGTACTTCAAAAGTTCAAAATTTTGAAAAGATATCAAGAATGAATGCAGCAATTATAATGATTTTTGAAAAATCTTTTTATTCCCGACATTTAAATCAGAGTTTTCAAGTATAAATTCAATACGTTAACATACAAGGCAAGCTATGAAATTTTAAAAAACAATTAAGAAATATATTTTGATTAAATGAGCAATATTAATTTCAAACAAATTTAGAAACTCAAACAAAAAAATTTTTATTTAAAACTATTTTAAAATATTTCCCATAATTATAAATTTAATTTAATTTAAGCTTAATATTAAACTAAATTTTTAAGATATATTTAAATTTATTCTTAAATATTCTTATTTAAAAATCATTTTTTGATAGATTTTTGAAAAGCGTGAATATGTCTAGTAACTAGAATATGAAGTTGCTTATGAATTTATATTTATATTTAAATGATCAGTGGGTCATAAAATTGATCGGTCAAAATTATTTACTATAAAGTTTATTTACCACTGAATAAGCGTCGTTTAAGATCTTATTGTTGATAGCTGTTTTGGCGAGGATTTCGAAAAACGGAGTTGGTTTTACTGTCTCTGGTGGTGATTCGATATCTTTTAGAAAATTTTAAGAATTAATTTGCTTTAATACAAATTTTTTTTGTCATACTTATTTGTTCATGTAAAAATCTAAGTGTGCTCAAACACATAACTACTGGTTTGTTAAGTTTTACTTGAAATGTGGCTGGTATGTTTGGCGAAGAGTTTAATTGCTTTAGTGATGATTTAAAAAATAACGGAGTTCTAAAAAAAATTTTTTTAAAAAAAGTTTTGAATTAAAAAAAATTAGGAATTTTTATTATTAAATTTATAAAAGTAAAATTGTAATTTCGAGGAAAAATTTTTAAAAAAATTTCCTGGTATTTATATCTATTTATCGAAATGTTTTGATTAACAAAAATAAAATGTAAATTGATGATTTATAAGTTTTTTTGTGTGCCTAGAGTATTTTTATATTCGCAACCTTGATTGTTTAAATATTTTTACGATTAATATTAGAAAGTGTTACAAAAATCAAGCCAAAAAGGTCAATTACCGGTAACTATTTGTAACGATTCTTTTGGATTGAAATTAACCATTATATTTTAAAAGAAATTAAAAATTGATTTAATTTTTACTTTAAAATGCCCAAGAGAAAAAAAACAGAAAAAAAAACGTGATTGTTTTAACGCGTTAAAACGGGAAAAAACGGATTATAAGCGCAAAAAAATACGGAAAAATTTTTAAAATAAGTAAATTCTTGAAATTAAGAACAAATATCTATGAATTTTCAATAATTTACTCATTTTTAAATTTTTGCGTATTTTTTAGCGTTTATAATCCGTTTTTTCACGTTTTAACGCGTTAAAACAATCACGTTTTTTTTCTGTTTTTTAATTGGTTTTTTTCTCTGGGGTAGACTTCATTTTCTCATATTGATTCGATTCTATTTTTACAAATTATTATCTCTTTCTTTCAACTACCTAGATACCAAAAACATGATTATTTTTTAAGCTATCATAATGCTCTGCTAGATTTTGCAGCTTCATATACCGAAACAAAATTGTGTTGCATGCAACAAACACCATGCTCCAAAGACATTTTTTAAGCCTAAGGTCCGCATTAAAATCATGTCTTTTAAGTTAAATGCAGCATCAAAGTATGAAATTTTTGTGAAATATAAAAATTATTTTTTTAAATTATGCATGTTTTCCAATTCCATTTTTTTAGTTATGCATTTTATCTAGCGCTAAAAATTGATTAGCGTTGGGTACCGTAAGTGGCGGCCTCTAGACCGCCAAAAAATGGTGATGGTTGTTGGTAAAAATAAAACTTAAAAAAAATTCAAAAATTTAATAGAAAATAGAATTAAATATGAGTAAAATAGTTAAAATAAAGAAACAAATATATATTCTCCGCCGTCATTAAAAGGGCCAACACGTTAAGTTTTGACAGCCCAGTGGTCTGTGCTGACGGTTCCCAGCACTAATATTGAATACAAAAAATTTTTTTTTAATTTCTGGCAAACATCTTAAGCTTGGATGCTGCATCAAAATTTAAAAAAATTTGATTTTAATGCAGACCTTAAGCTTAAAACATATTTTTGGAGCATGGTGTTTGTTGCATAGTTTAAATCGTCAATAACAAGAAAATTTTTTCAAATTCTGATTAAATTTTAAATAAAACCCTTGAAAAATTCCAAAAAATTACGGATGCAGCATTTTAATTATTTTTTTAAACATACGTTTAGAAAGTGTGCTTTTTAATCAAATTTACTTTAGAAAAAAAATTTAAAAAAATACCTAGTTTAAAAAAAAAATTGAATACAAAAAAGAAGCTTACTGTTCAATATTAAAGTTTTGATTTACATACGGATTTAAATATTCGAAAATAGTGCGTTCATCGTCGTTTTCGGTCAATACCAATAGATTAGAATCGACCAATTTATGTGCTTTGGAGGCTTGGACAAGCGAAACGCTCAAGTAAGAGCCTAGCTCGTAACTGAACAATTCGTCAGGTGACAATAAATTACTGATTGTGTTGTGAGTGGAGTCGATTTTTTTTTTAAATTTAGTATTCAAATTTTGATGATGTTGAATTAAGTCAAGCGGACTTAGATAATAGTACAGCCGAAGCGGCTGGCCAAGTTCACTTTTTTTAAATACACCAATTGGTGTTTGATTTACAAGCTTGTCTGTATAGTTCGGCTGTTGATTTAGCGCGTAATAGCTCGGTTTTGTTCCGTTGACTTTTTCGTAAAATCTAAGCTCAAGTTGGTAGAGTTGAGACAAGTCTTTTTCCAAACACTGAATAGCTTTGAAGCCAGTGGACCTTATTTGGCTAAGAAAGGGGAAATATTTAATTTTTTTGGCAACAAAAAAAAGTCAGCAGTCTCTTACGGATCGGGATCACTGAGGATAAAATTGCACTTGACGCCTTCAATATGTTTGGACAAAAGGTCCCAATTCCATGAGCAAAAAATATTTTTTAACAAAGCGCTACTCTGTTTTGATTTGAATTAAGTTTAGATAATGTAAGCAAAAATTTTTTTTTAGAATAAAACTGACCGTGGCTGGCTCACTGAATATTGAAAATTTGGCATCAGTTATCTCGCCACTCAGAGCGATGGCTACTTCAAAATAAAAGTCGTCTGTGGTCAAAAAAGCATTTAGTGTGTTGGGATCTTCTTCCGATGGTGTTTTGTAAATCAGCAAACTGCATGACTGGGCCAGATTTTCCAGTTGGTCTATCACCTGCGCTTGGTTCAGCTCTTTGGTAAAACACAAAAATCAATGAGAAAAACAAAAAAAAAAGAGAGAAAAAAGCAAAAATTAAAAAAATACTTTTAATGTGTTTTATTAAAAGATCAGTGCATTGTTTAACTAGGAGTTTATTTATTGAGATCGAGTGACTAGGAATTCCGGACGCCGATGCCGCACCGATTCGTGTCTGTACGTGAGGAAGCTGCTTTTCTAAATCGGTCCAATTGATTGGTTTTTTAGACAGATCTTTATTACATTGATCCATACGATTTGACTGTGCTGTTCTTTGTGTCGAGTGTCAATGCTTTTTTCAATTTTTAAATTTAATTCAAGAATCGAGTCGAAATAATTGTCAAATTTTTGATTCATAGATTTACTCGATTCGAAAATTTTACAATCATTATTAATTTAACTTAATTTTTTTGTTCTAAATCAAGTCTAAATAAAAAGCACATTTTTTTTTTAAAAAGATAAATCTAAAAATTTTATTTTTTAAATGTTCGAAAAAAAAATTAAAAAGACTCAGAGCATTAATTAGCTCTTCAAAAATGGACGCACCAAAAGACCAAAGTAAACAATCTATGCTGTTTACAGGTAGCTGATGTGAGTCTCTAAATCTGAAGGATGATTGCAATTTTGAATGTCTTATTTTATCAAACTATTTTATAAATAAATTTAATAAATTATTTACGTGTAGCTCTTTTTTTACACCCGGTCCGAGCACACACATTCCTTGAATGAATTAAAATTTTCAAAAAAATAAAATTTTTTTTGTCTCTTTTTTTTCTCTTAAATCAAACATCCCCACCCGATCACAGCATACACGCAGAAATTTGCCAAAATTTATGCACACAAGATTTCTCTAGTAGATAGATGGTATCTTTGCCAAAGTTTACCAAAATTTGAAATCCTGATGATTTAAAAAATATCGAATTTTGACATGAAATTTTTTTTTGTTTGCTAATTCTGTGTTTACCTGGGTGTCCAGGGATCAAGTATTGCCTAGAAGTTTGATTTGCTGTGCGCTCCCGAACAATACTGACACCAAATTTTCCAAGCTTGTTTTCAGTAAGATAGCGAGCTATTTGTGTCGCAATTTTGAGTTAAATTTTTTACTAGCTTATCTTAAATTGAGATTATGGCTTGAAAAAAAATTCATATGTTCCAATGCAAATAGATCTGAAAAATTTATTAAAATAAAATATTGGCCAACTTTAGCAGACTGGTCGTAAAAAATCGATTGAATTGGTGTTTGGAGCCGATTGAACAAGAGTAGCCTGCTTGCAATCACTGGTCTTGGTCCGTCGAGTTTTGTTACGTTCCAAAATTTGAAAAAATTTATGAATTTGTAAAATTTAAAAATTATTTCAACGAGAACACACACACACACACTCACAAAATAATAACAACGAGAACAACACAAGCATACGAAACAATAATTCTACATATTAAAAATTTTGTTTCAAATTTTATTTTTTTGCTTTTAGCGCTCATTATTCTCTTGAATTATCACGCATTCAAGTCACGCAGCTAGACGAAACCAACTCACACATTTTAAGCTCACAAGCGATCACTTGATAACTGCCTTGATCCATCCATGTAAACACACTGGAAATTATTTTAAACGCATATTTATAAATTATGAAATTATGGAGTGTGAGTGCGCGTGTCTTTGTGCATACGCTCGGCTTTTGTCTTAACATCAAACTTGAATTATTATTATAATGATAATAAATGAAAATGAAATAATTAATTTTTATTTTGGAGCACTTGGATTTAATTTGTCTTTGTGTACTTAATGGCTCTTTGTAATAGACTTAGCTTGATGCTCAATTTATTAAAGAAATTTAAACTTTTTTGAAACAAATTGATAAGCATCAAATTAAAAAAAAGTTTAAATGTGTTAATTTATATTTCTGTTGAATATTAATGATGCTTTTTTAGCATAATTTAATTTAGGAATATTAGAATTCTAAGTTTGTTAGGTAAATTTATAAATAAATTATAGAGATGCGATATGCATATATATTATTTGTTTAAAGCTGACTTCCTTATTTTTACAGAAAGGCTCCTAAAATTAATGATTTTAAAAGAAAATTTGGTAGCGCATAAGTAAAAGAGAAAAAAAATTAAATCATTTCTCTACACATGACTTTGTATATAAAACGATGATCATATTTAAATATAAAATAAAATGAAGGCATTTATCGACTTTTATTTTAATTTTATTTAAAAAAAAAATTCTAAACTCTAAAAAATTAATTTTGATTTAATATTTTGGACTTTTAATTTAATCAATAAATTTGATTACATAGACAATATTTTGATCAAAAATGGTTTTACTTTAAGAACTCATTTGTTTTGTTTCAATTATTTAAAACTCAGCTTTTGATAACACAAAAAATAAAATTGTTTTATTTATAATTAAATTTTTCAAAATTAAACATTCACAATTTTGATGCTCAAATCTTAAAATTTTACTTGTAACTTATTCATTAATATTTATATAATCGTTTAACGAGGGTGAACAACCAAAATTATGGAAGAAAGAAAATGTTTCTTCTATACATCAAAGTTGATCAAAAACGAACATTACAAATTACAGAACGGTTACACTTACTTCATTAGTCGGAAAGGTAATGGAAAGAATGCTAAAGGACGAAATAATGAACTATTTACTAAAATACAAATTATTTTCTAATAAACAGCATGGTTTCCTACCTAACAGATCAGAGACAGCACATCTATTATAGTTCATTGATAAAGCAACTAATGAATATGAAAAAGGAAAAAATGTTGACATTGCGTATACTGACTTCTCAAAGGCCTTTGATAAAGTTCCTCATATGAAATTGATAACAAAACTTGAATCATATCGGATAAATGGTCAGCTTCTAAGATAGATTGAGTATTATTTGATTAGGAGGGTACAAGGAGTTGTTTTAGGTAATGATGCATCCAACTGGGAAGTAGTTACAATCGGAGTACCACAAGGATCGGTTCTCGGTCAAATTCTATTCAAAATTTTTATCAATGATTTCCTTGAGAGTCTCAACAGTTTCAGTCTTGGGTATGCTATTGTCCCGAAATTAATTGGACTTTCCGAATTTTCGAACGTAGGATCATTAGAACTCAGAAAGACCTCGATCTACTAGTGGAATGAAAAGATAATTGGTCAGCAAATCTAAACATGAACAAATGTAAAGCTATGAACCTAGAGAAGAGGAAATAAAAAGTCGAATACTGATTATCAAATCAAAATATATGGCAAAATTTTTTTTCTTTTTAACATTTTTCAATAAAGCGTTAAGTAAAAAAAAGCAACAGGTTAAATTCAAAAAATCTATTTTTATAAAATTAAATCATTTGATAGTTTTTCCGTTTTTTTTTTCAAATTGAAATATCTTAAATGCACATTTTTATATTTTGTTAGGAACAAATTTAAAGAGAATTATCGAACAGATTTTCTTGAATTTTTTATCACATAAAGTTCAAAATGTTTTAATTGTTTTGTTCGATTTTTCTTTTTGATTTTTAAAAATTAAATAAAGTATAAATTAATGAGTCTAATCACTTATTTCGTGCATTAACCCGTTATTTTTCAAAAATATTTTTTTCATATTTTGTTTGAGATTTAAAAAAAACACGTTGGCGTAATAGTTTAAATTGGAGAACTTGAATTCGTTGAAAACAGTGCAAGTCTCAGTTAGACTAATTTTTTTCTAGGACAAATAAGACCTAAAATTTTATTTTTTTAGAAATTCATCTCAATTTAATGATTAATATCAAAGCAATAATTAAACTTTTCTTAAAAATAATTGATACAATTTCCTTATTTGAATTCAATTGGCATTTAATGCTTTAAACTTTCTAAAGGAAAAAAATTAGTCAAACTGAGACTTGCACTGTAATCTACGAATTCAAGTTCTCCAATTTAAACTATTACACCAACGTGTTTCTTTTAAATTTCAAACAAAATATGAAAAAAACATATTTGAAAAATAATATATTATAAACAATAAATATATTTAATAAATTTAAAAAATAAAGAATAATCGTTAATGCACAAAATAAGTAATTAGATTCATTTATTTATACTTTATTTAATTTTTAAAAATCAGCTTTAAAGCGGTCATTGACAATGAAGTCTTTGGAATGGTGAGAAGCAAAGTTAATATCAACCTAATATTTTTTGAACATATTTTTGAAATAAATAAATCTTTTTTGAACTTTGTTGATTTAATCCATTTTTTTTAAAGTCATTATTCTGTAAAATTACTTCAATTATTTTAAAAATATTTTGGATAAAAAAAAAAACAAAAAAATGCTTGGTTCTTCTAGTGTTACGTAATGAAACAAAAGTCTATGCTGATGATATGAAAATCATTTAAATGATAACTTAGCTTTACAACGTGAAATATACTTTATCAAGCTGGATGACCGATTTAAACTTAATGGAGTCTAAAATTTTGGATATATTGGAAATAAAAATCTTGAGGATCATTAAACAAAACAAAATTGGAAAAAGATTTGGGTGAGTTTTTTCAAAAAGATCTAAAATGGGGTGCACATGCTATTCTTCCGCCAGAGCTAAAATAATTTTGTGAATGATTGGAAAAAACTTAAGGTTTTTGGACGCAAATGTTCTTAATTTACTTTATTTCTAATTGGTAAGACTTCTTTTTGAATAAATAGTTAGTTTTTGTAATCCATAGTTGAAAGATAATTAGATAGCATAGCCTTACTGGGTAACTCATCTTGTTTCGAGTTGCATTTAATTTTCACTACTTTTTGCAAACAAGATCAGAAAAATTGAAAAAATATCAAGAGAATAAGGTGCCATTTTTTTCGTAATTTATTTCTGGCGAGCTGAAATTTAATATACAAATGTTACAAAAAAATAAAAATAATAATTTTAACACTTTTTGAATATACCATACAAAAAATTAAAAAAAGTGTGCAGATTTTAGGTAATCCATAATTTAATCAGACTTGTTTATAAGTCACAGTTTAAGTCTAAGTCACAAAAATATGAGCCAAAGTTATGACTTTAAAAAAAAAAAAATTTAAGTCATTGACTTGACTTGACTTATAAACAAGTCTGAATTCAATATAAGCATAAATTTAAAAAGTATAACAATTTTTAGGTCTAAAATCAGTTTATACTGGTTTTTATTGAAAAATATAAAAAAATCCAATTTTAAATAGATACAGTACTGCTACCGTAATTTCTTTTTGTTAATTTTACGCTTTACATAAATTAACGTAAAAAAAGGAAAAGAAATGTAAAATTATGTAATTTTACTAATTTTACCGTATAACTTAAAAGGTCCAAAATTTCTTCAATTATGTGTTAATTTTGTTAAAATAACATAGAAAATTAAATTCAATAATAATTAAATCTTTTACAACAGCAATCATAATAACCTTGTAAAAAGCACTTAATATTGATTTTTAATATTGTTCAAATTACTTTTTCTAAATGATAAATATAAGAGTCACATTTTCTGGTGTTAATTTCCTCTGAAATTAAAATATAGCTTTAATAGCTTCATTCTGAACCCTTTTTATCCTCAAAAATTTTTAAATTTTCATTTATTAAATAATTAATTATAAAATTATTTATTATAAATCTTAAATTTTTAAAAAACAAAGTTCACTTGAAAAAATTCGAGACGTCAAAGAGTACATTTATTCTAGCATGGTATAATGCGCTAAATAGTTTAAAAAGCAATTGTTACAAAAAACAAATAATTAATAAAATATTTTAAATAAATTTGAAAATTAATTTTTTTTTCCTTTTTTTACCATAAAAAACGACTAGTTAGCATGAATTTACTTTTTTTCTTTATATCTATTTATAAAAAATTAATTTTTCGTGATATTTTACCAAAATTAACTCATAACTGAAGAAATTTTTGGCCTTTTTAGTTTTACCGTTAAATCAGTAAATTACGAACATTTACGTAAAATTACTAAAAAGACATTTACCGTTGCAGTTTTTTAAATTAATTTTCTTAACTTCTTATGAAAGTACTTTAAATAAAGTTAAAATAATTGAATTTAAATTCAAACTCTGTGAAAATCAGGTTGAACCTTTTTATATACAATATATTTTAGAGAAAATGTAGAGTTTTCTCATTTGATGAATCTAAATTTTAACCACTCAACTATTTTTATAGCTGCTTTATAAGAAATCTTATTATTATTCTGTAATTTTCTCCAGATACATTTCTCTTAACTTCAGTCTTTCTAAAATATTAATATAATTATTCAATTCGTACTATTGAAATATTATTTTGCATTAAATCAAAAAAATAATATTTAACTTTATAGTAATTTTTGATCATGATCATTAAATTTTGATTAATTACTCCATTTAGCCAAATCTATCTCTTTTGATTCATAAGATATATAATTTCCATTATTTTGTTATGTGAAAATATTTTACTCAAATTTGATGAAATTCAGCTAGCCAGAAATGACTTATCGATTGTGATTTTGGAATTAGTAATACCCAGAGTTATATTTTCAAAATTTTGACTGGTGTTGTTTTTAAAGGATATCAACTGACACGTTCTAATGGATAAATACAATAAAATTCTCAATAACTGATTACTTTGTAAAGAAAGTATTTTTTATCATAATAAGTTACAATTCAGAAATAATTAAATAATTAAATTTTTAATTTTAATTTTATTATTTGCTATCTGAAATAAATTTGTATTAAAAAATTGAAATTGTTTTAATACATTTTTAGTATATTTTTAAAAAAATTTACAATTGTAAATGATTTTAAATTCGAATTACGAATCGTTTTTTCTGAAATGATGTCAAGAAAAAAAAATTAAATTTTTTCGAAAAATCTACACATAACTTCATTATTGATTATTTTGATTTGTTTTGAAAAAACTGTTTTAAAAAGTACAGTACAAAAAAATAATGTTAAACAAACTTGTTTAATTTTTTTATTTTTTTTTAAGCATTACATGAATTTGTTTTATTTATCATTTGTTTCAAATTAATAATTATTAAAAAAACACTTTATGGTGATGAAAAAAAAAACAAAAAAATTTAAAAAATGAAATTTAAAATAAAAAAACAAAAATTTATGGACAGTTCAAATCTTTTAAAAATTTTAAAAGATTTTTGATTAAAAAGTATTTTTTTTAATAAAATATAAATGCATGTGAAATTAAAGGACGCTTTTACAGAATTAATTTTAAACTTCGGTCTTATTCGGATAGAAATTAATTATTTTATTGTTTTCCACTTGTATTTCTGTACTGAACTTCAAATACGTTTTTTTTAAATTGAATTAAGAAACAAACTCAGACAAAATAATTGCATTTACCCTGTATATTCCTTCACGTGTGAACACCAATTTATAATCATAAATTTCTATTCTAATTTAGATGTAGCTCATTATATTATTTTATTTTTATCTTTTTTTTTTTAATTTAATTTTTACATCACCTAAGAGGCTCTAAATGAAATAAATAATAAAAATAAAGAATTAATGATTGTGTTAAGTTTTTTTCAACTTTAATAGCAAATTTTTTGTATTTTTGTATTTGAAATTTCATAAAAGCTTTCAATATAAAAAAGTAAAAATGATTTAACTTTTGATGGAAGGGTTTAAAAGGTGTTCTGAAGTAACAGATCAACTAAAATAATTAAAAAAAGTGAAACATTTACACAATTTTTCATTTTATCTCCTAAATCGCTGTAATTTCAGCGACATCATATCTTTTTTGAATTGAAAATTTATATGAAACTTCACAATTCCAGAATTTTAATATTTTTAAATTTTAAAACTAAAGTTATTTTGAAAAATGTAACGATTTTCAGATCATTAACGCCCAAAAATACATTCATCCCATAATTTTACATCATTTAAGAGTATTCTCATCAATATTCAATTATTTTGCAGAGAATTGCAGAATTGCAGAACATATTCTTTTTGATTCACAAATGCGACAGATTGCTACATGTTTGAAAAAAATGGCATCTTTTTTAGAAAAAAAATTGTCTGAATAGAAACGATTAAGCTGAAAGAAACCTGAAAACCCCTTGATTTATCAGTTTAAGTAAAAAACCAAGCTGAGCTTTCTGAAATTTTTGCTAAACTTTATTTCTAAACACATGATTAAATAAATAATCAAAAATCTCGGTTTGAAATCAATTAGTCAAATTAAATTGTAAATAAAAAAGAATCAAAGTTTAAATCAGATTTAAATGTTGGCTTTTCTTAAATGACTTTTTATATTTAAAAAAGAAACGTCTAGTCAATTTAATTAAAATTGCTTTAAATATTTGTTGAATATTTTCTAATTCCATTTAAAACTATTTAGAGATTTTAGTTTGTTGACTAAAGAACTTTAAATGCATGTCAATTGTATTGTCAACAAATATCATTTGCTTATTGCCAGTATACTCTGCTTTTTGTCAAAGCCAAAAATTTATTTTTAAATAATAAATATTTTACAAACCATTTGCCATGTTTGCCCTTTTTTTGTTTTTTATTAATAATTTCTAATTTAAAAATATTCTCAACTTTGCAGATAAAAAAGATTTTGTCACGTTCAAAAAGGTTTATTAAAGTGCTAAATTAAAGATCAACTTTTTTTCAGAGCATAATTTAAAAAAAAATAAGTATTTTTTTATTTTGTGGTATATTATTAAAAAAAGAAAACGCGTTAGATAAAATTTGAAATTTAATTTATAATTGAAAACTTAATCGAAGGACTCAGTAAACAAAATTAAATTTTAGTTCATACTTATCCTAAAGAATAGACAAAACTATTTATATTTATAATTATATTGCGATGTATTATTTTAACTGATTGAATTTCTAAATATTTTAATTTATTCTAAAAATTCACTCAAGTTTAGAATTTGAATCATTTATTTGTAACTAGATATCATTTGAAACATCAGGATATTTTAAGGCATAAGTTCATAATTACTGGAACCCGAATTCATTTTATAATTGTTTGTTCAATGTTGAAAATTTACTCAAATTTTATAATGAAAGTTTTAATGATACCAAAAATAAAATTTTTTCAAGTGCTCATAAAAAAAACAGACTGATCGGTATAGAATTTATAAGAGTAACAAATGAGTTAAAAAAATTAGCAATTTTAATTTTGATAGGCAAATAAAATTATGAAATTAGTGCAATTTAGAAATATGAGCGTTGATATAAAAAAAAAACACAGTCTCCTTAAGTTTTTAATTTTCAGAACCGAAAATATTGCTTTTTTTATTCTGTAGACTTTTTTATTTAACCTGGGAATTTAAAGTTAATATTCTATAAATTTATTCAAATACAAAATGTTTTAATAAAACTTTAAACTAAGAATTCATGGCCAAAAAACTAGATCAATTTTTCAATAGTAATTTTTTATAGTTTCTTTAATGCTTTTAAATAAATAATGTCTTAAGTATCTTTAAAGAGGTCTTTTTTGATTAATATTTAGATTTGTTTTTGTAGATTATTTTTTAATTTTAAACTTTGTTTCTTTCATGAGATAAATCTTAAGTGATTTTTTTAACATTTTGTTGGATCAAAAAAAAATAATTTTAAATTAAAAAGTAAATAAGAATTAAGGTTTTTTTTTGTAAAATATTTTGAGAATTTTTATGTGAACATCTGAAAAAATCATTAATTTAAAAAGAATTCTATGCTTCGTTCATTAATTTTAACCGAGAGAAATTTGATAAATAAATATACAAAATTCAGTTTTTAAATTTTTGTCACATCTGGATTAAGAAATACATATAAAATGAAATATATACTTTAAAATGAAAATTTTCCAGGTTTCGAATGATTCTAAATAGCCAAATAGAGATTAATGAAAAATCATTTATATCCAGAGTAAATTCAGAAATTCTAAATTACGTTTTATTTTCAAATAAAATATAAACCATAAAAAGTGATAATTGCTTTAGAACAAAACCAAATTCTTCATTTGAGTTTAAATTAGCTATAGAAGTTAAAAAATAGATAACAATGAGTGTACATATTCCATTAGAGAACAAAAGTTAATTTTTAAAAATTATTTTTTATCAAAATTTATGTTTTTTTTGCTTGGCGATAAATCAATGGCCTATTTAGTATATTGTTTTTTCAAAATGCCAATTTTTAGGTTCATAATGATACAAACAATTTTGTTCCATGGTCACGAGCAATTTTTGCAATCTGATCCGTCCGAATATTTAAAATGGCAGTCTTTTCAAATAAGTTCATAATTAAAGGTTAATAAAAGCCCTCATTCGAAGCTAAAACAAATGGTTGGAAGCCATAGTTTTTTTTTTATTTTTTACCACTAATGGCTTTAAAAACTTCAAATTTTAGACTAATGACGCAAGTGTTGATTAAAATTTGAAGGATTAATTTTATTACCAAAGACTATCACGGTTTTATTTAGATTTATGATCATAAAATTAGTGATAATTTTTTATAGAAGCGTCTTATTTTGTACGAATATGTTTTTGATTGATTTAAAATTAAGCAAATGAAACAAATTTTAGACAAAGAATTTTGCAATAGGCAGCACTGCTTCCTAAAAATTCATATTTGGGCTTATGGCATTTTTAATTATTCAGTGCACTTAAAAAGTAACGTATTTAAAAAATTTTAAAAATAAAATTTTAATATAAGTCTGTTTTATTTAAAAAAGATTTATTAATTAATCTATAAATAAGCAAATTTGATTTTGAATTTTTTTCCTCTTAACAAAAATGAATTTAATTATTTTCAATATTTAATTAATATTTTTTATTGAAAATATTGAGTCAGTGGATTCAATATTTAGCTTCCTATTTATTAAATATATTTATGAAAGCTTGTTAAATTTTTAATGAAATCTTGAGGCTTTCTATTAAGTACAAGTCTTTCAAAAAGCTTTATTCATTAACAATGACATCATTTAAATTCAATTAATAATTTTCCAAAAATTAAAAATCAATTAAACTTTATGGTGAAATATTGAAAAAATTTAAAACTATATTACATAAATATATGTCTTTACTTGTCGATGATCGCCGTAAAGTAAATTAAATTGATATTTTTTCAAAAGTTTACGCTAAAAAATTAATAGGATTTTGTAGAAATTTTACTTAGTGAAGCTTAATTTTTTAAAGTTTCATTTTAAGAATGAAATCAAAGGATTTCTCTATAATCCTTTTAGATTCAGATCCAAAAATTTTAAACTTTTAATTGGATTTTAGATTAGATTTTCATGTGTTTGTTTAATTAAATCTAAAGAATATTTTGAAAGATTTATGAGATTTTGCAAAGAATTAGAGAACAGAGAAATATATTTCTGGCCTACACATCTCGAGTTATATCTAAATCAAATACTTTTTAGGACAAATGATGTATTTGAGTTAAAAAGCTCTCTAAATCAATCATTTATAATTAAATAAAAAAGCTTTAAAAATGTTTTCAGTTTCAGTGAATCTGGTGCATTAAATTAAGTTTAAGTCATAACGAGCTACTGAATTTGTCACATAAGTTAACTTTATAAGCTAAATGCATATTTTTTTTCAGATTTGAAATCTTAATTTGACAATTATGCTTGAATGTATAAATTGAATTTTTTTTACTAAATGAAAAAACTAATCTAGCTCAGCAAGGATCAAATCCACAAATTTTCTGATATCTAGATTTAATCGAGTTTAAATAAAACATTTGGCAATTCCAATATTTCAACTAGAAAATAAAGTAATCAACTAATTCACAATTGTATAAGTTTTAATTAAAAATTCTAATCAAGTTCTATAATTTTGAACTATAATTAAAACTCAATTTTACATTTCGTGTTATAAATGACTGATGAAAGCAAATCAGACCTTAAGGACTTTTTTATTTTACTTCGATTATAACAAAAATCTTGACTATAATCTTAACTTTTGGCGCTTTTTCTTAACTTTATTCAGAAAATTAAGAAATATATTCTAAATTAATTAAAACCTTTTAAGAAAATGCATTTTATTGCTCTGATATAGATTTTAAAAATTTTTTAAAATTTGATTAATTGATAAAATTTCAAAAGTGTAAAAATGAACTATTTTTATTTCTAAAAAAAGATTCCTTTTTAATATTGTTTATTTTTTAAATAAATGATTACGGTTTGAAAATTTTTTTTTTGTTCGAAAAGAAAAATAATTTAATAACTATAATCGAAAATTGTTGATTATAGAATGCAAAATTTGACATTTTTTAAGACTATTCAAAGTACAATTAAATATTTTGATTAGTACGATTTGAATTTTAATCTTCCATCTTTAGATGAATTAAGTTGAAAAGTTATTTTTTATACAGGTGCTTGACAGATTGCTTAAGATAACATATGTCTAATCCCTCAGGAAAAAAAATCAAATTTGTTTAAAATGGTTGGAGGTTAAAAAAATTTTAAGTTGTTAAGTTTTTTAAATTTCAAAATATTTATTTATTTCAACTGTTTTGTTATTTTTGTTAATATTGAGACGGCGTTTATTGCAATTATGATAATTAATTTAACAAGTTTAGAGAAAATATCAAATATATTTAATTAATAACTTGATTTTATTTTTTAATTCGATTGGTATTTTAAGTAACAGTATTAACTTTTGAAATTTGAGCAAAAATCCTTAGCGAGCATTGAAGAGATAATTTTTTCTCATATTAAAAAAAAATAAAAAACGTCTACATTTAAATAAAATTTTTATTGCATTCATAAATTATTAATATTTTTTTTGTTTGCTCGTCGCTGCAAGTCATTCAATTCCTCCTTCGTTTTAATGATCACATATTTATCAGAAGACACTGGCGGATTTGTGCTGCCAAATTTTAGCATATTGTTTTTTAAAACCGCATAAAATATCTCATTAATCGTAAATACCTATTTTCATTTTTTGCAATCGATTTTTAAATAATCGATTTTCAAAATTTGTATCGTTTTTATGATGTGTCAAATTTGCCGCTTTCAGCTCAACGAAAAAAAAAGTAAGAAAAACTTATTGACATGTCACAATGGGAATTTTTTAAAGGCTTTATTCTAGAACCTCCACAGTCATCACCCTAAGCAATCTATTTCAATTATTGTTTAACTACAGATGAAATCATCTTAAAATAATTCCACAGCCTTAAGTCATTTAGTTTTGTTCCGCTTTGGAAAATCTTATTTGGTCCAAAAATGATTAATTTAAAAAATTGAGAATTTTTTTTTCCAAAATGATGATAATTTTATTTTATTTGTAAGAGGCGTTAATTTAAAGAGACTGATTAGAAATTTTCAAACTTCCGTCAAAGATTTGTGTGCTTGCCAGAATTAGTTAGATGTATGTGGGATTTGTGTTCCAAATTTATGATAGTATGAAAAGCTCTTTTGTTACAGAAAAAATTGCACTTTTTTAATTGCTTTTTTTAGATAGGCGAGCTTTTATCATTTCAAGTTAGTTAAAATATGTTGAGAAATGTTAAAATTAATTGACGATTAGGGTGGGATAAGAACGGGTGCATAAGTTGGGTTTCAGTTGCGCAATTGTGTCATGAACCTGCCGATCGAAGAGTCGTGAGATATCTTGTTTTTATTTGCCACCACTGTTTACCATAAAACAAGCATGTGCCTCAATAAACTAGTTACATTTTAGATTTATCTTTTTTAAATTGATTTTTTTCTATTCTTCTCTATAAATCCAGTTTGATTTTTTTAGTTAAAAACAAGAAGAAATTCGAGCTGTGTTGAAATCGAACTTCTTTTCCAGCCTTCATTTAGACTTCATATTTTAAATCACCTGTTCTCAAATTTAATATCAGATGACAAATAGTTATGGATTTCAAAAATTTTAATCAAAGCAGCATTTTAAATCCATTTAAATGTATTTTTCTAAATAAAAGTCATTTCGTAAATCAATCATCTCTTTAATGCTTATTTAATAGATTTAAAAATACTAAGCTAATACACAAGTCTGGATTTAATTTATGAAATTTTTTTTAATCAAACATGTAACAATTTTTTAAATTTTTCATCAATTTGAGTGTGAGTTCTTCAAATGAGGTTAAGAATTTATTTGTAGTATTTTTTTGTTGTTGATATAAATTTAATTCTTATCTTTTTGTTGTTGATTAGAAAAAAATAACTATTTTTTAGATGTAAGCCTTTGGCGTAAATCAACTATCATATCATCTGTTTGGCTTTTATTTAGTAATTTTATTTTTGAGACACAAATTACTTGGACAGAATCGTTAGATAAATTTTTAAATAGTGCTGTGGTGCACAGGTTACTGTGAAGCTACACAAATCTCCGAAATTTCTAGCTTTTTTGATCTTATTGGAATTTTGATAGAATCCTCCTGAATGTAAATAAAAACTGTTTATTATTTTTCTATAATGCATCAATTCTAAATTAAGACATTGCTTTTAATCGAACACAAGAAAAGGACTTGTTGTTAAAATGCCTAGATAAGCATAGATTAATTTAGTTTTAATTTTAAAAAGATATAAATTCAACTAGATAAAATGCAAAAATCCAGTTACTTAACTAAATGGTTGAGATCGGCCGGATTTTATGCATCATTAAAATACTAATAGAAGAAATGAAATTCCTCAGCGAATTTTGGGAAATTTTTTGAATGGGATGTAGACAAATCGAAGGAATCTTTGTTATTGAATTATTTTTAATTAATCACGTCAGCTAGAGCAAAATTTGCGTCTTAATCAATTGTCATTTTCAAATGAGCGCCTAGCTTAGTGCGTGTCTAATTGCCCTTTTCTTTTATTTTCTATTAGTAATTAACTAAAATTTTTTCGATTTGATATAGCTCTTAAATCTACTTTCAAAATTTGGGCTTTTCAAAATCAATTTTTTTGCTAATTCAATCGAACCCTGATTCGAAACACAAAAGTAATTTAAAATCTAAACACAAAATGTAGTTTTTTGAGCAGTTTTGTACGGGTGACGTACTCTGCCTTCGGGTTTTGACATAAATTAGACGCACATTTTAGTCTTATGAAAAAGATTTATTTAAAAAAAAGACGTGAATCACCAATTCAAAGCAATTTGGTTTTGTTTAAAAAATAAAATATTTTATTTAATGTTGAACAAGTCTATAGAGGAATATTTTCATTTATTTTATTTTTTTTGTTTAAATAAAAAATAATTGTAAAATCTCGCGGGACTAGTGACTCAGAATTGGCCATTAAATTTAAAAATGCTTTTAAAAATTATTTTCATTTTATTAATCAAATGACATTTCTTTCAACGAGTAATCGAATTTCAAAAATTTGCAATTTTAATTTTTGCCTCAAATGCAGCTAATCATAGAGTAAATTGAGTAGACATTTGAAGTCGTCTTTCTAGCTGAGTGAGTAGTGCAGTGCCGAGAGCATTCAAGTGTCTCAGTACTTGGTGCAGTAAAAATCGATTTAATGTTCTTTTGACGCGAGCTAACAATGTTTAAGACTTGAATAGATTTTAATCGCTTGAGCTCGAGTGATTTATGGATTTTTTGCTCAAGTTTTATTATTCTAGGCAACAGGAATATTCAGCAGGAAGCATATATCTTTAAGTATTCTAATGGAAAATTAATTTAAAACATTTTTTTTTAATCTTAGAAAAAAAGCTTGCTTACAATCGGTTAGCTAAAATTAAATATCATTTGTTTTTTTTTTCACTTGGAAAACTTAAAAATTTGAATCAAATTGAAAAAATTGTAATTCAAAGTTGAACTTTTTGATGAATTTTGACGGAGTGTAAAATGGTTCTTATTTTAAAATTGGATCATTTGGAGTACAAAGAAGCCATTCTAGACAGTCCCGATTTTCGTGAAAAACTAAAAAGACACGAAAAACACATCGTTGACACAAATAAAAATATAAAAAATTTACTCAAAAAATTCGAAGATGTCCTAAATGCATGCAATGGTAAAACCAAGTCAATTAAAAAAAAAATACAAATTTTTCTTTAGAATTACAACACGTCCAGGACTCGTTGGCCATTTCGCTCAAGGACTTTCAGCTCGGTTTTGTTGGCGAAATGTCCGAAGAGGAAAGCGATCTTTTTGAATCATTCGAGTGCACCTACAGTCTTTTTCACGAGATAAAAGAATTCAGCAACAAAATGATAAACACTGGACAAAAATTGATAAGGCAAATTGATGATTTTCGGAAGATTAAAATCGATCAATTTAAGGTTTTTTTTTTTGCTTTATTTTTATTTTTAATTAACAAATTAAACTTTTTAAAAAAAGGAGAAAAAAAAAGAATATGAACGACAGAACATCAAATATGTGACAGCTTTGGAAAAATATTTGCAATCATCGCATAATTTGAAAAAAGAAAGAACAAACGAAGAACACTCTACCGATTCAAAAGAAGTAAAAAATTTAATTGTTTGAATTTTATTAAAAAAAATTTTGATTTTGAGAACGATCGCATCGTTTGGCAAGAAAACATAAATTTTTATTCCAAATGTTTAGACTACGTTTTATGCATTCAAGAATTCGAGGACAAATGGTTTCTATTTTTTGCTCAGACAGTAAGTATTTTTTTTCCTTGTAGTCTAATATTCAATTATGAACATGATCCGATCAAGGATACTGCTCAGCATTTATTCTCCTGGTTTTAAATAGGCTAGATTTAATAGGAAACGATATTTGCTTAGGAGCGTTTTGGCCTGGAATAACTGATTCTTTAAAAGGTGGCAGATTTTTGAAAATAATTCATTTTAGATTTTTGCGTATGTTCAAAACTGGAAGACATTTTACCACGAAGGATACGAAAAATACGTCGATAGCGACGAACGTTTCAAAAAGTCCCAAAGTGGCATACAGGCCCTGTCGGACAACTTTGACTATTTAAAACAAAAATCACAGGAATTTGTGTCAAACATTCTCAAAAATCCGGACTATTACATCAATTATCACGATCAAGGCTCTTCTTCAGACCAAGTTGTGTCCAAACAAGGATACTTGTATCTTTTGGAGAAAAGTTTGTCTAAAAATAAAATTGTTTTTTAAGTAAAATGTGTTTTTAATCTATTTATTACTTTAGAAACAATTGGATCTTCGGCTCGAGTAAAACAGTACTGTAAATACTACAAGGAGAATAGAAAACTTGAAGTGATTCCATACAATCAATCAGCAAACAAGGCTGTAAGCAATTAGTTATTGAGCTGAATTTTAAAATTAATACCTTCTTTTGGTAGCATGCTGAAGTCTATTATGTAAATAATTGTCAAAAATCTTCAAGCGATAAAAGATTTGTGTTCGATATTTCCTTACGAGATAAAAGTTATAGCAGCGTTCATACATACCAAGCTCTGTCTTATGAAGATTATAAAGCCTGGTTTGCTGTTATGGATGGAAAAGAAATGACACCGGTAAATGAAAAATCTTAATTTCACAATTTAAATTTTGAGTATTTTTTCCAAAGGTTTTATCCAATTATTCAATCAAATCCGAACCGATTTGTAAGTATTAATATTTTATTTATTAATTTTTAATTTAATTTTTAATAAACCAACCAGGTGGCTTACTATTTCTGGGTTGATTTTTTGCCAAATTTTTAGATGTTATTTATTTATCTAAAAAATTACTTGTCAACAAGAGTCAATATTTAAGTACAATCTGTTAGACAAAAACAAAGTATTTGGGGCAGACTTGTGCAAAAGTCAAAAAAAAAGTCAATTCAAAGTCATTTGACTTTTTTTTCATTTGATTTTTTTTTTAAGTCAAATCTAATGGCTTTGAAAAATAATTCAAAGTCATATGATTTGACTTGGAAAAATCCGTTTCAAATTTAAAATATAACATTAAAAATATTATTTTTTTGATAATAATATTTTTTATATCAATGAGGAATTATTTCATAAAAACTTTTATTAATACTAGATTAAAAAGAGTTAAAATTTGCCAAAAATGAGTACTCAGAACTTTGAAGAGACTTGTTCTTTTTTGTCAAAAAAAACAGCCAATTTTAAATTAAAAAAATTTTTGAAAAATAAAAATTGAAAATATTCATCGTTTTTTCTCAATATAAAAACTTTGCTTTAAAAAGCAATGTTTTGAAATATGAAAAATTCAAAATCATATTTTTGAATCAAATCATATTTGAAAGTTATTTGGTTTAAATATTTAAATTTTTATTATTATGGGAATAAAAATTTTTAGTTAAAATGACTTCGACTTGACAATTATTTTTTTATTTAAAGTCAGGTAATTTGACTTTAGAGGTTCAAAGTCAGCTGACTTGACTTTGACTTTTGCACATCTCTGATTTGGGGTCACGTTCCACTCAACTTGAATAAAGTTGTAACCCTAGGCTTGATTTGATAAAATATCTTGGTAATAGAAAGGGGGATTTGATACCAAAATGGTACATAAGTTTCAGATAAATGTTTAATTGGTTCAATAATAGATAATTTATTTTTATGTTTGAGCTCGTTTTAAGATATCAATATAAAAAGAAAATAATTCATTCTAAATTCATCAAATAGATCTATACTTAAACTATAATACGATACTGCTAACATTCTGGAATCAGCTTTTTGAGTTGACTTAGAGATTAGTTCAATTTATTCTCTTAATTTCAAATTTTTTCTTATAAATTGATTTCATATTATTGTGTATTTTTGGTCTGTTTTTTAATTCGAAAGAGATATTTTTCAATATAGATTTACAAAAAAAAAGTTTTCATAGATTTTATGATAATGAATAAAAATATTCAATTCAAATTACCAAAAATTAAAAATTCTTAAAAAAATAAAAATTTTCAGACAAAACAGAAATGAGAAAAATTTAATTCCAATAAAAAAAAAATTATTTATTTGAAATTTTTCCAAATATCATCCAGTCCTTAATCGCAAAGAAGGGGTTTGAATATTCAAAAATTAAATAAAATTAATAATCTTTAAATTTAATTTTAGATAATAAATTAATTCTTTTGGCTCCATTTAAGATTAAATTTCTTCTTTTTCTATATATATTATTATCAAGAAACAATTCCTTAAAAAGCTTTTATAAAAAATATTAATCTTTAATTACCTTTTTAAATGCTCTCAATGAATTATTATTTTAGAATAAATTTTTATCCCATTTTATAATACCATGCCTAGATTTTAGCCTGAATTTTCAAATAACTCTACTATACATAATTTTTTGGTTTAATTTTACTAGATTAAACCTAAAATTTTGTAAACTAAATTTCAAAATACATTTGATTTTCAAAGACAAAATCAAAAGTATAATTATTCTAAAAATTTTTTTGAAAAATTTTATCTTATCTCTTAGCTATTTAAATTTTTTTTAACGTAAAGACGTGCTTGACCGTAATGGAATCAATTTCATGAAGCGCTGTTTTCAATTGCTAGAAGATGAAAGTAAATCATAGATAATTTCTCTAATCAAATTATTTAATTTTTTTTCTAGAAATTAAAGAAGAGGGCATTTATCGCAAAAATGGCGTTTCCCACAAGACAAGCGCTTTTATTGAGCGAAATTTTGTCAACATTCAATCTTCGATGTATACTTATTCAAATATCTCTAATGATAACCTGAATTGTGAAACAAATGGCACTAGCGACAACCAATCCAACTCATCGTCTTCTTTGGTTCATTCAGTTCTCAAATCAGCCAATTTATTATCTCATTCTTCATCGTATTCGACTCTGAGCTTCAACACTTCTCATCATTCAAATGAAAATAGCAATAATTCACTGGAACAAAAGCCAAATATTACTGGAAGTAATTCCAAGTCAATTTTAGTAGTTAATGGGTCTGAATCTGAAGATACTTGCACCATAACCAGCGCATTAAAACACTATCTAATTCATTTAAAAGAGCCTCTGATGACTTTTCAATACAACCAACATTTTTTAGCCGCTTGTCGAAAAGAATCATTCATCGAGAGAACTACTGAAATTTATAAGCTTCTACACATGCTACCCCCTTATCATTTTGAAGCAATTGAGCTGTTAGTGAACCACCTTCAAAAGTAAATTTGAATTTTGTTCAAGAGAAAAAATTAAAATTTTAAATTAAAATAAAAAGAGTGTCTAAGTATAGTCAAGTGAATAAAATGACAACGTCTAATTTGGCAACTTGTTTTGGACCAACTGTTTTTCGGACACAACAAGAATGTGTCTCTAATCTTTACAACATAAAATTTTACTCTGAAATAGTGGAACTTCTAATAATAAATCACGAATACGTAATTTAAAATTTAGTTTTAATTTCTTTTTTTTATTTTAAATTTAGATGTTTACAAAAAATTTGACACCTTCAATGTTCAAATTAATATCTCCGATTAAAAGTCCTCCAACCATGCTTAGTGGCGCAGTCACTTTGTTAAACAACTCGAACGGCACCAATTCTCCCAAAGTTGCTAAACTAAGAAAAAATAATCCAGTTACTGCCAATATGGCCAGCAAGCGATTTTTTAACTCAAATAGGAACACTTTAAAAAACGCTAGTAAAACATGTAATCAATTTTTTTTCAAATAAAGCTTTATTAAATTTTTTAATTATTAATTTAATTTTTTTAGCTGTATCCAGCGATTCCAGTCAAAGTGAAAAGGAATTTCACTCTCATTCTTGTCTCATTGCATATGCTAGCCCACTAAACGCTTCTTCCCCTACATCCGACCAACGCAAAACCGAAAATTTGGTTATTTCTGACAGTTCGGTGAATAACTGCTTGCAATCACCTTCATCGTCTTTATCATCACCATCAACTTCAACAATTTCATCACCCAATTTTAATGCTCAATCGAACTCTTCTCAAAACCAATCTAAGCTAGCTAACAAATCGTCTGAGGGAAATCTGCAAAAATTAGCAATAAACAACAGCTCTAGCTTGAATAGAGCTTCTACACCCATATTTTCAAGTGCTCAATTCGCTACTTCACCTTTAAATAAAAGTATTATTTTTTTCAAATTTTGTTATAAAAAAAATGTAAATTATTGAAAAAAAGGATCAGATTTGGCAGAAAAGGCTCTTTCAGCAAACACAACTTTGGCAAGTTCAAATCTTTTCAACCAAAATTCTCCCCAAAATAACATTAGTCCTGTTCGTTTGAAGTAAAATAAAAAAATTTCAAATTAAAAAAAATATTTAAATTTTTATATTAGACGAGCCCGTACGTTGTATCCTTGTGAAGCCGACAATCCGAGTGAACTGTCGTTCGAAGCCAATGTTATTATTTCTAATGGTACATAGTTTTAACTGCGTTTTATTTTTAAATTAACTTTTATTTTGAAGTTCGAAGAAGCAAAGAATCTGGGTGGCTCGAGGCGTCATATAATGGCAAGCATGGTCTTGTTCCGGGAAACTATGTTCAAATTTTAGACGAATAGAGTGATTTTTTGTCATTCAGAAATTATTCTTCATACAATTTTTTGTATATTTTGTTGACATAGTCAAAGTTAAAGATTGATCAGTTTTGTTGTGCAACTTGAGTTGTTGGCCGGAAAAAAATTCCTCGCATAATTTGTAAATCAGAAAGAATCGGAAAGTTTTTAGTAAAGTCGAAAAGAAAAATTTAAATCTAATTTAATTTAATCTATTTATGTAATTTTTTGTCAAATACGAAATAGAAAGATTTTTATTTTATTTTAAGAATTTTATCAAATCTCAATATTTTAGGCTAAATTGTCATTTCTACTTTTCTCAGTATTGTCCTTGATCGTTTTCCTTGTCCATGTAAAATAAGAAGTCGTAAAAAACATGTGTCTTTTGTTATTAAACCTTTTTCATTATATATTTTTAATAAAAAAAATTTGATTTTAAATAAATTTAATTCTAGCGTCCTGTAAATAGTCAATTGAAATATTCGTTTACAATCTTTTTAAAAAAAAATTGAAATTTATAAAAATAAATAATTAATTAAATAAATTTTTGACAATTGAATAAAATTGTATTTTTACGTTTTAAAGCGTATTTCTTCAGTTATTTCAGTACAAAAGTGTGCAATTTGGTCGGTTTAAGATGGCAAAGTTTCTCCTCAATTTAAGACCTGTCCTACGACTTTCTTCCAAAATATCATCCGTGAGATGCATGTCGTCATCGAACGAAGAAAAATCTGTCAAAAAAGTTGAAAAAACAGAAATCTTACAAAAATATCTTAGAAAGCTTAAATTTGAAAAAGAAGAGGAAAAAGAAGAGGAACGAAAAGGTCCATTTAAAAATTACTTTGAAGATGAAGAGCGAAAAAAAAGTTCTATAATGTTTTACGAAGAATATTTTGACAAAAACACTGAGAAAAAAAGCCGTGAGAATTTTATGGTGATTTAAAAAAATAACAGTGAAATAAAAATTTATTAATCCTTGTTTTAAGAGTGCACTGGAAGCGTTTAAGATTACGAATCCAACCAAACAGCTTTATTTAGATTTTATTTATGGAGCCCTTCTAAAAATGAAAGAATTCAATGCACATACTCACTTAGAAGCTTATCGAAAACTAATGGAGATATTTCCATTAGGTATTTAAAATTTTTTAAAGGAAAAAAAAACATTAGATAACGCTTCAAATTGGCAAGGTCCTCTTAGATGTGTCACTAAGTGGCAAAGAGATAATATGCATTATCCGAGACATCAAAATTGCGCCATTCAAATTCTTGAGCAAATGGAGAGAAATGGTGTTATTTTGGATGAAGACTTTGTACGTTTGACCATAAAAATTTTCGGAGATTGGACCCATGTTGTTCGAAAAGCAAAAAGACAACTCTACTGGCTTCCTAAATTCAAAAATGCCAATCCATACCCCATTCCGTAAATAAAATTTATATTCTTCTCTTTTTAAAAAGTTGGAATAGTTTTTTTTTCTGTTAAATTGTTCAAGTAATCTTTTACTTTTACTTTAGAATGAATCTTTCGGTATTCATTGAAAAAATTAAAAAATACTTAAAGGTATTTCAAAAAATTTTGAAATTTATTTTTAAACCCTCTAGCTGATCTAATAAAGCTGTTTAAATATTAAAAAATGAAATAACTTTTTATTAACATTTTTGTTATTTGAGTAACTTGAAGTTGTAAACTCTGATCAGTTAGTTGGTGATCAAACCCGATCACAGTCAAACCATTCAACATTTTGTTGCTCAAACTTTTGTGATAAAAAATAATTAAAATTAAAGTCAAAAAACTTTGTGATCATTTTTTAAATTATGAAAGTTCTAATAATAAAATTGAAATGAAATAATTTTGTTAAATTTGAGATATTTTTCATCAAGTCGAGATAACTTTATTTTAAAATATTTAAGCTATAAAATGTCTATTTTACATAAAAGTCATTTTAATAAAATTTAGAGACTATTCATATTTTTTGTGATAATTTTTTTTAAAATTTTGAACACCAGAATGATGAAAGGTTTGACTGTGATCAGGTATCATCACTAACCAAGTGATCAGACCTTGATCTCAAAACGAGGTTGAACCAATTTTAAATAATGTAAATTTAGAAAAAGAAAAAAAAATAAAAATTTTTAATTAATAATCAGTAATTTTGAGTTTTTGAAAATTTTTTACGGTTAAAAGAGAAAAATTTAAATTTCAAAATTTTAATTTTAATTATTAAACTAACTAATTAAAAAGTTATCCAAAATATTAAGCGTGGAGAACAAACACAAAATTTTAAATATTTAAATATTTACAAAAAATATTGATATCAAATCTAATATATTGAATTATATATAAAATGTAATGAAAAAGTAATTCTTTAATAAATCTATAGATCTAACTGTTAAATTAAGCTTGAATAAAAAATTTAAAAAAACGAATGAATTTTTTTAATTGTTTTAAGTGATTTTTAAATAGGAAAATTGAAAAAATAAATTCATTCGGTTTTGTGAAATTAATTTTCAATAGAACAGAAAAAAATGACAAAAATTGAATATTTTTTTTTCCACAAGTTTAAAATTAGTTCTGTGAATGCAACATGGTTCAACATAAATAGTTGCATCAACTGTCAACAGACAGTTGATAGTTGCACCTTGTAAAATTGAATTTAAAATAAAGTTTAACATTGATTTTGTTTAGTTTTTCTAGTTTATAAAAAAATTTTGAGATTTCGATATAAATTATTTATAAAAATTTTTAGATCAATTGAAGAGACTGAAAAAATGAAAGATATGGAATTTGCTATTGCTGCCTTAAAAAGGTAAATATTTCAGAAATTAAACAGAACGAAAATTAATTTAAATTTTTTAGAATGAGCTTGTCTGCTGATAACGATACAAAAATTATTACTCACTTTACTTCTGATATTGAAGATATCAACAAAGAAGATTTTGACGATACATGGATAATAACAGCACAGAGTCAAAAACAAATCAAACTGCTAAAAGAACACAAAAAAAAGATTCCGATTTTTGTCGAAGGACCATTTATCGCTTGGATACGTTCAAAAATTGTCGAATACTTTGTTATGAAAACTGATCCAGACCCGGAAATAATAGAAAAGATAAGGCACAACGAAAACTTTAATGATAGTGAGGAAAATTTAAAAAATTTGCACAACATGTTTAGCGATCCTTTTAAGGAAAGCGATGTAAAAAGCAAAAAAATTGATTTGAGTGTTCACCAAATGGCCGATGGAACTGTATTTGCCATGTGCTGTACAGGAACTGGTACCAAAACCAGTCTTTATTGCTGGACAAAAATTTTAGAAAAACAAATTGAGGAGTTAAAAGATTTCGTTATTGTTTACAAAATAAAACCAAAGCCAAGCTTTCTTGTCGATTTGGATAAATTAAAACAAAAAGATGAAAAAAGTGAAAACCATTAAGGCTTTTTTACTGACAAATTTTTATTAAGTTTGGAAATAAATTTTTAAACAATTGATTCTGGTGGTTTATGTTTATTTATTTTTTTGTTTCTTTTCGTTTTTACAACTTCATATTTTTCTTCGGACTCGCTTTCCGAACTCATATTTGCTCTTCTGCTTGGTTTCTTTTTAAAATTGTCTTCTTTATCTGACAAAATCCAGTCTCTTATATTTGAGTTAACATTATATTCTTAAAAAAATGATTTTATTCAAAATCTCAATTATTTCATTCAAAAAGTACCCTCTAATCTTACGTTGGGTCTCGGAATTTTGTTTGAATTTTGTCTCCTCCGTTTGTATTCGTAAATTAATTCATCTGGATGGGCATATGCAAATTTTGAATTAATCTAAATAAAAAAAAATCTTAAATTAAACTTTCTTGATTTTATTCTTCTTTGAAATTAAAAAAAATGTTGTTCTATTTCATATTATTTTGTACTTATTTAATCAATCTAAAAGTAGTTTACTTAAACTAATTTTAATAAATATTATTTTGAAAACTCTTTTGAATTAATAGAAACTTATTTAATTAAAAAAAATATTATTTTATGATGGTAACGAAAAACTAAAGAAAAAATGAAAAATAGACGACTAAGTAATCTGTATTGCACGCAACAGTAAATTAAAAAATCGCTTTGCCCGATAAAATAAATTGATTTTATTCCAAATTGTTTTTATTTAAATATTCTTTTTTTTAGATTAGATTCTTAATAATAAAATTTATTTTTGATAAATAGATTAAAATAAAATTTGATATTTTTATTCAAAAAGTTAATTGTCAAATTAGGGATAATTGAATAGGACATTAATAAAAATTTATTAATTGAAAAGAATTAAAGCATTTTAAAGCCAGCTATTAATTTTGATAGACTAAGCAAAAATTTTATATTACATTATAAAAAAATGAATTTTTTGGGGTAATTTCTAAGGATTTTTTTCAAAAAAAAAAGGTTAAATTTAAAAAACTCTTGAAAATTATCTAAATTTTGCCATATAATTTTAAAAAATACATACAAATTTTTTCTAGGGATAAATTTATTTATCCATTCATTTAATCAGCGTTGGTCAAAAGTCAAAGTTTTTAGCCAAATTCCGACTTATAAATTTTTCTCGACTCAAGTCAAACAGACTTAACTTAGACTTTTGACCAACCTTGCATTTGATTGATAAAAGCATTAAAGTATAGATTAATATCAAAAAAGATTACTTAAATTTGATGTTTTCAGACTGTTTAAATGAATAAAAATAGATAAAATTATTTAAATAAATAAAATAAATTAGCTTTTATTTCTAAGCCAATTCACCGAGATTTTGGTTGATTTAAAAGAGAAAATGAAGTTGCTTTCATTAACGATAAATTGGGCATCTATTTTGATAGAAAAGTTAATTAGTTCTGAAAATTTCCAATTCGTAGCATTTTTTCTTTACTAAAACATCTGGAGGATATTTAACTAAAACAAATAAATAATAAAAAATAATCAAAAAACTGAAGTCTACAAAAACTCTACATTTCTCTGCATTTTGCATTTCAATAAATGTCGCTGAAGCAAACTCGTTAAACTTTGAAAGCAAGGCTTGATGAATGATTTATGGTACAGTAACTGGTGTGATTGCAAAGAACTGATAAAGCCTTATGGCTCATCTCGACTTGTTCTGGTCGCAGTTATTTTTCTTATTTACCTTAAGTTTTTTATGCCATAAAAAAGCTTCTCTAAAGTGACTTTTCGATAACTTAAATTTTTATTGCTAGATTAAAAAGTTAAATCACTGATATCTACAAAATGGCGCAATCCATATCCTTGGAATATTTTAGAAAATTTACTTCTTTACTCCGTTTTTCTATTGTCTGCTCACGTTCTTGCTTTTGGAATTCTTTTCCTATATTTTTTTGACGATTCTGAAAATTGTTTTAATTATCTTAAATAAAGAAAAAAAAATGTGAGTATTTTACCCATTTTTTAATAGCTTTGTTTGTATTTTCTTTGTCAGGCTGAACAGAAAAGCTTTCACGAGATATTGAATCAAAAGAACTATTTGACTGCAACTCTGTTGATTGTAATTCAGTATTGTCAACTCTCGATGCCAATTTCTTATTTGATATGCGAATAACACATAAAAGTGTAACTATGGTTAAAATCAACGTAATCTTGGCAAAAAGTTGGAATAATAGCCAAAAACTTGATAAAAGTTATTACAATTATTAGGACCAAGAGGATAATTGAAACATAAATGAAGGCTTCAAAACAGTCGGGGAAATTTGTGCAGTCAATTATACCCCATATTTTCCTATACACAGCTACTCACATTTTTAAAATAAATTTTTCATTTTTCAAATTAAAATAAATTACTCATAGCCTAAATTTATTTTTTATCGTCAAGCTTTGCTCAAATTAATAATTTTATTTTCTCAATTATTTTATTATAAAAAGTGTTGTTTCAATTCAATTTTATTAAAAAATTATCTGTTAAATGATAAAAGAATTTAGATAATAAATAAATATTCTATTCATTCTGAAATGAGTTGAAATTTTTGAAACTTTGTTTTAAAGTAAATAAATGAGCGACTATTTATTGATAAGCAAATTAGATCATTATGGAATATTAAAATTATCGCCTACACAACTTGAACTTTCCTTAAAAAATTTTTTTTAAATAATCTATTCGGGAAATTTAAACAATCTCACTAAAATTCTTCGCTTCTCTATTGCTTTTTTCAATTCTTTGTCCACTTCATCCGGATTTAATTTGTGTATTCGACTTTCAGATTGTCTCTTAAAAAAATTAATTAAAATTCGTTTAATTAAATCAAAAATAAAATAGTAGGCTTTTTCAAAGTGAATTATTTCAACGGCAGTAAAATTAACGTGATATATCAACAAAATAATTCTTACTTAAAAAAAGATATAAATTTTCAATGCATAAAAAATTTAAAAGATTTTTTAACATTTTGTTTTTTGTATTGGATTTTAAGAAATTCCATTTTTAATACTCAAATTAACTTTTAAGTTTTTTGCCTTTACTTATCCCCGCTTTTCCTCCAAGTAATATTTTCCATTTTCCTTTTCTCAAAAAAAATTAAATCTAAAAACAATTTTATAAAACGAAGAAGAAAATAAAAGAAAATTGCCATTGTAATATTTCATACAAAATTTCCAATACAAAAATAAAAAATTTTATAACTTTTTTTCTAAATGTCAAAAACTTGTTATGCAGATTAAACTAAGTGAAACTAAGCTTTTGTTTCACCTACTGCGGAAGTCTGCAAAATCTGTGCGAATTTTGCAAAGTTACGTGCTATTTAAAAGTGTAAGAAATAAAACGCAATTAATTTGCACAGATTTTGAAGACTTCTGCAGTAGGTGAAACAAAAGTTGTTTCACTTTATAAAATAAAATTTTATAAAATAGAATTTTTTCTTTTTGTATTGGAAATTTTGTATGAAATTTTAAAATACCAACAAAATCATAATTTTTTAGTTCATTTTTCTAAGTGCCATTTGATTTTTTGATTTTTTTACTGTACCGAGCTTAAGCTCCTTCAGAATAAAAATAAAAATTAAATCAAAAAATAGAAATAAAAATAAGAATAAAGTAAAAAAGGGTAAAATAAACTAAAATTAAAAAGAGATATATTTTAATATGATGAAGTGTGCGACACTCGTTTACAAAGTTGAAACTTTAGGAAAACAAGACAAAAAAAGAAATAAAAGTAAAATCAAATTACGACTTTTATTTATTATTATTAATTTTATTAATTTGAGGATAACTCAGACTACTCAGAATGGATCAAAGTTTTTAGCCTAACAATTGGGATCAGAGTGAATAGAGAAATGGTAATAGGATTGAAAAGAGGGAACCAGAAAAGAATAAGAATAATACCAAGAAAAATTAAAGTCGATTAGAATCTTTCAATTAGACTGTTAATTTGTAAAAGTCTATTAATAGTGAGTTGAATTTCATTCCAGTGTAAGCAACGACTGCCATCACTTCGGTAGAATCCGTCGTTAGTTGAGGATGATTCACACGTCTTTTAAAAAAGCTGATTAGAAGTTTTTCTGTTCTGGTTGCTGTTAGGTCTATTCTGAGATTGTCATGATTGGGAAGAACTTGATGTGTCTAAGGGCCTTATTTTTAAGTTTTTGTACGTCCTCTAAAATTTTTTGAGTTGAACTAGAGAGCGGTATAAAGTTGTAGTCGAAATTTGAACTACTTATTTTCCATTTATTTTGATTATTTCCTTGAATATGAATTTTTGAATAAGATTGATGCCAATTTTGTTCTGTAAAATTTGAACATTAATTGACTTGAACCTTTTTTTCGTAAGGTAAGTGTTTACTCAATGTTCATCTATTGTGAATGAAACAACGAAAATCTAACATCTATCTTTCTCATTTAGAAAAAAGGTTACTTTATGAAAACTCTATCTATTGCTAACTTTAAGTTACTTTTTTGTAATTTATGTAATTTTATAAATCAAAAATCTAATATAAAAGGTAAAAGATATGAAAATAGGAAATTAAATAAATTGGAACGTATGAAATAGAAGTCATTAAAGTAATTGCCAGGTTCGATAAAAATATTCTATTGATTTTAACCAAGCCATATTTTTTTCAAAATTTTTTCCATAATGGTTTTTACTAGGTTCATCGACAATAAGTATAAATTTTTGGTTTTAGCTAAATTTTTTTTAAAATATTTTTAAAATATTTATTTTTATGTCTTTATGAGTATCTGGTGTGAAACCTTGATAAGCGAACTAATACCACTCTATGTGTGCATTGTAAGAATTTTTCAAATATTTTCCTTATTTTATCAATGGTAAGCAGCTATCAACGTCAGAAACCGAAAGAGATCTTGGAGTTATTTTTAATACAAATCTGAAATGGAAAAATCAAGTGTTAGAGGCTACAAACAAAGCAAATCAAATGCTAGGTCGCATCAGGAAATCATTTGCTCGTTTTTGATTGTAAGTTATTTAGATCTCTGTATTTAACTTTTGTTCGTCCTCTTTTGGAATTTGCGGTGCCTGTATGGTCTCCAATTCTTAAGTCTGACTATGAGAATGTTGAAAGGATTCAACGCAGAGCTACGAAATTTGTTTCTGCAATTAGAAACAAACCGTATGAAAGCAGATTGAAGGCTTTGAACATTCCAAATCTGATGGAAAGAAGAAAAAGAGGTGATCTAATTCAATTATACAAGTTCATGCATGGAATAGAATTGGTTGAAAAAAGCAACAATTTTAATGTCACTAAAAACCAAGGAAGAGGTCACTGCTTTAAATATCACAAAGAAATTTCAAGGCTCCAACATAGAGATAACTTTTTTTTCAACAGAACCGCTAGCATATGGAACTCGCTGCCTAATCAATTAGTTGAAGCCCCCAATGTTAACAGCTTTAAAGCAGGCATTGATTGCTGGATGAGCAGCAATCAATCACATCAGCTGTCTTAGTGTGCCTTGTCAGCACACTCGCTGGCTAGCCAGCTACAGTCTAAACTACTACTACTACTACTAATAGTTTTTGGTCTAGCTTTATTTTCTTGATTTTAGAAAGCTTGATAAAAATTGAAAAAATTATATAATATTTACAATAAGTATAAATTCTTTTTCAAGTAATAACTTTGGAACAAAAATATCACTAGCTTAAGCTTAGTTATCTAAGCTTGCACGAATCATTAAATTTAAAATAATCAGATTATATCAGAAATTTTAAAGTGATTCTTTATAATTTTTAAAAATTTACGATAGGCAATTTTTTTAATCAAACAGTTTGTTCATCGATGCTTAAACATTATTAAGCTATTTTTGATATTATTCATAATGAAAAAGAATTCTTTTAAATTTCAGCTATTTTTTTTTAAATATTTTTATCTGGTTATACATATTACTGAAATTTTCTTGAAGTATTCTAAAATACATTACCAAAAACTAAGCTTTGGGTATTCATTAAATAACTCGTCTTAGTATTTAAAATAAAATAATAATGAAAAAGCTTACATTTGAATGCGTATAATTGTGGTTTAATTCAAGTATTAGGTATAGTCTTCTAATTTTGTTACACAACAAGAGAATCAGTATTCCAATAACCTAGAAAATCGAATCTAAAATTTGTTCAATAAAAAAGTTATAAAATTAATTAATAATACCAAAAATAGGATTATTGAAAGCAGAATGTAAATATTAAATGCCATTATAAGGTTACATATTTTTGGATTATTACATTTTAGAATTTGGAAAGCTTATTCAAAAAAATTAAAAAACTTTTTATACCATCTAAAACCAAATTACCTTCCCAAAAAGAGCCACTACTGTTTCCTTGATGAATTGTCCCATTAAAAAACTCAATCATGGATATGTTCATCTTTGTCTAGGACAATCGTCAATCAAATTCTAAAATAGGTTTCCTATTGTAAACAAAGGCTCATTTGATGAAAAATTGAAATTGTCTTTCCACGATTATAAGAAAAATATTTATTTGAATACAAATGGTTTTTTATGACTTAATTCAAACGGTGTCTTGTTATTTTATCTTTTTAAAGTTGTAACTCTAGTTTACATAGGAAAATATTTTTTTTTTCTAAAGGTTAAGCTCTTATTTTATGCTTATTTGGAAGATATTAAGCTCATATGACCGAGAGAAATTAAGAACTCGGGGAAAATTATAGGATTTTTTTACATATTGAAATATTTTTCCATTTTTTGTTTTTGCTAAGCGAAAATTAGATAAATAATTATTTAACTTTTAATAGAAAGATAAATTGTCCATTAACTTAAGCTTGTAATGCAAAAATGATTGTTTAAAATTTTTATTTAAATTTATTTTTAATTTACATAATTTTTATTTACAATAAAAATTTGTTTGTTTTATAAAAAGAAAAAGAAATTTTAATGAGATTTCTTTTTCTCGTTTATGTAACGACTATATTGTAGATTCGGAAATGTGTCGATTTTAACATGGGGTTCAGGATCATATGTGTTTTTTTTATTCGAAATGGCCAAATTTCTTTCCCGAACATAATGTGCATATTCATTCCGTTTGTTCACTTTTTCTATCTAAAATAAATAAATAATTAATTATTAGTATTTATTTCGTTAATTAATTAATTAATTCTAACTAAAATATTTTATCTATATAAACTTGTTTTGGAATGGAGTGGCTTCTCAAAAAAGCGAAAATTATTAATAAAGAAACTTTTAAAGTTCTTGTGTAAACAAATCACCTAAAAACTTCTCTAGTTTAACCATCTGATATGATTGAAAATTTTAAATTAAATCTGAATAAAATTTTCATATTCAAATTGTTTATGCGTTTTTTATACACTCAAAAATGAAAATTTAAAATTAAACTGAAGCCTTTATAAACTATCAATAACTCATTTTTAGTATTGACAAAAAAAATTTTTTTAATTACTTTAACTTGGGTCGATTCTTTTGCCCTCATCGGGTCCAAAAAATTAAATCCGAATCCAGCATTTTCTTTAAATTTTTTATATTCTTTTAGCGACTCGGAAGGATTTGGCATTTTTTTATTTCTTTTATATTTTATTTCTTTATATTTTTCCACATATCCTTTTTTATTTAATGATGAAAATTTTGTAAAATGCAGCTTTAATCGCTAATGTTTACCTGAGTCGTCTTTTTTTTCAGACAATGAATATAAGTATTCGTGCACTGATGGATTTTTGAGAGGATTAGTTGTTTTTAAGGAAGTCAACCTTCCTTCGCTGTTTACATAATATTGATCTGACTCGGAAGAATTACTTAGATGATCCCTCGGAGTAAAATCAATTTTTTTTTCTGACTGCTTTTGGACTTCAGGCAGAATACTTGGAAATTTTGTTGCATTATTCTGTATAAGATTATCTATTTTTGAGTTTCGTTGCAATATATTTGTCCGAAAACTTATGTCATATGGGTCTTCAAATAGAGACAAAAATGGCGACTGTTCATAATTCACCGGAATGTTATTTAAAATCTTTAATTGATTTAGCCTTCCTTCATCATATATATTTAAATTTTCAGTGTTGCTGTACCGAGTCAACAGGTTGTAGCTGAAGGGCAGCATTCTTGGCGAATTCGATTGCATGTCGAATTTCTAAATATTAAAAATTTTAATTTTCAAATTGAATTTTTCAAATATTCTAATTATTTAAACTCAAATTCAATGGGTTAAAAACAGTCTTAAATTTTAATAACAACACAAGCCCTTTGTGAAACCTAGTCGAAAATGCATTTATTTACAAAGTATTATTATTTATTTGTTTATTTTTTTATATTTTACTTTCTAATAAAAAATTTTATGTCACAAGGTGTATACATTGTCAATATGTATCAAAGGATGCCTTGAAGAAAAACATTAATGAAACAAAAGACTGAAAATTATGGCTCAAAATACAAAAGATCATTTTCAAAGTGTCAACTAATAGAGTATTCGCCTTTAGCTAATTAAGAATTGACGTTTTTATTATAACAAACGCTGAAAGAAAAATCTAGCTACGATCTGTCTATAATGTTTGAATTAAATTTTAAAAAAATTCCTTAACTTCAAAATAATGATTTAAATAAAAATTCAGTGAATTTAGTTGGTAACCATGATATCACACAAGGAAAATCAAGCATTTATCAAGATTCTATAACAAAATATGAACTTAAAGCTAAAAAATGTTAGTTGAGATAAAACTTATTTATTAATTAAAAAAATAAAACATTTACTTTTCAATCTTTTTTTAAGTCCAATAATTCGACAATGCGCTAAAAAAACTTAATTGTTAAACAAATTAAATTTTTTTACTTTGATAAAAATGGTAAAATTTTAGAAAAAAATAATTCTAACTGAATTCTAAAATTTAAATGTGTATACTTTTTTTAGACATTTTTTAAGGTTTCTTCTCATTATAAATCATCTAATTATAAACAAACTAAAATCTCTTATAAATTTGTTAAATAAAATTTAATGATTCGAAAGCTTTTTAACATTGAGTATCAATTAAAAATAACTTGTTTCAACTGAATGTTAAGCTAAAGTTTCCATAATTCCCTAATTTGATGATCGATTTTATTAAATGATAAAAATTTATTAGATTAAATTAGTGTAATACAAACTTTTATTTATTTAAAATCAATTATCAAAAATTTTGGCAAACTTTAAAAAAATTAAAAATTTTCTAAACCTATGTGTTAAATAGTTTACACCAATCAATGCAACTTTTTAATTTAAATTAAATATTTTGATCATGCTCAAATAGTTTATTTTATATAAAGTAGATGAAAGTTGGCTTATAATTTTATTTTATTCTTATGTTCAATTTTTTAATTCATCGATTTTACTCAAAATAAAATAGTCTAAAAATATCCAATAACTGTTAAAATTAAGTTAATCATTATTTCAAAAATTGAGCTTGGAATTTATTGATTTTAAATTTATTTATTATTTACACAATTTAAAAGCAGCTTTTATTTTGTTGATAATATGGTTTATTCTTTAGTCTTTTTTAAAAAAGTTAAATACAATTTTGAACTTGCAATTTGAAAAATGCGATGAAATTTAGTTTCTATTTTTGAAATATTTAAAATTTAAATTTACAATGTTATTTCAATTTGATCTTAAATAAAGCACTTTTTTTAAAAACAGCTCTAGAACAAATAACTCAATTTATTTCAGAGACTGTTTTTTTAGAGCTGTTTTTTTATTGACCATAACAATTTTTATCTAATAACTGAAAAGTAAAATTAAAAGATTAATTTTTACAAATAAAGAACATTGAATTTACTATACATTGAATTTATTAGAAAAAATCCTTAAAAAATAAACTTATAAAAATTAAATTAAATAAAAGAGCTTTGAAGTGCTATATTTAAGATCAAATTGAAATAACATTGCAAATTTAAATTGTAAATATTTCAAAAATAGAAACTAAATTTCATCGCATTTTTCAAATTGCAAGTTCAAAATTGTATTTAACTTTTTTAAAAAAGACGAAAGAATAAACCATATAGTATTTTAATTAATAAATATAAATTAAATAATATAATTATTTTTAAAGAATTTTAAAAACAATGAAATAGGAAAATATTTTGTTAGAAAATAATAACTTAAATCGAATTTGTTTATTTTACTTCTTTTTTTTGCGAAAAATAATTTAAAGGAGAGCCTCAGGTCATTAAATATCGATCAACCAGTCTTTTATTTCAGTCAAGTCATTTTATAACATAGAAAATAATTAAGACTAAAAATATTTTGTTTAAAATGTCTAGAATATTGGTGCCAGAAAGTGTCCTTTAAAAACAACATTTTTGAATATACAGAAGAAAACTATAAACTTAGATAAATACCAATTCTTTTCCTTTTTAAAGTACCAATAATAAGAAAAAAATCAAACAAAAGATAAAAGACTATACTTTTAATTATTGATAATATGCGTCGAAAACTTACATTTGATTTTTTTGTCTTAGTAGTTAAAAAATATCAGAATCGTTTTCAAAGCTAGAGAGTTATGTATTTAAAGTATTTGAACAGAACAAAAGTGTTGAGTCATTGTACAGAAGAATCGTGAAGATGTAACCATCGAAAGCATATATTTCTAAAATGCTTCTATTCAAATATCTATCAGCATTTGAATCAATGCGTTTTTTTACTTGAGAATGTGTTGCAAAATTATTTTTTATTCATGAAAAAGGGTGTTAAACAAAACAAAAACAAAATTATAGAATAAATAACAAAAAAGATCAAACTACAAAAATTAATAAAGTTAACATTTTTAAAAACTTTTATTTTAAATCTAATTTTTCAATGACTTTTCTTATGAATTAATTTACTGAACTAATTTTTCTGTCCATCGAAAAAAAAATCATCAACTAACATTAACATTAAATAAGACTTGAGGTATTTAAAATTTATTTTTAGATACAAAAAAAGAAGAAAAACATGGAAAAATTTGTACATAAAATCATACAAAATTGATTTACAAAAATTTCATAACTAGACCTTTGTGTCAAGCAAAGTTTTTGAAGCCGCTGCATTATTATTGGAATTATAAACCTTTACACTAGGAGAACATGGTCTATCATGTTCATTTGTTTTTTTAAATGATACTTGTCCACTATGAGCTGTGAAGTCGTAGTTTTGGCGTAAGTCTTTGTTCAATGAATGGAAATGGGAATAGTCTGACTTGCATCGGGGCCAACTGTGACGACGTCTGCGATTGTGTAAAAACATATTTATTAAAATATTATGCATTTTGGTGTTGTCATTAGGCAATTCTTCTTTTTTCGAGTCGATAATCGAAAAAGTAAGCTTTGATTTATCTTTAAATGGTTGCACTATCCGTCCCAATCTAGAATCCTTGGCATCTACTCTTGCGTAGTTGATAAGCAATTGAGTGTTTTCATCTAATTCAATGTGAACTGCTGACTTTTTCCGAAGAGGTGCCTTGACATTAAGCTGCTTTTTGGTCAGTTCAGACTTGCGCTTGAATAAATTCAACCGATCAAGCAATGGCCTGTGAAAGCTACCCTCGGAATTCATGTTGTTGGTCAGTCGGTCATAAACTGGTAGATAATAGCTTCTATTGGGCCAATTCAAAGGGCTATTGCGAGCTTTTTTTAAGTTACGCCAAAGTTTTTGGTGCTCAAAAATCCACGCCGCAGTAGCCTGTCGCGAGTCTGTGACAATATCGGGCAGTTTTGGAGTATGAAAATTATTTTTGGACTGAGCAAGCTTTTGTTTGTCCACTTGTTGAAGCCAGTACTCCAAGTTGTAGTCTTCATTTAAATGATCATTTTTTTTGCCAAGACATTGGTACCGATTGCGCCATATAATATAGAGGACAATTGAAATAAGCATTGAGCCAAGCACAAGAGCTGTTCGTAGGCCTACATCCGGATTGTATTTGGTTGCATAGTGGTATTGATCGGCTTCGTCCAAGTCATCATATGTGTCATAATTTTGCTCTCCTAAGCTAGACCTAAAGGAAATGGTGTTCGTGGAGCTTGACAAATTTATTTGTCTTGGCCTAATCGAGTGCAAGGATATTTTATGATTAGCTATCGTTGTGAGCAAATTAAGCAATTTTGAGCCTGATTTCGTTTCATTAGAAATTTTTAATTGAGTAAATTTTTTGCTCAAATTTTTCCTTGAAAAATTGTCTTTGCTTAGCTGAAATAATTCGTTCAATTTTAAATTATCAGTTTTCTTCTTGGATAAGCTTTCCTTATGGTTAATTGCTTGTCCCCCATTTTCAGCAGCGGCTTCTGTCGGCCAATAATCTTGTTGGTTTATTTTGCCAGATTTTGGTTACTCGAATACAAAATGGAATATGCCGAATCCAATAACTAGGTCTTTTATCTATTCATCTAAATCGAGCTTCAAGAGTATTAGCTAAAAATTAATAATACTTTGATAAAGCTCTTTCTTCATAGTGTCTAAATAAGTTAGTTCATCAGTGCCTTCAATTCTAATGAAACATAATTTAAAAGAAAGTTTTTCAATTCTTTTCAAAAATTGCTTAATGCCGTTCTTAAAAAATAAAAGCTTTGGGGATTAAGAAAATATCATTCGAATCTAACGAGTAGAATAATACATGAAATTAATTGCAAATATTAAATAGTCCAAATATTTAATGCTTTTTTAATCATTTTGTTTAAGAAAAATTCTAGAAACAGTTTTTATTTAGGCAAAAATTTAATTAGCTTAAGTTAAGAGATTTAAATCAATTGAATAAATTTAATAGAACCCAAATACTGTTTTTAATGATTTGTCTATTGATAATAAAAAAAATTCACTCAATAATCAAATAAATTCAATTCAAATGCAGCATCTGAAGAATTGAAACCTTAAATTCATTTAGTTAACAAAATGTTTATCTAATGTTAATTTTTACAAAAATTAAATATTTAACTAAAAAAAAAAACTTAGTTTAATGAAAAAATTGACATGATATTTGTTTTTTTTGTACAAGCAAAATAAAAAAGAAATTATGTTATTTCCTTCTTCAAAGAAAATAACTTGCTTCTAACATGATGATTTTAGCAAAATTCCTCCTATTTCACGTAACAAAAAAAATATAAATCCTTAAGTTGATTGATCAAAATTTTATGAATTTAATCATAATTTTACGTATTTTCAATTTAATTCTAGTAAAAATAAAAATAAACAAAAATTTTTTCTTAAATTTAACTCAGAAAAAAAGTGGATATTTGTACTTAAAATGTGGTAAAATCCTCGTTACAAATCATCATTTAAGATTAACTTATTTTGATCTGTTTTTTAGATTTAACTCAGTAAACAAATAGACTTATATTTTTGGCTCAGTTTTAATCTTAAAATGGAGTTTATTTGAACACAATCAGAGATTTTGATTAAAGCATAAACTCTTTAGATACTTGAACATTCAACCAAATGGCATAAGTGGTTGCTATTTAATTTAAACTATGCGAAAAAGTTTTTAATTTTGTCTAAACATTGTCCTCAAATTAAGATAACAAGTACCAAGAATGGGTTGCCAAACTAGAGCAGAAAATGATTTTTTAGTTTATAAAAAATATCCAAATATTAGAGATTTAATTAAATTTTAGTTTGAGGCAATAAAGGAACCAGAATTTAAAATAAACTAGCAAAATAAATGAAAAATTTCTACAACAAAATCAATAATCAAGACAATCTTATTTAAGAAAAATATAAAAAAAAAAACAATTTTATCCAATTTCTTAACTTAATTCTTTATCATAATTGGAATATAAATAAATTCCAAAATTAACAATAAACCAAATATTTGAAAATAATCAATTTTCAAGCTGAACTATTTTAAGCTCAGGGATAAAAAGCGTTCATCAAACTAATAGCAATTAATTGTTTATACTTTAATTAAATACTTTGCTTATTTGGAACCAAAATTGTCATACAACCGAACTCAAGCTCTTTATATTGATTAAAGCAAATAATATGCCTAAACTACCTGTTTTCTCAATAGTGTATATTTACAATTATTGATTTATTTTTCTGATACCTGATAAGCTCTGGGAAATTAAATGTTAAGGGGGATACACAAAATTTGAATCAAATAGTTTGGCTCATATTTGAAGGAAACTGTTGAAGCAACTTGGAATTAATCAATATCTACTTAAGGCACTTACCGAGATCTAGCACATTACTGAGTATTTGATTAACTTAATTGGTTTCATGATTGGCATCTCAAATGAAAAGATTTGAAAATTGTCTATTAGCTCATTGTATGTGTATGTGTGTTTACGAGTTTAGAACTCAAGATATACGTGAACTTTTTTATTTTTTTATGAAAACAAGTTTTATTTAATTTAAGGTTTTAATTAAAATAAACTAACACTTGCTGGCAGAATTCAAAATATATTTTTTTAAACAATTTGCTCTAGAACCAATTTTTAGGCAAAACGAGCGAATTTGAACAACAAAAAATAATATTTGTGTAATCAATTTGGAAAAATTGATTTCAAGTATTAAATTATGCTAGTTGAATTTTTGAGAAAAAAGAAATTCGAAATTTCTTTTTTTGTACAAAGCTTCTTTTTATTTGCTCCTATTTATCACTCTGAAAAGCAGGCATTTAAAAAATTGAAGAAAAGCATCAAATTCACACACACAAACCGTAATCATTTTTCATTTTTATTTAAATTCCTTGAACAAAATTTTGACAGCTTCCTTTCAGTCAATAAATTTCCTTATTTTCAAACAATTTGCTTAATTTTACTATTCTGACGTTTTGCCAAGTATCGTTTACTCTCAATGACTTTAAGCTTGCAGCACCAGGTCAAGTTGTTATGTTTTTAATTATTTAAAATCCTTCCTTTTGTCAACTGTTTATTAAGCCAAAATTTATATTTCATGTAAAATTCACAATTAAAACTCATTGTTATTTCACTTAACTGCTGGATTATGAAATAAATTTAGGTTTTTTCATTTATTGTATTTTTAATTTAGATTTTTTTAACTATTATTTCCTTTTAATGATTCGAAAATTTTTAAATGATATTCCTGTAAATCCTAGCAAACTACTCTAATAATTGCTTGGGGTAATAAGTAAAAAAACATTTTTTTTAATTTTTTAAATTGTTAAAATTTGTCATAGACCTAGGGTAAAATAAATATTATTATTTAGTGGACTAAAAAATAAAATTAAGAATTTTTAAACTGAAATTTAAATATTTTGATCACTGAAATTGGAGAAAAAATTTAAAATAAATGAGAAATTAGAGACAAAAATGGAAAATATGAATCAGTGTCAATGTCATCTTAGTCGGTTTCTTGATCAAATTCACCAAGATCATAAATAGAGGTTTCTTCACTTGAATTGAATCGATTGACATTTTGAGCTTCATTTTCTTCGAAATCATCAATTAAATCTTGGTTTAGAATGGAATGACATATTTGCTTTTTTAAATGATCAATATTTCCTAAGACCCAGTTGCAAAACCAGGTTTTTTCTATTTCAATTTCAATAGAATCCTTAGGCTCAAAATATAAATTATATTTGATAATTAAAAGATCCGTGATTATTTTTCGACATAAGCCCACAGGTTCTAATAGAATTGAAATTGAAAAAAAACTGAGGTTTTGGCGGAGGGCTTATGGCTATTTAAAGACAGGAATCCCAGCGGTATTATGCGAGGATTTACGGTAATTTTGTCTTTGTAATAATTTTTTTAGTCGTAAAAATTCCAGTCATTTAGTCTAATAGCTGTTAATTTAGTTAAAATTTAAAATGTTTCTTATTAAAAAAAAATTCACTTAAAATTTTTTGTATTTCTAAAAATAACTTTTCAATTAGAAATAGAAAAAAAATGCTTCTAACTTGTTAATCTTAAAAATTCTCTTCGACATCTTCAAAATAAATTATTGAGCAAGTTTGAGTAGTAGAAAAATTTGATTTTGATATTTTTGGTATTCAGTTTTAGTAAATCTTAAAGCTGGATTAACTATTTTTGAGGATTTAAATGAAACAACCTTATTTTTTTCATATGCATTTTGAATACAATTTTAGAACAATAACACGAGCTAGAAATATAATATATTAATCATAAAATTTCTTATTTAACCCGACGTCGCTTTTACCTTCGGATATTTTTTTATTGTTATTTAATAAAATATATATGATATTTGAATGGAAATTAAACAAAAGAAACCAAAAATGTTGTGCTATATTTTTAATTAAAAATCGAATTTGAAAATGTTATTGTGAAATAGAATAAAATTTTTGAGTTAATTTCGAATGGCAGCCTATTTTTTATTTAAAATTTAAACATTTTTAAATTTAATAAATCCATTCTTTAAAAATTTTTGCTATCTAAAATGAGTAAAATTATCTCGTTTTTTTCTTAATAAAGTTATATTCAAAATGTGTATTTAAAAAAATCCAAAAATTCTATTTCATTTAAATAAAAAAAAGAAAATCTTTTTAAATCAAAAATTTATTTTAAAATCCCAAAACTATGTTAGCAATAATTTACCAAAGCTTTTTAGCCTGATTGTCTTAATGTCTTCTTGTCTTTATTGTGTAAATGATTAATGAGTTTAGCATTCACTTTATTGCATGTTTAATTTCATTTGAACAAAAAATAATTTATCATTTTATTTAACACTATTAATATATCTAAATACTCTAAAAATTTTCCTCTAAATGAATAAATAAAAAGATTTATTTTTTAATAAGCGTTTAAAAGCTCTGATTTAATAAAAATGATAATACAAAACAATTGGAAATCAGGGAATCGAAAGACTATTGCCGCAGCCTTTCAAAACCTAATAAAATCATTTTTTACTTCTTTGCTTTCTACTGCCTATAATTAAAATAATCAAAAATAATTGAAATTGCCAATTCATATCTAAATAAAGACTGAATTTTATTTTTAAGTGCTTTTATTTAACCAGCTTGATATTTAATTATAAGCTTGCTGAAGTTTATAGAACATTTACATGAATTAATGTATGCCATCACAGTCATGCTCAATAGGAGTCTTTTGTAATTTAAAGATAAAATCATTAATCACGAAAGAAGAAATCCTAATTCGTAATTATGCCATTTATACCAAATCCAAAATTTATATATCAAAAATAGAATTTCTTTTTAATAATATTATTGAATTTTTAAACCCGATGTTTTGCTAGCATATAAAAAATTGAATGTATCAGATCGATGAATAACAAAAAAGAACTCGAAGCTAATATATTTCTAATGACATTAAATTCAATATTATTTAATGGATTAGAGTACAACATTAAATCAGCAAACGAAAAATTTCAGAGAATTTTTCAGAGAAATGTTGTTTTTTCTTAATCTGTTGTTTAATCTTCTTTTCAAATCCTAAATGAAACGGAAAATTGAAGATACAGATCTAATTTTAAGATTTAAGCGATCATTTAAAAATTTAAAACTTAATCAATGATTTTGATAATTTAAATAAAAATAAACATTAAAAACTAACCAAATGATATATTCTAAAAAAATTGTTTTGTGAAATTCAGTACAAAAGAATAAATAAAAATCACAAAAAGTTGAAGTTTATAATCAAACTCGCATGATCATGCTCAAAAATTATCACTAAAAAAAGGTTTTTAAGAATTTTAAACAATAAAATTAAGTGCAGAGATAAATTCTAATGTGTAGCAAACCATGTTAAACCATACCGTGGTATTGTGCATAATTCTGAATGCATAAAATTTTTGCAGAGATTTGCAGATATAACAAATTCAATTTAACATTGTATATTTACATTGAAAATTTGCTTCTGCAGTAAAATTTAAGTGCAAAAATAACCAATAAATCTTTTCTTAGCTTTTGAGCATGATAATGAAAATTCGATCATAAACTTCAATTTGCCAAAAAATCTAATAATTTTTTGTCCCTAACTTCAAAATTAAGCCTTTGAATGCAACATGATGCAAGATTCAAAGTTTTTTCCTTATTCACCCCTTGTGGAGCATAGGTTCATTACTTTTGATTTCTACACAAGTCGATCTTTTGCCTTTACTCTTGCTTCTCCCCATGTCATTCCCATTTCGATGAGCTCTTTCGTGATTCTTGACCTCCATGTTACTGCTGGTCGTCCTAACTTTCGTCCCCCTTGAGGTGTCCATTGAAGGGCTTATATTGATGATTTTTTGCAGATCATATGTACTTGGAAATTGAATATATTGAAATTTAATTTTTCCTTACTTAACTAAGGTCTAGCATCTTTGAAAGTTGATGGAACTACGTGTGTAATACCATATTGCGTTCAAAAAGCCAAGAAAATAAAAAACAAAACCTTTAACATGATGTCAATCATATATTTATCAATTATTAAATTTTTCAACCCTTTCATTCACAATATAAAAACTTTACAATTTTAAAAGAAAAATAAAAAAATTCTACTGAGAAATATTTTTTCTAATACTGATCAAATATTACAGAAAATAATCTTTTAATCTAGGAATAATTACAAAATCTCTAGTTAAAACTAAAGATTTTAGTATATTAAGTACTATCTTAATGTCAAAACATTGAAATCAAAACTTTAATGATTAAAATATAATAATTTGTTCCTTTTTCTATCCTAGCGGATAAAAGGGGAGGCGCTCATCTTCTTATCAAGTACCTTTTTGAGCAACAGCTCCGATCTGACTCAGAGGTGACTTCATCGAGTTGATTATCTGGACCGCAATTATTACCCAGTCGAAACCGGTCCCCCTCATTTTAATGAAAGGTGTTTAAATATGCATCCCGTACTGCAGAGATATTTTTAAGCTTTTTTCCCTAAACGGGGTTCGAATTTGAAATGAAATCTTTATAAATTTTTAAAAGGATAGCTTTTTGGAATTTTATTTCCTTGTCTTAACTTACTTCAGATATAAATGTCAAAAAATTAAAAGAAATTAAGAATTAATTGAAAAAAAAGGTGAAGTTAAAGTTTGAATTCTTTCTTTTATCAGTTTAAAAAATAAGGGATAAAACAGAAGAAATTAATTTGCGAATCGGTGATGAAGAAGAAAAGCAGTTTATTTTAAGGCTGAAATGGAACTCATTAAAATCAAGAACAAGTTTTAAAAAAATTACTTTTTAATACAGCTCTAAAATTTTATTTTAAAATCGAAAAGAAAATGAGAATTCAAATCTTGATTTTAAAAAATGATCTTCCTAAAATAAATTAGTAAAATTTGAATTTTTAGGAAATATCTAAAAGTCATGCTCAGAGATCATTTAAGCCAAATTTTCAAATTTTTTTTTTTAAAAAGATTTATTAGTTTATTTTATTGATAGAAAATTTTTTTTTTTAAGTAAGCAACAAGAAATACAGAATATTCCAGATATATAAATTATTACATTAAAATTATGCAATAAGATTCAATAACACATTTTATAAGTTTATTTGTGATTCTTTTTTGTATGCTTCCAATGATGCATTATCCTTTCAGAATTGTCTTCATTCGAACAAACAAGTATCTCAAAAAAGTATCAAGTCATGGTTTACCAGCGAAATGCTAGGTATAAAATCTAAACTTGTAGAACTTCGCGATTTGATAAGATTAAATTCAACACCCCAGTTATTAGAACAAAGAAAATCCTTAAAAAAAGAATTTAGACGAATTCAGAGACAAAACATTTATTTAAATCAGGTAAGAGAACAAAACAAAATTCAAAAATCTTTTAATCAAAAAAATAAAAATAAATTTTGGCTCTATATTAGAAAGTCAAAAAAGAAACGTTCAGATGAAAAGAATGTTTTGATTAAACTTGACCTTCTTCATTCTCACTTCAAGAAATTATTTAGTGATTCAAAAGAGGACCTATCTCAAGAACAATGTTCCATTAAAAACGAGATATCTTCTCTTTTAAACTCATATTCTCGTCCCGATTCCACTCCATCCTTTGACATGATAACTTTGGAGAAAATATTGGATGAACTTGATTTTTCACTAGTTTGTGGCTACGATAAGTTATCTTATTCTCTTCTCAAACATGGCAATACTGATTCGATTCGTGTTATCTTACTAGAATTTTTCAATCAACTGTTATACTTTAACTCTATACCATCTGGCTTTAATATCTCAAAGATCAATCCAATCCTTAAGGACCAGTCAAAGAGTAACTCAGATTTGAATAACATAAGGCCGATTTCCATTTCAAATTGTTTAGCCCAAATATTAGAAAAATTAATCCTTTATAACTCACCTGAGCTCTATAAAGTTAGCAAGAATCAATTTGGTTTTAGAAAAAAAACTTCGTGCAATCATGCCTTTTTTGTTGTAAAAGAGACCATACTCAACTATGTGTCAAAAGGGTCGGGTATTAAGGTTGCCTCCCTTGATGCTGAAAAAGCGTTTGACAAGGTCTGGAGGGATGGACTTTTCTCTAAGCTACTCGTAAGAATGAATATTTGTTTTTGGGTACTATTAAAAAAATACTATGACTCATCCAGAGCTGTAGTATGTTTAAATGATAATCTCTCTGCTATATTTCAAGTTGAATGTGGTGTTAAGCAAGGTGGAATTTTATCTCCATTCCTATTCAATATTTTTATTAACGATCTAATTGAAGAATGCTTAAAAAAGAATTTGGGTGGCATTTTTAATAATCTTAATGTTTCAATAATTGTCTATGCAGATGATATTATTGTTATTAGTCCGGTTGATAGCCATCTCCAAACTTTATTAGATATCTGCAGTAACTATGGTCTAAAATGGAGATTAAAATTTAACCCAAGCAAATCTAAAATAATTACTTTTGGCCCTATCCTATTTAACTGTGACTTCTTTTTGAGTGATAATAAGTTAAATTTTGTCACTAGAATAGAATATCTTGGTTTCATTATAAACTCCAATCTAGATTTTAACATATTTGCAATGGAAAAATTTAGACAAGTACAAAAGTCATTCTTCTCAGCGTCTTTTTTGTTGAACAAAATGAGCCACGTCTCTCCTTCTTTAAAAAGTTTCATCTACAAATCTTTTTGTTTATCCCAATTTACTTATGGACTAGAAAATTTAACACTAGACAACAAAACCATCAAAACTCTCAACATTAATCAGAACAATCTTATTAGACATATGTTTAACTTGAGATCTAATTGTCACATGTCTGGAATCCTAAAGGTTTTAAAACTCTTTAAAATTGACCAACTCTATCTTTTTTCAAAGATGTCCTTTATTAGCTCTATTAGGTTCAACGCCTTAGCTTCAAATATATTTCAGTATATATGTTCTAATATCTTCAACAGTTCTCCTCTTTCCTTTGGAAATGATCTCAAGCGCTTGTTAGAGTTCACGGGAGAAAATCTTGAATCACTATTAAATAATATTGGTAAGCTTAAATTGGATCTTAAGCGTCACTTTTACATTCGTGACGGTATCTTGGACTCTATTGAGCTTTGTTTGGGTAACTTAAGATTCAAAAAATTCAAAATCCTTCTTAATGAATTAATTAAACCAAATTAAATCAATTCACTTGTTCCAGAGGAATTTACTTTCAATATATGTAACTATTTTTCTACTTTTTATTTTAATTTTTTATTTTTATTAACAAAATTTTTATACTTTTAATTTTACTTCTCCTAATGGAGGTTAATTTGAATTAAATAAATAAATAAATAAATATTAAATCTTTTTTTAAAGATTTTTAATCAGGTCTTGAAAAATTAGTGGAAAGTAGTGAAAAAAAAAAATCTTTTATTCAGTAAAGAATCAATTTAAAGCTTCAAGTTTATTTATTTATGATAAAAAATTAATAAAATTATTTTCAAAAAAAGTTAAATTCAATGATTAGAAAAATAAAAAGCCAGGATCACTTAGCTTTTAAAACATTAAATCTGTTTACATGAAAAAATAAAAAAAATAATTTTTAAGAAATGATTTTTTTAAATAATAACTTAGCTTTGGATCGTAGACTCTTAATATTTAATTTAAAAGTAAAAATGTTGAAAAATTTCAATTAAGTGTTTTAAAGGCTTTCTTCTTGTTATTATTCAGATCGTTATTTAGTTATTTATTATTATTGTTTATTTCTTAAGCCTCATATGCAGAAAGAAAAGTTACTTAAATTAAGTAAAAGGTAGTAAAAAAATAAAAAAATAGTTTAAGAATAATTTTCTTGATTTCTTACAATAACTTTTCTTTTATTCGACTCAACAATTATTTACAGTCGAACCTTACTATAACGATCCGCGATGTAACGATTTTTATTATAATACGATCAAACTTCAAATAACCAATTTTTTATAATACCTTTACATAGGAAAAAAATTTGATATTACGATGTGCGATATAGCGATTTCTCTTTAATACGATTAAAAAATAAAAAAACACTTAGCCGAAATGTATACAAACACATCTTTATATAACGATTTTGTTATTTCCTATTATCAAAAAAAAAGAAAAAAGACTTGTTACGATTAAAAATTAAAAAAAAAATAGGAGATAAAATTATATATATGTGCTAATTAATTTTAATTGATTGTTTATATTTTTGCTTATGATAAAAAAACCTATTTAAAATAAAAAAATAAAATTATCATAAAATTAAATAATTATTGTCGTGGAAACCTTGTGACACCCAACGTTGGAACACGCAACAAAATGACTGGTGAGCAAAAAAATCTCTACTACGTCGAATATCTTCAAAGGAAGAGAGAAATTAAACGCAGACTTGAAACCAAACAACTTCAAGATTCGAACAAATTAGACAGCACGATGACATTTACCAATGGAATTAGAATCCGAGCGTCAAAAAATCAGAAAATCACAAGTAAAGCCATCTTCGAAAGCTTAATGTTAGAATTAGATCCTGAACAAATTTCGTCACTGATGTCGATATCTCCGTTCCAGTCTCAAAAAACCTGGATATTAGTATTTAAAAACAACCCAAAGTACTTATTTGACAAAGAATTATCTATCGATGGGATAAAAACAATAGCAAGAGATGCTAGTATTCCTGAAAAATTAACCACTAACGACTCTTCCCCGGAAGTGACCATGACAGCAAATCTTAGATTTCACTGGCTATCACCCAATTTTGATCATAACCAAATTAAAGAATTTCTTCAGGAAAATTTAAAGGTCAGTAAAAAAATTTTAATACAGTCCATTTCGAATGAACAGTACAATCTTGAGAATTTCACTCAGATTTCAAACGGAGTTATTAAAGTAACAGTAAAATACGACTTAACTGATCATGAAGACTTCATTGATATAGTTGGAACCCATACTATTAATAGCCAACGATGTCTTGTTCAACTAGCAGGTTACTACAAGCGATGTAATTTCTGCAAAAAATTCGGTTATATCCATTCAGGATGTGAACCGTTCAAGAAATGGTTCAAGAAATGTTCGGCGAGAGGCCATGAAGAAGCAGAATGTAATACAGCAAATTACTTAGCTTCTAAACTAATTGGAAAAAGAAATGAATGTAGTGAAGAAATAATTGATTTGGACGAAGTGCCTGATGATGAAAATGCCTTAATTGATCAAGACGAAACAATGAAAAAAAATGCAACAAATGTGAATCTTGCTGATAAGATAGTATCTGAAGAATCCCAAACAAATATCGCTGTTGAAAGGATTAAGGTAGCGTCAATTACAAGTGGTGTGACCGCAAGTAAATCTAATGACTCAGTGCTACAAGGAAGCAAAATCCCTAAAATAAAAAAGGCCAAACTTACTAATATCACTAGTGATAAGACTGGAACGAACAAAGCTAATCTAAAAACAACACTAAAAAAAGAGAATAGGAAAATCGAACTTGCTTCTGATTGTAAGGCTATGAACAGAACTGCTTTTGGCGCCTCTCGATCAAGTAGTCAAAAAAGACGCACGAGTAGCTTTAATCGTGATTCGCTTAGCCAAACTAACAGAGAAGTAGAAGAAGGCGAAATTAATGATTAATACTGATGCAAACCAACAAAGAAATGAAAAAAATGAAAAATACACAAAGAAACTTTTTAAATCAACCTACTTCTAAGAACAAGTTAGTAATTACACACTGGAATTGTTTTCATTTACCCAGTAGGATTCAACTTCTAGAAGAGTTTTTAGCTCAAAATTGTCCCGACATAGTTCTCCTCAATGAAATAAAAGTTAATCCGAGTGAAATAAACTTCCACTTTAATTTTAAAAATTATAAATCATTAGTTAAGGCTCGTAATAAGCATGGCGGGGGAATAGCTATCTTAGTAAAAGAAGGAATTGAATTCAAACAAGATTTTTCTTTTGATAAGTTTTCTGCAAAACTTCTTTGTATCAAAATAAGCTTGAAAAATTCACAATTTTTTATATTTAGTCTCTACAATCCACCAAATATTCAACTTCCTTTCGAACTTTTCCTAGATATCTCAAGGAAATGTGGAAAATTTATAATGGGGGGTGATCTGAATTCGAAAACTAAAAGCTTAGGTTGTTCTAGTGAAAATGAGAATGGCATTATATTGGAGAAAATTATTAACAAGCTTAACCTCTCAGTAGTAAATGATAAAACACCAACATATAATAAATTTAAGACAGAATATTATGAAGTTCTAGACATTTTTTTAATACCATCCTCAATAACAGATAGAGTTGTTGACTTTAAAGTTCTGATTGATGATGATATGTTGAGTGATCATTTTCCTATTCAAGCACATATTTCAGTTGAGCATGCTATAACAGTTAATTGTTCAAATTTTAATTTTAATTTTAAAAAGGCAAATTGGGGACTCTACCAAGATTTACTTAAGTCTTCTAGTCAGCATAATAGTTATACGGAAAATATTGATGAGCTGAATGAACAAATCTCTAAAAAGATTATTCATGCTGCTCAAAAAAGTATACCCCTCCACTCTCAAAAGTTTTTTAAATCTAGTTTACCAAAAAATATTGTAACATTAATTAAAGAAAGAAGAAAAGTAAGAAGATCTTTCCAAAAATCTAGATGTCCTTCTCTTAAGGTAGCTTTTAATAAGCTTACATCCGAGCTCCGTCTCAGTCTAAAAGAATTTTGGAACAAAAACTGGCTCGATTTCATTAACAAAACAGGAAAAAATCCGTTGTCAAGTAGGCCTTTTTGGAGGAAAATAAATAAGTTCAGATCAAAGAAATCTTCAAGACAAATTCCATCACTTTTTAAAGATGGTAAAGAAATTAATACGGATAAAGATAAAGGAAAAATATTTGGTGATCTATTAGCCACTACTTTTAGTCCTCACATCGATTTTGTAGAATCGGAGGAAAAGTGTGAAGTATCACAAGAAATAAAAGATTTCTTAAATAAGGTACAAAATAATTTTAACAAGCCCATTACTCTCTTAGAAATTAAAAATGCCTTAAAAAAACTCAAAGAACTATCGGGGTCTAGTCTAGATCGGCTCCACAACCTAATGCTAAAAGAGATATAGAGACTTTATTTGAAATAAGTCAACTATTTAACATGAGTTGGGAACTAAGCCAAGTCCCAAAGTCCTGGAAAGTAGCAAGTATAACCATGATCCCTAAGAAATCTTCTCATAGTGAAGACCCTAATAATTATCGTCCTATTAGTATGACAAGTTGTCTTGGAAAATTACTTGAACGAATTATCAACACTAGAATATATAATTTTCTTGAGAACAATAAATTACTTATAAATGAGCAATCAGGATTTAGAAAACATAGGCGCACTGCAGATAATCTTTATTTTCTTATTCAAAAAGTAGTAGAGTCTTTTAATAGAAAGAAAAAAGTATGTTGTCTATATTTCGACATTTCTAAAGCTTTTGATAAAGTTTGGCACGAAGGACTAATTTACAAACTAATTAGATCTAATCTACCCCCATATCTAATTTATTGGATAAGATCGTTTCTACATTTAAGATCTTTTAGAGTAAATGTAAATGGTCATTTAAGTGATCAATACTCTATAAAAGCAGGAGTTCCACAAGGGTCAGTAATAAGTCCACTACTTTTCAGTATTTTTATAAATGACATTCCAAAAAGAAACAAGACGAACTGTCAATACTCTCTTTTTTTTGCAGATGATTTGGCTACTTTTTTTATTTTCAAAAAGTTAGGAAATCTTGAAAACACGATCAATAAGTACCTAAACGAAGTTGAAAAATGGCTTTTCAAATGGAAAATGAAAATTTCTATTGAAAAGTCATGTTACATGATCTTTGAGAAAAAAACAAAAATTAAAATCAATCTTGACCTTAGAATTAATAGTAACAATTTAAACAAAGAGGAAAAAGTCAAATTCTTAGGCATCACACTAGACTCAAAACTCACATTAAGTCCAATGGTAGATGATTTAAAAGAACGCTGTAATTCAAGGCTTAATATAATAAAATACCTCTCAAATAGGAAATGGGGTCTAAAACCAAAAACATTAGGTAATCTTTACAAATCTTTGATAGGATCAATCTTGGACTATTCTTTTCCTTGTTTAAATTCATTCTCAGAAACTAACATCAAAAAAATACAAGTAATCCAAAATTCAGCAGTTCGATCTATTTTGAAGCTGAAATATGATACCCCCTCCAATATTATGCACCAAGAGGCCTTCAATAAACTTAAAATACTAACAGTTTCAAATCGGCTCTTTGAGTTGAGCGAGAGATATGTCAGGACAGGATTGAGTCATTCTGTTCCACTGGTCGTCAGACTGGTGGAAGAATATAAAGAAGATTTCGAATCGAGATTCGTCGAATATCCTACTCCACTGTGTAATTGCTACCTTACTATTTCTTCTTTTTTTCCTGATCTCTAATATATTTAAAAAAAAAAAAAAAAAAAAACTTTTACCCAGAAGAAAGTCTCCATCGCTGACGGTCTGCTCATCTAGACTCCTAGTTCGAATTGAGTTGGTCGAAAGCGGTAAAAAAAAAAACATTAAAATTACATAAAAAGTAAAGAAAAATGAATTTTTAATTATCGAAATTAAAAAAAAGAAAAATATTTATAATTAGATTATCTCTTATATTGAAATTTTTTTTGTCTCTCATTTTCAACAAATCGTTTTTAAATTCCTTTTTTTATTTTAATTTATCTACTTTTTACATTATATTTTTATTTTTTTTTTTTTATTTTATATTCTGAAGGAGCATTAGCTCGATACAGATTAAACAAATAAATAAATAAAAAACATTAATAACATAACATAATCAATCAATAATAAAAAATGTCAAAGAAGAAGTTGAAGTTTTAGTTAAAGTTATAAATCACAGAGAAGCTCTAACACGCATTAAAGAATTACAGGATTTTTTTTTGGCTAAAAATCATGATACTTCAAGTGAAATGAATCAATTGTTTAAATTAGAAATTTCAATTCATCAAAATAAAATTGTTAAACAAACTTTAATCAATGATTTTTTTGAACTTTAATTAAATTTTTGTTTTTTTTATCCGTTACCATATTGTTTTTTTAAATTTTAATCTTAAATATTTTTTTTGTAATTTTTAGTCAATAAAAGTTTAAAAAAAATAACTAAAATCATTTTGAATTTTTTATTTTTTTCCCACCCTTATACATGTAAATTTAATAAAACGATATTTGATATAACGATTGTCATTTTTCAAAACCGAGCCAATCGTTATACCAAGACTCAACTGTATTAGAATGATTTCTTTTAATGAAAAAGTTACAATTTTCGTTAATTTAGTATTCAAGCTATTATTTAAAATAAAAATCCATGTCCCTGTGTATGTACTTTTTGATCGAAGTTATAATTTTACACATGCATGACTAAGCCAGGAAACATGTCAATGATTTTTAAAACAATGAAAATAATCAAAATACTATTTCTGTGATAAAAATTAAATATTTTTATTAAATAATATCGTTTCTTTGCAAAATTAAAAACAATTATTTTTTAAATTTAATCAAAATTAAACAAATAGCTATTATAATAATATTTTTATATTTTAGAAAGTAAAAAATATCCTAAAATTATAGCAATTGATAAGATTAAAAATGGTATCAAATATTTTAGGTAATTAAATTGACAGTCGGGTTTTTTCTGCTCAACTTTTTGGATCTCATTAGATTCCGTTTTTTGGGCGATTTTCGATTTGCATTTGTCACCACATCTTAAGACAAAGCCCTTTTCAGTCACAATTACTGAAGAATCAGTTTTGATTTTATTGCAAGCGAAATTTTTCTTAATGCTTTTACATTTGCACTTGATCACAACTTTTTCCAAACAATTATCTTCTTCTGAACATTTACCAAAATGACATAAAAATGAACAATTATGGCCACATTTCAGCTATTACCAATAAAAAAATTATTCAAAAAATTTTTTCTTACTAAAAAATTTACCAAATTACTGCATGGTACTCTACACATAGCCAAATTAATTTGCTCTTTTTGACATGAATTATTCCATTTATGACATTCGACATAGATGAAATTTCCTTTGCAGTGGCATTTCATTTTTAAAAGACGTTTACAATTAGGGCATTCACCAGAATGACACGCACCTAGGGAACATTCATGAGTGCAACCTTTTGGGCGCTCTAATTCGCAGTTTTTCGAACATTCTTCACAAGTACTTGAAGCCTTTAAATTGAATTGAATTAAAAAAATTAAAAAATACAGTAAAACTCGTTTAAATGAACTTTAAAGGGGGCACTAAAATCATGTTTATTTAGCAGGTGTTCAATTAAAAGAGTTAATTTTAATTAATTATTAAATTTAATCATTAATTGTAAATGTTAATAAACCTCTTTTTTGTTTTCTTTGTCTTGTTCTAAAATGAGATGACATTCATATTCACATTTATGGCGCGTGCAACTTAGCATCCTGCCACATTTTCTGCCACAATTAAAAGGTTTAGCGCTATGACAAGGCAAATCACTTATCTTGTAAAAAATTATTAAATTTGTCAATTACATAAATTTGTATTTCATTAAGTAAGTACCTCATGCGCACCAAAGCACTCAACTGGGACTGGATAAACGCATGGCTTGCATTCAATATTTAGAATTTCTTTTCTTATTTTCAATGGAACCCAAGGACCCTCACGGTCTTTCTATTTATTTTCAAGTTATTCTGTTTAAAATTGATTTTTTTCAAAAATTACGTTTTCGACTATTTCAGTTAGAACTGCCGTATGGCACACACTTTGACATCTATGGTTGCATGGAAGTTTTTTTCCACAAGTCAATTGACAAGGAGGGCAATCGCCGTAATGACATTTGTGATTTTGAATTTTTTCATGATGACATTTTGCCGGTTGTCTAGTAAAATTAATTTATGATTAAAAAAAAAAATTTAATTATACTTGCACAATTGTCTACAAGGAACTTTTAAATTTGCTTTTCTTTTCATACAAGGAACTTTGATTTTGCTTTTACCACATGGACAATATATTTCTTCCATTATAGGACACTAGATAATTTGCTTAAATTGATAATTTCATTTAATAAAGACTTTAAAAATTACTGGATAACAATTTCCTGAATGACACATACTTAAAAATAAGCATTTAAAATAAATTTAAAATACTGTTGAAAATTACCTCTGGCACTTGTGGTTTTTACACGAAAGCATTTTATTGCAAATTTGTTCGCATGATGAACAATTACCATCACAGCACTTCAGCAACAAATAATTATTTGATTATATTTGAATTAAAATTCTATTCACTTTTTTATTGCACTTATGTTTTCCGCAATTCTTCAATCTACTGCATTTGACTTCACAAGTAAATTCCATGTGACATGGTAGCAGTTTTTCTTTTGAGCCACATCGACATTTTTTAGTAACGACTTGTCGACACTTTAAAATTTCAACATCTTTCTGGTTCATTAAATGTCACAATAATTTACTTGCTCACAAGGACCATAATGACATCTATTCGCACACTTGTGAATAGTACAAGAAAGATTTTTATCACAAGTGTCTCCGCATGTTGGTATGTCTATATTGCAAGGCTTTTTTGAAGCTTTTCTCAATTAAATTCTATGTTAACAATATTTTTGACACTAAAAATTACTAGATTTTCCACATGGACATGTTCTTATTAAACTCCTTGGACATTCTCCACATTCACCAGGATGACAAATAAATTCACATTTGTGGTAACCACAACTGTATGGTTTAAGACATTTCTTTAATCAAAATCAAAATTAAAAAAAACTAAAACTAACATGCATTCCTCTTATATACCTCCCCACATTCCCAAATTGTTTGAGTACAAGAAGTTTCTTTTCTTTTTTTTTTGCACTTACAAAATTGAAGACTTGTCTTGTTACATTGGCAACAATCTCCGGGATGACATATTGTTTCACATAAATGCTGTTTGCATGTCAATAATTTGTTGCATTTTTTATCGCATGACCAAAATTTGTTGCAGCATCTTCTCGTTACAGGACTTGATTTAGAACAATGGCATGTATTTTTTACCATTTTGGGACAAGGAGGACATGGTCCTTTAATGATATTGTTTATCAAATTTATAAAATTTTGATTTAAGAAAGTGTACCAGGATGGCACAACATTAGGCAAGGATGACCACATTGCTTTGGTTTGTCACAGCGCATATTACATGAATGAGGTACGCCCCATGGATCAAAATCAGGATTTTTGACTTTTTTACAATAGCAATGATAAATTGATGGATAGCTCTCCTTACTGTATTCTTTACGACATTTTGGACTTTGAAAATTAATTATTTTGTTATTAGATAAATAAAATTTTAGTCACCAATTCCATGGTATTTCCTTTTGAAGAATTGAATCTGAGTTTAAATTTTGTTTAATTGTTTGATACGAGCCGTCTCGAATCCAATTTTGGATGCAAACAATATGATATTGAGCAAAGCATCCGTCACAACTCCAAATCTAAATTTATTATTTTTTTTAAATTTTAAAACGATTTAAAATCAAGATTTACTGGTTGCTTGTTTTCAATTTGTTCAATGCAAATCAGGCAAATATTACTGTCAGGATTAAATGCATCTATTAAATATTGTTCAGTATTTCCTAAATCTTGTGAGTCTACATCAATCTTTTTAGACTAATTAAATACATTTTTATATTATTTTACCGTTTAATTCTTTAAACTTATTTAGAATTATATTCAAGGATGTATCCTGATCATTTGAATCATAAGTAACCATTTTTGATTTTAAGTTTTTATTTTTTGTAAAAATTTCAAATATTCTAATTTAAAATGAATAAATTACATTTAATGTTAAGTTTAAATTAAAAAAAATTAATTTCGAGAATATTATTTAGATAGGGCAAGACACGTCTACATTTATGGTTAGAAAATTTTGAATTTTTTCTATTTTTACTGCTTCAAAAAGTTCAAAAAATGGTTGCCCACAAAAAAATTAATTTAAAAGAAAAGATCACTGAAGATTATTTGGATTTGAGTTTGTGCAATCTTGAAAAAATTCCCATCAAAGAAATTGTAACTTTTGCTAAAATTTTCTAGAGTAAATTTTTTTATTTCTTTTAAAGCTTGAATTTCCAAAGATAAAAAGACTGAATTTGTCGTTTAATAATTTATCTAATTTACCAGTAATTTTGAGTTTTTTTAGTATCAACATTTAAACTAATTTAAATTTATTTTAGTCAGATATTTCCAAATTACAACATATAAAAGAAATAGATTTGAGCAAAAACCATCTGCAGTCATTGCCTGAAAATATTGGATCTTTGGTTAATTTGAAGTGTTTAGATTTACTGGGAAATGAACTTAAAAGTTTACCTGACAGCTTTAGTGAGCTTAAAAGTCTGCAATGGCTTGATTTAAAGGATAATCCGTTGGATTCAGAATTAAAAAAAGCAGCTGGCGAATGCAATGATGAAGCCCAGTGCAAAAAATGCGCCATCAATGTTGTGAGATATATGAAACAAGTAGCTGCTGAAGAGGAAAGAAAACGTCAAATTGAAATCCGTAGAAAAAAAGGTAATTTATTAAAAAATTAATAGATAATTATCGTACGCTTTGAACCTATGACCAAAAGTTAAATTTTTAACATGCGAAAACTAGCATCTATATTAAATATTTATGTATGTAATTTCATGAGCATATAATTAAAAGAGATTTATATCATTAAACGAAATATTAAAATTAAATTAAAAAATAATGTTTAGGAGTCACATTTTTAATTAATCAAACCTTTAGTCTTGAATTTGGTTTTCCATTTACAGTAAAGTCAAAAATGATAAAAAATCATTGATTTTAATAAATATAAATAATTTCTATTTTGTTTTAAAAAAATTAATTTCTAATATATGATGTGGCTAGAAAGTCACAAATGCTAAACTTTAGTTTTGTTTACTCAAATTTAAGCTAAAAATTTACTTGGAATTTATAGTTTAATTTTTACTTTTTTATCTTCTTTTTTCTGTTTTTAATTTCACAATATTAAAAAGATATTTTATTAATTTCAATTTTTTTGAATTACTCCAATAAATTAAGTTTGATTAAAAAATTGTAGATTTTTAAATTTAAGTTTTATTTTGAATTATCTAAAAATATGTTAAAAGTCAATTTATGGTTTTAGATGCACGATTTTCTTTGCAAGAGTTTCAAATACATAAGAGCAGACTTGTTTTTAAGTCACAGTTTTAAGTCAAAGTTATGACTTAAAATTTTTTTTTTTTAAAGTCTAAGAATAAAAGCCAATTTTTCAGCAAAAAAAGGTAAAAAAATTAAATAATTAAAATTTAAAAAAAATTTAACTTAACTTAATACTTGTGACCTAAAAACAACTCTGCATAAGAGTTGTAAAAAAGTCATTTGACTTGATAATCGTTTTTCAAGTTTTCAAGTCCAAAGTACCCATCATACAATCTAATTGTAACACTTTTTTATGGTAAATAAAATACTGAAACATAGAGTTTGAGGCTTTGAAAGGGAAAGACACACCATAACAGGAAATTAAAATATATTAAAAACAAACCAAAATTTATAACTTTTTACCTTTGATTATGATACTTCAATATATATTTTTTTGCATCATTCGTTTTAGAGAAAGAAGCTAAGAAACAAGCTGAAGAGTTAGCCAAAGAAAAAGAGATAAAATTACAGAAAAAACGTGAACGAGAGCAAAAAAAACTTGAACAAAAGCAAACAAACAAAGAAAATTTCGAACAAGAAAGATTTAATGAAAAATTAAATGCTCCATCATGTTCGAATGCTCCGAATAAACATGTAAAATCAGGTAAGAAAATATAAAAAACATAGTAAATAAGAAATTATTTTGAAATTTAAAGGAGGGTGTCAAACATTTTTATCAACTTTATCATTTTTATTTTTTGTCACACTGATTATCTGTGGAACATATTTTGTCTTGGTTAACTATTGCGAAAGTGGAAATAAATTGAGAATTCGAATCAAGAATTATTCAAAAGCTGATTATTTATCAAACTTAATTCAAATGTTGGATCAAAATGTTTGTCCGGTCATCAATCAAAATAAAGTTCCTTACCAAAACTTTATCAAGCTATTTCAACAAATTAATCTTTGATTATTCAAAATTATTTGATTTTTTAATATTTATTATGCATTAAAAGATTTAAAATTTTGACCAATTTGATTTGAAAATTATAAATTTCAAAAATTTATTTTCACATGTCTGAATTAATCTAATTTTATATTTCTTTTTGAAAAAAAAGACCACCACCAGAGGGGATCGAAACCTCGACCTTGTCATGTTTTAATTAAAACGATATAACAAATTTGTTTAAACGATTTTATCTAAATTATTAAATTAAAAAGGCCGTTCTGTGGCCAATGTAAATATATGTAAATATGTAAATGTAAATATAAAGATGCAAATAGAAATAAGAATTGTATATAGCTTAGTTGAATATAGTTTTATTTATACAGTGTTTTTACCAAAACAGGAGAATGGAATGGGCTGTTTTTTTATTTTTGAAAAAGAATTTATCTTTTAAATTAATTAATCGTTTTCTACTTCGCTCAACAGATCGTTCAGTGAAATCGAATAAAAAATTTTATTTTGAAAAATTTTTGTTTGAAAACGATTTATTTATTTATTTTAAGTCAATTAAAGCTTTTCAATATTTATAATAGATAAAAAGAAAGAAGTTTTTATATTTTGCTATAATATTTTCAAAAGAAATTTCATTTTCCAATTACATCTATATTTACCCTGATCATTTCTTTTTCAATTAAGGTATCAGCAACATATTCATAGATCTCTTGTTGCACATTAGTCCGCAAATACTAAAATATCTTTCGATAAAAGCACTTGAAGCTGGAATTGAAAAAAGAATGACAGCTTCTTTGCTTAGAATTGGAAATTTAAAATACAATTCTCTCCAGAAACTTTTTGTTGGTTTATCTTAATTAGTTCCTTTACGAATAGTTTCCAGATAAAGTTCTAACTCTCTTTTGATCAATTGTCTTTCATTAAAATTTGACATATCTTCTCTAGACTCGAAAGACTTGGATTTTAACAGAGACATGAGCAGCCTGTTTTTACTATTACGATTTGACTATATGCTGGTCTTTGGGTTTCTCTCAATTCTTCAGAGACTCCGTGGAGAATAGAAGTTACGGCATCTTCGAAACAATCAATAGCAATTTTTGTAAAATCCCGGGAATACTCTTTTTCAAACCATAGCTCAAGCTTTGATGTGTTTAAAATTGCTGCAAGTAAATATATTTTAGAATTCATTTAAAATTCAAATCTTTCTTTAATTACTATTTTTAATTGACTAAAAGCTTTTTTTTTCAAATATTTCACTAGACTGATCTAAAGATCCATTTAAAATAATTATTAAAGCTGGGACTACGTCTCCTAAATGCCAATCTGTTCGTTGTATCAAAATGTACAAAGTATATAAAGGATGATGTCTGGAGTAAAAACTTCATTTTCATTGAAAAAAATTGAAAAAAGATTCTATTATTAAATAAGATGATGACCAACGAGTACCATTTTCACATCTTAGCTTTGATCATTTAGCAGTATAAACGAAACAGAGCACATTTGAACGCCTAACACTGTTAGCAAATTCGATAGTCTAGATATCATTGAGGAGAAAAAATTAAACGATCTTATTGCTTACAGTACGGCTAAATTTAATTTATGAGCAGCGCATGAATGCCTCGGAACCGAATTAGTACCAAGTGAGATGTTCAGCAGATTAATCGGGTCAAAGTTTTCTTCACTTTGGTTTCCAACATCTTCTTCTATATCACCTTCATCTACATCTTCATTTATCTCAACTTCAGTAAAACCTTCCCCGTTTAAAATAACTTGAATTTCAGAATTTATTCTATTAAAACAATATTCTAAGTCTTGTTCTTGTTCAGAAACATTCTGATCTACAATTTCTCTATCAAAAAGGTAGTTTTCATTTTGTTTGAATGAACTTATAAGAGCAGAACCTTCATCTGAGACAACTCTGCAAATTATAGATTTATCGAACTCATACTTATTAACTATTTTTTCAATGCAATCTTTAATGGACTTTGCGTTTGAGCTTCCACACATCGGTTCCATTACAATCACCATAATATCTTTGTGGAGTTCTTAAAAGCAATTGAAACAGCAAGGGCAATATATTGACGATAAGATTAATCTGACCAAAGGTCTGAAATTAAAAAATTGCATGAGTTTTTTTCAATAATTCTTCAAGCTTTTTGAATAAAATTTTATTTACTTCTGGGAGTATTTTTGTTTTAGAAGTATCAACACATGGCAAATCAAATTTCAAAAATTTACGAAAATATGGATTTTCAATTTCTTTCATTGCTGAATTCGACGATAAAAAATATTTTACCAAATTGAGTAAATTTTCGTCTAAATTCCATTTGCTTTTTCCACGATTGATGTAAACTAAATAACTTTTAATCCAATTTTTATAAATTTAATATATTTTATATATTTTTAAAATGTCACACAATTTAAACTATTTTTACTCATTTAATATTTTAAACGACTTGTTAAAAGTGGATTTTTTCACATAATTTATTTACATAACTTAATTTTTTTTTCTATTCTTTTTTGCGTGCCTTATTATTATTTATTTGTATTTCTGTATCGAGCTTTAGCTCCTTCAGATTAAAAATAAAAATTAAATAAAAAAAAAAAAAAAAAAAAAAAAAATCAAAATAAAGTTAAATAGAATAAAATAAAAATAAAAAATAAGAAAAAAATAAAGTAAGAATAATATAAGTTAAAAAATAGAGAAATATTAAAATTAAAATTAGATAAATTAAGATAGAGAGTAACAGAATACATTTTTTATATATTTGATGATTCAGGAAAAAAAGAGGAAATTGTAAGATAGCAATTACACAATGGAGTTGGGTACTCGATATTTCTTGATTCGAAACCTTTGTTATATTCTTCCACCAGTCTGACAACTAGTGGAACAGAGTGGCTCAGTCCTGCCCTAACATATCTCTCACTTAACTCAAAAAGTCGATTTGAGACTGTCAGTAGTTTAAGTTTATTATATGCCTCATGATAAAATATGTTGGAGGGAGTATCATATCTTAGTTTTAGTATAGAACGAACCGCTGAATTTTGGATTACTTCTAATTTTTTAGTATTAGTTTCTGAAAGAGAGTTAAGACAAGGGAAAGAATAATCTAGAATAGATCCAATCAAAGACTTATAAAGGTTTCCTAAAGTTCTGAAGTCAAGGCCCCATTTTTTATTTGACAAGATTTTGATTAAGTTTAGCCTTGAATTGCAACGTTCTTTAATTTCTTCTATCATTGAAGAAAAGGTTAGTTTAGAATCGAATTTAATACCTAGGAACTTTATTTCTTTTTGGTTTTCGATTTTATTCCCATAGATCTTTAAATTAAAAATAGAACTTTCTTTGTTGTTTTTAGTAAAAATCATTGAGCAAGACTTTTCAACGGAGATCTTCATTTTCCACTTGAAAAGCCACTGTTCTAATTCAACTAAGTACTTATTCATCTTACTTTCTATATATCCATTTTTTTTATAAATAAAAAAAGTGACCAGATCGTCTGCAAAAAGAAGTGAATATTCATTATTAGATTTATTTCTTTTAGGAATATCATTAATAAATATACTAAATAATAAAGGACTAATAACTGATCCTTGGGGAACGCCAGCAGATATTTTGAATTCATCACTAGTGTGATCATTTATATTTACTTTAAATATTCTACAGTTAAGAAATGATTTAATCCAATATATTAAATAGGCAGGTATATTTATTTTTATCAGCTTGTAAATTATTCCCTCATGCCAAACCTTATCGAAAGCTTTCGAAATGTCAAAAAATAAGCAACATACTTTTTTCTTTCTATTAAATGATTCGACTACTTTTTGGATAAGGAAAACTAAATTATCTGCGGTTCTTCGATGTCTTCTAAAACCAGATTGTTCCTGGATTAGCAACGAATTTTTTTCCAAGAAATCATATGATCTTGAGAAAATAATACGTTCAAGGAGCTTACCCAGACAGCTAGTAATACTAATAGGTCGATAATTAGACGGATCTTGTGTAGGAGAAGATTTCTTAGGTATCATTGTGATATTGGCACTTTTCCAAGCTTTAGGAACTGTACCTTCTTGAAGACTGAGATTAAAAAGATCTATTATCTCTTTTAATAAATTTAAAGGTAAGTTTTTTAACATTAGATTGTGGATAAGGTCAGGTCCACAAGCTGCTTCTCCCTTTAGCTTTTTTAATGCCGAAATCATTTCATTAAGGCTAATCGGTTCGTTGAAGTTGGGCTGACTATTACTCTTAAAATATTTTATATTAGAGTTAGTTATTTCTGAATCTTTTTCAGTGTTTTCAAGGTCAGGATTAAGACTGAATGTTGAAGATAATATTTCTCAAAATAATTTTCCTTTTTCCTCATCTGTTTTGAAATCTTGGTTGTTAAGATTTAGAGTAGGGATTAAATTTGGTCCTTTTTTTGATCTAAACTTATTTATTTTTTTCCAGAATGGCCTGCTTGATAATGGGTTTTACCCCATCTTTTTAATAAAATCAAACCAATTTTGATTCCAAAATTTTTTAAGGCTAATTTTAATTTCGAATGTTAATTGATTATATCTTTGTTTTGTCATTTGACAGCGAGTTTTTTGAAAATATCTTCTTATTTTCCTTCGTTCTTTAATCAAGTCTACAATATAAGGAGGTAAACTGCTCTTGAAAACTTTTTGAGACTGAAAAGGTATACTTTTTTGTGCAGCAGACAATATTCTTTCGGTAATTATTTCGTTTTGTACGTCAATCGTCCCTGAAGAAGCAACTAAGTTAGGGCTCGGGACATTTAAGAATTCACGAAATAAATGCCAATTTGCTTTCTTATAATTAAATTTTTTTGATTGTGCTTTCATAGTTATTTAGTAATCGAAAATTATGGAAGCTTCAATTGGAAAATGGTCACTTGTCATATCCTGATTACTGAGAACTCGAAACTCACTAATTTTATTTATTATAGAGGACGAAACTAGAAATAAATCAAGAATTTCAAAGTAGTCTCTATTAAAGATATTGAAAGTAGGGGTTTTATCATTAATTACGGAAAAATCCAATTCATTAATTATCCTTTCCAAAATAATTCCATTTTGATTTTCTCCTAGACAGCCTACTTGTTTTGACCGTGCGTTAAGATCACCTCCAAGAATAAAGTTTTTACATTTCTTATTTATATTTTCAAAAAGATTAAAATTAAGAAGTACATTTGGTGGGTTATAGAGGCTAAACACATAAAATTGATCGTGTATTCCATAGTTTAACTTAATTGAGAGAATTTCCGAAGAAAACTCCTCAAATGAAAAGTCTTGAATAAATTCTATGCCTTCTTTAACTAAAATAGCTACACCTCCTCCATATTTATTACGTGGCTTAGTAATTGAAATGTAATTATTAAAATCAAAATAAATATTTGATTCACTCAAATCAATTTTTATTTCGTTAAGTAATACTATATCAGGACTTTTCTGAGCTAAAAAATTTTCTAATAGTTTAACCTTACTAGGAAGATGAGCACAATTCCAATGTGAGATTACTAACCTTTTTTTAAAGATTGTTGTTTTTTTCTTGCAATTGGAAATATTCATTCTGAATTTTCTTCAAAGTTGAACGGACTAGCTGGTTGATGAGTTATTGTGTATGTTTTTATTGTGGATTTATTTTCTTGATTTGTACTTTGTTTTGTTTGATGTTTCGTCCAAGTTGTAGTTTCTGACTCAAATGTTTCGTCGTCTTCATCTGCAGAGTCTAAATACTGCTTTTTGGGTCGTTTTCTTCTTGTTCTGTTTCGGATTGTCTTTTGATTTGGTTTCTTGTTTGAACAAATTGAACATGCTTGTATCGATCATTTTGAACAGATGTCGGCACCTGCGGTTGTACTGGAAGTTGTGTAATATTTAAGTGGTCTTCTAGGACTGGAGTTTTTAAAATTTGAGCATTTGAGTGAAGAAATGCTATAGAGTCTTGGTCATTTGATACATTTGGTTGATATTCTGGGGTTTTTGGCGTTTCATCTACATGTTCATCCATGTTTGTTGGAATTTCATCTTGTTCTATATAGAGCTCACTATAGTCAATTTTTTGTCTTTCTATTGACTTCAACTTTTCAGCTATGGTACATTTTTGTGTCAAATGACCTTTTTGATGACATTTCCCGCATAAGGATTCCTTAATTGGACATTTTGCTACATTATGATTTTCATCGTCACAAAAATAGCATTTTGGCTTTTGACCAACAATAGAGATTACACATCTTAATCCATAAATATTAGCAGGGCCAGAAAGATTTCTGATTATATTTTCTGTATGTTTTGGGTAGGATATTTTCACCCTTTTAACTCCGTTTTTTAGAGGTCTATCTTTATAGTTTTCTTCAGAAATGTTCACGATTTTAAGCCCATCGATTCGAAAGGCATCAAAAAAATTTTTGAGTAATTCGCATTTAAAATTACTGGGTAAGAAGTGGAAACGAAAAGTACTGTACCTTCTAGGATCCGGTAATTTGTTTGCGTCTTCAAGACTAAAAATTGTTCCATTAATATTGACTTTTCGATTGTAAATATTTTGAGAGTTAAACGTCGAGTTAAATTCGATAATCCATACTTTGTTGGACGAGAAATTGTAAATCGACGTAATTGCATTATTTTCGTCTTGGTTTAAGGAGATATCGAGCGCACTGAACAGAGTCTTGTGGCTAACTGGTTTGTCGAGCTTCCTCAAATTTAGCTTGACCGAATTTTTGAAAATCCATCGAGGGGTTTCGCTTGGATTAGCTAGCGACATTGCTAACATACAAATTAAATAATAGGATTTGTCACGTGATGACGCTATGAATTTTCTTTAAAAATGCTAAGCCAAACGATTTTTTTTTTCACTTTTTCTTTTCCTTTGAGGCTTAAATAAATAAATAAAATAAAATAAAAATTATTGTAATGTGTTAATTGAAGCTTCTTCGTATTTTATCAAAATACTCTCTGCATTGCGTTTCATTTGATGATTTTGGCATTTTATTTAGATAAAGATTAATTAAGTTTTAAATTTTTTTGATCTAAAAAGCAATTTTATATCTTTGGATTAATTTTGGGTTAAGATATTCTTCCTGATTTAGTTATGATAAGACTTTTATTTTTAACTTAAGAAAAGAATTCTGTAAATCCTTCTTTCACCTTAATTCAGCTTGATCATGTGGAAGAAAAACTTAATACATTTTTCTTTTTATTCTTCTTCATCGCGTATTATATATAATAATAGGGTTAATCTTAATTAATAAAAACAAAATTAATAAAAAGTATAATTAAAACAGATTCATTTTTTATTTATCCGCAACAAATTAAATAAAATGAAACAATTATACTTGAAAATAAAAACAAAAAAATTTTGATTAAAATAAAACCAGATTTCAAAGTTATAAGCGAATTTTTTATTGTTATTTATCATCTAAGCGTATTATATTTAACAGAACATATCTTTTTCTTGAGAGAAATGATTAAGAAAAAAAACGAACAGCCAAAAATCTCTTCTTTTTTCAGATGACTTTGTTACATTTTTTAGTTTTAAAAAGAATGTAAATCTTGAAAATACTATAAAATTGTATTAGTGAACTATAAAAACGGATTTGTAAATGGAAGATTAAAATTTCGGATGAAAAGTCATGCTACATGATCTTTTCCAAAAATTTAAAAGAAAAACTTAATCTTGATCGAAAAATTTTAGGAAAAAATCTTAACCTTAACACAAAAGTAAAATTCCTGGGAATTACTTTTGAATTCGAGGCTAACATTTTATATTTTTATTTATATAATATTATATATTTTAATTTTATATTATTAATTTTTTTCTATATTTTAATCATTTTTTATTTTATTATATTTTTATTTTACTTTATTTTTAATCTGAATGAGCTTCTGCTCGTCACAGATAAACAAATAAATAAATAATAAAAAAATTAATTCTTTTTACCAAATATACAACTTGGAAAAAATTTCCTTTATTGAAGAAATACCAAATAATATCTCGTATGAAATTCCCACTTGAAAGAAAACGTGGTCCTGGTCGCTCAAAAGCTATAACATACGCTTTAATTCATCAGCCTAATGAAACTCAAGACATTACTGATATTGGTGATAGTAGCGGCGAAGAGTCTTTTTTTGAGTCAATGGTCAATGAAAATGCGAGTAGAGAAAGAGTGAAGTGAAAAATAAAGAAATGTCAGGAGTCAGGAGGCAAAAATTACTAATTACTTTTATATAACAGTAAAAATTATTTTTGTTTTATTTTGGTATCAATTCACACAATTTTGCTCCATTTAAATTATATTTATTATCAAAAATAATATTTTCCCTTTTTCCTTAACATCAGTATTTTTGTTTATATTATGCATGAAAATAACATAGTTAATAATTATATGGCGTTCTTTATTTAAACTTTAAAAAAACTAGCAATAATAAATAAATGATTATATCAAAGGGAAAAATTAGATGTAAAAGAAAGAAAGTTAACGACTGTCATTTAAGACAAATCAAAGAAGCAAGATTTCTAGGGAGTTATAAAAAAAAATTTCCTGTCCACGAGCTCAAAGCTTTCAAAAGTCGTATAATATATGTAACAAGTAAGAATCGGATGAATGAATTTTATATCTAGTCGCAGTGGAAAAATCAGACTCAGGATGATTTTTTAATTTTGAAACTAGAGAAAATTTGAAACACTTTTTTTGCATTTTTAATTTTAAAATAAATTTTCCAAAGCAAGAAATTTAAAAAAAAAGAAAACAATTAAGCTTATTGAAGTTTTCAATAAAAATTTTGTAAACCAATCAATTCTTTAAATTTAAAAAAAAATTGAATTAATCTAATAAAGAAATTTTTTTATAAGTTTTGCATAAATTATTCAAAAAAATTTGATTTGAATCCAACACAAAAATACTGTATAAAACATATCATATTTTATTTTATTTCATTTCATTAACATTTACTGATCCTCTCAATATTTCATCCCTGTCAAATTTGTTTTATTTTATTCGAATTGTATTTTTAGGTTTAAATTTAGTGTTTCTTTTGGATTTTAATTAAAAATTTCTAATCGTATAATTACATAAAACACATTATGATATAAAAATAGCTAAAATAGAATTTGAAATATTTTTTTCAGAGAATATCACTAGCTTCAACTAAAGATTTCTTTTTAATTAACGGGGTTGAATTTTTATTTTTTAAAAAACATTTTATATAACTCTGTAATTACATTCATCATCATTCATGTGAAGCGTAACCGTATTTCGTCTCATTAATTTTCCATGTTTTCAGATGAATCAGATAGTTGAAAATTGAGTTTATTGAGAATGGTTGCTAAAATATTTAGAGGATTTTTGATTATTTGACTCAAAAGTTTCCAAATATATTAAAAATTGTCAAATAAAAATATCAAATGATTTTAAAAAAACTATGAATTAAATTAGATTTTTAAACTGCATTATTATCGTTAAAACAGATTTTAAAGTATCACATCACAAATATCAGTTTTTGTTTTTGAAAAAACTTCTTAAATTTTTGAAATAATGACAATTTAAATATTTGCTCATTCATAAAATATTTAATTTGGAATATTTTTTACAAAGTTAAAAAAACTACTAAAACTATTTCCACCCTTTTTAAAATCGATAATATTTTATTTCTAAAAAAAATAAACTCAATAATTGCTGTTGAATTCTAATTTTTTTTTTAGAAAAAAATCAATTAAATCAAAATTTAAGATGATTTTTTTTAAAATTATGTTCACACTTTTTTTTTGTTTAATTTTTTAAATGGTAAACAAATAAGACATTTGATTAAACTATTTGGAATTTATTTTTAAATGACTTATTCAATAGATTTTTGTTTATTGTTTTTTTTTGAAAAGAATTCATATTATCAACTTTTAATAAAGATTCCAATAATGGAATAAAAATAAAATCAAATTAAACCCATTTTCTTTTGAAATATGAATAAGAGTTTTAAAATGAGAAAACACTCTCAAAAAATTGTTCAAATAAAATAGCAAATAAGGATAAGATTATTTATTTTTATTTTTGGACTATTTAAAATAAAATTAAATAAAAAAAACAAAAAAAAAACAAAAACATAATAAAAAAACTAGACCGATGTCAAAAAGTTTAAATTCTCATTTTAGACAAAAAAATAAATAAAATTAGCATTTTTTTTTTAAACTTTTTATATTTTTTGTAAAGAAGATTTTTTGTTATTTACACTTCACTTAATTTTAAGCCAGTTCTTCTTTAGACTTTCAGAAAACTTTTATTAAATCATACAAGTTTTTTTGTTTTAAATGAATCTATCATTTACAATCCGAATGAAAAGCTTGATAAATAATTGAGTTCAACAAATTTTTTTTGTCGAACTAGAAATAAAATTTTTTTTATAAAATGAGCTATTGTCATTTAGCTAAATGATTTCCCATTTTATATTGAAAAAAATCGCAAATTTTTTAATTAAATTTTCAAAATTGATTCTCTGCATTTAGGTCTGTTTCTTCGTCGACAAGTTCAGCCGCCTCGTCTTCAATAAATTCTTCATCTTCGACAATTTCAGCCTTGTACTTGATCATGCTTTTGGGAGATTTGCGGCTCTTCTTGCGTCCTGTAGCATTTTCGTTCTTCTCAGGCGTTGCTTCCTCGTTTAGCTTGACATCACTCTCAAAATTGAACTCTGACTGGTCATAACCAACACTCTCGTCGCATTCTTCATTCGTTGCATCATATTGACTAAAGTCTTCATTTTCGTAGCACATTGACTCATCATAGTCTTCAAATTAAATTTTTAAATGAACAAAAAATTCTTAGAAAAACATTTAAAAAAATTACTTTTTTCATTTTGGTAATTTTCGCTTGGGTTAAATGGTGAAGGAATGGAGGAAGAAATTGAGTGATTGGTGGACGAGTTGGTCATGGATGACTTGGCATCAGCATTGTTCGAGTTGCTGTTCGAATTGTGACTGGCATCTTTGTTTGAAGGTATTTTGATGATCCTGCGATCATAGCTTCGCTTGAGGGCAGGCGAGTTGGGATGAAATTTTTGCAAGTGGTTTAAGTGCTGCTCGGGGTCCTCGGTCGTTATGCCGCAGTCTTCGCACACGTACAATTTGGCACGTCTTTCTTTATACTTAAAAGAAAGCTCGACTTGGTGAACTTTGTTCAGATGAGATTCCAAGCTGCATCGCTGAGTGAATTTGCGGTCGCATTCAAAACACTGAAATGGTCTCACTCCGGTGTGAGTGCGAGTGTGTCGTTTCAAATCGAAAGCGTCATTGAATCCCTTTTGGCAAAATGTGCACAAATATCGCTTAATGTTGCTGTGATTTTTCATGTGACGGTTCATCAAGCGTTGAAGCTTGAATGTTTTTTGACATATTTTGCATCTGTATTTATTTTCTGGGTCATCCAAAATTTCCACAGCTAAATAATTGGAAAAAAAAATTAAATGAAAAAATAGAAAAAAGCAAATCCATGATTTAATAAATATTTTTTTTTTTATTTTAAAAAATTTGGTCAAACAGTCAAGATAAAACGAGACTGGAACATTATTTATTAATTTTCTTCTTTTTCTTTTGGTCGAGTCTTCAATTTTGCAAGTAATAATAACTTAAATTATAAACGCTCGATATTGTAATTCAAGATATTTGTTATTTTTAAAAATTTAATTTAATTTAAATTTTTTGATAAATTTACAAAATAAATTAATTAACCTCTATTAACCTAAAATAATATCTTTAATCTCCTGTCTAAATCAATAATATCTAAAATCAAATTAAATTCTAAATTCCTATTGATAATTTATAATTTAGCTTTTTGGACAATAATAAAAACTATTTTGGATTTTTGATCAAGAATTAAATTATCTTTAATTTTAATTTTTCAAAAAAAGCAAATTTTTTTCACAATGCCGTATTTTAAAATAAAAATTTAAAAAAAAAATTTTCTCGAAATTTTAAATTTTAATCTGTAGATTGAAAAGCCTAAAATTTAAAGATAAATTTTTCTCGAAATTTGAAATCATAATCTGTAGATTGAGAAGCCCAAAAATTAAAAATAAATTTTTTTTTTCAAGTCATCTAGAAATTTTTAGATTTAAAAAAAATGAAAAAAAAATTTAAAAAATTTGAGTCTAATTTTTGGACTGTCAACATTTAAAAAAATAAAAAATTTTAAACAAAACAAACAAAAATTCTCTTACATTCAAATAAATTAATATCATTGTTGAGCGCTTCGTATTCTGGATTTTTAACACCAAAGCCACCATGAATCAAAAGCTTAAAAAAACAAACTTAATAAAAAAAACTATGAAAAAAATTCAATTATTTACTTCTGGCTTGATATTGGTGGGGTCAATGACAGGTTTGAGGCTGCTGGCTACATCCAAAGGCGATTTAGCCTCCAAACTTCTAGACTTGGGTCCCTTTTTGGGCTTTTGCACAATGCTGCTTATCGAATTGGCGCTATTCGAATTGGACAGACAAGGCGACACGTCCATTTTGGCCTTTTTGCTCGGCTGCTTTCCTTCTTTGTCGTCGGTTTCATTGTAGCTTGTGTAAACCTCCTGCTCACACTGTTCGTCCAACTTTTGCTTTGGCTGTCTTCCTCTTGTACTCTTGAGCTGAGAGTCGGCTTTGTTGTCATTAGTAGAGCCGGACTGGTTTATGTGCAGATTGGACAGTATGCCGGCATAGGCCTCGGGCTGAAACGGCGTCGAGCCCGAGTTCAACGACTGGGCTAGCAGTGAGGCCGGCGAGAACAGGCCGTTCAGCTGGCTGTTGGCCATCAGTGAGCCGAGCAGCATTTCTTTGTCGCTTTTGAAGCCGCTGAGCAAGTTCAGGTTGAAGTCGTTGAGCTGAGGAAATGAGGGTGACGAAATGGACGAAGACGAGGTCGACGAGGACGCCGACGAGCCAAGCGAACTGTTCAGTATGTTCAATGGAGGTGGCACACTTTTTGTCTCAGTGGATTTTTTTTCGTTAATGCTCGGGCTCGGCTTGAACTGGGCGAACACATTGTTCGGGGGGTTGGCGCCCGTTTGGCCCGATTCACTCAAGTTGGCCAGGTAATTCATGTAGAGATTGGGAAATTTGAACAAATTGGAAAAGCAATTGAGAGAGCTGAGCAGCCCAATGCTAGGGCTTTGATTTTTGGACGAGGAGAAGTTTTCGAACATGGCACTGGCTGCGGCAATCAGCGCCGGGTTTATTTGTGTCGGAGGCGCGGTGCTGTGAGGCGCCGACTCGGTGTCGCACTCGGCCTTGGCGCCCATCGGCTTTGGCGCGCTGCTCTTGCGGCTCAGGTCGAGCGGACAGTTGGCCTGGAAGTCCGAGCTGGTCGGCGAGGGCAGCGGCGACGATGAGCTCGTCGACAGAGACTCGTCGCTAGCCGAGCTCGTCGAGCCCTTGGACATCAGGCCCGACTTTTCGTAGGTGGCGAACAGCTTTTTGCTCGCTATTCCGTTTCTTATCTTGGTCTCGTTCATGGTGGCAAGCGCGGGCTTGTGGCAATAAATTTTTTGTTTTTTTTAGTCTAAAGGTATTCTTTGAATAGAACAAAAACTGATTCACAATTAGAACATTATTGATTTTAATCAAATAAAATTTGAAAAAAATTTTTTTTTTTTTTTTTTTCCAAATTAAAGTTAATTGTCTAAACGTTTTATAATTTTTTTTCTAACACCAAATGAGAGAGAGAGAGATAAAAAATAAAAAAAGCATTCTCTATCCATCTCTCTTCTTTTATTTTTTTTTTCTTCTTAATTTTCTAGTTATAGTGTTTGAAAAGATAGAAAGAAAGAAAAAAAAAGGTATAACAACAAAGATATTTTCAAATGCTAAAATTAAATTTTCAAGTTAAAAAAAAAGAGAAAGAGAGAGAGCACAAGAGAGAGAGAGAGAGAGAAAATATGGTAGAAAAGATACAGTTGGATGAATCTTGGGTATTTTTTTCTAGCAAAATTTATGAAAATTTTCAGTGTTTGGCAAGTTGATTTATCTCGTTTGTTCTTTGTTGTTCTACTTGGATTTTGACAATAATAAGTAGAAAATACATATTTGATAATAAAACTTAATAGCGTAAATTTCAAAATACAAAGGGTGCATGAATAAAACACTAGCAAGAGGAAAAACGTTAAAATAGTTGAAATTCCAGCGTGCAATTTTTTCCTTTAGTTGCACTTGAAATATTTTGAGCAAAATTCTCGTTGACAGACACATGGTTGGTCTTTGACGAACTTACAAATCACTTCTCTATTTAAAGCTAAGCCATAGTTGTCATTAATTGCAAATAGTCCTCCAAAATAGGACTAGAAACTAGGCACCATTTTAGATCACCTAAAATAGCTTTGGCCAATTATTATTAATTTTTTTTTATTTTTTTAGTGAATCTCTATCGAGTTAGCACAAGAACAAAAAATTCGCAAAATTCGCATAAAAATGAAAAAAAAAAAAAAATTTTTTTTGGGTTAAGTAAAGGAGAACAAAGCCGAGTGATTTGGTCCAAAAATAGACTTGGCAAAGTTAAACACGAACTTGAAGAAGCTGAGCACCATTTTAGATCACCCAAAATAGCTTTGGCCAATTATTGCCACTCCAAACTACATACATACGCAAATAAATTTTTTCTTTTTCTTCATTTTCCTATTTAGCAAATAATCCACTTTTAGAAAAAAAATTTTGACAACCAATCGAGCTAGTTGTTTTCTTTTTGCTCAGCCAAAAGTTCTAATTTGCTAAAAGCTCATTAGGAGTTATTTTTTGGCCAATTGTTTACAAATAAACAACGCGAAACGGATTCTCATTGGAAATCAATGAGAAAATTTCTCTTACTGTAAAATTAAGAGAAAAAAAAGTGATTGTGAAGCTGCTTTTATTGCTTCGATTGGCCAAAATCGTTCAAGTGTAACCTTTTTTTAACACTATCTACTTACTTTTTTGTTGTTCATCTTTTATTCTCACTTTCTTTCAAATTTTGTGTTTGAGCAACGAAAAAAATGTTTAACTATCTTAAAAAAAAGATCATTTGATTAGCTTTTGATAGAAGCTCTAAATATTGTTTGCCAACATTGATTGCTTGAACTGTGTCAAACTAGTTGTTCGGCCAAATCGGATCTTAGAGATCCGAGCGCGTCGCAAGACTAAAAATGTGCTCCAAGCAAAAAATTACAGTCAAGCAACTCGCTTCTCTCCTAGGTGAACAACATCAACAAAAATATCATGTTGGCATTAAACTTTATCCAAAGCTAAAATAAAGCTAAAAATTACACAGCACTCGGACCATGCTGTCATAAAAGCGGCATCAAAAATGAACATCTTTAGGAAAATAAAAGCATATTGAGTGAGTCCGGGTCTTTGAAATTATTTTCAAAAATTTATTGAAAATTTTATTTATCAAAAATTTGACTTGTAAATAGTCAATTAAAAAAACACTATTCACTCTATTTTTATTTATTTGAAAAATAAATTTGGGAATTTCTCGGGACTTACCCGAACGGCAAAAGCCTTCTTTTCAGCCCCCTTGTTAATGTTTATTATTTAATATATTAACAAAAATTAAAATAATAAATTAGAAGTGTTTGAAAATTTAGGATTAAAAATTAAATTTGACTAATTATACAATTTACATTTTTCTGACATAATTGACTATTCACTCTAGATGAGGATTTAAATGGAATAAACATGATGTCACATAAATCTCTCTTAAGATCCCTATTCGAATAGTGCTTCTTTCATTTTGAAGTCTGCTACTGAAAAAAAAAATTCTGAGAGATTAAAAAATTGTCCCGATTGAAACGAGCAATGACAAGCTTTAAAGATAAAGAAAATTGTTGATAGATCAAACATACTTTTGACAGTAAAAATGAGTAACAACTGAAAGAGATAAATTGCCACCAAGAAAAGGCTAGTTTGGACGCCTTATGTTCCTCGAGGACTGGAAGAAAGAAAAAGCATAGTAAACCATGATGAACAATTGAAAAAGGGCTGAAAGAGATGAATTGCCGCCAAGGAAAGGCTAGTATGGACGCCTTATGTTCCTCGACGACTGGAAGTTAGAAGAAGCATAGTAAACCATGATACCAATTTGACAGCTTGGTTAAAAGGGTCTTTGATCTAAATTAATAAATTCTAAAAAATGTTTTCCTTTTTAAGCTTTTTTCTTTTATTAAATAAATTTATTTAGCTTATTAAATAACAATTTTTGAAACAAGTCGACTGAAAAAAGTACTAACATAACTATCAAATTTTTTTTTTAAATGAAAAAATTTAAGAAAAATAAAAGCTTTAAATTCTAAATAGAGGCCAAAACTGAACTTGAGCTTTGTATAAATATATGACATGACGAGGCCACTGAATTAAAAGATTGAACATAGCAATTAGACAAAAAAGTAATGATAAATGTAAGTATAGCTCAGAGCTATCTTACCGTTAATGATATTTTTGACCACTGGCCAACCCATTAAGCTAAATACATACACATTCAATTCTTAAACTATCTATTCAAATGACCAATGATTAATTGAAATTTCTTAAAATGATTAATTTGCTCCAACAAAAAAAAATAATGTTATGTCCATTTTATACTTTTTTTGTTGGTTCTCCTAAAACTTTGGCCTGCCAGTTTGACAAATGACACAAATACATTTTTGAGAATGTGCAGATATGGCAAATGCATTAGCAATTTTTTTTTTCTCTAGATTTAGATAAAATCGCCAATCGGGCCAAACAAGTAAAAAGCTGATCGAAATGATAAATTCTTGTTGTAAGTGAATTAGATGATAGATAAAATAGATAAAGTGTTTTTGTATTTTTAGTGCGGTAATGCTGGATGTGACAGCGCTAAATTTATCGCCAGCTAAATCTATTGTTACGCAATGAAATAAATAAGGTGTCTCTTTTAGCCACAATAAAACCTAGGAATTATCTACTTATATAAAACGTTTTGGATGAATTGTTCCATTAGAACGAATAGATACAGATCTCCAATGAGCCGTAACTGGAGGATTTATAGCTGTCAACTTTCCTTTTTCCGAAGAAACAATTAAGATAATAAAAAAGAAGAAGAGAAAAGTCGCATCTAGCCTGTAAGAGTTTATTTAGTGTTAGGAGAAATGTTTACGATCTGGCAAAATAGTGGTCATTTGTCCAGTTCGCAAATTTTTCTCTGTTCAACACAAAAACACATATAGAAAAAAAAAAATTTTTTTCCAAAAAGTGTTCACAAAAATTTGGACTAAATTTAAAATAAATGTAAATGAATAATGCACGCTTCATTGATTTGAGAGTGTAATGACTTGAAATTTCAAGTTATAAGCCTTTTTAGGCCTGATTGTTGCAAGCTTAATAAGTTTTTTCTTTTTGTGTTGTGCTCGTTTTCTCGCTTATTAATAGATTATGTTGTGTTGAATTATGATTGTATAATTTTTTGATCTCCTATTAGTTGTCTCAAACGCTGCCATATTCCTAATATAAAATTGAACTAAACTAGATAAAGTCCAAAATGGAACAGGCGCCCAGATCTCACTCCCAGTCTGTTTCAGCAAAATGTAACAAAATATATTCTAGGTAAATTAGAATGGCCCAGATGCCTAAATATATCTGCATTTCTAAATGGTGCATTGGGATTTTTTTCTAGCTCAACATCTTGCTTTATTTTGGCTCTGTCCTCGAAAGCATGCTCCATTTTTTACTTGCGAAATCGGTGCCGCATTCTATTAATTCCCTACATCCATTTAACTGATCAATATTTAAAAATTAAAAATTTTTTTTAGAAAAGGAAAGATCCATTTAAAACCATTGAAAACAGTCTGGATGACCCAAACTACTTTAAAATAATAGTAATAATAATAATAAATCGAACTGATCAATATTTAAAAAATATAAATTTTTTTTAAACTTTTGAATAAAGCTAGCTGATTAATGTTTAAAAATTACAGGAAAAAATATTGAATAAAATTTTTATTACAAAGTAATTCAATCAACCGACTGAAAAGTAGTAATAAAATTCATTTTAAACAAACTGAAAGTTCCAATTGTTTTTAATAATAACAAAAATAGATTTGATTAATATTTAAAAATTAAAGTATTGAAATAATTTTTATAAAACAACAGCAATTCCGAATTGCTTTATATAAAAATCATTGAGTCAATGAATCGACTGAAAAAGAAGACTTAAATTCTTTCCTAAAAGCATGGACAACTAATAATAAATCTAAACGATCAATATAAATTAAAATTATTAGATATTTTTTTAACTATTGAATAAAACTGGTTAATATTTAAAATTTATTTAAAGTTTTTTTAACAAAGTAGTTCAATCAACCCACTGAAAATGGAGGACTGAGATCCAATTCAAACAGCCTGGGTGATTCAAATTATTTTTTAATAATAGTGATAAATCTAACTTATAATGTTTAAAAATAATTAAATTTTTTTTTTAAAATAATTTAAAAAAAAATTTTTGCAGCAAAGTAATTCAGTCAATCGGTTGAAATGGATGAACCAAGATCCATTGAAAACAGGCTGAAAGATTCCAATTTTTTTAAGAATAATAATAATAAGACAGCCAAATGATCAGTATATGCTGGCTAATGAATAAGGAAATGATATTTTTGTTGGCTCTCACCAATAATACTTTGTCAACAGTTGAAAAATAAATTTATAGCTTCGAGGACAAATATTCAATAAAGTTTTCAATTATCAAAATGATAAATCAGTTCAAGATTTTAAATTTTCATGGTTAATTTAACTCAAGGGCATTTTTTTCTAGATTACCGATAAGTTTTCTCAAATATGTCTTTCAAACTAGATAATAATTAAAAACGAATTTATTAAAATAAAACAAAAATACAGGTTACAAAAATTCAAATTATTTAAAATAGATAAATAGAATTATTAACATTTCATTGCTAATTTAAAACGAAATATCCCAAAAAATGACTTGGTGTACATGAAATATTTCTGTATATTTGAGACATGAATGCGTGCTTCGATGTGGGCCAAGTTCTAAAGCCATTATCTGTGTGACAATTATTTTCTAAACAAAAGACCACTTGCTATGCTCACCGTGTCATATTTAGCCTAATTTTTAAATGTCTAAATGTATCTTATCAGCTATTTTCACTTCAAATTTTTCCGTAAAAATATAAAATTTTCGCTCTTAGAAGTATTTGCCTCGCGGCTCTATCGTATCTATCAAATGAGAGTTATTTTTTTTAATTATAATTGCTTCAAAATGCTAGAAAAGAATTTAGAACATGAATAGAAAAAAACTATCATTAATAGTGTTGAACTAATTTCGATCATCGTAAAAAATTTAATTTTTTCGTGTCAACGTTTTTTATTCGGGAAAAAGATTTTGGATTTTAAGATTTTCAAAATAGACAAATCTTGCCTGTGAGATAATTAATGAATATTTTCTTTATTTTATTTTTTTCTGATCACAAAACATATCAAGTTAGGCTAACATTTTAAATAAATCAAAGTCATTTTTGTTTAGCCAACAAAAATTGTTTTTTTCTAATTTTGCAGTTTAATTAAGAAGAAATTTTTTTAAAAAAGAGTTTCAAATTTTATAATTACAAAAAAAATAAATTAAAAAACAAAAACTGTCCACGCTTTGAGTAACTTTTGTCCTTTCAGTCTTTAGACCAACTCTAGGAACAAACCTTGATTGTGTCTTTGTTAACAACTTCGACTCTTGTGTCCTCGTAGGCCTGTAAGTTGATTTGATGGCTTGTGTAATGATTGAAAATTTAATTTTTTAAACCGCATTTTACAAGACATGTGTCCATGGAAACTGTACAGTATTAGAGAATGCATGCTTCGAAATTTAACACTTTCCATGGTGTGTGTGCTATTCTTCAAATAAAAAAAGATTTCAGCGTACCGAATTTCTAAATATTTTGAATATTAAGAATTTTTTATAATTTAATTGTATTGAAAAAAATATTGATTTAAAAATATTTTAATATTAGATATTATAATGAAGTTCCTTTATTACAAGGCTTATGCAATAAAATTATAAATTTATATACAAAACTTTTAAAGTATAAAAAAAATTTAATTTTTTTATGCCAAAATATAAACAAAAAAATAAACTTTAATGCTTCTTTACTTTAAACTTTACTTTACTCCTTTTATTTTGATGATTTGATTCATGATTTTAATTTATACATTAGCTCAATACTCAAAAGCAATTAATGAAATGCATTATTTAAGGTTTTGATTCAACAAGATTCTGTTTTATTTAATTTAAGTACATCAAAAGTTGATTTTATTTTTATTTTTACCTATTTTTCATAATTTTTCAGATTAAAATAGGTTGAAATCTAATATATAATTTTCTTAATTATATTTTTCATATACTCAAGTTAATTTATAATTTTTTTGACCTCACAATCTAAAAATTCAAAATTCATCCAAACTTTAAAATCAATATTTTAATCTAAAATATTGATAAATTTAATTTTTTTTAATTCAAGTTTAATTTAACAATTTAAAAAGAATTAGAAGTGTGAAATAAATACGCATTTTTCAGCGCTTTTTAAAATATGACATATTCTTCCTTTAATGACTAAAATATTCTTAAGATAAAAATATTGATAAATATTCTTAATCAATTTTTTTTATCTATCTTCGTATAATTTGAAAAATTAAATAAACTACAAAATGAAATTAATGATTACCTAAGGGTAATTAAAGCAATTATACTTGATTTTTTGTGATTCTTATTTTTTTAAGATATTTTATAGAAAAAAAAACTATAAAAATCCTCAAAAAATTGATGCTGATCACGATAAATGAAAAATCCCGAATATTTTGATAATATTGGCCTTAATTTTTGTGCGAATTTATTTTGAAAAAAATCTTTATAAATATATCGATGAAATAAGTAGATACATGGAAAAAATCTTGGAAATAGTTATTTCAAGTTTTAGTCAAAGAAAAATGTATGAAGATTTTATTTAGAAAAAATAATAATTTAAATAGTTTGTCACGATTAAGTGAGTAAAATGAAGTATTTTTACATAGCGAGTGAATTTTTTAAAAAATTCACTCAACAATCGTTTTTTAATTTAACTAATTTTTTATTTTTTATTAAATTTTTTTATATTTATTTAAATCTTTTCTAAACATTTATTTTATTGACTATTTCTAAAATCCGAATGAATCGTAATTGTTTCTTTATACTTTTCATTTATCTGTTGAAACAAAATTTTTGCTATTTTTTCATTATTTTTATACCCGCATATTTTTTATTACTTCTCTATTTCAATATTTTAATGTATGGTTTTGTAGCGTATACCATTGGAAAGAGATTTGCACACAAAATCAGAAACCAACTTTTCAAGTTGAAACTTGATTTTTATGCGACCTTTAAAGTTATATTTAAAAATTAAATTTATGGTTTACATCAATATTGAGTGTTATCACGATTCTTAAGTTTTATTGATCCACAGAGATTATTTTAAAATTCTTGATTGTATGAACTTCAATAAAGCTTTTTATATATAGAAAACAAATCTTTATTTAAAAAAAAAAGAATTTTGGAATTTTAAAATGAAAAATATTAAAAAAATAAAAATTGCATTTCCTGACTTAAATTATTTTAATTTTAAAAAGTAAAAAATTAGAGAAAAAATGCAATCGCATTTTTTAAATCACTGCTGATTATTGATTTGTCTATAAATATAAGTATGGGCAAAATATTCGTACAAAGCAAAACGCTACTTCCTAATATTTTTCTTTTGGCTTCAAAAAATGAATTATATTATTTTATATAATATTTTAAAATTCTTTCAAAAAGAATAGTTGCTTTGGTAAAAATTAAAAATCATCATTTTACTTTTTGATAAAAAAAGCCTCAACTTATGGATTCTTTATAATAAAACTGATTAAATTTAATTATTAAATAAAACTCCATATAAGGCGAATCTTTTTAGGGATTAAAAACTTTAACTTTAGAGATTTTTAATTCTTTAAATCACAGAATAAAAATTCAAGGTCAAATTTTAAAATTCTTAGAGTAAACATTTTAATTACGCAGCCTATTAAAATATATTCAGAAAAAGCTTTTGAAATTAAAAATAAAACTTAGGAACATTAGATTCTAATTGACCACATTATGATAAACAATTGTGGTTTAATTGACTTAATAAAAAATGTTAATTCTCTAGATAAAATGACTTTTATGAGAACATCAAAAGTTTTTTTTTTACTTTTAATCATACAAATTTAAAAAATGCAATTTGATCAAAAGTTTTATTTTGCCAATAATAAAATAAGTAATTTGAATTATAAAATAAGATATATAAATTTAATATTATATAGCCAAAAGATCAAAATTTTCGAAAAATAAAAAAAAGCATATAACTGAATTCTTTAAACACAAAATATTTATTTATTTATTTGTTAATCTGTACCGAGCTAATGCGAAAATTTTTTTGAATTCTTCAAAAATATTAAATTTGCATCAATATGCTCTGTATGTTTTCAAAACTAATTCTAACAATAATAAGAAGAATTAAAAAGTTATTTTTAAACAATCTTCAAATATCCGTTTTCAGATTGTAAAATTCTCAAGAGTTCAATTTTATAAAATATTTTAGTTTTATATCTAATCGAAAATTATATCATTCAAATGATGTATTCCTATACGAACTATTCAAAGTTTAGGAAATCTTTTTATGTGTATTTTCTAATTACAGAGATGAATTTATTAATTAAAGAGATAATTTAGATTATTTTTAAAGATTTTTTAATTACAATGAGAGTTTATTAATTAGTTTATTATTTAGCGATCATTATTTTATGAAGATGTTATTATTTATAGAACCTAAATAAATACGTTCCGTAAAATAAATAAAGGTAAAAAACAAAACAGTAAAGAAAAACGACTATAAATTTTAAAATTTGTTACAAACTTAACATTTTACCATATTTGATATTCCTCTAAAAATATTCTTTTAAAAAGACTATTTTAAATACGAAAATATCCATGATTCTAAAAATTCGATAAAATTTTAATAAAATAAAAATTTTAAGTTTTTTGTTGGAAATCGGTTAAATTCAAATGATAGATAATTAAAAATTATATGAAAACAAATTTTTAATTCAAATTTCTTCAAGTTAGTTTATACTCTATTAAAAATTTTAAATCTATTTCCATCAATAAGTTGAAATTCAATTATGATAAATAAGCGAAACTTAACCAAATTATTATTTTCAATTTAATTTAATTTCTTGAGTTAATCATTGCATTTAAAAATATTCTAAATTCAAAATAAAATATTTAAAATATTTCATTTTCTGCCTTCTAAAAAAAATAATTTCAAGTACTTGATGGATAACTAGGTGTAAACAAACGAGTATATTTTGAGAACTGATAGGATTGTAAAAAATTATTTAAACTGTAAAAATTACCTGTTAGTTTTCTTAATGAAAAATGGAATAAAATTTTAATTTTTTGTGAGAACGAAGAAAAAGAAGGTATATGTATTTAATTTTTGAAAAAAAATTAATTATCTAATATTCTTATCTGGGAAATTCCAATGAATTAATTAATTGATTAATTATTTAAAGAATAAAAAATAAAATGTTTTTTTAATTGTTGGAATTACATTTAATAATACTTTAAATTTTAATGCATTGTTAACCATAAATTCTATTTGAATATTTTTTTAATTAAAAAATTTATTAATTTAATTATTTAATCAAAAAAAAAGCAAATAATTTAATGATATTTAATATCGTTGACGAAATTGAAATTTTTCTTAAATAAATCAAACATAAAATCCCGTTGCGTTCAAAACCCTCACCGTAATACAGTTAAAAAGTTAAATAGATCGTTGCGACTTCTTTTGTAAAAAGTTAAAATTAATAGATATTAAGACAGAAATTTTAATTTAAAAATTATATTATTGCTTTTCTAAAAAAGATTGAAATTTAAAAGAACCATCATCTGGATTAGATGATGAATTTGCTTCGTTGATCTGCTTCATCGTTGAAGATAAAGCTTCACCATTTCCTGTAAAATACGTATTTATTGCTTTTTGGAATAAAACAAGATGTTTTTTCATGACTTTAACTCTATTTTCATCCAAAAATTTAATTTTAATTGCCACGTCTTTCTTGAGATTTTCATATTTCTCTCTATAATTGATAACTTCTTGTTCCAAATTTGCTATTTCATGAAGTTTTTGTTCATTATGTGGAACACTTTTGAGAGACTCTAAGTCAAATTTGTAAGCATCGTATTCCAATCGGGCTGCTTCATAATTCCTAATCGTTATCAGAGTATCTTCCATTGTTTTTTGGCAAAGAGTTTTTAGACTAGATGTAAACTGATTCAAATCCTGGATTAGTACTTCACCTTGACGAACAAGTTGACGCTGAGTTTCGCTATTTGATGTAAATTCTTCTATCAATTCAGGCGATCGTTGAGCTAATCCAGCAAAAGTTTCACTGAGTGATTTCTGGGTATTTACAGTGTTTTGAAAATTAGTGGTCAAAGAAACTGCTAGAGATAGCATCATTTCGTATCTTCTCTTAACTTCGCGTAAATTCTTCAATTTTAATATTTTTAATAAATTTTTTTTATAATTTAACTTTATACTTCTATGTGAGAATCAAGTTCAGGATCAACTGTTTTGCTGCTTTTTCCCAATTTTTCAGAAACTATTTGTCTCGTACATTTATAGGCACTTTTACTCCACTGTTTAAATGTCTCAAAAGTTGAAGCAGTTTTTGTGGCAAATCTGGAGGAGACTTCTCCTGCCGAAGACAATACTGAGCTTGAGTGTGGCAAATTTGGCGGTATAATGGAAGATAAATTGATGTTTATATTAGGAATTGTACTGGTTGATTTAGACTTAGGTACAGCTCTTTGCGGACTAGCAGGTCCAGAAAAATCTGATGCTGGATCGCCATTTAAGGTACTATTCGGATTTCGTTCACCAATTCCAAAACTTGTATAGCCCAAGTCGGATTCATTTGTAGAAATGTTCGAGTCCAATGCTTGTGTGCCATTTAAGTCTATTGTGGAAAAAATATTTGGCATTTCATCAGTCGATGTATCATCCAATCTATTGGCATCTTGGATTGTTATCTCACTGAGCTTTTCTGTCTGATTCATCATTCAATATTTACTAAATTTTTGCTATGATCTTAAATTCAAATTAAGATAGTATCATTAATCATTTGAATAAAATTTGTTTTTTCTAATTATTTTTTTGAAGATTTGTTTGATTGAAAAATAAAGTTTTGGGGGTACTTAATGATGATTGTAACAAGTTTGGTAATTTAAATAAGCAAAACTGAATGCAGTTTTAGAAAAAAAAAAGATTAAAATGAGATGATGAATTTTCATTAGGCGTTTTTAATATCTCATCTATTTGAATATTTTAGGTCTGATTATTTTTGAACGGTGAATTATGCCTCATATTGATTTAGAGAATTTTTGCAGCATATAGTAAAGCCAAGTCTCTTAAGTGTCTATGCCTTTTTTAATTTAAATAAAATCTTTATTCAGATAAATTATTTTTATTTATTATAATTTTTGAGTATTTTTTTAGATTTTCAAACAAGCTTAATCTCATTTAAGTAAGTTAAAAAATATATTATTCATGTATAAACAATTTATTAAGTTATTTTATCGATTCAAAAATTCATACTAAACTAAACTTCTAAGTAAATTTTTCAAGCAGTCCAAAAGCTAATTTTTTTTTTAATGTATTAATTTTTCCAAATTTAAGTAAATTTTGTTTTTTTCCATTTAATAGATTTAATTGACTTGACTTCAAAAATTTTACCATTTAGAGCCGGAGAGTGAATTGTAAAAGATAGAGATATTAGTGCCACCAAGTTTTAATAGATCAAATCCTTCTGTTTTTTCTAATACCGTTTCCTATGCTGTCAAACAGGATAATAGTGGAGGTGATCATCTCCTTTTCCGGTATATTTTTTGAGCCACGGCTCCGATCTGGCGTAGAAGTTAATGCCTTAAGTTGAATTATTGCCCAGTTGAATTTTTGGCCTTTAAAATGAGCTTAAAAAAATGCGGGCCACAATAGAATAAGTCTTTATATGAAACAATTTATTTAATATATTTATTTATTAAACAAAAATAAAAAAAAAGAAAAATAGAGAATGACAAAAGTTAAAAAACATTTTGATCTATTAGAATCAAGTTGATGTCGCCATTTCATACAATCAAAATCTGTATTTAAAATTTTTTTGAATTCTTTAAAAATATTGAATTTTCATCAATATGCTCTGTCTGTTTTCAAAACTAATTTTAACAATAATAAGAAGAATTTAAAAGTTATCAAATATCCGCTTTCAGAATGTAAAATTCTCAAGAGTTTAATTTTATAAAATATTTTAGTTTTATATTTAATCGAAAATTATACCATTCAAATGATGCATTCCTTTTAAAATTTACGAAAAATGAGATAAAAAAAAATTCAAAATTAATAGATCCTTATTAATAATAAACTCATTAAAAAAAAATTTTTTAAAAAAAACTTAAATCAATTTAGAAAAAAATTCCATACAAATTTCGACTTTTTTATTTTCGAAAATTTGAATATTAAGGGAGCTTTAAACAGCAGTGGTGAAGTTTGGAGCAAAAAATTAAAGCAATGCAAAGCATTTTTTTAAATATTAAAAAATAAATTGGCAATTTGCAAAAAAAATTGAATTTTTTAACATATAAATCAAAAAAAAAGTTCAATTAATCTAAAAAAAAAGTCAAAAAACCTAACATTTAGTACTGTTTATCGATCTATACTTTTAATAAAAAGATTTTTTTTATTGCTTCTGTTTACCTTTAAAAAATTATGTTGAAAAATGTTTAACTTATATTTTTAAAATAATTGCTAACAATTTAGATTAAAATAGAGCTCAATTTAATAAAACATATTTCGCAGCAGTTTTGGCTCCAAACTTCACTATCGTCTTTCAACAAACCTAAAAAATTTTTCCAAAACTCTGATAAAAAAGATAATTAATGGTTAACACTAGAGAATTCTAAAAAATGGATTTAACTTATTTGACAATTTTAAAAAAAAGTTAAAAATAATTCAAAGTTTGAAAAATTTTTATGTCTTGTTAATGACTTCAATTAGTTTTTATAATAAAAAAAATGCGATCTATTCAAAGTTTAGGAAATTTTTTTATGTGTATTTTCTAATTACAGAGATGAATTTATTAATTAAAGAGATAATTTAGATTATTTTTAGAGATTTTTTAATTACAATGAGAGTTTATTAATATTATTATTTAGAGATCATTATTTTATGAAGATGTTATTATTTATAGAACTCAAATAAAAACGTTCCGTAAAATAAATAATGGTAAAAAACAAAACAGTAAAGAAAAACGACTATTTATTTTAAATTTTGTTACAAACTTAACATTTTATCAAATTTGATATTCCTCTAAAAGTATTCTTTTAAAAAGACTATTTTAAATACGAAAATATCCATGATTCTAAAAATTCGAAAAAATTTTAATAAAACAAATATTTTAAGTTTTGTGTTGGAAATCGGTTAAATTCAAATGATAGATAATTAAAAATTTTATGAAAACAAATTTTTAATTCAAATTTCTTCAAGTTAGTTTATACTCTATTAAAATTTTAAATCTATTTCCAGTAATAAGTTGAAATTCAATCATGATAAATAAACGAAACTTAACCAAACTATTATTTTCAATTTAATTTAATTTTTTGAGTTTATCATTGCATTTAAAAATATTCTAAATTCCAAATAAAATATTTAAAATATTTCATTTTCTGCCTTCCAGAAAAAAGTTATTATGTATTTTTTCATGTAAATGACTTTATCTAGCTTTTATAATAGAAAAAAATGACAACTATTCAAAGATTAGGAAATTTTTTATGTGTATTTTCTCTTTTAGAATAAAATATTTTTCTTTCATGTTTTACTCACATTATTTATGTTTCTTAATCTCTTTTTATGTTTATGTTATCTCTGTCCATTAAAATTTATCATTTAATAAAAAATCTGTTCTAGAAAAAATTATGAGTATGCACAGAAGATACATTTTTCATTCAATCTTAGAATTCATAAAAATCATTTTAAAGTTGAGATTTTTATGAAAAATAATTTAAAAAAATTAAGACAAAATAAATGTCACGACTGGTCCGAAATCTAATTATTCGTTGAAGGTTATTTAGAGTTCAAAAAAAATAAATTTAAAAAGTACGTTTTTTTATTTATGCGAACTGTCCCTAATTTAATTTTTTTATCAAATAATTTTGATTTTGATCTAAATGATGCCACAAATTGAATCCAATGAAGTGTCTCTAAACGACACGAGTGAATTATCTGAATCGATGCTTGAAGATGAAGAAGAACTGTCGTCCGGAATGGATCAATTTTCACGTAATTCCACTCGAATTTCCAAATCGAAAAAATCATCGCCTATCACCAGTCATGCAAAGTCGTCAAAAAGTATTCAACAGTCGTCAATGAAAATGCAAAGCAGCTCGATCAATAATAAACATGTAGAGAACAACCTAAAACAAAATATAAAAGATTATTTCGCCTACAATCTAAAATCGTCAGATTTTGCATTTTTAAAAGAATTGTACGACATTTTGAACAAAATTGAAGACACATGGAACCAAATTGGTTTCAACACTGAGACCAAGCAAGATCGCCTCGGAAATTTTTATCAACATTTGAGTGTGAGTTTAATCATTTTTTATATTTGATTTTTTTTTCAATTAATGGCAAAAAATTAAGCAAGCCATTATTTTAAATATACATTGGTCTTTCATTTCACCCAATTGCTCAAATTATCCTTGTTATGTCACCAAAATTTTAATTTAACTTTCAGGACATTTTTTTGAAATTTTCTACTTAAATTTTTAAAAAGCCTAAACAAACGAAAAATTAAAACATCACTTAAAAGAATTATTTAGAAATAATAAGAATTTAAAAAATTAAAACAAAAATTTTTCTCTGAAACGATTTAAAATATAAGGCACATGCGAATTAGATTTTAAAAAGCCAGTTTTAAAAGAATTCACATTTAAAAAAGCATTTAAAAAAATTTAATATTATTAATGGTTTAAAAAGAGTTTGAAAAATTCAGTTTAATAATTTTTGTTCGAATAGAGTTAAATTTAAATTTTGAAAAAAAATGGTTACTTGAATACTTAGCTTTAGAGAAAAATTAATTGAAACCATATTCAACATTCCTAGGTTATATGTCGACCAAAAGAAATATCTCATAGAATATTTTTTTTAAATATTATTTAAACTAAATCTGAATACTAAAGACAAATATTTTAAGTTCCTACCCACTAAGTTAAATTTAGTTTAATTAATTTATTAAAGTTTAATTAATTTAGACTCTAATTTTTTCTTAGAAGAGTAAAAAACTAAAAAAAAATTTAAATTCTGGTATAGAAATATTTCTGAAAAAATAAAAATTTTCAAGTAAAATTTTAATTTTGAACTTATTTTGATAAATTTCGTCTTTTTTAAAAAATAGAAGTAATTTATGATTTTTGAACTAAAACTTTCCTCTTATTAAGAAATTAATTAACGCAATCGCTGCACAATTCTAATACTAATATTAGTGCGGGCTTTATCTTTAGGTGCTTTATATTTCTATAGGCAAGTTATTTAAATTAGTTGTAATTTTTGGCACTTATTAATATTTATTTATTTATATTAAACCTCCTTAAAAGAGCGATCAAAAAAAAAATGTATGAAAAAAAAATAGTTTTATATTTACATGTTTACAGTCAATTTTTTGGTTCTGATAAATCATCTATCTTTGTCGATAGGAATACTAATTGATTTGCAACTTGGCAAAGTCCAACGTAATTTTTAGGTTAGATCAGTATTCAAAATAATATTTTAATAGAGATAACTAATTAGAAAATAATTCATAATCACTCTTTTAAATAAAAAATCATCAAAGTGAAAAATTTCAAAAGGAATTCTTTTTAAGAGAGAAAACTAGGAAGAAGAAAAAATTTTCAACGATAAATTTTTAAGAAGGAAAAAACAAATAAAATCAAAATTAATTGATATGTAGGGAAAGTAGATACACCTCAGATAGTAAAGCCCATATCATAATCTACTTAGTTTACATTGATATGACTCCTTTAGTTTGTTCCTAAAAATTTATTATTATTATTTATTTCAAAAATTGCGCCCGATTTGGCGATGATAAAAATTTATATGAATTAAACATTTCTGAGCCGAATTCTGACTTTTGGGAAAAAAGAATTTTTTTCAAATTATACAATGAATACTTTTTTGAAAAAAATCCAAATAGTTATTAATTTTCAAAATTTAATTGTAATGTAAAATTTCAAAAATTAAATCCTAATAAATTACTATAATCATTTCAGGTATTAGTTTGGTTTCAAAGGGTGAATAGTCATACACTAATGAAATATTCGATTCCTTTCCAGCTTTTCTTTCATGCAATATCCATTAAGGAAATATAAGAGTTAGCCAACTTAAAAGAAGCCAAATAATTCAGAAATGTAAAAATAAATAATTCTTTTATTTTGAAATCAATTTATATAATTAACTTCTTAATTTTTTCTTAACTGATAAAATTGATTTTTTAAATCGATGATATTATTTTTACCTTGACTTTGTTCGATAATATAAATTAAAAGCCATATAACTAAATTTTGTGTTAACAAATGGTTTTAAATCTTAACTAATACTTTTAATTTGCGAATAACACATTTAATTGACTTTTATTTAAATTGACGGTTTGAAATTAACTCTATCATCATTCACATAGTTAACTATGAAAAGGCTTCTCTAATTTGTTCTTAGAAAAGAAGAACTAAATTTAATTTTTCTTTAAATTTAAATAAAAAATTTCTGAACGAAATACCGATCTTGGAAAAAAAAACAAAACTTTTTTTCTTTAAAAAAATTTATGCATTGAGTAAAAAAAAATTATATAAAATGATAAAACACGTTCTAGAAGGTAAAACCCATTTCATAATCAACATAGTCTACAATGATTTGACTTTTCTAGTTTGTTCTTAAAAAAAGAACTAATTTAAAACTTTTTTTTTTAATTTAATTAAACAATTTCTGATACATTGAAAAATTTAAATCTTTTAAAAAATAAAAAAATTTAATAATCAAAATGTTAAAACCCGTTAATCAACATAGTCGACAATGATCTGGCTTCTTTAATTTGTTCTTAAAAGAGAAGAATTAATTTCTTCTTTAATTAAACAATTTCTGAGCCAAATATTCACCTTAAAAACATTTAATAAAAGAAGAATTATGTAGTAGTAGTAGGAGTAGTAGTAGTAGTAGTATTTCGTCAGCCTCATTTCATACGACATGTTTCTTAGAGACAAAGGTATTTTTGTTGTCCTTTCTTGCATCTTTTCCAACGCAATCACATCCCTTTTCATTGATATATTTAAAAAAACTTATTTTATTATTAACATATTTAATTTAATTTAAAAAAAAAATTATTTTTTTTAAAGTAAAAACAATGAATACTCTGGCATTGTGAAATTTCATACAAAACTTCCAATACAAAAATGAAAAATTTTTCTAGCTTTTGTTCTAAATGTCAAAAACTTGTTCTGCAAATGTAACAACTTTTGTTATACCTACCGCGAAAGTCTGAAAAATCTGTGCAAATTAATTGCGTTTTATTTTTAATACTTTTAGATAGGTTGCAATTTTGCAGAATTTGTACAGATTTTGCAGAATTTGCACAGATTTTGCAGAATTTGCACAGATTTTGCAGAATTTGTACAGATTTTGCAGAATTTGCACAGAATTTGCACAGATTTTGCAGAATTTGTACAGATTTTGCAGAATTTGCACAGATTTTGCAGAATTTGCACAGATTTTGCAGAATTTGCACAGATTTTGCAGACTTTCGCGGCAGTTGGAACAAAAGTTGTTACATTTGCAGAACAAGTTTTTGACATTTAGAACAAAAGATAGAAAAATTTTTCCTTTTTGTATTGGATATTTTGAATGAAATTTCACAATGCCGAATATTCTTTTGAAAAAAAAAAGTCCAAAAAAAATTCAATCTAAATTAATTTAATTGTAGGACAGGGCTCTTGAAATGCTAGAAAATGAAGAGACACTCCAGAGCGACATCGAAGAAAGCATCGATGACTTCCGTAAAAAAATCCGCGACATCTGCTTCAAACTGCACATCCGATCCGACGATTTAAAACTTTTAAAAAACATCGACTCGCTCACAATCCTCGAACAGAACGACGCCTACAAAAAAGAATACAAAAAACTTGAAAAAGAAGTCAAAAAAAGACTTGACGAGTACAAGAGCTTGTTGTGCGAGGAGTCAAAACTGTGCCTCAAATTGTCACTGGACAAGACCGAGCTCGTGCAGAGCAGCATACCTAGCGAGACCGACTTGGACAACCTGAAACAAAGAATCACCGAGCTGCAACAAACGTTCGAGAGCCGGAAGCGCATGATGATCCAGCTTCAAAGCGAGTTGAACGAGCTATGCCAGGAGCTGGAGACCTCTCGCAGCGACACTCTTTTCTGCGATTGCGACATCGAGGCGATCATTTTCGAATCGGTGGACAACATGAGCCTGGGCGACCACGACATGCACAAAGTCTGCGAACTCCGCGACCAACTCAAGCACAAAAAAGAAATGCTCAGCGACAAAATTCGCTCGCTAAGGTCCAAAATAATGGAACTGTGGTCCAAATTGAGCATAGAGAACGCGCACGTTCTTGCGCTCTTGTCCGACAACGACCAAACAAGACAAATGTCCAAGCGGGAGCTGGTGTCCGAGTTGGAGCGGGAGCACGAGCGCTGCGTGGCCATCAAAATGCAGAACATGCAGAAATTCATCGAGGCCGTTCGGCTCGAAATTCGCCAAATGTGCCAGAAAATGTTCGTCGGCGACAAGGAAACCAAGCAAATGAACCACGAGTTTATGTGTCTGACCGACTACACCGAAGATTTGCTCACCATCCACGAAGACAAGCTCGAAGACCTCAAATTTCGCTACATCGAGTGTCAAAAGTTGTACGAGCAGACGGCCGAGTGGACTGCGCTGTGGGCCAAGTTTGTGCAGTTCGAGGAGAAGACCAAGGACCCGATGCGCTTCAAGCAGCGCGGCTACAGCATGCTCGAAGAGGAAAAACAGCGCAAAAAGTTCAACGCCGAGCTGCCCAAGCTCGAAGAAGAGCTGAGCGAGCTGGCGGCCGAGTACGCGTCCATGAACGGCGGCCAACAGTTCACCGTGTTCGGACAGTCATTGTCGGACTTTTTGCTCACCACCAAACTCGACTACGAAGAGTCCAAGCAAAAGGTAAAAATCGAAAAGCAAGTGCTCAAGGACACGCAGAGAAAAAATGAGACGCGTTTCGGCAGCCGGCCCAAGACTCCGTTGGCCCTGAAAAACAAGAGAAAAATTTTCTCCACCAACCATCACGACTCGCACGTCAACTCGCCAATTAGGCGCTCTAAACTACAAAAAACTGAGCTGCTGGCCGCCAGCGCCGCCAACACGCCCCGCACCAGCGTTATCAGCTCGAACAGATCGGCTGTGGGCGCCGCCAAGGCCAAGATCAACTCGAACCTGGCCTCCAAGTCAAAATTGGCCAAGAGAAAATCGCGCACGCCCGGCAACAAGCGGCAACAGAGGCGCTCAAAAATGATGGCCAAGCCGGCGCACCAAAACGACCAAGACACTACTTTGAAGACCACTTTCAGCTCTACCATTCAGAGCACAATTTCTTCGAACAGCTCAAAAGTGAAGGCAAACGGCTCCAAGTGTCCGCCGCTCAGCTCGTCGTCGCGCTTTGTCGCCAGCCACACCGAACACCGCATGACGTCCACGGCCTCCAATACATTTATTGAGGATGATGGCCAAAATGTGGACCAAGATGCCATGGTGATGCAAGCATCGGCTAAACTCTCCCAAATCATTTCCACTTCCAAAGGAGACTCCAAATTGTTCAATTGTGACGTAAACTATTTGGAATTTTCGCGCGATTTGCCCAAGGCCATCAAGTTTGGACACGACTCGACCAATTCGCTTCTTTCGTCCAAGTCGACTGTGTCAAAATCGAAGGCCAGCTCTTTGAGACGACAAGTTTAGGCAAGTTTAGGAAGTTACGTGCCCGGCTTTAATGCATACAAACCATTTTTGTACTTTGATTTTAGCCTCGTGTGTGTGGATTGTTGAGTCCATTTTTATAAATACTTTATCTAGTTAATTTTGTGTGTGTGATTTTCTTTTTATCTAGTTAAAGCTGTGAAATCTGTATTTGGACCGTTTGGTTACTTTTTTTAGATTTCACGCATTTTCGAAAATATTTTAATTTCAATGTCAAAATTTGTAGCTTTTAGGTGAAAATTATATTTGATTTTTTTTTTTTTGCTCAATTTGTACATCTTAATTTTAATAGAAAACATTTGATTTAATTAGATTTTGTAAAATAAATAAAAACAATCAATACAATTTAAAAGAAATTTGATCTAATTATTCCAGGTTTGTACCTTATTTGGACAATTGTCCAAACACACAACAGTGGAACATTTTTTTTCTTTAATTTAAATTCTGTTCTCTCCTTCTCTTTCCTATTAAGTTTAATTTTTAATTTTTTTACATTTTAAAAATTTATAATTTATTCATAAAAATAGGAAAAAAGTCAATTTGAGTTATACTTTTTTTATCACTAATTTAAATTCAGCTATATAAATTCATTTTATGCACATTATTTCTTGTACAGTGTTGTGAAAAAGTTAAGAAACGGTTAAAAGCTTTCTTCTTTTCTTTTCTTTGCGACAAGCGCAATCCTTCAAAAATACATTTTATTTGAGACCCATTTATAAAAATAATTATAAAATGAACCTTTTGACAGAATTAAAAAAAATATTTCGCTTTTAAAGCCAAAATACCCATTCAAACTCCTAAATTTTGTCCTATTTTTTAACAGAACAGAATAGAAGCTATTATTCTTCACCAATATGGAAAATCATATTCCAAGATAGAATATGCTCAAAAACGTCTAAATCATGTATAAGGGCTAATTTTGATCGATTTGATCAAACAAATTCATATAGCAATCGTACAAGATCTGGAAGACCTAAGATTTCAATTGAGAAAGATGATCGTCAATCAGTTCATTTGGTAAAAAAATAGAACTTAACCATTAAACATCCAAGCAAATAACTGCAAATTGTCAAATGACCGAAAAGCATCGAATTCTGTAGTAAGAAAAAGATTATTTGGAAGAAAACTCGAATGGTAGTATGCGTTTCGAAAACTCAGGTTAACAAAATCTCAAAAAAAATTAGATGAAATTTTTGCCTGGATGTTAAATAAACAGTCGAAAATCCGTATAACGAAATCCTCTTTATTACGAATAAGAATCCAGCAACCGATTTTTTATAGAGGAAAAAGATTGCCAATTTTAATTGATATAACGAAGCAACAAGAAGCAACAAGATGCAAATAAACAAGTTATTAGCTGAAAAGAAGCAATCGATAGAAAAAATGAACTGAAACAATTTTTTTTAAATTAAAATTATGATAATTCCAGTGTAATTATTAAACGTACCCTAATTTTTAAGCAAAGCTTTGCCAATATTGATTCTGTCACACCAGAAGAGATCTTAAAGATAATTAAAATTACTAAAACTAATGATGCTCCAAGTAAAGACAAATTACAAATATAAAGTTGTTTATTAAGTTTTTTCGTTAAGTTTTTACATAAAAAAAATTTTTTATGGAAAATCGTAACTTGAGATGAAAAGAGGATCTACTTCGATAACCCGGTCAACAAAAACAATGGGTCGATTCTGATAAAACGCTATTATTTACTCCGGAAAGCGAAATTCATGGAAAAAAGGTAATGCTTTGTGCTTGGTGGGATTAGAAGGATATCATCTATTATGAGCTCCGCAACCCAAGCAAACAATAAACGCAGACCTTTATTCACAATAATTGATTCGTTTGAGCCACGCTTTGGAAGCAAAACGGCAACATAGAGCTAAAGGAGAGCGAGAAGTGATTCTTTTACATGACAACGCTAGGCCACATGTTGCAAAAACGACCCGGAACACGATAGAGAATCTAGACTGGGATGTCTTATCTCACCCAGTTTATTCTTTAGACTTGGCTCCTTCAGATTACCATTTGTTCCGATCCACGAAGCACTTCCTCAGTGAAAAAAGTTACACAGACTTGGAAGAAATTAAAAAAGACATCAGTCAATATTTCATCTCAAAACCACCCAGCTTCTACGAGTGCGGGATTAAAATGCTGCCAGAAAGATGGGAGATGTGTATTTCTAGCGAATGAAATTATTTTAGTCTCAAACTATATTTTATTTAATTTTTAAATGAATAAATAAATTCTCGAAAAAAACGAAAAAACTTATTAAACAAACTAATAAGTAAGTTAAAATTTTCACTAAATGTTATCTCCCGACTTTGGCACGCTTATTTAATGCCTCTTTTTCTTACTCTTGCATTCCAGTCATAATGGAAAAATGCAATAGTTACGATGATTCCGAAACTAATGAAAGACTCAACCAACTTGAAAAATTACCACCCAATTAGTCTTCTAAATACATTGTCAAAAATGTTAGAAAAAGTCATCAAAATAAGGCTAAACAATTGGCAAACTGATAAAAATATTCTCTCCAACTTTCAATGTGGTTTCAGGTGTTCTAGACAGACAAAGAACCAGATTCTCAGAATTATGCAATCCGGTATTTTGGCTTTTAACCAAAACCAAAAAATGTGAGCCATCTTTATTGATATTGAAAAGGCCTTCGACAAAGTCTGGCATCTTGGTCTCCTCCATAAATTAGACAAACTAATCTATTTCGGACTTCTGGGTAAGTGGATAGAAATCTATCTAGATTACAGAAGCTTTCAGTTTAAAGTAGCTGACTTATATTCGACTAATAAAGAAAACTACACTTGAGTGTCCAAAGGAAATTTCTTAGGTCCGACCTTATTTAATATCTATTTTAATGACATAATTGGACTGTTAGTCTGAGCTGATAAAGCAATTTTTACTGATGACTTGACCATATGGCACTGTTTTAAATACACAAAGTATATCTCCATTAGATTGATAAGAAGTCTTGATAAAATTTACATTTGGATGTGTATATGGCGGCCTAATGTTAGCACAACAAAAACCACTTGTATTTTATTTAACAGAAATTCTTGACATACGAGTCATGAGCTTAAATTAAACTATGGAGGAAAATATCTAGCCCACGAGGCAAATCCGAAATTTCTTACGATGTCAAGGTCAAATCAAAAAATCTTGGTAACAATCCAAAGAAAGGCAATTAGATATGCATTTAACAGACCGAGAGATGAGCCGTCAGCTTCACTATTAAGTCTTGTCAATATCGATCTCGTCGTTAAGAGATCTTAATTCTTAACCGACAGGTAAAGCTCGCAGAACAAACAACTTAATAAGAGATGAGCTAAATTCATATAATCTTGCTCAGGGTATCCAGGATAGCATATTTTCCAAGGCAAAGGCGAGATTAACCATCTTTGGTTTAATCAGGAACAATGATGTGATGAACTGTAAAAGTTTCTTTGAAAACGATGGTAACAATGGTCTTTTTATAGATCTTGATGATTACTTTCAAAATAATATTGTAAAATTTAGAGATTTTTTATCTAATAGTGAATAAATATAATCTACTTTGGGTTCAAAGGGATCATAGTCCCGCAGTACTCAAGTGACCTGGTCACAATAAACATACACCATTATCATCCAGTGTAATTAATTTATTATTTAATATTGAAAATTTTATAATAGAAGTAGCTTTAATAAACAACCATCTATTATCCATTTTTTTCATAAAAATTAACTTTTTTTTTTTGCATTTTTACTTTGATTTTTTTTATTCCTATCGTTTTATATGGGAATTTCGATATAACGAATACCGAATATTTTCCGCCCGAGTAGTTCATTATACCGAGGATTGACTCTAATGGAGCATACCTAAATGGACTCAAATAATGATCAGTGATAAAATGAACATTGAGAGAAAACCTAATTCAGATAGGTAAGGTGTCATTAGAGAACCATTTTAAAGAATATATTATTAAAAAAATAAAAAAGGAAGTGGTTTTCGATTGAAATTTGGTGCTTTATGAAGTAATGGTCTAGGAATATTTTTTCTTTATTTGACGTAAGTCTTAATTCTCAGAGAAATGTTGATATCATAGGAAATAACTTATTTGCATCAATAGATATGCTAAGAGAAGATGAGGCTTTCTAATTTCAACAAGATAATGGCCCTTTCCATAGAGCCAGATAAGTGAAGGAACGATTTCAGGATCAAAATATTGAAGTCCTATCTTGGAAACAGCCCTGATAATAATTGCATTGCAAAATTATGTATTTGTCACGATAAGGCGATTGTCAAACATGAGCCAAGTTCATTGGATAAGCCGAAAGAAGTTGTCTCAAGTATTCTAAATACTTGAGGTATAACTACTTGAGGTATATTCTAAATACTATAGGTTCTGGCGAATCAAAACAAGCAACAAAACCAAGAAGAAAGCACGACAAAGAATATAAAGACAATGACGAGAATGAATAAGTTGAAAGAGAAAATAATGACAAGAAAATGAAATCAATGTAGAGAGTAGTCCCTAATACACGGAAACGGACTCGGGAAAACAGACTTACGGACCTGGACTCCAAAAATCTTGTTACTAAAATACGCACTCCCGACCCAATTTTTTTTTCTAGAAAAAGTAATGCAAAATATTGAAATTTTTTATTTACAAACTTGAAATTACTAAATTTAAGATGATGAAAATTTGAATACATTTTTAAAGAAATTTTAAAGAGTTGAAAATTGATGAAATTTTATTAAATTTTAATTAATATTGAGCCAAATGAGTAATAAGCTTAGAAAATATAAATTTCTTTAGTTTTAATCAAATTTTTATTTAAGTTTTCGTAATCAAAATTTTGTTATTATTCGATTTTTTTCGTCAATTTAATTTTTATAATTATGATTATGTGATTAAAAATAAATTTCCATAAATTTTTTTGTATAAATTTTATTTTTGAGTCTGGGTCGGTGTTTTAGGCTCGAAAAGTCCTGGTCCGTAAGTCCGTTTTCCGGAGTTCGGGTCCGTGTATTAGGGACAGCCAATATAGAGTAAGAACAAGACAAGGAAGAAAGAGAAGACGATAACCAGACTTGTTTAGTTTTAAGTCTAAGTCACAAAAATTTAAGTCAAGTTAAAATACTTAAAATTTTTTTTTTTAAAGTCTAAGAATAAAAGCCAATTTTTCAGCCAAAAAAGGTAAATTTAATTAAATAATTAAAATTTTGAGGCAAGGTTCGCACTAAGCAGTACTACTGTACTTTTTGACCAGGTTCCCAAGAGCCCAAATATCTCTTGTTCAAATCAGACTTGTTTATAAGTCACAGTTTTAAGTCCAAGTCACAAAAATATAAGTCAAAGTTATGACTTTAAAAAAAATAAAATTTAAGTCATTGACTTGACTTGACTTAAGACTTGACTTAAAAACAACTCTGAAGATAACAGAAAAAATATTAATTTTAATTAGATTTTTTTTTGGTTTATCATTAAATTAATTATTTTAATTTTAATTAAATTAAACTAAATTGGAAATTTTTTTTCAAAATTTTGAACTAAATAAACTTATTATCTATTTGAACAAAAAAATGTGCTTATTATATAAAAATCTATCACAATATCATATTATAGGCTGTTAAAAATTAGCTGCTAAAATAAAAATAATTATAAATAAATTTTTGACTTTGTCATTTGATAAGTTAACAGTTGATCTTTAGCCTGGAAATTGGTCAATTTTTATTAAATTTTTGTCGTTTACTTAAAAAAAATTTTGCATTTTTAAAAATAAAATTGATGTCTGTTTTTATATTTAAGATGAAAACTAAATTAAAAAAAAAAACAATTTTTTAATTTATAAATTAACATGAATAAAGAATGATATACTTTTTAATAAAATAAAAGGAGTTTTTTATTAAATGTGAGAAAATTTTTAATAGATTTGAAGTAGCATATAATTCACATTGAAATATTTTAGACTTTCCGAAAATTAAGCTCATTTTCTTCTAGAATTTTTTTTTTTTGCAAACATTAAATTTTTTTTTTACTATTTTAATTCTATGCTGAAAGATAAATTTAGTGTTGCATTTATTTAAATATACATTCTTATATTTGTCGAATTATAAAATTTTTCGTTTTAAGAGATTCTAATTTGCATTCCAAATGAAATATCGCGTCTGCCACCAAAAAATTAAATTTTGTTTATTTTTACCTTTTATTTTTAACTTTATATCATGATTGTCAAAGAATTAAAAATTTTCCAGGGCTGTGCTCTAGTTCATTTAATTCTATAAAATTTTATCATTTTTTTAAGTTAATGTCACATTCCTTAAAAAATTTCAAAATATTTAATTTACAAATACGAAAAATTCTAATTTGTTTCAAAACAAATTTTATTAAAATTCTAATTGCATGCCTGTATTCGCTAATTGTTTGTTCCTTTCTTTTCCGACATCAAGAAAGTATTTTCATAGAGCTAACACAATTTAATCAAATTAAGCTAATAAATATTTTCTCTAGAACATTTATTTAGGCTCATGCACACAACAGGAAAATCAACCTAGACTGTATATTATGGAATAAATTTTCATTTATTTAATTTGAGTTTTATTTGACATTTTTTTAGGGTTATGAGTATTGATGTGCCAAAAATTAAATTTTGCTTTTGGTCAATTGTGGCAAATAAATTACAAATATAAAAAGGAGCCTTAAAAAATTTCAATTAAAAGTCTTATACTCCTTTCAAATAAATCACGTTCAATTTGCTTTCTTTTCTAATAAATTTAAAAATTAAATAAAAATTACAAAAAAAATAAAAGTTTTATTACGAAATTATTTAAAATATTTACAAATAAAATATAAAAGATAAAAATTAACCATTTTTTAATTCTAAAAAACCTATTTTGTTTTTTGAGCATTTGCTTTAAAAAAAGGTGTAAATGAAAGAGTCTTCGGATGAAAATACAAATTTCTTGCTAATTTGCTATTTGATTCTTCTAAATCAAAGCTATTCAAAATATCCAACTGTTTTTGTAGACTTTTCCTACGGGTGTCATTAGTTTGCTGAACTTTTGCTTGTAACAATTTTACAGGCTCAAATGGCTTATCGCTTAGTTTAAAATTAATATCCGGTAAAATTAAAGATTCGGTTGATTTTTTTCTATTTTTTTTGTTCATTGTGACAACTGTTGGAAACCAAGTTTTGTGTCGACGACGTGGTTCATGATTGGGAATCTTTGGTTGAGTTTGATTTAAATCCATGTATTTAAAACTAGGCTTTACTTTAAGATGATAAATCGATTCCCAATTATCTTTAATCTGTTTTGGGCTTTTTTCCAGTGGGTAATTGAAGGCATAGTCTTTAATTAAAGACTCCGAATAGTCCTCTATATGAAAATAATTTTCTTTATTTGTTTCATTGAAAATTTTGCTATTAAGACTCTCTCTTCTTTTGATCAAACTTGATGTCCCTATCAATAATCGTTGATCAGGAATTTTATTTAAATCGCACATTTGTAAAAGTGTTGTTTAAATAAGGTTTATTTTTTAATTTATAGTTCTGTAAGAACTATTTTATATTTTTGTTTATTTTTGTTTATAACTATTTAAAGAAAAATTTCGATCATCTTATCAAAAGACATTCTTTGAGCCGAATTTTGAGGGGGATATAAGTCGATTTAATTAAATTACTTTTTTTTTCAATAAAGAATTTAAATTTTTAATTTTAATATTTTGCTTAAGCATTTAAAAAAAATTTTATTAAATCAAATAGAGAAAAAGGTAAATGCGTAATATGGTAATCCGAGTTTGAAACATTAAATGAGAAATTATTCAATATTCAGGCAAGACTAGAAATTCAAGAAACCTTTAGTTACTTTAAATAAATTTTTTAAGATTGATCGATTTTTGTTTCTTTCCTTGGATATTAAAATAAATTCCTCTAATGTCACAATTGTAAAAAATATATTTTATATATTTTAAATTCTGATTAATGTCTGTTTCAATAATGATGAAATTTTCAGGATTTGAGTTCTTAAATTTCTTTGGTTCTCTAATCAACAAACACTAAAACTAAAAACCAGTAAATTACTATTTCAAAAAATCATTTAATAGGATAATATTCTGCCTTTATTTAATTTAAAATTTGTATCTAAAAATTTTAAATAAAGTTGATTGACTAATTTTGAATTTTAAATTTGTAATTTTCTAAGAAATCGAACTAGAAATAATTTGAATACGGTTTCTGGAGAAAGTTATTTAATGAAAAAATTAAAATTGATTTTTTTAGATAGAAAAAAAAATATTAGAAATCAACATCAATCAAAATCACTGATAATATTTAACCTGACATCTCTTATTCACCCAATATATTCAACAAGATCTGTTGTTTGATCTGTTATTCTTGAAGAAGGGTTTTAATTTTTAAGATAATTTAGTTATTAAAATATAAAAATTAAATGAATTATTTCATTTTATATTTTGATGTTACCAGTAAAATAGTGTTTTAAAATTGCCAGCTAATTTTTTTTTCTGCAGCTCGCAATTTTCAAGTGATCATTGTAGTCTTAAATCGGAAATAATTAAATAAATATGCATTTAATTATTTGAAAAATTTGATACTAGATAATATTGTAGGATGCTTAGTCCCAAAAAATAAATAAAATGTATAATTAAAATAAAAAAAATTGATGACTAATACAAAAAAAAAGTAATTAACAAAAGAAATAGGAAACAGCTAAGCAGAGGGAGGAAAGCTTGGCTTATTCCCATACTAAATAACACAAATTAGTTTAAGAAATTTTTTTTTTAAACGACTTGAGAATTTTAGAATTTTTAATAATTATAAACTACTTTATTAAATCAAAGATTTTCAAAAAGTCAAATAAGTGATAACAATTTGAAATTTTAGCTAGATTAAAAACTAATTTTTCAAATTTTTTTCCAAAAACAGCTAAAATTGAGAAAAAAGAAATTTATTTATCACATTAAATAATGAAAAAAAAATGAATATTAAAAAGAAACTAAAATCAAAAGACCCTAAAATAATCAATTTAAATTCGTATAAGATTTCTTTTGTCGAATTTTTAAAAATAAATCAATTAAATTTTAGTAGGATTAAAACTGTATAAGAGTCATATTATGAATAGAACAAACAAAGATTTAAAGAAAATTGCTTTCGGAAATTTTAAATGAAATCATGAAATTTCAAAATTTTACAATTTTAAATGAAAATGATAAAATTAAATAAATATTGATGTTAGGTTAAATTTTAAACAAATAAAATAATTCTAAATTACCAAAATTTCTTTTACAAATGATGATACTTTGCATTTGAAAACCATTCTTTTTTATTTAAATTCTAAAAATTAACTTTACAATTAACACAATAAATTACAGCATCGTTTAATCCTAATTTATAAATTTCAATATAAAAAATGGATCAAAATAAGCAAGACTCTGAAATAATACTTAAACAATTGATCGATGAAATCAATAATTTTGATTTATTTATCCAAATTTGGGAGAATACGGCAATCTTTTTACGAGATGAAACAGACTATGTGAAAAAAGCATCTAAATTAATCGGAGTCTTTTTTAAATTTACTGCCGAACCTTGCTGCGTGATTTTCTATTTGACCAACATGGTACACAATTATCTAAAATCTATTTAATTCTTGTTTAATAAAAAAATTTTAAGTTGTTTAAAAATTTTGTCATCGATTATTTGGTAAAGTTTGTTCTCTCTTCGGTTTATAACTCTGTAAAAATACTCAAAAAAATTTAATAATTTAAAACATTTTAAATATTTAAAGGTAAAAAAGAACTTCTTGGTCGCTTTGGAACAGCTGATAACAGTAGATTATAACGAAAAGGCCATTTCTTTCCGAAATGAAAGATTGAATGCATTTTATGGAGAAAAATTTGTGAACTTAATTAAAGAAATAAATGATCTTGCCATTGAATTGTCATTTAAAAATGAGTTTAACGCTAAATTTAGTCTATGGGGCAAAAAAAATTTGGAACATGGACTATCATTGATTAGATATGTTTTGAAAACTGTTGGTTCCAAAACATTGATCGGTCTTGGGTACAAGCATCAACACTTTGACTTTATAGTAAACACTTTTTCAAAATTTAACATTTTACCAAAAGTAATTTTCTACAACTTTTAACAAACAAAAATATTTTTTGCTTATTATAGATTATGGAGGCCATGAGTTCTAATTGTAATAAATTTGACATTGAAAACAATGATGTGATGGACAAAGCCTTTTTGACCACTTTGGACACCATTTATCTGATTATCCTCAAAACTTTTTCATCGACAAAATTTTATAATCTCAATCCTGAAGTGCATAACATTAATTTAATTACAATAAAAAACTTGGTTCAATTTTATGATGAAAATGTCAGAAGTGGAAACATTGTGTCTAATTACAGTTTGTGGAATCACACTTTGTCAAAGATTGTTGAATTCACTGTGCAAAAAACTTACGAAGAGTCGGAAAAAAAATACATCAGATTAAGATTTAACTACATATGCTACTTTTTACAAAAACTAAAAGTGTTAATTAATTTAAGAATATTTAAAATTGATCTTAAATAAATTGAATGTCTTTTAGATTTTGTTTAAATACGTCACCGAGTTTAAAAAGCAAAAGTATACAGAAAAGTTAATGTTCTCAATTAAGCGGATATTGATTTCGATTGATCAAAGCAGAAAATTTCGAGAATTAGAAAACGATGAGATAGAGGCAAAAGCTGTTTGTTTTCACGTTATTTATGAAATTATCAAAAGTATTTTTTTAATTTTTTTTTAAATTTTTAATTTGAATTATTTAAAATTTTTAGATTTGAAAGAAAATTTTGTTAGTTCCCAAATGAAAAATTTCTCCCATATTTGGATCAGAGAGCTTAGTTTATTTGTAACTAAAATAAAAAAAAATACTTTTTATAATTATAAATTTAAGAATTTGGCTGCAATAGATTGCTTGAAATTAATATTCAAGTTAAAAAATGCTAGTCTGAAGTTATTTTCTAAAAATATCATTGAGCTTATCAAAAGGCAAATAAGCACCAAGGTAGCATTATTTAATTTCTAAAATGTAAATTTTATTTTTCTACAGGAGGAATTCGGAAATTTGGCAAAGTATTCTATTGCTGTGCAAAGTGTTTTTGAATTCGAATCAACAAACGATAGCAATAATTTAATTTCAAAAGAACTAATACAAATTGTGATGGACATTCAAAAAGTTTTGAGTAATCAGATCTTAGGAGGAAATTATAATAACTTGAACGAGTTTTTGGCATTCTCGAAAAAAATTTTGTTTACAATTAAGAAGAAAAATGGTTTTATCGGTAAATTAAATATTTATTTATTTGTTTTTAAAATTTAAAATTAGAAAATTCTTGGGACAATTTTTTGATTGAAATTTTCTTAGTTTGCGAATGCATTAAATCTAGTCGGTTTAATTTCGAAATGTTTCCAAATATTTACCAAAATTGTTTTGAATTAATTAAGTAGTTTGGTCATATGTACTTTTTAAAATTTTTTAAATTATGAATTTAAGAATCATGATCGACATGTTGAATGGAAACAAAACAGTGAATTTATATACCTGTGGTATTTTTGAAACACTTAGCTTAATTAAGTGTAATTTGCCTGTAAATTGTCCTACTGAATTAAGGAATGAACTTTACCAGACTATGGAACGGGTAAAGCCGTTAACTGCTGCGTTATTTAATTAATTTGATACAATTTTTGGTTGTTAAATTTTTTTGTAAAAATTCTCATTTAATTTATTTTCAATTGTGAAATTTTCCTATAATAAAATATAATTTTTGTATTAATTTAACATTTGAGATCTTTTATTGAACTTTTATGTTGGATGACATTCTCATGATCCGATAATCAGTCCTATAAAAAATTGGTACCAAGGTCTGGACCAGGACCACAAACAGTCTGGTCTATTATTCAGGTCCTCAGACTGGTGGCGGTTTCATGACGATCACAGTCTGATCTTGGTAGTAAAAATTTGATGTTGTGAGTTCAATTCAGGAAGTTCGATCTTCAAAAAAAATTTGAAAAATTTTGAATTTCAAACAATATTATCTTTTAGTGGTATTTTTATTTGTTTCTAATAAAATCAATTAATACATTTGATCCTTTTTAATAATAATTTGTTAAACAAGAAAATTTTATTATTTTAATAGAAAAGTTTCATTCATATAAGTGTTGGAGGGGATCAAAATTCTTGTCGCCAAATTATACGGTCAGAACGAAACGAGCGGCCATGTATACGGTTTGATAAGTACTTCTTTTAATAGTTGGTCAAGATATTTTTCCTTACATAAATTTTTTTTTATTTATTTAAAAAAATATTTTTTAAATTTTTTTAAATAAGTATAAGAAGTAGTATTAACTGCAGTATAGTGTTCTTTAGGAGCTCAAAATTGCGCCTCGTCCTTATGACTAATGCAGTCCTCATGAATTTAATTTGAGAATTGTAACTTTTAATTTAAAATTAATATAATATTTTACAGTGCTGCTGCGATAAAAGGATTTTACCATAATTTACGTTAATTTCCGTAATTTGACAAAGATTTACGATACGTAAAATACCAAAAGAAAAAAATCCTTTTTCTTGAAAAATTTAAAATTAAAATTTTTCAAATGTTTTTTTTTTTACCTTATTATATGAAATATCGGATTTTTTTTTAAAATTTGCTAAATTTTCGTTAAAAGTAGTTATCTTTTCGTAAAAAATGTAAGATTGGTTAAATTAAGTAATTTTTTATATTACAAACAAACACTGAACATAACAAAAAAAATTTGGAGATTTCACTTAAATTAAAAATGACTTTAAAAAAAATTAATACACAAGTAATATTGACCTTTTTTAAATCTAAAACAATCAAATATGATAATTTAGCTGATTGACAGCAATTTGTCCCCCTATTAAAACGTAAAGACTTTGTAGGCTTTATGACTTTCTTTTTTAACATTTTATTCTTTCAAATTAGACATAAAATTGTCGATTCTAAAGAAAAATATTAAAAAACAATCTTTAAACTTAAAAATTTTTGCATTTTAAAGCGCAAACGGCTTAATTTGTGAACCATTTGTACTTTCAAATTGTATTTATGAATTTTTTGTATTTTTTGTATTTTTTTAGAGTATTTTAAATAGTTACATGGTGAAAACAGGATCAAATCAGACCCCGAGGTACAAAATAGGGACTGTTATTTACCTGTATTTTCAAAATTATTAGTTAACTGTCAATTTTTTTATTTTTTTGCTAAGAAAATAAATTGTCCTATGCTCGCAAAAATTTTTTTTGCACTACTAAGTTTATTGCTTAAATTTTTTTTTGTTAGTTATTTATAATGTAGTGTTGGTGTCCGTGCAAGCGGACAGTAAACGGGCCAAAATTTTCCAAAACCATGACCGTGACCGTATTAACCGGACAGTTTTTTGCGGGCGGGCTAATTTTTGGCCCGTTTAGTGACCATTTAAATTTATACGGGCGGTCTTATTAATGTTTACGGGTTTCTTAGACCGCCCGTATAAATTTAAACGGTCACTAAACGGGCCAAAAATTAGCCCGCTTAAATAAACGGGCCATAGTCCGCGATTAACCGCCCGTCTTTTGGACCGGTTAGCTCTGTCCGCATCCAACACTATTATATTGATGGAAAAAACTATTCTTTTACATTATAAATTATTATTCTGAGTTTGATTTGATTTAAAATTTTGGACTTGAAAAAAAGTTGTAAATATATAACTAATTATTTTAATAAAAAACGAATAAAAATTAACATTATTAGTTACAAATAAGTTTTTAAGCAAAAAATTTAGTAAAATAAACAAAAAATAAATATATATGATTTTTTTTTAGCATTTAACTAATAATTTTAATTTCACAGGTAATATTGAGTCCAAAATAGTTTGTTTCTATTTTTCAAAAAAATAAAAATGCTAATTTAAATATTTAATTAATTTTTTATTAGTTAAATTTAAATGCAAAATGAGAGAAATAAAAAAAAATTATTAAAAAAACATGTCAATTAAATCGAGCTCTTTGATGTCATTTGAAAAACATTTTGGGCAAAATTCGAAATCCATCAGAAATAGTGTATCTCTGTGGAAGGAACATTTAATTCTTTTCCTCCCCTTTAAACAAAATTAATATTTTAAATAATATTTGATTAAATTTTGTAAATTTACATTCCAATCATAACCACAATTTTTGCAGAGTATACACGAATCATTTCGATCACACATTTTACACTCACCGTCTTCAATTATTGAGTAAAACTTTTTCTTGTTTGAAAGTATTTGGTTCATTTCTTTTCTTGATTTAAATTCTTTTCTATTGTTACTCTGAATTTATATTGAATATTTTTTGGTTTGTTAGACCAAGATGCATAAAGTCCAGATAAGGTTTGTCAGACTTTTTAGTTTCTTGTAAAATACATTAATTTTTCCCTATCCTAAATTTTAGTCACTTATACGTAATATACAATAAAAAAGTAAAAGATATACTTTTTGTAGGAGATCTATATTTTGAGAATATTCAATTTTTTTTATCGAATTTTACTCACAGTTTAAAAAATTTTTCGGGACCGTAAAAATCGGTTCAAAAAGTGGCTTAAATACTTTTTATTTTATATTTGATATGAAAAATTACCGAATAAAGAGATGGATTGTTCAAATTAAATGATCATTATTTTATTAAAAATATTTTTTTCATTAAAAATTAATTTTCTGCAATAAAAAAACTGCTTCATAAACAGAAATATATTTTTACTTTTTTTAAGATATAAAAATAATTAAGTAACATCAAAAAAGAATACAATTTATTCAATGATATAAAAATATTATATTTTTTTTAATTTCCTACTTTTTTTGCTTGATCTAATTGGCGCCAATGAGTCTGTTTTTTATTCAGGTTTTCTTCTTTTTTTTGACTAGGCTACGCTGAAAAAGTATGTTACATGAGCTTTGCAAAAGTTAAATTCCTAAATTTGTGACCTTACATTTGGCCGAATTGTCGATGTGTTAAAATAGTGCTGTGATTCAAGATTTAATTTATTTTATTTATTTAAAAATTCAAAAGAGGCCATTTCTGACCATGAGAGAAGCTAATAAAAAAAAGGCAAAAATACATAAAATGTTCAATTTAACAAAAGAATTATTACATGCAAATATTATAAAATATAAAAATTCAATTATCTTTTAATACTATTTTATCTAGCAATCAATACAATTCAATAATATAAATTACATCAAAAGGCTCGCAAAAACTCATTTACATTACTTATATTAGCCCCGGTATTAAGAAGCTCCTTTAGCTCAACTATGTGTTCTGATTGTCTAAAAACTTCAAACTCCCTTCTCTTTTCTTTAATAAATGCATGACAATGTCGCCAGCAATCGTCTAGGTTCTTTAAGCTTTTCCCTAAAATTGACTCTACTTGATTTATAATCGATTTTTTTTCCAGTTGGGCGATCTCTCATTCTCTCCACTAGAATCTCATTTACCAACTGCTCAGTATATGGATTATCTAATAATGGTTTAAACATGTTACAAACACTCGCTTCTATCTTGTCCTTTGTAATCATGATTCCAAGTGCTGCAAGTAGAGGCTGGCTATGAGTTCTTCTAAGTACTCCTACTATTGACTTGAATCTTTTCTATATGGGTTTGATTAATACTTAGTATCTCAGACCCATATATTCAAGGTTTAATATAATCAAATATCTCTCAAATAAGAAATGGCTTCTAAAAACCCATAACACTAGGAAATCTTTTAAAGGATCAATTTTAGAATATTCTTTCATTGTTTGAATTAATTCTCACAAACTAACATTACGAAATAAAAATCATTCCAAACTTAACAGTTTGATCTATTTTAGATCTAAATTTTGATACCCCTCCAACATTATGCCCCAATAAGCCTTCAATTAACTTAAACTAATAAACCAACAAACAAATATGATAGGATAAAAAACTAAACTGACTTTCGATACGAGTGATGACAATGAAAGTGTCTTTAAATTTAAATATTCTAAAACCCAAAAAACTTTTGTTGACCAACTTGGCCCTAGCATTGAAAAACAAAAAAAAAAGAAAGTTGCATACAAACCTTTATCAGATATCAACATTAATACAGCTAATATAAACCTGATATAGAGAATTTGATAGGTCTTGGAGTCTCAAACAATAATGAACCAAATAAAGATGAAAATGATACAGAAAATAACGATTTTGATTAGGTTAATTTTGGAGATTTGTTTTCAAATGTTCTTTGTAATTGATTTTAGGATCAATTAAATACCAAGGAATGTTGGATTTAGCTCAAGAGGAATATGAGAGTACCCTTTTTTAATTTTCACTCCATATGTTTTCTCATAATTTTTTCGAAGACCAGCTTTAGTAAATGATGTGTATCAAGTTTTCTTTTCGTTAATTTTTAATCCTCATTTTTTGCAGTACTAAATGATTCTATTCACCGCCTTTTGTAGAATCATTTGAATTTCTCTTTTACTGACCTTAGATGCTCAAATACAGAGATCATCTGCGAACTATTTTAACATCAGGAGGAAAACTTTAAGCTATATCACTAAAAAACAGAATAAAAATAGTAAATGATAGGCAACTTCCTCGAGGGACTCCATAGTTGATAGATTTATTTTTTGAAGTTTGACCATTGTAGCTGACTCTGAAGGTAGTCTGTAAGAAACTTTTCAATCCATCGGAGAAATATTGTGTGAAGATTGTGTTATTTTAATTTTTAAATTAAAACATTGTGTGATACTTTGTCAAAGGCTTTTCAAGATTAAAGCAAATAGCTCCAGTTAGTTGATTCTGGTTGATTCCATCTGTTTTGATTGGTTTAAACTCAGTCTATGATCTTGGGTGCTTTTAGATTTTCTGAAGCCAGACTGACAGGCTGGAAGTTTTGGAGACTTCTGCCCAATCTTGAATCTTCTGTTCAAGCCATTTGGCCCAGCAACTGAAGTGATAGATGGGTCTGTTGGATTCTAAACTTTCTGAAGGTTTATCTTTCTTAAGAATCATTAAAATATTGTTTTTTTTTCCAAATTGAGGGTACGTGGCAAAGTTGAGTGAGCAGTTAAATATTTTGTGTCGATAAGTTTTTGAAAAGAGAAATTTTTACAAACCTTGTTGGAAAATAGATCAAAACCTGCTGACATCTTGAAGTTGATGATCAATTCAAAATATCATTTCAATTCAAAAAGTTTATCTTAAGATATCAAAAAAAATCTTTGATTTAATTAAAATAATTTTAATGTAACATGATTAACATGCTATGTAGATTTAAAAAACAAAAAAATTTTGAAAAAATTTTTTCCCAATCCATTGTTAAAATTGATTTTTATATTTAAATGTATTAACTGATTTTTTGTAAAGTTTATTTGAATTTTTTATTGCAAAAGTATTTGTATCTAACATTCAGAATGAAATTTAAAAATGAAATTCAAAAAATAAATTCCAAATAAGTAATAAAATGAAAATAAACTTAAAAAAAAATCACAAAAATAAATTAAAAATCGATTTTAACAATGGATTGAGAAAAAATTTTTTGGAGATTTTTTTGTTTTTTAAATCTACATAGCATGTTAATCATGTTACATTAAAATTATTTTAATTAAATCAAAGATTTTTTTTGATATCTTAAGATAAACTTTTTGAATTGAAATGATATTTTGAATTGATCATCAACTTCAAGATGCCAACCTGCTGTGGTTTTTTTCTAGGTTGCATGCAAATAATTCTGCAATATTTTTAGACTTACGAATTTTTGGGCTTTATTTTCTCTGTTAATACTCAGTAATGCTTGCCAATGTTTGGATTCGGATTGATTAAATTTTTTCAAATGAGTGAGTTTGTCTTCAAGAAATTGTTTTTTATGCTTGATTAGCTCAGATTTAGTTTACGTTAGATTAAGTTTTTTATGTGCTGTGTTATTATTTTTTTGAACCAAAAGTCTTATTTTTCTTTATAATTTTACAGACTTCAGAGTGTGATGAGGAATTGTTATTTTATGTAATTTTAGTAGATCTAAGAACTTCTCTAAATTTCTGCCAATTAGTTGTTTCAAAAATATTTGGATCCATGAAAATGATCCATGGTTACTAGGAATTTGCCATTGCGTAGTGTTGATCGTCTAAAAAAATATTGGTTTTGTGGACCATTCGTACAGTTACGGATAACTGCACGCTTTTCGCTTAATTCAGCACTTATGTGATGAAAATTTTAGTTTTAAATTTCAATTTTTCAATTTCAATTTCAAAATTAAAATATTAATAAAATAATAATAATGAGGTTTTAAATAATGAATTAATTGATTAAATCTCAATAAAAATGATGAAATAAACTTTTTTATTTTTTTTTTAATTAAACATTAAATTTTTTAACATCTTAAATAAAAAAAAACAAATATTTCTTTTCTAATTGATCTTTAATTGATTCTTCCAAATCACAAAATAACAAATTTTGATAAACTTTTATTTGGAATTGCATAAAGACATGTATTTTACAATTCAAATAACCAGATTTTGAAAAATTATTTAAAAAATTTAAATTGTCTTCAAATTTTTTGATACAAAAATTAAAAAAATTTATTTTCCTAGAAAAAAAAATTTCGTTTATCGAAATAGCTAAATTAGAAAAAAGTAAGCTATATTAAAATTGCTAATAATTTGTAATAATCACATCAGAACCGATTGGATCATTACTCAGCAACAAATTCTTAAAAAATAAATTTTTAAATAAATTTTTCAAAAAATTGACTCATAACTTACGTGCTCGTTGGCCAAAAAAAGCAACATCTGAAAAACAATACAAACAGAAAGATCATCAAAAACTTTTTGGCTTAATAGAGGCGGTCTCAACTGCTTATAAATTTCTTTTAGAGAAGCATTGATGCAAAAATTTTCTCTTGTCTTATCACCACATTGACTTTGATTGGTATTTTCCTGCTAAGCTAAAGTGTTAAACCCGCCACCATAAAATCTCTAAAAGTCTTACCTTATCTGTTTCCAAAAGAAGAGACCAAATGACTTGTTTAAGTCGTCGCACGTCAATATTCTTTGATGTTTTGGCATACTCTATATTCAGTGCATTGACTTGGAGTGGAGCCTGAACCAAATTTTGGGCATCAAAAGCAGGCAAAGTTGCCATTTCTTCAGGCTGAATATCCATTTGATTAAAATTCTGTGTTTGTGCAAACTCGTGTCCATTTTGGGTGAAAAACGGCTCATTGGTTTGGGCAGTGCACGGCATTTCGAAGTCATCGTCCATCCCTCCCAAGTGTCCATCATCATCATCAACACCATTTTCCACTCTGTTCGCCAACGCCTTGTCAATTTCAATTTCATCATTTCCAAGCAAATTTTCTACTTGATCAGCATCGGTGTAAATTTTGGCCATGGTCGCCTTTCGGTATGCTCTGAAAAAGTCCCTGGAGTCAAAGTCACATTGGCGTTCACTCTCAAACCACAAAGGCTTTTCACCTCGCTTTTCCAATGTTCGATCACATAAAAATATACACTTTTTTGTCACTTTTAAGGACTTGGAAATATCTGTCAAAATGGTAAAGTCAATCCGCGGCGCTTCTTTTTTGCTGCGCACAGTGCCACTCTTGGCCAGCTTTGTGTTGTTTGACAAGTTGTCCGAGCTTTTGCCACTGCTCTGTATCTGAATAGCCATGCGCTTCAAATGATTGGGCAAATCGTGCAATTTTAGTTTGTCAAAGTTGAAGTAGGAATAGTCCGATGGAGAGTTGGATATCAGGGTGGTCAAGTCTGCAATTGAATTGACAGAATTCATTGAGCGAATGTCATCAATTTTTTCCAACATTTCCATGCCAGACTGATGAATGCTGGTGGCGCGCTGAGCTTCTGTCATGTTCATGTCCGAACCAAAATTTTGAATGTCCGGGTCGGCCTCTACATCGTTGTTTAGACAGTCATCATCGAAATTGTCTATGCCCGCCTCATTTGACAGGTTTAAAAGGTTTTTGTTGTTGACGTCGAAGCGATGCGCCTCCAGATTCTCGTCAGGAGTAGCCATGCTTTGGATCAGCTTGGTTATTTCGTCTTCGGTGTCCAAATTCCAGCCAATGTAGCGGAAATTGGACAGTTCGGAGCAGAGTTTTAGATTGTTGAAGCCAATGTTTTTATTTTTGTTAAATTGATAGAGCTCTTTGAGATTTAGCTCGTCATTGTGAGGTGCTTTTTGGCTAATAAAATCAATTTTTTGATCTTTGTTGATTACCAATTCAGTGGTGTCATCTTGGTAATGCAATTTGTTGAGCAGAATTCCGCCTATAGCTTCGCTTTCAATGCATGTTGAAATTTTTGAAAAATACAAATCCTCCTAGAAAAAAGACAATTTTTTTAATTTTGCTCCACGTGTAAGATAATTACAATTTTAAAAGATTTTTTTTTGAGTCCGAGCATTTTTTTTTGTTAAATGAATAGAAATTTAGAATTTATTCAAAAATGGATAGAAATGAAATCATAATGAAAGATGGTATGTGCAGGTGGTTTTTTGTGCGACTAAAATTTTCTATTTAATCAATTAAAGATGCTTGTGAATATGAAAGTTTTCCTGGTTATGCACCAGAAAATCGTAAAATTGGATAAAAAATATGCAAAAAAATTTTATTTTAATTTTTAGATCATGATGGTCAGAGGAGAATCAGGTCGGCTTTTTCAAGTGCAAAAAATGGCTAGTTTATTTCGTTTTATTATTAAGATATTGTGAATTTTTGAATGAAAAAAAACATTAAAAAATTTAAAAAAAAGCTTTTTTTTCTAAAAACCCAAAATTGATTCTGTAAATTTTGTAATAAGTTGTTAAATCGCTTAATCACAAAAATCTGGTTCAATTTACATAACCAATTTTTGGATTTTAGAAAAAAATAATTCAGTTGTTTAATTTTTTTTTGCTCTAAAATTCACCTTGTCAACTATTAAAATTTAATTTTTTTTCAAATAGAATTATTGTCTATGCAAATCACTGATAGATGTATAATAATTTTTTATGGAGTGATTTTTTCTATTTTAATTTTGGGACTAATTTCCGGCTTGGTAATTGCAATATGCTATTTGATTTAAATGGATAAAAATGAATCTTAATTATTTTATTTAAATAAAAAAGTTAGAAAAAAAATATTTTCCTTTTTTTTTGAAATTAAGCATAAAAATATTTTATAAAAACATTTCAGAATATACAATGTGCTGCATCGATTTAGAAATTATTAGATTTAGAAATTGAAATTAAATTTTCTTAATAACTAAATACGAATAATTTACAAAAGTTAAAAATCTATTTTTTTAAAAACCTATTTAAAATTTTAGTCTTTTTCCTTACATGAAGGCTGAAAAGATCACCACTTTTTGATCTGTAAACTCAATTTTTCAACAAAACGGTTCTATAGCACACAAATCTCATTCTGTAAGTTATTTGTTTGGTGAGCGCATCATAGAGATTCTACCATGGCTTGCCAAATAAACTTATAGAAAATTTACCGTCATTTATGGACACAAAATAGGTCAAAAACAGAATTGATTTATATTCACAAGTCTTTGGCTTTAAACTTTTTTAGAGTCGATTCTTAATTTTATTTATTTTTCCATTCCTTTAAGTCAAAAAATTGATGTGACCGCGATCATGATCGCATGAAACGGTAAAAAATTCAATTTCATGTGACCAACGCCCCTGGAAGCAATATTTATTATGACTCAAAAAAATAAAGAAAAAAAATTCAAGTCCTTACTTTAGCTTTAATTTAGTGACTTTGTCTTAAACTTGTGACTTAAAAACAAGTTTTGTCAAAAATAGGCATTCCACGATTGAAAATTTCAAAGAAGTAAAAATGCTCTCCAAATATCAAAAAAAGTTAATTTCTCTGTTTTAAATTTTTTTTTTAATTCAAATTATTTTTTTTAAATATGGCCATCGGGGGGTTCGGCTAGAACGCCAAATTTTAGGTCCAAAATCGGTCAATCTGACCAAGATTGGGATCTGGTGCTCAAAAACTTACTCCGAGCCCAGATAATAAGTTACCCATAAAAGGCCACCCAGATATTGCGGGACCTTTTTCTTAGTGAGGAGAACCGGCTCCAAGGTCAGACCAATTGCGGATTTCTCCGCACAGACCAAATTAATTAAGGACCCAAGATTCGCTTTAAAGTCGGTATACCAGGTGGTCAATGAGCAGCAGTGGCCCAACCATCTTTGATATGCCAAAATTGACTTTTAGCAGACTTTCTTTAACGTAGAACTTTCCCCTAAGTCCAAATTCGTGACCACTTTTGGTTACGGAGGGAAGTTCTACCAGTTCAACAAAATGCCCTTTGGGCTGTCACTGGTATCCTATGTATTTAATTAATGAACTATTTGGAAAATCCAATTTTTTTTGAACATGATAAATGTTTTTAAATTAACAAAAAAAAAACCTTGCATTTAAGTTAATATTTATATTTATAAAAAAAATTTTTAAAAAGTCTGAGCCATTTTTTAAAAGTGTTCTAAAAAATTCAATTTTAAATAAACTTTTGTATTTTTTTTCGTAAAAATTTAATTTAATGTACTTACATCTTGAAAATCATCTCTCAGTTTAGTTGTAATTGTATCCAAATTTTCAGCGATATGAGAACTTTTTTTATTTCGTTTTTTCTTTGCTTTAGTCTTTTTATTGCCTTGGTCGTCCTGGTCATTATCATTGATATCGCCATTACCACCAAAATCATCCACAGTTTGCTCTAAATAATTTGTCTTGTTTTAAAAATCAGTTGATAAATCTATAAAAAATTAAAATAATAACCTGCCATCTCGCTATTTTCTTCATTATTTGCGGACCGGCGTATACCGTCTAACATTTGGTATGTATTTTGATGTAAGGCATCGACTCGGGCAGCATAAATTTTAGTTCCTACATCAATCGTGCAGCCAACAACCTTTTTAAATTAATGTAATTTTTGCTATTTAATTTGCTAAATTTACATACTTGAAAATTAGTATCTCCACCGCTTATTTCCTTGTTCAGAACTATATCAGACATGTAGTCGATGAGTTTTAGCTGAAATGCATTTTTGGTATTTATTTTCTGTCAAAAAAAAGTTAGTAAAAAGTTACGTTTTTTTATCTAGAATTAAATGAGGTATCAATTTTACATTTTCGTTTAGCAATTTGACACAATTGTTGTACAAGCATGACAACTGTTCATTTGATGGCTTAGGAGCCGCCGGTGTCAGTGGTTGCCTATTTGAACCATTCAGTGATTTTTGTAGCTCATTACTAATTTTTTTAAAGAATATATTTTGTTAAACTTTATTAAATTCAAATAGTTACTTTTCTTGAATTATGCGATTTTTTCTTTGCAGAAAAGCACTAGAGCTTTCATTTTGATGAACTTAAAAAAACAATTTTTTTATCTTAAATTTATTGATTGTAATTAATTTAATACTTGATAGACGACGTCTTTTTTCGGCAACATCGTCATTTACGTCGTTTTCTGCGACTTCGCCAAATAAAGGCAACTCATTTGCTAATAAAGTTTTCCGCCTGGAAGACATTTTTGAAGTAATTTTTTTGAATCTAAAAAATTAATTTTATAAGATTTAAAATAAATAATTTAAAAATTTTGATCAAATTTGATCATAAAATTTTAAATGGCAATTTAATTTAATCGTAGATTTTTACATATTTGTAAAATTTCAGAGCCTTATTTTTTAACTCTTTAAAAAGGATTGCAACTTCAAAAAATGAATTGAAATTTAATTGCAAATTTAAAATGTTTTTATCAAATTTGAAAAATTAAATTTGATCACTTTGCCAGCAAAATCCATTAAATGAAAATAAAATTTTTCGCCATTTAGCATTCACCTAAAAAATAATTTAAAAGTACTGACTAGAAAATTTTCTTCATTTATTTTATTGTTAAATTATTAACTTTATATACAGTGGTTATTGCTAAAGTGAAAAATTTCGTTCCTGAAAGAGGAACGGAATGGAATCGATTAAATTTTATTAATCGAATGGTAATAGAATGGAATGGGAATGCTACTCCATTCCGTTGCTCCTACAGGGAATGGAAAGTTTTACTTAGAGTTACTACTGTATCTTCTGAACAAATATAAAATCGAATTTCCCTGTAAGTCATTTTTTCATCAAATCTGTTTGAAAAAGAAGGTTATGCTAAAATCAATTGTAACACTTTGTCAAGACATCATCTCTAAATAAATTTAGATTATTAAAATGAAAATGAGTTGAACCAGAAAACCAAAAATTTATAAGAAACTTAAAATTTGTGATCGCAATGAGCATCAATTGTAATCAAGAACAGAGCTTTTTAAAAGTCATAACAAATCAAGTCCAAGTCCGGACTTTTTTTATTTAAATTAAGGTCAAATACTTTTTTTTAAGAAAATTTTTTTTAAGTCTTGGAATTTAATTTTAGTGACTTTGAATTTAAATAGGACGCCACAATAACAACTTGGAACGGCAAAAATTTCATATGGCAAAACTTAAAACAAAAAAAAATTCAAATTTTAATGTGGGACTTTTAAGCTAATCTGGTCATGAATACAATAAAGACTTTGTCGCCTAAAAAATTGCTTAATAATATCAATTTTCGAACTTAAATAAAATCTCTCAGTAAAAAAAGAAAATTAAATTTTAGCATTGTGAACTGAGAGAGCTACTTATAGTTTCATTACTTTAATTAAAAAAATATATAAATTTTTATTAAAAGTCGTTACTGTTAAATTTAAAAGATAAAAAGTCAAAATTTAATAAAAAATTAAAAAAATTATTTAAAAATATTTTAATAATAAAATTAGCAATCAAGAGTTTATCTTTTTGTATATACTTTTGAGAATTTTTTTATACTTTAAAATATTTTTGTAAATAACAAAAAAGGATGATGATAAAAAAAAATTAAAACATTTTTATAGGATTCAATTGGTTTGTACGCCATTTCAATCCAGGTGTAGTGCAAAATTTGCCAGTTATTGGACGACGAATCGATTGTTAGTTTAAATAATATTTCATGGAAAATTTGTTTTTTTTTATTTCAAACAAAAATTTTTTCTCTTTTCCAATTTTGTTCTAACCTTATTTAATTTTTTTAGTATATTAAGGTGCTCTTTAAACTTATTGAATAAAAATTTTAGAATTTAGTAATAGAAAATGAAAAAAATTTAAGATATGTAAAAACTTTCAAAAGTTAGTAATGAGAGATAATTAGAAATTACTAAAATATTTTTTTTTTTAATAAAAAACTTTTGAAAATTTTAGAATGTTTCAAGAGTTTTTAGTTTTAGGAACAATTTTACAACAAGAATTTTATTATTTTATATTATTTAATGATATTTGGAAATAAGATTGCTCTAAAACATTTATTTAAAATATTCTTGTTACAAAATTATTAATATATTTAAAAATTATTTAAACTAACAATCGATTCATCGTCCAAAAACTGGCAAATTTTGCACTACACCTGGATTGAAATGGCGTACAAACCAATTGAATCCTATAAAAATGTTTTAATTTTTTTTATCATCATCCTTTTTTGTTATTTACAAAAATATTTTAAAGTATAAAAAAATTCTCAAAAAGTCTTAACAAAAAGTTAAACTCTTGATTGCTAATTTTATTATTAAAATATTTTTAAATAATTTTTTTAATTTTTTATTAAATTTTGACTTTCTATCTCATTTCATCCCTTTGAAGTAGTGTTGGGTTCCGTACAAGCGGACACTTAACCGGAAATTATTTTAATAAACCGTGACCGTGTCCGCATTGACCGGTCAACTTTTTGGCGGGCGGTCACATAGCCGGTTAGCTGGGCGGTCAAAATTTTGGACCGGTCAATAAAAATTTTCATATTATAAATTTTAAAGAGTTTCATTTAAATGTACATGTTTATTAAAATAATACAAGATTATTTGAGTTTAGTATTTTTTATTGTCTTTTTTAAATTAATTTAGTTTTAATTTTAAAAAGAAAAGAATTTAAGAATTTTTGAAGTAAATTTATTAGCTTGCATCAAATAATGAATTTGATCAATTTAATTTTCTTCATTAACAATGCAATTTAAATTTTTAGAGTAAAATAATCAGTAATAGATAAATAGAGACTCATTTTAAGATTCAGTTTTTAATCAATTTTACTTTAGACGGTAATATTTCATTAAAAAATAACAAAATTTTATTTGGAATTTCCTAAAAACTTATATTTTAAAATTCAAATAATCGATTTAGAAAATTTTTTAAAAAAAATTAAATTTCCTTGAAATTTTTGTTACAAAAATTAAAAAAATTTATTATTCGAGAGAAAGAAAAAAGAAATTCATGTTTGACAATTTTTTTGAATTTGCATAAAAATTTAACTGAATTTTATAAATTGAGACAATTTTTTTTTCAATTTAATAAAATATAAATTATAAATTTTTAAGAATAAATTATTTTCAATTAGAAGCACATGTAAAATTTTCAAAGCATTATTTAAAAAAAAATAAAACAAAAATTCTGTCATAGAAATGACCAGTACCAAGAATTATTTTGCAACAAATTTGCTCCAACTTCAAAATAGGATCAAAAGAGATCCAACGTCATACAAAGATGAGGTAATTTCTTTTAAAATTATTGATGACTGATTTAAATTTTTTGTTTTTGATTCAAGTTTTCCCAAACACATCTTAACTATGAGTCAACTTTGCAAGCATATTTGATGAAGCCAGCCAAACCTAACAAGCAGTTGGCTGATTTGTCACTATTTCTTGCTCATGTGTCTCATTGCTTTACCGATGAGCTTAAACAATATCCACAACAATTAATTGATATTCTTAAGCGCTATGCCACTGTTCTTAATCCAGAAATGAGATTGGTATTTAATAAACTAAAAAACTTTATATTTTTAAGCTTTTTTGTTGGTAGACTTTTTGCAAATGTTTGATGCTGATTAGAAGTAAAAGCCTAATCGAACCCAAGCCACTATTCGAAATATTTTTCACCCTAATCAAATGTCAAGACAAAATATTAAGAAAAACATTATTTGATTTTATGCTCAGTGACGTAAAAAAGATTAAAACAAAATTAAAAAATTTCAAACTTTGTACAGTTAGTTTTTGTTTGTAAATTGTAGAGACATTTATTTATATTTTTTATTTGAAGCAAGTACAACAGTATGTGTTCACTTTAACTAGAGAAAATCATCCTTTGGTAGCCAAATATTCTTTGGTAAGTTGAAGAAACCAAATTAAGTTTTTCAATTGATTTTTTTAGAATCTATTGATTGATTTGTATAAAAAACAAATATGGAACGAAGCTAAAACAGTAAATGTTATTTCACAATGCTGCTTTACAAAGATCACCAAAGTTCTAGCTCTGGCTCTTCAATTTTTTGCTGGAAAAGATGTAGAAAAAGAGTCTGAAAGTGAATCAGAATCTGAAGTGAGACATTTTTTTTAATTTTGATTAAATTTTACTGGATCTTTACGCTTATCTAAATGAAAAAAATATTAGCTAGGAATTGAAGTCTATTATCGCAAAATATTTGGTAGGTCAAAGAAGTGATAATTCATAAATATTTTTTTGATAAAAAATTTAGATTTTTCAAATAATTTAATATGGATTTTATAAAAAACATAAATTGATGATGAAAAAAAATTAATTCCAAGTAAATTCCAAGTCTGGACTTTAATTAAAAAAAAAATAATTAAGTCCGGCTTAGACTTAAGACTTGTGACTTTTAAGCAACTCTGCTATTAAAAAATGTGAAAAAAAATAATTTAGATTTTGAAGATAATTATTAGAATGGATATTTATTACTTTTTGTTAATCAAAAACATCATAACTATAATATTTTAATTAAATGATATTTTTATTAATGAACTTCCTTAATATCTAATATAAATTTATTTAAAATTAAAAAAAAATTATTACAAAAATCTTCAAGTTCATTCAAAAAATTAATGGAATAAATGAAATAACTCACGCTTCGAAGACAAGAGAATAATTTCATCGATCTTTAATGAACTTTTCACATTTTCTCAGGTCTTATATAAAAAAAATCATCATACAGGATCAGTGTTTATTATTATTATTAATTTATTATTTAAGCCTCATAGGCAAGTAAAAAAAAAAAAGAAAAGAAAAGGGAATTAAAGTAAAAAATAAATTATTTACAATTTCATTTAAAGTTAATTTTTAAAAAATTGTTCACTTGTTCATATAAGTAAAAATACTCAATATTTAAAATCATATATTTTTTAATAATTTCAAAAATAAACTTAATATAGTGTTTACTACAGTGAGTAAAAATTTAATGATGAAACAAAAAAACTTTAGTTACATAAAGCTTATAATTAACTAATATTAATATTGAATTTTAAAGAGAATTAAAAATAAAAATTAATTAATTTCAATTTTATATCAAATCATCATTGTCATTAGAATTTTTCTAAATAATTGTTTTGGACTAATAAAATCTTAAAATAAGATCCTTAGCCATAACTGCTGTTTTGAGAGAATGATCTTTGAAATGAATTTAGGTTTTGATGTTTTTCACATTTTCAAACCCTATTATTATGCAAACATATTTTATTATTTAATGGCTTTTCTCAATTTTTATTATTTTTAGGATGAAAAAACGACTCAACAAGTAATGTTGAGTTTGCGTGTAGGCAAAAAGACCAAATCGCGTAAGAAACGAACTGACAGAGCCCTGAAATCGATTAATAAAGATAAGAAAAAGAAAAAAAAAGGAAATGACATACCGCATTTTAGCGCATTGAATTTGATCTATGATCCGCAAGATTTCGCTGAAAAACTATTCAAACTAGTTGAAGCCACTAATGAGGGTTTTGAAATAAAAATTTCAATTTTAGACTTAATATCTCGACTAATTGGAATTCATCAGCTTTTTTTGAATAATTTTCATCATTTTTTGATTCGATTTCTGAATCCACATCAAAGAGGTAAAGAAAAAAAAAGCTCAATTTTATTTTTAATATTTTTTTAAACAGAGGTGACAAAAATTCTATGGTTTTCTGCAATATCATCTCATGATCTCACTCCACCAGACGTAAATAAAAAAAAATTTTAATTAATTTTTTTTTAATTTTTTTTTCAGACTGTTGAGCCAGTTTTAATGGCAATAGCAAATAATTTTATAACTGAACGAAATAGCACAGAGGTGATAGCTGTCGGTCTGAACGCTATTAGAGAAATATGCGACAGATGTCCGTTGGCAATGAGCGAAGATCTTCTCGGAGATTTGGTCCAATATAAAACTTATAAAGATAAGGCTGTTTCAAGTGCTGCCAAGTCCTTGATTCAATTGTTCAGGGAGAAAAATCCTCAAATGTTGCATCGTAAAATGAGAGGTAAGCCTACTGAAGAATCAATAGCTGAATTTGCCAAGACAAGACAGTATGGTGAATTGGACGCTAGGAGTTATGTACCTGGCGCTGAAATTATTGACTTGGAAAGCTTGAAACCAAAGGAGTCTGAGAAAACAATCAATATTGAAGACTCTGATGAAGAAGGTGGTGAATGGCTTGAATCGGAATCAGAAGATGAAAAACCGAAAAAAAGAAAGCATAGTGAAGATGAAGAAGAGGAAAATTCTGAAGGAGAGTGGGTTGATGTTTCTAGTGATGGTGAAAATGAGGACAATTCTGAGCAAGATCAGACCAAATTGATGAGTTTGGTCGAAAAAGAGGAAAAAGCTCAAAAAGTTTCCACTGAAAGAATTTTAACTCAAGAAGAGTTTAAGAAAATTAGAATTGAACAGATGAAGAAGAAATTGACTGATAGAAATTTTGATAAAAATTCCAAGAATAAGAAAATTAAAATTGATTCTGATATTGAAGAGGATAATGAAAGATTTAAAAAGTAAAATTAATCAAAAAAAGTTTGACTTGGCTTTTATTTTTATGTTTCAGTAATGGTCTAGTTCCATTATCGTCGATCACTTACATTAACAAAAAACGAGCTCACGATAAAGAGACTCGAATGGCTAAAGTTAAAGTAAAGTAGCACTAAATTTTTTAATTTTAAAATTTAAAATTTGTTTGTCACAGGAGGGAAGAGAAGGTAGAGATAAATTTGGTCATCGGTACAAAGATTCAAATCTAGGAAAGACAAATAAAGAAAAGCTTAAGACTAAAAGTTTCCAGATGCTTCGTCCAAAATTGAACAAAAAACACCGACGTTCATTCAAAGAAAAACAAGTAAAATTTAAATTAAAATACGATTAGAATTTAATTTTTGAATTTTAAGATGGCGTTGAAAAGTTCTTTATTAAAACAAAAAAAAATGAAATAAAGTTTTTAAAAGTTAATTTTTTTTTATTGATCCTCATCTATAATTAAATGTTTTTAAATAAAGCCAAGCTTAACTTCTTGGAACGAAAATTTAAATAAATTAAATTTAAGAATTAAATAAAAAAATTAAAAAGAATGCAGTCAAATGAAATTACTGACAATTTAAATCAAATGGGCATCAATGATTCAATTGAAAATCCAGTCTCAGCCAAATATAGAAATAAAAAACTTGAACATAGACTTAAAAAATATGAAGCAATCATAAAAAAGCTCGATAATATAAATAGAGTCGATGATGATTCTCAAGTAAGTTAGCTAAAATTAATTGAGAAAAAGCTTTATTAATTTATTTTAAAATTGTCGCATTGCTTTAAGAATATAGCTTTTAAAAAATAACTCACACAAAAAAAATAAAATAGTATTATGTCCTTTAAAAACAGAAAAAAAACTTGATTTAAAAATATAGAACCATTTTTTTTGCTAAAACCAAACGATCAAGAAAAGCTGGTAATAAAAATAAACCAATATTTAGTCTATGGGATTTGGATTCAAAATAGCAAAATATTTTTATTCGATTTATTCTTTTGAATCGAACCGCTTATTTGTTTAAAATATTTTAATAAAGAAAAAAAATAAATAAAATATAGAAAATAACTTGCCTAATGAACAAAAAAATGTCATTCATATTTTTTAATTAAATTTTAATTAATACGTTTGGTTTTATACTCAATAAATATCTTATTTCAATTAAATTCTTATTAATAAATAATTTTAATTTAATTCTTTTTTGATATCAGGTACTTAAAATTGAAAAAATTACAAAATTTAATTATATTTTAAGGCTTATTGTTGATGTTTTTAGAAATTTAAGGAAGAAGAGACCAACTCATAAATACGTGTCTAGACCACATTGGGTTTTGTGAAATTTAGTACAATAGAACAGAACAAAAAGTTAAAAATTCTTATAACTTTTTTCAAAAGTCAAAATCAAGCTCTTTAACTGCAACATGGGGCAACATTCAAAGTTGCACTATTATCAACAATATGGTGAAACTCTGCAAATTTAGTATAATTTAAATTTGGACAAATTTGGCTATAGTGCATTTTGCAGAGACTTTGCACATCGTTAGCAGACTTTGACTTTTGGTGCAACTAAGTATGTTGCACTTTATTGCGCTTACAGAAAAAATTAAAAGCCTTCAGAAAAAAAGTTATAAACTTTTTTAGCATTAATTTTTGTTCTATTTTTTTATTTTGTACCAAATTTCACAAAACCACCACTTTGTGATCAATGGTTCAATAAAAATGGACCAAAGCTATCATAATGTGAATTTTTGTCCACATTAACTTGGCTCACAAAATTGATGACCAAAATTATGGAGGAAATTTTTTTTAATTTAAATAATCATTAATAAAATTCACATTTTCAATTTCAAAATAAACAAAATATATTTTTATAATTTTGATAATGATACAATAGTTCTTTTTTTTTAGTAGCAAATAAATTAATCTTAACAGTTTTTGACAACATACTATCAACAACTGATATTTTAAGTTTGTTCTTTTTGTCTTTAATTGTGTGACCAGTTGTTGATCACCAATTTTTTGACTAGAGAATGAAATTTTTTGTTTTATTTTTATTCTTGAACAAAAATCTAAAAAAACTTTGGATTAAATTAATTTAAAAAAAGTTTACTTGAAGTTTTTGTTTGTTGGTAACTGCGGTCTAGATAATAACATATCTACAGATTTTATAGAAGAAAAATTCAGAACATTTGGCAAAATTATTGATATCATAATGCAAAAGAAAAAGCCGTATTCTTTTATAATATTCGAAGAACCAGAATCGACAAAGAAAGCAATAAACCAACTACAATTACAAGTAATCACTACCAACAATCAAACTTCACTATGTTTCTATTTATTTCCGGTAGATAAAGGTATATTTTCTATACATTTGTCATTTAAAATATATACTTTCAATCTTTTAAGTTCCACAAACAACTGTTCAATTTACTGAATTTGAAGAAGTCGACTGTTTACCAAAAGGAATTAATTATTTGGAAAATTACATTCAGGATTCTTATGCAAAAAAAATTGTCGATTTTTTTACAGAACAAGACGAAAATCAAAATTCAGTGATGGATTTAAAACGACGCAGAGTTAAGCACTTTGGTTACGAATTCAAATATGGTTCTAACAATTGCGATGACACCAAGCCATTGACTGATCCAGAAAACAAAATGCCTGAAGTTTTAGATGAATTATTTGAGAAATTGTTGAATGATAAGTTGATTCATGTTAAACCCGATCAATTAACAGTAAATTTCTACGAACCTGGACAAGGCATTGGACCCCACATAGACAACACTGTCGCTTTTGACAACTTTATTATTTCACTAAGTCTCATTTCAAGTGCTATGATGGAATTTCGACAAAAAGAGACAAAAAAAATTTCTAAAATTTTACTAAAACCGAACAGTTTGCTAGTTCTAAAAGGTGAATCTAGATTTAATTGGAGTCATTCGATCCCGGAAAGAAAACATGATTTAATTAAAGGCTCGAATTCAGGCCAATTTTTAGTCCTCAAAAGAAACATGCGAATATCGTTGACATTTAGAAAAGTAATTCCTCTAAGTGAGCAGAAAAAAAAATTGGAAAAAATTGATGAGCCCCAGATGACAATTCCATCGACTGATTCTGAAGCAAAAAATTTTGAAAAATCCTATGTTCAAAGTATATATAATGAAATTGCCGATCATTTTAGTCACACAAGACACTCAGCGTGGCCTGGTGTTGCTCGTTTTATAAACTCAATGGAGCCCAGAAGTTTCATGATCGACATTGGATGCGGAAATGGAAAATATTTAAATCTAAGAAATGATTTGTTTTCTTTTGGATGTGATTTTAGTGAAGGGCTCATTAGAATATGTCATGAGCGAAATTTTAATTGCTTTGTAAGCGATTGCCTTTGTGTCCCGGTAAAGACTGATTTTTTCGACTACTCAATTTGTATCGCAGTAATTCACCATTTATCAACTGAGGTAAGTAAAATTTGTAAAATATCAATTATTTATTTTTTTTAAGGAAAGAAGAATTAAGTCTATAAATGAAATGATTAGAATTTTGAAACCGGGAGGCCGATGCTTGATTACAGTATGGGCCAAAGAACAAAAGTACAAGGAAAAAGAGTCTTTTTACATTTCTCAAAAAAAGACAAGCGACGAAGAAAATCAAGATTCCAATATTCATACATTCGGAAAAGAGTTTCAGAAAAAAGATGTTTTTGTAGCTTGGCACTACAGTGACAAAACATTGAAAAAAAGTGGGGATATGTGTGGCGAGAGCGAGCCATCTGACCAAAAAAACAAAGAGTCCAAAGTTTATTTGAGATATTATCATGTTTTTGAAAAAAATGAATTAGAAAAGCTTTTTGAGAAGATAGACACGGCAAAAATAATCGAATCTTATTACGAACAAGGAAATTGGTGCATTATTTTTGAAAAAAATTTACCCATTTAAATATTTTTATTTAATTGAAAAAATAAATTTTTTAAAATTCGTTTACAACTTGAAATATAATCTGTCATTCTGTGTTTATTAATTTATGAAATAATTTATTTGAAAATTACCACAAGCTTTAACCTGTAGTGTGAGACTTAAAGATTTATTGTGGCAGCTAAAATAAGCTAAATTACCTTTTTTTTGAAAACTTTTATTTTGCCAATTAAAAGCTTGTACATTAATTAATTAATAATGTTTTTATTTTTTATGACGTGAATATTTATTTTAAATAACGGGTGATGCATAAGTAAATGGACAAAAATTAAAAGCGAATATCTCAAAAAATAAAAATGATATGAAGTTCTGGTTTTTTTTCTGATGTAAAGAATTTATTTTTCAAAAGAATTATGATTTTTAAATAGTGAAAAAACTCCATCGTGACCGATTTTTCTGAGCTTTGCTTTGACCCCCGTCATAAGGGATTTCACAAAATTTAAGTCAAATTCCTTCAACTTTAATTTAATCCGGTTAATCAGCTGTTGCTCTGTTGAGGCTTGCCAACCTCCCTCGTATACTTTTTCACTCAAACAACCCCAAAAATTTTCGATTGGGCGCGCTTGAGGGACATTTGGTGGGTTGATATCTTTGGTCACATAATTTACATTTTCGTTCATCCATGTTGTGCTTACCATAGAATAGTTAGCAGACGCTAAATCAGGCCAAAAAACGTAGTCAAGGTCTTCATGATACTCATGTATAAATGGGAGCAGTCGTTTATTCAAGCATTCGTCGATATAGATGCTCGAATTGATGGCAACCGACTTTGATAATTGAAAAAGAGGCTTAGACATACCTTGATCAGATATGGCTATCCAAACAAGCACCTTCTTTGGAAACTTCTCTTTTCCAGCAAACCGAACACTGTCCGGACTAGTAGACTTGTCATTTGTGTAATATCCAGCATTTCCCGGCATATTGTCGCCCGCCAAAGTAAAGTACTTTTCGTCGTCCAAAATAAGCGAACATGGTGAACGATATAGCATATTTGAAAGTTTTTTACTCAATTTCTTGGCTTTCTCATGCTGTACGGCGCTATATTTTGGTGTTTTTTCACGTTTACGATATGAAATATCCATTTTTGTAAACTGCCGGCCAAGTGTTGTCTGGTGGACATTAAATTTTCTTGCTAGACGCCTTTGACTCACTCCAGTTCGGTTATTGGTCAATCTCTTCAGTTTTGTCTTCCTTGCAGCTGTCCAGGTAGTTGGACGACCCGTTCTCTTATTGTTCTTGATCGGATCTCCGATTTGAATACGGTTGATCGTATTATATATAGTGCTTCGAGCGATTCCTTGCTTAGTAAAGTGCGCCACAATGTCGGATTTTGCCATTTGTGAAATCATATTTTTGACTGTTTTTCGAAAAGCCTCTCGTTCAGACACAGAAAGTCCCATTTTAAAAATTTTTTTTTGCAATATTATAGCTAATTTTTAGTAGTTTATAAATAAATATATATATGATCCCCTGATCATTTGCATGATCGGGCAAGTTAACTTAACTTTTGTCCATTTACTTATGCATCACCCGTAAAATACATTAATAAAAAATTACAAAATCGAATACTGATGAAAAGGTATAACTGGACAAGCGGCAGGTGCAATTTTAACTTCTTTTTCAAAAATTGCTTTTGTTTAAATTTAATTTCACTTACCAAAACCAGTTACCAACGCCACCTAAATATATCATATATTCAGGAGGTATTAGTAGCTAGTAAATTATCTTATTAGTAAAAATATAACTGAGCCAAAAATTTTCATAATTATTTAATAACTTGTTGTGAATATGTTGTGTAAATTCAATGCTTAATCATGTCATTATATTATAAAAATCATAAAAATAAATTATTTATTTTTCAATCTATGAGAAAAGTCAGTCTTAATAAAAAATTAAACAATTAAATCTAAGTAAGAGTCTAGTTTATAATAAATAAAAAAGATATTTGATGGATAAATTTTTATTTATAAATTATTCTGAATTGGTAAAAAATAAATTAAAATTTTTAATTTAATATGTTGATAGCGAGTGCGTAAAAATGTTTGTCCGTATGGAAACTTTGTGACTCCATACAGGCCTAATATTTTTATTTTTTAAGATTTTAAAAAATTTCGAAAACATTGATATTATCCTTTTTTCCCATCTAATCACGATTTTTCTTCAATTGAAATTTCGTAATTTCTTTTATTAGTTAATTGAAAAAAGACAACCATTTTTGTACATCGTAATTAACAGTTTAAATTTAAAGTTTAACTTTATTTTTTACCAATTCAGATTGTAATAAATTCAAAAAATTTAGAACAAAAAAATACATCAACTTCCAAAGCTTAAAAACTTTCTATCAAAGAAAATACATCAAAATCGATTCATTAAAAATTAATTAAAAAAAATTCTTTTCGTAATGTGTAATTTTCTTGTTTTAAAAGTAATGGATGACTTTGATGGAGAAATCAAATCTTCAAGCAATGACGCTAAGAATTTTCATTTTTAAATCTTTATTCATTTGTCCTCTAATTTTCTTATTTAAAAGCTAAGATTTTAGCTTCATAAAATTGCATATAGATTATTATTTTTTAGTTTATAAAGCTAAACATTTAGATTATTTTGTGTTCAACATGAAAAAAAATTGATTTTTATCTCAATGATTTGGCGAACTTTTAAAATTGATTATGATTTATTTTTATCAAAATGTTTACTTGAGATGAAAAAGATCTCTCAAATTTTATACTTTGAATGAAATTCTGGTCAAAACTAGGTAAAATCGCGTTCATAGATAAGCCATTAAAATTATGTTTCAAAATTTATACACTTTGAAAATTTTAAGCTGCTTTTTAGAGCAGATATTTTCAAACTCTAAGTCACGATCTAAATTTTATTGTTTACATAAATTCTGTGCGTCTTGGTAATTTTTAACCAAAGAACTGTTTGATTTTCATCTCTTTGCTTTAAACACTGAACAAAAATTAACATAAAACTTGCTGTAGAAACACCCTTTTTTTTACTTATTTATATTTAAAGTATTTTGCTTAAAATATATTTGATATTTTTTAAATAGATCAAAAATTTGCGTCTTATTAAAAAAAAAAGCAAAAATCAAAATGCTACGAAACTTGGTCAACACAAAGTCGAGTCTGGTGCAAATTTCAAAGAATTTGCAAAGAAACTGTAATTTAAAAATAATATCTAGACCAGATTTAATTAATTTTAATATTAGATGCTTCGGTATCAAGGATCAAGGTTGATAACCCGGTAGTCGATCTCGATGGAGATGAAATGACAAGAATTATTTGGGCAAAAATTAAAGAACAAGTATTTCTTGAATTTTTTTTATTAATTCATTTAAATTTGTGACCAAAGCTCGTATTACCATACTTGGATTTGGAGATTAAATATTTCGATTTGGGATTACCTTATCGTGATCAGACCAATGACCAAGTAACCATAGACGCAGCCGAAGCAATAAAAAAATACAGTGTCGGAATAAAATGTGCTACTATTACTCCTGATGAAGCTCGTGTCAAAGGTAGTTTTCTTAAAATATTGAAAAAATTTTAATTTAATTTTTTTAAAGAGTTCAATTTGAAAAAAATGTGGCTAAGTCCGAATGGAACAATCAGAAATATTCTAGGCGGCACAGTCTTTAGAGAGCCAATTTTGTGTAAAACAATTCCTCTGTTGGTTCCTGGCTGGAAACATCCAATTGTTGTTGGAAGACATGCTTTTGGTGATCAAGTAATTGTCAAAAAAATTTCGAAAAAAATTATTTAGGTTTATTTTTTTAGTACAAAGCGACTGACTTGGTTATCAAAGAACCTGGAAAATTGACTTTAACTTATGAGCCTGCTGATGGAAGTGAAAAGCAAGAATATACTGTTTTTAACTTTAAAGGTCCCGGAGTTGCCATGGGAATGTATAACACTGATGAGGTAAAATTCAAAAATTAAATTAAGCTTAAAAAATAATTTGAAAATTTAAAAGTCTATCATTGGTTTTGCCCATAGCTGTTTTCAGTATGCCATTATGAAAAAATATCCACTTTATCTGTCGACAAAAAATACTATTCTGAAAAAATATGACGGTAGATTTAAGGATATATTCGAGGACATTTATGAAAAGTTAGTTTAAAACTGATTGATAAAATTTTAATCAACAATATTAATTTATACCAAAAATAGAAATTACAAAGCTGAATTTGACAGCTTAAAAATTTGGTACGAACATCGTTTGATCGATGATATGGTGGCACAGATGCTCAAATCAGAGGGTGGTTTTGTATGGGCTTGTAAAAATTATGACGGTGATGTTCAATCGGATATTGTAGCACAAGGTTATGGTTCTTTAGGTTTAATGACCTCAGTTTTGGTTTGTCCAGATGGTAAGACTATTGAGGCCGAAGCAGCACATGGTACTGTCACTCGTCATTACAGAGAATACCAGAAAGGAAAAGAAACAAGCACTAATCCGGTTGCTAGTATTTTCGCTTGGACCAGAGGCCTCGAGCATAGAGGAAAGCTAGATGGAAACCAAGAGCTGATTAGATGGTCTCACCTCCTAGAAAAAGCTTGTGTTGATACAATCGAGTCAGGAAAATTGACAAAAGATTTAGCTGGTTGCATTCATGGAATCAAAAAGTAAGCCCGGAAAAAATAAGGAAAAATCAAATTAATTTTTTTTTTTTAATTTAAGTGTAAAACCAGGTATGTACTTGAACACCAATGATTTCTTGACTGCAATTGATGAGACTTTCCAAAGACTACTTAAGTCTCAATAAATAGAACTTAATAGAATAGTAGATTTTTATGTGAAAATAAATTTTCATTTTAAAAATTGATTAATTTAGTAATAAAATTAAAAAAGAAAATATAAAAAATATTGTCCAAATAAAATTTGGTAAAAACATTAGTTTGAATTATAAAAATTTGTTTTATCCAAATTTTGATGAAATGGAAAAAATATTTTAAAAGACGTTTTAATAAATTTGTTTTCTAATTCTTTGTTTGGAATAAAATTTTTAAAAAAAATCAGTAACTTTATTTTATTAGCATGAAAGAACTTTGAAATTTGACAACCCCTTTAATTTTTAATATCAATTATTAAGAGTTAGACTATTTAGTTACCAAATTGAAAATAAGTTATCTATAAAACAACTTTTAAACACTTTCTTAGAGTTTTAGCAACCGTTTAAGATACTTAAAATTATTTATTTATCAAAGTTTGTTGTTTTTTTTTTATAATATTTATCTCCTATAAACTGTTGTATAAATTTTATCTCCATTTTGTTATTCCGAATAAACCCAAACAGGATCCACAAAATAAATAAAAGAATAAAAAATTTTAATATGATTGTTTTTAATTAAAAAAATATATTAGTCTCATGATGATTTTTTTTTTAATTTTTAAATAATTTAGTCTAAGCTTTAAATAAAGAAAAAAATAGAAAATTTTTTTTCTCGAGTATCTTGAACTATAGATGATAATTTAGGAAAATTGCATTCAATAGATAATTACTAATAGATATGTTAAGAAACAGTTGAAGGAAAATATTTGAAGAAATAGAAAATTTTATATCAATCTAGTATTCCGGAAATTCAAACAATATTTTAAATCAGTTGATAAAATATGACAAAGGAACGGTGCCTCCAATTTTGCTTCAATAATCCAATTGTAATTATCCGTAGCATTCAAAGATAAATCCCTAAATAAAAAGTTTGAATAAATAAATAGATAATGTTATACAAGAGATTTATCCATTTGTTTTTTTTTAATAATTTAAATAAATTTTGGTCTTTGAAAAAAAAAATTTAATCTTTTTAAAAAAATTTATGATAATAAAAAATGAAAGACTCTCTACTGATAGATTTTGTTAGTCGGAAATCTAAACAGACTTAAGTTTTCTAAATTTTTTGCGCCACTTTTATGATAAAAGTCAATAGCTGGTGTATTCCAGGCTAAAACAGTCCATTGCATAAAATTGGCTCTAAACTTTTCCAAACAGTCTTTGACCAGTTTTTTCCACAAAGCTCCACCAAGACCCTTTCTACGATATTTTTCTTGAATATACAAGTCTTCCAAATAGCAGCCGACTCCTCGTTTTAATTCATAAATCTTGTAATAGATGGTATATCCAACAACTTCATCCTTGTCATTTAAAACAACCATTGTTTCATAGAAACGATTTAATTTGTTTTCATCTAAATAATTGTAATCTCTGATCAAACCTTCGACTGACAGCTTGAATTGATCTTCCATTTTTTCAAAAATTGAAATTTCATGAATTAAATCACGTATTTGCATACAAAATTGATTAATATCATCAACTTTAATAATTTTATAATTTTCAGGTATTTTCGAATCAATAGAAATAAAATTTTTCATTCCTTCCAAATCCATTTCATAAATTAACCATTCTTCTAGCTTTGATAGATTTAAGGCGCCAATGTCCTCATTTTGCATCCAGCTTATCAATTTTTTGTTTTTTTCATTTTCAACCAAGTGGTAGTTAACTCGATTTAAATAATTTTCTCTAGCATACTCAAACAATTTTGATTTTAAATCTTTCAAAATTGAAAATTTTTCACTATCATTCAAAGTTGGCCGAAACCATAAGTCAATTAGATGAATGGTCCTATTTTGCCAGCTTGAATATGAGTTATAGAATAGAACATATGCGTCCACGTCATCTTTGGTCAAATTTCCTCCAGGATTTGAACTAAGCATGAAGAAACCATTAAAAAATTGGTTTGTCAAGTCGTTCAATAATCGATTATTATCAATATTCTCCAATCTATTTTGATTTAACTCGCTAATAATATCAATATGGACTTTGGAATTTATTTTGATTATTTTAGAAATCATGTTAAAAATTTTTAAAAAAGCTTTTAGATTTTTAATTTTAAGACTACGAATGTGTGAAAGAAACACTTGTTTGTAATTTTACATGTTAAATGAATAGAATCCCAATATTTATATGGAATCTTAATTATTTTAAGATTATTATGAAAAATTTCAATTTTTCTTTTTTAAGTATAGAAGTGTGTAGATTTTATTGAAATCCTTACTAGACATTTTTAAAAAAGCTTCATAATTAATTTGATAAAACAAATCGTGTAGATTAAAACAGTTTTTAGTCACATGACTAGCCATAATATACATCTAAAATAATTTAAAAGCATTGAAAGTCTAGATTTCACATTTATCATAATTTGTGTGATACAGTGGTTCTTGTTAAAATGAAACGTACCGTTCCAAAAAGGTTCCAGTTCCGTTATTAAAGGGTACCGTACCGTTCCTAGAGGGTACCGTACCGTTCCTAGAGGGTACCGTACCGTTCTTTAAGGATACCGTACCGTTCCTAGAGGGTACCGTACCGTTCTTTAAGGATACCGTACCGTTCTTTAAGGATACCGTACCGTTCTTAAAGGGTACCGTACCGTTCCAAAGGGTACTTGTTTAATATAACTATTTAATAAATTCAATTTTTAGAATTATATCTAAATTTTTTCCTTTTAAGCAAGATCCGATTCCATTAAATTTTCAACTCATCAATTCTTTCGACTTTTTTTCTTTGTACGATTCTTTTTCAAAATTATCTTGAATTTATTTTAATTGTAAAATTAACGTTACCCTTTAAGAACGGTACGTTTCATTTTAACAAGAACCACTGTATGTCTTAATAGTTAGGACAAAACATAAAATTGATTTAATTTAATTTAAAAATTATATTTAAAAGAAATTAAATCTAAATTAAAATTTTTTATGTTTTGTGTTATTCTTGTTAAGGTCAAATCTTGAATATCAAAAATCATGAAAGTTAATTCAAGTTAATTTTTAAACTATGACAAAATATTACAATCTTTAATTTTACCATTAACAAAATAATCAAATCTGATTCTCTCTGGGATTTTAGGCTTAAAAAGAATAAAAATTACTCATCGGGCTTTCATAAATTTTTGGTAATTTTTTTAAAGCATAATAAAATCATTTTATTGAAATATTTTTAGTAAGCTCTTGTTCAAATTTGAAAAAGATGGAAAAACTAAAACTCCTAGATTTTCTAATTTTATGAAAGAAATTAATCCAGTCTAAATAAAGTTAAATGAAAGATCTTAGTCATAATTTAAAATTAAAAAGAGTTTTTAAGCATTTTTTGGTTATCAAATAAGTCTTTTTTTAAAAATAAATTTTGACCAAGGTCACTAAAATTCGATCATTCACAGACAATCTATAGCAAAAGAGGTGATTTTGAGAGATTGACTGGGAAAAATAGTTTAGTGAATCATTCACCCTCAAAAATATGAGTAAGAATTTTTAAAAATAAAATATTTCATTAAAAAACCAAATTTCAGGACAAAATACATATAATATAGTTTTAAAAATATTTAAGAAATCTGACCATATTTTCAGATATATTCAAGGTCAAGAGCTTCTGATATATAGCAATTTTTTAGAGAGAAAAAAGAAAATTGTCTAAAAGTTGTTTTTCCATCTTTTTATGAAAAAAAAGATTATTTAAATCAACTAAAAAGAAAAAAATTTAAATATCTTGTGATTAGGAAAAAAATTTGGATTATTCGAGTTTTACAAATAAGTTTTAGTCAATTTTTTGTTGGTTTTAGTCAATATTTTTATGCTCTTAACACTCCGTCATAATTGTTGAAAATGGCTTCTAAACCCAAAAATACTCTGCCTCTTTTTCATTCTTTTTGGTATTTATCTTTCTCTAACTCTCTTAATCTAGCTCTAGAGGAATTGCTTAAGTTCCTTGAGTGTCCATTCTTTCAACAAAACTCCCATCGAATTCACTTTCCAAATCAAGTATTTTAGAATTAACTGAATAAATCCTATTATCAGTTTAAAAATAATTCTTATGTTAAAAAAGGTTTTTATTTATAAAAGTTTTTTCAATTCAAAAATATGCATGCATTGTATATATGTAGTATTTTTATAAAGTAAATTTATTTAAGTGATAAAAAAGTAATTTTAAGCCAAAATTGTGGGCGGATTTTTCACAACAACTTAGATAAAAATCGATCAGATCTTTTGTGAAAGTATTTCCAAATTTTAGGTTTTAATGAAATAATCAAACTAAATTTCAGACTTGTATAAATTTCATGAAAAAAAGCCTGTAAAAATCTAATTCCAGTCTCGGAGCGGATTTGAGTATTAACATTGCATTTTACATTTATGAGGTGCTGAAATGGGTGCAGCGGGCCTGTCTCCTATAACGGCGACCTGTCTCTGAAATTCGTAATGTCCAAAAAAAAATAAAAAAAATAAACAAACAACAAGTTGAAAATAAAATTTTTTTTAATTGAAAAAATAGAAATTATGACATGTCTTTTGACATCGTCACAAATTTTGAAACAGATGATGCTTTTTCTTCTTGATGCTTGTAAAACCTTAAATAATAATTGAAAATAAAAATAAAATGTCGAAACGTTTAGCTGCACTTAAAAGCCAAGTAACAATTAGAAAAAATTAAAATAATTAAAATGAATAATTTTTGTATTTTTTTATCTGACTTCATTTAAATTAATCTTGTGACTTTATTTTTTTTTACATATACGAATTTTTAATACTAATGCAAACATATTTAACGTAACTAATAAAAAAAAAATTTTTCAAAAATTTTTTTTAGATAATTTTTTATTGACAAGTGAATTACTCGTGTCAAAATGACACGACTGGGGATTAACGGTATAAGAAATTTTGAGTATTTGAGTGTTAAAATGAATTAGTGATGAAATTGAATTAGTTTTTTGGACTCAAATTCAAACTTGAATAAATACAAAATTTGAAAAGACTATTGAAAAACTAGTATATTCGAATTAAAACTTGAATTTTGGATAAATTTGAATTTATATCTGATTTATTTTTATTTTTGAAATTGAATTCGAAAACAACCTATTTTTAAATCAAAATTCGAACTTTACTTAAATTTAAAAAACAACTTGAATTTTAGATAAATTCAACTAATAATTTAAAAATATTAAAATTTGGATAAAATATTTGAAAAATTAGGTATTTTAATATTTAGTTTTATGTGCTCTAGTAGCGTTAATTTAAACAGAAAAACTTTTTTCTGGTGCTGGGTAACGTGCACCGGACTTTCGTAATAAAACAAGTCCAAAAAAGTTTAGAAGAGTTTTGTTGACTGGTGAAAATCTGGCACACTGTTAGTATTCAAGTTGAATTGAAATTCAATTTTTTTCATGAATTCTTTTTTATTTTAAAGTTTTTTCTTCAATTATTTTTTAGATTAATTTTTATTTTCAAATATTTAATCGAGCATTTACTTTATTCTGTTTTTGATTCAGAAGATTGGGGTTGTGAAGTTCGTTTCAATTCGATTTTTCAATTCAGAAAAATTTGAATAACTTTTTTACTAAAATAGATACAGTCGTTCCTCCGTATAACGAGACCCCATAAAACGAGAAACCCATTATAACGAACATTTTACCTGGAACCGATTATCTTATCTAAATGAAAAAATTGATTTTCTTATCTAATTGAAAAAAATGACAGATAAACTTGCTCAAAAAAAAAGAAAGTGTATCTCGCTTGAGACTAAAATAGAAATTATAAAAAAACATTGCGATCAAAAAATAACTACCACTACACTTTCTAAAGAATACGGCGTAAATACATCGACAATATCAACAATTCTCTCGTCGAAGGCAAAAATATTAGAACACTACGAAAAAAATTTATGCGGCCCCGAAAAAAATAAATTAAATTGTCAAATTACGATGACGTCGATAAATCAGTGTTGTTTTGGTTCGAAAAAGTTCAGTGGCAGTGAAATTCAACTACAAGCTCTAAAGTTTGCAACAATGTTTGGCCATCGTGAATTCAAAGCTAGTAATGGATGGCTGTGCAATTTTAAAGAGAGAAATGGAATTTCGTTAAAAACCACGATAGGTGAGGCTGGATTGGTCGATCAAGATATTACAAAACCAAAAAAATCAGATTTTAGCTCAAAGGATGCAATTGAAAGAATTAATGATTTAAAAGATTTTTTCTAAATTAAAAAGAAGATTTTTCCAACGTTGTTGACTTTTTGTTTAATATTGAAAATATTGTACTAAAAAAATGTGAAACCAAACAATCCAGTATTACAGATTTTGTAAAAAAAGCTTAATTTTAGTTTTATTTTTTTTTTTTTTTTAATTTTTCAATAAAAATTTTAATAAAAAAATAAAAATTGCCCATCCTTTTCAATGGGATTTCGATATAACGAGCACAAAAATTTTCGCCCAACTTGCTCGTTATACCGAGGAACGACTGTAATTTAGTTCTGTGAAATGTTTAATTATGAGCAAATTTGCTTAATGCAGTAAAATAAGTCTGCAAAGTACTCTGCAATTTTCTGCATTTTGCACGCCATTAAAAAGTATTCTAATCAACTTAGCAATTACATTGCAGAGTTTTTGCAGACATATATTTTCGAATAAAGTAAAATTGCTTAAAAATTAAGCATTTTACAGAACTTAATTATCTATTATAGTAAAAAAGTTATTCAAGTTTTTCTGAATTGGAACGAACTTCACAAGCCCCAAAAAATTTCTATTTTTAAATTTTGATTCGAATATTTTAGAGATTTCAATTTTCAATTTACCGTATTAAATAAATTTTCAAGTACCGTATTTTCTCGCGTAATATCCTTGGGATATTAAGCAGAACATGTCTTTAAAGCCCATGGGTAATTATATGAAATTATTGCTTTTTTAAAACTTGAATAACCCTCGAACATTAGATGAAACGGATATTTTTTTTATTTATTATTTGATTATTAAAAAATAATATTCTTAATTGATATTTGAAAATTTTTTATTTACAAAAAGTTTTACATTAATTATAAAAAAAAATGGACTTATCTATTTAAAATAAAATTAAAAAACGATTTTTTCAAATCACGAAAATATTTAAAGACAAGATAAAACAGCACAATAAAAACGATATTATTCATTATCAGAATCACTTTCTGAGTCCGAATTAAGGTCTGAAATAAAATTCTTTTATAAGAGATTAATTTAAAAAGATTAACTGAATCAAAATGACTGAGCTTCAACCACGCCTGAACATAAAGTTCAATGTTAGTCAAAATTTCAGAGTAAAATTAACTTGTTTCACTTAATGTCACAAAAAAATTTAAATTGAGATTTAGAAATCTACTATTTATCTATTTACCTAAATTTTTCATGGGATCATAGCCAAGAGTAAGTTGATGATAAGCTAGAGCCAAGACCATCAAACCCAAAAATTTTTTAAGTAAAACAATTTCATTATCAGGCTGCTTAATACTCTCTTTGATTGGAAACTTAAGATGATTTCTCCCGTTAATTGAAACCAATTTTAATTTCTTTGTTTTTAAATAAATTAATTATAGTTTATAATTTGACTTTTTTAAACTCAATATCGAAATAAATAAAAGTTAAATGAATTAAAGCGAAATTTATACCGTATTTTCTCGCGTAATATCCTTGGGATATTAAGCAGGACATGTCTTTAAAGCCCATGGGTAATTATATGAAATTATTGCTTTTTTAAAACTTTAATAACCCTCGAACATTAGATGAAACGGATATTTTTTCTATTTATTATTTGATTATTAAAAAATGATATTCTTAATTATTTAATTGATATTTGAAAATTTTTTATTTACAAAAAGTTTTACATTAATTATAAAAAAATGGACTTATCTATTTAAAATAAAATTAAAAAACGATAAAATTTCAGAGTAAAATTACCTTGTTTCACTTAATGTCACTTAATATAATGTACAGGGGTTATTATTATTGCAAAAATTGCTTAGTTTCATATAATTTCCTAGAAACATTAGATCATGTCTCATTTAAGTTCCCAGTGGGATATTACGCGAGAAAATACGGTATATTATTCAAAATTATTTATATTCAAAAATTAAATTCAAACCTAATTTTGATTTGAATTGGCACTTAGTCGAAAATCGATTCGAATATGGACATTCGATTTGATCACTAAACTGAATTTAAGAAAAAAAAATAAAAATATTAAATACAATTTTATTAATTTACGATTATTGCCAATATTTAAAATTTTATTCAAACATTAAAACTAATAGTTCAAATGAGAAAAAGAAATAAATCTGACTGAGCATTAAATGTTGAATAAATCCAGCACCGTTCATTTTGCTACATTGAGTAAACCTTTATTTCCAAAAAAAAAATTAAAAATCCTCAGAAAATACACCGTATTTTGTGTATCAAAATTGTCATCATTCACCTATAAATACACAAAATCTATTTTTTAGAAAAAAAAAAAAAAACCTCAGACCTAATACAAATTAAATTTTGAGTCTAAAAGTAGAAAGACAAATTTACAATCAATTGAGCATAAAAAAAAAATGAATAAGTATCATTGTCATAAGCAAGTGAGAAAATGTAAACATATAAAAAAAGTAACAAAAATAGAAAAAAAATTTTTTTTTAAATCGCTCTCTCTCTAAAGTCTCTTCAAATTTCTCTTGCTCTTTTTGCTGCATATTTGGACACATTTGGCCGAATCGACACTGATCTGTCGCTTGAGCGGCGAGCGTCTCCGCACAGGCGAGCTCTCGACCACCATGGCCGCATCGGCGACCGGCCCCAAACTAATCTGCTCAAATTGCCTCTCCAACAAGCCGGGCCGCTGCGGCACAACCTGCTGACTCTTACTCACACACTCGAACAACGAATTGCAAGCACTAAACAACTCATTGTTCAAAGTGTCACTCGCCTTTCTTCGTTTGCTCGGCGACTCCTGGTCACACTCGCCACACTCTCTTTTCTTCTTGTTAAACGTAAAGTCCTCTTCCCGACACGACCCACTGCTGATGTTGTTCAAACAATTGTTGTCCAAACTGGCGAACACATACGATCCACTGTCGTGTTTGACAAGAGCAGAGGCCTCGTTTTCTTTGATGTGCATCGAGTTGTGCAGTCTGTACTCTTTTAGCAGGCGACGCTTTTGCTCCAGACTAAGTCTTGACTTGGCGCCCACTTCACTGGGCGTGTACGGCCGATTTTCCTTGAACTTTTCGTAGATGTACTTCTTGCTTTTCAAATAGTCGACTCTGTGTCTGTTGAGCGTGTTGTTTTGTCTGACAATAGAGCGCCAAGTGCGACACACAGAGGCGACGCGCACCAAATCACTTGTGTGCATGTAGCCAAGAATTTTGTCTGTTAAATTGAGCATGGCCTTTTGGGCAAGGCCTGTCAAAATGTCGAAGTGGTCGAGGCCCATGTTGCGGCCGATCAGGTTCTCTGGGTTGCGCGGCAAGTGTTTGTTCTTGATCAGCAGCTCCATGAACTCCTCCTCGGTGGGGCTGGGCCGAACGAAGCGCTCGGCCGAATAGCACGACTCGAAGCGCGACGTGAACGACTTGATCTGAGGCTTGGAGTCGTCGACGGGGCTGACGATGTTGTTGGGCTTGAAGGCGGGCGAGCGCAGCAGTTTGGACGCATAGTGGTCGCGTTGATGCACGTACTGGTCGAATTTGGGCGATTTTAGGGGCGAGCCGAGCGCCGAGCCCTTGATGGGAGACAAGTATGGGTCGGTGCGAATCGACGCATAGTAAATGCTGTTCACGTCAGCCACGTATTGTTGCTTAAAGTCGGGACTAGTGGCCGAGCTGTTGCAGCTGATTATGTTGGCCGAGCTGGTCTTGGCTGGTGTGGCCGGCGCACTGAATATGCTCGTGTCTGTGCGGCTCTGGTTGGACACAAAGCTGCTCTGGGAGAGCAGTGACTCGTAGCCGGCGTCGAACGAGTTGCGGTGATGCAACGAGCCTCTTAGTTTTGTCTCGATAAATTGTTGATCGAACATGCTGTCACATTTACACTAGAACAAAAAGTCTAAATAAAGTTAAATTGGTTGATGGTGAAAATTTGTTGAGTTTAGTTTGGACGGATTAGCCGTCTGTCATGAAATAATTTATTATGTGATGGAGAAAAAGCGCCACTTTTTTGAACAAAGTTCAAGCAACTTTGTGTGTACTCGATGATTAGTAGGTGGATTTGGTGGATTAATGTTTTGATTGGATTTGCGGGGCGGGGTTTAAGACCGCTTTTGATAACAAATTACTAATTGTGTTGCAAAAGTTGTATTGTGCAACTTTATTTGTCTTATAATTTCAAAGTTTATTCACTGACCCAACAAAAAACTTTAACAGTCCAGTTTAAAATGACCTTCAACTTAAATAATTTTCTTGTCAAAATTTTTTTTTGAAATTATTTGTTTAAAAAAATAATTTGATTTTAAAATTTCTGATATTGAACAATTTTTTGGACTAAGTTTTTATTCACTGACCCAACAAAAAACCTTAATAGTTCAGTTTAAAATGACCTTCAACTTAAATGATTTTCCAGATAAACTTTTTTTTGAAATTATATATTTGGTTAAAAAATAATTTGATTGTATAATTTTTGATATTGAACAATTTTTTGGACTAAGTGTTTATTCACTGACCCAACAAAAAACCTTAATAGTTCAGTTTAAAATGACCTTCTAGTAAAACTTTTTTTCTGAAATTATATATTTGGTTAAAAAAATAATTTTTTTGTAAAATTTTTGATATTGAACAATCTTTTGGACTAAGTGTTTATTCACTGACCGAACAAAAAATCTCAACAGTTCAGTTTAAAATGACCTTCAACTTAAATGATTTTCCAGATAAACTTTTTTTTGAAATTATATATTTGGTTAAAAAATAATTTGATTGTAAAATTTTTGATATTGAACAATTTTTTGGACTAGATGTGAAGTATGGCGATCTTTTCATTTTTTTAATGAACTTTTATCGCCTTATATTTAATGTCGTCAAGTGCAGTTCGAAAAATTGTAAAAATTATCTTTTATTTATTATTATTAATGTAATAAACACTTTGGAATATTTTAAATAAAGATTGAAGTTTTTCCTACAAAAATATCAATTTACCTTTATTATTATTATTTATCAATTTAAACTTAAAAGGCAAAAGAGTAAAATAAAGAAAAGAATATAATAATTATTTATTTTATTTATTTATTTGTTTTACTGTATCGAGCTAATGCTCTCTCAGATTAAAAATATAAAAAAAAGTTTCTTTAATTAGAGTAGAAATTGTGATTTAAATACAATTTGAACTAGGTTTCTAAAAATTAATTCAATTATGTATAAAATTTATAATTTTAATTTATAATTTTATAATTAGGCATAAAAGTCCACTATTGATTAATCATTTTGATCTAAAGTTTAGACATTTCAATTTTCAACGCAATATTTCAACCTTAATTTGTGTTAACATATTTTTTACACTAATCCTGAAAAATACCTTTAAAATCAACTAAGTACAAATATAATATGTATTTATTAAGTAAAATGGATTTATTAAATTTAAAAAATTAAAAATTAATTAAATTTAAAAAAAGATTACTTAAAGAAAATTTAAAATAATTAACTCATGAATTATAAGGAATAATATTAGACTAATTCCTTAGTTTTAAAAATTCCTATTCAAATATAAATTGTTGCAGCTTTTCAACTTATCAAGAAAATTCTATGTTTTGAATTAATTGAATCAAATTGGATAGTAAATTTTCTTAAAAATGTAACTTTTGAAATAAAATGCAGTTCCCAACATAAAATGAGTTAATCTGACGCTATCTTTAACAATACTGTTCATTTAATGAGCTAAATTTGTAAATTTGGAATTAAAAAAAAAATTTTTTAATTATTTTTATTTTTGTATTAATTTCTATGTTGATACCAGATAGTAGTAGTAGTAGTAGTTCGTGCTGCGACACCTAACATGTAGAGTGTCTGAGCCCATCACCACCGATTGGCCGTGTAGAGCTGTAGCAGCCGATTCCATTGAGCTTATCTAAAGCCATTTTAAAATTAGTGGTTGACTTAGATTTCACCACATTTTCTGGCAACTAATTCCAATGCGGAACCACTCTGTTTGAGAAAAATACATGTCTGGCGCTTACTGCAGCTGCAAGATAAACATAAAATATAGAAAGAATAAAAAAAGAAGCAATAAAAAACTACCTTTGAAAAAAATAGCATTTAAATAAAACTTCTAATCAAAAAGTTACATCAATACAATTATTAGAACAATTTTTATTTTATTTATTCTTACTTAAAAAAATTTTATTTTTTACATTCTCTTTAATAATTAATTTTTCTAAAAAAAATTAAAGACTTTAAAGTCTTGTATATAAATTACATATATTTCTAACTAAACACGGTACAATTTATACAAGATTAAATTAAAAACTGGAATACTAAGTCATTTTTAAATTTTATTCCATTTTCTTAATTATATATTTTAGGCTCATTAATAATCTTATTGAATTTATACAAAATTTCTTCTTTGTAAATGAGACTGATTATTATTTAATAATAATTGTAATTTTTATATTGTATTCTTAATTTTTTTAAAATTTACTTCATCTTTGTTTTTGTTACAGAGAATTGCTTTTTTTGAGAGCCAAAATTTGTGTTTAATTTTCAAAAATATTAAATCCAAATCTCATTGCATTACAGATTAATTTTAGTGTAGTGAAATTTTGAAATACTAATTTTGAACATTAGAAGAAAGGAAAAGTTTATTATCATTTAAAATTTTTTGAGAAGTTTTAAATTTTAAATTTCATCATAAATTTTACTTTGCTCATTAGTTAATTAAAATTCTTAATTTTAATTGCTTTACCTAAAAATAAGTATCAAAACTTCGAATTAACTCATATAATAAACTATTAGCTTTTCCAATCAAGGCAAGGAGTCAGCATTTAACATTAAATTAGTACATTTAAGATTTAAGTCGATTTTAAGCCTCTGTATTATAAATATCTAAGATTTACCTTTACAAAAAAAATTTAATTCATCAAAATCTTAATGCATATTTAAAATAACTCTTAGCTTAATGATTCTCAGAATACGGAATTCTGAGAAAAGTAAAATGTTTATTAAAAAGATAAAATATTAATCAATAATTTAGGAACTTTAAAATATGAATTAGAACTGTTAAATTTATACAAAAAATAGAATAATCCAATTACCAACTATTAATTGTCTTTTTTATATAAGATGATGAGTTAAATTATTAGTAAAAATTCATCTGAATTAAAATAATTTTTTTCAATGAAAGGGCTTAGATTTCACACTCTATGATATGGATATTTTCCCGAAAGATTACTTAAAACAATTATCGTCATATTTATCTAAAATTGAAGTTTAGAATTTCATAAAATTGTTTCACGTGTTTTTAATATCCTTTTAAATGTCAAACATCTTTTTAATTAAAATAAACCTAACAACCCTTTTTTAAAAATCCATCGTTATATGATGAATCGGTAAATAGACATACTGTATTTAAATATAAACAAAAAAGTGTTAAATCATTTCCTTTTAATGTGAAAAGGTTATTTGAACAAGTCATGTAATTTTTTTAGTATACTAACTGAGTGGGAAAATAACGAGAATATTTTTGAATAATAAATTTTTCGTAAAAAATTTGATTTAGCGACTAAACTAGTTTTAAATAGACTTAACTAGTTTAAGCTTATTAAATAATTGAAATTAAAGAATTTATACAATATTCTATTCTTAAATAACAAGTGAATACTAGAATATCTTGAATCTGGAATAAATCTAATCAGATTTAGCCATAAAAAATTATATCATGACTTGATATAAAATTGATAATCTCCTATTGACAAATGAATGAAAACCGTGTGAAATGTTTTATATGCTGATATTTTAAAAGAACAAAAATGGTGTTAAATTTCCAAAAACTTTATTTTTTTTCAAATAGTATATTTGAAGCGGCAATAGCTTTGCATAAATGTCATCTAAGCGAATATCTTGATTTTTTAAAAGAATTAAAATAAATGCATCAATAATTTCAAATCTAGATTAAATTCTAAGATTTTTAGAGTTTGTTTATTTAAATAAATAGTTTTGAACTTAATGTCTGGTTTGCTCCATCTTAATGAATAAAAAAATAAAAAGTTCAGAGACTTTAAATAGTTATCAACATTAAAATTTGCTTTTAAATGTTTTTCATATTAATATATTTTTTTTGATAGAAAAAATGTGACATAAAAAAGAAATAATTCAAAATTATGAATCGCTAAAATATATTAAACTTTTATAATTATTATTTAAGAATCATTGAGAATTAAAGAAAAATATTTAAAAACATTTTACCAATTTAAATTTTTAAGAATAATTATGAGGATTTAATAGATATTTAGCAATAAATTTTCAGTTTTTTATTTAAATAAATTTTTTCAAAGTAATAATAATACGAACAAAATTAAAAATCAAAGTCTGAATTATTAAGTCCTCTAAACGTTTAAATTAATTCTTGGCCTTGTTAAATAAGGATTTTAAAACCGATAAACCATCATGATATCTAGTATTGACACGGTAAAATAAATTTCTATTACTTAATGAGATTAATTATTTAATGCTAAGGAAGAGATTGATATTTCTTTGTAGAGATTAACAAACAAAACAAATATTTTTAATATTTTAACAAATTTAGACATTGATTAGAAATTGTGTCCGTAATTGTATTTTTTTTTTTTTAATAAAATTAAAATTTCATCTTGGTTTCTCATTACTTTTGAAATTTAAATTTGTTTTGTTAGCAAGCAGATAAAATATTATATATCAAAAATATAAATTTTTAAATAATTTCCAAAATTTTTGATTAATTTTTTATGCTAAAATTTAAATGCATTAAGATATTTTGTTTTAGAGGTTTTGTTTATTTGAAAATTTTTTCTGCGTTATTAAATTTTACATAAAATTTTTGCAAAAGCATCCCAGTAATCGATTTCTGAAAAGATGTGTTTTTATTTTCACTGAAAAAATTCTCTAGGGCACAATTTCCTCAATTATATAAAAAAAACGCTTCGAGCTCTTTTAATAGAAGAATGTTTTTTTAGAATTTACTAAAATTTGCATGTACTACTAAAAAATTTTAGTTAATTTCTTTCTAACAATCTAGTTTATGTTTTAAAATGGTAATTGCCAAGAGCCCAAATACCAAAGATGTTTTCGAAAATACTTCTTGTTTTCCAACTAAATCCATAAGTTAACAACTGAAAGTCTTAGCTGAAAAAAAATCGAGCAAATATTTCAATTAATTATCTCCTAGTTTCTATGGAAAAAGTTAATTTAGGATACAAAAATACCAAATTAACGAAACATTTGATCCAATTGAAATTAGTAAATAAATTTTGATCATGACTTATGTATTAAACGTGCTGGACTATTATTTTTAAGCTTAACTAATTTATATTTTTTGCTTTGTCTCTATATTTAAATGTTGTACAAATTAAGTATTTATTTAGTCAGCAGCGAAAATAGAATTACTGAATTATTTGGTAAGATGTGGGCTATAAAGAGAGAGAGAGAGAGAATTGCTCATTAGACTAATGAATCAAAAAGAAATAAAACTCCATTGATTTTGGATATTGCATCAAATAACAAATCTAGATTTTTTTAGGAAGGAAATTTTATTTTTAAAATTTTCATCGCAACTCAATCTAGTTATTAATCTAATTAGTCATAAGCAAAATTTATCAAAATTATTCCACAATACGTTTCAATTGTTGGAATTTTCTTTCATTTTCTTAAACTAGCAAAAGTGTGCTAGTCAAGCATTTATTCTAGCTTAGATAAAATAGCAAGCTGGCAATATTTAGCTTAAATTTGAATTCAAAAGGATGTTGTTGATAAAACTAGGTAAACCATTTTTGAATTTTAAATATTATCATTTAAAACTTAGATTTCTAAAAGCAATTCAATAACATCATTATCTTTAGGAACAATTTCTATTTTTATAGTGACCATTCTCATTAATTAAGGCGTTTCTTGAACTAGGCTACATACAAATTTAATTGAAATTTTGTTAAAAATCTTTTCAAAACACTTCATGTCAAAAAGTAATTTTTTTCTATTTTTTTTTTTTTCATTTTTGTTCTCGAGTAAATGTTTTAGCTTAAAATGCTCACTGTTGGTAACAAAATTGTTGCCTGGGAAACTAATAACTATAGAAATTTCATCAAATATTTAATTTTGCTCATAAAATACTTGTTTTTTTTGTTAGAATTATCTTAGAAGTTCGATAAATTTTTTTTATCAAAATTGTGTACTTTAGAGGCTCATCGTCAAGAAATTGAATCTTGATTGAATTTCAAGTGATAAGAACTCGCAGGGAATATTTTCAGAGTTCGATAACTCCTGTTGTTCAAAATATTGGAATAATTAAAAACTTATCGTATTTCAGGAAAATTGTCTGAAAAAAATATAAAATAATGAGCTACTTCAGATTTCAATCTATCGAATTTTGCAATTTTCTGATTTCTAATAGCTGTCGAAATTCTACTATTTAATCTAGACTTTTAGGAATAACAATTTCAATTTATCTAATCTTTTTTTAGTGACAGATTTATTATTAAAAACGAGTCTTGGTGAAATAATTAGATAATTTATTTTTTTATTTGTTTTTATTTTATATTGAATCATAATTTTAATTTTTTTCAAGTTTTTACTAAAAAAATATACAAAAATTGGGATTAAAAATGATTTTACATAAATTTGATTCAATTTAGGCACTGGTTTTGGCAATCACAAACAAATGAGAATTTTACAAAAAATTATTTAAAATTGAGCCATTTTTGAGTAGATGGGTCAGAGTCCATTTAATGATCGACAATGAGAGAATTGCTCAAATCATTTAGCCAGAACGCTTTGATTTTAATTAAGAGCTATTGGAAAATTTAGTTTTTCATAGAAGTTAATAGTAGACCATTTGTATGGCTTTTCTTAATATATTATCTTGGAGTTGAGCTATGTGCTCAAATAGAAGCCACTGTCTCTCATTTTAATTTCAAAGATTTATGCATGAGATTAAATTATTTAAATTTTTGAAGAGCTTTCAGATTCTTCAGACATAAATGTGCTTAATTTCAAATTATTTATACGCTCTATATCAAACTAAAACCAATCGGTTGGTTTCCAATTTTGAACACGAGTGTGCTATTATTAATTCAATTGTAACATAGAAAGTGAAAAAAGCTCTTCTCTTCTCCGCTTCAATTCACTCTCATAATTTAAGTCGAATATATTTCCCATGAATTAAAAAAAAAACGCTTATTAAGATGAAATTTTTCCTTATATAAATAAAATTTATTTATAGATAAAATTTTTGTATAATAAATTAGAAGCATCAGACATCATGCAGACAAATGAGTGCTCAACAAAGTACAGAAACAGAATTTATTTTAATTGCGTTTTGAATGCTTTATTGTTTCCGTGTAAATCACTGACTTTGTTTGAAAATTTCTGATTAAATTATTTATGAGCATAAGACAATTTTTTCCTTTTAAATTGTCCTAGGTCTTTAAACTAGCAAGAGAAAAAAATTAATTTTTAAAAAATAATCGAATTCAGTTTAGCAAAAAAAAATCAATTCGTTCAGCATTTTTGTTTACGATTGATAAGACATAGAAAAATGTTAAGTCTTCTTAATTATAAATTAAAATTTTGCGTTCATTATTCCCAAAATCCTGTTTAGGCAACCAAGTTGAGTTTCCTTTTTTTTACAGTAATATTCACAATAAAATCAAATTAATTGTCTATACGAAAGAATTTATTTGAGAAAAATTATACAAAGCTAACGCAGAAAATTTTCCCTTAATAAATAGTTAAGCAAAAGCGCTAACGAATTGCGCACTGTCGATTCATGGCCTGCTTTTCGACACATCATCAAAGGAATCCTAAAAAATTTTTTGTCCCATACTATAGATACAATTAAATTTTTTCTTTTTAAATTTCCTTCTTTTTTATTTTTTTTTTAAACTTCTGTTTTTATCTATATAATTTTATGTATTTATCTATTTTTGACTCGAAAAACTGTAGATAATTGTATTTTTTAAAAACAAAATTACTTATATTATCAATTCTTCAATTTCGCGAGGCTGAGAAGAAGGACTAAGATCCATTCTGAGTAGCCTTGGAAAGGAAAACTTCCTTAAATTATACTATAAATAAATAAATAAATAAATAGATACAATTAGGAAAGTCAAAAGAATATTAAAAACAATATATTGAAATAGCTAGAGGTTAGACATGTTTAGATATTAGATAGTTAAGGAAAAAAAGAAAAAATTGTTAGGTAGCAATTAAACAATCGATTCTATCTTGATTTAATGAATTTGAATTTTTTTTAATTTGTTGATCTGTATCAAGCTAATGCTCCTTCAGAATAAAAATATACAAGAAAAAAAATTTAAACAAAGTTAAATAAAATAAAATAAAAAATAAAAAAAAGGATAGATAAGTAAAAAGAAAATTAAAAACATTTATTGAAATAGCTAGAGGTTAGACATTTTTAAATATTATTTATTTTTTTTAAATATAATTTAGAGGGAAAATTTCCACTTGGCAGCTCCGAACGGCCTAGTGCCTTCTTTTCAGCCAGTCTGTTAGGCATATTTCTGTAATTTATATTTTCAGCTTATCAAAAATGGTTCTGAATTTTTGTTGTGTTGCATTAGTTAGTTTGGAGAAGTAATCGTTGATTTCTTCTGCGATTAATTCATGTCGAGCTCTCATTTTCATAAATTTTATGAATAATTGGTTTGATCTATCTTCTATTTTATCAATTTTTAGCACTCTGTGGATTGTATCAATGCTTGTTTTAAAAGGAAAAAATTTTGTTATTCTCAAAATCCTGTTTTGTATTTTTTGAAGTTTAAATATTAGATAGTTCAGGAGAAAAAATAAAAATTGTTAGGTAGCAATTACACAATCGAGATGGATATTCGATATATCTTCATTTAATGAATTTAAATTTTTTTTAATTTTATTTGTTTATCTGTACCGAGCTAATCCTCTTTCAGAATAAAAATATACAATAAAAAAAAATTAAAATAAAGTTAAATAAGATAAAAAAAAATAAAAAATAAAAAAAAGGATACATTAATGAATTGTTTTTTAAATGGCTTTTCCGATTTTAAGGATATTAATTAATTAAATTGTGTTCTTTGGACTCCATGTTTTTGGGGAGCTATTATTACTTAAATAATTTAATTTTTTTAATCAAACAGAGCTGTTAAAACTAAAGTAAGACGGTCCATCTGAATTAAGGCCGTTCAAAAATTTCCTTTGGCCTCTTTGGTTAATATATTTGAATCTCAAAGTATTAGTTTATATTTTAAAAAATATCTCTGCTTGCTAGACAAGCTAGCCTCTCAGTTGAGTACGGGTTAGTGCAGAAATAGAAACTATTTACATCGTGACTTGATCACATCTTGAGTGAATTAAGTTTTAAATATTTTTTTATTGATTAATAAAATTCAACATTTATAAATATATATTTAATGTTTTATTATCATTATTAATTTTTTAAATGAGAAATTCCTTTATATTAAAATTGTTTATTTAAATTTTTTATTTATTGATTATTTAACAGAATTAAAAATGTGCTGTCAAGATAGTCTAGCCGGTCATCTTAAAGTATTCGACACTTTGCATATTTGTTAATGACGTCATTAGCTGCAATAATGAACTGGTAAAGTGCCGCCATGTTTCCACCATTTCAAACTCAAAATGCTAATTTAAGAATTTAACTTGGAGGGATTCCGGCATTCTATTGACTCCAACTAACCAAAATATTTAAATTTGTATGAAAAAAAAATTGAATTAGATTCGTAAATTTTTAATTGTTTTTGTTAATAAAATTAGCTTTTTATTTTTATGACGCACATAAGATAAATAATTTAATTGAGGCCTTAGCATTAGCGCTAAGTCAAATACTAAAGCGTCAACGAATGAACAAAAATGCCTTTAATTAACAAGTAAATATTGTTGTTCGAATTTCCTTGTTTCGATATCTAATTTATTTTATATATTGAAGTTATTTTTTGCGAAAAAGTAAACGATTTCTTCTTTTTAATTTAACTAAATTTTCGCGGTCAACAAAAATTGTAGCAAAGACAAGGAGAGGAAGGAAGGGTTTTTAGGCCACTATTGAAATAGCAAAGTCATGAGACGGTAGCTAGTTTTAGATGCAAGTTATCTAATGCAGCATTTGTGCCGCTATCATGCAAACTAATGCCTCATGGACCATGTCAAATGTCAAAAAGATATAATCAGCAAATTAAAAATCGATTTTATTGATTTTTTGACAATTGCCGACTTTGAGAGGCTGATATTTGGTCAAATCAGATGAGAAGAAATATCAAGAGACGCAGAGAGAATGAGAGAGAGAGAACAAACAATATCAGAATTTTATTATCATAATTTAAACGAATTTATTTGACATGATCAAATGAGAACGAAAGCGTACATATCTAGAAAAAACAAATTTTTCATTAGTTACTACTCACAAATAAATCAAATGAGATACATAAGAAAGGAGTATGAGTGCCGTTTGGGCATAAATCAACATAATTCTTTAATTCTCAACAAATATTTTTCTAAAAAAGCAACCACTTCTTCTTGGGTGTATATTTCTAGTTTAAATGAGAGAATTTACTACCAAATTATGATTAATGTAAAATGGCTGGTGCACATTGTGCCCAAGTGGCTCTGTGGTCAAACGAGTCGCACTCCTTCAAAAAATCATAATTATTTATAATTTAAATTACGGTTTATTCAAATTATTTCGTTTCATGCTAAAATCCATCTATTGTTTAATTCATTTTTTCTTTTTTGCATTTAAAATTAATTATTGGAACAAAAAGAACAAAAAAAAAAGCAAGAGAAAATCTCTTCTAGATGGCACGGCTGCTTTGCTAGTCAATTTCAAAATCTTTCATTATTTTCTTTCTCTTTTTTTTTTTTTTAAAGTTTATTAATTATTTAAAATGGCTTCGAGGAATAAAACTCCTTTCGCCATTGAATTAAAATTTAATAAAAAGTGTCCAAATAAGAAGTGATAGGTTTTTTAATGTTTTTTTTTTGTTTCAGTTTATATACATAAATATTAGAAATAATAGAATAGAAATGAGTATTTAACGAATTACAGTATATTAGAAGTCCATTGGAGAAGTTCATTTGAGACTTAAAATTAATTATTGGAACAAAAAGAACAAAAAAAAAGCAAGAGAAAATCTCTTCTAGATGGCACGGCTGCTTTGCTAGTCAATTTCAAAATCTTTCATTATTTTCTTTCTCTTCCAGTAATTAATTTTTTATTAGGCATCCGAGTTGAGCAAGATTAGATTAGATTAATTCTTTTTAAGCTTTTCTTTTATGCCCATAATTTAAAATTGATGCTTTGACACACTTCAAATGCATTCTTTTTTCTCTAAGCTGGTAAATTAATTTTGTCTATTTTTTGGGGAAAAAGTTTTATAGCTTTAACCCAACAACAACAAAAAAAGAGGTAAAAGTTTGATTAGAAAATCTTAAATATCCAAAGCAACTTTTAAATTTGTTCGAGATCTCTTGACCTGAATGCATTTGAGACAAAAATGGGTCAAAGCCTAACTACTTGGCTAAGTCCGTCAATCAACCCGGTTTTTAATTTTCTAAATGGGTGGTAACTGTCAAATTAGGCAGTAGGTTTTGGAATCCCATCAAATAAGTTACAACAAGTTAGCAAGCTAGACTTACGAAGATAGGAAACAGTATGATCCCATCTATGGTAACTGTAGTATAAACACTATGACTGGAGCAAAGTCACTTCCCATTTTATTAAAAAAATTTTATTTTTTTTCCAACTTCAAACATATTTGAATTAATTGTATAACAATTTTTTTGGCACACAAACGTAAGGAAACAACAACGAAAAATTCACTTTTTTTTTTCGTTTGGATGCTAAATTTGATATTTTGTTTTAGGATAAAAATGAAAATGCAGAAGTAAATAATTAAGCATAGCGATTGCTCAATTCTAAAATGAAAATCTTGTTTAGTTTAATCCTTTATCTAATCCTATATTTAGATACACTAGGCTTTAGTCTCTTGTTAAATGAGTTAATCTAAGATCTTAATGCAACAATTTAGGAATAAGATTTTCAAATTATGATTACAATTGAAATCGATTTTCGAAATTACTTTATTATTATCAAGTAAGATTACGCTAAATGAGAGTTTTTTTTTATCGTTAAGAAAGGTAATAAATTATGAGTAGAAAAGCTTGATTTCGAATACAACAAAAACAACAAAAATACAAACTGCTGACAGAGAGTAATTTTGTAACATTTTAAGAGCCAATAGTCTTGTTTATTGTTGTGATCATAGCCGTCAATTATTTGACTTTAAAAATTAGAAAATCGGTTGCTAGGATACAGTCTTTGATAAATGTCAATTTTATTTTCAATTATGTCTGAAATGAAAAAAATATTTTGTAACCAAAAATAGAGTAAGTATTTTTTTTTTTTTTTAATTCTAAATCTCTCCCTATCAAATTAAAAATTACCTAAATAACATTTTATTTCGTAATTATTTGTTTTAAAGGTAATAAAAATTTATTAGTCATGTGAAATATGTTTGAAAAAACTTGTTTTTGTTTTCTCGAACGATTTAAAATTTTTTTCAAAACTCATAACTTTTAAACTTATCTACCGCTGATAATAGCGATCAAATTTTGGAGTAAAATTCAACTCAAATTCAGCAGCCTAAAGCCACTAGATAACAAGCGCATAATTTACTAATGCTTTATTCAGCCAAATTGAATCAAGCTTCATAAATTGTTCTATGAAAAAAAAATTTCTTCTGCTTCAACATTGCCTCGAAGAAGACAGATTAAGATAAGCGCAAATTTTTCTTAGGGCAAATGTCATAAGCCTTTTAGTGATTCACAAACAGAAAAATTCTGAGCACATTGTTTACTCAACTTAAACTCATTAGATATTCTATTTACTAAAAGCTAATTTCACCCTAAACTAGCTGAACTCATTAATTAGTCGGGTGAAAGAGCCATCAATTTTAATCATTTTTTTTTCTCTTCTTTTTCTCTCTAAGTCTAAAAAATCGACTTAGATTTTGCGGGTGATATATTTAGATATTGCAATACTAAATAAAAGTTAAGATCCAAAAACAAGATATGTTGGACTTGAGATAAACACTGGAAAGAAGACTTTACGAGCCAGAAACATGACATGGACAGGCAAGAAGAGACGTCAAGAAGCTCTCATGCAAATGTCAAATAGCTACCGTAAGCCCTTGTTTAGAGATCCGTGAGTTAAAACCCTAGTTTCAGTATATGGTGCATGTACCGACAAAGACCTCGCCATGTTAAATTTAAAAATGATTGCGCTTTTAATCCGCCCTTTTCTAAAAGCCTGCGTTAATAAAAATTTTTTAACTAAAAAAGCAGGGTTTATAAAAGACATTCTTTTTTAGAACCGGTAATTAAATTTAAAAAAAAAGAGGTAAAATTTTATTACATTTTTTACATGAGAGCGGGGATAAAATTTAAGTTAAAAAAAATATTTAATTAATAATAATTTTTAATTAATAATTTTTCAAATTACCTCTTTTTTTTTTCAATTTTAATTACCGGTTCTAAAAAGTATATCTTTTATAAACCCTGTTTTTTTAGTTAAAACTTTTTTATTAAAGCAGGCTTTTAGAAAAGGGCGGATTAAAAGCGCAATCATTTTTAAATTAAAAAATTTAACATGGTGAGGTCTATGTCGGTGCATACAACCATATAGAGAAACTAGGGTTTTAATCCACGCATCCCTAAACAAGGGTTGCTTCGATTGTTTTATATTATTATATTATTAAACAATGGAAAGTATTTTGCATTGACAAAAAACTAGATACAAAAATTGCTTGAATGATCTTCCCAATACTTATATTGGAACCGTAATCAGAAACAATTTACTTTCACAATGAGACCTCCGTAACAGACTCATAAAGACTGAGAACCAAATATGTCTATGTAAATCAGTGCTATTGAGTGGACCCGTATGTCAGAGAATGATCCAAAATGGTTTTAATAGAATAGAAGTATTTCTTAATTAAAATTTTAATTAATTATTGAATGAATGCTAATCGCTGATGAGACGGACATTTAAAATGTGTCACGTCCATTCCAGACTCATGAATATTAGAAATGCTGTTTTCCAGTAGTTAACATGTTTTCTCAACTGAAAGAAAGTACGGCCATCAAAGCGCTACTTCTATTCGAAATTTTTAAAAAAGACTCAAATTAAGTGTCCCAATCCATAAACCGTAGTGTTAAACAATTAATTTATAATATTTTTAAATATTTAACTGAAAAAGTAATTATTAAATAACAAAGTGTAAGCTAATAATTGCGCAGGAATTTACTAGCTTTAATTAAAAATAAATACCATTTAGACAGATTGAGCTCTCGAGGAAGTTATTAGAATTGAAGCTAAATTGGCTTGCAATAGTTTATCGATTGCGGCACTAAAAGAAATTTATAGATTTTTTCATTTTCTATTAGAGACAAGACGAAATCATGTTTTACGTGATCATGATTCACGGTTTTTCTCTTTAGGAGAATACGTTTTTTTTTGTTTTTTTTCTTTTCGAGCCAAAACTCCTTTCGGAAACAAAAATAAAAAAAATTTGCAGTCAAAATTTTAAATGAATTATTTAATAAAGAATTAAAAAAAAGAAAAAAAGAAAAAAATTAGTGGCACATTTAATGAAGTTAAATATTGGAAGTTGAATATTTGTATTTAGCTTTTTATAAAAAAAAAACTTAAATAGAGGGAAATTTTAAACTCAAATACTAGCAACTCTTTTATATTTGTGATTATTTCTATTTTAGGAACAAAAGTGAAATTGTAAAATCCCTAATTTAAAAAATCAAGAATACACGAAAATTAGCGTTATTTTTTGTTGATTTTAGGAAAAGTAAAATTCTCGGAAATTTTTTAGTTTTCTCTAAAATTTATTGCTGGAATAATGTGATATAGATTTTACGTAATACACGATTAAAAATATCTATTTTGAAGTGAAATTTATTAACTAAAAAAAAAAATTTTAGACAAATAATTAGACATATGCAAAAGTTTCCGTAAATTTAAGATTTTTTTCTTAATTTATTCATTTATTTGAAATTAATTAACCTTCTTCAGAATAAGTACAATGAGAATCAAGAATAATAAAGATAAATAAAAAAGTTAATCTTATACGAAAATAAAAAAAATAATGATAAAAAATAAAAAAAAGAAAATAAATTTAAAATTAAAATTAAATTTAAGTCAGAGACACCATCACGGAAGAACAAATACCACTTAATTTCTACTTTGAATCCATTCACCCTTTCCATAACGGAAGATAAATTTATTCTAAAATAAGAACATTACTTTTTAAAATCAGTTTCAAGAGAGATGGAAGAAGATTGGGAGTTATTTGAGAATAGAGTAGTTTTGCTATTTCTTATCTTTGATTGATAAAAAAAATTTAGCTTTTCAAAAATAAAAAATTTAACAACTCTCATCAGTCCCTCAGTAGCAGAGTGAGTTACCAGAGGTCAGTGTATTTAGTGTACTTATAAGCGAAAATTTGGAGTAAAAATACACTTGATAAAATTTGAAGATTCTCAGAGCTTTGACGATCCCAGACATGTGACAATTTCATTTTCAATTTATCAATATTCTCCACAACTTCTTTTGATTTATATTTAAAGATTTTAGACATTTTGAATCAAATGTGATATTTTCTAAATAAATTTTGATAAGCGGAAAGTTTTAAAAATGATTCTCCTTAACACTGATTTTCCCAAGTAGAAAGGAGGCCGAATAAAATATGTGTAAAAATATTAGAAAAAGATTTATTAATTAGAACAGTTATTACATTTCCAAATTTTTTTAATTTAATATAAGTTCTTTTAGCACATTTTTAATGATAATGTAAATTACATTCACCGCAAGAAATTGACTTTGAATTACATGATAAGTTACAAGTGTTACAAAAATAAAAATTTTTAAAAAATAATTTTAGAGTAGTCTCTAACATGGTGAAAGCATCTGATGTAAAAAGTGAATCAATTTATTTTTTTGATCCCATCTGAATCTATATAACCAGTATCTAGTATTGATTGAGGAATTGAATTTAGATCGACTTACACATGCTCTTCATCGACCAGTTTTTTATTTTCGAATATTTGTTGTATGATGTCATCCGACTTGTTTATTAAAATTGAGCCCATAAACTCATAAAACTGAACATTATTTGACTTTTCTTTTTCGTTCTCTAAAGTTGGGGCACCGCGTTTTGGGGCATCTTTATCCGATAAATCAATTGTTGGTTTCAATATTAAAAGAAGTGCTGATTCATTAACAGGAGATGTTTGACCAATCTCACACATTTCCTGCATCATTATTAAATATTGAACCGTCATCAGATTTATGATTATTTATTTATTTGTTTATCTGTACCAAGCTAATGCTCCTTCAGAATAAAAATATATATAAAAAAAATTAAAATTAAAATAAAGTTAAACAAGATAAAAAAAAGAAATAAATAAATAATTATCTAATGAATTTGAAAAAAGTTTTATTAAGAAATTAACATCTCTTTTATGATCAGTAAAACTTTGGTCGATTTTTGATGGTAAACGAAAAAATTTATTTATTTTCAGATTATTATATTATTAAATTATATTTTATTTATTTGAGGGAAACGCTCTGGCTACTCAGAATGGAATAAAGTCCTTCTTTTTAGCCTAACGATTATTAAAAAGGATCAAAAATTGTTTAAATGTGTTTAGAGTAAAAATCAAAAATAATATAAAAAACATAAAAAAATATAAAGATTAGCGGTTGTTGTTGGATAAGCGTATTGACCCAGAACTATCTTCCATTTAGGAAAATATTAAAGTTTTGGAACAATGAATTAAATTTGGGTTTGTTATTCGTTTCGTGCAACATGAATTCGTTAAGATCTAAGTTTAGCTGTGCATAGTTTTCGCGTCTGATGAAAAAACTTTTGAGAAGTGAATGAGTTCTATTTGATGTAAGCTCGATGCGTAACTTTTCGTGAATGTGGGTTATTCTTGTCCTGATCGGAAAGAACTTAATGTGTCTGAGGGCTTTGGTTTGAAGTTTTTGAACTTCTGGTAAAATTTTCTGGGTTGCACTAGACAGAGGAATAAAATCGTAATCAGAAATTGAACCAATAAAATTCTTGTAAATAATTCTGCAAGGTTCGATGCCATTTTTTAGTTTCAAACCTCTAACTCTACTGATTAAGTTTATTTTGGACGTGGCTCTTGAGGTGAGGCTTTCAAATAGTTTTTTAAAGCAGAGCTTCGGATCAAATTGGATGCCTAAAAATAAATAAACTGAAAATAAGTTCGTCTATAAAATTAAGTTTGTTGGACATTTCACCTCAATTTTCTTAGAGAAAAATTTTGCCAATTTATATATTTTCTTAAAATTCACGTTAAAAAATAGGATAAAATTTAAAATTTTTCTCAATACTATTTTACGAGAATAGAATCGTAAAATTTCTCAAAACACTCATCGATCTGATGGCAGCCTAAACCAGCTGAACTCATTCTAAAAAAAATTAAAATTATTTTCTCTCTCTCTCTCTCCTTCTCTCTTATTTCGATGCTCTAAATTTCAAAATTCATTAAACAGCTTACTATATTATAAATAATTTGTAATCAATATTTTATTATTTAGATTTCTAGAAGAGAAATATAAAGTAAAAGGAAGAGAAAAAAAATATCGATTTTTGGCACTTTCGATTTTCGAAAAATATTTAATTCCATTCCGTTTTCATATTTTGATGACAAACAAAAAAACCAAACTCAAAAGAAAGCAAAAAAAACTATCTAAACTAAATTAATAATGTCATCGAAGGCAGCGCAGCTAGTCGGATCGTCGTACATGAGCTCGAACAGATCGATGTCGCCCAGCGACGAGTTGAACCTTGGCGGCGGAGGCGGCGGTGGCGGCGGTGGCGGCGGTGGCGGCTACGACCCCATGGAGACCAACTTGCTGAATCTGAGCGCAGACTTGTTCAAAAAAAGCTCGCTGTTGTCGCACAACTACTCGCTGTACGACAACGAGTCGCTGATGCTCAAGTCGGCTCTGTTCGACATGAGCGGCCTGAAGCAGCACCTGGGCGCCGCTAGCGGGCAGCAAAACTCGGGCCAGCAGCGATGCGGCAACTGCGGCATCGAGCCCATGCTCGACGGCAAGACTCTCGTCGGATGCTTTCACTCGTTTTGCCAGCCGTGTCTGGTCCAGTCGGCGTGCATTCAGACCGAGCTCAAGGGCCTGGGCTACGCGATCATCACCTGCCCCATTTGCTCGCAGGAGACCATCGTGCCCAACGACGGCATCGACTCACTTGTGCCCAACTATGCCAACTCGCACTTGGCAGCCTCGGCCAACTCGTCCACTGCTTCGATCGAGTTCAACGCGACGCCGTTCAAGACCGGCTACTTGTCGTCGACGCCGTCGTCAGCCTCGTCCAGCTCGTCGTCGTCCACCACCACCACCAACTCGTCGCCCCAAATTGCCAACTACACAAAAAGCTCTCCCATCAGCCTGGACCAATTTAACAAGTCCAAAAACAACTTTATGCTCGACGCCTTCAATTTTGATCAGGTCGACCACGGCTCGCTTCTAAAGCGGCAACAACAGCAGCAGCAGTGCAAGGCCAACCAGCAGCTTCAGTTGCAGCAGCAGTCGCGTCTCTTTCAGATCGAGAACGATATCCAGAAAACGTTCGGCTACTGGGTGCAAGTGTTGAGCGAAAAACGCGAAAGTCTGCTCAAAGAACTGCACGCCATTTTTCAATTTTTGCTCAAGCAGAACAGTGGCAAAATGGGCAGCAGTGGCGGTGGCAAGAACGGCTCGGCTAAGTGCGTCGAGTCGAGTGACGAGCCGTGTAAAAAGTCCACTATCAGCGACAATGACCAAATGGACCGTGAGGCCAACGATGCCCAACGATTTATGTCAATTGAATTCGTGACTAACTTGCAAAATATCCACGAGATGGTCAACCAGTCGTTCGGCTACATTCGCTGCAACAACTCGGCACCGGAGCCCACCGAAGCATCCAATCAATCGTTCAGACAAAAAGCGCTCAATTCAAACGTCAACTTTTACTCGGACATGCACGATCAGTACTCGGCCTCCAGTGCCGACTATCTAATCGACCAATTTGTGTCCAACATAAACAGCAACCAAATAATGAGTGGCAGCAGTCAGCAAACAGGCGGCCAAAATTTGACATCTAAAGGCCAAGGTCAAGGTCAAGGTCAAAAGCAGCATCCGCACAACAGCAGCGGTTCGAGCAACCGAGCGGCCTCGTGGTCGTCCGTGGTGGCGTCGTCGTCGTCGTCGGGTCCAAAAAATCAGACAAAAAATTCGTCGCCATTCGACCAGATTGAGGAAGGCTCGCGGCAGTCGAGTCTAAGCTCGAACACGACCATGCTGTCGTCGTCGTCCACTCTGTCGTCGAGCGACCAGCACGGCAACTTCGAGATGGCGGCGGCGGCGGCGTCGCCGTACGACGAGTCAAGCTTGTCGGCGACGTCCAACCCGCTGCCGGCCAAGTCGCAAATAAAGCGGCTCAAAATGACGTACAGCTGCAAATTTGGCGAGTTCGGCGTCACCGACGGCCAGTTCACGGAGCCGAGCGGCGTCTCGATCGGCGCCAACAACGACATCATTGTGGCCGATACCAACTCGCACCGCATCCAAATATTCGACAACGAGGGCCGTTTCAAGTTCAAGTTCGGCGAGTGCGGCAAACGCGAAGGCCAATTGTTGTATCCGAACCGGGTGGCGGTGGTGAAGCAAACGGGCGACATAGTGGTCACCGAACGCTCGCCAACCCATCAAATTCAAATCTACAACCAGTACGGTCAGTTTATTCGAAAGTTTGGCGCCAACATACTGCAGCATCCGCGCGGCGTCTGCGTCGACTCCAAGAACAGAATTATTGTGGTCGAGTGCAAGGTGATGCGCGTGATTATCTTCGATCTGATGGGCACCGTGCTGCACAAGTTCAATTGTGCCAAGTACTTGGAGTTTCCGAACGGCTGCTGCTGCTCGAACGACCGCGAGGAAATATTCATCAGCGACAACCGGGCCCACTGCATCAAAGTCTTCGACTATGAGGGACACTTTTTGCGCCAAATAGGCGGCGAGGGCATCACCAACTATCCGATCGGCGTCGGCATCAACTCGAATGGCGAAGTGCTCGTCGCCGACAACCACAACAACTTCAACTTGACTGTGTTCAACCAGGAGGGCCACATGATTACGGCCCTCGAGTCCAAGGTCAAGCATGCCCAGTGTTTCGACGTGGGCCTCATGGACGACGGCTCCATTGTGCTCGCCAGCAAAGACTACAGGATCTACGTGTACAAGTACAACAGTCAGAGTGGTCCTGCGCCAGTCAATGAGTCACCGAGTTTGGCCAACAATTCATCTATTTATTCCAGTACTCAAGCCTCATCAAACAATGTTCTAAACAGTATAAATGCATTTAATGGTTTTTAGAGAGAAGCTCGTTTTAGTGAAGCGGTAAGTTGGTCCAATACGGCCACAACTTAAAACTAGGGTTGATTAAATCATGGTTTAATTTTTAAAGTTCAGATTTATTGAATTGTTGTTTTTTTTTTTTTTTCTAATTGTTTATTTGAATGTTGTTAAAATTTTTTAATTTTTTTTTCGAGTCCACACACTCGGACTTGTTTAATTAAAGAGAATTGTTAATCAAAATTTAGATTGTTATTTTTTTGCAAGACTGGAAATTCGCTTCCCAGAGAATTTTAAATTTTTAGTTCGGATCTGAGTAGAAACAGCTGGGAAACTTGCTTGTTGATCAAAAAAAAAAGGAACAAAGTTTTAGGCGAGCGGGAATTTTTGTCCCAAATTGTTTTTCATGGTTACATTTTTTTAGTGAATTTTTTCAATTCTCGATGTTGTTGAGAACATTTTTTAAAAATGAACAAAAAAATCTATTCGATTGTAATTTTTTTTTTCTATTGTAAAATTTAGGTATTGTTAGGATCGGAATTGACTGGTCGATTGGTATTGGAAGTTGTTCGCAATGGACTCTTTGACAATATCTCAATTTTTCAAAATTTATTTAACAAACAGTTTTTTTGTTGATTTTTTAAAGCCGTGTTTTTTTTTAGTTATTGTTGAAAAAAAAAAATTTAAGAATGAATTAAGCTCTTTTGTTTTGGCTGATTTTCGATTTGACTTTGACTAGAATTTGTTACTATTTATATTGTTTTTATTTTTTGTTTTTGAATGAATTTTTAAAGTTTATTTGTTAAAGACAAACTTTACTATTCTGTTATCGCTGGAAGTTATTTTTACCAGCTTCTCTTATTTTTTAATTAATAAATAAAAATTTAAAAAAAACTTGTCATGTTCTTCATATCATTAAGAAAATAATTTTAATTGATTTAAGGCGCATATATTTACAAAGCACTCTGTTGAAATTAATTTTGTTAAGTAAATACTCTCAAAAAGCTTTAATATTAAAAAGTTTTAAATTTCCATTTGACTCAGTTCGAGATTTGAATTCTTTTAGGAATTGTAAGTAATAGTGCAGATTTAACAAAAGCGTTATCACAATAAAAATACCGTATCTTTCTGCATTCTTTAAATCAAATTATAAAGAAAAATAACAAAATTTTTATTTCTATTCATTTTTATTAAATTATTTATCAAAGATTTTTTTTGTTAACCAAAGCATTCGTGAGAGGCAAAATAAAAAATAAGAACAAAACACTTTTCCATACTTCTTTCTTTTTTATAAGCAACCTAAAAAATAATTAAGAATAAATTTATTTTTAATTATTTTTGACTCGATACGATTGCTGCAGTACTTCGCCTCTTTTTGGAATTATTCATTTTTTAAAGATTATAATGAATTTTAAAATTATTTGTATTTTTAAAAGTGAATTAATTTTAAAAAATAAAAATTTACTAATTATATGAACACAATCAATTTAAAATTAAAAAACTTATTCTTTTTTATTTCTCCTAAAGAACAAACCAAATTTAAAATTTCAGTTTTGATAGATAAAAAACTAGCAGTTTTTGGTATGTAAACCAGCTAAAAATTGGTCGACTTTTTTTTGGTTTGCTTATTTTTGGTATTACTTTATTCAATTATGGTCACTTATTTTTTGGCTAACCACTTCTGGTTTGCTTAAAATAAGCTGACTAGACAACTTGGTCTGGTTTGCTTAAAATAAGCTGACTAGACAACTTGGTCTGGTTTGGGGCAATCACTAAGTATAATAACTGATAGACGTCAATAAAATTGAAAAATTGATTTTTTCTCACTAGAGAATTTTTCGTTTGAATCCATGTTAAATCATTCGCAAATGAAATAGCTGATCAAGGGATTAAAATTCAGAGGTGAGGATTAAAAACAAAAAAAAGGAGATTAAAATACATAAAAAAGTGATAGGCGCATAAAAAAAATTTATTTTATCAAAAAGTTGAAGAAAACATAAGTCAAATATAAAAAATGTCAATAACGCATAAAAAATATTTAAATATATTTTTTTGATTTTTGACTTGAATAAAGAGTTAATAACACATATAACCTAATCTTTTTCATGCCAATGACCAACTTTTCTCTCTTTCGATTTTGTCCTTGAATTAAATTTTCGAAAGAAAACACCAGGGAAACTAATAGAATCTTATAAGCAACACCCAACAAGATGAGTGCAGACACCACTTTCTAAGAAAAAATACAACTGCATTTGGTGCACTCAGTACAAAAACAATCACAATTAATTTCAACGTTGTATTTTTCGTCACATATGTACTTCAGAGTATGTTGAACACGCTTTATTAACTCCATTTTGTTTTTAGAATGCTTAAATAACGTTAGAGTGTCTTTAGCACTGTTTGGAATTATATAATTTTCACCTCTAGTTTCACTACTTTTTCAAAAATTTCGAATAATTAGAATAATTAGAATAAATGAAATTAAAAAAATACGAATCTTAAAGAACCTCCAAGATGATTTTCCTATTTTAAAATCATGCTATGATTCGGAGTAGGCTGGTCTCTGTAAAAAAATCTACAAAATAACTGCGAATTTAAAATCATTTTTAATTCGCAGTTATTATTAGTTATTATTAGTATTTTTATTAGTTTTTTTTTCAAATAGTATTTGAAAAAAAAAACAAATAAAAAGCAGAGTTGGTCAATAGTCAAAAACTTATTTTAAAGTCTGCAAAGTCTAATTAAATTTCTAATTTTACAAGTCATTATATTTAAAAATTTAGATTTTTAAATAAAATTAAAAGAATATTGATTTTTTCTTAGTTTTTTATTTAATTAGTTAAAATAAACTACTTTCCTTAAAGAAAAAAAAGTCAAATCAGACTTTGACTTTAAAAAAAAATTAAAGTTTAAAGCAGAAGTTAAATCTTAACTTTGACTTTAAGTAAAATATTTTTGAAATTAAAGTCATAATCAAAATATTCTAGTACAAATCTAGTACACAAATTGAATTAGTTAATTTTTTATTTTATTTTAATTTTATTTTGTGTTAAGTGTTTTCACACAGATCAACTGATATGGTGGTATCATTGTCGATTTGATCTTGAACAGTGCAAATTTCATTCATTTAAATTCTGAGAATTGAACATTTGAAACTTAGAAATTTTGTAAAAACACAATTATTTCATTTTTGGTTATGCTTGGTTATTTGATTTTCTTGCTTGACAAATTTAAAAAATATTAGTATTTTTTAAAATTAATATTTAATGGAAGAGCAGATTAAAATTAAATGAATTTTTAGAAATTGTGCAGTTTATCCAAATTTTAAAGCAATAGTAGTGGAACGCAATTAATCTTATAAAAAATCAAATCATTTTAAATTTATTTATATTTTAAATATCTTTATTAACTATAAATAATTTAGATAACCTTTAAATAATGCTATTATAATAGCTAAGATTCCAGCCATGAATTTGACTGATTAAAAAATTATATAAATTTTAAAATTTTAAAATATTAACTATGTTCCCTAATAAACTTTTCAAATGTTCCAAGATTTTCTGCGTAAAAATCTGGCACACACTTAGCTTCATCATTGCTTAATTTTTCAGATTCCAATGATTTGGCATAATCTTGAATCATTTCTTCATCTGTAACACCGCTTAACACAGCTAAACTGTATCCTAGTGAGCAATTTGCCGCTAAAGCTATATCTAAAATACAAAGAAAATTTATGTTAGAGAAATTTGTTTTGAATTAAGTAAACAAACCGGTATCAAGTCTATCTCCGATAATTATGGACCTATTTGAGTCTAATTTGTGAACTTTTTCCAAAACCTCCCACATAGTTCTATGAGGTTTTCCAAGTATAATAGGATTTTTGCCTACACTTGTTTTCATAGCGTTCACAAACGATCCTGTACCCGGAATTATAACATGAGAAGTCCCGGTAGGAAATTGAGCATCATCATTTGTTGCTATGAATAGACAATCTTTGCGGCGTGCATAAGATGTTCCGATTACCATTTTTGGGTAATTGAAATAATGATCAAAAGCGACTACCACACATTTAACCTCGGGATCTAGTTTTATCAAACTAGCATAATCAAATTTCCCAGGATCAGGAATCTGTTCATTGTTAGGACCTATTCCAATGTGTTTAATAGACTCTTTTTCTAATTCTGTCGCTATTGCACCACTTCCAATAACATATACTTTATCTTTAAAGTCAATCGATTTTAAATACTGTGCCAATATCCATGAAGTACATACAATATCATCCAAAACAACGTTTGAGATACCTATTTTCACCAACAAATCCATGACCATTTCTCGTGTTTTGGTGCTATTGTTGGTAATAAAAAAGCATTTTTTGTTCAACTCTTTCAATTTGTTAATAAATGGCACAGCGCCTTCAATCGGCTTTGGCCAGTTCCATATTACTCCATCGCAGTCAAATAAAAAGTTGTCAACATTTTGAATTAGCCTGGTCGCATGTTCTTGTGTTAAGCAGTTTGGTTGTTTAAAAGGCATTATCGGTCGAGTAAAATGAGTGAAATTTTTCCAAACGTTTCGCATTTATTTCACTGAAAATAAGGAGTTTGATCTCACTATAAAATCTAAAGAAAATAATGCATATACTATAGTTGTTTATAAATCACATGTTAAAATAACATTTAAAAAAAAAGAACTTTATTCTGGATAAAAAATGGTTAACTTTTTAGTTTGAAATAGCTCAAGGAGAAAAAAAAATTTGAAATTTTATTTTTCATATATTAAACTAAAATAAAAAAACATTTGTTGCTGAAATATAGATTATACTAAGATTTCTAAAATTTTGATGACTAAAAAAAGTTTTATCTTAATTTTCATCAACATGCTTTTATGAAGATTGTGTTGTTACCAAAAGTCAACAAAAAATCAAGCAATTACATAAAATTTTGAATTGATTTTACCTTCTGATTATTTAAACATCAATAATTTTCAATCTTAATAATATAATAAAACCTTTTGAGAATTTAAAAAAAATCACAAATCTGAATATAAAAACAAACAAAAAAGTGGTTTAGAATATCTTAATTAAAAATTTTCATAGAAAAACGAAAATACAAACTAAAATCGAATTAGCGTATTTAAGCTTGATCTATTTTCTGTCGATCATAGTGCCGAAAATTCATACCAGCTGTATCAGCTGATTTTAAATAATATCATTCTTTTATATAAGCTGATATCAGCATATATCTATTGATTGCTGATGTCAGAAAAAATATTATAATCAATTTTTATATGAAAAGTAAATTTTTTAAATTTGGAAAAGTTTTGAAAAAAATAAATGGAAATCTTAATTTATTTTGTGGAAATTTCATTAAAATATTTAATTTTTTATCAGTATCATTAGCTTAAAAACAAAAATTTAAAAAAAATTTCAAATTTCGAATAAAGTTTGGTATTTCATTTTTTTTAGAGTCAAAAGTCTTAAGGATACCTGAAAAATCCACACCTGGGAGTATTTTAAAACTAACATTCTGGTAAAAACCAATTATATGTCAAAAAATTTTTCTTTTTTTGCTCTTTTAATTGAGTGGTAATTTCACAAACGCAAATTAAGTTTACTAGAAAAAATTCAATTTAAACTTTTAAATATCAAACACGGGATGTTCAAAGCTCAAAGATTTTGGTTATATTTATTAGCAATATCGCAATTTGAATGTCGCCTTATTATTTTTAATGTCTTTTTTGACTAAAATTTAATTTAACACAGAATTAATTAATTAATTTATTAGTATTTATTAATTTAACACACATTATATTTTATTTTGGATCTTTTTTTCGAAAATGCAACTAAGTAAATTTTTACTATAGGGATGACATTTTTCAGGTATCCAGTCTCAATATTTAATTTGTGAATAACTTAATTCTTATAATTTTCTTACGCTTATAATATCTCACCTCAGTTAATTTTGACTTATCGGAATCTAAATTTTTCATGGCTTCAGTTATAATTTTTATTCTTTACTTTTATTCCTGATTATCTTTTTGTGAAGTAAATTTATTATTTGACATTAAAATGAAAGAAGATGATAAATTGTATTAGGTTTAATTTTTAACGAAGAACGAGGAATAGCATTGATTAAATAATTGTTCATTTAAAAAAAATTGCCAGCAAAAATTTTATTACTATTTGATTTTAATATTTGTTTATTCATTTAGAAAAAATTTTTAAAAGTTAAAAAAAGTATTAAACTAAAACAAAAAACAGATTTAACACTTATCTTGCTCTTGAGTTTAAAATTTAAATAATTATAGTAGATTATTTCTTAATTAAAGCATCCTAAGACTATTTTTGAAAAATTGTGACAAGATTGACTTAACATCGTGAGTATCATTGAATGAAATCTTAACTCTAAACACAAATTCCACAATTCAATAATCTTATCATATTTTAATGATTACAAACATTTTTGAGTAAAAAAAAAATTTAACCATTAGAGAATACTGGATTTATTTCTTATTTCCTAATATTATAAAAAGGGTTTAAAGAACTGATAAAACTTGTGCTATTTTCAATCAAAACTATCCAAAATTTTAAAGGTGAATTTGCAATTTGGATTTAACTTCAAAGAACCGATTTTAATTACTTTTGAATTTATTTCATAATTGATGTAAAACAGCTTTTATTTTTTTTCAAATAAGAATTTTTTTTAAATGGAAGTAGAGTTATTCTAAAATTGGCACAAAATGACGCAACTACGGTATTTTAATTATTTAAGAATTTTTTGGCATTATTTAGTTTTAAAATTATCTTGCTAATTTTTAGAAAGATTTCTGGGGCAATATTTTATAAACTTTAAATAATTTTAATTTAATAAATTAAATTCAATTAGTGGAACAATATTTTCCCCAGTTTTTCAAGTAATTTTATTTAAATTGTAAAACTTTGCCTGACCAAAATATGTCGCTTTATTATTTTTAATGTCTTTTTTGACTTAAATTTAATTTAACACAGTATTAATTATTTAATTTGTTATTTTAATTTAACACACTTTCTAAGCTTAAAAATTGAAACGCTTAAAACTTCAAATAAATGTCATTGACTTGATTCAGAAAATTAAGTGACTAACTCTATTTTAAATTATACATATATTTAAGATTTATCATTTGGATAATGCGCGTGTAATCTGGTGAATGGTTAGCAATATATTTATCAATTTATTAAAGTATTATAAATAAATTTACACAAAAATTTTTTAAATTAAGTTTACTGGCTTTAAAAGAAATATTTTTGAAAATTACATAATAAAATCTATCATGAAAAATTTTTGATGAATTTTTTACTTTTTTTTTGATTAAGTAATTATATAGTAAATTTAATTGAGTTATTGATTAAATTTTTTTTTTAAATGCTACATTTTGTGACAATTCTGCTTCACCAAAAATCAGTTTTCTTCAAAAAACAATCTGCAATTTAAACCAGAATGATTCAATTGACTATCTTTGCCGACAAATCTTGCGAAAATTTTGGAAAATGTAACAAATATAAATCGCTATTCTTAAAAAAATTATTAAAGTTTATCTGAATTGAAAAGAGCTAAATAAAATCAACTTTACGTACTCCTATTTGTTTGAGTTAAATATAAAATTGAATAAAATATACAGTATAAAATTTTCATGAACTGAAATAATAAACCGAATGCAAATATTTTTTTAAGCTTTTCTTTTCTGATACAAGAAATTTTTTTATTAAACTAATTGGAAATTTTCACCTTGAAGGAATATATAAAACTTCATTTAAAAACTTAAATTCTAAGAATTCAATTAAAAGCATCTTTTATTAAGAAAAAAAAGATTTACTTAATTTTTTAAAATTATTTTTAGAAAAAAATTTCGCCTCATATTTTTAATTAATCGTCATACATCATATCGGATACAATTAAAAATAACTTTTAAGTTCGCTATTTAGGCTTGGGTGCAATCGCAAATATTTAAGAAGAAGAAAAAATTATCTTAAAATAAAACAAAAAAGCAATTAATTTCTTTAATGAGATTTTGTATCTAGGCAATTAGCTTTGCTTTGGTTAAATTTTCTAAAGCACATCCAATGCTTATTTAAATCAAATACAATTTCTTTTTTAAAAAGAAAACAAATTTTTTTTCAGATTAAACATTTCCGGGAGCGATCAAAAAATTAAATTCCAACTCTAATTAAATCTGTGTTACCAAAAACTGATTGTTCTGGTTATATAATATAGGTTGGTATAATTGTAAAAGAAAATTTTTCAATTGAAATTTTTTTCCGAAAAACATTTTTGTATTTTTCTTTTTAGCCTAGAAAGAATTAGGAAGCTTCAAAAATCAGGTAGACATAGTAAAAGCAATCTTAAAAAAATAGTCAATGGTTTCGATTAAGGTAAATTTTAAGAAAATTATCGAAGCCTAAATGAAACATCCAATTTTTTTAACTCTGTTTTAAAATCAAATTTTCACACAAAAACACTATTTAATTCCTAAGAATTCATTAAATGCATTAAAGAATTTTATCAAGGTTTTTTTAAAAATAATCTTTAGATTTTTGTCTTCAAATCTTTATAAACAATCTGGAATGGTTCAAACAAAAGTAACTCCAAAAATTATCACGAGCCTAAGTCAACCCATCAAAAAATCAGTTGATAGATCTGAATCAAAATCAAATTTCATGTCTCATTTGAATCTAATTCGTCCAATTTCGTCAGTGGATAAATTAGACGGCCAACAAAGACTTACAGTTCCAGGCATCATGGTAGAAAATCGAAAATTATCCACAGTTTCTCAGTTTGATATTTTTGAGCAAAATGACAATCCGAGAGATGTGAAATCAAGAAATTTTTTCAATTCAAAGCCGTTTGGTAAAAAAGAGAACAAAAGGTTATCTATTAATGAGTTGAGAGCTCCAGAGACCATGCTCTCTCGGAGATCATCTCTTAGATCAAATTTAAATAATTTCCGAAGTGAAAATTCCATAAATAGGCGAAATTCTCTGACCCATAAAGACAATAGTAGCAAAGCTAGTCTTAGGAATTCATTTTTTGACCTGGACATGAACAATTGTTCTAGTCGAATCAAGCATCATGTCACTTCGCTTCTTTCATATGATGCCCAAATTACGATGCTACAAATGTATGAAGAATTGATTGTTTCCGGTCTTTCTCGGATGAATTATGACTCTGATTCATTGCCAAGAATTCAAATAGCACTTAAGCCTCACATATTCGGCTTAAAAACCAATTCTCTACCAGAAATGCAAACAAGCCCGAATGAAATTATGGAAAGCAAAAGACTGCGAATTTCTTACTTGATCGAAATAGCAATGAAGATTATAGATTTAATTGAGAAAAGCAAAAAAAGACACTTTTCTTTTAGCAAACCAGAGTCGATAGGAGATATATTCAGACTTCAAAATGATTCGGTAAGCATGGTCTCATATCATACGAATTCAGTAGACTCTTTAGATGTCTATGATCCTTTGGAAGTTTTTACAAAATGGGTTTTTTTGTGTACAAATGAATTGAGAAATTAAAATTTTAAAACTATTGTAATTTAATTCAGTTTTTATTATTTATTTAAAACAAAATAAAATTTAAATTTTTCTGAATTATATGAATTTGTGTGAAATTGTGACCAAGTCATCGATTTTAATTTTCGATATTAAGATTTTAAACTTAGCTTTCTTTTTATATTTAGAGATTTTAAAGGATATGGGGTAGTATGAAAAAAATAAAAATTTTGAATTTTACGATATTTTAGTAGTAGTAGTAGAAGAAGTTTCGACTGTAGCTGGCTAGCCAGCGCACTAAGATAGCTGATGTGATTGATTGCTGCTCATCCAACAACCAATGCCTGCTTTAAAGCTGTTAACATTGGGAGCTTCAACTAAATGATCTGGCAGCGAGTTCCATATGCTAGCGGTTCTTTTGAAAAAAATGTTATCTCTATGTTGGAGCCTCGAAATTTCTTTGTGATATTTGAAGCAGTAACCTCTTCCTTGGTTTTTTGTGACATTAAAATTGTTGCCTTTTCAACCAATTCTATTCCATGCATTAACTTGTACAATTGAATAATATCACCTCTTTTTCTTCTTTCCACTAGATTTGGAATGTTCAAAGCCTTCAATCTACTTTCAAACGGTTTTTTTTCTAATAGTAGAAACAAATTTCGTAGCTCAGCGTTGAATCCTTTCTACATGCTCACAGTCATACTTAAGAATTGTAGACCATACGGGCACCGCAAATTCCAAAAGAGGACGAACAAAAGTTAAATACAGAGATCTAAATAACTTACAATCAAAATGAGCGAATGATTTCCTGATGCGACCTAACATTTGATTTGCTTTGTTTGTAGCCTCTATCACTTGATTTTTCTATTTCAGATTTGTATTATATTGATAAATTAAAGAAAATTTTTGTTTTTATGAACATAATGTATGACCACACATTTTGATGTGTTGAAGAGAAGAAGCCAACCTTGAGTCCACTTGATTAATTTTATTCTTCACGAGCTGAATCCTAAAATATCAAAAATCTTAAAATCAAAACCTACTAAAAAAAATGTATATAAGCTCAAAGCTATAATCAACATTATACTAAAAATGGTCATTTCTCTGTCAATTTTTAAGATTTTTTAATTTTTTTTTTAAACAGTCAAAATAAAGATTAATAAAAATTTTAGTTTGATCATTAAATGGCTCTTAAAATAAAAATGGGTTACTGCTATTTGAGTCCTCCATTTACCCTCATGTCATCGGGACTTCGATGGGGAAAAAACTTCTTGAACCTTTTTTAAGTGCATTAAACATATTAAAATTTAAACACCGCCTAATTTCGTTTCTAAAGATATATTTTTTAAAGTTAAAAAAACTAGCTTTTAATTCTTTTAATTAGTAACAAAGAAAATAAAAAAATGCACAAATAAAAATTATATTAGTTAATATTTATTTTTATTCGGTCTCAGATAAAATTTCTTCATTTTCAATAATTGAAAGATCATTTTCGGTTAAATCATCTATTATAATTTTAAAATAATAAAAGTCACTTAAACACGTGTCTCAACAAAGCACTATTACATCTTCAGTCCTTACTAATATCTGTTGATTTTTTCTATATTGCTGTATCATTATTTTTTACAATTTATTAAATTTTTTTGAGTATATTTTGTTAATTCTAGTGATGAAATCGAATATGCATATTCGAATTAGTTGCATTTCGAATGAAAATTAGGTTTGAAATTAATTTTTGAATATAAATGATTTTGAATAATATACTTAAAAATTAATTAATTTAAATTAAAAATTAAATCTATAAGATATTCGAATTAAAATTTGAAAACATAAAATTTTTGAATAAAAAACTGAATATAATAAATATTTTATTAAATATTTGAAAAAAAATAAATAAACCAAAAAAATAATAAATAATAATAATAATAAGAGGAAAGCTACGACAAGCTATTCTTGCGGAGATGACTTGCGAAGGAAGCCATCTATAGGAGCTGCGTTACAAGTTAGCCATAATAAACATAATAAACTTTAAACGTTATAACTCAATATAATGGATAAAAAAATTTAAATTAAAAAAGAATTCATAAAATAAATTGAATTTCAGTTCGACTTCGATACTTAAAATGTACCAGATTTTTACCAGTTAAAATTACTCTTCTAACTTTTTCTGGATTACGATAGTTCCATCCATCTAACCCTTCACCTGAAAATAGTTGTTGTAAATATTTAAATCAACGCTTCTAAAGTACAAAAATTTAATTATTCAAATACTTAATTTTTCAAATATTTTATTCAAATTTTAATTTAAAAATATACAGTTTTCGAATTTAATTTCAAAAATAAAAATAAATCAAATTAAAATTCAAATTTATCTTATTTTTTTCGAATATACTACTTTTTCAATAGTCTTTTCAAATTTTGTATTTATTCAAGCTTCAAATTGTGTCCAAAAAACTAATTCGATTTCATCACTAGTTAATTCATTGTTAAAATGAGTAATTAACATCGAACGTGTGCACATTATCCAGTACGTCTTGATTTGAGTGATAAACTTAAGAGAAATAAAGTTCAAATCTCATCAGCATGGCTTAAGATGTCACTTCCAGCTCTAAGAATCAGCTACTTAAATTACAAATTCGTCTGTGGTCTCTATCAAATTATCAAAACAAATGTTACCTGACATTAATATCGTCAGTGATTTCAGCATCAATCAATCAATTCAAATTGTTCTGCATCACATTATCCTAACAATTTTCTGTGCTTATTGAAAAATTCCCACATGACCATGGATTTAACGACACGATATGTCCATTAGATTTAATTATGGTGGTATCTTGTGTTCAAGACTTGATCTTGTGTAAATATCAGCAGACTCTCAATTTTAATTAATTGTTTTTTTGTACCAAGCTAATGCTCCTTCATATATAATATTTCTTGTCTGGAATCATATGGAATCTTTCTTAGAATTAGGATTGAAGTGAAACCTGAGGCTATTTGTATGTAAAAAAGGATACAAAAGTAAGCAAATAGGAAGTAAAAGATAAAAGAACCAAAATAAAAAATATTTAATCGTAAATCGAAACATTTACATTTTTGGTCTAAAAAAATTGAGGGATAAAACTTTATTTAAATTGGTTACTAATTTCTTATCGTTTTTAGATAAAATTTTTAAATTAATGCAAAAGTTTTAGGCAATTAATTTTTTTTTTTCACATTATCACTTTAAAAACAAAAATCAACATTTTATTCTGAGAATTATAATTTAAATCTAATTAAATCATTATAATATGCGATTTGATAATAGCAATTGAGTTTTGAATAAGTTAAATTAAATTATAGCTGAAAGTAAAAGATAAATAAATGTCTTTGAAAAAGATTAATACAATGTTAAGTCTCATTATTTTCGAATAATTTTTTTTTTAGATTTTAATTATTATGGTTTAAGAAAATGATTGGTAATAATCCTAACAAAGACGATCAGAGTAAACTTTATCTACCAGAAATCAAAAATTTAAACAACCGCAATTTATACCATAGACCGAGTTCTAATCTGAATTCTTTAAAATCTAGATCATCTTTTGATTGCAACTCTGTATCAAGCTTTGGTTCACTTTCATCTAAGCCAGAAAGCGATTACAGAAATAATTCTGTCAAAAATCGGCTAAGTCCCAAAGTTGCTCCTAAATTTTTACCAAAAACAGACAAGTTTCCAAAAGCAAAATATGAACCAAACGAATCTAAGTTTTTGTGCTTACAAAATTCAAAATATTATTATTTTCCATTTGATAGTGAATTTTCTAAATTAAGGAGAAAATATTTTGATACAGAAAATCCAATTTCAAAATATCAATATCATTTTGTTTCTTATTGTTCATATAACTATATTACCACTGTTCTTAAAATTTATGAAGAAATGATAATTAATTATCTTTCCGATATGAATTTTGACCGACATTTAATACCTCGGATACATTTTTCACGAGTGTCCAAAACGCAATTTAATAAAGTACCATTGAATTCATATGATAGATTTGTAAACTCGAGAAGGCAGAAAGTGTCTGAACTGATCGAGATGGCAGCTGGAATAATCGACATTATACAGCACATTCGGAAACGAAAAGAAAAAAATAATTTCAAAAAGAATCCTGATTACTTAAATGATAGTTTGCTAGATATTCTGGGTTTTAAACTTGACACAAATAGTATTTTTTCAATCGAACAATCGATTTCGGTCACTTCCGAGGATTTAATTGATCCATATGAAGAGTATACTAAATGGGTGGCTATGTGCACAAATGAATTAAAAAATTGGACCTAAATTTAAATTAAAAAAATAAAAGAATTTTTTTAGTTAATGATTTTTTTTCCATGAATTAAGCTTCTTAAATAAATTTTTCTAAAAAAAATCAAAAATTTTTTGCTTGCTTTGCTTTTTATAAACTTTATAAATTATTAATTGTTTATAATAAACAATTATTTTAGACTCTAAAAAAAAATAACCTCAAAAATTAAATTTTTTTAAAATCTCATTTAATTCTTGAACAGCAAGATGTTTTCTACTGCATTTTGAATTAAAAAAAAACATTCCAGTTGAAAATTTAAATTCTTAATTAAAGTATGTATTTTGTTTATTTTCAGTATTTTTATAAAAACAGTATTTCATATTTAAAGAAAATGATGAGGGAAAATTTTACAATAAATTGATTATTTTTTATCATATTATATTTTAATTTTAAACGGTTTTTTAAATTGTTTCAATTTTTAATTTACAATTACTTTTAAACCAATCTAAATTAAATTAAAAAATTGCAAAATAAAATCTCACTAGAAAAGATCCAAAAAAAGACATCTTATTATTATTTATTATTTAAACTCAATCAAAAAGACCAAAGGTCAAACCCAATAGAGGGATGATTAAAAGAAAAAAAAAATCAAGTAAAATATTAAGTTCTTGAAATTTATTCGATTATCAATTATATTTTCTTAAAATTTAAAACCATTTTTTATTTTTTATATTACTTAAAATCTTTTGGCTTCAATTTGTTTCAATATAAAATTTATTAAAGTTCATTTTTGTCAAATTTAATAAATGAAGAAAAATTTTATTTTTGGAATGTTTTTAAGAAAATTAACAATACCGATTTCTTCATCTCTTGTGAAATCTAAAAAATTGAATACAATCTTGTTAATTCTGATTTGAGTTCAAAGACTTTTTACTTAATAGCACCCTCTCTGTGTGTTATTCAAGTTGTGTGCTCATCAGGAATTTAATGTGTGCTCGTCATACTTTAGTACGTCGTAGCATTATCACAAAAAAATATAAAAAATAAAGACAAGATTTTGTACAAGAACTTCTCTAAGTTTATAATCATCATCAGTCAGGTTGATGATGTTCGGCAACAATTTTGAAGCAGGTTTTCTTGTCAATAGCTAGTTTGGCAATTTCTTCAGCTGTCAGTTTGGCCAGTCTGCTTGAGAATAGGTATTTGCATTTATGTTTAAAGGTTATATCAATCATCCTCTTCCTCGACGATGTGACTCTGGAGTCATCAATGTATATGTTCGTCGGCTTATAAGTAAGCATGCGCAGACAGTATCATACGAACTCAAGTTGATGGAATAACTTATTTTAGTTAAAATATATTATTTAGCAAAATCATCTTTTTTTCTAATAATCAAGATTATTAGAATCTATTTTTAAATTTTTTGAGAGTTCAAGAATAAAGATATAAAAAAATTTTGGTAGTTATAGTAATAAGAAATTTATTATTTTATTGAACAATTAAACAATATTTATTTAAAAACTGGATGATTTATTACTAGATAAATTTTAAACAAAAATTTTTAATTAATTAGAGTTTTAAAAATTATTTTAGAAAAAAAATTCTTTGTAAAATTACTTATAAAATAGAATTGATAAATAAAAATTGATAATTAAATTATTTTTTAAGAATAAAAATTTGCAAAAAAAAAAACCTTATTAATGGCTCGATATAATTATATGAAGTTTTGACATTCTATCCTTGGGTTTCTTCTTTATAGTGTTGTTTTCTTAAATTATACAATTTACGCTTTTCGTTATCTAATTGTTTTTCAAGCTCAAGGACTTTAACTTGTGCTTCCATTTCCAATCTTTTCGTTTGATGGAAGCTCAAATTTGAAAAATCAAGAGTGTCTAAAAAAAATAAAAATAGTTTTAACTAAGAGAATAATTTAAGGCTACTTTTTTCTTCAAAAATCTGAATACAAGACTTAGCTGAGGCAACAAGTCCAGCGGTTGCATTTGATACATTGGTTTTTGCTTCCATTAATGCCATCCTATTTTTGCTTTCTCTGTCCGCTTTGACATTTGATGCGACAACCAATTGAGCCGTGCTTGCCGCTATTTCGTTAGAGGCTACAATAATTTCCTCCAATTTTCCATCACCATTTATTAATACATCAGCTTTTTCACTTAAAATAAAAAATTTAAAACAAGTTAAAGGCCTTATCACACTAAAATACATTAACAGATTGGCGCCTAAGCCGACTAACTTTGCTGCAGAAACTAAACCTTCAGTCCATTTGTGATTTTTGGCGTAAAATTCTTTGGCAGACGATGTACCCTTAGATAAACAAAATTAATTTAGAAAAAAAAATAATTAAAACTTTTTACTCTTCCTTGAACGACTATTTCTTTTTGTAGATCTTTAGCCCTCATAATTAATATTTTTATTGCCTTCATCAAGCCAGTGCAGTTGTCCAAAATTTTATCATTAACTTCCAGTTTAACTCCTGTTTCTTGTTCTCTTGACTTGTTAATAAGTGACTCAAGTTTGGCAACAGCAGCCTCAATTGCTTGCGTGGTATTATGCATTTCTTGCTCAATTAAATCGCCAATTTCTTCTTTGTTTATGTCATAGACTTTTGGTAACAATTCATTTAGAATTTGATTGATTTTTTTAATAATTTCATCCAGTTGCTGTACGTCAGGATCATTTTTTAGATAATTATATAGCTTCATTTTGTGATATATTTTCAAAGTTATATCACCGATATTTTTAGATAGGTCAGACAAAACCTCAGCTTGTTCAAAAGCACTAGCGGTAAGTGCCGTAATTTTGCCATTTAAAATCGCTTTAGAAACTAGATTTGAAAAGTTGTTCAAGTTTTTAATTAAAATTGAAAAATTTAAATTAGATTCATCATTCAAAATTGTTCTGTTATCAATGTATTTGTGATAGGTGGATATCAAATTTGAAAATTCGACCTCGAATGGCTGAAGTTGAGAGATTAAGAACTCTGCACCACTCTTGCAATTGAACAATACTGGATCATCGTGTAATTTTAACGACTCATTTATCACTATTTCATTATTATCAAATGATGATACTTTAAAAAAAATATTTTTTTTCTGTAAATAAATTTAAAGAAAAATATTCATACTATAAAAAAATTCTAAGAATTTAATCTGCAACTGTTCGTGAGATTTTTGAGATTGAATTTTTTGACTTATTGCGTCATTTAATTTTTGTGTCAAATCATCGATATGAATTTGATTCTTAGCCAAATTGGAACTTAAATTTTTTGATTCTTGTTCGATGGAAGAAAGATTTTTTGTAAGATTCTAAGAATAAAAGAATAAAAATTAAAAAAAATTTCTAAAAATAAATTTACTTTCTCTTTTTCTTCATAAACGTTCAAGTTATCGCTTGCCTTCTTAAGACTTTCTTCCAATTTTTTCTTTTCGTCCTCCAAGTTTTGAATTTGAGTTTGATAATACTTGAGATTTTTGAAAAATTAATTTAGAATGTATGATTTAAAGATACTTCTAAAAATTTTTCTGATTAATATTTAAAATGCTTTTTAAATAAAATAAACTACATAAACTATTTACAAAATATATTTAAAAAGGTAAGAGTATAAAAAAGTAAATGTCATTTATCATAAAAAAATTTAATAATTAATTACAACAAAGTTTAATATAAATACAAAAAAAAATTTCTTCTAAAAATTTTGAACAAACTCTTATTTCTTTTTTAAATTCTACCGCATAAATTTCATAATTAAATTTTAAAACAACCTTTACAGTTCAATATAAAATTTATCACCAAGTTTCATATCATGCATATGCTAAAAGCTTGATCTCATCAAATGGTTATGTAAAGAGTACAATATTGTACAAATTTGTACAAACGAATTCCAAGCTCTGCAAAAACTCTGCAATTTATTGCATAGTTTAATCAAATATTTTTTAATGGTGTGCATTTACGTTTTGTACTGTAATTTTTGTACTAAAATTTCACATTGCCTCATTTAAATCAATTATTCAATAATTGATTTAAAATCTAAGTTAAGTTGACATAAATTTTGAAATGAAAAATATATTTAACTTGATCGAAAAAACCCTCCAAAAGTATAACATAGAACTTAAAAAATATTTTTTTTTTCTTAATAAATTTTCAATACTAATTAATAAATAGAAAGCTTAAGATGCTAAATAAAAAATCGGATCCTTATCAAAAAGATTCTAAAGCATCGGGTTTTTTCTTCATTTGAAATATCGTATTTTTCTAACCATTTAAAATTTAATTTTAACTTTGATCATAAAAAAATAATTATATTTTAATATAATTTTTATCCGATATATAGAGCTTTTATTTTACATGGTTCTTACATAAATTTATGTAATTTTACTTAAAATTACACTTTCTTAGACACAAAATCTAACGTAAGATTTCCTAAAATTACACACATTTTTGTAAGAACCATGTAAAATAAAAGCACTGAAAATAAAATTTATTAATTATTTGCAAAAATCTTTAAAATAAAGAGAAAAATGACTAAATAAAGTATTTTAGTATATATAATATAATGGAAATAAATCTGGTAAAATTGAGCAAAATCAACATTAACTTAAAAATTAATAATAAATACTTGATTTGATGAATGTTTGTCAGCTTGGGATATTTCTATTTCAGATTTTAATGCCTGAAGTTCAGTGTTTTTCTCTTGAAGATTTTTCTCAAGTTTGCATTTTTCATTTTCTGTATCTTCTAATCTTTTCTCTACTTCTTTCTGCATCTCTTTGGAATGCTCACAAGCTTCAGATAGCAACGATTTTTGTTTTCGAACATCAGCTTCCTTAAAAATATTGTACAATTTTTCCTTTACAAAAAATATTGACAGTCACTTGTCTTAACAATGAAACATGTTCCTCTTTCAATTTATTGTACAATTCCTTAAGTTTATTAAATTTTTCTTCGGAAGAAACTGCTTTTCCTTGAAAAAAAATAAAGAAAATTAATCAAATAATTACAAAAAATAAACACTACTTTCTAAATTTTCTACATCGATTCGAGCTTTTTCATTTTCGCTCATAATCTTAAGTTTATCTTCCAAATTACTGGCTTTCTAAAATTGAATGATCGGATAAATTCAATCGAATAGATTTAAATATTAATAATAGTATATAATATTATTAATATTATATATAATATTAATACATAAAATTTACAATTTTATGCTGCTCGATTTCGGTTTTAGAATGCATCAAACCATCTTCTAAATTTTTTATTTTTTCCCGCAAACTCCTTGTTTCGAAGGCATTCTAGATAAATTAGATTTAAATTAGACTTAAAATCTAATTTATTAAATATTTAGCATACTTCTACATTAATGCGTTCGATCTCACCCCTTAGGTATTCTATTTCATGGAGCAGTTGCTGTATGTACATGTACTGCTGCTGTTGCTGTTCATCAAACGAATTGTCCTTTTCATTCGAAGGATTTAGATCCAATAAAAGTGTATTGTCTTCGTCAATTTCGCTTGGGGTTTCCTCTTTTATCTCCATCACTGGTTTGGTATAGCTATTGAACTCGGATTTAATTCGAAAATTTGGAGGGTTCTTAATAATTAAAAAAAATGTTTGTGACAAAATTTTAAGCGTCATTTTTTACTTGAGGTAATTCAGGAATAGTGATCAAATTTTTGAAATAAATCAAACTTCTGCAACATTCATAGAACTTTTGCAGTCTAAAAATATAAAATTTAAGAGATTAAGGGTAAACCCTAATTTTGATCAAATTATTGAAAAATGTAATTTTAATACTGTGAGAAAATTTTTAAAAATCGTTCCCTATGGCCTTCAAGAACATCACCAGGTAAATCTAAAAAAATTTTTTAACTTTAATTTTTTCAAATTTTAAAAAACAAAATACTATCGTGAAGTTTGAACATGAATTTTACTGTAAAGTGGTACAATTGGTTAGACTCTTGGATCAACAAAATGATCGGTGTTAATTTGCACTGGCCACTTTCAATCATCGAGTTAGATCGTGAACGATCCATGGTTACAAAAACTTTAAAATTTTTTTATTATTTAAAAAAAAATTCAAAATTAATTAAAATTGTACTCAAATTCTGAAATCCTATTATTTCATCCAGATAGTCAAAAAAATCGCAGCACAATTGAAAGCTAAAATTTGTGATAAAAAATTAAATTTGAAAAAATCTATCCTTTGATCTTACTAATTGTTGATATCGTGTGAAATAAAGTTTTCAAGGTCTCTATCTTCTATTTGAAGATTGGGTGGAATAAATTGGTTCTAGATAAAAAAATATTAAAAAATTTATTTTTTGATAGAAAACCCCCTTCTTTTGCAGTCTCCTTTCGTTTCGAATTTTTGGATTCGAGTAATAAAAAATTTTGCTTTTAAGGCAAAGGGATTTGGTAGCAATTTACTCACTTTTTTGTGGAATTTTAGTTTGAATATCAAAAAACTAGAATATTTGTTTATTATAAAGGCATAGCCTTGCTTAAGATGTATCCAGGTTTTGCCGAGATCTTCTAAGGTAGCCGTGTATCTAATAGAGTCGTTTACCGACTTTAAAAAAATTTTAATAATGTTATTTATTTTGATTTTGATTTTAGTTACAGTATGGTATCCGTCTCTTAAAATTTTATGAACTACAAACAAAAACTTCCAGCACACGATCTGATTACCATAAATTGGTAGACGTAGTGCATTAAACCAAAAAGGCAGAACACTTCTTTCAGCACAACTACCCAGAATCAAATTCCTCACATGTTTCTCCTTGATTGGACCTTCGATGCTATTAATGGCTTTTAATAAACTTGCGTGCTTTAAATTAAAATGAAGATAAATTAAAGCAATTAAAGAAATAATGAATTCTTACTTGAGAATGATGAAACTTGCTTTTTTCTAATGATTCAGGGTCTTTATTTGGCAAAATTTCGTTCAAAGAATTCTTAAAACTCTGGCCAATATCGCTGTTTCTAGTTCTGTACATTACCGACTATTTGGACGCATAAAAATCTGAAAATAAATTGAAATTTTTAAATCTTCTCATCATTCAAATGTCGTGTCGATTAAATAAAAATTTGAATCGCCCTAAATTCTGGATAGATCATTTAAAATTTTTAGGTAAGAATTAGATGAATTATTTTAATTAATTAAAAATCCAAATTGTAATAAAAGATTTTAGAAATATGCATAATTTTTGAAAAATTATTTTTTATTTTTATCAAAATTATTTCAAATTATGCCTGGAGACAATAATTTTCTAAAAAAAAAAAAACATATAGCTAAAAAGAAAACATATGAAGTTCGATAATCTTTCAATTTTTTGAAAGCCTTCTGATCTAGTCATCGAAGAAAAATTAGAATTAAATTTTTAAATTAAATATTATAAACATATGAATCAAAATAAAATTTAATCAAATACTTGTGTTTGGAGTGGATGCAACAAAAAATCTAATTATTAAATATAAAAAAAAAATATCTCTTTTTATTAATTGAATAAAGATTAGAATTTAAATTGAAGATTAAAAATTTCATTTTGAAGAGCTTTTCCAAAGGTGTATAAAAAATATTAAATATTTTAAAATAATTTTAAAAGCCTTGAGGCAAAGTTTTCTTAATGCTTGATTTCGATTAATAAACAAATGACCAGACAACAAAAAAATTGAAAATGTGCTTATCGGTCGTGATCAGATAATAAAACCCAATTTTTAAAATCATAATTTAGTGTGATTTTTCTTCTTTTTTTGATATTTATCATGAAAAATAAATACACCTTTGTTGGTTTAATCGGTTTCTAAATTAGATATTTTAAAATTAAGACAGTTTCAAAGATAATTAAAAATCTCTTTACTTTAAAGGAAGTTTTAAATACTATTAAAAAATAATTCTATTGCTATTTATGACATTTTGGTTTAATTTTTTCCTAACATAGTAGTGGGAAAAAATAAACAATCGTATTTTCCTTAACGACATTAAAATAAAAATAATGACACATAATTCGAATTTTGATTTCTAAATATTTTTTAAGTTTTACCTTGATAATATCAATTATAAATAAAATTTTTTATCGGTTCCAAATATTAACATTTTTTGATAAATGTAAGCTATGGATTGTTATTATATTGAGTAACTCCAAAGACTAAATTAGTAAAATGATTTATTAGAAGTAATGAAAAATTTGGCTTCAATTATTTTGAAAATTAAGCAAATATTTAGCAAATAAACATTCATGTAGTGTAATTTTTTCAAAATCAAAGCACACAGGTTCATCATTTTTAATTAATTCATAGAAATAAAAATTAAGCTTGAGATTAATCTTGAATATTTGAATTTGGATAAAAGTTTTGTTTACCATTTTGAACTTCAAATATCGATCACTAAAAAACTTGTACAAATATATAAAAAAAATAAACCAAGACTTGGTAAAATTTAGAAAACATTTAATAATCTTTAAGAAAATAAACTTTCATTCAATTTGTTTAAAAACAAAAATTGCTAAATTTTCACAGGCAAATAATCATTCAGCGTGAAACATATTAAGCCGAGCTCATGTTAAAATGACATATGAAAATTTTTTGAAAATTTTTTTATTTTAAATAGAATAAAATATATGTCATAAAGTTATTTCGGCATAACCAAAGATTTTGGCTGAAACGATTTCAATAAAAAATCGTATCTGATTATTATTTAATTATAAAAACTAAATTTTTTTGTGATTTTATGAAATGCTTAAAAACTCAAATGCAAAAATAAAATCGTAGACATTGAAATTTTTTTTAAAAAAGGCTCATTCGAATTCAGCCACTTTGAAATCATATACTTTGCAACGTGAGTTAAATATAGTCAAGCATATTTTTCTAATTTTATAAATATCATGCAGACTTTTTAGACTAAAATATTTAGAAATAAGTTGATATTTAAAAAAATTTGAATTCTTTTTTTTAGGTTAAATTAACTGAGTTAAAATATTTTTTTTTATACACTTTTTATACAATTTTATTTTTATACAATTTTTTTTTTTTAACCTTATGAATAGTCGCATGAATCGGATGCTTAAAATACTTCTTTCCAATGATTTCAGACCATCTTTGTCATTTGCATCTTGCCTTTTCAACAAGCACATTCAATTTTAGTTTTCAAAGTAATATACAGGGAGGTCTTTCTTTCTAATTTAAAATAATTACAAACTCAATGTCAAAAATAAAAAATTTTAATTTAAAACGGAAAATAAGTACATTAAAATCTTTTTTATTGGAATATGTAAAAGAATAACCTCTGTTAATGAAATTGGAATGATAATTGCAAATGAAAGAAAGCCTTTCACATGTTTCGATTTCCAAGATAATGTTTATTTTACTGTGAAAATTGTTTCCTTCACTATAACATAGGTTAAAATTTAAACAATTAGTAGCATTAAATTTAATAAACTGATACCAGTCACTTTTAAAAACATAGTTTTTTATTTATCATGATACAAAATCGGTTTGCTAAACAATTTGACCAGAATTGAATTTTTTTGCTGAATTAATTGTGCTAAATTTTGGGAAAATGTTTATAAAATTTATTATTTTTGTACGTTTTAATAAAAAAAAATTAAATGATTAATTTTTGAGAAAATATTAAAAAAACGCATTGCTGTGATTAACATTTTTTATAATTAAATAAGGATTCAAGGGTAAATAAAGTCATCTCTCGCTTAGTCTTAGAGTATTTCGAATTTCTATAAAATCTAAAAGTTTAAAAATTTTCTTTTATCAACTTAAGACATTTTTAAAATTTTTTTTGTAAAATTCTAAATATTCTAAAAATTAAAAATCTAAACTTTTATTCAAGGAAAAATTTGATATTTTTAAAATAATTATTAACTTGAATTTTCATATGATTTCTTATTGACTAAATCTTAGTCCTTTCTTTGAAACTCTTGTATGACAAAATAAAAATGATTTAAATTAAAAAATAAATTATAAATTGTTAACTAAAAAAACAATATGAATACTTCTATCAAACAAAATTAATAAATTTAAATGATAATAAAACTCAAATTTTTTATTATTTACTCGATACAACGTGTAATGTGTCAATCACGATTCAAAAATTTTTAGCAATACTTTGTCGGAATTTACATAATTGAAGCTGGTAATATATCAATTTTCATAAATTAAGATGATTTATGAATATTATCTAGATTTTTGTGAAAAAGAATAATTCTATTAAAAAAATTATATTTACTCTTTGGTTAAATTTGTTTCGCTTGTTTTGCTAAATAACTGTAGAGCAAAAATTTTAATTAAAAGAAAGATTATAATTTAAAGCAATAATTTAACGCAATAAAGTAATTATAATTTTGTTAAGTTTAATAATACTACAATACACTTTAATAATTAATAATAAAAAAGAAAAAAGAAAGGACATAACAGCCCCTAAATTGAAGTTTTTAAAACAATGTCTTTATAAAATTTATATAATTTAATTAAAATACACTAGACCAACAAGCTTCATAATTTTTGACAATTCTGTTTTTTGGAAAAAAAAAAACCAAAATAACACCAAACTCTAAAATTTGGCCAAAAATTATATGAGCTCAAAATAAAAAGTAAAAAATTAATTTTTTTGCATCAAATATTTTTTTAATTTCTTTAAATGACCTAAATTTTTTTCTATAATAGTATTCAAACTGATTCCTATGGGATTAACTATTTTATGATACAATTAAAAAAATTTATTTTAGTCTAATTGCTCATATTTAGCGAAATTTCGATTGTCAGCTCAATAATTAAAAATGAATGGTTGTGGCGACGGTCTACTCGGTCGAGCAAAAAGGATGGAAGAATTTGATGAAAATCAAATTTTGAATTATTATTAACTCCAGCCACCGGGGCGTTTCAAAAAAAAACATTTGGATAATAAGGTTAAAGTATATGATATTCTGGCGAAGATTAAATACACATAAAAAAAGTGAATAATAAAAAACAGCACATAAAAAACCTTGAATTTAAATTGCTAAAAAGTGAATAAAGCATAAATACAAAAATAAAATTTAATTAAACATAAATAATTTAAAATTTCTATTTAATAAATCTCGAAAAAATAAAAAACCCATAAGTTCCTGGAAATTTAGTTTTAAACGATAAAATCACATAAATTTTTATGTATCTAGATTAAATAAACATATAATAATTCGTCTAAAATTGTTTAAGACTTTATTTTGGCTTTTATTAAAGGAATAAAAAAAAATACAAACTTATGTGTAATTCACTGACAAGGTAATTTTTTTTATGTGTATATTCTCTTTTTTAATAAAATATTTTTCTTTTATGTGCTTTTCACATTATTTATGTTATTTAATCTCTTTTTATGTTTATCTAATCTTCGTCAGTGGTATTATATAAAAAATATCAAAATTAATTAATGTTATCATAAATGTGAAATTGCACCAGTTCATTGAGGATTTTATTTTCAATGGAATAAAAGAGGAAGTCGTAATTTTTTCACCAAAATTTTTGAAGAAATTACCGGCGTTAGTGAATAAAAATAAAATTTCTGAATTTTTATAACTTATATTATTTATGAAAAAATCAAAAATCAAAACTAACTTTGTTATCTCCCCCAACAGTTAATATGTAATTCTTCTTTAAAAGGTTTTTAAATTAACATCTATTTAAAGCTTTCAAAATGGTCAATTTTGTGAAGGGCCATTAATTAGACTCATTCATACAAATGATGAACACGAACTCGAAAAAATTTCTGTGAACACGCTGAAAATATTGAAAATGAATTATATCCGCAATATCAAGCTGATCTACATCAAGTCTAGCTTTGATTAAAAAGCTGACAGAATGAAGAACTTCTTAGTAGGTAACCAAAGTAGCTTTAGAAGCCAAAACTTGTTTTTACCGAAAATAAATGCTAACAACTGTTGGAAATTAGCTTTTTTAAGAAGATTTTTGATGAGAGCAGATGAAGCAGTTTAAATTGATACTTTTACAATTTTATCTATCAGTAGAATTTGTAAAGGTAAACTTTATTTTTTTAGATCATTGTTTCATTTTTATGAAGTTCGATTAAAATTGAAATATTAAAATTGGTTATTATTCAGGAATTTGGATAAATTGACTATGACTAGCTATTACTTATTATTTTTATTATTATTTATCTAAAGTTTAAGTCACATTGGCAATTAAATTATCTATAAAAAAGATTCTTTAATTAATAAAATAATTCTAATTACAATATGATTTTGAGTATCAATCAAATTAATCTCTCCCTATAAATTAAATCATTTGTTGTTTTCAGAAAAAACTTTTTTATTCATTTATATATCTGTATCGAGCATTAGCTAACGGGTGAAGATAAAGCTTCCGGAATTTTTTCCAAAGGTTCTTAACTCCTTCATTTTTAAGGAATGAAGACTAAGGCCAAGTGATTTAGAAAGAGAATTTAAAGCTTTACAAAGTTTAATATAACTTTTTTCTATTATATCATTTTTTCAAATTTTGCAAACCGACTTTTGACACCTTCCATTAGAATCTTTATTGATATTAGGCTGATTTCATACAGACATTTTTAGTATCTTGAGCCTCGATTGATGAAATTTTTTTGTTTCCCAGTCATCCTCGTAGACTTTCCCTTCAAATATTGACCAAAAGTCTTCAACAGCTTCAGGCAAATTTGCATGGTTATCCATCTTGTCGACATGATCGATTGAATTTTCAGCCATAAAGTCCAATGACGCCTCTGCGTAATGAGACCTAGTCAGGCCAGAATATAAAATTTTTGTCTGATGATACTTGTCTGATGATACTCAATAAGTATCTAATGATACTTATTGATGTAGGGAAGCAATCTTTTTAAAATTTTTTTCATAGTATAAATACACACGATTTCGAAGGGTCTCTCTTTGATTCATTTATTTTAGTTCCAGCAAGTTAATAAAATTATTATTTCAAGTTATATTTAGTAAAAAACTCTGAGGATTTAAAATCTGTTTTAAAATTTTTGTTGTGCTAAAGCGGTATACTTTTTTCAAAATTTTGATTCCAGATTGTAATTCAGCATTTTAAAATACTTCGTAGCCGCCGTTCAAGCCTTGATATAATTTCTAATACCACTAAAATATTTCGAAGCAGTCGAATTCAAACAACTATTGTGGAGTAATTTATGACTTAGAAATATATTTTATATTTTTTTTTGCGAAACATAACCGGGGTTTACTGAAATAATTATTTAAAATAGATAAATCTTAATTTTTCGTTAGATCTCAACTTTTTAATAAAGCCGCTGTATATGTCATAACTAAATAGTCAATTATTTAATTTAGCTTAATTATTTCCGTTTAAGTAAAATATGTACAAATTTTTTATATTTTAATATAACTAATGTTACATTAATTAAGCTTAATATTTAAAAAAAAATCATTTTAACAAAATTCAAGTTGATTTTAGTAAAAATAAAAACTTAACAAAAATATTGATTAAGCAAAAATTTATTTTCTTGTACAGTTACTATTATATAGCTTCTTTGACACTTAGAATTTCATAATACATTACTTTTTTTGCATGAACAATTCCTCTCACATTTGCTTAAACAATTACACTTCAACACACATAAGCGTTTTTTCGCTGCTCAAATCTAAAGATTCTACATTCAATAACTTTTGTTTACAAATATGAAACTTATTCCGTGAATGCCAACCGGATATAATACCAAATTTAGCGGCCAATTGATAAGTCATATTTTTTGTAGTGATTTTGTATTGATTAATATAAGCTAGTATATTCAATAAATAATTGCATAATTGGTTATAAATTAAAATAAACTTTTGGTTGATGTTTTCAAACTTATAATTACAGGCTTTTACCATCTTGTTGACTCCACCGTGGCCGATACTAAAATGAACGGTATGAATCTCATCAAAAATATCTTCATGAGGCACAATAATAGATATTTTGTTATCGTCGTTTACCATATTTATGAACCTAGTCACCCCACTTAGTTCAAACAATTGATATTTTTTAAGTAGATGATAATCACTTTGGTATTTGGTATTCGGATTAGACCATTTATGGAGTATCGATTTTATTTATTGTTCTATATTTTCACGTCTATAAACCTTACTGCTATTTGCTATGACTTTGTCAATTTCAGCATAAAACCTGATTTATTTTGATTATTCATATCACCAGCCAACGGTAGCAATCTAGTGAATTTTGAAATTTTTCACAAAAAAATTCAAATGTAACTAATTCTTTAATTTTATATTTTTGTATAGTAAAAATAAATTAGATAAATATTGTTTATTAAAAAATAATATTAAAAAATAATTAACAAAAATTATCAGTAAAATGACAATAAACACTTAGAATAACAATCACAATCAGAATTAATAAAATTAACTTTTAAAATGTTGCACTTGGTTCCTTTACCACAACTTCTCTAAGATCAATGTTCTCGACTGGAGCTACTCTAGATTTAGTTTTTAAACATGAGCAACAAAATTTTGTAATTAAATTATCATATGGTTGCAGAGATCTCAACGGCAGTGGCAAAAAGTTCCAATCTCTCAAAAACTTTGGCAATTTCAACACAAATCTGGTTGTTTGTAAATAATTAACAATTAATACAAATGCAATCAAAATTATGATCGGTATTAACACACATAAAAATATAACCCTATTTAAAAAAATTTACTTTAGTAAAAATTAATAACAAAAAAAATTTATCTTACAGTCCTGCCAATGAAAGAGCAAAAATGAACGAAGGAATGAACATAAAAGTCATGACTAGGTAAAATACAGCGAACCATCTGTATTCCGCTGATGTTCTACCCAAAAAACGAGCCATGGCCAAAGGGCATTTTCTCATAAAAGGTATCGGATACCAGACTAATATACCGGTGATATTGAATAAACTATGACACAATGCAATTTGCAATGAGTATCTTAGTGTTCTGGAATTGGCACTTAAACTTGCCAAAATACCGGTAACCGTGGTTCCTAAATTTGATCCCAGTGTTAACGGAAACAACCTCTCTATCTTCACTAGTCCCAAACCAACCAAAGGAATCAAGCTAGAAGTAAATACCGAGCTACTTTGTACAATTATTGTAAGAATACATCCAAGTAGAATAGCTATTGGACTTGTAAAATATTTCCATTTGCCTGGCAAATCTGCATTCACAACTTTTTGAATCAATTTAGCCACTGGGCCATTGAATATAGAGCTTAAAATTTTAACTAATGCAATCAGACATGAACACAAAACGACCAGAGAAACAATCAACAGCAAGAGACCGGTGGCCCACTCCGGCCAATTCAGTGGTTCCAATAAAAACGAACCTTAAATTAAAATTTGATAAATTTTTTTGATTTTTTTGATTTTTTTCAAATTACATTTATGAAATTGGTCGTAGAATTCTGTTGAATTTACTGTTGTATTTTTAGGACAAAAATGTTTTATCAAAGTATCGTCTGGCTTGGAAATGTTTTGAGCTATTGCTTCTAAGACTTGCTTGTCCAATTGTATTATGGAGCTAGTCAATGGTTTTGTCAATGCGGTCAACAATTCAAGCTCTTTGGATGAGCCAGATGAACTGGAGACAAAGACGCCAACTAAAGCTTCGGTACTATACTGCAAGAAGCCGGTCAAAATTTCTACCGGCAAAAGGACTAATACACTGAGTAAATTGAAAGAATCATGAACAGTTGCGCCAGAAAAAGCTCGCTGAAAATTTTCCTTATCAGCCACTTGGGTCAGAGAGACTAGAACACTGGTCACACTAGTTCCAATATTGGCACCCATGATTATTGGAATGGCATATTTAACATTTAAAACTAAAAATTTTTTAATTATTTTAAAGTTTTGTCAAGATTTTTAGCTCACTTTCCGATGAAACCATGCTGACTATTATACTGGTAGAAGTGGATGAAGACTGCACAACAACAGTCACTATGACACCTATGACCAGACCTGCTACAGGGTTTGTTAGAATCACATTCGATTTGAATGCTTCAGTGGCATATTTTCCGCCTATTAAGCGGAAAGAAGAGCTCATAAGGTCCAGCGACACAATAAATGAGTAAAGACATATTAAAAGTGCACACACTTTAAGAATAACTTTGATGACTCTCACTGGTTTGCTTTGATTTTTGCTATTATCTATTGGAGTTATTTCCAATTTCAGTTCGTCATCAACTCTGATGACTTCGACTTGTTTCTCCATATTTTTTTTATTTTTATATTTTCTTATTTACTATTTTTAAAAAATCTCGCGTATTTATACATATTCTTCAGAAAACCAGACAAGTTTTTTCAGATAAATTAGAATGAGAAAAAAATGAGCCTTAAGCAAAATTAAACGTGTAGTAGTATCTTTTTAAATGGTTTATTTTGAATAAAAAAAAGAGTGATATTTTCATGAGTTTCGAAGTTTAGATTATGTAATTATATCTTGAAAGAATTTACATTTAGAAATTATCTTTATCGAAGGCTTTATTTGAAAATGTGACTGTTATTGTTTGTTTGATGTGAGCATCCTCTATCGGCTCGGATAGACTCGTTTTTTGATTAAAACATTTCAAAAATACTAATTTAGTCGAAATAAAATTGTCATAAGGCTTCAAAGATCTTAATGGTTCTGGCAGAAATTCAAATGTCTGAAGTGTATCAGGTAAATGTGCCGGAAACTTTTGTTGCAGCAATTTAATAAATGCGATTAGAAAAAATACGGCAATTGTTATAATCATAAAAGTGATGAACACAACACTTGTAATTAAATTAAAATTATTAATGAAACTTAAAAAAAGTAAAATATTAACTGTGTTTTAAGATTTTTTTTACAATTAAATCTCAATTTTCTTTATTCCATAAAATTTACAAAATTCTCAATTAAGAAATTTAAATTTTGATTTTGAAATTGACCATTTTTGCTTTTATTTTAAATTTTGTTAATTAGATTATTTGTATCTATGAATTTCTATATAATTAAGCAAAAATTTAAATTTAAATTATAAAAAAAACAAATATATCAATTTTCATTTGAATATATATCTATTGTAAAATTTTCCAAAGCTTATCTAAATTAAATAGCATACTTTATTTTTGGATGATCAATTATTAGTGAAGATTCAATTTTTCTTTGGAGATAATAAAAGGTTAAACTGGCCTGGTTACCTCTAAAAAGAAATAGGTATATGATTTTTTTTATGATCTTTATATTAAGTGGGTTTATTTTTTGATTTGAATTTTCAAATATCAGAATAAAATAAATCTAACAATATATTTTTGATTCTTGTTTTTCAAAAAATGCAATTTTTTTGTAAAAAAATTATAAACTAGTATCATTATGCGTCTTATTTTTTAAATTAAAACTAGTTTTTTTTCTTAATTTCAGAATATTGCTTCTAAGTCTCTATTTTAGATTCTTTAATTATCTAATCCATTAAACATGATAATTTTCTTATTCTCACTGATAAATGTTAATCTCAAAAATAGAAAAAGATAAATTTGTCACACGCTTTTGGATAAAATGTTTAAGAAATTTTTTTCAAGTGACAAAAATAGTCCATTTTTTTAAATCAAATAATTTAGCATTTAACACAGTTAGACAAAAATAGAATTTTCTTACTTCCCCATGAGCGATAAACTAAAAATGATGGCCGGTATAAGAAAAAAGAATCCCAATAAGTATGCAATAGCAAACCATTTGTACCGAGAAGTAGTGTCGCCTAATAATTTGGCGAGCTTGATCGGAATTAGTCTTAAATATGGCGTTGGATACCATATCAAAATTCCTAATAAAAATTTATAAGAATTAAAAATTTAATTTTCAAATGAAAAATAAAAAACCTGTAACATTAAACAAAGTGTGACACAAAGCAATTTGCAATGAAAAGTTCAAAGTTTTGGCTGGACCACTTAAGCTAGCCAGAATGCCTGTTATAGTCGTTCCAATGTTTGAGCCCAAAGTTAATGGGAATACTCTTTCAATCGAAACTATTCCCATTCCTGAGTTTTTTAAAAATTAAAAATACAATTTAATTGATTTCTGGTTAATTACCAACTAAAGGAGTTAGTGTTGAAGTAAAAACACTGCTGCTTTGAACCATAATAGTCAATATACATCCAAGCTTCAAAAAATTTAAATAAATTATTTTGAAAAAAAAAGAAATACCATTATAGCCACAAAACCAGTTAAATATTTGAAAATTCCAGGAAAATCTGAATTAATTAGTCGCTGAATTATTTTTGCCACTGGACCATTTAGCAAAGAGGTCATAATTTTAACCAAAAGAACCAGACAAGTTGATAAAATAACTAATGATGTGATAAGCAAAATGGTTCCAACGAGCCATTCAGGCCAATAAATATTGCTGAATAACGAAACACACGGCTCTTCTAAATAAAGTGTTTCGGTGCCATTCTTAACAATTCGTTTGCATATACGCTTAATCAAAGATGCATTCTCATATGATTTATTTGTAGCTACTGAATCTAGTATGTGCTTATCTATTTGAATTATAGAATCTGTTAGAGGTTGAGTAATTGCGCTTAACAATTTTGGCTCTTTAGCATTAGGATTATTTCTTACCAAAATATTGACCAAAAATCCCGAGCTAAATTGTAAATAATTTGTAAAAATTTCAACTGGCAACAGAACTGCTACATTTAATAAATTGAACATATCGTGAACAGTGGCTCCAGCAAATGATAACCTGAATCTTTCAGAATCATTCTAAGTAAAGACATTTAATTAATTTATTTAAAAATTTTTCTAAAAATAAATACTGCTTGACTTAGAGCTACTAATGTGCTGGTTATTGAGGTCCCTATGTTTGATCCCATAATTATTGGAATAGCATACTTGACTGGAACCATTTCCGATGCGACCAGGCTTACTATGATACTTGTAGAAGTTGAAGAAGATTGAACCAAGACAGTTGAAAGGACACCTATCATTAAGCCAGCAAAGGGATTTGTTAGTACTACATTGCTTCGAAATGCTTCGGAAGCATACTTTCCTTTAAACTGATTTAAAAATTGATTTTTATAAATTTTAATTCAATTTTACCTGCAATTAAAGGAAATGATATACTCATTAAATTAAGTGAAACCACAAAAAAATAAAGACATCCTAAAACCCCGACAACTTTTCCAATTCCTTTAAAAATCGTTAGATTACTAGATGATGATTTCGAACCTATCAGATCAACTTGGCTCTCTGCAGTCATTTTAGTTATTTTTTTAAATGATTTAGAGATTTCAAGTTATAAATATAAAAAAAAACAAAGCGATTTTTGCTTTTATAAGTGAAATATTTTACGTTTTTTAAAAACAGCATTTTCAGGTAATTAAACACCATAAAATGGATAATGATTACAAAATTGAAATTTAAACTTGTCTAGATATTTCATTCGACTAGAATGTTTCAACTAGAACAAAAGTCTGAAATATAATATGACTTATCTTGGTTAATATTTGAAATTTTTATTTAAAATGATTCAGTCGTGATCTTAAAATGACTTTTAATAAAAGCTAACAGATTCATTAGGTTTATTTTTCTGAATGAGAAAATCGTGTAGTAAAAATGAATATTTATCTCTAAATTAAAAGTAAAGCAAAATAAAATTTAAGTTTTGGTAAAACTAAATATTAAAATAAATGATTTAGGAATGATCTTCAATCAGAAATTTCATATAAATGCTCATTATATAAAAAGCTAGAAGGAAAATTAAATTTGATTTTTGAATAGTATTTTAAAAAATCGTAATTTTTCATTTTGTTTTTTATATTAAATAAGAACGAAAAGATAATATTATTAAACAAATTCTATGAATCTTTGTAAAAAATTTCAGTCCATTTTTGAAACACTTTAAAAAATTAGAAGCCTCAGAATTTATTAAACCAAAGTTCTTTTTTCAATTTAATATAAATTTAACTACCAAAAACTTTTAAAATTTACAAAACGATAAATAATATATAACTACAAACTTAAATCAATCAAAATTTTCTTTCAAAAAATATTTATAAGATTCTAAAAGAATATTTCAATTATTTAAAAGACACATTTTTTAATATAATTTTATCAAATTTCATTCTTTTCTAATTTTTTTTCTTTTTTTTTTAAGCTTATTTTATGCTTGTTGCAATTTTTTTAGGTTAATTCTGATTTACTAAAGGCTTCTCAAATATTTTAGGCAATCAATAAATTTTGATCTAGAAATACATCAAAAATTAAAAAAGATAGTAAATCATTACTCGGACTTGATGATCAGATATGAAAAATTTACCAAAGTTTTTTGATAATATTTATTGTCAATTTTAGTACTAAAAACAAAAAAAATTTAAAAAACGCCAGAGCTTTAATCTGTACCGACTAAAACATGTTCTGTAAATTTTAGCAATTGAAGTATTTTCTGTACTAACACTTAAAGTTGAGTTGGATTTTTAATATAATATAATATCCCAAATTCAAAATTTCTGAATTTTGCAGATTTATTGTAGAGTTTTGCAGGATCAGTATATTGATGGCACAAAGGACGTATCAGTTGCTACAATTTACAGAACATGTTATGTCCCTCAGACCTTAAGCTTTGGCATTTTTAATATTTTGTTTTTGTTTTTGTTTTTTGTACCAAAATTCACAGAGTGGTATCCATCGAAAATTCACTGATTATGTTTTTTATTATGAAAATTAGTCAGTATAACCATTTAAATAATTTAACCAAAAAATTATTGAAAAATTAATTATCATAATAATAAACAATTTAATTTTTTAATTTAAAAGGTGTTAATTAAACTATTAAAAAAAGAAAAAGAGATTTCTTTTTGAAATTTATTTAGATCTTGCATTCTCAAATGTACAACTCAACTGATATGAGATAAGAATAAAAAATCTCCAATGTTCAACTCAATAGATATGAGATGAGACTATGAAAGCAGAATTTTTCGGATGTTAGATAGTTTTAAAAGACAAAATATAATTATAAAGATTTTTTCAATTGTTTATTTAGAAGTCATTTAATTCTAAAATTAGCGTCTCGGAGTTGGTTCACATCCAGCAACATGATTTTCAATATATTCAACATCTAAATAAGAATGAATATTAAATACTTGATAATAATAAATAATAGAAAATATTTTTACTCAAATTTTTAATTAAATATATCAAATTTTTATAATTTTGGCCTTCGTCACAATAAGCACCTCCAATTTGTGATATTGAAAAAGCTCTCATTCTTGATTGGAAATATTTTTGACTAGTTTCCGGAAAGATAGCAAAATTAAGTGTATCATTATATTTTTTTGCCAAAGTTGTGTGAATTCCCTAAAATAACTTTTTCTAAAAATTTTATTATAATTAAATCAATTTTTTACTTGAAGAATAAAATTGCAGCTTATGTTATATGGCCGTAAGTCTGACGAAGTTACAAAATTGTAATGATCGTCTGGTCCACCATTATGCAAGAGAGATGAAATCATAATATTTAATGTATTTGGATCAGGTTCTTTTCAAGAAAATATCACTAGATCAGTTATAAATTTAAAGTAAAATCTTACGAAGCAAAAACTCCAAGGAACAGCAAGCATTTCCACAAGTACCGCAGTCAAGTCTGTCACAATCTGGTGGTTCACATGAGTTCGATAATTTTAATGATATCACCACAATTAGGTAAATAAAAAACAATTTCATTTTATTATGGTTTAATTTATTTAAAGAGTTTTTCCTATTTATTGGTTAGTATCACATGTTTCTTTCATATGATGTTATAAAGTGATAAAAATAGTTTCAGATTTATTTATTTTAAAATTCGAATTTTGATTAAAATAGGTTAATTTTTACAATAAAATTTGAAAGAATAAAAATTTAAACAAAACGAAAAAAAATTGGTAGATTAATTTCTATCTTCTGATTACTTTGGTTTTGGTTTTTTGTTTTTTTTGGTCTTGAGGTCCTTCCTCTGGAGCAGGTTCGAAAAACCATGGACCCAAGAAGTTTTGCCAAATTTTCACAAAAACATACAAGGGCAATATTATCAAAGCAAACCAAAAATAATTTGATATTAGTGATAAAATGTATTGAATAACTGAAAATAAAATCACATCTTTGGCATATTCAGACACGTGTCCTGACATATTCAAATCACTGCTATAATCAACCGCTATTCCTTTTTCATCCAAAATTGGTTTGCCAACATAGCTTATGAAGTAATAAGCAACCAGTGATGTGAGAGCTGTCAGTGTATAAAGTAGAAAAAATTTTGCACTAAAAGTGTCCCAAAATAAAAGATACCGAATTATTAGATAAGCTACATTCGAAATAGTGAAAACGTTAAAATAGAAGTCAACAGTTTGACGATTTTCTTCAATTATTTGCTTGGTGCCTCTAGTGCCTTGTTTACCTTTAGTCGTTTTGTTCATTTTTATCAAGTGAATGATTAAAAATCGACTCTTCTAATCGTTTAAAAGATTAATATTTTTTTTTTGAATTTTTTGAAATTTTGACTACGTGTTTTAAAAGATGTTATTTAGCATTTTTAAAAAGAATTGATTAAAATTTTGTCTTAAATTTTTTCATTTAATAAAAATAAACTTATTAATTTAAAAAATGTTTATTATAATAAAATTTTTTCAAACGATCAAGTAACAAAAATTTGTCCCTCAAATTTTCAGATGGAAATAAAAAATTCACTCGCAAAATCATTGATGATCATGTGGCTAATTCTGTTGGTTATATAAAAAGCTTGTGGTATGGAAAATATTGATCGATCCTAATGCAATAATTAAATTTAAATTAATTATAGGGATCTGGGGTGGAGTCAAGGTTTAAGGATCGGGTATGTACTAGATTAGGAAATATTAGTAAATATTTAATTGAATATGAGTCGCCTAGATTTTCGTAGATTTAATATCAAAAAACTAGGTATTACGGTCGTCGTGTCTGTTCTGTTAGCATTTTTGATAATAATACTAAAATTGATTTTCAAAAATTAATTGTGTTATCTTATTTAGTTAAAATTTTCGGACTTGACTTGATTCTATTCGAGTTGGTGACGTGTCTAAGGTCAGTCAGGGTTAATCATATGTTTAGTGTCCTTGTCATAAAATACTGATTAGCGGTTCTTTTATTTAATTAGTAAAAAATAATATATTATTAATTAAAAAAAATAATTCTTAATAAAATATCATTTAAAAAAGTGAAAAATTGAGCTATTTAATCCTTCATATATGTCTATCATTGATCTTTAGCGGCAGCTTCTTGACCCCATGTGGAATCATCTTTTTCAGTTTTTTCTAGTAAAATTTAAAAATTTTACTCCAAAAAACTAACAAATAATTACCAGTACTTTAAATGTTAAATTAACAAAAGTGTAGAAGATTCGTAATCTCATGTCTAGGCATTCTTTATAAAATACTTCGATTCTCTGAAAGTTGCTCTTGGTTTTTATCTTTTAATTGGATTCATTCAGCAGTACAGATTTAACTAATTAAAAATGATCTAAAAAAGTAGTTTGGTCTAAGATATAATGACTAATAATAATTTATAGATGATTGGCACTTTGTATTAGATTCTTAAATTAGTCTACTTTAGTAAAGAATTAAAGTATGGATTTTTATTGCTACATTGACTTTATTTAATATGTGTTTTCTTTTACTTAAAAAATAAATTTGTCAGAAAATTAATTCTTGATTAATAAAAAAAAATTCAATTCAATCAAAAAAAATTAATTCTTGATTTGAAAAAAAAATTTCAGCAAAATTAAATTTCAATCAATTTTTTAAAGTCAACAAATATTAAAAAAATATCATCTATCCTTGAATTAAATAATTTAAAACCATGAAATTTTTTCAATTTCACGTTTTATCATGTATGGGATATTCTGCCGAAAATCTGTTTTACTAAAATGCTTTTTTTAAATACTTCAATTTCTTGAACGTAAAAATTATGAAAAAATAATTTAAACTTATAAAATTTTAAAGTAAATTTTACGATAAATTAAAAAAAGATCGAGATTTTATTATATTTATTAGATTTTAAGATAAAGATTTTTTGTTGATAAAATCAACCTTTAAAAAATTCATGTAAATTATATATAATCAGTGGGTCAAAAATTGAATAGTTTTTCTCTTTTTTTAATTTTAATTCATAAATCTGCTCAAATATTTGTGCTCATTTAATAAAATAAATCTTAGATATTTGACAAATCGTTTATTTAATTTTTTTTAAATCAAGTAAGATTAATTATTAAAATCACCATATTTATTAACTTAAAAATTAAAGAGTTTTTAATAAATATTGTAATATATAAACAAATGTACCTTTTTATTAGTGATTTGTATGGTTTTGATCAGACTTGTTTATAAGTCACAAGTCTTATGTCAAGTCAAGTCAATAACTTAAAAATTTTTTTTTTTTTTAAGTCAAGTCAATGACATAAATTTTTTATTTTTTTTAAAGTCATAACTTTGACTTATATTTTTGTGACTTAGACTTAAAACTGTGACTTAAAAACAAGTCTGGTTTTGATTATTAATTTGTTTTTACTTGAATCGAGCTTTTTGTTTTTTTTTGTTTAACAGATTCAAAATATAAAATAAAGATAAAATTAAATACATTGGAACAAAAGTTCAATTATAGTTTTTCATTTATTGGATAGTTCAGGAAAAAAATTCAAATTCTTGTATTCATTTGATTATCTGACCACTAATGAAATGGAATGGCTCACTGATCACCTAGTATATTATTCAGTCAACTCAAAAAGTCGATTTGAGACTATATGGGATTTAAGCTAGATTTTAATCGCTTGATATGTCAAATTTGAAGAAGTTTCATATTCTAGTAGGGATTTACAAGATCTTTTTATAAAATTAGGAATAAATCCCATGAAAAATCAATAAGTTTTCAATCATTTTTTATGTTAAATTATGCTATTACACATTTGAATGATAATTTGTAAAATAAATTTATTTAGCGTGAAATAACAAAAAATTCAATGCAAGATATTCAATTGACAATGATGCTTATTAGATTTTATTTTTTTACTAGGATTAATCAAAAAAGGAAAAAAAATTATTTTATTTGAATTTTGGATCTTGTTACTCCGGTTAAATATTATCCGAAAATATACTAAAATATATAAATAATAAATATGCTAGTTATGAGTATTTTTTAAAAGAAATAACAAAATATGCTTCAAACTTATTCCTATAAAAATTTTAGCATCGAAAATGAAAAAATGCTTTGAAAAATTTTATAAGAAAAATCGATGCTAAAATTTAAATTTAATGTCCTGGATAAAGTTATTTAGTAATTTATTTTTCCCATTAAATCAAATACGACATTTCTTTACATTTAAATTCAAAATCAATTTTTTAAATTTGATACAGAATAAACAAAAAATAAAATTTAATTAAAATTTTTAAATTATTTAAATTTTAAATAAGTTAGATAAGAATCAAATTAATATGTTTTATTTTCATTTAAAAAAAATAAATTATGTGAAAAATTACGCATATGTTAGTCATTTTTATCATAAAAGCTTCAATTATTTAAATAAAAAAGTAATGCTGACCTATACTTGAGAATGTTTTCTAATATTGAATTTATCTAATCTAAAAAAGCCAAATTTTAGATTTTACTAATTTAGAAGTTTTTTAAAAAAAGATATAGTCAATATAAATGTCTTTTTATTAACATCATTACTCAAAGACGTGTTCTGATTTATGTAAATTTTTGCCTTGACAATTTGTGTGTTTTATTGTTTTAAATTCGTAAATAAAATTTAACAAATAAGAAAATTTTAGCTACAATTTGAATATATACATATATATTACCTATTTATTTTAACTGAAACGAATTTCAACTAAACATAAATTATTAATCATAGCCAAATTCGTACATTCAAAATGCAAATATGATATGCAAGATTTTGTTAAATGAACTTATAATTTTGCTTAAAAAATTCTTAAAAATTTAGCTCCCATTTTCTGTTCTTTTCGCAAAATCCTGGTTGAAATGATTGTTTCTAAATGTTTTTTAAATAGAAAAAATTTAAACAAATGGTAATTTTTGACGAATTTATAATGTTACTCAATTGAAAATGTATCTGATCAATAAATTAAAAGTAATAATTTTTAAATTTGCACTTTAAAATTTTTAATTTTTAATCTTTAAGGACTCGATTGGTTTTTTATATTATCGACATGGCTTGTTTTGCGCATCTCACCCAATCACTAGTCTCATTATTGTCTTTTCTGTAGTTTTTTTATGTTGGTAAGTTAAAAATTCTAACAATTTTATCATATCTAAATAAATAAATTAACAAGCTATCCTCTTAAAAATCTCCAGTCTTTTAGTAGTTCGCTAGAGCAATACAAGGAAACGCTAGATCAGTTAAGCGGTATTGAGTCCAGTCTTGAGCAAACTGAATTTGTTAACTACGATCGAAATTCCGATAAACCTGCTTGGGTAAGATAACTGAAATATTTTAACTAATATAAAAAATATCTCTTTCAAATTTTTCCTAATTTTATAGCCAAAATTAACTAAATATTTTTTTAGCTAAAAATATTTGATTCAAATGTTTTTTAATATTCAACAAAATAATGTACCATGATTTATGATATACAATGCTTTAAGGTTCTCGAAATATCAAATTATTTTTAAATTTTAATTTTTTTTTAAATTCCACATTATAAAAAATCAGAATGGAAAATGAATTAATCTGCAAAATTTGAAACACTTAATGAATAGAGTATAGAAGTACTCTGTGAAAGGGCTAAATTTTGTCACATCCTATTTGACAAAATCTAATCCATTTTACCCCTAGAATAGTCCCATTAAGATATCCTAACTAAAAAACCATGTTATAAAGTAATATTTAAAAAAAAAACATTCTTTAGTTAGTTTTTATCTAAAGATAGAAAGGTTAGTCGTTTGTTTATATGTTTGCTACTGTCAATTTGTAAAATGACCTGGCGAATAGTAAAATTTTATTTTTACTTAGACCACGGATTTTAAAAATTGAAAAAAATCAAATAAACTATTTTTAAATAAAAGTTAATTGGCAAAGTTTTTCCCCACAAAAATTTGTAAAAATTTTAATTTTACAAAAATTAAACAAAAAATTCACCAACAATTTTATTAATAGCAATTTTTTCATTTAAAAATCTTGTCATTTCGAGCCAAAGTAAGACTTAAATTTTCGAAAAGGACATAGTTGCACACTCAAATTCAAAAGAGCACTTAAAAAATCCTTAAGTCCAAAATAATTTTTATTTATTTTACAAATAGCCTCTTTGAAGGCTAACTTTGTCCAAAAGAATGTACTCGGATTGCCTTATGTGAAATAATTTTCTTATGTGAAAATATTTTTGTATATAATTTATCTTTTTGGAATTTCGTTATTTTCCAAGTCATTTAACAAAATGACAGTTACATACATAGTGATACACAGTTACATACATACAGTTACATACACAGTTACATACATACTCTTAGTAAGAATTAATCAGACTACATAAATGATGATTAAAAATAATAAAATTTCAAAATACGTTAACAAAAACACAATTAATTCATGATAAGCAATACATTTTTGTTTATTTTTAGAAAGTTTTCTTTTACCTAAAAAAATCTTTCTTTTTAAATTGTTTTGATTTCTATTCAAAAAATAATAGTATTGCATTTATAAATATAATTGTATTTTTAATTCTTGAAATAAATTTCATAAAATTTTCTAATATTATCATTCGTTTGAACTCAATTTTTAAAGCAAAGAAAAAATTAGGATTGAAATTGAATATGAAATATTCAAACACAATTAAAATAAATGTAAATACGAGCATTAAAAGATTCAAATTAAAAATTAAAAAAACTTAACACTAGAGAGACCAGTTTTTTTTTATACCATTAAAGCCCGGTCGAGTCAATTGACCCGTCAATGTTTTTATCAATTATTCAGGCAAAAATAATCAGATTTAATTAATTTTTCTTTTGCTTTTGGTCAAATTGTTTCAAAAATTATAAAAATGAATAAAAATTTAAATTTTTTTTTAAATTTATTATTAATTTTTTAGTCCAATTCGATATTTTAAATTAAAAATTGTAAAAAAGTCAAAAAATTAGAACATTAATGATAAAAATGATAAAAAATATGTAATTTTTGAAATTTAATTTTCACTATTCCCAGAGCTCTTTTTGCAAACATATTTCGGGGTTTCAATACAGGTTCCACAGACTGGTAATTTACAATTATGACAACTGAATGTTGATTCTTTTTGATTACAAAGCCTAATTTGGCATTTTTTTCTTTGGTCATTATTTTTAGAAGATGTAGATTCTGATGTTGCATTCACAACTGTTCTTTTTTGCATTTTAAATAAATAAAATCTAAAATAATCAAAAATTATGCAATTTTAAATGTTTATTTTTTTTTTCAATTTAATCGCTTGCAAAATAGCTTGAATATAGGATAGAAACTATGTCAAATGCATGAAAAATTTAATCAGTATTTGGATAAATTATCAAATAACATATTTAATTAAAAGTAAACATAATTTAATGTTTTTAATTTAATTTAAATTTTTGAAATTTTTTTTAAATAGCAGTTTAGTTAATAGAATAAAAAATATTATTTTTTATTGAAAATGTTTAAAGTGGCTATAAAATTATTTAAAGTCAAATAAAATTCTTAATAAATTCCTTAATTTAAATTTTAATTTTTTAAAAATTAAAGTTTAATCAAGTGCCGATTGCTTACATGCAAAGAATTGTCGTTAAGTCCATTTTTAACATTCCAAAATCGAAAATTTCTTTATTAAATAGAACTTTAAATAATATGGAAGAAAATGAAAATTTCGACGAAAATAAACTATTTTTCATTGATTTATTTCGTACACCTTTGTCTCACCTTTTTGAACTAAATAATTTTATTCGAAATTTTCGTTCCAAAGACAAAAAATCCTTAATTGGTGACATGTGTGTACATGTTGGTGAATTGGGAAAAAATGATCGACTGGGATCTGGCAAAAAGTATTCGACAGACTTCAACAAACATTACTTGCCTGAATTTAACTGTTTATATTTGTCACCGGGCAATTTTTGGTCAAACAATTTTGCAGAATTTTCCAAAGACAACGATTTCATGAACACAATCAACAATTTGCCTGTTAAGACTAAAAATGCAAATTTAGACCAAGGCGAACAGCTTTTTCAACCTGAAGACGAAGAAAAAACTTGGTCAGAATTTTTCAACAGTATTTTGAACCATTTGACCGACGACGATTTCATCATTGATGAACAAAAGGCGACAAACATCCGAGAACTTTTGTTCGGTGTTTCGTGGTCATCGACACTCAAATCACTGGACGATGACAATCAATTGCTAGAAAGAATTGACAAGAAAATACCTCAAAATGACACCAAGTCAATAGTGATGACATATGCAATAACTGTGGCTCTTAAAAAATGTGATCTTGAATTTTTAGAAGAATTTAAGCAAAAGTTAAACGAAAAATTTAATTTTTTTCAAAACGAGCCAGCAGAATATGCAAAAGAAAATGAAATTTACAATTTACAGTATACTCGACAAAGTATAGTCTATTACATTCCTTATGTGCTGCTCTATCTATTGCTTTTTCTATATATCTATATTTCTGTGAGAAAAATAGAATTCGTAAAGTCAAAGTGGGGTCTGGCGTTTGCTGCCTTGGCCCATGTCATAATTTCTCTATTCATGTCAATCGGAATATGCTCCCATTTCGGTCTAACACCTACTCTAAATGGTGGAGAAATATTTCCATATTTGATAACAATGATTGGCTTTGAGAACATTGTAGTACTCACTAAATCTGTAGTGTCTACACCGTTTGACTTGGATGTTAGATACAGAATTGCTCTGGGATTGAAAAAAGAGTCTTGGTTGATTACAAAAATATTAAGCTTTGAATTGATCATTATTTTTTTCGGCATTTTGACCATGGTTCCGGCAATACAGGAATTTTGTATATTCGCTTATGTCGGTCTGCTAACCGATTTTTTCCTGCAAAATTTCTATTTTGTCACAGTCTTATCTATAGACATAAGAAGAATGGATTTGTCGGATTTAAATAGGAAAATAGAGCATCTGGGACCTAGAAATAAGCAGCCAAGTTCGACAATCGAACGTAATGAGAGTGTAAGCCAAAATGGTGGAATTACTAATCGGAATTATTCTAAAGCAGCCAACATTGGTTTGCCGTCTAATGCTCACTACTGTCATCACAAAACCCAAAGCAAATGGTACTGGTATTTAAATTATCTATTGGGAAAAAACTACGCAAACTATTTGGCAAACAAGAGTGTACAATTTTTTTACTTTTGGGCTAATACAAGACTTGTCCAGCGAATAATTATGTTCTTGGCGGTTTTTTGGATTATTTTAATTTTTTATAAGTCACTGCTTGTTGTTGAACTAATGAGATATGATGTAAATGTAAAAAAAGAAACAGTAGAAGCACTCTTGCCAAAAGGAGTTGGCTTTCCGAAATTATTCAAGGACAATTTTCAACAATTACTTTTTACAAGCACCAAAAATCCGCAGCTCAATTCTCAAAAATTCATTGATAGCAGCTTGACGTTTGACAACCTTAAGCACAGCTTTCAAAATTTTTTGATTAAAAAAAATAACTCTTACCAGACCTATGGCTCTTCGACTGTGTCGTCATATAATTCATTTGAGTCCAAAAAAGCCTATCTTTTGGGTGACCAAAATTGGCAGTCTTTATCCTACTATCACTGGCTGACATTGTTTTCCTATTATAATATTAGTTTATACAATAGATATGTAGCCATATTACCTCAAATAAATATTTATTCGCTGATTAGTAAAACCGACATACTCAAGTTTAGGAATAGGGACGAAATCAAAAATTACAACTCGTTCATTTCTGTTGATAATGAATCAAAATTTGTTTTAGAAAACTCCAACTTTTCCATGTACGGAAAAGTGAACCATTTGTTCAAGGAGAGCAAAAAAACTGATACCGATGGACAGGTTAAAAGTGCTGTTTTTGAGCTTATGGCAATTGTAGTCTTTGGAATTCCGGCCATATTTGTAATTGTTTATCTCCTCATTCTTTTGTATAAATTTTTGTGCTCAAAAAATTATGAAGAATGGCACAAAACCTGGTCTACGTCCAATATTCGTCAAAAGTACAAGCTTATTCATAGAAAAAAGACTTTTACGGACAAGGGTGACTTTATTAAGGAAAATTGCTCGGACTGCTATTCAGAATCCGACTCGGATAATTCGGAACAATGTGACAGAATTCAATCAAAGTCGTCAAATACTTTACCAGATTCGCGCACAAAAGCAAACCAAGATGATTTCATCAATAAAGTAATCAATGGCCAACAAGACGAAATCGACTTAGTTCCATTCAAATCAATCAACTGTGATCCGGATTCAAGGCATGACTATTCTTTAGACATTTTGTCAACTGGTAGTAGATTGTTCGTGACCAATGATGTGTCCAATCAATTGAAAGTTTGGTCTTTACTCGAATCAGCATCATCCGACATTACCAACACAATAAACATGGATAATTATTCTTCTATCTGGTCGCTGTGTTTGACTTATGACGATCAATGTGTGTTCCTAGGTTTTTCAGATGGTCTTGGTAAATTGATTAATTTGAATACAAATTTGTTTGAATATTACCCATGTAATAATCCGAATGGGATTACTGATATAAAAGAATTGAAATCAAAAAATTCAGAATTCGAGTTTAAATCAAATAGAAATTTTTCCATTGATGACCAGTATAATTTTGTAGTCTGTAGACTAAATGGAATTTTGGAAATAATTGAATTCAAGAGTCAAAATTTTAATGTAATTTACAGATTAAGAGCCCATTGCTCGCCTATTACCAATCTGTGCTACACAAATGGAGGAGATTATCTATTGACCAGTGGTCAAGATCTTGTGTTGAAAATATTGAAGATAAATTGGTCAAAAAGCGGCCAACAGCACGACCAAATAATGAGAGATGATGAGATAAGAGTTATGTTTGAGTCGACCGATCATGCTGATAGTCCCATTACTTCAATTTGCATTGATAAGGACAATAGCATCAGTGCCGCCAGTGGTTCCCAAGATGGCACTATATTCATCTGGAATTTGTTCACTTGTGAAAAAATACGCGTTTTAAATGACATTATGAATAGCAAGCTCAAGTCACCCGGAATAATAAAACTAGAATTGTCGCATAATCTGTTGATTAGTATTAACTATGAACATCAAATGTGCATTTTTAATCGAGTTAAAGGTAAACTGGTTAGGGAATTTAAATTTTTTGCACCTGTAACTCCGCGTCAGACCCGATCGGGCGATGACGGTGATCTTAATTCGACCACAGATAATTGTTTAAATTTTATATCTGGTTCAATATTGAGTGATGTTGTCTCAGATTTAGTTTATTTTTTTAAAAATACAATTTTTTATAATCGCACAAGTGGAAAAAAGCTCAGTGAATTTAAAACAGATGAAGCAACTTTTCAGCCTATTCCGTCCATGTGCTTGTATTCAAAGAGTATTCTGATAACCGGTGGTTGTTCGTCCATATTCATTTGGAATATAGAAAAAGGTGAATTAATAAAAAAAATAAATATAAAAAAGTTTCAAACAAATAGGAAAAAGTATTCTCAAATGAACACTATTAGAGACATAAGGGTAATAGATCCTCTGGCATTTGGGTCCAAAAGCCTTCTCAATTCAAAATTAAACCGCGCAAATAAACTCGTTCTGGCAACAGATTACAACGATGCCATCTATGTTCTTAGGATTCCGATCAGTATTGTTCAAAATTATGATTAAATAGTGATTCATTTAGTGTATTGTTTTAATTTTTATGTGTGTCAAATGAAGGTCTTTTAGAGTGTAAAATATGTTTAAAAAAATTTTATTTTTTTCAAAAATTTTTATTTTTCGACTTTTACATTTATTGTTTATAATAGTATTGTTTTTTAAATATAGATAAAAAAGTCCATTTTAATTCGTTTTAAACTAAATAATAGAAAAAAGAGAGTTTTTGATCAATAAAAAATTCTAAAGTGGTTAAAATTAATTTATTAAATAGTTATAATTTAAAAAATATGTATAACAGCTAAATCAAAATTTTAGTGATGACGAGTATTGAAAAAAAAATAATTGAAATTCTTAATTATTCAGTTTAACAAACAGTTGAAAAATAAACTTAATTATATCGTTTGTTTAGTCTCAAAAAAGAATCTAAAAAAAAAGTATAACTTTGAAAAAATGATAAGCTTTTTTTGTCCAGTGACGAATCGATAATTTAAATAGAGACCATTGTAGCTCAAATGCAATCAATAATTCTATTTGAAATAATTATTAAAAAATAAGCTAACGTATTTAGACAAAAAAAGTGACAAAAGAGATTTTTTTTTAAATTAGAAGAACTCGAAAACAAAAAAATAAATTGTCGAAAAGTGTTAATTAGAAAAAAAAATGAAAATTAATTTAGTTAAAAATTTAAATGATTCAAGTCTAGATCTGACCAATATTGGCGTGAATAAACTCAGGCTGATTCAATCGGTCGAAATTTACGTCCGGATTGGGATTCGAATTGGATCCATATGAAGAGGACGAATCAGGCGAGCACATCGATGATGAAGAAGTGTCATTTTTTACCGGTATAATTAGCTGACTGTCTGATTTGGGGTCTATTTTAAGAGGAACTTTGGCAATCGCTTCTTCTTCATGCTTGGTATTTTCATAGTGGTCAAAATCATCAAATATTGACGATGTATGCTTGAATGTGTGAAAAACCTTGAGCACTTGAATGCCCTTGTCAAATGGAATTTCCTGTGTGTCCCTGGAATTGGTCACTGGTTTATTGTCATTGTTTTCGAGCTTAATATTTCTCAGCAACGAATTGGGCACATCTTTTACATAAATCCATTTGACTTGGAAGCATCCTCTCCATTTGTCTTGGGACCAAAGCTCTGTTCTGCGATTGAAGTCCACTCGGGATGTCATCTCGGCCATGCCGCAGAAATGGCGCGAGCCATTCACCGAAAAGAATAGATAAACTGGCGTATTGTCTTCGCCTTTAATGTAAGCCGAATTTAACCTTCGGTTACCGTGCTCGGTTGAACACCAAACATTGTGTTTTATGCTGGCAAAAACATCGTCTTCCGAATAACTTTTAATTACAAAAAATCTGGCCGAAATTGGTGTAATGTTGAACTCGATTGGATTATAGCTGCTTGTGTCTATTTTGTTTGGCTTCAAATCTATTTGGACTGGGTTCATGTCGTTCTTTTTTTCGTCGTCCATGAAAAACTTTTTGTCCAAGTTGGTCATAAAAGAAGAGATTTTTAGTTGAGGTGGATGCTGAGGTTTATAGAAATCTTCTTCGGTAAATTGTTTTTTGCTGTTGATGCTGGATTTTTCTCGGTCATTTGAAATGTGGTACGTGTTAAAGTCCGGCTCAATGTTTGAATAAAAATTGGACAAAGTGCCAAATTGTTTTTGCTGCTGCTTTTGGTAGTTGTTATACTGTTGACGCTTGTAGTAGTTTTTGTTAAATGTGTAGTTTGATTGATTTTGATTTTCAAATGGAACATTTGTCTTAGAAGTATTCTCTTGCAGAATTTTGGACTCATCTTAAAAATTTTTTTTTAATTTATTTTTATTTTCTAAAAAAAAAGTTTAGTAAAATGAATTAATAATTTATAAAGAATTGATAATTAACCAATAATTTAAATTAATATTTTTGAAGTTAAATTAAAAAAAGCTTGATTAAAATTTAATGTAATAAATTTAGAAAAGACTAATAATTCATGAAAAATTGATGATCATCCAAGCTCGAGACACCTCCATAAAAGATGTTATTTTAATTTGAAATTTAAAAAAAAAATTAACAGGAAACCCACGATTTTTTCATTTTATAAATTTGTTTTGACACATTTAAAAAAAATGTTTTCTTCAAAGATCTTTTTATTCGGCAATTATTGGGAAAAAAATTCGAAATTTTAACTAAAATATTCTAATTTTATTAGAAAAGACATCTCGGTATAATTTATTTATATCAGGCGTTGAGAATTTAGGAACTAAAAACATACAGAAAAAATTTTATTGAAATTTGTTTTCTGAATAAATTCAAATTTTTTTGCTAAAAGTCCGAATAAAGATCTTTTTAAATTTGTTCCTTAATTCACATGCAACATGATCAGATGCAATTTTTAGGCAAAGTCTGACATCTATAAAGATTTAAGAACATTTTTTTAGATTTGACAATTAATTGTTTTAGTGATCTCTGAGAAAAAATAAAAATTTTCAAGATGAATTTTTTAATTAAAGTTTTAAATTTTATTTAAATATTTTAAATATTTTTTAATTATTTTCAAATAAGGTTTTGTGAAATTCAGTACAAAAAAACGGAAAAAAAAAATTAAAATTGGACTAAAATTTTTTATAAGTTCAAAATTAGCTTTGTGAATGCAATATAAATAGTTTTATCAGCTGTCAAAGTCTTCTAATGACGTGCAAAATCTCTGTAAACTGCACTAAGATAAAATATATGATTTAATTTCTTCTAAATATGCGTTGTTTTGCAGAGTTTATGAGACTTTGACAGCTGATTCAATTAAATATGTTGCACCAAAGTGCATTCTGTTTTTTTTGTACAGAGTTTTACAAAGCCAAAAATATCATATTGATTAATAATTTGACAATTTTCATTATAAAAGATCGAAAAAAATTTAAAAATCTCCTTCTGCATAAGAAATGTTTTGCTTATGAAGCAGGTCATTTGAAGATTAACCAGCGTTTCAGCTTCTTTAACAAAGTTTAAAATAAATTTATGCTTTTATTATTTTTAACTGACTTAAAATTTTTAATTTTATTTGAGAAATTTTGAACTCATTTTAAATTTGAAAATTTGATTTTAAATTTTTTGACAACTTACGATTCGAGTTAATTGGAGGGAAAGAATTGCTGTCAATATTAAACTCATGCTGGTTTTGGTTGGTGTTCATACTTTTGAAAAAGTTTTTTGCATCATACTGATTTTCAATATTGTTTGATTGATTTAACTCTGACGAATGTTCGGGGAGAGTGTAGCTTGAAAAATTGTTCATATTTGGTTGATTTATGTGGTAATTAAATTGATTGTTAAAAAATCGGTTTTGCTCCATTTGGCCAGTAATTTCTCCATTGGGTCCAACAAAATTTGTCCATGATTTACTGTCACTCTCATTTGATTTTATGTTTTCAGCATTATCAACTAAATTCGGTTGATTATTTACATAATTAAAATTGTATCTTTTTGTATATTTGTTGTTCTGGTATTGATTATTTCTCGAATTTTTAGCATTTCTACTTCCGACATTTTTATAGTCATTCAGGCTCAATGAATTAAACTCGTTCTCAAGTTTATTAGGTTTATTTTTTTGGTTATTTGAAGTGTTTGCATAAAAATTCTGATGCCGAACATTGTTCTGATTTGAGTTCATATTTTGCTGTTTGTTATAATTTCTGTGGTTTTGCTGAAAATCAGGAATGGGACTAATTTGAGGGTTTCCATAGCCAAAACCGAACGCTTGAGGATACGCAAAACTAAATTGATCAAAAGAAGTAATTTCGGCTGGATTGAAACCAGCTGCGTTGATAAAAGCAGCCACTGATATCGGATCAGAGAGTCCATTTTTTGCCATTGCCATTGTCTGTGACCAATTGGCCGAATTGAAGTCAAGAGGAGCAGCAAAAGTGTTGGAACCTTGAATAAACGGATAGTAGTTGATATATGGAATGGGCGTCTGAGTTATTATTTGATTCTGACTCATTGCTGGTGACTGGTCGTTGCTCACAACTGTTTGTCCATTGCTGTCATCCACATTCTAAAAAAATTTTTTAATTTTTTTTAGAATAATTAATTTTTGTCTTTTTAAATTACATTTTGATTTTTGTTTTCTGTTGACGGTGATGTGGTTATGGAGGATGAGGTCGATGCAGACGTGTTCGAGGTAAATTCTGATATTTCATTGGTATTTTGGTTCTGGTCCGAAACTTGTTCAACAGGTTTATCATCGGTTCTTTTTGAGCTATGCTTTTTACTGTTCATTTTAGCAAGTGTCCAAAAATAACCACAATTATATCTAAAAAATGATTATTGGATTAGTTAAGTTAATATAAGCCTAAAAAGTCAGGATGAGACAAATGAAATTTTTAGAGAAAAGCTCACATTTTTATCAACAAATATTTGAATTATAATTTTAAATGCATGTGCTCATGATAATATTTGGATACTGCGAGCAACTCTTGCTTACATTTTATGATGTGTTTTATAATATCCTTGCTAGAAAGAGCTATGCATTAATCGTTTATATTTGATCATCATTGAACAAAACACCAAGCATTGGAAGCAAAATTTTTAAAAGCGCATTCATGTAGAAGCTTGATTTTTTTAGAAAAAAAATTTATTTCAATATTAATTTAGAAAAAATTTTGAAATTATGATGACGACGACACACACACTCAACATTAAAAATTAAACATGAATCTTTATTTTTTTAATTTGAATTCGAATTTTTTTCTTAGTAAAATTTTAAAACATAATTCATGTCTTCTTACTACATGTTTTTGGTATTCCGACATTGATTTATTACCTAACTTTTAAGCTGATCAATTTTCAATAGAAATTTATTTGAAATTTTTTAAGTTTAATTAAAAAGATTAAAACTCAACTATAAAATAACTATTTTAATCGATTATTAAATAATTAAATCAAATAAACAAATTTTACTGATAGTCTATCAGTATTTGATTAACAATATTTTCATAAGTAATGATTAGTTAAAATTTAATTTTATGCAACATTACCTTGGTAACAGAATTTTGATCCAATCTATGACTTTTCACGGTTGTTCCGGAAAAAATTTTTGCTCAAAATTTTATCTATTCTAAAATTTTGTAAAATACTGACCATTCCTAAATATTAAAATGTTTAAGTTAAAAAAAAATGTAAGAGACACTTAAATTTGATAAAATAAATAATAATCAAAAATATTCTTATTTTAGATTCTGATCTGTAAATTCCTAATATTTTGGACCAAATAATTAATTTTAACAACAAGTAAAGCTATTCAATTTTTCACCCTTTTGTGTATAATTGATATAGCAGTAAAAATTATAAATAATTCTTAAATTCGCTAAAATATAAACTAAGTTGTCAAAACACTTTATATTAGTCTAAAAAAATCTGAAAAATGCTTTATTATAATCAATCTAATAATTTAAAGCCATTTTTTAAAATAAAATTTCAGTGAATAATTTATAATTAACAATCATATTTCTTCATTTGTAACAAATCAATTTTTAAACTTTTCATTTTAAGCTTTTAAGGCTGTAGAGTTATTTTTTTCAGAAATATTTTCCGAAATTCACCTTGATTGATTTAAAATGTTAGAAACTATTGATTTATCGAAAAATCGATAAAATTAAATCAATTGATAGTTTTTTTTTAATTTCCTTTTTGTGTTTTATTACTTATCTTTACTTTCGAAAATTAATCTTAGCCTTTAATTAAGAATTTTTTAAGATTTTTTTAAGATTTTACCTAATTTCTAAAAAATAATGCCATTTTAAAGAAATTAAAACCGATTATTACAAATGATAGTTTTGTCCATATTTCTAGTTATTCAAAAATTTTCTTTTAATTTAAAAATTTAATTTAATAATTAATGAAAAAAAGGCTTTCTATTTTTTTCTCAATTTTCTATAAGTCATGAGATTTATGTAATCGAAAATAAAACTTGTAACTTATTCTCTTTCTCTCAAATTTATAGAACAAAAATAAAAATATTTAATAAATTTTTATTTTTCTATTTAATCATTTTAGTTAGAAAATGTATTTTTACTGATTTCAACTTGACACAACTTGGTTACCATTTGATGCACAATATTTACTCACAAAAAGTTTCAATAACTAATACCCGATAGCAAGACTTATTACTATAAATCAACATTCTGACTTTAAGGTTGATAATTTTAAAAAATATGGTAAGGAAAATCAAAACTTTAAAAATAATTTGGGATGATTTTAAAAAATCATAATCTAAAGCAGTCTAAATTAAAGAATCAATAATATTTTCAAATATTAGATCTTAAATATATTTATGAATGAGTATTTGTTTATAAATTAAAAATTTAATTATAAAAAATTTTTGAATCATTTTAGGAGGTTAAGAAATTATGATTATGATTTCAAATAATGGGCCAAATAACAGCGTTTATATTAAGAATTAAAAAGAAAAGCTTAATAAACTCAAAAATAAAAAATTAATATGAAAATTAATAAAACATAAATGAATAATCTTTATATTTCAGTGTGGAACACATATATCCTTAAAGACTTAGATCTTAAAAAGCAGCCGGACATGATCATTTTTTGCCATGAGTTTTGTTCGTTTTTTTAAAATATTTACTTTTCTATTTTATTGTTCGTTTCCCAGTTGTTCTCAGTAATTAAATATTTTTTTATTTACGCCAATTTCCAATAAGAGGGCTTCTACATGTATGAATCCTTCGAATTGCAAACCTATTTCTGCATCAATTTTTTAGCCATAAATTTAAATTTAATTTTTAGGCTTTCCAATGTCAAAGTTAAATTAATTCTATAAACGCCAAAATATAATAATAACAGCTTAAATCCGGCTCAAATTTTATTTTGAAAACAATTATAAAAGATTTCAATTTAAAAATAATTTATTTTTTATTTTATCTATTAATTTTTTTTTAGAAAAAAATTTCAGCCTCATAATCCACAAAAAAATATATATATATAAAGCACAGATTAATAAAAAAATAGAATCAAAAAATTCAGAATAAAATATAGAATTAATAAAGTCAAAATAAAGCAAAGTTAAATAAAATCACCCAGTCAGTGAAAAATTAAAGTTTTTGTTGAGGAATTTATAAAGATCATTAGAAATTCTGCATAAGCTCTCCATTATTCAAAGGAAATCTAGAGATCTTTTAAAGAAATCTTTTAAAGAAAATTTCTTTATTTTTCTAAGAAATTAAAAATTTAATTTGAATTTAAAAATTCTTAAATAGAAATAAACAATAAAATTGTATTTTCTTTAAGAAAATTTCAAAAATGGTAAATTTTTATTTTATTTATTTATTCATTTAAGGCTTGTGTTGGTAATGTATAACAAATAAAGCCGTCTGATTATTTTTTTAGATAAAAAATCAATAACTAATTATTACTGAATAACCAGATGTCGACAAAATAGACTTTATGTTCTAAAACACTATTATTATATTTTAGCATCTGAAATAAACAGATAAATAGAAATAAAGAATAAATTTCTAGAAAAAATGTTACCAAAGTGTAATTTAAACATTATATTTATTTTATTTTTATAATTAATTAGACTAAAGGTTCCATTCTATACAACCTGTTTGTTGTCCAAAGTATTTAATTGAATAAATTCAAAAACAAATAAGGTAAAAGTTTTAAACCATCTTCTTCCAGACTAGTGGTCCCTTTAGATTATGCTTATCATTGCTCCCGATGTTAATTTATAAGTAATTTTGTAGAGAATAAGCAATTTATTAATTAAAATTAAAATTAAAATCCTTTGTTTCAACCAAAAATAAACACCACTAAAATTTTATTTCTATTGAATCACTGATAATTTAAAACTAGAATGTTATTTGATAAAAAATTCTGAATGACAAAATCATCTCTCAAAAATCTCTGAAAAAAGAAGAAATGGTAAGAAATTACACAGGATAACGTACATTCGATATATCTTGATTCGAAGCCTTCTTTATATTCTTCCACCAGTCTGACGACCAATGGAATCGAATGACTCAGTCTTGAAATATTTTTTTAATGTTAGTTTCTGAAAATGAATCTAAAATTGATCGTTTTAAAGATTTGTATAGGTTTCCTAATGTTTTGGGTTTCAAGCCCTATTATTATTTGATAGATATTTTATTATATTAAGCCTTGAATTACAGCGCTCTTTTAAATCATCCACCATTGGACCAAATGTAAATTTTGAGTCTAGCGTAATGCCTAAGAATTTATCATTTTCCTAATAATTTAAATTGTTGCCATAAATTTTAAGGTCTAAATTGATTTTAAATTTTGTTCCTTTTCCAAAGATCATGTAACATGACTTTTCAAAAGACAATTTCATTTCCTATTTGAAAAGCCATTGCTCAACTTCTTTAAGGTACTTGTTAGTCATGTTTTCGAGATTCCCTTCCTTTTTAAAAATAAAAAAGAAGCCAGACAATCTGCAAAAAGAAGATAGATTTGGCAGTTTGTTTTATTTCTGAAATAAAAAAAAAGATTTTTTGTGGGTTTTATGTTTAAATTTTTCATTATTTTTTTGGTATTACTAGCTAGTTAAAAAAATTGATATCGAAAAAATTTATTTACACTTTTCTTTTATCTGCTTTTATAAAAAATTCTTCTCATTTTTTTCATTTAAAAAGCTAGTAAATTTAATAAAATAAAAAATGAAATTAAACACTAAAACAAGAAATTTTTGAAAATCACTTGGAAAAATTGTATAATTTAGAATGCACCAATAAATTCTATAACAAATGAAATGATCAAAGTTTTTTCAAACAAACAATTAAATGTCGAAAGCAAACAAAAATTGAAAATTAAACCACATTTTTGAAAATTTTTTTAAGAACCACTTTAGAACATTCTAAAGCCTAATTTTAGTTAAAGAAAAAAGAATGAGCCATCAATTAAGCCCCCCGAGCAAAGACACAAACAACAATCTATCGGCCAAAAATTTTCTCGGTCCTAATACCTCAAGCAGTGATATAGACTTTTGTTCCTTAATTAGCGAAGCAAAACCAGCAGCAATTCTAGTCAACGAATGTGGCGAAATCGAAATTCAAATGAACAAAAACCATTCTTACTTCTATGCGTATGAATTGGTATTTCACTCAGACAACAAGGATGACATGGACCAGGTGCTCAACCAAGCAGAGAACTCAATTAATGGGGACAATTTGTGCTGTTTTGCAGAAACAAAATCTGGCTCGCTGTTGCTAGCAACCCAAAAGGGAGTCATCGGCATCATTAACCTTAATAAATGCATGACAGCATGGATTTCCATAATCAAATTAAACTGTGATAGTCCGGCAGCAAATCTGAACCCCAATGATGACTTGTATGATATTGGCAAAAAAATGCTGGTCGATCTGTGCGTAGACAACACAAATGAACAGATTATAATTTTGACCAAGCATTGTGCCAAAGAAAAAGCCGAATTTAAAATAGAAATTTATTCTTTTAATGAAAAAAACAATGAAATGACATTAATGAGAATCTTGAATCTTTCACAGTCACAGGCCGGATCGAACACATCTCAAAATGAACCCTCTGAATTTGTTAGGATTTATCTCGATGAAACCGAGAGTTGTTTTGTCACAATCGATGCCAACAACCACAAAGTTTACTGGTTTAACACATCCAATTGCCAAGCAAAGCGATGTGTCAAGTCCCCCGATGGCGAATCGATCCATTGCCCTAGCGGACTTGCTCTTCTACCTGATCCAAAAAATATTTACATATGTAGCAAAAAAGGAATGCTTATTTGTCGACCTGATCATCAGTCGGTCAAACACGACTCTCTTAAGCCAATTGATATAGCGTTTTCTAGAGAAGACAATTCCTTGTACTTCATAGACCAATTTGCGCTCTATCGAACCCGAATAACAGATACCATGGCAAATGAGCAGAGATACAAGCGCATATTTTCAAATAAGACCCAAAATAAAGGCTTTAGGCGAGTCATAGCTTGTCAAAAGCATATTTTTATAATGTCAAATGATATAAATAGTTTGTTTGTGATCGAACGAGAACACCTTAAGTTATAAGTTATTTTTTTCAGACTCGAATTAAAAAATTATTTTTTTTCTATTTTGCCTTTCGACTTCGCGGGTCCCATACATTTTCTTTTTGAAAATTTTTCGGGAAAAAAATTTTAATTTTATTTATTAATAAAATCATTTAATCATTTTTACTTTTGAATGATGATCAATTATCGCCCAGTAATTGGGGTGAAATTTCTGGACACATAGATTTGGAAATAAATTTATTTTTTAGGTAAAATGAGCCACGGTTTTGAGAATAGCAAGCTTAGTCCACAGACTACAGAGCTTTCATCGCGTCGACATGTGATGATGTCCTACAATTGGGAGAATACCGAACAGGTTAAGCAAATAATTGAATGCCTCAAGCCTTACATGCACCTTTGGAGGGACAAAAGCAACCTTACCGGCGCTGGTGATTTATGGACTGAGTAAATAAATAGTTAATACTAAATCTTTAAACACAGTTCAATTTTTTATATTCAGTTATTTTTAATGTCAAGAATAGCCGACGCTATCACACAATCAGAATTTGTTGTCGCAGTTTTGACCCTGGAATACACGAAATCGGACAGTTGTACGAATGAACTGAATTTTGCGCTCAATAACAACATTCCAGTAATACCTATATTCTTGGAACCAACATTTCGACCAACTGGGAATGTTGGCTTGAGAACAAGCAAGTTATTTTATCTACTAATGAGGTAAAAATTTTAATTTTATATTTTGATTTTTATCAAAATTTAATAATGAGATAGTGAGAATTTATTTGATTAATTAAATAAAAAAAGTTTTTTTCATTCTCTTTAAAGTTTTGGAAACAAATTAAAAATTAAAATCAACAATTGTAATTAGACTCGATCGAATAATGAAAATGTTTTGGAAAAAAAATCATTCTTAAAATACATTAACATATCCTATCATAAATCTAAAATTTTGTAGACTTAAAGTCGTTTTTGTTTTTTTAAGGTTTTTAGATGATCGATTTAAATGCAGAAATGAATTTTGTAAAAAATATTAAGAAATTTGTCAATTTTTTGACTCGTTTAATAAAAGATTTGGTTCTTTCTTAACAAAATTTTGTAATTTTAAGAGGGAATTTATCTTGCAAATTAATAATAACAATAATAATAAAAACTACGGCAAGCAAGCATTCGGAGGGGGCCTACTAGGAGGTCGCTTATGGTAGCACATTGCGCTATACAAGGAAAATTACAGAAATAGAAGAAATTATAAGTTTTTAGAGTCAAAAGACATTATTTACATTATAAAAGTAAGAAGGAAATTAGAAGGAACTGAGAGGGTTATATAGTAGAAATTGTTTGTAAAATTAAAATTGTTATGTGGTAAATTATTATTAATATCTTTAAAAAAAATTTTAATAATGTTATTATATAATTTTTTCATTGAATTCAATATTTGGCTTAGCAATATTTAATATTTTACTTTCTTTCTTTAATTTCATCATTATGAAAAACAATAAACAGAAATTGTTTTTGAAGACAAGTTTTTATCTAATTTAGAAAAATTCAAACTCTTATCTTATAACCTTAAATATTGTACAGGTATTTAAATAAAAGAGAAATAAACAATTTAAAAAAACTTTGTTTCTTCCTTTTTTAGTTTTCAGAATTTTGAAAATAATTTTCTGTAAGACTTAAACAAAAATGCGAAAATAATTTTTCAAATAAATTCAAGCAATAGCAACTAAAAATTTTGAAGTTAAAAATATTTTTTTTAATTAATTTTCAGAGACGTTTTGCTAAATCCATTACTTTTCGTCCGACATTTGTATGCTATGTCGTACAAAATCAGAGGCAATCAAATTTTAGGTAAAATTTTTTAGATTTAATTTCAATTAAAAATGATCAATTTTTATTATTTTATTTTTAAATTTAGCTGAAGATTATAAAGCTATATGTTTTAAGTATACAATGAACGAGATTGAAAATTTCATTGAATCAAACTCTCGAAAAGCCTTGAATCAGTCCTCTTCGCCGGACTTAAACAACAACACTACTCTGAATCCAAGAACCAGCAAAAGTGACATAGATCGTCTTAAATTTGAAGATAACATTTCGGTGAATGCAGGGCTACTCTCTTCAGATTCCGAATCTGATAACCACAGTAACAGCAGCAGTTTAAATGTTTATTGTATGCAAACCAAAGTCAATGGTAAAACCATAAATTTTACTGATGTTCCTGCGCCTTATAAACTAGGCGACTTTATGTACTTGAAAAACGACCCGAAAAATTCAGAAGCTCAAAAATTAGACAACAGCATGGCCAACATGAAGCTTGACGTAAAAAAAAGGCATGAATTGAGCCAAGATAGTCCAAACAAGAGTCCAGAGACAAGTGCTAAGCACAGTTTTCAAATTCACCAAAGTCGACCAGACTTAACTCAATACGATTTTTATACTCGCGAAAAAGATGAGCTCATGTCATTTGTTTGCCATGGAAAAGAAGCCGATATAGAAGATGCAGATTACCAAGAGGTATACGAATTAAAGCCATCTAAATCACCTAATCAAGACATCATGATGGAACTTGTTTTTCACTTAAATAATGATTATATTAGCTGTTTTTCTCTAATAAAAGATGATCTGCTTTTGGTTGCCTCTGAAAAGGGCGACTTTCATTTAGTCAGACCCCTCAAAGACAAATGGGACTTTAGTCGATTCACTTTGAGACCTAAATTTAATGGAAACGATGCCCAACACTACAAGATGGGACTTAAAACTTTAATAGATATGTGCTTTGATGCTAAAGGCAATTTAATTTTGCTCAATAGATGGAAGTTTAAACAAGAAGATCCGAACCAAGATGATGTATTCAAGTACACTGTTGAACTGTACAGTTTTAACCACAAAATAACAGAGACTATCATCTATATTAAAACACTTTGCTGCTTTTCGAATAGTGAATCAGTTAAACTGCCACCAACACCTACGGAAAAGCATCATTTCATAAACCCTGTTAACACGTCAAATTTAACCGCAAATGATTCGAATTTATCCAAGGCAGATAGACCACCCATTTTCACCCGAGTCTACAATGATGAAAAAAATGGCTGTATCATATTGATCGATTCGACAAATAGTAAAATTTATTGGTTCAAAAAGACCACTGGTTCCAAGAAAAGATGCTTGAAGTCACAGGATAATTCGCTCAAAGATCCGAGAGCTCTTGCATTGTCATATGATGAAAAAGAAAGTGAGACTATTTACATTAGTTCTAGTAGTGGACTGGTGGCATTTAATAAAAATTTTACAATCAAGCATGATGCACTGAACTGTATCCAGGATATTTATTATGATCAGTTTGAAAAATGCTTGCTTTTTGTTGACAGGCGAGTTCTTTATGGTGGCAGAATATCACAAAAAAATCAAAAAGCGAGTCAAGAACAGCAATCGGCTAATACTGATCTTAGATACAAACGGTTGCATTCTAATTTGGATGCGTCCAAAGCCAATTTTTCCAGACTAACCTCATCCAAAAACTATGTCTTTATACTCTCTGATGAGAAGAAGAATTTCAAATCAAGTATTTTTGCTTTGGATAAATCTAAAGTACAAACATCTTCAACAAGCTAAATTGTAAAATTTTATTGTTGACTATTCATGGAGTTAAAACAAAATATAATTCAGCTTTGAATTTTTATTAGAAAGCGATATTTAAAAATATTTAATTGGAACATACATGAAAAATAAATAAGTTTATTTTTATTTTTTTTAGATATTTAAGCCTTTATTTTAGTTGGTTAAATTATTATAGACATAAAATTCCAAGTCATTTAAAATAATTAAATTTTAATTTACAAGAATAAAATAATAATTTTATGATCTCTTTTAATTTAGGGAAATATTTTTCAAATAAATTTCTCAGCTCTGAAATCTTTTTAAGATGAAAATTAAAAAAAATATCTTTAAGTAAAAAATATTCAAATTAAATTGATCTTTTGAACAATTGACGATGCTCAAGTTAATCAGGCTTTAAAGACTTGATACAATTGGATACATTAAACCTTGAAAAATAAATTAATGTTGTCAAAAAAATGAAATAAATAGAACTCCTGTAATAATAATAATATATATTCGGTCAAGTTTAGTTTAACTAAATTGACAAAGCAGAATTATTTATGTATTTATTATGCTTTTGGATAAAAGCTAGTTACCAACAAAAATCTTATCTATGTCTCAATCCTGTAATTTTTTTTAATTAAATTTTTTTGATGGTTACAAAAAAAATAATTATAATGTTTTGAATGATTGTAGAATGGATTTGAAAAATTGAAAATATTTATATTGAAAATAAAATATTTTATTGAGTTTTAATTTGAGAAATTTAGTTCTAATTAAATTTGGTATTTTTAATTTTTTTTCTTCATACTTTTTGCAAAATTGGTAGATTGGTTTGGAAAAATAATAATAAAAAAATACAATCAGTTTGATTTTTTTTTTTACAGATTATAAATTCTATTTATCACTTATTAAAAAAATTATGGCTAATAATTAATTTAAATCGAATGTTCCTCTTTAGATGCGCATGACATATACATTTTTTAAGAAGACATTCGTCATTTTTTTTTCAAAATTAGGATATGAAAAATGACACCATTTAAGCTTTTTCAAATTCAAAAAAATTGTAGTTTTTTGTAAGCATGTCAATTTTAATACTAGACTATATTCAGGATGACACTAGCATTTTTTGGGAAATGATTTATTAATCAGTAATTTTATTTCACACAAGAAGGAGTTATAGTTCGATACAGTTTTTTAAATAAATCATTAATTTTTTTCTTCTTAAAAAACTTATGAACCTAAGATACTACAGATAATTCACACACTAAAAATTTCGAAAATTGTTTTCTGTGAAAAAGTAAAAATTCTTGTTTATAATTTATTTTAATGATTTAAAAATTAGATATTTCTAATAAAAAATATCAATCTGATTATAAGAATTGTATCTTAAATCTTTTCTTTTGTCTTTTCTAAAGAAGACAATAAAAGGATCAAATTTTTATATTTTTTTCTTAAATCTGAAATATAATTTTCGTCGATAAGTTCATATTTAATTTCAGTCAAATTGGCATCAGTTTTTCTTTTTAAATATTCAGCTATCAATTCAATTCCAGCTACAAAAATAAATCATACTTTATTGAAAAATATGGTCAGTTTTTTTCGATTACCTATTGAATATGCTCCACAATCCGAACTATTTGTTTGTTCTGGAAAACTTTTAATACCTTCTAGTCCTTTAAGATTAAGAAATTTTTTGTATTTTTTATAAAATATTTCAGCTTCTTTAAAATTGGATCCGATAGAATCGAAATGTTTGATTGTTGAATTTCTATTATCTACGACCAAAATACTCCAATGAGAACCTCCAGCATCAACACTTTTGTTGCTGTTCAATGGAAGAAACACAATTTTTTTCTCTTTTAAATTTAAAGGTTCCAAAAAGCACGTCGCTGCTTCATCAAGACTTTCACAAAGTTTTAAATACTGAACCGTACTCGGATTTATGAATGCGAATAAATTTTGGTCACATTCTTTCTTAAAAACTTCGTTTTCAAAGTAATCACAAACAAAACCTATAATTCTATCATTTAGCCAATTTCCTTCATCCAAAAGACTCAAATCGGATTGATACACAAGGGAATCATTGAAACTCAGAATTAAAGGATCCATCTTTTTAAAAATAAAAATATGAGAATAAATTTTAGACTATCTGTGAGGAAAAAATTTATAAAATTAAGTTTTTAATGCATGGTAAAAATATTTTATTGTTAGAAATGAATAATAAAGTTTGAAAAGCGTTCTTATAATAAAATTTTTCTTGATATTGTTTCTTTAGATTAAGAAATGTCTGGGAAAAATTTAAAAGTTTTGATTACTGGCGCGTCAGGGTTATTGGGAAGACAAATTCTGAAGTATCTTGAAGATATTAATCTTCAGTCAAAGTATCCAGTTGATGGTGTACAAAATTATGTCTTTGAATGTCTAGGTCTTTGTCATTCAAGAACAAAAAATAAACTAAGAGCAATCGACATAAATAATTTTGATCAAGTTGATCAAGTGATACAGGAATTTAAGGTAAGATTGAAATAAAATTAATTTTCTTAAATTAAAAAAATTAAATAGCCAAACGTCATTATTCATTCAGCAGCTGTGAGAAACGTTGAATCAGTTGAAAATGATTTTGAAGCGGCTCTTAGGCTAAATAAAGATGCAACTGAAAATCTAGCCAAAATTGCAGGTACCATTTTGTTTTTATTTATATTAATTTTATATTACAAGGAGGCTCAATTTTTTTTAACCATTTATTTATCAAAAAAATTAAAATCAAAATAAAAATAAAAAATCAAAATAAATTTTAAACATAAACGCCTGGAAGATTTTTAGATCCCTTTTAACCTTAAATCACAGGAAAAATTGACAATTCACATTTAATAGTTTTCACTGATAGTCATAAAAAGTTAGTTCTTACACATTAGAGTAATTTTAACTTAATTTTTGTTTGAAAATTTGAATTTTAACTTAAATTTTTAACTTAAAATTAATTAAAGTCTTGAAAACTTTAATTAATTTTCAAACAAAAATTTTTTGATATTGAGAATTTTGTTTGTAAACAATTAAATTAACGGGTGTTTAGAAAAGATTGCTCAAAAGTTTGTCATTTTGAAAAAATTTATTTTTTTTATAATTATTCAAAAATTTAGTTTCCAAGGTTTATTGGCAGAAAAAAGGTTCACGTTATTTTCTGGAACACGTTTATCTATTAATGAAACTTGTCCTCCAATAAAATATAGATAAATACATGTTTAATACTTGTTTCAAAAGAGCGATAAAAAGGCATCTTGAAGTTGATGATCAATTCAAAATATCATCTCAATTCAAAAAGTTTATCTAAAATATTAAAAAAAATTTTTGATTTAATTAAAATAATTTTAATGTAACATGATTAACATGTTATGTAGATTTGAAAAAATACAAAAAAATATTTGAAAAATATTTTCTCAATCCATTGTTAAAATCGATTTTTATATTTAAATGTATTACTTGATTTTTTGTAAAGTTTATTTGAATTTTTTATTGCAAAAGTATTTGTATCTAGCATTCAAAATTAAATTAAAAAATGAAATTCAAATAATAAATTCCAAATAAGTAATAAAAAGAAAATAAACTTAACAAAAAATCACAAAAATAAATTAAAAATCGATTTTAACAAATTTTTTTGTTTTGTAAATCTACATAGCATGTTAATTATGTTACATTAAAATTATTTTAATTAAATCAAAGATTTTTTTTAATATCTTAAGATAAACTTTTTGAATTGAAATGAAATTTTGAATTGATCATCAACTTCAAGATGCCGATAAAAACTGGTTTTTAGTTCCTGCTCAAAACTTGACTTTTGTTCAAAATTTGAATGACTTTTAGTTCAAAATTTATTAAAAAAAAACTAATTTTTTTAATGTCTTTAATAAATTGAGTATATATTTACTTTTATATATTATCTTTCGAATGGAAAGTCCAAGTAACAATAAAAAGTAAAATCCTTTCTAAATTATTGTACAAATTACTCTCAAATTGATGACCATATGTTATTTAAGGAGATTAATAAAAAAAAAGACAAAAAAATATTTCTTAAAAACAACGGATTTAAAATTTAAAAATTCAAAACTAAGTGGTAATAATTGGAAGAAACAACCTTAACAGAAGTAATCTGAAATTTCCTATCCAAATTTTTATAAGACAATTAAGTTTTCTGAAGAGTTTGGAATATTTTGTTATAAGTGCCCTAAATCATAAACTGTAGTTAAACATATTAATTTTGAGTCTAATAACCTCCGTCAGATTCTATCAATCTTAATGATTTTTAAGTTGGTAAATTTCTTTACAATTCTTGGGAAAAATTTTGTTTATAAATTTATGTTATCTGAGTTTAAATTTCAAAAATATCAAAAATAGGAATGTCTGAGACTACGCTTTATGCATTGGGGCACTTAAAAAAATTTTGAAACAAATTCATGCTAAATTGGCCTTTACCTTTTATATTTAAAAAAAAATGTGTTTTTGTAGATGCTTTGAATTTTGTTTTCACTTTGAAACTGTTCTAAATAACGTTTCCGTTCCAAAACAAATAAGATAAGAATAAGATAAGAAATGAAGGTTTTTAAAGAAAATAAAATTTAATGAGAATTTTGTATTTATTTCATATTTTGAAACATTTAATTTTTTGAAATGGGTCGGGACTGAGTTTCGGAACGAAAACGTAATTCAAAATTCATCAAAACGTTATTTTGAACGGCCAAATATAGAAAATAATTATTGAAAAAGAAATTAGAAAGAATTCACTACTATTTACAAAACATTTCTTAGCCAGTTTTAACATAGCTGTAGTTACGGTTGGGACAGAACTAAATTTGTCCAAATTAATTGAATAGTATTTGACCAAATCTTTTGACCAAAAATTTTAATATACTAAGTTTTCTTTTTGTAAAATCGCGTATTATTGAGTGATTAAACGACTCAATAGGGTTTTAAAAAAATCTGATGTTCAATAATGTGTCTCAACTAAATAGTTTTTATAATTTTAATATTAACTCAGCATACTTAACATGTGTGTTTTTCAAATTGTGTGCTCATCAGGAATTGAATGTGTGTTGGTTAGACTTGAGTGGGTGGTTGTAAGAGGGATCCAATAATTTAAATAAACTGACAATAAGACTTTAAAAAAAAAGAACGAATTGATTTGACCGTTCTTTTTCTTATTTCATTTTAAAACAAACTACTTTATATTTTTTTAAATTCTTATTTAAAAAAATTTTTCAATCTTTTTTTGAGTGTGAATGATTCACTCGAAATAACCTTTTCTCCTAAAAATTAGTTCCATTTCGATCTGTTAACGCAAAATTTTTTTTGATCTAAAAATTTGACAAAAAATAAAAGTGGTATAGATGAGTCCCATTAACCTCATTTTTGGCATGTATCCTCGGATACATAATGTATCTCGGGATACAAAATATGTATTTTATGAATCAAAAAAATACAAATTTTTTTTTTGTATCCGAGAATACATATTTTATGTATTCTTTCAAAAATATTTTGTAGAAAAAGACATATGTATTCTCGGATACATATATGTATCTCAGGATACATATAAGCATACATATAAGGATACACATACATATATGTATCCGAGAATACATATCAAATAATTTTAATTTTCTTAATTCTTAATTAAGGTTTGATTGTCAAAGCAAAATATTAAAAATCTAAAACAATTGAGCTAAAAAACTTTTAGCATTTTTAAATTAATTAATTTTTTATACTAAAAGCTTAAAAAGATTTATAATTTTCAGAACGATTGGGGATCTTGTTCATTTATATAAGTACTGATTATGTTTTTGATGGTAAAAATGCCCCCTATAAACCAAATGATAAACCTAATCCACTTAACAAATATGGTATTAGTAAACTTAGTGGAGAAGTTGTTACTACAGAAGTTTCTAAAAGTAAGTTTTTATTCTAAATGAAAATTTTATTGACTAATTTTTTTTCTTTTAAGACCATTGTATCGTTCGTGTACCAGTTTTATATGGATTTACCGAGCCGCAAAATTATGCTGAAAGTGCTATAAATGTTTTAATAGGAAATGTAAGAAAACAAGCTCCAATAAAAGTCGATCATCAGCAAACAAGATATCCCACCCACTGTCTTGACGTATCGAGATTTTTGACCCGTTTAATAATTAAATATTTTGAAGAAGTAATTTCTAATTTAAATAATTTATTTTATTATTTTTTGATTTAAGAATGGATCTGAGTCCAACCAAGTAAAAGGCATATTTCACTGCAGTGGTCTCGAATCTTTCACTAAGTATGAAATTTGCTGCATTATGGCTGAATTGTATAACATACCAAATGAGTTTATTCAACCAGATTTGACAACAGATTTTTCACTTCGGCCAAAAAATGCTCAATTAGACATCACTGATTCCTATAATTTTCTAAATTTCAAACCAGTTATGATTTTTAAGCCATCTTTAAAAGAATGCTTGGAAAATTTTGTTTAAAATTAAACTAAAATTATTCAAATTTTAAAAGCATAGTTATTTTAGTCAATGGACCATATCTAAAAAACATATTTAAAGAATAAATATTTCAATAAAACTTTTTGATTTCTTTTGCTTAACTAGTATTCAATGAAGATTAATCAAAGTGAAATTTTTGCAAGACTTAATTATGACCAAGAAATGGAAGTCAATAATTTTATTAATGAGCATTTAGAAGAGAAAAATGATAAATTTTTTTATGTAATTTTGTCTATTCTACCAATAGCGGCAGGTAAATTTGAAATCAGCACTATTTTTTCAAGAATTAAAATTTTTTCAAGGAGTTGCTTTGATTTTAATTGTGGTTTTTCAAGTTATTTTTATCGCAAAAACTGCGTTGCATTTTGAGGAAAAGATTAGACAAAAAATTCTAACATTCAGAGAAGCAAATTTGAATTTTAATCAAATCGATCATCAAACAAATAATTTAAGAAATGAAACAGGTTTTAGAAACTTGCATAACTCTGATATCGCCTCTGAAATTTTTGACAATTTCAGTCTAAGTTCATCAATTTAAAATTCATATTTTTTTAAATCTCTTTTCAGTCTTTAATAATAATTTAATAATAATCAGTAATCAACTAGAATTTGCAATATGTAAACTATTTTGTTTTAAATATGCGTAAATCAAACTAAAATTGGTTTGCAATATTTATAGGTATCAAAAACTTGTTTTTATTTTTTAATCTTCGCCAACTATTTTTTTATAAATTTAAATTTCAAAAATTAACAAATAAAAATAGACAATTCGATATTTTATTAAAAAAATTTGTAATTTAACGTTTGTTTACAGCTTTTGAATTTCGATTTAATTTTTTAGCAAAATCTCTTAATAGTAAGTTTAATTTTATTCTTTTCTGTTCTTTAGATGTTCTACTATTATTTCAGCATAAAAATTACGGCCCAAAAGTTCATAAGTTATTGGTAAAATAGTTTTAACAAATTTATGAAGTCCAACATCACCAAAACAAAACATATTTAGACCAAACTCGAGACCCATTCCGTAGTCTATTTCATCATTTGCAAATTGAATTAGAGTTATTATTTCTTGAATTCTGTCACTGGCATGTTTTTTTTGTTCCTGATTCTTATCGCAGAAAATTTTAAATATTTGTTTTTGCTTTTCTTTGAAAAAAAATTTGAATAAAAAATATCAAATCTTTTTAATCTTAACTAACCATAAGTTTCTGGAATTTCTCGGTATCCAAATCCACTTTAATTTTTTTAGATTAATTCGAATTAGAAAGAGAATTTTCAAAAATACTTTGAGTCCACAGGAACAACTAGTCCTGCTGTATGAAGAGTTTTCGCATTCAATTTTTTCTCTCTAGATTTTATGCGAGGAGTTTTCAAGCCTAATGAAAATGATTTTGATGATTTAAGCTTTTCGCACCACAGATCAAAAGAAGATTTTAACTTTTTGACTGTTTCCAAAGGTGAATCAATTTTATAGCTTCTTCCACTCAATAACTCATCTAAGTACCAACTGAATAATTTTTAATTAAACTTTAAAAATTTATTTGTCATGCTTAAAATTTACTTCAGTGCTCCGAATAAGTTATCACTTTTAATATGAATTTTACAGTCTAATTTTGGTTCACTGACGCCAACAAAGACGGGCAATTCATCAGGGTCATCCCTTAAAGCACAAATTTGAAATTTTTTAATCTTAAAAAGCAGCATATTTTACCTAAAATATCCAAAATGTGTTTCACTCGGACTGTTTATAACTTTAAGAATTGTTTGAAATTCAGGAGGATCAAAAAAATATCGTGCATGAAGTCTGTAGTCAAGTTTGTATCCTTTTATTACAAGATCATATATTCCAGTGAGTTCTATTCCTATATCTTGTAATGCATCTTTTCAATAAAAATTTAAGTAAAATTAATTTTAAAGAGTTTATGCTCCACTACATTTGGGATCAGATTCATTTATTGATTTACAAAATTCCAAAAATTGATAAAAGTCTTCCGGCATTTCCATTCTATTAGTTTCGGTAACAAATTTTCTCATGTCTTGTATTGATTAATTTTAATAAAATTCAAATATTTTTATTTATTACCAGAGATTTTTGATAAATCAAATTTTTCAATATCTTTTAGGTGTTTATTTTGTTCGGTGCATTTTTCGGAATTTTTTGTCAAAAGATCTAATTTTTCTGATTTGTTTAAGGACTCATTATCTTGGTCTTTATGATTAGAATTTTCATCATTTAATTGTTCCGGGGAATGCTCATAATTTTTTAGATGGTTTGGATTTTTTCTAAAGCATTTATCGCCATATTTACAAAGCGGCTTTTTATTTGCCATCTGAGACTGATAGAAATATTAGAATAGCTTATAGTAACATCATAGGCTTATTACATCCTAGGTAGTGGAATTTAAATATAAAGCCTAAAAATTTATTTAAATATAAAAGACAAAATTTTATTTTGCGGATTTTTTATCCCATAAAACTTCACAAATACGATTCATAATCAAACTCAATTGATCAAATGACTGGTTAACAATCGAACTAAAGTTAATTATTTTTGTGTTGGTGAATTTTTCTATTTCATTAATCAATTCTGGACCAATTTCACTATGAATCACTTTGTCAAATCTTGATAGAAATAGCTTTAATTCAATTTTAATAAGAAAAAATGAAATATTTACTTTGTCCCAACGATAATGTTCGGAACATTTTCTTCGCTCTGGTCTAAAGACAGCTTCTTCAGAATATCTAGAATTTCAAGAAAACTTTGTTTATCGATCCATGAAAAAACAAATATTCTACAGTCTAAACATTCAACACTTGCCTAAAATAAAAAAAATTAAAAAATAAAAAAAATAACTTGTTTTTTTTGAGATACAATTTTAAATTATTCTGTCAAATATAATTAAGCTATAAAATTTTTTAAACAATTTAAAACTTGAAATTTGTTATTAAATTATTTTAACAACTATAAAAATGAATGATTCTCTATTAGAACAAATAAATGTAATATCTGTATGAAATTCTTAACTTTATGCAAATATATTGTTTTGTTATCATTGGCAATAACATTTACATCAATTAATGACAATTTCTCGAAAAGAAAAAGCTCCAATTTTTCTGGCTTTTTTAACGATATCTTCACTGTTGAGATAAGACTCATCATTTAATTCTTCCGCAGAAAACTGGAAAACCAGCAAAAGCTTAGACATGCCTATTGAGATAATAATCGAAATTTTGAAATTTTAAATATATAAAAAAATTATATATTCAACTTACTGGTTGTATATAAGTGTATTTTTTAGAGGCGAAATCTCCAATATCCCAAAATCCGAGATTAAATACCATCATTTTCTCCGAATCTGTCATTTTTACTGGCCAATATAAATTAGTTATTTGAATACCTACAAAAAAGTAACATAAAATATTTAATCTACATTTAAAAAAAATATTTAATTTACCTGGTGTTTCAATATATTCTTTATCATTTATTTTTGATGAAATGAAGCTGTTTAAAAAAGACGTCTTTCCTGAAAAAGACCGTCCCAACATTAAAATTTTGAATTTTACTTCCTCGTATTGTGTAAAAGAGCCAGGAAGAGTAGGTTTTTCAATTAATCCTAAATAGAATTTCAGAAAAAAATCAACAATAATTGTTTTCTTACCATAAACTCGAATTTTATCTTTTTGACGAAATGCTTGAAGAACCTTGGATCCGTAATCATTTTTAAACCAATTCTTATCAAAACAGCTCATTTTTTCAAATAAAAATTTGAAAATTTTAAGTATCTGATATAAATGAATATTTTCTCAAACTGGTTACTATGGACATTACTTCATTTAGACTGTAAAAAAATTAGTCTGTATTATATTAGATATAAATTTATTTTTTGATCTTTACTAAAACTAGACTACTTCTGATTATTTATATAAAAATGAAAATAACATAAAAATGATAAAGTCACCGTGTTAATAAAATTTAAGTTTTGGACAATCTTTTTTAAAAAAATAACTAAAATATATACATATGTTTAAAGATAAATTAATTTATCTTTATTAATTAAACTAAATTAAAAATATTCAAAGCTCTACAGTACTTCCAAATCGACGTGGCGTAGATCAGGATATTTTTTCTATAAAAAAAAAAAATATTACATTTAAAAATTAAAATTTTAATTTACTCTTAAATTTCGTTCGATTCTGTCAATTTCTGCTCCGACTCTGTCGACAATATTCTCTCCATGTTTAAGCATGAATTTTTCAGCATCTTGAACATTATTAATATTGCTTAATTCCTGAAATTAAAATTTTTATGTTTTTTAATCTAATAGTCCCCTTAATGAAGCAAACTGACCATCTTTTTATAAATGGTGGAATTTAAAGTATATTTGTTTATATTATTTATTTATTATAAATTTATTGTTTATTTATTGTAAAGTATATATGGGAAAAACTCCCGAAATTTATCGGACTTTTCACTTTTTATACTGTAAAGGATCTAAGGTAAAATTTAGATTGATTTCAAAGTCCAAATAAAACAAGAGTTTAGTTAAAGATTTAATAATTTTTTCATCAATCTGAACAGCTTTTACTTTCATTTTGCACATCTAAAACACAGTTTATAATTCTTCTCATAGTAAAATATAATTTTAAAGACTTTTTGCTAGTTCTTTAAAGAAACAATAAAAATTCTTTAATTTTGTGCTCTTTTTGAAGTAAAATAAAAATTTTTTTTAAGAAATTAAATAATTAAAATTTGATTAAAGAGAGTCTTCAATTATTCTTCTATAAATATATTATTATCAATTAAATTTAATTTTATTCATCAGAAAATTATTTCATTTTACTTTAATTCAATTTTTTTTAGATTTTAAATTAATGTATATTACGATAGCTTTTAAATTATTGACGATTTATTCTTTTTGTATTAAATTCTGATTGCATCACTAAAAATACAGGACCAAAAAAATATCTACAATAATAAACACATCTCTCTATTTATTTTTCTTGAGTTTGAATAAAAATTATTGAAATCAAAACTTCTTTTCTATATATCAAAATATTGAATTAAGTAATGAAAAACAATTTGCCTTTTTATTTTTTTTAAAGATAATTTTTGTAAAGAGAATTGAGCTAAACCTGAAATTTTAATTAACATTATCAAAAAGAATAAGAATTTTTAACATGTTATTTCTAAAAATAAAATCGTTAAGCAAAATTGGTGATAAAATCAGAAATTAGAATTATTAAAAATTAACACGCCTAAATTTTTCCTTTTTCTTAAATTTTGAAAATTTAATTGAATCTATTAACTTCATGAATTAAAGTGTTAAAACATCGTTATTAAGAAACTATGGCCATGAGCACAAATCTACATTAGAGAAATTTTACTTTACTGGTAAAAAAGGTGATCAGCTTGTAACATGGCATGAGAGACAGATGTAAACTTACATCCAGCAAGTTTTCAATATTTATTTTTTCCAAATAAGAGCGAGTCATCTCTCGTCCATCGATATCCACTTCAGCTTTGAACATAACTGTCTGACTGCCCAAGTCAGTTGCTTTTACATCATGTATTGATCTGATCATTATATCTGATTCTAAATCATTGCTAATCATGTTTATTTTTGGTGTCGGAATCGATCTTAATGAAAAATTTAGTTTTCAAAATTAAAAAATTTCAGCTAATTATCTTTACCTTCCAACCAAGGCAGTAGTGTTAGTATAAATTATAAAACTAGCCACACCACCCATAACAGCACCAACGAGCAAAGAGCCAACACAGTCGGCTATCGGATTACCTGTATAATAAGTTATGGTCATGCAGCTACCTGCTATTACAACCCCTAAGACTGCAGCCATGTCTTCAAGTAGAACTACATTAACACTCGGGTTGTATCCTTGAATTACGTAGTCCCAAAAGCTAAGACCAAGCTTTTGGGCATTTTGTTTTGTGTCCAAATAAGCCATTGCCAGTGTTCCACTCTCACTAAATGCCGATCCAATCAGCAGCACTAAAGCCTTTTCTTTTATTAGCAAATATAACATTTCACAAGACTTAAGTTAATACCCAACTGAGAGATTCAATAGGATGCGGATCAAGGAGACCAGTAATTCCATGATACCAAGATAGGCCTGTTCCGAAACAAAATATTCCAACTCCCGAAATTAAAGATGTTATATAAGTCATGTTTGAATATCCATAACTTAAGAAATGTATAACTTAATTAAAGAACTGAGTATTTTTTGGATGTTTACGGGTGTTCACTATTAGGCCGCTTCAATGACTGATGCAGACCGAATGCTAGAATAAGTTGGTTCATTGTGTCTGCAAAAGAATGTACAGCTTCTGAAAATAAACTAGATGATCCTGAATAAATCCATCCAACAAGTTTAACAACAAAATTCATTGCATTACTTTAAAAAAAAAATATATATTTTATTTTCCAGAGTTAATAGATATTACATTGCAATTGCACTAAGGACTACCTTTCCGGATAGAGTTTTAAATATTGTCGTATTTGACTTTTTTAATTTATATTTTACAAAGAACATATTTTTGACTATTAAAATTTACATATTGCTTATCTGTAAATGGATTTTCCAATTGTTCAACCCGATTATGATAGTCTTTTAGTGACTTTTTGAGAATAAAAACAGCCTGTCGCTGCTGATCGTACTCTTTTCTACGCTTTTCTTGTTCTTTTTGTATATTTTCTATTGAGCCCCAAATGGATAGTGCCTTAGCCTCAACTTCCGATCTAAGATATACATTAATTAATTCACTTTGACCATACTCATCAAATGGATTCCTTCTTTTGTATTTTATAAGACCTTCTAAATCTCTAGAAAAAACTCCAAGTATATAATTGAAAATTAAGAATGTTTTTTTTTTTCACTTTGCTCCTAAAAGATACTCATGCATGGCTCGTACAGCTGTGATGAAATTATTTGCGGTGTAACTGCGTGAATAATCAATTTTTGAGGATGTTACATTTTTTGGTACAAGTCGAATATTTACATTTTGATATGGCTTTTGTTTGCTATCTTTGGATGTATTGGAATTTTGATTTTCGGTTGTGGATTTATTTCGCCAAAACGAAGATAGTGATAATCTTCAAAATTATTTTTTATTTTTTCAAAAATTATTCATTAAATTACTTTTTATTCAAAACTAAATTGTAAATATTCTTTGGATTATTAAATAAAGTAACATTCTTTGTATAATATTTCTGAGACGGAACTGTAAACAATATATATTTTAATTAATTAAGTGAAAATATTTATTTAGATTTTGTGAAAACCTTTTAGTATTGTTCGTGAGAAATTTTTAAACAACAGTGATCCAATTTTGATTTCAGGGTACATTATTGCTAATAAAAATGACAAATTAAAAGTTCACTTGGGCATTAGCTTTTGAGATATTACGCTCAAAAGTCACTTTTTAAACTGTTAATTTTATATTTAATTTATTGAACATAAATGAATTCAATATAAATAAACGAAATACATTGAGTTACAAAATAATCAAATTTTTGTTATTTAAGAATTCAAATAAATTTTAAAATTAATTAAAAATTATATTTTATCTAATAGTTAAAATATTTGACAAATTAAAAAAATTTAATATCACGAAACCAACTAAAATAGAACTAAACTAGAATAGAGCACCGCTTGATTCAGACCGAATATTTTCTATTCCATCGTTATTCTTATTTGTTCTAAAGATCTATTTCCAGAATTTAATGCCTGTCTTTCATTCAAAAGTAGCATATCTGTGGTATTATAGTTTTGGCTAGAAGCTGCTATTGATTGCTTTACAGATGTCGGAAATTTGACTCCATCAGTTGGGCTAGAAAATATTTTTTAATTAATTTAAAAAAAAAAATTTGATCAAGATTTAAAAAATAAAAAATATTAGTCGGTTAGATCAAAAACACAAAAATGCATGCAAAACCTAAAAAAAAACCTTGGTTCGACTAAATGGTTGCTTATTTGACATGTTTTGGGGCCATTTCGATCAGAATCACTTTGATTAAATACTGAAGCAAACGTAATCGACGAATGTCTTTTCACATTGTTTATCACATGAACTGTGTTTAGTGTTTGAACATTTTTCTCTAAAACTGCATCTCGGTATTCATTTATTTTGTTAAAATGAGGGTTAAATGAATCATCAAACGACGTTGTCAAAAAAGAATCGTCAACCAAAGGATTTCTGGCTAACTGAGGCCTATAATAACTTTTAAGCATGCTCGGAAAATCATTATTGCTACAAATAGAATCAAAATTGGTAAAAATTGTAGACGAGTATCCCAGACCATTTCCCATAATTGTCACCTTGGAAAATTTGTCATCAATATGCACAACGCGTAGGTTCAGTCGAACCATTTGTGAATAATCAGCTCCATTAAAAGTGCTAAATAGGCAAAAAAGTAAACCGACCCTTATTTTTTAACTTTTCTCATCTTTACTTCCAGTAAAAGTAACTTACCTTGTAAAAATAGGGACCAGTGCTTTCCACCAGCTGTCACCAAATATTTGTTTAAAATTTTCTGACACACTTAAATTAAATCCATCTTTGTCTGCTAAACCAGTGCTCATAAATATTGGAGACCTAAATGACTCTTGAAAAATGCATGTTTTAAATTAAGTCAGATCGAGTTTTTTATTTTTGTTACCTAATGTGGTACAATTTTTGCTAGACAAATAGACATGATAGGCTAGCAAGGTGCTAACACTTATACCGAACATTATTGCTACAAAAAATAGAAGTAATAGATGAAATTTTCCTGCTTGGAATGACTGAATTTCCTTTAAAATTAAATAAGATTTTGATTTTAAATTAATAAATTATTGAATCCTACATCCCAAAACTTGATGAAATATTCTAAACTGGTTGCACATATGTAAGTGCAGTACAGAACAGAATAGAAGAGAAAAAGAATGAAAAATTTGTAGTTAGAGTATCCGACGCAATTGTTGACCCATGGGCAATGGTGGTCCATTTTTAAAACACACACTTGGCAAATACTACAATGATGCGCGCGATCTGGCTTAATACACTTACATCTGTCACAATATCGTGCATTACCACTGCTAGTCCGGGTTAAAATGGGTAGATCTTTTGCTTTTTTATCTATTAAAGCTTTTGTTGTCATTTCGCTCTCCGATATTTGCATTTGATATATATCAGTTTCTTTTAAATAAAACTTATCTCGTTTTAAAAATTTGATTTTTTTTAATTAAAGGAAAAAAGAAAAATTACTTCGCTAGTGGGCTGTTTCATTGGAGTGAATATGGTTTGAAAGTATGACCATGCAAGCATTATAAGAAATATATGGTACAGAAATATATAGATTACTTAAAAAAATTATATAGATAAAATCTTATGTCGATACACCGTTTTTTTAATTTTTAATGAGGAAAAATGTAAAAAGCTATAAATCCTTCGCATAATGATCTTATTTTATTTATTAATTTTGGTTTAGTTGCATCTTGCGATAAATTTCAGATTGATACCTAATTTGAAAAAAATCTATTTCAAACAAGCTAAACTTAAAAAAAGTGAATTATGAGATTTCAGATTACGTCTTTAATCAAACCTTAAACAATCTAATGGAATCATTTAAGAATTAATTAAGTTTTAGCTGGGTTTGTTAAATATTCAATAGTCAAATGTAAAAATCAAAATTATTTATCTTAAATTGGAATTTAAATAGAATTTAAATTTGGAATATTTGATGTCTCTCGGTTTTTAAATAAATTTAAAAAAAAGCTAAGCAAAATAATTTTTTTATGATTTTCAAAATTTTAAAAGCACCAGAGGAAAAGATGGATAATTTGAAGTTTGAATATCCGTCACAACTATTGAAAAAAACAATGATGGTCCATTTTTAAAGATACATGGTCATCAACGTGACACATTATAATAGACAATACAATTCACTAGCTGAAAATTTTCATATCTCTAATTTAGAATTAAACTTTTTAATATTTTCAGAGAACTACAGACTTCTAAGAGTGGATCAAAGTCATTCTGTTCAACCTAGCTTTTGGAAGAGAATGGTAAAAAAATTGGAAAATTCAATTAAAAAAAAACTTGAATATTTTAATAAATTGCAATGAATCTTGATATTTCTTAAAACTTTTTTAACTTAAAATTAGGTCTTATAATATGTAAATTTATAAAAAGTAATTAGAAATAATTTTGATTTTAAAAATAATAGCAAATTTTTTCCCCTCATTTAATAAATTAAAATAAATTTGTTGTTTCTTAAGATTGAATATAAAATTTTACTTCTTTTAGATATTTCTTCAACATGATCTTAAAAAAGGTTATTTAAAAAAAATAGCAGCAAAAAAAGAAGCTTACATAGACATAATTGTACAATGTAAGCATAATAGGACCAAGCAATTATGGCAGTTATGAAAACAACTGGTATCCATTTTGTTAATCGCAAGCAGTTATACACAAGTTTTTCCATTATCGATTCGTTAAAAAAATAAAATTTTAAAAAATCCAATATTTCATTTTAGTCTAAATTAAAATTTAAGCTCTTTAGTTGATATAATAAAAAAAAATTTTAGGCAGCTTCAATTAATCTTTCGTTTCAAATCAAATAAATCATTAGATAGGTGTTATGAAGAGAATTATTTAAATTATGATTGAAAAAAAAAAGAAAATTTAGAATTTGAACACTTACTCTGTACATTTGCAATATCGATTAATGCAGTTCTCCAGCAAATGTTTAACTTAATTGATGCAGCAATTCAAAATTTATAAATTAAAAAAAATCCATACTTAGGCTTTCAATTGTAGATTTAAAAAAAATTAATTTCAACTTAGAGAAAATTCTAAATTGAGTTTTTGAATCATCGACTTTATAAAAAATGAAAATTATTATTCATTTTTTGTTATATAATAAATGCTAATTTGCCTTCACTATGATGCTAGGCTCATAGCTAAACTAACATTACAAAATTAAATTAACTAACATTATGCAAATTAAGCAGCAAAAATTGCCTTCAAAAATATCTAAAATAATTTAGAAAATTCTAGCTAATTAAGTTAATATTTAAATCGATTACTATTAGTTAAATAAAATGTTGACTGTGAATGTTGATTAAAATAATAATTCAATAATAATCCTGCATTAAAAGAAATTGGAAATTCTAGCATAATTCAAATCCTGATGCATGTTTCCTTCTTTTTCACTAAAAAGCTTTATTAATCTCTAAAATTTATTTTAAAATTCTATCAAAAATAATTGTTTGAATTCCTTTTAAAATTCATTATTTCACTATATCTTGAGCCAAAATGGAGAATTAATAATTTCAAAACTATCTTTTATGATCAGAAAATTTTCTTAAAATTTTTTTAATTTAAATTAGTGAAATTTTAAAATAAATTAGTAAAGCAAAAAGTTATTGAGATTAAAAAAATTAAAAAAAAAACTCTAATTCATTGAATGCAAATTTTAGATTATCAATTTCAGAATGTTAATCATGAATAAAATTTAATAAAATTAAATAGTTTTATGATTTTGAAGCAAAATTCTATTGGGAATCTTTTTCTCTACAATTATTGATGCGGGGTTGATCAATTTTAATTAAAAAACTAATGTGAAATGAAAATAAATATATATGCAGAAAATTTTAAATTTCCTATTTATTTTATAATTTTATTTCATCATTGATAAGAGTTTATTCATAAATTATTTCAGATAAATGTTCTTCAGGGAAGCTTTATCGCATGTTATATAATTTTATATTTTGCTCAGGTTAAAATCTAAAGAGCTCCCGAATAAATTTCCTGATATTTAATCAATGGAAATTTCAAAATTAGCTAAGGAAATTTGATAATATCTTACTCAATTAATTTTAAAATAAAATAATGAAATTGATTCAAATTTTTCACTTAAAAATCTAAATTTAAAAAAGTTTACAGCATATTCTAAATGTTTTACTTAAGAATTGAAATGAAAATTATTTTTTTTTAGAAAAAAGTTTTTAGATTTAAAATTCTGAAATGTCATACATTAATTTAAAAATTAAAAACCATCATTGATTTTTTTAAATAAGTAGCCTAAATTAATTGAAATAATAAAGAAAATCTAAAAATAAATAATGATACAACGTACATATTAAACCTGGTGTTTACACTGTTATAATGAAACCTGTATTCATGAGACTCATTTCGAAAATGATTGAGAAAAAAATCATTATTGCTACAAATAGAATCAAAATTGGTAAAAATTGTAGATGAGTATCCCAGACCATTTCCCATAATTAATAAAATACATTCAAAAATTGGCTTCTTAAATCATTCAAATTAATTAAATAAAGCATTTAGTAAATCAATTATGAAATGAGGTTCATCAGCTTGGGACGGATACCAAAGGCAAGAAAAGAGCGTTAATTTAACCTCATACACATATATCGAATGACAATAGTATTTACCGAAATTTGTATACAAAATAAAGAAAAACACGTTTTCAATTTTTTAATTTTTTTGTTAAAATTCAAAAGATTTAAAAAAATTAAAATCTTCAAAAAATTCGAAACAATTCAATTTTTCTTTGAATTTAAAAATAAGGCAATTGATAATTCCTGTTCTTTAAACTAAATAAAATTATACAAAAGTACAAAATAAATTCATCGACTATACATTTTAAATTTTAGCAGCCATTCATTTATGCCAGGAAAATGTATCAATATATCTATTAAAAAATTTAATTTTAATTAATTCCAATTAATGTAACTGTTTTTTTTTTGTCATGCTGATCACTAGGGAATTTGTAAACTAAGACTTAAATTTTAAAAAATTTAAACAATCTAATTGAGTGTATATGTTTTTGAATTTTTATCTAATTTTTAGTTGTATTAGAAGGCAAATAAAATGAATCTGCAAATTCGCGAAAATTTTTCTAAAAATCATTTACGCAAAATTACTGAATTATTCAAAGAGAATATAAAAATACTTTTTCGATAATTTTATGTATAATTATCATGGTAAAGAATCGTAAATTTGAGGAATTTGAAGATTTTTTGTTAATATTTTAATTTGATAAAAAATCAATGCTAGAACATGATTTGAATAAAATTGTCAGATTATTTTGAAAATTATTATTTAATATATATTTACATATTAAATTATTAATTTATTATTAAAATGAACGATTACAATAATCGGTTAAAATTAGATAGATTGTTTTAATTAATCAGTTTTTTTTTGGATCAAGATCCGGATGCGCCAAAATTTTATCTATAAGACCAAAATCAAGTGCGTCACTGGCGCTCATAAACTTATCTCGTTCCATATTTCTCTCTAAAATTTTTAAATTTAAATTTTATTCATAAATTAGATATTTTTTACCAATTTCTTCAATTGGTTTTCCCGTGTGTTTTGAATAAATTTTGTTTATTTGCTTCTTCAATTTTGATATTTCTTCAGCATGAATCATAATATCAGTTGCTTGACCCTATTTATAATTGAAAAAGATAAAAGCTTTTAAAAAATGTTTTTTTTGAATACTTGAACTCCACCGGAAGGTTGATGAATCATAATTCTTGAATGAGGCAATGAATGCCGCATTCCTGGAGAACCCGAAGCAAGAAGTAAAGATCCCATACTCGATGCTTGACCAACACACCATGTCGCAACTGGTGGAACTATGTACTGCATTGTGTCATAAATTGCCAAGCCAGCAGTTACTGATCCACCCGGGCTATTAATATACATATGTATTGGTTTTTTGCTGCTCTCGGATTGCAAAAATAATAACTGAGCAATGACAACACTTGCCAATTCATCAGTTACCTTAAAGATCACCATTAATTCATTTTAATAAAAAAAGATTTAAAACATTTACAGGTCCCATAAAACATATAATTCTCTCTTTTAATAATCTTGAGTAAATATCATAAGCTCTTTCTCCTCTTCCACTTTGCTCGATAACAATTGGAATTAATGGGGCATATTTTCGGGCATCAGTTGTGTGAATCGTTCTGATATGACTTACATTGTTTTTTAGAGAATTGATAAATGTTTTGTTTAACAGTTGCTTAATCATTATTTAATGTTCAAAAATCAACAAAACCGCTTTTTTCTATCAATTTAAATTAATCTGAAATATTGGTTAAGTAATATTTTACAATTTTTTTCTGGTATACGAATAAAATTTTTAAATATTAGCTTGAAAAGTGCAGATTCAACTTGTATTTTATTTTGAATTTTTTATTTAAAAAAAAATTTATAACTAAATTTTAGAATTATTCTCGAATATCGCATCGTATAATGAGAAGGTTCGAAATGAAATACTATTATTAATATTTTTAGAAATTAATATGATTAAATTTTAAACAATGCTTCTCGTTTTCAAATTTTATGTTATTTTTTAATTTATAGAAATTAAATTTTCATTTGTCTAATTTAAAAAAAAAGTATGGAATTTTTTCAAATATTGCTATTGTCAAAATATTGTAAGCAAAAAACATTTAGTTTGCTTCAATAAAAAAAATGAGTTTATGGATTGACCATAATTTAAAAACTGTTAGCTACAAAAAAAAATTATTAAAAAATTAACTAATTAAAAAATAACTTGCTGAAAAGAAATTTTTTTAAAAATATAATTATACATTCAAAAAAGATAAATGTTTAGCCTCATTTCTTTGCTAAAAATGTTTCTAGAGTCCTATTTCTATTTATGAAACTGATTTCATAAATACTGATTTTAGCTGAAATTTCTGCAGATATACAAAATAAACTTTACTATAAATTTATAAACGCTTATAAAAATTTTCATTTTATTCAGAAATTTTAAGCATTTGAATCATAATTTGAATTCTATTGCAGTGATGTTTTAATTATTTTTCGTCTCATACTTTATCAATGATGACTTTTACACTTAACTGAGCAATTAGTCTAATATTTTGTTTCCAAAGAAGTCAAATTCCGTTTATATATTAATTAGTATATAATCAGGGCCAAAATCTTTGGTAAATAGCATTTAAAAAAGATATAATTGTTTGGCATTTTAACTTATAAAAGTCAAACCAAATTCTTTTTTCTAACACATTTTTAATCAAAAGCTGCTCCAAATGATGATACCACTATTGAGCTATTCGAAGAGATGATGCTTAAAATAAACTGATTTAATGAGTCTGAGGAGCAGTATACCTAATTGAAGACAAAGAAATATTAAAAAATTACTTAGAATTTAGAAAAATTAAAAAAAAACTTGAGATAAAATGGTATTTTTATTTAAATTTAAAAATATCATATATAGAAAAATAAATTTAAGAATGAAAATCTTCGACCAGACTTTTCTCCAAATTCAAAATTCTTTCCAGCCATCAAAACACCGATGCTTCCTGAAAATACTTTTAAAGGAAAAATTGCATTCATAACTGGTGGCGGTACAGGCCTCGGCAAAAGCATGGCTTTAACTCTTTCTAAACTTGGCGCCCACGTTTTCATCACTAGCCGAAGAGAAGAAGTTCTGAAGTCGGCTGCTGAAGAAATAACTTCTTCAACAAACAATAAAGCCTCTTTTTATCCAGCTGATGTCAGAGTTCCAGAACAAATTGAGAAAAGTTTAGACCACTGTGTCCAAACTTTAGGTGGTCTACCTTCTATGGTTATTAATAATGCTGCCGGAAATTTCATTTCACCGACTGAACGTTTATCTCCTAATGCTGTGAAAACTATAATTGATATTGTTTTATTGGGTACCTTAAATACCACTTTAATAATTGGAAAACGTTTAATAAAAGAAGGAAAAAGTATTTTAAAAAATTTTAAAATTATCACACTATCTTAATGATTTTAAAGGTGCTTCTTTTCTTAATATAATCACAACTTATGCTGAGACAGGAAGCGGTTTCGTAGTTCCATCAGCATGCGCCAAATCAGGAATAGTTGCTCTTACTAGGTTATTTTTTTTTACTTTATATATATTGATTTTAAATCCAAAAAGATAAATTAGATCTCTTGCTACTGAATGGTCTAAATACGGCATGAGATTCAACGGCATATCACCTGGACCTATTTACACTGAAGTAAAGCAAATTTTTTTAATTCAATTTTGTAAAGCATTAATCAGATATTTTTTTTTTTATTTAAAATTTTAACTCTAAATCATTTAATTTTTAGGGCGCTTTTAGCAGATTAGACCCAACAGGGTTGTTTGTTGATAACATCAAACACAAAATTCCGCTTGGCAGATTGGGTGAAAAAGAAGAACTGTCTAATCTGGCATGCTATCTTTTAAGTGATTATTCAAACTGGCTCACTGGCCAAGTAATAGATTTTGATGGTGGAGAATTAACTTATTCAGTATTATTTTGAAAAGTTTTTATATTTAAATTTTCAAAATCCTATTAAGTCTGGAGAGTTTAATGATTTGTACTCGGTGTCGAATGATCAATGGGATTTGATAGAAAAATTGATTAGAAAAACAAAAAGCAAAATCTAATATTCTTTTTAAATTATATTTAAATAAAAAAAATCAGAAATTTAATAAAAATTCACAATAGATCAAATGTTTTGCAAACAAATCCTATTAAATTAATTAATTGATTCATTATTTATTTTATTTAAGACTCATAGAAAAAATTAAAATAAAAAAAAATTATCCAAAAAAAATTAAAAATACAAAAATAGTAATTAAGTTATATTGGTAAAGTCTAATTTCAGTAGCACTTTGTAACAAGTAATAGATTTCGTGAAAATCTAAATCTTGTGTAAATATCTGCTTCAAATGAGAGAAAACATACTTGACTGAGTCAACCAGATCTCTTTTTTTTCTCTGAATATCTTGGTAAAGAGATACATTTAATAGCTGCTTTAGGAAGATTATTTTATATTTTAAATAAATTTTTTGCACTTTTTCAATGTTTAAAGTGTCAAAGATATATTCTAAAATTTACATTTAAAATTTTTTCATTCATCTTTTTTTCAACATTTTTTAGACTTTTTATATTAAATTTATTAAATTCTGGTCATTCGTTCATTTAAATTCAATTTGATTTTCTCTCTTAGATTAAAGTTTTTAAAATTTAAATTTATTCCAAATATAGGGTAAAAACTTACCAGTTTTCATTTTAGTATCTTTTACATCATAAAATTATTGTAATTTAATATTTTTCATTCAACAATATCTTGGGTATTTTTTGAAATAGTCATCCTGGTATTTTTCTATTATCATCTTATCATCTCGGACAGAGTAATAATTGACAACAGCAGCACTTATTCTTTTAAACCATTTGATTTGAAATTTTTATTTAGAAATTGGTAATCAATTAAATTTATATTTCTTTTTCTTCATTATTTTTAATATCGAATTTTCGGAATTTTAGATTTTTATTTTTAATATTTTGTTAATTTTTACCTAAAATTGCTCGATATTATGTGCAAATTTTAGAATTCAATAGGTTTTTATTTGATGATTCATTTTACTGAATTGACTTTATCCACAATGTTTTCTCAATTTCTAACAAATTCTATGGATTCAGCTTTTAAATAATTTGAGTCGCTTGAATTGTCTTAAAATTACCCAAGAACAATTTACGAGCATTCACGCAAATCGCATTCCTTAGATATTAAATAAATTTAAAAAAAACAAAAAATAATTGAATTTCCAAATTTTATTAAAAAAATAAAAAAAAAACAAGATTTCGTTAAAAAAAATTAATTTAAAATATTTACATTTCTTTTTTGGGAATCGTCAACTATGATATTTGAGGCAATCATTTCGATTTGAACGACGAAAATAACTCTAATGTTCCATTTAAATAATTGTTTAACTTTTGATCTTAAAAATAAGTTTCTTAAATTGATTTATGTACTTGGAATAAGTCAATCTCAAAACAATCCTTATGCATTTAAAAATTTTCTATGAATAAATCAATTTTTTTTTTGATTTTGATCTGGCTGTGATTGACTTAAACCGGAAATTTCAAAAAGTTAAATTAGAATTAAAAATTTAGTTACTCATATCCAATAGAGAAGAAACTCTAAAAGTAAAAAACAATTCCGAATGCGTATTTTTTTGCATAGATTTAGGAAGATTGAAGTTATCTTTGGAACTTTTTGGACCATCACATTGTTTAATTTTATCTTGAATAGATTTTACACTGAGGATGTTGCTGGCGATTAAAGACATCTTATTGAACCTATTTCATATCCACAAACAGTTATTGATTATGTTTCAAATAATTTGGGCAGGTTTTAATACGATTGATGAATACTGATGATTTTGGCATCCAAAATGGTTTTGTGATAAGCTTTTTATTGAGAATTACAAATTAAAAAATGAAACGAAAATTCTCTTTTTAGTAATAATAAAAATTAAAAATATGAAATCTTGAATTTATATGCCCGGTTGTTTTACATTTCACCGATTCATTATGAGTGAGAATTAATTTGAATTTTCAATCTAAATTAACATATTAAATAACAATTTATCTCAACAAAAAGCTAGCTATTTAAATTCTATTTTAAAGTTTTGGGTCATCAAGAATTATCAAGCTTAATAATTAGACCATTCATTTTTAGTAGGTCATTTAAAGATACTTTCTGAAATTTAAACTAGACATTTGGTTAAAAAAATGAAAATTAAAGACCTAAATTTTCAGCATTCCAATCTTTTTAATTTAAAATTATGCTTCTAATTTTTAGACAAAGAATTTCAATAAGAAGATTATGCACTTTTAGATAAAAATTTAATTTAAAATTAAATAATTTTTTCTTTTAATTAGGCATTTAAATTAGCTTCAAATTATTGAAAAATTTAAGAAAAATTGGGGTTGTGAAGTTCGTTTCAATTCGATCTTTTCAATTCAGAAAAATTTGAATAACTTTGTTACTAAAATAGATAATTTAGTTCTGTAAAATGCTTAATGTTTAAGCAATTTTGCTTAATCCGAAAATATATGTCTGCAAAAACTCTGCAATGTAATTGCACAGTTGATTAGAATACTTTTTAATGGCGTGCAAAATGCAGAAAATTGCAGAGTACTTTGCAGACTTATTTTACTGTATTAAGCAAATTTGCTCATAATTAAGCATTTTACAGAACTAAATTATCTATTTTAGTAAAAAAGTTATTCAAATTTTTCTGAATTGAAAAGATCGAATTGAAACGAACTTCACAACCCCAGAAAAATTTCAAATAGTCTTAAATTAATTTTAATTGAAATGTTTTTAATTTGTTTTTTTTTTCAATTAATATTTTTCAGACAGTTAATTTTGATTTTAACATCGATGTTCATGAAAAATTCATCAGTTTTCGATGGAAAGCAATGAGATTAAATCGACTTAATATTTACAAATTATTTATTATTCCCCGAAAATACTGGTGATCGTCAATTTAACATGATGAATTGTTACAGTCCTTATCGATATTACATTAAAATTAGTTGACTGGGTATATTAGTAAAGTTTATCAATAGAAAATCAACATTTTATTTTATTTTTATTTCAGCTTATTTTATTTTCTAAACTAAAAGAACTTTACCTTGTTTCAGATAAATAAATAATAAATTTTTTTAAAAAGATTCGAGAATTTTTAAATTTTTGCAAAAATTTTTAAAGTCAAATGAAATCAAAAATAAACTAATTTGAATTTTTTTAATTTAACATAAATTATTAATTATTTCATGTTTCAAAAAAGAGGAGAAAAATTATTTTAAAAATATTTTTATTTTTTTATTTTTTTGAAAAATGATTTCAAATTTTCTTAAAAATAATTTAAATTTTAAAGTACATTTTTATCAGATTTTTACTTCTAATTGTGCACTAAAAGTTTTAAAAATTAAACATTCACTAGAAATTTGCACTTTTACCCAAATAATCAAATTATACAAAATGAATACCAATTAATTATTAAATTTAAGGAAAAAAAGAAATAATCTAATGATACAAATTTTTTGTTTTACTGCCTTATCCTCTGATTTAATTGATTTTTTTTTTCAAAAAAAATAAAATAAACTCGCCGGAATCTCAATATGCTTCAAGTTAAAAAAAAAATTAAAGTTCGATCAATTTTAAATTAATAAAATTTGAATTACTATTAAGATAAGATGTTGAAATTATGTTTTTGAACTAAAACTATCCTTTTAATTGAATTCTACGTTTTAAACATTAAAAATAAAAAAAGTTGAAAGAATCTTCCATTTTTATATATTATGTAAAAACAATAATTTAAAATAGGGCGTGTAAAAAGTGCGTTTCGGCTCTATTTTATAGACCTTGTTACTTAATTCTATTCTTAGAAAAAAAATTCTATCAATTTTTAAAAATAAGGCTTAATAAAATCGCTTCCATTTGTATAAGCTTTATTATTTTCGAAAAGGACTAATGTTGGTTTCTAGTTATAAATATCTTAAATTTAATCATTATTTTTATAGGTTGCTCAGTGAAAATAATTATTATAATGCCTAAAATCAAGCTCGACAATTTATAAGAGATTTTTAGCTTAAATTATTTCGAAATTATATTTTTGACATTATTTTTTAGATATTTAAGGTAGTAATTTAATGACAGCATTGAAAATTAAATTTTTAGATTAAAAATAAGTCTACGCTTCAATTTAAAATTAGTTCTAATAGCGATTCTCAAAGCAGCCTTAGCATAGCAATTAAAAAGGAAAAATATTTTGTTTAATTATTTTATTTGAACAAAAGACTAAACATTTTAAAATATTTAGCTCGATTCTTCTTCAGCTTCTTCATCTTGATCGATGTTGAAGTATCTAAGTTCATATTGATCCTTGGCATTGGCAATTACACGCAACCAGTCTCTCAATTTGTTCTTTTTCAAGAATTTTTTGGTCAAATATTTTAAATATCTAAAGAACAAAAAGGTTAATGAGACGAACAAATTTTGTTGTAAACTACCTTTTAGAGAACGGGATTTCGGAACTAACAACCAATTTTTGTTTGGTTCGTTCAACATTTACTTGTCCAGCCAATTGACCAGTTTTTCCATTGATTTTGATTCTTTCCAACAAGAATCGTTCCTAATAAGATTTTGTTTTAAGTTAAAAATCACCTCCGCAAGATAGGTTTCCCTGCAGGAACGAGGGAAGATAACCCTCACCCTGTATTTAGGCTCAATATGATTACGGGGTGATCGTCTACTTCAGAGTCTCGCGCGTGCAGGGCTTGCTGTAAATTCAACTTACAAAGCTGACCATATCCAAGATACCATCTTCGACTGGATGAGTGCAATCAATGGTAAATCTCAAACTCAATTTCTTCTTTTTTTGGCCTTTTTGAACTTTTTTAATTTGGCTCGGCTTTTTGGTAGCTACTTTCTGTTTAAAGAATTTAAATTAATCCTATTTTTTGACCGATTGTTAAACTTACTGGGGCCATTTTATCCTGATTAATTTGGATTTGTAAAATTCAAATTCAATTTTAATTCTGACTAAAAACTCCTCGTTTTTCTAAATGTGAATTCAAAGGTATTTAATATTTGCTTTGTATGTAGATTTCTTCTTTTTTTTGGGCCTCCTCAAACAAAACCAAAAAAACTAGTCTATCAGTGCAAAATGCAGACTGAGCTAAAAATTTAACTTAAATTTTAATTTACTTAACATTAACTTAGTCTTAAAATTGATCAAGTTATCATAGTCTCTTTATTCGATTTTAAGCTTGAACCACATAAACTATTTTAACAAGAAATTAAAATCAAATTTTGTTGATGAATCCAAAATCTTTATTATTTACAGTTGCACTTAGAATTCTTTAATGAAAAGTTAATTATATCACGATGTTAGTGCATGCAACTCATTTGTTTCAAAAACGTTTAATTTTAGATTACATAACTAAGACAAAGCTTACTTTTCAGTCGCGAAAAATGGGAAAAGCAATTAGCTTACTGTACGATGTAACTGACCATCTTTTTGACAAACACTACCCCAAAAACAGGTGAAAATCAATCACATTTGCACTTAATTTTAGGTTTCATTTCGATTTTATTTTAAGTTTGCTAAGACCTTCATATCTTTGGTCAGCCACACTGATGGCTCTTCTTGGATCCAAGTTAATTGACCAAAAAATACAACCTTCATCTTCATCAAATAATTTGGTTTTTCTTTTTGGCTTGGGATCTAATCTCGGAATGAACATTTGGATTTCATTTGTTTCTGGTAATTTGGATTAAAATTTAATAATTGAATTTAACTTAATTAAAAAAAGGAATGACCATGATAAGATTGTTGCCTCGTCATCAATTTGGAATTGTTCAATCCAACCTTTTTCCCAAGTTCTTTTTCCTTACATCTACATTCAGTTTTGGTAGTTTGTATTCGTATTTGAAAGTAAATCCGATTTCTAGCTGGAGCGGTGATAAAAGTGTCTTAGGATGCTTTTTAGGTGGTTCATTTGCCTTGAATCTCATCAATTTGGTATGGTTCAATAAAAAGACTATCGATTACAATTTACAGATGCATCAGATAGAAAAAAATGCTGGTGTTGGTATCACTATTATTGGTCAGCTAAAGCAACAAAGCAAGGTTGAAAGTGATCCGGTAAGTAGAATTTTTTGGAGATAATCTTAAAATAAATTGGAGGGCAAAAATTGAATAATATCTATCAAAGATTTTGAATATTCAATTCAAATAATTTTTACATTTACATGCTCTGATTTAAATTTTAAGTTTGATTTTTTCAGCTTAATTTTTTTATCATCCAAAAATTAAACTTATTTACTTTTTACTAAGTTTCAAAATTAAAATCAAAATAGAATATATTAGAGTTATTTAAGTTTGAATTTTTTGATTTTAATCTGGATCAAAATTAGCTTTGTTTCAGTACAAAATTTTACATAGAAAATCATAATTGATTTAAAGTATTACATAATTTAAAAGACTCTGTTGAATTTGATAAATCTTTTAAAAAACTTAAAGCAAAGATTCTTGAAATATTATCTTGATCTTTTATTTTCATTTTTAGTATTGTATACTAATATTTAAATCACAAAATATAAACAAAAATACAAATTAAAACTAACATTTAACTTTTTATTTTATTTAAAGGAATATCAATTGGCTAAGAAAAATTTTCGCATTTATCACTCATTTTCGTTGACAGCAAACACTTTGTCTTTCGCTTCAACATTGGCTCAATTCTACTTATTGGCAAATGGAAATTATTTCTCATTGTAAAAATTAAATTTTTCAATTAATAAAATATTTTATTTAAAATATTTAAAATTTTTTAAACATAATAATAGAACAATCACAAAATTAATGTAAATAAATATTTTAAAATTAAATCAGATAACTTCTTTTTAATTTTTTTTTATTTATTTTTTGTCTGTCTGATCATTTTTTCCATCATATCCCATTGCTCTTTTTGAATTGAGTACAAATAATTAAATTCACCAGACTTTAAAATTTAAAATTAAAATATGTACTTAAAAAATTTTAAAAAATATTACCGAATAAGTCAATTCACCTCCGTCTAAGTCAATAATCTGGCCAGTAAGCCAATTTGAATAATCACTCAGAAGATAACAAGCCAAATTTGATAATTCAGCTGTTTCTCCCAACCGACCGATGGGAATACGATTTTTTGCGTGTTCAACAAAACTTCCCGTTGGGTCTAATCTACTAAAGGCACCCTAAATTCATCCAAAAATCAATTTATAAACATTCAAATTTAAATTATTTACCTTAGTATAAATCGGGCCTGGTGAAATTCCATTAAATCTCATTCCATATTTTGACCATTCAACAGCCAAGGATCTAGTCATGGCCACAACTCCAGCTTTTGCTGACGCTGATGGGACTACATAGCCACTACCAGTTTCAGCATAAGTAGTAATAATATTTAAAAATGAGGCTCCTATTTTAAAATAATTTTAAATAAATAAATAAATCTTATTCATTCTGAAATTACTTACCTTGGTCTGCTTTTATAAGTCTTTTTCCGACCGCTAAAGTGGTATTTAAGGTACCCAATAAAACAATATCAATTATAGTTTTCACAGCATTAGGGGATAAGCGTTCAGTCGGTGAAATGAAATTTCCGGCAGCATTATTAATAACCATAGAAGGTAGACCACCTAAAGTTTGGACACAGTGGTCTAAACTTTTCTCAATTTGTTCTGGAACTCTGACATCGGCTGGATAAAAAGAGGCTTTATTGTTTGTTGAAGAAGTTATTTCTTCAGCAGCTGACTTGAGAACTTCTTCTCTTCGGCTAGTGATGAAAACGTGGGCGCCAAGTTTAGAAAGAGTTAATGCCATGCTTTTGCCAAGGCCTGTACCGCCACCAGTTATGAATGCAATTTTTCCTTTAAAAGTGTTTTCAGGAAGCATCGGTGTTTTGATGGCTGGAAAACGCTTTGCATTATCGGAAAAGTCTGGAGGTGGTAAACTTGAAGCTGAATTCAGCTAATTTAAAAAAATTAAGATATTTTTGATATTCAAATTTTTTTGATTACTGGTATAGCAGTGCTAATCATCCGCGACGAGCAGGTAATAGTATTTTTCGGGATTTTCATAAGAATTCTTGACATTGTGAATTTTTTCTAAAATTATAAATTATTTTGTCTATGAATATGAAAATAACATCTATATATTCATTGTTTAAAATTTTAATTTTTTTTAATCAAAAATATTTGCATTTTTATTTAGATCCAAAGTCTAAAAATTATAAAAAAGATCAAAATAATTTTTAGCTTAAAAAATATTGAATTTTATTTTGAGGCAAGTGTCAAAATAGAAAAAGTCTAAGAGATAATACACTCCAAAATACAATTGCAAAGTTTATCAAAAAATTTTCTAAATTTTTGTTTTTTTTCAAAAGATAGCATGTGAACATTTTTGATATTTCTGATTTTGTGAATCTTATTTCTTTCCCATAACAGAACATAAGATTAAAATAAATCATAATTCTTTTTTTATTTATTATTTTTGATTTTATTTTTTCTTATATTAAAGAAAAAAAAAATTAATTCTAAGTCACAATTGCAGAACAATATCAAAGTGTAATTTTATTTGAGAGATTATTGATCTTATTTGTTGTTACTATGGAAACATGATTAGACCTTGAATGTCAAGGACAATACTTTTAATGAAAATATTTTTCAAAAATATGAAAATTAAACCTTACTGAAAACAAAAAAATATATATTTTTTGGAAAAGAAATTTTATAACTGAATAATCAATAAAAAAATTTGATAAAATGTCAGATGACATTAGAAAAGCGTTCATATTGAACACAGCAGCAAATTTTTTCAGCAAAGATCCTTCGGAATTTGAGAGATATGGATCAGATAAAAATTTATCTAAATTTCTGGACGATTTGAGTGTGTTAACATTGGTAATAAACTATCATAAAGACATCATTTTGACAACTAAAGTAACCTGTTTTTTATTTATTAAATAAAAATTTAATAATTTTTTTTTAATTTTTTTAAAGCTTGATAACATAAACTCTCTTCACGGAAAAACCCTTGCCTTTTTTAAGGCCAAAGAAGAAGCAATCACACCAAACAATATGAAAAGCAATATTTTGATATCATCAATTGTTGACTCGCCAATCGATACTCTTTTTTATCTAATTCACAACCTTTATTCCCCAGTAATTCAATCTCAACAAAGCAGATCAAATACCAGAGGCATTGATGCCTACGATTCAAAATTAACCAACACGTTGGCTGATTTGGAATCAAATTTAAAAATGGCAATCCGTCGATCAGAGCATGGGGACTCGAAACGAAGCGCTCTTTCACCACTAGACGAAATCCAATATTGGGCAGACATGAGTGAAAAAGGAAAATCAAAAGAGGTGCAAGACAGAGCGGCATTTTTCTATGATGAATTTAAACAATTAATTCTGCATTTTAAAAAAATTGATTCTTGTCCAATAAACGAAATTTTGGAAATTATTGAAGCTACTCAGGACTCCTATGATTATATTTGGCAGCAAATCGACTATGAGCCTCCATATTCCCAGGACAGAATGATTAATTTATTAGAAATAACTGGAATGACCATTCTAAAAGCTTTATTGAATAAACTTTCTAAATTAAAACCATTTGAAGATAGCTACACTGATGTCAAGGAATTGCTAAAGCATTCAATATCAGTCTGTGATAGATGGGTAGAAGTTTGTCAAAATTTAACAGGGCGCATATGGAAACGAAGCCAGACCCATAGATGGGAGAATGATCCTTTTGTACCTGTGTCAATTGAAAAATATTGCAAACGATTAAGTGAAGTTTTGCGAATTCGTTCAGCAAAAGAACAATATGGAATACTGCTAAAGACTGTAAAAGATGATCAAGTTGATGATTCTAAAAGTCCTAGTTTTGGTCATTTTGATTCGATTGATCCTTTGCAGTATAATCCATTCACGGAACCTGCTTGGCAAGAGGCTATTCAAAATTATGATAGATCTTTGAATTATGTTGACCAAAAAACAGCCCAAATACTCAAGGCTCATTTGAGACAAGCTCAATCAAATCCCCGACAATTGCTTGCCGAATTTCTGAGATATTCAGATTTGATTAGAAGAGAACGAGTCAAAAATGAGCTCACTTCTGAAAGGTATTTTTTTTTCTCATTCTAAATTAATAATTATTTCTAATTTTTAGGGAGATATTAATTGGTCAATTGGAAACATTTTGTAAACAATTAAATGAAGAATTGACTTATTATCTAAAATCGACTAAAAGTGCGCCTAAAGGAAAAAATATGACCAATACTATTAGGACCATAGTGTGGATAACTCAAAGTGAAAATACGGTAAATTAGATTTTTAAATCATTTGAATTTTTGTTTAGTTTTAAAGATTATAAAATTTTGAATTAAAAAATTATGAAAGATTATATAATTTGTATTTAATTAAGATAATACATTTTGTTTAATAGTAAAAGAATCAAGCGGTCAACTAGCAGCTAATGAGTTTTTGTGCAGCTATAATTTAAAGTTACATTAGGCAAATTTAAGAAATCAGAAATAGCAAAAAGCATATTTTTTATCTAGATCAAAAGCAAAATCATAAAGAAATTCAAATATTTTTCAAATATTAATTAATATTCCAAAATTATTTTGATAAATTTAAACTCAAAGATTATGAAACACAAACCAAATCTTGAGATACTCTAAATTTATTCTTGAATTTCACTTTTTCAATTAACTAATTTTTTGGTCAGCATTTTCTTGGAAACCTTTTTACCGAAAAGGAACAAGCATTCCAAATGACTGATTTTTTCATTTTTTCATTCCTGTAGATATTACCCTTAACCCAAAAGTTTTATTCACCGATTAATCTAAAAATTTTTTTTGTAAACAGTTTGATTTCAATAATAATATTTCTTTTTTTTTTAGTTATTGACTTAAAGTACGTTTAAGTATTTTTTTAAAAAAATAGTTATTATTGCTGTTGTTGACATTTCTCAGTGTAATTAATTTTTTTTTTTATTTTGTTTTACTAATGAATCTGTTAGAATAAAAAAAAATCTAAGAATAAAAGTTATGGTTACAAAATTAACTACAAAACAAAACTTCCGAAGTCATTTTATTCACTTTTTGGTAAAGGCTTTCCAGAAGGAATTTTGGGGCTGATCAATTTTATGATAATATTTTTAATTCTAATAAACTTACTAGTAAATTATATGAACAAACAAGATTTTTTACTTTAAACAGCAATTAGCTCAGTAGAATCATTCTTAGTAGACAAAAAAATTCAACCAGATTAAAGTAAAAATTTTCTTTCAATTTAGAAAATTAAAAAAAAAAGAAAACAATTTCAATCAATTCTTCAATTGATTAATTCATCAACATGAGAATTTTATCATTCAAACTGATCAATTTAAATAACTCTTAATTTTACCCACATTTTAACATGTTTGTAAAATTTTACCAAAAATCGTGCCGACTATTTATTTTATTAGAAAAAATATAAGAAATAATAAGTCAATAAATAAAAAAAATTAGAAACATTTTTAATGAAATCAAACTGTTTACAAACAAAATTTTTAGATTAATCGGTGAATAAAACTTTTGGGTTAAGGGTAATATCTACAGGAATGAAAAACTTTCCAAGAAAATGCTGACCAAAAAATTAGTTAATTGAAAAGGTAAAATTTAAGAATAAATTTAGAGTATCTCAAGATTTGGTTTGTGCTTCATAACTCGTTCGTTTAAATTTATCAAAATATTTGAAAAATATTTGAATTTCTTTATGATTTTGCTTTTGATCTAGATAAAAAATATGCTTTTTGCTATTTCTGATTTCTTGAATTTGCCTAATGTAACTTTAAATTATAGCTGCACTAAAACTCATTAGCTGCTAGTTGACCGCTTGATTATTTTACTTTTAAACAAAATTTTTTATCAAAAAAGTGCTAAATTTTTAGTTATATTTCATCATTAAAAAAATTGAAGATCGATTTATTAAGAAAATGTTTTTTGATCACCTCAAAAAACAGGATTTTTTTTAATCTTTTAAGTCTAAGGAATGTGTCAATCAGAACATTCTTTTACAAAGATTTTAAAATTCTTTTTTGACGAAATTAATTTATTTTCTTAAGCTCTATGAAATAAACAAAAACACGGAGTTTTTTTTGCATGATGTAGCCGGATACAAAAAATTCGAGTCTAATACAAATAGTTTGCTAAGCGAATTTAAAAGAGCCAAACATGAATATTTTCAAGATTGGTGTGAGACAACCATTTCAAATATAAGCGATTCAAGTTCAAACTTAAGCTTGGAAACGAATGGGAAACTGATGGAATTGAACCACAAAGATGGAAAATTGGAAATATTGTATGGTGACAAATTGATTACATTATTAAGAGAAATTAGACAACTACAATCATACGGATTTAAAATTCCTTTAAAAATAGACGAGTGTGCCAAAGTTGGACAAAAATTCCAAAAGCATGCCATGATATTGAAACAGCTAGCTCACTTTTATAATTCAATAGATAAACAAATGCTTCCATGTCAGCAGTCAATGATGCTTGAGAGCGCTCTTCATTTTGAAAAGCTTATCAAAAATCCCAAAGGTTCTAAGAGTTCATCAGGTCAAATTACATGGGACAATCCGGAAGATTTAGAACGCTATACTTTAACTCTACAGTCAGCAGCCGAAAAACTTTCCACAGAAAATAGAAAGCTTAGAAAACTACACCAAAAAATACTTGATATTGTTTTGACTCTCATGAACACAGATTTATTGCGACAATTGTCCAAATGGAAAGATAATTTGCATGAAATAAGACAAATAATGAATGAGGCAGTTCAAATGGGGTTCTCTGAGGCTAACATGAAACCCTGGCAAGCTCACTGGGACCGACAACTATACAAGGTTTTGGAGTACCAGTACCAACTTGGTTTGGATACATTGAACGAAAATATGCCAGAGATTAAGATTGAATTGACTTTTAGGCAAAAAATTCAGTTTCGTCCTCCAATTGAAGAAATAAAATCCCGCTATTACAGAGATATGAAGAGATTCATTTCGATTCCTTATAATTTTAAAGGTGTTAATGAAACAAAAAAAAATCTAATTTATCAAACAATAGTCGAGAGAAATGCACCAGGTCTTATGCAATGCTTTTTGAGGAGCCAAGATTTGTTTAAAGCTTTGATGAACGTAACAGATATGTTTAAAGATTTTGTAGTTCTTGGACAAGTTGATATAGAAGATTTGGTCGAGAAGAATCTCAAAGATGTCAGTGATTGGGAAGTCAATTTTCGCGCTCTAAAACAAAAAGGACGAGAAGTTGAAAAGCTTCCTAAGTAAGAATACCTTTTTTTTTTAATAAGGAACTAAAATAACGATTTCTACAGTTTTTTCTTTTTTTTCTAATATTTCTTTTCATTTTCAAATTGTAGAAATTTTATTATTCCTAAAAATAACATTTAATACTTAGTTACTCAAAAAAAATGTTTATCTTTGTAAAATTTTATAAGTCAAAATCTTGATTAAATTCTTCATCTTTTGTCTAGTCCCCACTTGGGACTAAATGTAGAAATCTGACTTGAAACTTATGTATTTTGTAAGGAATTATACAATTTGTGGTCTGATTTTTTATTTGATTTAGCAAAATTAACGAAAAAAATCAAGAAAAAAACAACAAAATATAAGATCTTACAATAGATCTTGAACTTGTTTCTAAAGCAAAACTAATGTCTAGTTTTGAAAAAGCCGAAGCAAATTTTTTTTCCTCTGTTTTTTCCTTAAATTTTATGTTAAAAGTTACATTTTGTGAGTAAAACAGAAATGTTCCACTAAATCGAAAAAAGTTTTTAAAATCCTTGTAGTCGGAAATGAAATCTTTGTAGTCGGTTTAGTTTTTTAGAATATGATTTCAAAATTGAATCCTTGTTTCAAAAAGTAAACTTATAAATAATTTTTATTAAAAAATCTGGAGAAAAAATTTACTTAGTCAATTTGAGTTTATTAGGGATTAAATTTTTCTTAAAAATCAGTGACTTGATTTTCTCAATAAAAGTAAATTTTTTGTTTTAATATTATTAAATTGATTAATGACATAAATTTTGAAAGCTAAAAATTTGAAAATTATAATTTGAAGGTTTGAGATAAAACAGATCGGGTCAGGAAATAAAAGTTCTGAATAAAAATTTTCTTATTTTTAATCTTTATAATCTACCCAAAAATTTTAAAATAGTATATTAAAATGATGATTTAATCAAAATTTTTTTTAAAGCTCAATCAAAGTTGATTGTTTTATTGTGTCAACAGGGCTGATTAAGTCTTTTATAGAAGAGTCAATTCAAAAATTGAACGATTCTATGGTTTATCACTTAAAACGTGCTATTGCTGACGATATAAGGTCTGTGGACACATTTTTAACTAATGGAATCGAAGTGCTCAATTCAAGACCTCAAACTCATGAAGAAATCGGCGAAGCTTACAAAAAACATTCTGATTTGTACAGAGAACGTAAAAATATTACACCCTTGCTCGAAGATGCCAATCTTAAGAACAAACTCCTCCGTTCTGTAGCTGGAGGTGGCCATGAACAACTTTTCCAGCTTCAGATTAAAATTGATAAATTTCAAAACATGATCGAGTCTCATCAGCAAGTCCTGAAAGATCAAACTGACGTACTGATCAAAAATTTAAAGTCACGAATCGAGTCATTCAATCAAGACATTGAAAAATTGGCTGCTAGATGGAACCAATTTAAGCCCAAGGATCGAGATCTCGAGGATGAGAAAAAGTGCATTGAAGCGTTGAACACAGTCAAGGAACGAGATCAAGAGGTTCAAGAATACATAAAGCAAGCTAATAAGATACAAGAGGAATGCCGTAATTTTCAAATCGATGAGCCTCAGTTTAAAGAGTTGTTCGAAATTGACGCTGACATAAACAAAATAAAATCAATATGGGGCGTTTACGAAGAGTTCCAGAACGCACTAGATGACTTTGCCAAAGAAGACTGGGTGTCCTTCCGCTCCAAGACTTACAGATTTGATGAATTTCTGCAACAATGGCAAGAAAAGCTTAAAAAAGAAATTTCTAACTCACAAACACCAAGTACGATGCAGCTAAAGATTCAGAATGATTTAGATATTTACAGAGAGCTGACGCCTTGTCTAAAATGGGTGAGAGGCGAAGCTCTGTCTTCAGAACATTGGCTTGACTTGTTCCGAATGCTAAAAATGCCAAAAGGAACAAGTCTGGAACGATTGACTTTCGGCGACATTCTTAAGGCTAAAAATGAAATAATCCAACAGGCCGAGGCCATTAAAGAGCTCAATTCACGAGCTCAGAGTGAACATTCAATTCGTGAAGCTCTGAGAGAATTAGAACTTTGGTCAGCTGGTGCTCAGTTTGCTCTCACCGATTTTCAGGATTCTAAATCAGTCAAAGTTCCGATAATTAAAGATTGGAAGGATTTGTTCAGTCAAGTTGGAGATAATCAGGCACTGCTTTCGTCCCTTAAAGATTCGCCTTACTACAAAAATTTCCAAGACAAAGTCAGCTCTTGGGAGCAAAAGCTTGGCACTCTAGATGAATGCATGCATAATTTAAATCTAGTTCAAAGAAAATGGGTCTATTTGGAGCCGATTTTTGGCCGCGGAGCTTTGCCTAAAGAGCAGTCTAGATTTAAAGGGGTCGATCGTGACTTTAGAGATATAATGCAGGACATAGTCAAAGACACCCGAGTGATATCCCTGATTCAAAGCAAAGATATATCGAACAGACTGAAAAATATGGTCGATCAACTACAGCGTTGCCAAAAAGCTTTGAACGAGTTCTTGGAAGAAAAGCGATCTATTTTTCCAAGATTTTATTTTATTGGTGATGACGATTTGTTGGAAATTTTAGGCCAGGCTACTAATCCAACTGTTATTCAAACTCATTTGAAAAAACTTTTTGCTGGAATTCATACAGTTAAATTTGATGAAAGAAATGAGTTTATTATGGCTATGAGATCGTTAGAAGGTGAAGTAGTCCCTTTGGCAAATAAAGTTAAAATAACTCATCAAGTCGAGGCAAGTCTTTTTAAATAATTTTTAATATTCTTAAGCAATTAGTGTTTAATTTTTTAGAACTGGCTTGACGAACTTGCCAAAGAAATGAAGAATACTTTGCAAAAATTACTTTTAAGTCTTCTGCAAGAGTCAAAACGAGAACTGGGAAATTATAGCGTGGACAAGTATCCATCTCAAGTAAAATTTTATTTGAAAAAATTAATTTTAAATGATGACATTTGTGACAGAAGATAAGATTTAGGCTTAGGGATTTTGAGATATTCAGAACAAAAGAAAACAGAAAAAATTGATAAAAATCTTAAAACTTTATTAATAGAATGGAAAAATTAAATAGTAAATTAAATTTCATTTGCAGTAGTGCAATGACACTTGGTTTTTACGTATTTTAATGTTAATTTATGTAAAATGACGTAAAAACCAAGTGTCATTGCACTACTGCAAATGAAATTTAATTTTAACAGATTCAAGCTTTGTGAAGTTTGGAGCAAAAAAATTTAAGTAAAGAAAAATGTTTAAAAAATTTATAAAAATTTTAAGCGTAAAAATCAAAAAACTTTTTATTAATTAAGAAAAAAAGTTAAAAAAACTCAACATATAGTACTGTTTCTGTCAATATTCAATCTATTCTTCTAAATATAATTAACTATAAAAAAGGTCAAAAATTCTAAGTTCTCTTTTCTTTTGTAATAAAAATATTGATAACAATTTTTTTTTATACGGACACTTTTTTATAAATTTTATTCTAATGGCAAAAGGAGTTTTGTTACTCAAAGCCATTTAAAATAATTAAATAAACTATTAAAAAAAAATAAGTTCTCTTTTCTTTTGTAATGAATTAAAAAAATAACAGTAAAAGTTTGTCAAACTTGTGTAAAATTAAAAAAAAAAAACTTTCAAAGTCTCCTCAAAATCAAGTCATTTACCTTCAAGTAGTATTAAATAAAATTTAAAATAAATTTTTAATTTTTGAATAACTCGGCTATTTTAATTAGAAAAAAAATTGTTTAGTCGTTTTTTCAAAAGAAAACTTCGGAAGAGGGAAAAATAAATTCATTTAAAAAAAATAAGTAAAAAACTTTTAAACTCGAAACAAATTAATAAAAAAATTAGTGTTTTAATGAGACTTTGTCAATTTCATGATCTATAGATCACAAATTTTTTCTTCAAAAATCATCTTAAGATAAAATTTCTTAATTTTATAAATCAAATGTTTATTTTAATTAAAAATTGAAATAACCCTTTATAAAATTACAAGATATTTATTTTAATATTTGAATTTTTTAATTGATTCTAATAAGATATTGTGCTTGGCCGAAAGTATCATATTTACTGAAAAATGTGAAAGATCCATATCAGCTGGAGACCTTGAATCATTGCACCGAACTTTAAAAAGTGTTCTTGACAAATATACCAGTATTGATTATGGAAAAGCGTCCGATGGTGCTTTGCTCGAGCTAAAATACAAGGCTTTGATCATGGACCTTATTCATTATATAGACATTGTGGAACAATTAATTCGCGAAGGATCTCGTGCACCGTCCGATTGGCCTTGGCAACGTCAATTAAAATTCTATCTCAATCGAAATAACATCGCTGTTATTCGAATGGTCGATGCTGAATTCGACTATACCTACGAATACCAAGGCAATGCGCCAAAATTAGTGCATACACCATTGACTGACAAATGTTATCTAACACTAACCCAAGGTATGCATATGGGATTTGGAGGTAATCCTTATGGACCTGCTGGTACCGGTAAAACCGAATCAGTCAAGGCTCTAGGCGGTTTGTTCGGCCGACAAGTTCTTGTATTCAACTGTGATGAAGGCATTGATGTCAAATCAATTGGACGCATTTTTGTCGGAATTTGTAAATGTGGCGCTTGGGGCTGCTTTGATGAATTCAATCGCTTGGAAGAGGCAGTTCTATCAGCTGTATCGATGCAAATTCAAGTAATACAAGACTCGCTAAGAAGTCGATCTGAAAAAACCACTCTACTTGGCAAAGAAGTAATTTTTTATCTTGTTCTCAAACAAAAATAAATAAAATATTTCTAATTAATTTTTAAGATTGAAATTGATCACAATTCAGGTATTTTTGTCACTCTTAACCCAGCAGGCAAAGGCTACGGTGGTCGTAGCAAGCTACCGGACAATTTGAAGCAATTGTTCAGGCCTGTTGCAATGACAAAGCCCGACAATGACTTGATTGCCGAGGTTATTCTTTATTCCGAGGGTTTCAAGGATGCCAAAAGTCTTGGAAGAAAGCTGGTCTCTTTGTTCAATCTATCTAGGCAACTTTTATCTTTACAACAACATTATGACTGGGGTTTAAGAGCTCTTAAAACAGTGCTCAAAAGTTGTGGTTCACTTTTGCACCAGACCAAGAAGCAAGGTGTCCAAGTGGATAATTCAAAAGAAATGGAAATAATTGTCAAAGCAGCTAGATTTAACACTATGTCTAAGCTGACGTTTAGCGACTCAAAAAGATTTGATGCTTTGCTAAGAGACATTTTTCCAAATGTGCGTATCACAGAATTCGAGTACGATGAGCTCAAGAAAGCTTTAGCCGAAGCCTTTAGCGAGCATAAATTAATATTTAACAATATTCAATTAAAAAAAGCACTGGAAGTGTACGAGCAGCTGAGACAGAGAATGGGAGTTGTAGTTGTTGGACCATCTGGGTCTGGAAAGTCGGTTTTATGGAAAATGCTTAAAGAAGCGTTGATTAAGACAGGAAAAATGATCAAAACTTATGTAATGAACCCTAAGGCTATAACAAGACACCAGCTTTTAGGTCATATTGATGTGGATACCAGAGAATGGACGGATGGTGTTCTAACAGCGGCAAGTAGACAAGTAATCAAAGAGCCAGTTGAGGTGCAATCTTGGATAGTTTGTGATGGTGACATTGATCCTGAATGGGTCGAATCTCTGAACTCAGTTTTGGATGATAATAGACTTTTGACCATGCCATCTGGAGACCGTATTCAATTTGGTCCTAATGTAAACTTTTTATTTGAAACTGATGATTTGAGTTGTGCATCGCCCGCCACTATTTCTCGTATGGGCATGATATTTTTGAGCGACGAGGACACCGACGTTAAGGCTATAGTCGACTCTTGGCTTCAAAACGAGCCTGAAGATACAAGATCAATTACTGAGAAATTAATTAATCAATATTTTTACACAGCTTTTGAATGGATTTTGAATAAAGTAAAATTTTTTAAAATCATATTTTTTAAATGTTTAAATCAATGAGTTTAGAATGAATTTTTGGTTCAAACAAGTCTTGTGGGCAATGTTCTGAATGGACTTTCGCATTTGCATTGCGTCAAAGAAAAATCTCACTTTGCAGTAGGATTAATACGGGGTCTGGGCGGTAATTTACCAGAAAAGACCCTGAATGAATTTGCCAAATCGGTGCTTAGGATGACAGGTGACCATGCAGATCAAGATCAAGTCTATAATATAACCTATGACATGAGAGCCGATTGCATTCGCACATACTCCAATGAAGAAAATAATGATTCTTCTAATGAACCACTAAGCAGTCCAACTCAATTGCCTATTATCAAAACAACCCAAGTAATGCGTGGTGCTGACGGAATCAGGCCTTGGTTTGACAGCAAATATAAACAGCCATTTTTGTTGATTGGTCCGGACGGATGTGGCAAAAGCTTAATTCTAAAACAATGTTTTAGCGAATTGAGGTCTACTCAAGTAGCTATAGTTCACTGTTCGGCTCAAACTAATCCAACAAATATAATACAAAAGCTAGCCCAGAGCTGCATTCCCATAAATTCAATTAATGGACGGGTTTTAAAGCCTAAAGAGTGCGAAAATTTAATTTTGTTCTTAAAGGATATTAATTTACCCAAACCAGACAAATGGGGAACTTCTCAGCTGATTACATTCTTGCAACAACTGATCACTTATAATGGTTTTTATGACGATTCGCTGGAGTTTGTTCGCTTGGAAAATATTCAAATAGTTGGCAGTATGAACCCAAACATTACAATAGGCCGTCACAAACTTCCTTCAAGATTCACTTCAATTGTCAGAATTTTTTCAATCTCGTTAGTGTTTTTAAAATGAGTTTTGAAAATTTTTAGAATTTTTGATTTTTTTAAGATATCCTACTGATGATCAATTAAAAACTATTTATTCAACTTATTTGAGAAATATTTTCAAATCAACTTTGAATAATCATCCCAAATGGACTTCTAATTCAAATGTGTATCAATTAGCTGGATCTATGATCAACATATACACTCAGGTACTATAGGTTTTGATAAATTAACGCTACTTTAAATAAAATAAAAACATCGGACCGTTTGACTTTTCTTTCAAGATCATTTTAAATAATGTAAATTAAAGTAATTGAAATAAATATTAAAACCGAATTTTAAAGAAAACTTAATTTAAAACCAAATTTTTTAACTTAATTTTTCTTCTTTTCTGTTCTACTACTCATGGCATTGTAAGTTTTAGAACAAAACTGTATGTTTTTTTAAATATATGATGACAAGTGATGTTATATGATTTTTTAGTCTAATAGAGGTTGAATTAAAAGAGCGCTTTATCTCAATATTTAACTTAATTAAATATCTCTCAAATAAGAATTGAGGGCTAAAAGCCATTTCATTAGGAAACCCAAAAAAACTTTTAAATAAAGGATTATTTTTAATTATTCTTCTCCTTGTTTAAATTCATTCTCAGAAACTTATATCACAAGAAAACAAGTCATTCAAAATTCAGCATTCCAGTATCTCTTTACAACATTATAAATCACGAGGCTTTTAATAGACCTACTTCTAAAAGTCTCGAATCGACTTTTTGAGTTGATTGAGAGATATGTTAGGACAGGACTGAGTCTTTCTGTTCCATTGATTGCCAGACTGATGGAGGATTACAAAGCGGGTTTCGAATCAAGAGATATCCAATACTCGACTCCATAGTGTAATTGCTAACTTGATATTTGTTCTTCCTTTTCTGAACTGTTTAATATTTTAACATGTAGAACCTTTCATTACTTACATTTATTTTAATTTATTTTACTTTTTATTTCAATTTTATTTTTTTTCTTTTGACCTGAAGGAGTTTTAGCTTGGTACAGTTAAAGAAAAATACAATAATAATAATTTTTGTAGAGGCCGCTAATTGGTTCTGTATGCTGCATCAGTTAGATTCAATATGTCTCCTAGATTCATCTTCTTAAAATACGCTGTAAAGTCATTTTTATATATTTTAATGTGTGTGAATTTTTTTAGGATTTTTGAAGAAGCTGTAATCAAATTATACATTTAATGTATAAATTGACACAATTTAATTTTATTAATTCCTTATTTTTTACATGCTTTTTTAATTCATTTTTTAATTTTATTTTGCCCATGAGACTTAAATAATAATAATAATAATATAATGATACAATTTAGAGAACCAATTTTGGTTTTATAGAAAAAAAAATCGTCAAGATTTTTTCGCTTTTTTTATATTTTTGGTTCTAAAATTTACAATGGCTTAATCATTAAATTTTAGACTTAAATTAAGGCTTAAACTTTTTGGGGGTGACCAAAAAAAATGACCAAAAAAAATATAACCAGGTCGTTATCAAAAGGAATAGAGTATTTTTTGTTTTATTTGTATATCATTAATAAATATACTAAATGAAAGAATAATTAAGAGCCTGCAGTAATGTGTTTTCATCACTATCATATGATTTTCATATTTTTTTTAATGAATATTTTTTAAGAATGCAGGCTGAAAAGAGGGTCTTTTGCCGCTCGGATAAGCCTGTGGAGGTTCTCTCTTAGATTATTAAATTATATTATATATTTTATTCATTATTTATATGCCTATTTACATTTACCTTAAATGGTCAAAAAATAATTTAATCAATGGAAATTAGTTTTAGAATAATTAGCAAATCGTACCTTAATCTAAAATTATTTTCATTTAATGGAACCCTAAATTTCATTGATCTGACTAGCAGTCAAAATTTAAATTTTAAATATCTTTTTTTTTGGAAATTTAATTTCTACCAAAACTTTTAATTCAACAAACTTTTTTAATATTTTTTCTAAAATTCTTTCGAAATTAATCAATTTTTAGTTTCAGTTGTTTATTAATATTTTTTTCAATAGGTTCTAAACAAATTTTCTAGGGACTCATTCAGTCACTACCTATTTACTCCAAGAGAGTTAACTAATTGGTGCTTATCTTTACTTCGCTACAATCTAACCGAGTTTAAGAGTGATACCTCGGTTGATTCGGTCCTTCAAATTTGGACTTATGAAGCATTTAGAATATTTTTTGATCGATTGGTCGATAGAGACGCTCGTAAGCAATTTATTTCAATCATAACTAATGTTCTTCAAGATGAATGGAGAGCAAATGGAATCCTGTCAAAACTAGAAGGTTGACTATCAAAAAAATTTAATAAAATTTAATTCAAATTTTTTTTATCAAGCATTCTACTATGTGTCATGGGTTAACTCAAGTGGAACAGCTCGTTTGCCACCATTTGGAAAAACATTGGAAGGAGTTAAACCAGACTTCATCGAAGACAGCTTAGTTAAAGCCATCAATAGATTCAGTATATTTTGATAATAATTAAAGACTAATTTTATTTTAATTTCTATGAAAAGATTCTGAAAACTATGAAATTAGAGCTCTGCCAATTCAAGAGCTTTTGGATAACATTAGCCGTTTTGATCGAGTTCTCACGGCACCAGGTGGATCTCTCCTTCTATGTGGTAGATCGGGGGTGGGTCGACGAACTGCACTAGCTATCGCAAGTAGCATGAACAACATAAAAATATTTACACCAAAAATAACCAGGTCCTATGGAATAAAACAATTCAAAATTGATTTAAAGTCTGTGATGCAGTTGGCCGGCATAGAAGGTCAGCAAATGATTGTTTTGCTCGAAGATCATCAGCTTATAGACCCCAGTTTCTTGGAAATGGTCAACAGTTTGCTTTCCGCTGGTGAAATCCCTGGACTTTATAATCCTGAAGAATTAGAGCCATTATTAGCTCCGATCAGAGAAGATAGTTATCAGGAAAATTTCAAAGGAACTCTTTTCCAATATTTTGCAAAAAGTATTCTATTGAAAATTTAATTAGCTTTTAAAATTCAATAAAATTTAGGAATCAAAACAAATCTTCACATTGTTTTATTGATGGATTACACGAATCCGAATTTTTCTCTGAATTGTGAGAGTAATCCGGCTTTGTTCAAAGAGTGTTCTGTGCATTGGATGGAAGGCTGGAACAAAAAAACAATGATCAAAGTATTTATTTAATAAATTTAAATATATTTTTTTTTAATTTAAAAAAAATTAATTCCTCAAAGTTTCCAAATATGATGCTTTCTATTGAATCCGAATTTTTAGACGCCGATTTCTATTCTGGTTTTTATGATGTTCACAAAATAGTTCATGAATTGGACGATAAAATATCGTCACCGCGCCATTACATTAAGCTTTTAAATTCTTTCAAAATGATTTTCAAAAAAAAGCGCGGTAAAATAATCGAGAGACAAAAACATTTGAAAAATGGTGTTGCTAAGCTTAACGATGCTAAGTCTGTGGTCAACGAATTGGAGAAAAAAGCCAAGGTTCAGCGAGAAAAACTGGCACAAAAACAAGAAGAAGCCGACCTAGCATTGAATGAAATAACTAGAAGTATGCAAGGCGCTGGAGTGCAAAAAAACGAAATGGAAGAATTAAAAGTTAAAATTGAGGCTGAGAACAAAAAATTGGCCAAGAGAAAGGGGGAAATAGAGGAAGAACTTAAAGAAGTGCAACCAATTGTGGATGAAGCCAAAAAAGCCGTCGGCCAAATTAAACCAGAATCGTTGAGTGAAATAAGAGCGTTGCGTGCACCACCCGATGTTGTTAGGGATATTCTCGAGGGTGTACTAAGACTAATGGGTAATTTAGACACATCTTGGACTTCAATTAAAAAGTAATCAAGTTTAAATCAATCAAATTTTTATTAAATTTTATTTAGTTTTTTGGGTAAACGTGGTATCAAAGAAGACATAACTAATTTTAATCCGCGCCTTATTACATCCGATAATCGGGAAAACGTAGAAAAACTATTGAAAAAAAATGCCGACTCATTTGATCCAGAGGTATTATCAACGATTTAAGTCAAATATTAAATCATATTTTTTTTAGATAGCTAAAAGAGCTTCAACGGCTGCAGCACCTCTGGCCCAATGGGTTAAAGCAAATGTTCAATATTCTAAAATTTTGGAAAAAATTCTTCCACTCGAAGAAGAACAAGACAAATTAAAGAAATCTTTGGAAAGAGTAACATCTAAAATGTCAACAGTTGGCACTGAATTAAGCAAAGTAGATGACAGAGTCGCCATGCTAAGAAAAACATTCGAGGAGACAACCACTGAAGCAGCTAAATTGAAAATTGAATTGGAAAAAGCTGAGGAAACAATGAATTCTGCACAAAACTTAGTCGGAAAATTAGAGGGAGAATATCATCGATGGAATAATCAAGTTTCTGAATTGCAAAAACAACTAGATCAACTTCCCAAATTGTGCCTACTAAGCGCCGCCTTTATCACATATTTGTCATCTAAGCCAGAAGATGAGAGGAGCGAGTTTTTAAAGTCTTGGATGGAAAAATTGCATATTGAAAAATTTGACCTGAGACGATTTTTGTGCACTGAAAGTGAATTATTAACTTGGAAAGCTGAAGGTCTACCATCTGATCAACTCAGTGTTGAAAATTCAATAGTTATTTTAGAGGTAAAAAATTATCTTTTTTAATAACAATGATAAGCTATGATGTGGTGAAAATCACACACAGCGAGATTTTAAGATCTACCATGATAACTAGACAGATTTAGTTTATCTAGTCTATTTTTAAATTGATCAATTGGAAATAAGTCTTTAACTTCTATTTGTAAACGATTCCAAACTGTTGAAGCTCTATTAATAAAAAAGATATTACGTTATTTTTAGTGTAAATGGTTGTCCGAAATTTCAATTAAAAAATCATGATTAAATATAGGCAAAATTTTAAAAAAATTTGATAGGATGTTCAAAATTTTGTGTAGTTTTTAAAAGTAATAATCTTTTTTTATATGTAATGTTCAACCCTCACAATTGACCAATATTGACATATTACAACCTTTAATTTAGTTGTATTTTGAAAATTTAAATATAAATTTTACAAGTGTTTTTTGTAATTTTTAATTTTTGGGTAACCCTTTTTAAAAGAAAAAAATAAAGAAAAAATTATCATACTTTAAAAATTATATCGTTCAAAAGCTAAATGTATAAGTTTTAATTTAATATACAATATTTGTTAGTTGTACAGGTTCAGTTTAAGTTCATTTGGGTTTTTCATTTTCTGTACATCTTTTTGTTAGCTATTTTTGTTTTTTAAATTTATTTCCAACAAAATTCGCTTAACACCCATCTTTGCTTATTCGATTAATTCCACAATATTTCCAAACATGTTTGGTCGCATATTTGCTACACATTCTTATCATATGAAATGATCACATGTTTTCAATGATTGAGAGTCTAAACCTAACCCAACAACGTAGGTTCTACCTTTCCAACAAAAAACCTCAAAAAAAATAAATTATGGCTCATTTTAATCAATATAAAATTTTTATAAAATGATGTATTAAACTAGCATTCGAAGTTTCATTACCATTGAGGAAAAGAAAGTCTTAGGTTATGGGTCATTCATGAGTCTAAAAAATGTCATAAAAAATTTTTTAAAAAGAATTTGCTAATTTGACCACCCATTAATATGCTATAAAAAAATTAAATAAATTTGTTTTTTTACTTGTCTTATTAATTTATAAGCTAGTATTTTTAATATAAAATAAATAAAAATTTAAAAAAATTATTGAGGCTGTTTAATTACAAGAGCAGTAAAAAAATTTTCACATACACTAGTAAAATAATTAGTTACTTAATTAAACAGACAAAAATTTGAAAAAAAATAATCTGATAAAAATATTTACAAAAACTAAAATTTTTAGCCAAATTTAGCTTTTCTTATTTTATTTTTTCATTTACATTTTTACAGTATTTGAAAATTTTTCAAAGAATCTTGTCGATTAAAATGTTTTTTTTCTTCTTTTCGAAAATTACTGAAAAACACCATCTTTAAATAGAGATATTAAGATAGTGTTTTTATATCATTATGCCAGCTTTTGAACTTTTTCTTTTTAATAAATAAACTCGACTGACTCGTGGTCAAGCAAACATGTTTCCGGTCAAAAACAAAACAATTGCATTTTAATCGACCTTAAATTAGAAGAAATAAATTTAAAAAATTTTAAATTAAAGAGTCTTGATAGTGTGATGATGATCGATCCATCAAATCGAGCCTCAGACTGGCTGAAAAAACATATGTCCAAGCAAAAATTGGAAGTTATTAATCAACAAGTAAAATCTATTTTAAAACAAATTTTATTTCTAAAATTTAATACTAAAATTCAATTTTAAAGGACACTAATTTTAATACTCAGCTTGAATTAGCTGTAAGATTCGGAAAGACATTAGTCATTCAAGAAATGGATTCGATAGAGCCAACATTGTATCCTATAATGAGACGAGAATTACAAAGCCAAGGCCCTAGATATGTAGTTCAAATTGGAGATAAGATTGTTGATTACAACAGCGATTTTAGGCTTTATATTACTACTAGAAACACAAAACCCAAATTGATGCCAGACGCAATAGCAATAACAACAGTGGTCAATTTCACGACTACTCGAGCTGGTTTAAGTGGTCAATTGCTTGCTGCAACAATTCAGCATGAAAAACCAGAATTAGAAACTAAGAAAACCGATTTGCTCCGTACCGAAGAAGAATTCAAGATAGAATTGGCCAAGTTGGAAGACAGTTTATTAGAGGAACTAGCCAGTGCCAAAGGAAACATTCTGGAAAACAAAGAACTTCTTGAATCACTTAACAAAACTAAAGAAAGTTCAGCGACTATTGAAAAGTCTCTTGAAGAATCAATTAAATTGACTGATTCATTAGACAAAGTAATAATTTTAAATATTTTTAAATATTTTTTTTTCAATTTTAAACATAGGAAAGAGAAGTTTATTTGCCATTAGCCGAAACTGGAAGCAAACTTTATTTCGTAATCAGTTGCTTGGACTCGATTAATAATATGTACAAATTCAGTCTCAATTCTTATTTACACATTTTTCAAAAAACTTTAAAAAAAGCTGATGTAAGCATTAAATAATTTTTAAAAATATTATTTAATAAATATTGTTAATTTTTAGAAACAATTGAGAGCAGAGGTAAACATATTTTTATTTTTTTTTTCGAATAGCTCCTGTGATATAAGTCTTTAGCACTCAAATAAGAATTCAAAAGTAACTATAATAAAGGAAAATTAAAAATATGAATTTAAACAGTTTAGAAAATAAAAAAGCATACAGTTTATTTTATCATAACTTTCGATTATTTTTCAATTCATAGAAATTTTTTCAATGAATTTAATTAATTGAAATTATATCGAAATTAAATCTTCTGAATTTGCTTTCTTGGCATTCATTGATAAAAAGAACAATTAATGTATACATTGAATTGTCTAATATTTTAAGCTTTTGTCAAACTTAAGTCATTTTTATAAAAGTTGTACAAATCCATTGAATAGTGTCGAACTTTTTTTTCTAAATAGTTTTTCTGAAATTCTCTTTTTTTTTTAATTTTAAATCTGAACAATTTTTAAAGATTGGTCTGATATTAAATTTTAAAAGACCTATAAGCAGGATAGAACAAATTAAACCTAATTTTTTTCCCATGTTTTTTTCTAAACAAGTTATTTTCCTTGGCATTTTTAATATTCTGGTACATTTAGTTCCGATCTTGTCATTTATCTGACTTGAAAGACTTAAAAAAGTCATAAACTTAAAGAATTCTTTGTAGAATAAAATTTATTAATACATTGAATTTTTTATTCATAGCCTTAGTTTTAATATAAATTTTTAAGAGCTACTAAACCGAAATCTTTCCACAGTTGATATCAATTAAAAAATTTTTAGTCAGTTAGTTTTTTAAAATCTTTTTTCATTCTTTATTAATTGTTAAAATTTGAAAAATCAAATTTTGTTTTTAAAAACAAATTCATTTAGAAATATGACAGAGCTGAAGATAAAATTGTTGGTCTAAAGCAGATTTTGATAAATATGGTATATAATAATGTAAGTCGGTCATTGTTCAAAGCTGATAGAATGATGTTTGCTATGCACGTTGTTCATTCAATGTTCAGCAAGCAGTTTAAAGAAAACGTGAGATTTTAAACGAAATTTTTTTTTTTTTAAATTATTTAAAATATCTAAGGAATGGGAGCATTTTACTCGCACATTAATTCCAGATTTGAAATCGGACAAAAAAAGCAATGTTCCTAAATGGGTAGGAGCTGAACGAGCATCAGATTATTCACTTTTTAAGACAAATCTACCCGACTTGTTCCAAAAAGTAGGCTTAGATGACCCAATTTGGCAAGATTGGATGGAAATAAATGACTGTGAGCGTAAATTCCCTTCTGATAGAAAGCTCACTTTGTTCCAACAAATATTAATCATACAAGCATTGAGACCAGATAGGCTTCAAACTGCCATGAGAGAATTTACCTGCAAAGTATTAAATCTTAAAGACATATCTCCATCAAGCACAAATATTCGACACATTTATGAAAAAGAAACAGCGCCTAATGAGCCTATTCTTATCATTATTTCGCCAGGTTCCGACCCTTCTGAAGAATTAAGGGAATTGGCCGAATCTACTATTGGAAAAAATAGCTACCATGAGGTTTATATGCAAAATTTTTATTACAAAAAAAAATGTTTAAATTTTTTAATTTATAGATTGCAATGGGCCAAGGTCAGATGGAAATAGCAATTGAACTTTTGAAAAAATGTAGTATTAATGGAGATTGGTTATGTTTGAAAAATCTGCATCTTGTTGTTTCATGGCTACCGACTCTAGAAAAAGAACTTAATTTGCTGAAGCCGAATGAAAAATTTAGACTTTGGATGACAACTGAAATGCATCCGAACTTTCCAAGTATTCTTCTTCAATCGAGTTTAAAAATTACCTATGAAGTAAAATAAAGTTTTATTTAATTTAATTTTAAGCAAATTATCTAACAAAATTTTAAGTCTCCACCCGGAATAAAAAAGAATATCCAAAGAGCATATGAAAATTGGAATTCAGAATTTATTTCTAAGGGAGGCTTGGTCTACAGGTCTCAAGCAATGTTTGTTTTAGCTTGGTTCCATGCTATTATCCAAGAAAGACGAAATTATATTCCACAAGTAACCATTTTTTTCACAAAATTAAATTAATTAAAACAATTTAAAGGGATGGACCAAATTTTATGAGTTTTCCAATGCTGATTTGAGAGTTGCTGCTGATATAATTGACAGACAATGTGATTCAGCATCCAAAAGTAAATTTTAAAATCTTCAATTGGCAAAACTGATTTTTTTTATTCAGATCGTGGCGAAGTTCAGTGGGAATTTATCCATGGTCTATTTAATCAAGCTGTGTATGGAGGTCGAATCGATAATCCAGTTGATAGTGATGTTTTGATTTCTTATTTAGAAGATTACTTCTCAAATAATCTATTTACGGGAACCGGGAAAGGCCCTAAACTTAAGCTCGGTCCGGGAATTTCATTACCCAGTTCAACTGATTATAAAGTAATTAATAAACAAATAAAATCTAAAATGTTACTTATTTTATTTCAAGGATTACAGAGATTTGATTGACTCTCTACCCGAGTCTGATTTACCAAAATTTTTTGGCCTTCCTCCCAATATTGACAGGTCAACTCAGAAAGTTTTAAGTGGTCAAGTTATTTCACAACTTAACTTACTAAAATTAAGCGATATTAAATTGGATGGAAAATTTGACAAAGATACCGTGAAACCGCGATTTAAACCGATCTGGAAACTTTGGGAGGCTTTGAAAAAAAACATCAATCCAAATGAATTAAGAAAAAAATATTCAGATGATGACAAATCTCCAGTTAAATCTTTTATTTATTTGGAAAAAGTGTCATCAATAAAATTAATAAATACTATCGATGAAAATTTAAAATCAATCCATGGATTCATAACTGGTTCAATGCTTTTATCAGAAGAGATTCAAAAATTAGCTACACAATTGATACATCAACAGGTAATTTAAAACAGCAATAATTAAAAAAAGAACTTTTTTTAATGATTTTAATATGCTCTGTATTTTCTTTAAAAATTTGATTGTATTCTTATGATGCTTATGAATTTTTAAGTCTTTAAAACTAGACAAAAAATCTCACAAATTATTTAAATATGTTTTTATATTTTGATAAGTTTTTTTATATTTTTTAAAAGAAAGAATAAAAAAAATTTAATTTTTAGACTCCCGGTTCATGGCAAGATCAATGGGATGGACCAGAAGATCCACAAGAATATTTAACAGCAGTTGTAGAAAGATTTAGAGCACTTGACAATTGGGTATCGAGTATAGACTCGATTTCAAAATTTTTCGACCAAGTTTTGGACTTGTCCGAGCTGTTTAGACCAGATGTATTCTTTAATTCAATAAGACAACATTCTGCCAGGGAAGCAAAAGTTTCTATGGATGGCCTAAAACTTGTTTGTAGTTTTAGTGGACCCATGAGAGGCGTAGTTTTAAATGTTAAGATTACTGGATTTCAATTAGAAGGCTGTGGGTTCGATGGATCGAAATTGGTTGAATGTGAAGAAAACTCTCCAAGTGTTATTACTTTGCCACCTTGTTTTATTGGTTGGATTCAGAAGGAAGCTTCAATGCCTTATGATGAGAGGCGAGTTATTTCCTTACCTGTATATTTCAATAATACACGAGAAAAATTAGTCACTAAGCTTGATGTGCCGTGCGATGGTGAATACAAAAAATGGCTTCAAATGGGTACTGCAATAATTATGAAACCAATTTAACTTAAATTTTTATTTAAAATTTTTAGAAGATTTTTATTTATTTACTGTTTTAATAAATTTTTAGAACTTAACGAAATTCTAGAAAAAAACTTTTCAATTTAAAGTAAACAATTTTTTTTTTATTAGAAAATTGATGCACATTGAAGCATTTGAAATGTTTTCGAGGCTAAAATTCTTTTAATTTCAAATTAAAATTTCAAAAACTGATTAATTTTGTTTTGATTTTATCATTTCCTTACTAGAAATAATTTTAGCAATATTGATTCAAGTATATTTTATCAGAATGAATTTTTTCAAATTAATTAAAGATAATAATTAAAAATATTTAAAATTAGAAATTTTTAGACTCAATTATAAGATATTTAAAAAAAAATCTCTTTCAAAAATAATTTTTAAAGCTAACAATAGAAATTTTTTTTCAAAAAAAGTTTAAAAATGGAAAGCTTTTTTAAAATTAGCTATAATAATTAATTTTTAAAAATAGAAAGTAATTTTAAAATACCTTAGAAAAACCCTTAGATTTTGCGGAGAAAAATCATTTTTTAAATATCAGAATTTATCTCGGGGCTAATTAATTAATTAAGAACAAAAAATATAAATTGAGAAAAAAATTAAAAAAGAGAAATTTAATTTTTAATTAGATTTTTTATGTTATTAAATTGTAAAAAAATGATAAGTAATTTAAAGACGGTGGACAGAGATTTTAAGATAAGTTTTTGGTCTTTCTTGAAAGCTTTTTTCTGCTTCATTCTTTAGTTTTCTCCAGATGAAAATTAATATTAAGTAAAGGAAAAAAAAACTTTAACAAACATACAAATTGCTTTTTAATTTTTACTGTATTTTTTTTAAACCATTTTAAACTAAATTGCATATTTCGAAGTTCTTAATCTACTTAATGTGTAAATTTTTTTAAAAAATAATTAATCATATTTTTATTTGTTCTAATTTTTTCAGATTTTAAAATTGAATTGAATTTTTTTCTCCCAATCTTTTTATGTTTTTTTATAATTTTTTGAAATCATACGAATGAAAAAATAAAATAAAAATAATTAAGAATGAACTTTATTTAAATAAATAAATGACTTAATTCGTTGAATTCGAATTTTTTTAACTAATTTTTGATCCTGAAAATTAAATTCCTAAAATAAATAAAAAGGTGGTTAATTAAAAATATTTAGAGTGCAAAACACCGAAAGCTAAAAAATTTTGTAAATCAAATAAAAATCTTTTAATCATTGATCTTTTGTTGGATTATCTTTTTCAATCGTAAAATGTTCTCTCATTAAAAATAATTTAAAAATACTAAAATTTAAGTTTCATGGGACCGACAAGGTTTTTTAAAATATTTTACTAATGAATCGATTTTAATCAGCTTATTAAACATTTCGAATAAAAGAGGTGTTAAAGTTTGAATAAAAAAAAATTTATCTGATATATTTATTCTGCAAAAATAATCCAATTGGAAATATTCAATCACGTGGATAGATTATTTTTTTAAATATATAAATTTACAATAAAAATTTATTGATTTTAAATCGATAAGATTCTAAAAAAAACTAAACATTTTTTGGCTTCAGATATGAAATACTTTGGACAAAAAAAACTCCACTTGGATCAAGCTTAGGATAACCCTTGTTCGAATGGGTATTTTTGACGCAATGTTTCCGTACTAATAGTGGAAAAAATAAATTAGCCTGACTCGGATGTTCTTTATTGAATGATACAGAGAACAAATTTTGCTGAATTTCAGGTGATACACTAGGGCTTCTTCTCAGATACATGATGTTTTTACGATGTCTGTCATCGAACAATCGCGGGATAATATTTGTTGATTTGCTTCTATTTGAAAAATAACTAAAAAGTTTTGGACTAACTTGTCTTAGAAGTTTTTCTTCTTGTAATTCTTCATGAGCATGAACAACTTTTTCCATTTTTCGCTTTATATCCTCTGGATTTGATTTTGATTTAATCGGTGTAGTTCTAATTGAAGGTGGGTTGTAAAGAGCAGAAATCATTTTGATACTTCGGTTTTTTTTTGGATTTCGCTTAATCAATGGTAGTTGATTTATAAAATCGAAGCTTTCCGAAAGAAACTCATTATCTTCTCCTTCTGGCATTGAAAAATCAAAAGATTTCTGTTGTAGAGTTGTTTTCTCAAAATTGATCGTGCTTGAGTCCATATTCAATATAAATAATAATTTGCCAGGATTTCAATTGTTGTTAAAATAATAATTTATATGGTTTATGAAGCAAACTCGATTCACTAGAATTTTTTTTGTAAATGTTTAAAGAATGTTTTTTTCAAATAATTCAACAAAAGGTGAACACTCTCGGATTTAAATTTCGTAATTTTGCTGCTAATATTTTTCATTCTCACAATTTTAGAGCTAATAGCTTTAGATTTTCTTTAAATTAATTCTTCAAGAATTAAGAATTTGCCACTCAAAAATCCACTTACTTCACTTCAATAAATTTATTTCTTCTTTTTTAAAAATAAAATTCAGATTTATCGCAAAGCTTTTTTTCACCTAGTATCAAAAATTAAAAACCTTATAAACCTAATCTACAAAACTTGCTAAAAATTGATAAATTTCTAAAATAAAAAGCTTAAAATAGCCTTACTAAAAGTTTTAGCCTTAAAAAAAATTAAAAAATATTCTATTCATTAATTTATTTTTAAAAAGGGTTTAGAATCTGCAAAACATTCAAAGTGTCCCAGATCAAATTTTTTAACTTAAATTCAATAAAGCAAAATTTCAAGGGGAATAAAAACTACTTGTCTGATAAAAGAAATGTTGAAGCCTTATAAATGAAAAGATATTTTCAATTATTATGAGCAAGCACAAATTCTGGAACAAAAGCATATCTTCTTCTATACTAAAGTATTCTGAAATTAAAATAATATAAATTTTTAAATAAATCTATCTTTCTGATCGCTGGCTCGAATTCCACCAGTATTTATATGGATATTATTAAACTAGACATTTTGTGAGCCCTGAATTTAAATCAATTTAATTAAATTTTTGGCTTGTATTTTGTTAACAACCAAAGCACTAAACGAGTCATTTTACTCCTTTTCAAAAATTTTAATTTTAATTATTTTTGAAAAAATTTTTGAATATTTCAATTTTTTTTATTATTTTGATCCAATCTCATTCTTTTAGAGTTAATAGTGTGAAATTGTCCTTAAAATTTTTAAATTTAAAATGTTTGGTACTTCTTCTATTAATGGTTTTAAAAATATTAAGGAAAATAATAAAATTAAAATTTTAATTTAATTAATGATTAAATAAAAATAATTACGAATACAATTACAATGATTAAATATAATTAAATTAAAAATTTGTTTTCATATTTTAGGGCAAACTGAATAATTTTTTGGTTTATTTTTTAACAACTAAGTTAGTCCTAGCTTTGCTAATTAGATTATTTAAGTTTTTATTAGGAATCGCTAATTATTGGAATTAGTGGATTCAAAAGAAAAAAAATTTGAAATCAGTTAATCCAAATTCAAAAATTTCATTTTAATTTCAGAAAGTTAATAATTCATTAGAAGATTGAATTATTCAAGTTGGTCATGCACCTACAAATATTTGAAATTCCAAATGGAACTTTTCTCATTTTTTCCAAACTAATGCCATAAGTTTAATCATTATTATTATTTTATTTACCAAAATTAAAATAAGATTTATTTATTTTTAACTAATTTTAAGAATGTTTAATTTATTTTTAATTTTTCTTTAAAAAACATTTGTTGAATGTTTGTTTCATTTTTGTCAAAAATTTTTCAAACAAAATAGCTATTTTCAGTCTATTTTTTGGTAGCTATTAGATTGATTATTATTTGTTTCATGTTTTTAATTCACTCTTCTGAAAGATTAAAAGTTAAATTTTCAATATTTTAAATTTCTTTATTTGTTAATTTTTAAAGATTGCTAATAAAATAGAAGATATATTAGTTATAGTTTAATTACATAGAGGATAATGAACAAAGACTTAAAGTCGGCAATCTGAGTTGTTATTAGCTAGAGTGTCTTTTGATTTATTACTCGACTTTAAATTAGAGACTATTGGTTTATGTTACGCCTTTTTGCTTTACTCGACTTTTCCTCGATCTAATGATCTGATTAAGTGAATTAAATAGATAAACATTGAATTCCAATAGATTGACTGAATCGGAAAAAGAAAAACATAAAGAATGTAAGTGTTCATTGATGCGTAATAAATTTGTGATACGCTTATGCTTGATAAGAATCTTGACACGTTTTTCTGGAGTCTATAAAAGCACTGATAGATTTAAAAAAAAATAAAATAAATTTATTGAGCAAAACATGGATCACTTTGATTTTGAAGTTATTGACAAGATTTTAAATCAGGAGCAGAGATATGGACACAAAAGACGCATTGATCCCGTTGATGAACCTAATAAGAAAATGTGTTTGACAGAAATAGATGTTAACTCGATGGATAGAGTCGAAAAAAGAAATGCACGAGAACGAAATAGAGTTAAACTAGTCAACAATGAATTCGAAAATTTGCGGCAAATAATTTTGAACTCAGAGTTTTGTAGAGATATGGTCAGTAATGGATGGGACACAAGTAGCAATGATGAATCAAATTGTTCAATCAAGTCTTTATACTCTAAACGAGTTTCTAAATTAAAAATTTTGAGGACTGCAATAGAATACATCAACTATTTGTCGAGTTTATTGGAAAATGCGGAATTTACCAATTCTTTTTTTTTTGATCAAGATTTTCTAGAGCTAGATGCTGACTTTACTGATATTGATTTATCGTTTTTGCAGGCTTCTTCACCTTTAGTTGATAACTTTTTTATGTAAATTAAAATAAATTATTCATTTTTGTAAAGGAAATTAAATGTAAATATTTTGCTTATCCATTTAATAAAAAATAATTTAAAATTCATTTTTTTTTCTTTAATGATTAATTAAGAGAAAAATAATCTAGAAAAAATTAATTTGCCTTCAGATCTAGAAAAGAAGATTTAATTGAAAAAAATTTTAACTTAAAGTTTTGAAAATTGTAAAGGCAGTTTTAGAATTTTTGATTGAGATTCCAGATTATTTAAATAAAGTTTTCTAAATAAAAATAGCATAAATGTTTAAAAAATAACAATCATATTTTAAATAATGATTTGACCATTATAAAATCTTTCTAATAAAAATTAAATTAATTCGAAAATTTAAAAAAAAATTTTTTTAATCCTCAATGAACTTATATGAGCAAAAGCAGCATATTTTCTAAATATATAATCTAAATTTGCTTTTCATCGCAATGACCTCTTCAATCCAAACGATCTAAATGTCAAATAATTAAAAGTCAGATTTAAAACTAATTAAATTCTACCCGTTCAAAACTTTTGTTTCTCAGATACCTATTAAGATTTAAATTAAACACATTTCGTTTAAACATTTTTCAAATCTTCCAGAAAAGATCAACGAAACTAACAAAGATCTATAGAATTTATATTCAAATTGTATTCTGAATTATTCATAGTCTGTTAAACAAATATAATATGTTTAAAAAAATATATACCTTATAATAATCTTTTATTATTTAGCGTTCAAATTGAAAAAATCTAAATTTCTGTTTTATTCATTTTCAAAATGTTTTAGCTATTACGCATTTTTAGCATTACTTTAAAACATTTTGCTGAAAGTATGAAAAAAAGTAACATTCAAACCTTACTCTATATTTCCCAAATTACATTGTCAAGTAATAAATAGACATACTGATCTTGTTTTAAAATATCATTACTTTATTCATAGAATTAAATCAATAATAAAAATTAAATAATTTAAAAGTTTTTGAAAAAAATATATCGATTATTTTTAACTATCTTTAAACAAGACTATCTTTTTATTATTTTTACTAGTTATTTTTATTTTTTCAATTAATTAATAAATTAAAATTTGAGGGTTAGTTTCAGGCTACTCAGAGAGGCTTTCGTTTTAGATAAACGATTGAATATATATTTGAATATATATCAGAACAGATATTTGATTGCAATCCAGTGTATTTATTTTATTAAAATATAGACACAAAATTTAATGCTATATTGTTAATTGAATCTAATTAAGTAAACAGTCTATTGAATGTTTAATTAAAAAACTTATGATCATTAATTTTTAAAGGAAATGATTTCAGATAGCTTATTTATCAATTTTGGATAATAATAGTTTTAAAATCAAACTAGATAAATCATAGGAATATTTTCTGAAACATAAGTATGAAATATTTAAATTAAAATATTTTAAACAGTCTATTGAATGTTTAATATAAAACGAATAAACAATTTAATTTAATATCCATTAAGTACTTATTTTCGAAATTTAAAATAAATTTATTCCTTTTCAAATCTTCAAAAGTTTTAAATTAAATTCAAAGTACTTTTAATAATTTCTAGTACTTGGTGACATGATTACAAATTCAAAATCATCTCAACGATTTTTCAAGCATAAATTCAATTTATCCTACCAAAAAAGGCTTCAATAAAATCGATTATTTCCCAATTTTTTGCAAAATAATTATCAGTAAAATTACATTAAATTAAATCTTAATCTAAATTTATTTAACATGGTCTATTGACTGAAACATTTTTTTACAGTACTTTTTGAAAAAATTTTTTAAAATGTACCAGAAAGAAGTATATAACCGCTCGATACCGCCTCAAGGTTCATTATAATTATTTTAAAATTTATTTTTCAAATAAATAAAAAGAAAACGATCAACTAAATATTTAATTTTTTTATTTACTAAGATTTTAGACAAAGAAGGATTAGGTACTTCAGATGGATACTAAAATGAAAAAGGCAATTAAATCAGAGTCGAATGAAAGGTCATTACTCTAAATATTTTAAATAGTTAAACATAGAGATTTAATTTTTAGATAGAACAGAAATACCAAAATTTTTAAAATAAGGATCTATAGCTTATTTAATAATTAAAGTATAATTTGCGAAATACCCGGACAGGTCAAAACGGAAAAAGGTCCTTGCTTTCAGCCAAATGTTTTAAGTTTTTTGATTTTTATTTTTTATCTTATTTGTTCTTCATTATTTATCAGAATGTTTTAAACATTGAGACCTCTGAGAAAAATTTGGATCAAATGCGAGTTTAAGTCATTCTGCACGATTCATTTTGATTTCTTATAAAAAATTAAAGTCACTGCCATTTTCAAATTTTCAAGTTAACGATAATTTTCAAATTTTATCTTCAATTTAACTTAATTAAGATTTGATGATTTTTCAAGATTAAAAATATTTATTATTTAATTTCAGTTTTAATTTTAAAAAAGGTCTGCATTTATATTTTTTATTGAATATATTAATTTTTTTATTAAATTATCAAAAAAAGTGTGGCTGCTTATTATTTTTTAATCTAATTTAGAAAACATAATATGTCACACGATGAATAAACAAAGCTTTAAATGATCAAATTGAATTTTATAATAAGATATAAAAATAAATAATCTTACCTCTATTCATCAAAAGTGATTTAACTATTTAAATTAGAAAAAATTGTTCGATACGCAAAAAAAATTCAGCTTTTTTGAGATAATATTTCTATTGTTTCTTCGAAATTTGGAAATTACGCTAGATAAATAAATTAATGAAACAGAATTAATGATTGATTTAGTTAAAATTTTGTCAATTTCTATCAAACAAAATTAGGATTACAAAGCGAAAATTTAAATTTTAGGCTTATTTTAGGGTTATCTTTATCGTTTAATATATATTTGAAAACAGTATCTAATAATTTTAGCAATAAAAAATTAATTAAAATTGTAAATTTTCGATTTAATGAATTAATGAATTCAGAGTAATCAGTCAAAATTTTTAAAGTCAATTAAACAAGCGTAATCAAATAAATTTACGATCAAAAGCTGTAAATTTTTAATTAATTTTGCTTAAAATGTCTCCTTATAAATAAATATGCAGTTTTTAAATTAAGAAATGATTAAATAAGTATTTATCCAATATTCATATTTTAGTTGGAAAACATTAAAGAATACTTGAAAATGTGTTTGATTTTATTAAAATCTTAGAAGCGCTTCCGGTAAATTCTAATTTATACAAAATTGAAAATCATCTTTTTAATGTTTTTCTGAAATAAAATTAAGAAAAAGTCTCTCAGCATTTGTCAAAAATGGCAAAGTATCCCTTTAGTAAATTAACGTTTTTGCATTATTTGTTTAATTTGAAAAAATCGTTTCGATAATTTACATAATAACATAATATCTGATAAGAAAATGAATATAAGATAAACACAATGTTAAATTATACATATAAAAAAAAACATCTTTTCTAACTTTTAGTAATTAATGATTAATATGATAAAATTCGGGATTTTTCTAATAAGTATTCACATAAAAAGGTTTTTCAAAGAAATTAAACAAATTTAACAATTTTTAAATTCAATTATTGATTTTTTTAAATTTTCTTCAAGACTGTAGTTATTTTTTTAGAAATATTTGCTTAAATATAAAATAATTCTATAATACTACCTATATCAATCTGCCCATGAACTCTTTGTAACAGGTAATATTAAAAAAAATATATTATCAGTAATTAAATCAAAATCAAAAATTAAGTATTTTTAATTGTATTTTCCGTTTCCTATAATTTAAAATTTCTTAAATTTTTTTAAAGAATACCAAAAGGAGTTGTTTATTCAATTATATATATTCAGTGAAATAAACAAAAAAATACTTGAAATAATTTAAGTATAATAATGTTTATGCTTAATTTGTTTCTAAAATCATTTTTTTTTAAATTTTCCAAAAAGTTTCAATCCAAACAATTAAACTATTTATTTGATCTAAATTCTAAATATTTTAGCATGAATTTAGTCTAACAATTTCATTTTAATTTTTTATTACTATTTTATATTTCTAATCTTACGAAGCTTTAGCTCGGTACCAAAAAACAAATTAATAATAATTATTGAATCAAATAGTCGGAACTAATAATTTACGTAAATTGTTTGTTAATTTCAGAATGTACATTTGTTAATTTCTTTTAAAATTAGAAAAGATGCAAATTTTTTGTTTTTTTGATATTAAACTGAATCGGATATTACAGTTTGTTTATTTGTAAATCTGAACTGAGATATATACATACCTCCTTCCGGATTAAAAAAATTATATTAAAATTTTCCAAGGTAAAAATTATTTATTATTTATTTTTTTGGTTGTGATTTTCTAGGCGATAAAAACCATCAGGCCTCTAATTTTTTGAGAAAGAACTGGTTTCATAGACCTCGTCTCTTTATTAAGCTAAATTTTACTATGAAAAAATTTAAAAAATTTTAATATTGAATAAATTAACAAGTTTTTTACTGTTCAAAATCTTTTTTTCGTGAAAACAAAACTAAATCAAATAAAAAATCGAATTATTAATTTTTTTCGATTTAATTGACAGTTCATTAATAAAGTAGAGATATTTCAGTATGGAATCATTTTCATGCTTAAACTTTCTGTCAATAAAACCGAATACTCTCTCGAGTACATGTGTTTAGTTCGATTAATTTTTTTTTCTATTATAAACCCTTTTCTATTATTCAAAAAAAAAATTAAAAATGACTGTTTCAAGACTAAATAAATTAAAAATATATTCGGTTTGTTTAAAATTTTTGCTTATAAATTCAAAGAATTAGTAAGATTGATAGAAGCGGTATGCTCATGAAGAGAGGAACTTGCCTAATGCTTCATACAAGCTAATCTAAATAAAAAACAAACGGTTTAAGAGAATTTAAAAAAATCAAAATTTAAAAATAAAGTTTGATTGAACACTGATCAAGGAATGGTGATAATCACAAAATTGATCAAAGTTACAAATAGAATTTACCCTAAGATAAATTCAAATTATCAAACAAAATATTTTCGGAAATTAAGGAAGTTTTGACGGGAAAAGAAAATGGTTTATTCACGTTTAAGTCCTAATATTCGAAATCAAAAGAAATCCAGAGTTTGAGATAAAGAAAATAAAATAACAGATTTGAATTTTTTTTCAAAGTTGAAAATGTTTAAAAAAAAATAAAACAAATAAATTCGAGTGACATTAATTATTTTTACTTTTCAAGGTATCGATATTGTGTTTGTTTTTTAAAAAAGTTAAGCTTTTTATGAAGTTTTGTTTGAAAATTTTTTTCAAACTTAAAATTAAAAACAATTCTTTATTTTATTTCTTGATCTGTCGTTCTTTTCATATAGAAATAAAAATTATTTATTTTTATGTTGTAATTTTTATATTTATTTTTATGCAAGTCTAATGGTTTAATCAGATTTTTGAACTGTTACTTTCCTTTTTAGTTTTCATACATGTTAGTATAATATAATTTAGATTCATATGTAGAGATTCAGTTATTTAAAAAAATTAAATTTTTTGATATATTTTTACTTTATTTTTTTAAAAAATGTATTTATTTATTTCCATGAACGGCTAATAGGCGATGTAAAAAAATATTTTAAAAGCTAAAATTTAATAAATAAGACAAAGCTTAAGTATTTTTTTTTTATCGTTAAGTCGCATGTATAAAAAAAATATAATAATAAAAAAATTCAAAATTACATAAAAAAAATAATTATTTTTCACTAAAATAAGATAATTAATTCGAATTGTACATTTTGTCTCAATACATTATTTTATATTTAAAAATTATTCTCTTTTGTACACCATAATTAATCAAAACATGACTTGATAATTTTTTTTATTTTTAAGAAGTGATATCTCGATACAAATTCGAAAAATAATGTCAGAATATAAAAATTTAAAATTAATATTAAATATCTATAATTACTTTTATTATTATTTATTTTAAATTTTCGTCAATTCTGTGGTTGATTAAAAATTTTTAAAATAGCAAATAAGCAAAGAAATAACCATTATGAGTGATGTATTTTTGGAAAAGGAACCAATGTCCGATCTGAAGTCTGTTTAAAAAGATAAGATGTAAAATATGAATATTTTAAATTTATCAGCATTTGGTTTGGTTGACTTTTCGGACGGCCACTTGCACACATTTTCAATTTCTTGCTCGAGTTAGTGAATAAATATAAAATATTCATATAATTACTTTTATTTTCAGTTATTCTTAATTATTTGTAGAATGCCTTTAATAAAGAGAATGAACAATAAAGGATAAAGACTGAACCTTGAGCAAAACTTTTACTTAGATCAATCCAGTTTGATTGTGTGTCACCAAGTACCGATTTTAGAATTTCCTGTTAGAAAAATTATTATCCTTGTCCAAGCCGTAGTTTTTCATCTTCATTGAGGTTTAAATAAGAGTTAAATTTTAGATAAAGAATTTTCATCAGTTCTAGGAAAATCCTTAAGAAATATAAACTCATTAGAAAATTTTTCAAACAAAAACTCAAGTTTTATCGATAATATTTAACTATTCAATTGTCTATTTAGTTCGAACCATTAAATAAAAAAAAAATAGCTAAAAAAGAAAAGCAATTAATGCCAACTATTGATCATTAATTTTAAAAGGAAATAATTTCAGATAGATTATTTATCAATTTTGGATAATAAAAGTTTTAAAATCGAACTAGATGAAATCAAAGGAATTTTTGTTCCAACAAAAATATGAAATAATATTTAAATTACAATATTATAAATATCTTCAATAATTCTCAAGTGGTCTAATCAATATAATTCTTTTTTTTTTAATATTAATTTTAAAAGTAATTTTTCATTGAAAAATGTATTAAAATTTGATGCATTATAGGAATAAATCTAAAGAAAATTAAGGATAATTTAATTGGAAAAAAATTCTCATCTTTTGCTCGAATTTAAATCGAAAAATGTCTCTTATACGCCATAAAAATGTATGCAATTTGAATAACAAAAATAAATTATTTTTAGAGTTAAGCAAAAAAATATTCTTTCCTTTTACAAAGAACGAATCAATCATCATTTAAAAAATTTTGGGTAATTTATCAATTTAAATAATGCAATTCTAGATTCGAATTTCATCTTCTTCCGAAATTTTTCTGATGTTAAGTTCACTTCATTAGATACAAATTTAAAAAAATTTATTTAACTCATAAAAAAATATTATTTAGTTTGATTCAATTCCAGAAAATTGTTAAAATTGTATCAGTCTTTCACATTCCTAATCAAACGGATTTATTCTTTGTTTTTATTATATCATTTGTCAAATATCAAGCTTAATATCTGAACGCTTTCAATACCTTTCAGTCTATTATTATTATTTAAATAAAGTTAGAAATTGAATTCAAGGCCTCTCGAGTATCAATCAAAGGATTAATAAAAATTACTATTTAACCGATTTTAAATTTTCAGAATAGAATTAAAAGAAAATTAATAATTTAATAGGAAAATAATATTTTTAATTTACTTTTAAAAAATGAATTTATAAAAACCTTTTGAAAATGTGTTTAAAATTTCTATTTGATTATTTTGATTTTTTTATTTTAATAATTATTTAAAAACAAATTTAATGGTAATATTTTATTTAAATTTTTTTGAGCTATTTTAAAATGAAATGACTATACGAATTTCATTTTAATATAATTAAAATTGATGAATTGTGTTCCTATTTTTTTATAGATTTATTTATTTTTCAATCAAATTTTTAACAACCTAATGTAGTGGTCAAAAAAGTTTGAAAAAAGATAAATAATTTTTTACAATGCAAAAAATTTTGCAGATCAATTTTAGGTGGTATTTTGAAGTTTTTTTAAATTTATTTACTCTGTTTTAATTTGAAATTTTAATTTTAGATTATTTTTCAAAATGTCAGTTTTTAATGATAAATATTTTGAAATTTTAGTCATTTGGTATTTTTTTATAATCGGGTTTTCTGGCAATACCCTAACATGTTATTTGTTATATCGCCGCATAGCGAAGTTTAAGACCGCAGTAATCAAGAAAAACAAATACTTAAAAAAATACATTAATTTAAATGCAGACTCAAAAAATATTATTTTAGATAAGAACAAAATATTCAATCGAAGACATAATTGGAACTTATATCTGTATTTTATAGGTGTCAGTATCTCTGACATATTGGTTTTATTTAGCTGGTTGATCTCAAAACTTGAAATAAATATTCAAAAATTTTCCAAAATTAGCCATAATTTACCTCAGATAAACCAGAATTTAACTTTTTACGAAAGTGACTTGGAAAAATTTATTAGCTTGTATTCTCCAGTAGAGTCCTTTAATTTTCCAATGAATACTTCATTGGAAATTTTGATCGAACAATTGAGTCAAAGCTTAAGATTTATCAAAATTAGATTAATTGACATCCAAGGTGTTTGTCAGCTTAATTCGTATTTAATTACAGTTTCCCTTCAAGCATCCTACGCATACACCGTAGCAAGCATTTTTGACAGACTCTTAAAAATGAAAGTAATGAATCGAGATTATTTATCAACCAAAAATAGTCAACAACGCTATCAACTTATAGCGTTATCTGAACCTGGTCATAAAAACCAAGACTGCGAAGAAATTCAGATTCCGAACACTCAACTTACATTTGATATTAAGCGTTTCATGAAATCAGAACATTCTGACCTAATCAGACAATATTTTGGCAAAAAGTCAGCTTTTTTTATAGGAATAACAATTATTCTATTTTATTATCATCTTATTTGGATTTATATGCTCATAGAAAATAGAGAGATGGAATTCATCGGAGACTTTCGTTTTAAATATGAAAATTCTCAATTGAATTACTTAAATGGTTCAATATATGCCACAAGTTTTATAGGTAGATGTCAATTGCCCACTTTTAATGTTCTGCCAGTATTAATTCAAACAATGGATGTATTTTTGTTATTAGCTATGGGCTTAATCAAATTAATTTTTGGATTCGTTTTACTCAAGAAATATCTTGGCAAAAATAGATCCAATTTAAATGAAAAAAGGATTTCTTTTGCTTCTGAGTCAAATGATGCAGTTAAAGAAGAGACGACTTTAAAAAAAACAAAAATAAAAAATAGAGATAGATATTTTTTAGTCAAGTGTATTGTAAGTACATCAATTGTTAGCACTTTGCTCGAACTGCCTTCGGTGTTGGTCCGTAATGTTTTAATGATGTTTTTTTTTGTTACTTTACTTTTTAAGAATCGTGATTTGATTATTTCCGACGATCTCTCATCAAACCGTTTAATATCGAATTCGACACAAAACTACTTGAATGATTATTTCTTGTATAACAGTAGCAACTCGAGTTTGCGATTCGAGAGCAGCAAGCAAGAGCCTATTTACCAGATATTGCCAAAAATATTAAACAATTGGTGCGAATATTTTGATTATCTTTTACTTTTTAGTTCATCACATAAATTCATGATATTTTTGTTTAAATGTTATTTTTTAAATTTTCCCAAGTTTTCATTTTCTAGTATTTTCAAATCGAAAAATAAAAAAAGCCCCTTAGCTAAAGCTTAGTAAAAACTAATTTTTTAAATTTTAATAAAGAGTTAAATTTAAAAGTTTTTTATTTAAGGTTTTCTAATAAAATAATTTTATGGAAAAATTTTTGCTCTTGTTTTAATAATATATTTGAGTAAAATATATACATTTATAGGCCGGCCAAGGCTTTGCCTAAATTACATTTTTAATAAATAAATTTAAAGGCAAAATAAAAATGATTGCTCCCATAAACGGCACATTTTAATTCTTGATCGCAAATGAAACCACATTTTTATGTGATTTTAAGATTAAAATTTATGATCTCTTTATAATTCTTGAAGTAGGAATTGTGGAATGTTAGACAAAAATTTCCAAAAAAAGAAAAAATGTGATATTTTATGTTTTAATGGTCCAAACTTTTTGCAAAAAATTCGAGTGTCTGCTAGGATCAAATTTTTTAAAAATTGCACGCTATTTATTGAGTATTTAAAATCATTGCTTGTATAATTTGAAGAATTTTGTTAGGTTTTTATATTAATTGAAACAAAATAAGACGTTTTTTCAAATTTTAGACCATTGGGAATTTTTTTTTAATTTTTGTCGAAAATTTTACAAATTTTCGTAATCTATTAGAAAATTCGAAACGAATAGAAATTTTTTTAAAATAAAATTTATCACATTTAATATGTTTATTACAAAAAAAATGATTTTTTTGTAGTTTTGATCTTAATTTTGTTTAATAAGTCTTTAAAAAGTAGCTAGATGATTTTTGATGGCACTAAACAAATTAAAACTATTTTTTTAAAAAACTTGTTAAAGTTTTTATTGTGAAACCTTCGAGTCTTTTTCTACAATTGTTATAATTTATTATCATTTTTTTTACTAATTACTTGATTTGGTTACATATTTTCAATTCACTCGTTTGATAAAGTTCACATCGAAGGCATATCAATTATTCTTATTAAATTAATATACTCATAATCAAATTTCCTAAAAGATATTGAAAATGGCCCCGAAGAGAATTTTGCGAATGAGATAATTTCAAAATTTGAAATTTGTCACTGGAGTAAATAAAGAGCATTGATGATAATTTATTATTTCTGCTTTTCATTTTTCAAGATTGAGTATCATTCTTTCGTTTATTTTATGAAATTTTTGTACAAAACACGAGGACTAAAAAGAAGGCAAAAACCCGTACGGGAGAGTCCAATAGGTAATGCCTCTTAAAAATTTTACTTAGTAGTAGTACTAGTAGTAGTAAAATAAAAAATACAATAGACTATATGATACATTTTAAAATAAAAAATAATCAACATTAAATAAAAGGTATTTTTTGATTTAATTATCTGAATCTTTTTATTTGAGAGCTGATGTTTAAAAATTGTTAAAAATAAAAAAATTTACTTTAAATAACATTAACTTAGGATTAAGAAACAATACAAAAATAATTAAATTAATTAAATTTTTTTTGAAAGTTCAAACAAATCTTGAAAAATTAAAAAAAATCAAACATTCCTTAAATCATCGAAATAAAATTATTGACTAGTAATCAAATAATTTTGTTCTTTCATAGTTGTGCCCATATTTTAATTTAATAATTGTGAAAATTTACAATTGTTTTCAAAGATAAAATTTTATTTTAAAAGAAAGTAATTAATAACTTGTCCGAATATTAGATCAAAGACAAGAAAAGCTTATTATCCAAAACTAAAATCAAACAACCATTTATGAAAAAAGTTTTTTTTAAATCCAATCTAATTTGGCATTAATTTAAATTATGATTTAAAAAAAATTAACATTGCTCTTATTTGCAACCTTATCAAAATTTAACTGATAAAAGTCTAAAACTCTATCTTTTATTTGACTCAGTCTCTAAAAAATTTATTAATTTAAAATTTATGATTCATAGTGGTAATATCTAATTTAAAAAATGAAAAATTAAATCTGTTTAACCGAGATGCTTAAATCTCAAGTATCGAGTTCTCAAAAGTCTATAGCTAGTTCAAAAACTAATCGAATTATAAACGAAGACACAACCAGTAATTTTAGCCATGGATCAAATCAAGAATGCATTCAAATAGATGACAATTTCTCAATTGATACAAATCGAAAGAATTTTACCAGTACTTCCGAAAAAATATTTTTAAATTTTTTCAAAGAGTTAATTTTAAAGTGGGTTGGACAAAAAGCTCTTTATTTGACAATTCAAAAAATTTTTATTTTTACAAATTTTATTCTAACTTTAGTTTTATTAGGCCTCAGTCTTTGGGTAAATATCGATGAAAGATTTATTCTAATTACAAGGTTAGCCAACAATGTTCTCTACTCAAGCTTTGATCGGCTAATCGGATTTTTGCCATTCGAATTATTGGCAATATCCTCCATTTCTTTTATTCAGGATTTCATCAATTTTGGCAGTTTCATATTTATAAAAAAATTTTTAAGTTCACACAGACCAAACCACATTTTGTCCATAATAAAAAATCAAAGAGCTTTGGTTAATATAAAACATGAGTTCAAAGATGATTTGGAAGTGGAAACTTTAAAACGCCGAATAAAAATTCGACGCAGTTTAAAAACTGTTTTGGTGAATATCCGATTTTTAGTGATCATTCAAATTCTCTTAACTCTTTCGGTATTTCTGGGCGCATGTTTTTTTAATGGGTTGTACTTACATTTTAACATGAGATACATAATAAGCTATGAGCTGCCTCAAACATTGATCAAGATAATTCGACAATATGAAAAACAACAAAGGTCCATGGTCATAGAAAACAACCAAGCAATGCTTAGATTTGTCAATATGGCCACAAACACTTTGGAAGAAAATTTAGTTGATAAAATAAATATTCAATTCAAGTGCTGCAATTATCAAAATCCTTTTCAATTTGGTGACATGGCTCCAGCAAGCTGTAACTTAAACCAAGGATGCCTAAGGCCGATGCAAAACTTTCTTTGGGATTATATTTATGGAAGCGTAATTGTTCTACTTGTTGTTGGGTCAAGCAAATTTTTGATTCAGCTAGTCCTAGTTTCTAATTTTTATGTGATATTTTATAGACGTCTAATTCGAAAGGTTTACTATGTGAATCTTAAAAAATTAGTTGATAATGAGTCCGATGATGATGATGATGATTTAGAAACGAGGAAAAAATTGGAATTGATTCGCAAGCAAAAGGAGGAAAAATTGAACGAGGAAGAAGAGGAGGAAGAACTTAGAGCGATTCAAGAGCAAGCTGAGCTCAGTAAAATAAAATTTCTTGATAAGAAACAAGAAGAATATGAAAAAATGCTACTGAAACAGAAAAGATTTAAAGAGCTGAGGCATGAACAAATGCAGCGTCGTCTACAAACCCAATTTTTGCTTGAAATAAATGAAGTTTAAACTTACTATTTAAATTAATGTAAAAAAAATAAATATATTTTTTTGGAATTAAATAAAGTAAAAATTTCAAATTGGACACATTTTTTCAAATTTTTAATGCTCATAACAATCCTATTATATGATTAATTTATTTTATTGAGAAAATTTATGTAAATTAGTAAAAAATATATTGTCAAGATATTACCTATTGAAAAATGAAATTTCAAGCTCTAAATTAACATTTTTCATTTTTTTTTATTAAAGACATTGCTTATAATATTATTATACGATGCTAATAATCTTGTTTCGGATAGAAAATGCAATTAAAAATAAGAACATTCTTAAACTAATTAAATAGTGTATTTTAAACTTTAGTTTCTTTTTTAAATCTAGCAAATAAAATCGCCTCAAATGGATTTTTAGTAAAATTCTGAATCAAAGCTAAAGTTAATATTAGTTTTTTTCTTTTGGAATAAAAATTAAATTTCTATTTTTTTAAAAACAGATTTTGAAACCCAAAGACAAATTTATTGTCGATAAAACATTAAATAGGATACATAGCACCTGACATAAAATTTCAACATTTTTATTAAATTTCGAGAAACATTTACTTTAGTAGATCACTAAGTTAATTTTATCAAAATTATTCAGATCGATCACGCAATTATTACCTTCATTTAATAAATTCTTAAATCTCATTTAATTTAAAACATTTTCATTTTTATTTCTATTAAGTAAGTAAAAATATTTACCAAGATTCAAGTTTACAAAACAATTTAATAATTTTGCTAATATCGGCAATCGAATAGCCAATACTTCCTTGATTCTTTGATATATTTTTCTTTATAGACAAAAACCATCGAAGTATAATTTTATAGTACTTATAAACTTCATTTAATTTTTTTTCGGTTTGGCAGCTTTTTTTATAAAAATAATAATTTTCATATTTTTAAGATTTTAATGTAAAAAACTTCAAAGCTTTGTCTTTTTTCCTCTAATTTAAAGCATTAATTTCGATTGGAAAAAACAAACTATAGTAATAAGGTGTTTTTTTATTTTTAATTTTACATAATTATTCACTGAATAACGTTCCTGATTTAAATTTCAAAATCGATTACATGTTTTTAGTACATCTACTTACTATGAAAAAATTCTGAAACAAAAATTAAAATTTGCCACTTTAATAGACTTTATAACTAAGCAATTTTCTGTCTAAATTTTTTATTTTAAATCTTGCCTTTTCTTTAATTTCGCGTTTAATTTAAATCAGATTTTTGTAATTTTTATCTAGATTTAAATTTAGGATTTACATTATTAGTCAAAAATGAACAATAATGACAAAATGATGAATGATGAGTCAAAAGAAGAGGAAATTAGCAATGCTGAACTTCCTAAACTGTCCGAAACTGAGACTGTAGAAACCCGTCCAATAAATTATATGCAATCTGCAATGTGTTACATGGTACCTCCGTATCGCTTTGTCCCTCCTCAATACAACAATCAATTTTACATGTACTATCGAAATGGAAATAATTTTTGGAATAATCAAAATTTAGGTTATAATGTAAATAACTACCCTATTAATGACACACAGTATTATCAAGCTGACCAGTTTGGGAACAGGTCTAACGGCAAAAATTTTAAACAATCAAAAAAAACATTTCAAAATAGAAAATTTTCTCCAAATCCAGAAAATACAAATGCTTCAAATCAATTTAATAATTTACCTATGCCTTCTCAGATCGAAAATAATCAGACACTACAGAAAGACAATCAAAATTTTAATAATTTTTTGCCAAATTATCAATACCATCTAAGTTACCACCATAGTCCAATATACAATCAATTCATGCCCGCTCAACTTGCATCCAATTTTAACAATTTAAATTTAAGTCAAAATTTTTTCTACAACAATTTAAATGATAACGCCAGTACTTACAGCTGGAATCAAAATGAATTTAAATTCAATGGTGAAATTGAAGGTGCAAAAGAAAGTCGATTTTTTGTCATCAAAAGCTATTCGGTAGACCATGTAAAACACAGTGTAAAAAATGGAATCTGGTGCTCGACCGTCAATGGAAATCAAAAGCTAAATCAAGCGTTCAGTGAGTGTTCGAAAAAAAAATACGGTTCGGTTTATTTATTTTTTTCTGTTAATGGATCTGGTCTTTTTTGTGGCATGGCTGAAATGACGTCTGACGTAGATTTTGAGACCAAATTGGACCTTTGGGCACAAGATAAATGGAAGGGAAAATTTTGTTTGAACTGGATTTTTGTAAAAGATATTCCAAATAGAGAATTGAAGCACATTATTTTGCCAAACAACGAAAATAAACCTGTAACCAAGTCAAGGGACACCCAGGAAATTTTGTTCGATCAAGCGTTCGAAATGGTCAATATATTCCGAACTTACATAAGTGGTTCAAGTTTAATATATCTTAATGATTTGAATAATTCTTTTGAGAATAATGCGAATGAGCATGTCAATCATACGACACCAGCGTCGGATAGAGACCCAAAACAGAGCGAAAAAAATAACTTAACGTTTCAATAAGTTGTAAAAATTTTTATGTAAATTTTATCTGTTTTGAGGACGGCTACTCTTTAACAGAAGGAGAATTTTTCGTACTGACGGCTTTAATGCCACATATATGGTGTTTACTAGTTTGATCATTTTTTGATAATTTTTATTTTTATTTTATATAAGTCAATATTTAAATTTTATTCCTGATAATGATTTTAGAATAAATGGTTTTATATTTTAAATAAATTATTTAAGCATACAATTTTTTTTAATTTTTTTAATTATTTAAAATAATTTTAAAATATAAATCTAATATTTCAAAAATAAAATGCTAATAATGTATATTTAGGATGGAAAAATCAATGATTTGCTGAAGCAATGGATGTCTTCCCAGTCATAATTAATATCCAAGAAAAAAACAACGAATAGTTGGGCATTGTAAAATTTCATACAAATCTTCCATTACAAAAATATAAAAGTTTTATATAATTTTATAACTTGTGTTCCAAATGTCAAAAACTTGTTCTGTAAATGAAACAAAGTCAAAAAACTTTTGTTTCACCTACTACGGAAGCCTGCAAAATCTGTGCAAATTAATTGCGTTTTATTTGTAATACTTTTAAATAGAATGCAATTTGCAGAATTTGCAAAGTTTTGATTTTGCATGCTTGCGCAGTAGGTGAAACAAAAGTTGTTTCATTTCGTTTCATTTACATGACAAGTTTTTGACATTTGGAACAAAATTTATAAAATTTTTATATTTTTGTAATGGAAGATTTGTATGAAATTTCACTATGTCGAATAGTTGGAAAAAACTTCCGAATGACTTAATCAATACATTATTTATTTACTTATTTATTTGTTTTATCTGTGCCGAACTAAAGCTCCTTCAGATTAAAAAAAAAATAAATAAAAAATCAAGAAAAAGTGAAATAAAAATATAAAGAAAAAATAAGATAAAAGTATAAGTAAATTAAGTTAAAATATTATATAAAAGACAATTAAAATAGAAAAAGTAATGACAGGTGCAAAATGCTTAAGTATTGAACATTTCAGTAAAGAATGAAAAACTAGTAAGATAGCAATTACACAATGGAGTTGGGTATTCGACATATCTTGATTCAAAACCCGCTTTATAAGAAAAAAGTTTGTTCCCTATTTTTTGATATCTCGAAAGCGTTTGATAGGATTTGGCATGATGGTCTTATTTATAAACTAATAAAAATGAACCTTATCCTTACCTAATACATTGGATTAATTCATTCTTAGACTCAAGATCATTTAAAGTAAATGTAAATGGTCATATTAGTGATGAATACCTTATTGCTTCAGGTGTTCCTCAAGGCTCAGTAATTAGTTCATTACTTTTTAGTATTTTTATCAATGATATACCTAAAAGAAATAAAACAAATAATGAATACTCTCTCCTTTTTACTGACGACTTGGTTACATTCTACATTTTTAAGAAATAAGTAAAATTAGAAAATAAGATAAACAAATACTTCGAAGAATTAGAAAAATGGCTCTTCAAGTGGAAGATGAAAATATCTGTTGAAAAGTCTTGCTTCATTGTCTTCACTGAATATATTAAGGAAAATATTGATTTAAAATTAAAGGTATATGAAAATAAAATTGAGGGTCAAAAGGAAATCAAGTTCTTAGGTATAAAATTTGATTCAAAATTAACCTTTACCCCAATGGTTGATAAAATAAAACAGCGTTGTAGTTTACGGCTAAAATTAATAAAAATATTGTGAAAAAAAAATGGAGTCTAAACTATTACACACTAGGAAACCTATTTAAATCTTTAATCGGATCTCTAATTGATTACTCTTTTCCGTATCTGAATACATTTTCAGAGACAAACATTAAGAAAATTCAAGACTTACAAAACTCAGCAGTTCGTTTTATACTTAAACTAAAATGTGATATGTCAAAATGTATAATCTTACTGTATGTCTAGAAAATTTAGAACATTACAAAAAAAATAATCAAAAAATTTTTAAGTAGTGAAAATTTGAGATAAAATCGACTATCATATAATACAAACTATACCATCTAATAGAATATTTTTTAGCTTTCTTTTGATATATAAATTGTCCAAAAAAAAACTTCTAACCACTTCAAAACTCTTTTTAAAAATACTCAGATAAAATTCATAAAAAAAACTAGTCTTTTTTACCACACCTTGACAATCCCTGGAAATTTTTTTTGTCACACAATGTTTGGAATGTCTTTTTTTATTGTTTACATGCACTTTTTACAACCCATTAATTATTTTTGGCTTTAAAATCGGTGATTTTATTGAGTTGTACCATTTCGTTGTTTTTTCCATAAAAATGGGTTAAAAAAAGGAACTGAGGCGCAGAGGTGGCTAATAATTAGGCTGTTGAAGGATAAGACAAAGTCTCAAAATGAAATACCTTATTAGTATGAGTTTCGTGTTTACAATATAGTGTAATTATGAGAAGACTTCAGTGGCCAAAGAATTACCAAGGTCTGGTAGACCAAAAAAGCTTACCAGTCGAGATAAATACATTACATTTTTACATTTTTAGAAAGGTCAGAATCAATCCTACAAAAAGCTATAGACAGCTAGCATCTGACTTTAGTTTTAAGTTTCCAAATGTTAGTGTTAATAAAGACACTGTTAGAAAAATGATATTAAGGGAAAATAAACAGTCATATACTGCTTTAAAAAAGCCTCTTTGGACTGTATTGGACCGGTCGAAAAGGCTCAAATGGTGCAAAGAACGAAAAAGATGGACTGTTAAATGCTGGTCATTAGTAATTTTCAGCGATGAATCTAATTTTGAACTATTAAACAGAAAATCAAGAGTGTTCGCAAAACGTTTCGCAAACGAAAATTATCACCTCAAGTTTTGCTTACTAAAGTTATAGAATGGTGGAGGTTCAATTGGAATTTGGGTATGTATTAATCATTAAGGAACTGGTTGTTCCTCACTATTCTAACGCTGACAGTCAATAGCGGCTTTTTATACCGTTCACTTTGTTGAACAGTATAAGTGAACCGTATACCGACCAAGCTAGTTGGAGTTTCGCAAAAATGCGTCATTACAACCAAGAGGAATTTCCAAGCGAAATCTTGGGTGCACAACTATGGCAACCTCAGACGACATGCAAAACTATCGAATCTTGAAATGTCGTATATTTTCAAATAAGTCCGAAAAAATCATACAACGAGCTATAGGAAAATCGCTTCAAACTTCAATTCAAAATTTGAGGAACACAAGATCAGTAGAGAAACGGTACAATGAGTGCTTGCTAAGAAAGGAATAAAATAGTTCATTATTAAGTTGTGGCAAATTTTTAAGTTGTCTTGCTTTAATGAGATCAAAAATAAGTAAATTGTCTCATTTATTGGCAAGCATGGTCCCAAATCAAAAATAATTAAATATTTTAGTAAATTCGGAAAAAAAAATATAAAAAGCATCGTATATCCGATTTTTATTTCGATAAAAAAGTTTGATTCTTACTTTTTGTGGCAATTTTTTTTCTTTAGAAGATAGTTACATTTTTTTGTAGCTAATTAATGAAGAGATCATTATTTTTTAGTTCAACTGTTTGTAACCTAAATCAGGCAAAAAATTCATAATTAATGATATTTAAATGCATAAAAGCAATATTCTTATTTTTTCAGTTTGATTCTAATTTTTTGTGACATACTGTATTTGATGCAGAATCGACGATTAAATATTTTTTTTGCGTTTTTTAAAATTCTATTTACATGTAAAGCATCTGCCATATCTTCGTTCCATAGAGCCTCAGCTCCGCGAGCAAATATTTTCGCAGATTAAGTCATTATAATTTTAATTATAAAATGTTGGATTTGAATTTAAAAAAATATTTTCATATCAGGAATATTTGAAACTTGTTCAGGAGGTTACTTACTTATTCAATTTTTCTGTTTGAGTTTTGGTTATGGCATGGTTGTAAAGTCAAATATTTGAATCTTGGAAATATGGGTACGCATCGTTAAACTTCTAATATTATATAATTTTTATTTTATTTTTTACAAATTCTATTGCAACAAGGGTCTGAAAAGAAGGCTTATAACTTTCGCGGGTGTCTGCCCAAACTATTTTTCGAATAAATAAATAAAATCGTTAAACTTTTAAAAATTACAAAAAGGTAAATTGACGATTTTATTAAATTTGATTTAATTCCTTGCATCAAATTTGAATATTTCAAATTACTAGAATTTAAAATTAAAATTAAAGCTTTGAGTAATTTTAAAAGATAATATCATCTATTTGACTGAGAAAAACTAAGCTTTTAAAAACTTTTTTTCTTGATTTAAATGCACAGCATTATTTAATTAAAACTTAAAAATAAGCGAGGATAAACACCTTAAAGAAATACTTTAATATTATTCTAATAACAACGTGATTGAACTAAACTATTTTTTGATATCTCAAGAGAAAAGGAATAATTAGTTGTGAAATAGGTCAGCATAGAGAAGAAGTACGAAACTCACATTATTTATTTTATCAACGCCTTGAATGAAATAAAATTTTTGAATAAAACAGATTTGTTTTTTTATTTAAAAAAATAATTTAAATTGATATTTATTCAAAGCTATAAAAACACTTGAATTAAAAATTATGAAATATTATTAGTAATTACTTGAATAATTTTATTCAAATGCTGGGATAATAATAATAATAATATTTTCTACAGTTACACCCCCTTGGGTGTAACGAAGCAAGGCCCCTATCGAGGCCTCGCTATGGTAGAGTCTAAGTTTGCGTTGGTTGGGGATTGCTGCTTAGGTGAGGAAGGTATGATTGGATTTGGTGTATGTGTCTAGTGTGTTTTTAAATTCGTTGATTGTTTTTGAGTTTCCGATGTTGGCTGGGAGCTGGTTCCAATGGCGTAGAACTCGGTTACAGAGGAAATTGTCACGTTGAACATATGCGTGGTGTGGTTCTCTAATTTGACGATGTTGCTGTCCGCGGATATTGCTGGCAGGGCCGGTAGTAGTGGTTGATGGGAATGGGAACCTTGGCTTAATCCAGTTGACTATGTTGATTTTGTGGTGTATTTTGTAGTATTGGATTAAATCGCCTCTGATGCATCTTGAGGCTAAGGTAGGTAAATTAAGCGCAGTAAGGCGGTCGTGGTAGTGCAGAGATTTGATAGATGGTACAAACTTTGTTGCGAATCTTTGGACTGATTCTAATTCGGCGATATCTTTTTCATGTGTAGGGCTCCAAACTGTTGCGCCATATTCGAGGTGAGGTCGGACAAATGTCGTATACAGTATTCGGAAAGTGGATATTTAAGGTTTGAATTAAAGAATTCAATAAAGAATCGGCTAAAATTAGGAATGTGATTTTATGTTAGCTTTATGGTAAAATGAATATTTTTGAGGCATATAATTTGAGATTTAATAAAATTTTTAAAATTTTTTAAGCTTCATTAATCAAACCAATATAAAATCAAAAATTTTTATCATTAATTTTATGACTTAATTTTAAATCATTTTTTAGAGCAATAAAGCAATAATTGATTTTGTTTGTCTAAAAGCATAATGGAACTCAATCGAAATATTTGTTTAGCTTCAAGTCTCCCTGAAAATTTATAAAGATGTTGCTAAAATTGATTCTCAAATTAAAAAACCAAGAACTAATTTAAAACTTCTTTTTCCATTAGATTTGGTTGTTTTTTTATTTTTATAGTTCATGAAAAATTTTTAAAAAATTTCTAAACACTAAATATATGTAAATTTATTTTGATAACTAGTTTCGTTGATCAATAATGAAAAATATGTTATTTTTCAGAGAATTTGAATGTGCTCTTTTAAAAGTTTGATGTTATTAATATTGCATCGGTTAAATCTAAATTATACTAATAAAAAAAATCATATCATTGTTTTTTTTTAAGAGAGTAAATAATCAGTATTTTTTATTTAATTTAATTTTAAGTTTATCACAATTACTTAATTAAATTGTTTTTAAAAAATTTAAACTTTTTCGAACAACATCCTGATTTTTTAAGATTTCAAGATAAAAAATTTTAACTTAAGTATTTTTAAATTTTCAAATATTTGTGTGATATATAAAGAAGTTTTACACTAATTCTTTTTTGTCAAGAGCTTAATTCTTATTTTATGAAAAAAAGAATTCAAATATTCTCATGTATCAAAATTTGTTACATTTCCCACCGCTTATTTCTAGCATCTCATTGAAAAATCATAGAATGTAGTTTACTTCAAACTGAATAAATTAAAACATTTTAATTTAAAAAAATTCAAAATATTTACTAAAGACTAACCTACATTAATTTTAAAAAATCTAAACGGACTGATTCTAAGTTTGAAAAAAAATTTGGTCGATTTCCTTTCATAAACTTGAAAAATTAACTTGAATTTATTTAAATAAAAGATTATTGTATTTTTTATACCATAATGCAAAATTAGTCGAACTAGAAAATTATTTTTTAATAATCAAGGCTTAAATCTAGCTTTGTTTAAAAGTCTTCATCGTATTGAACACTCAACGGATCAAATTGAAAAAAATGCTTATTTAAACGATCTTTTTAATTAAATTTAAATCTTGATTATTTTATAATTAACACTTACTCAACTTAATTAATTTTTTGTCTATTTTAATCATAATTCAAAGTTGGTATTACTCAAACTGATTTGTGTTGGCCAACTATGCTCAGAGATTATTTATTAACTTTTTTTTTGATAAACCTTTGAGTTAGAGATTTAATTACTCGAATTTAAATTTTTTATTATCATTCTAATAATAACAAACATTCATAATATCAAGTTTCAATTTAAAATTAATTTTTAATTTAAAATAAATAATTACTAAGTTTGTAAACTAGTTAATTTGTAAAGTAATCTTAATTTCTATTTTTAATTTGGTCTATATTCAAATACTTTATCTTTTTTGCATATAGAATATTTAGTTGAAAACTTTTGAAGATTGTTTTTAGTTTCTAGGTAGCTTTAGTTCGTGAGCTGCATAAGAAAGTCATGTGATTGTAAAATAGGTCAAATATTAAATTTCGTTGTATTTTTCTGATTATTTAATTTTTAAAGTTTTTTAATTAATTTTCATTTGTAATTTAAGAATTTATTCAATTGAACAATTGCGTTTTAAACTTAAAATTTAATTAAGTTAATTTAGTAAATTTAAGTTGGAGCAAATTTTTTTCTCAAATGACCTATAAACTAAAATATTTCATGATAAAACAAAATTTCTATTGTCTCTAGATCAGTTTCATTGTTGGTTGTATTTGAATCAAGACAGAGGGTGGTGGAGATCAGTAGAGTCTAATTTTCGAACATGATTGACCATGTATGAGTTTGATTGAAAGCACCATGAAGCTTTTTGATGCTGATTTTTGTTCCGAAGTAATTTGGACCGTAAATAAAATTAAAAATGAATTAAGGAATTTTCATTAGTCAAGCTTAATTGACTTCCTGTGAGTATCACAAAGAGAGATTTTTTTTTTGCTAAAAACCAAGATAAAAAAGTAATTAATTAGGAAAAATATTTGATATCTATCAGAAATAAATGACGTAGCATTGATTTTATCAAGTTTTTTCTCAAAAACTTAAAGGAATTCTTTTAATAGACACTTTCCAAATGGTTGATTTGATCAAAGCCTTTAATTTAATAATTTTAATTATATAAGTTTTTTAATTAAACCCTCCAAGTTTAAAATATATAAATTGTTGAAATATCTAAGGTCGTTTCGTTTAAATTTATTTTAATTAAAAAAAAGATAATTAAGAGCCGTATTGTATCTGTCTTTATTAGAATTATTTATGAATTGTTTTTTTTTTATTTGATTGTTAATATTCAAAAAAGCTAATAGTAGATTCTGTTTACTCTTGAGTCCAATTTATTTATCAGATGAAACCTAATCATAGAGTAAATATTTAAAGTTTAAATTTATCCAGAAATTAAAAAAATCTTCTTGAATTTAATTTCTTTAATCGATTTTATTTGAATAACAAAAACATTTCTACCAAAATGAGCACTTAGCCATGGTTCATTGTTTTGTATTGTTCAAGCACGCTTTTCAATAATTAAAATGTTGTCAAAGACAATTCTTCAATCGTCTTTAAAAAGAAAAAAAAAAGGTGAAATGGCCAAAACTAGACATTAATCCAAAAAAAATTTAGATCATTCAGCATTTGAGTAAATCCTTTTCTTTGTAAACTTAAATGCTATATCCTCCTCGAAGCAAAGAGTAGGTTTGTTAAGTATTATATTTATTATTTTGAATTTATTTGTGGTCATTTATTTTTAATGTTTTTATTCTTTTTCTTTAAAGAAAAATTTCTTTTGATAAAACTTATTCAAAATATCTTTCCGGGTCATTTATGGCCTTTTTTGCGATTAAAAAGATGTTCAACTTTTTTTTGTTAAAACTTAAAATAATTCTATTTGTCACAATTAAATCGAGTTTAAATGATGACCCAAAGAGTTTGGTGGTATTAAACAATTTATCTTTTTGTCAATAAAAATAATCGATTTTAATAACTAGTGAAGGCTACTTCTTCATATTTAATTAAATACTTTCAAGTGACTATTGATTCTTGATTTTCGCACAAGCTACCAAAATATATTTTATAAGGTATTTTGGTAGCAAACTTAAGTGTCTCAAAGACGTAGTTCAAGTAAAAAAAGTAGACATTTTTTTCAAAAATAAATTTAATTAAAGCATTTAAAAAATTTCTTACCAAATTAATTGTGCATAGATGTGAATAGAGCGCGTTTGAATTTAAAACACCACTTTAAAAAAAATCTTTTCATTTTTTTTCAATAAATTTTTTTATTTAAGCTTTTAAGGTATTTTCAAATTTTTTTTTCCGCAAAGATCAACAATGAGGGACCATGTGGATTTATGAAAAAATAAGAGATTATTTTTATTAAAGTTTAATAGAAAGAGAATTGAGTGTTATTTAGATTAATTGTCAGCTAATGCCATTTAGAATTTTAAAAATGGTTTAAATTGCATCATAGGGAGCTTTCATTTAGAGAAATGTCAATTCTAATAAAATCAAGCTGGGAACAAATTTCATTTTTGTGGATATGGTCAACTTTTATTCATTAGTCTTTGTCACAATGATATATTTGATAAATATGAGCACACGCTAGAGACAGTGCGAAAATTTTAAAAAGTAGCCAGGACATTGAGTGCACAAAAACTTCAACCAAATTTAGCCTATTTGAGAAAATTTATCAGCTAAAAGTTTATCTTAAAATCTTGCACGGTTTAAAGCAGAATTATTTTTTTTAATCAAGTTTACATTGAGCTCGCGAATAAATAGCTAAAATGAATGAATAATCGATATTTACGCATTTATCTTTAAGCGTCGTTTTTTTTATTCATTATTCTATAGAACTATTTCGTTCTATATAAAATATTTATATTTTCTCCATTTAAAATCAGATCTTGTTTTATCATTTTATAAATATATTTTATTATAATTAAACCAAATAATTTGCTTATATCTTACTTATTTTTTTTCTTTGTTTCTTACTTTTTTCTATCAGCATAGAACCTATTAGGGGAATTTATCATAATGAGTGATTGCTTCATCGATGGATTTGGCAAAGTGAAGAATGCAAATTTTTGCCTTTTCATTATCAACCAGAGCATTTGGGATTTTATAGCGCGCAATTCTGTCGGGATGTTGTTTATTTGCTGAGTGGGCTGCGGGATTAGAGTCAGTTTAGCTTATGGTAAACAAAAGTTCATGTGAACAAGGGCTTAATGATCAATAATAAGTCGTCCTTGAGCAAACTTAATTAATCAAGTGTAGGGCTAGGGCATAAAAGTCCTTCTAGTGCTTAAATCTAATTTTATTAAATTTCTTTTAAATTCACCCTTTGGAACAAGAATAACAAAACAAAGATTGCGTCATCATTTGAGCCAAGAACCTTTATAATTACTCGGATTTAAGCTTATTTAATAAAAAGCATTTTAGACTCATGTTTTTCAAAGGTAAATTATTCTCTCTTTTGTTTGACTAGTATCAAGCACATTTTTGAATTTATTTTAAATTTCAAAATTATCCATCTTAATCCATTAGGTTGACTTGACGAAATTATCCATCAAAGTCTCAGCTCACCGGCTGTCCATTTGGCCAGGTCTTTATGTGTCAACTGCACTAATGACACACATTTCAAGGTTGTCTTTAATTTATCCGCATGAGCTTGTTTATTTTTGTTTCAGACTAAACCAATTCAACTTTGCATTAAAAAAAACACAGTGAGAAATTTGAAAATTAAATTTAAAAAAACAACTTTTATTTTAGATCAATAATTTAAAATTCAGAATTTTTTTTTGAGAAATTGTAATTTTTTAATTTTGGGTCTAAACATAGAAGAATGACTTAGACCCTCTTTTGTGCCTAAAATTTCAATATTTTAGTAATTTTTTTTTTAATAAAAAAAAAAACATAGATTTAATTGTTTTGAAATTTTGTTGGGTGCTTTTTTTTGTGGGTTCTAACATATAATTAGCATCGGTTATTTTTCCAATAATTAGAGATATTGGGTTATGCAATGTTAACAACAAGATAAAGCCCAAATGCTAGTTTATAGATAAGTGTTTTTGTTTGCTAGTAACCGATAAGTTTAACTAAGTTTACAATGATTGAAGTATTTGTTATCTTTAATTAAAATTTTGGCTCCGAATTAGTACGGATTTACTTGATTTAATTTTAAATCTGACGGAAACTCAAATTTTTGTGTATTTGACCAAAGTTAATTTTTTTTTTAATTAGAATTATCGATTGACTTGACAAAACTAGAAAATCTCTTCTAGTTTAGCTCTGATCCATTAGTAGGAAATATTACAAAATCGACACCTCTAATAAAAAATTTGACAAGTTTTTAAATTAATTTTTTTAAAAAAACAAATTCTGTGCTCCATTTGAGCTGGTTTGGTGAAATTTTGAGATACAAGAAGATTGTGACAGTTAAGTTTAGCAATATTGTCATTTGTTGTTTAACAAATAAGCAAACTTTGGAAAATTTAGATAAACAAATACAATTTGGCTGAACATTTGGCAAACAAAAGAGAGCCAGCATATTTTTATTTCCGAGTATTTCAATTAACATATCCCCGAGTGTTGAGTGTGTACAATTTTAGCCAAGAAAAAGAACTCAAACTATTTTAGCTTTGTGAAATAAAATATTTTATTTAAACATCAAAGGCCAACACAATAAATTCAGGTATTAGATAATAGTTTGTATATGAGAAAATTGTTTTCGATTACCTAGTTTTAGAGGGGAAATTTCAAAATTCAATTCATAAATTTTATTTGTTGTTTCAAAATAGTAATTTATTGTTGAAAAAGTTTTCATGTTATAATATGCAATGCTAATTTAAAAAGGGCCAAAATTTATGATATTTTATAAAAGAAATTGCAATTAATTTTTGTACAATAACGTAATTAGTTTGGCTTTTTTAATTTATTATTCTATTAGAAAGCTCAAGGCCAAAAAGGTGAGTTTTGTTGAATGTTTATCTTGTTTTTACCTTGGCTATTATTACATCTATGAAACTTTAATAAAATTAAAATTTAAAAGGCTTCGCTTTCAACAAATAACGCCAACCTCCCGTTTTTGAACAATTTTTTCTTATATTAATATTTATTTAAAAATTTCGAGTTTTAATGTTTTGTCTAAATTTAGAAAATCATTTTCAAGTGGGTCTGAGCGTCTTGACAAATTACAGTCAGATTATGTGGTCGATCCGTATCGGCTTGCACGATAAGAGTCTAAAATTCCTCTAGAATAAGAAATATTTAGAAATTTATTTAGATGGAAGACCGTCATGGCCACATAGAACGACTTGCGTCTTTTTATCCGCATAGTTAGCCCCATCTTTCAAAATTTTAATTAAATTAAAAAAAGGACAGTTTTGTCTTAATTTTTAATCAATTTTAATTTGATAATAGTAAAAGTAATAATTTTAGAAGTGTTGTATGTCGCCAGTGAATATTGTCAAGAAACCTAGGACAGTACCATATTGCGTCGCAATAGCCCCCAGGGTCTTTTATTTACTGCAATTACATAATACCTGGTATTAAAAGCGGGAGAGCTATGAAAGTTTACTTTTTTAAGACCATGGTACTTAAACTTATAAGTTCAGATATGTTATTGAATTAAATTTATAAGATGGGGTATTTCGGCTGCTACAGCTTCACACTGCCACATGGCGGTGATGGGCCCAGACATTCTACATTTTAGGTGTCGCAGCAAGAAATACTAATACTACTTAATATAAAAAATTTATTTAAGGTTAAAATTACATTCGAAATCGGTAAAAAATATTTTTAAAAATCTACTCTAGTTGTGTTAAAATTAAAAATAAATTGACCAATTCTCCTTCTTCTTCTTCTTCTAAAAAATCAGTTGATGGTACAAAATGGTCAGCATTTGTACCATCATCATCTTGGACTATTTAATTTAAAACCTAATTTTCCTATTTTAAATTATTTGAGCAGATTTGAGCATAGTAGTGAAAGTTTTTCTTTAATAAATCTTGATCAAAGTCATTCCATATTTCGGGTACCCAATTTATAACAGTGACGTAACCTGGTGATCTCATATTATCTTGTTTTGTACAGCTGTGTTCATCATTAATATACTTGGCATTTGTATAAGACCATGTCCCAATAATTTACAAAAATTTTCCTGAAGCTGAACCATGATCTGTTATCTGGAGAGTCACTTTTAATACCTAGGGGTTTTTGCGAGGCAGTGCGGTAGATCTTTTTGATCCTGCTTTAAAAACGGCTAATAGTAGTTGCTTCAACTAATTAGCTTGGAAAATAGTTCCATGAATCCACTGTTCTTTTGAAAAAAATTATATGTTTGCCGTTTCCTTTTTTCCTTAAAATATTTAAAGTAGTGATATCCTAGTTGGTTTTTGATAATTTAAAAACGATTGCCATTCTTCACTCAATCTATATTGTTCATAATTTGATGTTGAATTCTTTCAATAATATGTCTTCTCTTTGAATTAGTGACCAAATTGGCACTAAAAATTCTAAAAAAGAGCAAATAAAAAAGAAGGTTGAATACTCAGAATTAAGAAGCTGGCAGTCTAAATTTGTTGATAAGACCTAAAATTTGATTTTCTTTGCCAATTTATGCTATGAATTAGCTTTTTCATTTCAAAATTTGTAAGCAATATCACTTCAAGATCACTTTCCGCTTCAGATTCATCACACTTTCTTCCATTTATAAAAAACCGAAAATTTTTTAATATGATTATTGTTCATCACTATGCATTTATTGGAATTAAATTGTAAGGATTTAATTGAATTTTGTTTTTAGGATACAATATTACATTAATTTTAAAGTTTTCAGTTTTTATTTTTTTTAAATGTTAGGTTTTATTTTATTTTTTGATAAATTAAAGTCAGATACGCGGCATGACAAGATTCTTTAATCCCTCCAGAATTAGATTTAGTTTTATTTTTATTTAGAAATTATTTTAGATGGAAGAACATAATGACTGGTCAGAACCATTCGCATCTTCTTTTTAGACACAAGATCCAATTTTTGAATTCAATTTAAATAAAGGATAATTTTTAAAAGTTTTTTATTTTATAAAATTTAGTTGTTTTTTTTTAATATATATTAAAGCAATTTTAGATATTTGACAAATTTAAGTGATATTAAGTGGCCATTGGGCATCTACTGCCATTTAAAAAGGCTGAGATTCCTCCAGATTATTTTAAGACTAATTGTGTCCAATTTCGGGAGTACGAATTTTTCTCTAGACTATTTTTGAGGGTTAGATAATGAAGAACAAGGGCTAAATTAATTAGGTTATGTGACTAGAGCAATTAGGCTCAATGACATGGCTGAAAAGTGCATTAGAAAAAATATTCAAGAAAATTAAGCAAATTATTCTGCTGAAGATAAAATTTAATTAAATTGAAAGCATCTTTTATTTTTGTAGAGAATAAAAAAAAAAGCAAATTTAATTAAAATCATAAACGCATTTTGAATCATAGGCCAACAATCTAGTTGATTCATAATGGTATGAATAAATAAATATTTGGCAAAAGGTTTTGCATAAGCAGCCTTTTAAATGGAATCGATTATCTTTCAACGAGTTGTTGGCTTGAGCTCTGCTTTCTATCCAATTAGTGTCTTAACAACACCTAAGCTATTACATAAATGACCATAAAGTTGCGTAATTTTCTAATTATTTAAAAATCAGCTGCTGCCAATGCTTATTACAAGCGTGCTAATAAATTGGTTTCCTCTAGTATGCTTTCTTTTTCTCTTTTCTTTCTCTTTTCTTTCTCTTTTCTTTCTCTTTTCTTTCTCTTTTCTTTCTCCCTCTCTCGCATTTGTTTTATCATTTAAAGCCAATTTGAAGCGCACTTAACTCAATTTTCTAATTTTAGAAAAAGACCAAAAAAAAAATTAAAAAATTTTAAATTCTTGTATCTATGCTTAAACGGTGGTTAACATTCAGCTAGAAGAAAAGCCAAAATGAAAAAAGACGACATCATCAAGCAAAAGCTGTTCGAAACGTGCAACCTGAGCAACTTCTATCTGGACTACATAATCGACTGCAAATGGGAGGACGAGAGTCCCATGCACTTGGCCAACTGCTACAAACAAAAGCTCTACGAAATAGCGGACAAGTACGACCGGATGCTGGAGGCGAGCCGGCAGCGAGAGCAGCTGTACCTTTCGCTGGACAGGTCGGCTCGATTTGGCAAAAATTTGACCAGCACCAGCACCCCTAACAAGTCCAAGTCGAATTGTTCGTCGCACGCCACCACACCGACCACGCCGACCAGCGACCGCGTCTTTGTTCGCTCGGCGTCCACCTCGTCCAACATGGGACGCCGAGTGCCCAAGTCCCAGAAGAAGCTGACCAATTTGGAGCAGCGCATTCACTCCATTTACTACGACGAGTTCGAACAGGACCACGTCGATCACGAGTACAGATGCGAGGCCAGCACTGGCGACTTGTTCAACGAGGACGAGTTCGAAATCGACTACCAGGAAGACCTAGATCCGGCCATTACCCATCTGAACCAACATATTGAAAAATCCTATTCCAATTTGAGCAAGGACTCCGGCGTGCTCATCGACAGCTATCATTCGGACTACTCGAATTGTGTCTACAACCCGGACAGGACCAAAGGTGGCGCTGCCGAGGCCACGCACATGGAGCACGACTCGGACTCGGTCAGTCCGTCGTCCAACGAAGAGGACGAAGAAGTGAAAATAAGCGAGGAGGAACGCGACCAAATAGCGCCCATTTTGCCCCACAATTTGAGCTTGAAGAAAATTTTCAACTCCAAAATGGAAAACAGAAGGCTGCACGGCTCAAGTCAAACGCCCGGTTACAGTTTGTTCAATAGTAAATTTTACCAAGACCAGTACAAGACATACACCAAAAGTTTACTCAGTAAAAAATTGTCCAATCTGGCCAAAAAAAATGCCAATTTAAATCTAGAGTTGGACTCGACTAATTTGATGTCGCTGGTCGTGGACGAGCGCAACACTGTTATTGCCCACGAAGCAAACGACTCCAATTCGTCGCTGTGCTCGACCAGCTCAACTCCGTCGCCCTCTTCCACGTCCAGTGCAGAAACAAACGAATACGAGTTCAATTACAAGACTAGTCCGAGTTTGAATTCTTCCTCTTCGGTCAACAACATTGACCAGCCGATGACCAACAGTCTAATCAAGTCCACTAATCCACTGTTTTTTAACTACAACTCGCTGATGAACGTTTCAATGCTTGATAGCATTCAAATAGCCAACAATAGCCTGGAGACGGACATGAGCTCAAGTATTCTCATGTTCAATTAGAGCATTTTTGTGGTCAATTGTAAAGTTTTTTTTCCAATTTTTTTTCCTTTTTTTTTTTTGTTTAAAAATATTCTAATTTATTTAATAATTAAAACGGTTTGGTGTTAGGCTCGGAGGCTTTCATTTAAAAAAAAAGCCTCCTGTTTGATGGTCTAAAGAGCTGTTTTTTTAAATTTTTGACTGCTTGCAAAATTGTGTAAAAATTTGACAGCTTAAAAGTTTAGCTTTGATCAAGTCTCGGAATTTTTTTGTTGTGCCGCTATTTTCTTCTAAATATCCAAATGTACATAGTCAAGGTGCTGGTAGTTTGTTTGAGTGACAAGCAGCGTCTTAACGGATTAGAGACACAGGATTTTTTTAGTCCTTGAATCAAAATAAAAACGATTTAAATTATTTTTCATTTATTTTTTTGTTGTTGGCAAAATTTTGTTTATACTCAAAAATCGTAAAATTTTAAAAATTTCTAAAATTAATAATCAACACTCTGCTCTGGTTATTTAAAAGTTTTGACTTGTAACTTATGGTTTTTGGTTCTTTTTTTTTTGTTAAATTATTTAAAAAAAATTTCAAAATTATCAAAATACATTTTTTTGTTTTGTTTTTCCACTTAACTCTATCCTTATTCTTCCTTGTTAAAATGTTTTTACCTTTTTTAAATTAAAAAATAAAATTAAAATAAAATTCACACTTTTTTTGCATTTGAGTTCAATTTCAATCCAATCGAGGGACATGCGTTTAAACATTCTAAGACCGATTGAATCAATATTTTTTATTGGTATGAATAGCTATTTTGAATAAATTTTTTAAAAAAATAAATCATACACATCATATAATTAATTTGAGATTCAAAATTTAGATTTTCAAGGATTAATTTTGAATATCATTATAAGTAAAATCGAGCTTATTTAAATTTAATCCTGAAATGAAACAAATTGATGATTTTTATTTTGATGCAATAATTAATCTATCATTTTCTATCAAATTTTTTCTAAAAATCATATCTTTACGAGTATCATTTTTAAATTTAAAAAGCATAATTTAGTTTCTTAAAAAATGGAAAATTTAGCCATTTTTTATTAGATAGAGAGAATTATCGAAAGAATTAATGAGAAAAAAAAGATCACTTTAAGTCTGCAAATTGTACTTTTGTGTACTAAACTAAATAAGAATATATCTATTCGAAAAAAAAAAGAATTAATAATGAATTACTTATAACAAATAAAGTACAAATATATTAATAAAGTATTTTCAATATTGATAATATATTAATAAAGTAGTCATTTTTAACCCGATTTTAGACGGTTAAGGGTTAATGAAATTCAAATAACTTTTTTGTTAAAATCGAACTCCAGAAACTTATGATTTTTTAAAAATTATTTCAATTTAAATTTTTTTTCTTTGTTCCAAAATCACAATGTTTAACGAAATGGACGATTAAATTAAATTGAAATTGAAAAAAAATTAAAAATCAAAAGAATTAAAAAAAATAAATTCCAATGCTCCCCCACAATATTTTTCATTATTGAAATTAAGAAAATCAAGTTTTTATTTGATAAAAAAATACTTTTACTGCTAGTTTACTCAATTTTGAAATCGCGAAATAGGTCCAATCGATTGAACATCTAATTTTGGTCACTTTTAAATCGGATAAGTCAAATATGGAACTAAAAACTCATGCCTAAAAATAAATGATGTTTTCAATTTTCAATTCAAATCAATTTAAGACAATCACAATATAAATTTTAGTCAAACAAGATTATTTAAACTTTATAATTTTTAAAAGGTATTAAAAATTTACAAAATTTTATATAATTGGTAAAAAATATTTACAGTTTTGATTCAATTTTTTAGATGAAATAATTAGATAAAGATAAATAAAATTAAGTCTTGGAAAATGTTAATTATTAAGTCTTTAAACCGGATTCAAAAACATTATATATTTAAATTTCCCAATTTAAATTAAATAAATTCGTTAAATTAAAAAAAAAAAACTGAATTTAAATATATGGTTTAAATTTTATTTCTCTGTTGACAAGCTTTTTATGTTTGAATTTTTTTTCCATTGTTGAACTCTTTTTGAGTAGAAAATTTTTTCAAATCAAGTCATTTGGCTTTACTTTGAAAAGACTTAAAAATTAATTTTTTTTACTTTTGCACAAGTCTGGTTCTTATAACTCAAAACTGACCCAATCGGAGATCTTAGATCACACCATATTCGAATAAAAAAAATTATAAAATTTAATAGATTAAAATTTTGAAAGATATTCTTTTAATAATTTCAATTCGTAGAAAATAATTTAACATTTTATTCCAATAAAACTGGTTTTGGCTAGGTCTATGACCAAAATAAAATTTGTGAATAATTTGTCAAAGTTTTTTAAATTTTATTTATCGTCAATTATTAATATTAATTTAAAACATTTAAATAAAAAAATATTGTGCAAAATTTTTTCAACTAACTCTAATGCACACATTTTTTTCTTTTTTCTCTATTTAATCTATTCAATTTTACAAACTTTTAATCAAAAGAAATCATTAAAAAAACGAACGAAAAGAAAGAAAAAAAGAACAAGAAAAACAAGAAACACACGTAAGCCAAAAGTCAAGAAAAGAAAAGCACACGTAAGCCGAAAGAAAAGTGTTAAGTAAAATCGAAAAAAAACGTAGTAAAAGCACGCAGTTTTTTATTCAAAATGGACACAAATTTTTTGCTTGAAGCAAACTGGCCAACGTTTGGACAGGGTGTTGTATCTGGTCATTCAAAAACGTTACATGATTGGTGTGGTAATATTTCGAAATTTGTCTTGGAGCTTTCAAATCGTTTAAAACATCTGGAAGAAAGGGAGATTGAAAAAGACATTGAACTAAATAAACTGAGAGCTCAATTGGCAGCAGCAAGTAAAACGGAAAACTCACCCAACATCAGTAGTCAATGGGTTCAAGTAGTAAAACAAGGTTCCAAAAATGCTAAAAAACCAGCTGATCAGATAGCTGTAGCAAATGCGACCATCAGCGAAATGAATGAAAGAATGAGAAGAAGAAAAAATGTTATTATTTATGGTGTGCCAGAATCAAAGAAAGAGATTTTAACAGACAAGAGAGCTGAAGATGAAGAAAAAATCAAAGAAATTCTGACCACTATTGGAAAAAGTGATGTCAAGCCAGCGTATTCGAGACGTTTGAGATCTAAAGACCAAAGTAAACCAGGTCCAATTTTGGTGGAACTCAAAGAAGAAGCAATCAGAAATCCATTACTCCTTGCAGCCAAAAAGTTGAGAGATTCAAATTCTCTCAAAAATGTTTATATTAGTCCAGATTTGACTGAAACGGAAAGAGCTTTAGACTATGAATTGAGAAAACAAAGAAACGAAGCAAATAATGGTCTTTCACAAGACTCGCCCTTTCGATATGGCATCCGTGGAAATCAGATCGTCAAATTCAAGAAGCAATAATCTTTCATCAGAAGCGTCATCACGTCTAGATAGTATCGAATCGTTAAAATGTATGTATTTAAATGCTACCTCTTTGAACAACAAACTAGATGAACTTAGTGTTGTTATTGAAACATATAGCCCACAAATTGTGGCAATTAGTGAGACTTGGTTCAAGAGCATCTCACTTACAAACATAAAAGGATACAATGTGTACAGAAAGGACAGAAGTGATGGACGCAGAGGCGGTGGTGTATGTCTCTACATTGATGAATTTATCGACTCATTTGAATTAAATGATGCAGGTTTTAATTTAAGTAAAATTGAACAAATTTGGGTAGTAGTAAACTTTAACTCCGAAAAGTATTTAGTTGGCTGTATTTATAGGCCAAACGATTTTGTTGATATGAACGATTTTGATTTAATTTTCAAGCAAGCTAAAGACTATGTGGATGAAAAAGGTTTTAAAGATCTTCTAATAATGGGTGATTTTAACTTTCCATCAATCAACTGGTCAAATGGCTGTGTGTCAGAAATTTTAAACGAAAATGGCATCGAACATAAATTCAGAGAGACGCTAAACGACACTTTTCTATACCAGCATGTAAATGTCCCCACTTTTCAAATGGCAAACGAAAAAGCTGTCAACACTTTAGATTTGATTTTCACGACCCAATCTGGCAGTGTGTATGCAATCGATACAAAATTTGTGCTCGGTAACATAAATAAAGGACATCTGGCTATCTTTTTCAATTTTATTCTCAAAAACAAGGTTAGTAAGAAATCACATACCTGTAAAAAATTTATCTATAATAAAGCTGACTTTGTAAAAATTTCACATTTTCTTTCAAATATAAATTGGGTGCACTTGTTTGAGAATTTAAATATTCAAGAAATGTACGATGAGTTAATTTTCTATGTAAGCGAAGCTAGTAATCGATTCATTTCAGTGACAGATGGCTCAAAAAAGAAAACTATCTCAAAACCTTGGATTAAAGATGATCTCAAGATCTTAATCAGAAATAAGAGGAATCTTAGATACAGGAACTGTTCATGTAACTGGAAGGATATGAATCTTTATAAAGATTACAAACGTACCTGTAAATTAGTTTTATCAGAAATTAAAAAAGCCAGACTAACATATGAACAAAATTTAGTGGAAAAAGCTAGGAAGAATCCTAAAATATTGTATAAATACTTAAATGATCAACAAGTAGTCAAAGAATCAATTAAAGCATTAAAAAAGTCAAACAATGAAATAACGCACGAACCGAAAGAGATATCAAATCTTCTTAATAAATGTTTTCAAGATGTTTTTGTTATTGAACAAGATGGTGAGCTTCCACCTTTTGAAGTTGAGTTTGATGAAAGCTGGTCAGAATATAGTGACATTGATCCAAATGATATTAGTTATGAAATGGTATTTAAAAAATTACAAGACCTAAATCAAAATAAATCATGTGGTGTAGACAAGCTTCATCCATCATTGCTTAAAAATTGTGCAGAAGCCTTTACTGTTCCTTTAACTTTGATTTTCAGAGAATCTCTATCCAATAGTCAGCTTCCAATCCAATTCAGATCAGCAAATATTACTCCATTGTTTAAAAAAGGTGATAAATCAATGCCGAGCAATTATCGTCCTGTGTCTTTAACTTCAATTCCGTGTAAAATTATGGAAAGCATAATTAGAACCAAAATGGAAGATTATCTTTATAAGCATAATATTATATCTAAAGAACAGCATGGATTTGTCAAGAAAAAGTCATGTACCACTAATCTTCTGGAAACTCTAGATTTCATCTCAATGAGTCTTGATAAAAGTATCCCTGTTGATGTGATTCTACTGGATTTTGCGAAGGCATTTGATACTGTTCCGCACAGAAGACTAACAGCTAAATTGAAAGCGTATGGCTTTGGCGGTCTGACACTAAAATGGATTGAAGCTTTCTTGAAAAATAGAAGGCAACGAGTTGTTCAAGGGGAAATTTTATCGGATTGGGTTGATATTTTTAGCGGTGTACCACAAGGCTCAGTGATTGGTCCACTATTGTTTGTTTTGTATATCAATGATCTACCAAAAGGATTAGAAAATGTTGTCAAATTGTATGCAGATGATACTAAAATGTTCTCGCAAACTGTATCAGAAATAAGCGCAGCGAAACTACAATTAGATTTAGATTTAGTTTTCAAGTGGACTCAAGATTGGCTTCTTCTCTTCAACACATCAAAATGTGTGGTCATGCATTATGGTCATAAAAACAAATATTTTCCTTATTTTATCAATGGTAAGCAGCTATCAACGTCAGAAACCGAAAGAGATCTTGGAGTTATTTTCAATACAAATCTGAAATGGAAAAATCAAGTGTTAGAGGCTACAAACAAAGCAAATCAAATGCTAGGTCGCATCAGGAAATCATTTGCTCGTTTTGATTGTAAGTTATTTAGATCTCTGTATTTAACTTTTGTTCGTCCTCTTTTGGAATTTGCGGTGCCTGTATGGTCTCCAATTCTTAAGTCTGACTGTGAGAATGTTGAAAGGATTCAACGCAGAGCTACGAAATTTGTTTCTGCAATTAGAAACAAACCGTATGAAAGCAGATTGAAGGCTTTGAACATTCCAAATCTGATGGAAAGAAGAATAAGAGGTGATCTAATTCAATTATACAAGTTCATGCATGGAATAGAATTGGTTGAAAAAAGCAACAATTTTAATGTCACTAAAAACCAAGGAAGAGGTCACTGCTTTAAATATCACAAAGAAATTTCAAGGCTCCAACATAGAGATAACTTTTTTTTCAACAGAACCGCTAGCATATGGAACTCGCTGCCTAATCAATTAGTTGAAGCCCCCAATGTTAACAGCTTTAAAGCAGGCATTGATTGCTGGATGAGCAGCAATCAATCACATCAGCTGTCTTAGTGTGCCTTGTCAGCACACTCGCTGGCTAGCCAGCTACAGTCTAAACTACTACTACTACTACTACTAATCCATAATTCAGGAAAATAGTCCAATAAAAAGTTTAAAACTTAATTTTAGATATAAACATTTTCTTAATTGAAAGACAATCCATCAAACATCGTCTTTAATAAAAAATCCATCAGAAATAGAGATCTTGGATAAATAAAAATAATAATTAAAAAGCGCAATCGGTCTTGCGAATATGTCATACGTTGGGGAATCACTCAAATAAAATGATTCAAAATAACACATCCATAATTTCATAACTTTTATTTATTTGTTTATCTGTACCGAGCTAATGCTTCTTCAGAATAAAAATATATATAAAAAAAATTTAAATAAAGTTAAATAAGATAAAAAAAATAATAAATAAGTAAAAATATTAAAAAAAAAGGATAAATAAGTCTAAGTAATAAAAAGAAAATAAACGATATGTTAAAATAGCTAAAGGTAAGACATGTTTACATATTTGATAGTTCAGGAAAAAAGAAGAAATTGTTAAGTAGAAATTAAACAATGGAGTTGGATATTCGATATATCTTGATTCGAAAACAACTAAAATAGCAGAAAATAAATAGATCCCAAAAAAGTTAAAAATGTCAAAATTTTTCCGATTTTTTTCCGAAAAAATTCTCAATTTTTTTTTTTTTTTTAAAGATAACCATCTCAGAATATAGAAAATTTAATTCTCTATCAGAAAATGTGTCGATCGGGTAGATATGTTTGATAAAATTCTGAGATAAAATCTCTTAAATAAGATACACTCAATATAAGGCTGTAAAGTTTCAGACCCCCCTATCCAAAAAAATAAATTTTTAACCCCCCCTAAAATTTTGGCTAACCCTAGGTTTTCATATACGTAGAATCTAAAAATGAGGTCGAAATCCAAATCTGAAGATAGTGTGGAAGTTTTGCATCGCGCGAACTTTAAATAATGAATTGTCAGATAGCATATAAAAAAAAAAACATAAAATTTCTCGGAAAAAAAGTTACTACTCCTTATACAAGGCTTTAGTAATTTTTTTGGGTCTACCAGCACTTGACCTAATGTTAAACACCATGATTCTTTAGGAAAATCTTCGAATAGAGACGTTCACGATAAGCTATACCGATGAGTTTCTTACACATGTAGTGTTGGAAACATGAGGGGCATTTACAAGTGCTTTTTTCCAATTATCTTGATTAAGCTGAATAATATTTGCTATTTTATTGTGGTGCTATTTTGTTTTATGCTAATTTTTTTATAATTTTAATCACACTATTTCAAAATTGTTATTTTAATGCACAGTCCATAGGTTGAAAGAATCACTGGAAGCAGGATGCGCAAACCTTAACAGGATTTTTTGTTTCAACGGGAGAGAATTCAAATAATTAATTAGATGAACAAGATACGGGAAATAAATTCGATGCAATAAAGCAAATTTTATTCTAATTTTGGCAAATTTTATGATTCAAAGATTCACATTTGGGTCTCACCAGATTTATTCCTACTGCAGTGAAATTAATCATCGATTTTCAAGAGATTACTTTAAAATCATTTTTTCATATTTCATGAAGTCATATTTTAAGAGTATGGCAAATAAATTTTTAGATTGAGTTTTTATTAATTATTTTATTATTTTAAATAATAGATAAATAGACTAAAATAATTAGATTTAAAATCGAAACAATTAAAAATTTTAATTTTATTTTCCAAAGTAAGCTTTTGCTCTTACAATTAATTTGAAGCTATTCGAGTCAATTGAATTCTCATGAAGTACTTCATTTGTAAAATTTCTTACTTTAAAAAAAATTTTAAGTAAATTTTGTTAGTAGAATCATTTAAGTGTTCATTGCGTAAAAGGTTAAACTGATTTTTTAATTAATTAATTTTTAAAACTTTTTGAGGAGAGTCAACACTTTCAAATTTTAGACGAATTGGAATTTTTTTTTCAATTAATTAATTTAATTTGTTAGAAGTTGTATGTTGTAAGCTAATTTCGTGACTCTTCCCCTCTATGACATTATTAGAATTTCTAATTCCAACAATTGATAGTATCAAATGTTCAACTTTGTTTATAAAATCATCTTTAATTTATCTTGTACTGTTTTTTGGTTAAATAAAAAAATGTTATAAAATAATTATCGCGATTTAATTATAGCGTTCTTTGCCAACTTATTAAAACCAAAAATAATCAAAAATCAGGTTTAGAAAATCAACTAACTTTTACATAATTCATCGAGCTCAGATAATTTTTATATATTAACTATATTATCCCAACTTAACGATATTTTAAGGCTTCCTTGTTTTTCAAAATGAAAAAACAAAAACATCCTTCTTAATCTACAAAAATACTAAAAAAAATTTTTTTTAAAGGATTAGATTAATTTAATATTGCTTATTATTTTATAAAATGTTTTTAATTTAATTAAATTTTAATTAAAAAAACAAATTTGAATTTCCATTTTTAAGCTTTTACCTGAGATCTTTTTAGACAAACAATTTATTTTGAAAAATTATCCTTTACCTTAAAGCTAAAAAAAATAAATCAATTAAGCTATTTTCACAACATTAGTTTTTAAATAAATTTTTTTAAACCATTTTTAAAAATAACATTTTATTAGATTAAAAAATTATAGAACAAGCAAAAACAATTCTTTTTTAAAAATAATCTTTTTTTAGAAATATTAAATGCAAAAATATAAACGATTATAGCTTTTTAAAAATTTTATCCATTTGATTAAAATAAAAATATGTTTTTTTTTATTTATAAAAAAATTCGTAATTCTCAAATTTAAAAATGTTTGAAAGCTCATTCGGTTTGAGTTTGATCATTAATTTAAACATTTATTTCTTGAAAAAAATGAGTGATAAAATAAAATTCGGATTAGTGTAGCGGCGGGAAAAAAGTATTCAAACTGTTTTTCTTATCCTCTGAATCGTGTTCATTTACATCGATGGTATTTTGCATGATGTTCATATGTTTTTGAAAATGGTACTCATTAAATGTGTTATCGTTGTTAAAATCTGAAAAAAGCCAATGTTTAATCTAAGAACTAATAGTGATCGATTACTGTTAGCATTTATGAAAAAGAAAAGTTTATTATGTGAGTGTTTGATGTTCTTTATCAGCAAAAATAAAACCCAAGGCTTGCAGTGTGTATTTATTAGTTCTAAAAAGTAGATTTAAATCTTCCAGAATATTAAACAGAATATAAAACAATCATTTAATATTCTAAAAGATTAGTAGCTGGATTGTTGTTAAGATGTTATCCAAGCAAGCGTTGAAAATACAAACAAAGAATATTACTATAAAAATCAAGAGATCACGAGCCTTTTAGTTATTTGTTTGATTAAAGGAATGATCTTTCATTTCTAGCATAATCTTGTAAAATAAAAATATTAAGTTAATTAAACTAGAAATTATGAGCTAACAGTAGAACAAAATTTTGATTATTGAATATTTTCTAATCACTTACGAGTATTATCATGTTCTATGCTTGTTTCGGCTTCTCGGCGATGTCGATGCTTTGGGCGCACATCTTTTGAGCTTTTCTTTTTTAATTCCAGGATCCACGGATGCTTGAGAGCATCTTCGGCATTCATTCTAACTGCTGGATCCCAACTTAAATTTTAATAATTAATTTTTTTAAATACAGGAAAATTTAAAATTTAAAAAATTTAAAAAATTTAAAATAAAAAAAAAATGAACAAATTACTCTAAACAGCGGCTGATAAAATCAACAAAATTAGTGTCAGTTGTCTTTAGGATTTGAGCCAATGATTTGGAACCAACTCGGCGTTTTTTGAACAATTTTGTATTTAAATTACGAGGCATATTTTTTGAGTCAAAAAATAATTTTCGTCTAGATGCTTCGGCTAATATGTGAGCAGGTGGCAAATCTATAACTTCCATAATCATTGCCAATTGTTCGGCTTCGTTTTCACCAGGAAAAATTGGATAACCAGTAAACAGTTCAACCAAAATACAGCCAAAAGACCACTTGGAAAAATACATAAAAATTAATTTCACTACATTCATAAGTAGAAATTTGAATTACCATATCAATAGCTGTGGTGTATGGTATTCCTAGAATAATTTCTGGCGCTCGATAAAATCGACTTTGAATATAAGTATATACTAATTTAATATAATTTAATAATTTTTTATATTTTTTTATAAAAAACTATACTTCGCTGCGACTCAAAACAGCCTGATCCAAAATCAATGACTTTAATAGCCGAGCTGCCTTTTTGCCTTAGCAAAATGTTCTCAGGCTTCATGTCACAATGGATAATATTTTCTTTATACATTACTTTCATACATTGTAGAATTGAATAAGCAAATCGTCTTACTAAATGAATACTAAATCCTTGATAATTGTTCTTTTTTATAAGCTCATATAAATTGATTCTAAAAAAATTTAAATTTAAAAATTTTAGTTTATTATTTAGACTGGACTAGACTAATAATTAAAAAAAAACGTACAAAAAGCTACCCTAGGCTTTGGCTCTTATTTTTTAAGCCATAAATTATCTCATACCGACAACAAAAAAATAACATCTGGTTAAATTTTTAAAAAATTAAACAAATTTTTTTTGCCTTCTAGAAATCAACACAAATGATGGCTGAATATTAAAAAAAAAAATCAAGACACTTATATTTCTAGTTTTTGGATAAGTAAATTCAAATTCAAGTCCATTAATTGAGTAAAAAAAATTACCCTAAAATTTCGAAGGAAATGCACAAATGGTTTCTAAAATAAAAATATTCTTTCATATGAACCACGTTTATGCTGTTGTCATGGTCCATGTTTTTCAAATGTTGCAGAATATTTACTTCAACCATGCCTTGCTGCTGAAATCTAAATAAAAACCAAGCTTAATATAATTTAATTTAATAATTAAAAAAATCAAAAATAACCTTTTTTTGCTTCGAATTATTTTGACAGCCACATGCTCTTTACGTTTGTGATCAAAGCATTTGAGGACCTGTCCAAAACTGCCTTTGCCAAGGGTCTCAATTATCTCGTATCTGTAAGCAATTTGATCTTTATTCACTTTGATATAGGCACCATTTTCATCATCAAAGTCTTTGACTGTTTGAGCATTTATTTTCTCCGCATCCAGACCCAAATACCAAATTTCGGCATATTCATTTATTTCCTGTTTTTCGAAGTCGGTCAATTTATCACCATAAAGCTGAAGTGCTTCTAAATTTTAAAATTTAAATTAAACTAAAAAAAAACAACAAAAAAAAACTTGCCAGTAGATGTCAAACAGTCATCTTTCTTATGGTGTATAACAATTGGTGTCTGGCTGTTCAACTGTTTGCTAGATAGGACACTTCGCGAATGGTTTAGATTCGATGAGCGAATTTTCTGCTGTTGGGAATTGGTCGAAATAGTGGAATTGTTGCCGAAAAACGAGTTTACAATTGAGCTGGCGTCTACATGGGACGTATTCGAATTTGGAACTTGTGAATGATGGTGGTGATTCTTCTCCTTGCCATTTACTAGACTCACATTTCCATTGGAATTATTCTCTTTTGAATTGGCATAAAAACTATTCTCTTTTCGCACACTGGACATGGGGTTTACTTTCGAATCTCGACTAGCTCTATCTGTTATATTTTGATTGATTTGAGCAATTGTTTTTTCGCGGCTTTGCATGCCGCGCAGGGCGTTATAGCCCGCATGTTGATGAATGGGCATTGTGGCTGTGATCATGGAATTGTTCGAATTTACGTAAGATGAGCTATTATGATTTTTGTATGAATCAGGTGGGAGCAGCGAATAGGTGCTCAGGTCGTTGTCAACAAAAATATTATTAGTACTATTTGTGTTCAAGCTGTTGTTGCTTGTGTTCATATTGTTGTTGTTGGACGAGCTCAAGTGGTTGAAGTAGCTACGGTTTCCAGATTTATTCGAAGAGCTAAGAAGGGACCGCATTAGATTAGAAGTTAGATTGTTTGAGCCAGTTCCATTTACTGCACCGGTATTGGCCAAACCATTCGGGTTCGAATTTGCCAGCGTTCCGTTTGACACACTGGCATACTTAGTCACAGTTGGGTTGGAAGACATTTGCTTGCCGTCCAGCCCGTACTTGGTCGCAGAGAACGGATTCGTACTCTGTATTTGGATCTTCTGTGGCAGCAAAAAAAAAATTTTAAGCAAATTTTCAAAAAATTCAGCCAAGTTTAGTTAAGTACCTTTCCACCCAGTGGCTTATTCTGTACAGATATTTGTTTCAAGTCTGCAAACGGACTAGAGACATCCATTTCGCTATAAGTGGACGATTTAGAGTTTGATTGAGCACCCGAAGTAGCTGTTTGTTTCGATGAGTGTCCGTTGACAGGCTGAAAAGGTAAAGTAATTAACTAATGAAACATTTGATTTTAGTTGTTTTAAAAGCTTAAGAAATTAGAATCGCTAAGAACTGCTAGGGATTTTGTTGCTTTGTTGTAAGAACCCTAAAATATTTTTCAATAAGAAAATTTTTAAAGACAAATTAAGCAATTATGAAAAGAGCGCTTTGGAAAAACATAAAAAAAAGCTTAATTATATTGAAAAACACCTTAAAGTACGAAATAATTTTAAAAAATTAAAAACATATTAAATATAGGTAAACAAAGCATGGTAACTGATTTCACTAACGAGAGTGCATTAAACAGCCATAAAATCCATATATTTACAAAAACTAATTTGCTTTCAAATTTTTAATAAACAAATTAGATTTTTTGGGAAAAAAAAAGAAAAATTTTAGACATTTTGGCCAATCTTTTGACAGTTTTAAGTAATTTGTTTAATTTGATTCTGAGAAAAAAAGTAATGCTAAAAAAAGCAGACGAAATCACACAGAATAAGAAAAAGAGTGAATTATAATTCAAAGGTACTATCTTGAAAATTAAAATATTTTAACATTTAATTTAAAACAAAATCTGAAAAAGAAAAAAGGTTTAAATTAGAAACTTGATTTGATAAAGATAAACTAGTTAATTTTATAATTCATGGTGCTAATGACCTCGTTTGTCTTAAATTACTTTTTTTAAAGACCTTCTAAAAATGGATTATTTAACTACGTATCACGTGAAGTCATTTTTTACAAAAAAAAAATAAAATTCTAATAAAATCTACAAAATCATGTTTTCATCTCTTTTTAAAAAAAGTATCGTGGTAAAATTAGACAATTTACCAATTTGCCATTCTTCAAATCGATTAGGATCATTTTTTTTTAATTTATTAAATAAAACATAAATTCGCCAACATCTCAAAAAATTATGAACATCTCTGAGTATAATTTTACTTTTCAAGTATTTACTCTAGATTTTGCAAAAGCCTTAAAATCTCATTGTAAAATTAAATGGCCAAAGACATTTTTCTTTAAACAAATAATAAGCCTCTCGAGATGACATAACTGTGCCAGGTTTTTCCTAAGAAACGTAATAAAATATGCAAATTCCATTTTAAATTAAATTAAGCTCAAGTTTTTATCTCAATGTTAAAGGCCCTAAACTTTTTATTTAAAAAAATAAATAGTTTGGATCAAATTTTGGAACGCTTTTAAAAATTTTGACAGTTAACAAATAGCTATTTTTTCTTCTATCTAATATGAGGCTAGCTATTATATAACTAATTCTTTGAAAGCGTCATTGTTGTCCAAAGGCAACAAAAAGTCTGTTTGTAAGCAAAAACTTTAACCCATATAATTACTATTTACTTTGCTAATTTCAAGCTTTCGCTGTCGAATTAAACAAAAATCAATTTATTTAATTAGAAGAAATGATTTCAAGATTTTCAAATTAATGAAGTAATAATTTATAGCCGACAGCAGTTTCCATGTGCTGCAGAACTTAATTTTTTTAAAATAAGTAATTGCCAATCGTTACCTATTTCACTCGAATTTAAGCTATTTGAAACAATTTTCTTCCTATGACCAAAAAAGTGATAGTTTTTTTGTTATTGTGTAAATTCTTAATATTATTTCTCTATCCACTGAAAACAAGGTTTTCTGTTCAACTTCATATCCAGAAAAAGGCAGCTTATTTGAAAATAAATCAGCTCGAGGTGTAATAAATTGGAAAAAAAGATTTTACATAAAGTAAAGTAAATTCATGCACAGTTAATTGGAACCTAATTTGTGTGAGGATTTTATTTAATCACTTCCAAATAAAAGTTATTTATTTCATTTCCGTTACCAAGTCAGTCTTTAAGAAGTATTTTTTTCCAATTGTATCCTTTAAATGGGTTTCTAATATTTTAATTGATATATCCGCTTATTTAGCTGCTAAATGAATGAATTTCGTCAATTTAAACTAAATTTAATTTTATAAATTTTTTAACTCATTCAAAAATAGATTATTTAAATGGTTTCAATTTATTTCTAAGTTTTTTGATAAAATCTTAAAAATTGTTGTCTATTTGTTTATTGAAAAAATTCACAAACTAAAGAATAAAATATTAAGAACTTTCCGATAAACACCCACTGTCAATTGAATTATAAAATATTTACCTGCTGAAGCCTCATCCTAAAGAACAAATCAGTTAGTTTTGGTGAAGGCCAAATTTTTAAATCTTTGAAATTTTTTAATTTAAAATAAAAAGAAATACAATTTTCCAAAATTATTCAATTTTTTAAACTGGTAAGAAAACAACTCTTTCGCTGTTCTTAGCTAGAAGAGTTTGAGTTTAGAAATAAATGAATAGAACAATTAATAATGAAAACCTAGGACCTTTACAGAAACAAAAGCGAAACAAAAAAGAACGAGCTTCTTGATTACCATGAAAACTGAACAAAAAATTATTTTTCTCAATTGAAATTTATTTCGTAAAATTCCTCAAGCTGAATGCATATTAAAATTCATCTTTTAATTACCGGGCTTGGAAAAAAAGTTTTTAATATCGTCATTTTTTAGCCGAAAATTTTCAAAAATTACTTAGAAAAATTTAGCGTTTGTGGAAGGTCTCAAATTTTTAAACGAATATCTGTGTACAAATTTATATGAAGGTTTTTTCCTTCAAGGCACTCTCTTTTAGCTTTGATTGTGAAGCAACTTTAACTTCATAATCAGAAATATTACTTTTATTTGATACTTAAAGACCATTATAAATAAGCTAAGCCTCCAGTTATGTAAAAAGCTTCATACTAGATTTTTTTTATCAACAAATATTAAATTAATTGCAAAATTTAAATCTAATTTGATTTAAAATTTAGTTTAGAGCTTAATTTTCAAAGCATCTTTTCCACGAGCTTAATCTTGTTAATAACGCTAGAAAAAAATTTTTTTTCTCTAATTTCACATTGATGGAGAAGAGAACAAGCAACCAAAGATAAATGAATGTTTTAGTTTTTTAAAAAAATTTAATTAGACTCTTAAATATAATTCTATGAGTCATTTAAGTCGAGACAGACAATTTTTGTTGTTGTTTCTTAATTCTGACAAACCTTGATTTCTTTTCGATCTAGACTAGTCGATTTGATTGAATTTTTCTCAATGGCATCTAAATTTTCCAGTGATTCTTTGCTGGAATTTTTGCTTCGGTTTCTGCTTGAGCTGTCAAAGTGTTTTTGACTTTTCAATTCATGCTGCTGAAGTTTTTTGATAAAATTCAGCTTATTTTGATTGCTGTCCGTGTCATAAAATTCACTAGGATAAATTTTGTTGCTTTTAGACAAAATGTACAATGGTACAGCATCTGATTTGGCCTCATTTTTGGGCTTAATGACGACGTCTTTGTCGCTTTTGGACAGTCGCATTTCATAGCTTGGGTTCAAGGTGCTGGGTCTGGGCTCTCTTTGGGATTTTTGGTTGTTGAACAAATCAAAAAGTCCCGAGTCAGTTTTTTTGGGAACGGTCAGCTTTTTGCCTGCGATCAGCGCCGTTCCGTTTATGGACTCGTTCGAAAAATCCAGTGAGTTTGGCAGTTTGCTCATACGCTTAGAAGACGATTCCAACAGTGACGTAATCATCATTATATGTCAAATATTATTTCATTTCTCAAAAAAAAATAACAACAAATCTAGTTGCCAGAACAAAATGTGAGCCAATATTGAAGTTTTTTTAACAATCAGTAATTTAAATATTAATCTTCAACCAAAAAACGAAAGACTCTGGAAATCAATTAGAAATAAAAGATTTCTTTGTGACTAGAAAAAAGAATGAGTTCATTTTAATGGGCAAGAATTTTCGAGGAGCTCAGCTCGAGATTTAATTAGTATTTTACCTGCACAAAATCAGATGTAAGCTCGATAAACTAAAGGCATATAGAAATTATTGAGAATTTATTAGATGAATATTTTATCATTGAATAAACAGAAACTTTATAAAATCAATTTAAATTATAAATAATTTAAAATGTGGTGCCATGGAATTTTGAAAAAAAGTTCAGTTGGATTCCTCGACGCAATAAAACTTTGGCAAAATAGCCTGCTTTAAAAAATTTTTTCAGCTAAGTTTAAATTAATTTAGAAAAAAAAGCTGTTGACAATCGTTTTCATGGCTAAATTTAATCTTTAAATTAAACACTTAAAATTTTTAATCTAACACATTAAGAGCGTTTGACTCAATTGTTGTTTTCATTTTGCTTGATTATAAATTTGTTATTTTAGCTTTTATATGTATCTAAGTTTGGAAAATAAAAAGGTTTTCATGAGTTTTTCCATTATGTGATCAATGCATACTTTAAAATTAGATTTTTTAGACGTATAAATTGGTTTAGAAGAATACAAACATAGTTTTTTTTTTCAAGTAGTGTATAGTTTATGATATTTTGAATGTTTTTCGAGATGGAAGTTCTGGTAAACAAAATCTACAAACGTAAGCAAATTATCCACGTGAAACAAATATCAGGTAGGAATAAAATATTGTGCCAAGTAATTGGTAATTGACAAACTGTTTGAGATTTCGTTAGAACTTTCAAGAACACTTGGCAAATTTATACAAAGAATTGACCTAAACGCTTGATGTAATTCTTAATTTAAATATTAATAAATAATGTTTCAATTTTTGGTCGATTCGAATCACGTACTCTTTGCTTGTCTTTACTAATTGGAATCAAAATTACCTTTAAACAATTGAGATTTTATTTATAAAACTAATTATATATTGTAAATAGAATTAAAATTTTTAAAATTAACTACGCTTTGAATTTCAAAACATTGAGACAAAGATGTTTGATCAGTATAAAATTAATTTTTAACCTTTCAAATTTTAATTTTCTTACTTTATCGAATTTAACTTAAAAATAAACAGGTTAAATTTTTTCAGTTTAAAAATATTTAAATGAACCCATATAAATCTGATCAAATACTGTTTGTAAGAAAAACTAAGCAAATAGAGTCAATTTAAAAAATACATCAAAATAACCTAACAATTTAGAACCAGTTAGCTTGATTAATATTAATAAAAAAAATTAAATTTTATGGAATCTTTGATTATCATTTTTTTTCAATTTTTATTATTGTTTGTCTTGAACAAAAAAGATTTTTTTTAACTTTCTTTGAAAAATTTTGAAATTAAGCTCTTTACTCTTAAATTAAAAAAAAAAATGAATTTTTTTTGAAAATAATTAATTAAATTTATTTCATAGATTCATAAATTACGCTAGATTTGGTGATGCGTTAAAGAAAAAAATAATAAATTTTTACCTTGAGTTAAATTTAACAAAAAAAAATTCAGTTAAAAACTTGATTTTTATATTCTTTTACGCGAAATGATAAAAAAATTGTCTGAATTCATTCTACTTACTCTTTGATTTCTAAATTTCATATGGTAAATAAATTAAATTAAATTTTTTAAAGCTATTTTAATGTAACTATTTATACTCATTTTATTGATATTAATTGTGTTAATTCAAGTTCATAAGTACTGATAAAAATTTCCAAAAACTTTTAAAAAACTATTTTTAGATTACGTGGTCGAAATAAGTTAAAAAACTATCAGCTGCTTAAGATTAATTAATCAAATTAACTCTCAAAATTTAATTTTTCCTTTTTTATTAAAATCTAAACAAACTTGACTAAAAATTTTAAAAAAGATCTACTAAAACATTTATAAAAATGCTTTTTAAAAAATTAACAAGATATTTTACTAATTCAGTTTAATTTAAATTTTTATTTTTTATTTTACATTTAATCTTTCCTTAGACTTTAATTTTGTTTCTTTATAAAATTTTACAATTTTGTTTGGAATATTTTAATTATTAAAAAATAATTACAATTAAAGTTCTCTTATTAGATATTGAAAAGAATTAACAATTTGTAGCAAATGATCATTCCCATAATTCGTAATAAAAAAAATATCTAAATATTCACTTACAATCTTGCTGTTTTCAGCTTGTTTTAAATTTGTATCTTTGGAACTAAAATTAGGTTCATTTCGCAGACCATCGTCAATATTTCCATTTAGCATTTTAGTGATCATCATCTTAGTGTTGTTTGAGTTCAAGTTCTGAGGCTTAAAATGGTTAATATGCCTCTCGATGGCATATTTTTGAAATGATTGCTGTTTATTTTTTGGCAAAATAAACGACTCTTGATTTAAATCCGAATTTATACTGTTTGTTTTAAATTTTTCAAGATTTTCATTCGAAAAAGATGTATTATAAAAATTATAGCTATTACTGTTGAAATTATAATAATTGGAATTTTTAGCTTGGTTTAAATCATTCGAGTTAACATGCTGTTTATTTACTTTTTTAAAATTCGTGCTGCTTTTACTTCCAAAATAATTAACAGACTTTAAATCCATTTGTTTATGATCCAATTCTTGTCTTTTTGGAGTCAAATATGAGCTCGATGTCAGAGTGAAATTTTCGCTCAAATTATTTAATTCATTTTTGTCATTATAAACTGTAGGAATTGTCTGCGAAATCAGTTTTTTGGTGATCATTTTATTGAATGATTAACTTTTTTGTCATTTCTCTCGAATTTTAATATCTAAATTAAAAAACAAAAATTTTTACGAATTGGAAGACTTGGATCAAATCTCATAATTAGAATAACTAAAATGTTTTAAATTGATTTTAATTGTAGGACTTGATCTAAACCTTTTGTCGTCTTTAAGGTTTCTTCTAAATTGAATGTATTCATAAACATTCGAAAAACATTAATTGTTTAGAAAAAAAAATCATTAAAATCATGTTTTTAAACTTTAAAAATCTAGGCAAAATTTAATTTATTTTTATGAGTCCACTAACAGCTGACTTTTTGATTTTTTTCTATTGCAAGTCAATAAATAATTTTTTGAGTTTGCAGATTACTAAGTAAGAATTTTTGTTAAATATTTTGAATAAAATGAATATTATTTTGTTGTTATTTGAACAAAATTGCTATTTCGATATTTGAAATAAATTTTGTTTGAAATTTGAACGAAATTAAAAAAAATATTTAAAAGATCTCTGGAAAAATAGAATTTTAAATTTTCTTTGATTGTTGATTTTTTAATTTTGGTAGAAAATATTCTATTTTTTTAATGTTTTTGCTTTCCTAAAACTTTAATTATATTCAGTGTCTTCCAGATTATATTAATTTTCAATCAGCTAACAACTTGGCTTAACCTCCATTATTATTTATTGAAAATACTAAAGAAATGGTTCTAAGTATGCCTGTTTGAAAATTTGTAATTTAAAGATTATTCAACAGTTAAATTTTAATTCTTTATAAAAATTTTCTTAAATAAAAAAGTCTAAGAAAAGTAAGGTTAATTTAAAAAAAATATTAAGATATAAAAAAGCTTTTTTAAAGAAAATTTTAACTCAGGTAATCCAAGTAATATTTATTTCAACGCTATAAGAATGTTTTTTGCTAATTCATTAAGAAATAAAAAATTGTAAATGTTTAAAAATTCAATGTTTTTTTTTAACTTTGTTCCCTAAAAGAATTTTCAATAACCTAAGAATTATATATTTATTTAACTCCCTAAAATGAATTTTAATATTATTTAAATATAATAATAAATAATTTAACTAGTAGTCGTTTTAGCATGACTTGGTAAAAAATTTCCATAAAGGCTAGATTTTTCAAAAAAATGCAGAAAAATTTTTAAAATAAAGAATTAAAAATATAATTCTTTAATAAAAAAAAATTTCAATTTTTCATCCATTTTCAATTTAAAAAATCAGCTCTGCTGATAAAAATTTATTTTTATTTAAAAATTTGGAAATAAAACAATCTTTTCAAAAACCCATGAATAAAATTAATTTTTAAAAGGCTCTATCATACACTGAATGAGTTACAGTAAAAATATAGTGAGATTATTTAAAATTTTGAATAAAATTCTTATGGTGTTTTATACTAAAAAGTTAATTGCATATTTTTTTGTTGAACAATAAATCTTATTAAACTAAATATTTTTAAGACTGAAATTTGTATTTTGAAAATTTATAACGGTATCCTTTAAAATAGAGTTTATTATTTGAAAAATATTTATAATTACGATTTTCCTAGAATTAAATCAGCCTCTTTTAAGATTCGATGCTATTATAAAGAAAATTGTTAATTCAAAAAGTTTGATCAAACAAAATAATTTCAATTTCCCGGAACTTATTCATCTTTTATTACAAATTTATGTTAACAAAATTTAAATTAAAATTACAAAAGTTAAAAAACTCATGTTACAGAATCAATTAAAAAATTTAAGATGTAGAGATTTTTCTTTTTTAAAATAAAAAAATTCAATCTTAGAACGCAGGTATATTATCCCCAGAAGCTCTAAGGTCAAAGTTTTAGGTCAAAAGTTTGTTGTTTTTATTTAAGACTTTTTCTTTTCTTTTATTTTAATTCATTTAAAAATCAAATAATTGACTTAAACTAATTATAGCTGATTTTTTAATTACTAAAAATATTATTCAATAGGTGATTCGTTGAGTAATATTATGCTGTGACTAGGACTACCGAATTTTTTTTTTTAATTTGGGAGTTCATTGAAACTTTTATTTCCTTTAAGATTCGAAAAATCTCCACAATGAAAATAGTTTTATGTAAGGACATTCAAATAGGTAAAAATGTCTTCTAAATTCAACGCACTACGAGTCTTTAGTTTTTAAAGTATATTTTTTTCAATAGCCAAAAAATCAGAAAAATTGAGTTGAACTAATCAAAAACTAGATTTAAATAATTCGTCGTCAAACTTTTTTGTTATATAAGTTTTTAAATTTTAAAGAGATTCATCTACTTTTTGATCAAAAAAGAGATTTATTTAAATATCAGGTAAATAGGCTGCTCCCTACAGAAAGTCAATCAAATTTTGATGTATTGAAACTGGATTTTAAAAATTTGAAATTAAACTTTATTAATAATTTATGTTTTTGATTGAATTTACATTATTAGAAAATTATTTAAATATTCAAGTCTTTAGGTTCACATGGTGAAAAAAATTAAAAATATAAAAAGTATTTTTATAAAATATTCTTTTTTTTTGAAACTCTTTGTTCAAATATATTTGAAAAATTAGCACTAAGGATAGCCTTAAAATATTAAAAAAATAGAGCTTTAGTAATTAAAAAAAAGTTGAACTAAATTCACTTTAAAAAGATTTGCTTTTAAAATATTTAAAATTTGAAAAATTTCATTTTACTATGCTACTATTTTTTATTAAGTTTTAGGTTACTTTCTGAATTATTTGATCAAAAAAAAGAAAAATTTCGTAGGTAGAAAATTTAAACAGAAATGGTAATGAACCATTCCAAAAATCTCATCATCCAGAATACCTTAAACAATTGAGAGTTCTAGCAGATTCTGCCTTTTCTGGTAACTTATTCAAAGTAATAACAATACTGTTCGTCAATTGTTACTGTACGACTCTTACAAGTCTATTTTAGGATGACTCTAAGATTACGAGAGAGGCTTTTAGTGTTTTTTACAGAAATTACATTTAAATTAAGCATGAATAATTTTCTATTTAAACAAAATACTTTTTTTAAAACACATTATTCCCAAAAATAAACTAAATAATTTTAAATTAAATCAATTATTTTTATTGAAGAAAAGTAAAGTTTCTAGTTAAATTAATAGCTTTTTTTTTCCTGAACAAAATATTTTTTGTGTTGAAAATAATATTAACCTTTTTTAAATAATAAATACCTTTATCGAATTTTTTTTTAATTCTTATTGACAGGTCCATTTGATCTTGGAAGCCTTCCTCTATTTTTGACTTGAACAAATTCTCTTGCTGTTTCCTCCAGATTTTTAGTTCCCAAAAACAACATCAAATTAACAAAAATCTATTAGATCAAATTAAACTAAAAAACGTACTGTGGAGGAAGTATTTAGCAAGCAACAACAATGCAGCAGTTCTCAACGAGTATATTACCCAGAAGAAAAATTTTAAAGAAGACACTAGACAAGCGGTGAGGGAACATGAAGAAACAATAGCGAGTTTCTGTAAAACTGACCCTAGATTATTTTATCGGTACGTCAATCATCTCTGCAAGCCTCGTGAATCAATAAAGGTTTTAAGAAACCTAAGTAATGAAGTAACAATAGACTTGAGTGATATCAGCGAAACTCTAAACTATCAATTTCAAAGTGTCTTTATGAAAGAAGATGATAAGAATGAATACTTTTTAGAAAATAAATCAAAAATTACGTTAATTATAAACCCTGATACCACATTCTCTATTGAAAATATCTGTAAGAAAATTAGTAAACTCGACCCAAATAAAGCAATGGGTAATGATGGAGTTCATCCAAAAGTTTTAAAGGAATTTTCACTAGCAATTGCAAAGCCATTGTCCTTGCTTTTTATTAAGTCATTTAACATAGAAGAGGTCCCGAGTGAATGACGTGAAGCAAACGTCACTCCGTTACACAAAAAAGGGAGTTAGTTGGAAGCTTCAAATTTCCGACCAGTGTCGTTAACATCTGTTGTATGTAAACTAATGGAAAGTTTAGTAAAGGATGCACTGATGACTCATCTAATCAATAATAATTTAATTAGCAAATGTAAACATGGCTTCATACCAAATAAGGGTTGCGTGACAAATCTGTTAGAAACACTACATTTTTTAAAAGAGAGCTTAAACTTAAAAAACCAGTGGACATTGTGTACATGGATTTTTGCAAGGCATTTGATAAAGTACCTCACAAAAGATTTATATATAAACTTCACTGCTATGGTTTAAATGAGCAATCAATCAAAAAATTGGATTGAAGCTTTCTTATCAAATAAAAGACAGCGAGTTATCCTTGGCAACGTATCTTCAACCTGGAAAACCGTCCTGAGTGGAGTACCACAAGGTTCTGTTTTAGGCCCTCTTTTATTTGTCATATATATCAACGATCTTCCCGATGGGATTAGAAACGTATGTAAACTGTTCGCAGATGATACAAAAGTTATCAGTCAAGTTGAGTTACAAGAAGACACACTTCATTTACAAAATGATGTCAATTAGTTAAGCACTTGGTCCAAGGAATGGCTTATGAAGTTTAATGATAATAAGTGTGTAGTGGTTCACTATGGTTCAAACAATCAAAAATGTGAATATTTTTTGGGCGATTCTGAAGAAAACCATAAGTTAATTGAATCAATAGAAGAGCGTGACTTAGGGGTTGTTTTTAGGAATGACTTAAAAATGTCAAGACACATAGCGGCTGCTGTAAAAAAAGCAAATCAGATTTTAGGAATGATTTAAAGATCGTTTAAATATCGTGACATTTACACCATGAAGAAGCTGTATACAACGTAAGTTAGTAAGACCTCACTTAGAGTATGCTGTCCAGGTTTGGAACCCGTCTTTGAAGAAAGAAATTGGCAGCATTGAGAGTGTACAAAGAAGAGCAACTAAACTGATTGGAGAATTGAGAAACTTAAGTTACGAAGAGCGACTTATCAAGCTAAGACTAACCACGCTCGAAGAAAGAAGAATAAGAGGTGATTCAATTGAACAATTTAAAATTGTTAAAAGTATTAATAAAGTGGATTGGCACTACCCCTTGAAGCAAAAGCCGGAATACTACGGAACAAGAAGTCACGGATATGGTTTTGAAAAACAACTTGTTAAGAATTGTAGCTTGAGATTTAATTTTTTTACAAACCGAATTGCAAATATGTGGAATAGTTTAACGAGAGAAGCGTTCGAACAAACAACTTTAAATAACTTTAAAAACAAACTAGACAATTATTTTCTGTTCAAAAAAGATTTTACAAGCTACTATAGCGCAACTAATCATTGTGCTCCGTTTAAAGATGATTAAAAGTCATCTTTAAACGTTCCTATAGTCTTTATTTTATTATTATTATTATTATTATTTGACCGAAAAATCAACATCTTTACATATTCTTCGTTGTTCTTTGTACTTATGACGCTCTTAAACCTAAAAAGTAACAACAAACTCAGTGATTGATAAGAAACAGAACCTGGAGTTTGTGTACGTATAAAATAATTTGCTTCTTTTTGATTTATACGATCACTTAAATCTATGCACACAGTTGATTTACAAGATGATTTTTTAGATTTGTTGGAACATTCGTCAAAACCTTTTTCCCATCTGTATTACTTTACATTTGGCAAGTGTGCCTGGATTGATCATATATTAGCTGAATCTGTAAACATCTTTAAGTCTTGGAATTCTTAGTGAGACATTTGATCCCTGAAATTGTTCGGTTTAGGATATTAAGTTGGGTTTAGGAGCGTAAACCTGATACATGTACCCATTAGCCTTTTTTGTGCGAACCTGATATCTTAACCCATAACTTAACAGAATATTTTATTTTATTATTTTAAACAAAACAATTAAAATTATTGAAAAAACGAGAAATGAGTTTTAAAGTAATTGATTTAGATCATTTAATATTTGAAAATTTGCCTTCAAAACAAATCTCTTTACAATAATCCATCCGTCATATTTTGTCTGTTCTTTTGTCTTACAAATCGACGCGTGCTAAAATACCTTTCAATACAAGATCAGAAATGATCCCAAATCCATCTTTTTTCAATAAATTATAGTCCACAAATGAATAATGTGGATAATCGTTTTGCTTTTCGAAATTAAAAAATTCACTCAAACTCAAAAATTAAAATATTTTTTTACTTGATTAATTGGGATATTAAGTTCATAGTCAAATTTGTTTTTCAAACCCGCAACAATTAAATTACATTGTCTTTTGGTAGTCTTTGGTAAAATCATTTTTCGTAAGTATAAATCAGTTTCAATAAACCTTAAAAATTTTTTAAGAAAATTTCAAAAAAAATTATAAAGCTCTAATTTCCTCAATTTTCCTATAATTGTTTCTGCAATAAAAGGATGATTAGATTGCAAGAATAAATTTATAAGATAAGCCGGCTTTAGAATTTGCTCATATAATTCAAAAGTTTCAAAAGGTTCACCTCTAGATCTTTCATAATGTTATTCAAAATAGAATGAAAAAAGTTCACTATTTTGCATTAATATTTTTCTGAATGAGGAATTTCACTGTTAAGCTTAATAGCATTCACATCGTGGTCGATTTGCTTAGTTTCTTGAAATACTCTATCAAAGTAAAAGTTAAAATCACTATTATTTTTTCATCAACATTTGGCTCAATTACATCATCCAAGTTAACAAAAATTAATTTAAATATCATTTATCTTTTAAAATTTTTTTTTAGAATATGGTTTTCAATTTTATTTTCATTTTATTATGTTGATATGTTTTAGCTAATCGTATGATTTAATTTTTTTAATTATCTCTGTTGGATGATTTTTTCTTTGTTTTGTAATAATATCCAATCGTGAAGTTACAGGAATTTTAGAATATTCATAGCTTTATAAGTTAAAATTTTCAATATGATTGTTCAGGTTATTTTAATATATTTTTATTAATATACCATAATTGATGATCAAAAATAAACTATATCAAAGCTACTAAAAACGAGATTATACATTTATTATTTTTCTATTCTAAGATAACCCAAAAATTCATCTTCGAAAGAAAAATATAAAATTCTATAAAAGGAGTCAAGTAAATAAAAGAAAACATAAGTTTCAAACTCCTTAACAAAATATCTATACAATTTTAATACTAATGTTCCATTGTTCTCAAAAAACTTTTGAAAATTAAATTTTTCATTAAAAAAGTTATCAAATTATTTTTAATAATTTATAAATCAATTGGTAAGATTAAATTTTATATTTATTTACTTAAAGTATAATTAATCAAATATAGCTAATAGAAACTCAATCTTTTATAAATATTACATAATCAATTATTATTTTTTTTGCATTTTTTTGTCTAATTTTGTAAATGATTTAATTTCAGATAATCTTTAAAATATAATGATAAATCGATTCAGTGAATGTTATATTAAAATTGGATATCTACAGGAATTGTGCATTTTTTTTTGAACCTGCCTGCAACAGCCACCTTGAAGAAAGTTTATTTTTTGTATTTTAAAAGTGTTGAATTTTACCGAATCGATTCTTGTAAAAATATATATATAATATATTTATTTAATTTTTAAACAGCTTCAAGGCGAAGCTATAAGTTTTCACTTTGCAGCAACAAACAATGGAGATTGCTTAAAGATTATACTACAATACCACTTTTACAACTAACTTTCGTTTTTTTGTATTTTGTTTAAAAAAAACTACAAAATTAAAAATACTGAAAATAAATGTAAAATTCAATTAATTCTATTCAAAAAATTTTGAAATGTTTTGAATTGATACTTAGCTATAAATAGAAATAAAATAAATATATGAATACAAAAATTAAAAAAGATTGGTCATGTTTATTGATTTTTAACATTTATTTAAAATGTTTTTAAGTTATAAATTTTGAAAAAATTATTTGATAAAGTCATCTGATTTTTTGTTGATCGAAAAAATTGTGTCAATTAGTTTCTTGAATCTACTAGTTTTTCATGATAAATGATTAATTTTGGAATAGAAAATATATTTTTAAAACTAAAACTTTATTGATTGTTGTTGAACACTGATAAAAATATCAAGAGTCTATCATTGATCATAAACTTTTTATTTATTTTCTTTTTTAATAGAACTGCAAAAGAATTTTACAACAACAAGACCAAATGAAAATAGCTAAAGAAATTTTTTTTTAAAAAATAAAAATTATGCAATCTATAATTTGTTCTTAAAAGTTTTCTCTTCATAGAAAAAATTCCAATCAATTAGAAGTCGATGTTTTCTGTTCAAGGGTGCTTTAAGCTTTTACAATCGAATTTACGAATTAGAGTCTTCCAAAATTTTAATCTTGGATAGCATCCATAAATTGTCACAGACTTCTATTCAAACTAAAATCTAAAATTTATTCAATTGATTAAATTATAGAAAAATTTTGCGAAATGTTTTTTTGCTATTCGTTTCAAGATCCAATCTAAGAAACCTTGAATGCAAAGAGCTATTCAAATTTTGTTTGGCATGAGACTAAGGCTTCAAGCTTGACAGATTTTAAATAAACCTCAAAGAAAATTTCAATTAAATTATATAACTTATTGTTTCAGAAATTCAAGCGACACAAAAACTTAATTCATTTTCAAAATTAAAACAAATTTCAAAAGTGTCTGTCTCATAACTTAATTTCAAATTATCATTCAAATACACAAACATTTTTAGATCATATGTTTTTCAAGTTTTTTTAAAGCATTATATTTTTATTTTTAATAATTCAAGTTTTGCCAAATTATTTTTTGGTGTTTATCAAACGAATCATTTTATTATTTGTCACATATTTATCTAGATTTTTAAAATTATCCAAATATATTCAAAAACAAGCTCATAATTAAACTCTTTGTATTTAAGGACACTCATTTTTTAAAGGTGATATCTCATTAATATTAATACACTTCCCTCTATTTAAATAAAAAGTTTATTAAAACCAGTTCTCGATTGCATAACTTTTATTTTAAATGCAAACTAAATTTCAATACCAATTCTTAATCTCGTCTTATTTTGATAATTTAATTCAGAATTAGGCGTTTTAGTTAATTACATACGAGGCTATTAAAATCTAAAACCTTTTGCTTGACAAAAAAAAACTAATTTATTGATTTTAAAACAATCAAAAATAAAAGTTTGCTTTAACTCTTTCACTGAGAGTTGTTAAGTCAATTTTTATTTCCTTCTACTTCTTTTTTTTCAATTTTAGATTGTCTTTAAAAATTATTTATAATTTTTTAAAACAAAATAAAATTATACATGTTTCATCAAAATAACTCAAAATTCAATTCTAGAACAACTAAAAATGTACGCATAATTAAATTACGAAGTGATGGAGTGAAGTTGTAGACATACTTATTTTTATCACTTATCAGTTTATCTTTACAGGAATATCAAACTTTGACTAGATTTTTTTCATAAGTTTGAGTGTAATGTTTCTCTTTAGTACATTTAATTGATTGCATCAACAATTCAATTCTTTTATTTTATTAAAAATTTTCTGTATTTTTAATCAGAAAAATAAATGTATAACTTTTATTTAAATCAAAAAACTGTTTATTATTCTATAAAAATGATGCCTTTTAAATTGATGCAATTCTCACTTCAGACAAAAAAAATATTTTCAGATAATATTTTTCAGAAAGCGATTTATTTAAAATGATAATTTTTATAGACAAATTACTTAACATTTATTCGTTTAAATGAAACATCTTGAAAAGCTCGTTGTTACCTAATAAATTTTATGCGGAGTTTTTTTTTGCTTTTTCGTATCTTTAAAAAAACTCACATAATTTTAGACATTTTCGGCTAAAAATTCGTTTTAAATAATAATTAAGCATAATTATTTTGAAACTTTATTCTAAAATTAAACAGTCCCATTTGTTTTACTCATTTTTTTCAAATCGAAAAAAAATTATCACAAGAATTGCATAAGCTAATGTAACATTATTTAAATAATTTTTTATTCTAAAATTTCTGTAGCATAATGCAAACCCTAGTAACATGCGCCAAAATTTCTTTTACTGAAAAAAGGGAATATTATATCTCTTTGGATTACTAGCAAAAATTCGTTCATGTGTTTTTATTTTTCGATAAAGCAATCTTAAGTAACATTGATACTAATCATGAAAATAATTTTAGAATTAGCATAAAATATAGCTCTAGGAACCAGTATTTAGCTGTATGATTCCATCTTTTATGTTTAAACAAAATATGAAATAATGTTTGAGCAAACAAATAAAAATAATTTAATTTAATAATTAATTTCTTAACTTAGTTTATTATTCAATAAAGTATCCTCGAGCGATAAGGTATTGATAAACGCCTAAAAATTATATAATAATGTAAGAAAGTTTTTCAGCATGATTCCCACTTAAACATTAAATACCAAGTGTAAAAATGCAGTTTATGCTCTTGACTTAGAATTTCATTTTGGTATTTGTTTAAATATAGAAAGTTAAAAAAAAATTGTATTCAAAAAAAATTATTCTCATTTTTTCTATTAATAAAATTCTTAAATTTGAAGCTTAATTTAAATTTAATTAGATTATTTTGGTCTTAGAGTCGATCGGCCAATTTTGTGGTTAATTTAATTTGAATTTTTTATTTTTTTCTTATTTTTTTAAAATATGAGTTTATGAAGTAATGGTCAAAAATACAATTCCAGTTGACAAAGTAGTTTGTTATTAGGTTTTATTGCGATCAAAATTTTCTTTTTATTTTTAAGGTTATTCTAAAACTAATCTATGTTGCCGGTAATGACCAAGCAGGCAAAGAATTTCATGTCTTGCCCAGTCTTACTGGTAATTAAATTCAGAATATTCAGTTTCATTTTTAAAATATAAAATTCAAAGCTGCTCAAATAGCCCAACAAGTTTATGACGAATGGCCTCAGGAATGGCAAGCAAACAAAGTCGAGCGAGCCGAAGTTTTACGTTTAATATACCAAGGCAGGTTTTTACATGAAAATGTCACTTTAAATTGTAAAAAAATTGATGATTTAAAAAAATTTTAATTTAATTTTAATTTTAATTAAAAGCGTTAAATATTCACGCAGGACGAAAATGTGTCATGCATCTCGTTCCAAGAGAGAAAATTCCTCAGCCGAATATAGGTTTGTATATGGAATTTTAATATTAAAAATTCAACATGCTATTTAGGTTTTCTAAATTATTATCGTGAAACTAAAATGTCATCATGATGTTTAGGTTTTTAGTTTTTTCCAAAAATCGATGAATTGAAATTTTAAAAAAGCTCAATTTGTTCAATTGCTTTTAGTCTATTTAAAAATATAAAAGAGATAATAAAAGAATTATTTACTTTATTAATTTTGTAATTTTAAGACAATTCGAATAAAGAAAAAATTCATCAATCCGAAACTGGTTGCTGTATGTGTTCAATAATGTAAATCGAGTGATCAAAAACGCAACCATTTAATTATTGAAAAAATTAATTTTTATTTTTGATTAAAAATACAAAACAGTATCTATCGTCTTCATTAAATTAAAAATATTATGTCACCGGCTTTTCGATACAAAATTTAGTAGTGATAAAATGATCGATATTCCACCGCTTCATTATTTCAATGCGTTTTGTAAAATAATTTACCATACAAATGAATATGTATCAAAATTGTAAAATATCAGCCAAAAAATAATGGTTAAGCAAATAATTTTTTTTCTTCTTTTTTATATTTTACTAAATAAAAAAATAATTGAATATATTTTTCAAAATTAATTAAATAATAGTTTAGCAGGAGAGTGAAGTTGAGAGCAATTTTTCAAAGCAGAGCAATTTGGTTCAGATAAAACATTAATAACTTTTACAAAATGAATATTGGTATAAAATATTTTAAACAAATATTTTAGTTTAAAAAATTCAACAAACTCTACAGAATTAACTCTGATCAAATTAGAGTTGAAAAAAAACAAAAAACCAAACCAATTAAAGGCTTTATTTTTAAATTAAAACATGACTTTATGCAATAGCTAAATGAGAGAAATTAAAAAATTTTAAATCCTTTTTATTATAATTTTATTTTTTATTAACTTTTTTATAATTGCTTTTTTTAAGAGCACAAAATTAAAAAAAAAAGAATATTTAATTCAAAAAAAATAAAAAATTTATTTTTAAAAACAAATTTAAAAAAATAATTAAGCAATTTAATAAATTTTCTTTTTTGCAAATCAAAATGGTTTAAAACTTATTTCAAAAAACTATGGTTAAAGTTAATCCATCTTTATATTAAAATAAATATATCTGATAAACTTCAAGCTTGTATAGTATCCAACTGTTCCCAACATTAGACAGAAAATATAGCATGTCAATAGAGTATACCCAAAAAACTGAAGTGTTTGAAGACCGCCTGACATGTTGCTTCTTTTAGCGAAGAAAAAAATCGCATAAGCCAGAACAAAAAGACCAGTTGCACTAAATAACAAATCATTAAATAAATATTTAAAAGCAATAAATTTATTTACCCCGAAGTTAGAATCGATCGCCACCACCATCTGTAATCTTCCGATGCCAATTGGAAATAAGTCAAAGAAATTGAAATGCATGCAGTTACGCTCAAGAGAATCACAAAAACTATGCCTAAAATTCCATAGAGTGTGTACTGGTCTCTTCCCCAAAGAGTCGAAAAAATGTAATATAATTCGACACTAATAGCAGAAAAAGGTAAAAAGCCTCCTATGATCATGTGAGATAAAGTGCTTCTGTACCAAGGTATTGGTGGTATCTCTCTGCAAATATTTTTGGTTCTGCATGGAGCGTCAAACGATCCAGATGAATTTTTACCAATTATACCTCCGAAAACAGTCAAAGGGTATCCAATAACTATCCATACCAATCCGAGAACAACTATGGTGGTGAATGGTAGTGCTTGAGTGCTTCCATAAGCCCATGCGACTGTGTTGATAATGCTCCACGTTAAAAAGAACGGAACGGTGTACAAACATGCTGTCAGATTTATGTTCCAAACCCACTTTTCGCCATTCATTTGACGATAATTTTTAGAACTCACAAATCCAGCTATTCCTGATGTCAATGCATAGAGTAAAAATGCAGCCGTATTTAGACTTCCGTGCCTGTGGACATTGAATAAACCAAGCATTGCCATTAGTAGAATTCCAAAAGCCAATACTAAAAATTGTGTGCCTACACCTAAGATTGAACAAAATAAAAGCTTATGAGATGGAAATCTGAAAACATCATTGGAAATTAGCTTCCATCCATAATCTTCATCGTCTAAAGACTCTTCCCCTTCGGCATTATAGCGCAAAAAGTCATTTTTCAAAACTCTTGACTTAATAAAAAAAATTAGGCAAAAATTGATTTTCGTTCTAGCTTACCAAAATAACGACTACAAAACCAAGTAGAAGAAAAACTAAAATTATTGAATTAATAATTGAAAGCCAGTGAATCTTAAATTTTTTTTTTTTTATTTTTTAAATTGAAGTTTTTTGTTTGTTACCTCCAGAGTTTTTGGAAAAAATCCAGTTGAACGGAGCAATTTACCTCGATTTTGGAATGTAATACTTTAAGTGTTTTTATTTAATAAAAAACTTAATAATTTTGTATTTAATTTACTTTGATTTTTCCCAGTATACACTGTAAGTGAATGTTAGCTCAATAGGTGCAATAACGTCATCCAACTTAGACGGCGCTCTTTGCTTGGTCGAAACATTTGCATAAATAATCTTAATCAAAATTGTAAAAAAAATATTTAAAAAAAATATAAAAAAATTACTCTATCTTCGTTATAAAAAAAGTAAAAATCATAATGTGTATAAAGGTATGTATGGTGTGTATGAGGAATGAGATTTCCTTCTTCTAATTGTCCGACGAATCCTCTCATTGGGATATCATCTTTTTATTTAATAATTAATAAAAAATATAAATTTAACTTTAATAGTGTAGCATTACCAACTACGAATTCAAAATAATACAAGTCTTCAATTGCTAATTTCAATTGTTCGATTTGTTCCTGATTTAAGGTAATGGTACAAAGTTGTGCCGAATCTAAAGATTGCTTGAATTTGACATCATACATAGACTTGGCCATACGATCACCATCTAGTACTTCGCCCAGAGTTAAACTTCGATGTTCTATCTTAAGCATGAAAAATCGTTATGAAGAAAAATAAAGACAAAATAAAATGTATACCTTTTCTGGTCTACACAGAGGCAAAGAGTAGAAATGGTATGTTTCATGCTGAAAAATTAATATATTAACTATTTAATTAAAATTAAAAATTTAATATCTTTTTGAATTTTTTTAATCAAACTGTTTAAGATAAATGAAATAACTTACCGGATTCCAGTATGGTCCAACCTTGTTTACGTAGACTTCTACATGGTCTGCATCTTTATATTTAATGGCTTCGCTTGAAATAGAGGATGGATTGCTGAAAATGATTCCAAGTAAAAAAATCGACGTAAATCTCAAAAGTTTCATTTCAGGTCCTTTTTTGGGCTATCGTACGCTGATTTTTTTTAATAGAAACAAATTAAATCAGCCAACAAGCATAAAAATTTCTTAGCTATTTTGTTCTCAAATTAAAAAATAAAACAATCAATTTTTTCAAGCATACACTTTGGTCGCATATTTTATTAAAATTTTAGGAAAATAATTTCAATATTTTATTTCAAAAAAATTGATTTAAAAATCAAATGATTCCAAAAAAATTAATCGATGACCCATTTCAAACTATTTTCAATTAAACTAATCTAATCTAAAAACTTCCTAATTTTTCCAATTCTTTTAATCAAAAACTATTTACTTCCAGAAATGATATATGTTTGAAATTATAATTTTTTATTATAAAATATTTTCTCTATTTAACACTTCTATTTAAAAAAAATTTATCAAAAATACCTATTTAAAGTCAAGGCTACATAATAAAATAAAGTTAAGATAATTTAGCTCATAACAAAAATTAAGTAGAAAGACACCCATTAGACCCATCAAATTAAGTAAAACAATCAGCCCTTGAGTAAACTAGCTCACTCAACTTTCCACGTTTTCATTTTTTGGCTTTATGAACAAAAGCTTGAAGAAGAAAGCAACGCTGCTAAATTAAAGTAAATAGCTTCAAGATTTAAATATTTTTTTGATAATTTATAAAAACATTCTCAAAAATTTTTCTTATTTCAAGAATAAGAGATAATTGCAAACGAAAATTAAAGTAAATTTCTCATCGAGCCAAATTGAATTTGGTAGATTTTTTTAAAAAGAAATTTTTTTTAGAATCATTTAATTCAAGAAATCCGACCAAGTCTGAATTATTAGTAATATAAAAATTAGTTTTTATTAAAATAAACCTGGTAGATTTCTATGTAGTTTTTAAGATAACAAGACTAAAAAATTTCAATTTTGCTTTTTATATTTAAAATAAAAATTTGCTCATTTAAAATTGAAGTCATTTTTGTTTCGGGTGTATGCAATGTAGATGAAAAAGAGAGCTTAAATATATGCCCGGTATACATAAATTTATACACAAATTAAAATGAACACAATTACTCCCTGTTTTTAAAATTATTTAATATTTATTTAATTTTTTTATTTTAGCTAAGGTAAATTGAGAGTATTTTAAAGAGAAATTTGATCATTGAACCATATGTCTTTTGTTAATCTATTTTAAGGAGCTGTCAATCCTAAACTATTCTTTAAAATTAATAAATTTAGTTTATTTAAGACAGAAATTTTTGGCTATAAAAATTTCATTTTAAGATTCAAACATATAGTTCAATTTATCTTTATATGATTTTAATTGCGATTTTTTAATTAAAAAAAAAAGAAAGAATTAATTTTTTTTGTAACTATTCAGATTGAAAATGCCAGAAGCGTTTGCTATGGCCCGACGGTTCTTTGACGATGTTATATCATCTCCGGTCAATATTTTTCTACTTGGTTTGATTTGCTATTTCTCGTACAAATTGATCAAAAAAGATAGTACCAAACCGCCAGCCAAAAAAAACTCCAAATCAGAAAATGATCTGGCTAAAATGCCGAAACAAGATTTTACTTTGGAACAGCTAAAGGAATATGACGGGATTAAGTCAAATGGACGAATTTTGATTGGGGTATTAGGCAAAGTTTTTGATGTTTCAAAAGCGAAAGACTTCTATGGACCGGGCGGTCCGTATTCCGTGTTCGCGGGCCGCGATGCATCCAGAGCGTTGGGCACCTTTTCCGTGGACAAATCCCAATTTAAAGATGAGTACGATGACTTAAGAGATTTGAAGACCTCTCAAATGGAAAGTATCAAAGAATGGGAGATGCAATTTTTGGGTACAATATTTTTGTCTATCATGTCTTAAACAAATTAATTTTTAATAATTAAAGAAAAATATCCACTTGTTGGTAATTTGCTAAGGCCTGGTGAAGAGCCTTCTGTTTACGAAGAAGAATCAGCCGAAGTTAAAAAACAACTTTAATTTTTTTTAAATTTTAAGTTTAGAAAAAAAGTTGTTTTTTTTTTTATTTTTAAAGATATTTTGTCTTAATTTCGCTATAGAAAATCATTTAAATCGACACAATGTTAAGTCTTAGACTTTATTTTATTAATTAGTTAGCCTAAAAATTACTAGGCTTTAAGCTTTACATAAACAAAGAAAAATCCATAAAATGACTTTCCATTAAGATTTAAAATAAATTAGCGAAATATTCTTGTAAATTTTTTTTGTGTTTGTAACTGATTTAGTACAAATTCGTTAATAAAATTATTTAATGGAGGTTAAATTTAAATTTTCTAAATTCCATTCACATATATTGGTTTTGGTATGCCAAATGATATTTATTTAAAAAAGACAACAGTACAATTTTGCTTTAGAGAATGAGAGAAGTTCCGCTATCTTTGTGTGAATATGACTTTATCATCAAAGCATTGTCAGAAAATCTAGTGAGGCTCAATTTTTAATTTTAACAAGAATCAATAATAATAATATACAAATTAATCTATTATTTAGAGACTTGACAAAAGAAGTGTTTATGACATAAGGGATATAAAAATTGATTTTTTGAAATCAAGAGGTTCTTGTCTTTTATCAATCGGAAATACTCAGTAAATTAAAAAATTAAAACAAAAAATTGAATTATTAAATTTAATAAAGGGTATCTGCGCAAGTTTCAGCTGAAATAGTAAAACCTAAAGACTCGCGTCCAAATGAAGGAATTGTAAAAATAAACCTTGATCTCTCGCCAATGGGTGCACAACATTTTGAAGTCGGAAAGTAATTTCTTTAAAAATCAAGAATATAAAGAATCTTGAAAATATTTTTTAAGACAGTCAGAACAAGGTGTTGAACTCAACAGGCTTTTGGAAAGAAATCTCAAGCAATCAAGATTTTTGGACATAGAAACTTTGTGTATACGAGCTGGTGAAAAAGTGTGGCAGATTAGAGTTGATTTAAATGTATTAAATCATGACGGAAATATACTCGATTGTGCAAATTTAGCTGTCATATGTGCTGTTTCTCATTTCAGGCTACCGGAAGTTTCAGTAACGGGAGATCAAATAACAATTGTATATTTTTTTAAGCTTCTTTCAAAACTGATTTTTAAAAATTCTTTAAAGTTTAGTCCAGAAGAACGAAATCCCATTCCATTGATAATTATACATATGCCTATAACTCTTTCATTTGCTTTTTTCGACCAAGGGTAAGAAATTAATCAAAAATTACTAATTTTATTCTGTTTTACTTTAGGAAGTACTTGCTGGTTGATCCGACCGAATTAGAAGAGAAATGCATGGATGGAAAATTGGTAATAGGCATGAATCGTCATAGAGAAATTTGCACAATGCAGCTCAGTGGGAATATGCTTTTGCTAAAAGATCAAGTAAGAAGTAAAAATTTAAATTGGCATTTATTTTATTTTATTTTTATAGATAAAAAGATGTGTTGATATTACAGCAAATAAGGTTTTGAAAATAACTGAATTTATTCAAGAAGAGATTAACAAAAATATTAATGATTTTGAGAAAAAAAAGAGCATTCGTACTTCTAATTTAGAAGAAAAAATGTCAATGGTATAATTTTATGAATCTGTTTTGTTTAATAATTAGTAAAAATGAATAAAAAAATTTTCCAAAATTAATTAACTTTTATTCTTCAAACTAGACCAAAAATTGATAAATTATTTTTCATAGTGGTTTATTTTTAGATTTAGATATTTTTCAAAATTTTGAAATTTATTTTTTGATAAAATATTTTAGAAAAGCATATTTTAATTTTCGAATTTTTGACAAAAATTTTTTTTACTCTAAATTTGATTTATTTATTCATTTATATAATTTCTTAGAATTTTTTAGTTCTAGTTTGTTATCTGATCGTCTAATATTGGCTAAAGAAACTTACCATTACTATTATAATAATATTTTTCAAAACAAAACTCGGTTTATTATTAAATTTTCTATTTTTCAATTAGAGTCTTTAATGATGAAAAAATAAATTTAAAATCTTATTAATTTTTTTTTAAATTTATTTATTTCCATTTGAATTTGAGATAATGAATACATCAAAAAAGATTATTATTTTATTAATAGATTCATTTGATTAAAAAATTCCTTCTCTTTTCTTTTTTTTTAGAAAATAATATTCAGGTCAGTCAATTATTATAATCTAAAATTAACTAAATGTCAAATTTAGCTAATAAGTTATTTCGGGAAAAAAAATTAAATAAATCTCAATTTTCACTTTATTTTCTTATTCTGGTAGAAAATGTAAGAAATACGTAAAAGTAGTGAAATAAAAAAATAACACTTAAAAAATATAATCTAAAGTTCTAGAAACTCAAAACTTAAGTGCTATCTGAATTTCTAATTTTTGACTTGAAATTCGTAAACTACGTCTTTTGAAACCCTAAGTTTCATTATTTTTTGAGCAACTCGAAAAAAAAATTTTTATTCCTAGATTACTTAAGACCAACATTTTTTTTGGCACTGTTTAGTAGAACTTAAATATGGTGCAACGTTCGGTGTAGTTTTAAAAGCTTATTTTCCTTCACAATCAAAAGTAACTTTAGATAAATATTCAGGCTTGAAATTTAATTCAATTAAATTGATAATTTTTAATTTATTTATTTATTTTTAAATTAATCTTCTTCAAGAGAAGTAAAAATAAAAATCATGAAGAACAAAAAAAAAATGTTCATAAAAATTTAAATAAAAAATATAAAAAAGTATTTAAAATGGTTAATCAAAAGTTGAATATCTGCTTCAAAAGAGTTATTTGACTTTGATGGGGAGATAGTTGCTTTTATCGTTGGAGATAATGCACTCAAAAATACTAGATGCTAATGAACTAAATTTTATCGTCTCAATAAATGATAGTTTTGAAAAAAGATAAATTGATTAAATTTTAAAATCTTAAGAACTTTTAAAACCCCTGACATGTGTTATGTAGAATAAAAGTTGAATATTTGTCTAATAAAATTGTTTTGATTAATATTTATTGTATTAATCGTTGTTTTATTAAGTGTAAATATTCTCAGACTTTATGTAAATTGTGATAAATAAAAAGTGTTATTTATAAAGGCTTTAAGAGATGGAGTCAGTTTACTAATTTTCCCAGTTAAGTAGAAGGACGATAAAAACGATTTTTGAATCTTTTTAAAGTTCTCTAATGATATTCTATTAAAGCCGAGATCTGAATTTAAATTAAAGCCCAAATATTGCATGAAATCAACTTTGTTTAATTTAAGATAATTTAGGAAAAAATCATTTCTAAATAAAAGATGACCAAAAACAATAATGCTTGTCTTTTTAGGATTAAATTTTAGTCTCTTTTTAGTACCAAAATTCCCACAAATATCTAATAAAGACTGAAATTGTGTATCGACCGGGCTGATGAGCATAGCAAAATTCTATGTAAAAAATTTATTCAATTTTTCGACTTTTTAATTTTTTGAAAAAAAAAAGATAAAAATAATCTCAATCAAGAAAATAAAGAATTGTTCAGTTTTAAAGTAGTTACCAATATAATTTTAGTTAAGGAAAATTATACGAAAAATTAACCATAGTTTGCTTAAGCGAAAGACATCGCTAAGCGTCTTTGTCTAATTATCGAATAATCGAAAAATCTTTTAAAAATTAGTTGAAATTAATAACCTCTGAATAATTGTACTCAATAAAATATTGTCCATACCTCCCTCAAATTAAAAGCTAAAAATTAAATTAAATTTAAGAATTAGAAAAATTAAGGTGAAATTTTGTTTCACCTTCTGCGGAAGTCTGCAAAATCTGTGCAAATTAATTGCATTCTATTTATAATACCTTTAAATAGGGTGCAATTTTGCAGAATTGCACAGATTTTGGAGACTTCCGCAGAAGGTGAAACAAAAGTTGTTTCACTTTGCTTCATTTGGAAAACAAGTTTTTGACATTTGGAACAAAAGTTATAAAATTTTTTATTTTTGTATTGGAAGTTTTGCATGAAATTTCACAATGCCTTATGTGATTTTAATTTTTATAATGAAAAACAGTGCTATTACGATAACTGTTTTTTACGTAAATTTACCAAATTTTACGTAAATTCTAGTAAATTTACCTTTGTAAATTTTAGTAAATTTACCTTTGTAAATTTTTGTAAATTTACCTTTGTAAATTTTTGTAAAATTACATATATTTTCGTAAAATTTGGTAAATTTACGTAAAAATTAAAATCGCCAATAGTAAAATTCGATTGTTCAGATTTTTTTGTAGATTTAAGGGAATTCTTCATTTTTTTTTCAAATTTCTCCTTGAATTAATTGATATTTGGTAATATTTTTTTTATTTTCAGTAATTTATTAATTTATTTAAGGAGCAATTTAAAAAAAAAACAAAAAAATGCTCAGCAATTAATTTTTACTATTGGCGATTTTAATTTTTACGTAAGTTTACGTAAAATTATGTAATTTTACCAAATTTTACAAAAGTAAATTTACTAGAATTTACGTAAAAAACAGTTATCGTAACACCACTGTATATTTGTGAATAATTTTTTGAATTTTTTTCTTATCAATCTAAAATAAATTAAAATAAATTTGAACCAAATTGACCAGATTTAACTTAAAATTTATTAGATTTATGAAAGAGATCTGATAATCACTATACAAGAGTAAAAGCATCGTGTATTTATAAGAAAAAAACAACAATTTGAAAAAAAAAAAACAAAATAGTAAAATAGCATTTTATTTAGTGAATTTTTTTAAACAAACATGAATTTTAAATTTTGAAAAAAAAATATAAATTGAGAAAAAAAAAAAGAAAGATCCATGATCACATTTACAAACAATTTTCGACTTGAATTTTTTCTAATCACAATCTAAAAATTTAAAATCTTTTGTTCACAAGACCAAGCAGTGTAAGTGGTGTCTATGTTGAGTTCAAAAGCCGAGCTATTTACAATTTACTTTTTGGCCTTTTTGGACTTGGAAGCAGAGCTGGTCGTGGACGATGAGCTTACGTCCATTTTGGCAGTGGCCTCTGACTTGCGTTTTGAATTTGACTTGGGCGTCTCGACCGCTTCATTTTTTACACTGGTCGAGGAGCGCGAAGTAGACGCTCTCGACGACTTGGTACCATTCTGACTGCTGTTCATGTCACAATTTGCCAGCGCACTCTTGCTTTTGTTCGCCGAGGCGCTCTTCCTTTTCTCTGCCTTCTCCTTTTCCTCCAGCTCGGCATTCTCTTTTTCTATCAAAGTAATCAAAGTGTTGCATCTGCGCTGCAGCTCCACTGATGTCCGCGACTTGATGAACCAGTCGAACCTGAATTGAGGCGCCTGTCTCACCGCATACCTCAGCTCATCGTACACATTCTCCTTGTCAAAGCCCAGTTTGTGCAGGAAACAAATCAAAAAGCGGTCCTCTTCTTCGGTGTAATTTTTGCCCTTGTTTGAGCCGTACTGAATTTTGAGCTGGTAAAAAGGCGCCTTGTATCTGGCCATCTTGGCGTCCAGCGCCTTTTTGATGCTGATCCTTCGCTGAATCTTTGACTCACCTTTTTCTATCTGTCCAGTTATTCTCTCACAGTCCTGAAGCTCTTGACACCGCTCCCAAAACACTCTCGCATACTCTTTTACTTCTTTGGCACTTTTGCCGTCTATTTCTTTGGCAATGCTGTCCAAGTCGTCGCGGCCATACTTTTCATTCGCCTTGACAAACTGAATAAAGTCTCGTTTGGACCAGTTGGCAAAGCCTTGGGTGAGCAATTTTTCCCTCTCGGCCGTTTCCTCTTCGGTGAGCGGTTCGGCCTCGTCGATTTTTCTCTGCTCTTCGAGCTGCTGTTTCTCGGCCTCGTCGGGCGCCAACTCCAAATCTCTGACAGCCTTGTAGTTGATCGACTTGCGAAAGGCGTATATCTCGCGGTCCAAGTACTCGAACAATTTGGACGGATAGAATTGAAAGTCCTGGACATAGGGCTGTTTGGGCGGCCGCGGTGCCTTGTGCGTCTTGGGCTCGCCCTGTCTCAGCGCGTCCCTAAAATAGGAATCGACCGCGTAGTTGGCCTTGCGCTCCCGCTTAGGCGGCTCAATCCACTTGATGCCAAAGGCCGAGTGCTGCTTTTTTCGCCAGTCTTCTCCCTCCCAATTGTACACACTGAACTCTTTGTTCTTGTTCTCTGCCGCCTCTTCCTCATTGTCAATAGTGAACTTTCTCAATTGACTTTCGCCCAGTTGTTCCAGCTTTTTTTTCATTTCCTCGGTTCGTTTCTGTCCTTCGGCCAATATGTCGTCTATCTCCTTGTCTGTGATGTCCGAGTCCTTTGACGAGAAAACATAATTGGCTCCGTGTCGGATCATGCTCAACATTTGGTCTTTGTCCAATTTGTTTGCCGAATCAGACAGTCTTCCTTGCTGAATAACCACGTGGTCAAGTCTGAGTTTGGTCTCTGCTCGATAAATGATTCTCTCTTCGACAGTGTTGTCTGTGATCAGTCTGAAGACGCGCACTGTTTTAGTTTGACCGATGCGGTGAGCTCTGTCCATGGCCTGCAGGTCCGATTGCGGATTCCAGTCCGAATCGAATATGATGACCGTGTCTGCCGTCATCAAATTGATGCCCAGACCGCCTGCCCTAGTGCTCAGCATGTAGATGAATTTTGTTGATTGTGGCGCATTGAATGCAGCAATGGATTGGGTGCGAATCTCGTGGTCTGTTGAGCCATCCAATCGACAGTAGTCATGGCCTTTCCACAAGCAATAGTCTTCTAAAATGTCCAATACTTTGGTCATTTGGGTGAATATCAGCACTCGGTGTCCTTGTTGTTTTAGTCTGGTCAAAAGCTTGTCCAAAAGAACCATTTTTCCGCAAGAGTCAACCAAATGCTGATCGGTAGTGTAGGGCGGACCGGGCTCAACACCGTCAAACAAATACGGATGATTGCACACTTTTCTCAACTGCATTATGGTGTTCAACAAACGCACTTTGTCAGTTTTGCCAGGGCCCGCGTTCAACAAGTCAAAGTCTTTGAGCAGGATTTTTGTGTACAATTGTCGCTGAATGGCGGAAAGGCCCACGTACAGTTTGGTCTCTATTTTGGGCGGCAGCCGCTTTTCCACGTCTGACTTTAGACGTCTGAGCAAAAATGGTTTCAGCACTTGATGCAATTTTGTGACCAGAGTTTCGTCTTTGTCCAAACACTTGTCCATGTCGAACAGCTCTGTGAATTCGTCATCTGACGAAAATATGGTTGGCACCAAAAAGTTGAGCAAAGCCCACAATTCGTGCAAATTGTTCTGCAATGGCGTGCCTGTTATCAAGAGACGATTTTGAGAGGACAATTGTCGCACTGTAACTGACAGTATGGACTCGTCATTTTTGATTCTGTGCGCTTCGTCAATAATCACATACTTCCATTTGATTTTTTTCAATGCCGCTTTTTCTATAATAACCAATTCATAAGTGGTAATCACCACTTCCCACTTGCTCTCATCGCTCAAAGTGTTCTTGATAAATTCTTGTCGCTCCTGCGCATTGCCATTGAGACAAACAACTTTCAAACTTGGACACCATTTGTTGAACTCGTTCACCCAATTTTGAAGAGTTGACTTGGGAGTAATGACCATGTGTGGACGTGCCTTGTTGTGAAAGTGTTTCATGTAGCCAACTAGTGAAATTGTTTGCAGTGTCTTGCCCAGACCCATTTCGTCGGCAAGAATTCCATTCAGACCGCTCATGTACAACGAAATCATCCAATTGAGACCTCTTACCTGATAGTCTCTCATTTCTCCGTTTTTGATGTACCAAGGTGACGAGCTAAAGTGGGTTATTATTTCTTGTTCATCTTCGAATTCTTTCGCTTCGGCCATTAGTTCTTCGTCTTCATCTTCTTGGGTCATGCGATGCCGATTGTTGTCGTTGGAAGTGTTATGATCGGCTGATTTTTTTAGCGTTTTTTTCATCTGTGGTTCGCTCAACGCCTTTAGTTTTTCGATTTTTTCAAGTATTTTTTCCATTTTTTTGCCGATTTAAAAAACAAATTATTTAATTAAATCAATTTTTTAGACAGACTTTTATTTATATGGTGATGAAAATTTTGAATTTTTTGTGCTATGTTTCTGGCTGTACTTGACTATGTAAAATAAAAATAATTTGCAGAAAACTAAGATTTTTAATACTATGGATAATTTAACTTGAAGAAGTAGCTTTGAATTTATTTTATGATTTATTGCATAATTTTTGTAAGTCTAATAAATTTTTTTGTCCTTTTTTTTCTTTTTTCACAGTTTTTTTGATTGTCGTCGAAGGAATATTCCCCAAGACCAGATATTTTCACTCATTTTTTTCTGATTGTGAGTGTGAGTGCTAGGCACTTGGAAAATTTATTTATTTATTCATTGATTGAATTAACCTCCATTAGGAGAAGTAAAAGTATAAAAATTTTAATTATACAAAAAAAAAAAATTAATAAAATAAAATTTACATATATATTTTTTTATTGGAATTTTAATCTATAATTACTTAGGTTATTGGAAAATGCACGGTACTTGGAAAATGATTGTGAGTGAATCATTCACACTCAAAAAAATAATGACCAAAAGAAAATTGATTAAATAAATAATTTCTAAAATAATAATTATTTTTATTCTTAAAAAAAATTTTCTAAAACTATTAGAATAAAATAGGTTAAAAATAAAATGTTTAAATAATCAAGTTTGGAAAGTCGTTGATAAAAAAATAAATAAAAATTATCAAAGTTCGAATCCTAATCTAGTTGGAATTTTTTAAAAGCAACAAAAAAATTCAACAAAAAAAACAATTCATCAATAATCAATGCATCCTTGTAATAGATAAATTCTCATAAAAAGAAAGAAGGGAAAAAATTTCTTTCAAATTTTCCTTTTAAAAGCCAAATTTTCAGCCTCAAATTCGATAGCTTCTACTTTCTTAATTTTTAATTAGTCAAAAACAGAATTTTTTAAGTAAAAGAAGCATTCAAACAAATTATTTTATTCAAATGTTTTTTAGATAATTTGTTCTAAATAGATGACTGATTTAATTATTTTTAAATATCGATGTTTGATACAAGAAAAAACGCTATATCTACTTTAATTAATGAGATAGAAGGACAAGAAAGTGCTGGAACAGGTGTTTTATCTAAATTCTCTGAATATTTTGCTTTTTTAATTGCACCGTTCAGTACTCCTTTAGAATTGATGGATACTGCGCAAACACAACCTGTACCTGCTAGAGATTGCAAAGTTACTCCAGACATTCACACAGAATATCATATCATAACCAGAGGTACATGGCTTGGAGTTGATTATCAATGAGGATCTTTTACTATTCCTACTACAAAAACTACAAATTTAAAGTCGGACCCCTACTTTACTGCTGAGTCACAGTTTAATACTGAAATAAGAAAAGAGTACAGTACCCACTGAACAGCTTAGTGGGTAGCAACAACTCGTATTGACCCGATAGACAATATTCTAATCAATAATAATAACTTTTGGAAAGGCAAAAGAAACAATTAAGAATGCAAGATATTTTACAATTGTACATAAACCTTAATTTATTTGTAAATACGACAACAAAAAAATTTTTTAATTAAAAGAAGTTATTAATTTCAATATATTTATTCAATAAAATAATAAAAATAAAAATAAATTTTTAAAATTTTCTTTTGTAGCTTCTATCTAAATGATGTCTTGGTCTCTTTCGGGCTCATGTTCGTCAGGTAAATTCTCTCTACGAGCTTCACGGTGGACTTTTCTGGCCCATTGATCAGCAATAACTCTTTCGTATTCTTCACGACTTTCTTCCAGGTCTTGCTCTAAAAATTCAGTTTTTACTTGACTGAGGACGCTATCGTCAACTCCGCAAAAATCGAATTCGCCAATGCATTCGATATCCTCTAAATAGTCTTAAAATTTTCGCCATGCAAGACTACTGGAAATGCATTTGGCAGCTACTGAGATTAGACTGTCGTCCCACTTAACTTTGGGTTTTGAAAATACATTTTGGAATTCCAATGAATCGAAATTGACCAAATAGAACCTTAAAAATAAAATTAATTAAAGAAAAAAAAATTTATTTAAATTACCTTCTTTTAAATTCCATTTTGGAATCGATTTTCTATTTTAAAACTTTAAAATCAATAATATCTGTCGGGTTGTACGACATGTAAAATCGTTTAATGACCAACTTAAGGCCATCCAAACTTGTTTTGTTTTTTGTCAGGCGTATATTAAGCCCGGCTCCACTCAACTGCTCTTTAAAACTGCAGAGAGTATCTTTTAGTGATTTTTTATGTAAAAGAGAGGTCCAGGCCATCTCTTTTACAATTATTTGCTCAATTTGAGCACGAGCGGCATCATCGTATTTCAATATATCTCTTTCGATATATTGATGGCCAGTCCAAACATGGTACTTTCCATGGGACTGAGCCAATATACAATTAGCCGTCGTTTTATAAGTCGTGGCGCGACCACACAACACAAGACACCAGCCACTGTTGGTCTCGTGGCCGTCGGTCTTGATTCTTATGTTGTGAAGCAGTTCCAGGTACGCTTTGAACGGCGTTTCCTGGAGTCCTCCTAGTATCTCTGGGCCTCCATCTGCTTCAGTTGGTCGGTGTACGCCTTGTTTAATTTTAATTGGTTAACATCCGAATGCCATAGGTTTGGCTCTGGATACATTCTTCTAAATTCTGCCATGTCGTCGTCACTGAATTTTTTCGGCTGCTTCATTCGTTGTATTTTTTCTAACATTTTATTGCTGTTAGACCTGTACACAATGCTCTCGTCTTCAAACAAAACTTTTTTTTTCTTAATATAGTTTACCGCATTTTTAAAGTGGTCCTCCGATGTTATTTCTGTGAAATGCATACTATTGTATGCTTGCTTGGAAAGGTGATGACTAATTCCCATTTGCTCCATGGTAACTCGGCTTAAATCACGAGCGGTACGTTTATATAATTTTTGGTATGCCAATAATGTGGTAGTGGCGTGCTCCAGTAAACGGGGTTTCGTCAATTGCGATTATTCGGACTGAGTCGAACAATTCTTTGATTGTGTCGTCACTGGACAAATTGCCAAAAAACAAAAAAATTCAACAAAAAATACAATTCATCAATGCATCCTTGTAATAGATAAATTCTCATAAAAAGAAAGAAGGGAAAAAATTTCTTTCAAATTTTCCTTTTAAAAGCCAAATTTTCAGCCTCAAATTCGATAGCTTCTACTTTCTTAATTTTTAATTAGTCAAAAACAGAATTTTTTAAGTAAAAGAAGCATTCAAACAAATTATTTTATTCAAATGTTTTTTAGATAATTTGTTCTAAATTGATGACTGATTCTGTTAAAATATCGATGCTTGATTTTAGAATGCTGCGAGCAATAATCATATCATCACTCATATTTCCACTTTGTTTTTTGCAAATAATTCCACAAATACTGAAAAACCTTTCAATGAAAGCACTTGATGCATTAATATTTGATAATAAAATAGCAAGTCTTGAAAGCCTAGGCATGTCATCTTGGTGTTTTGACCAAAAACTTATATTTAGAACATCATCATCTATTAAGAACAAATTATCTAAAAAAAATTTGAATAAAATAATTTGTTTGAATACTTCTTTTACTCAAAAAATTCTGGTTTTGACTAATTAAAAATTAAGAAAGTAAAAACTATCGAATTTAATTATTTATTTATTTGTATTATCTGTGCCGAGAGGCTGAAAATTAGGCTTTAAAAAGGATAATTTGAAAGAAAATTTTTGTGAGATGTGTGAGTGATTCACTCAAAATTTTTGAGTGAAATGATTGTGATTGTGAGTGATTTACATTTTCCGAGTGCCTAGCACTCACACTCAAACTCAGCATTTTTTGCTATAGTATGTCTGCCCAAGACCCACTTAATTATTTATTTTTGGTAACTAGAAAAAATTTTGAACAAATTTTAGTTTTTAAATTTTTTAATCTTAAATTTAAATTATCCAAAAAATTGAGTCAAAATTGACTTCTGAGTGTCAAAGCATGCAAGTACCAAACTTTCGGGTCCTCAAGCCATCAGCTGTCCAAAAATCAAAAAGCGTGATATTAAATAATAAACAATAACTTTATTATTTCTGACTTAAATAAAAATATAATCAGAGTTGTTTAAAAGTCACAAGTCTTAAATCAAGTCAAAGTCATGACTTTGACTCTTCCACGCCGTCCTCTGTCCCTGTAAGTGAATCAATGTAACTTATAATTGAGGAAATATTTGAATTTTTTTGAATTTTTTAAATAAGAAAAGTCATTAGGTTTATCAGTTCTAAATCGTTCAAATGCTGCCTCGTCGAACGCTGGCCTTCCTTACGGACAGAACAATGTCAATGTTTTGAATAAGGCTTTAAAACCTGAGAAATTCTACGAAATATTCTGTTTTCTTCATTTTGCTAATCCTAATTCCCTATATTTTTCCTACCTTGCCATAACCTATTTATTAGATTGTCAACTAGTAAGTACACAAGTAAGAATAAATAGAAGATCATGCTCAAGGCAGTGGTGAACAAAAAGTAGGATCTGGTAGAGGTCGTGGAAAAATACCATTCTCACCAGCTAAAAAAATTTCAAAATATAAATACTAGCAGTACTAATGATTCTCCAGAACCAGTTAGAAAAGAACCAAAAAAAGTACCAGGTAGAACAATGGAACAAGAAGAAAATCAAGTCGAACCTATGGAGGAACAAACTCCCATAGGCCGGGTGCGTGTTTGGAGTTCACGTGAATTGTAACAAGAATTTTGACAAATAAAAAACTAAAAATAATTTTAAATGTGAAAATTTTATAGATAGATGAGCAAAAATATTTTTTATACAATATAGCCTATGGGAGGTCCTATTTCGACTCACACAGCAAGAAACACACAAGATTTGAACAAAACATTATTAGGACGATTCCGATTAGACAAGAATTCGGATTTTACTTTTTATTGAGCTTGTGTCGTAATTAGGAATCGGCAAAAAAAATTAAATTTAATCAATAAATTAGTTTGATTCATTTCATTTGAAACAAAATCAATCATTTCCATATGGAAAAGAATTTTGCAACTGGTAGCTTTATAAAACCCTAGCTGGTTATTCAATGTCAAAATGTCCAATCGAGTCTTATTGTGGAAAAATAAAATTTTTATTTTACAGAACGAAATAAATACAAGCTATTGCCCGTTTTAAAAATTTTTGAGAAATTTGTAAAGTTAGAATTTAGAGCTATAATTTCTGTTGAGATTGCAATTTCAACTTTTGCCAAATTTTCAATTAAAAAAGAACCAAAAAGCACAGAAAAGATTAGGCTGTGAGGAGTATCATAAGTACAAGTGTCACCACAAATATATAGTTTGAATTAATCAAGTTTTTTTTTTTTTTTACAGACCGTTTACATTGAACATGCAATTACTTTTTAGATGCAGCAATATTTTAACATTTAGTTGGTTGTTGTTTTTGGATTAAATTGATTTCCAAGAGTAAAGATTAAACGTTTTATATCGAAAAGTCAATCAAAAAAGAAAAACGGGTCGATGATATGAAATAGACTTATTTTAACTTATTTGATTTTTTTTATTTTTTAAAAAAATTAAAATGACATTTTTCATATGTTTAAATTGACTTTTTTTAAATAATTTATTTGATTTATATTTTGAATTTTGTAAAAAGAAAATTTTACGTTGAATTTTCATTTAAAATAAAAAATTATGTGTTAGTTTAAAAATATGGTTTAAGCTTGATTTACATTATATATGTTTTTTAAATATCCGTCAATTTTAGGATGGCCGGACATTAGGTTATAGGTTATATTTTTGAAATATTTTACTAATAATTCAAAAATATAACAGAAAAGACAAATTAGACAAATCAGAGAAAAGATTTGGTTAAGTAATGACTAATTAAGTGTTTAGAGTTCCTTATAATTTAATTATAATTATTAATCATATTAGGTCAAATAACCGGCTATAATACAGTTTGAAAATATTTTAATCCAGAAAACGGTCGGTTTGAGAACTAGCCGGCTACTAAACGCATACTCGATAAATTGGCTGGTCAATGATTGATAAACGGCCTACCAGTGACCAGGTCTTCTATTGAAGGTTTTTAATTTTGTATTCCGATAAAGGAAAAATGACTGTTTTTGGCAATTTAAAAGTCTACAAACAAAGTATTCTATGTTTAAAATGACCTTTTAAATTTAAATACAAAAGGATTTCTGTTACAAACCTCTTCTTGAGTTTATTTTTCGGACCTGTAAGGATCTGGAGGTTCACGGTTAAAACACAAACAAAAAATGAAATAATTAAATTAAAACTTTATTAATAATTTCACGTTCCAGTCCAAGAAATAATAAGGAAAATAACAAAATAGGAAAAGAAAAATATAACAATATTTTTAAATATTCATTTCCAGACTGTTTAATATGTGGAATGGAACGTGCTAACAATATGCTTTCAATCAAAAACTTTTATAAAAATGTAAAATATGTTTTAAATTTAACTTGAATTTTAATTATTAACCAGACTCTCCCAGTCGGGCCCAAGGCCCTCCTTTTCTCTTTTTGTGGACTTTTTTTTTTTTTACTCAAATTTTTAATTTTTATTTAATTAGAATAGTTTTTAAAAATTATATTTTGAATAAAAGAGTAGAGTTAATGGTAAACACTAATTTTTTTTCCTCTTGTTTGTTTAGCTTTTTGGTATTTAACTTTTTTAAAATTTATCTTTCATATTTTTGAATTAACATTAAATTATTTAAATTTAAATTTTTTTTAAAAAGATGATAAAGAAAATCTTTAATCTGAACATCATTAAACGGGCATCCTTAAAATTGCAAGCAATTTTAAGTCTGCCCCAGTAGTGGTGTAGTTTTGACTTAATTTAATGTGATTTAGATGCAGCTTCGCTGCGTTAACGATGCTCGCCTTTGGCTCGCAAATTTTAGCCCAAAGATAAACTAAGCTAGAGCTCGGCTTCGCCTCGCTTTATATTTCAATTACTCACTCGGCTGCGCCTCGCTCACATTTTTTATTATTATTTTTAATTTTATTTTGAGATTTTGAATTAAATTTTTAAAGAATAAATTCTTTTTTTTTGCCAACTTTAAATATTAATAATAATTAAGGTGCCGAGCGGTCTTTTGCTAAACTTAATATATTAATTAACATGAAGATCTGACTTATCTTAAAATTTTTAGACTTAATTTATTTTTTTTTGTTGAGTGTTGGTCTTATGATTTAGCAAATGTAAAATTAGAGCTTAATTTTTGTGGTTTTTCAAAAATATTTTTATGAAAAGACAATTCTAATGACTAAATTAGGTGTCATTCGATTCCGCTCATCAAGAGCTATCGATTGATACTCGATTTGTATCATTTGGTTACGATTTGACTGAGATAAGACTCATTAAAAACACGATTCCAAAAAAAGTCAACTTTGAGTGCAAATAAAAAATCATTGCATGTACCAAATACCAAAAGCATACATATATTTAGATAGCTTATGTCAAGATCTACAAATTAAAACCATTATGTCTCAATTGGTGACAATTTTTTTTTCAAAGTTGATTTTTTGGGCCTTTCTGACCCGATTTCAGCCTCATTTCAAAGTCGTAAGACAAAACAAATGTCACCACGTTTTGTTTGGTATTATTACCTACAAAACGGTATAAACAACTTGTCCGTGAAAAACCCGTTTGAAAAAAATCACATTTTCCGCCATTTTGACTCAAAAACAAGACAATTTTTGGACGCTCATAGTTCAGCGACGGATACATAAATGTATCGCAACTCAGTTGCCTGCACCCCTCCGGTCTCTCCTCTTTCATTTGAGACCGTTTTTGTGTGCTTACGATGCGCGGACGCATAGATCCTGTGTCCCTACGAAAGTAACATTTAACGTTCTTGTCAAATTAAATAAGTATAAAAAATAAATAAAAAATAAATAATCATAGATTCGGCGCATGCCACACCTTAACCGAAAACACAGTTCGATAGATCTTTCAAAAAGAAACAAAAAAATACATTTTTTGTATTTTTCCCATGTCACATCTCATAATTATTCGCCTACAAAGTTAACCCGCTTTTTTTTTGGTTTTTTCCATTTTTCACATCAATGTCACATCCTTTTCACATCATATGATACACCATTCAATTCTACTTGTCAAGTTCTTTCAAATGATACGCATTTTAAGTCATATAGACTCACCACTCAAAATATAATTCAATTCAAAATTGCTCAAAAAAATCGGACAAATTCAAATGTCTATATCTATGCGACCGCTACACATTATTTAAATCACCCAGTAGCCTGCACTCCTGCGATCTTTTAGCTACAAAATGAGCTACATATGTTGTTTGTAAGTGGCGCGGTCGCATAGATCCTGTCTGTCTACGAAAAGCGCCAAAAAAAGCTTGTCAAATTAAAAGAGTATAACAAATTAAATAAGTATAATAACCCCTACTTTTTTTTTGCAGAATCAGAAACTAGACAAAATTCTAAACAAATTGTTGAGCTCACTTTTTTTTATTTTTGACTTTTAAGTCTATAAATTTTGACCAAAAAGTGTCCATTTTAATAAAAAATTAGAAATCTTCAATTTTCACTAATTTATTAAGAAAAAATAAGTCACGTGCTAGAATTCATTATTTTCTTACATAATCGATTTATTAGAAGTGAATTTTTTAATTTAAATTTGTTTTTTATTTGAAAATTTTATTAAAATGCCTATTGATCATCATAAAAAACCCGATTGATCATCGAAATTTTTATCAAAATTTCAAAAAAAAAACAAATTTAAATTAAAAAATTCACTTCTAATAAATCGATTATGATTACGAACCTTATCTCTATCATAAAAGATAGTATATAAGATAGTTTAACTTGATCATTAAGAGAGTTCTTTCTTACTAACTTTTTCCAAGATACATTATTTTAAATATTATTATTATTATTATTATTATTAATTAATCTGCAACGAGCCAATGGCTCGCGGAGCTGGTAGCCAGCTATAGCAGATATGTTCGTCTCCGGTTAACTAGTCGGGTGCCTGTTTTTTTTTGTGTTTGTCGTACTCGACCTTGAATTGCTGAACAATAGTCGCGTTCTTAACTTGGTCAGGTAGTTCGTTCCAAGATGGAAAGGCTCTGTTTGCGAAAGAAGTATTCTTTGGCGGACAGTTCCTCACAAATTGCCTGTATAACTTGTGTTTGGTGCCACGAATAGAGCCAGCTGGTCCCTCTTCCACACTGTTTGGGGTTCTTCTGATAGGACAGTACCAGTTGATTCTATTTATGTTCTTGTTGAATTTGAAGAATTGTATCATGTTGGATCGATCGAATCTTTCTTTAACACTTGGCAAATTTAAAACTTTGAGTCTTTCTTCGTAGCTTTTGTTTCTCAGTTCGCGAACACTTTTGGTAGCTCTTCGTTGCACTTTCTCCAGTGTTTTTATGTCTTGTTTCTCGTGGGGTCTCCACGCTGGGGCCGCGTATTCAATTAAAGGTCTTACGTGGCTTTTATAGATGGTTTTAAACGTTTTTGCGTCCCAGCAGGTAAAAACCTTTTTGAGTCGGCCGAGCGTCGCGTTTGCTTAAAGCGCTACTGCCTTCGTTTGCTCACTCCAGCTCAGTTCGTTATTTATTTTGACGCCGAGGTCACTTTCTGAGCTAGTTTCATCTAGGATAAAGTTTTCGTTTTCGGTTCGGAATGAATACTTGCGGTTGCAGTGGACTTCGGTGTTACCTAGGTGCATTACATTACACTTCCCGAAGTTGAAACTCATTTTCCGTGTCTCAAACCACTTTAGTAGCTGATTTAAGTCGCACTGGAGTTCATCTTGAGTAGTTAGACAAATAAAATATTAATCTTATATTTTTACTCCTTTAATTCGTCACTATTCTTTTACATATCCCAAGCAGCTCAGTCGCACCACATATGGTAGCAGCTCATTGAAGCTAAAAAGATCCACAGACAATATATAAATATATGTCAAAAAGAGAAGAGCTTGATCAAGCATTTATTTCAATATTAAGTGATTTTGACCATTCATTACGATTAGAAGATACAATGGATGAAGCAACTTTAAACCAAAAAATAACCAAACATGCTAATATCCAAAAAACACATCTAGATGAAAAAGTTGCCAAATTGGGAGAAAAACTGCAATCAAACTTGGAAAAAAGGTTCGAAAACTTCACACTGGACGTAAAAAATTTTTTCAATTCGCAACACGGATATTTTAGCAATGTTAAATATTATTAAAATACCAGACTTAAACCGAGGGTTCATAAATTTTCGAAATTTATTCTTGTTCTGTGTCAGTCTTTTCTAGACAAAGGAAGTTCTTTTGGCCTCCTCCAGTTTGTCTTCTTCCTTAAATCCTTCTTCTTTACTTCACGCAGCCGTCTTTCAATATGTTCTACTTGACGTTCCTGGGAATCCATGCTCTAATTTGTCACCTGGAGTCAGAGTTAGTCAAAAGTCAAAGTTAAACTTTATCGAAATCATTTCATAAAGGAAATCTAAAAACAAAAAAATATTTGAAGTCAAAAATTTAAAAATATAAATTAAAGTCCATAATGATAATAAAAAATAAAAATATAAATAAACAATCTTGGCCTGATTTAAAAGCAAATTAACGTAATAAAAAAAGGGTCTTCTAAAAATATTCTCTGTATTATGAGATTTCTCTCCTAGAAAATTTTTATTTTTTATTAATATGATGATCAGTTGGCTTTGATTAGCGACTGGACTCTCTTAACTACTTAAGTGTTTTTCAGTTTAGCCTACAATTTTGTTTGAGCCTTATAGCCTTTGAATCGATTTACAAATCAAGATCATTAGCTTGATCGAGATTTTTAGCTAAAGTAAGGTTCAACATATTGAGGCTGCTTATTAATCGAGTTTACTTATAAATCATTCTTACCAACTAATACAAATGGACCATAATATTTATGGGCCTTTTTTGCAATTTTGGGTGATCAGTTAGAACGTAATCCTCAATGTTATACTCGTATAAATAATTATTCTATAACGATAATTATAATTCAGTATTTTCATTTAAATTCCAAAAAAAATTACTTGTCATTAAATAAAATAAAATAAAATTTTATTTTTGTTAAATTATTTTTTTTAAACAATCTATTTTTTCAGATTATAAAAAACGCCCGCCGAAATTCTGACAGTATTTTAGGCCGCTCGTTTAATTTTGCGAATTCTTTGTTGAACAGAATTTTGAACCGCAAAAAAAAGGAGTTCCTTTTACAATCTTATTACACTGAAATTAAATAGATTGCATATTTATATTTTAATGTTTTAAAACAAATTTTTTAAATTATATTGTTTTTTTACAAAAAAGATAAAATATAAAAATATTATTTTATTTACTTATTTTCTAAATTGATCACAATATTATTATGATAAAAAATAAATCAAAATACTATTATTTTTAAATATCTTTAAAAAAAATTGTTTTTATAATATTAATATTTTTATTTAGATCAGTATTTCAAATGGTATCCTTTAAAAATAACATCTTTTTAGACTACATTATTTTTTAATTGCTATTTAATATTTTAAAGCGATATTAAAATTATCAAACTACAAAAATAATAGGAAATACAAAAATAAAAATAGTAAATTATGTCACTAATTTAATAATACAACCACAAATTAAATTTTCAATCACACATTCAGTTTTTTTCCACTAATCTATTTATATTATCAATAATTTTTATTTTAAAGGGGTTGTGAAGTTCGTTTCAATTTGATCTTTCTAATTCAGAAAAATTTGAATAACTTTTTTATTAAAATAGATAATTTAGTTCTGTAAGATGCTTAATCTTTAAGCAACTTTGCTCAATCCGAAAATATATGTCTGCAAAAACTCTGCAATGTATTCTAATTAATTTTTCTATTCTAGTTAGTAATTACATTGCAAAGTTTTTGCAGACATCTATTCAAATTTTTCTGAATTAGAAAGATCAAATTGAAACGAACTTCACAACCCCTATTTTAAACCATATTTTGATTACAAAAACCATAAATTTAATAAAAAATTATCAAAAGAACTATAAAAAATAACAAAATAAAAATACTATAAATTTATTAAAACCAGAATTGTTTAAAAGTCATAAAGTCTAAGTCCATCCTAAATAATATCTTAAAATAAATTTATTTACTATTTATATGAAATAAATAATTCCACACGATGAAAAAAGTATTTAGGAATTCCAAAATAAACTGGCTTGAAAAAATCAGAAAAATTCAAACAAGTTCAGTCTTGTCAAAAAATAAAATTATTATAAGCTTGAAATTTGATTTAATTTTCAGATTTAATGCATTTTTTCACTAATTTTATAATAAAGAAAAAATTGAGACATGAGATTCTGAAAAAAAAGTTATCAAAATATGGAAAAAATACTTGAGAAAATCGAAAAACTAAAGGCGTTGAGCGAGCCACGGATAAAAAAAAACCTGAATAGATCAGCAGATCTCAACACTTCCAAAGATAGCAATCGGCATCGCATGACACAAGAAGATGAAGACGAAGAACTAATGGCTGAAGCAAAAGAATTCGAAGATGAACAAGAAATAATAACCCACTTTAGCTCATCGCCTTGGTACATCAAATATGGAGAAATGAAAGACTATCAGGTAAGAGGTCTCAATTGGATGATTTCGTTGTACATGAGCGGTCTGAATGGAATTCTTGCCGACGAAATGGGTCTGGGCAAGACACTGCAAACAATTTCACTAGTTGGCTACATGAAACACTTTCACAACAAGGCACGTCCACACATGGTCATTGCTCTCAAGTCAACTCTTCAAAATTGGGCGAAAGAGTTCAACAGATGGTGTCCAAGTTTGAAAGTTGTTTGTCTCAATGGCAATGCGCAGGAGCGACAAGAATTTATCAAGAACACTTTGAGCGATGAGAGCAAGTGGGAAGTGGTGATTACCACTTATGAATTGGTTATTATAGAAAAAGCGGCATTGAAAAAAATCAAATGGAAGTATGTGATTATTGACGAAGCGCACAGAATCAAAAATGACGAGTCCATACTGTCAGTTACAGTGCGACAATTGTCCTCTCAAAATCGTCTCTTGATAACAGGCACGCCATTGCAGAACAATTTGCACGAATTGTGGGCTTTGCTCAACTTTTTGGTGCCAACCATATTTTCGTCAGATGACGAATTCACAGAGCTGTTCGACATGGACAAGTGTTTGGACAAAGACGAAACTCTGGTCACAAAATTGCATCAAGTGCTGAAACCATTTTTGCTCAGACGTCTAAAGTCAGACGTGGAAAAGCGGCTGCCGCCCAAAATAGAGACCAAACTGTACGTGGGCCTGTCCGCCATTCAGCGACAATTGTACACAAAAATCCTGCTCAAAGACTTTGACTTGTTGAACGCGGGCCCTGGCAAAACAGACAAAGTGCGTTTGTTGAACACCATAATGCAGTTGAGAAAAGTGTGCAATCATCCGTATTTGTTTGACGGTGTTGAGCCCGGTCCGCCCTACACTACCGATCAGCATTTGGTTGACTCTTGCGGAAAAATGGTTCTTTTGGACAAGCTTTTGACCAGACTAAAACAACAAGGACACCGAGTGCTGATATTCACCCAAATGACCAAAGTATTGGACATTTTAGAAGACTATTGCTTGTGGAAAGGCCATGACTACTGTCGATTGGATGGCTCAACAGACCACGAGATTCGCACCCAATCCATTGCTGCATTCAATGCGCCACAATCAACAAAATTCATCTACATGCTGAGCACTAGGGCTGGCGGTCTGGGCATTAATTTGATGACGGCAGACACGGTCATCATATTCGATTCGGACTGGAATCCGCAATCGGACCTGCAGGCCATGGACAGAGCTCACCGCATCGGTCAAACTAAAACGGTGCGCGTCTTCAGACTAATCACAGACAACACTGTCGAAGAGAGAATCATTTATCGAGCAGAGACCAAACTCAGACTTGACCACGTGGTTATTCAGCAAGGAAGACTGTCTGATTCGGCAAACAAATTGGACAAAGACCAAATGCTGAGCATGATCCGACACGGAGCCAATTATGTTTTCTCGTCAAAGGATTCGGACATAACAGACAAGGAAATAGACGACATATTGGCCGAGGGACAGAAACGAACCGAGGAAATGAAAAAAAAGCTGGAACAACTGGGCGAAAGTCAATTGAGAAAGTTCACTATTGACAATGAGGAAGAGGCGGCAGAGAACAAGGACAAAAACTGATTACTTATTGATAAGATTTAATTTCAAATCAAGACTCAATATTTTCTAAAATAAAAATCTACCAGTGATTAATTAGTTCATTAACTTTTTTTTATTTTGATGTTATTACCAATTAACCAAAGCAAAATCATGCTTTGGAATTTCAAAAATTTAGCTAGATTCATTTAAGTTGAATCTTAGAAAACTATTAGAAAAGGAATACTTCTCTCATTCTCAAATCAATCTAAGTAACTCTTATGTGCATTTTTTTTTATTTTTTAATATGATTTATTATATTTTATTATTTTCTTTTATTTTTTTAATAAATATTTTTCATTATTTTTATTTTATCTAAAGGAGAAATTTTTGATAGAGATTTTATGATTAATCTAGCTTCATGAGACTTGATCCCCAAAAATTCTGAAATTTTATATTTTATTTTATAAAAAATTGAGACAAAAAATCAAATATATTTGGGATTTTCTCCTGTTTTTGATTACATTTTAAATCTTTATAGGAAAAGAATTCCTAAATTAGAATTTATTTAACTTAAATTATCATAAGTTTACTTCATTAGATATTAAAATACTTTATAAAAATCATTTTGAAATTTTATTTTATTTTCAAATATTTCGAAAAAATAATTTGTCACTATAATTATAAAAATTATAAAAAAAAAACTTTTTGAAAAATCGATTTAATTTTTATAGTCATTATATTGTTGATTTTTATCTTTTTAAACTTATCTTAAGTATAGCTTTTAATTGTTGTTTATTTAGCCTAGTAACTAAAAATCTTTTTAAACAAAAAAATTCAAATATTATCAATGCAGATTAACTTTTCAAGACCCTAAATAATATCGAATTTTTTAACATTTGAATTATTTGATAGATTTTATTATATTAAAGCCTTCGATAAGCTGATCAAACAATTCTATTAACTTATCGACTTATTTTTCGGAAACCAAGTTATTTTAGACATAAAAATTTAAAGCAATTGATGTCTTAAGGTTTTTAAAAAATTTTGTTACTTAAACAATAGTTCTAAATTTAAGTGATCAATAATAATAATAATAATAAGCTATGGCAAGCAAGCTTGCGGAGGCGGTCTACTAGGAAGTCACCTATGGTAGCACATTGGGCAATGCAATGAAAATTACAGAAAAAGAAGAACTCATAGGTTTTTAGAGTCAATGGACATTATTTACAATACAAAGATAAGAAAAATTTAGAAGGAACTGAGAGGGGTATATTAATGTATATTAAATTTTTTCTAAATCAAGAATCTATTGAGATCGAATTTTTTTAATAATTTAAAATAAAAATTGGCTTTGTAATTAGTATTCATGACGACCGACAGTCTCAGACGGAATTTCAAAAATTTTCAATAAATCGAAATCAAAACATTCAAAATTAGTCAAAAATAATCTAAACAAAATTTTGCCTTAATTTTTTCAGTCTATTAAAAATTATTGATTTTTCTGTCGCAGCACTTGCGGTTCTGCTGTTCTTGAACTAATTCAAATGAGCGACTTAAATCCTTTCATGATCAAAAAACTAGTTTATTGTCATGCATGCAAATCGCAACCACTTGTAATCACCTAGTTTCAATTTATTTTTACATTTCAAAAGGTCTGCACTAAGCCTTACTAATTATGGACATAGAATCCGCAATTTACTCTTTATTTTTTTTCGCAATAAAAAAAGTTGTATAGGTAAGATTTTTAGGTCATTGGACTTTCATTTGGCTCACTATATATAAAAACTGTCTAGACTTGATTATTATATTTATTTGCAATTTTTTTTTATAAAAATATTATTTTTTAGATTAGTGTGCATATTTGGTTGATTTTCGTATTGATATAGCTCTCTTAAATTGCTTTCAAGATTGGACAATTAAAAATTTGTAACATGAATTCAACTCGCTCACAAATTACATTTATTTTAATTTTTTAGATTAGCTGTTCGATATTTTTCGTGTCGGCAAATACTAGAATACTTTTTTGCATACTGATCCGAAACGATTTAATTTAAAAGAACACATTTGTATAAAATTTTGATTTATTTTTGAATTTTGTTCTATCACCAAATTAAATTTATCAAAATGAATGGCTACACAGGTAGCAGTGGATATGCTCAGTATAGTAACTTTGCTGGTTATAGGTACACCGGTTATAGCGGTAAGCCATGATTGAATAAGCATAGCGGCTTTTTTTTTTTATTTAAAAATTCTTGATAAATAAATAAAGAACCTCTCTAATTTTTAATTTTTTTAAGTGAGTGGACTTGATGTTTTCGTTTGGTAAGAGTGAAAAAAATTTAGAAATTAAAATTAAAATTAAAATTAAAAAAAAAAGGGTACTTCTGACCGCCGGATCAATTGGTTTTCCAATGCTTGTTCTAACCATTTGCTGCATAAGGCAAAGGTAAACTTTTAGAAAAAAATTCTAGATTCTAAATTAATAGTCTCTTTTAATTAAGAATAAAAAAGCGGTCTAAATCGTTGATAAATAGTGAGTCTGTACCCAGAATTGAGAAAATAAATCAGCAATCCAAATTAGAAATGCTAGAGACAACTACAAATGAAAGATATAATCATGTTCGGTTTAATGAAGACTCAATCAAATCGAAAAAAGCTTCAAAATCAGAAAACCAAAAGCTAACTACAGTCATAAGTGACCCAACAAATATCAAGGATTTTAGGAATTTTAAACAAGTGAGCGAGAATTTGGTTACTGGGTTGGGAACTCGAACAAACGAGGCAGTGGCAAATAATTATGTAAATCCTAATAATCAATCTACACTTCCATCAATTTTACCATCTATTCCGGTTTACACCGTGGCGGGATCGTATCGTGATGGTTCAAACAGCTCAGGTATTGACAACTCAAGTTTTAGAAGAGACGATTCACACGAAAATTTATACTCACATGTTCAAAGCAAACAAAATTTCAATAATGACCGCAATGAATATGATGATAATCAGCCTGTTTACATGAATACAAATTTCAGCGGACAAATGATCTAATATTATGGTGTTATTTGTTAAAGAGCTTGATCATTCCTTTTGTAAAAATCTATTACTTTGAGCTTTTAGTTTTAATTTTGTAAAGATTTTATTTTATGTTTCATCTGAGTATTATTGGAAGTTTTTTTTGATTAAAAAATAGAATAAAAATTTTAATTTAAATAATAGTTAATTTAATTTTCAATATAAATATTTACTTTCAAACATATCAGTTCTATCTTTTTTAGAAAACCAAAAGAAAAATTTCGAAAATGATTATAATCGAATTTTTTTTTTTTTTTTAAATCAATCTTCTTAAAGCATGAAAATAATTTTTTAGACAATTTTTAACACCAAAGCTTCTTTTTTTTATTTAAATAATTAAATATAAAATTACTCTATTAAAATCGATTTTATAGTTGAAAATAAATGAATTTTTGCAGAGTAATTCAAAAATCCCAAATTAAAGTCCAAGTCGTTTTTAATTTTATTAAAACTATTCAAAAATAAACTAGCTGTAAAATTAAATTTAAATGAATGGAAATCTCAATTGAAGAAACGGAAAACGTCAACAATTTTAAAAGAATTTTGGATAAACAAAAACTATTAAATTTATTTTAAACTGTTGAAGGGACAATCGCAAATTACTGCTGAAGCCACTAGTTGGCTGGATAACCTTAATGTTATACAGAGCAGTTTATTATTATTACTATATTGTTATTATTAAAGCTTTTAAGTTCGATCACGACTAGTTATATCAAAATCCATTATATAAGAAAACGATTAAAGAAACAATGATGAGGAGATTCTGAAATTATATGCCCAACTTCAGCTTAAGAAATATCAATGAATAAAAATTTAAATTACTGAATTTTAATTTCTTGGATTATTAAATCAAATAAAATTTTTTATTCTTTAATTTCAAAAGGATCGATTTAAAAACAAAATAATGACAAAAATATTCTAAGCAAATTAGTAATATTTTTTCTATTATATAAAATAATTTTTAGATTTTTGTTTGTAATAAGAAGGATCGAATGCATTCTTTTTATTGACAACAATTTTAAAATGATTCTAGAATTAATTTTAAGTTTCTAAGCTTGATTAAAATTTATTCGAACCATAATTGGGGTGAATATGATTATAAAATAGAACTAAATAATTTTACTAAGTGATGAAATCTAATATGGATTTTGCTATTTTCAAATAAATGGAGTATCGAATGAATATTTAAATGGAATAAAAATAAATCTGAGAGTCATTGATTACGTGAAACTCTGTTAAAAATAAAGCTAAATACAAATATTTAAATTAGAGCGGTCGTTTAAGATGAGAAGTTTCGAAGTAAAAATTTTCACAAGATTTCGAAATATTTTATAAAATACATGGTACGTACATTAACTATATTTTGAATATTGAAAGAGGTCGGCCGACGTCTTCAATCTATAAAATTTTTGAAATCTAAAGATGAATTTTCATTCAGATAAGCTATTAGGAATTATTTTACTTGAGTTTCAATTTTCTTCTAAAAAACAAATCGATTTGATCAATAATTTTTATTGAAAATAATTAGTAATTTTTTTACAATATGTGGACCGAATGGAACTTACAATATGTTTTCAATTTTAAACTTTTAGAACTTTTAAAAATTATCCAAACTTAAATTGAATTTTTATTTTATTTTTATTTATGATTTTTTTTAAAGGATTCTTGAATCTCTAATATTATTATTTTTTATAATTCAAAAGACAGTAATTTTTTATTTTCCTTTTATTTTATCCCATTCTAATCCAGATCCTAATCAGCCCAGTCACACCAAATGTGTTTTGTTTCACGTAATTAGAGATTTAATATTAAATTAATATTTAATTCAATAAATTAATATTAATTAATGATTAATAGTTCGAACGCAAAATTATAAAATAAAACTAATAGATGTATATAAAAAATTTTATTTTGGGTGTGTTAAAGTTTTTCTTAAAGTTTTTGATAACAAATCGTGTAATGCTTAAGGATATTTCTCTCTTGTTTTTTGTTTTTCAAAGTATTCAGACGCACCTTAATAAAAATAATGTTTTTTAAATATTAATTTTGAAAAATTTGCTGTGCTACAGAAATTTTTTTTTTGATCATTTGCATAACATTATCTAAAAAACCTTATTCTATACAAATTTTACTCAATTCCGGTAAATTTACAATTTTTTACTTTAATAATTTTATCGGAAGACTAATTAAATGATCAGTAAATAATAAAAAAAAATTCAGTGCAACATTTAAATGCTATTTAAAACACTCACAAAATAATTTGAAGCTATTCTACTGGAATAAAGTAAATTGAAAAAGAAAATCTTAACAGAAATGTAAGAGTTTTAAATAAACAGATAAACTGATAAATAATAAATGCGTGTAGAAATTTATAATCATATATAAGAAACATGTCAAAACTTCAGTGTTTTGACTAACTTACTAGTCCAAGGTTCATTAAATAATACTCAAGCCATTTTAAAATTTTAAAATATCTCAAAAATGTAAATTTATTGAAAATTTAGAGAAAAAATAGCTAAGATAAAATGAAAAGTTTATAAAGTGGTCTAGTGGGATTTGTAATCTTTGAGACTTTTGCAAGTGGGAATAATTTTTAATTTGAATATTAAACTTGAAAAATAAAACTTTAAAATTATTCAATATTGTCAATCAAAAATAAAATTAAAATCGACAATTAAAAATTGATAAATTAAATAAAAAAATAAATTTAAAATTCTTTTATTGTGATTAAATTTTATACGAGTACCTTACTAAAAATTCATACGAACAAAAAAACTTAAACCCCGAAATTTCGCTATTCGCCGACAATAAATGATGATAAAACTGCAAATAAGTAGAAATTAGCGATTTAAATTTTTTTGTGCTCATTAGTAAGGTATAAAAAGAAATGAAGAAAAATGTGATCATATCAAAAAAAAATAATTTTCGAAAAATGTAAAAATAAATTTCTAATATTCAATAAAAGTCTATGAAGAAAAAATAGCAGAATATAGAAGTTATCAATTGATTTTTCATTTAAAAATTTATCGAATTCAAAATATAGATAAAATAATAGATTAACTCACAGAATTATGTGATGCCAAAACATTTAGTTCTTTAAATGAACAGAAAAAAATATATGTAAGTAACGAGAATAACATTCACTATAAAGATTTTTACTCGATTCGGCTTATTTGAATTAAAAATCTTGGTTCTAACTGTACAAGATTTATAAACTTGCGTTTCCAACCTAAAAAAATACTATGATAACAATTGATTGATTGAAAAAAAAATGTTTGCTTGGGACACACTCAATTATAAACCAAAGAACAAATATTAAATCGATTGAAGGCTGTGGTGGTACACACAAATTGTTTAAAACTAATTGGCAGGTGCTTCGGCACTCTCGTACGTGGATGCACAATCTTTTGGGTCAGTGCTTGCGTCGCTCATTGAGCTAGTCGCATTATTCTCTTTGTTCTGAGCCGGATTTTTCCACTTATAATCACTAGATCTGTAATGGTACTTGGAATACCTTGCCTGGGCTGCATAAAAATGAAACATCAAATTATACATGTAACTATCTGCCTGATACAGGTCAGACTGGTTCTCCAACAGAGTGGTCATGTGCTTATAACTTCGGAATATATTAAGCATTTCGACGCCGTTATCAAACGGAATTTCTTGAGCATCACGTGAATGCGTCACAGGTTTATTTTCGTTATTTGGCAAGGTGATATGCTTGAGCTTGGAGTTTGGCACGTCTTTGACAAAAATCCACTTTAGATCAAATTTGCCTTTCCATTTGTCCTGGGTCCACAATTCCGACTTGGTATCAAAATCTACCTGGGACGTCATTTCAGCCATTCCTGAGAACATGCCAGATGTGTTTACTGAAAAAAATAAATAGATTGAAGCGTGACTTTTCTTGTCCAAAAAAGCCTGATTGAGCTTATTGTTTCCGTATTTGGTCGAACACCAAATTCCATGCTTTATGCTGTGCAGCACATCATCGCGTGAGTTACTTTTGATGACAAAAAAACGCGAGTCCTTTGCACCTTCCTGCTCGCCTGCGTAACAAAATTCACTCGGATTCAGTGAGTCGATAATTGAGCTATCAATGTCGATCTTGGGGCCGTAAAATGTTTTGTAATCATTGTAAAATTGTTGTTGCAAATAATAATCAAAATCTGAATTAAAAATAAGTAAAAATTTTTTGTTTATTAAAAAAAAGAAATCAATTTCTGTTCATCAAAATTTTAATTGAATATTTAATTTTAAGTTAATTAATAATATTTAAATATATTTTTTTAAAGGAATTTAAATTTTTTTAAGTTAAAATATAAGAGACTGTCAAAGTGAAGTCAAAGACGGGTAAGATGACACTTCGTTGAGATGTTTAAGTAATTAATGGCTTGGAGAAAGTTGAACTAGTGGTCTTGGTTAAAAGAACACAAACCAGAGTCTTGTCTCGAGTTTAGAAAGAATAGCATGAGAATTTATGGTGAAAGATTCACAGCTTAAATCAGAAATGATTTTTTATTGATGGGCAAAGATGTTCTAAATATAGAATCTCGCAGCAAGAACTACTAGAACTTTAATTCTGACAATAAAAAATTGTCCCCTCTTCTGTGATCAGTTCTGTTAACTGATTTCCTGGAAAGGGATCAATGATTTTTTTTTAAATTTTTAACATAGTTTAGTATTTAATATATTTTTGATATATTATTTTTTTGTAAATTTTGCCGTGAGTTTAAAAAGTATTAAATAATACACAAGACTGATGATAGATCCTGAAACTTAAAATAATGAAATTTTTCTGATAAAAACTAGGCTGAATGAAAACTATTTATAAAACAACCTTAAATAATTAGTAAAATGGTAAAACGAAATTGATGCAAAAAATTCATTTATTTATATTTCATATAAACTTTTGCGAATTAAAGTTCTTTTAAGCAAACAGATTTTTTGATAATTTAGGTCTAAACCAGACTTTTGTTAAAGCTTAAGTCTGAAAATTAAAACAAAAAGAGTTATTCATAGTCCGAGTCAGAGTACGATTTTTTTTCAAAAGTCATGACTTGCACTTTTGAATAAAATAGACAGAAGAATTTGAAATATCAATTGATTGTGGTTGATAGAATTTAAAATTCGTATCGTTTACTCTTGTTCCTTTTCAGATAATTTCAGAAAATCAAAAAAATTCAAATTGGAAATCTAAGTTATAAATAAATTTTTCTGAATTGTAAGACTTTGACTTTTATAAAAATCGGGTTTAAAACTAGATTAAAAAAAGCTATTTGATTGATAAATTGCTAAAATTAGAAAATTTTTTAAAAACTAGCTTGTTTTAATTATAAATTTTATGCTTTATGCTATAATTTTATGTATAATAATATTAAAATATTTTTCTTGATTTTGTGACTTGATACTTGCACAAAATTATGGTTTAGACAGCTTACTGAAATTTTTGAAAATTATTTTATTGTTTAGTGGTGAGAAAGAATTCCAAAACTTAATAAAATTACTTCATTTTTGATCACAATAAAAATTTTAACATAGAGTTAAAATGGATCAGACTTCATTTTTAAGTATGATGAATTATTTGAAATAAATTGATCAACAGAAAAGAAAAATTTAAAAATTAAAATCATTACTTTGACTATTTTGATTGTAATAGTAATTTGGATCATAATTATTTTTTTTATAATTTGATTTTTTTGAGTTTGTCCTCTCAGATTTTTGGCTACAGGTTTCACTATTACATTGTGTGTCTTGAATATTGAGACCATTTATTTCTTTTTCCAGACTTGTTTCACCGCTATCCTTTTGTTTGGACCCATTTGCCTCATGGTACTCAGGATACATTTGATTGCCATTCACAATTTCGGACCACTTTTTGCCCGACCATCCGACAGAATTAACTCTCTTCAATTCGTTTTCCTTATTTACACCTATAGCTTCGTCGGTCGAATTATTCTCATCCTGTTTTGCTGATTGTTGACTTGTCTTTTCGCCACTGTTAGGCTCCAACGCCGGAAATGCATCCACATATACCTGTTCATTCTTCATTAGATCGTAGTCTACAATTTTGGGCTTTTCTTCCTCAGGCTTTTGATTCTCTCCCCTTCTATTGAATGGTTTTTTGTATCTTCGCTGCTGGTAACCCTTCGCATCAGCATTTTGATTCATTTTCTGACTGCTGTTCAAAGCATTGTCCTTTTTTCTGTCTCCATTGTACACTTTGGGTCCATTAGGAATCCAACCTTGAGAAAAATCAACCGGAAAATATGTTGGATAACTTGGATATCCGAACATTTGTGCATATTCGTAATAAGAATTCACCAATGGATTGGACATGTCATTGTATGGAAAATAATATCCGTAGCTTTGATTGTAAAAATCGAGCAACGGATCAGAGTAATTGCTCTTGGCAAACTTCTTCTTGGTGTTGCTTTCTTTGTTTGTCGGTGATGATGAGGTCGATGTATTCGGAGAGTTGACAAACGAGTTAAAAGATGATGAGGATACTGAGGGAATACTTGACGAGTTTGAGGACTTGACGTTCGATTCGGCACAATCAATTTTCTTGATTTCGTCATGGGACGTGGCCGGATTGGTGGCTTCGATTTTTTCATTGATGTTTTCGAAATTTTCCGAGGCAATCATTTTTTGTTTTGGTAAAAGTCTAGGAATTTTATTTAAAAAAAATATTTTTTCGCTTTTTATTTTGTTCTCTTAAAGTAAACAAAATCTAAAAAAAAACATAACTAGTACATTAATATTTACTTAAAACGGTTTCCTTAAAGAATTTTATCTTCAATGAACTTTTATACTTTTATATCTTTTGACCTTGTTAAGCGACATAGAGTTCAAAATTTACAAGTTGTGTAATAAACGTAATACTCTTAACACCTGGATAAAAAATAAATAAAATTTACAGTGTTATCTAAAAAAACATAAATTTTGTTGTGATAAAAAAAGAATAGGCCTCTAATTTTATGTTACAATTGAATGACCCCGGGGGGGGGGGAGCTGTTTGAAGGTTTCAATGCCTCCAATGAACAAGTCGTGTGAAATTTCGGACAATTAGCTGATTAAATTTTAAATTAGAGATATTTTTACAGAATATTAGTTATGTCAAAAAAAATTAGATGCTTAATGAATTTGGAGATAAATGATGATTAAAAAAAATAAGTTTAGAAAACAGAGCGCATGAATTTCAGGGAAAAGTTAAGCAAATCAAAGTTTCTTACACAATTTCTTAAATTATTTTATACTAAAAAAAAGAAGCGTTTAAAAAATAAAAGAAAAAGTTATTTTTAAGTAGTGACTTAAAATTTAGCTTTTGCTAAAAAAAGTGCGACCAAAAAAATAAATTCAATTTTAATAGTTAATCTGATATTTCTAATATTATAAATTATCGAAATATTTTTCTCTAGAATAAAAATAGCAATGTTTTTATCTAATTCTATCAAAAGTAATCACAAACAAATTCTAAATGAAAAATAACACACTTGTGTATTTATTTAATTTTATTTTATGATTTTTTCTTCATTCAAAAGGAAGTATAATTTTCAATAACTTTCGTGAATTCTGGAAAGAATAATATTATGACGGAAAATGAAATTTTATCTTCACAGTAAAAAAAAATAGATAATTTTTACAGTATAATTCCGTTTATCGTATCGCATTAAATAACTAATCAAAATATTAACTTCCTTAAAAACAAATAAAATACATGTGATATAGAGATACAGAATTAAAAATTTCATTAATCGAACTTTTTTGAACATAAATAAAAATAGTTCACTATTTTTAGTAGAAATAAATTTTTAAAGCTTATTTTTAATAAATTAAAATAATTATTTACTAGTAATTAATAAAAAATTTTTTTTAAATTACCTCTTATCTTGTAGAACCCCAAAAATAAATAAATCCTTAATTTATTAAAAAAACAAACATCATGATGACTAATCAAAACAGTATAACCTATTTATTCTCTATTCGTTTGAATAGGCCATTGATTCAGTAGTAAACATTTGTGTCCAATTACCTGTACTTAATTTTGATCCAGTCTGACATTATTTAAATTGTTAGTTGACATCCTTAAATAGATTTGCTACATAAATGTTGATTTTAGGTAAAAAAACAAAATAAGTAATGTTGCATCATGTGCCCTTTTTGCCGTCGCGTAAATCTTAAGTTCTTTTTGGTCAACTAGATGAGCCACTTGGCGTTTTCAGCCAAAAATAATCCAAATATTTCTATAATTTAGTAAATATAAAATTTAAAAATCAAACACAAATCCATTAACACTAGATTTTATAAATTTACATAATTTATAAAATTTACGTATCGAAAAATGTTAAAGATTTAAACACCAATAAAACTAATGACGACGAATGAGTTAGAGATACGCGAAATCAAAAACGCTAAAAAAATTAGAAACAGCATTCAAATGTACTACATATACATAAAAGCACTGAAATATGGATAGAAAAAAATAAAATAGAATTTTAATTGTTGAAATTTTTATCAAAAAATTGTGTTTTCATTGACCAAAAGAGGACATCAAAATTGACATGGTTCGATTTAAAAAAATCTTTTCATAAACCTTTGGAAAATAACTTTAAAATTAGACTTTGGATTGTTTATTTAATTTTTTAAATTACTCAAGTACTTGTATGTGAACAGAGTTACATAAATTCATTCATAAATCATGACATCAGCAGTTTATTTTAGGGCGGAAGTTTTACTAAAAATAAAAAATACTTGCCATCCGGGCCCCTTTAGCTTGGCTAAGAAATGTATCCTTAAAAATACAATTGAAATTTTTATTAAAAACTGAATAGATAGAAATTGTCTGATGCTAAATCAAAAGCAATATGAATCAACAAAAAGCTTGAAATATAGATTCAGAGCTTTAGCAACTAATTTGAACGCTTTCAAATGCAAGCAGATTTTTTGTTAAGTTTAAAATGGTTATAGAAAAAAAACATGTTCTCATGGTTTTCACATTCAAATTTCAAAATGTGTTAAAATTTTTTATTGTTCCATTTTTTATATTAGTCTATTGGCATTTTATTTGGTCTAAAATTTTTTAAGATGTCAAGTGATTTTTATCTACGCTACTACGTAGGACACAAGGGCAAGTTCGGTCACGAGTTTTTGGAGTTTGAATTCAGGCCCGATGGAAAACTTCGCTATGCCAACAACTCAAATTACAAAAATGATACTCTTATCCGTAAAGAGGCATACGTGAACAAAACTGTGATGGAAGAGCTCAAGCGAATAATAGAAGATTCTGAGATAATGAAAGAGGACGATGAATTGTGGCCTCCGCCGGATCGAGTTGGTAGACAAGAGTTGGAAATCGTAATGGGCGATGAACACATTTCGTTCACAACTTCTAAAATAGGATCGTTGGTAGATATCAACAACAGCAAGGATCCTGAAGGCCTGAGATGCTTTTATTATTTGGTTCAAGATGTAAAATGTCTGGTTTTCTCATTGATTGGTCTTCATTTCAAGATAAAACCAATATAAAATTATTCATTTAATTTAAATGGTAAATGTTGCCAGAAAAAGTAATTTTGTGTTGCTATTTTTGTTTTTTTTTCTAAATAAACTAATGCTCAAATAAATTGTATAATTGGACAAAAAATAAAAACATTTTATTAAACAAAATTTGCTATCCAAAAGGCTAAATTATTCAATCATTTTAAATTCTAAACTTAAGATTTATATATAGATTTTTAGAAGATATTATGGTTTATCGAGTGGTTATGGAAAAACCGATCCGAAAGGTAGTAGTAGCAGTAACAAAGTTCAATTATAAATTCCATTTAAGCGCACAGATAACTTTTTTCCTTTTTTTTTCTTTTCCTTATTCACTAGTTGTGGAGCATAGGATCATTGCTTTTGATTTCCACTAAAGTCGATCTTTTGCCTTTACCCTTGCTTCTCTCCATGTTGTTCCCATTTCGATGAGCTCTTTCGTGATTTTTTATCTCCAAGTTACCGCTGGTCGTCCTACCTTACGTCGCTCTTGAGGTGTCCATTGAAGGGCTCTTTCATTTTGCTATCCGTGTTTCTTTCATTCTAAGTACATGCCCAAGCCACCGCAGTCTTTTATTTTTAATGCATTGACTTAATGGCTCTGAATTTGTTTTTGTGTATAGGTCTCACTCGATTTGTGTACAATAACTTATCAATTGTAGACTTTTCCTTGGTTCATTCAAAATATCTTTTGGCCTTAACCAATTTTAAAAATGAAAATAAATGAACAGACGACTCGATTCCATTCATTTATGTTCAATTTTTTTCCAAGAAAATTTAATTTGCATAAAACTTACAGTCTCAAATTTAATTTTTAATTGATAAATTAATAAAAAAAAATTATTTCAAATATCCAAATTAAAAAGTTGTAAAACAGGTTTTACAAACACCTTAAGATTTGAAACAGGTATACCAAATCTGGTGATTTCATGAGCTAATACTTCAAAATTTAGATGATTTAATTTTTTTGAAAAACAAATAAATTTTAAAAGGGTTCAAGTTTTATGCAGAGATATATTTTAGGTGTACGGCATTTTGTAAAATATTATCTACATTAAAAGGAAAAAAATGCTTTTATTTTCAAAATTTTCTTGTTCCCTTCAATCAGCTAATTTGTATCTTATATCTTAGAATTTTTAATATAAGAAAAAATCAGTTTAATTTATGAAAATGATAATTTAACTTCAATATTTAACAACTTATTTATTTAGTAATTTTTTTATCTATTTTTATTTCTATTTTCTGATTAATTGTGTATTTAAATTAAAATTGCTCCAATTTGTATTATTATCTATTAAATAATAAACAATAAGTTTAACCACTCTAAATTATAAAAATAAAGTGACAAATCACTATCTATATTTCTTATACCCTAAGCTAAACGGTAAATTTTTCAGCGATTTGTTTTCTATTACTCACTTTTCGTTCAATAATAACAATTTAAAAAAATTTACATATTTTTAAAGCATGAAGTACTTTAATAGTAAAAATTGTTTTTAAAAATTATTGATATCACATTTCATTTTTTTTTTATTTTTTCTAATAACAAATTTTATATAAAAAAGTTTTCATATAGAAAAATAATTTGTCACATAAAACATTTTTTTTGATTGCCATTTTCACTAATCCATTAACAAAATGAATTTCTAAAAAAAGTTTTATCTTTTTTTAGTAATTCGAAAAAAAGATAAAGCTTGTATTTTAAAGATAACTTTGAAATTAAAATTTTGGTTAAAAGATAAATTATATTAAAAGCATGTGTGACTTACACTATTGATTTTAAAATTTTTTTTTACTAAAATTTTGTTGAATTTACCAAAATTTCCTTAATTTTAGGAGAAATTAAAAAATACGAAAATTTTATGTGAACTTCTTTATTTGTTTCTTTTTTATAAAAATGAACACGAACCGTTAGAATAATGATCTTTAGCATAGGTTAGATTAAATATTTAAGCCAAAAAAGATGATAGGGATCCAGAAAAACAATTATAAATAAATTAAATTAATTTTTCTTTTTTTAGTAAGACAATCTTTAATAATAATTATAAGTATTATTTATATACATGAGTATTAGTACAGAAATTTGTTTAAATATATTTCAATTTATTCATTTTAAATTTTATTTAGAGGTAAACAATATTTGGGAATTGAAATAATAATTAGAAATAAATAAATCATTTTTTTAAATTTTCACTTTATTAGATGGATATAACAACTTTTATATGACTTTAATAATAATTTCTATCTAATTAAAGATTTTTGAATATTCAAAAAAATAATAGAAATATTAAAATTTTCAATTAAAATAATAAAAATAATTTATCTTTTTAAAAATAATCCACAAACTATCAAAATTTCTTTTTATATTTTATAAATCATATTTCCCTTAACCCTTGCTTTCTTTTTTCTATTTTTAAAGTGTTTCTTTTTGAAAAATTAATTATCTTTTCGCTTTATTTGATTTCATCCTTCTGATGACATCAATTTAGCATTTAATAGGTTGACTCCAACATGACATTTTATTTGAATCCGAATCACTATAAATTTTAAGTCCATTCATTTGTTTTTCCAGACTTGTTTCACCGCTATCCTTTTGGTTAGACCCATTTGCCTCATTATAATCAGGATGCATTTGCTTGCCATTCACAATTTCGGACCACTTTTTGCCCGACCATCCGACAGAATTAACTCTCTTCAATTCGTTTTCCTTATTTACACCTATAGCTTCGTCGGTCGAATTATTCTCATCCTGTTTTGCTGATTGTTGACTTGTTTTTTCGCCACTGTTAGGCTCCAGTGCCGGAAATGCATCCACATATACCTGTTCATTCTTCATTAGATCATAGTCTACAATTTTGGGCTTTTCTTCCTCGGGCTTTTGATTCTCTCCCCTTCTATTGAATGGTTTTTTGTATCTTCGCTGCTGGTAACCGTTTGCATCAGCATTTTGATTCATTTTTTGATTATTATTATTATTATTATTATTATTATTGTTAGTGTTACTATTATTTCTATATTTTCTTTGGTTGTCTTGATAGAAATTTTTTGGTCCATATGAATTCCAGTTTGGTGGAAAATCTGCTGGAAAATATGTTGGATAGTTCGGATAAAACATCATTTGCTGTTGATAGTCATAATATGGATTCACAAATTGATAACCAAAATTATTCATTTGTGGATTATCAAATCCGTAAAATTGTGGCGGACAAAAGCCATAGCCATAAGTTGGTTGATACCCATTCATTGATTGATCATAAAAATGAGGATTATTTTTGGTCGGTTTAAAATTCTTTTCGATGTTTGCAATTGTTTCTGATGTGTTTGGGGAAGTGTTGGAAATAGATGTATCCAAAGTCTTTTCGGATGAATAAGACTCATTATTTTCACTAAGGTTTTCATTTTTGGCCCTTTCATCCACAATTGAAGGATTCACTTCTACGTTGCTTGATGTCTTTTGCTCGGTGTTCGAAGTGGCAATCATTTTTTCTCTGTTTAAAAAGATAAAATCTAAAATAAAATTGTAAATGTGAGGAAGCAAGAATTGAAGCTTTAAAAAATGAATTTCAGATTTATTTTGACAAAATTTAATCAAATATGATACCTTGTGTTTTTTAAAAATCTTAGCTTTATAAACCAAAAATATCTAATTCGATATTGGTATCGTGAAAAAAATGATATGTTTAAATTAAGCTAATTTGATGATAGCTATTTTGGCTTCAAGTAAACCATTAGATATGATTCTAAAACTAAACGTAAATCCAAATTTAAATAATTAAAATTAAGTAAAAATATCTTACAGTTTTAAAATAATTGAAAAATTTATTGGTTTGGTACTAAGTACGAATTAAGATTTTTCTAGGGCTTAATTGGGCAAATTTGCATAAATGTTGTATATATAGAATCACTCATGGAATTGAAAATATGAATGCGTTTTGATTTTATAAATTTTTAATAAACGTGATGCATTGTAGAGAATTTTAAAATTATTTTTCAATGTTGAACCATTTAGACTTAAAGCTTTGAAAAATCAAAAGCACATCTTTCAGTATTTTAGCGTTACTCTTAATTGAAAATTTAATTTTAGAAAATTTTTAATCCAAATTTTGATAATTTTAAAAAAGATAGTGGTTTTTTGTTTAAGCATTTTTTTAATTACTGGCTTAAAATTTTAATTCATTTTGAAAACCAAATTAAAAAACTAATCAAATCTTTCAAAATTGTCCTTTTGATTTAGGTTGGCTCTATTAAAAAATTTTAAAAAAGTTCAAGAAAAATGATTATAAAAATTGTGGAACTTATGAATTTCTGATGTTGAAAAAAAATTTTTTAAAAAATCTTCTAATTTTTATCAATTTGGAAATCAGTTGAAAATTTTAAATAAAAAAAAATAATTGATAAGTTTTTTTTGAATTTTTTAATTAAAAAACTAGTTAAAAGGTTAATTTTATAATGTTTAATTTCCAATTTAGCTTTAAAAATAAATTTTGTAAATTTTGTCTGCAAAATTTCATAAGAATACGCCATTTGCCAATACATGTTTATTTAAATCGCGTTGCACTCTTTGTCTTTTCTTAAGACAAATTCTCATCAGACTCGTAGCTCATGGCAAATAAAGCAACAAGTTATCGCTGAAATTTCCAAGTCATGATTTGTACCATAATTCTAAGGATACATGTCGAAAAAAATATAAATATACGAGACTTACTGTTTAATTTTTTCAACAAATTATAGCCAGTTTTTTTGTTATTTTTTTTGGATAAAATTTAAAATGAAAAACTTCAGCCAAGCAAATAAAATTTTTATCGGCGGTCTAAGCTGGAACACTACTAAAGAAATGCTGCAAAATGAATTCATGAAATATGGCGAAGTTACAGATTCAATAGTGATGAGGAACCCTGAAACGGGCGCATCTCGCGGATTTGGCTTTGTAACCTTCAAAGATCAGCAATCAACCGATTTAGTAATGTCATCGGGCAATCAACACACAATAGACGGTAAAGTGGTTGATGTTAAACCATGTAATCAGCAACAACAGCAGCAGCAACAGCAACAGCAGCAGCTGCAGCAACAACAGCAAATGAGACAACCAATTTTGTCTTATTCCAATTCGTCTTTATCCTCCATTAACACGAACAAGTACAACAATTGCAAAGTTTTTGTCGGTGGTTTACCGCATGGTACCCAAGACATGGATGTTATTAATTTTTTCTCCAGATACGGAAACGTTAAGGAATTCAGAATGATGTATGACGAAAGCAAACAAAGACCAAGAGGATTTGGCTTTATTACTTTTGAGTTGGAAGAGAGTGCTAATCAGGTGCTTAAAGAACACTACATTCAATTTAATGGGAAACAAATTGAAGTCAAGCCGCAAATGCACAACCAAAGACAACAGCAAATGTTTTCACAAAATTACAACCAAGTGTCGCAGCATGGTTACATGAGCAATTGGAACAATTCTCAAAATAATTTATGGAGACAGAACAATATTCATAACCAAATTCAGCATCAACAATGGGCTGGTCAAGGATTTGCATCGGCAAATAGTCAATTTTTTGTTCAGCCTCAATCAAACTGGAGCAATTACAATTTTTACAGCCCGGCCGGAAATGCAGCTCAAACTCAATCGACTGGCTATTATCCACTAGACGGAACTGCAGTGAGCGCTGCTGCTGGCTATTCTTCTTAAAATTTTAGTTATTTTACTTATTATCGATGTCGTTACTTATTTTTTGGAAAAAATTTTTAAAAAAATTAAATTTGTCTTGTTTAGGCCGAATTTTTTTAGAAATTTTTTTTGAGGATTTTTTAAAATTTAAATAGTTTATATTTTAAATAAATCGAAAATAACGAATAAACACTTTTTAAACACATTCCATTATTTAAATAAAGAAATAAAAAAATAAAATTCAATAATTTATTTTTTTAAGCGGATTTACTAACCTCAATGAAAAAAGTGTGGGCTAGTAAATAATGCCTCATACTTGTACTAAAGTAACAAATGTTACCTTTAGGCAAATCTATCTTTTAATTATTGATTGAGTTAAACGACGATTAAAAATTTAAAAAAATTTTTTCAATTCTTTTTGCATTTTTTTTTATTTCATAGAACCTTTATCGAGATATCTAATCAGAAGGATTTTTTTTCTTTAAGGAATTTGTTCGAGCAAGCATTTATTTAAGTTTAACTTGAGTAAAAAAAATAGCAAAACAAAATCAAGCTGGGCAATGTTTTTGATCCTCTTCTTGAAGACTCAAACTGATTGCCTAATTAAAAGCCCATACAAGTTGGTTGAATATTTTGTATTCGAACCAAAAATTTTCATTTCTCATTTAATTTTTTGAAAAAGTTAATAGCCAGGATATGGTGGAGGTTTGTCATTTTCATATTTTTTAATTACCGAAACTTCCATATTTTCACACTCTACAAAAATAAAACAAAATTTCGTATTTATTAATTTAACACAAATGATACTTGAATTTATTTTCATCTCTTTTTCAAATAAATTAGTGATCAGTTTATAAGCTATAAGCAAGAATCCAAAAGTTGCTAGTCCAAATCCGATAAAATAAAATAATCTAAATGAAATTTTAATTCTAAAAATTAGTTATTTTTTTTATTACTTATCAACTTTAAGGTGTCCGAATTTTGTTGTTGTTATTGCTGTTGTATTAGTTGAATTAAATCCATTTCTGCACTTAATTTGATCAAGCCAATCGTAATCCTTATTTCCACAGAACCTTCTGCTGCATGTACCTGAACAAAAATATCCATTTTCACATGTTTTCTCAGGCAAAAGCTTATCATTGTTGTCCAAATAAGCTAAACAAATTTTATGTTTTACTGGACCTTATAATGTAAAAATTTTAGGAAAGAAAAAAAATTTAACAGAAATGGAACCTAAACCAATGTTTGATGAATTAAAATTATTCATACATTTTAATTGATTCTTTATAGCTTCTTTTTTAGTTGAACAGCAGTAGCGGTTTTGACAACCACCACAGCAGTATTTATTACAAGATTTTTCCTCTTTTAAAAACCCATACTTGTCAACATAGGCTATACATTTTGAAGTTCCTTTAATCAATGTCTAATTTTTAAGATGATTTTAATTTAAAGCAAAAAATTAAATTACTTGATTGAGTTTCGTGACTTGATGACTCATCGGAACCCTTTATACCTTGAAAAAATAAATACAGACCATAAAAAAATATTTCAAAGTGATTTTGCTTACTGGACACTCGGAACAGTATTGACATAAATATTAGCGAAATAATATTTATTTTATTAAATTTCATTTTTGATTCTATGAAAATAAAAAAGAGAAATTTTTGAATATTCAATATCATTTAATTAGACTAGTTTGCGGAGATAAGATTAGAGTCACGAGAATTATTTTTTAATATTTTATTTCGAGCCATATCATTGTTTTGTTTTATCGCTTGTTCTAGAGTCATTTTCATCTGTATCATAGTCCGAAATTTAGACACCAATAATAACATCAAAATATAAATCACTAAAACAAACCCTACTTTTCTTAAAATCTGAAAAACATACCTTAAAAATTGAAAATTTTATTTTCTTGATGAGTAGGACAACTTAATTTACCATCCGGAGAAAAATATCAAAAAATTTCTGTACAAATTTTTTTTTGCATTTTTCATTTTTTATTTCTATTTTATTTTGTTTCGCGATTTATATTAAATTTATTGAATTTTCGTTATGACTACAATGACAAAATTCAAAATATTTAATTTCTTAGAAACTGAAATAAGTAAAAATCATTTGATAAAAAATTATTAATTGATTACAAAATTGCTTAAATCATCAAACGATTAAACTCGTTTTTAGAAACCTTGAATGAATAAAAATTCAAAATTTTATTTTATTTTAGCAAATGATATTAATTTTTAGATTTTTTTAGTTACTTTAAAATAAATATCAAATATTTTATTTAAATTTAATTTTTTAAAAAAACATAATTATTTAAGAAAAAAATATTTTTACTACCAAAACTAAATTTTTACAATTTAAAAAAATTTTGTTCAATTGTATCGAAATTTTTGAAGACAGCCCAAAAAGGAATGTAATTTTCGCTTTTCTCAAATCAATATCCAATTCAACTATTCACTGTTATTCGTCACATTGATTAATAAAACATGCCTAAAAAATAATCGAAAAATCGGATTGAAGGAAATTCAAAAGTTGAACAACAGAAATAAAAATCAAATTGGATATAAGGTTGATTTTTTCTAATGAACCAGTATTGATTAAACTTGAGGCTAAAATTTAAATTTAAATTTAAATTTAAATTAGAAAAAAATTTCTCAAATTCGAATTACCTCTTTCTTGTAAATTAAGACGAATAGTTTGTTGGCACATTTCAGAAAAATGAACTAGAGTGTAGTTGGTATAATAGCTTTCGTTAGCTAAATAAATTGTCAGCTTGCTAATTGACTGAACATTTTGATCATCTATATTATCGTTAACTAAAGTATGTTTAAATGGGGCTAGAAGGTCCCCTTCCAAATTGGTTATGAGCCGCTGGTAATTTCCTAGTGTGAACCTCCAGATTATGTCCGTGGGATTTTCGACTTTTTTATAAAATACACATTGAATGTCAAATGTTGAATTCAAGCTATGCTGATCTAAAGAAACAATTTCCGGTGAACATTTAAAAAGTGGACCTTTGAAAAAAAATAATGTAAAAATTTTTTGTTGAAAAAAGATCATAAATTTCTTACAAATATTTGATTTAGAAAAAGTGATAAAACATAGCAACAGCAAAAAAAAATTTGAAATTTTTGTTGTAATCATATTCGTTAGTGACTTCATTCCTGAGGCTGGTATCCAAATTCGGTTGTTTAAACTGCCAAAATTTTTCTTTCAAAATTCTTGTCTAATTTCATTCAAAAAATAAAATCAACTGATTCTTTAATGTAGCTAATCATCTAAAAAAAAAAATAAATTCTAATTAAAAAAAGTTAACGCAAAACCTCATATAGTGAGGATTTATTAGAAAATAAAAAACAAAATTTGATTGATATCAGTGCATGATTACCTAGAGTACACGAGGTGTAGAGTCTTGTCTAACTGTTAATTTGGTTCATATTAAATTTCTAGATTAATTACCACATAGTAACTACTACTCCCGAACGGGCAATTCTCTTTTCTTAAAGTGGTTTAAAATTTCAATAGTCTTGTATAAATATTTTGCTCATTTAAAAACTTTGTAATCTTGGCCGAAAAACATAATAACCACTTGGATATCTGAGTTGTTAATTTTTGCATAACAAAAATGAAAAAAATATATTTTTTAAATAAATGACAATTTTTGAGATTAAAAAATTTAAATTCTTTTAATTTCATTCAACTGACTATTTATGTGATTGAAAAGCAAGTACAAAACTATTTTTACTAAATCTCTTTTTTTAATCTTCATATTCATTTTACTTTAAAAATATTGTTAATTGCTTAAAAAACTAGATTTTAAATTTTGAAAAATTTAAAAACCCTCGTCTTTTTTTTCGAACAGGTTATTTAACTCATATGCTCAAAGTCACAAGATTTTGAAACACAAAGATAACTTTGAAATACAAAAAAAAACAAATAATTTTACTCTCAACAAAATGATTTTTATTTTTTTTCGAACAAGATTCGGTAATTTGTTTACAAATTAAGACAAAATTAATATTGATGAAACAAAAATTTAAAAGTGCATTCGAAAAGACTAGATCGCTTACTTGCTTGAGTTTGTAGTTGATTTTTTTTGTTCCAAATCAAATAAAAAGCTCGGTAAACAATAATTAATGGAATTCTTTGAATATCGATCAATCTGGCCAAAAAATTGATTTAAACAGAAACAGAAAATAATTTTTATTTAACTAATAACTAAAATAAATTCTAAAATTGTAAAAAATTAAAAATTTTCTTTAATTTTTTTCACATTTTCAAAAAGCAAATGATTTATAAAGATTTTTTCCAAACACGAATTTTAAGGATACATTCAATTGCCAAAAAAATATTGAACATTAATAGAAATTGATAGAACCAAATCTATTGCAGCTGACCGACACATTGTAGCCAAGCAAAAATAGGTTAAAGCTACCTTTAATTAAGAGAAAATCTAGCACTTTGATCAATTTGATTTGAACATAAAATGGAAGAGAAAAATACTTTTAAAAAGATAATTAATTTGAAAATTGATCAAATATTTAATATTTATTGAAGAATAAAGTTGGTCAGCGATTGAAAACAATTTTTGCCGACCATTTTCGAGGAAAAAAACGCCTAGAAAACAAACTCAAGTTCATAAATCATATTTTGCATTTCAATAAACAACAAGAATAAATCAACTAAATATAATTAAAACTATCTATGATATACCAAGTTCGAAGTGCTTAACATTTCAATACAAACCTCGTAGTATTCATTTAAAATTCAATTATACACTTATTCATATATATTATTTTTGCCAAGACATTTAGTTTCTAAACTCTAAATCTAAATACCTTCGGAGAACCTTTAATAAAATATTCATTAGATTTTGCATGTGGATATCAAAAAAAATCTAAATACCACATTGGATCATTAAGCTGTTGGCTTGAGAGCTTAGGGTTTTTAGTGAATTGACGGCGCGTTTCTGGGCAAATCTTAGAGGCGTCCACTAGCTTTTCCAAATCTCATGATATTTTGCCAAAAGGTTAAATTTTAGCTTTGAATAATCTTGAAACTCAACTTATTCTCTTAATTAATAATTCTCACATCTACAAACTAAATAAACTATATTGAATTTCATTTTTTGTTTTTTAACAAAAAAAGTCTAACATTTCCTAGTTATCATATGTCGAACTTATCGAGTCAATCAAGCATAGAATTGCTGATAAAATGAATTGCTTGTGACGTTTTTATTTGTGTCAAAATACCAAAGATTAATTTAAAATTAAATCTCTGATTAAATGTTCGAAATTATCGATTAAATTCCGATCTTGTCCATGCCTTATTTGCCAATAGTTCTGTCCTTAATGAATCATTAAGCCCTAGATTTCGGGGTCCTAATTAACCGAGCGAAACACTATGCTAATGTTCATGAATCTTTAATTTTGAAGCCGTAATTTGCCTAGAATATAAACTAGTTTTATTGTAATGACTTTTTATGAGCTTTTTTTCAAATAAAATCAAACTACTTTAAATATTTGGTGATTAGAGCTGCTATTTTGTCGGTGGACTCTCGGAATGGATAGATGGTAATTAAATTTTTATGAGTTCTCGTTTTAGTTACGAAAAAAATACCCTAAGATAACTTTTTTTGAATTCGAAAATTCTTTAAATTCTTTATTTTTAATTTCGTTTTAGTATCTTTATTGAAGTTGAGATAAAATTTTATGAATAATTTAATAAATATTTATCTATATATTTTTTTTTCTATACTAAATTACGGATGTCAGATTTTTATTTATCCCAATTTAGCTAGACTAAATATTAAACAGTGAGACAAAATTTCGCACTATCATTATCATTTTTAAATCTTTAAATTTTTTATTTTAAAAATTCCACCAGAAAGTTTGGATTAATTTTTTTCGTGCGCCTCTATTTAAAAGCTAAATCAAAGAATGGTAAAATTTTAAAACTTATCGCTTTTATTTTATATTTTTCGACTTATATCTGATGATAAATGTGAGGCCTAAATAGTTTTTTGTTTATATTTTCTAATAATTTTGTTTTAGCTTAACACTTGATTCAGCCAATGCTCGGATGAACCTGGAAGATATCAGAACACCACATTTAAGTTTATGTTTAAACAGACAATTAAAATTTAAAATGACGTTTTTTGCTAGTTTATCATCTTTTTGAACCAGTTTCAAAATTTATAATAATCGATGCGAAAATCATTGCCTACTGATAAAATTGCCGGCTTGTCTTACTAAAATAAATATCAATTAATTAATTAATTTAAATAAAATCTTGATTTATTTAAACTGAAAAAAAAATCAATTCTTAAAGCCTTTTGAAAATGGACACCAACTTGCTGGCTTAATTTCTTAGAGGCAGTCAAAAAACTAGCTAGGACAAACGTAGCATTATTGAAATTGTTACGTGATGGTAGAGTCAATCTTTCACTTAGCAGAATCCAAAATGCGGAAATATTCTTCCAATAATCATGAGAGTCACTTTCGAGTATTCCAGTGTATTAGGCAGAATAAAAACAACATAGAACAAAAAAACGCATCTATGTTTTTTAGAAATTTATTTTAACGATTTCCTGCTATTTGAAATTAGAACAATAATTTATCTAAATGGAGGAAATAGATGAAATTTTTTTTTTAATTCTTTCGAGTATAATAATTTATTTGAAATCGTAGAAAAATTAATTAAAACCCATTACTTTCTATTTATTTTAGCCGAATATGTCTTAAAAGCTAAAATAATTGTAAGATATGCCCAAGCTAAAAATGCTAAAGTATCTTTTAAAATTCGATAAAGTCACTTTTCCTAATAGCATATCTAGTAATAAAACAACACAAAAATTGATGCAATCTACCACATTGTGAATAAATTCTTAGTACTCTACATTGTCTAATTATTGCAAATTTTTATTCATTAAAATTTGTTTTAAATTTTAATCAAATTTGAAAAAAAATTGTTTTGTTATTTTAACTAATTTTAAATGTCTGGATGCAAATTTAAATTTTAATTAAATTTTTTTTTTCAATTCATCAATTAAGTAACCTATTCGAATTTGTTTTAAATATAATCTTTTTTGTGTTTTTTCCTTACTAAATATAATGTCATAAAAAATGGAGTTTACTTTTGACTATTGGCTCATTAGTGCATGACTTTACTCAAGAGAAATAAATAATAAAAATATAATTGTATGCTATTAATTAATCGAAATTGATCCTAATAAAAAAATGTCAAATGTGATCTTCTTTGATCAAATAAATATTCATTTGTTCACTTGGACGTGTACTTCTTTTTTTAAATAAACCTTTACAAGCTGAAAAATTCAATAATATTTTAAAATTAGAAAGTGAATCTAAACTCTGTCTCTAATTTTGGTGATATTTATTTCCAAAATAGATACGGATATAATTAGGAAAGATCATAAAATGCCAACTAAAAAATTTTATATTTATTCTTTTAATAAAATAAAATAATAATGTTATTTTACAAATTATAATTATCTGTTTATGGTCTTGTAGACACTGACATAACAAATAGGAATTTCGAAAAAATAACCCTATTCAAATTGAAATATTGAACTGATTGTAATGATATGTACATGATCGACTAGAAATCGCTTAAAATAAGCTACAAAAAAATTAATTAGAAAATTTTGTTTTTAAACTAGGACATGGACAAAAAGTTTTTTTCGAAAAGAGTTTATAACCGAAAATTTATACATTTCCTTAGCTCGTTTTAAATTAATTGGAAGCAAGAAACTATAAAAAAAAACTTGTTTATTATTTAAAAAAGGAAGCCTTTATTAAGCACTGACCAAAAAAATATATATCATTTGGTTGAAGTCTATCAGGTATCAAGAGTCATACACAATTTATGAGAAATGGTTTTGCTACGATAAGCCAAATAAACTATCAAAACAATCATTTTGTATTTATAAATCGTAGTTGCCTAAGAAACTTATCAAAAATTTTAAATTTTTGGACTCGTTTTAAACAATTCTATGGACTAGCTAATCCTTTGATTATTTAAAATTTTTTTGCCGAAGCCTAAAATATTATTTAGCTTAAGTATCACTTGAATAAGTGTTTGTTCTCTCGAGCACAAATATCTTCATTGACAGATAATCTGGGAGTATTTTATTTAATTAATAGATCATAAATTTAATATTTTTAATATAAAACTTTATTTTTTCCTGAATTCTCTAAAATCTAATTTGAAACAATAAAAAAAATCAAAGAAAAAATCTTTTTATTCAAATGAATTAACAATTTTAAAATTTAAACTTCGGGATCTCGTACAATTTAAAACCCGAAAAAATGCTTTTACCATTTTGAAAACTTTTAAAAGTTTCAAATGGCTCAATTAACTAAAAATGAATCATTTGTTGTTTTTTGTTTTATTAAGAGAACTTTAATCTGAACAAAATCAACATGTTTTGTCATTAATTGAGTCAATATTGTTTAATTTATTCAACCAGTTTAATGACTTTATATTGAAATATTAAGTTTAAAATATTAGATTTATTCTGAAAAACTGTTCAAGAGAATCACAAAGTTTATTCTCAATGATTAATCAATTTTAAGTCATTAAAAAAAAAAGATTAAAAGGACTCACGAGTCTTGAATAAAAAAAAATTTCATTTACTTCTAAGACTAATCTATTAATTTTAGTGCTTTTAAACTATTGTGGAGAATTTGTAGCTTATGATTTATAGTCAAACTAAAATTCGAATACAAATAAAAAATGAGATTTTTTTCGAAATATTAGTAAAATATAAAGAAATAGCACAGTTCATTTAATCTTAATTAAGTGAGCTAAAACGAGGCAATTAAAATTTTTGTTCATAAATTTACTGATTTGATGTATGACAAGGTGTTTAAATTTTATCGGAAAATAAAATCATGTTCGGTTAACCAGATACGAAAAGGAAATTTTAAAAATAAATGTTTTTAAGCATTTGTGACTATATTTTGCACGAATAAATCTGACAATTTAACTTTATCAAATTAATCACATTAGGACAGTCGGATCTATAAAACAATGAATCCGATGCTTAACTAAGTCAGAAAAAAATTGAAATTTAAAACTTCAATCAACCTACTCAAATAAAAATAAATTATGACATTTATTATCGATCTAAATATTACATCCGCAAAATATGTCTTTTGACCACAATTAGAAAACAATTTTCCCTCTGACCACTCAATTGAATTATGGGACATTCTTATTTTAAACAAAGTAAAACTTTATTTCTTATCAGTTATCAAAAAATTGCATTCATTTACCCCTTTTAAATCAAAATTGGTTTTAAGAGATCAAATTTAAAAAAAGAGTAAGTGGGGTTTAAATTCATCTGTCAAACTACGTCAATGATGGTTGAAAGATTTAGATTAATTTGTGAAAATTTCTCAGTTATTTACAAAAAAAAAACAATCAATAAAGCTTAGGAAATAAAAGAAAAAATACCTAAACAAACTTAATAAAGATTAGCCACCTTTATTTAAAGATTTAATTGCATGATTTATCTCACAAAACGAAAAATTTTCAAAAATTTTAACTATAAAAACAATAAAAGCATATTTTGAAAAATAGTAGATTTAAATTTGAAGCAAACATTCTGCCTGTGATATTTTTTTCTAAATATAGAAAAAAGTGACCAGACAAACTCAAATAAGAGCTTGAGCAAACTTAATCAGACCTTCAATTGGTCAAATTTAGGCTCTTGTAAAGCATCTCAAATATTTGTTTCTTATCAAATTTAAAATTCCGAGTTCTAAATTTCAATCTAAAAGCCGAAATATTCAAGATTTAACCGAAAGTTTTTTTTAAAGTTCTGGACATAAATTTAAACTCAAAGCCAAAATCTTTATTAAAAATCAATAAAAAAAATATTAAAACGACCAGTGGAAGATTTTGTTTGTTTTAATAAATGTGTTGTCTGTGAATGTGTTTGTATTTTTAGATCGGAATAGAAAAAAAAACTTCAAAAATATCGATTAAATAGTTTAAATATTTCATCATATGAAAATTTTTTTAATTAAAAAAAAGTCTTGCCTATTAAGTTTGTTCCGAAATCATGAACTTAATTTTTAATTTCATTTTTATTTTAAATGACCTTGTTAACTTAGTTAAATATAAAATTTACCTGATAAGCAAATGGTTCTAATTAAAATAGTTTCAAGTGCTTCACATGCCTTCACAATTTTATTCCAAATTTAAATTGACGTGATTTATAATTTCAGATATCCTAGTTTATTCTAAACTGGTCCTTAAAATTATATATAGAAATGTAGAAAGAAAACAAACTAAAGATCGACTTCGATCGTTCTAATTCCACTTTAAACTCGAAAATTTAAGAAAATAGCTTCGACCATTTGTTACCAAAACGGTAAATATAAATTTTTAAACTTTTAATATAAATTTAAAATTTTATCGAAACATGAAATTATTAGTAAGTAAATCTGAAAAGATAAAGTATAGATTTTTAATAAAAAATAGTATGAAATACTAATAAAATGCAATGACTTGATGGAAATTATGTGACTAAGAGTTAAGGGTCTGAATTTAGAATTCAAATTGATCATATTATCACGTCTTTAAAAAAAAATTTATTGACAAAATTATTATCATAAAAAAATGCTAAATCATTGAATTTTTTATTTATCCCTTGGTTTCTTTTAAAAAAAAAACTCAAGGATATTTTCTAAGGTTTTAATTTGAAAATTGCTCTAGGAATGAGCAAAAAAAAACATCTTTTATTTAGGCTACAAGAAAATTTTCTACTTCCTTAATCTCAATAAAAGAAAAATTGCATTTCAATTAATTTAGATAAAAAAACTTGCAAGAATTTATAACAAAAGAGTCGTTCGAGTGAAATTTTAAATAAGAGATAATATTTTAAGCATAAAGAACCGACCGAAACCTTATGCAATTAAATAAATAAAACGGAATTAAGTTCTTCATTTAAACTAGGTTATTATTTAAAATCCACGGATAAAATAACAAATTAAACTATTCAACCCCCTATTGACTCTAATGCTCATTCGAAGCTTTGCAAAATAAATAGACACTTTACTTCAAGATATTTTTATTTTAAAAAAATCTCAAAAACCTTAAAGTAATTTTTTTTGCATAAAAATATCTATGTTTGTAAGCTTTATAAAACCAAAATCAACTTTAGTTTTTCAACTTTATTTCATTTAGTTTTTTCTTCTATTAAAATTACAATCAAATTATTTTATTCATTTTAATTTAATAAATTCCATTAAAAAATTAAATGATTAAGCTAAACACCACTTACTTAAAAAAAATTTGTTTTTCAAATGAATATTAAAATTTTTGAATTAAAACTTTTTTTTCTGAACATAAAATTTTTATAAATAAAATAACAAATTCTAAAATTTAACATTTTGATATTAAAGTCACAATTTGTAAAATTGAGCAATAAAATAAAGTGAATTTTTGAAAAAATTTAGTTTATTTACTATAAGCTATAGAAGGTGCCAAACAAAATCCGATAATGAAAAGAGATGCTTGGTATGATGGAGAAAAGGCGAGATAAGTCTGCAACAATTGCGCTGGAGCTAAACATGGATTATCATTTGTAAAGCTTCACAAAATCCTTAATCTTATATTTTTATAAATATTTTTTAAAAAATTGATTAAGACTATTTCAAAAACAATGATCTAGTCCATTTCAAATTTTGATATGTTCAATTTTTTTTTATTCTTTTTTATTTGGATAATTGAGAAATTTAATTTCAGAACAAAGATCTAGATAAAAATAAAATAAAAAACAATTTTTTAGAATCAACATAACACTAATAAAAAACTTAGGAATATCTATCAAGAAAACTAAAATAATCAAAAAAAAAGATTATAAAACATTTTTTGACCTTCAATCATATAAAGTTAAAGGTCCCAGAAATCATTTTTGTCATTTTTGTAGATTTTTCGAATTATTTTTATTTCCTGAAATTTTATGAGTTTTAAAATTAAAATTTATTAATTTTATTAGAAAAAATTTAGAATTTTTTTAATTAAGTTTTCTTTCGATCAATTTTGAATCTGAGTCCCGAAATTTTTTGTATTTATTGGCCCTTACGATTAGTTTTTTAAATTTGAAACGTTGCTAAAGATCAGATAAACCAAACAGGCGTCTTTAGCGTGTGCCATGTTTTTATTTACTGTAAATATTAAATTTTAACTTAAAGTCAACTAATTTTAAAATCTTTTTGACTAATTACTTGTGTATCGGCTAAAAATGAACCGTAAAAATTACCGTAAATTTAAAAATAAAAATCTGCATACTCCTGGTCTATCGGTAAAAATGTAAAACTTTGTTTTGTTTGTTTTTGTAGCTTGAGCTGCCTCCATAAAATCTAGAGTTACACATTAATTGTGATTATTTACAACCACATTGATTTGTCATACATTGACCAGTAAGATTAAATTTCATCATGCTTTGACCAGCACCAAAATTTTTTCATTTGAATTTGCTTCTCTAACACTTAAGTTTAGCTCAAATGGAAAATTTTTTACCAAGTCTAAGCTGTTTCTATATCAAACAGAGTAAAAGTTTATTTTAAAAATCACTTATCTTAATCAATATCAGCTATAAGACAAATCAAGTTCAGAATCTCAGTAATATCTTTATCAGCATTTAGTAAATTAAGCTGTAAAAATGTTTGAAACAATACGTGACTCGAAATTAATTTGAAAAATTCACTAGAAAAAAGCAAAACATGTTTTTTTTTTTTTTTTTATTTTTTACAGATATACAAAGTAAATTTAAATGCTTAATTAGAGTGCTTTTGAAATTTACTATTAAATATAAATTTAAGTATGTTATTTAATTATTTTAGTTTATTTAACTAAATTATTAAAATTTTTAAAAGTTTTTTTTAGTAATATTCATTATTATGATTTTTAAATTTTTAATAAGAGTGATTCTTAAATTTGGAAAAAAAATGTCTTAATCTTTCTATTCAAAGAATAAAATGTAATAATAATTTGGCTTTTCATATAGTTAAATTAGTATTTTTATATATTTTGATGAAAAAAGCCATTTGGTTAATGATTCAATAATATTTCAAAATTCAATGAAAAATTGTTTGAAGATATTAATTTGATGTTTTATATTTATGTGAGTGTCAATTTGTAAAATGAATTGGAAAATAATATAATTTTCCTTTTTTCTTTGACCAGGCATTAAAATTTCAAAAAAAAAATCAAAATAACTAATTTTCAATGTTTGTACCAAAAGTTAATTAGCAAAGATTTTATTTTTTCCATGCAAAAATTTATTTTCATTTTAAAAAAAAATTTTAAATTTAAATTTTACAAAAATTAAACAAAATACTTCATTAATAATTTAATTAATCAAATTTCTTTTATTGAAAAATTTTCCCATGACATTTTAAGCCAAACTTGAACTCATCTTTTCGAACATCTCATAGTGCATACTCGACAGCAAAAGAGCACTTTTGAAATCCCTAACTATGCCTAAAATAAAGCGCTCGTACTGCCTTATGTAAGTTTACAATTTATTTTCTATGTCATTTTATCATTAAGTCATTTTAATAAATGACACATTTTATAAATTGACAGTTACGCCTTTGTACGTAATTTTACGCAAGATTACGTAAAATGACGTAATCTTAGCCATTCTCCTGTTTTCGTAAAATAACTGTATATTCTTAATTAAGTTGATTAAGAAAATGTTTAAATCTCTGCGAGGAAAACTTCAGTCTTTGATGAAATTTTAATATGAACATAATCCCATTTTTACAAGAGTCTTAATTAATTAAAAAATTTTTACAAAAATTGTTTCAATCGAAACTTTCTTGTAAAATTTTCTTTAAGTCTAATAGATTTAAAACATTTTGATATGAAGATAATGATTCCTATTCTTGAACTTTTACTTCAAATAAGACATTCATACTTGAAAATTATGTTGAATGAAATTAAATAAAAGATTTAAAAAAAGAGTAAAATTTATTTTGCTATACTAGAAAAAAAAAACTACTTTTAGAGAATACAATTAACTAAAAATTTCATAAATTTAAATAGAATTTTTTTAACCCAGTATCAATATGCTCAAAAACTTAATATGCCAAAGCCCTAGATGCTTTAATAAGTATTAAAAAATCAAATAACTATCTATTCAATTTATGATTTCAAAAAGATTGAATCTCTTTCCAAAACAATTTGCATTAGCCAGTTTTAAAAATCATACAACTATCTCAAACTGCCAGGACGTAGAAAAATACAAACCAATTTTCATGAATTATTCTACAAATGTTTCCTATCCCAAATATTATGTTTGGAAAATGATCGACATCCAGCGTCATGAAAGAATATCAGGTTATATATTTTTTGTCATGGAACAGCTTAAATCAAGTAATCACATTGAGACTGAAAAATAATTTATTCGTTTTAATAATTTAGAATCCTTAAAACAAAAACGAATTAAAGATATTGCCGAGAGATGGAATTCAATGTCTGATATAGATAAAAAAGTTTTTTTTGGTTTAAATTTTTATATATAAATATATTTTTTTAGCCATACATTGATCTTGCTGATAAAAACCGTGAAAATTTGACTCAACAAAAAATGAATATTTTATCAACTTTGAATAAGAAAGATGTCAAAAATTTAGCATATGATATTACCAAAGAAAAATTTAGACGTTTTTTAAAAATCAAAGAGATACGAATTAAAAAAGTACTTTTATAAATACGATTAATTTAATTATTATTTTGAAAAGGAAAAAATTAGGCAAAATGCTCCGAAGAGACCAAGTGGTGCGTTTTTTTTATATTGCGAGACTTTGGACAGAGGCGAAGCTATTTCGAAAGATTTTGTGCGGGATGCTGCTGATAAATGGAAAAAAATGAGTGAACAAGATAGACAGGTACAAAAGTTTAATTTTGATTATTCGGTTATTCAGAATTTGTATTTAGAAATTTGTTGACCAAGCAAACGAGTTAATGCAACAGTACAAAAGAGATTATTCTGAATGGGAAAGTAAAATGGTTGAAAAAGGTAAAAATAATCTAATACGAAAAAAATCGGTCGCAACTATCGATTTAACAAGTTTGAAATACCACTGAAAATCTGTCAAAAATTAAGCAACATAATCAAATCTAAAAGCGATCAATCATTTTAAGAATTTTTCTTTTTAAAGAGAAGTTCATTAATAAGAATTTTTAATAAACGCTAGATTAAAAAATACTGAATAATATTTGTGACGAAATTAAATTAACCAAATTTTTACTTCAAATTTGAAAAAACAATAAATATTCTTAAACTTGTATTAACTTGTTTTTTTGGTAAAAAATGGAACCAGAAAGTCGATCAGTTTTAATTATCTCAAAACTCTCTCAAAGTAAACCTCTTTTGTTTAATTTTTCGAGCGTTTAAAAAGCAAATTCTGTTGAAATAATTCAACTACGAATAAATAATAATTTTTTTTGTGAACTCAAAAATTTAATTTTTTTACAAATAGCATATTTACCTTTCAAAACTTAAATTCCAATAAAAATTCAAAAAAAATTTTGAATAAATCTTTATTTATTTTTGAGTTTTAACTTAAAAATTTTATGTAAAAAAATGCAAAAACCTTGGATCAAATTACCAGTGTAATTAAATTAATTGATTAAGATTAAATGAATTTTCTTTCTACTTAACTCTAGATAATTTTTTTTGTGAAAAATTTCGATTCAAAAATTTTATCTTAACTTTTTTAGCTAGAATAACAATAGCACGAAAAGTTTATATTTTATCCAAAAAAACATTAATGATATATTTCCCAAGCTGTTTGAAGGAATCTTTATCCGGCCCATCTGTCGAAACAGAATTGTATAAATAAAAAAATTAATTTTTATAAATTGGCGAAAATTGAAAATTGTTAGTCAAAAAAAATATATCATCGTTTTTTCATCGTTACATAGCATGTTTTACTATGAACTGTATGAGATCTTCTACTTGCTTCAATTTCTGCAGTCATTGATCTTTTAATAACAAATTAACAATAAAATAATTAAATTAAAAAACCAAGTGAATTAAAATTCGTTATTTAAAAAATTTCATGTAACTTTACATGAATATCTAAAAAAATTTATTAAAAAATTAAATATAAAAAATTTATTCTTTTTAAAATTTATTCGAATATATTTATCTAGATCTACTAAAATGAGTAAATTTTTATTTAACTTCATCATTATCCGAGGAATCGAAGCCTAATTCTTGCTTTGCGTTGAGAAAGGCATTCAACTCTTCGATTGTTTTCGGATAGATTTGCGCTTCTGGCTGAGAAAAGTCAAGTTTTAAATCAGTCAAAGTGGCTACTAAAGAGGCATCATCTGTTTGACTAGTGCTATCTTCCCTATTCCATGTATGCACGTTTTTGATGCATTCCAAAATTGCCTGTTTAGAAGTCAAATTTTTGTCCAGCAAATAATTTAACATTTCTACATCATTCTCTTGGTAAAGGTCCATTAAAAGCAAATTTAAATCATTTTTATCCTCATTAGTTAAAACATATCCTTTATTGAGCAATAGAATAATGATGTCTTTGTGACTGCGAAAAATAGCCTGTTGAAAGCAAGTCCGGGTCATTGGTGAGCAATCGTTTACATCCACTCCAAGACTGACCAAATACTCAACTATTTCGCAAAATCCCGAATTGCATGCCAAGAATAGAGGAGTTTCGCCCGCTTGGGAACTTTTCAAATTTATTGGACATTTGCAATCTACCAACAATTTGGCAATTTGTAAATTTTCATATTGTGCCATTGCCGTACAGTGCAATGCAGTCATATTGAACTCGGCTTTTACAACCGGGTTGGCGCCTCTTTGCAGCAAAATTTCTACTATTTGAGTATTGCTTCTTTCACATGCGGCCCATAACGGGTTCAAAATCACGCCATTTTCATCTTCTCTGGTCTCATCTGCACTACATCCCGCATCTAATAGCAATAAAAGTATTTCCTTGTTGTTTAAATAGGCCGCATCTGTCACATATGAGCAATTTGGGTGGCGGATGTTCAAGTCAAAGCCATTCTTTAGCAAAAAATCCACTACTTTTGGACAAGAATTGATAATGGCCAAAACCATGCATGTAACACCTTCATTGTTAATCAAATTTAAATTTGCTTTATGATCTAATAAAATTTTCAACAATTCCAAATTTTGCTGTTCACAAGCGTACATAAATGGGGTACAAGCGCTCAAATCTGTTTCGTTACAGTCCATCTTGAATTCTTCAAGCAGCATGGTGATCAATTTGAAGAATTTTTTTTCCTCATAATTTTGCCTCTCCATCTCGGTTTCCATTTCTAAGCCACTTAGGTCATTATCTTTGCACAAAAGATGCAAAATATTTTTTCCGCTCACATCTTTTACTAAAACATTGACATTATTTTTAATCAAAAGTTCTAGAATTGGTATATTTTTGTAATAGGCAGCACCATGGGCACATGTACAGTTATCAATATTGATTAAGTTGACATCAGCTCCGCATTTGATCAAGGCTTCGCAAGTGGCCAAGTCGCCTAATTTTGTGGCCCAGTGCAAGGCCGAGTCGTTGCGGGTGGTCAAGGCGTTCACCAAAGCGCCATATTGAACAAGCATCTCTATGCACTTGTGTCTGTTGTTTGTTAGAGGGTCGGGGCCAATGCCAGCACAGAAATGAATCGGGGCTATATTGTTTAAATCGTTGAAAGAACACAATGCATTGGGGTCCATTCGGTCAATTTTTAGATAGCGTTCTACTAATTCTACTAGGCCGTAGCCACATGCTGTGTGAAGTTTGATAAGGCCTTTGACCAAAGATTTCGATACCATGTCTTCTATTATTTCGTCGGCTAGATTGAAATTTTTTTCCCCATAAGCATTTTTTAGAAGCAAAATACACATTTTGGATTCTTCAGACTTTTCGAATTCACAGTCATCAGTTACAATTTGATCTGGTGCCACATTTGCTGATTGAGTGGACATCTTTGGACATTCGGCCATTTTTCTAATCTAAAATTTTTTTTTGTTTAATTTTAAATGCGGTGAATTTTAATTAGTTTTATTGATTAAAAGAAATTTTATTTAAAATTTAATTTTATTACAAGAGCATTTGAATTTTTAATTTTGATTCCAAGAGGTTTTGCTCAGGTTTATCAGATATTTGTGCAAGTGCCAGCTTGGAATTAAATAAAATGTTGTTATTAAATAAACATATAACTTATGCTATGATTGTTGCCAAAATTCTAAGATAAACCTACAATTTATTTTATAATTATTTGTTCTCAAAATTAAAAAAATAGCAGAAATATACTAGAGCATGAATTTAAGGCACTAAATCGTTTCCATGGTTACTCAATTTTTTTTGAATGTATTGATTTATTGCCATAAACCTAGAAGAAAGCAAGCTTTGAATTTCCACTAAGCTTATTTTAGCAAAATTCACTTCCCAAAGCCTTTTGTGTTGCCATTAATAATACATTTTGTTTATAAATAACTACAGTCTCTTTTGAATTTGTAAACTTAAGACATTTGATTGAGTTCGCAAAAAAGTTTATATTATTTTAGTAAAACGGCATCAAATTAAAAAAAAAATTAATTAAACAAAACGAATAAACAAAACGAGCAAGTGGTTTTGCAGGAATAAAATGCGGAAAAGAATTTTTCGTGTTTTTTTTAAATAAATAAAATTTGACTCAATTTATTAATTTTCAGCTTTTTTGAATTTATGAATTTTAGGTTAAGTAGATTGTTTAATTTTTATTGAAGCACATATCATGGATTATAGCAATTAAAAAGTTAAAATCTTGAGAAAACAAAAAATTTTCTAAAAATTTCAAATTTAAATTTATTTAGATTTATGACTTTTAAAAGGTTTAATAACAAAATAAAAAAATTCTTTATTGCATAATTTTTGATAAGTAATAATGACTAATAATAATTATTTTTACGATGAAAAGCTTTGAAACCTTAATTTTTTTTAAATTTTTGTGCCGTAAAATATCAAATAGCATCTATTTGAAAGAATTCAAACATTCTATTCAAGAACTTTGTTCTAAGTCGACTTAACAACCAAAAAATTCAAGAAGAAAATTCAAATTAAATTCAATCTGACCAAAAAAGACTTTTTACCATTTCCTAAAATTTGTTTCCCTTTCAGAAAACTAACTACAAAATATTTTTCTAAAACTTTTTTTTAAGAAATAATCTATTCAAAATATATATAATTGTTTCATAAAACTTTCATAATTAGTTTTTATTTAGATTATATGTTAATTATTTAAAATTTTCTTTGTATTATCATTCACAAGATCATTCAAATCTTTAAAAAAAATTTAGTTTACCTAACATTTTATCAAAATTATAAATTTTTTTAATTTTTTCAAAACTACTATCAAGTGGCTGAAAGGAAGGACTAAGTCTTCATTCCAACCGGCCAAGGCTTTGCCTAGACTATTTTTTAATAAATAAATAAATATTGACTAATAATAATTATTTTTACGATGAAAAGCTTTAAAACCTTTTTTTTTTTTATTTTTGTTCCGCCAAATATCAAATAGAACCTGTTTGAAACTTTTTATGATTTGTAAAATTGAGAAGATTTTTTTGAATACTTTGTCTAAAATTTTAAAAATCGGATAAATGATCAGAAAAAATTTTTATCAAGTAGATTAATATGAAAAAAAATAAATAATTTTACTATTTTCAAGGAATATTAAATAAGAAGTAAACATTTTATTAGTAAAACTAAGAAAAATTTTAATTTTTAAGAAATATATTTATTTAACAATTCAATTTTTATATTCAAATTCAAAATATATCTAAATTTGGAAGTATAAATTTTTAATAGAAAAATATATAAATCTTAAACAATATATTCATTATCATTATCATCATCAATCGACTGTAAATTACTTAGGTTAACACATGACATGGGAATACTTAAACATAAATTCAGGACAAAAATTGTTTCATTTTGATTTAATTGAGAAAAAAGCTCAATACTTGAATTTTTTATAGATCTTTTTTTTTAATTTTGTAAAAATTTTCATTAATTATTAAAATTTTTATATTCTTTTAAAAAATCTCTAGGTTCACGCGGGTATTAAAAAATAATACTTTTTTCAACTACCTAAGGGTTTCAGAGCATAAATTAATATGTAAATAAATGCAATTGATTTAGAGGATGAATTCAGTTAATATATAATTATATAATTTTTTGATAAAAATTTTTTATTTATTTTAATTGCTTTCAATTTTCAAATTTAAGTAGCTAGACTGAATGCAAAACACTTGAAACTCAATTCAGGAAAAGTCACATTTTTTCGTTCGATTCGTTTTAGCCTAAATTTACATAAGTATTTTTTAGATTATAATTACATATTATTTTAGTTATCTTATTTAATTTGTAATTTTTATTCAAACATGTATTAATAGAAATGTATATACACTTAACTAATCGATTCGCTTGATTTTAAATAAAACGCTGATATCACTTTCAAAAAAATCTTAAGAGTATTCATCAAATTTGCTTGAGATAATTTTTCAAGTAAAATAGTCTGATTTTATAATTAGAAATCTAAATTTTGAATTATTTGGAAAAAATTGAACAAAAGTTATTATTTTAAAAAGATTTGAAAAAACAGTTTTTGCAATTCATCAAATAAATGAGTAAATAATTTTGTTTTCAATTTATTTATGAGATTAGTCAAAATATAAAAAAAAATCAGCTTAATAACGATCAAATCAAAAAATAAGTCTCTTTTTTTAATTATTACTTGCAGAAGCAAATTTTTTAAATTTCAAAATTAAATTCTTTCAGAATTATAATTCAAAATGGTCATAATTAATTTTTGAAAATATTTTCTTTAGTCAAATAATAAGACTAAATCAATTGAACGCAAAAAATTTAATTTTGAAAAAAAAAATTTTAAAAATGAATGATGAAATTTTAAAACGGTTGAAAAAGGCGAACGAAAATTTGATAAATTATATATCATTAGGAAATGGTGACAAAAATGTTGATTACCTTATCGAAAATTATCTAGTCGGAAATCAAAAACGCTACATAAACGAATTCAATGATGCGATTAGCAATAATTTGTAATTAATTTTATTTTTTTTAAATTAAAGCTTTTACTATGAATGTCGAGATAAAAGATATTTTTCTTATTTACAATAATTTTACTTCCTTTGCATGTCTTTGCTATAATGCTAAGAAGGAAAAGTGGATAGAGAAAGAATTTTTTCTTATTAACAATCTTCAAAAGACATTACAAATTTTGTAATAATATGATGTTTTATTTTAAGAATTGATAAAAATGGCTATGATCTTATTTTAAATAGTTTTATTCAAAATTATCAGACAAAACTGAAGGAAATTGCCAGCTTTTCATCAACGTTCGGCTTAAAAAATCGTAATTATTTCTTTTAAAGACTTAATTTGATTCTTAATTCTTTTTAATGTTTAAGCCGTTGATGCATTTTTGACTTCTTCACAGAGTAAAAAATTTTAAATTATCCTTTAATTCAATTAAACGCAATTTTAAAAGTTTCGAACAATTATGATTTTGGCAATCTGAGCATTCAAAAATTTTCTGACTACCAAAAAGAAATGTCCAATTTGAATAGAACGTCGTTCAAGCCATTATGTCAAAACAACGAGTTAGATTTTTTTGATGAAAAGTCAACATATTACCAAAGTAGCCCTTAAAAAACATATTTATATATAAATATCTTTAATTTTTTATTTGAAGAAATTTCAACTAATTCCTGCAATAAATCTCAGACACAAAAAGAAAACAAGCCACCCAGTGAAAAGAATTTCTTTAAACAAACTCAAAATACTGGTTCAAATAGTGATCAAGGAGTTGTGTCTAATTTTAATGAAACAACGTCACAAAATGTTTCGTATAAACCTTGTTTGTATAAATCGACTAGTTTACATTCATCCGGAACTCAAAATTCCTCTGGGAACTTTAACAATTTAAATCATAATACTAATAATGCCAATGGGAGCAGTTTTAATCCTGTGAATTGTTTAAATAGCAATACTTTAAATAATAATCTTGGCGGTAATGGATTTTCTAATAAATGTAAGCTGAATAATAAAAATTGTTTAAAATTAATTAGTAATTTTTGACAAGTCTCCTCTTTGAGATATGAACCTAGAGCTACGAAAGTAAATTTATTTAATTAATCTAATAAATTAACTAAATGGATTTTAAAGTGCTATAAACGAAGGAATGAAGATGAAGAAAAACAAGGCAATGATGGAAATTATGACGTTGATACGAGCGTTTTTAAATCTGCTAAGGAACAATTGCTGATGGATAATGCAAAACAAAACCAGCCAAATCAACAGCAAAATAATTATTATTCTATGGCAAAAAGACCCATGAATAATCCTCCCGCAAGCAACCCAGCCAAGTTTGTCTCTTTGAAATCTTTTTAAAGTAGATTGATTGTTTTTTTTTTAAGACGAGGCGTTCACAGTAAATTTAATCTTCCTATAAGAAATGGTAATGATGAGCAAACTTCGAATCAATCGAACTATTTGAATCAAAACAAAAATACTCAGCCTAATAATAATTCAGAAATTGAAAGTTTGAAAAACATCGATCAAAAATTAATTGAAACTATCATGAGTGAAGTAATATTCAGTTTTATTTTGATTCTAGTTCGATAGATTAACCATGGTTCACCTAATTTATGAAAAATCAGGGCTTACAGTATAGTTAAAAAGTGTCTGACTTATATCAACAAAGTTAATAGGATAAAAAGATATTTTAAGCTGACAAAAAATTTGTATGTGCGAAAAATATGAAAATAATCTATGAATTTGAAAAAATTTATTAATTGAAATTTAAAAAAAAAAAATTTTATTCTGTATTCTTTACGGGTACATTTTTAGACATCTATCATCCATTATTAATTGTTTCTTTATAAATGAGTAGTTTTCACTTACTAAAGTTTTAATTATACAAGATTTTTGGTTTACTTCACTTATATTCAAGATATTCATTTTATAACTCAAAATATCTTTTGGCAAATTTTTCAAATTTTAGATGATCAATGGTTAACGCATCGGATCCAATATTTCTTTTAAATAAAATTTTATTCTTCTAGGTAATGGATAAGACGCCACCAATTACTTGGAACGATATAGCTGGCCTTGAATTTGTGAAAAAAACAATTAAAGAAATAGTCATTTGGCCAATGCTTAGACCGTATGTCAATTAATTGAAAATTTTTGAGGAACTGTTTTCTTTATCTTTCAAGTAAACTAGGAATCCGCACTAATTCATTCAGTATTTTTCAAATTTAAATTCAATGTTTTTATTCGATAGAGAATGCGGAACAATATCTCATTAATTACTGGATTTTCAATTATTTCCAAAATTTAATTTAGATAAAAAGGGCTTTTCTAACTTGGTAAATCAGATAATGATTTCAGTATCTATATTTTTACATGAAACTTATGGTTTGAATTCAAGTCAAGTGCAACATTTTTTTTATTAAAATCGACTTTAATTTAATTTCTAACACTTTAAAGACACTGATTATCAGTTATTCCAAAAATAAAATATTGATAGCGAACATTAAATGAAATAGAAATTTTCATTGAACTGATTGAAACTGCTGAACATATCATTTAATTTTACATTAAAATAATCTTTACTAAAGAAATTAAATACTGAAATTGTCATAGCTTTATTTTTTCCTATTAAATAATTTAAAAAAATAAAAAAAAAAATTTTCTAGAGATATTTTTAATGGACTTCGCGGTCCTCCAAAAGGTCTTCTTTTATTCGGACCTCCAGGTAAGAAATCTTTTTTGTTCAAAAAAAATTAATAATTAATTCTAGGTACGGGAAAAACTTTGTTTGCTAAATGCATAGCTAACGAGTCCAAATCGACTTTTTTCAGCATCACTGCTTCGACATTAACTTCCAAATGGGTAATTGGAAAAATTTAAAAATAAAGAAATGAAAGATGAAAAAATTAATTTGAAGCAAGGCGAGAGTGAAAAATTGGTCAAAGTTCTATTTGAAGTGGCCAGAAGTTATCAGCCAGCTGTAATCTTTTTGGACGAAATTGACTCTTTGTTGTCACAGAGGTCAGATGACGACCGTGAATCTTCAAGGCGTCTAAAGACAGAATTTTTTATTCAAATGGTAAGAAAAATTTTAGCAATATTTTTGAGTTAATTTTTTATTAAAGGATGGTGCTCGAACAACAGGTGAGGAAAGAATTTTACTGATCGGTGCAACCAATCGACCTCAAGAGTTAGATGACGCAGCCAGACGACGTTTTGTTAAAAAATTATACATCCCATTACCTGAATTCATTGGCAGAAAGCAAATAATAATTAATTTAATGAAAACTCAGCCTTGTAATTTAACTGAGGAAGAAATTAATAGAATATCAGAATTAACAGAAGGTATTCGTGATTTAAATTATTTTCTTTTAAATTATATGATTCATTTAAATTTAGACATCAAATCAGACATAGAGTTTCTATGTTACTTCTTCTTATTGTCTGAACCTGAAGATTAATTTGAATTAATTGTGTTATTTTTTTTTAAGGGTATTCCGGGGCTGATATGACGCATCTTTGCAGAGAAGCTGGTAATTTCTTAAAAACATCTATTTTTAATGAATCATAAAAATGTTGTTGCTTTTAAAGCTATTGGTCCTATTAGGAATCTTGAAGGAATGATAGAGACAGTAGCTTTGGATCAGGTGAGTTTTGAGAATTCTTATTGTATCAATTAATTAAAATCTTAGTAAAAACGTAAATGGGATTTTTAAATTTATTTTAAAGTGATTACACTTATACGATAATTTATCGTCAATAACCAAAAAATCCAATTTTTTTATAAATGCTTACAATCTTAAAAATCACAAAGGCTTAAGAACTGACAGCCGAGACTTTTTGAGAGTTATTTAATTAATTCTAAAAGCTTATTAGACTTTTTCTACTGCCTCAAATTAATTCAAGTTTTAGATTTTTATTTAGAATTTTAAGCAAATTATCAATTTAATCTCTAAAATTAATTAAGTCCATGTTTTAAAGTTTTAGACTATAAAATATTAATTATTAATGTTACAGTATGATTTAATTTTTAGCTAATTGTCAAAAATCGATGGTGCATTCGGTTCTTTTTTATTTCAAATTGATAACCATGGTCCCAAAAGTAAATTAAAACAAATTAATAAAATTTTAAAACTAATCTGAGTCGAAATTCAATTAATATGTGTCATTGCATCACTTTTTCAATATTTTTTATTTGTTTAAGTCAAGACAACATTAGTTTTTGTTTAACTCTGAGATTTGTCGAAAGTGAATTTGTTAATTTTTTTCTAAATTGATATTTTTTTGAACAAAAATTGAAGAAAATGTGTTTTTGTAATTTTCCTAATTATTTTTATCAAAGACTTAAGTATATTTAAATTAAATGAAAAAAAAACACATCATTTTCCTGAGAAAATTGTTTTTAGTATTTAGTTTTTTATCTCAATTCTGTCTATATTTTTAAAAACTACTCATATCAATTATAACGTTTTACTCAAAATGTAAATCATTTTTCAATTGTCATACACCCAAAAAATTGATGCAATAAACTAAAAAATTCAGTTCATTAGGAAATGGAATTTTGAGTAATTTTTCAATAATCGAGGAAATATCCAGAATTTTAAAAATGCGAATAAGACACTTTCTTAAAATATCTTTGTTAAACAAAAATGTAAATCAAACAATAAAACTTTTTTAAAATTATTTAATATTCAAAAAATTCATCAAACTATTTTTTTAAATTAATAAATTAAAAGTAAAATTTTGTTTTGATAGGTAAGAGAAATCAACTGTCAAGATTTTTTGGACGCCATGCAGCAAGTACGCGCATCAGTTTCCAATGATGATTTGGATGCTTATGTAAAATGGAACAATTCTTTCGGATCAGTGCCAATTTTAAACAAATAGCGATGAACTTGGATCAACTTTTTAAATAAGAATTAAATTAAATGCATTAAAGATGCTTGACAGTTTCCTTAATTCGTTTTATACTTTATTTCAATTAAAAATTAGAATTTCTTTTTACTTTAAAAAACTTCCGTTATTTTATCATTTTCCTCTCAATTCATTTAAATGCTTAATTGTGATTTCGAATTGAACCTAAATTTCTTCTTTTTTCTCTTTCATGAAAATTTTGTTAAATAAATTCAAAAAATTTCAATCTATAATTATAAAGCTATTAATGCTAAAGATTTTTTTTTTAAATAAATGTATCTAGAAAGAATTTGTTATTCAATTTGTTTATTTAAGCGCATAACAGGCAGCAAACGGTTGAAATTTTCAATATTTACCAAGAATTCAATCATAAATTAAACAAACTAATATGATTAAAATATTTGCTCAGAAAATAACTAAAAACTAATTTAAAAATATCGTCTGTAGGGATACATGGCATTTAAATCAAGTGGGTAATACAAATTGTGAAAAATGGAAGCAATTTTATTCAATGTTTAAAAAAAATATAATTATTCCTAAATGACATTGATGCTATTGTTTTTTTAATTTTTTTCTAATTTTTACGCAGAGCTTGTTATTTTTCATTTGCATTCTTATTTTATCTTTTATTGTTTTAGGTTACAATCAAATTTTTTTTTTAGATTAAATGTAAAACTCTTGGTAAAATATTATTTATCCTTGCGATGATTATTCTGAATAATACAGCAATTGATTCGTATAGCAGTTCAAGTAAATCAGAATTGTTTACTTTATTCAACTTAATCTCAGTAAACTACAAATTACCATTGGGCTGTTTGATCTCAATAATTTCGTTTATTGCCATATTTGGCAATCTACTCGTAATTGTAGCAATTGTAGTCAACAAATCTTTGAGAACAGTAATTTTTAAAATTTAGTAAAATAAAATAGGATTATCACAAAAAAATATATATATTTTAATAAACTAAATAAAAAATTGTCTTTAATCCTTATTTTAAAATTGTAAAATTTTTAGTTAAAAAAGAAAATTGAAAATTAAAATTATTCCTAATAATGTTTTATTCTGCATATTTATTTTTTTTAAGGTTTCGAATATATTTATATTGAGTCTATCAATATCTGATTTGATGATCGGTCTATTTGTTATGCCATTGAGTGGCACAATAATTATATTTGATAAATGGCTATGGGGTCCATATATTTGTAATAAGATCCAAATTACGAAATAAATTTGATTATTAAATATGAATTTTTTTTCAAAGGTCGTTCATGGCTATCAATTGATTATATTGCGTCAACTGCGTCAATTTTTAATTTGTTCACACTTAGCGTAAGTAATTTTATTATAGAAATTTTTTTTCAAAATCTTATTAATTTTTGCTCAATTTACGCTTTAAAAAAAATTATTATTTTCAATTATTTTAAAAGAAAACTTTAATCTTTAGAATACTTAATAAAAAGCCAAAATTAAGAACGGATTTAAATTTTTTTGATTTGTTTGTTACATTATGTGTGCTTGAAAACCGTAATTATCTAGCCAACAAATAATTTAAAATTATATGACCCGGAACTTTTTTAATTAATTCCTTAAAAAGTCTTCACACTAAAAAAAATGAAATGCTTCATCATTCCATCGGTTGACATTGACAAAAAAATTTAAACTTTTTTAATTTTTATCCTTTATTTTTTTACCATCTGCAAATAGTTTTCAAACTAAAGATTTAAGGTTTCCTATTTACTATTTTTGGTTTCTATTCTTAAAAAAATTCATCATTTTTTTTTTAATTATTGTAAATCGATCTTTGAATTATTCGAAAATTAGGAATTATCTAAAATTTTAAAATCAAGATTCTAATTTAATTTAGAAATTTGTTTAAATTCTAAAAATGGGGTGCATAGCTTAAATCTTTGAGATTTTATTTGGGAAGAAGGTTTCTTTCGATTGATTTAGGTTTTAAAAGCCATTTACATGGTAAAAACCAAAAATATTATGAATCACATTCTTAAGTAAGAAGAAGTGTTATTTTCTAGATGAGATAAAAAGGCTTTTAGATAAATAAAAAAATGAATTTTGGCTTAATAAAAGTGTTCCTATATGATTTGATTTATTCATATAATTTTGACAAAAAAAATCTAAGAATGTTAATTTTGTATTATTTAAACATCTTTATCTTTAATTAATAAAAATTATAGTTTTTAATGATTTTTTGAAAAAAAAGAAAGTCATTAATTCAACGTATGTAACAACAAATCGATGAATTTCATTTTTTTAATTTCTTTTTTTTTTTAATAAAATTGAATATATCCTAATTAGGCTAAATTGATAAATATATAATTTTATTAAAAACATAATAAGTTTATATTTCAGGTCGAGAGATATCTGTCTATTACATATCCATTGAAATTTATGACATATCAATCAAAAACAAAAGCGAAAATAGCAATTTTGATAGTTTGGCTAACATCGTCACTTTGGATAATACCAATTAATTTATGGTCACATTTCTTCAAGGACAAACAAAAAATTTCAATCGAAAACAATATTGTACAGAAGTGCACAACTGACTTTGAGACGGACAAGATTTTCAAAATAGCCACCACAATATTTAATTTCTATGTTCCATGTATTGGCATGATAGCAATTTATTCAAAGATATTTATCACGATTATTAAAAGATCCAGGTCCGAAATCGGCATTTTTTGTTACAGCTCATATAATAAATTTTCCATTAACGAAAGTGGTATTAAAAAAGCTGCTTCCAAGTCCTCTTTAACTTCGAACAATTTTGATGCTTGTACCCAAATGCCGAATAAAAAATTTCACGTTTTAAGCGAGTATCATGTCAATAGAAAAAGAGTTACTTTCAAAAAAAAACAACCGGTGCCTTCGTCATCTTCAAATAGCGGAAGTTTTCAGTCAAAAAAAAATTTTTACACTCAATCGATGAAAAAAAATTGCGGACAAAATTTGGCTCATACAAATAAAAATTCTAATAAATCAAGAGAATATTTTAATTTTTTTAGCTTTATTAATTGTCGCCGTGAATGCAAGAGTGGCGTGGATGGTAGAGATTTAAAGCTAGCAATAAGGCGCAATGCATTGATCGAAAAATATCCAACCATGTATGGAAGTAATCATTCATTAGAAATAGATCAAAGCAAAGAAAAAAAAGGAATATTTAGCTTATTGGATAAATTTGTCCAGCGTAAACACCATGAAAAATACGATGTTTATTCAACTCGGTTGAAACAGCAAATAAAGGCTGCCAAACAGCTCGGTATTTTAATATTAGCTTTTTTAATCACATGGATGCCCTATTTTATTACTTTTATTGTTGTTGCCTTTTGTTCTGATTGTATTTCGGACAACTTGTCGGCTCTAACATTATGGCTAGGTTATCTCAATTCAGCTATAAATCCAATTTTGTATCCTCAATGTAATAGTTCATTTAAGCATGCTTTTAGACGAATGCTGAGAATCTCACCTAAACGAAAAAAAAATCGAAAAGATATTATAAAATTAATGCATAATAGTTATAAATAACAAAATAAATTTTTTAAAATAAAAAATAAAATTTTATTTTTATTTTAAATATGTAAAAATAAACAAATGAGCTAAAATTGAAAATTATGATCATTAATTTAAAAAAAATTTCTCAAGTTTATTGAAAAAAACTAAGTGATCATTTTGTCATTTTTTGTTATTACTTTCAAGTAGATCTTTCGCCTTTACCCTTTCTTTTCCCCATGTAATTCCAATTTCCGCGAGCTCGTTTCTGATTGTTGACCTCTGTGCTGTTGCTAGTCGTCCTACTTTACGTTACCCTAGAGGGCTCCATTGAAGGGCTATTTTTGGTATCCCTGTTTCTTTCATTTTCAACAAAAAAAACAAAATTCATGACAAGAAAAATAAAATTTTATTATAAATAAACCAATTCAGTTGCAAATTAAATATTTTCGAGGTGAAAAATTTAACCTAAAATGATAATAAAATCATTTAAAAGAAATTTTTTAATTAAATTTGCAATGCAACCCAGGTATCACTTGAAAATGAGCTTCTCAACTCATGCACAAAGTTAAGTAAGAATTAATATACTTGTCGCGTATCTCAGAAGTTAGACGCTTCTAGATGCTGATATAAACATCTATCTTTTAGCTCACATCTTGTCTTAATTATAAGCCTGTTTTCTTGATGCGAACTCATATGTAAAAATAGTAATTCAATTCTTAGTGCCAACAGAAGATATTCAAAATTATTACACTAAACTATATAAATTTTTAGAGCTCAACAGTTATTAAATAAACTATTTAAAAAGTATAATTGTATTTATCATTCATTAAATCGACTTACAAATTTTAATTTCGAAATTTAAATTTAAAGATTAATTGAAAAAATTAAAAAAGAGTAAGATGTCTTATGGAAAAAATTCAATTCATGTTTATTTAGAAATATTTCATTTTATGAAAAATTCCTTTTTTTGATTAATTATTTAAGAGAAAATCAAAATTTTTTGAATAGTTTTATTGCTAATTGTTAAAATAAAGATAGATTCACATAAGAATAATTTCTTTATCTTCATTTATTTAAAAAATAGAAGGAATAAAGCGTTCTTTAGACTTTTTATCAAGTTATTAAATTAAATAAAATTTTTCGAAACAATTTAATTGAAAAATATAGAATAACATTTTTAAATGGTTTAATTTATTTAAAACTCTTGATTCTTTTTAGGACATGAAAATTTTGATGACATCTTCTATTTTTTCTCTACATATTGGGCAGTTATCTGATCTCTTATATAGGAGATTGGAACAATCAAAACAAGTTATCATATGATTACAGGGTCTTAACACACTATTTCTAACCATGTCCATACAAATTGCACAATCGTTGTCTTTATTGTCGTCACCAAGTTCATTTTGACCATTTAAAGGGTTTTTTTTATTTCGATCGGTATCATTATGGATAGAATGAAAATCTTTATTGTGGTTTTTCTTTATAAAAATTTTGTACAAATCGCTTTGAATACTACGGCTCAATTCAGGTGCATTACTGTCTTGACGAAGCATCATCACTGGAGGCAATCCACTGCTTAGTCTTAAATCTTCTATACGCTGCTGTTTTCTTAATTCTCTTTTTTCCTCGGTTAAAATTAGAGGTTCCGATCCGCTTCTAAAAAAAAGTGTCTTTCCCATTTGACCTAAAATTGATCTGAGTCTTTCCATTACCATGTTTTCTTTAAAATAGTTAAAATTTTAAAGAACTTTTAATCCAATTTTTTTACCAGTATCTTTAATTGGTGTAAATTCAACTTCTGGTATATAGTAAACCGGATACAAAAATCTAAGACCAGCAAATCGAGCTTTGTTTGAAACGTGCTCAGCCAATTTAGCTAAATCAAGTCTCAAAGTACTAGTCACAATTATTGCATCATTTGGACAAAGTGAACTTATTTTGCCAAGTAAAACAGATTTAATGTCAAAATCTTCGATCACACATTCGACCACAAGCTGAGCATCATTAACAGTTTCTTCTAATCTACTGAGACACAAAACTCTGCCGGTAAAATCAGGACTCTCTATAACATGATCATCATAAAGCTGAACTTTGTCAGCTTGGAATTTTGTAAAAACACTATTCAATGCTTGGATATTATTGTCATAGCATTTAACCCTATGACCATGATAAGCGAATTCTCCTGCTATTTTGATACTTAATTTAAATTTGAATTAAAATGGCAAAATTTGTTTAAATTTTTCATAATTTTCATATATATATATATAGAGATGTAAAATTGATTTTTTTAATCCTAATTCAATATTTAAGTGAATCTTAAAATAGTTAATTCATTTATTTTTTATTAATTTTAATTAAAAGAAAAACTATGAACTTTATTAAATTTTTTTTCTCTTTAACACTAATAAATTTAATGTATACCCTCTAGTTTTAACTCATTGAGAAAGTAAAAAATTTAAAACTTAAAATTTTGGAAAAATTAATCATTTTAATCTAATAAAAAATGACATAAAATTAATTTTTTACTATCCTCTGATATAAATTTATTAAAGAGCCTTGAATTTGGTAAATAAAATAAAGAAAAAATACCCCAATAATCCACATCCAATGACAGCAACACGGACCATTTTTAAAAATTATTTCAAAATATAATTTATGATAGTAAATTTATAGAAACAAAAAAATTTATTTTAACAAATAAAAGGTATTATCATAAATAATTTCTTCTTTTTGTTTAGGGATCAGTATTTAATATTTAACTGATCGATTCCAAGCGCAATTTTCGAATAGTTCCCCTTTCGAGTAGTTAAGTCCAGGCTTTTCTTTTGAAAAAAAAATCTAAGACTCAAACATCTAATTAGCTATGATGTAATTTGATAAATTATTATTTTTTAGCTGGTTACCAAGGTGCATTGAAATAATCTTTGCATGTTAAAGCATAAAATAAGGTGAAAACAGAAGAATTTGCTTTCAAAACAAAATAAAAAAAAATGCTTCTTACAACAAGAAATCCCGAAATAGAGACTCTGAGGCAAGAACTTCAGACCATTAATACAAAACTTGAGCTATCGCTTGATATTGAAATGCAAAAACTCAAAGATCAAGAGAGAGAACTTCAAGAAGCGCTCAAATTTAAAACACGAACAGATTTAATTAAGGCTATGGAGAATGAATTGGCAATGGAAAGTTTAGAAGAATCAATGCTAGATTTTAAATCAGTTTCAAATTTAAATTCAAAATTTCCTCAAACTATGGAAAGTTCAAACAACTTCTTAAAAAGTTTAAATATTGAAGAAGATTTGAAAAAGAGTCATCAAATTTTAGATAATTTAATGAGAGAATACAACGACCAATATAAAACAAAAATGATTCGGTCCTATAATACAGATTTTAAATCATTACCGAATCCTAACGTGGTAATTTAAAATAATTTAAAAATATTTAAAAAATTAAAATTTGTTAGATATTCAGCAAGAGTTCTAAATATTCTAGAACTCCTCAACCAAGTGTCAAAACAGTAACCATCTATAAAAAACCAGCAGAGCAGAATTTAAACCAACAGCAAACTTTTGTTTATGGAGATTCTCTCAGATATTCTAAATCAGCATCTGATTTGGATCGATCAAGTTATTTTGATAATGCATATTTGTCAACAAGTTACAATCCGTATGCAAAACCGAATTATAATCCTCAATATTATGCGAAATCAATCCGTGATAGTTATTTTTATTCGGATAAGGAGACAATTAATGGCATTCCAAAAAGTAAAATAAGAAAAACCACTTATTTACAAGACAAAGATACCGGGTTTACAGTTTTGCCAGTCACTAAAACTTTAATTCATAAAAAACCTTGGTCTTATGGCAAAGTTGAGACCAATTACTATTCATTTAGAGACTCAAAATTAAAAAAAAAATAACATTTTAATAAAAATAATTTTTTGATCCATCAGTTTTGCAATGCACTTAATTAGAATGCTTTTTAAATTTGAATAAATTTTTTGAAATTTGTTTTTTAAATTTAAAATGTCAGATTTAAAAGACATATATAAATTTTTATTTGATTATTTCAAAATTTATAAAGAGTCAAATGGACCGAGTGTGTCTAATTGGAAATTGGGTGATCTTAAAAATGCGATTAAATGGTCAGAGGGAGTTGAGGAATTTTATTCAAAACTAAAATTCAAAAAATGCCTCAAAAAACTTCTGAAAGATATCAGGCTAATTTTGGAACATTGGAAAATTGAAGATAAAAATTGTGAGCTTTTACTAAAAGACGCTTCACAAAAACTAAGACAAGTATAAAAATGAATTTGATTTTTGCAAGATAAACTAATATTGTTTAATTATCAAGACGCTTATTTCGAATAAAAACTTGACAGATGAACTTAAAGCGTTTTTACTGGATTCCTTAATTAGTCAGGAAAATCAAAAAGTATTTTATTTAGTTAAATTTATTTTTGGACTTGTTTTAATGCTACATTTCAGATTTAGAATGACGACTATTAAAATTCTCAGCTAAAATCATTTAATTTTTAAAGGGATATTTAAAAAAGCGTTTCTAGTTATTTAAAGTTTTAAATTTTAAGGTGAAAGAAAGACAGTATTTGTCGATTGAGACAATCGAAAATGAATTAAATTCTGAAATAGATAAGATATGCTTAAAATTATTTCTGTCAAAAAATGAATTTTTCTTAATCGATGTCCTATTCGATTATAGCATTAATCAACAGATGAACTTAGTAGGTATAGGTTTTTTAGATTGATTTATTCTCTAAAATTAAATTAATAATTAAATAAAGGAGTTTATCATCCAAATATTCGCTAAATTGCGAGAATTTTGCTCTGAGACTTATAAATCATGTTATTTGCGGCTTCTCAACAAAAAGTAGGAAATAAATCTAAAATTTAATTTTTATTTTAATTATTTAGGTTTTATAAGTTATTGATGATTGAACCAGTAGACGGTTTGTTTGATATTGATTCTAAAGATTTAATACAAGCTTATTTTTGCTACTTGATTTTTGTATTTACGGAAATACTTGACAAATTTAAGCTTGAAGATAAAGACTTGAATGATCCTAAAAATAGTCAAAGTGATATTTATAATCTTGACAAACTTGTGTCGCATTTTGAAAAGGCCATTAAAGTATCGAACAATTCGAGATTTGTTAAAGTAATTCAAACGAAAGCGCGGGTAGATTCAGGATGGAATTTTTTGCTCAATCAACTTAAACTTAGATATTTGAAAACAAATAAAGAATTGGATTTAAATTTAAATGAATTTCTTTTAGATGATTAAAATTTTATTTTTATTTTTTTTTCATTCCTTACATTAAATTTGTTTCGAAATAAATGCTTTTAACTTTTCTGTTTTTTTAATGCAAAATTGTGATTTTAAGATCAATTTTCTTCAAGAAAATTTTTATACACTAAACAACTTCAATTTTTTCAATAATAATTTTCTTTTTCAAATAAAAATTATTCAAGGCATGAAGATTGCATACCAAGCTCAATGGAGTTAATATTTTGATACAAAAAATTTTCATAAGATAAAATTATTTAAATCTACAGTTTAAAAAAGAAGAAATTCTATAATTCCAGAAAAAATTTTGAAGAGTATTACTTAGAGAGAATTTTGGCATTAAATTTTTATTTTTATTTTTATTTCATATCATTTATTTTAAATATGTTATGTTTTAGTTAAATCACTATTTATTTTAGTGACTGTAATCATTTTTTTTATTCTTGAAATCAAAGGAAAAATTTTTTTTTGGGCTTCATTTTCAAGCTAGACACTTCAAATTTTCACACAAAATAAATAAATTTTCATAGCATAACCGGTAAAAATAAAAAAAAACTTAAATTTTTGAGTATGATCGCTTTGTGACCCTTAGGACCACATGTAATTGACCCATCGATCTTATAAAAAAGAACTTTTCTAATGTATTGTCAAAAGACATGAAAATATTAAAAATCAGATCCTTAATGTCTTAATTGGTTTTGAATTCATCCTTTATTTAGACAAAGATTCAAAAGAATCAAATGAAAATTACAACCAGAATACCTAAACCTAGTAAGTCGATTCCTAAAGAAGACAATAAGACTTTAAACTTATTTGATTTAATTCCAACTTTTTTTCTTTTTGTTTTTTCATTGAGATAAAGACGACTGGGACAATTAGAAGCACATGTTCCGCGTATATTTCTCATTTCCTTCGCAGAAAAAAAATTTAAAGGTAGTAAAAAGAGTGAAAATTAAGATATTAATGTTTCATTTATCAAATTTTGACGCTAAGAAAAATTCTTATGATTCGAGATCAAATTTTGATTCAAACATTACACTTTTTATAGATAATACTGTAGATATATGTCTAAAGATAGTAAAGCTGTCTTGTTTCTAGTAAAATACTACTCATAAATCACTTGATATTTATTTTGTCTTAATAGACGATCATTCAAGCCATCACGAACAAGAAAAGAAAACAATTTGAAAGTTTTTTTATTTTATTATATATACCCAATATATTTATTTAAATTAATTTTTCTAATAAAAATATTCAATATTTGGTATTTTTGATTCGCAATTTTCTATAATTTTTTAAAATTCAAACATATTATTTTTAGAGTTTTCTCTTCTTGTTTTTATTAAATTAAATTTTTGTAAAATTTTCGTTGCATTTTTGGTCATTAGAATAAAAAGATAGAGTTCATTCAGATTAAATTAAAATTGAACTTCTCAGTTTGACAGCGATAAAGTTGTTTTTATTTAATTTTCAAGAAAAAAAAAACAAATCAATATTTCTTTTTGTTGGCATCAATTAAATTCAGTCTTTAAATTTTAATGAAAAAGTTAAAGTTTTTTTAGAAAACATCAATTTATTTGCTTCAAATAAAACAAATAATTATTAATTATGAAAATTCAATCAATAGAGCAAGTTAAGTATCAAATTTGTATTTGTTTTATGAGGGACACAAAAATGGAATGTTTTGGCAAAAAAATTAATTTTGAATTTGATCTAATAGAGTTTATTTACATTAATAGTTTATTCAAAATAAATGATAAATAATATTAACAATTCAAAAGACGCATCGATTTAGTTATAATTTAAAACTAACTGAATTGATTCATACTAAGATTTATAGAATCAGCTTATGTTTACGCAAAAAACGTACAAAATAAAACAACGAAGTTTATCATTCTGAATTATTTAATTTATTAATTGTAATTAAACTCTAAATCGATTTTACATTAATTAAAAATACCAGTACCTGATGCATTTTCTGCAACAAAAATTCTCTTTTTTAAAGCTCTTTTTGAAAAAATTTTTACATATAATGATACAATCTATGTGGATTAACCTATTCATTGGACACTACAATTAAAGAAAAAAAATTGAAAAAAACTTAAAATGCAAATTCATTTCCGCCAGCAGTTGTCAGACATTCTCTAAGCCAAATTTAGCTTAACACACTTGACCATTTGCTAAATATTGAACTCTATTTTAACATGAATGATTATTTATTGTTGGAATAGAGAAATTTTTGATAGATCATCTTAAAATAGTTACAAACATTTGATAAAATTTTGTAGAAAAAATTCATTATCCTTGATTTATAAAAAAAAAGATCATTTGAAAAAAAAAAAAAAGAAAGTAAATTGTATAATGAATGGCTGTTGCTATAGCTAGGTATTCTAATCTCCCGGATTTCTGTAACACGGCTGAGTGTTGATGAAATAGTCATTGAAAAAATGGTAGAGTGCATCGAATGTGGGTCGTTGTTGCGGGTCCTCGTGCCAGCATTTTAGCGTCATATTGTAGTAGGCGTCTGTGCAAAGACCCTGCGGCTTTGGCATTCGGTATTGATTTTCCTTGACTTCGTAAATTACTTGGGGATGAGTCATTCCGGGATAGGGGTTGGCGCCCAGAGTTATCAATTCATACAAAAGGATTCCAAAAGACCAAACATCCGATTTGATGGTATAAGCTCTGAGGCCTGTGTGCGGGTCAACTGTGAACACTTCCGGAGCGGTCCATTTAACTGGAAACTTGTTCGACTCGTCTTGGCTAAGCTCTAGTTTATCATTGTTGTTCAACATTTGAGCAAAACCAAAGTCGGCAATTTTGACAATGTTGCGTTCACCAACTAAAATGTTGCGGGCGGCCAAGTCCCTATGTACACAACGAGATCCTTCCAAATACTTCATGCCACAGGCAATCTGAGCAGCCATGTCTATTATTTCCTTAAAATTCAGGTGCATTCCTTCGCCCTCCCTCATGTACTTTAACAATGACCCGTTGCACATGTACTCGGTCACAATGTAAACCGGCTCACCAATTGTGCACACACACCAAAGTTTGACCAATTTTTCATGGCGGAGTTTTTTCATTATTTCGAGCTCTTTTCGGAATTCCTCTTTGCGCGCCTCTTCTTTTTTCACGTTGCGCTTTTCGGCATCACTAAATTTCAGGGTCTTTACGGCCACGACAAACCGTTCGCGCCATAAGCCTTTGTACACTTCGCCAAAGTTGCCTGCGCCTATCATTGGCCCCAGTTTAATATTGGCGCGGTCCTCTTCCCACACGTCCTTGAAGCCCACAAAGCTGGTCACCTTTTGACAAGGCTTGGTCAAAACCCTGCACAAACCATTTGCAGCTTCTGGTTAAACATTGGTAAATAAAAAATAATTAAAAAAAAAAAAAGGAAATTTTTTGTGTTGGAAAATTTTACTAGAATAAAATTCAACTAGTTCATCTAAAGAGTTAAATCGATTACGGGTTGAAATGTAGCAACCACCAGAGTCGATTTTTCTAATGCGGTAGTGTTTGGTATGGCGCTGTTTTTCCTCGTTGTAGTCGAGTATTGACAATGACCAACACTTGCCATTGTCTTGTTCTGACTCGCGGATCAAAAAAACACCTGGTTCATTATCAAGATACTCCAGAAGGCGTTCAGCTTCACGACGAGATGTATTCGGAAAGAACCATCTTTTTGTAGAAAAAGAAATCATTTAAAAAATGATAAAAGAATCATGGGCCAACATAAAAAATATTGAATTTGACGGACGTGAAGGTTAGAGACAATACGCCTTTATTTATTTATTTTAAAGTTTATTTATGTGTTAGGGCGTCAAGCAAAAAAGGTCCTAAAAAATCACTCGCTCTTAAAATAAAAATTTTAATTAATCAAATAAATAATAATTCTTTAAAATTTATTTTTATTCTAGTCATGCCGGTCTCGTTGCCAAATAAATAAAAATAGCCTAAATTTTAAATATGTATGTAGAAATTGGTCAAATTTTGTAAATTTCGATTCAAGTTTACAAAATACCATTAATTTTTTGGTCAAGATTGATTTTAACTTTAGTTCTTTTCTCAAAGATTATGTAAGATGACTTTTCAACAGAAACTTTCATTTTCCATTTGAAAATCCATTGCTCAACTTCTTTAAGGTACTTATTAATCATATTTTGGAGATTTTCTTCCTTCATAAGAATAAATAAAGCTGCCAAATCGTCTGCAAAAAGAAGAGAGTTAGGCAATTTGTTTTATCTCTTTTCGGTATGTCATTTATAAAAATGCTAAAAAGAAGTGGACTAATTACTGATCATTGTGGGACCCCTGCTTTTATTGGATATTGATCACTTAGATGGCCATTTATGTTTACAATAAAATATCTGGAATGATGAAATCATTTCAAGAAGATTAGGAGGAAGTTTTATCTTAATTAATAAAATTTGTCAAAATAATTAACTCGCATTGAATATCATAATACAATTAAGGTTACGAATAATATTTATTAAGTCATTTAATTAGTTTTAAATTTTCTTAACCAAAAATAGTTAATTTGTCATATATGTCTTTAAGAAAGGTCTCTAAAACAAATTAATTAACAACTAAAAAATCATTTGCCAATATTATCTTGGTATTTGGGAAAAAATGATTTTCTATTTTAAGAACAAAGCCAAATTAACTAGTCCTTTTAATAAATAAAAATTTTTAATATAAATAATGTCAAAGGTGAAAATAATTGGCTATTCCTATGATTCAAAAATTAGACTGCCGGACACGGTGTCTAAAATTATGAGTATTTTACAAATTCTAAAATACGAACATGGAATTGTTTTAAAATATAGACTCAAATGAACAAAAATTTGATTTTTCTTAAACGTATCGCTTCATATTTTTGTTTCTGTTATATTATGAAAAAGGACCTCAATTATGAGATGTATACATTTTTTGATAAATTTTACACAAGATAGTGATTGACTCTAAAAATTGAATAGAATAAAAAAACACAATTTTCACCTTTAGTTTCTTTTTTATTTTTCAATTTGTTTTAAATTTTTTTGTCCCATTTTCAAATCAAATCAAAAAAATTATGATAAATTTTTTCAGAGAATATTGGGGACAGACTTACATATATTTACATATATTTACATAAATTTAATTCGCCTTTGTCAAAAAAGAACTATCATTTGTAGCTAATTTATTTTGTTTGTTTATTTGTTTATCTGTGATAAGCAAAAGCTTTTTCAGATCAAAAAAAGGAGAAAAAAAGATTCAAACTTCAAGACTAAAGCTAAAAAATAACCTAAAAAATTAAAAAAAATTAAAAAAGATAAATTGAAATAAGAGAGTGACAGCTTATACATGCTTAAATAAATGAGAGTTCATGTAAAAAAGAAGTTAAAAAGACCTATGATAAAATTACAAGTTTAAAAAGTGTCCTTAACGCTATAAGACAAATTCTTACCCCTAAAATAAAACGAATTTTTAAATTAAAAGAATAATTATATTCAGTTAAAAATTACTAAACAAAATAATTTTTATTCTTTTTTTTATTAAAAAAAGAATCTAATTCTTTTATTGCTAAAAATTATCATTTTCAAATTTTAGAATAGTTCGTATTTGATTTCGTGTCCGTACTTTGTGACAACCAAAATATTGTATTCTTAACAAAATTTTATAAAAAAAAAAATTTCGGAAAAAAGTCAAATTTTGACTTCTTGAAAAAGATTCAATTGATTTTGCCATTTAGAATTTAATAATTTTCCTTTAAAAAATGACCATAGGTTAATGTGGGACAAAATATGCTCCCATTTGGCAATTTCATATTTTCAATTTTAGTATTCTAATTTAAATTATAAAAAAAATTTGAGTTGAAATAATTCAATGATTTTTTCTTAGCATAAAAAAATGTAAAGATTAGCTAAAATACAAAAATTCTATCTAATTTTTTGAGTTTGAAATTTTAGATTTCAAAATCATAAGAAAAATAGAAACTTTAACTTTAGAACTGATTAAAAAAGGCCTTTTTAATTTTTTTTTTAAATAATTTTTGAATAGATAGAAAAAATCTAATTCAAGTTTAAACCTTGTTTTTCTAATATCAATTTTAAAGTTTATATCTAAAAGCGATGAAAAATATCTCTTTGTTTTTCAAACTTTTACTTTTCAAACAATCTTTAGTCTTTGTTTTAGTATTCTAAGCTTAAATAATTTATGACAAATAATAAATCAAATGTTTTCATCAAAGAAAATAAACTTCAATTAATTGAAAAAATTTGATTAAATTTTCAAGGTCCAAATAGTGTGCTAGCGTGGGAGACCGACAAAATACAGAAAGTCAAAATAAATACATGACCAAATATGGACCAAAAAATAAAGAAAAATACAATACAGTTATAATTTTATTTTTCTCATTTGAATTTAAGCTTAAAATGAACAAAAATCGAAATTATTGATCCAGTACCAAGTGCTATTCTAAATCAAACATATGAAGTAGCAGATAATGAAAGTGATATTGAGAATTCGAGTTTTCTATAGCTAAAATATTAAGCCGTCATATAAATAATTAAATCTTCTTAAAAAAAAATTATTGATTGTCATACAAAAATTAAATGGAGTCCGGAGCGAAGCCCTGGTTTAGAGATTCGAATATGTTGTAGATTAGAGAACTATTAGTTAAATTAAAATAAACAATTAAACTTTTAACTAATTAAAATCTTTATTTTAATTATCCAAATGAAGATTATATTTATTTTCATATGACAATATGACTATTGATATGACAGCTTAAAATGCACCCTTTTCTAACGTTTATACAAACAATCTCGATCTTTGTCTTCACTTAATCTAAGGAATCAGGCCAATTTCGTAGACTAACATATTCTGTCACACTACCGCTAGCACTCTAAGAAAAATTTCACTCTAACTGCAAAAATAAATCAAAGGCAGAAAGATAGCGTTTTTTTTTATTTAACTTCAAAAACATGACAACTCAAACAAAGACCAGTTTATTTTAAAAAAAAAATGTGATAAAATTAAGCTCGATCTAAATGAAAAAATTCAAACCTTTCGAATGTGAGTCTGGTCATTTTCGAGCCAACATTGGTCACCGAGCAAAAAGTGAGTTTTCCTAGCTATCTCGACTAAAGAAAAAACTAGCAAAAGTTAAATATTCGAAAAATTTTTAATTAATTTCGTGACAAAAAACCTTATTAAGAAATTGTATATTCGAAATTAATAATTAAGCCAAAATCAAACTAACAAGGATTAGCATTTGTAATTGCTGTGTGTGTGGAGGTTAATCCCTAGGGAGAAACAATGGCGGCCCAATGCCTCAATCGAACTTACTCTTTTATTTGAAGGTCGTCAATTGTAGTGATGTAATTAAATGGCACATAACCGGTTTCTTTGGTACGTATGTTTTTGGCCAGCCACCAGTCTGGATGGCTCTTGTCTATGACAATCAACTGGTCGTTCTTCTTTATTGTCATGTCATCCTTGGTCGCGCTCTCATAATCAAACAAAGCAATGTAATTTGGCTTCTCTAGCAGCGAATTCGAATGAATTCCGGCAGACAAAATGTGCTTGTTGTTTACGATTTGGTTGGACGACGACTGCGTGAGCAAAGAATTGGACATGCCGTTTAGGATGGCCGTAGTGGAGCAGAAGCTTCCGTTTTGGGTGTGCGGCATGCCGTTCTGGTGGTGCAGCTGCTGGAGCAACATATTCTGAGTGTTGTTCGGGTTGATTAGATTTGGCGAGTGGTTCATGAGCGGGTACTGGTGGTGGCCATTGGCCGGACCAAGACCCGACGTCGCGTTCTCCAGGTTGCCCTTTTGAATACCCAATTTGTAGACTTGTTCGCGATTAGAGCTCGTTTTGTAGGCGTGGTGGCCACCGTGGTTGTCGGTGCCCTTGTTTGCCGGGCATATGTTTCCCATTCTCTTTGGCACAGTCCTCTTTAGTCTCCTGTTCGGGCTACAAGATCATTGCGTGGCGCATGAACCGTTCGGCTAACGGGATCTAAACGAAAAAGAGTGTTCGCGTTTAATTTTGGTCTAGTTCGAATAGAAAAACAAAATAAATAATTTCTAGCTAGCCCCGTTTCGGAGATTTAAGTCTAAACTAGAAAATATAGATTAATTATCATATTTTATATTAAGATTTTTCTCTATTAGTGGCCGATTGATGTAGCTAGCTATTAGTTGAAGAAAAGTGTTGTTGAGTTATTCGCATTTGATTGTTGGCAATTATAATTTTTCATTCTAATATGGACCAAACTTTTTCCTTTGTTTTCTCTTCTTTGCCTCGTCTCACCACCCCCCTCGCTCACTCTAGCTCTCGGCTTCTTCATCCTCTTGGCTTCAATACCAAAAACATATTTTTTTTTGTACACAAATAGCGAGCTGACTACTTAGCTATTTACTGTATGTTTTATTAAAATTTTCATCTCTCTCTCTTTCTCTCAATCGTTTGCTTACAAAACGATTAATTGAAAATTTCTAATTATGAATTATAATAAGTCCTGACTTGATCTTTGTTTGTGAAAATTGTTGTAAACATCAAAGCAATAGACAATTTTTGTTGTTGTTTAGTTAAATAGATGGTCACAAAAATTTAATAAATTTTTTAAAATAGTTTAGCATGTTTTAGATGCTGAATGGAGATGATAATCGATTTTTTGCTGCAGCCAAAGAGTCTCGAACACTGTCTGAAAAAAGAGCCGAGCAAAATTCAAACTTTGCTTTTTATTTTACTTAATTAAAATTCCCCAATATATGAGACTAGATCAAAACATAGAAAAAATAAAATATGGAAATTTTTGCTTTTTTTCCATTTACTAGACGAGATTCTCAAAGTCTTATATAAATTAGTTTATCTATACCAACCAAAAGCTCTTTCAGTTCAAAATAAATCATTATCATTAAGTGACTGACGAAATACATACAGAATATATTTACATTGAGAACAGGGTTTTGTGAAATTTAGTACAATAGAACAGAACAAAAAGTTAAAAATTCTTATAACTTTTCGTTTAAAAGTCAAAAGCAAGCTCTGTAAATGCAACATAGTGCAACATTCAAAGTTGCTCTATTATCAACAGTATGATAAAACTCTGAAAATTTAGCGTAATTTAAATTAGGACAAATCTGGCTATAGTGCATTTTGCAGAGACTTTGCACATCATTAGCAGACTTTTACTTTTGGTGCAACTAAGTATGTTGCACTTTGTTACGCCTGCAGAACGGCATTGTGAAATTTCATACCAAACTTCCAATACAAAAATGAAAAATTTTTCTAACTTATGTTCTAAATGTCAAAAACTTGTTCTGCAAATGTAACAAAGTGTAACAACTTTTGTTTCGCCTATCGCGAAAGTCTGCAAAATTGCACCCTATCTAAGAGCATTAAAAATAAAACGCCATTAATTTGCACAGATTTTTCAGACTTTCGCGGTAGGTGAAACAAAAGTTGTTACACTTTGTTACATTTGCAGAACAAGTTTTTGACATTTAGAACATAAGTTAGAAAAATTTTTCATTTTGTATTGGAAGTTTTGTATGAAATTTCACAATGCCTGGCAGAACTAATTAAAAGCCTTCAGAAAAAAAGTTATAAGCTTTTTAATAAGATTTTTTTATTTTGTCCCAAATTTCACAAAACCGAGAATAGACTGTCGAAAGCAAATAGTGCCTTTGCAAGACTCAAACCAGCATGGAAATCTACCAGCTACAGCAATAAAACAAAGCTTAAGCTGTACAATAGTAAAGTGAAAGCAACGCTAATGTATGATAGTGAATGCTGGAGGATGTCTGAAGCTGACAGAAAAAGTGTTAATACTTGTAGCTTAAGAAGAATCCTAAAAATACACTGGCCTGATACAATAACAAATGACGAACTATTAAAAAAGAACAAATTCGGAATCAATGAGCCTGTGCATAAAGAACAAAAGATTACGGTGGCTATGATATATACTTAGGATGAAAGAAAATTGAATAAAAAAAAGAGCCCTGCAATGGACCCCGCAAGGCAGACGAAAAGTGGGAAGATCTGCAATGACTTGGAAGGCAATAATCATGAAAGAGCTCACTGAAATGGGAATGACATAGGGTGAAGCAAAGGTAAAGGTAAAAGATCGAATTGAGTGAAAATCAAAAGTAATGACCATATGCTCCACAAGGAGCGTATAAGGAAGAAAAAAAAATGAAATTGGTCGCTCTCATCTATAAATTAGTTTATCTGTGCCAAGCAAAAACTCTTTCAGTTCAAAATATATCATTATAATAAGGTAAAATAAAAAAGCCAAAAATTAAAAATTAAAATAGCTAAAATAGATAAATTGAAATCTTCATTTAAGCCATCCAGTTCTATTAGGCATAAAACTAGACACCGGTCTTACTTTCATAGAGCACTTCAATGAAATTAAAAAAAAAATGTGAAAAAAAAATAAAATTAATTAAAATTCCCAGCTCAAAAATATATTCAATCCACCAACTTATTTACTAAAAATAAACAAAGCTTTCATATTTTCATTAATTAAATATAGCATGCTTTCCTACATGATTAGCTCTACCAAAATAAAGAAAGAACTTCAAGTCTTACAAAATAGAGCACTAAAGATAATTTTCAAAGTACATAGAGCAACATCTTAAAAAATTTCTAACTGTTTGTCAAACATGGATCCGCTAGAAAGCAGAATAAAAAAACTTACAACTAAATTTCTAGAAAATACTAAAGAAGAAAGTATGAAAATAAAAAAGATTTTAACCTAATTTGACGGTTCAATTCCCAGTTATGCCTGACCAAAAAAAACAGAAAATTTTTAAAATTATGTACAATATTATATTTAAATTGCGTTTCAATTAGTGTAGTAAATAATTTTAAAAATATTATTACACTTTTTTCCTTTGATTCAAATTTTAAAACAAAAATAACTACAAAATTTGTATGATGTAATAAGGACGTTTAACTTTCAAGCAACTGACATTGTTGTGTCATTGTTTTTTAATAATAATAGTTTATCTGTACCAAGCAAAAGCTCTTTCAGTTCAAAATAAATCATTATCATAAGGCAAAATAAAAAAGTAAAAAATTTAAATTTAAAATAGTTAAAATAGATAAATTGAAAAATTCATTAATTCTCAGATGTGTAAAAAAATAATCACTCCTTAATATTGCCGTTCTCAGCCGCAGCGATCACGCCAAATTGAATTTTTATGCTTCCATTCGGTAATGATTGCGGTCATGAAAAAAAAATAATTTAAGTCACTGACTTGACCTAAGACCCGTGACTAAAAAATAATTTCCTCAGATTACCGTATATCCTTGTTTTGGATGATGAACAAGAATCCTCCTCAACTTCAGGTCCTTCCCCCACTGAATCTTCCCCAAGCTCCACCACAGCCTCAGTCAGATTCCGGCCTTTGAAAATGGCTTATGAGACTGAACAGAAAATAGAGGTGGATGCATACTTTAACCCGCCGACAGATATCGTTCAATGAGCAGTTACTTGTGCCAAAAGGACTGCTCAAAAAGCTGAAAGATGACGTCAGAATATGGCCAAATGGGGGTTCGGCGAGTACCAAAAACTTCAGGTCCAAGATCGGACTGTCTGATCCGGATAGGGACCTAGTTTTAAGAAATTTACTTAGGGCAAACATTATAGTAGACTATATAACAGGTATATGGTCTGGTATACCGATTTAAAGCCGGTATACCAGGTGGTCAATGAACAACATTGGCCACATCACCTCTGGTACGCCAAAATATACTTCAAGCAGGCCTTCTTTAATATACAGCTTCACCCCAAATCTAAATTTGAGACCACCTTTGGTTACGAGAGGAAGTTTTATAACTTTAACCGGATTTCTTTCGGACTTTCTTTAGCGTCCTACGTGCAGCAAATGCTGCTAAACTGTATTCTGGGTTTTATAAGAAAATATATCCCGTACACATACGGTCATTTAATTATCCTTTTTTTTTAAATTTAATTACCGGTTCTAAAAAAGAAACACTTTTATAAATCCTGCTTTTTTAGTTGAAACTTTTTTATTAACGCATGGTTTTATAAAAGGGCGGATTAAAAGCGCAAGCATTTTTAAATAATAAAATTTAACATGACGAGGTCTATGTCGGTACATGCACCATATACGCAAACTAGGGTTTTAACCCACACATCCCTAAATAAGGGTATACGGTAGCTGTCTTTTTGGAAAATAAAAATTTCCAAAAAGTGCAAATTTAAATTTAATTTTTTAATGAAAGGCCCTATCAAATTTTGATGATGGTTCTATGTTTTGATTCTTGTATTTAATTCTGGATACTCCATTTTATTTACCTTTTTAAGATGCTGCTTAGTCCCAAATTTTTTGAATCTAGCCGGCTATTTTGGCGGTCTAAAATTTACAACTATTTTTAATTTGCAGCATGAAAAGGAGAAATTAAAAATTCAAATAGTTCAACTTGTTTTTTTTGTATTTTATTTCTTTGAAATGAAAACTTGATGCTTCTGTTTATGACTCAATATGTAAATTAAAATAAAAATTTAAATTTAAAAAATATAAATTCGAATGCAAACTGAAAAGAAGATTTTTTTAGACCTTCTTGAGCCGCCTGCGGCCACTTAATTATTTTCAAATAAAAAAAATGGTGTAGCTATTTTTTAATTTAAAAAAAATAAAAAAAAAGATAAATAATTTTGGTCTAATTATTCTATTCATTCACTTAAATTCAGTAAATTATTTATTCGACATTCATTTTTTATGCTTTAATGTCTAACGTTTTTTTAAAAAAATGCCTTTATTTTATTTCTCAGATAAGAGATAAAAATAATGTTTGACTTTTAATTAGACTTTTATAAACTAAATTTCATTAAAGCATTGTATTTGAAAAATTAAAATTTTGTTTACTTTTAAACTGATTTATTAGTAAGACAGCTTTTTTTATTACAATGTTTAGATTAGACGAACAATTAAAAATTTCACAATTTCCAGGTAAACTTTTAGAAAGACGTAAATATTCGTTTAAATATTGCTTTTTTAACTTTTTTAACAAAGCAATAAAGTAAAGCATAAATTTTATAGCACTTTTTCTTTTTTTTAAATGCGATAAAATTTTCGAGTAATGACATTGAAATCTTTAATTTTTTATAGATAAAAGTTATATAAAAAAATAAATTTGAAACATTTTTCCATTTATCTATTCAATTTTTGACTATTCTGCTATCATAATAGCAATTAAAATATCAATTAAAATATCAATTTATTGGGAAGTTGTAAAAATTATTTGTTTTAAGCTAAAATATAATGAATACTTTAAAATGAAAAAAGCTATTAAATTGAATTAGCTTAGCTTCAACATGTGTGATATTCTCAAAAGATTTAAACTAATGATAATTTAAAAAGGAATGAATCTAAAACGAAATTGAAAGTTATCTTTAGATGAAATTTATTTTTTTTTGAATAACAAATATTAGACAAATTATTCCTTATTAAATTTAAATGAAAAAAATTTAATATCTTTAACTTTTATTCACGTCTTAATTTGAAACCGTTTATTGTTTTTGTTTTCTTAAATTCTGTCAAACGATAATTTTAATTACAATGAACTCAATTTTAAAGAATTTCAAAAATTAAAAGAACTCGGTAATTTAATGCCGAAATTCAAGTGCTTTTCCAATACCTTAAAATTTAATTTAATTTGAAAACAAACGCTTCATTGAATTCAAATTTAATTAACTTAATATATGTCTTAGATTTTTTCAATTTTAAAATTTTAAATATTTAATTGTTTAATTTTATGACCTTATTTTGAAAATCAAGCTTATATTTTGCGCAAAATATTCAAATAATCTAATTAATATCAAAAATCATTTTCGGTCTAATAATGGTAGATTTTTTTTCACTCGAAGCCAAACAAAAATTTAAGACACTTATTGAAATTAAAAAATAATAAAGTCTTCAATCAAAATAAACCGATTTATCATTCATGCTTTTCACCATTTATCTCAAACAAAAAGCATACAGATCTGTCTGAAATTAAAGACTGGTCAAATAGAATTTAGTAAATAGTTAATTTATTTTTTAGGGTTTTCTATAAAAACAATTCTAAATAAAAAATATTTTTTGTTGTCTGTCTATGCCGAAGTAAATGAATAAATTAATTTGAAAACACTTGATTTTAGAATCTCGGCCATCTTTTCACGGATCCAGTGAGCAGATAAATTGCAGTTTTTTCTAAATAAATTTTTTTTTCATAAAAATTCAAAACAAGCCTCAAATAATTACATTTTTAATTTTATTTGTAGAACACTAAAATAATTAGTAACATTGAGCTTGTAATCAATTTTTTGACAGTAATGATTTTACGATCACAAAATTTTGTTCAGAATTTTTTAAAATTAACTCAACACATGTTTTGATTACTAATTTTAAGTGTACAAAATTTTCTATTAAAATAATAAAGAATTAACTAGACTTAATTGTTTAAAAACATGTTTTTTAACAAGCAAAAAAAATGAAAACATATTTCGAACACATGTAACTCGTGAATCAAAATGGATTAATCTTTTTGCTTTTGTCTAATTTTCACTCGGAAAATCGTGATTAAATTCGATGTAGAGAATCATTAATTTTTCAAGGGAAAATACCTACTAAACAAATAGAGGTGACCTTTTCAAAGTCTAGCCTATTTAAAATAGTTTATGGGCTTTTCTTTTTTTCTAAAGTATTCTTGTAATTATTATTTATTTATTTACATATCTGTATCGAGCATTAGCCCTGTTCAATTCTTTTAATTAAAAAAGCTTATTCGAATATTCCTCAAAACTAATTATTAAAATGTTTTTTTTTTAAATTTAATTAATAAAATTTCATTTATTATTTCAACTTACCTCAAGAAATTGTCTGCAACTCGATTGTCTATTAGTCATAATTAATTTTATGAAAAATCGATTCTTTTTATTCTTATTTCGTGTTTTATATTTTACTAGGACTAATTGAACATTTTTTAATTAAATTTTTTTTTATCGAACTAATTCTGTCAATATAAATTATGATCTTTTGTCTGTGTCTTTTACTTTCTAGAAATATTTAATAAGTGATAGTTGACCTTTTTTAAAGTTAATTTTGAAATTTTACAACTTTTCAAAATTATAAATTAATTTTGTTTAAATAAAAGAAGTAATTTTGTATATGGACAATTTTTGAAAAAAATTACAAGATAATCTGACAATTGGAAGACCATCATTTAAAATGCCGAAGCTACCACGAGTTATTCAAAAAATGAAGTAGGAAAAACTCACAAAATTGATATAATCCTAATAGATTTTAATTAAGACAAAGTGAAAATGTAGAAAATGTGCGATGCCAGAAATGTCTGGAAAAAGGTCATTGGACATATGAGTAATTAATTTTGAACCATATTAATTTTTTATCATTTAAATTAATCACCAAAATAGATGCAATGGAAAACGGAAATATTCTGAAAGACCATCTCGGACTAAAATTTTAAAAAAGAAAGTTAAAGAAATTGAAAATCAGCAGAAATCGCAATTATTGTAAGAAAATAATTATTTATCTATTTTTTTAAATATGATTACAAACTTTAAAAAAAAAAAGAAAGCTTCAAGAAGCTATCAAACATGATTATGAATCGAGAGAGAATGAAAATTCTGATGCTGAAAAGTAAAAGATTTATATTTATTTTGACAAGTTAACAAATTTAATTTCTAAAAGTAATGAAGTTAAAAAAATTGATCGAAAATCAGGTCAGTCTTTATCAAGCAAAAATAGTAGTTCGAGTAGCAGTAGTTCTAGTTCTAGTAGTAGTAGCAGTGATAGTGAGTCAGATAATGAAAATTCGTCAGAAAGTTCGAGCTCATCAAGTTCGAGCAATTCGAGTAGTTCAAGCGAATCAAGTGACGAAGAAAATGAAAGAAAAAAACTTAAACGGTGAAAAATATTTTGAAAATATAATATCAGTAAATTCATCTGAAATTTTTATATATTTACAAATTATGTTGTAATAAAAGTATTAAATTTTTTTATCATTAAAATTATATTTGTCTGAAATTTCAATCGATTCCAATTTACGCATATTTAAACAGAATTTCTAAATTGGAATTCAATTTGAAGCCATTGTCGGCTTCAAAGTGATCGGATTTTTTTAAAATAATTTCATTAAAAAATTTCAATTTAAATCCTAAAATATATTTAAATAATAAATTTTAATTTCAAAATACCAGCCAAAAATTAATTGCACTCTCAGATATTCAATTTTAATCATGACTTTTAAAAATAAATGCATTGAATATTGGCTTTAACTGCCGAATCATTTTTGGATTTTGCTGCTAAAATAAGACTGGAATATTTTCTCATTTTATTTTATTCCTGTAAGAATCTGTAATACTTGAGTCTTTATGCAGCATTTTAATTATAATTACGGCTTACGAAATTTTGCAATCAGAAAGACTGAAAATTGTAAAATTAATGAAATAATTAATTAAAAAAATCCAAAAGTTTTAAATCCTATTTTACAAGCATTTATCAAACTCCCATCTAGTTTTAGGTAAAAAATTCTTTTTTAATAAATAATAAATAAAATAAAGTAAATAAAAAAATATTTTTGGTTTAAATACTTATCTACATAAAGCAAATCGTTTTATTTTAAATTATTGGAATATTTAGTCATTGTAATCTAAATTTAAAATTTGAATGAAATTTAAAAAGCCTTAGAAATAAAAATATTTTCAACTGTTGATTTAAAAAAAATTACAATATTAAAAGTCGACCGAAAATTCTAATAAAAGTGAAAAAAAATTTAAAAAATTCAACAGAATCCAATAAGCCATTTAGAACAGCTAAATATATCTTTTGAATCTAATTCTTAATTTTCAGATTTGAAAAGCCTCAGGGAAAAGGTATCCCTGTTATAAAATTTAGTCAAAAAAGCTCAGTCAATTCAAAACACTAACCAGACTTCCTCCACATAGATTTGGTTAAATTTTAGCCATAATTCTTCATATTTCTTTCTAACACCATTATAAAAAGGGAAAGTAAAGATAGGAGCAAATTAAAAAATTTTGTATCTTGAATCTATTAATAATTCTAGAAAAATTGAAGCTTTTAAACTGATTTATGATAATTATATTGAAAGCTTTGTTTTAAAAAGTATCTCATAGAAATTTTTTTTAAATTTGGGTAATTTAACTTACTTTAAGCGTAAATACTAAAGAGCCCATGTTATTTTTAAAAGTATATTTCCATTTTATTTAAAATTGAGTAAACCATTTTCGAGAAAAATTTCCAACAAGCAATTTTTCCTTTTCCCTAATATTTTGTTTAAATACAAATTGTGAATTTAAAAATTGCCAAAATGGAGCGTCCAAAATTTATTAAACATGCTCGTACAGTTGTTTTTGAGATCCTTTTTATTTTTAAATTAAAAAAGATAAAAAAATAAAAATTTTAATTTATTTCTTAATAATCTCACTCACTATTCTCACTATTTCGCACTCTTAAATAGATTACTTAAAAAATTAAATTCAAATTGATGATGAAATATAAACATTTAAATACTGTAAGATCATTTTGATAAATAAATTAATTTTATTTTAATATTCTAAATTAAATGAAAATTCATTAAAAGGTTAAAACCTTAAATTATTTAAATTAATAAAACCATTGATATTCTAGAAACGTATTGAAGAATTGATTTCAAAAGTTTTAATACTTTTCTTAAAATTAATATTTTAAATAAAAAAGTCAGTGAGTGGCTGAATATTTTTCAAATTTAGTAAAAGCACCAAGGTATCAAATTTGATGTCTGATTCTTGTATTCGATTTATTCAATCACTACCTCCGGTAGTATTGTATCGGTATCGAGATAAGTTTAATTAATAATTTTAATATTTTTATTTTAATTTTTTCCAATTTTATTTATTTTTAAAATCAACAATAAACAATTTATCAATTTCATAAGAAAATATTACAAAAGAATTAAAAATATTTGACTTTCACTTTTAAAAGAAAATTTTATTTTAAATAATTTTTTTTTCTGAATTTTTAATGAAATTTCTTAAAAGAACCTTTAATATTTTGACATTTTTCTATATATATTTTGACTTTAATATATCAAGTCAAATCTAACTTAGACTTTTTGACATTGATTTTTTAAGATAAATACTTGATTGAGAAGTTTTGTGAAAGCGAGATTATTTGTTTTTAAAATCAACAATAAGCAATTTATCAATTACATATTTAAAAAAGAAAAACTAAATTTTAAATTCTTTTTTACTTATTATTTAAACTCATCCCAATACTTATACAATACTCGAGTATCGGAGGTAGTTTTTAAAAAATTCCAATGCTAGAATTGATGCTTTTTCTAAATTTCAAAAAAGACTATAATATTGAGCTAGTCGCTCACTTTTTTATTTTAAAATGTTTTATTTTAAGAAAAGTATCAAAAGTATTGAAATCAATACTTCGATACTTTTAATATTATCAACATGATAATAATTTTTCAAAATTAAATATTTTTTAAATAGCTTTTAAGTATTGGTTTTGATACCTTATACCCTCAAGTAAAGTAATTTTGATTTCATCTTTGATTTCGAATATGGCTTGAAATCCCTATAAGAAACAGGATATTAAACGTATCGAAAATGTACAGCGCAGAGCAACCAAGCTCGTGCCCTCAATCAGAAACAGAAGCTATTGTGAACGTTTAAAATTGTTAGGTTTAACGAGCCTTGAAGATCGTCGTCAAAGAGGTGACTTAATACAATACCTTAAAATTGATAAAAACTTCAACATAATAGATTGGTTCCACCCGATTGCTGATAAACCGAGTTCATTTACAACTGGGCTAGCTAATTCGATAAGGAATCACAATAATCTATACAGGCAGTTCGTAAAAAACTGCTCAACCAGACATAATTTTTTCACCAATCGAATAATTCATCAATGGAATGAGTTACCAAATCAAGTGAAGGGTCAGCAGAACGTAAACAGCTTCAAAAACAGTTGCGATAATCACATTAGAAGCTTAACTAGTAATAGCACATCTGCCATAGCTAAGCACGATAGTTCTTAGCTCCGCGGGGTCACCCGTTGCAGATTATTTTAATAAAAATAATAAAAAAAAAACTAACATTAATAGAAATTCAAAATTCAAAATTAATTATTCTGTAATATTAATCTAAAATTAGATGATAAATCAAAATGATATATTTTAAAGAATATTTGTTCAGAGATTATTTATTCTAGTTATTCAGCAAAAATATCCATAAAATCGGGAAGACTTTTTATCAAGTTATTTTGACACTAAAAAGCAGAACTTAATTAAAGTTATTAAAAAATATATTCTTCAAAAAAAACTCTTTCAAATGTCTTTATCAAGAATGCATGATATTTTTGCATGAAAAGAAAAATTTTAAACTAATTTAATATAAACTGAATGTATGCAAATTTTTCTTTTAGAAAAATTTTATTTAAGTTTATATGCTAAATTTTTTTCAAATTAAAATTTATTTTGTACAAAATTATCTTTATTTAATCTCCAATCTTTCTGCTATTTATCCAAGCATGAAGACTTATCCAGTTTCAAATTTTATTTTTAGTTTCAAAGAATAAAAACTGTTTAAAGAATATTTTAAAATTAATATTGCATCATTTTCAATTAATTAGTTTTTCTAGATTGACCATTTAATAAAAGATCTAGAAATGGAGGCTCTAATTCCGGTTTTGAATAAATTACAAGATGTTTTTAACACTGTAGGACACGAAAGCATCCAGTTGCCTCAAATAGTCGTAGTTGGAACCCAAGTAAATTATTTTGAAATTTTATTTTTGTTTTTAATTTTTGGCTAAATTTTTTAGAGTTCCGGTAAAAGTTCTGTACTTGAAAACTTAGTAGGACGAGATTTTTTGCCACGAGGAACTGGAATAGTTACAAGGCGACCTTTAATTTTACAGTTAATTTATACTCCTAAAGAAAATAAAGAAACAAATAGTGATGGTTCCGATAATTTGAATGACAATGTACCTAAAGATGCTGATGAATGGGGTGTATTCCTGCATGTGAAAAATAAGATTTTTACAGATTTCAGTGCAATAAGACAAGAAATCGAGGATGAGACTGAACGCGCGACCGGTCGAAACAAAGGTGTATCTCATGAACCAATTGTACTCAAAATTTATTCACCAAACGTAGTCACATTAACTCTGGTTGATTTACCTGGCATTACTAAAGTTCCAGTGGGAGATCAGCCTCAAGATATTGAACATCAAATCAAGGAAATGATTTTGAATTACATAAGCAATCCGAATTCGATAATTTTGGCCGTGTCATCGGCAAATGCAGATTTTTCAACTTCGGAGGCATTGAAATTAGCCAGGGACGCTGACCCAGAAGGCCGAAGAACTTTAGCAGTAGTAAGTAAGCTCGATTTAATGGACCATGGTACCGATGCTTATGATGTTTTATGCGGCAGAGTTATTCCAGTTAAACTCGGAATAGTTGGTGTTATTAATAGAAGTCAACTGGACATAAAAAATAAAAAAGTAATATAATTTAAAATTTTATGTTCTAGGATCTATTATTTGATTTTTAAAGCCGATCGAGGAAGCTCTCAAGGATGAAGCTTCATTTTTACAGAAACATTATCCAAGTATTGCGAGCAGGAATGGAACTCAGTATTTAGCACGAACTTTAAACCGACTTCTGATGCATCACATTAGAGATTGTTTACCGTCGCTAAAAACGCGGATTAATGTAATGGCATCACAATTCAGTTCATTGGTCAATTCTTTCGGAGAACCAGTTGAAGATAAAGTAAGCATTCAATTTTTTATTTTTATATAAAATTTTCAATCTTTAACAAAATAAAAAATTAAAAAAATATTTAATTCCAAATTTTTTTTAAAAATTTAAAAAACAATTTTCCAAAATCAAAGTGAAAATTAGATATTAAAAAATTCAATGTTTTGCTTTTGGTCTTAGCTTCAAAAACTCCTGAAAATTTTATATAATTTTATTTTAAATCTTAACTGGCATTTTGAAATTTCATACAAAACTTCCAATACAAAAAGAAAAAATTTATAACTTTTGTTCTGATTGTCAAAAACTTTCGCAAATGAAACAAAGTGAAATAACTTTTGTTTCACCTACTGGGCAAGTCTGAAAAATCTGTACCAATTAATCTGTACCGTTTAATTTGGCATTTTTAAGTTTATGATCAATTTTTGATGCTTAAAATGATCAAATAAAATTTTAACTATTTAATAAGTTGTAATTTTTTAAAGCATTAATGCAGGGATACATTTTTCGGATACATTTTTTGATTTAACATATTTTGTTAAATCTTAAGATAAAATCTGCAAATGTCTGCAAAAAATTATCCACTTAAAATAGCACCATTTAGATGATAAGCACTCTGCATTGAGCATTTTGATGCTGCAGAGTTAACCTTTTTGTAAATGTTAAATCAAAAAATGTATATCTGCATTAATTTTTTTAAGAAATAGCAATTTATTTCATATTTTAAACTTGATTTGATTTTTTTGACCATAAACTTCAGATTTCCTTTAATTTCTAATACTTTTAAATAGTGTGCAATTTTGACACAGATTTTGTAGACTTGCGCAGTAGGTGAAAAAAAAGTTATTTCACTTTGTTTCATTTGCAGAAGAAGTTTTTGACAATCAGAACAAATATTAAAAAATTTTTACTTTTTTTATTTTTGAAATTTTAAAATGCCATCTTAACTATTAATAAAAATTAACTTTAAGAAATTTTAAGAATTCCTGAAAAAAGATTGAGAATAGATAGATGTATTTATATTATCTTAATTACCTAGATAAATAAAGCTACATGAAAAATTGTGCTTTATGAGAATTTTAAGACACAGCCTAAAATATCTATTTTTTACTTAATAAAAATATTTAAAAAAAATGAAATTTTTCAAAACTAAAAATTTTTTTAAATAATTTTCTTTTTTGTTTAAATTTTTTTTCCTTTTTTATCTTTCCTTATTCTTTTTAATTAAAAATATTGTTCATTTAAATAAAGCATTTGCCTTTCAGTTTAGATTTATGAGCTAAATTTTTTTTTCAATAGGATGTCTAAGTTAATATTTATTAAAAATAAATTTAATTATTTTCTTTTGTTTTATTATCTCAATATCTAATTTTTATATTAAAAAGCCATTAAATAAATTTTAAAGAACATTGAGATTTTCTCTTCTTAAAAACACTAAAATCTATAAAATGATCTATTAAGGACAATTCGATAATTTGAGCGAAAAAATGGTCGAAGTCCTTCTTTATTGTCTAACAAAAGTTAATAAAGTAATTAAAGATGTTATTTATTGAAATTATTTTTACAGTTATGTAATTAAAACCAAGTCAAAAAACTGATGCTTGTAAAATAAAATTTTTATTTTTTGATTCAAATGAATTTAAAAAAATAGAAAAATAACCAATTTAAAACAAATTCTCATGGAAGAGAAAAAAAGTTTATTTAAGAAAATTAAAACTTTAAAATCAATAACAAATTAATTAATCTATGGCATCCAAAATATAAAATAAATTTTCATAGGGAAAACTTTTGCTGCAAATAATTACAAAGTTCGCCACAGCATACTGCGCTACAATTGAAGGAACAGCTAAAAATATCGAAACGAACGAGTTGTAAGTTCTTAAATATAATTTGATATAGGCAATATTTAACTATACATTTTAAATTAAGATGTGGTGGAGCCCGAATTTGCTATATATTTCATGAAACATTTGGCAAAGTGTTAGAATCCGTCGAACCTTTAGGCGGACTTACACGATTAGACATTTTAACAGCCATAAGAAACGCGACGGTAAGTTGAAATTTTTTTAAAATTTTTTTTGATTAAATTGCTTGACTTTGGTGGATACATCTTGCTGAATTTTTCGGAAATTTTCCAAAAGCTCTAAAGTGGTAGCTCGACTATATTCGTTCATTATTTCCAATTGTTTTTTTTTCAATGAACTTCGACTCATGTTTATTCTTATAGGCGGATTAATGGAAGTTTTCACTGTATTTGTGGGCATTTTTTCGCTATACTTTGGGCGATGAGCCATAAATTCCGATTTTTTAAAGCTTGTCACACTTGACTTTGCTGAGCAATAGCTGCTCGAGCTTTTCCGCGATTCATTGTCTTGATTTTTTGTACTTTTTCTAGCAAATTTACCTAAGTCTAAATTAATGTTACTTGTCCAGTCCAAATGAGATCTAGTCGAGTTGTATTCGAATGTATTCTTTGGTCTATTTGATCTGGAGTCAATTTGAGAGGTGATCGGTCTTATTTTTTTATCAGTTTCTTTAAAAATTTCATTAAAATCGATCGAGTTCGAGTACAAAGAGGTGGCACTGTGATCAGACATTTCTTGTTTTGACCCAGAACAGCTCGATTTCGATGTCACATTGCTTCGACTTGAAGACGAATTTGACGAACTTCCTGGAGAGCTTAAAATTCGCTCAAACAGAGCCTTCTGTCGATTTTGAACATAGCTCAAATCAATCCTGGACTTGGAAGAGTTTTCTTTCAAAGGAATTTTTTTCACTTTAGAACCATTTGAAGTTTGAATTTGAGAAACTGAGCGCACTTTTGAACTGTCTGTCATGTCCAAACTCGATTTGGACTCAAATTTGGACTTTTTACTTCCGTTTTTTCCCATCAAAACACTGTTTGATTGAAATGACTTCATTTTGGCAAAGTATCCAGTGGTCTTTTGGCAATCCCGTAGAAATATAATCAGTTCATCTGAGGTTCTTTGGTGCTTTAAGCGGTACTTCATTTCATCGCTGTTGAGTTGTTGCAATCGTTTGGAGAGCAAATTTTCCTGATGTTTGTTGGCATGAAATTTGACATGCATCAAGTTTGGATGAGGAATTGTATTCGGTGAGGTTTCCTTCAGCGGCATCTTGGCAAATGACATAAATTTCACCAATTTTATGTAATTTTCACTGATCGTTGCATTTTAGACCTATTTTTTTTTCTAAAGTGTTCAAATATTTGTAATTAATATAGGACCAAAAAAAGGATCTAAAGATGGCAAATATTGATTTGCCGACTTATTCATTGTTGCCAGGCTTAATAAAAAACGATGGGAAACAATACAACTCAAGATTTAATTAACTTAAAGTATAATGGACAAGTTACTACTGAAAAGCTATTTATTTACGATTAATTTTTAAAATACTGGAGGCTCATTAGCTCAAAAGTTAATTTATTGGGAATTGTTTGTCCTCTTTTTTTCGTTTTCCAAAAACAAGTTCGTTTTTTGGAAATAAAAGTTAAAATTTCCAATCCAAGGAATAACAATCAAATTTATTTATTTTTATTGTTGATATTCTTGGTTATTTTTTACTTTAAATTCTAGGATTTGGAACTCACATTTTACCGCAGCTTACGTAACAGTTGTTTCAGGGCTAGATTTAAAAAATAAAATATATAAATCTCCGCATTTTACCGAAGTTTGACTTCGAGCGGATTTTACTTTCATTTTCTTGGAGCTAAATTCTCAATTTGTTTTTCTAATGATTGTCAGAAAAGAAAAAATCAATGCACACACATGCCCTCTGGATACGCTGATTTTCACATTTCTAAAATTTTTAAAAATTAAAAAATAGTAAAAATAAATTTGTAAATCATCAATAAAAACTTCATCTTTTTTTGTTCCTAAATTTTAAAAAATGAATTTACGCTTGAAAGCTAAGATTGAAAATTAAACTTTTTTAAGGGTCCTAGGCCAAGTCTGTTTGTTCCAGAGGTGTCGTTCGAACTTTTAGTAAAACGCCAAATTCGACGTTTAGAAGAACCATCTCTAAGATGCGTCGAATTAGTCCATGAAGAGCTTCAACGTATAATTCAACAATGCGGCGCTGAAGTAAGCTTTAAACTTGGTTGCAAAAAAATACAAACAAAAAGCTTCAAAGTAATTTTTAACTAATTAAGTTATTTTTTGTTCATAGCTCTTTTATCGATCAGAGTAAATTAACTTTTAACTATAAAGACTATTTCATGTTTTTCTCAGTATACTTAACTTTTATTTTATTAATTCATAAGAAAGATTTCAATTGAGCTAATGTTACGTAACATTGTGCCGTAAAACCTTACAATTTAAAAACTTTTTTTTTATTTTAAATTTTCTTATTGTTATATTACGATTTCTTACGTTATTAACTTTTATTGCCATTTAATTACTTTATTTATGGGTCCACGAACAAAATCTTAATAGATTAATTTTATTTCTTAGAAACTCAAGATTTTTCAAAAGCGTTCACATTATTTCCTTGAAGCTTTTTTGTAAAAATTCCAAAGAAATTTTATTATTTACCCTAAAAAGCAAGAGCTCCTTAGATTCCCCAAACTGCATGAAAAAATAGTCGATGTAGTTACTGCTTTGTTGAGAAAACGGTTGCCAATAACCAACAAAATGGTCGAGAATCTGGTGCACATAGAGCTAGCGTACATTAACACAAAGCATCCGGATTTCTACGAAGTCAATTTGATTCAAAAAGCCCTAACAAATGGAGACTTCGAAAAAAATTACGAAAAACCATCTAACCAAAGTACAGTTAACAATACTAATTTGAAAAACGCCATGAATAATTTGAGCATTAATTCGGCTTCCAATACTTCTAGTTCTCCAAAACAAAATCCTAGTTTTGGCTCAACATCGAACTTAGATGCGCCCCAAACGCACGAGTCTGTTCAAAACGGACTCAACTTTTATCAAGAGCCAGTAAAATTCCTATGAAAATGAAAATTTCCCAAAAAAATAATTTTTTCTATTTTATGAAGAATGCACCAATTGCACGAAAACTAACGCCTCGTGAACAAAGAGATTGTGAAGTTATTGAACGGCTGATAAAATCATATTTCCTAATTATTCGCAAAAATATTCAAGACAGTGTACCCAAAGCTATAATGCACTTTTTGGTCAATGATGCAAAAGATAATCTGCAATCAGAGTTGGTGGCCAATTTGTACAAAACTTCCCAAGACGAAGTTTTGGAAGAGTCGCCTTATATTGCTGCCAGAAGACGCGAGGCTTCAGAAATGCTAGAAGCTCTGCAAAAAGCCAGTTTGATAATCAGTGAAATTAGAGAGACAACTTTGTGGTAAATAGATATCCAAATTATTGAAAATATATTCTTGATATTTTTCAATCGCCAAATAATACTGTTCTACCTTAATAAAATTTAATTTTCATTTTAATATTTAATATTTTAATCTAATAAAAATTAGCTAAAACAAAAAATTTTTTGATTCGCGACAGGAAATAGTCAATTCTAGTTAGAATTTTTGTCGCATTTTAAAACAACTACAATATTGTTTTGGTTTAAAAAATTTAAAATTAAATTTCTAATTTTATCATTCACTTGTATATCTAAAAATACTAATCAACTTACCTTGAAATTCATTTTATAAACAATATTTGAAAAATATTGAATTAAAATACTTAAGCAATTTGATTACTTTTATCAAGTAAATATCATTAAAATACAAAAAATCGATCATTTGATTCTTAAAAATGCTAGTTTTAGAAAAAAAACATATTTTGTATGCAAAATTTTATTTGTTATTTTTATTAAAAAGTGCTTGCTCAAATAATAAAATACTATTTACTTTTAATTAATTAAAAACCACCATCAGGCTTCGAATAGTTAAATGAATTTTAGAACTAGAATATAAAGAAAATCGATATAAAATAAAAAAATGTTTAAATAATTTTAGGTGATAAATTTGCTGGATAGCAACAAAAAACTACTCATATTAATTTTTATTAACTGAATTTCCTAAAAGTAATTTCAAAAACAGGTTGAAAAAAGTTCTAGCTTTTAGATTAATAATTGAATTTTTGACTTAAAAGTAAAAAATTATTTTATCATTCTCTAACAAAATTCAAGCTCATTTATCAATAATTCAATTTGAACAAATATTAATGATTTCAAAAACATTAAAATATCCCTTGGATTGTTTATTCATGTTTAATATTTCATTCCGATACACTTTTTACTTAAGATGTTTAAAGAAAACTTTTAAACAAACTGCATTTTAAATTTACATTTTATGCTGTTTAAGAAAAAGCTAAAAACAACTTTTAACTTATTTATACAAAAATCATAGTTCTCATTTTTTTTTTCTAAACATAAAATTTTGACTTTTTATAAATAAGAAAAAATTTTTTGTTTAAAAAAACATAAAATTTTGATTTCAAATCGATTTTGACTAAGATTAAAACAAGTTACCAAAAGTTGAAGCAATTTTTTTTATGAGGCTTCGTTGAATGTTGACATTTTTTAACTAGACCTGATGATAACTACTAAATGTATCTAGGTTTTGTTCAAATAATTAATCAAAACAAAAAATTCCTAAAAAAATATGACTTAATTATTTATTAAGTTTGGCAATTTTTTCTACACTTTAAAATTGAACCTCATTTAAAAATAATAATTTATTTTATGATAGGCTTTAAAGCTGATTTATATTTAGCTATTTAAAAAAAAAAAGAAAATTAAGATTTGAGATTACAAATATTTTGATTGTAAGAAAAAATCTTGGTCATTATTGCAGTATTTGCAAAAATTTTATAAACAAAATCCATTAATTTTTTAAGAAATTGGGTAAGACGTTTGAAAAGATGCCATAATTGCTCGTAAATAAAAAGCTTAAGTGGTAGATTTTTCTTAGACAATTAAGAAGGGCTTCGCAAATAAATGGTTCACTTAAGAAAAATAAAAACTTTTTTAAGACCAGTTCAAGAGAAAATACTAGCTTGAAGAACAATGACCAACATACAAATTTTTATTAAGTCGAGACTTGAATAAGATTTTCCATTATTTGAAATACACTGAACAAATTTAAATTAAACAAATATAGAACACATTTATGAAACAAAGCCCTAATTGAATAAGTCGATATTTTTAGAAAAATAAAATATTAAATTTTATCAGACTAATCGTTGCTTGGTTATTTAAAAATTTGATAAAAATTGTGACTATTATTTTTTTTTATACTAAACGACGTTGGACCAACTGATCCAAAAAAGTCGTAAAATTTAATTGCTTTTCAATAAAAAAATTTCTGAAACTTATTGGTAATTGTTTGTCATAAAGATAAATTTGGAATTTTTCTTCACTATTTCAAGTTTTTGAATTAATTATTAATCATACAATAGTGAATTATTATATTAGATCAAATATTTGAGTTTCATTTTGATTTAGAGCTCCTGAGTCTATAACTTGATTTGTCAACACAAAATTCAATTTTTCAAAATCATGACTATTAAAAAAACGAAAATTTAATAGAAAAATTTTCCAAAAAGCCCTTGACTTAAATATAACATCCTTTTTAAATTCAAAAACTTTTGCAATGGCAAATATTGGTTAAACTTGACGCATTTTAATGCTAAATTTTAAAAACACTTTTTGTTAAAAAAGCAAATTCATGATTATTAATTGAAATGTATGATGTTATTACACTGTAAGTAAAAGACTAATAACTATTTTTATCATTTAGAAATTTATATTTTTTTGTAATGTAACTTTAATTTGACTTAAAATTGAAATATTTTTTTTTTAATTTATGAGACAAAATCAAAAATAAAAGAAATTAAACAACTAACATTAATTAATAATAAAAAAATTAAAAATAGCGATGAGCTGTTTATAACAATAAACATTAAATATTATCAAGAAGCATATTCTTAAGTTAGTAAAATAACATCAATTTTTCAGATTACACCAAAAAAATTGCCAGTCATATTTATATTTCATATTTTTTAATTTTCAGGCTATATTTTTTTAAATAAAAATTACCAAAAACTTTATTTTTTAATTCATTTTGAATTTAGAATTTTAAATCTTCATTTAAAATTACGTAATATTTAATAAAATAAGAAAATAGCATTTAGGTTTATTTTTCCCTACATAAACGATTAAAAATTACACTTTTTTTGCTTGTTTCATTAAGGGAATAGAATAATCTGGTTATTTTCTTCAATGAGCAAAAAACATTAAAAAAATTGAGAAACTATATTTTAAAGATTAAATTTTTCTAAAGTATTTTAATTAAAATAAAAAAATTGTTTTTCTTCTAAATTATCCATTGACTTTATCATATTGTTGTTTTAATGGGTTTCGTACGTTTTGTTACCAGCTGGTCACATAATTTAGTCATAAGTTTCATTCTTGTTATTTTTGCTTTTACAAATTACCTTAGCTTTCTACGAAAAAGTCATTATTTGATTGTTTTTTAATAGCTTAAAAAATTTAAACATAAAAATTTAGAAAAAAACTAATAAAAAAAGTGCTTAACAACTTTGAAAGAAATTAAGTTGGCCCTTTACACGCTTAGTTATTTCCAATTTCTCAATTAACTTAAGAGTTTGATTGTAGAATAATTAATCTATCAAATGAAAAAATTCATTTAGGTGTCAGTTCAAACTGAGGTGCCTTTAAAACGTATCGGCGGTACAACTTTTTCAACTTACCGTTTTTAAATTCCTTTTTATTTTATTTTATCTACTTTTTACATTAAATTTTTATTTTTATATATTTTTTATATTTTTATCCTGAAGGAGCATTAGCCCGATACAGATTAAACAAATAAATAAATAAATACAACAACAAGAAAGCACCATTGATAATTTTTTATTTTTTTTACTCTTTTTTTAAGTGTTAGGCGGCGGCCAACTTTTCCGTTCCTTATCGTTCCTAGAGGGTACCGTAAACAATCTCAAAAGAAAACAACGCAGGAGTCTTGTTTGGGAATGAATCGATCAAAATAAATCTAAAACAAGTAAATATTTTTGTTTATTTTTAAAAAGGGACTTTTCAATACGGTACGGTACCCTTTGGAACGGAATTGGAACCTTTTTGGAACGGTACGTTTCATTTTAACAAGAACCACTGTATTAGATAAAAATCTAATATATAGAAATATATAGCATATACAGTACTCCGCTTCTAATAACTGAAGGGGTTAAACAAGGAGGAATGTTATCTCCATATTTATTAAATTTTTTCATCGATAAAATTTTATCTCAATGTACTGATTTGAAAGCTGGTGCAAAGATTGGTGGGGTCAAATTTGTCTATTCTTCTTTACTGCGACGATAAACTATTATTATCACCTTCTGAAAAACAAAGTAAAATATTGTTAAGAACTTGTAAAGAATATTCTAAGTAATGGAAAATTGGATTTAATGCTTCAAAATCGGCATTGGTCTTTTTTGAAAAAAAAGTACAAATATCAAAAGCGATTTTATATTAAATGGATTTACGATTCCACAAGTACAAAGTTTGATATATCTTGGCCTCTCAATTGGAAATCGAAATTAAATAAATGTTTTTACTCTCTAAATTGTGTTGGATGCAAACCAAAACTAATGAGACCTGAAACTACAGTATGTTGCAAAAATTTAGAAATTAATTATTTAATTTATCTGAAATTGTTTATTCATTGAATTTGACGAAAAATTGAGTGCAAAAGAAAAAATATTAAAACACTAATTTGTTGATTTTTTCTCTACAATTTGATACTGACATAAAAATATAATTATCTTTTAAATATTTACAATCAAAAAAAGTCCTATAAAAATTAAAAAATAAAAGTCGGTTCAAAAGTTTAGAAATTTGGATAATACAAAAGATTAAATAGTTATAACAATCTTTTTTCACACCTTTATGATTAATTCTTAAATATCTTCTAGTTTTGAGTAAATTGTGCTCTCAACAATAGAAAGCTCGGCTGATATCTCATTAAAATTTCAAATAAAAATATTAGGATAAATTATACATTTTCTGCTCAAATTTATTCATTTTCTAAAAAATTAAAATTAATATTTTTAATTTATAAAAGCCATTTTAAAAAATTTTATTTATTTGTGATAATATTCAAGTTTCAATTTTTCAAAAAGGGGTCTAAAAAAATCCTCGGGCGTTCTAGTGTTAATTTTCAACATCTTCTTTATGTTAAATATTTAATTAGTTATTTAATTAATTAATATAACAATTAATTAAATATTTAAATATTTATTTAATTAATCTAATTAATTTAAAGTCCACCTTTAAATTAATTTGGTGTTGAATTTACAACCCCTCAAGTCCTTTCAAAATAACATTATCAGAAAATCTTTATTTTGGCATAAAATGGGTAAAAAAATTTCGTGAGTCGGCTAAAAAATAAAAGCAAAATGAGATAGCCAAGCCGTTAGGTGTATCTCCAAAATATGTCTCTTCAACGGATCAATCTTGGATTCTTTTCCGTGTTTAAATTCATTCTCAGAAACTAACATCAAAAAAAATACTAGTTATTCAAAATTCAGCTGTTCGATCTATTTGAAGCTGAAATATGATACCCCCTCCAATATTGTGCACCAAGAGGCTTTCAATTAACTTAAACTACTCACAGTTTCAAATCGACTCTTTGAATTGAGTGTGTCAGGGCAGATTGAGTCATTCTGTTCCACTGATCGTCAGACTGGTGGAAGAATATAGAGAAAGTTTCGAATCAAGATATATCGAAAATCCAACTCCATTGTGTAATTGCTACCAAACAATTTCTTCTTTTTTTCCTGAACTTTTAAATATTTAAACATGTCTAACCTCTAGCTATTTCAACATATCGTTTTTAATTTTCTTTTTAATAATTAGACTTATTTATCCTATCCTTTTTTATTTATTTTAATCTTATTTAACTTTATTTTATTTTTTTTTCATATATTTTTATTCTGAAGGAGCATTAGCTCGGTACAGATTAACAAATAAATAAGTAAATCTAGCATTCAGTGTTCTTTTGATTGAACGGTGCTTTGAATGTAGCAATTCAGGACTAACTGACTCGATAAAATACTATTTTTACCTAATCGAATTTTGTATTTTAAATAATCTTAATTATTTTTAGGTATATAATAAACGGAATTTTTTGCTTAATTCTATAATAGATATTTATTTTTCCATTAAATTTTTCTAGCATTTTTAATATATAATATTATATTTCAATTTTTCCATAGGACTTAAACTTTAATTAAATAAATAAAAAAATATATAGTTACTTCTTGTTAAGAGAGCTTAAAAATTTAATATAATAAAAATAATTTAGTTAAAAAAAATCATTTATGAACTTTAACTTTCCTATAAATAAAAAACATCTTTATTTTTTTTCAAAGTAGTTAAGCTCCGCTATTTTTTGCATGATTTTTTTTTAAAAGGATGATTTTTTTTTGTATATTTTATTTTTTTCAAATTTTAAATATTTTTAAATAAATTGAAAATTTCTTAACATCTGATTTTTTTTATGTTTTACAACAGTACCTTTTTTCTCATAAAAAGGAATACTCAATTCCTCTTCCTTGGAAATTTTTTTTGTATTTTTTTTTCCATTAAGATAGAAAATTTATGTTTTGATCAAGTGATCAATCAAGTTTCTACATTTAAAATTATTAATTTTTCTTACTGTATTTAGTACCAAATTTTAGAATCCCGAGAAATAATTTTAAAAAAATTTAAATTAATTAGTTTATTTAAACAACGAACAATTTAATCATAATTAAGGTATTAATCATTTTAGCTTTAAAGTCCAAATCAGACTTATGTCCGAAGGCTTAAAATTTTAAATTTGAATAAAATTCCAAATGACCCTTATCTCTTTATTGCATTTCGAATTAAGATTAAACGATAAAATTATTTAAATTGTTTATTAATTAAAATATGCTCTTTTATAAATATGAATTTTAGCTTTAGAAACTTATTCTATAAATTTTAATCAAATATAAATTATATTTACAGTTGTCAAATTGCTAAGATTTTAAAAATCTATTAAGCTTTTTATCAAATAATTAAACAAAAAAATAATAAATCATTCATATTATACAATAAAACCTGGATTTAAATTACAATAAAAAACAAATTAAGAACGGCTAGTTATTTTTTCCAGATAATGGCCCAAAAAAATTTTTAAAAACAAAATTAGACTTCGATGGCATCCATTAAGTAAATAACTTGTTGAAGTCGGTAATTTAAATGTTGATTTAGAGAGACATTCATCGTGGCCTGCGATTCCTTTAGGCTAATCTCTAGCTTAGCTCGATTTTTCTTCACATAATCATTGTACAGCTTGTACAACGAGTTGTTCTTGTTAAAAGTAGCACTGTGCTTTTTGGATTCTTCTGCAAGCAGCTCGTTCATTTCTGACTCGGATATTTTTGGCATTTGTCTTATTTCCGTGTAGTAACTCTCTACCCATTTTCTGTACTTGTGAACTTCTTTGTAGAATAAAAGCTTGCCGGATGGTGATTCTTTATTGAGATCAAGTCGACTCATAGAGCAAGAATCCATGAACGTAGAGGCTATCACCGACAATGAAGCATCTACAATATTCGACTTGTGAATATCAAATACAAAATCCGGATTTTTGATGATGTTAACCCAAAATCTTAATGGCAAACTATTTGACTTCCAAGTATACACCACGTCTGGATCAGTAATTCCATGCAAATTAGCCTGTTCATCTAGAAAATCATAAAAATATTTGATTGCACGTGGTAAAACATTGGAACCGTGCGCAGTGCTGAACACAGTTTCGAAAAAGTCATCCACATAAGACTGCATTCCGCCTTTAGTTGCCAATAGTCTGGTCAAATAAACTTCTGATACCAACTTGGCAGCTATCTCTTGTTTTTTGTCATCTTTAATGTTAGGTGTAGTAGTGCTTATTAAACCATTATATTTTATTAAATGATATTTTTTATTTTTTTTATCACTATTGTGATTAAGAGTATTCCGAATAATTAATTGATGATTTTGATTCATTCTGGTCGAATTGGCTGGATTGAAGAGTGTTTCGGTAAGACCAGTAGTTGATCCGTGCATAGCTGAGAATGCGCCGTATTCATGTGAAGCAAGTTTGGAATATGTTGGAGGCGAAGAGCTGCTCTTGGAAGATTTAGATAGTAGAGTCATGTTTTCTGCATTGCGAACCGTGTCCAGAAGAGTGTATGAATTGCAATCATTAGATGGTGATTGAAGCAGTTGGTAAGTTTGTCTGTAAACCAGGACCAGCAGAGCTCCGTTACTAATTTTGTAATGAGCTAGGGTGTTCAGTTTTTTGTAGTCATCGTTATCCATTTTGCATGTTTTGTCCTCGTCGAACAAAATAAGTCGACCACTTTTATTCCATTCGGACGGAATGTAGATGAGATCTAAATCATCTACATTGGGTCGCTTTGAGAATGGGTATCCTTTGAAAAATGAGTCCAAAATTTTTTCTTTAACTTGGGTGATCGTGTCACAGCTAAGGACCTTGACGCTTATTTCATGCATTGCATCGTCAAAATCTTGGAGCTGAACTCGAATGGTCTTTTGGAACAAAATTAGAAAAAAATTTTCAAACATTCAAAAAATCTTACAATTGTGTCATAGTCGATTGATTGGCGAATTAGCTTGTCTTCACTTAGAGAGTACCTGGCCTCGAAGGTAATGGCATCTACTGGTCCTTTGTATATTTGTTGTTTAAGAGACAAAAATAGGATATAGAGTGGTGTTCCTGTGCATTCTTTTATAAAATCGTAGAGCAAAAATGCAAACCAATTTGTGAGCATTTTTTCCGCAATGGACTCATTGCGGCGAAAAAGTATTTTCGGATTGTTCTTTGATTCAATCACTTTCTGGATCAGTTCAGCCACAAGTGTGAACAAAATGCTTAAAAAAATAAAATTGTTTATTTCAAAATAAATTTTTTGTTTTTTTACTGATTCAATTAGTGTTTTTAACTTTTTATAAAGAAAATTAGTTTTTATTCTGACAAAAGAGAAGTGAAACGAAATATTGAGTAATCAATAAAAAAATTTTTTTTTTCAATTTTACTTTTTTTTTTTTTTTTTTAAAGTTACTCTAATACCTATTATGGCAAAACAGTATTTATATAATCAGTGTTAATTTGATACTTCGAATTCAATTCTATTTTAATTTCATTATCTATGACAACTTTAATTAAATTTTGAGCAATAAATCTTAAAATTTTTCAAAACTTAATTTAAATTTAATTTAACGATGGATTTTATATTGAAGTCTATGAAACTAAAAATAAAATTTTAAAAGAGATTTTATAAATAAAACAGTCAAAAAAATTTTATGAATTTTTTTCTAATAATCATTTTGAATTAATTTAAATAAATCAAAAATTTTAATTTTTAGTTTAGAATTTTACTCTTTCCAAATGCTTATTATTGTTAAGAGAGAAGGATTAAAAACTAATTTAATCATTTAATAAATGTGAGAAGAATATCCAAAATAATTTAAAATAAATTTCTAAAAAGTTCATATTTTGGGTCGATATTATTAAAGAGCTAGGTATCATAAAAAAATCACTTTAAATAGAATTAAAATTAAACATAGACATTTTAATTTTTAGAAAAAAAAACTTACTCGGTAAAATAGTCCAGACGATCCTGTAAGCAAATGCTCAGATAAGATGCCAAATTAATTCTGTCTTGGAGCAGAAAGTTATGGCTATCAGCCTCTAGAGTGTGAATAAACGTGAGAAGGAAATTTTTGTTCATAATCAATTGGGAGAAAATTGAAACTCCGTTTCGGACATTTTCTTTATTGGCTGCGTTCAACTTAAAAAAAAATTAAGTAACCAAAATAATTGAGGTATTGTCAATGACGAAAGTAAAAACCAGTATGGGCAAAAATTTAAAAAAAATCAATCCTTTTTTAATGTAAAAATATAAAAGTAACTTGATGGACTCTAAGCCATATAATCCCATGTATTTCTGTACCTAGTATGTAATCACTTAGAGTTTTCTTTAATTTAAATAATTCTTTTAAGTTTTAATTTTTTTATTTTCTAAAATTGTCCATAGAGGATACAAAAAGTTCCTAATTTTAAAGCTTTTTCAATCAGAAAACTACATAAAAATTACGTTTAGCTGCACGAATTGAATAAAGTTCAAAAAGTAAACATAAAGGAATCTTTTTATAAAATAAACTATTAGATTTTTTCGGTTTCATTGACAATAAATGAAAAAATTAAAAATTATAAAATGCTTTCTTACTCTTATATCTATCATGGTTGTCATATAGTATTTATCTGTCTCGGAAGCGTTGGGGAAAAAAATCTTCATACAATAGGTTTGAAAGTCGTGGAAAGGTGCACCTGTTTGATTTAAAGTGCTGGCTAGTTCTCCAATGTCCATTTGAAGTTCAGTAAAAGCTTCCTTGCACTCTCGAGCCACTCTCATCTCAAGATTTTCAAACTCGGTCTGCATACGTTTCAATTGCCGAATTTGCTTGCTCTGCTTTCTCTTCAGAATAACAAAAAATGCGATCATGGTCAAAAAAAGCAACAGACTTATCAAACAAGCTGAAAATATGATGTATCTCATTCCGATCAAATCAAACCGGCTATTCGAGTTTACTTCATATTTTATCAATCCAATTGGTTTGGCAAAATTTTTACCAATCTTTACTTTGACTTCATATGATTTTACTTTTGACCTTGGATCAGCAAAAAATGATCGCTTTTTTCTAATAAAAAAAAACTCATTTTCCGAATTCACATTTTTGTCCAAAACATCCAAATCAGGTAGAATACAGGCAATTATATTCATAGTTACCGAAGTAATATTGCACTCAGTATCCAGACCTATGACCACTTGATAATCAACTTCCTGGACACCTCTGAGCAAATTTTCGCCTTTGATCAAAATAATTTGGGACTTGTCGCTAAAAATCTGCTCATTGTCAAACACTGGATTCGGATACACTTTTATTTGTTGCCTGTTTTGATTAGAAAATTTGCTAGCCAACTCATTAAATTGTATGTAAAACGAATAATCTACCGGGTTTTGGTTTGGACCTAGGAGACGATCATCTTTTAGCTCCGGTATGGGACACTCGATCATCGTGGAATTAAAAATCAAACAATTACTTTTAAATATGTTCAGCATTTTTTGTTCACCATCATCATATTTGTGGCCTGAATTTAAAATTGGAACAGTAGAAAGCACCAGGCTGACGGTCTGGACCGAGTCAAAACCTCGACCCTTTATCTTCATGGTCAAGCCTCCACTCAAAATTGTTTGTTCGGGCTCAATTGCCACTACACTCGGATCATCCACATACTCGAATGTAAATTTGGAACTGTCCAACACTTGGCTAAAGTCATCCATTTTGAATTCAATCTGGCTAGTTGTTCCACTAGCATCGGTGTGATCAATAAATGGTGTCCGGCAATAAACAACATCCAGATCACTTGTCTCATTATCTGAATAGTTGTTCACACTGGTACAATTTTTGCCAAAAGCTAAAAATTTAATGCCAATTGAAGAGCCACATTTGAGATTTTTTCCCTTTATTTTGAGCAGAGTGCCGCCTGATTTTATGCCTCTGGACGGCTCAATAGATTCGATGTGAGGCATCACGTAATTAAATATAAACTGATCAGATTTGTTGAATGAAGAGTATTTATTATTTTGTGACTTGATATTTGTCATCACATACATACTGTATTCAGAACTAGAAGTGTAGAGGGAAGTTGTTTTGCAAACAACTTGAGATGCTGGCTGGTAGAGGTCTGGCAATGTTTGGCATTCTAAATCTTCATTTTGACTCGAATAGGCTGTTTGTATTGGTTTCATTTTGACTGATATTTCACTAGAATGATGGCCCAAATTTTCGCCTGATATCCGGATTATTGTTCCGGCACCGGTCTTTGGACCGCACGAGGGACTCATGTGGAAAATTTTGGGATTTTGACAGTAATCTTCTGAATTGGTGGTGTTTAGCCAATTTTTGTTCACTCCAGTCTTGTCGCAGTCACTCTTCATGGTACATTTGGATAGACTTTTGCACCATCCACATCCGATATCGACCAGTTGTTTGTCCATACATTTTCCACAGCTGGACGCTTTTATTTCACAGTTGATCACGCTTATAACAATAAAGTCCCAATTTTGGCTGAGTAGAGAAGAATTTTTGTAGAATTTAACCTGATGCCATTTGGAAAGCAAATCACTGGAGTTGTTCAAAAGATTGGGCGCAGAGCTCCACCAAATAGACATGTAGATTGTCTGCATGGGTAGAGTGGGGTCAATTATATTTTGGTCTTTGTAGGGCGAATAATGACAATTGAAGAAGGATTTTTTGAAATCGGAATCATTTAATATCCACTTTAAATTGGTGGATGAAAATTTGAATTGTTTAGAATTGGTAAAATATTTGTCTTTGGTAAAAAGGCATTTGAAGCCAATTTGATATTCGGGATAGGGGTTGTTGATGTAAAATTTGTTGTAGTCGTTTAGATTGGAGTCAGCCGAGTATGGAATTTCTATTTTGGATTTTAGTTGGCCTTGAGTCGAGAATGTGGTGCAAATATCGCTTGGCAATGGATTGTCATTAAGAAAGTGGTAAATATTAACTTCTTTCGGACACGCACTTTTAGCCTGATTGCTGAATACACATTTGGCGTTTTTGGCGCACCACGAACAACCACCGGACAATTTTTTGTCCAAACATTGGCTGCAATCAGCAAAATACGAGCAATTAAAAGCAATCAGGTTACTTTTGGCCAACAAGGCCTTGTCTGTTCTAATTTCTACACTTAAATTAACAAACTTAGAATTGACATAGTCGAGGCTGAGCTTTTTTTTAATATCACTTAGATTGCACTTGAGCTCGTTTGGGTCCGAGCCGAGAGTAGCGAGTGCCCTCTCGCCCAAAAGAGTACACACATATTCAACATCGTTTTTTAGCTCGTAGTTGAGCAAAAACTTGTACTCATCTGTTTTAGAGTGGTCAATAACAGGGCTAAAAAATGAGCCCGGACTAACCGAGTCTACGCTCGGACAGCGCTGAGAGTGCTCCGAGCTCTTCTGAATCCAATACGAATTGGTCTCAATTTGGCAACTTTTTTTCAATGTACACTTTTGAGTGTACACACACCATCCGCAAAATGGATTAACTGATCTGCATGTGTCACAATTTTGGTATCGTTGACAATTTTGAAGGTCTATCTTGAACAAATACTTGTCATAGGTGGCGTACAAAAGGCGCTTCGAGACATCATCGGCATCAATTGAGACCAAGTCTAAATTAATCTCGAACGCAGCTGATTTGGACAAAGTCGGTCTGTGGTAAAAGTGTGGAGATTTTAGCAAATTTATCTGCTCGTAGATTGAGGCCGTGTTTTTTTCCAACGAATGGATGAGCATGGAAATTTTGGCGTCCACTGAAGACACAATTAGAATTATTCTGTCTGTGTGGTCAGTGTTAAGGCTCGCTATGGCCGTAACAGGCTCCACATCGGCATCTAACCTGATCGATTGAGTGCTCAAAGTTTTTCTGCTATTCATGTAATTGAAAAAATCATTTTGGCAAAAGAGTGATGGGCTGTATTGGCGCGAGGTCTGATATGGAAATTCGTTGATGACCGAACATCGGCAAGGCGTTTTCCAGGTGTTTTTATTCGAGTAAGGACTGACCAGCTCTGCATAGGTATTGTCGCCTTTGAGGCAATTTTTGAGCATTTTTTCATAGTGTTCATCGATTTGTTTTATCTTTATTTGGCAAATTCTGGACTCATTTGAATTGTTAAAGGTCAAAAAAAGCATCGAGTTGTCTACTGTTTGATTTGTAAGCTCGTGAAAGCGAGCCGATTGAAGCAGGTGAAATTTGGAGCCGTGGTCATCACAATCAATGGTGGTTTCGGTCAAAGTGGCCGAACTTGACAGTATGCTGCTCAGCGAATTTAGGCTATCTGGTTGATAATTTTTGAACATTTTGGAATCGCAAATTCTCAGCATTCGAGTGACAATTTTTGGTATTTTTTTGTTTGGCAATTTGTCCGCATCTATCCGATAACAAGATTCGGATAAAATTTTGTTAGTTATTGTGAACAAAAAGTAAATAAAGCCATTGTGTTTGAAGCTGTAGACAATTTTCATGTGAAAATCAGCATCGAATATACTTTCGTCATAGTTCATTGATTCGATTGGGTACTTTGATTGGAACAGAGGCTGCCGTGACTGAACGACAGGCTGGCTCGACTCCGAGTGGGTGCTGGTGTGTGTGGTGGCCAAATAGCGAGTGCTGAAAATTGGAAAATCGCTTCTGGCCACGCGCTCCACCGGATCATATTCATTCGAGACCATTAGGTACAGAGAGCTGTCGTCAATTCGATAAGTAGAGCTGGGCATCGAGGAGCTGATCACAACGCCGGCAGCCGAATTAAAAGGTATCAACGGCGCCGAATAATTGCATCCTATGATCTCCAAAGTGTTCAGCTGTCTTAGGCGACAACCGCCATAGTCAACAGTTCCGCATTCGACCAAGTGCTGATTTTTGTGGTCAATAAGCAAAAGACGGTTTTGGTTGTCGATCAGATTTTGGTATTTTTTCTTTTTGGAGATGGGATGCGAGTCCACGTCACAAATGTATTTGATACACTGTGTGGTGATGGACGATGAGTATTCGGTAATGTAGGCGCATTTTTGCTTCTGTGCCTTGGGGCCTGTGGTCAAGTCAATGTCTACCTTGAGGGAATTTCGATCACCGTTTGTATCTGTTATTTTGTACAAATGATTGGTGCTGGCTATGTACAGGTCAATTTTGTGGCTCGAAGGGTTTATGGTCAGTTTATTGATGCGCGTTTTAAGGTCTATTATGTCTTGGATAGAGCTGGTCTCGGCACATATTCCATGTCCAAGTTGACTCAGAAAAGTAATTAAATGAAAAAATAGAAGCAATTTCATTTTTATTTTTTTTAAAGCTGAGTATTTTTAGAAAAACTTTGCCACTGCTGATCTCATTCTTCTAAAGGTAAAAGTTATCTCTCTAGAACAGAGTTTTTCATCTAAATTTTTATTTTTTTTGTTGATTAAAAAATTTTTAATTTATTTTAAATTTTGAAAAAGAAATATATTAAATAATAAACTTAACGTTAATCTTTATTTGTGTCATGGTTTTTGAAGCTCAAAATTTGCCAAGGTAGTTTGTTTGAGCTTATTTAAATTGGATTAGGGCTTCGTTTGAATAACACTAATACAGAGTTATGCTAAATTTTTGCTTCGAAATCTTATTTTACAAATCTAAAACACTTGTAAACCAATGGCAACAAAAGAAATGCATTACTTTTCTTACAATCTAAGTTTGTTGACAAAATTTGTTGGTTTCTTCCATTATTTTTTTATCTAAAAAACCTTTTTTATAATTAGCACATAAACTCTAGGCTAACTTTAAAATAATATATCGCTTAAGCTAGAGTCTGACTGCTTTAAGTACCAGTCATTTGTGTTTAATTTGATTTTAGCATTTAAATTTTGTTGACAAAATCCGGTTTTGGTTCGAGAGCGGGTAACTTGAGAAACTAAGATGGTTAGTATCCGCATATTACAACACAAAGTTAAAATTTGTTTAATGCAAATTTTTCTTTTTTTTTAAAGTCCAAAAAATGTCGACCAAATTTCAAAATTGAACAAATTTTAATTAAATTCATTAGAATAAGCTGACCTAGCTGTTTCTAAATAAAATACAAAATTCAAATTTAAAAAATTTATTAATTTTATTAAAATAATATTAAAAAATCCTGAAGCTTTAATATTTAGTTTAGATTCAAATATCACTAATGATTGATGATAAAGATAAACAAAAATTTGAATGATTTGAGTACCCGAAATTGTTTTTTTTGATCAGACAGCCCATTTATCTGCTGAGTATCAACCACAATTTAGCAAGATCAAGGCTTTGTTTGTTTGGCTTAATAAAATACTTTTCTTCTTCTCTCTCTCTCTCTCTTTTTTAAATTCGCTAGCTAATCATTTCGAAAACTTTGCTCCAAAGTTCAATCTAGTCTATAGATTAATGAGTTTTTTTTTTTTTAAAAAGAGTCAGATTTATATCTTTAAGTTTGTCGAAACCCTAAAACCATTAATTAAAATATTACAAGACATTTATCTGATTAGATTTTCGTCAAGATTTTATGGATGCCAATTTTTAGATAAAAATATCGAAAAAACTATATTTTTGAACAAAATATTTGTGAGACTTTGTCACTTGACAGCTTTATTCGTATGTGACGAAAAATTAGATAAAATCTATTCGAAAAATTTCTCGCCACAAAAACTAATCTCGAGTTGTTAAAGCAAATAGAAAATATCAAATGATTATTTATGGGCTCAATTATAGCTGCTGACTGACCAGGGCTTAGGAACATAATATTTGTGTTTTATTTACTAGTACAGCTATTATTACTCTTTTTCTTTAGATAAATATAAAACAAATCAAATAAAAAATTAAAGTAAGAAAATAAATTTTGTTTTATGAACGAATTAAAGTAAATGGAAAAAAAATAAAAATTACATTTGCTTGAAAAGACGTCTTAAAAACACAAATAGAGCTATTTATTTTTCATATAGAGCCTACACATTTGCTAGACTAGGAATTGTTTAAGATTAGGAATTTTGTAATTTATAGGTCTGCTAAACGCGACCCGTTTTGTTCTTTACTTTTCTAAAAAAAAATTGAAAAAAACTCTCACCTCACAAGTGCTAAATTAAATTTCAACAAATTACTTTTAAGGCCCAAGCAAATTCTTATAAAAATATTTGAAATGAACTCTCAGGTTTTCAACAAGTTTGAGAATTTTGCGTAAGACCTAATTTGTTCTAGAGCTTATTCGAGAGAGAGAGAAAGAGAGCTCGGACTAGGTTTTCCGGACACAATATTCTGCTTTCAATTCTTATCAAGCTCAATTTTCTCAGACCAAAGTCCTATCTTGTTAAAATTAATATTCTCCAAATCTAAGTTGATTTATATTTTAATTTAAAAAAAAAAAACAATAAGGTCCCGGGCTACATCTGCTCATCATATTAATTCAAATTGATCTTATTTTTATTTTCGCACGCAAACTCTTATCTCTTAGTCGAATAAATAGCCCATGGTAGAGTATTGATGAGTATGTTAATATGGTAAAATGTTATTATAATTTTTTAAATCGAGTTGAAATAATGAGCAAAATAGCTGTTGGATACGGTGTTGTTTACACTGAGCCAGACTAGAATCGATGAGATATATGGAGCTTTCATGCAGATAAAAATGAGCTACATTTATCATTATTAAAGAGGCAAAATCAAATTAATAAATGATTAAATTTGGTTATTATCATGTTAATGCTAGATAGATCTGATAATAGGGCTAAATTATCGGTAACAAAGTTCAATGTTTAAAATATGTTTTTTTTTAGAGGATTTTTGCGGAAACTAGGCTGTTTATGAGGCTTGTAAAAAGTCATAAAAATTTATGAATAGATAAATGCTAACGGAGAGTGCGTGACTAGAATTTAAATTTTGGAATAAAATTTTTAAAATTATTTTGCTTCTTATTTGAACAAATTGGACATGTGGTAAAAATTTAGACAAAAATCATTTCCTTGCAAAAATTATCCCAAAAAAAGTATCAATCAAAAAAGAAAAGAAAAGTTTGGCATCTAAATGACAATTTAAATGTTTTATGACCAGTTGACATTGATTGATGAGGGTCCTAGTTTGTCTGATGCATTAGGACTTGGTTGATTAAGAGAATTTAGCACGATTGACAAAAATTGAATCGGATAGACAAAAATAAAGGACAATTTGGATTTTGTTTTGAGCTAATGTTTGCCAGTAATTTAGATGTAAAATGACAAATCTTTTAGAATGATAAATTGAGTGACCTTTTTTTTTAAAAAGCAATTTTAAATTCGACAAGGAAGCACATAAAAGCAAGAAGAAAGTAAAGATAACAAACAAGAACATTTAAAAGCATTCGAAAGTAAATTTGTACTGCTCCATTTGATCGTGTACAAACAAAAAATTAGTCTTAATATTAATAAATATTTATTTGGAAACAAAAATACTATTTCTAATTAAATACTCCTTGAGTTATATGTGGTTTTGTTGGCTACTTAGGGTGTGGTAGTGGTCAATTTCGTGCTCAATTAGCATCCAAATGGGTAAATATTGGTCTAATACACCTTGCTGGGCGATTTGATGGACCGACATTGTTGTTGGGCCAAATCTCGACGCTCTCAAAATGACAGAATTAAATAAATGTCATTTAAATGATTCAAGATTAATTAGAAATTTTTAATGAAAGACTAGAAAACTTTTAGAAACAAAAAGACTCGTGTTTTTTAATAAGCAAGCAAATAAAAGATGAATAGGGGCATAAAGTTTGGGTAATTAGAAACTTGAGCTTAACTAGTACTAAAAATATCATTTTATTTGAGTCTAATCTAAAATACATAGACATTAAATTGATTAAAAAAATTAAATTGAAAAATTAGCTCCAGTTGAATTCGTTCGAGAATTCAAAAAGATTCTGAAGTCTTTTTTCCTTTTTTTTTGTTTAATACTTTGTTCTTAAACAGTTTCCATTCTATGCAAATTTCTTAAGTCAATAAGGAATCATATTTTTTTCATATCGTATTACAAGGCTAAGTAAATATTCACATAGTTGTACTGAATATTCGCTTAATTATAGCTTAATCTGAAAATAACATAGAATCAAATCTGATGCAAGCGTGCTCCCAGAAAACAAAAAAAAACAACACAAACTCTTCACTCAAATATTTAAATCGACTTTTCGACTTAATATTTGACAAAATTTAATTTATTAAATTTTTTTTTTAATTTTGTTTTTTTTTGAGCCTAACAATAATTTAGAAAAGAATTTTTGAAAAAAGAAAATTTGATAAAATTTTGAAAATTGGGAAAATCTACTTGGACCACCTTAAAAACTTAAACTTGTAAAAGATGTTCAAAAAAATATACTTTCTTCATTTAAGCTATCAATTTACATATTTTATTTAATAATTAAAAAAATTAAATTCAATTTTTTCAATTGTTATTTTTTCAATAAAAACATCTAAAAAAATAATTTAATTTACTCTTATAGATAAACAAGTATGTAAATAATTTTAAATTTTTTCATTTGCATATTTTCATATATTTTTTTTGCAACATTTCAAAAAAAACTAGAAAAAAAAACTTATTTTTCTTAAATATTGCATAAAAAATATCAGAAATATAAAAATGTGAAAATGAAAAAGTGTAGAATTATTTACACTTTGACTTTGGTAAGATGGAAGAAAAAGTTGATGATGATATTTCTTTAAAAAAAATAAAATAATGATAAATGTATGATAAACGTTTTGGGTCAAGGCTCATGGACACGAAAAAGTAGATCCAAGCGATTATGTTTTTTGTCCAAATCTAATTCAATTAATCCTAAAGCTTGTTCATGCTTTAAACTGCTCACAATTAATCTTATCTTTAAGGATAAAATTTGCTTCAATAAAATTCTTTGATAATCATGCGTGACTTAGTTATCTGATGAAAGAAATTGTTGACGTCTTTCACTAGATTTGTTAAAATTTGAGCTCGAATGAAATCAAAACCATATTTTATAGACTAAATTTAAGACTAGTTGTGGCCGAAAAATAATTTTTATTTATTTTAAAATATTCATCTTGATGTCCCCAAAAAAAACGTTTTAAATCTAAATTAAAGTCAGTTTAGACCGACAAGGAAATTAAATCGACTTTTTTCATTAATTAATAGAAATTATTAAAAAAAAAGTTAATCTAAATGAATCGACCACTTGATAAATTTATTGTGGCGTTCCAGTTTGTTGTCTAAGTATCATTGACTTGCTCAAAATTAGCCGTAAATGAATAAGCTTGTTCTTAAAAAGGAAATAATAGTGTTACTTTGGGCAATGATAAATGCGAACTTCGATATAAAATGCTTAGCACTACAACAAAAAAAAACAAAAAAAAAAGTTTATGTAAATAATTTGTTATATAAGATTTTGATATTTGATGAATCTTTGTATGAGAGTTAGAGAGTTTTTTTCTATAATTAAGAGCCATGGATTAACTTGTTTACAAATTTGCTTAGCCAATCTTCGTGATTACAATTTTATTCTTATTTTGATTAACTCGACGTCCCACCTGTGCACATAAATATAATTTTATGCCCAAGAGATTCAGAAAAACTGTATTAAATTAGTTTTACGGTCGAGTAGACTTTTTCTAAAGTTCCATTGTCATCAATTTGTTCCATCAAATAATGCCCAATTCTCCAAGTTGATTTCATTTAAATTGAGAATTCCCTTTCTTTCATCTTCGAAACTTTTTGTTTTATTTTTTGTTAAAAAATTTTATTATTTTGTGTATATTGATTTTTTTATTTTTAAAATAAAAAAAAATTTGCCATTTTTTAATACTTAAACAAATTACAAGCACAATTTGGTTGCTCCTGGATTTTACCTAAACAAAAATAAAATCTACAAGACTTTTTTTAGCATCGAAAGCTTTTAATAAACTGCCTTCAGAATTATTTAATTAATTAAAAGAAAATAAAGCCCAATTTTGTGACTTAATCCACAGAAATATTTTTCTAATCGATAACCAATTCTGTTTGTCACATAATCAATAAACATTTTAAAATTCCTTCATTTCTACAATGTTTGTAGCTGCATACTTTTCCTACAAATGTTTGCTCTATGAGCCAAAACCAATGCTTCCTAGCTTGACTCACATTCTTTGAAGTGATAAAATTTTAATGTGTGGACATAGTTTTTAACTTTAGAACTGTAATTACATACCATGAGATTATGACCTAGTTCGGCGAGTTTTGGTCAGAATGCCCTGAGGAGACGATTTAATTAAAATTGCTTAATAATGATTCGAGTGATTAAAAAAATATTTATTACTTCGTTTGTACTTAAAGGCTTTCTAGTCATAAACAAACATTCACTTGAGGAAATAAAATTATTTATTCGAGCAAGTTGTTGGCGCTAATACCAAGATTATTTTTCTTCACTTTTTTTTTTACACCGACCAAGCTGTTATTCAATAGATCGATTTACTTTGATACAAAAACTTACCTTCGAGCCAATTTGATTACTTTTTTTCATTTGATCATGTACTCTTGTAATCCATTATTAATTTTGTATTCTTTATAAATATTTATGTTTATTCACAGTTGTTCGTTTGTCCGTAAATTTTAAGCTCTCATCGTCTTTTATACCTTACATAACTGTCCGATATGATCAGAAATCCGATAGAATAAATAAAAAAAAATATGTTATTTTAATCGAAAATCATGAGTATGAAAAACAATTTGAGGAATTCGGAACAAATTTATCGGCAATAAAGAAAAACCTTTTTTAAAACAGTTTCATTCATTCTTGATTAATTTTATTATTTTTAATATTGTCCAAATAAGAAATTGAAAAATTATTTCTAGTAGTTCTTTTAATTCAATTAAATAATGTGACTAACACAATTACGAAAACACTCTATTTTAATTTTTAAATTTAGTAAAAAAGACAAAATTTTACTTTTTTTTATTTATTTTTTTTTCTTTACATCACCCTCGCGGTGTTTACTGAATGAATATTATCATTGTCCAAATGAGCTTGAAACTAATAATTTTTATTTATTTGTCTTGGAATTGAGTAATACAAAAATATTTTTTTTTTGCAAAGGTAAAATTCCATTAGCAAATAACTTTAGCTGAACCCTAGCTAAATATGCCAATGTTTTTATAGTCAGCATATTTTGACTATTTTAAGAAGCATTTAATTAAATTTTTGAAAAATAATAATAACAATAAATAATAATTTTAATATAAAAAAATATAAAAAATAATAATTTTATTAAAAAAATGCGCGGTTAGCAACAAATAACTTTTTTATTGAGGAAATTTCGTCAATTAATTTTTAAAAAATAATTTCCTTTTAATATCGTCAATTAGCTACTTGATTATATAGCTTTAAAGAGTTATGTAATAGTGAATTAATATTTTAGAGTTTAATAAAACATGACAAGAACTAATTAGAATCACTTGAACGGAATGAAAAAAAAGAAAAAAAATAAAAATCTCCAAGTCCAAAAATAAATACAAATTACGGCGCTTGAAATTTTTAAAAGCTGATTAGAATTCACTTTGTAATTTGGGCAGAGAGGGTCAACGAACTCGATCAAGCGTTGTTCTTTGACTCCTGCGGTTCACTTTTGACTCGGAAATTTTTATTTATAAATTTAGCTAAATTACTATTTGATCTAATCTACAACATTAGTTGTTGAAATATTTCTCTTATCGAAATTCTTTTCATTAAATTTAGTTTACAAAATTTAAAGCCTTTTAAAAACCAAAACAATTAAAAGCTGGATTCGATCGATTAGTTCAATGATCGAACAAAGCCAATTTGTTGAGAACCGAATAAACTATTTAACCAAAAAGTTTGTTTATCAATAAGTCTTGAATTAAGGGTGCTACTAAGCAGACTAAAAGTGTTTAAATTTCAAAATAAAATATCTGGCTCGTTTTTTCTTCAAATTTGCTTCTCAAAATAAATTAATTGCTAAAATATTCCAACCATGTTAAGTACATAATTTACCTCGGTTAATTTTAAGCTGGCAGAAGTTGTACTAAATTATTTCGAATTGGGCGATTGGTATATATTGGTTTTTAATTGCACAACCCTCAATGGAGACTACTCGAGCAAATCTAATACTAAACGCAATTTATTTAAATTTAACCAAATCAATTTTCGTACAAATTTAAGTTTAAAGAGGCATAGTAATTGAATAACAATAATTCAGCTTATTTTTTAAATTTTTAAATTAAGATTAAACTCTTATAATACAAATGTTGGACTTGGATTGATTGCGTAAAAAATTATTTTTAAAAAAATTAAATTTTTCAATTTTTATTTTCAAATGAAATCAATGAATTTGTACATGGGACTTAAACTTGATTAAAAAAATAATCAGATAATCATTAGTTTTACTAAACTGAAAATTGTGCTCAAAATTCAATTGATTATTAAAAATATTAGATTACTTATAATTTTCTTAATGAAATTTTTGATATTTTCTGATTCGATTTCAAAAAAATAATTATAATTTTCGATCTATTGAATTCTTCAAAAAATTAAGAACAAAATTTAAATTAAAACTTCACTTTAATTTCAGTGAAAAGTAAAGCTATTATTTTCTAGATATAAAATAAAATTTGCTAAGCTAATATTAATTTTTAAATTATTAACTCGGTTTTTAAAGTCTTAAATCGAAACAATTACAGACAATATTTGAACCTTAAATAAAAGAATTTTTTTTAATAAATTATTTATTTGTATTTAAGTATATTAAACATATGTGTGTTTTATCATTTATTGGCAAAGGAATAAACTAACGCCACAGTCGATCTAAAGAGTGAAAGAAAAAATCATTTTTCTTTTTTTAAATTAACATTTTATTCAAATCAATAAAATAAAATTACTAGAGAATTCTTTATTATGTCAATTATTTTGATAAAAAGCTGTTTTTAATGTTAGTTTTTAAAAATAATCCAACCATAATTACTTTTTAAATCTCTTTTTTATACGACATAAACAAAACTTTAATTTCTCTGTCTTAGCTTAGCCGAGCGCTTTAATTTTGGCCGATTTGATATTTTTTAATTTTCTGAGTTTTCCTTATCTAATTCAGCATGAATAACCCTAAATATATTTTTTAAAATTTACATAAAACTTGACTTATTTTGATACAAAAGCTTATCAAGATTTAAATTGATAGAAATCCAAGAAGAAAATATATTAACTCTTAAAATATTTTATACATTTTTTCTTATAAACAAAAATTAGTTAATTAGTATTTAGAAATGTTGGCGTATGTAAATAACAAATTAGCAAAATACAAATTCTTATAATTACGAAAAATTTTAAAGATATGGAAGATTTAAATTTCTCAAATAACTTTGCAAAGTTACATATGCGTGATCTTTAGAATTTTACTTCACTTAAATAATTTTTTGGATTTTGTTCTCATACCCATTTCTGATGTTTTTAAAGCCCTTTCATTAGTTAATTTGATTTTTAAAACCTTCCAGATTGATTCAATATTTTCAAGACTTGTAGTCGGTCTTTGATAATCTCTGAAAACTTGAACAAATAAAGCTTTCCAAAATTTTAAGCAATTTTCTTAGAATTTCTTGAGTAAATTCCAAAAAAAATAAAAATGAACTAAATTCTGAAAATTCTAATAACGAATCTAACTTCAGTTAAACACTTTCCCATATTAAATTCTAAAATCTAAAAATCTAAAAAATAAAAAACTTCAATATATTAAAAACATATTTATTTAAAATTTCTTCCAAACTTTATTTAGTTGATAAGATTTACGTATTTTTTAAATTTACAACAAAATAAATTACTACCAGCAAAATTTTTTGGTTTAAATTAATTAATAAATAAAACCTAAAAAATGAATATTTTTTTACTATTTTGTTCGAAAACTTAAAATTTTACCCAAAAAAATAAATAGTTTAAATCAAATAGTATCTTTAAGTTTTCTGCTATTTTAATTTAATTTCCAATTTTAACATTTAAAAATTTTTTTATCTTTATTATCAAAATTAAAAAGCATTGTAAATTGATTATTTTACGAATCAAGTTGCTAGCCAGTTACTTAGATTAATAAGGCCTATTCGTATTTAACATTAATAGCTATTATGATAAGGCATTTAATCAAACAGACTTTATCGGTCAAAAAATAATTGGTAAATAGTTTATCGCTACTAACATTTAAAAAAAAAGAATAAAAAAAAATTTTGATAAAAAAATTTCAAAGTGCTTAAAATTTAATTTGATTACAAAATTTGAGAAAAATTCAATTTTTTTTTAGTTCTCAAAAAATTGACCCAAAACATTCCGAAATATTGCTCTAGTCTAACTATTTAAATAGCTAGAATAATTTTAGATAACTTAAAAAGAACTTGGGTCAAATATGGAAATTTTTTATTAAAGTTGCTGATATATATTTGATTTTAAGACATAAAAATAACCAAATCTAACTTTAAAAGGATTCTCACTATTTTTTTATAAACAACTTTTAAAAAATGAAATTTTTTGATCAATACGCAGAATAATTTACCTTAAATATCGAATATCAGATTATTCTATTAAATTCAAGTCAAATTAAATTTAGACTTAAATAAATAAGTTTTAAAGCTGTTTTTTTAAAGCTAAAGTGCTTTTAATTTAAATCGTAAAGTGAACAGTTAACCTTTTTTTATACGAATCTCTAATTCAGATCGACCCTTTAAATATTCAAAACAAAATTTATAAATTATTGAAATGTCTCTACACTTTTGACAATCAAATTTAAATTTAAATATGACCAACTAGGCATTAGAACTAATTTGTTTTTAATTTTATTTAAAAATATCAAATAAATAACGTTTAATTTATACGTAGACCGAATGAGTATGCTAATGAGACCTATTTAGTGCTGTTTGAACGTGTGATAGAGTTTTGAAAAGCGCGACGCTTTATGTTTTTCTCTAAAAATTTTTGTTTATTTGATAAACGAGGTCGATATTTTTGAAAAAAGTTAAATTTTTGCCTTAGACAAATTTTTAATTTCACATTATACTCTTATTTATCACTAAAGAAAATCAATTGAAACAGATAGGCAAATTCGGATTAATTTATGAATTTTAATTTCAGTTTAATTGATAAAATAAAATCGAAATATTTTATCTCAAAAGCTGGTCTCATTGTCTCTTTTATTATTTATAAATATAACTGAATCATTCTAGAATAAATAAGCCTAATTTTTATTTTCATTTAATGTTTTAGCTAATTAATTATTTGAACGAATTTTCTAAAATTTAATTTAATTTTATTGCACAAATTGATTTATTCTAGACCATAAATTGGAAAAAGATATTATCAAAGATAGATCAGTATTAGATATTTATATTAAAAAGAGCCCTAGAAGGATTTTGATTTTCTAAATAAAAATTTAATTTATTTAAATGTTTATAGATAATATATTAATAATGTAAATGCAAAATAAATGCAATATTTTAGTGAGAAATGTTTAAACAATATAACTTTTGTAAATAATACAAAACTGCTTAAGAGAAAATTAGAATGGAATTCTTTTTTTTATTTATTTTTAATAGCTAATAATATTTTAGAATTTTTTTAATTTTGGAGTCAAATTTTGAGGCAAAGTTTATTGAAAAATGATTCAGGAAAATATTCAGATTTAGTTCCGAGCAATTTATTCTTATATAAAGGTAATTTTGAGCATACAAAAGAAATAGGAACAAATAAATAATTACAGGAATATGAATAATTTGCAATTTTTATTTGCTTTTTTTTTAAAATAATTAATTTTATTTTATATAAATAAATTTGCTAAAATATCAAATAGATGACAAAAAAATAAATTTAAAGAAAAATTCTCATAAATTTTTCAATTTTAAATTTGTTCCGGAAATTAATTTTATTGCTTAATTTATTTTAATGTGAACTAAATTTTGCATTGAATATTTAAATATAATAATAAATCGTATGTAATTTAAGTTATATTTAAAACCTTCATTTAGTTATTTTTATAACACCATGAATTTAATGCACAAGATTATTATTTTCAAAATTTGTTTTCTTAATTCTAAGCATATTATTTTATTTATGAAAGGATTTAAAATTATTTTTCTAATCTGAATTTCACTTTCAAAAGAAAACTTTGACCCATGTTCGATGATTTTTTATAAATTCTTTACCGTAGTAACTAGAACTCATGCTGCTACTTTATTTAATTTTATTTTTTATTTATATAGAACAAACAATAAGAGCACTTTTTATAAATTTTAAGTCTTTATCTAATTTTTTTATACAAAAAACATTTTTTGATTCTTTTGAAAATTTACAAACAAACTCTTCTGTCTTTATTTTAAATAGTTGGCTTTGTTTTTTTATTAAATTCAAATTCTTTAAATTCGTCTTTTTTTCATTTTCTTACAAAAAATTATTCATTCAAGAATCATAAAGAAAAATTGATTAATCAATTAAATCATGTCATAAAATCTAATTAATTAGTTTATGTATACTCGAATATATAAAAAGAAATTTCAATTCTGGGGACTAAAATTAGAAATAATTATTTTTTGTTGTTATCTAATCATTCATTAATTTTTAGTTAAGTAAACTAGTGCACCATGAATGATAAACTGTGCTTGCCCAATTTAAAGAATAAAAATATGTGATGATTGATTGAAAATAAATAAATAAATTTAGTATAAAAAGTAGTTAAATATAATAAAGTTTTAATTTTGATTTCAAGTTTCTAGACATAATTACATTATAAAATTATTTAAATGCATTTCACAATAAGTTAGGTAGAAATAATGGTTTAAGAAATGCACAATTTATCTATACTAACACCAAGTGACGTTTAGCCTTTGGAGACAGACAGTATTTCTTCTCTCTTTTTGTCCGAACACATCTTTATCAATCCGGGCCTTGAATTTTTTATGGTTTCTAAGTCGAATCAGTGGTAATTTTGGCCATCTTCAACAATTTTGCTTCTTACCTCTGCATCCTTTCAATAGCATTTACATTGGACTCTAGTCCAATTTATTTCTTGAATAGGGTTCGTTTAAGAAACACGATTGATTAATTAAACATTAATTATTTTTATTATTTTTTAGACAGTTTGGCTTGTCATTTTTTGGCAGAAAAAATGGAATAGGCTACATAAATAAATAAGATGTTGAAAAATGTCAAAATAGTATTAAATTATTTTTTTCGAACATAATATTATTTAAATATAATATAGATATGATTTATTAATTTAATAGAAAAGTTACATGATTCGATTCAAAAACGAATCATAAAATAGAAATCAGTAATCTTGTTGACTATAAGGTTTTAAATATTTTCAAAAATTATTAGGTAAAATAAAGCTTACCGGTAATATTTTAAGAGAACCTCAAAATAGAATTTTAAAAAAATTACTAACAAAAAGAGTTATATTTAAGAAATTTAAAAAGCCTGTAAAAAATAGAATTTTTTGCTTTACTTCATTGAACTTTGGTACCATGCTAATGGTTTCTTAAGTATTTGAAAAAAATAAGTAAGAAGTATCCTTAAGTAATAAGAATAAGAATAATTTTTAATATTAAAAAATGATGAGGAAAAAAAGATAACATTCGCAAAAAGATCCTAAGTCACAATCACATATAAATACTTATAATCAATAATAGTTAATATAAAATTTTATATTATCCAACAAAATAATCAATAAATAAAATCAAAGAGAAGTTTACAGGCATGTTAATTTTTTTTATTAATTCACTGAATTTTTTTTTAAATTCATGTTATTTTAAGATAACCATATTTTTTTATTTCTGTTTACATGATCAGTTAAAGGTTCATTTTCTCTAAATAAAAATTTTTTAAAAAAATGTGACTTTAATGACCATTTTAGTGAATAGATTTTTTCACTAAATTTATTGAATTATAAACTTTTCAAATAAAATAAGAGAAATTTCAAGTGATGAATTCATTTATTTCATTAAGTCAAAAATTTAAGTCATTTTTTAGTGTTTTTTTTTTTAAATTAAGTCAATTGACTTTACTTAAAAAATTCCTGAAATTCAAATCCTCTAAGCAAGACTTCTTCATCTAAAATTCAACCTTTTCTTAACTTAGGTTTAACTGGCGTCCATTCTAAAAGTATAGTAGAAAAAAAAAATTTATATTAATGGAGTAAAATAAATGAACTAAATAAAAAAATTTCAAAATTAAGCTTGACTTTGTGACTTACACTCAGGTCTGATTTATTCTTTAAAAAAAATTAATTTAAAAAATTCAGCACATCGAGATCCCTGATTCAATTTTAATTAAATTGATTAAACCATCTAAAAATATTAATTAAATCAATCTCTTTAAGTAAATCACTGAATTCTTTTTACTAATAAAAAATTTCGAACATTTTTATTTATAAAACTTACAAAATTTTATCTGATTATCTAATTATATTTATCAATTCAGTTTCTCGTTTGCCATTAATATTTTCAATTGATATTCAATGATACATTAAAAACCATCTTCATCTTAAACTGCTATGAAAAAGTTGTCTTTTAGGCACATCGTCACTTATCTTTATAATTTTAAAAAAGTCTTTTTCAGATAGATTTTATTTCTTAGAAAAAATAAAAGAATTTAGCTTTTAAAAACTTTGACTTAGAAATGTTACCATAATTTTTAAATAAGTCATTTGGCTTCAAAAAAAGCTACCATCAAATGCAAAGTTAAAAAGATAATCAAATAGAGTAAGCCCGAATTAAGAAACTCAGTTTTTCAAAGTCAAACAATAGTTAGATTTTTTTAGTAAGTGATTAGGTCAAATCTGTTTAAAATAATACTTTTTTATCAATATTTTAAAAATCTTGGATCGTCAATCTTCGATATATATGGACTAAAGCTCATTTTATCGGTGATTTTATCGCCCGTTTATTCAATTTTTTTAATTTAAGCTTTTTTTTGCTGTTAAACTTTAGGTTAAAAAAAATAACGGGGAAAAAATTTATTTGATGAATTAATTTGTTTTTTTTCATGTTGATTTGACTGATATCAGAAGTCGACATGCTTGACTTGCGAAAATAGGGCGAAAATAGTTCAACTCATTTTCAATTTTTTTTAGAAAAACAATCTTTATATTGCAACTTTTCTATCAATTTTCATGACCAAAAAAGTGAGCACCAAAATTTAAAATTTTTGTATCAATATAAATAAACAACGATATTAAATATTATTTTTAATTAGCATTTAAAATTAGATTTTATTTTAGAAGCTCTTCTACGCTTATTTTGACTTAATTTTTTAATATTTTAAAGTTTTTATTTTTAAATTGTCTTTAAGAGTTTCATTGAAATATATAAATATAATAATAAGAGTTTTTGATAAATCGATCTCGATTTTAAAAACAGCGTGAAAGCCAAAAAATAAATAATGATTCTTTTATGACAAAAAAATGCTAACTGAAAGAAAATTACCACAATAATAATTTTAAAATTTTTTAAATTTTTTCTTAATTTTCAAAAAATACTACCTTGCTTATGTAATAAAATAAAAAAAAAACAGACATTAACAAAAAATCGGCTTATATATGATTTCTTAACTTATCAAGTTATCAGAAATTTGTCGAAATTGTGTAAAATTCAAAAATGATAGTATACTTTACTTAAATCAAAATTTATTTAAATATCAAAGTTAAAAGAACCTTCTTTTTTTTATTTCTCATATTTTAAAGTTTCCAAAAGATATTTCAAAAAAGCATCATTTGATTTTATGAATCTTTTCAATATTTTTTACTAATTGGGAAGGAAAATTTGATTTGAGATGATGTTTCACCGTAATCTTACGTAAATAATGATAAAATTTATAAATTTTGTTTTATTTCATAAAGTGTAAGAATTCAAAAGAATCATTAGATTTAAAACTTTTTATCAAAATCTAAATATTATTTATTCTAAAAATTAAATTCTTAAAAAATTAAAAGTCATATTTGTTAATAAAAATTGAATCATAAAATTTAAATTTTTACAAAAATTTACAAAAACACTTATGTTTCTATTTCTTGCCCTTTTACATCATACGTAAAAATAAAGTGGAACATCATCTCAAATCAATGTTGTTTAAGTTAAAATGATCAAATTGTAGCTAAGCCATTTTTTTGTTAAAATAAAACCAAAATTTGTTTTTTTTACATGCATCGTATTTTTCTGTAAGTTTTTTTTCTATTCATAAATTAAATAAATACTGACACTATTTTTTTTTTCTTCAAAATATGGATTCTAAAATTAATTGAGTTATGTTTAGAACATTAATTTTTTAAAAAGGGAATTATGTAAGAAAAGAAATTTTTAACTTTTTAACATAAATTAAAATTAAAAAAATCTATAATTTTGATAAACTAGCTCAAAATATGAATTCAATAAAATTCAAAATAACAATAAGCTGTAAATTTTTAAATACCTAGCATTAAATTCTATCAATCTTCAAAAATCAGGTATGGTATTCAAGAAAAATAAAATAAAATAAAATGAAATGAAATGTACTGTTAAAAAGAAAGAAACCATATTTGTTCATAACTTTTATCAGGATTTTTGCTGCGGACGATTCTAAAAAAGTGAAAGTATTCTCAAAATTCTAAAAAAGAATTGAATAATGTGAAGTTAATGTTTCATATAAGAATGAGAAAAACATATTTAAATAAGAATTGCTTCGTAATAAATTTTCGAGACATGTGTTTTCAAAAGATTTGTATTTAATATTAAAAGCACCAAACGGGCTAGGGTTAGCAAAAATTAATGGTGATTTAAGTTTTAAAAATAAATATAAATTTTAATCAAAAAAATATTATCGAGTATCTCTCGAAAATCCAAACAAAAATTAATTTCTCATATTCAAAACATTTAATTAGAAAAATTGTAAATGTAAACAATTTGTTTATCTTTTATCTTTTTGTTTTTATTTGATAGGTCAAATCGATAGAAATAATTCTTCTCATATCATGTAACTTCAGAAGAACTTTTATCTTTAATTATTGTTTTAGTTTAATTTGAACTGAGAGAAAAGAATATTTATATTTAATGTAAACATAGCTGATTTTTTGCAGACCAAACATTTCCAAAACTAGACCACTTAGTTTCAATATTTATACCAAAATTTAACATATTTTAAATATCATCTAACAAATAATTGAATTAAAATAATTTTAAAAACAAAATTTTAGTCCTTAAGCTAAGAAATGTTTGATGAAAATGTTTTGATAATAATATCACAAATTTAAAACACTCCTAAGGAAAAAATCAAATTTAATTGATGATAGATTAATTTTAAAATTATTTTGAATAATTATCATAAATTTTACAGTTAAAGGAATCAAAAAATAAATATCAAAATCGATAAAAAATTAATTTAAATCTCTGTTTTATTAAAATTTTTCAAAGGTTAAAATTATTTTTCAAACGTATCTAATGGATCGAAAAATTTTCTCTGAACAAATGGAACATTTATCATGGGAAATGAATTCATCTCACCTGCAAAATGTCTTTTCTCGATTAATTCGACATTTCTAATTTATTTTTGTAATTTACCCAGCATTTAATTTACCAGGTATTTATTGAAAATTTCTAAGCCTTAACCGCAGCGTTCATTAATTCTTGAAAGGAAATTTTTGAATCAAAAATATGTCCAAAATAAAAAGTATTTAATGGAAAAAAAATTGAATATCATGCGATTAATTTTGTGTTGTGAGCAGAAAATCATGATTTGGAAGGGATGATTTGATCCGAAGAATATGGACTAAATTATCCAAGCAAAAGACTACTGGAAGCCAAGTTTTTATACTATAATTAATCTAAGGCAAATTGTGCATTGTTCTTCTTATCTGAATTGTATTTTTTAATTAATTTCGATTAGTTACTAAAAAATAAGCTAATAATTAGGGGTTTTGGCAACCAAAGGGGACTATATTTTTGGTTTTTATATTTTATTAAAAATATCAATCAAAAGATTAGCTTTAGAATAAATGATCGTCAGACTTGAGAGTATTAGTTTAAAGAATTCTTAAATCATAGGTATTTATTCAAATTTGGCTCATCGGCTTTTTCTCATTAAGAATTATTTTAATAGAATTGACTTGTTTTGTTAAGTATTTTTCAAGAACCGGCTGGAAATTTCCTGTCAATTCAAATTTTTTTTTCAATTAATCTAAATTATATGTTCATAGCGACCGGTTTAAGATACCGAATTTCAAGTTGGATTTTGCGAATTATGAGCTTTTTTGAGAGCAATAATAATTGACTCTTGAATAGTCTAATGCTTTTGTTGTAAAGTCCACTTCAAAAATTCGAGCAAATATTCCAAGATAAAGAAGTATCCGTTTATGGGACTTAATCATGACCCAATGCTAATAGAGTATTATTTTTTTGAAATAAGATTAAATTAGAAAACAAATATTTCATATCAATAAATGTGAAATATGCCAGAAGTGTATCTTGAAATTCTAATTTTGCAAATTTTTATTATAATTTAGTCTCTTCCTCAGCCTCATTTAAATTTGATATTCGTTTATTTTTTTTCAAATAATTGCTCATCGCGATATTTAGTATATCAAATATCGGCTGACAAAATGCATCATATGATGAATTTGTTTTTATTTAAATGTCTCAAGTTATTTTTTAATGAATAATGCTTTGTTTAGCTTTAAAAAAATTAATAAAATTTTTAAACATTATGATTTTTTTTAACAAATCGTTATTTCAATTTTAATTAGATAAAAAAAGCAAGTATTATATAAGCTCTTTTAGGAGATTACTTACACACTTTGAATGTAAGCTCTCAATCTGATTTTTAATCATGCAAATGCTATGAATTTTTTCGAATTTTTCCAGCATTTCTAATTTAGCCTTCTTTTTCAAATATTGTAAAATATCAGAATCAGAAGATCAAAAGTCTTTTAGCTCTTAGCCAAATAACTCTTTCTGTTTATTTTGGACCAATTCTGTCAAAGAAAATATAAAAACCAATTTATAAAATACCGTAAATATTTGTCTTTTAACGCAGCACTAAAAGCCCAGTGACTTGGTTTTGATGCTTCAAAAAAAATTGAATTTTCAAGGGTTAAAATAGCAAAGATAAAAGAAAGTAATTGAATGTCGAAATTTTTAATTATTATTAATATTATTTATTTTCATAAAAACACCTCATGGGTGATGAAAGAAAAAGAAAAAATTAAAAAAAAAAAAGTTAAATTTTAAAATTAAATTTATTATATAACAAGTCGAAACAAACTTTTTTTTTTAAGGCACCAAAACTCAGTTCCTGGACTTTTAGTGCGGCATTTAAAAACAAAGTTTACAGTAAAATAATTTTTACTTTTTTAAATGCCAGAATAAGTGGATCATAAGTCATCTTGGTAAATTAATTTCAAGTTAAGCTATAAATACACAATAACGAGATTAGTGAATAAAAAAGAAAGTATCCAAGTTTATGAGTAATCAATGACAGTAATTATTTGCTAAAAATTCTATTGTATCATTTTACACCAATTCTGACACTGTCAAATTTAAAAATTAATTTAGAAAATAAAATTTTAAAAAATTTTAAGTCTTTTAAAATTTTATTTCTAAAAAAAGTATTGTGAATTTCAAATACAAATTTAACAAAAATTCGTCATTTTTTTGATAAATTAAAATTAAAGTTAATAAAAAATATTTAGAAAAATACAACCACAAAGTGCAACATACTTTGTTGCACCTTTTTTACTTAAAAAAAAATTTTTATTTTCCTTTTTTTTAGTTTATCAAATCAATAATCAATTTAAATCTTATCGATATTTTATTTTTTGTTTTACTTAACATCAGAAAATTTTTTTTGGTAAAAAAGGTGCAACATAGTATTTTGCACTATGTTGCAGTATTTTTTAAACACTATTTATAAACTATAATTTTAATTTATCAAAAAATATTGAATTCTTGTTCAATTTGCATTTGAATTTCACAGTACCCTAAAAAATCAAATAAAAACCGTAAGCATGTTATTTCAGATATTTTCAAAATATTTGTTTAAAAAAGTACTTTAAACAAAAGCAAAAACCAGACTTTTGTTTTAACTTCTAATTTTTGAAACCAGTCATTAAAATGATTAATCGGTAGGAGTTGGTTCTAATTAGCGAGTACTCTATTGACATCTCAATAAAGAAATTGTTTTTTTTTGTTGAGTTTTTGTTATAAAAAAATCAATGATGCTAAGGAAATTTCAGTCCTAAAATTCTAAAATTGATTTATAGTTAAGTCATCGCGGAATAAAATAGAAATATTCAATTAAACAATCTGAAAAGATTTTTTTCTTATTTAGGGTCTAAAAAAATTGATTTGTATAGAAATGCACTAGGCGATCAAAAGCGAATTTTGATCAAATGATAACTAAAATTGAATTAGCTTTGTTGCATAAGCAATTATTATTGATTTCTTCTCATAAATGTTTTTAAATATATTAAATTCCAAGCAAAAATAAACTTTAAATGTTTACCCAGTGTAGTCAAAATTATTAGAATTCTGAATAGCAAATCTAAGCTAATTGTTATATAAAGAATTTTGCTTAATAATCATTTTTTCGATAACCTTTTGAGTTCGGTACAGACTTTTTAAATGCCACCGGAGAGTAATAAAATTTATCGAAAATTAATTTTTGGCAATCAATCGCAAAAATCTAGTTCTAGTACAATTTAAATTTAAATTTCTTTTATTTAATTAAAAATCTAACTTGACTCAAATAAGTAGCTGTCAATTAAACAAAAAAAATTGATGCTACCTCGTGCAAGTTAAAATCAATTAACGTCAAGAAAATTTTAATCAAAATGGTTATTTAAGACTTTTTAAAATAGGTTACGAATTTTAATTGAAAAAAAAAATTGTAAATACAATTACAACTCATTTTATCGCGGGCCTCTTCTCAGATGAAAGTTGAGTAGAAATAAATTGATAATGGAAAATTATCATAATTTGTTCTATAATACAAAAGCATTTTATATTTAGAATGTAAAAAAAACTTTTTGCCATAAATCATCGAATTCAACACAACGCTTATCAAAATTAAATAATTTTATTTAATTAAATTAATTCAAGCAAGTAGAAATTTAACCCAACTTTTTGCTCGTAAACAGCTTAGTTGTATTCCTCGATAAGCTACATTTTTTTAATGGTTAGCAAGATATTTTCTTTCCAAATGGCTTTAAAAACTCAAGACCATAGTCTGCACAATTTAATTACCCGCATTTTGCGTAGATCACCTCCCAGCTCGGAGCTAGTTGATCAACAAAGCAACACATGTTGGTCTGAACTTGTTCAGAGATACTTTTCGCATAAATTATTATTTTATTAAAATAAAAAGGTTTCAAATTTTTATAATTTCAAGCAGTTTAGTGGACACAAATTTTACCTGGTCAGTCGTTTTCTAGTTGTTTGTCAAGCTACTAAAATAAAATTTTGATCAAAAAGATGAATATTTTATTTGCACGCAATTTCAAAAATAAGATCAAATTTAGTTTAGCTAAGCGAAAATTGCATCTTTTTTTTTGTATTTTTTTATTATCATAAGAGTTATGTAATCATATTAATGTATCATTTAAATTTATTTTATTTTAGAAATTCAATTCTTCCATGAGAAAAAAAAAATAAATTATTTTAATTGAAACTAAAATTGCTATGATTTTCATACACAGGATCGTAATAAATCGATATTTAGATCGAAATGGATCTGACCGCTTTGTCTAGGTGATCAAATTGCCATGGCACGGTTTATCATTTTTTTAAAAATTAAGCGATGCGTTCCGGGACTTAATGGAATTTTTAATCAAATAAAAATGCAAATCATGTTCAGAATATTTGATTATATAATTTTAAAGTGGCTCTATAAATGTGAGATTTGTTGAAATAATTTTTTTCTCAATTGTTGTTCAGTTGAGTTCATAAAAGTTATAATTTATTAAAATTAATTAGATTCAGGCCAAGCTAAATTGTTTTTAAGATTAATGTTTCATTTTTTTTTAAATGTGTTTAAAGGACGACTTTTTTTATGACCAAAAAAAAAAAAGTAAAGAGCATTTTTAGGCGTTAATTGTCTTAAGTCCCTAGGGATTTTTGATATTTAATGACCAAAATGAGTATTTATTTACAATATCATTAAGCAATGACTTTGATGAGCTAGAAAAGAAATAAGAGACAGCTGAGCCAATAAAGACCTATCTAAATTTCGGTCAAAATATATTTTTATCATAGAGAGTGAAGCTTTTTGCCAAGATGAAATTCAATCCAGCATTGTTGGGTAATTACTTAAGGCGAGATATTTTCCTTTTGGTCATGTGTTCATTATTTTACGATCTTTTTTGTCTATCAGTGTAACATAGAGAGCCTTTGCCATTTTAGCTTCAAAAATTGAGCTTTTTTATTAATAGACTTTATTAAATTTTCTAAATAAAAAAATTATAATTTTGGACTAAATTTTAAACTGTAGCTAAGGTGGAAAATATTTGAACACTCGAGCATAGTTAATTAAGATTAATATAGATAATTTCGGAAATTGTATCGAGCTACACTCGATCGGTAGGTCAAGTGTAAAAAAGCATATTAAATGAGCTAAATAATTCTTTTGAAATGAATTAGTCATAACTAAGTGGATTTAAGAGAAATTTTTCTTTTGTTAAATAAATCAAATATCGCCCTGTTGATGGCCAAGGGATTTTTTTATTATTTTGCCTTAAGTGCTCCTATTTGGTTGGAAAAAAATTTGATTTTTTTAATCTATTTCTAGATGGAATTCACTTGTTGCTTATTTGAGTTTGTTGGAGAAAATTTTTGATTTTCGTCAAATATTTTAAAATAGCCTCAATTACACGCCAATGTCATGTACATCCGAAACTGAAGCCGCATCACTCAAAAAAATAAAATAATTTTAAATAATCGAAATTTATTGTAATGTGGCCTTACCGTACTCTTGTATTAATAACAATTTTGGCTCTAAATTCAGTCGAATCATTGTTCGGTAAGAATACTAATTTAAATAAAATTTTCCTTTTTTTTAAAGAAAAAAAATTCTAACTATTTTTTAATATTAGTCTATTATCAAAATTATGAATTTTTTTCAACAATCAAACTAAACGATTACAATGGCTATTACGGAAATGTAAAAATACTAAAGTACTCAATGCCGAATGATGTTTTATCAGCGATATGGCGTCTTCAATTGGTCGCAAGTGAAAAATGTCCTCCGACTGACGTTTATTTGTAAGTGCTTTAAATATATTATGAAAACACTCAAACTAATGATTGTTTTGATACGAACCATTTTAAAGTGTCATTTTAAAAATCTTGAATGCAAAAAGAACAGATTGAAAATTTAGTTTTATAATTGTCAAAAACCGGAAATGATCTTAATTTTGTTTAAATAATTAAATTTTAATTTAAGTCTATCTAAAGTCATAAATTTTAAGACAAGTTGGTTGATTCTGATTCTTGATGCTAAAAACTTATTGTAACAGATTTTATTTATTCTTTTTTTGAGACTACTGGAAGAGGGTCATTTTTAAAAATTTATTTGAATAAAAACACCAACTGTCAGTTTTTTGATAAGAAATATACTATTTTGGTTTTTCGGGAAATTGTGCTTTTCTTTTTGATAAAGCTTTTAGAGTAAATTCAATGTTATCGCTGATTAATTTTGTTCAATAAAAAAATCAAATATTTACAAAATGGAAAAAAAATATTATTTAATAATTTTTTTAAATTAATTTGTTTGATCATACTTGAATTTGTTTTTCAAAGATAATTAAAAATTTATGTAACTTTATTGTTTAAATTTATCTTAATAGCCATTAAAACCTTAAGAGAGAATAAAACTTACATGCTTTTTTAGCAATCTCAAAAATTAGACTTCCGCAATTCTATTGAATCGGAATATCAGGTCTAGAATAAAAAATGGTACAAAATTGATTTTATCGTAAAAAAATTTCTATTTAACAAAGGTTTTAAATTTTTTTTAAATTATTGCTGAACCCTCTTATTTTGAAAAAATAATATCAGTTAAGGTATTGAACTCCATGACGACGTATGATATAGAGCCTAGAGCTAACAGTCTTGGCATTGTCTTGTACAACCTTTGGGTTCATATTGCTCAGGCAAGTTCGAATTTTGTTTTAGAGTTGCTCAAGATTTTTGGCCCTCCAATCACCCTCACAAACTTTAGCTTTCAAATTTCCCAAAAAATCTTCGAGGTTGTGCTTTTGGTACGTTTGCTGGATTCACTTCTTTGGCAACATACCTTATATTTTTATCTAATATATAATTCTATTCCATATTCGCATAATGAGATGATGCTAAGTCCGGCCAAAATACATAATTGCCATCTTAATAATATTCTTTAATCATTGGTTCAAGTCGTTTCTTAATACACTCTCCAAGGTAACCATGTTGATTGACTGCTAAACTACTAGATACAAATAATGAAATAAAATATGGTTAGCTTATTCCGCGTTGTGAAATAGCCAACCGGACCATCAATTTTTCTTAAAATTTTTTAACATACATGTTCTTTACACTCTCCGGCGTATTGCTAACGTTAGAGCGATGTTGCCAAAGGCTAAATATCATCATCAATTATAAATTCATATATGCTATATTTTAAAAGCTTTCGACGACATTTTGGCCTGGCTGCCTTCTCCTGGTTAGCATTTAAATGAGGTCTCTTGTATCTTTTATACTTTTTGACGTTTGTATACTTCTTTAAAATCTTTCCGATATAGGTATAGTGGCAATTAACTTTTCTAGCCATCTTTACGACCCGATTTATGATTGAAATAGGCTCTAAGTTTAGCCACCATTATTTTCGTCGCTATTTTAGCAGCTTTACCACTTCCTTTTTTTCTCTTGAAAGTTTTATCTTTTTCTATAATATCTACTCAACGATAAATATGACGTTTTTTATATCCAAGACCAGTGAATCGCTTTACAACTTCAGCTTTTGGCAAATTTTGGTTACTTTTTATAAAGTTGTACAAATATTTTTTGATGGTTTCGCACATTTTTTACTAACAACTTATCGAAAATTCACATTTTTGAAATTTTTATTTTAAAGCTAGGATCAGTCTGATTTTAAATTTTTGAAAAAAATTGGGAAAGGTCTTGTTTACTTTTATAGCAAATTAAACTTAATTTTTATGCCATTTTTTATTCTTCACCCGTTATCCCAATAGAGTCGATTGCTCTTTTCTGCTTTCAAGCTTGATTTGATAACTATTGAATGTTTTACCAAGTATCGTAATCAGTGAACATTTAGCGGTTTATCAAATTTTTAAACTTTATTTTTGAAAATTTCATTGAAAAAGTTGCGAATTTTTGTCAATGCTAAATACCTTATCAACTTTGTAATAAAATTAGTTCAAATTTCTAGATAATATTATTGAAAATATAACAAAATAGATTTCTTATTAATTTTACGTATTTATTCAAAAACTGTAAAAAGAAAAAAATTTAGGTATTTTATCCAAATTTTGTTGCTTAAATCTTAATTGACCTTAAAAAAATATAATTTGAATAAATTTTATAATTTAAGTTACTTGGAATATTCAGCCTTTCCGGTTATATCACCTCATAATCGCACATTTCCATACTATTTTAACAAAGGCCGTTTGACAAAAAAAATGGTCAAAAGATCTCTAGGAGGATCGAATCCAGCCAAACAGGATGTGTATCTTAACATATCAAGCCCTTACGCTGGTAACTGGTTCAGTGCTGCGTTCACTGATTTCCAAGAGCGAAAAATCAAACCGGAAATCTTAAAATCAAATTGTACATATTTTCTGACATCTTCACTCAATATTTGGCAAATTAACGACACAATTGTCCTATACCCAAATGCAAGCACACATTCAGGAGAGCATTCTATTTTTAAAATATACAAGTTTGATTAAAATCTAATTTTCTAGTTGAGAAAAAATCTCAAAAAATTTTTCTTCAAGGTACATGTCTACTTCAACCGGTCCCAGTTTACATTTTGACGTAAAATTCAAGCAATCAAGCTCAAGCGCTTGCAAAATAATCGCTTTATTAAGACAGTCGGCTTTTCCCGACATGAACAGTTTTAAAAATAATGATGACCACAAAGTCTGCCATTCGAATTCTACAAAAAATTGTAGCCTGTCTCTAGATTATCCATTGGACAATGCTTGGTACTATTTGGGAGTCACATCAGAATGTAATTATTCCATAGACGTGGTCATATCAGACAACTGTGTCGAGTCGCCTTATTCAATTCTGAACGAAACATTAATTACTTTTATGGAAAGTCTGTTTCCGGGACGTCTAAAGCAAAAAACAGATGAATTTTGTAGCAAGCTTTTTCAGCCCATTGAAACATTTCGATTTATAGGACCAACTTATTTTTCGGTAAAATACTACTTCAACTCGAACCATAACCGTAGCAATGCTTTGCTAATACGAAATGAAAAAAAGCCCTATTTCATTGAATTTTTGGTCGATCAAGCAAATAATGGTGGCACGCTGAATTTTTACTTGGTAAATAATTTAATAAATGACCCGAATTTGTACGAAAGCGATTTTACGGTCAGTAAAGCTCCAAATCTTCCCAATGAGAAAAATTCGACTTTTTTATCCAAAAGTAAAGCTACCAATTTGGCTGATATCAAAGTGATGCTCTATGCTTGTCTCTTGTTCAACTCAATGAACAATTATAAAAACTGTCCTGAGGGATTTTTGTTAAGTACACAAAGTTACACCAATATATTCTCTAATTTTCAACTAAATGTGGCTTATCCTTTTATGGGAAAATGGTTTCTTGCTATTTGGAAAGAATGCTTCAATATAAATACCAAGTAGGTTTTTTTCTAAAATAACAATTAAAATAATCAGTCTTTTCTGTTACTGGGTACTTATCTATTATGTCACCAACTGGTCGCAAAATTAGACGAAATAATATATTTTCTTTTGATAAATGACCAATGCTGGTCAGTTTAGGAAAAATATCTTTTCCTGTTCACTGTGAAATTATTCTTGATTGTATTTTCAAAATTATGATGATTAAATCGAATATACTTTTGAATAGCATTAAAACATTTTAATCTTATTTTCAACTGAATTCAAATAATGACGGCTGATTCATAATGTTTTGCAAAATTTTTCGACCCATGTTAAAATAAGATAAGGTTAAAATTTTATATGCATACTATCAAGGTCTTCTAGTTTTCATGTTATGTTTGGTATGAAGTTAGCATACTATTACCAAGCTCTAGGCAAAAAAAACGAGACATTGTTAGCGTTTCTACTAAATGATTGGCATTCTGCTATAAGTTCAGGCTCTGAATTTTCCATTTTATAATTTTTAAGCTTAAATTCATTTTTAATTTATATTTTTTAACTTTTTTTAACTTAAAAAATCTGGATCGTAATAAGTACATTTAAAAAATCCGGATCTAGGCTTTAGGGACAACCAGACATTTCAAAGTCTTAAGAAATGTAATGCTTAAAATGGCCATATCTTGGTCAATTCTTGAGATTTTTTTTTAAACAATCATTATATTATTTGATTTTTCATTTCATTTGGCATTGATACATTGAAGTCATCACAAATATTTTTGATTGTCTTATCAATATTAGTAGATCACTTTAAATATTTTATAACTAATGTTGCTAAAAAAAAGTGTTCCTAATATACTTAAAATACTTAATATTACTGATTAATACTGAGGAAATAACATGGCTTGAAGAATTTGTTTAAAAAATGAGAAAAATAAGAGATTTATTACTGAACATTGTGATACGTGCTGTAGGTTTAACATGTTTAGTCATTAATGGCATAGATTGACTATTTCAGTGTCATTTTCAATATCATATTTTTTCTAAAGTGGTGATTGATACAAAGATTTTAGTATATTTTCCATTAATTTCCGTAATTTGACAAAATTTTACGATAATTCACGTAAATTACCATAAATTCATAAATTAAAAAATTCACGAATTTAAAAATCTAAAAATCGGTTAAATTAAGTTAATTTTTTTATTTCAAACAAACACAGAAAATAACAAAAAATTTTTTTATTAATTTAAATTTAAATTTTAAAAATGTTTAAGATACTTAAGTAAGATAGAAAATATTTTTAATATTCCGTTTACATTTATGTGTTGTTGCCAAAGAATTAGCATTAAGTCTAATTTCATTTTATTTTCGAATTAAAGATACTAATTGAGCGAACATTTTTAATAAGTTTGTTCAAAAAAGTCACTAATAAATTAATGTTATTACAATCGAATAACATAAAAATTTTTAAAAACATTTGAATATCAAAATTTAAAAAAAAAGAATTTGAAATTCTGAAAAAGAGTCATTTTGTCACCGTAAGATTTTCTGCTAACAACAAAATTCAACAGGAATTTAATTTCTTTTTATTCAAGTCAAGTGGGTTTGAAAATATTTTGTTCTAGATTCAAAATCTGTCAAAACAATACTTTTTCCAAAATTTTACACTTGCATAAAGTTCAGTTTTATAGTGACAACTATAATTAAAGATTTTTCTGTACTTTTTTATTAATTAATTCTGGGTTAAAAAAAATTTAAATTTCAAATTTCAAATATAAGTTTTTAAATTTATGGTAACATGGATAAATAAATGGCCATGCTTATTTATTATTGTTCAATTCATTTAATTTTCTTTAAAATAATTTTGTTCACTTATTTAATGCATCTTAATTTCTTTACTTAAAAAAATTAAAAATTAAGATTATTATAAATTAAGTAATTTAAAAAAATTAAATTAATTAAAAATGAAGGACAATTTTTTGACGCATTGAAACTTTTTAAAAAAAATATTGAAAAGATTTTTATATTTTTAAATTTAAAATTTGTATTTGAATTTCTTTTTTTTTCTTGATTCTTTTTCTAAGAAGAAAGATATATTTAGAAAAGGTTTCTTATAGATAAGTCAAGAAGAATCAAAATAAAACAAAATTATATTCATTACTGATAAAAAATATTTTTTTCAGTTTCAAATTATTGTATTTAATCAAACCAAAATCTCAAATTAAGTGAAAGTTTGGCTTTTCATCATTTTGACTTTATACTTTGAATTTTGAACAACTCTGAAATCAAATTAAAATTTCAAAATTGTATATTGTTTCTTTTTAATTTAATTCTGATTATTTGATTTTATTGTTTTTTTATTAAGTGAAAGTGTTGCTTGCCCAACAAATTATGTTCCACATGCTTTGATTCAGATATCAAGTGATCAATGTTCAAATGATTATTGTGGTGACTATGGTACATGCTACATAATAAACAGTCAACTAAATTTGGTCAGCGCATGTAAATGTAGCGGGGGATATGAAGGCTATGGATGTACAGATGGACGAAATGCAATACCAGCTCGTGTCTATTTAGCTAGTGTTTTATTTCTTACAACAAGCAATCTGGTATTTTTACTCCCCATTTGTCTAGCAATTTACAGAAAATGGTACATTGAGTCTCTAATATATTTTTACAATATGTTTTTCTCAACAGTAATACCAAATCATGACTAATCTTATTTTTATTAATAAATTTTTTTTTAAGTTTTACCATGCTTGCGACCAAGAATTTTACTCATTTTGTATTTTTAATTACGACGGTCTACAACTAGCTGATTTCATAAGCTCGTATTCATCATTTATAATCACCGTTTTGGCCATGTCCTCATTTGAAAGACAATGGAAAGTATTTACTTTTTTTGTAGGCTTATTGGCCTGCATAAGTATAGGACTCTATGACAGATTTAGTTATTCTACTTTTGTGGTATTTTTATGTATAGCCATTTCATTCACTGTTTTTACATGGGTAGAATTTTTTTTGAAATTTTAGAAAAATTATGAAAATTTAATTTAAGGTAAAAATTTGCATATCAAGAAGAAAACTTTACCCAGAGCGAAAAAAATTGATAAGATTTTATTTGCCGGGTTTTGTTTTGGCTCTAACAGGACTTTTGATTTACAGCTTCCTTCAAACAAAGTCAAATTATTGGATATTGCACAGCATATGGCATATGTGTATGGCTTCGTCCATTGTTTTCTTTTTGCCAAAGGAGGAAGTTCAAGATTTTGGCACAGATATGTCCGGTGAAAATTTAAAAGGTATTTTATATTATACTTTAAGAAATTTAAATAGTAGTTCTAATGGCAAATCATTTTAAAAAATAAAGTTGCTTTAATCCTTGATCGTAAGAAAATTTTATTTACACATGGTTAACTTACTTATGCTTGAATGTAGTCTACAATTTCACAAAATCTTAATGTTTTTTTTATTGAAAAATGTTTCTGGTTTTTTAATACTTGCAAAAAAATAAGATACCAATTTAAAATGTTTAGATTTAAGTCGAATTAAAGTTTCAGAATTAAATTTTTTTACTAAGTAAATGAAAGAAAACTCAAAGATTAAAAAATATTTTTTTTTTGAAAATAAAAAAAAAAAATTAAAATATTTTTATAAAGATTTTAATTTTCTATTTGACAATTCAAATAAATTGATATCTTGTTCATTTTTGCAAACTTAATATAAATGAATGCTTTTTGCTTACGGTTTGAAATTCTTTTTCAAAATTATTAAGAATTTTAATTTTAATTTATTTAGATGTAACTACAACAACAGCAACATCGTCCTCTTTAAGTGACTCCTCAGAAACAAGTAATTCACCATCCACATCAAAGAGTCTTATACATGCAAATGTGACTGAAATATCTCTTTTAGAAGCATAAAAGCAATAAAAATACAGTATCAATTATTAAATCCAAGCGACTATTTTGCCGAAAAATTTATTTTTATAGTTTTAAGTTGTTTGCCTTTTTAACTAAACATAGAGAAATGTTTTTGTTGTAAATTAAAATAGATAAAAAAGTATTTCAAAAATTGTATAAATAATTAATGGTATATTTTAGTTATTTTTTCCGTGAATTTTGTTTTCATTTTAAATAAACATTTTCCAGTCTTTTTGATTTATTCAAACAATTTTCCCATTTTTTTTACTTGAATTAATATACTAATGAAATAAAAAAGTTTTTTTTTTACTATTTTTTTTACTAAACGGTTAAAGAAATGTTTTTCATCTGTTTTATAAAAGATATTTCAGTAAAAATTGTTTCTATAAAATTACATAGTGAATTTTTATAAGCATTAAGCAAGTGACCAATAAATGTTTTGAGAAAATATTACCTGTATGTTTAAAACATTAATTTCTGTCTATTTTTTTTTATTTTTATTTAGTTTTTGTCTTATTTATTTATTTCATGTCTAATATATTTAATTGAGGAAAACACTTTTAAAATATTTACAAATTATTTATTTTATTAAAAAACAATCTATTTTATTTAGTGATGAAATCGAATTACTTTTTTAGAAGCAAATCGAAAATTGAATATCTACAAAATTTGAAAAGAATATTTGAAAATTAATATATTCGAATAAAAACTTGAAAATTAGATAAATTTTAATTTAAATTTGATTATTTTTTATATTTGAAATTAAATTCGAAAATTACTTATATTTGAATTGAAATTTGAACTTAAATTGTATTTAAAAACAAAATCGAATTTTAAATAAATTCAAATAAAAATTTAAAAAAAGTAAAATTTGAATAAAATATTTGAAAAATTTTGAATTTGAATAATAATTCAAAAATCTAGTTTTTTTTGCTTTAATTTAATGATATTTAATTTCCTCATTTAGTATCTTGTGCAAGACCATATTTTAAAAATTTAGCAACAATTTAAAAAATTAAAACAAATAATTTATTCATTTATTTACTAAAACTATTAATTAAATTAAAAAAGTAAATTAAACATTGTAACTGTAAATACTTGTTTTAATTTACAAATAATTAAGTGTCTGATAGTCAAGGGAAAAGTTGTTTCCAATTGACACCAACTACAACAAATAATCCTCGAAAGAGAAAAGAATGCAAAAAAAATTCTATAATTTATCATCATTCCACATTACTGGGTGATATGAGGCGCTGCATCCATTGTAATGCTAGCTACTCAAGTAAATCTACGACTGGAATGCGAAACCATTTGAAGAATGATCATGGTATTTCGCCTCGCAGTGAACCAAGTGCTGAATCTGATGATTCTAATCACTCCGACTCAGAACATCCCAGTGTTAAAAAAAGAAAGACAAATTTAAATAAAGCGGAGGAACTTCTATTACAATTTATAGTTAGCGCAGCCCTGCCGTTCCTAATTGTTGAAAATCCTTTTTTCCGAAAGTTTGTTGAGACTCTAAATCCAAGTTTTGTTATTCCAACGCGTTATAAGTTAACCACACAAATTTTAACCGAATAATTTACTAAAGTCAAACAGCGCATACAACATGAACTGTTACAAGCACAGGCTGTTTCAGTTACGCTAGATGGATGGACTTCGATCCAGCGTTATAGTTATTTAGGCATAACATGCCATTTTTTCAATGAAGTTTCTGAACTTTGTAGTTGCACCTTATAAATATGTAACCTCCCTGGTAGTCATACCTCCGAGAATATAGCACATGCATTGTTTGAAGTGCTCAAAGATTGGGGATTATTTAATAAATTAGTTTCAATTGTTACTGATCACGCCAGAAACATGAAAAATTTAAAACGATATTTAATGGACACTTTAAAAAATTCGGAGTCAAATTTAGGCGATTTTCACCACATTGGCTGTTTGGCGCATCTTCTCAACCTAATTGTAAAAAAAATAACAAAGTTTTCTAAGACAACTGCAGAAAATCAAATAAATGACATAGAGATTGACTAAGAAAATGATAACAATGAGTGCTTTTTGAATGAAACTGAGCTCAACTTAATGAAAAGTTTCTTCGCTAACTTGGTCGAAAAGAGTAGAAAAATTGCATCTTTGTTCCATCAATCGATTGCTGCATGTTAAATTTTGGAAAAAAAACAAAAAAATGGGGATTCAAAGCAAAATAAGATAATTATAGACATTCAAACAAGATGGAACTCAACTTTTTTAATGTAAAGTAGAATTTTTGAGCAAAAAGACTATATTAATGATACTTTACGAGATAGGAGGTTGAGTAATAAATATGAAAATTTGATACTGAAGCAAAATGAAATTAAGATTCTTAAAGATTCAGTAACAGTTTTAAAGCCGTTTTACGACGCAACAAATGAACTATCAGCTGTTAAATATCCAAATATTTCTATTGTTATTCCAATTATATTAAGTTTAAGAAGTAGGATATTAGAAAATGATGAAAGTTCTATGTTTTCTAACGCTTTTAAAAAATATATTTTATATTATGCAGATAAATATATTGAAAAATAAAATATTCTTAAAGATAATCATTTGAGCACTGCTACTTATTTAGAAATACGAACTAAATATTTTATAAGATCCTCTGATTCTCAAAAAAAAGAATATATTAGTATGGCTAAATGTTATATTAGAAAGTTAATTGGACAGTTTCCGATTGAGCTCAAAATAAAACTAAACTTAGCCGATCCCTTAAATTGTAACAGATCAACACAATGTAAAAATCAAATCGATCAAAGGTTAGCAGTTTCTTTAGAAGAAGATCGATTAAAATTTTTTGATCTTTCGACTGATTATGAGTCTAAAAAAACGTACTCAAAATTAAATATTTTAGAAAAAGAATTCTATAGGTACAATCTGGAACCAGCTAAAAAGATTGAGCCTGTATAATTTTGGAAACAAAATAAGGAAAACTATCCCATTCTGTATCAGACTTTCATTAGAGTTTTTTGTACTCCTGCAACGTCTGTTCCATCAGAACAACTTTTTTCTTGTGCCGGGTATAGTATATGGGACCGTCGTAATAAAATAAGTCCAGAAAATGTTAGAAGAGTGGTGTTTATTGGTCAAAATTTGGCATAAATATTAGTATCGTAATTGCATCGAAAATCAATTTTTTATTTGAATTATTTTTAGTTCATATTTTCATTCAAATTTTTTTTATTTTCAAATATTGTTTTGAGTAATTTTTGTTTTCGAAAATTAAATCGAATATTAATTAAATTCAATTTTTAATTCAAATATTTTTTATTTTTAAATTAACGTTTTTTTACAATTATTCAGTTAATTAAAATTAATTAAGTAAAACATTAATAAAATCGAGAATTAATAATCAATAAAATATTTACAAATTAAATTTTCCGAAAAAATAAAATAAAAATCTCAAAAAAAACTTAAATATAAATTTCAAACACACTTAAAAACTATTCTGTAAATGCAACATAATCCAACAAGCAAATTTTAATATATTCTATAGTAGTGCAATTTGGGGATTAGATCAAAACATAGAAAAGATAAAAAATGTAGAATCTCAAAACGTAGAAAAATAAGAAAATCGCTAAATTAATTTCCAGATTTCAGCAAGAAAAAGAGAATAATATTGAGCGTTTGATTGATTTTTAAATTGTTGATATTTAAAATAATAAAGGATTTCGTGGAAAATAAGATGAAAAAAGTTGAAAAGAGTTTTTACTCTCTAAATAGTGTTGGATGCAAACCAAAATTAATGAACCCAGAAACTATAGCTTTCCTATACAAACAGTTCTCTCAATCAATCTTTAGATATCATTTAGATAATATCTTCATTAATGAAAAGAATTTAAAGGAATTTGATATACGGCAAAATATTTTAATAAAACGATTTATTGGGCCCAGTAAATTTACAAAAACAAAACCTTTGAACAAAACATTAAAATTGGAGTCAATTAGACAAATTTATTATAAGCATAAAACATTCTTTGTCAAACAAATTTTTAATAACCTATTATGTAAAAACGTTTTTGAATACCTAAGGAAAGATTATAAGATATTTCGACTCGATAAAATACTATTTTTATTTAATAGAATATTGTATATTGAATAATCTTAATCATTTTTTTGTATATAACAAACTGAATTTTTTACTTAATTGTAAAATAGACATTTAACTGTCCATTATTCTTATATCAATTTGTCCATGGGACTTAAACTTTAATTAAATAAATAATAAATAATAATAAAAATTGTTGATATTTGGGAACATTTAAATTTAAATTTTGTAGGTTTTTAGATTTAAAAAAAATGAAAAAAAACTTTATTATTTTAACAAATTTAATAATTACAATCTAATTTTTTGATTATTTCATTTAATCAATAAACTATTTTTTAGACATTCTTTGTTTTATTTTTTCTATGTTTACCTTTTTCTACGTTTTTCACAGGTCAATTGAATTCGATGTTTTTTTTTCATTCTTGGTTTTAATACAATGCCTCAGTTTGCAGATTTTTGCACTTTATTAGCAGGCTATGAAAATTGATGCAACTATGGATGTTGCATCATGTTTCCATTTGAATCAGAAGGTCAATTTGAAAAAAAATTTTCCGATTCTTCTAGCCAAAGATAACTAATAGTTTTGTAATATAAATTTTCAAAAATTTTTACATGATTTTCAAGCTAAATTTTAATTTTATGTCAGCCTGTTTAATAATATTGTTACTTAAGACATAAAATTTATTGAAATATTTTTTCAAAATCTTAAGCCCAGAAGACAGTATATAAACAAATAATCAAAGTAAATAATTAAGAATAATCAATTATTTAAATTATTTTTAAATTTTGAAATATCTATAATTTTATTTTAAGAACGAATTAAATATTTATTATTCATTAAATTAATAATTGTTTATTCTTGGCAAAAAAATTTTTTAAAAATTTTAATTTTATTTTGTATAAATAAATAAATAAATAATAATAATAATAAATAAAATATTTGACTGTTAGAATTCATGCTTTGACTAGTGAAAGCGGTCGAAACACGGAATCGATGTACAGAAACATAAATTTATAGCTAAATAATCATTCCAATCTGTCCAAGTTGATTTCATTTAACTTTTTTTTTGCTTAAATAGCTCTTAAACATGTCCGAATTTTTAAAGGTGTATTTTATCAGCATTTTGACTTGTTATTTTTTTCACATTAATTCTCTAAGAGGTAGATACCCGAGCCAAACACTTTGCAATTACACAAATACTAAAAATTTTAATTAAAAATTTGTCAAATACAAATCATTTTGTAAAAATTTACAAGTTGCTTGTTCGCTGTTTTCACTCTGACTCAAAATCGGCACAGATTCAGGAACTAAATAAAAATTTATTTAAATTTTTTTCTTATCGACCAATTTATTTTCCAACAAAAAAAAATCTTTCCAAAAGTTAAAAAAATATTTACCCATTTTAGCTGACTTAGCATCTTCTATTTTTGAGCCACTCGAAGACATCACGGAATGGTTGGCATTTCTTACCACATTTCTTTTTACTAAATTCATCATGTGCTCCTCTTTTCCATTCGAACCAGGACTTGTATTGAGAAGAGTATGACTTAGCTTGCCTGGTCCGTTAGCACCTGCACTCAGCATCAGTTTAGATGGCAGTCCAGCGGTGCTTGAGTGACCACTGTGAGGATTTCGAGTTTGTTGACGGACTGTTTCGACCGGCAGTACTCTTCGTCTCTTCTTGGGAAGCTTAGAGCGAGCTTGCGTGTGAGAATAGTACATGGCAAAGTTGGAAACAATGACTGGTACTGGCAATGCAATAGTTAACACACCTGTCAATGCACATAGACCTCCGACTACCATTCCAATATAAGTTTTTGGAACCAAATCGCCTGAAAATTTAAATTTAAAAAAAAATTAAAAAGAAAAAAACCTCGTTTACCGTAGCCCACTGTGGTCCTAAATTGAAAAAAAAATTAGTCTCTAGTTAAAAAATGAAAAAAATATTTTAAAACTTACATTGTCACAATTGACCACCATAGTCCGATTGGTATGCTGGTGAATTGGTTATCTGGATTAACTTGCAAGCGCTCAGCATAGTAAATCAAAGAAGCAAAAATGACAATAAAGAGTATAAGAAAAAATATGAGTAAATAAAGTTCTTTCATGGACGCCTTAAACGTGTGTATTAGAATTTTTAGGCCACCAAAATGTCGAGTTAATTTGAACAAACGGAATATTCTCACAATCGAAATAAACTCATAGAAATCCGAATGAGTGAGGCGCTCTTTTGTACCAGCTACTTGCAAGGTAAAATCGAAAAAAAATGACAAAGTGGCAACAAAGTCGATTATGTTTACGGGACTTTTTATAAAATTTAGCTTTCGCGGACTCACTACAAAACGAATTAAAATTTCTACGGTAAACCAAATGTTGCATACTATTTCTATATAAAGAAAAGCCGGATGAGCTTCGGTCGATATTTTTTTCAGTGTCCAGGATAAGTTCGAAATCGACGAGTTGTTACGGGTATAATTTGCTAAGATTACACTCACATTTCCGATCACGGGAACACGCATATAAGGATGAGTTTTAAGGCAAAATGATAATATTGACACACATATAAAAAAAACTGATATGACTGCAACTGCCTAATCAAAATTAATAAAATTAATAATAGTTAAATTTTTAGAAATAAATATTAAAATTAATTTTAAAACATTTAATAAAAAGAAAGTTCATTTGTTATCCATTCTTTAACTTGAGTAAATAATAAATTGATTAATTTTTTTATTTTTTCTTTTATGAAATTTTAAATTGATATTAAGTATTTAATAATTTTATCACTGGTGCCCTTTGGTGACTTTCGGAAAAAGAGTGCCAATAGAATATTAACTGCAAAATGAAAAGTTACAACACTGGTATTTGTTGAGGACACTTTTATTAATCTACAGAACATTCAATTTTGAAGTTTAAATTTTATTAATTTTAGCATCCTATAAACACAACATCCGTCAAAATCTGAATAAAAAAATTTGGTTACAATCATAAAAATTATTCTAAAAGTTGGTTAGTGGCCAAGCTAAGATGGTCCATAAATGGCTAAATAGGACTGTCGGCTGGTCAAATTTTTTGGAACCACGAACCTGGTCGATCATTCGAAAAAGACAAAATAAAAAAAAATATAAATATAAAATATCTGATCAAAGAATCTGATAGTTGGTCACATAAATAATATTTTAATAAAACTATAAAGCAAAAAAAACTTAAAGAGTGACTTCTTTCAAATCTTTTATTATAATTGCCTTAAAAAAATTTTCAAGCGATTTTATAACACTTTGTAATACTTTGTGTCGTTGTTAATTATAAGCAAAGTACAGGTTGTTAGAAAAAAAATTTTCAAGAAGATTTTTTAATTAATGGTTATCACCCGAAGTTGTTTTTACTGGTTTTGTTTTTTTTCGGTTGGATACCTAATTTTATGAGAAAATTTGAATAAATTTTTTAATTTTAAATTCAAGTACTGCTTTGTTTTAAACTTAATCAAAAATTTGAAATTTAAATTAATTGAAAATTAAGAATAATAAGCTCTAAAGAAAGAAAATATTTTATTTTAGGAAAATGAAAAAACGTATTAACATTGCATGCATATTAGGATTTGTGTTTATAAAAGCATTTTTCATAGCTAAATTTTTGTAAGTATCATTTTTTGTTCAAAAAAATATTTATTCACCAAACTTAACATTTCTAATTAAAAAGAGACATTTTAGTTTGTTAAATAAATAAAATTTAAACCAAGTCAAATTGCTTATTTTCCTATCATTTTTATTTTTTATTTCAAAAATCAAAAAAATTAAAAAATTATTGAAGCCCCAATTATATGTTTAAATTAATCATTTACAAATCCTTTTTTTAATTTGGAGCCCCATGAATTTTTTATGTTTTTATATCATACTTATCCATTACAATTAACTTTAGGGTAAAATTCAAAAATAAAAAATTTGAAGGTATATTACTACTTTTATTTATATGGAAGATTAAAAAATTACAAGCCTATTTCTAATTGCCACAGTAGATATTATTTTAAATTATTGGAAAAAAATTGTTTTGTTATTTTATAAATGTTAGGTTTAACATTCGACAAATTAAATACTTGTAACCAGCAATTAATAAATTCTTTACTTTTTTTATCTTTTAAAATGTTTTCTTTGATTAGTAATTTAACTCAAAATAACTTTAGTAATCCTAAAACAACTGTCCTCATTCAATTACCATAAAACCTAGTTAGATAGTGCGTGGGTTATTCTTTAATTCGTGGATTTTGAAGCATGCAATATTCCAACTAAAAGTTTAATTAAAATAATTTTTTCATATTATTTTTAATAATTTTAAATCTTGTTTTTACCTAGCATCTTTACCCAGTCTCTTGAACTTTAAAACTTTTCATTTAATTTTTAATTTTATAATTCAAATGCAAGGCCAAGTTCGAATTGCGGTTTTTGACCCGAGATAATTTGAGATTTTTCGAGTTTAAGCGCTGCATTTACATTTAAAAGGATATTTTTTACCGCACTCATAACCAAAATAGTGACAGTTTGAATATGGAATATATGGTCACTTATTTATTCACCAAAGTCAGCAATAAAATAATGCGGGTTTAAAGTATAAAAAAAATTAGTTTTTTGCTAATCGAATCAAATTGTTACAAAGACGAATTAAAATGAAAAAAATAGAAAACAAAAAAGAGAATTGTCACCAGTTTTTCTAAAATTCTTTGAAAAAAATCCAATTTTTTATCATTCTTTGATTGAATTCAAAGATTTTTTTTCAAATATTTTCTGATTCTAATTATCGCTCAATCTTTAATAAGTACTACTTGATTACTTGAAAATTTTGATACAATTAAGATAATGGTTTGAGGGAAAAAAATTTATGAAATTTTCTTTTTGGGCGTCATTAAAAATATTTATTTTGAAAAAGAAAAAACTTATTTTCCCTTCCAATTAATCTTTACTAAAATAGACCTCAAATATTACAACTATAATTTAAACTCTTTGCTTAAATTGCTACAATTATTGCCAAAATAGTGGCAATAATTTTAATATTAGCATTTTAATATGAGCCCTGGAGGGAATAGGAAACTAATTACTTACTTTAGCGGCATTCGATGAATAGGGTTCATCAAACAACTGCCACAATTTGGGCTGCAACCGTCTGTACCACGGTAAAGTTCCATTCATATACTTGGGATCATCGTCCCATCCGAATTTTTTGGCAATGTCTTCTTCGGTCAATTTTTCAGTGTCCAGATCCAAGCGGTCCAGAACTGCCAGTGTGTCTTGGGTGTCTCTGTGTTGCGTGTACGTCATCCAGCAGCACGGCTCAACTTGATTTGAGTCAAGGGACCAAAATTCGAGCTCCTCTTCGAACAGCGGTCCGCAAACATCAGTCGGATAATGAAGTTTACCGGTGCGATAATAATTCAAAATTTGAGCAAAAACACCTGGATGACGGTCGAAAAAATATTCGTTTAGCACGGGGTCGTAGTTGGCCAAAGCCTCGGTTAGACGCGACAGTCTTGTGGCTGGTATTTTCTTTAGCGTGGCTTTGTAAGTTTCGTGCCGAATTCCGCCCACGTTTAGAATGACTCTGTTATCCGAATCACTCATTTGATACCAGAAAAAAGCAAGTTGTTTCTTTTTCTAAATTTAGTCTTATGCAAAAAATCGATATGGATGAATTTTTATTAAATTTTTTTTAATATGTAATAAACTTTAATTTTTTTTCTGATAAGTCTAATTATCAGAAAAATAAAATTGTTGATTCCTGAATGTGGAAGATTACTTTTAGTTGCTGTGTGATATTCGTAGTAATTTATTAGTATTTGTTTAGTGATTAGTTTGTCTTGGTAAACTATGGAACAATTGATATGAACCAAGTCGGAGTAGTAAGAAAAACATTTGCTTTTTTTGTGAATTTTTTAATTGAATTTAAATTATTTTTTTCGATCATAACTTTATTGATTTTTGATACCTTGGCAAAGCGAAGACTTGAATTATTGGTATTTTTGCTAGTCCATAATGAGGCGTTAAATTTAAAATTTTATCTAAAACGGATTAGAGAAAAATGAAACAAAAATGCTGAGAAGCCAGAAAGCCTACGCACGCAATTCTTCTTGTTGCCATGTAAGCTCGAGCTAAAATTTTGATTTAGTTGATTGCAAAAAATTTTATTTTTTTCTATTTAAAAAAATAAACTAAATTTCAAGCCATATTGATTTGAGGAAAAAACAAAATAAACTAATTAATTGATTTAATCTACACGGTTTTGATGCAACTAGCAAAAGTTGGAGAAGAACTCCATTAATTAAACTTATGTCTAGATAAGATCAGGAATTGATTTCTTCATAAAAATTATTTTTTTATATTTTATTCTATTTCAATCGAACTACATTACCAAAAACAAAACATAAATAAACAAATTAGATCTTGTTATTTATTCGAACTTAAATCACTTAGAAAAAAGCTCATTCAAATAAATTCTAAGACACAAAGAGCAATTTTTTTTATTTTTTTATGTATTTGTCTTATCATATTCGTGGTCCATATTAATTAAGTCGAGTTCATGGGTTACACCAAGTGCTTGGTTTTAACCTAAAAAACAAAATTCCTCCAGGCTTTTCTTTTTCTCTAAATGAATCTTATTTTGAAAGAAAAAGTCGAATTTTTTTTTTAGAGTAACTAGTTAAAGGTTAATGGAAAATAAATGCCTTGCGGAATTTCTCGATTTGTTCTGAGCATTAATTGTAGCACTGCTGGCTCGTTGGTTGTTGCCAAATTGGAAATTATTCAGTTCTGAAATGCACTGCTTTTTTCTTCTATTAAACACTTTTTGGTACTTTTTTTCTAGGTATTTAGAAAAAAGGGGCTTAGATTTAAAAAGTTAAAAAAAATGAAGTAAAAAAATAAAGTCTATTTAATTTAATCTCAGGCGCTCCAATTTGTACTAAACATGATACTTATCGGTGTTGCTTAATTAAATTTGGAGAATTTTAATCTAGAACAAATCTGTTCTTTTGGGCTAATTTAGCCGATTACTTAGTTTAAATAGATTTAGCATATGAAATCCATTCAATTTGTTCAAAACGATTAAAATCGATTGCTAAGCAAGGCAAATAGGAATTCAAAAAATTTTTATAGAAAAAAAGAACAAAAAACTAAAAATCAAGGACTCTCGGTGTAGGGAAACTAATTGAATTATTTAATTGATCTCCTGGTGAAGAACGATGCTACACTTATCTTTTAATCGAATTTTATTTACTAGGAACTGTTTTTACGGACAATTTTAGGCAGATATTTTTTAAAGTGCAAAGCACCACCAACACCAAAATAGCTTTTAATAAAATTTATTCATTAGAATGAATTGCTTACAAGAGGATTGAAAAAAAGACTATGTCATTTAGAACTGCTTTGGATAAATTACTTAATTATTTTTCTAAATAAATATAAATTCTGTTGAACAATATTTTTCTCTTCAATATGTTTTTAAGTCTCATTTGAGGCTTTGTATAAAAACCACTTCAAAATTATCTATTCACTATCAAGCACTTTAAAGCTTAAAATCTTTACAAGTCTTTAAAACCCATTTACTGTTATTTCTTCGATTTGTTTCTATCCAAATCTGTCCATTTCTTGGCAAATTATTCGACCAGTCTGCCGTCTCTCTTTCTGTACATCCGTCCGTACTGGTTCTGAATTTTCTGTGCTATTCATTTTTTAATATGTGTTTTTTAGTTTATTTCAGACGGGTGCTGTGCTTTTAAGATGGGTTCTTGACAAACGTGTTGTCGAGTAGATATCAGACCAGGTCAAAACACTTTGCTCAGCATAATTTTAAAATTAGTCTATTCTAAAACTAATGGTATCATTTTATTAAGAACTTAATTTACAATTTTTTTTTATTGAGATTATATTTTTTAATCGAAATAAATCTAAAAATAACAAGTTTTGAGGTAACAGTTTATTGTATAATAAAAATTCGCTTGCAAAATATTTATGCTAAAACTTACTGAAAATCAGACATTGAAAAGATTGTGAACAAAATAGTTTTTGAAAAAAAATTTTCAATTTCTCTAAATAGACTAAATTTGTCTTTTCGAAAAAATATGATATTTCCTCATTTTTTCTAATATCGATGCCTAATCGGTTGGTTCTGAATGCCACTTTGCTAACTCCAAGGAAAAAGCACAAGAAGAAGATTTTTAGATTTAAATTTTTTAAATATGGTGCGCTGCACTTAACGCTTGCTTGGAATACGAATCAAGTAATTGCTTTGCATGCGCCCTTTTAAATTCGAATTTCCTTTTATCTTTGATTATGCAAAGACTCTTAAAATGAGAAAAATATTCCAATCACTATCGAAAATAAATTTTTAATGAGTTTCTTAATCTAGACTATTTGTTTAAAATAAATTTTCATAAAATTCATTTAAATAATATGCTTCGTGTAAGGGTAGAATATTCTTTTGGCTGCCCACGAAACCTACTTGTTAATCTATGATCAGGATGAAATTTTTTCCTAAAAAAAAACAGCTTATTCTAAAAATTAGCTGATTGTTTTTCCGATTTTTGATCGATGGATCAGCATTTTTTCTTTTTTAATTTTTGAATCGACTGAAAGTCATGTTCATGAAGCGAATTTAGTTGAGTCTAAAATAATAGAAATGAGTTTCTAGAGCTGAGCTTAGGATAAATCCCGAGTGAAGAGATCTCTATTAAATTGGGAATATGAGATAATAAAATCAAATTTTAAACTAAATTATACGAAATTTAATAGCAAATAGATGAGGATGGCGTGCGAACAACTTAAAACTAGGTAGTATCATGCAGAGCTATTTAATTTTGTCTAAATTTAATAAATTGATCAGTCGTCAAAAATCAACTTAATTTTCTATCTGTAACAAAACCAAAAAAACACTTTAAAACCACGAAAACTTCCATCCTTATACTTCTTCATAGCCTTTTCCTGTTAATCTATCAATTTTTTTCTTTAATAAGACAAAATAATATTTTTTGATTGATGAAACTAACAAGTGCCATATGCACTCGAAAATTTATTTTATTTAAATTTAAATTTTTGATCAAAATTCGTGTTCTTTACTTGTTTTTTTTTATTTATTAAACTTCAATATAATAATATAATTTAATTAATTCTTTCGAATTAAAACGCAAAGCACATAAACAAATCCACGACCTGTTGCCTGAGCTTAGATTTAATTAACTTGGAGCTAGAGTAGGCTAAGAGCTAAAACAATGATTTAAATGGTAGAATCTTGCTTGCCTAAGCAATCTCATCGAGTTATCTCTGTCATACTTGCAGCAAAATAAACACTAGTTGTGAGAAACAAGCAGCACTGATAAATTCTGAAGATTTTCTCAATCGGAATGGCATAAGTCTGTATCAGACTCTCAGGCATCTTAGAACAAATTTAATCCTTTTTTATGGGATCATGGCACGTTTTTATCTAGATAAACAGCTGAGCATTCATATCAATATTTCTTGCTGGTCTTATTTGGATTCAGAGATAAAATCATATTGATCTGATCGCTTCCTGCCTTGTCACTCAAATTTGATATTTTTGGAAAAAATTTATAAATTAAGAAGAAATTTTTGTTAATCTAACTCTTTCATTTGATTAAATTAGAATTTTTTTGTAACATCCATTGCCAAACGATTTTGTAATCATAAAGAAAAACAATAAAAAAAAAAGATAAGATTTTAATTACATTCAAATGTTGTGTAGTTTTTTGTTAGCATTGTTCGGAAGTTAGAATGAAACTTTTGAAAAAAATTTATTTTCCCTAATTAAAGCTCGAAGCTATTTTCATTTTAGCTTTTGTGTTTTCTTAACTAACCAAAAAAATAAAAATAACACTGCAAAATTGATTATCATATTTGGAATTTATCTCAAGAAAATTTATTCCCAGTGAAAAAATTGCTTTTTAAAATGTCAAAAAATTTCACAAAAATTATGCCGTGACAAAATAAGAGAGCCTCAAGAGATACTAGATAAACTAGAGTACAAGTTTTGCCACATAAAAAATAAAACAACAAAAAACAACCAGCTTAACAATTATTTTTATCGATAAGGAATCAAAAATGCACCAAGATGCCAGATCGCTCATTTTCAAATTATACAAAAATCTAATTAAATCGATAATAGATGATAACTTGAAATAAATTAATCAGAATTTTAATCACATATATATGGTATCAAGAGGCGATACGAAAGAGCCAAAAATCCATAACTTTGCTACACATTTTTAATGATTTCTTTTTTTATAATATTGAAATTAAATAAATGAAATTTCTTTATTTTTTGTTTCTTTCCTCATATTTCAAGCTACTCAAACAACACATTTGACTAGGAGCCGGGCAAAGCGAGAGAAAAATATAAAGAAAGAAAAATATAGCATGAAAAGAAACAAGTAACGAAATGGAATAAATAATTTTTTTTTCGATATTAAAGTTTCCATTTCAGGCAATTGGAGAAACTAGAAGAAACAAAACTTCGATTAAACTATTAAAGCTGAAACTCGAAACACCGAAATCCGATTAATTGTTGCATACCTTGTGGCGCCTCTGCCGGAAATAATTTTTCAATGAGCTCAATAATTCTCTTAAATTGGATCTCTATTGACTTCAAATAGAGAAAAATTGCCAACGCCTCAATGCTCTAAGTCAAGAGAACACTTGTCTAAATTAAATTATTAAAAATTTTCATGTTGTTTAAATTTATCTCAAAAGATAGCTAGATGGTACCTACTCACGAAAATTTTTTCTGCATCTAGCTAATAATGTAAATTTGTTTAAACAAGAAATTCTTCATTATTTCTCTCTCTCTCTATATATATATATATATATGATGAAAGGTTTTAACAAAATTAAATTTAACTTGATTTATGTTATGTGTTTCGTAATTAATGGAAATGTTACGAATTGAAGCTATCTTGTATTTAAGCACATGATTAATCATTTTTGAGGAAATTGTTCGTCTTTTGCATGAGCTACTTCTTTAAAATCTATCGATTTGATTAGTACTCAATTTTTTTAACAATTACATAATTTTAGAGAAAAAAAAATTAACTCATAATTTATTTTTGATCACATTAGTTTTTAATTTTTTTATTCTTGATTCAATTGTTGATTCAGAGTTCTTGTTTAAGTCTAATACGTGGTTAAGTATTCTGGGAGTGAATGAGCACTCTGTTGGTTTTTCTTTTTCCAGTGAAATTGTAATGCCTGAACTGGATGATAACAAGCCATAAAGGAATCAAGTGCCATGTTTGCCTGATCGATTGAATCAAGGCAATAGATGACGCAAGTGAGTCTCATCCAGACCTGGCTCCAATGTTTCAATGCAATTATTTGGCTGCGTAGACCATTACTTTGGCTCACGTAAGTTTGTTTAACTAGAAAAATCAATAAAATTGAGAAAAAAAACAAATAAAATATCTGAACCGGATAAGAAAAAAATAATGCTAAAAAAACAATAGTTATTAGCTCATTAATATTAATTAAGCCTAAATAACTGGATACAAATGAGCGCTGCTTATAAGCTTGGGTTTCAATTTCATAAAGTAAAAATTAAAGGTTTCCGAGCAATTGGGTGAGTGTACACATAAATTTCAAACTATTGATTATATATTACTTTTGACTGAGTTGTTCATTGGCATTTTACTTTACAAAATATTTATTATCTCCCATGAAAAGAAAAAGAAAATATTCTAAATCAAGATAACTTAATTTTGATTTATATTCAGCTACAATTTATTTTGAATAAAATTTAATTTTGCTTTTAAAATTAGTGAAATTCAGCGATAACAATGCAGAATAAAGAAAAAGAAAAAGCTTTCTGATTCAAAGTCAGATATAAATTAAAAAGCGTATAATTTACGCGAATTGTATTCGGCTAAAAAAATTATTGACTTGTTATAAATAATTTTATTGATTTATCCATTTTGAGACAAAAATTTCAAATTATAATCAACATGCTACTCATAATATGCTTGCTTACATACCAAAATTTCCAGTTTAAGATCAAGTGTTTTTGGCACCGTTTAAAGGTGTCATCTGATTAGAAACACGTCAGGGCTAAGAGCCTACTTTATTCAAAAAAAAGCTCAGATCATTTCCATAAAATTTAAATTTTTAATAATTTTACTTTAAAAAATGCAAAGCTAACATTAATTAAAATTGCATATTCAACAAAATCGATCTCAATAAATTTCCTTGAAATTAATTCTAGTCATAACAAAAATTTAATTTAATCTAATTACTATAATAGAATCAAACAAACTAAAATTAAATCATTTTTCAAATTCAATTAAATTAAATCTTCGACTTTGCTTCTAGTGTAGGAGTTAATATATATCTAGTTTTTAGTCTCTACAATTTTGAAATAAAGTGCTTGAAAATCCTTCGACTCATTTTAGCTTTTTAATCTAAGTTACATTTTATAATATATTTTTTCCACATTAGATAATGATTTTGTGCCTTGACAATAATAAACTCATTCTAATTATTTTTCAATTTTACCTGTTTATTTACCTAATTTTTCCTCGATAATAATTAGGCTTGATTTACTGGAATAATTAGCAGGAAGATAAATTATTAAATCACTTTTTTTTAGATATGTTTCCGAAGGATTTCCATTTAATAAAATTGAGCTAATCAAACAAAGACTAAAGGCAACTTTAGAAAAATGAATGAATTCTAATTTTTGTTCGACGTCCATCTTTTTCTATCTTTTTAATGAATTTTAGCACAATTTAGAAACTATTTAATCATCCTGCTTGTTCAAGCATTATAGTCTAAATTTGTCAATATATTGGCCATAAAATTATATTTGATATAATGGTTCAATAAAATGACAAGTTTTCTTCCGTGTCAAACAATTTTCAGCTTAAATAAATTTTTTTAATTGTATAGATATCCTCAGTCAAAAAACTCACCAAGTCTTTATCTATTTGGATAATTGTTCGTCAACAAGAAAAAATGTGAAATTTAGTTCTTAATCGATTTTTTGCAATAAAAGCAATAACTTACCCCCTAAATAAACAATCAATAACACTATAATTAAAAGTTTTTATTCCTTCGTGAAAAAAAATGACTTGGATAAAAATCAAATCGATGCTTGTAATTTGGTTAAATTTTATTATGTATGAAAAATAATTAATAAATTTCCAAAAAAAATTAAACTTCATCAAATGAGTTTCTATTCTATCTGAAGTTTAACATTTACTATCATTAGCCTTTCGAGTTGAACTAATACATATAAAGATATTTTTATCATGTATGGACAAATATTTTTTTTTAAAAAACATTATCTGACAAAAAGAGATTAATAAGAAATTTAAATTAATTCAAAAATTTAAAATAATAAGTTAAAAATTAAATCGAGATATCAAATTTTTGATTCAACAAGTTTTAGTTGCTTTCATGTGATAAAAAATTAAAAATAAATAAATAAAAATTCTGAAAACTATGACATCAACTATCCAAAATTTATTCAAGCACTAATTTGATTAACACAATTTTTTAAAATTATCGGTGAAATTTCATAGTTTATAAATTATAATTACAAATTCAAAATTTCTATCAAATAAAAGAGTCCAAAATCAAGGTTATTCTTTAAATCATATCTTAGGCTAGAGAAAAATTACTAGTTTCGTTTTTCTAACAATATTTAATCTTAAATAATGGCTTAGTTTTCAATAAATTAATTATCAAAAATTAAAAATAATGTCATTTATATCCATTTAAAAGATTTTTTTTCCCTTCAGACTGATTAATTAAATCGACATAAACTAGTAATCTTATCTTTTAAAACTAATCATTTACTAATATTGCTGCGATAATATCTTTAACATAAAAGTAAAATTTATTGTGTTAATTCCTTATAATATTATCAAATGAAGAAAAATTTTAAATTCTTTGGGCTGCTAAGTTATTATTGTAAAAAAGGCCTATGAACAGCAGAAGGAATTCTTGAAATACATCTGATAGGAGATGAGAGTGTCATATTTTTTTTTATATGACAGGTTAGAATAGAACTTTATATTTCCTTTCAGTATGGTAATAATTGAAAATTGTTATTGAGATAAACGAATAAAAAATAAAAACTGTTATACAATTAAAATATTAATAAATAAAAATAAGATGTTTTTTGCTAATTTGAGCATATTCCCAATGATTTAAATGAAGTCATACTTAAGTCAATCGAAAGCCTCTTTTGTTTCAAGAAGATAAACCTGTTTGACTTTAATGTTTTAATTTTAAATCAGTGATACGAAAAAATTTTAAAACATTTTTCGAAAGAATTAAATGAATTCATGTTAAAATAATTCAAACTTTGCAAAAATATTTTTTTGATAAAAATTGTTTAATACAATTTAAACAATTAAAATTACACCGTCATAAGATTTAATTTCTGAATCTATTGCATTATTAATTTATTTAATAAATTCTTCAAAATTGGAATTTTTTTATTATAAAGGAATATTTTTAGAAAATAATTCTTAATTTGAGCTTATTTAAAAAAATAATTTAGTATTTAAAATAGGGTCTTGTAATGGTATTGTGGTTGTAAGATAGTCTTCTTAAAATGTATGTAGTTTTCGATACTCAAATATCCTTAATTATTTTCTAATATACCGTAAAATTTTTATATTTTATATCCAACGAAAAAAATGAAGACTAAAACTAAATTATAATATAAATTTTAATTAAAAAAATAATAATTTTTACAAAAAATTTTTTTTTTAAAAAACTTGTTTTAAATTAATTTAATTAGAATAGCTTTTCGAAATATTTAGATTTATTAATTTATTAAGACAAAAGGCTAATTTATTTCTAATATATTGTATTTTTTTCGAAATAGTAGTCTATTTTCAGTCATTGAATAAATAAATGCTATTAACCAATTCTTATTAAATGAACTGCTTCTAGTTTTTCTGTAGTCTAATAATTTAACAGTTTCTAAAAACAGCTACAAAATTTTAGATTAAAATAAAAATCATAAATTTTAATAATCTTAATTCAATTATTTTTTGTAAATTAACTAAATGTTGTTGACATTATACTCTACTATTTTCTTATTAAAAAATTTAATGCAAACATTTTTCCAGCGTTTTATTTATTTCTTTCTAATTAAAAATAATATTTAATAATTAAATGCTGAACATTATTTTTGCTTTTAAATAAAATTATTTATTTTCCTATTCTAGATTTATTGAATAAATTTGATTCTCGTAAATTAATTTTGTATGAAAACTTATTGAGAAGTTAATAAATTGCTGACATTTTTTGAGAAGTCAAAATTAAAATACTGAACTTTAGAAGATGAAGACTTTTAAAATTTATTAGAGATAAAAATTAAAACAATTATTTTTCGATTAATTTAAAAAAAATTTCACACGATTTACTTACTAAAGAAACGAACAGTATTATAAAAATCTTGTATTTTTAAAGAATGATAATTTTTTTGCTAATCGAGAAACATTATTAGAATTTTTCTAATGATTTTACGATTAATAAATGGTCCTTGATAAATTATTTTAATATTTAAAAATTACATTGTACAAATTTTTCAATTTTTCAGCTCATTTAATTATCGGAACCACATAAGATCTTTTAAAAAACAGTTTGAATAAATAAAATTATTTCTATTGAAATTTTAAAATTACAAATATCAAACATGCTTGAAAAAAATAGTTTTATACAAAAAATTAATTTTATAAATGGGTTAGATAAATTAATTTCAATCTTAAATGACATTTTAAATATTAAACCTAAGATTGATCTAATCAAATTAATATGAATCTTAGAAAATAGTCTTTAAACTAAAAATGGCGAATTTATTTTTGAAACAGCAGTTTTAAAATAAAGTACCATTAAAGATTGTTAGTCCTTTTGAAAATAAAACTAAAAAATTGATTATTTTCAAAATGTCAATTTGAAATAATAAAATGGTTCAGTTCTATTTTAGTTTTCTAAGTTTCTTCAATCAAATTTATTTGCTCATAATTTTATAAAGAACATAATGTAATACAAAATAATCAGTCTTTTAAATAAAATTCTAATTTAAATTAAAACAAATTTATTTTATATTTAATTGCAAATATTTTAATTTAAATCGAATAAAAGTAATTAGCAGTTTGATTTGAAAATTGCAAACATAAAAATTAACTTCGGAATAATTTAAAGAAATCAAAAGTGTAATGGAGTACAAAATAAACAATCAAACCATTTTTATTTTTTTTATTTTTTTTAATATTGTGCTACTTATGGCTAAATTGCAAAAATTAGTAATTTTTGATATATTAGGGATAGATATAGTAATGAAAATATTGGTTAAAATGGTTCAGATGCTATAATTATAAAATCTTTGGGAAATTATTTATCCAAGTATGTTTAGTGGAAGTTTATAAAAATAAGGAAAGTTTTAAAATTAATGGTTTTCAAATTTTCTTGACACGACATCATTGAGTTTTTAGCTAAAGAAATAACAATAAAATAAAGATAAACTATCTATCTATTAAGAAAAAGTTAATGCATGTCTAATAATTGTTTGAATATCATGATTTTTTTTAAAAGCATTGTACACATTCATTGGTATCTTGAATGTCAAAAAGGAAAAACCTACTTCTAAAACTTAAAGTGCATACAATTTTTGATCTTTTTTGTGAAGGAAAAATATTTTCATGATTTTGGATTGAAGATAGAGTGTTTAATATTAAATCAAATGTTAGTTAAAAAATAATAAAATTATTTCTTAAAAAAAATTAAATTTAAATTACTTGTGACGTTTGACTGAAAGCCAAATATATGTATGACTTCCGATGGAACAAACATATGCTACCTGTGTTTCAGTTTAAACTAAAGGTCGTAAATAAATACTAATTAAAAAAAATTAATATTTTTTTGGGTTTTTTATGATTTTAAGAGATTTAGTCTTAACTTTTGGTTCAGAGATAATGTATTTTTAATTAAATCATCATTGTGGCAAATCCATGCAGAAGTTAGCCGGAAAAGAATGAGCAATCAAGAAGCAATTGTTTAAAATAAATTATTACAAAAATTCTTTAATATTAGCTAAAAATCTATTTCAGAAATCACAAGCAGATTTTATGTTTTCCAAATTTTTTTTGTGAACTATTAATAAATTGTCAATTTAAAATAAATTTCTTATAAGAATTTTTAAGCTAAAATATTTTAAATGAAATGTTTACTACTATCAATGATTTAAAATTTTATTAAATTAATTTTCCTTATTCACTCTTTGTGGAGCATAATGAAGCATAGGGTCATTACTTTTTGATTTCCACTAAAGTCGATACTCCCTTGAGTTTCTTTCTGCTTTCGTGATTTCTCTGTAACTTTTTATAATTCTTGGACGGTATGGTAGTTAGCCCGACGCGCTCGCAGCCGGAACTAGATGAGGATTCGAACCCTCAATCTCCTGATTGATGTTCGAACCACTACACCACAGGAACAAAATTAATTATTTAATATGTTTTAATTATTTTAAGTGATAACATCTTCGTTTCTGATATGTTTTTTAAAAATTGACAGGCTTTTCACTGTGAAACCAAAAAATCTTTCTATATCCAAAGCCTCATTTAAATTATTTAAAAAATAGAAAAATTATACAGTTTTTAATTATGAAAATTTAAGTCGAATTTTGTTGTAATTTCTCAGTTCTTATTACTAATTCTACTGTTTATGAAGAAATTGTTAAACATGATAATTTAAGTATATTTAAAGTCAATTTGAAATCTTATTTTTTGTTAAATTTCAATTAAATCTTTCTGTTTTGCCCACATTTGTTTAATTCAATAAGTTATTGATGCTTCAGCATTAGATTCTTTTATTAAGATAACAATTAGGCAAAAATGTATTTATAAGATCAAATTTGACAGAATAAAATAAAATATTGATATTTTAAATAGAAAGATTTATCCAAAAAATCTTTTTTAGAAAAATATTGGATAAATATTTTTTTATTAATTTTTTTCTGCATTTGCTTTAATAAAATATTTTTCGGTCGTCTTAATGGTAGACGCATTTTTTTAATATTATCAAATTATATTAAGTTTTTTGTCGATACAAAAAAAATAAAGATTTATTAACAAATTAACTTAAACCAAATCCACGAGAGTACTGAATTGCCTTGATTAGTTTTTCTCTCAATTTTTCTTTACTTGAATACTCCGGCAAGAGCAGAACATTGAAACAAGTATGAGCAGTCGGTAATCTAAAAAAATTGTTAAATTTGCATTAAATTATTTAATTTATTTACTTGTCTGTATCAGGGCCATTTCTGGCTAATGTTAGCTTTAATTCAGACAACCCTCCATGAGGACATCTGTCTGTACCAGTTGTAAATTTCAAAAAAAGCATTTTTTCTTGATCAGTGAATTCTTCAAAAATATTCCAAAAATCTCTAATCAAATAGAAATAAATAAATTTAAAATCTAAAATTGCTACAAATTACTTAATATAAGGAGTGTCTTTTTCAAATCCGCTATCATAAGTGGTCGATTTTTCTAATGCTTTCCAATCGAGAACCTAATTTTTATAAGATGATTTTTTGATTTAAAAATTTCTTCGTCTTACTTTTATCCCGCACAAAAGAGTTTCGATTTCTTCCGGAGTGAACCATCTAGCAAGAGGACTGTTATGAGTCAACTTCAAAAAACCTATTCTAAATGCTTTAAACGAATCTTCGATACCTTTGTTCAATATGAAATCTGCATATAAATCAACAAATTCCTTGAAAATTATAAAGTTATTGAACAATAAAATTTAAAAAGAGCATAAAATTTTATTCAGTCAGCAAATTTTCTGAAAAAATGTTTTAAATACCAAAAAATACTTTCTAGACCAAATTATTTGATTTTGACACATAAAAAATTCACATCATAACTACTCAACAAATAAAAGATAGTTTTTATGTAACATTTAGAGACCAAAAAACCTGGAACAAACCTGGAACTTTTGATTTTTTTAATAATTGGCCAAAAATAAATATATTTACTTAATAAAAATTAAAAATTTACGAATTTATTATTTATTTGTACTATCTTGTAAAAATTTAATAAAGATATAAATTCTATGAATCTTAATTGGACAAAAAAATTAATTGAAATTAAATTGAACTTTAATGAGCTGATTTCAACTTACTTTTTTAATTTTTATTACTTTTTTTACATATTATAATTTTTGATCATTTACGATCATATAATTTATCAATTAATGACAAATAACTAGTGTTAAAATATTATTGATTATTAATTTTAACTCATTTGTATATCTGTGTGGAGCTAAATAAAAAAAACAAAAAAGTCAAAACCCGACTCCATTGTGTAATTGCTATCATAGTATTTCTTCTTTCTTTCCTGAACTGTCCAATTCTCAAAAATTTACACCTGTCATTACTTACAATTGGTCTATTTTAATTGTCTTTTATTTTATATTTTAACTTACTTTACTTATATTTTATTTTTTTTAATCTGAAGGAGCTTTAGCTCGGCACAGTTAAAACAAATAAATAAATAAAGTTATTACATTTAAACCTCATTCTAACCATTATAACCATTATAACCTTTAGCTATTTCAACATATCGTTTTTAAGTTTTTTTTTTATCACTTAGAGTTATTTATCCTTTTTTTTTAATATTTTTATTTATTTTTTTATATATATTTTTATTCTGAAAGAGCATTAACTCGGTAGAGACAAACAAATAAATAATAATAAAAAATTCAATAATTTAAATAAAATAAGTTAAAATAAAATAGAAAAGGAAAATTAAATTAAGTAATAGCAGGTAATGAAAAATAAACAAAATATTAATTATGAAGAATTAGAATTATTGTTGAATAGCCAAGGCATGAAAAATATTTAGAAAATGAATGGAGTGGAAATCATAAAAAATAAATAAATAAATAAAAAAAAAAGAAAAGAAATAATATTTAGATTTTTTGTAATTTATTGAAATAATTAAATTACCTATGATTTTTTTAATTTTTTTAAGATCAAAAATTTAATTAATAAATTAATTATGATTACATATTTTTTTTAATTTAATTATTTGATCGCAGATATATAAATGATCACTAATTAGGTTTTAAGTAAAACATTATTTTTTGTACGTACATACCGTAAACATTTTTTTAAAGGTCCATTGAACTTGGTACCTCAAAATAAAATTGAATTGAATTTAAAGGCTTAAGATTGTAAAGATGAAAATCTATGTTCACGGAAGCAAATAAATTCCAAAATTTTCAAAATTTTCATTAAAAAACAAGTCGAGAAAAACATTTTTGAGGCACCAAAACAAAGTTCCTGGACTTTTATTGCGCGTTTAAAACAAATATTTACGGTATATTAGACATTTTTTATGTGTTCAAAAAGAGTACTAAAAATTAAAAAAATTTACTTGACGGTTTTTCATATTCACAGATATTTTGTCACCATTTTCCTTTAGATTAAAATTTACAACGTTGCCGAAATTGTCTGATAGACCAATTTGAAATGTAAGCACGAAGGTATTTTCGAATTCATCATCGGTGCCTTCAAAGTCAAGAACAGAACATAAACTTTGATACAATTCCTTTAAATTTTACAATTTTTTTATTAAAAAAAATTAAATTGCATTGTAACTAATTTAATTTAGTACTGGATGAGAAAATGCCAAATCTTCAAAAGTTCCAATTTTTCCCATAAGTTTTCGAAAAAACACAGGCGGAAACTGCACATCTAACAAAACATTATTGTAAATGGCTATTCCGAATAAAATTCCGACTAGCTTAAACTCTGGCTGGGACTCAATTGTGCACGGCGTAAACCAATAATACTTTGACTTATCATCATATTGAAAAAAGGCTAATCAAAAAAAATTTTAAGTAGAAAAATTTTCAATTAAATTTTGTTGCCACCATCTTACTGTATCCTTTATTTAGTAGTTCATCAATTGCCAATTGAAAAAATTCCTTACTCACGCCACCTTGATCTATAGCTTGTTCGTTTTCGAACTCTACAAACAACTGTTTTCTCAGTTCAGCCGGATTTTCTTGTTCCTGAAGTTCAATTAAATTCAATGCCTCACTCAAAATGTTTTGTCTATTCAGACGAATTTTAAAATACGGAGTCGGCATTCTTCCCTCCAACAAACTAATCATAATGTTAAATCTTCTTTCTCTCATCATTTTTATTTTGTTGTCATAAAAGAGTCCCAAATTTTTCTTGCCCAGTGTGACAAAGAACGGATTTGCCAAAAAGGAAAAATAGCTTTTTTTCTTCAACTCGGACTTAATGTCCAATTCAGCACTCTCCAAACTCTTCATTTGTTTAGTGAACTCAACATAATCATATTGAACATCTATGAACTGGTTTAGAGTTTCGTTTACAAACTCGTTGTTGGGAATTTTGGGCTCTCTGCAATCAATAGGCCGTATCTTGAGCTCTTCTTCGAGAGGATCTGGCAAGTATAGCAAATCATTTGATCCTTCATACAAATTTCCTTGATAGTCGGTTCGGTCCAGGCTACTGGTGTCCTCAATTTCCATTTCTCTTTCTTTTCTAATCTGTTTTTCCGGATCAACCCTTCCACCCACCAAGCTAGCATAATAAATAAAGCGAATGTAGTTGACAGCACCAATTATTCCATCATTTTTGTAGATTATTTTTTTTGCACTAGTCTCATTTTCGTCATCGTCCTCATTCTCGTCATCTTCACTGGGCAAATCCATGTTTTTAGTCACCACTTCCAGGGTGATAAATTGTTGAGCTTTGTACAAAAAAATTCTCAGTTCATCAGCATTCCATCTTGACCAGAGGTTCACAATTTTGGAGCTTGCTTGAGCTGGCAGTTGAGTCAGAATTGAATAGAACTCCTTGCAGCACTTGTCCATGTAGCTCGGACTTTCCAAAATAGGCAACTCATTGATAACAAGAATGGCATGCAATATTCTGTCCATTTCCTCTTCTTCAATTTTTTTTTTCAATTGTAAATTAATGCTTACACAAAGCGGATACAGAGCTTTGTTAAAGACACTTTCTAGTTCATCGCCAAGTCCATTGATTGAGAATAGAAGTGAATAGGACCGTCTGATTGAGTTAAAGTCTATGTTAAACGGAGGTATGCATGACATGGTAGTGGACATCTTTGCATTGTTCGACTCGAACTGAAAACTTTTAGATAGAGCATGGTAGCTGGTGAACACTCTGTTGACAAGATCAAATAGTGGTTCATAGGATTTTTTTATGTCCCTTCGGTCACTAGCCAAATCGTCTGTGTCCATTTTTTCATGGATCATTTTTTTGTAATTTTCTTTACATTTTTGAATTAGAGATTGAATTTTTTCCTCGTTGATAAAATTTTTTTCGCTGTCTGTAGTCGTGAGATTTGTGTTTTTGACAACTTTAAGCGCTTCTTCAAGACTACAGGCCAAATTCCTAGATGATGATGCCGATGAGTTTCTCAGATTGACAGTTGACGAGCTCTTTGAAGTGACTATATCATCGTTGTCATCAGCAATACTTGTTTTACTTGCAGAACTCATAGGGTCACATAAAGGTGCTTTGTTTTGGGCAAGTTGAATTGCAAGGACAGCTGCCTGGTTATTTTGTACTGGTTTAAAATTCGGGTTGGATGCACAATTTGGATTAGTACAGCTTTGTCTGCCGCAGCCTTCTGTTACCTGATGGAAAAATTTTTCAATGATCTCTTTTGCTTTTTCTCTAAATAAAATGTTCAATTGCCAAATTTTGAATAAATAGCTTGGTTTACAAAATAAACTACTTTTGATTGCTTTCAATTGATTTTTCGGTTCCAATCATTTTAAATTTATTTACAGGTTTTTTTTCATTTAGCTAAAAAGAATGCATAATTTACCTAAGTTATGTAAGAAAGCAGACTAATTTAAAGGAAATGCAAAAAATAAGAATAAAAAATAAATTTTTTTCGGAATTTCACTCGTTTTTTTTTTGTTTTCTATGAGTGACTAAGTTAATTCTTTTAAAATGATAATTTTTTGTTACAATTTGGTAAGAAATTTATAAAAGAGTCGTAGTTTCAGCAAAAAATTTAGCGAGAAATCTTGCAAGAATTTTTGATGGCAATTAAATTGCAAAAATTCAAAAAATTTATTTTTTGCAATATGTGCACTTAGTTTTTTTTGTAAGTTTGGAATTTTTCAAATTATATTACTTAAATTTTAATTTGCATGGCTTTGAATTAGAATTGAATAGAATTTTTACTCAAAATGATATTTGATTTATTTGAAATTATTTTCTGTTATGACATTATTTTTGCCTTGTCGTTGTTCTATATAATCATGACAGAAATGGCATCAAATAAAAAAATTTGCTTTTAAATACATGTATATTAGATTTTGAAAAGATTTTTTTTTAAGATTTTATAAAAAAATTGTTGGAGAGAAAAAAAATTCCATTATTATTTATTTTTATTTAAAAATTAAAATCTACGAAGCGTGAAAATGACTAAGAATTTTTATATTTATTTAACTTCTAGACGGAGATAGATTCAAATCAATTATCGTCAGTGTAAATAGCTTGGTATGATGAATATTAGATATTGAAACAATAGAATTTAAAAAAAATTGATTTTAAAACTTTTCTAATTTTTTCATGATATATTTGATAGAATTTTCAGTTCTCGCTAACTCTGTATATTTCATTATTCCATTTTTGTTACTTTAAACAAAATTAAAATAAAAAATTGGATACCTTTTAAAATATTCGTAATTGCCTGTATAAATGAATCAGAAGAAAATGGATAATGCAAAAATTGATCGAAAATATAAAACCATGAATGTCACTTTTTATATGGTCTTATTGATTATAAGAAAAATTGGTTTTCTAAAGTACTCAGAAACACAAATCTTCATTATTAAAATGATTAACCTTCTAATGCACACTGTCGATTTTGGAGATTGGTTAAAATGGTTAAAAATTTTTAAAAATGGGCTGAAAATTTTTTTCATTCAAAAATAAATGATTTAAGTCAAAAATTTTGTGTAAAAATTTCGAAGAAAATGTCTGAAAAAAATCTTGTTCTCTCTATTTATGAATGAAAAAAGTAAGAAAAAGAACAAAATATTTTGTATTCTAAAAGATTTGGAATAAAGCTAATTGTCGGTATTGATAACTAACAAAATGTTTGTTTATTACTATTTGTTTTTTCAAAAAAGTAAATTTATTATATTATTGAAGAACTGTTTATAAAAATTCTTTATAAAGCTCTCAATCTTTAAGACAGTGGAAGATAGCAAACATTAGGCAATTGCACAAAAAAGGCTGCTAACTACAGGCCGAACTCTCCGACTTTAATTCCATTTTGAACATTTTGAATTCGAAAAAAAACAGCATCGTTTTGTGGAAAATAGATATTTCTCAACGAGTTTACTAAAACCAAAAGATGTGATTAACTCACCCACAGAATTCACTCAAGAACAAACTCGACAAGTATCTCGATTCCGCTACAGGGCGTTATTTACTTTTGACGCGCTTACGGTTATTTACTACTACTTTTACTACTAACCATTCACTATTTTTACTAAAAAATAGACCAAAATTATTTACCCAAGTTTCATTAGGCCTCTCGTGACGCTTGTAGTGTTGGTTCCCGACTAAAGAGCTATATTAATCGAATCGAAAAAGTGCAACTTTGAGTAGCAAAGTCCATTTAGAGACAGGTATAATAGATTTATTGATAATCGATTATCAACACTAAATGAAATCAGCTGCCAAGAACTGTGTTGAAGCAACGAATTCAAACGCTTTCAAAGCTGGTCTAAGGAGCTGACTACATGAAAACAGGAGTTGATAAAATGCTCTGCACTTATCAAGCATTGACTTATGTTTTCAGCGAACTACCGCGCCGGAAATTAACTTGTCACAACATTTCAAATGATATTATTTGGTATCAAATACTATAATCTGATATCAGTTGATATTAAAATTAAAATTTTTAAAAAACTGAGAATACTATTTTAAAAAAAATGTTCTTTTTTAAAAAATATACATTTTTCAGTAAAAATGTACAAATTTTTAAATTAAATTGATTTATCTCAATTTTTTCTAATCATATTCGATCAATAACACTTCTTTTATATAATTAAAGGTATAACGCAAAACATTTTATAACAAAAAACAAATTTAAGAATGAATTTGACTTTACTTTTAACCAGAGTTGTTTAAAATTCACTGTGCTTACTATCATTATCTTGTAAAATAACTGTATTTGGTCCAATTTTAGAGAATGCAGAAGAAATTAAATGTACTCCAAGAATTTCAAAATATGCAAATAAATCTAGATTATTTTCATTAGACTTGTTTTTAAATAATTTTCATTTAAAATTATTATACAAAGAAGAAATTCTTTTGATAGCTTACGACAAATTCAGTGGGCTCTTTAGCACATATTCTGACCCAGAGGTTGATTGAATTTGTTATTAATTTTTTTAGGTTATACCACTAATAAAAGAAAAAAGGGTTGATGATCAAAAATGGACAATGATTGGAAAAAATTGAAATAAATCAATTTACCTTAAAAATTTGTATTTTTTTACTGTAAAATATATATTTTTAGTGTTGGGATCCGAACAAGCGTAGACAAAACCGGACAAAATTTTTAAAAACCGTGACCGTGTCCGCATTGGCCGGCTAACTTTTGAGCGGGCGGTCATTTGGCCAGTCAACAAAACGGTCAAAATTTTAGACCGCAAAAAAATACGGTCAACTTTTTTGCAGAGAATCTTCAAACTTAATGAAATTTCTTAGAAAAAAAGAAGAAGTATTCCCTATATTTGACCGCCCGTATTTTTTGGCGGTAAAAAAATCAGATCGTTTAATTGGTAGGCCAAATGACCGCAAAAAACCGTCCGTGAAATGGACCGGTTTGCTCTGACCACATCCAACACTAATATTTTTAAAAAAAGAACATTTTACGATCATTGACTTTATCAACTACTACAGCTACTGATATCTACTTGATAATTTAGCTTTCCTAAAAATTATTATTAAATTATAATTATTAAATTAATTTTTTTGAAAAAAATATAATTAAAAATTATTTTTCATTTCTGAAAGCGCTAAAATCATCATTTTATGAAAAATTCGCTTATTTAACAAATAAAAATTTAATTATAATATTTATTTATTACTTGGATACTTAGTAAAAAATGTTCCGAAAATATTTTGAATATCAAATATCAGAGCTAAATTACAATTTAGCATGGTCCAACGATTCATTTTTTTCACAACCATTCACCGATATTCGATTCAAATATTTTGAACCAAAATCAATTGATCATACTATTAAAAAAAATTCCATTTTATTAGATACTCAAAATATTCAATTTGATTCCTATCCAAATTTAATCAAGGATCTTGATTTAATGCACATTAAAAGAAATATAAAGGACTTGTTAGAGAAAGAGAGAAAAAAAATAAAAAAAAATTTTCTCAATTTAAATTCAGCCTGTAGCCCCAATTCAATTGTTTACACTTTACCATCAAATTTAGAATTATTAGAAAAATTAACATGCATTGAATATTTGTCAAGGTACACTCGAATACCTCAATACAGAACTAACACAGTTAGCTATTTGTTTAAAAAATACAAAGTAGACGACTTGAGTGTGCAAGATGAGCCTTACAGTGAAAGAAATAGCCTTATTAGAGCAATTGATGAATTTCATGGAAATTCAGTTAAGCTTGTCGAGGAAATGATGCATTTTTTGGACCTCAACCAAACTAAAGATGTGAAAATTTTAGATGATAAATCAGGTAGCATAATTACTTTAAAACAATTTATCCATGGCAGTTTTAAATTTGAGGAATTTCAAGCACTTGTTGTTTTTTCTGAGAGATATTTTTCACAAAATTATATAAAGCATGAAGGAGATCTATTGGAACACCTTGATTTTCGAGTTGGGCTCAAAAAAACTGAGTTTCTCAAAAATAACAAAAAATTGGAAGATCTTTTAAAATTTTTATTCAATTGAAAGTAGCCTTTAAAACCAAATTAGATAAAAATTTTTAAATAAAATCATCAGAATCATATCCGTCTTTGTTTGACTTCATTTTTTCATCACTCATTAAATTGGAATAGCTTCGTTGCTCTGCGATTTGAGCCTTTATCTTTTCTTCCTCTTTTTCTCGTTCTTTTTGTTCTCTCAAGAGTCTTTTTTTGTCTTCTCTCTCAAGTCGATCTCTTTCTTCTCTTTCGGCCTAGAAATTTGAATTCTAAATTCAAATGATCTAACTTAGGAAATGAATACTTTTAAATCTGGTTTTCTTTCTATCTTGGTCTTATTCAGCCTATTAATAATATCATTGATCCTTTTCTCCACTCTAGCTTTTTTTACTTCCTTATCTTTATAAAATCCGACTTGACCAACGTCCATGCCAGCTGTTTTTTTTAAATTTATAACTGGAGTATAGACAATTTCCACGTTATTTTGCTTGTTTCCTTAAGATCGTTAATTTAGAAAAAACTTTAAAATTTATTTTACTTAATTTTACCTTCAATACTATTAGCTTTGACAAGTTGGATACAGTCTTCTAATACAGATGATGGAATATCGTCAATTGTTTGTCCCTTTTAACAAGAAGACTAAAATAGACAATTGAGAACAATTAAATTACTTTAGCTAATCTCAGATAAACGTGAGCTGATGATAATCTACTGACGTGAAACCAGATATCTTCAGGCCAAGCAAATTTTATTAACTCTTCATCTTAATTTTAAAGAAGTTAATATTTTTGAACCTTTATTTGAATAGAATTAATACATACTTTCGTATTTATCTTCACCCATATAAATATCATATGGAGGGTTGACAACTATAATATTAAGGTTATTATGAAATTTTATGATTTTTTTATTTAAAATAACCATTTGATGTAAAATAGAAGACCATATTTAGTAATTTGTTGGAAAATTTTGCTTATAAAATTTTTCAAATATAAAATTTCATATTTGAATGTAAAACTTATAAATGATGAGTTTATTTTTCAAAATTAAGTTTACATTTAACAAATATTTTTAAAATTAAATAAAATAGAAGGAAAAATAGAGTTATTAAGTTAATATTATATTTAGTGGAAGTTGATCAATAATCTTTAATTTTGAGCTAACTCTTATTACTGCATTGTGATTTTCTTTTTTTTAAAAAGGAAAAAGTGATTTTGAAAAAAATTAATTCTATAATTCATAAAGATTTTTTTTTAATCGATTCTTAGAACATGAATTTACATTTATGAAAGAATATAATTTAAATTAAAAAAGATAAAAAAAAAACTTTTTAACGAAAAAAGTTTTTTTTTATAAAACTTAATGCCTTAAAAATCCATTTTATTATTTTTTTTCAAATAGTTTATTTTAAATTTATCATCTTTAGTATTGAAATAGCAATATTCGATTTGGCAACTCTATTTATTTAAATCTTTTTTAAAGGCTTAAATTAAATTTTCGAAATTCAAAATTCCCATTAAAATCCTCATTTTCTTAGAATTATGAGTTTAATCTATCCTATTTATTTTTTATTGACTTTTTGGGACGATTTTTTCAAATTGTAAATTATGTACAAAAAGTTGAGCAATTCTTCAATATTTATTGAAAATTTCAATTTCTCCAAATTGAAAAAATCAAGAAAAGTTATTTAATTCAATTGTTACAAAAATTTTTTAAAGTTTCGATTTCTCTAAAAAGCCCATCGATCCCAATTCTAATTTTGGTCTGAAATATATAATAAATAAATAGCTGAATTACAAAAAGGTGAAAAAATCTGATAATTTAAATCAAAATCATTCTAAATCTTAAAAAAAACTATTTCAATTGAAAAAATATTTGTACTTTGTAAAAAAATTATGAAATACTGGGCATGTCATAACAAATTGTATGAATAGTTTTTTTGGTTTCTTGTATTAATTAAATTAAGTCCGTCTTTTTTAAGAATGTCTTGAAGGATATTCGGTTCAATCTCAATAATTTTTATTAGTTATTTTTTATTCTCAGAGGCAAAATATAAAAAAAGAGAATACAGTAAAGTACGGTTATAACGAAGTCGCTGGGGGAATCAAAAAACGGTTCGTTATAACCGAACTTCGTTACATCCGAATAAGACAAAAAAATTTTTTTTTTAAAGTTTTTATTTAATTAAAACCTATTAAAAAAGAAATAATAATGATAAATATGAAAAAAAATTATATATTTTTTTTTTAAATAATCGGAGATGGTTTTTTGTTTAACCATTAGACCCAAGATTTCATTCTCAATTGAACCCAAGCTATCAATTGATGACTCAAAATTATGTTTTGATTTTGAAAGATGCTTCCTTATTTGAATAATCATTTTTAAAGCTTGTTGATTTGTCATTTCCTCATCGTGTTCATCTTCATCATTTTCTTGCTGGTTCTCATCATCGCTTAGGTCGCAAACAGTTTGACTTGAACTTTCATCTTGTTTTTCAATCAAATTAATTATTTCTTCGTCGGTTTTTTCTTGATATACAGCTAATTGATTATCAATTTCAACATAATCTTGAAAATTCCTCGCAGACTTCGGTCTGAGTTTTTTTTTTGCTATCGATAAGCTTTATGTATTTTACTTTTTCATGCAACGTAAAAACCTTACGTTTAGTTGGTTTTGTTTTTTCTAACATTTTTTTAACATAATATTTTTCCTGTTTTTTTTTTATTTTATAAAGGTAAATGTGTGATTTTTCAAAATATTAATTGATCATTTAGTAGGGATTAGTTTTAAGATTTCGGTATTCAAGAAAATTCATACTTATTTGCTGATTTGTATTATTAAAAATTAAGAAACCAATATTTCTCAAATGTATTTTTTAATATTTTCGTTATAAGCGAATAAAATTTCATTGAAAACAAAAGAAAACTACATAAAAAGCAATGAAAAATTGAATAATAATCATCGTGACTAAAATAATTATGATTCAAATTAAACTTTCTTGCATAGAAACTTTTTTGTCTTTTAACCTCAACAAACTGTTTTTAATTTAATTTTCTTTTTATTACTTGGACTTATTTGTCCTTTTTAATATTTTTATTTGATTATTTTTTTTTTTTTTTTTCTCATTTAACTTTATTTTAATCTTTATTTTTTTTTATATATATATTTTTATTCTGAAGGAGCATTAGCTCGGTACAAATAAACAAATAAATAAATTGAAAATTATCAAAAAATGCTTCGTTATAACCGAATTTTCGCTATAAGCGTACTTCGTTATAACCGTAAGAAAATGTATTAAAAGTATTATTGTTCTGAACAACAGTGTTTTATTTTTCGTTATAAACGAATTTTCGTTATATCCGTGTTCGTTATAACCGTACTTTACTGTATTAACAAAATAAATTCTTAATTACATTGTAATTTTTTCTTTATTATTGCATAAAATAAGGAATCTTATTTTTGAAATTAAATACTAATTCAATTTTTTTACTTTTCCAACCACAATCCAATTTTAAATTTTTCTAAAAAATACACTTAGCTTAAGAATGCTGAAATTTAATTCCTGGTTATGTAGGATTTTTTTTTGGTATATCTGTCACTGTCAATTTTTAAAATGTGTCATTTTGTAAAATGACTTGGAAAATAATAAAATTTTCTTTTTCATTGACCAAGCATCTAAAAAATTCAAAAAAAGTCAAAATAACTAATTTTTAATGTTTTTACCAAAAGTTAATTAGCAAAGAATTTTTTTTTAAATTTATTTAAAAAAATTAAACAAAAAAATTCAATAATAATTTAATTTTTAAATTTTTTTATTGAAAAATCTTCCTATGACATTTCAAGGCAAACTTGAATTCAACTTTTCGAAAAGAGTATCTCACAGTGCACTATCGACAGCAAAAGAGAATCACTAAATATGCCCAAAAGAAAGTATTTTTATGTGAATTAGCCTTATGTGAATATGCAATTTACGATTATAATTTATTTTCTCTGGAATTTTATCATATGTTAAGTCATTTTACAAAATGACACATTTCCTAAATTGACATATCAACAGGTTAAAATAGGTCGTAATAGATTGAATATCAAAACCATCAAAGAATCACAATTTTCTAATTCATAAGCTTTTATTTTAAGATTGCCGTTCATTTTTATATTTTTTTAGTTTCTATTCAAGACATATTACCTCTAAATATTAATTACATAATTATAGCTTAAGGAAACTTTCTAAATTTATAAGGAACAACAGATTATAACAGCTCTTTGATGGCTGAACAGCTTTTGGATAAAACCATGCATTATTACAATTGCTATTTTTGGAAAATTAATTAAAATAATAAATTAATGTTACCGCAAACTCTTGCCTACTACTGTTAGAAATAAGGCGAACTTCAAGTTCGTTTCTTTTGGAGTTTTACCATCCAAGCCTTTTTATGACAATTTTTAGTCTTAATTAAGATATAAACTTTCCATTTAATAATGTCCAATTTTTTATTTTATTCTGCACAAAAATTAAACCAAATTTTAAAAGAATTAGACTTTTTAATTTTTCTTTAATTGAGCCTTATTTTTATCTAGAATATAATCAAAAATTGGACATTATTAAACAGAAAATTAACTTGATTATTTATAAAAAAAGTTTAAAAAATTTTTTAAAACTCCTAAGATATTAGCTTGAAGTCCGCCTAATTTCTTACAGTAGTTGGCAATAGTTAACGGTATCTAAGTAATAAATTATTTTAATTCAAAATAAATCAAAAACAACATCAAAAAAGATATGCTAATTAAATAATCTTTTACTTTAATTAAAAAATTAAATTTTTTTCTTGATAAGATAAATTATTTGATTAGAATATGTTTAATATTTAAATCAACTTGATATTAGTTTGGTTAAATTTTTATTAAAAATTTCGAGTATAAAAATAAAGAATAGTTGTCCTGAAAAAAAAAGCTGTCAACAGAATCACCGTGCGATAACAATCGACTAAAAAAGCTTCAAATTTGCATTATTTACATTTAATTGACATTGTTGTTGAAATTGCAAATCGCATGCTTATTTACAATCATAATTTGGTCTATGGCAAAAAAAACAAATTAAAAACCCTAAGTAAAAAATTGATCGAGTTTGAAAAAAAATTAGAAAAACATTCAAACCAAAAAAAAGTTTATTAATAATTTTTTTTTAGATTTTTAAAATTTTAATTTATTCGAGGTTTTTAAGCTTTAAAACCAATATATGAGCCTTTTTAATAAAATAAACAAAAATTAAAAAAATGATAACACCAATATGCTTAAACCCACAAAATAAATCAGTAAATATTGCTTTTTTAGTAGATAAAAATAATTAATTTTTTTTTTTTTTCTCTCAAAGGGAACCTGTCCGTCAAATGCCTAACGACAATGAATTTAAAATAGCTTCATAGTTCCTTCAATTGAGTTCAGAGTAAGGAAAATTAAAAAAAAATTGAAAAAAAAATTCTTTAGAATTCGTCGATCAAATGAGCGCTTTTACATGATGTTGCATGGAGAGCTGCGCGATTTTAGTCGATTCTTTGGACGGTATCCTTCTAAGAATTGCAGCTGTTTGGTGTTCAAAGCCCCGCGACGCTTAGATCGAATGAGCTCAACAGCCTCTTCGTAGCTCATGCCCAGTTCCATGAGAGCCATAGCCACCATTACCGGGGCTCGACCAAGTCCGGCGACACAGTGAATGGCTACACATGTATTTGGGTTCTGTCTGAACTGATCTTTCAACAAGTGGAACCATTCTTGGCGAATTTCAGGTGGAGGAGTCTGTCCGTCTTCGAATGCAGCATCCTTTTTTTTAAATTTAATTTTTTTATTTAAAAGAAAAGAAAAAAATTACAATAACTTTAATTCCCTGCTCTTCGAGTCTATCTTTGCAATAAGATGGTTCGCAAACTCGCACTACCACACTGGCATTGAATTTGGACAGGTCCTGATAAAAAAAAATTAATTAATAAAAATTTTTTTTTACTAAAAAAATTAATTAATAAAAAATTTTTTTTTAAAAAAAATTAAAAATTCACTTGAATGTATCTTTCGACATTTTGGTCGTTTGGCCTGTCGGTGATCAAGAACCTCATGTTTTTGTGCTTGATTTCCGAGTGTTCGGGTCTTCGGTAGCGATTCGATTGCATTTTTTTTTTTAATTATTTCAAGGAAGCAATGAGATAACAAAAAAATGTGTAGAACAAATGTCGCTCGGGATTTCAAACCAAGATTAATGACAAAGGCTTCTTTTCTCTTTTAGTTTGATTTGTTTTCAAATAGTTTGAATTTAAATTTAATTGATTTGTAGTGGTATTTTGTGAATCGGAATTTTAATAGCGATTTATTAAATTGTAAAAATTTGATTAATTTTTTACAATTAGAAGGCGATAAGTTCACTTCATAGAAATAGCCTTGGGCAAAATGAGATGAGTCAGGGTGATTTTTTGGTTTAATGTTGTCAAAAAGAAGGCGTCTGAGTCAATTTAAGTCGTGTTGAGCTCGGCAGTATTCTCGGCAACCAAAGCAGCAAATTGTTTGATTAATAAAGTATTTTTGTTGATTGATTTTTGGTGAATTAAATTCCATATAATTATTGTTTTGTGTGTGCGTTTCAGCGGATAACTAAATGTTTAAAAAAAGATTAGTGACGCCAGCAAAAATTTTAGAAATTTTCTCCAAAAGATGGGCAAATTTTGATGGTTTTTGAAGGAATTTTATTTTTTTTAAAAATGGAAAAATTTTCTAGTTCTAGAGAACAAAGTTTAGTTTTGAACAGAAAATTAAAAATTACTTGTGCCTAAAACTATTCTCAAAAAGCAAAAAAAAAGAAAAAATTAAATATTATGAAAATTAGAATTTTTAATTTTATCATTAAATGGTTTTGTTGTGAATTTTTGGACCCTTAATTAGACTGATGCTTTTGTGCAAAAATTCTCTGCTATCTAGTCAAATAAAAAATTCATACCTGAACAGACCAACTCCAACTAAAAAGCTTCGATTAAATGGTTAATGTAAAGTTTTAGATGCACAATACCATGCAAAATAATTTTGCTTTTTTCTTTTCTATTATTTCTATAAAACTAAATGCACCAATTTTCTAAACCTAAAATTTAATGAGTTCTATGCTAAACTAAAAATAATTTAATCCTTCTCGTTGGTTGCAAAAAACAATATTAAATTAAAATTTCCCTATACTCATGTTGAATTTATTTTTTTTATTCAAAATTATTAATTTTACTCAAAAATTATGAAAAAGTCGACTAGGCCCCATATTAAATCCAATGGCTAATACAACTTAACATTTGTGTGCACATTTTTAAACCACAAAAAGTAAATTTCAAAATTGGAAATTTTAAAATTCATGCTGCCAAAAGCTACTGCCAAATGCACCAAAGTATTAAAATTCTGCTCTCTAAATTTGAGTATTAATTATAATAATCTAACAAAACCAATTAAAATATTCTAAGACTCGAGCAAACAATATGATGCATTATTTTTCAGAGTAGGCAAAAATAATTTAAGAACGATACTTTAAATTAAAAAAAGATTTAAGTCTTTTCAAGTATTTAAAAAAAAGCAATTTACATTAAGTTATCATATTTAGTAATCTATCAATTATGAAAAAATTTATTCATTTTTGATTTTAAGTAAAAATTATTTAACAGCCTAAAACAAAATTTTTTATTTGATCGAAAAATTGGTTATAATTGATAATTTTTTAATAAAATGGCTGTTTCCAATGTCAATCATAGGATAAACGAGCTTTTAAATTTAATTAAGCCTATTAAAACATGACGTAGTTAAGATGAATCCGAAAAAAAAATTAATCGAAAATTAAACAATGTAAAAAAGAGAAGAAAATGTTTGATAAAAGTGAATTAACATTGTTGCTTATTTTAATGTGCAAGCAATATGCTGAGAAAAATTGAGTGGGTTTTTGAATTTTTTTGGTAAAGTTTGCCTAAAATTACATATGGTTCATCTCAATTGAAGTATTTAGATAAAAAATTGCATACAAGTAAAAATTATACTTACATCAACTTTCATATTAAGATAACTGTATCATTAATATAAATCATCAATTATATTCCAACAAAACAAATAAAGCTAAAAAATAAATAGATTTCTTTTTTTTTTTTGGTTTTTCAACTTGGAAAAACAATAAACTTGGTAATTTCGTTTAGTTTGTTTTCAATATTGAATTGAGTAGTTGTTATTTAAATCTAAAATTAAATATTTTTTATTATATTTTAAGTGAAAATTGCTCTCTTTTTCTGTTTATTTAAAAAAAAAATTTGAAAAAAAATTAAACATGTTAAGTTTTATGGATAGTAACTGCATTTAAAAGAAAACAGATAGAACATGTTTGATTAAATAATTTAAAACTTTTAATTCAAACATTGTCTAAGAATTTTTTAGGAAATTCTAGAAACATTCATCATAAATTAGAGTTATGTAATTTAACACAATAAACACGACTAGCAGTCACATTTATTCAAATTAAAATTAGCATAATAATTATGCTTTTGAGAGTTCTAAATCAGACAGGGACTTAGACCGTTGAAAGAAAATTAAATTGCTAATTATTAAAATTCTTTTAACTTTTAGAATTTAGTTTTTTTTTCTAAATTTTTTAAAACCCAATTTCAATACCAAGACTTTTACGTAAAAAAAAATTAAAAAGTAACAAAGACCAATTTTCAAGAGGCTTAAAGCAGACTTGTACACTTAATTAGCAATACATTTAATTTAGAATCGCATTGCTTGATAAAACGCATATCCTGGTATCTTAAAGTGTTACTAAATATATTCTTGGTAATTTATATTTTTGAGAAAACTAGAATTTATTAGATAAATTTAATTACAAATTATGTAACATAGTGACAGAGTATTTTTTTTTCTAAAACAGTCTTTTCTAGATTTTAATTTAAAGCTAAATTATTCCCTTAAAATTTGAAAAGCTTGATTACATATCCAATTAGAAATTTAATAAAAATTTTAATTATTTTATTTAATTTCGATCTTTTAAAAATATTCAATTCCTTTTTAAATTAGCTTATTGACGCTAATAAATTTGCTGCATCATTTTGTACTCAAAAAAATTCAAGTCGAGAAAAATTACATAAAAATCTGACTTGCAATAATTTTCGACTTCCTTAACTTCTATCTTAATTGAATTAAAAATCTGAGTATTATACGCAAAATTTTATTTTTAATTTAGCATCAATACTTAAATATGAAAAATTTCTCAAAAAATGTCTGAGAATCTTGTAATGTTAAAAATAACATTTTAAGAATAAAACATTTCTAAAAAATTAGAAATAAATCTACATAATAACAAAATTAAAATAAAATAAATCAAAATTTATTTAGAGGAAAATGTAATCTTGCACTAAAACCAAAAGTTTCTAAAACTCTTTGGTTTTTGAATAAAGATGAATATTATCCATGAAAATTGGTTGTACTAATACAATCAAAAGTAGAGATAAGCTAATTTTTTAACTTATTTTGGGGAATGTTACTAAGCGTACTGGGTGTAGATAAATTTTGAGTGCGCATTAGGAAAAAAAATTTAACAATAGCTTGAAAAATATGATGTTAAATTCAATTTGATAATTATTTGATTCATTTAAGAGAACTTGAAGTTAGGCAGCTTGATAAAATTAAAAAATACGAAATAGATCCATTATTAAACATCGAATATTTATATTAATAAAAACTTTACCTAAATGCCACCAAAAACTTTAAGAAAATAAATTGAAAAATATACTAATACGCATTTACAAAAATATTGTTTAGCTCGAAATAAATTTGAGTCTTGTATTTTTGATTCGAAAAAAAAATATTTTCAATATTGTGTTTAAACAAAGGACTTAATTCTGTTCCAAACTGCCTGGGTTTATGCTAAATTATATTTTATTATTTATTTATTTATTTGTAAATCTGTATCGAGCGTTAGCTCCTTCAGAGAAAAATAAAAATAAAATTAAATCAAAATAAAATGATTAAAATAAAAGTTAAAAAATAAAATAAGAATTTAAAAATATAGTGAAATAAATGAAATGTCAAAAGGAAATGAGAGAAAAAAAAAAAAAAAAAAAAGAGACCAAAGTTATTTCGGTTTAGTTTTCAGAGAAAAAAGAGTCTATGACAAGGTAGCAATTACACAATGGAGTTGGATAGTTAACAAATCTTGATTCGAAACCTCGTCTGTATTCATTTACCAGTCTAAGAAGTAATGGGACAGAATTAGTAAGTCCAACCCTGACATATCTTTCGCTTAATTCAAAAAGCCGGTTCGTAATTGTATGAATTTTTAATTTTATTTGGGCCTCGTGGTATAAAACTCTTGATGGGGTGTCAAACCTTAGATTAAGAATGGATCGAACTGCTGAGTTTTGAATAGTTTGAAGTTTTTTAATGTTGGTATCAGATAAAGAGTTTAAACAGGGAAAATTATAGTCTAAAATGGAACCAATAAGCGATTTATATAAATTTCCAAGTGTTTTGTGATGTAGGCGCCAGTTTTTATTAGATAAAATTTTAATTAAATTTAGCCTAGAGTTGCAACGCTCTTTTAATTCATCAATCAATGGACTAAAGGTTAGCCGCGAGTCAAATCTGATGCCTAGGAATTTAATTTCATCCTGTCGCTTTAAATTGTCCCCATATATTTTTAGATCAAGATTGAGCTCTTCTCTTGTTGATTTTGTGAATATCATATAACAAGATTTTTCAATTGAAATCTTCATTTTCCATTTTGTTAACCATGGTTCTAATTCTTTAAGGTAAGTATTGATCCTATGTTCAATGTTTCTTTTAGATTTATAGATAAAAAAAGTAACTAAGTCATCAGCGAAAAGAAGAGAGTATTCATTATTTGTTTTATCCCTTTTTGGTATATCATTAATAAAAATACTAAATAAGAGGGGGCTAATTACTGAGCCTTGTGGTACTCCGGCTTTGATTGGGAAATCATTGCTATTTTGTCCATTCACATTTACACAAAACGATCTTGAGTTTAGAAAGGATCTGATCCAAGAAATTAAGTACTTAGGCAATTGCATTTTGATCATTTTGTACACAAGTCCTTCATGCCAGACTCTGTCAAATGCTTTTGATATATCAAAAAAAAAACAACATATTTTTTTTTTCCTGTTAAACGATAAGATAAAAATAACTTGATTAGATTATTTTATGAAATAAGAGAAATTCTGGTGATAGAAATAGCAAAGAACTTGTAAAACTCATCTAAACATTTTACTTTTGAATTAAATTGATGAATAAATCGATAAATTTAGTTAAATTAAAAAAAAACTGAATCTTTAATTAGGCATAGTTATAAATTCGAGTATTTTTTGTTTACACCAATTACAAGACAGTTGATTCTGACAGCAAACAAAGGTGAGCTAAAAATAGAAAAAACATAAACAGATATTTTTCAATTAGATTTTCAAAATAAAATTAAAAAATTTACTAAATATTAAAATGAGTAATTAAATGATTTTAGATTAGTCATCAAAGCTAAAAACAAAAACATGATTCTCATTATAAATTAATGTATCTAGTTAACAAATTGAATTATTCATCTAATAAAATTTGTGATATTTGGATAAAGAATTTATGTTTTTTATAATGTTTGAATAGTAACTATAGTAATAAAAACAGCTCCCGTTCAGAAATTTTCGAAAAAATTAAGATAAATTTAGAACACTTTTTTAAGAGAAAAATTGATTAAAAATTATTCATCTTCTGATCACTTATATTAGAGTTTAATTATAATCAAATAAATTTCCTTGAAAAATTCATGTTACAAATCTAAAATTGGCGTGCATTTCTTATTCGAATTATTTTCTATATTTCCAGAATTATGATTTAAATTTCAAAGTAATTTTCAGGAAAAAAATTAAAAAAATCTAATTTAACATCGAATTTATATTCTCAATAAAAATATCACAATTTCTAAAATTATTGTGAAATTAGTTGTTAATAGAGCTAGAATTGATGGATTTCATTAAAAGATATTCTAAATTTTTAGTTAAATCATAAATAAAATTATTGAATAATCTTTTTTAAAAAGTTTTTTCTAGAATTATTTGACATTTTAAAAAAAAATCGATGTAATTACTTAAAATGCTAAACTTTTTGCCCGAAAAAAAAATACAAAAACGTATTCCATAAATATATGAGACAGGTAGAACGAAACTTATAAAAAGATAAAAAAACATGTAATCAAATTTATAAAAAGATAAAAAACTCAAATTCAAATCCAAATTTTTAAAATTTCTTTAATTAGCAGAATTAATCCATTTTTTATTAGAATAAATAATAATATATCTAATAATAATAAAAAAATTTCTGATATTTCTTAATAAAATATTTAAACTTTTTAAAGAATTTAAGGTCTTCTTAAATAAATAAATTTTCACAAAATAGTGATTTACGTTCAAATATTGGTAAGAAGCACCTATAATTAATTTAAGAATTGCAATTGGTCGATGCCTAAACGATTCTTGATGGTTCTGTATCAATTTCGTATCACCCTCAAATATATTAATAATAAAAAAAATTTTTCGCTTAAAATTTTTATATTTTAAGTTTTTTTGAGATTTTTTGAATTTTACTTTTTTTCATTTTTAAACTATACGATGATTTATATTTTCATTTAAAAAATAGTGTAATTTTACGTAAAATTAAGTCAGAAACCGTAAGCAATGTTGAAATTTTTTTTAATATACCATAACACAATAAATTGAATATTTTGGAAAAGAACCCAATTTTACATTTTCACCTAAATCCTCATTTTTTAGGCCGTAAGCATTTAGGAACAATAAAATAAAAGCTACGTATCTTAATGTAAGCTGACGTCATTTTTCGTAAAATTACATCTAATGCTATCAGTTGATAGCACTACCGGGGAGACATCGGGTTTTAATAGAGAATTTAAAAAACTAAAATTAAATGGAGCTTATCAGTATAAACCAAAAAATAACTTAAAAATCAAATTCAAATTTAAGAGAAGGGAAAAAAATTATGTTAAAAAAATTATAAAAAAATTTTTTTGATAATTTTTTAATCGATAATTAAAAGCCTTGAAAATTTCTGAAATATTTAATTAATTAATTTTGTTATGCATTAGATTTGAAATTAAATTCTGAGAAATTAATGCAAGGTCCTTTGAAATAATTTAAAAAAATCGAAAAATTTTTAAATGATAAATAAAAAGCTATTTTTATTCTAATGTTTTTGTTTATAATTAAAAAATTTGAAAAATTGATATTGATTCGAGATCCTCAAATAATGATTAATTAAATGTAAAAAACAACATCTTTTAATATGGATGAAATTTTAAATTTTTAATAAAATTGCATTCTTTTTAATAAAATATTTATAATGAACATAAACTATTAAACGTGTTCTTAAAACTAAATAAAAACAATTTTGTTTTATTTAGTTAAAGCAATTAATTTAATTGCTATTGCTATTTTTTGTGAGAAAAGATTAAATAACTTGAATTATCTTTTCTTGAATTAACCAAAAAGATAAAGTTATAAACAAATTAAATTGAAAAGTGACCGAATTATACAAATTCGGTCACTTGTATAAATTATACAATTTTTTCAGTTATTTTGTAGTGTTGGGATCCGTACAAGCGGACACCTAACCGGCTAATTTTTTTGGAAACCGTGACCGTGTCCGCATTGACCGGTCAACCTTTTGGCGGACGGTCATTTGGCCGGTTAGCTTGGCGGTCAAAATTTTGGACCGTCAAAAAATCCGGTCAAAGGAATACGGGCGGTCAAAGATACGGTCAACTTTTTGGCGGACGGTCATTTGGACCGTCCGTGAAATGGACCGGTTTGCTCTGACCGCATCCAACACTATTATTTTGATCAAAATTAACACAAAAAGCATATTTATTTCGTTTGATAAATATTTTACTATTTTATTTTTTTAATTTTTTCAGTCACATAGACAATAAAATAAAAAGAAATAAAAGAGTAAATAAAAATTTAAATAAAAAACACATATAAAAGTAAAATAAAATACAATATTGACCACAAAATATAAATGGCTTTGTCTAGTCCTTAAAATGATAAAAAGTTATCTAGAAAATTGTTCAAGTTACGAAGAATCTGATACTGATCTGTTAGATAAGCTTGAAAATCGATTAAATAAAGTCAAATTAGACTAAAATTCTGTTTACCCTAAAAGTCTGTTAGACTTTTTCAAAAAATAATTTTTGGATTTAAAAATTTCCGTTTTGTTTTTGTTTTTCGAAAAATTAATTTAATTATGAAATAGTACTTTGTATAATAAAAAAATTAACTGTTAAAAATCCTTTTATTCGTATCTTTTAATTTTCTACCACGAATTCGGATTATTTTATAGATCGAATTATGCTAATCCGAACTGAAAAAAAATACCCCCTAAAAGTACGAATTAATGCGAGTCGATTGTAAAGAGAGTATCATAATATTTTTTGATTTTAGCACATCATACAACTCTTTTTCACATGTCAGCTCCTTATTGAATTTTCGAAAAGTTTAAATTAATTTTCAGACTCACACTCTTTTCATTCTTTCATAAAATTTTTTAATCTATTTCATAAACCTGAATACAAAACTATTTATTTTTCTTATTTGGTTTAGTTAAAATGTTTTTAATTATATTTTTAATAGATAAATAAAAACCATAAAAATTGCGGAAATATTTGAGATCCAAATTAAATTTATTATGTACAAGATTTGAAATTAAATTCTGAGAAATTAATATAAAGTCCTTTGCAATAATGTACACAAATTTTCAAAAGAATAAAATAAGTTTTAGTGAAATACATTAAAATTAAAGATAAAACTTCAAAAAGTATATAATTGTTTTTCTTTATTAATTTTACCAATAATTAAAAAAAAATTCTGGAAAACCATACTGAATAATTTTAATCAATTGTATTTGCAACTTCAAAAATTCTAATAAATATATATCTTTTTAATATTTTAGAATTTTGTAAAATAATTTCAAAAAATTCTGTACAAAATTTGATTATTTTTTGAACAAAAGCAGTTTGTTTTGAGATAAAGCAGAATTTTTAAAAAATAAAAAAAAAGTTGTCAATTTTTCGTAGAGATTACATGTGGCTTTTAGATGGGATCAATTTTTTCAATAAGAAAATTTTGCTGGAATTGCTTTTTTTATTTAAAAAAATGTACCATATCATAGACTAGAGATTGGCTTTACTTCTAATTAAACATATGTTCCCAAAAAAAAGCTGGATGCTTATATACAAATTCAATGAGATTTTCGAGCTTTTTTCCTTTAAATTTGGAACTTTTATCAATGAAGTTAAAAAAAATAAGAAGTTTATAGTGTGCATTCAATATTTAGAAAAAAATTTATTTAACAAGCAAAAAAATATATTTAGATAGTTTGAGTTATTTGTAAAAATTTTAGCAAACTTAATGATAAATTTTAATAGAAAATTTTGCTAAATAATTGTAATTCTAAGGCAACTAAAATCAATTTAAAGAGAAAAAAAAAAACAGTTTTGAGGATCTACTCACAATATAAAATATATACATTTAATTATAAAATAGTATTAAAAATTTCAAAAAATTATAATATCCTTCTCTAAATAAAATAAGCTAAAATTTGTTCAAAACTGGAAAAAAAAAAATTTTTTTATCGTCTTATTACATAATAGTACATAAATGTCGAATTTTTCGATGACTTTTCTTGACAGAGCGAAATTTAAGCTCTTGTAAACTAGGAGCATCAGTTCGTTTAGATCTAGTTAAGTCCAAAACCTCTTCATAACTCATTCCCAATTCCATTAAGGCCATGGCAACGATTGAAGGCGTGCGACTCAGTCCACTAACGCTATGAATAGATACACAAGTATTTGGATTTTGTTTAAAATGCTCCTTTAATAAATTAAACAATTTTTCACGTATTTCAGGTGTGGGACTTTGTCCAATTTCGAATTTGGCATCCTTAAATTTTAAATTATAAATCTTTTAGTAAATTAATTATGTCGAAAATTCTATTACAATTAATTTAATATTATCTAGGTCCAATTTTTCTTTGCCAAAAGATGGTTCACTTACTCTAACATTTGCATTTAATTTAATTAGATCCTTTAATAAAATGAGATTATTAGTTTTTAATAAAATTAATGGATTGATTTTACTTCTATATATTTTTCGAAATTTTGGTAATTTGGTCCTTCTCCAATTGAGAATCTCATATTCTGGTACTTAATGTCCAGATTTTCTTTTTTTCGATAGCGATTTAATTGCATTTTTTAATATACTTTTTTCTTCCACGAAAATGAAAAATCAGAAATTCGGGATTTAAATTAGTTCAATTTGTTTTCAAATAGTTTGAATTTAAATTTAATCGATTTAAAGTTATACTTTGGGTCTTTTGAATGTTTTATGTCATTTGAATCGACTTTGATAATTTTTTTTTGCTTTTTTCTATCGAACAAAGGGCCTTCTAGTCAATCTGAAGCTATACGATTACTATTGATCAAAAAATATTTCATATCGAACTCTAATCTAAAAAATAAGAAACAAAAAGTTTTATTTCAATTTAAAAATCTATTTTTTTTCAAAGAATATATTGCAAATTTTTGAGAATGTTTTCTATTTTAAAACTAGAAATGTAATTACTCAATTTTTTTAAAAAACATGTATTTCAAATTTTATGACATATTGCGAAATTATATTTTAAGATGAGTAAAATTTTCATATTTGGTGAGCATCAAAATTGATTTGAGGAAAAGAAGAGCTTACAACCCTTAAAAGAGATGGGGTAATTTTTTTAAATATATTGTTTCTATTGATATCTTCTAATAATGATTAAATGTTACTAAAATATCTAAAATTGATTAATAATTTTAAAAATTAATTAAATGAAAAAGATGAATTCAAAAACAAACTGAATGACAAAGTTATGTAATAATAATAGAAGTAAATATTTTAGATAATTTTAATTATTATTTTGAATGTAATTGCTTTCAATATATTATTTAAAAGAATGCATGACATAAACAATTGGTAACATAAATGAGGACGAAATTTTTCAAATAATTAGTGAACATTTTCAATACTTACTAAATAGAATATTTGAGATTTTTCGGCTTGCTAATAAAATTTTTTTTTAAAATTATTTAATAAAAAACATACCATGATTTTTTGATTCTATGCATTTATGTGAAATTCAGATCAAATTGACTACCACCAACTGCATCTTTGCTATTTTTCCTGCTCTATCATTTAAACTTTAATAAATAATTTATCAAAACCTTAATTTTTATTGACTTAATAATTCCATTTTATATTTAAATAGGCAGCTGTAAATTTTTTTAGCTTAAATCTTGAGTGTTCGATAGAATCTAATCATTATAGAAAATTTATCTAATTTTTTTTAAATATCTTCAGAGTTCGTCAAGAAGTGATAAAGATGTTTTAATTTGAAAAAAAAACACATTCATTAGAACTCACTCTGACTATAATGTTCAACCGATTAAAAAATAACATCTTAAATATTTTTTTATTCTTGAGTTATTTGACATTTCAAATTTTCAAATTTAAATATTTATTTAAAAAGAAATGGATAGTTTTTTAGATGCAAGATGATTTGTTAAAACAAATTTTTTCACTTAACTATTTTAACCATGCGCACTTTTAAAACCAAAAATATTTTGAATTTTTGGTAAAAATATAAATTGTGTACAATTCTCACAAAAGTTTTCTTAAGACTATATTTCAAATTGTCAATACATCTTTACTTAGGTCGATTTGGGTCAGCTTAGAAAAAAATTGTATTAAAATCTTATTTAGTCAATACACGAATTTTAAAATGCCGGACAATCTAATTCATAATGTTTTTATAATAAACCAAAATAAATTAATGAACGATCCGAAAAGCATTCAAAAACAAAAAAACTCAAAATTCAAGCAATTAATAAATAAAAATTTAATCAAAGAGAATTTAATTGATAAACTTGGCGAAAACAGAAAGATAATTTTTGTTTTTTTATTAATTTCAATTTCAGTAATTTTTCTAATTTTACTTTTATTGCTGGCTATCGGTAAAATCAGAATAAACAAAAAAAAATTAATTAAATTTTAAATTCAAGTACCTTGTTCATTGACAAAATGTCATCCGAAGGCCCCAGAGTGTATCAATAGATTTTTTTACGCCGACTGTATATGCACGTACGGATATGCTGGTGATGGGAGAAAATACTGTGATGGTTGATTTTTTAGTTTTTTTGTGAACAAAGTTTAAATATTTAACAATATTAGAATGTGGTTTGCATAGAAAACGGCCGAATACGAGAATTGTTGGAGGAATCGAAGCACTACCTGATAGCTGGCCCTCTGCTGCCTTGATTATTACAAACTATAAAGCTCATGTTCCATTTAAGAGTATTTTAAATTTAAAAAAAAATACATTTTTTATCTTGTATAGGAAAGATGATAACAGTAGAAGCAAGTTTTTTATGCGGTGGAACTTTAATAAATAGAAAAAGTATTTATTATTCAAAAAATTTTATTCAATTCTAATTTATTTTAAATAAAGCCGTTCTTACTGCAGCTCATTGTTTGTTAAACGAATTTGATTATGAGTATAAAGGCAACATACTTAATATCAAAATTGTTCCCAATAGTTATTTTCCAACTCTGGAGTCGATGCACAAAGTTTACCTAGGAGTTCATGACAGAACAAAAATTCTGACAGGAGATGAGACAGTTGACTCAATTCCTGTCGAAAAAATAATAATGGTATATTTTTTATTAACCTAATGAGTTTTTTTAAAGATTGGCAAAAATATTTAAGCATGAAAATTTTGATGAAAATAAAGGTTTAAATGATTTGACTATTCTTAAATTGTCCAAAGTGGTGAATTTAGATGAAGACACACAAATAGTAAGCAAACTTAATTGATAAAGCTGGGTGATAAAATATTTTAACAAGGCATGTCTTCCGGATAAAAAATGGTCTGAGGATTTTCCACTTCCAGGAACGCGAGCTTGGATCCTAGGTTGGGGACGAATTAGTGAAAATGGTCGGATTCCATCAACACTTCAAAACTCAAACATAACTATTTATCATAGCTCTACTTGTAATAAAGTTGTTTATCATGATAAAGATACTTGGAAGAGTCTTATTTGTGCTGGTAAAATAGATAGATATTTTTATTCTATGATTAAAGAAATTTTTGTTTTAGGTGATCTTAGCGGCTTAAAAGACACATGCCAGGGAGATTCGGGAGGATCACTTTTTGTTGAGTAATTTTTTTTTCTTTAATATGAAATTGATTTAAATTTTTTTGACAGAGATAAAGTAAATAATAAGACTAAGTTTATCAGTGCTGGAATAGGTATGATTAATTCAATTACCTTATTTTTTTTGGGGGTGATCAATTTTGTGATCAGCTGGTCATAATTTTTATTCAAAAAAATCAGTAAATAAATTTTATGAACATTTGTTCACACAGTTAAATGGAGAAAAAAATTATTTAAAGTTGGTGAACAAATTTTTTTATTTGTATCTACAAGTATTAGAAAAAATTGATCATAAAATTAATCGAAGATTAATAGTCAAATATAAAAAAAGTTATTTTTTGAGTTTAATTCTAAGATTATATTCTTTTTTGAGCATATGTTGATTTAATATTATTATCAATAAGTTATTCCACAAACAGAGACCTCTTTTTCTTCAATTATTTGATTTGATTCATGTACCACTAAGCACTCACTGCCACATCACCTCATCCAAATATTCTTACAAATATAATGCATATCCTACGAGAAAAAAGAAGTCCAATATTCATTAGATGGGTGATTATTTGTATGAGATCCAAAGCTTTCAAATAATTGGAATCCATTTGAGTTTTTATTTTTAGTTTCAAGATTATAATCAAATTCGGAATATTTTAATTGCAAAATTTAAAAAATAAATTTACAGCCTTTATAACATATTTAACAAATTTTATTTTTATCTGTTAGATGGTTTAATTTTATGATCAACTTAAAAAAATTCAAAAGTTTTTTTCGTTCGTTTAACCCTGTGAACAATTGTTCATAAAATTTATTTACTAATTTTTTTGAATAAAAAGAATGACCAGCTGGTCACACAATTGACCAGACCCTCTTTTTTTCCTAATTAAGAATTTTTTCTTTTTAGTTTCTTATGGAGAAGGATGCGGACGAAGATCTAAACCAGGGTTTGTACAATTTTAAATAAAATATCAAAATTTAAATTTTTTTTTCAAGGCTTTATATGAAAAACATTTTTTACCTAGACTGGATTTATAAGCATTCGAGATTTTAGTTTAAATATCAAATGAAAAAAAATAGTATTAGATTTTTATTGCCTTTTTCTAACAAATCTTAAATAATAAAATTTTACCAAATTAAATTTTTAATTATTAGTCTTTATTTAAATGTTGAATTGCTTTTATCTGTTCGCTCAGTATGTCCAATTGATTTTTAAGTTGATTAAATGATAGAACAGCTTCTTGAGCTTGGTAAAAACTGGAATTTTTATACACCTTTGAACCAGAAGACAAAAGACTTTTAACACTAAAAATATCCGAGCCCAAACTCGCCACAGTAAACACATCAGATACAGACGAATGATTTAAATTTCCGCTTTGATTCAAACTTGTCGCTTCCTCAAGTTCAGTATCCATTAGCTTTTTCCAGTAAAACATGTTTTTGTCAATGACAATTCTAGTTTGGCTGAGCAAATGTTTCCACATGTCATCAGGAAAATTGTGAAATTGACAATAGTTGAGAATTTGGTGTTGTTCACTTTTATCCAAAATGTCAAAATAATTAATACCTAAATTTAAGCTTAACTTTTTACCAATTTTTCTAAGAAATTGCGCATTTTTACAATAAGAACCTAATTCTATTTCATCTATACTCTTTCCATTAAGGACCAGACAAAATACTGTTTGGTTTTTAACAACTACTTTTTCGGTCAAGCGGATGTAAATTTGGTGCAAATCGTTTTCAATTATGAGATTGTCGACTATAAAAAATGAATATTTCCGCCTTAGCGCGTCGATTATCAGAGTTCGGTTTTGAAAAAATATTATAAATCGTAGAAAAAAATAAATTGTGAATATTTGGGCCACGACGGCACCGGACCAAAAGAGAAAATAAAAATTTGAATTGGAATAAATTATATTGTCTATCGTAAATAGAAAAATGATAAAGCTTGAAAAAGCAAACAGGAAATTTATAAAGCTTTTGGTTCCAAGTTTGTAGTTGAAGACGAATTGATACGAGTTAGATTGAGTGAATGGATAAAACGGGTTCTTGTCGGTCAAACATTTTAATTTTGTTTCGGGTTCTATCAAGTGCTTGATTTTAATTAAAATATTATTTAATACCGTGATTAAATATTCTTCTTTAGGTGACATGACATCATAACAGTTATCGGACCATCACATCTAAACTATTATCTCATGAGGTACCCTTGAATTTATTGAATTTTCAATTTCAAATTAAATTGATAGATGATTGATGGTATCCTAGTGATATATCATTGATGAAAAGCTATAAGCATTGTTTCTTAGGGTTATTCGACGATATGATTAAAATTTTAGAATACCAACTTTTGAAAATTAACCACATAAATTGAATATTTATTTTTTAAAGCTTAGATTTTAAGAAAAAAAATACACTTTTATGCTTGAAAAAATTTGGTACCAATCAAATGCAGAAGAAATAATAAAATAAATAAAATAAAGACTCAAAAAAATAAACAAAGTTAATTATATCAATTATATTTTTATTTAAATAAATCAACATCAATTTTAGACATAAGCTAGTTTTTTCGCATTATTAAGACTTGATATCACTTGATTTATTCAATTGTTTAAGAATTCTTAATTTTAAAAATGTTTAAAAATGAAATAAATTTTTTATTTAAAAGATGGTATCAAAATCTTTATTTTTATTGCCGTATTTATATTCTAATTTTTAATTTCAAATCAAAAATGACAAAAATTTGATATTAAAAGTTATTATTTTAAATGTTGAAAACTTGAACGAAGTCTATATTGAAGTAAGGCTTAATTATTATTAATATACTACTTAAGTTTTTAAAAACACCTGTCGCTGAAAACTATCTTAATATGTCCCTTTCTATCCTAGTGGATAATGGGGAGGCGCTCATTTCCTTTTCCTTTTGAGCAACGGCTCCGACCTGACACAGAGGTTACTGCATCGAGTTGATCATCTTCACCGTTATTGTTACCCAGTCGATACCGGTGCCCCTTTTTTTATGATGAAAGGGGTTTAAACATTCGTACCGTATTGCAGAGATATTTTGAAGATTTTTCCACCTTCAGCGGGTTTTGGACCCTCGATCCTCTGCTTGTATGACTAGCACAAAAACCATTCGGCTATACAAGCTCTCTGAAAACTATCTTACAGAATGGAATTAACAGAAATTTTCGATAAAATCCTTTTGGAGAATCATTGGTTGGTTTGGGAAGAAAAAAGCAAATTTTGATAGGCATAATCGAGTAGTTAGATATTTACATTTGAACTGGAAGCTTTTCAAGCATTTGAATTTGGAAGCGACTAACAGATGGTATGAACATCAGCCAAACAGTGCCATCGAAAGCAACAAAGCTGTGGTCATTTTAGATTGTACCATAAATATAAACCGAAATATCTTCAAGATATTGAGGTCTGCAAGAAAAACAACCAGTATTTATTAGTTAACACTAGAAGCATTAACGAGTCAAAATGACTCTTTTTTGATTTTTGGTCTCTAAAAATCAAGTCAATTTTTTTTAATTGAGCATGAATTTTTTTTTTCAGCATAAAAATAAAAAAAATTATATCTTTATGCAAAAACAAGTAGATACTACTAAAAGCACCAAAACGAGTCAAAATGACTCGTTATAAAAAATAAAGGATAAATAGTATTTATTTATTTGTTTATCTGTACCGAGCTAGTGCTCCTTCAGAATAAAAATGTATATAAAAAAAAAAAAAAAAAAAAATAAATAAAATAAAATAAAAAATTAATAAAAATATTAAAAAAGGATAAATAAGTCTAAGTAATAAAAAAAAAAAAAAAAATTAAAAACGATATGTTGAAATATCTAGTGGTATAATAGTATATTTTACTTTTAAATTTATTTAAAAAAACGTTTCATTGATTAGTTTGTATATAACTAAAATACAGCTATTGATGCCAGCTAAATTAATGATGTTATAAGATGCCTGAATTGGCCAGTATCTTGTTGAAGCTTTTACCGAATAAAACTTGAAACGTTTTCAATCAATGAAACTTTTTTTTTCTTTTTGAAGAAATCAAAGGTAATTACAAAAAAACTTCAGCTCCAACGTCATCTGGCTCGCCTAAGAGCGCCCTTAAAAGGGTTTTGAGTCAAGAAAATCAAAAGAATTTATCTCCTAAACGTGTGTCATGTCAAATTCGTTTATGTGGTAATTATAAAGCGAAAATTTTTGTTTAAAATATAAAAAAGCATCGTGTGGATTGTGTACAATAAAAGTAGAGAGTATTTGTAAAAAATACGATTCATGGTTGGTGTTTTTCTTAAGTCAAAGAAGAGATTAAAATTTAATAATTTTTCATTTTTATTCAATAAATTCAATAATTTTTATAAATTTAAACATAAAATATATGATTTGCCCTTTATTTTTTATAACGAGTCATTTTGACTCGTTTTGGTGCTTCTAGTAGTTAAAAATTTTGGTGCTTCTAGTGTTAATGTTACAATATATAAGAAAAAGATATATTAAATTGAATTTATGTATTAATTATAAGAAGGTTCCAATGCATCAAAAAGAAGAATGCTTAGATAATTTTTCACGATCAAGACCTTCTGTTAAACTAACTGGAATTATCCTAAGCTATGAATAATTATTAAAAACGACAACTTATTTAATGTGTTAAAATTTTTAGCCATTTTCAGAAACTCTAGTTTTTTATTTTACATATTCATCTAAAAAATCCAATCCTCAGCCATCAAATAATTTTATATTTTGTATTAAAGCCAAAATTTTTATGTAAATCACTTTGCTATGCGAAGATTCTGTATTTTTTCAGCAAAAAACTAGAAAATTGCTGTAACTGTAAATTTTTATGCGAAAACAGATATTTTTATCAGACCTTAAACGTACTATTTATAATAAATTCACTCGTAGTCAATTTTAATTTTTTAGATATTTTTCATCATTTTAATAGATACACGATTAAAATTCACTTTTCATAAAAAAAATGGAACATTATAAAAAATATTTTGCTATATTAGTTAGTTTTTTGAATTGAATGATCAAAATAATTAATTAATCTTATATAATCCTAAACAGTTAAAAATTATCATTATTCTTTTCAAAATGACTTTTTTATTGCTTTTATCAGTTGACATTCAAAAGTCGGACGTTTTTTTGGAGCTCCTTTTTATATTTTTTTCATTTTAAAAAATAATTAAAAGAAAAAGTCTATAAAATTCGATAAGGTGTGAAAAATATAATTTTTTTATTAAATGTCATAAAAAACTGCTCATTTTTTCAATCAATGTACTCAAGATGCTATTTAAAAAAATCAGACTAAAATATCTTATCTTTTTTTAAATAAAAAAAGGTATTAAAAATAATTTTATCTGAAATAGCTTATCAATGTTTGAAGCCATTTGGTGGAAAAATGGTTGATCATTTAAATCATTTTCTTATTGCTATCGGAGTTTTTTATCAAAAATATTTAAAAAAAATAGCTTAATAATTAAGCGTAGATAAAAAGTAAACTAAAATCCTTTTTAAAGTTTTAAACTGATTTTTTTCGATTAAGTGCCTGATTGAAAAAAGTACAAAATTTTCTCCAAACCAAAGTGTCAACTAAATTTTTAGTTTTAATTTTCTGAATATTCTGTTGTGTTTTATAAAAGAATAAATTGAAAATTTATAAAATTAATAGCTGATAAAAAATTGTGCAAATCATTTTGACCGAAAATTTGAAAAATTTTTTAATTCTGTCTTTTATTTAATGAATTATTTACAACTAAGTCCGGTTTAATAATTTTCTGATTTTTATTTTATGATTAAAATTCACGAGCATACATTTCAAATTATTTTGAAAATATTGGTCCTAGTGATAATAAAATTAAAGATAAGACCCATAATTAGAGATAAAACAAAAAATTTAAAATAAAATAAAAAATTTGATTAAAAATTTCGAGTTGATTCATCGGCTTAACAGCAAATAAAACAAAAACTTATTACTAATTTCTAATTTTAAGGTCGGTCATTAAAATAAGAGTCTTTAAATTTCAGTCACATTTTTTGCTTAAGATAAATACAAAAAATCGGAAAAACATTAAATTGAGAGAATCAATAATGCGAATTCTCATTCCAATATTTGTCTCAGCCATTATTTTATTCGAAATCGGGTTATCTTGGCAAAATATTGATAATTTAAATGTAAAAAAAGTCAAATTTGTAAATCGCGAAAATTTCAACAAATATCCACAAATTAGACATAAGCTTTTGGTGAACAAAAATTCTAATAATTCCATTTCGAATGTAAAAAGACGAGACAGACAAAATAAAGTTATAAATTTACCTAATCATTGGGACAAAAATCCTTTCCTATTCCAAACTTACAAGTAATTTTTAATGATGCCATAAAAAATAATTTAATTATAAAAAATCTTTCAGTGAGCCAGAGCATTATTATTTATTGCCATCAATAAGCAATGGATTCGTTGGTACTGTAGTGAAAAATGAGAGCATTTTTGCAAACGGTAAGAAAAATTAAATTAATTTTTTGATTTTAAAGAAAAATTTTTTTTTTCCTTAGGGCTTTACAATGGAGTTGGAGAGAGATCGCATAGAGTAAGAATCCCATCAATGACAGCAATAAATGTTTTTTTTTCAATTTACACAGACAATGAAATTTCTACTTATCATTTTGATTGTCGGAAAGGTATATTTAATTTATTATCAGTATCTGCTAGTACGTCATTAATTAACTCTGAATATTTAAATAACTTTTTGAATTTAAAACTTCCTAACCATTTAAAGATCAATTTATCCAAGTAAGGCTCAGGGGTTTGGAATATAAAAATTACGAAAAATAAAAAATTTAAATTTTTTTTATTATTTGGGTTATCAAACTTACGTGTCATATTGTTTACCTTAAGTAAGAAATCATCAATCTGCAATTTATTTTTTTGATCAAAAATTTTGGCTCAAAATATTGAGTAAATTTAGTATTTAGATTGAAAATATATTTTAATTGCTACCAATCTAGTCGAAAGTATTATTTGGAGATAAAATTTAAAGAGAAGAAAAATACAGTCTAGCCGAGAAAACAAATAGTTTTTGCACTAGTTTGTTTTATATTTAGCGCAATTTTTTAGGGATTTTTAAAACAAACTTTAAAATGTTTCTGATAAATGAATCGTTTCCAAAAACTTAAATGAACATGAAGATAATTTCTCATATAGAATCTTATATCACTTTTCTGTCTGAAAAAATTATTCGATTATTCGACTATTTAAATATTTGAATAATCGTATGAATACATCTTCAAAAAATATTTGTTTCTCTGAAAGCTTTTTTGACAATTAAAAAGTATTTTTGATAAACTAAACATGAACGAATTGACTATCAAAGATAATAAAATATGACAAATTAAGATTATAAAATTTTTAATAATGGTTTAGTAAACAATTTTGTTGAAATCAGAATGGGAAACAGGAATTAAAATTGAAATAATTTTTTTTAACAAGAAAACAGAAAATGAATTCAATTTTAGGAAAATTTTAAATATTAATTTTTTTCAAAGAAATCTTAACATTAACGAAAATTATCTGAACAATATCTTGGTAAGATTTGTTCAGACTTGCGCAAAGGCCGAAAAAATTGATTTTAAAGTCTTGTAAAATCAAGTCAAATGGGTTAAGAATAATTTTATCTTTGATTTTTTTAAATTTCATTTTAAATTTTTGATGATTTACAACTTTTAGGCCTTAATTTTTTACACTTATTTTTGACTTCATGACTTTGAGAATTCTTGAATTCTTTAAAAAAAAGAGATTCGAGTGCAATTTTTATTTAGAAAATCGAATTCATTAGAAGATAAGAGAAGTCTTAACAATAGTTTTTTATTCCAAACATGTTAATTTTAATATTAATTTTTTCAGAAATTCTAATATTTCTGTATATAGATGGTCTTTTTGTTTTAGATTTAAGAGAAATAATTATCGGCGAGGAAATTTTCCCTAGTCACATCACATTCTGAAATGTTTGAAACAAACTGAATTAAAAACTATACATAAAATTTAAGTTTATTTAAAGAGTTTGTAGATTCACTTTATAGAACCTTTTTTACTAAAAGATGGTCACTTATTTTTCTTAAAAGCATTGATATCAAGCTAAAACAGATAAATCTTAATCTTTTATATTTTACTTTAAATTTTTAATTTAGGCGCTTACATCATCGAGACAAAAAATAATGAAGCAATCATTACACAACGCTTTTATGCTCACCGTAGACTTAAGAATATACTTGTCAACGAAATTCGAGTCGAGTTGCTCACTGGAACAGCGATTTCGATTGATACAGAAAATATAACTATGCTTGAACTTAACCATGAAATGACCAATTCACCAACTAATGTTAATAAATATTCTTATTTCAACCAGCCGGATAATCCGGAAAACATGACTTATGAACATCGAGTTATCAAAGAGCCCACTTTAAGTCAAAGGACAGAAATGAATGATGGAATTTAGTAATTTTGTAAAAAATTATTCACATGCAGCTATTTTAATTAATTTTTAAGTTATCTTCAAGCCACTATTCCCCACACTGAGATACCTAACAAGCGACAAAAACAAGTTCATACATACTACACTAATATACCTTCCAAGTTTATCATTTATCCCGATACCAGAATCAAAACTTTAGTATTCTTAAAATAATTTAAAAAAAAATTAATTTAAAATAATTTAAAGCACTTTATTCAATCAATTGATTCAGATGGATTCCGGGCTAGAAACGCATATGATGAAGCTGTTCGAATGATTGAACAAGATCCTAATAGTTTATATGTGTCGCACGTCACAGCTTGGGAGGACATTTGGCAAAAAAGTGGATTTACCATGATAAATCAAGCCACGTATTCAGACTCTAATCAAGAATCATTCAAATTAGCCCAAAAGCTCTATTCAAGTTTTTATAATTTATACTCATCATTGCCATCTAGCTTTGACAGTCAATTTTACGGTGTTTCCCCCGGTAAGTTTAAAACAAAATTTAAAATTAAATTCAAAATTTATGAGATTAATTTAGCTGGATTGGCTTATGGCGGTTTGAAAAGAGAATTTTTTAACAACTCTCCAAATACCCAGTCTTCATTTAATAGACAAATATCTGAAGGCTACGGTGGTCATGTTACATACACCCAGGAATTATGGATACTTCCAGTTATTTCTTTGTTCAACCAAGACATGGCCAGGAACATACTAAATTCAAGACTAAGACGCGGTCTGAATACAGATCATGCGAGTGTATATGAACAAGCTAGGAGTAATGCAAACCAGGAAGGATTCGAAGGTTTAAGATATGCATGGGAGCAAGGTGATTATGGAATTGATGTAAGCTCTACTGAAGATGAAAGAAAGAATAAAATTCATACCAGTGCGGATATTAGTTTCGGCATTCGAAGTTATCTTAGAGCAACGCACAATAGAGAATATGTTTTGCAGTCGTTGTCCAGTGATTCTTCGGTACGAGGTGAAGATTTTATCAATCAAATTGCACAATATTGGAACAGTAGGCTTCAATTAGACTCTTTAACTAATCGTTATGAAATAAAAGGTTTATTTTTATTTTAAAAAAAAACAAGAATTTGTTAATTTTTTATTAGGTGTTTCGTTTGGTGAGAAGCCTCAAAGTCGTCTGGTAGATAATGACATTTTTACCAACTATGCAGCTGCTATGTCTCTAGATACCTATAAATTTATACTTTATATCACTGATAGGTTTTAGTTTTTTGATAATTTATGGATTTTAATTTTTTGCAAGGGTGACGGTTAAAATACATAGAAAAAATTGAAATATTTCTGTCCATAAAAGTTATCATACAACTTATTTTAAAAAAATTCTAAAACTTATTTTAGATCTGAATAATTTTTTGAGTTTATAAAATTTAGGATTTATTACTTTAGTTTTTATTTCTATGCTTAGTTAAGATAATATATAATCAATTCATTGAAAATTGATATTATTAATCAAAACTCATATAACTATGTTTTAATAGAAAAATACTCATAGAACTTTATTCATAAAAAATGAGTAACAGCTTTAAAAAACAAAAAATTTAATTTAATTTTATTAATTTATAGATGTTTTTTAGATCAAATTTTAAATTTATTTGCAAGAATAATGATTAACAAAATTAATAAAACAAAAAAAAGTTACACCGGAAATAAATTTTTTTTCAATTACTATTTTCATTTTTAGTAGATTTTTGCCTAATTTTTAAATATTTTGTCAATTAACTATTAAAAATTACGAGAGATTTTTATTCTGAAAAAAATTCTTTGATATATTTTCTATATTTTTCCATCTATTAAAATAATCCTATGAAATAATTATTCTATGAAAAAAAATTCTATGAATTTTAACGTTTACCCTTTTTTAGACTGACAAAAAATTATCACTACTTATTAATAGATTTTTTTTTCAATGAGATCTTTCAGAATTTTCAGAATCAGATCAATATATTTGAGTTTACATGGCATTTTTTAGTTAGTGGCGCCTTATTAGAGAATATTTCAATTAGTGTTTTTGAGCATCCGAAAATAAGCTGAGCTGATATCATATGATAAAAAAACAATTTTTTAATTATTTGTATCTAAGATGCTTTTATTTTTTGACAGTCTATTAATTACTAACTATAGTTTATTAAAATTAAAAAAATATTTCTAGAGATCCTTATGATTCGAGAAATTATCAGACTGTTCAGGAATACGATTCAAAAATAAACCAAATAAAACTTCCATACGACAATTTGAGACAGCTTTATTTGGAATATGACAATTATAATTCTCAACAAAATGGAGAAACATGGGCACCATATTTGAATTATCCACTTGGCAAAAAGCTGACTTATGCTGAAAAAAAAATTCTATATGATTCTTATTCTTCAGTAATTTTGTTATTTGGAGTTATCTTTTTTAATTAGTAATTTTTTAAAGCAATTGCAATCCGATGGTAAAAGTCTTTTAGCCTATGCATCATTTGTGGTCGGATATTCAGAATTAAACGAAGAGAATAAAGCTCGTGATTATATGAACCGAATTTCAGCTCATTTTAGTGAACCTTTTATGGTAAATTTAAATAAAACTATTTTAATTTATTATTAAAATTTATAAATTAATTTTTCTATTTTGCTAAAGATAATGAGCGAATATCCTAATTCAAATTCTGCTCTTAATGTGCAAAATACTTTCAACTATTTGCCTGGGTATGCTGCTTTTGTTTCGGGCTTTATTGCCGGCTATTGCGGAGTGAGATATCAAGATTTTCAATTGGATTTGGTTTATCCATCTGAAAATTTTGGACAATATCAAGCTCAAGTATCATCAGCGCAATTTCCGGTTTTCAAACAGCCAGCATTAAATACGGAAAATTGGAACATTACAGGATTAATGTTTCGAGGCAATCGCTTGGATATTATTTATGATCTAAGGTCCAAATCTGTGGAAATTCGCAACAGAAGGGGCAGTGATCAATCGGGTCAAGTTGATGACATGCTTGAAGTAGTTGTTTACGAAGGAACTCAAAATACAGTTAAACCATTAAGAACTGGAGATACTGTCACGATCAGTCTTAGTACTGAACTCTGGTTTTATGGTCCAAAGAGAAGTCGTTTGCAGAGAAATCACTATTCTGACAATATGCATATTTTAGCAACCATTTATCCTGTTCAATACAATAACCGAATTTTACGGGCGTCTAACTCTGGAAATATTCTTAGATTTAGCATTTTTCTTTATTTTATTGCTTTCTTATTTTTTAATTTTTAAAATTTTCGGTTAACTCGTTGAATAAATTTTTAAATTGTAGAATTTTTGGCTTTTTGTGATTAAAACAACGAGTAGTTAAAATATTTTTAATAAATCTTGTGACAAAAAATTTAATTTTTATTAGTACTTTTTCTAGAATTTTAACAATTATTAAAAGATAAAATATTTAAAATTTTCATTATACTTTTATATGTTTCGTAATTTTTAGCCTAAATCATTTAAAATCGTGGGAAGGAGAAAAGGTTTTAAAAATAGAATAATTTTTCAAAACTTTGAGTGATTTTTTTTTTATATTTAAGTTTTAAATTAATAATAATCCAATTATTAAAAAAGACAATCGGTTTGAATGAAAATTAGTCTAAATTTATTGAAATCTACCAGCATTCCAGTCTTCTCTTTCTTTTTGCTCGTTAACAACTTGTTCAATAAATGGTTTTAAATACGAAACATTCTTTTAATAAAATTAATTAATTATCAATTTTAATTTTTTTAGTTTTTATTTACTTGTTCTGGTTTTGTCCATTCAGACTCTGGTAAAACTGATTTTCCCGAGCTCAAATTAATTGCTCTTGCCAGTCTGTACTGTCTTTCTTGATAAACATCCGCTGGTAACCGTCTCAAAGCTTCTTTTATTAATTCGTTTTCTTTCATTAAATCATCCGACAGTAAACCATATTTTAAATATTTAGATAATGGGAACAGGGCCTTGTTCAAACCTTGGCTTGAAACTCCTAAATAATTGAAAAATTATTATTAAGCATTTTCCAATAACAAAGCACCTTTTATTACTCCGGTTTCGGCTAATTTTTTGGCAAAGGCTAGAGTAGCTTTCAATTGAGCCATCTTTGATTTATCTAATTCAAAAAATTTCTTGATTTAGTACTATTTATTTTGCTGTTTTCTGGAATATTGATAGAAAAAGTTATGCAAAAAGATTTCTAGTAAAACATACTTAATATTTTTTCATATATAAATTTTGAATAAGCAAAATTATTTAGCTAAAAAGATGCATGACGCGATTTAGAATTGTGTTGAATTTTTTATTTTGCAATATTTTCTAACCTTTTTATCTTGCAAGCAAGTCAAAATTTTTATTGTCTTATATCAAAATATTTAGGATTTCAGCGATTTTTTTCTTTATAAATGTCTAACTTTACCCAATGGGTTTAAGGTTTTATGTGAAAAAGATAGGAAGAAAGATACTAATTTAAAATTGAAAATAAAAAATAAAGGCAAACTATCATGTTCGATAAGAGATTTACAAAAATATATTTCCTTTAAGTATTGCTACCTTTTCTTTCTTTTTTGAATTGTTCAGCATTCATATATTATATTTTTTTATTCATCTTTTTTTTTAAATATTAAGATTACATTTTTAGAGGCCTAGAGTAAATTAACTCTGAGGTTGAAAAGTTTTATTTTTCCGACTTGAATTAAATTTAACATGATGTAAAAAATAAAAAAATAAGCTTTTCACTTAGGATAAATATCTTTGATGATTATTACAAATGAATCTAAAAAAAAAACATTGAATACTAAATAAAAATGTTACAAATTCTTAACTTTAAAGTAAAGCTCATTTTCCATATCTTTTACAATAAATTGGGTTCTCTAAATTTCATTAATAAATAACAAGATTTATAAACAAAGATTATAGACTTATATCTCCTCTCCTACATGGTTTTCAAAACCGTATTTTTTACGCATTTTTTATTTAATTGAAATTAATTTTTATTTATTTTAAATAAATTTTTAGAACAATGATTACCTTTAAACCTTGCAAACACCTTATGGGCTTTTAAAAAATGATTAGGATACTTATTTGAAAAATATTATTTTCTTAAAGAATTTTTTAAAATACAGATATAAATTGACCAGAGATATAAAAAAATATTTATTTTACCAAATGTGCTTATACAAAAAACTAAAAATTAAACAAAAAAAAGCTATACCACGTCCATTTCAGAATTTTCACCATTCTCATCAAGTGTTAAATTTTAACTCTTCATCACAATTAAAAACGTCGACATATTGAGCAATGGCTAGAACACTTTAAACCTAGATACATCGGCAGGCTGTAATAGGTTCCATGCTATTGTCGAGATTCATCCCGTAACGCTGAGGTAGTTTGCAAGCTTTTACGTTAGTTTATTTTTAGTTAAAGAATTTTTTTATTTTTTGTGTTATTAAATTTTCGAAGAAGCCAGATGTTGAAACTTCTTAAAGACCAGTTTGTGTGACTAAAATACCAATTATAACAAAATTTTAAAATTTTAAATTCCGAATTTTTAATGCTTAAGCTAGATTCTTTTCTATATTTATTTTTTTTATATTATATAAATTTAGTCATTAAAAGACTATTGATGATCATTTAATTTATGGTTAATTTTTTTGATTCAATAATATTTATTAAAAATATATTATTTAAATTTAAATTAAATTTTTTAAAATTTTGGAAACTTATCACTTTAAATTTTAAAGAATTTAATTCTAAAACTAGGTTCTTAGTTACCAGAAAGGAGTTTGTTTCCATGACAATTAAAGTAAAATTATTACTAAACTCAACAAACGTTTTATTTTCTTATAATCATAATAAATCTTAATAGCTAAGTCTAAATACAAAAATTATTTTTGTAAGATAGAATAATTGATAAAAGAAAAAATGGAAAAATTATCCATTAGTGAAAAAATCGAAGAGCTGAAACAAAAATTAGCTCTTTTGGGTAATTTTTGTCTCGATCAAAATTTCCTTAAAACCATATTAATTTAAAAGATGGTGACAGAAAAGCATTTACCGAAAATGCTGAATGGACTAAACGGAAAAATCAGGAAAAGATCGAACAACTTCGAAAAGAAAATAAAGAACTAAGACATAAACTAAAAGATTTAATAGAGGTAAATAAATTAAAAAAAAATCTAATTAATCTTTTTGAACCTTCTTGAAATAGGGTGATGAAAAAGTTCTCAACAAAGCCTTTAGCGGTCGACATTCGGAAAGAGTTGCTCTTAAAAACAAAACTGGCGAAGTAATATTTATCATAAATAAACAAATATTTAATATTACTGTTTAGACTGCCATTACCATCGTGGACCATAAGCATAGTGATCATATTAAACGGTTAAATGCCATCAAACATGAAAATGCCACTAAACTCAAACAATTAGAAGAACTACAAACAAGATACAACCAAGTGGTCAAAGATGCTGACGAAGCAGTCAAGACTGACGCTGGAGAATCCGAGACTGCCATGGTATGCAAATAGATAACAAAAAAAACCTTATTAATTTATTTATTCATCAGAGACTTAGACTTTTGGAAAACAGATTGAACAAGGCGGAATTAAAATGCAATGAAGCTTTGACTATTCAGAGAACCTACAACCAAATCAAAGCTCATTTATTGCAGGTAATTAATTAATAGCTTTTTTTTAATTTTTAATTTAATTTTTTTAAAAGGAAAGTTTGACTTATAGCAATAGACTAGACGATCTTGAAAAAGAAATCGAAAAATCAAATGATGAACTGAAAAAATTAAGAATTATCAACAAAGATGCTTCTTTTGCTAAGGAAAATGCTTCAAATGAATTCACCAAATTTGAAGATAAAGTTTACAAGTATTCTTTATTAATTTAAAATTTTTTTTTTATATAAAAAAATCTCTAAGGGAACGGAAAGAACGCGAGATTTATTTGGAAAGCATGAAAAAAGAGGCTGAGCAAAAGAAGCTACAAGCCGAACGAATTGATCGTCGATTGGTAAGCGCTCAATTATTTGTCACTATCATATAATTAAATATTTGTCATTGACTAAAAAAATTTTTATTGTTTTGTTTTAGTTGCAGCGACCGTCAACACCGCCTGAGGACATTACTAAGGAAATGACCGAAGCAGAACGAGAAAAGATTAGCTCATATGAGGAAGCTTTCGAAAAGATCAAAGAAGAGACTGGAGTTAATTCAATGGCTGTATGACTTAATTTATAAAATTAATAAAAATTGAATTAAAAATTTATGTTAAAATTAAATTAGGAAGTTGTGGAGAGATACAAGGGTCAAGGGGACAAGACTACTCGTTTGGAAGCTGATAAGGCAGATGCATTGGAAAAGATAGCTAAATTAAAAGATGAAAAAGAAAATTTGGTCAAAAAATTTGAAGAAATGAAGTATTCTGGAGAGCAAAAGATGTCTGAGTATGATTTTTTGTTTTTAGTTTATTTCAGTATTTTTTCAATAATAAAAAAAGGGGACAGAGAACTATTGAAGAACAAGAGGACAAATTGCAGAAAGAAGAGCAGCGCAGAGACGCTACCAGAGTGAAGATGGAACAAACAAGACGCCTTTTGGTTCAAGTTAAATCTGATATTGAACATTTGGCGAACAAAGTTCATCATTTAAAAGCAGTAATTATTTTAAAGAGTATCTAATTTTTTTTAAATATTAATTAACCTAATAAAGACCAAGAGTCATGTTGCTTCTACTGTAATTTCTCCAAAATCCGACGAATTCGTATTAGATTTGCTAAGTGTTACGGAAGAAAAATTGATAAAGTTGTATGAGGATTTGGAAGCACAGGGCATGAATGAAACAAAGCAACAAATGAAAGAAGAAGGATTATATTTTGCTAATGCTCTTGATGCCAAACTACCACCACACAATACCAGAATCGTTTTTCCGAATAAGACCGGCGATCGTGCGTTTGATGATGAGGATGGAAGTGGAGATGAGGGCACTGAAGACTTCCGCGGATATAGAGAACAAATTAAACAAGCCTCTAAACAAATTGTGGACTCAAAAACTAAACGTAATCAAATTAAGAAAAATAAAAAGTAGAAGTAGTTATTTTGTTCTAATTTTTTATTTAATTTTTTTTACTTATATGAATTAAATTAAATTCTTAACTTATATTTTTGATTAAAAAAAAATTTATTTTAAATAATACGGATGATTTTTAAATAAATAGTACAATTTTAAATTTGTCATTTAAATTTTTTAGATCGTGTAAAAAATCTACTGACATGTACCTACTGCATTCTGTTTTTTATTATTGTATCCAAAGGGCTTTATTAATGTTAAATTATAGTTAATAGCTCTAAATAGCATCGCTGTCAGGTCCTATAAAATCTAATATTTAAATTGAATACTAATGATATTTATTAGACATAAAAATAAGTTTATTAATTTTTTTTTAAATTTAAATGTGTAATCATTTATTTTCGACAAATTATTTATTATTATTTTCACATTGTATGACGCTCAATCTTAAATTTAGAAAATAAAAATAAAAATTTGTTATTTTTTTCAAAATATTTTTTTCTGAATTTATATTTTTTTAAATCAAAATAATAAAAGTTAATTAATCACCTTCAATGACGGTGCAATTTATGGTGAAAATATTTTGACTAGAAATAAAAGTCAGACCCGACCTGGCCCAATTTATTTCAATTTGTAAAAAATATGAAAAAAATGTTAATTTATTAGTCTTTTTCATTGTTGTGACTGTCATTGAATTAGTAAATTAAAAAAAGTAAATTTTACTATTTGTAAAGCTGTCTGAAATGTTGACGGAGGAAATTCTGATTTCGGTCAGTTGTCTCCGTTTTTATTTATTGGTATTGTAATACGTATTAATACGTATAGTCTTTTTTAATTAATAATTCATTTTAAAAAAATTCAATCAATTAAATTAAAATAAAATACAATTATAAATGTTCTAATTATTAAATATAATATAGTAAAAATATCAAAAACAAGAAGCTATCGCGAAAATAGATGAATTGGTTGTTTTTTTTTATAAAACCGTAAAAAAAGATAATTCAAATAAAAAACACTAATGAAATCATCATTTGATCTAAATTTAAAAATAACTATTAAAAATATTAATGAAATTACGGCTTTTGGCTATTTTTTATAAGTCCTTTGTCAATCTTTAAAGCGAATTTAATAAGTATTTGGCAGTCAATTATACACGATACTTTTAATTTAAATTTAATAAAAAATTTTCTATATTTCGTAACTTTTTTTGCCATCAATATAGAATTCAAATAAATTTTTGATTTTATTTTCTAGAAAAGTACCGTGGGCTCTTGTAAACAAACCATTACATCTAAAACCAAAATTAACTTAAGTTTACATTCAACATGAACATTCATCAATGTTATGTTACAGTATCTTTTTTAGTATTATTAAATTCTAACGAAATAAAAAGATTTAACTTTTTTTTAAACTAGCATCATCTTCAAGGCATTAATTCAAATTAATAATAATAACAATTAAAGAAGTTTTATTATTTTTTACTGAGTTTTATTAAGCTGTAAATAATGATTTATCTTTCAAGGGTTTGGAGGGAAGTTCTAAGACCATTAAAATCTGCCAGAGGTATCTTCCTAAACTACATCAATAAAAAATCTAAAATAGACAAAAACAGATTTTGTACATAAACAATAAATTTTCGGTTGCCTGAGGGTGTCAAGGGAAGAAAATATTATTTAAGATATAACTTGAATTTAATTTAATATTTTAAGTTTTGTAACTCATTTTAAATAGCTGATTTTGCGCTTCGTTTAAAACTTTTTCTGACTCTAATTATGGAAAAAAATCAAACTATAATTTCCAAAAATAAAATAAAAACAAAATAAGGTACAATAATTTTTATTTTACTTTTAATATTATGAAAAGATTTGAAAATTTTTTTTTCAGGTATTGTGAAAAACGCACAAAATAATTTTTAATTAAATAAAAATTCAAATATACATAAATTTATCAAAATATAATTTTTACTTAGTGCAAAGAAAGAATATTTTATCTAATTTTATTTAAAAAATAATTTTGTAGTTGGACTCCAGGGCAGTTTCGAGTGACTAATCAGCCATCGTCTTTGTAATTTTCTGATTAAATTAATTATTTTTTAAATAAAAAATTTAAAAAAGAAAAGTTCTGGAAAATTAAAAAAAAATTTTGATAAAAAAAATTAATTTTTCTTTTTTTAGTAATTTTTATTCTCTGGAGTATGCCAGACAAGACCCAATTTTGTCCTCCGCTATAAGACAAATTCTAGCTCATCTTGAAGCATCTGGGGCAAAGATTAATAATATGTTTAGCTTAGTACTATAAAAATGCACCCATAATTGGAAAAAACAAAGCTTGGCGCTATTTGATTGCGTTTTTAAGCTCAAATGCCAACTTCATTAGCGCGTTGCTATGCAAAATGTTAATCGTTGTCCCAAGAGCTTTAAATGAGCTTTAATTACGGCACAATTCTCTCAATACAAAACACCACGACAAAAGGATATGTTGTAAATAATTAAAAAAATTAAATAAAATAAAAATTTCTGAGGTGATTTTTGAAGAAAAATTCGCATAACTTTTGGTCAGTATCACCTCACATTTTTCAAAAAAATTAATATTCATTTGTTTACACTCGCTGCTCAAAACATGAAAAATACTCAGTCTAATTAAGTAATAAATTCTTAAATTTAATTTTAACTTCAAACATGGTAAATTAAGCAGAAAAATAGACACGTTTCATCTGACAATCCAAGTGAGAAATCGACACAAATCTTCACTTGATAGAAAGAAAGAAAAAAAATTTTACTACTTTAAATAATAAAATATCCGAATTAATCAATAAAATTCAGCTTAATTAAGCTCTATTTGATCTAACCTTGCATTTTTGTGGCATTACACCTTGTAAAATAGGAAAAAAATATACAATAAAAATATGAGAAAAAAAAGTATCATTGCATCCAGATCAAATAAATTCAAATTAGTCCAAGTGGTTTATTAACACTAAATTAGATATCAAAAGCCGCAACAAGGCCCATGTAAACAATTTTATTTGTTAATCACACGCAATCAAATGCTTATTGCATAAGGTTTACACGATTTGGCTTTTATCAAAAGATTTTTATCATAAATAAATATTTTTCTCTAATAGTACAAGTCTGAAACGATTCATTGATTTCGCTTTTGTACTTTAGTTGAGCTTTGATTTTTGTCTCCTTTTGCTAAACATAGCTTTATTATCTGTTTAAAATTGAAAGCTTAAACTTGTCAAAAATCATTCGATAATCCCTGAACATTTATTATGTCATGCTAAATCGGGCGGCTTGGTTTCAAAATCTGATTTATAGATCACATTCACATTTTTTTATTTTTTTGTTGTTATCTTATTTTATCTTGACACCTTGCCCACAACACAATACACTGATCCATGTCCATACTTGCAAATTTAAGCTTAGAATCAGTGCAAGTCTTTTAAGCAGTCGCTGTGAAACATGATCTCGTTGAGTTTGAATTTTATTTTTTAAATAATTTCAGGTAGATCTCGGGAAAATCGAAATGGAACCAAGTCCTCATTTAAAAAAATGAAAATCAGGTATAATGAAGATCGATGATTGGACATGATATAAAGTATGAAGTCTTGATAAAGCCAAGATAACTTTTGGTATAAATGCACATTAATTTGATCGACTTTTTTTCTCAAATAAAAAATGGGACCTATAACATGATAAGATCATTTTTAGATTATTCTTTTCCTTGTTTAAATTCATTCTCAGAAACTAGCATCAAAAGAAAACAACTCATTCAAAATTTAGCAGTCCGGCCTATTATTAAACTAAAATATGATATTCTCTCCAATAATATGCATCAAGGGGACTTAATTTTATTTATTTTTTATTAAATTTAATAATTTGAGCGAGTAAGATCAAAATGGATGCAAGTTCTTCTTAAAAAAATTTATGACGCCTTGATTGAGCCAAGAGAGCTAAAAACCAAAACATTAGGATATCTTTGCAAATCTTTAAAAATAGAATCATTTTCAGATTATTCTTTTTCTTGTTTAAATTCATTCTCAGAAAATTTTATCAAAAAAATACAACTCATTCAAAATTCAGCAGTCCGGTCTATTCTAAAGCTAATAACATAATACTCTTTCCAACATTATATATCAGGAGGATTTTATTTTAATAATTTTATTTAAATGAAATAATTTGAGCGAAGCCCTCAGTCGACTGTATGGAATGGATCTAGTCCTTTCAGCTGGACGATAAAATTTAGTTGGAAATTAGAAGTTAAACAGATAAAATTAAAAAAAAAATAGAAACTTTATTTATTTGAGGAAATGCCTCTTGGGTGATGAATAAAAGTAAATGTTTAATAAACTTAAACTTTTGAATCGAATTTTTATATTGAGTGAGAGATATATTAAGGAAGTAGCGATTCATTCTATTCCATTTGGTTGTCAGACTAGTGGAGGAACATAAAGCATGTTTTGAATCAAGGTTTATCGAATACCCTTCTTCTTTTGTGTAATTGTTGCCCTATAACTTCTTGTTACTTTCCCGAACTGTACATTATTTAAATTTCTACTATCTGGCACTTAATTTTTAATTTTTCTATTTTTGAAGCAGTCCTTAGCTCGGTACAGATAAACTGGTAAATCCTCGATCCGTTCTGATTGTTGAGTTCTAGTGCTTGATTCTACGTACACACACAGTAGTGTTAGAATTATGAAATGATGATAAGAGGATTTGGGTTTAAGTTTCGTGCTGTTTTAAAGAGATAAATAGTATATTGTTTCACAATGATTTATTTTTAATGTAATTTATCAAAAGTATAATTTCGTCTTGAAATAGAGTGTATTTAATTTTTTTTGTAGACTTGAGTAGAGTAGTAGTGGTAGTGGAAAAAATTTTTGTTGTTGTTATTGTTGTTGTTGTACGAGTTATGAGAACAACGAGGCCAATATGTGAATCAGTTGGGTCTACTCTTCTGACAATTAACTCATTAAAACAAAATTTATCTAATTTGGTCATTTCACCCAGATTTTAGCAAATTTTTCAAATATATTTTTATTTTTCTAAATTATTTTTCAATTTTAATAAATCAAAGTTTTGTCAAAATTTGAAGAAGAGAACAAAAATTAAATCGCACTTTTTATTTATTTGTGTTAAGTTAAATTTTAACTTCTTAGCACAGAGTAGCTTTTTTACTTTAAAGATTTTTGATCGGAGTTTGAAAGATGATCCTTAATTACATTTTAATGAGTAAGTTAAAAAAAAAAAGCTAAAAAGAGAACAAGAAGAATATTTGTGCTTTTTCTCTCTCTTTCTTTCTCTTTCGTTTCTTTAGTACAAGCAGCAATCAGAAAAAAGCACCGAAAAATCGATTAATCATTCTTTAAATAAAAAGCAAAATTTTTACTTTTTTTATATTTTTTTTATTTTCAAATAAAAAAAATAATATAAATTCGTCTAATCTAACTGGATCATGTTATTCTTTTATTTTTTGTTCTAAAAGCCCGAACGGCTATTTAAAGCTATGAGAAGCACATGTTCAACAAGTTTTGGTTTAAAATACACACTGGTCAGTAGTTATGCCATTTCTGTGTCTCCTCCTCCCCCTTCCATTTATTCAATAAATTTTTTTTGAAGTTTATTTATTGTCACATATAAAAAGTGAGTGTCCGGAGGGCGATTGCTAGTTTGGCCGAAATTGTCGCCCCACAAACCATCACATTGAGCATCGTGTTCATTAGACTATTTTAGAAAAAAGAAAGAAAACATGCTCTTTGGCACAAAGCTATAATTAAATTACGCACTTTTACCAAGACACTCTAGAACGAATCACATACTAGCTGCACAGAGCTAACTAAAATAGAGAGCGAATAAAAATATCAACAATCATATGTTGAACTAAGTCCTCCGCCTTCAATCTATAAAATAAATAAAATATTTTTTTTCTATTGGCTTAGTATGTTTTGCAGTTGCCAAAAATCAACCACAACCAATAAAATAATTATTTTTTCTCTCTCTCTCTCTTACTTTTTGCACACACAGTTTTATTTTTCTCTTATTCAATTGTTCAAGAGAGAAGACTACAAAAATTAATCGGAACCAAACAAAAAAAAAAAAATTATTTTTTTCATTTTTTTATTCCAACCCATCTTTATATATAAATTGTGAGTGAGTGTGTTTTTAATTGGCATTCTACTAAATTTGTTGTTTCCTTTCCTCCCCATGGTTAAAGCTTTGTCTATTTGATTTAAGTAAATTAAAAAAAAGAGAAAAATTCAAAAATGATTTATTACACTACTCTTCTCTCCAACTTTTCGACACAATTTTTTTTTTTCTATTCTTTTCCAAAAAAATTCCATTTAAATTAAATAAAAAACCCCCCAAAAAAAAAGAGATAAACATTTCCAATTAATTGTAGAGACCTAACTTAGACTCAAAGACCACCATGATCCAACACCAGACCTCGGCCAAGCCAGCACTGTCCAGCCTAGTGATGAGCCCGCAGTACTTTGGCGAGCAGCGCCGCGACGCCGAAAACTTTAGAGCAGCGAGTCTGAAGCGCAAGCAGAGCGACTCGGACACCGAGAGCGAAAAAGCGGCGGACAAACAGCCCCACCTGCTAATGGACAACCCGGAAGGCGCCTATGCCAAAAGCGCGCTCTTCTACACAAACTACGAGCCTGGGTGTGCGCAGACAGCCTCGTATCCGTGGATGAAGGAGGCCCGGCTCGCCAACCCCTATTCCGCCAGCATCACCTCGCCGAAAATCAACGCCTACTCGGCCAATTTATCATCCGGCTCGGTGTGTTCATCATCGCCCAACGATTCCATCAACACGCCAACAACAACTGTTAAAACAAGTAATTTTTTGTTGATGCCACAATTTAAAAGCAATTAGGGCCCAGCAGCAGCAGCACAAAGCCAAAGCAGATAAAAATCTCTTATCATCGCACACACATTTCTTGTTCCTAATGAGTTTTTAATTTACTTTTTTGTTTTGTGTAGAGACAGAGTCGACAAGTGGCAGTAATCACGGTTCGTGTTCGTCGTCGTCGGCGGCGGCCGCATCGAAGCGAGCGCGCACCGCCTACACGAGCGCTCAGCTGGTCGAGCTGGAAAAAGAGTTTCACTTTACGCGCTACTTGTGCAGGCCGCGCCGCATCGAACTAGCGTCCATATTGCACTTGACCGAGCGGCAGATAAAAATCTGGTTTCAGAACCGACGCATGAAAATGAAAAAGGACCAAAAGAGCAAAACGTCGTCGTCGTACAAGTCGTGCGCGCCCAGCACCGCCACCACCGCCAGCAACGACAACGTGGACTCGGCGGCCGACGACGACGACGACGACTCGGACAACGGGCACTCGGACAACGAGCACTCGGAGACCGACAACCAAGACAACGACGACAAGGCGTCGATGCCGCTGAGCCACGCCAGATGCGGCACCTACCACAGCCACAGCTCCACGTCCCACCAGTGCACTCACCACTCGAGCTATTCGTTCGGCGCCAAAAAGCCGTCGCCGACGCCCGCATCAGCGTCCTCGTCCTCGTCCAGCACGCCAACTTCTCAGCTCGTCAGCAAAACAGCCAATTCGCCATCGCCGCCAAACAACTTTGCTTTTCAGGTCAATCCAGAGTACTATGCCACAGAGGCGAGCAAAGACCAGTTCTATTTGGCCAAGCTGAACTCGTCTTCTGGGCCCGCCAAGGCCTATCCGTTCTATCCGAACGGCACCTCGCCGAACTCAAGCTCGGCGTACGGCCACACTTTTAGCACTCCGCCGCCCACCACCGGCGACTACACTGCCAGCTCTAACCCTTTTTTCGATCCGTCTTACTCGAGCCAAGTGCTGTCCAATCCTACTGATCCATCCAATCTAGTCTATTCGTCACAATTCAATGGCTACAACTATTCGAATGCCTATTTCAATACGTTCTATGCCAACAACTCGGCCAGCTCCAGCGCCTACTTGGCCAACGAAGGCGCCTATTCGGTGGCCAACTCGGCGTCCAACCCAGGCCTCTTGAACTATCAGTTCGGCCACCACCACGATTCAAACGCTTATGGAAGCACCCACGCTGATATTTCGACCACTGCCAATTCGAACAATTTAGAATCAAATTACAGTAGTTATTTGTCCACTATTCACCTTGCTTCGGCTGCTAGTTCGAATTCTAAATTTTAACTTTTTTATTTTTTTATATTATTAATATTATTATTATTATTATTATGGTTATTATATTATCTTTATAATAAATTTTTTCTTGAAAAAATTTTGCTAATAAAATTTTTTTTTTCACTTTTTTAGATTTTTAATTTAAGTGAAGTCAATTTTAAAGTGGACAAAATATTTTTTTGCTGCTGAGTAGTTTATTTTTTTGTAAAAAATATTTTTTGTTTTTTTTTTCTAGTTTTGTTTAATTTGTAAATGTTTTTTATTTTTTTTCTAATCTCAAAAAATTGAATAAAATTATTTTTAATCGAGTGTGCAATAAAAAATTAGCCAAAAAAGGTTTCTTTCTTTAGTTTTTCCAAGACTGCTCGGTTTAATTTTGAATTTGAATTGATAATTTTCTAAGTTGTTTGTTGAAAAAAAAACTAGAAAATTTTATTTACTTTTTTCCTTTGATTTTAACTAAATATTTCTGTTTTTTTGAAGTAAGTTATTTATTAATTCAAGAATCACCTCTTGGATGATGTAAAAAAATGGAAAATTAAAAAATCTTTTTAATTTTTTGGACAAAAAAAGAAGAAAAAGAGAGTAGTTAAGGGCAAATATTGTTTGTGGATTATATAATCAAGTTTATTAGAATATTTTTTTTTTTAATTTTTATTTTCATGAGGTCTAAGGTTAAATAAAATAATTTAAATTGAAAATATATAATAAAATACAATAATAATGGCTCTAAGGTATTGGATTCGTTTGTTAAAGCTTTATATGGATATCAAAATTTTATCAAGAAATCTAACCCAGTCAATATCAGAATCAAAAGTTTAATAAGTAGCTGTGATTGGAATAAAATTGATAAAAAATCAATTTAAAAGGAAAAAAAAGCTTTTTTTATAATTGGCTAATATCTTAAGTACTAGAATTTTTATTTATATTAAATTTTTATTTTAGGTCAAAATTTTGAATTAAAAATTTTATTTTTATTTTTAAAATCATGATATTCTTTATTCATAAACTGTCTCGTTTAAGGTAGAAAAATAATTAAAATGATAGACGCTTCTATTTGAAGAAAATATGCTAAGAGGGAATAAAAGAAAAATTTAATGTAATGTGTTATCTAGGAGTTATCTAGGAGCCACTAGTAACTTAGCTGCAGCTAACAAAATATCAAAGGATAGATAGAAATATAAATTTTTAGTGATTTCGACTTAGAGAGGCAATCCCTTTTTAATCCTCAAAAATGACACAATTTTCATTCCTTAAACTACTTAAATTATAGTTCAAATCAATAAAATAATTTTGAGGACTTATGTTGAATAAACTATTAGAATACTAAAATCTATTTATTTAACTCAATTATTTGACTTACTCAGCAATTCAAACTACACCAATTTATAAACTTATTAACTTACTCAATTATTTTAAATCTAAATTAGGAGAACAATTGAATTTTTTAAAGTATACTGATTTTATTTAAAAATCTCAAAATTTTAAAGTAATGATAAAAAATTTATAATTAGTTACATTTGAATTTAAAAAAATTCAAAAATTTCGAATTAGTCTATTGATAATATTTTTGAAATTTCAAATGAAGCAAAAAGTTTAATAAGTTTAAATTTTAAAAGTAATTTTTCAGATGGCATTGAATAAAATTTAAATAAGAGAGTTGAATTTTGAAATAATTGGTAATGCAATTATTTAATAATTTAGCTACTGATTAGGAAACTAAAGCAATGAGCCACTAGAGTACTTAAACAAGTTATAAGCAAATGATGATTTTTTAATTTTCGAATTATTTTGGTGAATGGATGTTAATGAAAATTAAATTATAATTATTATTATTATTTATTTAATTTTAAGTCCCATTGACGGAATAAAAAGAAAAATTATTAAGTAAAAAGATTAGAAAAAGTTCTAATTATACAAAAATATTAAATACATTTAATTAAATAATTAATTAAATAATGAATTAGAAATGAAAATTTGACATTTAATAGAGAATAAGTAAATAAGAATTGATAGATAAATTTTGTATTTTTTTCTAAATAAACAAACTGAGGCATCAAAGATCACGCGGCACAATAAAGTCATGTGAAACTAGTAATTAGGTTCATGTTACTCAATAAACTACTTCGGCTTCTAATTAAAATTTTGTGCTGGAGGCATTGATCAAACTTTTTTTTCAATTTTTTTTTCTCAAGCAAAATAATTTCCATAAAATTTGAAAATATCAAAATAATTACTTTTTATGTGTTTGGCAGTGATTCTGAGCTTTAGTCAAGAATGAAGAGTAAAGTCACAATGCATTTACAAAGTTTTATTATGGCAATAAAAATCAAGCAAAATCGATCAATCGGAAAAAGGTTTACTTAAAGAAAATATTTGTTCTAGTTTCAATTTTTTCATTTTTTTATCTTAATGTTTTCTTAATGAGAGTTAATCAATCGTACAGCAGAGCTAATAAATAGGCATGTATCTGCTTTGAAAATTTTCCAAAATTTCGAAAAAAGCAGCTGAAAAAGATTTAAAATCAATGGCAATAAAGATAAATTCCATACTCTGTTCGAATTCAAAAGATCAAACAAAACTTTAAAGAATAAACAAATCTATAAAGTTTGCTTTAAAAAAAAAATTATGTTCTTCATACAAAGTAAATAATTCAAATTTGAAATTTGCTTTTTCATTCTAGCCTTTTGTTGCTTTTATTTCATTAGGCGCAATTCGAAAATGAGGGATTTTAACAAAAATAGGAAAAATGATAAATTACCTTTCTAATCAATGGAAATTCATCAACGTCAAATTTTTAATAAAAGTTTATAAGTGAATGAAATGTGTTCCCAGTTAAGAAAACATTGAAAAACGACTTGTTAAATGAATAGAATAGGAACTAGTCATTTAAGAATTTGGAACGCTCAGTCCTTTTCAAACAAATGTTGACACTAATATGCATATCGAAATGGACTCGATTAAAACTTGTCCAAAAAACAATTTGAGCTAGTGAAATGTGTGGAAAAATTTGTCATCGTTATGAGCAAATACTTTATTTTATCAGTTAATTTAAATTTTTTAGTATTTGGATTTCATTTGAAAAATATGTTGGCAAAATTTGCATAGATTAAACAAATTATTAATTTTTGAACTAATTGTTCGGAAATGTTGCGCAATTTAAAGTCTTTTGATTTGAAAATTTTTATCCACCTTGTTTAGTAATCTTTTAAGAGCCAAATTGAGCGTGTTTAATTCAATCTTAAAATAAAATTTACATAATAAATACTAGACCGCTTTACACCAAAACTTCCTCAAAATGTTGATTGCCTAATTTAGTTCTTAAAACACTTTTGTCTCTAAGATCTACCGTTCAAAAAATGAATAATATTTTACAAAGGTTTTTACTTGACAAATTAAGTCAAATTAATATTCTCTGTGGAAAATTTTGAACTAAAAAAAAGCAGCTCAACTTCGTATGATTTAAATAGACTTTTTTTGTTTAACACTCAAAAAAATCTAATCACATTTATAGAAAGACAAAAAAATAATTAAAACTTTTATTCGATTGACATCAAAGCTTCTTAATGAGCATTCAATTATAAAACGGTATTTTAAAGAAATGGAATTTAAAATTTTTTAAAAATTGGTCTAAAAAGATTCTTTTTTTCTTTGATAATTAAAGTGATTAAAAATAATTTTAGCTTAGGATAAATATTTTTTTGATCAATTCAATTTAATTCAAATTCTTCTTTAAAATGAACAAGAAAGACGCATTGAAAAATATTTTTAAAAAATCATTTCAAATTTAAAATTGATTATTAATTGAAAATTGATAAACCTCTGACTTAACATATAAAAATTATATAAAAATTTTATCTTTTAAGGTTTATTAATCGAGGAAATATACAAGCTCTTAAGGAAATTTTGTCTTAATAATAAATTTTCAATTTTTATGGAACAAAAGGTATGATTCTAGTTATTTGACTGATAAATGATGTCTGATAAAAATTAAAATTGATATTTATGAAAAAATTTTCTTTTGAAAAAATGAGACTCTTTAAAGATTAATATAAAATAGCTTATCTTAAATACACCAAAGTCATTTGAAAAAAAATATTTTTATTAATAAATATTCAAATTACAGGAATTTTATTATTCAAATTTTGTAGAATTTTAATTGAAATATTTAATTGTTTTTTAAATAATATTAAAAGTTTTTGAATGCAAGAGTAATTCTCAACAATTAATTTAATTATTGCATTGGAAATGGCATTAAGGTAAATAATCGGACTTTTTTGTTTGGAAATTTATGAAATTTAAAAAAAAAAGCTATTTTAAATTAAATTAAAATTTCAGAAATTTATTTAAATTCAAACCCAAGTACAACAATCATGTTAAAATTCAATCAAATCAAAATGAAGCAAATTAAAAAATAAACAAAAAATTAACCTATCAAATTAATATCAAAACGAAGCTCTATTTTTAATTAAAAATTTTAATTTTGTGTATTTTTTAGTAATTTTAGTTTTTTTATCACAAAAATGCATCATATAACTCAAAGTGTGTTTTGTGCTCTATAGAGAAAAATTAAATTTAAAGTTCTGATTTTAATTAAGAAAATTCATTATAAAACGTTTTTATTATTTTCGTGAAGAAATAAATTTTTTTGTCAATTAGTCCTGAGGAAACTTTAAATTTAAATATTTTTGAAAGCTTTCAAAAATTCAATAAAAATTTTAACAATTAATAATTTAAAAAAAATATTTTATTGAAAATCAATGAAAATCTGTTTATTGTTAATTTAAGATTTTTTAATTTTTCCATTATTTGTATGAAAATCTCTTTGAAATAAGATACTGTTTTAAAATTTTTTCTTTAATTTACAAGGTAGTGTCATAACTATCAAATGTGTAGTTTTTTCTTTACTCATGCTGTTTTATTTGAGTTCATAAAATTTAAATGTGGTCTTGTATTTAAAAGGTAATTAAGAAAAAAGTGGTGATTAGATAAAATCAAGACAATCCACATACTGCATTATTTCTTTTTAATGAAATTTATCAATTTGTTTTTATTTAAAGCGATATCTAAGTCAGATAGGGCTCAGACTCATTAAAATATATTTAAAGCATTTTTATCACAAGAATGATGATTGAAATGAAAAGCGTTGGATTTCTTATCATGATCGGAGATAAAACTTAAAAAATATGCATTTTAACTCAGTTAATTTTTTTAAAAGCTAATACAAAATTTATTAGCAATATGTGATAATTAAAATATTTAAATTGAAATTTTTATTGAATTTAAAAAAATAATTGACTTTTTGTTGAAATTGAAAACGAGAAATAGATCGAAAATTTACAATTTTTTTGGATATCTTACATAGAATTAACCAAATATGAATTTTTTCCAGTAGCTTGGTTATATAGATTAAAATATGAAAAATTTTATATAACTTTAGAATAAACTTTGTTTTTCAGCTAAACTTTTCTTAAACTTGTTCTTTGGCAAACTGTTTGATCTTTTCAAGAATACGTCTACCACTCTGAACATAATCAATCGGCTCTACAGTCACAGCACTAACTTTAACTCTTCTTTCATCCTTATAAAAAATAATTTAGAAAAAATTATTGAAATTTTCACCTCATTACATTGTAAGTTTCCATTTTAGCTCTAAGCTTAAAATTGAATTCTTTAAATGCACATTCTGAAAATACTTCATCAAATTTGGGATCGTTCTTTTAAAAAATTATTTAATTTGTTATAAAAATTTGAAATAAAAAAATTTTGCTCACTGAGTTTTTCAATTCACCCAATTCTTCGGTTCCTATACCGAGAATGGTCTCAGCAGTTTCTTGAAAGCATGTAGCCCAGTTCGAGTCAGCAAAATCGGCTAGATTTATCTAAAATGAATTAAAATTTAGACAAAAGTGGGAATAAAAAAAAACAAATTTGAAAAGTACATTCAAAATCATTCGCCATTTAAAATTTGGATAATTTCTGGCACATTTTTCGCAACGATATGTACCATCGTTTTGATCAAAAATTTTCTTGTTACAATTTTCACCAGGACATGCTGTGTACATAGAATTGTCTTTTTTGGCATATAAAACATAGGCTTTCGTTGAAAAGTAGTCGGCCTTGTCACCCATCCCAAGTTTTTCATCTTTCAACTGGTCTAAGAATTTCCAATTTGTGTGACCAATGATGGATGTACCAGCGCCCATTCCGCTTCCAGCAGCTCCTTGACTCGACAAATCTTGTATTTCTGATTCACTTCCTCCTTGTTCAAACCAGCCTTTTACGGTATGAGCTTCGGGTATATCCGGATTTATCTGAACTACTGTGGTAGAGGTTACACTCAATGTTCTTCCATTGTAGTCTCCAACTTTTGCACCTTTTAGTAAAATAACTGGAAAACTATCGCTCGAGTCATAATCTTCAGCCTTTAAGAAAATTATTCAACTAAAATTTTTATTAATTTTATTAAAAAAAAACTTGTTTGCCCCATAGAGTTGCAGTGATGGCACATTCACTGTTATCAACAATGCTCAACTCTCTTTTCTTTAGTTCTTTGTTAGTTGATTTAGTAACAATGGTCATGCAATCGCCAACAGACTTAACTACTCCAATAACATCTAAAATAGATTAAAAAAAGTTATTTTTTGCTACTGGTGTTGAAAATTAGATTTTGGAGACATCATTCAATAAATTTCCAAAAATTGAACGAAAATGGAAAATAAAATTGTTTTAAAAAAAATTTATTTAAGTCTTCCTCAAAATATTTCCCATTTTTTTCTTTATGTCAATTTTATCGAAATCGGCTCGAACGAAGCCTGTAGCCATTCGACCGAGTCTTAAGGTCTCTTCCCTAAATTATTTTTTAAATAATAAATAAAAATAATTGCTAATTGGAACATTTGATTTTTTAAATGTTATTTTTTATAATTTTTCTGTGAACTTTTGGCTACTAATCTTTTGGATTCAAGGCCAACTTCAATTTTATTTCAGTCTGATCTATACCCATCGAAACCATGTTTTTTATTTTTTTTAAGAAAAATCAAAAATCAGCTTTAATTAAAGTATTAAGGTTCATTCTAGTTTTGATTCTAAAAATTTTAATTTTATTTTATTTTTTTATAAGAATAAAATCGAACTTTAGACATCATTAAATGGAAAATAAGTTAAATTTAAATTTATTTCTAAAAAAAACATTGTTATAACATGATTTCGATGGATATAACTCTAAAAAAATTAATAGTGAGTTCGTCTTATTTCTTAGAGTAGTATACAAATGTTTAAGGTATAAAATAATTTTTAATAATTAAAGATATAAAACTCAAATAAATATTTTTGTAACTAAAAAATTTAACTCCATTAATTTTTACTTACCAACAAAATCATTAGCGGCGTGATTAGATATATCACTAATTTTAGCAAGGTTCAAGTTTATACGCGGAAGATTGTCTGTTTCATCACAGGGCTGGATGACAGTTTCATTGTTAAATGTCATCTCGTAGTCATTATCTAATCTGCAATATTGTTTATTAGCAGTCTTTAGAGTAGCTTTTGAAATGTAATAGACTTGGTCAATTTGCAGCATTTCATAAAATTTGTCAACTTGGTCATTGAAACCATTGGCTCTAATTTCACCTGTGTTATCTATTAGTTCCACATTGAAAAGTTTTCCTTCGCCTCTGGCATTCGAGTATGTTCGAATGTTTGATTTATTAGTAACTCTGGCTTTTATTGCCCATCTTTAAAATTAAAATTAAATATAAGAAATTGAAAAAGACCATTTGGTATACTTGTTTTGATAAGGGTTTAAACTTGAGATGCCGAAAACTTTGAAACCATTGAAAGTCCCTGGCGGGTTGGTTGACTGAGGTTTTTCAAAATCAGTATCTTTTTTTTCAAAAAATGATTTTGCCTTGTTTTGATTTATTGACTTGTTGGGCTCTATATTTTCATTTTGTACATGTTTGCTCGGCTGGGAAATGGTGGCTGCTGGTTGCTGCTTTGGGTTGGCGTCCATTTCACCCAAAATTTCAAAGTTTAACAAAATAATCACAACTCTGGAAAATAATTTATTAATAGAAAGAAATTTTTTGGTCAAAAATTTACTTTGGTGGATCTTTTGACAGCACATTTGCAGCGAACTCTTCCAATTTGATAACACTGCCAATTCTAAGCTGGTTTGATTCTACCAGGGAATTTTTTTGAGTCGCTAATATTCCAACTTGAAAAATATCAAAAATAAAATAAATTCTTTTTAATTCAAATTAAAAATTAATTACATGTGTGCTGGGTTTCACCGTCAAAGAGGGTTACTTTATACCTAGTCATGCCATCCATGTTGTTTTGAATGTTCTTCATTTGGGTTATTTGTAAAATTGGATCAGCAACATTGTTTCCATCCAAAATTTTCTATTATTTAAAATAATTTTAATTAATTAAAGACTTAAATAGTGTGTTTGGTGAATTACCTTCAAAGAGCCTCTGGTTAATTGGAACATTTTCAATCCAATTATGACTAATCTAAACACAAACAAAAGTTAAGTTTGAGTAATTTTTTTTAAGCTTAAAGTATTAAATCATTCCACGATGAGATTTCAAATTATGAAAGAGTTTAAAATTAAAGAATATTTTTATAAGAAATAAAACTTGCAAAATAAGTATCTCTTTTATTCTAACTTTCAATTAAGTCCTTTTTTTATTTGTTTAACAATGAACCTTAGATAGCATTGATCGAGTACTTAATTGACCACAAAAAGAATTGATGAGAGTTGGAATTAAGTGATAGTAAAATGTCTTTCCAGAAGAAGCCTAAAAGAAGAGTAAGTGTACATTTGTATTTTGATGTCAACTAATTATGAAATAAGTAAAGTAAAACAAAAATTTTAATTATTCAATTAAATCTAAATATTTTATTAAATTTAATTAACGCTAATTTTCTTAATTATTATTCTCATAATTTTCTTGCAAAATTCAAATTTTTTAGGAATATTGTAAAAATTCTAGGCTTCTTTACTTGAGAAAAAAGCTAGAATATTTTTTTAAAATTAATCTAAAAAAAACTGAATTCATTTCTTTCTTTAATTTCATCAATTACCAATTAAGTCTTTTTATTTACCTATCCTTAATTAAAAAATTATTAAATATCATGATTTGTCGATGTTCTGTTAACAATTATTCTTTAGATTCAAATTAAAATAATTATATACTTTTAATTTTTGCAACATTTACTCACCTTAGTTAAAATTTCTTTCTCAATACTCTGAAATTTCCTATTTATGATAATGGAACATTAAATTTAAATAATAGTGTCTAACATTACTTTCAGGCATTATGCATCTATATTGAAATAAAATACAGATTCTTCTTTAACTTCACATTTTTCTTAACTTTATACAAGTTTTAGGTAATTCATAAATTAGTTCAATCCTTGAGGAAAATTCATTGAATTTTTTGGCATTAATTAAATTTGAGAAAAAAAAATATGGAAAATATTCTGGAACAACTGAGTGATCTTGTAACACTTGCCAACTGTTTTTAATATCTATTTTAAATGAATTTATTTTAAAAGAAAATTCAAATTAAAGAAAACGAATTTGATCATAACATAAAGAAGTAATTGACCGTAATTAACTTTTTTCCATGAGATTTAAAAATTTTTAAATCATAGAACAGGAATTGTGTCAATTAATAGAAACTGGTTCGTCAACGAAAGCACCTTTTTATTGCCAAAATTAAAAATTGTTCCGGTATTTATTAAATAAAAAGCTTCTCAATTCCTTTTTATTTTATCTAATTTAGGTTCGTTCAATTGATGAGAATGAGAATGACATCATGCTTCAAGCAAACCAAGTCTGTACCAATGAAGAAATTAAATTGATAATTGGCACATCTCTACAATTGATTTCTGATATTTTATCCCAAAAGGTTGATAATGGATTTGCATTTATAAGCAATTTATCAACACAAAATATTACAAGCCAAATAACAGAAATAACTATGGCTGTTCATGGAATTAAGCGTATTATGATTCTTGATTTGAGTAACCATTCTGATTCAAAAATTCAAAATAAATTTTATCAGAGTTCCAAGTAAAGAATAAAAAATAATAATAAAAAATAATCTATATATTAAAAAATGGTGTATGCAATTAAAAGGGTTTTGTATGTTTCCATTCATCAATACACTCATGGTCTCAGCGCTGAAGAGAGGCAATTTCACTTTATTGGAAATGACCAAGGAAAGGGATTTAATATTAATATTGTTATGGATGAGGTAGTATAAAGTTATCTAGCAAAAAAGATTTTAATTTCTTTTAGGACTGTTTTGGTGAAAGCGAGTACATGGCAACATTTTTTAACATCATACTACCTGTTGCTTATGAAGTAAAAATTTCATTATTTTGTTCAAAAAATGCTTTCAACTTTATTTAGTTTAATCCGGAGATCATTTTTATACCGTTCAATTTTCAAGAGTCAAAAGTAATTAGAACAAAATTAAGAAAAAAAAATTTGAATTTTTTTTGTCTAGTTATCTCCTTCAATTTTTGGTCATATTATCCATTTTCTGTCTTGTTTAGCAAATGGCAAAATATTTTTGATCCTTAATGTAAGAGCACGAGATTAGAATGAAAAAAAAAATATTTATTTTCAAATTTTAAGGAAACCGAGTCATCAGAATATTCAAAAAAATCAGTAAATGAACTTGTCGGATGTTTGATGGGCTTGCCATGTAAAAAACTCAAGTCTCTGCGGGAACCTGCTTCAAGGCATTTTATTGAACTATTAACTAATTGCAATTGATAAATTTTTTTTAATTAAAGTTCTATTTTAAAATCAATTTCAGTGCTAAGACCATACTGGTGTTGTCTACAGCTATTGAACGATAATGATGAATCATTGAATTTAAATGACTTTTTAGACAATCAAAAAAATAATTTCAAAGTTACAAAACGAGGATCTTTGAGCAAACATTTTGAAAGAACTCTAAGATCTGACCTAAAGTTGGATAGCATAAAAACTAGAACTTGCATAGCATCCGACCTCGAAATGATGAAGCACTTCAATCTAATACAATCGTAAGTTAAAAAATTAAAAATTAAAAATTTAATTTTAAATATTTTAGAGATCATCCCGAAAAACCGGACCGTATTAAAAAAATTTTAGACACTCTAAAAGAAAAAAAATTATATAACAGATGTCAAGAATTGGAGTCAAGATACGCTACTGAACACGAGATTCATTTATGTCATTCGTATTCATATATTGAAAAAATTAAATCTGTAAAATTTAAAAGTGAAAATGAATTAAAAGACTTGTCTGTAAATAGTCATTCAGTTTTTTTCAATTCTTCTACATATGACTGTGCTTTGCTTGCTACAGGATGTCTTTTACAAGTTGTTGATGAAGTCTGCTCAAACAAAGTAAAAATTAATAAACTAGTTTATTATTTTATTAAATAAAATAAAATTTAATTAAGAGTTTAAATGGAGCGGGAGTTATTAGACCACCGGGCCATCATGCATACTATAAATCATGTTCTGGTTTTTGTTTTTTTAATTCAATTGCCATTGCCGCTAAATATGCCCAAAAAAAATTTAATCATATTAAAAAGTAACCAGCTTTTTTTTTCAAATTTTTTTTATTATTCTTCTTTGAAGAGTTCTCATTGTTGATTTTGACATTCATCATGGAAATGGGACTCAGGATATTTTTTTGGAAGATGAAACGTAATTAAAATCAAATAAAAGAACAAAAAAAATATTATTAATTTTGATTAAGAATTTTGTTCATATCTATTCATCGTTATGATAATGGTACATTTTATCCTGTTGATGCCGGATCCAATTATGACGAGGTTGGAAAAGCTAAAGGCAAAGGTTTTAATATCAACATACCTTGGAATCAACCAACAGCCGGCGATGCTGAGTATACTGCTGCATTTCTTCGTATCGTGATGCCAGTAGCTTATGAGGTAAAAAAATAATTGAATGAAAAAAATTTGATTATTTTTTTAAAGTTTAATCCTGATTTGGTTTTGGTCTCTGCTGGTTTCGACGGTGCAACTGGTGATCCACTAGTAATTTCCTTTTCTTTTTTGACATAAAAGTATAATTTTTATCAAGGGAAGGTATAACATTACACCAAGTGGGTTTGCACAAATGACAAAAATGCTTTGCTCGTTGGCGAACGGCAAAGTGATCCTTGGACTAGAAGTACATGAAATAAACCAAGCAAATAATAAATAATTGACTAATTTTAAGGGAGGTTATAATTTGGCATCAATAAGTGAGAGTATGGCAAGCTGTGTGAGCATCCTTTTAGGCGACATTTGTCCTTCTCTTCCTCCCATAAATGCAAAGCCAAAGTATGATAAAATTTATAATATATTAGAAGATTTAAATTTGTTTTTCAAGAGCTTATGAGTCAATTCGTAATGTGATTAAAGTTCAAAAAAAGTACTGGTCATGTCTCAAGTTTGATGGTGTGTTTTGTTACAATAAAAATTAACAATTAATCTTTTTCTAAATTAAAGATAAATTGCCTAATTGTGAATTTATAAAAAAATTCAAATCAGAACGAAAACAAAAAAATAATAGACAGACAGAAAATAATTATACTCTAAGGAGTCGAAATAAATCCAAAGGTAGATAAAAAAAAATAAAAATTATTTTCAAATTATTTTCTAGGGTAAATTTTTAAAGAAAATGAAAATAATGAACAAGAATCAATCGAAATTTCCGAATCGATACCAAACACTACCGAGATTTTGTCAACAGCCAGTAATGAAAATTGTGATATAGATATTCTTTCGGCATTCTCTGTAATTCCCCTAACATATTGTCCACATTTGTCAGAAATAAATTCGAATCTTGATCCGAGTTTAATCGATGTAAATAGACCTTGTTTTAAATGTAATGGCTCAAAAGAAAATTGGATTTGTTTGTCCTGCTTTGAATGCGGATGTTCTCGGTTTGTCAAAGAACATATGCTTGACCATCATGACACAACTGAGCATCCCATGGTACTCTCATTTAGCGATTTATCTGTGTGGTGCTATATCTGTGAATCATATGTCCACAATGACCTATTAACTCAAGTCAAACAAATGGCTTATAAATCCAAGTTTGGCTAATTTTCCGTTATATAATGTTTTATTTTTTAAGATTAATTGAAACATAATCAAAATAAATATTTAATTTTTGATCTAAAACGTGTTTTTTATATGTTCAAAAAATCCCTTGCTGTTCAAAGAATCTAGTAAAATTCAAATAGATAAATCGTCTTTTTATTAATATTTAATATTTTAAGATTTTATAAATCTTTGACTTCATATTAACTCATGAAGGTTCTTTCCTAGCTTGAATCTCCGTTTCGAATCTCCTTCTTGCACCAATTTTATAGACTTATCTCAATTTCAACTTTATACACGCACCTACCAGATAGCAATCACTAAATATGTTAGGTCCCTTAAAAACTTAGGTGTCGTTTTAAAGGAAGACTTCCACCTAAGTTCTATTTATCATTAAATTATCAATCTGGTTTAAAGTTCTTTTATCCGGTAATCTCCATGTCAAAAATCCTAAAATCGAAAATAAAGAGATCAACGTAATGAATATGGCATGGGGAGAAAAATTGATAAAGGCAAATGATTGACTTAAGTGGAAATTTAGATTAATGAGTCAATGGAGCGAATAAGGAAAATTCTTCTATGAAACTCATGAAACCTTTGTGATAAGACTAATTACAAAATGTTACTAGATTTGATCTTTAATGATTTAAGTTTCCGTTTGTCCCAAAATAATTTTAGAATTTGGTTTGAAAAGATTCTTTTTGTTTCAATTCTGTCAATAAAATTTTAAAATAACATTAAAATTTTAATCAAATAATTAATTTTAACTTTTATTCTTATTTAATTTTTATTTTTCTAATCTAACCACCAAAACCCTAATAAATGCAAAATAACCAAATGTTTGGCTGACCGGTGGCTTGAGCACGAGTCAGTCGAGTTTATTAATTTAAACAAAAAATTTTGAAAGCTAAAATTATAAACAAAAACAGTCATATTTATAGAGGTCCAGTGTACGTGCGGTGCGAGAAGAACATTTATGGTGATATGGGCCTGGAAGGCGCGTCCGTCGGATTTTCGGCGGATGGCACGTAATGGACCCGGATGTTATAGGTCTCTTTAGCCCAATTGACCAAGAGGAAAAGCGAAGGAAGCGATGCATGGTTGTCTTGTGGCTGCTGTAGAACTGCGTCCATTTCCAATAACGGCCATGTTGTCGATGTACAGGTCGATTTTTCGGGCAGATCCATTGTGGTTCCTTAAAAGGCAAAAAGGGGGGACTGATGCAGCCGCCTCATTAAAGTATAGTTGGAATGTTAAAAAATTAAAAATTTTAAAATGTTAAAAGAATTTTGATGAGCAAGAAAAATAAAAAAAGTACTCTTCCATCTGTAAAAGCCATTTTTGCTATTTTAATTTAAGATTACTTATTAATAATAGTCTTTATTATAACAATTGTTATTTTATTTTTCTTTAATATTTAAATTTTAAAACCCAAAAAGGGTTTTGTGGACCGGTCCTAGCAATACTGTGCAACGCTAGGTCGATCCGTGACTGGTGCCGAGCAAGCTCTGCGCAACCAGTCCATTCACAAAAATCGATTTAATATCGCGGGGGCCCAATGGACCCCCCATCAGATATTAAACTGATGAGAACAGATACTACACTTTGATCTTAGCCAGAGGCCGAGAAGCGATAAAGAAAGAGTAAATTTTAACTCTTATTTATAGGAATTAAATTTTATTAAACTTTAATTATTTTCTATTAACTTTTATTAACGGATTCTAATTGAACTGACATCTTTTTATGAATGTTTTTTCAAATTTTATTTGAAAATTATGAATACTAAAAATTTTAATATAAAACATTCCAGCTATTTCTTTTTCAAATAATTTCACGATCAAACGCTAATATTTTATAATTGCTTAATATTGCAAAAAAGCTTTTTAGTCGACAATAACCAATTTTTTTTTAAATTACATTTTAATCTAATGCAACTAATCATTGATACAGATGAATTAATTTTCTGAATAATCTCGTTTTTGACATTTAAATTATTATTTATCTCAAAAGTTATTTAGCCATTTAAAATTAAAAATGATTTGAAGAAATTTAATATCCTATAAAGATAATTTTTTATCAATTGTTTAATGTAATACTAGTAAAAATAACAAATAATTAAAAAATAAAATTAAAAAATAACTAATTATCAAAAATCGACAAATGTTTATTCATTTTTGTATATAAATTTTCAAGAAAATATTTTATTTAAATGTGATCTTCAATTAAAATCCATTTTTTTTTAATCTGAAAATCATTTGGACTTTATATCTTTGCTGCAAAGGCTTAAAGGCATAAAGACTTTGCAGAAGTCTTTTTTGCAAAAAAAAGAATTCGCAGGAATTTCAATTAATTTATATTATTTAGTTGAATCAAGTTTATATCGAAATGTTTTTGATATAAACTTGAAGTTTTAACCTGAAGCTTAATTTATACACCACAAGCATCAAATAATGACTTTAAACAACACGATAAACTAAATTTAAAGAAACAAAACAATAAAAAATATATATTTTCCACAAAATTTTTAATCCTATTTGAGTATACTTGTAAGATTGTTTAATTTATTTTGTTGATATGAGGCTATCGGAAAAGTATCGCAGAATATGAGAGAATACAATTGTTTGTCTTTATTGGATTAAATTATTCTAAAAGTTAGATGTAATTATTGAAAATATACTTTATTAAAATAATAGATAATTCTAGATAATTTTCGTTTGTAAATATTTTTGCTCATGGTGCTAATCTTTCAATGATCCATCCATTTTCACCTTCGATTGCAAATTCACTCAATTTTTCACCATCTTTTAATTTTCTAAACCTAATTCTATCATGAAGCCTGATATCATTTCCTTGCCAAAATTCTATTTCTTCAGGCACTACTAAATAACCTCCCCAGTTTTCCGGTGTTGGCACAGTGTTAGCTGGTTCGAATTCCTTTGTTGCTTGTTGTTGTAGATCAATCAAATACTAAAAATGAATTAAAATAAAAAATTATATCTAAGATTTTTTATTTTTTACCTGTTTATCTTTAATAACTTTGCTCTGATCGCTTATATATGCACTAATTCTTGAATTTAAAGGTCGTCTTGAAAAATATCCTATCGATTTTTCACGATCTATTTTGGAAACTTTTCCATCAATTCTTATCTGTCTTGACATTATATCCCAATAGAAACACAAACTAGCTTGCGGGTTCTTATCCAATTCTTGCCCTTTTTTACTCGTGTAATTGGTAAAAAAAGTGAATCCATTTTCCGTAAAGTCTTTCAACAATACCATTCTACTTGACGGTCTTCCCTCACTTTTAAAATCGTAATTAATAATTAATTAAAAAAAAAATTAATTACAGTGTCGCTGTAGATAAACACATAGCGTTCTAAAACATAAATAATTGAATTTTATTTAAAAAAGAAGGAATTTTTAAGCTTACTGGTTCCTTAATTCCTGGATTTTTTCTCGCTATTTGAAACCATGAGTCAAACTGCTTAATCGGGTCTTTTGAGACCAAGTCTTTTACATCGAATATTTCGCTTGGATCTCCGTAATGAGGTCTCACATCTAAAAAAAATTAATTTAATTTTTAGCTAATGTTTAATTTTTGTTTTCTAAATTACTTGCAAAATCCGATGACATTTTAGAAATAACTAATTTAAAAGATGAATGTTTGAATATAAAATTATTTAGCTTTAAAATAAGCATGATTTATTATACAACTATTAAACAATTGTTTAGAATTATTAAAAGATTAAAAATTTTGATCGAAATTACTCGATCTCAATGAATAAAACTAAAAAAATAATCATTTAATACACATATTGACAGTCTAGTCAGGAAATGGATTAATATTATTTAGACTAATGGACAAAATGCTCAAAAATAAAAAATTACAGTAAAAAAAAGTACATTGTCATTTTTGGCTTTAAATGAATTTTAAAAATAATCTCTAATAAATTATTTCAAAAAAATTCAAATAATCAAGTTTTTAAAATTGTTGTATAACTATTTCATAATTTTCTCGTGTTAAAAAACATGAAATCATGAGAAAATTTTTTGTCTTACACAAAAATTACCTAAAATGATAATGTTAGCAGAAATTTTGACATAATAAAACAAACTAGAATTAAACTTATTAGCAGGTCAAATTTTAAAACAAATTGAGTTTCTCTATTTTTTTCAAACTGAAAAGCAAATTAATTAAAAAATTATAAACAGCAAAATTGGGTGTGAATCTTTATTTTAAACTCTTAACTTATCTATCAAATATTAAAAAATTGAAGTCAAAAATTTAAAAGATAGCTTAACTAGTTGTCTTTTATATTAGACATGTGGTCTAAAAAATTTTCTTTAAAAATTGTACCTAAATTAGCTAAAAAATTTAAATTTCATTGAATTGAAATCAATTTCTATCAGTTTGTTAATTCAATAAAATATTTATAATTATTAAATGTGTTTATTTAATGCAAATAAATTTTAATAGTGAATTTAGAACTAAATTTTTTATAAATTAATTTTTTTATAAGAATTTAACAAATTATCTAATTAGAACTAAAAATATAAATCAAATCAAGATATATTTATTAAGGAAAAAAAATATTAATTAATTTTTTTGATTTTTAATCCAATTTTACTTAATCAGCGTGAAAATATTAGATGGTAAACTGGCTTTGAAATTTTTTGTGATTAATAAAATATTCTTTTTGGGCTGCATAAATAATTTTTTGGGTAATTTCTTCATTTGTTTAACAATTGTTGTGAATTCGGCCATTTTGAATCGTAGCAGATGATATAAAATTCGCTTTTCTTTAATTTAGCTTCTTTGATTGTGATTTAGGGATAACTGAGTAGCCAAAAGATATGCATGTCTCGATTTAAAAATGATCCCTTGTCAGATCTTGACTATTTAGAACTTAAGAATCAGTGGTTTTATCAATTAATGAAGATGAAACTAAAATTAAATCAGGAATTTCCTAATATTTCATATTCCTATATGTTAAAGGTAACACTTTTGATTACTGAGAAGTTTAGCTCATTTAAATAAAATTTGTTTTTATTTTTTTGCATAAAAGTTTCGTTTCAATCATTTTTAAATTAAAAAATTAGAAAAATAATAAATTCAAATGTAATTGACATTGAATATAAAAAAATAAAAAATACTTCTATTTTTTTCCTAATTTAGTGTTTTAGTTTTTTTATTACATAATAAAATAAATAATAAATATTATAAAGATTATTAAAATATTGAAAATTAAAAATATCAAATTATAAGCGAATTGTGATTTAAATCAACTTTTCGACATATTAATCAAAATAAATACCAATTTGATACAATTTTTATTAAAGATATTTTTAATGATAATATAATAATATTTTAAAAAGAAAAAAAAATTGTAATGTTAAAAAGTATTTATGTATTTTAAATTTAGATTTATTTATTTTTAACTGACTCGAACCAGATTAGAGTAAATTAAACAATTAGAGTTAATTTTTTTTTGTTTGAATATTTTTAGTTTTAAATAGGACTAAGTAAATAAAAAGAAAAAATAATTATAGACGTTGTATAAACAGTATAGAAAAGATCAGTAAGTGTGATGACTTACCAAAATACTTGATTGCTTGGATCATGAACTTTCTACAAGACCGAAGCTTTCTGGTTCGTCTCAACAACTCAAACTTGAAAGATTTCAAAATTGAAGCCGGTGTCCCACAAGGATCAGTCTTGAGCCCTCTTCTCTTTTCGATTTTTATCAACGACACAGAGACCAAAACAAAAAAGAACACCATTTATTCGCTTCTATTTGCCGATGATCTTTGCACATATTTTATTTTTAGAAAAAACGGTTCTTTGGGAAAAATTGTGAACAAATATTTAAGACAAATTGAAACATGGTTGAATAATTGGAGACTCAAGATGGCGCCCAACAAATGTAATTACATTATTTATGCAAATGGAACGCGACCAGTCAAAAAATACTGCTTTAAAATGTACGACAAAAAACTAGAGCATAATCCCAAGGCAAAGTTGTTAGGTGTCACATTCGATCGAAAGTTATCTTTCAAATTTAAAGTTGAAAATATTCGTGAAAAATGTTACAAACGAATCAACTTTCTCAAAATACTTTGTCAAAAATCATGGTCTCTCAACCATAAAACTTTAACAAACATTTACAAGTCTTTAATTGGATCGATCTTAGAATACTCATTCTTTATACTCCCAAGACTATCAAAGGCAAGAACCAAAAAACTCCAAACGATACAAAATTCAGCGATTCGTATTATTTACAAACAAAAGTACGACGAGAAAAAAATCTAGTTACAAGACAAGATTTCAAGAATTAAATAAAACATACCTCAACAATTTTATCATAAACAACAAGCCTCTTATTAACAATCTGATGGATGAATTCATTACTAGCGGTGATCATGCACCAAAAAAATATGAAATTTTATTATGTAGTTTTTTTAAATCGGACAAATAACTTTAACTTTTAATCTTATCCTTTTGTTCTATTAGACTTTTTGTTTATTTCTTTAGATTTTGGCTAAAACGACCTACGCTGGTGCCAATTTAAATCCAATAAATATAAAATATAATATCAGTTAGTGTGATGACTTAATTTGTGTGATCGAATGTGTACATTGATTCCAACTCCAGCTTTAAATGACTTGTTGCATTGATGACATTTCACTGCCTTGGTATCAGAGATGCTTTAGTGGATTAGCAGTGGTTATGTTTTATATATTAGTGGTGCATCTTTTTATTCATATGTTCAATTCAAATAAAATTCTAATTTTTCAAATATAAAAAAATTAAAAACTCTTTATTTCCAAAAAATAAAGTCATAAATTAGAGAATAGAAACTAATTATATTTTTTCTGATAAAAAATTAAGAAGTCTATATTTAAATTCAAATGAACTATATAAAATTAATTTTTTTTTAAATATTTAGTTTCCAAGTATCACTTTTAATGTTCAGATAATAAGCCATATTATTTTTCCATTTTAATTAATTTTTTATTCACTTTCATATAAAAATCTGAAATTCTTGATTTTCAAGTTTAATTAAGAAAAATTTTGATTTTACTCTACCAAATTTAAATTTTGTCAATTTTTAATTTTTTATAAATATTATAAATCAAATATTTTCATTTCAATTTCAATTTAAAAATTCCTTTTTATCGATATGCTAGTCTCAGTCTAGATGAGGATCCAACCAAAAATTTTAATATTATAATAAATAAATGAAATAAATTATTTAAAATAAAAAATTTTATTTTTTTCCAAAATAAGTTGATTGTTTGTTTTATATTTGTTTTATATGTTTTTTTTATTAAGATGTCCAATTTTCACCAAAGAAAGGATTACAAAAAAAACAGGTGGATAAATTTTCGATTTTATATCATGCAAAAATTAACTCATATTTTTTTTTAAATAGAACTGGATTGATTTATGATCCTTTAATGCTTGATTATAATTGTTTATGGGATCCAATTTATCCAGAAAAGCCTGATCGAATAAAGAAACCATACGAAAGATGCCAATTTTATGGATTAGTTGAACAATGTGTTAATATTCCAGTAATAAAAAAATAATAAAGATAATTTTTTTATTTATAAAAAATAAATTTAGGGAAGACTAAGTACTGACGAAGAAGTCTTGAAATGTCACACAGATAGAGTGAACAAATTGATGAGCAATTTGCCGAATTTGAGCTACGAAGAGCTAATGCATTTGTCGACCCAATATGATAGCATGTATTTTCATCAGAATTGCGACAAAGCAGCCAGATTTGCTTTAGGTTCCTCAATTGAGCTTTTGGATCATTTAATGAGCGATAAAGTAGATAATGGATTTGCTATCATACGACCACCAGGACACCATGCAATGCACGATGAACCAAATGGCTATTGCTACTTTAACAATGCCGCTGTGGTTGCAAAAACAGCAATAGAAAAGTACAGTCTAAATCGAATTATGATTATTGATTGGGATGGTAAGTTTTAAAAGAATTTAATTATTTTTTGATAATGCTTCATCTTAATAAAGTTCATCATGGGCAAGGAATTCAATATCAATTCTATGATGATCCAAGGTAATTTTTTTTGGCAATCAAAAAGGCTTTGATTAAAAGCAATACAATTATTAGAGTATTGTATTTTTCTTTGCATCGTTATGACTATGGAGATTTTTGGCCGAATTTGAGACAATCAGATTTTGATTATATTGGTGAAAAAGAAGGCAAAGGTTATAACATTAACATCCCATTAAATAAGGTTTTTTTTTTAATTATTAATAATTTAATTAGGTAAAAAGCTATATTTCAATTTTGTCCTCTATTAAATGATAATTTAATACAGCATTTTTTCAATGGCTAAAAATCATTAAGGAAAAATAGAAAATCAAGATCAAATTTTTTTTAAAACAAACATTTATTGCATCAGTCATAGTTGGGTAGTAAAAAATCCCAGTTTATGTAAAGATAATAATAAAACAATTTCTACCTATAATTCAGTAAAATTCAACATAAGTTTATAAAAGTTTAAAAAAAAGCAACACGTAAAATTAGAAAATTGAAAAACAATTAATTTATAATTGACAAAAATAATTTGTTCCTTCTGTTTTTTGTCTTGTATAAGAAGGTGTTGTGTTCGTGGGGTGTAAAATAACTTGCGTCTTTTCTTCATGAAAATATCACAAAATAAAAAAAGTAACTTAAATGATAAGAATTTGAATTAATCATTAAAAAATTTTTATCACCAAAGTTCGCTAATAAAAATTTTTAGATTTAAATGCTAAATAGGTGAATTTTTCATTAAGAATATCGAACATTCATTTTAAATAAAATTTTCAAATTAAACTAAATGATTCTAATAAAATAACACACTACTTTTATTCATCAACAATTTTTCGGGAAAGCTGTTATCTTATAATCAATTAAATTAATATTAATAACTTTTACCAACTTAATAATTTAGTGTGTTTGAATATTTTGAACATTAAACTAATATATCTTTTCTTCAAAACTGAACAACTTCAAAGTCTGTTAAATGAAAAAAAAATTTCCAGAAACTTTCAACAGACCTGGTATTACACCTTGAACATTCTCATTAAATGTTTCATTTAGGATCCAAACTGATATAGGTCAAATGATATTAGATATTCATTAAATTTTTTTTAATCATTTTAAATTAAAGAATTATTTTCAGAAAATAAGCTGCGAGATTTAATTTTTTTTAATCTAGACTGGCTTTGGAAACAGTGAATATTTTGCTTCATTTTTCAACATTTTACTTCCGATTGCATACGAAGTTTGTATACTTTTTACTATTTTATGCTAAAAATGCTTATAAAAATCAATTAAATAAAATAATTTGTAGTATAAACCAGAACTAATCATTATATCATGTGGCTATGATTCAGCAATTGGCTGCTTTGAAGTATGAATTTATTTTTTTATTGTTTTTCCTATTTCTAGTTCCAACCCGAACTTTTGTTAATTTCGTGTGGATTCGACTCTTGTGTCGGAGATGAAAAAGTGACTTTGACTCTGATCCTAAAATAATTTTGAATCAAATAAAATCTTTTTAAATTAATTTCTTTAAGGGACGAATGAATGTGACGCCAGCTGGTTACGCGCATTTACTAAATGCTCTGTCATGTTTCACCAACGCAAAACTTTGTGTTCTTCTAGAAGTAACATTCTTATAATAATTAACAAAATTTTCTTTAATAAAAAAAACCAAAGGGTGGATACTGTATTAAGTCACTTAGCGAAGGGGTTGCTTTGTCTGTGAGAGCTTTGCTTGGCTTTCCATGTCCTAGAGTGGAAGATTTTAAACAACCCGACCCAGTGTAATTTAAAACTAAATAAAAATTATTAAACTGAACAAAAAATTTTTTTTAAAAAGATTTGTCAAAACATTGATGAATTTAATATCGGTATTGAGACCCTACTGGAAGTGCTTGCAATCACTAAATGATACAGATGATTCGATTTCTTTAGAGCAATATCTCTTAGACTGGGACTTGAAATATAGAAAGAAAATCAAGTTTTACACTGATGAGACAAAGCCAGAAGAATTTGAATTAACTGGTTTTTATCCCATGTATTCAGATGAAGAAAATTCACATTGGGATAAAAAAATAGATGAACTAATTGAATCAACTGATTTGTTTGTGCCAGAAAAGAAAACTTGTTTTCAGGTTGAAGATGGAATTGAGTTCTCATGTGACTTTTTTTCTCAAATTGATAAGTCCGAATCTGCTTCGGAAATTTTGTCCGTGTGCCAAAATTTAGCACAAAGAAATGTGATTTAAATAAATTTTAATTAATATAAAAAATAGGTTTTGGTTATTTTAAGTTCACAAATGGTCTAGTCTTGGTCAAAGAGGTGAAGATTTCAAGTGGTCTTATGCAAATAGCGAACCAAATAGGAGAAAAATATGCCAGAATTAAAAAGTAAGTAAAAATAAGATTATGCTCTGTAATAAAAAAATACGAATTATAGATTTCTGAATATATTTTTGGCCGATGATGTTCATTTATTAAACAAGGATCCAAAGTAGGTTTATTTTTTTACAATTATTCTGATTATAATTAATTTAAAAAATTCTTAGTGTATTTAATATTATAATTGGGTCTAAAAATGATTGGAATCAGCAGGATGATTCGTCTAATTTATTTGTGATATATGAAAATTTAGACGATGCTTCTTTGGTAACAATATTCTTAAGAATCATTCTACCAATCGCCTACCAAGTAATCTCTTTTTTTAAAACAATTTAATATTAATTAAAGACAAGAAAAAAAATCAATTACAGAAAATTAATTGTAAATTGGATTTTAACTTGATTAATATCCAAAAAAATTCAAATAATTTAAGAAATCGAATTTTTAATTTTCCTCTTTTTTTGCTCAAAAAATTCGATTAAGACATAATAATTAAATCACAGTGACGAAATAGAAAAAAAAAACATTTTCTGAGAGAAGTTTTCCGGGTCCAATAGTTAAGCTTTAAAAAAACTATTGACATTAGATTAGGATAATTGAGCCTAAATATTTTATTAAAAAAAAGGTTGATATTGCATAATACCATGTTGTCAAACATCACTAAAAAGAACAATTTTGATATAATTTTATTTTTCTTTATATCAAAAGTCTCATGTTCTAAAAGTTCAAACTTTGTTCTGTGGATGCAACATGATGAAACATTTACCAAATTGTGGTATAACTCTGCAAATTCTGCAGAAATTAAATTTCTATGTATTTTAGCGAAGCGAATTTTGTATTTTGCTGAACTTTTCAAAAAGGGAAAAAAAAATTCTAAAAATTTTCAATATAAAATTATCAAAAATACATCTTTTTTTAACGAAAAAATTAATTGATTGCTATCAAAAAATATTCAAAAAAATGAAATTGTCAATATCAAATACAGAGATAGTGAAAAGTCAAAAATTAACTTAAAATCTTTCACTTTTGACTAACTTTGATCAAATACAAATGAACAATATTTGAAGATGTATATTCTGATTTAGTTAAAAAATGATATTTTCGATTGCTTTTTTTGAACTAATGATTATCCGCGAAATTTCTTCTATCTTGCTATCGAACTTAACCGAATTTAATAAATTTAAAATAAATAAGCCTAACTTAGGCTTATTTAATAAATTAATAAAATCATCATAAAAGTTTTATCATGATTTTATTAATAATTTATTAAAAATAAAAATCTTTAAATTTTAATTTTTAATTTTTTTTAAAAAATTCAGAAGTTAGTTTACATGTTTGGAAAATTTAAGCTTGAAAAATACTAAAGACTAAAGTATGAGAGTCAAACTTGTTAATTGTTCATATTCATAAAAGAACTTTTAATTTAATAGCGGTTTTTTCAATTCACCATCAACTGGAACATCCTTCAAGTTTATCGCTTAATTAAATAATATATAGTAAATTCGGTAACAATAATAATGTAAGTGTCCCATCAACTACATAAGATATTTTCTAGTCCATTATTGCATACTTGATTTCTCTGAATTTGTGTTTGTTATAATTTTAGATATATTGTATGGATAAAGGTTTTACATGGTTTAATGACTTTAAATTCTAATCTTTTACTATTTTAAAAAAATTTTAATTTAAAAAAAAAATAATGAAAAAATAAAGACTCAAGTGATTTTATTTAAAAAAAATTTTCAAAATAAAAATAAAACTTAATTTAAAATTTAGGTGTGTTTTAAAGTCGAGACTGACATTTTCCAAATCAAGTTTCGACTTTGACTTGATGAATTGAAAAATAATTTTTTTTCAATTTATGCGAGAATGAATGCCGAGCTCGTCTTAGAAAAGTCCTTTGAATTCCAAAAAATTTACTTAAAGAAAATCATAATTTGAGTTTTGAGAATTTTCATTTTATCTAATCATCACCGTAATAATATCGCACCGATTACCTTTTTGAAGATGCCTTAGATGTCCAGCTATCTGATAACTTTAGCAGATTTTTAAAAATACCTATTTATTGAAAGAAATTTTTGGACAAGATTGAAAAAATAAAATAAAATATAATTAATTCTTTTTATTTTAAAAATAATTTAAAAATGATATTTAATTTATTTTTTATTTTTTACCAAGTTTAATCCTGATTTAGTGTTGACATACACCACTGATTTGGAAGCGATTAAAAACAATAAAGTAAACATCCAAAAGAAAATTAAAATTTTATCTAAAATCAAAATAAAGGTGACTCACTTTGGCTTGGGTCAAGTTTACAAGTATCTTAGCGCTTTGGCAGAGGGAAATTTGGTTCTAACTTTTCAAGTAGTTTTCGTTTTTTTTTTATTACCAATTTACTTTAGAGTTTTTTTAGGAAAAAGGATCCGATCCCTATCAGAAAGTGATCGAAACATCTAAGTTAGTCTTAAATGGTAATTCTCTTCAGCAACTTAAACCATTGATTCCCAATGAAAAGTAAAATTTTAAAATAAAATAAATGAGAAAATGTTAAATTTGTTTTTCAAGTCAACGAAATGCCATTAAACAAAAGATTGATAAATTGAAAAGCATTTGGAATTGTTTTCAATTTAATGGTAATTTTGATAGGAAAAAATTGAATGAAATTTTATAATTTAATTTTTTTTAGAAAAACTTCCAAAATAAACTCAAGCCTATAATAGCATTTTAAAAATAGATTTTATGCAAATTAGCAAGCTGTAATTGTATGTTAAAGATTCGTACAGCGTCAATATTTTTAATTTTAACAGTTCAAAATTTTAGTTGTAAAATGGTTTTTCAATATTTCTATTATTAAAAAAAATTATTAAATCATTCAATTTTCCTATTCACTTATCTAAAGCGTGATTTTATTATTATGCTTTTATCCAGTATTTAAAGTACTTTATATTGATATTTAATAATACATTTACTTAGAAAAATTTTTGAATAAAGCGTTAAAAAAAATTATTTTTCCCTTGAAAAAATAAATAACAATGGGTAATACGAACGCAGCTAATTTGGCTGAAACTGAAGTGCCGCACTTAGAAAACTTGCTCAGCTATGATCCTTATTTAAAGCCGTATGAGTCCGAGATTAGACGAAGATACGGCTGCTTGAAATCATACATAGACCGTGTTGACCAATACGAGAATGGATTGCTAGATTTTACTCGATCTTACCAAACATATGGAGTGCATGTTGATGAAAAGAATAATATTAACGTAATGGAATGGGCGCCTGGTGCTAAAAATATGTACCTTAAAGGAGATTTCAGTAAACAACAAAAAAAATTATTTTCATAAAATTAAAATTTATTATAGACGACTGGAAGCTGTACGAGTACAAATTTGAAAAGCTTGAGTTTGGTAAATGGCGTTTGACAATTCCTGCTCTACAAGATGGCTCTTCTCCCATCAAACATGGTTCAGTAATAAAAGTAACAATTTTGAATGAATATTTTTTTAGATAAATTAATAAAATTAACAAAAAAAATTAGCTCGCTATTGAAACTCAAACTGGAGAAATTGTTGACAGAATATGTCCTTGGGCTACTTATGTTGTCCAATGCAAAGAAACTAATCTCTACAATCAAGTTTTTTACAATCCACCTGAAAATGAGGTTTTGAAAAAAAAAAATTTATCAAAAATTAAATTTTTTTTTAATTATTTTAGAGATATAAATTTAAATATCAAAGACCAAAACGTCCAGAACGTCTTAAAATTTACGAGGCCCATGTGGGAATTTCTTCTCCTGAGGCCAAAATTGCTACATACGATCATTTTAGAGTGAATATTTTGCCCATCATAAAAGAACAAGGCTACAATGCTGTTCAACTGATGGCAATTATGGAACATGCATACTATGCTAGTTTTGGTTACCAAGTCACTAGTTTTTTTGCTGCATCAAGGTAAACTTTGTGACAGTACTAAATTTTTGACTACCTTTTTTTACTCAAGTCGTTATGGAAATCCTGAAAGTCTAAAGGCTCTAATCGATGAAGCTCATCGTCTAGGCATCGCAGTCTACTTGGATTTGGTGCACAGTCATGCGTCTAACAATGTCTTGGATGGCCTCAATCAGTTCGATGGTACTAATGGCTGTTTCTTTCATGATAACGCCCGAGGCTACCATGAATTATGGGAGAGCAGATGTTTTAATTATTCTGAGTAAAATTAAATCCTAAAAATTAAATTTTTTTTTAAAAATTTTATTCATTTTCAAGGACAGAGGTGACCCGTTTTTTGCTTTCAAACATTAGATTCTGGATGGACGAGTACCAATTTGATGGTTTTCGTTTCGATGGTGTTACCTCAATGTTGTATCATTCGCACGGAATTGCGCATGCATTTAGTGGTATTTATGATGAATACTTTGGATTGGCAACTGATACGGACTCATTTTTGTATATGATGCTGGCTAATCATTTGCTACATGAGTACTACAAGGATGTGGTGACCATTGCTGAAGATGTGTCTGGAATGCCGACTCTTTGCCGCCCAGTGACAGAAGGAGGCGCTGGTTTTGATTACCGTTTGGCAATGGCCATACCGGACAAATGGATCAAAACTTTGAAAGAACAGAAAGACGAAGATTGGAATTTAGGTAATTTAGTGCATACCTTGGAGAATAGGCGCTATAAAGAGGCTAATATTGCGTATGTTGAATCTCATGACCAAGCGTTGGTCGGAGACAAAACAATTGCGTTTTGGTTAATGGACGCTGAGATGTACACAAACATGTCCGTACTGAGCCCACTTACTCCAGTCATTGACCGTGGCATTTCTTTGCATAAAATGATTAGACTGCTCACTCACGGTCTCGGTGGAGAGGGATGGCTTAATTTTATGGGCAATGAATTTGGACATCCTGAATGGCTCGATTTTCCAAGAGAAGGAAACAACAGTTCGTATCATTATGCCAGGCGTCAGTACAATCTGGCCAAAGACGAGCTGCTTAGATACAAATTTTTGAACAAATTTGATGAAGCAATGAACAAGTTAGAAGATGAATACAAATGGTTAAACAAAACCCAAGTATTTTTTTAAATTAAACTTAAATTATTTTTTAAATTAATTAAAATTTTAAATTATTTTTTAAATTAATTAAAATTTTAAATTTTATTAAATTAGTATGTTAGTCGCAAGCATCAAGATGACAAAGTTGTAGTTTTTGAGCGTGGCGAAAAAGGTCTTGTTTGGATTTTTAATTTTCATCATTCGAAAAGCTATCCGGATTATTTTGTTGGCTGCTCAATTCCAGGAAAGTAAGTTGATAATGATTAATTTTGATTAAAAAAAATTTTAAATTCATTTTCAAGGTATAAAATTGTTCTAGATACTGATGCAGAAGAGTTCGGTGGTCATAAACGACTTGACCATTCGGTCGATTTTTTTACCAGCGAAAGAGGTTGGGATGGACGAAATTGTTCACTCAGTGTCTATATACCTAATAGAACAGCCATTTTGCTAGCCAAAGTTGACTGAATATTTTTTATGAAAAATAAACTTTAACTTATAATGTTTGTTGATGATTTTTAGTTATTTTAATAGTTGCAGCTTATTAAAATAAAAGTATTTTAAAAAATAGATCACTTTATTTTAAATTGTACAAAATATAATAAATACTTTTTTAAATCTGGATAAGAAAAAAATTATCTTTAAATTACAACAAAATTTAGAAAATACATTATTGGAACTATAAAATAAACACTTTTAGTATGAATATTCAAAAATTTTCACACAATGATTTCCACTATCTGCAATGGCTATAGTGTTATTTATGACCGCCAAGTCTTGCGGTCCGTACAGCTTATTGACTTGACATCTAATGTAGCGCATAAATGTACCATGTTTGTCGAAAACCTTTTTTTTAAATAGTTAAAAAAATAAATTAAAATTAATTTTTTCCACATGATTACTTGAACTCTCGAGTTTCCCCAGTCAACTATTATCAAATTATCATCTGAGTCAACAGTTATACCTTAATTTTGTCAAATAATAAAAATTTTAATTAAAAAAAAAGTTATTTCATAAAAGAAAACCTTTAAAATTGCAGAAAAAAATAAAATAAGGATTCATAAAAGTTTTGAAAGTTCTCTTTTTTGGCTTACATTTAAACCACTAGGAGTTATAATTTAAAATTAATAAAATAGTAACATAAATCAAGTAGCGTAAATTTGATGACTAAATTGACTATTTAACAATTTTTTTTAATCTTTTAATTTTGAATAAAGAAAAATTTTTAAATTCATTTTTAGATTTGAATTCAAAAACTTTGACACTAAAAATAGAATAAATAATAGGTTGTTTATCTTAATAGCCTTAAATTAAATTTTTTATTCCTTTATCCGATTAAATATTAACCTCTATTTATCTTAAAGAGAAAATTTTAGTTTAATTTTTTCGGTTAGAAATTGTTTGTGTAACTAAAATTACTTTTTGTGCCACTAAAATAAATATACATTATTAAAATGCTTCATCAAATAAAATAATTTTTTTTAAATAAACATCATATTTGATTGAAAAAAAAACTCTTTTCATTTAAAAAACCTTTTTTGTCATAAGAATTATGTCCAAAATTACCTAATTCTAAAATGCTTGATTTGGTAAGTGAATGTGATTTTTTGAAAGAATGGACACCCGAGACACTCAAGCAATTGCTGAATAAAGATAAAGAAAAGATTCTTATTAGAAATCTAACAGAAATCGTATAAAAACTTTTGAGATAAACTGATTAGGAAACTATTATGATCTTAATCCAGGAATATTTAAGAATTTTGAATTTTTTTTTTTAATTTTGATGTTAAGATCCAGTCAAGATCTTAAATAGGAATCCTAAGGATTATAAGATTTATTTTTAATATAGGATTAATTAGGATTCTTAATAATATCATTTTAAAATTTTCTAATCATAATCTTATTAAAAAGATTTTAATATGATCTTTAAAGTTTTGTTCGGAATTAATAGAATAAAATCGTTTAATTTCTTAATTAATAGGTTTAAATCAAGATTTCGCTAAGATGTTATTTAAAATTATATATATAATATATATTCTAAATGTTCATCATTTATGGTTTATTATTTATTTTTATTATTCAATAATATCTATTTTTATATTTTTGGTCTTAAATAAATTCTAAGAAAAAAATTTTGTTCTCTTATTTAATCCTAATAAAATCCTTCTAAATGATCTACCTAATAAGAAAAAAAACTTAAGAATATCCTAAAAAATCTTAATGGAATTAAAAGAAAAAATATAAAATCTGAATAAATCTTGAATGAAAATTTATAAGATCCGTTAAGTTCCTTGTTTTTCTTATATGTTCTTGATAGTATCATTTCGGATTGGGTTGATATTTTTAGCGGTGTACCACAAGGCTCAGTGATTGGTCCACTATTGTTTGTTTTGTATATCAATGATCTACCAAAAGGATTAGAAAATGTTGTCAAATTGTATGCAGATGATACTAAAATGTTCTCGCAAACGGTATCAGAAATAAGCGCAGCGAAACTACAATTAGATTTAGATTTAGTTTTCAAGTGGACTCAAGATTGGCTTCTTCTCTTCAACACATCAAAATGTGTGGTCATGCATTATGGTCATAAAAACAAACATTTTCCTTATTTTATCAATGGTAAGCAGCTATCAACGTCAGAAACCGAAAGAGATCTTGGAGTTATTTTTAATACAAATCTGAAATGGAAAAATCAAGTGTTAGAGGCTACAAACAAAGCAAATCAAATGCTAGGTCGCATCAGGAAATCATTTGCTCGTTTTGATTGTAAGTTATTTAGATCTCTGTATTTAACTTTTGTTCGTCCTCTTTTGGAATTTGCGGTGCCTGTATGGTCTCCAATTCTTAAGTCTGACTGTGAGAATGTTGAAAGGATTCAACGCAGAGCTACGAAATTTGTTTCTGCAATTAGAAACAAACCGTATGAAAGCAGATTGAAGGCTTTGAACATTCCAAATCTGATGGAAAGAAGAAAAAGAGGTGATCTAATTCAATTATACAAGTTCATGCATGGAATAGAATTGGTTGAAAAAAGTAACAATTTTAATGTCACTAAAAACCAAGGAAGAGGTCACTGCTTTAAATATCACAAAGAAATTTCAAGGCTCCAACATAGAGATAACTTTTTTTTTAACAGAACCGCTAGCATATGGAACTCGCTGCCTAATCAATTAGTTGAAGCCCCCAATGTTAACAGCTTTAAAGCAGGCATTGATTGCTGGATGAGCAGCAATCAATCACATCAGCTGTCTTAGTGTGCCTTGTCAGCACACTCGCTGGCTAGCCAGCTACAGTCTAAACTACTACTACTACTACTACTATTTAGGATTATTTTTGGATTCCTTAAGCTTCTTGATTGATCCAATGAAATCCAAATTGCCCCAAGGAAAATTTAGGAATTTCTTTTAGGATCCTATACCATCTTTGATTAGGGTCTGATATAGACCAAGTCAAGAAAATTCGTAAGATTCCTGTTAGGAATCATGATAAGATCCTTATTAGGATCTTAACGGGAATCGGCTTCTGGGAATAAAATTGTTTTATACGCTAAAATTTATTTTATATAGATATGAGTAAATTTATACAGCTGGAGTTAAATTAGTGATAAAAAAAGTACAGGCCAATTTTTTCAAGTAAAATTTTCAAAAATTAATTTTTTTTAAATATTTTTGCTTTGATTTAAAAAATTGATTCGATTTTACAAAAAAATCTTTTTTTTTTACTTTTTAAATACTGCCTTAGTTTTTTTATCAAGATAACAAAAGAAAACGAACTAAGACTTAAAATTTTTAATTATAATTCACAAATGAAATTAAACAAAAAGGTATTTTGAATCGTTAATTTGCATTTAAATTATTTTTCATTTAATCATTTAAAAAAAAATTTAATTACCAGTGGGTCCATTAAATTGGCCTTGATCAGATCCATTTGATCCAAAACAAAATTTGAAACTTCCACTACTGTCGAATATTTTGATACAATGATTGTAAAAATCAGACACACAAATGTCACCATTGGACATACAAGCTACATATTGGGGTCCAGCAAAATTTTCATTCTTGCTGCCTGCGTGACCAAATTTTTGCAAAAATTTTCCACTTGAATCAAAAACACACACCGAATTGGCTTTGGCATCTGCAACTATTATTTGATTGTCACAAGCTTTGTTTAGACAAATGCCCTTTGGACCGAGCAATTTACCATGACAAATTTTTTTAACAAATTTTCCATTCTCTTCAAAAACATTAACACACTTTAGCTCATAATCGACAACTAGAATTTTTTTTCCCGGTCCGGAAACAATTCCACATGGCCGTTTAACTATTTTTGTGTTGGATGCACCAGTAGTAGTCATTGAAAATTTGAACTCTCCGCCATGACTGAATACGTCTATTTTTTGATTGTTACTATCTGTTACATAAATTGAGTCATTGGTTGCACAAACAGCCTGGGGATTCATGAACTCCGAGCTGTGTCTTCCTCTTTGACCAATTTGAAACAAAAAATCATCCTCTTCTTTGTTTAGTTCGCTAAAATTTGCCAAATTTAATTTAGAAAGTCTAGGACTAGTTGGGTTACTCAAACTGTCAGATAATACCGAAGGTACACTGCTCATTAACGAGTCATCATTGCTGCTGATCGATTTGGAGTCGGCTTTTTTGTTGCTGAGCGAAAAAGTGCTTGATTGATTCGCCTTGGGCACATTTAAAAACATGGAGCTTTTTCTGATCGAATTATTCGGCAACAAGGGGTTAGATGAGCTGGACTTATTGCCAGATAAAATACTCGAAAATTTTGGTTCACTTGGTTTAACTTTCAATTTGTTCTCTTTGCCTTGGAAAGTTTTGATTGAATTTGAGCTCAAAGATTTGATGGGTGTTGAACTCCGGGCTGGTTCTGGCTTGCGAAAATTCTTTTCCAAACAAACTAATTTATAAGGCGAATTGGCAACGTGTTTTTTGTTTACCATGATATTGAGTGAATAGTTTCCTTTTTTGTTCAGTTTGTATTTAACTTCATAGACCCCATCAGACAAACACTCTAGTTTGCACTCACAGTCCACTTTTTCAGGCTTGGTCACATTTTTTTTGCTGCTAAAAACTTTTCCCTGTATCTCGTTTGGACGCTTCGTAGTTGAAATTAGGCGTGCTTCGACTTCCGAGCGAACTATAAAAATATCCAAGAAAGATAGATGATTTTTACATGGGCTTATTCCATCTTTGGTCTTAAATTTTAAGGAAAAATACTGCTCCTCATTGACATAGCATTGTTTCAGGCCTCTTCCGCTTATCGAATATTCCAAGCTGGTTAAATTATTTTCCCATGATTTTATTAGCAATTTTCCAAAATTATTTATCACATCAAAAAGATTAATATTTTTTATCCTGTTAAAATTTGAATATTCACTATTTATTAGTCTAGTGTTGACGCCGGACAACTTTAAATGCTCGATTATATTAATGCTGTCTTGAGGCACAAAATCAAAAATTTCGGTGTCCACATCTGGCGCCAAAGTCTCTATATTGTTCTCAATGTGAATTTTTTTGTCATTAAATGCGCTATTCAGGCTTTCCAGCAAGTTTTTTTGTCTGTCCTCGAGCATTCTGTGAAGCAAATCGAACGATTCGAATATTTTAAGCTCGATTTTTTTATAATTTAAAAGTAATTTTTCCAAAAGATCACTTTTTTTTGAACTGCTCATCTCTGTATCCAAGTAAGGGTCCATTAGAGGGTCGACGTTTTCCAAGCCGGCCAAATTTTTTTCCTCATAATGTGACATTTTTAAAATCTAAAATTCAAATAAACAATTCTTAAGTTTGTTTGTGATTTTAGTACAACTATTAAGCCGAGCTTTAATTAAAATCATAAACATTAAAATTTAAATTTATTAAATTATTAAGAAATTTTAAGGCTTTAGAAAAATTTGAATAATAACCAAAATAACTAGGACTTCTCGCTTAAGTACCTGAAACTTTTGTCGAGCTTTTCATCAAAAATTCAATCTAGTTCTAATGAAAAAAAAGAATTTCAATCAATTTTCTCTTAAAGAGATTTTTATCTAAAGATAAAAAATGAATATTTAAAAGAAAATTTTGAAAAAGAATTAATTTATTAAATAAATTGATTTCGGTAACCTAATTTGAAAAAAAAATTTGCTAGTAACTTTTTTTCTCACATCTAATCATGAATAAGACTGAAAGTAAGAGGAGGCTAAAATGTGTTATCTTATCTGGAGATATTTTTTGATTTAGAAGAGTTGAATTACACTTGTCGAATCTATGTTTTGTCACATAAATCTTTTGAAAAAAGATGTTTAAAGTTTAATTTTGTTCGATTTTTGAACTTAATAGAACCAGACCAGAATAAGGCATAATTTTTACATAATTAAAAAACAATGTTCATTCAAAAAATCTGCTAATATTTTAAATTTAAATTTAAATTTGAATATGCGACATCATCAACACTGGTGCAGTGACAGATTAAAAAAAATCCATTTTATCATAATTAAAGATGACTAATCACTAATCATAATCAATAAATTCTAGATTATATAACAAAAAGTATCTTATTTGAAAAATTTTTTAAGATCAGGTAAAATATCCAAATATTTGATGAATGATTTAGTCACTTGAGCAAATTGTTAAGTTTGAAATTAATGAAAAAAAACTTAAATTAATTTTCTTAGTATTAATTTCAACAAAAAAATTTTGAGTCACCTAAAACTACACATCAATACTCTCGGATTAATTATTATTTTTATTTGTGATACTGTTCTTATGAAATTTTTTTTTTTACTTTACTTATGCATTGAGATCATTCGATCAAATCTGTTGATATAAAAATTTATCTTTAATGGGTTTTTTTTTTGTTGACAAAATTCATAGATATGTGATTATTTGATTTTAAATAATATTTTATATAAAAAATAACCCTTATTTTTTACACGTGAAGCCTAAGTATCATTTGTTTTTGGATGTTAATGATGACTACATCTCGATGAGAAAAAAAGGTGAATTTTACAATTTTCTATAATTGAAAAAATATTTACATAAAAAAAATCATTAAAAAATAGGAATCTTAATTACTGTCTTTGCGGCGTAAGATTACTGTTGCTATGAATATGGTTCTATTTATAAACGATGTAACTAGTTTACTTTGATCACGTGAAATTTTGTGAAATTTTTCTCTGAACAACTTATAGCGCCATTACGTTTTTTTCTAATTGTTATGGTAATCTTATAATTAAAAAAAAATATTTCAAGACGTGTATCGATCTTTAGGCTCTAAAGCCAATTAATTAAAAAAAATTTATTTTGAAAAATTGTCATTTGAGAAATAGAAGTGTTTCCAATACAAATATGTAATTTTAGGACCATATGGCTTTACCTAATTAAAGATTTTTCCATATGTTAAATTTTAATTTAGGATAGAAAATTTTAAATATTTAAATTAATTTGATTGAGTCTAAAATTAATGGACAAGTCTAAAGCAGTTTAAATAAGAAGTCATTTAAATCAGACCTAAAAGATCTTTTGTTCAAAGATTGACCCATTGTTCGGTTTGAAAAAAAAACTTTACCGATAACATAGAAGCCTTGAAAGCATAAATTTGAATAAATAAATTTTATCTAAAATTTAATTTTCATTATTAGTTGTAAAACTTGTCATTTTTGACACTTGTATTGTCTTGTTTATTTAATTTATATAATTCAAAATTTTTAACACAAATATTTGAAATTAAAATAAAAGCTAAAATTTTCTTTTGTCCGAAATAAAATTTTAAATGACTAATTGATGTTGAGTACAGTATTCAGAGAGAAATAAATTGTTTTATTTTCAAAAACACTATTTTATTCAAATCCTCGAGCAATTAGAAATTAATGTAGCTTTGAATGAAAAATTACTTAAGGCTAAGAACCATTTGGAAAAAAAACATTAATTTTCTAATAAAATGATTATGTTATTAAAAATTAAGTAGATGCTAAACTTTATGTCGGTAAGTACCTTGTAGTTTGTATCCAAACTTTGCCTGAATTAACAAATAATACAATTTATTCGAAATTTAAATAAAGCTTTTTGAAATTACGTAAAATTGTTCATTACTTTGACATAAACATTAAAAAAAACATAAATAGTTCTAAAAAAAAGCAAGTTATTTGATCCAAAAATGGCTTCATTTGGATTAAACTGAACCTTACTTGATATATTTTAATTTGGTTTTTGGTCAGAACCTGAATCGGCCCTAAGTGAATTTTGATTTTAAAGATTTTAGCTCAAATGAATTAAATTGTTTATTTTATTATAAAAATGAACTTTAATGATAAGATACCTAATGCAATCTGGTCAATACTCGATTTAATGTTTTTAAAAAAGCAAATTTTTAATCCAAACTAAACAAATTTATCCTAAGCACAAACAACATATTTAAATATAATTAATGAAAAAAAACTTGAATGAAATATCATTCAAATTTCAGGCTCATTTAGAACTTCTTAATCAATTTTGTTGCTTGCTAGATACAAATCATCAACTATTATTTCAGCTCTTGTTTGCCTGATTCTAAAATATGAATAAATTTTTTGCTAATTCTCTTTGAAACTTGTGTCCTCACAATTTACATGAAAAATTGCCCACAACAATATTTTTTTTGGACCGAATCCCTAACGTACTTATCAAAATTTTTGTACATCATTTATCAAAAAGATATACTTTAAATTCATTAATTAAAATAGAATATTAATTAATTCAACATTTGATGCCTGATTACGAAAATGAGATCTAATAGGAATATAAAATAATGAAAGAATTTTGTTCTATTTTTTTAACTTAAGAATTTATTTATAAACTTTAATCTTGATTTTATTTTTAATTTTCCTTTTTTGGATAAAAAAATTGCTCAAAATATATTTAGATACCTTTTTGAATTAAGATTTCGGACAACATCGGTCAAGCTATTTTAAAGAGCCATGAGCTCGATCCTGTTGGACCTAAAATTTTTGAATCAATAACTTCAAGTATCTTCATGTAACCAGTTTTTTTAGAGAATCAAGTCACTTTTTGATGACTAACTTTGGATCTACCTTTATTTTTATGCTAATTGTTTAATTTGAAAAAAAATATTAAAAATCAATTTGAATATTGTAAAAATAAATATTTAATTTAAAAAACTCTAAACTCTAAATTCTAAATTTTAATTCAAATTCATATTCTTCAACTTAAAAATTAAAGAATTTATGAATTGAATGATTATTATTTTTCAAATGAGCCAAGCAAACATCGATTATTTTTTCTGGTTTATATGCCAATTGACTTAAGTTAAGAAAAATGAGTCCAAGCACACAAGAGTAATTTTTTGTTTTGAAAATAAAAGAGAATTTAAAAATGAATATATTTTCTAGTAGTCATTAAACCTCGAACTCAAAATATTTTTTGATGTTTACCGTAACTTTGCATTAAAAAATTATTGATTGTTATTTGGTTAAAAATCTAATATATAAGCCATATTTTATCTAATGAATTACCGAATCATTCTGCTAAAATAGAGAGCTTAGTCAAAAAAAAGCTTAAATATGATATTAAAATTAATCGAGATGGTTGATATAATTTGATTCATTTTAACAATTTAAATAATAATAATCACGTCCGTGCAAATTAAACTCACTAACTTCATCTGATAAATGACTTAATTGATGCCGATATATCCTTTATCAGAGGAATTTATAAATCTATTTTAGGAAAATTAAAATATGATTGTGAAGCATGTATTTTTTATCAAAATAGACTATCTGAAGCTAATAAATCTATGAAAAAAAAAATTTGAGGGATAAGATCTAAAAGGTACTGAAATCCGTGATTAAAGATTGTTGACTGAAAAATAAAAGTCGAGTGTAATTTTTATCAAACCATACCTTTTGCCATAAAAAGATTTTTTTCATAAATTAAAATTTTTTCACCATATTCATTTTTTGTAACTAATTAAAAATAGCAGATAATGAACTTTTAAAAAAGAAAATTACAAAATTTATTTAATATAATCATTTTGGTCAAAAATTTGAGGCTAAACGAGTTATTTTTATGTAAAATCTTTTTATTTAAATTAAAATCTAATTGAAATTCTAATTTGAATTTATAAGCAGTTTTATTTTTTGAATTTTTCCTTTTTTTGTTAAATCTAAAGACTAAAAATTTCAGTTTTATTTTTCACTTAAATTAAATGAGAAACAAATAGATTTTTAATTGCATGTAAACAACGATTAGAATAATTTAATCGTTTAATCGATCTAAAGTAAATTTAAATTCTTTAGTAAAGTAAATTTAAATAATTTGAATCTTATTCGAAATACTTTCGATTAACTTTTAAGGTTTTAAAAAAATTAATAAATAAATTCAACTCAGCCTTTTGATTCAATATGTCCAAAAATCAGCTCTTAATAAATAATTATTTTAAACCCCCATAATCTTAAAAAAATTAATTAATTTTAATTAAGTATCAATAGTTTCTAAAATCATATTTGAATTTTTTGAATGATTTATTCAATAGAACTGAAATTAAATAATAGAAATCTATTCTAGGTTAATAATAACTTATTAGAAAAGATAAGATTGGTATTTAGCCAACTGATTGATTAGAAATCTAAATCTTATTGACTTTTTTCATGATTTAAAATTAGATTAATATCAATAATCCTTATCAATTTTTTTCGGTACTTTTATTCATAAATAAAATTAATAACAAATATAAAAAAATAATTTTCTTTAATTTTTCTTATTTAAAATCTCTGAGAATGTTTTTTTAAAAAATAAAAATCATCTAAGCTGAAAATTTTCAATTTTTTATTCAAATAAATAAAATTTATTAGAAATCTTAATATTGAATTAAAGATTTTATTTTATAGCCATTCAATAAGGACTAGTTTTATAGGGACTAGAAACCAAGAAGAGCATATTTAAAAAACACATACTAAAACTCTTCTGAAAGTTAAAAGAAAATTTGATTTTTCGTTTCGTTTGAATATTATTAATTTCAAAAATAAGGAAAAATTAAAAATTTCTCTAATTGAAGATTTTGATTGCTAGTATGTATTTTTGTTATTAAAATAGAATTATCATGTGGATTATATTTAATCTTAGTGTTTTATCGATTTGTTGTTAATTTAAACAAAAAATATCATCTAATGAAACCTTTAAAAAATTGACCAAGTTTTATTGTGACCAAAACAATTTAGAAAGAGATGATGAGTCTTTATTTATTTGTTGTAGCTAATCTAATAATTTTTAAATCAGAAAAATATTTTGAACAAATACGATATGTTTTTATTTCGCTTTTTACAGGAAATTCAGAAATATCACCTTTTTTTATTAATAATTCAATTCACTCAAAAGCCTCAGTGTCAAGCTTAAAACGAAGCAAGTGGTTCTATTAATAAAAAGTTTAAAAAAAATTTTTTGATATCAATTGTCCATTATATTGAATGTAATTTTTCAAAAATGAAAAATAAATAAAACGAAATGATACTACTTGGTATTCGTGAGTTAAATATATCCCAGTAATTTATTTCACAGTACTAACTATAAATTTTGTTTAAGATATATGAAATTAATAATAAAATATATAAAATAAATATATTATAATGTGATTCTAGTGTGTACGTTTTACATTTTTTTCAAGAGATGAAAAATATCCAGAATTTTCAAAAACTTATAAAATTTATAAAAGCATTGATTGAATAAGATTAAAAAAATTAAAAGTGATTTTATAGTTTTTATTTTTATGTTTTTAAAATTCTAATTTAAAATAAAAAAAAAGAGCATCGTCTTGGAAATTTTTGAATCAAAAAAATTAATTTAAAATTATTAATGCAAAAATTAAAAATAATAATTTTCATTTTATTTTTACTTTATGTCTGAGTTGCTCAAAACTGAAAATTACAGACAATTCAATTATCTTATAGCTTAAAAATAGTTTTAAAAAACAATTAACAAAAGTTTTTCTAAAATTTTTTATTCAATATTTTTTAATGCAAAAAGCTTTCCTTAATATTGCATATTAAAATTGATGATTAATTTATTTATTAAAAAAACGAAAATAAAGCCTTCTTTAATCAATTATGTAATTTTAAGAGTTCAACTTGAGGCATTTTTAAAGACAAGTCATAAAAAAATTTTTTCATTAAATAAAAAATTTGATTTGTTGCATAATCTGAACAGTTTCTAAAAAGAAGAAAAATGACTCTTAAGTTAAACAAGAACGATTTTAAAATAAGTATTTGTTTCAAAAAAGAAACTTTTGGGTCTCGCTCTTTATGTGCTATTAGAATGTAACCACATTTTATCTTATAATAAATAAGAAATATATTAATTCAAAAGTTGTTATTTTGAATGCATCCATCCTTTAATCCAGCTGAACAACTAACCTAAATAAGCTACCGTGCTTGTCCGCTAGAATCGAAAGAAAATTTTATTGATTTTAAATCATTTTACATCGGCTTTGGAAAAATTTTTTAGTAATCTGACTATTTGGATGAGGAAATTTTTTGACATTTTTATATGTAGATTTTGCGACATTTTAACTTGAGCTATGTTTTGTTTTGAATGTTTTGAAATTTTGGCTTAAAAAAGTAATAAATAAAACTGTACCAAAATATTTTTTAATTGTTTCTCATTATTTTATCAAGAAAGACGCAAAAATATTTTGACAAAGATAGATTTATGTATTCAATTTCAATTACTTTAAAAATCATGTATGATGTAAAAAATTGAATATTTTATTAAATAATTAATTGAAAAATACATTAAACTTAAGTTTTTAAAAGAGAAAAATTGCTTTTGATAGATGATGATTTTTATTATTTGATCAAACAAAAAATCCTTTTTAATGCAACATTTGATAAAAAGAATTGAATTGATAAAAATTTTTGTTATTTTTATTTTAAGAGAATTATTTTTCGATTTCGTTTGATTGTGAAAATGTTTACCTTGTTATTTAAAAAAATTATTCAGAATCTATAAAAAGCTAACTTAAATAGAAATTTATTTTAAGTGATAGTTCTTCGCTAAATTTTCTCTTTAGAGCAAATTTAATAATTCAAAAATGAACTAGCATCTCAAAAGTGTCACTAAAATCTATAGCGTAATAAACAAAACCTTTCAATAATTATTTTTCAAATAAAAATATTGGATATTTTTTGGTTAAACGCATAGCATGACCTTTTGATGAAGATAGATGTTCGGTTTAGGAATGGGTACTGATGGTAGACCTGATCTTAACTCTTATTTTATGCATTTTCAATTACTGTTTCATACCTAATCTTCATTCCAAGGAACTATTTCAATTAGAATCTCCCTTTTTATTCTTTTTTAATCAATTAAATACAGGTATTTATTATTTCGATGGGCTGAACATACTAAATTAATTTGTTCAACATTATGCTAGTTCTTTTGAACAATGGTATGAATGATCTTATTTAAACGCTCGCTCACACTTGGCCAAGTGCCGAGCGCCTGGAGAGAGGCCAACGTCACACCACTGTTCAAAAAGGCAAAAACACTGATCCGTCTACTACCGCCCAATCTCATTGACCTCAATAGTGTGCAAAGTTATGGAGCAAATCGTCAAATCAGAACTAATGACATTTTTCAATAAACACGGCTTGCTATCATCTAAACAGCACGGTTTTGTCAATCATAAAGCATGCGTCACTAACCTCTTGGAGACTATGGACTTCGCTACTAGAGCCCTGGCACTAAAACAACCAGTAGACATAATCTTCTTAGACTTCGCCAAAGCTTTCGACAAAGTTCCTCATGCATGTCTTCTACACAAATTATCACACTTCGGAATACAAGGTGAGTTACTTAGTTGGATAAGAGCTTTTCTCACGAACCGCAAACAAAGGGTGGTCCTTGGAGAGCACACTTCCGATTGCCAAAATGTCAGTAGCGGCGTTCCACAAGGCTCTGTACTCGGTCCAACTCTATTCATAACTTACATCAACGACTTAGTCGACCCGCTCCACAACACAACAAAAATGTACGCAGACGATACCAAAATCATGGCCAACTTAGGCCCAGCTAACCACTCCGCCAACTCTGCGACGTTACAGAACGACATTGACAAAGTAGTCGAATGGACTCAAACCTGGCTTATGCAGCTAAATCAAGATAAATGTAAAGTTATGCACATTGGCAAATCAAATCCGAAAACCATTTACACCATGTGCAACTACAACTCTAACTCAAGGACAATTCTATCCACAACCGAATGCGAGAGAGACCTCGGAATTATGATCTCAAACGACCTTAAGCCTAGCGTCCAAGTAAACAAAGCAGCATCAAAAGCAAACAGCTTACTAGGCTTACTTAAAAAAAACATTCGTTTACAGAGACGCTCAGCTCTGGAAAACTCTCTACACATCGTTCGTACGGCCCCAACTCGAATTCGCCATCTCAGCCTGGTCCCCGTATACAAAGAAAGACACACACACCCTCGAAAAAGTTCAACACAGAGCAACGAAAATAGCACCAGAACTAAAAAATCTCTCTTACGAAAACAGATGCGTTCGCCTAGGCTTCACTACCTTGTCTGAGAGAAGAACGAGAGGTGACTTAATTCAAAAATTTAAAATAGACAATGGCATCGAAAACATAAACTGGCACGTTTCACCAATATGTCTGGAGCCTCGAGGAGGACATAGAGGATATTTCAGGCGCTAAATAGTGAGATGTTGCAACCAACGGCACAAATTCTTCAACAACAGAGTCGCTAACCACTGGAACGCACTGCTAAATACGGTCACAGAAGCTAAATCTGTCAACAACTTCAAAAACAGACTGGACACATACGTTGGAAACTGCCATAGGGCGTCAATCTCATGGTTGACGCGCTCCGCGTGATTCGTCACGCCGCAGTTTTAAATTACTACTACTACTACTACTAATGATTTTTGATTTTTATGATGCAAGATTTGTACCTTATTCATTTTAAAATTACTCTAGCCTTCCAGACACTCTAGATCGTCTTATTCATTGTTTCCATTTCCTAATCGTGCTAAGAAATAATGAAAAAAAATGACACTTATTAAAACATTTCTTCATACATAAAAAAGTCTTGTGGTTGGAGAAGTACTTCTTTTAAGTATTTATTTTTCCAAATGGGCATTTTCAATATTTTTTAATTCGTAGACAATTTAATGTAAAATTTTCTTGGATCTTGTCGATTATGTGACTTCGGACTAAAGAGGCATCAAATAAGATTGTAAGAATGTTATACAATTAAATAAAATATTTTATTACAAAATAAAAGTTAGAGATTTTTCGAAAAAAAATTTAATTTTAATAAATTTAAAATAAATTTGAATAAAATGGAGATAAAAATTGATAATTGTCTTTATATTAATTTTTTAAGAACCACATATTCGGAACTCATCGGAAGGTTCATCGCCACAGAGACACAGAAAATTAGGCAACTACGATGTTACAAAATCGAAAAAAACCCATGAACATGTTACAAAATTTATTCTTTTAAGCTCTTTTTTGAATATCAATTGCATAATATACCTTGATAAATTATAAACAAAACCAGTTAGTGTTGGAAATCGATTCCAATCGATTAGTAGAATTCAAAAATCGACTAATTTTTTTTAAATAAAAATAAAAAAATAAAAAGATAAAACACTATTTTTTCTAAACGGAAAAAGATATTATAATATCTTGTAAATTGATCTTTATCTTGACTTTGTATAAAAATATCGGAAATAATTTTAAATAATTATATTTCCAATCTAATTATTTTGTTAAATTTTGGATCGAAAATTTAATTTCATAAAATAAAATTTTTCTCCAAATTTGATGTCTCTTCACTTTATCAAATGATAGAATACAGTTTTTTTATGGTAATTTTTAGCTTTAAAAGAATTTCTGAGAAATTTATTCGATATCATCATACCAGAACAAATTTTTAAAGATTAAAATAATTAAATTAGAATAATATTTAAGAAGTCTATTAAATGGTATGTGAAAAATTGTTTATCATTAGTAGCATTAGGATATTTTCAGTATTTATCAAACCATATTATTCGTATAGAAACAGTGAAGGTTTTTCTAAGTATATTACTATTTAAAAAATCCAAGTGCGAAAAAACTAATTTTCTGGCTTTTACTTCAAAGAATATAACTTTTTAGGGTTAATATTGAATAGAACTTTCAACTCTTCAAAATTCACCGTAAAAAATATAATAGGAAAGATAAAAATGACCACAATTTTTTGAATTTCTTGAAATGGCGTCTCAAAATGAAAAAACGTGTATTAAGTTGGAATACCACAATATATTAAATTATAAAATATTAAACCACAAATATTGAATAAATTTACATTGGTTAAGAAATGCAATGTAAATATCATTATTACGTAATTTTACTTATTATTACGTATGGTTTGTTAAGACATCAAATTTAGTTTGTAAAAAAATGTTTTTTTTTGATTCTGACTTTGTTTTGAATTAAGATAATGACCCAGAACATAAGTTATCAGAATTTTTGTCATATTTGAACAATAATGCTACTATATGGATAGTCGTTATCTTGATTCAAAACTAAGTCAGAATCAAAGTTTAATGCACCAAAAGGCAATAAAAGTCAGACAAAATATTACTAAACATGCTCGAATCTATATTGTTTTTAAATGAATTGAATCAATTTTTAGTTTTAAAATTTATAAATAAAAATTTAGCGTAATTTTTCAGTTTTAATAAGTTAAATACTTTCAAGCAAATTGTTCTGGAAATTCCTTTTATGAAAATAATTTAAACTCCAATATTTTACCCAATATTACTCAATAATACATTTTCAAACATTAACTACAATTACGTGTAAAATTACGTAAAATTTTTAAAATTTTTAGAATCATAAAAAAAAACAAAAAAGCCTAAAAGCCAAAAAAAGTTCAGAAAGGGACTTTTTCAATAAGCAATTTCTGAGATTTTCTAATCAATTACGTTAAATTGGCAAACTGAAAATTTTATTCAATCTTCAATTTGACCTTTTAGCTCAAAAATTTTTGAAAAAAATGTAGTACAGGCCGATTGTGTGAGCAACAAGCTTAGGGTTTTTCTAAATATTTACTTGTTTTAGATTTATTTTGATAAACTTATTCCTAAACAAGTCTCTTACGTCGTTTTCTTTTAAGATTGCCTTATTTAAATCTGAGATTTTTTTTAAATATTTAGAAATATTTAATTTTATGATTTTTGTTTAGTAATCTATTTTATCAAGTTTAATTTGAAATTTTGCATGTTTTTAATGGAACCCTTTAAGAACGGTAAGGTACCCTTTTCGAACGGAACTGGAACCCTTTTGGAACGGTACGGTACCCTTTTCGAATGGAACTGGAACCCTTTTGGAACGGTACGGTACCCTTTAAGAACGGTACGGTACCCTTTGGAACGGAACTGGAACCCTTTTGGAACGGTACGTTTCATTTTAACAAAAACCACTGTAGTAACTTTCATCTTTTAAAAAGAGTTTTAGTCCTTAAAGACTATTTTAAGCAGACTTGCGCAAAAATCAAAAAAAAGCAATTTGATCTAACTTGAAATTTTTTTTTGAATTTTTTTTCTACTTGACTTTGACTTTATAACTTTTAAAAAACTCTGATTTTAAGAAAAATAATTTTAATGTGACTACTCTTCACTGCGGGAAAAGATATCTTGTAAAATTTCCTCTAGAACTCAACACGGAATGGAGGTTAATGAGACAGATCTGTAATTGGAAGTATCCGAGCTTTTCCCATTTTTTAAATAATGACATTTGCAAGCTTCCATTTATGTGATAGCTCAGAACTACTCAATGACTATTCAAAAATCAATCTCAAATGTCTTGGTAACCTTAAATTAAAGATCCAATATTTAAAATAAAAATTCTAAATGAACAAAATATAAAACACTTTAAATATCTACAAACAAAAATTTTGTTAAAACAATTTTGCCAAATTAAATTTCGACTAAACGATCTTAGATTTAAAAATTATTTTATCAAAATTTTTATTCTATTCAGATTTACTCAAATATTTGAGCATAATTGGAAGCATAATTTTCCTATAGCTTAATTCTCTGGCATTTAGCTATCAGCAAAAAAAAACACCACTTAACTAGTAAACCATCATATCCTCATACATACACATTTTTCGTCATCTGATTGATTAAGAAAAAAAATTTTGGATAAAACGATTTAAGAATTTTAAATGTCAGTTTAGAGCTAAAATTAAAATCGTAATAAATAATTTAATGTGTGAAATTTTTTAAAATGCTAGCTTCTTCACCATTGAACTCATCGCCGACCATAAACGGCTCACCAGCAGGTCAATTTTCCCTAAATAACCCCATTACATCGGCTAAATTTTTGTCCAAACATGATCGCGAGGCCCTTCTCCAATACACAAAGCATTTTACGCGCAAAGCCGTTCAAATAATTGTTCAATCTCGCCTTGGCGACAAAAAACCAACAAAATCACGAGTTTACGCGCACAACACAGATTGGTTCAATTTGAGCATCAAAGACCTGGCCCAAATTACCAACATGACAAAGTTGTCTCTGGGCAATGTGGAATCCCTTTTCAACTCATCTCCTTTCTGCATCGAAATTTCACTTAGAACACCCGAAAATCAAACAATGATTTTGGAAACTTGGTGCATCTTGTTCAATGACCAGTTGGTGGATGCTTCGCAAAAGGTTTGTTTTAGTGTTTACAAAAAAATGAGCCTAGTGCTCAGATCTCTGATGTGCTTCACACGCTCTTTGCCCACATATCAACTATCACGAAGACAAAATTCAGACACATATGTTCTCCTGTATCGAATGTATTGCGGTGAGCCCATAGTGCATCATTTGGGAGAAAATTACGCAACAGCTAAAGTGGGCACTGTGGGCACGCCGATCGGCTCCATAATAGTCAATGTGGCCTATCGGACGCGTCTTACAATGACACCTCAAAATTCTCAAAATTCGGCGGAATATTGCGGCATACAGATCAAAGATGACCATTTTACCCCTAACCAGACTCGAACCGAGTCACCTGCACTGACAAAAAAACAGTCTGCCGCAATATCTATTTCGCCCAGCTCACCACCTTACTCAGACAAGTCCCCTCGCAGCTTTTCTGACCAAAATAGTCTTTGCAAACGCTCCACGTCCAATTTAAACACAATTTGTGAGACCAATTTGTCCAAGAACACGCCAAAGACACAGCCAATTCCAATGAGGTCCGATTCCGAAGGAAATAACATGCAGCTTAAAAAATATAGAGACCCGGATGAGAGCTCAGCAGATGAATACAATAGTAGCTCAATTGGAAGCACACCAGACACAATTTACTATTTTAAACTTAAAAGTGCTGCCTTTGTGCCATCAACTAGCTTTAACAATAATTATTTTTCATCATCTTTTAGTAATTTAAGTGAAAATGACCTGCCGCCATTTATTACTTTGTTATCTAATGATTTTGGTAACATGAGCACATCGGATGCGAAGAATGCTGAAAATTTTCTCGCCCAATCACCCCCACCACCAAATAATTTGGTCGAGTATCAGCAGCAAAAAATTATGCCAAATAGACATTTGAAAATGTTGAACAATGAAGAGCATTTGGCGTCACCGTGTTCGTTGCCAAACTTTAAAATGCTTGAGTATCATAACAATAACTTCAATGAGGCTAAATCGGTACTAAACCAAGCGACAGATGACTTTGTTTTCATTGAATCGGTGAGTTTATTTTGTTTTAAAGTGCAGATATGGACAATTTTTTAGGGAACGTAATCAATTTTAGAATTTTATCTTTACACTTAAATTAAATAGTTAATATTTAACTTAAGACAAAAAAATCAAATATCTAATTAATTATCTGAATGATCACAAAAATAAGCTATTAATGAGAATACAATCTTTATTTTTTAGGTTTTTTTAGGCTTTTAAATGCATCGAAGCAGTAAATTATTCAAGGATTCAAAATTCAATTTTTTTTGAGTGAGGTATAAAAAAAACATAAAAAAAAGAAAAAAAACATATGATTAATTTAACAAATTTTACTAATATTATAAGGAAGAAAAAAATAAAATGTAAAAATCAAAAAGAGACAAAACATAAATTATTTTAAAAATATTTAATTAAAATGAGGTGAAATTTAGACTGGATCTTAATTCGAGAATTTAGTAACCAAATATCCCTTAAAACATTTATTTACTCTTCATTATGACTCAGCCTCTGATTTATTTTCAAGGTTTATTTACTACAAAATATTTTTTTAATATACCAAAAGCAAATCGATAGCGAAAAGCTGGCTCTCACAAAATGACTCATTTTTTAAAACTTTTTATTCAAATGGCTAAATGCTTTTTATTAAAAAAATTTGGATTTTGAATTTATGTTTTTTTTATCATTTTATTCGATTGATTATACTTTTTTTATTTATATATGTTTTGTTATACTTGTCTCTCTTTTTTAAATAGTTAAAGTTTTTATTTAAAATTATTTTAAATTATTGATTCAAACATGAATAAGGTTCAAACTTTTAGCTTTCTGGTTTTTTAGACATCATCAGGGCATTGAAAAAAAAGCTTTTTAATCATTTTTTTTCATCGAACTAACAAATTATGTTTAAATAAATATTGGTTAAATAGATAGTACCATTTATTTTCGAAATTGTTAACTTTTCTGTTAAACTAGTGAGAAAACGGGGAAGTCCGGCTCATTTTTGGGCCAGATTTGCGTCAGATAGTAATTCATTGAATATTTTTGAAGTCTTTAGAACCTCGAACCAAAATAAATACAAAAGCAAAAGTTAAAAAATCATCTTAACATCTTAATCTCCAACTAATCTAAAAGAGGAAAATTTAATGTCTCCAAATCTTCTAGGATGACGGTACTAACCCGAGAGAAAATATATAAATAAAAAGAAGCAAAAAAACGTGATTATTTTAACGCGTTAAAACGGGAAAAAAAGCGGAAAAATTTAAAATGAGTAAATTCTTGAAAAAACATAGAATCATTATAACTTTAAAATAAATTTATCTATCTAATAATTTTTGATTTTAGTTTCAAGAATTTATTCATTTTTAAAATTTTCCGTTTTTTCCCGTTTTAACGAGTTAAAAAAATAATGTTTTTTTGCTGCTTTTTATTTATTTAATTATTTTAGTTCAATGAACGCCTTAAAGGCGTAGCAAAAAAGTAAAAATAAGATCAATATATAAAAAATACTTGCTGTAATCTAAAATTAAATTAAAAGTCATATATTAAAGTAATAATTTTACATTGCTCAAAAATTTTATCTAGAATTAGTTTTTAAACAAATTAAAAAAAAACTTCTGATCTTCAACTTTTGCTTCTCTGTTTATTTTGAATACAATTATTTTTATTTCTTAATAAGCTTTTTTTTATAAGCTTTTTTTAAAGCACATCTTTTTGTTTTGTATTACTTAATTAGAATTTTAGTAAACACAAGTATTATTTGGACTTAATTTTATTAAAGCCGAGTAAATTAGAATTATTCAGTGAGTTTTTAGTATCTATTTTTTTCTTCAGTTATCAACACACAATCAGCATGCGCTGCACCTTAAAAATTTTCTAAACCGTATTATATGGAATCAGTATATTATACCCAAATCACTAATTTGATTTCATTTATGAATATTTTTTAATTAAAAATTTATTATTTTTTAATTTTTAAAAAATTTCTAAAATTAAAAAGTCAAAAATTCGTAATTTTATTAGTATTCATTTTGTTAATACAAATTAATTTTTAAACTATTGATTTTTAAAAATAGTCTCTAAAAGACTAAAATATTTAAAATTGTCCATGTTTGTTAATAGATGGGATAAAATTAATCTTTTTTTAAGAAGAAAGTTGCATTTGGGTTGAGTGATGCAGCCGATGATTTGAGAACATTTTACAAAGCTTGCGAGAATGCGCCTATTCTCGATTCGTTCCAAAGTGAGCCAAGTTTTAGCGAAGTTTTAAAAGATTTAGACCAACAGTTGTTTAACTACGAGTCAAAAGTAGCTGAATTTGATGATTTAATCAAATCGTTTGAGAATTAAGCTAAAATGGATTACCAGAACACGGTGATAATTCAGTGTATATTGAATCAAAATAAAAATTTAGAAAAATTCATTTAAAATATGTAAAATTTGTTCAAAATTTCTCATTTTAATACAATTTACTTTAAGAAACTAATTTATGTTTTTTTAGATTGATTGCTTTTTTTTCCTCGAGTTTTTATCAAAATAATGGGTTCATTTTTAAATAAATTGTCAAAAATTAATAGAATCGCTTAAAAATGAAAAAAAAACATAGAAAGATTTTTTAATTTTTAAATTGAACTTTTATTATAAATTCATTATTTTTGATTTAATATCAAGGGTAGATAAAACTAAAACAAACATATAGAATAAAAAAAATATAAATAAATAATGAATTGTAATTAAGTAATTAAATTTTCTTATCGATTAAAATAAATTTGACGACATAGACAAAATGTGATTATTGGTTCTTAATTATATGAATTTGAAACAAATATCATAAAGAAACAAATATTCTTTGGAAATAGACTTCTAATTAAATAATGCTAAGTTAAAGCTCAATATAATCTTTATCAAAAAAATTTTCGTTTACAAATGTTCATTCTTTTCCATTGAAGGACCTTATTTCCTAGTAAAATTTCTTATTTCATGATATGCATAGATTTTGATAAGTGCAATGTTTAAAAAAAAAGTTTAATTAGATAATGGAATAACCTGAATACCATAGTCTTAGATTAACAGGGCATAATTCCCAAAAAATTTGATTTAAAGATAATAAATATTCTTTTCTACAAGAAAATTAAATCTTGACCTTGTGGAAAATTGCATTAGGTCCCACAAAATTTAGATTTTATAAAAAAGAATAAAAGTAGTGGCATATTTCATAAATTTGCTGTTCTATTGAAGAAAAAAGGCATTGTGAATTTTAGAATAAATAGGATAGGATAGAACATCGATTTATTATTTTTTCATCAATATTGCTGATTAAAAATTTAAATTACTGAATTTTCTCAACTTGTATTATTTATTATAAAATTAATAAACAAATAAAACACGGAAATTACTTTGCAGAGTATTTGCTGAGGCTGGACATCTACAACGAAATATGAAAATTTTAAAAAATTTAGTCGGACTAAATTTTTTAAAATTTGACTCGCATTCTAGTCTTTAGTTAAGATACCATATTCCGTATACCGATTTCTGAATTTAGGGATACCATTCGAATTGCTATCATCATTTTTATTTTATTAATTTTTAGTGATGGCAAACGTCAACTTTAAAGTGATTAACTATGTTTTATAAAATCCAGCAAGAAAAGAAAAGTCAAGACAATGGTAACACCACTTCTTTTGCAAACACTATTAAACAATATATCTTTGCTTTAAATGAAATGAAATGATCTTTTCAAATTTTCTCATTTAGTTGATGCTATGACGTTTTTGTTGGTAAACAAGTAAAAAAATTCTTAAAAATATTTTTGCTATTTTAAATAAATTGAATTTTTTTTATTTAAATAAATTTAAATCATTTAAAAAATTTAAGACCATGTTTCCATTTGAAGACGATTTTTAAGAGCTAGACCATCAACATATTTTTTAGCAAATTCGTCAATTTTCTCTTGGTCAGTTTCATCTAGACCTAAGTTTTGGGAATTTTGTTTAATAATTTTTTCCAGTGTAGCCAAAACATCCTCGGGCATTCGTTTTGAGTTTCCTGCTATCAAAATTAATGATTCACGATTGTGTACCAAGTCAAAAATTTTATCTGAATTTTTTAGCATCAAATCTTGAACATATATTTTTTCCTCTTGATCCCTTGAAAACGCCGGATGCAAAAACAAGTTATTCGAGTCTGCAATCAATTTCCATTCATTTTCAAAATAAAAATCTTTAAATTTAGATCTACATCCAAAATACAAATGATTATCACCCGAGTTGTGTTTAAACACTCTTTCATTTATAAGTGATCTGAACGGTGCAACCCCAGTTCCAGGACCAATGCAAATTAAAGGCTTCTTGAAATCAATTTTAAAAGAACCTTTTTTTATCCAAATGGGAATTTTAATTTCATTATTGGGGTCCAATTGACTCAACCAGTAAGAGCAAGTTCCTTTTCTGGTTTCATAGAGTCTGGTCTTATACTCCACCACTGCGACTAACAATTGAATTTTATCTTTGTGAACATGTGGACTACTGGCTATGGAAAAAGACCGTGGCTTTATCGCAGGTATTAAATCAAGTAATGTTTCCAGATCGGTGATACTTTTGCATGTATTGGGAAAATCGAAAAAAACCTCAGCAATGGTTCGGCGTGGGCGATAGATGTAGTTGAATAAATCCTCTTGGCCTTCAGGAGTTAAAAATTCTTCAAGTTTTTCTTTTTCTAGTTCGTTTTGGGATATTTGGAAAAAAACTTCGAAAAAAGATTGTTTTGGAATACTGTTTAAATCTAGATAATTAAAGACCAAGTCACCAATTGTTTTGATCAAGTTCTCATTTGTTTCATTATCTAATTCGAATTCATTCGGAAAATTTGATACAATTTTAATTCGCTTTTCTAGGTTAAGATTTAAATGTTGAAATGTTTCGAGAAATTTCTGGACATTTTGAGCTGTATTTGAGGGTCTCATTACCAATACATCACCAGGATCATATTTTATTCTTTCTGTATTACAATCAAATTCAAGTAATCGAACATTTTGCCAATGATCTTTATGAGTAACTCGGTCATTTTTGACAAGTCTTGAATAAAAAGGTTTTATTTCATTTGCTGGCTCAGTTGATGCTGAGTCAATTCTTTTTTCACCAGGCTGGTTCGGATATTCTAATCTAAATTTGTGAATAAATGGCCTAGGGTTATTTGTGCTAAATGTAAAAAAATTTCCTAGAATTTTCCAAAAATTTTGTATCCATTTTGAATAAGCACCTTCAGTTCCATTTGGATGCTGTTCGTCGCAGAGACAAATTTCAGCTGGAGAGCTAGCTCCTAGTTGAATGAGGCGCTTGTGAAGTTTTTTTGCAGTAAAATTAAATTTTTCGTAGCTAGTATCGCCAAGGCCAATGGTAAAAAATTCCAGTCCTTCAAAAAGGTCATTTGGAATACTTTTACGCATGATCATTTTCCAAAATTTAGTCATATTGTCAGGCACATCGCCTTGACCAGTCGTTGAACAAACACATACTAAAATTAAGTCTTTTTCAAAAAGATTGTTCAAGTCAAAATGGTCGAATGATGAAACTACTGAATTTATATTTAGGGTCTTTGTACGTCGCCATATTCGCTCGGCGATATCTTGCGAGTTTCCACTTTGACTTCCGTATAGAATTACAATTTTTTTCTCATTCATTTTAGAGTTTCAATTTTTTTTAATAAATAAAAATTATCTTATTATATTTTAAGCAAAATAAAAGTTGTTTTTTAAGCAGTATTAGATGTAAGTATTTGATATTAAGCGAACAAATTTTTTGATTGAAATTTATGTATTCTTAATTTTATATTGTGGGTTTTTTAGAAATAACAAAATTATTGTTTATTAAAAAGAATTTTCTTGAACAAGATTCATGATTATTATTTGCCTAAGATATAATCTTAACTTTATGGGCACTTTGAAATCAGTACAAATTGAAAAATTTGAATAACCATATAATTAGTTTTTTACACAAAATAAAATTTTTAAATTCATTTTCAAATAAATCATAGTGAATTTTTTTTTGTCTTATTGGCACATATGAAAAAATATATCTCTGCTTTTTGTTTTAACTTAAGTGAGTTTACCAGGTTTAGTGTTGAAATTGAACATGTTTTTGAACAAAATTTTAATATTCAGATAAAAAATATTTTAAAACTAAATTTAAACACCAAAAAGAATTACTTTAATAATCAGTTTTACAGCATTATTTAAAACTAATTTGAATCTATTAAGTGGCTGAATTTCACATTTTAAACGTAAATTAGATTTATTTGAAAATTTTGTTTATTTAGAAAAAAATTGATCTTTTTTGATTGAGATTGAGTAGAGCAAAAATAAATATTAAACAAATAATTGAAGATTTTCTATAAAATCAAAAAATTACCTAAAATTTAAAAAAACTTACGCTTCTGTATCTTATCGCATAACTAAGAATATTAACTCAAAAAATAATTAAAAAAGGAGTAGGCTGCAAATCTATTATATTATCAAAGAAACAAACAGAAATGGAGTATGATTATCTAAAAATTTTGAAAATACATAAACTAAAAGTTCAAGAAATTCAAAACTTAAGTGCTATCTGAATTTTTAATTTTCGACTTGAAATTCATAAATTACGTCTTTTGAATCCCTAAATTTCATTCAAAAAAAATGGAGCTCTTAAGTGATCCTTGTGACTACGTTTTAATTGAAAAAAAGTGTTTTTTAGATATTTTTTCAATAATAGAAATTGTCAAGCTTTTTTTTTATAAAACTATATAAATTTAATGCTTTTTCAGAATATATATAAAATATTTTAATTTTATCATTGAATACTTGGATCTGAACGAACCAAAAACTTTTGTAAAAGGTTAGTTATTTTAAGAGCCATGGATAAAAGATTTTTTTTGAGCATCCCAAAAAAATGAAATTTAGGGTTTCAAAGAACGTAGTTTACGAATTTCTAGTCGAAAATTAAAAATTCAGATAGCACTTAAGTTTTCAATTTCTTGAACTTTATATAATTTGGAACCTTTTTTAGAAAAAAATCCTTTTAATTTTTGAAAGGCAAACAATGAAATTCATCCAATGTTTTCGATATAAAAAATTATAAATATTTAGATATTCAATATAAATATTTTAATATTCAATTTTCGATTAATTTAAATGAAATTAAATCTAAATAAAATTCATTTTTTGTTTTGTATTTAAATTAGAATTTTTTTATTCGAGTATATAATTAAATCTTAAAACTTTGAATTTTATATACAATATTCGATTTTCAACACTAATCAGGTTACCTTGGCCCAACATTTGACTAAAACATGTTTAATTTGGATTTACTCTATTTTCATTTAATATTTTTGAATGATTTTCAATTTTAATTGGCATTCTAAAATCAAAACTGGATACTTGATTACTCAATAATTATTTTGGAATCGTTTATGCTGATAAAATGTGCAACAAAGATTTCTGAACAAAGCTGTCATTTTCAAATTTCTATACAATATAAAATTTATATTTATTCGAAAATGAATTAATTAAAAATAAATTTATTATTAAATATTGAACAAAATACTGAATTATTGAATCATATTTTTGATTAAGAGATTTATTCAAAACAAACGATTTTAGAAAGTTTTTTTAAATGAACAGAGTTTTTTTTCCTCTTTTGACACGGTCCTAAAATAACGAAATAAATAACTATATAATATAAAAATTAATTTCTAAATATGTACATCAATATTTTTGAAAATAATTAAAAGAAGTTCTGCAATTTTTATCAATTAGAGTGAAAATCCTATGCTTTTTCAGATGCTAATCTGAACGCTTCTAAAAATTCGTTTAAATTTATGAAACCATCTTTATCCAAATCCATTGTATTTGCCATATCATCAATAGTCGATTCACTGAATGAAAAACCTTGATCATGCTGACTCATCAATTTACAACAATCTCTGAATTCTTCCTTGGATATTTGGCCTAAAAAAAATGTAAATATTTTGATTTTTTTTTCAATTTATTTTTAACCTGAATGATCTTTGTCGATTGCTCTAAATATGCTCTCCAAAATATCTTTGTGTCTGTATAAAGATTCCGAAATATTTTCATCGTTCTTTTTAAATAAAACTTAAAAAATATTTCAAAATTAAATTTGAAATTTACTCTTATTTTAATTTGAGGAAAAGAAAGACCTTCAAAAGTAGATTCATACAAAACTCGTCCATCTTTATCTAATTTAGCCAATCTGGATCGCAAAATTCTCCATGGCAATTTTAGCTCGAGCACTTCGCCGGTTATTCTACACCAGTTATTAACAGAAATTGATCCTTTATTATCCAAATCTTCTTTTTTATACTCTTGTAGAAGTCTTTGTTTATTGGCAGCAAATTTTTCCAGCAAATGTTTAATTGCTGACACTTCTATTCCATTTACTCTTTCTCTAAGACTTAGAGATTTTTTTAAATCTTCTCCTTTGTTCAAATAAAATTGCATGATTATCGGTTTTGTGTCAGCTGATGTTATCTTGCAATAGGCGCCATGATTTGAACCATATTCGTAATAATTTGACGCGCTGAATATTGTTAGTATTCGATTACCATGTGAGTATTCATAGCCCAACTCTTTACATTCGTGTGAACGAATGATTAAGTTGAGATTATTTTTTTCCATTATAGCAGAGGTAATGTCTTCACCAAATAGGCAGCCCCCTCCGCGAAATGAATTAGGCTGGATCCCGGGGGTCTTTTTTGGATCACTCCATAGTGCGTCCAATATTTGTCTCCATTCTAAAACATCATCTATGCCTAGATCTTTGATAATTTCTCCTTCATCATTTAAAATTGGTGGCTTGAGGACAGAGACATATTTTTCTCGTTTTATTTTGTTTATGTCAGAAAGAAGTGTGCGATCAGAAATTCCGCCATGAACAACATAAATTTTGCTATCAATTAGTGTTCCCAATGGAAGCCAACTAAATATTTCGTTATATAAAATACTGATTTTTTTGCTGTGATTCTTTCAAAATAAAAATATAAAACAATATTTTATTCTAATTGATAAGAAAATAATTACACTATATTTGCTGCATATTTCTTTAATGAAGCCATATCTGGTGTTCATTACATAATCTTCGTGGTTACCTCGGTTTATGTACACTGCACTTTGGCTCATCAAAAATCCACAGAAAATTATTAATGACACCTCAATTGATTTCGTGCCTCGGTCGACAAAATCCCTAGGTGAAATTTAATTAAAAGTTTGTTTTTTATTTTTGAAATTGTGTGGTAAATCGTTCATGCTTACCCATTGAAAAGATAGGGATTATCTTCAGATGGAAGACCATTCTAAAAAAATAATTTTAATTAAGCCATTATTACTTTTAATTATTAATTCAATGCTTTATCATTATGAATAAATGAAACTTAACAAACAATGAGGACAGAAAGGAAATAAACAAAGAGGAATTATTTAAATTAATTAAACATAGAAAAATAGAAAAAACTTCTATTTTTTCATTGTTAATGGGTTTGAACTCGACAAAAAGACAAAAAATGATTTTCATTTTGGATTAAAGAACATTTTATTTTTCTACTATTTTGTCAGCTTGAATTATTATTAAAATGTTTAACTAAAAGAAAATCGATACTGAAAAGAAGTTATTCAAAATTAAAATTCTCATCATTTTGATTAAATTTAATTATTTGAACAAAAAAAGTTGAAATTTTTCTTTTTAATTTTTTTGGTATAAAGGTGCCAGTTTGTAAAATAATAAACTGAATAATAAATTATACTTTATAAAAAATAAGCATCAAATCGTCCAGTTGACCATGTAAATCGCCAATAACAGTTACATTCTTGGATATACTAGTCGATATTGAATTTAAATTTTTGAGTTTTTTAAGAGCCTTAAGGGTTTCTTCTAGAATTAAAATGACATATTTTGCATGAAGAGGCTAAAAAAATCATAAAAGTTTAATTGATAAAAAATTAAAATTTACTTTATTCTGTTTAAAGCATTCGATTAAATCATAAAAAAGATTTTTGGTTATTGGCAGAAATAAGTGCATGCCCTTGTAAGATGATTCAATTGTAACTTCGGTATTTTTCCTTTTATTTAAATAACTTCTTAAGTTGGTGTTTTTAGCTTGATTTGTTAAAAGTGAAAGTTGAAAATTTTTTCAAAATTTTTTCAAAATCTTACTTGCTTTCATGTATTCCAAATCGCTTTCAAGGACCTTGTTTACAACTTGGGCATTAGCGCTAATTAATTTATTTTTTTCATTAGACACATGATTGGCATCATCTGCATCGATAGTTCCAAAATCTTTCAAAGTTTCATTGTTTAACTCATTCGATTTGTTTATTATGTCACAATTTTTAATTAAGGTAAGAAAAAAATCGTATAATTTTAGCTGATCTTGTTCACCACTGTACTCGATTGACTGGTAAATAGTCCAAGCTGTAAGCTTTCGCATCTCAATTCTTGACTGGTACCTTCGGTACCATCTTTGGATCAGCATTGCCGATTTTAGGGCTTTTAAAAATCAAATGAGCTCTTAATCCAAATAAAATGGTTTATTTTACCTAAGTCTGTTTTCAATGAAGTTTCACTAGCATTGATATTTTTTTTTTGATTCCCAAGCACTAAATCTGTATCATTTTGCAAGTTTCCGCAATTGCTAAAAGAATCATGTTTCACATCGTTTGTCTTCGCATCAGACTTTGTTGAATCTTTCTGATAATCTGTGTCAACTGAGTTAGACCTGAAACAACTTGCTAAATTTTTAAAACAACACGAATTTCGTCTCACATTGAAAGACGATGATGACAATTCTTTCGAATTCTTCATAACATTAAGCATTCCCTACGTCTAAATTTTCCAATTTTTTTGGCTTTTTCGATTACTGATCCTTGAAAAATAAGCTTGAACTTCTCTTTATACTCCAAACCGACTTTAGTCTAATATATAATTGATTTTTTCTCAAACAAAAAATATTAGATAATATTTTAATAAACATAAAATAATGTAGCCTTATAAAATTTTTTTAATTATTTCTTGTATGAAAGCTGTTTGAATAAAGCATATCTTTTATTTGTTACCTATGGAGCCATAAAATTAAAAATTTGCCACACCGGAAGCAATTTTTTAACTTTTAATTTTTTTCTATTTAAATAAAATGAATTCATTTAATAATTAAATTAAAGCGTAAAAATAAATGCTATAAGTGTCTTAGAAAAAAACAAATTTGAATAATACTTGAACACTTTTGTCAAAGAACAAAAAATTTTTGATTTCTTTTCTACCAATTGATTGAACATTGAATTTATAAGTGATGATTTTTTTTTCAAATTTAAAAAAAAAAAATAGATTTAATTAGTAACAAAATAAAAATTCGAGGTTCAAATAGAAAATTGGAACATGATAATAGCGGAATGTAATTAAATTAATAGTTTGTGCATGAAAAAAAAGACATGAAATCTAAATGATTATTTTTAAATAAATCGAAGATTGTACAGGAAACTTGCTTAGTTCTAGAATTATAGAATATTATTTCTAGCTGATAAATTATTCGGATTCTTATTCGAAAATTGACTCTGTGGTGTGCTAAAATTATCAGACCAAAATTAAGGTAGTTTTTTTCGACAAGCTGAGCTTCATGACCAAAAAAATCTAATTATTAAAACAAAAGGAAGAAAATATTTGACAAAAATTGAAAATAATAAATTATTATTTGTGATAAAATTTAATGACAGAAATGAGAGTAAATCGCTGTCAAAAAAACCGGCATTTTATCGTACAATAAATCTTGTAAAGATATGCAAATATTTAATCAACGTAAAGATAAGATTAAAAATTCATAAACAGGATGGAAGTTAAATTTAATTTAATCTTTGATTATTATTTTTTGTCCCAAGTTCAGGAAGAATGAATATTTTAAACTTATATCTCTGAAGAATATTAAACGTTCTTGTTGATGCATTTTAATGTAATTTTCTACATAAAACTCAATTAATGATCAAAATTTCTAATTTGACTGATTAAATGGATATGTTTGCTTTCTTTCAAAACTTAATATAAGACCAAGAATTTCCAAGCAGAGTAAACGAAAAATTTTCCATTTGAATTAACAAAAAGCTTTGAAGACTAATTTAAAAAAATAACATTTTTTTAGTTAGAATAAATATTAAAATCTGGTTGCATAGAACGCAAAAGGAAACTGATTTTTGAAAATTTACAAATAATTACGACATTATCTATTTGCTTAGTTACATTCCACAAGATAAACCAAAAAAATATTTAAAGTAAATTTATAATTTTATTTCATTCACTTCCTGATATATCATCAGCGCTGTTTATTTTATAAAATCTAATCAATATTTAAGCATCTTTTTGATTCAGATAGCTTGACATTTTTAAGCAAAATTGTGACTAAAATTTCCAATTTTTTGATGTGAAATTGTAGGGAACGGAACGAGTATGACGTAGTTCCCAATAACTGTCCAATTTAAATAAATTCGATTAAAAAATTAAATTGCTATTTTTAATTTAAAATTCAATTTATTTTCATTTAAAAATAGACAAGATTACTAATTTTTATGCAAATTGATACTAATGGACTTAACACTGACTTAAATTTTTAGAAATATAAAAATTCCTAAACAAATCAAATTAAATTCTACTCAAATTTAAATAAGAACTAAGAAATTTTTTATCAATGATCAAAAAAATTAGACTCGCTGTTTATATAAAGCAGAATAATTTATCATCGTTACATTCTGAATTCTTAATGAAATAAAAAAATACTCTCTTTATAAAACGGAATTCAAATTTTTTTTTCTAATGTCAACAAGATTGAAAACTGATGATGCCAATATAGAGCCTTGGGGCTCATTTTTATGAAAAATGAAAATTACTAAAAGAATCTACCACTCAGATGAGCTTTAAGCTCAAATATGAAGAAATTAGTTATAAAAATTAAGATAAAAACACTGTGTTTATTTATTAGTTATAATCATGTTTTCTAGCTTTCTTTAATTTCCGGAAAGCTTCTTTTGATATTAGGCTCATTTTCTTTAAAACTAGGCATGTATAATTAACTGTAAATTAAAGGTAACATTTTTATCGAATTTAATTCTTGTTTAATTAAAGAAAAAATGATGAAAACAGATCTTAAATAGTTTTTTATTTTTTAAAAATAGAAATATCGTACAGCCCAAAATGTTGAAAAATTTTATAATGCTAAAATGAATGAGATTAATCTCAGTAAATATCTAAATAAAATATACTATAATAAAACAAAAGGAAAATTAAAATTGGATCTTAAATTAATACTCACTTTTAATCTTTTAATATCTTGATGAATTTGGAATAAAAAACACGCTATGATTCCCAGTTGATAAAATAAAAATTTGTTGAGTTTTAAATATAAGAAGAAATTTTACAAAATTATCTCATAAAATTCTTCTTAGAAAAATAAGTCTAAACGATATTTTTTTAAAGTCCAAGATTTGCTCTTTTTTGTTTAAATTCATTTGATATTATTTATTTGATTTAATTTAGACTTTAGTACAATTAAGAAGCTTGAATTTACTTTAAACAAAATTTTAAAATATTTTTAATTCAATTTTATTTTTTTTGTAATTGAATTTCTATTTTTATTTCAAATAAAATAGACACTTGATAAAATAAAATGGAATTATCCTATTTTGAAATAAATTTCTCACTCTATCTCAATATTTTGAATTAAAATTGTCAAATTACTAAATTTTTCGCTTACTTGCTATTATAAAAATGAACACTTAAGAGATTAGTTTTTAATAGAAAACTCATTGAAGAAAAACATTTTCGATGTAAAAACGAATAAAAATATTAAAATTTAATTTAATTTCTTTAATTTTGTTATTACATTTTAATCTTAAAAGTATTTAATTTAATTTTTAATTCAAATGATAAAAAATGTTTCTTATGACTAAATAATTTAAAATCAAATAAATCATTTTTTTTACTGAACCTTAATTAGATCGTTTGACATCTTTTATCTTTAAAAAAAATTACAAGCGCACTAAATATCTAAAATAAAATTTTTTTTAAAGGCAGCTTTTTAATTGGCAAATTTGAGAGCTTAATATTTTTATTTAGAGAGAAAATCATCTACAAATTAAAATTAATATCTGATGATTAGTTCGTGAATTTCAGAGCTATTAAAATATATTAATAATCATAAGTCTAAAAGTGATTAGGCTTTTAAGGAACTTCGAAAAATTGAATTAAATTTTTAAGGATTTTTATTCATTCATTCATCAGTATACACTTTTGATCATTAAATAGCTTGATGGATTTTGAATTTAACACATTATGATTCCCAGTTGATAACAAAAAATTTTCATACGCTTTTAATAAAATATTTGGCAATAAAGATTATGAATTTTGAATGTTATGCTCGGCTTTAAATACGAGAATACGGTACTAGTGGGAAGTGGTGGATTTTAACAGTTTATTTGAATACTAGCATATCAATTAATTGATTAAAACTATTAAATAGAAGCTAGACTTGGTTCATCCTAATAATCCATTTTTTGAAAATATGTTTGATTACTTTTTTTTAAGGTTTTTACTTATTTTTCAAAGATTATGAGAAATTAAATCTCACCCAGCTTATTCATCAGACTTGGCTCCTTCAGATTACCATTTGTTTCGATCCATGCAGCACTTCCGCAGTGAAAAAAGTTACTCAGACTTGGAAGAAATCAAAAAAGACATCAGTATTTCTTCTACGAGCTAGGGATCAAATGCTGCCAGAAAGATGGGAGATGCGTATTTCTAGCGAAGGAAATTATTTTGGTCTCTAATAATATTTTATTTTATATTTTAATGAATTAATAAATTCTCGAAAAAAATGAAAAAACTTATTAAACAACCTAATACAATTAATTGATTTATATTACAATTAGTTCGAGAAATATATATATTATATATATAACTAATAAATGTTGAATTACAAAAGTTGTTAGTCGGTAAATTTTAGATAAAAATCAAATTTGATTAATTTTTTTATTAATTTAATTAACTGATCTGTCTAATTAAAATATATTGATAAAACTATAAATGAGTTCTGTTTTATTTCAGTTTTGAGAATAATTTCGGTGCAACCTTTAAAAAAAAATTAGCGTAAAAGAATTCAATTAACGTAAACAAAAATTTATAATTACACATTGGTCCACACATCTCAAAAAGTCAAATAACTCTTCTTCGCAGTTTTCGTTTGTTCCTGGATGCGAGTTTACTTTTTGGGTACATTCTTCTAATTTTTCTTTTAATGATCGGCAATTGGGTTCGTTACTGCATTTTTCTCTAAGTTCAATAGCCTGGTCCTAAACAAGCATTTAAATTTTTGCCAATTTTTTTTCTCAAAAATTCTTACAACAACTTCTTCGGACATTTTTAAATTCTAAAATATCGTTAAATCTAAAAAAACTTAATGATTGCAATCATTTTTTAAATAGGTATTTTGACTGATTTTTTAGATAAAACTCTAAGCGTTTTCACATTTAAGATTTAACTTTTTTTTCATCTCAATTCCAATACATATAAAGAAACGCGTCGATATTGCAATTTTCATTAGATTCTTTAACAAAAACTAAAGCTTTATAATAAATTTTTTTCAATAATTACTTAACATTGATTGCAGATTTTTATTAAATTTTAATCTTGTTTTTTTTTTTTTTTTGTGAATATTTAAAAAAATTAATTAAAATAAAAACAAACTATTGATTTTGAAAATTTATAACACTCCTAAAATTAAACTCACATGAAGTTTAATCATGATTTTTGGAAGCGTCTGGTAAAAGATTCGAAGACCGATTCTAAAATGATCTAGCACCGCAGATTTGTTCAGTTCAATCCAAAAATAATAGCAAAAATTTAAAATTTTTTTGAATTAAATTATCAATAATTTTAAAGCTGAAATTTGTTCTTACAGTCTGATGCAGACAAAATAGAAAATAATAGAAAAATATTCAAAAAATTAATCAATAGAAAATTTTTAATTCCATATAAAATGATGATTGAATCATCATTTTGGAAAATTTCAAATGGTACTAATAAAAAAATTAATTGCGAATAATACTTGAATATACCTTTCTGGAAAATTAATATGAAAAAATATTTATTTGACAAAATAAAAATTTATAAAAATTACATTTTTAAAAGGTTAATTTTTATATAATAGTTGCTTTATTTTTCCAACTGAACGTTTTGCTTGCAGCCGGCAAATGGACATCTAACAGAGAAAAATTATCAAAATTAAGAAAAAAAAATATTTTACTTTTTATGTCTGGTGCTTTTCAAGTGATGCAAGATGGCACTTCTTTCATAAACATGGTCACATGTGGTATTTTTTACCATATCTTCGATTGGTTTGCCAGTTATGGGACATTTAACTACTTGAGTTGTTGGTGCATCCATCACAATATCTTCATCCTCATCGAACTTTGAATTTTTAGCGTTTTCAATCATTTCTCCAATTTCTTTATAAATTTGATCATTAATTTCTTTGTCATTAGCCTTGAATTGTATCAATTCCTTGAGGTTTTTTTCATCAAAATTATCAGGATCTTCCTTAAACTGTACAAATATTAAAATTATTTTATTTGATCAGACTGTTACCTTTCTTCTCAAAGAATGTTCTTTGTCTTGAAACTCTAAACAGTTATTTCTAATTCGTATCAATTCAGTTAATGACCCTTTCATTGATTCACTTTCAACAATTATAGTCTCAAATATTTTTTCCTTGAAGCTATTTATATCTTGATCATTTTTATTATTATTAGCACAAGATTGATTCAATAGCTTTACTCCTTAAGTAAAAAATGGATTTTAGGAATGAAATTTTTTGAAATTATCTACCTAAATTGTAGTCGCCAATTGTTTCTTTTAAAGATTTTTTTATCAAACCGAACTTTTGTTCAATGCTAGACACCGAGTTTTGAAAATCGTTCAATTGATAATCTATCTGGCTCATTGCTAAATAATTTATTTAATTCAAAATTTTAAATTTTTGGGAAGTTAATTAAGAAAATATACATGTATTAAAAATAAATTATTTTAAGCAGAATAAACGTTTAGAAATGACAATTTTCAAAAAAAATTAAAATCAAAATTTATATGGCATTTCACCACACGTCATCATTGAAATACATTTTATATAAAAAAAAACTTTGTTTCTAGATTTTATTGATTAAAAAGGATGCATTCATTACTTTCGAGAGCTAACGCTCTATTTGCCTTTACGCTCACAGTTACTGGAGTACTAGCATTCGGTTTGTTTTTGACTACATTTATCTATGAACAAAATGGAACTGTAAAAATTAACAGTGCTAAGGCTACAGTGTAAGTATTGTTTAATTTTTGGTTTAAGTTATTTTTTTCAAGTAACTTTCAGAAAGCATTTAACAGAATTTGGAGCTGGAAAAAAGAAAAATGATATTGGATTCTTCAATTTTGATTTGGATGCCGATTTCGAACCATTATTTAATTGGAATGTAAAACAGTTATTTTTATATTTGACAGCTGAATATACAACACCACGAAATGTATTTTTTAAAAAATTTTTGAAATATTAAATATAAATGTTTTATTTGCTAAATAGAAACTCAATGAAGTAGTCCTATGGGATAAAATAGTTTTAAAAGGTGATAATTACAAACTAAAAATGAAAAATGCTAAAACAAAGTATTTTTTCTGGGACGACGGAACTGGTTTAAAGTAAATTTAATTTATTCAAGCGATGATTTTTTTTAAATTAAATTTTAAGAGGAAATAAAAATGTAACATTGTATCTTACTTGGAATATTATTCCAAATGTAGGTGGTTTACCGAATATTCCTGTTGACGGAGCTCATAGAATAGTTTTCCCGGATCAATATGCTTCAAGTGCTAAGTAAACAATTGTGTTTTTAAAAGTGCGTAATTGTTTTAATGTCATTCGTACATTTAAAATATTTTTTCTAAATAAAAATACACAAAAAACGTTCTTATTGTTTTTCTTTTGATTTTAAAACTAAAACTTTAAACTTTGGTAATAACTTGCATTTTTGTAAAAATTAAGTCGAAATTTTTTCTTAAAATCTGTTTGTCAAGCAATATTAGAGTAAAGAAATTCCGGTATTTATTATTAATTTAAATAAAGCTTTAATTTATATTTTCATGCTTTTATAAATCTTTTAAGAATGTCACAAAAGTTTTTCATAAAATTTAATGATTAAGCTAAAAGAATTTTTATGCTATTTACTATCAATGACCCTCTTTTTTGAAGAAATTTTCAAATGTCCTTTCAGCTCTTTTGTGTAATTCAAAAGGTTGTAATTGATTTTTTCGAACATTCTGAAAAATATGTGCAACAGTACTATGTATCAATAATCACTTAACTAATGATTTTGTTAATAAATTTAATTTATTTGTTTTCCTATTTCTTTTTAATTTTTTTCAGAAAGAAATAAGAAATCAATTTTTGAAAAAATAAAAATAAAAAAATTCAATTTATTCTATAAAATTTTTGAAAAAATTTATCATCAAAAAAGCACTATGTAATAGAGAAATTATATTTTAAAAGTTTTCTATTTTGTTCTGAAACAAACAGTTCAATAGTAGTATTGAAAGTTGTAGCTTTTTATTTAATAATACAAAATTACATTCAGCTGGCATGAACGGAACCTTCTCAAACTTTCAAAATATAGAATAATATAGATTTTTCTTTAAGGAACTTAGAAACTTTTGTCAGCTCAAATTTATCTGCTTTTTCTAATTTTCTACTATTAAAGAAAAATAAATAAGTCTTTTTTGACAAAAAAAACTCATAAGCAGTTTTACACAGTAGGTGTGCCTGCTTAGCTTACTTAGGTTTCTGAATACCTTAAGTTTCCTCAGCATCCTTTTAACTTTGCCATTTGTTGAATCATATTAAAAATTGGTATTTAGATATTAGACAAGAAGAAAGTATTTTTAATTGTGAGATCAAATTTTCAAAAAATAGGTGAGCTAAAATCGGCCATATTAAAAAAAATTCAATCTAATAAAGATTCATCGAAAGTCAAAAATGTATCCTTCGTTAAATGAACATTTAATGGTTTGTAAGAAGCTTATTATGACCAAAACTTACCATAATTTTAGTGGTCAAGTGGAGATCAAGTAAAAAATATATAAAAATAAACCTTTAACAACCTAAAAGTAAATTTTCAAATAATAAAAATATTAAATATTTGGAATTACAAGTTGGATAAAAAGGTAAGGAGTTTAGAGGAAGAAAATCGTATGGTTTCAATCGAATTAAAATTAAAAAATGTTGATCATTTAAAAAATATTAAAATATTAATAATTTAATGGAAGTTAGCAACATATTATTGTACATTTTTTTAAATAATTTTTAAATTAAACAGAAATTAATTTCCAAAATTTAGACCATTTTGATTATAAACTACAAACTCTGACGAATTCAAATAGCTATGTCGATTATTTAGTTGCTCATTTACATCAGTAAATGCTCTAGTTTGACTAGGATCACTTTGCCATACAAATTGTTTAGACTCAAAATTGTTCATTCCGTTTAACTGAAAAGAATTAGCTGATTCATTATTTTGAATAGTTAACCTTAACGAAGAATCTGTCATTGAGCCATTTGTATTATTCTGCTCAATTTTTCTTTTTTTGGTAATTTTTCTATCTTTGGCACGTCTATTCTGAAACCATATTTTTATCTTAAAAAAACAAATAAAAGATTTAAATAATCATCTTTGGTTTAAAATACTTGTCTTTGAGATAAATCTAATTTTTCGGCTAATTCTGATTTCCTACGGCTAGTAATATATTTACTAAAATTGAATTCTCTTTCTAGTTCGCTTCGCTGGAGTTCATTGTAGACCACTCGATATTTGTCTTTGGTTCGAGTTTTTTCTATAACATTAACAAAAATTATTTAATTTGTATAAAAAAATAATAATTTCACTTTGACTTAAGGACTGATTCTTAACTTGAACAAATTCACTTTTTCCATTTGATACAAAAGACTCATCCTTGACTGATGGAGTCGAAGAATCAATGGAAGATTCTGAAATATACCCTTCTTGACTCGGATCATTTTTTTCTAGCTTATTCTCAACAACGCTGGAAGAATTGTCCGGAAAATTTTTCTGAAAATGTCCCGATGCATAGTGACCAGAATTGTGATCAAACATTTGATTTAGAGGCCATCTTTGCTCAATTGTCTGTTGATTTAGATAAACTTCATTTGAAATTCCACTTGTGTTTATGTAATTAGACTGAAAGTCCTTTGGCTCAAAAAAATTGCTCTGATAGATTGGATTAAACAGAGGCTTGATTGAGTTATTCGGCAAAGACACTGATGAATTCAGATTTTTACCCTGAGTTGAATAAATTTGGCCATTAGAATAAAATTTGTAATGTTCATTATTTTCACTTGAGAATTCTTGATTTTCCAAATTATACGCTTGACAAGAAAAGGCGCCTTTTTGGTCATTGGTATAGTAGTTGTACTGCGATGCGTATAAATTCGATGATGAGGGTAAAGTTTGATAAGTTGGATGAAAACTTTGACCATTTGGAGCTTTTATTTGAAGAAGACTTTGATTGTAGCTAAAACAATCGGGATTCAGTTGCCAAACTGCTGAATGATTTGACACGTTTGTATTATTTAAGATTGGCTCTGAGGCCATAATGCCTAAAAATTATTTTATTAATACTAATAATAGTTTAATAAGTTTATTATTTTATTGTATAATTGGGCTTTATGGAGATTTTATTAGAAATTAATTGTTATGACTGTTATGGAATTTTGCTACGTAGTTTATTACAGCTGTAAATAAATTTAAATTTAAAACTTTATTTTAAATTTATTTCAATTTTTTTTCAAATCGCATCGTGAAATTAGAAAAAGAAAATTCACGATTAATTCTTAGCCAAGATGATTATACTTTTTTATCTTTGTTTTAGTGTTGGTTATTTTATTAATTTATGGCTTTTTTTTATTGTTCTGGTGATCTTGTTATTGCTAAAGAAAGTTTATTAATTTAAGCTTTCAAGAAGAGATTAGGAATAAAATAGTTTTATTATTGTCAACTTTTTGTGTTAATTTTATATTTCTTTAAGTAAATAGCAATAAATTATTTATTTTAAAATTCAAAGCGAGTTTCTTGTTGTCTATTCTAAAATTTAGTTTGGTCCAAAATAAGTTTCTTAAACATTTGAAAAATTAACTAAATGCCGATTCATTTCTTTTTTATTTATCAAGAATTTTATTGCATTTGGGAAATTATTAAAAATTTATCAAAATTTTTTTTTTAATCAATCTAATTCAAAAAATTTAGAGACTTGTTCTCTATAATTTTCTTAAAATTCATTTAAGCTTAAATTTTTACATGAATTTTAAGTAATAGTATTATTTGTGATAAATAAAAGAGATTATTAATTATCTTTAATATTTTTTTAACTATCAATCTTTTTTGATATTTGCTATAACTATGTATGAGTTGTAAGCATTTTATTAAAAACTGTTCCCAGGTACTGTAATAAAATAAAAATAATCAAAATTAAATAAAAATTTAATAGCAAAACATTTTTATATAGAAGGATTAGAAATTTTAAAGGATCATGGGTTTAGGACATAATTAATAATAAATAATTCAAATTATTTTGGCTCTCTTGAAAAGTTCTATGTCAAAAACGGTTTGGCCTTTTTCCATGCTGTCTTATTTAAACTATGGAAAAATAGGGACATAGCCCATTGAATTAACTGGATATTGTTAGTATTTTTAGACATTCTAATCTTTATCATAAAGTTGAAATATATATTTCAATAGCTCCAATCAAGCTTGATCCACCACTGTCAGATAAAATATTTTATTTAACCTTAGAATTTTATGAATTTACATCATATACAAGATCATTCATTTAGAAATCTTGGACAATATCCTAAAATCAAATTTTCTGAAATTATCCAAATCAAAAATTAAAAAGTTTATTTTAGTTATCTCTGAAATGTGGAAGCGAAACGAAAAATCGGAACGAAAAATTGACATAAATTTTGATATACTAAAATGCAGAAGTGGAATATAAAAACTAAAATGCAGATGCGGAAAAAAATAAGGAATCTAAAATGCGTGATTTTAAATTTTCATTTATTAAAAAAATACTTTTGAAATTTTTTTATTGAGTTTAAATTAAAAAATTAATAGCTGTCTTATAATGCTTTCCAAATCAGTATTGGTCAAAGCTATGAGGCCAAAATATAATCTTTAACTCTTACTAAAGGCAATACTAAATCGGGTAGAAAATATAGAGAAAATTTTGAAACTGGTATTGGAGTAATAAAAAGAACTAAAAAAGATAAATGATATTGAAGGCTCTGTAATTCAAATGGCTTCTTTAAGACAACTAAAATTAAAAAAGACTTGGCAGAATTTTGATTTAACCTCTGCATATTGATAAGATTTTAAATACTAATTGATGAAATTGGGTTTCAGCTGATTTCGATGATTAAAGATGTTTATTCAAAAAACTATACGAGCAAAATGGAAACTGCAATGAAAAGGTTTCACACATTTACTGTCTTAAGTCAAATGTAAAAAAAATTGTTGATCAACTTGGTTATGGTTTTGTTCGGACTTGTGGATAAAATGATTTTTTTTTAAATTAAAATTTTACCGTCAATTAGATTTGCTAGTTTTAATAGCTAAAGTTTTTTTAAAAATAAATAAAAAAATGATAAAATGTTCCGCTTCCGCATTTGAGGCCTCCGAATTCCGTTCCGATTTTCCGCATTTTAGGGATAACCACTTATTTTCTATGTACATATTCCAATTAAGAATCAACTTTTTTTAATTTTATAAAATTTTTATTGAATTTAATAGTGAACAGAAAATTTAATTGAAGAAGGGTGGATGATGATGGGCTCGAAGGTACTTCGAAAAAACTTGTGATGAATCAGATAAACCTATGGATTGACAGTCTAATCAGAACAAATTAATTGTTAACAAATGTTCTTCTGTATACTTTTGAATACTTTATTAAATATGAATATAAATTTTAAGTTATCACTTGAAAGAAAAAAAATATTCCGAAGTATCGTTAATGACAGCCCAACAATTGTATTTAAAAATAATTTATTTTAGATATTTTTTTTCAAAATTTTGAAAAAAAGTGCTTCACAAAAGTAAGTTTGTTGAATATTAGCTCAATATTTAAATACTACTGCACAAGGTTTATACAAATATATATTATGGCAAAATAAAATTCATCATTATTAAATGCTAAAAAGAGAATTATATATTGATTCTGGACAATTTAGTGTAAATGCTTTTGACAAAATATTTGGAAATTAAAAAAATTCGAATATTGAGCAATTATTAGAACTTATGCTAATTAATGGCATGTTAAAGAACTCAAGCCATAAAACATCAATATAGCCAAAAAATGGATAAAAAAAACGGTAACGTTTAAAGTACAGTTAATAAATCCAATAAATTCGAAGATTTTAGGTCAACTAAAAGTGGGGTTAAATAGCATGATAAAATTGATTAGTAGTAAATCGTGTTAAGGAAAGTTTGAATTGGTAAGATGATAGATGGAAAAGCTTAATCTTAAATGATTAATTCAATTTTGAAGTTAAAAATCGGAAAAAAAATAATAGTTAAACTGTTTATTTTTTTTTCTAGAATTACATAAAAATAATATAAATTCAAAACATTTTTTATTGAATAAAAATAGTTATTTTTTTTGCTCTTATTGTTATCTGTCAGGATTTTTTTATGGTAAAAGAAAGAAAAATGCCTTCTATTTTAAACTAACATCGAACTTGATTTATTTTTAAATATTCAAATTTTTATGAAAAGAAAGGTAATTTTTTATTCATCTAGTAAAATTGGTGAAGAATTTGAAATTTTATTGAAAGATTTAGCACACGCCAAAAATAATTATATTCAATTTGAAAATATTAAATTACATTTTTTTTCTTTTTATTTTATTTAAAATATTAAAATTCTACTTGATCCTGGTGTGTATTTTAATAAATTTTCACAAGTCCCTGTCTGTGTTTTAGGCAACATGTCGAATAGTTTTTGCCCAGTGACAACCAATTTAAAATTTACATCATTCACTCATATAACTTTTCTAAATTTAATAATTATTTTAGAAAGTTTTGATTGTTTTTTTTTTCAATTTCGGCTAAAAATTATTGCTAATCAGATAACGTCATTAGATTTATTAAATTTTTTATTTAAAAAAATAGAACTGATTAAATAATGCTCTAAGTTTAATAATAAATATCATTAAAAACATATCGATTGTTATTTGCAAGTGAAGACTCGGATTTATAATAACTAGAATTGTTTCTAATTCTGTGTTTGGGCACTTTATTTTCACAGTCACGTTCATAACGCTCATTTACATTAGTATAGGGTTTTAGAATGAACTGAGAGTTCTCCGGGTACTCGAATTTGTCCTCTTTTACACAGGGTAAATTTTTTTTAGCATAAAATTTTTGTTTGCTTGATAACGCTGGACGAAAGTCCATTTGGAGCGGCTCGGTCAATCTGTTTACCTTGGCAGATTCGCTGTATTTAAGCTTAAAATTTTTGTTCTGCTTCAACTTCTCATTTTTGGCATAAAAAGAGTCATTTGGCACCGATGAGCTTAGCCATTGTGGCTGATAGCTACTCAATTTAGCGAATACTCCCGGACGAAATCCGTCCGATTCGTGACTCTCCGAGTTTTGATTGCTTTTTCGCGATGAATATTTTGACTGTTTTGACAATTTTCTCTGACCATAAGGTTTCTTTGTGGACACATCTGACGAGTTGACACTCTGGTCCAGCGAATTGCCAGTCAAATCAATTGCCGACTTGAACATGCTCTGTTGAAACTGGCTACTTATCTGTGGCTCTTCCTCAATGACCAAAAGCGGATTTGTCTTGACATTTCCATCCAAATAGGGATCATGAAGTCCAGCACCGATTGAGCTCGATTTTTGAGCCAAATGTCTAAAATTGCTCGGCTTATTTTTCTGATAAATACTCTCCATTGAGGCGGACATGTTCGAGTACTTTAAGTTGGTAAAGCCTGGCGTTCTGAACGACTTTTTGATCTGAACTGGGTCACTTTTGGGCGGTTTAAATTCAAAAATGTTCTTATCATAATCAGGGCGATTGGCTATTTCACTATTGACTACGTCATCAAGCATTTTTAAGACCTGATTTGCTTGTTCGTTAAAAGATGCCGAGGTAAAGTCAGACCTGTTAGTCAAAATGGCTTCGTCCAAGTCATTTAAACTGTTGTTACTGGCGTTCAGCTTTTGGTACGCCTCTTTGCCTATGATAGACGGGTTTTGGGATCTTCGTGAGTGAATTTCGTTCAAGTTTCCTCTTAGTCTGTCATCTTCGTCATAGTCTTTGGGCGGATATAAAATTGGTTCCTCAGATTTTAGTTTGTATTCAAGCTCTTTTTTGATATTTTTAAAATCCAGCTGCAATGGTGAAGTTGGTCGACTGTCAAAATGTGGCGCATTTGGTGCCAATTCGTTGGTGGTGTCCAACAGGTCGTTGGACGAAGATGAACGCGTTCCGCCACCACTTGAACTATCGTAGACTGTGTTTGCTCTAGCATTGAAAACTTGACGGCTCAGAAAGCTATTTTTGAGATTGCTGTTGTGCAAATGGCCCGTTTCGCTGAAAAAATCACCCTGTCTGTCCAGAGCTAAATTTTTCTTGGCTCTGTTTTGTAATTTTTCCAGTTTTTTATTATATACACTTAGGAATTGAGTCAGGTAGCGCTCCAATTTGACTGCTGTGTCATCCGAGTCGCAGCGAAATGCGTGCAAAAACAAAGTCAACTTGGACTTGTTGGTGGATTCGTTGGGCAGCGATTTGGTGATAAAAGTGACAATGTCTGAATAGGGCCGATTGGTGAGACGAAAAACGTATGTTATCTTGTCATAATTAATTGAGTATGCTTTGGGGAGAGATTTTTTGAAAAGTTTTCTTTGACTTGACACTGCGTTGTCAACTATGGTGAGATGATTGTCACTTAAAGTAAGAGTTACCTTGGAAGAAGAGACAATGTTGCTTGGACTATGATTGAGATTTTTGCTGTCATTTTGATGATACTTAAGAATGTTCTGGATTACTTCGTAGACCCGGTTTTGGCCTTGTAGTCCAAAGGCTTCGGTGAAACCTAAGTACCAACAATAGAATGATTTTTTGCCGCTCATTTAAAAAACAGCATTTAGACACTGCTTATTTGCTTAAAATAGTCTAAAAATTTGAGTAGGTTTTTTTTAAATAAAATTAAAATTTTAAATTATCTAGTGAAAATAATTTTTTCGAAGTCTTTTATTTCAGAGAATTGTTGAGAACTGTTTTTTTAAAGCTTTTCCAACTCCAACAATAAGTAAATTTTTCAAGAGTTTTGCTTGTTCGAGCCAATTTTTCAAAACAATAAAAAAAACAGGTAAAATAAATACAGGCAATCGGTGTTTTCACTAAAATGTTCAAAATAAAGAAAAATTTCTTTTTTAATTATAGAGTGATTTTATTTTGTCACCCATAGTCTCAAAGACCATATTGGATAAAGCGTTTGCCAAATTTAAATAAATGCGTGTCAATATCAATTTGAAAAGAAAATAAATTTTGACGGTAAAATTGAAAAACCTTTTCAAAAGTTTGATAATTAAAGAAACCATATTTGGCATAGAGCGCTCTTTAAAGCTTTCAGATAACACTATTGAAAAAAACAAAGTTCACTATTTTTTTAGATTCGACCGCGAGGCATTGGTCCTTATAATTTCCTCAAGGGTCACTCACAGAAAATATTAAACCAACTTTAAAAACCCTATAATATTTAAACACATTTCAAAGGAAACTTGATAATTTAGATTTAGAAAAAAAATTAAATTTCAAAGCTTAAAAAATCACTGTATAATTTCTTTAATTATTTTTAAATAATCGGAGTAAAGACTACTAAAATTTTAGAAAGAAACCCTATTTTCCATATTTGCTCGACAATAAATAAATACCAATAATTAAAAAAAAAATTATATTTTAATTAGAGCAATAATTGCAAGCTAACGATACAAAAGACGAACAATTGATTGATTTTGACCATTATATTTTTCTTATTTAAAATATCTCATAAAAAATCTTAAATTATAGGACCTTGAAATTGCTTCTTTTTGTCAATCACGCTTTAAATTTTCAAAATTTCATAGCTAAATTTTTAAAAAGAAAAAGTAATTATCAAACTATTATATATTAAAAATAATCAGAATTTTTGAAAAAAATTCAACACCGTAAATTAAAAAAATATTCATAATTTTTAACAAATTTTTTTTAATTCAGACTTGAATTAATGCCTTGAAAAAATAAATATCAAGAATTAAGTAATCGATGTATTTAATTTTGCCTAAACTGAAGAAAAAATTAAATTTTAATTCATTTTTTTAATTCTTTAATATTTGATAAATTCGACTTATTTCGTAATATTTGCTCTAAGCGTTTTTCTTCAAAACATAATAACAAATAAATGGTATCAAAATTGAAATGACGACAAATTTTTAATTATGCGTCATAAATTAAGTAAATTTGTTTTATTTTTCTAAACATTATTTATATTAATTTTTAGTAATCTTTGATCCTAAATTGAATGGAATTTTAAATAACTTCTTAAAAAAAGAACAAAAATTTTTTTCCATCTATGCTTTTGAGAATATCTTGGAAATCTTAAAAATATGTCTGAATAAATACTTGTTTTTTAGTTTTTTTTAAATTTTTAAGAAAAAAATAAGCTTAGCTTAATAAAACATTAAAATATTTAATGTGTTTCATTGAATTTTTCTAGTCAAAGACGTAAATTAAGTTTTAAGTGATCCAACATTTAGTTTCCAGTTACTAGATTTTAGTTTCTATTGCCAATTAAATTTTGTTTTTATATTTTATTTGATCCAAAAAAATCTTAAACAAATTTTTTAAATTTTGAGTAAATAACATTCAAAACAGGCATCCATTAATGAGAATTTCAACTGAATACAAGATAAATAAAATATATTTCTGAGACAATTACTGTGGTTGATATTTAAAAATTGTAAAACAAAACTTAATCATCAAATTTACTTAAAAATCAACAGTAAAAAATTATTTGTCCGTCAAATAATGCTTTTGGGTTCAAATAATATTTGCATTTACTAAATACTTAGGAATGAAACGCAATAGCTAAAGTTTTACCTGAATATTAATTCTCTTAATTTCGAGCAGCTAATTTTTTTTTTTATTTTTAATTAAGAATAAATTTGCATACTGAATTGAACATTTTCTTTTTCGAATAAAGATAGAATTTTTTATTTAAAAATGTATCATAAATTTAGGTTTTTTAAAATAGTTTCTGTGCAAATTCTTGTAACGAAAATAATTTTTTTTAAAATCTGTAGTTTGTTTTTATTTAAAATGAAAGTCTAATGAGCATATTATTCTAAATTCTTAAAAGATCTAAGTTATGCAATTAGCATGGCTCAGAATAGATCGGAAGAAAATGTCAATAAAAAAAGCAAAAAATTTATATTTCTTAGCATTATTATTAACAAATCATATTTTTAAGTTCTTAAGAAACAAAAATAAAAAAAAAACAATAATAAAATTAAAATGTTCAGAAATGATTTTTTGGATTTGCTTTCGGATTTATTTTTTATCCAAAAATCAAGATAAACAAAAATCCGTGTTTTTTTTTTAGGCTTTAGGCCTTTAACGCCCTTTACGTGCACACCAATGGTAATTAATCTAGTTGGCAAATAATATTTTGCTTTAATTCAGCAAAAGTTTTTGATTCATATTTTTTCTCAAAATCGTTCATTTTATGATTATTAATCATAGGTTTCAGAGAATATAAATATTAAAATTTTAAATTGTTCTTTCAAAATATCTTAATAAATATGCAGAAAATTTATTTATTTGATCTACTGATTTGAGCAGCAAATTTGAAAAATATTTTTTGATTTTTCCTAAATGAACAGCAGTCATAAGAAAATATTTAAACAAATTGATAATTTGCTGGGCGAATATTAAGATGCTTAAAACAATTATCTAAATTTAAGCATGGTTTTAAAATTTTTTATTTTTAATGAATTGAGTTTTATTCTCGATTGGTCTCAGCAACTCTTTTAAATTGGATTGAAATGTAAACTTAGATATTTTAAACCCTAAAATTAAAAATATTAAAAAAAATTTATTTAATTTCGAATCCAGCACTCTTGCTTATAAATGAAATTGTAAAATGACAAGTGCGCCAAAAAGCCATTCTTACGAGACTCTCGTTCATTTATTTGCCATAGAATATTAAAAAAAAAGATTTGCAAATATTAGTGAGTTGATGAAGACATTAAAATCAATCTAAAATTTAAAAAACTAAGATGATAAAAATTTAAAGAAATTTAAAGCATGATTTTAAAATATTTTAACTAAAGCGAAAAAATGCTCTCTCTTAAATGTGTATTATACCAGCGGACTTTTTTTTCAATTCAAGTAACAATTCAGAGAGACGCCATTTCCTTCACTCGTTTAAATAATCTCGTATTTTATTTTAAATATTTCACAAATTAAAAAAAACACATGCTAAATCATTTTGTCGGATAAACTTAAACTAAATTTAAACATTAAGCATGATATCTTTTAAAATAATCTTTTCTCTATCAATAATTTTAATGCAAGGATTTTCAGGTATCTTATATTATTTATTATTGTTGATTGGAATATTTTTTATATTAAAAAAGGTATAAGTAGTCAATATTTTTATGACGAACCAACAAATTTGGACATTTATTCACTAACTGAATTTCATGTTTTACAAAATAATACATCAGAGATTATTCTTAATCCGGATGATAATACGCTAGCAAAAAAAGAACTCTCAGAATCAATACATGAATTTAATAATAATTTTACTGCTTCGAATTTTTCAGTAGAAAAAAATTCTTCAGAAAATGACACTCTTGTCAGAAATACTGAATCAGCTGATATATTTTCTACAATTAGTACAACGACTTTGATTAATGAAATATCAGGAAAAGATATCAGCGAAAATAAAGATAAGCTAATACAGGATTATATTTCATCTACTACTACATCACTGGATTTTAATGACCAAAAACAATTTTTTACAAGTTCGAATACAGAACAAACTACCACAAAAAATTCTGCTTTGACAAATGCTAAATCAATCGAGAGTACATCAAGAATTCCCAAAATAATAACAAGTGTAATGGTTGAATCAAGAACAGAAGCAACAAAAATTGAATCATCAACCAAAATAAGTAAAAGTTACATTTTAGCATACTTTAATTCTACTGAAGGATTGAAAATTTCTTTTAAACAAATGATTATTTTAGTTTTTTTCTCAATTGTAGTATGTTCTAATTAAATTGAATTCTTAAAGTAAATTTGGTTATAAATAATGAAAAGTTGAAGTTGTTTTTTATTTTTAGTTTAAAATTAAAGTTATGAAATAAAAGTTAAACATTTATTTAGTTTTATTTAAATCAGTTTGTCAAAAAATTAGATAAATATTAAAACAAAAATCAAATATTTGAAATTAACTCACAAAGTTCATAGTACCAGAAAAATTCTTTGTCAGGAAATAGTTGAACAAATTTTTTAAATGATTCACGATTGGTATTGGGCTCCAAGTCGTTACTTTGTTCTTCTTGAATTAATGCCTTTAACAAAATGATAAAATACAATTTTTTCAATTTATTTTATGATTTACTTTTATGCGAAAATTTTTTTTTAATTCATTTTGTCCCAGATTTTTTCTAGAATAGTTCTGCGTTCCTCGATCGAAAAATCGAAATAGTTAACTTTGATTTTCTGAAGCGCTTTATTAAAATTTTTACAATTAATAATAATAATAAGATACAGCAAGCAGGAGACGACTTACAAATAAAGTAGTCAATGGTAAGCTTAGAAACATTCTACATAGACTAGAATCATTAGTCGAATAAAAATGCTCGCTAAGATAATTGAAATGATTAAAATTTTTCCAGAAATAATAACCCATATAATTTTTCAGACTAGTTTTAACAACAAAGTGTTGCGAGTTAATTTTAAGATATCATAAAAAAAATTCAAATTCAAATTGACTTTTACTTTAAAAAAAAATATTTTTAATTAAAAGTAACAACTTTTATAATAAAAAAAAAGTCAGGTAAAGATTTTTAAAGGTTTTTTTATCAGAGCAGGTCGCCTCGAGATTTCAATTCTCTCGGTGGTGTCACTGGTTGTCTCTGCAGCGGCTTTTGGTCTCTCCTATAGGCGTTCTCACTCTCCGGTCCACTTGAATGGTCCACTAGTATTTGACTTGACCCTTTTTCAAATCTTCGTAATAAAGTTTTTATTTTCCAACTCATTCACAAATTCCATATACTCTTTATTTTCAACTTTACGAAAAGGAAGGTTTACAGTACAAATTTTAAGATAAAAGCCTGATATTGAATTACGCTTCATTTTGTTAGTATTCGGTTCAGCTTCATTTTCAGATTGCTCTTGTTTATTTTCTTCAAAATTCAAATCTTCACTTATATTATGATTATTTCGAAGGTGATTCTTAATATTTGATATTTTACCATGCCATAGAAAGAATGAACTGCAGTGTGAACATTGCAAATATTCCTTTTGATTAATTGACTTTTTAAAGAAATTATTCCAAATGATAGAAGATTTTGAATTAATTTTCCGCTTTTCTTATTATTGGACCTGCTGATTCACATTTAAAAGTTGAGCATTTGATGGCACATCCAAAGAATGAAAGGGTTGCATAAAACTTAAAAAATAATTTATTCGAATAAAGAAAAAATTACATAATAAGAGTAAAAGGTTACTATGAAGAATGTAATTATGTGCTAAAATAAGCTCACAATTATTTTAATTTAAAACTAACTATTTTGCATCAGGAATTTTACTTCTTATCTATGTATAAAAATTAATTTAGTTTTAAAATAATAACAAAATGTTTTATTAAAAATATAAATAACAAGTATAATTTTTGATATTTCAACATCTTTCTCTCGATAACACTTCATTTAAGTAAAAATAGTGTTAGCTGACCGGTGGCTTGACCACGAGTCAGTCGTCTTTATTTTTAAAAGAAAAATAGTAAAAAAGTTCGAAAGATGCTTTTTACATGAAAAACGGCCAGTATTTATAGAGAGTCCGGCTATGTGCGATGCGTCATGTTGGTGATATGCGCCTGGAAGGCGCGTCGGCCGGATTGTCGGCCGATGGTACGTAAGTGTCATCCTAAGGAAGGTGTTAATCAGGGGGCCCACTTTACCTGCAAAACTACAGTAGTATTTGAGGTAGCCTCTTATCCTTTGGAGGTCTTTTAAGTGCTTGGGGTCGCCTCCTATAAGTGCCTCTGCCATCTTTCGGCAGAAGTCTGAGGCTTCAAAAGTTCGTTTCACCCCGAGTCCGTCCCAGTGTGCTCCAAAGAACCCTAATTACCTAACCGGTTTTAAAATTGATTTCTGAGTGTTTAGCACCCAGCCCGCTGCCTTTAACTTTGCCCTTAGTACATCCAAGAGGACCTGGAGCTTGGTCCTGCAGGGATAATGTAACGCAGCACACAGTTGAGCAGCGATTGCTGCACTTAGGGTGCCAGTGACAACCCAAAGGGCATCCTGGTGAATTGATAGAACTTCCCCCCATATCCGAAAGTTGTAACGAACTTCGATTGAGGGGCAAGTTCTATATTAAAGAAGGCCTGCTTGAAGTCGATCTTTGTGTACCAAAGGTGAGTTGGCCAATGGTGTTCATTGACCACCTGGTACACTGACTTCAGACTGAATTTAGGGGCCTTAATAATTTTAGTCAGAGCGGAAAAATCCGCTATTGGTCTGACTTTGGAGCCGGGTCTCCTTATGAGGAAAAAGGTTCCACAGTATCTAGGGACTCTGTATATGGGTACCTCTTCGATGATCTTAGCCTTTTTTAAATTGGCTAAGACCAGGTCGCGGTCTTGGTCGCTCTGGCCGATTTTTGACCTGAAGCCCTTAGTTCGGGCTGTCCCCCGGACGGCCAAATTCTCAGGCCGTCATTAAGCTTTCGAAACAGTCCCTTTGGGACTGGGAACTGTTCTTTGAACTTACGGATGTTAGTGGGCGGCGCAAAATATGCGTCCGCCTCGATTTGAACTCCTTCCCTATACTCTACCCTAGCTGGTCTTAACCTAAGATAGGCCGATGTTGAGCTGGGCGATGACATGGTACTGTCTGAAGGGGAAGAGGAGGAGTTTTCTTGGACATCTTCTTGATCTTCTTCTTCTGAAACTTCTTCAATGGTGTCATATCCTTCGCTTTCCACGAAGAAGAAGGACCCCGAGAAGTTATCCCAGAAGTATTTTCTTGTGACTGGGCGCCCATATTCCCAGCGATGGATCCTGTTAAATGCCGTATGCTCCTCGCTGGCGGGAGTTAGGATGTTATGAGATAAATTATCCCTTACATACGGCGGCAGGCGGGCAATAGAGTTAAAATCGCACCCTGCTCGTAGAACGGGTGGATTTTTCGGAGAACTTTCGTCCTCCTCCACCATTTGAACGGTCTCTCCGCGTGGGAGGCCTCCCTCCTATAGAGGAGGCTGCCCAGCGGTTACTAACCACGATCACATTATCCCTTTGCGGGATATACCCGGCCACGTCTACAAGCTCTTTTTCTTTGAAGAATTTTAGAGCTTGATCCCAGCCCGTCAAATGAACAACGTAAAATAAGTGGATTCTATTCTGGAGCCGGGCTGAGTCGGTGGCTTCCATATATCTGGAGTACTTGCACATGGCAAGATGAACCTCCAGCTCTTTGTAGTCGCGGGTCTTTAAAAATTTTGACTCCCTAGTAGCGACGGCATTTCTAAGTGACTCAAGCATCCGATCGTAATCGGGTGCTAATTAATTGGGATCTATTCCTTCTGTTCTTAAATTTATAACTATCTACCTTAATGATGATACTCATATACCACCAGTACTCCCTGCGGGTTAAGGGAGTCATTTTAAGAAATGTATTGACTATAGGGGCTACTTTACCCGCGAAACTTAAATAATAATTCAAGTAGCCCCTTATTCTTTGCAAGTCCCTTCCTATAGGGTCTGAGAATAAGAGCTGCTCAGATAGGGTCTTAACGAAAGAAGAAGCCTAAAATTGAAAATGATAACCAGATGTCTTTTAATTATGTATTCAAGCACAAATTTTAAATTGATTACACACACACTGCCAGGCTGAATCGTGAAAATCAAATTTAAAGTGTTGACAGTTTTTTCGTTTGCCATTTGAAAAGTGCGGACTTTTACATCCTGATATAGAAAAGTGTCGTTTAGCGTCTCTCTGAATTTATGTTCGATGCCATTTTCTTTTAAAACTTCTAACACACAGTCATTTGAGCAGAAGATTGATGGAAAGTTAAAATCACCCATGATTAGAAGATCTTTAAAATCTTTTTCATCTACATAGTCTTTAGTTTGTTTGAAAATTAAATCAAAATCGTTCATATAATTAAAATTGTTAGGCCTATAAAGATAGCCAACTAAATACTTTTCAGAGTTAAGGTTTACTTCTACCCAAATTTTTTTAATTTTACTTAAATTAAAACCTCCATCATTAAATTCAAAATGAGTCGATATATTTATCAATGTAGAGACATACACCAACGCCTCTGCGTCCATCACTTCTGTCCTTTCTGTACTAATTGTATCCTATTACGTTTGTAATTGAGATGCTCTTAAACCAAGTCTCACAAAATGCCACAATTTGTGGGCTTTATGTTTCAATAACAACGCTGAATTCATCTAGTTTGTTGTTAAATAGAAGAAGCATTTAAATAAATACATTTTAACGATTCGAGACTATCTTGAAGAGATTACGCTTCTGATGAACGATTATCGCTTCTTGAACTTGACGATCTGATTTCCACGGATGGTCGAGTCTTGTGAATGACCATAATTTGCTTCGTTTCTTTGTTTCCTCAATTTATAGCCTAAAGTTATTTCTGTTTTCGTGCTTTAGTAGGTATCTAAGAAAATTAATGAATTGAATAAAAAAACAGAATGTTTCTAATTTAAAAACCACAGATAATTAAAAATCATTTATTTTATAAAAATTTAATAAAATTAAAATAAGTTTTTCTTATAATCTGTCAAAATTTACATAAAAAAGCGGATAAACCATTGAAACAAGATAGAAAATTAAATTACTGTGTTTTATCTTATTTTGTATATTTTTATCGTGTTTAAGTAATGATACTTAAATAAATGCGTTATATAAATGTTTTATTTATCTAAATCTAAATTTTAGTTAGAGTGTGTCTAAACAAGTTTTTTTAAAAATAATAATAGAATATTGAAGGTAAAATTTTAATTATTATTTATAAAAGCATGCATTAAATTTTGGTTTTCTAGTTCAAAAAATTTGCTTTTTTCTTCTTCTGTTTGTTGCAATTTTATATTTAAGTTGTCTCTTTCCTCTTCTTTTTTTTCTTTTTCATCTTTATATCAACCGATCCTGGATCTGCTTTTAATTTTTTTCATATCAGCATTTTTTTTTGATAAGATGTCGATTTTGTCTTTGTATAAATTTAATTCATAATAATACTTAGGAACTACAATGCTCGCTAAGATAATTGAAATGATTAAAATTGTTCCAGAAATATCAACTCATATCAAAATGGGACCACACCCTTGTTGACTTTTGACCAACTCTGGCTATGAATTAATGTTGATTTGTCGTATTTATTTGAATCCGAAAAAAAATTTTCTAAAAAACTTATAACTAATGTTAAAATTGAATTATAAACCGGAAAATTTTGTTGAAACTGATCTACAATCACTTGGTAAACACTCTTCTTCAATCTCATTTGGAATTCTTTGATTTTGAATATAATAAATGATTTTTGGAACATCTGAAATTCAAAACGAAATTAGAAATCATTTTATTAAAAAAAAGGATAATTAAACTTACTCATTTTATAAATTTTACTTGTATTTAATAAAGTTTAGCGAGATTATAATATACGAGAAGTAATCAATTGAAGCTTAAAGAGAAAAATTTTAAATTTCAGAAAAAATTCAAAACAAAGAGAACATTTTTATTTGTTAGCTTCTTATCTAGCAAAAGATCCTTCAGAGTAACTAGCATACATTATATTTTAATACATTGAATAGTAAACTTAAAAATAGTAGTTCACTTTTAAATCATGAACAAAAAAACTGTCAAGTCTTCTCCTAGAGACACAGTAAAATAGCTTTATTTGTAATTATTAAGTAATTAATTTTATTTATGTTGGATTTTCAAAAGTCTAACGGGCGGCCAAAAATGGTTGTCCTAAAATTTATTTGGAAAAAAAATGATGAACCAAATATGATAAAAAAGTGAAATTTAGTAGTCCTAGTAGTAAGTATTCGCCTTTTGCTTCTTCAACCTTCCTCACTCTCTGACTAAAACATCTAATAGCTTTTTCAATATTTTCCTTTTTAATCCTCCCGACGCCCCTTTTTATTTCCTCTATAAATTCTTCTCTATTTGAGAATTTGTCTAATATTTGAAACGACTGCATTCCAAAAAAGTAGTCGCAAGGATTTTTTTTTTGATTCAATTTGATTTTTTTATAAATTTATAAAAGTTTTTTTCACACCATTTTTTGCTTGTATTTGATGTATGAGGTTTTGCACCATCCTGCTGAAAAGCCCATCTATTTGTACCAAATATTCGCTCTCAATCACTCATGGCGAATGGTAAAATTCGACGTTGGTAATAGATCGAATTTATTGTGTAGTCTTAGTTTTTAAAAATAATTAATTTATATAATTTTAAATTCAATTTTACTCAAATTCAATTTTTGTACTTTACTCAACAAAGAATGGTTTAGTTGCAACTTTTTCCGTAAATCCTATCCAGACCATTACAGAAATAGGAAATTTTTTTATTCCAAAAAGTCCTTAAAATAAAATTTTTAATTTTTAATATTTCGAGATTTAATACTAAAATTATGTTGTTACCTCCTTTTTTATCAGCCTCTTCACCTGATACTGCATAAACTCGGTGATTTAGTTTATTTAAACCGCCATCTACAGTGAACATCTTTTCATCTGAAAACATGATAGGCAGATTTATAAATTCTTTGCTTTTATTTTTTCTCCAAATTGACAAAAACTTAAACGCTTTGAAAAATGAGTTTGTTTAAGTAATGGTATTTTTCTTTTTTTGTAAGCCTTAATTTTAGAATAATTTTGATTAATAGTAGATATATATAAAAATTACTTTCAAATTTAAGTCTTTTAATATATTTTGAACAGATCCTCTTGAAATATTTATTTTAGAAGCGATCTGTCTTCCTGAAAATTGCTGAGCCAATCTCTTTACTTTGTTTTTATTTAAATGATTCGAAACTGAACATGGGCGACCTGGAGAGTTTGGAAGAATTTTACCATTTTCTTTGAAGGCATTAGTCCAACGCGAAATCGAAATTCTAGGCACTTTTGAAGCCATAATTGTGAATATCTAAGAATTTGACTTGCCATTTTTGGAATGTTTAATGACCAATTCACGTAAGGATTGCTGTTTTGGACGTCCCATTTTTTATCATAAAAATTAGAAAATTTATAATTAAAACTTTAAAAAGGCTTAAAATCAAGACTTAAAAAAAAGATTTCATTTTATTAAAAAGTTTTATTTAAAAGTTCAAATTTAATTATATATGTGTACAAAAATTTAGGATAATACCTTTTATAGATCAAAAGTTATTCAATAAAAACATAAGAGACCCAAATTTGTTAGATTTTGGAAGAATGGTCATTTTTTAGTGTTTTTAAATCATATCTTCTTGAAAACTTGATAGAAAAAAACAATCTATGGCTCATTTTAATCAGAAAAAAATTCTCTACAAAATGGTATAATAAACTGGCAACACATTAACGGTGTCATATGAGGACAACTGCGGTCTTAGCAAGAGGTCAATTAAAAGGCCAGAGCAACAAATTTTGAAAATAAGTTTCAGAAAAAATATGAATTTTATAAAAAAGAAAAAAAAATGCTTTAAATCCTCTAAATTTCACTTTTTTATCATATTTGATTCATCATATTTTTTCCAAATAAATTTTAGGACAACCATTTTTGGCCACCCGTTAATTAAAATAGGAATACTGAACTACATATAAATCTGGGACAAATCTATTTATCTCTATGCTTCTTTTTTCTTCGTGCATTATTTTTAAATCGATATCTACTTCTAATGATTTGCTTCTTGTAGTTCTTGAGAAAATTTTTAAAGTTTTCCAAAGAACATTTAAAATATTAAAATGTTTAAGTCCATTTTTATATCTGATTTTTATTCAAATCATTGAATAGATGAATAAATTGTAATTTTCAATATTTGGCTTGTTTGTCCGGATTAATTAAAGTTTTAGAGAATTGAACTCTTTAGGAGCATTTTTTTGTGTAAAATAAGAATATCAATATTTAATTTTATTCAAGATTTTAACGTGATAAAAATGATAATTAGTTTCTTTTAGAAGTTTTTTTCATAGAGTTATGTTTAGACATTTTAAACAAAAAGTCTCTGAGTGTTCTAGTCTTTATTAAAGGGAGGATTTCTCACAAAATAATAAACTTTAATTTTTTTTTTAAAAACAATTAGTAAAATTTGATTGAGCAAAGAAACAAGGGATTAATAGTTTACATAAATTAATTAATAAATCAATTAATTAAATAGCTTAAAAATAAATTTAAGCTGCTTTAATGACTGTAAAACCCCAAACCATCAATGTGTCTTATTTTTTGTTTTATATGAAATAAATTAAAACTAAAATATTAATATAAAATTGTAAGGGTAAATAGACTTGAAACAATATAAAAATCACCTAGTTTTTTATTTTTCGAAAAAACAAAAAAAGTTAGGCCATTGAAAACATTTCAGGTTCAAAATAGCCTGATTCTAAAAAATTTTTATTTTTATTCCCATAAAAATAATAATTAATATTTATTAAAATTCATTCAAATTGAAAAAAAGGTCTCTGTGTGTCTTATTAAAAGTAGAATTTTTCAAAAAATAACCAACTTGAAAAAAAAAATTTAAAAAGAAAAAAGAATTGTTAAACAGTCTCTCTGAAATCGACTTTTGTGCTGAATGCGGTCAGAGCAAACTGGTCCATTTCACGGACTGTTTTTTGCGATCATTTGGCCGGTCAGTTTGGCGATCATACTTTTAGACCGTCAAAAATACGTTCAAAATAAAACGATTGGCAAATAATACGGCAATTTTTTTGGCGGGCAAAAAATCTCTGAGTGTGTTTTTGTTGGATGAATTTTCGATTTTTTTTTACAGAAATTTTTGTAAATTAATTAAAAAAACAAACATCGAAACTAATATAATAAATTATTTAAAATTAAACAAAAAAGACTTAAATTAAAATTTAATCTAAACCTTCAAAAAAAATTACGATAAATATTGCTTATGGAGCCATTGTTAATTCTTTTCTGTATTTATTTAATCGTTCAGTTTTTCAGATTTAGCAAATAAAATTTTTCATTAAACTTTTTTAAAATATGGTTGTATAAAAGTCAAAGTCTTAGTAGTCAATCAATGAAAAATCATGTTTTCTTTTGCGGTCGGCCAAAAATCCTGTGACCGCTATGGTAACCGATTGGGGTGTTCGCATTAATTTCAACTTAAAAACAAACTTTGCTTTTTTAAAAAAAAAAACTAAGAGTTAAGAGTTTGACTTGTGACTTTTACATAACTCTGATTTAAAACTGAAAAAAACCTTAAAATATAAAAGCTTTCTCTTTAAAAATAAAAAAACAGTAATAAATCTAAAATTATTGGATAATATGGAATAATGTTGGGTAACAGCCTAAATGACATGTGTCCTGCCAGAATGAAAATATGGCCGCGACCTTGACCGACCGCACGAACGACCATTAAACGGTTGGTCAACCGGTCAAATGGAAAAATTTTGCTCTTTTATTTAGGAAGTTTTTAATAATTATCTATTGATCAAAATCAAAACTAAGTTTGAAAAGAGATTTTTAATTTTTAAGAAAGTTTGATCCATGCATCTAATGATCAAAAATGAATAATTTTTTTTCATCATTTATTTTTGAACCATTAGTGGCCAACAAATGATTTGTATGGAGATGATCGAGGAACAGCCTTGTATAATAATATACTCAAATGACACTAATATTAATTTTTAGATGATAATTTAATTGAATTCGTAAAGTAAATTTGGTTATAAATAATGAAAATTGAAGTTGTTTTTTATTTTTAGTTTAAAATTAAAGTTATGAAATAAAAGTTAAACATTTATTTAGTTTTATTTAAATCAGTTTGTCAAAAAATTAGATAAATATTAAAACAAAAATCAAATATTTGAAATTAACTCACAAAGTTCATAGTACCAGAAAAATTCTTTGTCAGGAAATATTTGAACAAATTTTTTAAATGATTCACGATTGGTATTGGGCTCCAAGTCGTTACTTTGTTCTTCTTGGATTAATGCCTTTAACAAAATGATAAAATACAATTTTTTCAATTTATTTTATGATTTACTTTTAAGCAACGAAAATTTTTTTTTAATTCATCTTGTCCCAGATTTTTTTCAAGAATAGCTCTGCGTTCCTCGATCGAACAATTTACAAAAACTGGCTTATCGTCTTCAAATTCCGTATCACTTCCATCACTTTCACCATCTAATTTTAAATTTTATAAAATAAAAATACTAAAACAATTTAAATTATTTTTTTACTCAAGGAAACTATTTCGCAGTCATTATCATCATTAAGTTCATTTAGATTTTTTTTACTTATCTCCAAACTATCTAATGGTATATCGCTACGTTTACGTGAATCATTAGCATTTTTTTCAGCCTTATCAGCTGTTAGATCATCTTCATCAGACAAATAACATTGCATAGATTGGATTACTTCTGTTAAATCATCAGATTCATCATAAGTTTCTTTATCATCTGGTTTTATCTAGAATAAATAATTTAACTTTTTGAATTTAAATTTCATATTCCAGATACATTTTTATTTTTTCTATCATTTTCCTCGTCGCTATCAAACAAAAAACTCTCCATTGTTTCTCTTACTTGGGTTAAATCACTCGAATCAGAATAGCTAATTTTTTCAGATAAATCCGACTTGAGAAAAAATTAATTAGCAAACATTAGTATTTATAAATTTAGGAAAATATACCTCTGAACTTCTTTCTGAATTTTCAAAATTTAAATCATCTAAGCTCTGAGCTTTTTTGGCTGTTTCTTTTAAAGTTCCAATTTTGCCTTTAGTGATAACAACTTCATTATCATCATCAGAATCTTCGTTGATGGCCTTGCTTAAAAGATCAGGTACTGAACAAGTTCGTAAAAGCTAAAATTTTAAAATGAAAAAAAAAGTAAAAAAAATTTAAAGAAAAATAATTACTTGAATGTTTTTGGTGTCAAATTTTCCCAGTGTCATTTCAAGCCACATATTTTTGGTCATTCGCAACTTGTCTGATTTTAATGGTGAAATTTTGCTCAACGCTTCTTCCCATGTTGCTTTAAATGAATTGCTAGTTAAATTGTTGATGAAATCTGGCGGCTTTTCATTAATTAACTGCGAGTCGGTGGGTGCATATTCGACATTTTTTGAATCTACTTGGTCACCGATAAGATATGTATCGCCTTTAGTGATACTTGACTTATTTGATCCCTCCTTTAATGTTTTATCGAACATCACAGTCTTAGATGTAAGAATATTGGCTTGATCCAAAGCATTTAAAACAGATAAATGTGGTTGATCCCATTCTTTACGAGGGGAGACAATCTTAATAGTCGGACTCGGCATAACTGTATTTTCAATTAAAGGAAAATCATTTAAAGGTGTTAGATCAGTTTTTTCAGACCAACATCTTCTATTTTCAACAGGCTTTTCAAAAAGCAGTTCATTTGGATCTTTTAGTACTTCTTCTTTAGATCTAAATAAAAAAAAAAACTTAAAGTTTTTATAATCTTTTAAATGCTTCTAATTTTACATCTGTTTTCCTTTAATTCCAATATTGTCCAAAAGCTCAGTGATACCAAATTCAGTTTCTTGTTTGATATCTTTAGGTGAGATAATGACCTTTTTTTCTTGGTTAACTTTCTTCATATTTAAAAGGAATTAAAAAATTTCAAAATTAACAAAATCAAACGTTAAAGTACCGTTGGTTTTAGAATAGAATTGCTTGGTTTTTTAAACAGTTCTCCTTTCTAAATAAATGTGTTTTATTTTAAAATTAATATTTTTTAATTGTTTTAATTATATTAATCTTTATAGAAAATGTTTTTATCGATTTAAAAATTAAATTCAAATTTTTGAAAATATAGCTTAAGTCTAGGTTAATTTTAAATTTAGAATACTTTACTTTCTGATAAATTTTATATTAAATTTTAAAACTATTTGATCAAAAGATCCGAGATAGCTCATCTTGTCACGATTGATCAAAAAAATTTTCAAAATTTGGTTTAGATTAAAACCAGTATGATCCCATGTTTTGAATCCTAACATTTTTTTAAAATAAACGGAAAAACTTCATGATAAACAAGAAGTGTCTTTTTCCTGATGACTTTTTACTTAGAATCAATTGAAGTCTGACTCAATCAAACATTTAATGTCAGACTTATATTTTTAAAAATAATCTGATAGATTAAAATTATTGCATTATATTAATGATAAATACATGATGGAAATTTTTCATTGATGACTGATTTCGAAAAAAACCTAAATGTGCTTAAAATTTAATTTTCAAACTTTTATTCTTTATTTAAAAAAAAAATTGTTTTTTTAATAAAGTGTTGCTATGATTCATAATTTTCTTAAGTCAAGTTCTCATAACTCAATCCTAAATTTTATTCTTTTTCCATTCCTTTCGGACAAATAATTGACTTTTACTACTTACTTCTTGTATTTTTTACTACTTTTATTTTTTTACTACTACTACTCCTACTTGAGTTTGAAAAAAATTTAAGTAATGACTTGACTTGAATTATGATTTGTGATTTAAAAACAATCAATCATCTCTAACGTTTTTTGGCAATTTTACGTAAAAATGCATATTTTACCAATGGATCATTTACCATATTTGCGTAATTTTATGTAATGTATTTTTCTGGCATGTTATGTAAAATTTCGCAAATTTACCCTTTTTTTAAATTAAAGGAAATAAACACCATTTTTATACATGATATTACAATTTATTATTTACTTTTTAAAAACCAAGAAACTTCAGAACATTGTTGCATTGTATATTTCATAATTATGTTGGAATACCAATTTATTTTTCATAGTAAAACCTTTCCCTAGTCTATAAAAAAGAATTTAGTAAGATCCAACTCTGTCATCCTCATTACCAAAAAAAAGGTTTTTAATTTGAAACATAAAATTAAATGATTTTACATTTATTAGTTAATTTATTTTAAAAGAAGAAGCTTTTGTATTAAAAGGTTTATTTTGTGTATATCTCTTAAGGTTAACGTTTAATTCGTCGATTTTTTTTTCACAGAAAAATTATTTCATAAAATTATTTACAAAGAAAATTTTAAATGAATAAATGAAAAAGTATAGAAAAATCAATTCATAGAAAATTTATCATAGAATTTCCTTTCGGAATAATAATTTCTCGTGATTTTTCATTGTTAATAAATTGACAAAATTTATTAACAATTAAAATTTCCAAAAGCCACTAAAAATAAAAATTGTAATTGAAAAAAAATAATTTCAGGAGTAACTTTTTTAGTTTTATTGATTTTGTTAGTTTTTATCATTGCAAATAGATTTAAAATTTGTTCCAAGAAGACTTTAAATTAATTAAATTTTATGTAATTTTAAAAATGTTTTTCTAAAAACTTGTTTCTCACTTCCTATGATAAAAAATTTTATAATTAATTTTCTATAAATTGATTTTTCTATGAACTGATAAATCATCATCTTTTAAATCAGAGTTGTATAAAAGTAAAGTTTCCAAGTTTCATGTAAATATTATAGGTAAAATTAGAAAAGCAACACAATTATTTATCACTTAGTTTATAATTCCACAAAAGAATTATATTTAAATTTTAATATTAAAATCTAATTAAGATTTTTTTAAATTTAAGCAATTAAATGACTTTATAAATTCGAAATATCTTCAAGTTTGAGTAAATTTAAAATCATTGATATTGAGCTTTTTAAGACCATAATTTTGAAATGAAAAATTTGAATTTAACATACTCTTAATGGCGATGGTCTTTTTAGCGGGGCACCGAATCTCGGTTTTTCGTTTGAAAATATTTGATTTTGTTTTGACTTTATTTCGACCGCTGGCTTCCTATTTAAATAGCTTTTGTTGCCTCTTATTTTGTCTAATTTTTCTTTGAGTTGTTGATCGTTAGATTTTTTAACAATTTGAGGACGAGGAGTTATGGGATTGTTAAAAATCCTTTTCCCATTTGCACGATTTTTTTCATATTCTTCTTTTATTTTCTTAAATTCTTCAGAACTTTTTTTTACTTTGCTTACATTTGCACGTTTTTTCGGCTCTATCTTTTCCTTATGATCAACTAAGGGCACTCGATTCTTTAATTGATCAGCCAATCTATCATGCGCCTCCTCTAGCTCTTGCCTTCTCTTAGCATGTTCATTCAACTGCTGCTCATACATTTTATAATGATCTGCTCCTCGATTATAATTTACAAAAGGATGCTTTTCTTTATTGTCATCCTTTTAAGATCCATTTTTAATAATCTTCATTTTTTAACTTAAAAATGATAAATTACTTGTTCTTTGTCATTAGACGGAAGTATATTTTGCCAACCAAGTTCACGCTCCCGTTTTATTCTTTCAACTTTTTGTTTTTCAATGAGTTCTTTTTGCTTTTTACGCAACAATGCTTCATCATATTCTTTTTTTTCTTGCCTCTGTTCCAAGTAAGAACCTTTTATCTTATTAAAAAAATTTTGGCATTAAATTTTTATTTTTTAATAAAAAAAAATAATTACTATAGGTCTTTCGACTGAAGGCGGACGCCTCTTGATATCAATACTTTTTTTTTCTTGTGATTTCTGAACAGCTGAAGAAGGTCTTTTATACAAAGGTTGACCATATATTTTTGATGGATCATAAATTGGACGAGGATGGGGATTCGCTAAAACGTTTACCACTGGAACATTTAAAGGCTTTGCACTTGGCTTTGCCGCTGCATTATTTTGAACATGAAGTTTTCGCCTAAAATTTTCGCCATGAAGAACTGTATGACTGAACTCATCTTGCATTTCCTGGATAAAATTTTGAATAATTAAAAAAAATAATAAAATTAAAGTTTTACTTCATTTGTCAAAAACCTTGCACAACGTCTCATTATAAATGGTTTTCTCAAAATTCCATTAACTGATGGTCTCTCTCTTGGATTTTTTTTTAACATGGAAGCTACCAAATTGCGCATTTCATAGCTATAACGCGGATTGACCTGGTCATATGTTCCTCTTATTATTTTACATATCAACATTTTTAAATTATTTGCTTCAAACTAATTAAAAATTTTTTTGGTATAAAAATTTCCAGTTTTATTAAAAGTCAGAGTTGTTTTTTAGTCAAAGGTCTAAATCCAAATCAAGCCATTTAATGAATTTTTTTATTAAGTCTAATAATTGACTTGTCTTTTAATGTTGACTTTAAATTCAATTTTCAATTTTATTTGCTTAACTTAAAAAAAAAATAAAGTTAACATTAAAAAGTCAAGTAATTTATTTGACTTAGGAAAGATTTAAAAATTTTTTAAAAGTTTTTTCAGTTTTTTTTTTATTTTCCTATCGAAATAAAATTAATGACTTGATTTAAAAAAATTCAGCTTTTTAAATTCTTTTTGGTTTTAGTCAAAGTCAAGACTTAAATGACTTAGACATAAACTTATGATTTAAATTTGTGACTTAAAAACAGGTGCTTTAAAAATTACCGGATGCTTCATATTTGTCATTTCAAAAAGAATACATCCTAGAGACCAAACATCTGACTTATTGTTGTAAGACATGTGATTGCAAATTTCTGGGCTCATGTAATATGGAGTGCCTATGGCCGTTCTAGCGAACTCCGATGTACTTTTAAAAAAATTTAATTAAAAATTTAATAAATTATTTATTTTAAATAAATTACTTGTTTAAAACTTTAGCAACTCCGAAATCTCCAAGTTTTATGACACCACTTTTGGTCAAAAAAATATTCTTTTTTTTTAAAGTTTAAATAAGTGAGAATAAGCGTTCTGTGATATTACCTGTGATTTCAAATCACGATGCAAAATTTTTCTGTCATGAACGTGCTTAAGTGCAAGAGCTATTTGAACAAACCAATCTAATATCTGGAAAAAAAAGTTGGACAAAATTCCCAGAGTTAAATTGCTTTTACTTGATCTTCATTGATTGGATTTCCTCGCATGGACTGAATTTTTGTGTAGAGATCACCACCGTCACAGTAATCCATCACTATACACAAGTTTCCATCCTCTAAAATATAATCTTTGGTAATTTTATTTTTTTGATTTGAGACAATACCTTCAAAAGAGTCGATATACGAAACGATGTTTGGATGGTTCATCTGCGCTAATACTGATACTTCTTTTTTAGCTTCTTCACGTTCTTTAGTTGGCATCTAAGAAAATTAATGAATTGAATAATTATAAGAAAACATTTTAAAATTCACTTTAGCCACATTGATTTTTTTGACAACATAGTCCTTGTTGTCTTTTTTGTTTTTGACTAACCAGGCTGATCCGAAGGCACCTTCGCCAATTTTTTTCACTTTTACATAATCTGACCACGTCATTTTATTCAATCATAATATTTTGAAAAAATGTTTGACAAGATTTAAAATTTAAATCTTAAAACAAAAAATAAATGACGATTCTTAGCTAGTTGACTCTAAAATTAGGTAACTCGTTTTGTGATAGTTGACCTAAATTAGAAATAAACGGAAAATATATTTTCTAATTTTAAGATACGTTAAAAGATAGTTCAAAAAAAAGTTCTAATTTATTTTATATTATTCATTGTAATAAAAATTAAAATCAGAAATAATTTTCAGTTACTGTCATTTGAATGTTAATTTTTTGAATTCTTTATCACCATAGAAACTTGCGAAATTAATGAAATCATTGAATAAATAAATGTCCATTTTTGTAATTCGTTCTATTCGAGAGCCAATTTTGAATTTTCAATATTGTCCCCAATATTAGTTTATGTGCTTATTTTTTTGACAATATAAAGATTAAATTTTTTTTGGCTCTTTTAATAATATTTAATTCATCTTAAAAAAATCAGACTGATTAATTTTTTGAAATTTTATAAAAAAATTATTTTTAAATAAAAAATTGAATTTATTCTTTAATTTTCCTTCCTATTTTTTTGCAATTTTTTTTAATAAAACCAGAGTTGTTTAAAAGTCACAAGTCTAAGTCAAAGAATTTTATTTTAGTTACTCTGACTTTAATTAGGCTACCTGAACTACCTGAACGGGAAAAAGAACATTTGGCCGCCACAATAACTAGCTGGAACTGCAAAATATTCATGTGGCCGGCCTTAGACTTTTTTTAATGACTTTGACTTTTAAACAGCTCTTAATAAAATCAATATGATTTCTTTTTTCACATTTTCAAATAAATCTCTTTATTAAGGATAAAAAAAATTATTCAAGATTTGATTTAAATAAAAATTTTACATCATTATTTTTGTCAAAATAAGTGCTTTAATTTTTTTGATTAAATTTAATAAAAAAATTTTAGTCGTTTTAAAATTCAAATAGTTTTTTTGAGTCATAAACAAGAATTTTAAGATTAGAGAACAAATTAAATTTAAATTGAATTTTTATTAAAAAATTTATATTTGTTTTGTAAAATTAGATGATGAAAAATCAAAAAAGTTTTAGCCGACTAACGGTCTTCTTTGTCTAATTTTTTTTTGGTTGGATTTGGGTCCTTTTTTATGACCTTTTTTACCCCCTTTTCGTATTTTTTTTTGTTTTCTTTTTAGCTTTGTTTTTTTCTTTGTTCCTTTGCGCTTAACTCCTTTCTGTGTTTCTCGTTCTTTGAATCTTTTTTGATTTTGGCCTTGTGGCTTTTTTGGAAGATTTGTTTTCTTTTGTAAATCTATTTGAGAATTATTGTCATTCGCTTTAAATTCTTTACTTGACGAGACGTCTTTAGGATCGAGTTTTTTTAGCTCTTTTTTTTCGTTCTTTTCTTGCTGATTATCACTTTTACTCAGAAAAACTAATTCCAATAAAATTAATCCGTAAAATAACAATTTCAAATTCATTTTTGTTTTTTCTTTTCTCCGAATAAATTTGATTGTTGAATAAAAAAATTTATCATGTTCATTAAATTAGCTTTTCAAATTTAATTATAGAAATAAATTCTTAGCCATAAATCAAATTAAGCCAGAATTTTTTTTGATTAAGTCATAGCTTTAAATATTATTAAAGAACAATATTGAATTTCTCATGAAAAGAAAAAAATTTTTAAAACAGAAGTTTATTTCAACAATAATATATAAACAAATTTGAAATATATTTATTATTCGGTTATAATTTCGAAGCTTTGAACCTTTTTAGTTTTGATAAATAAAGCTGTCAAATAAGAATAAATAAAGAGAATTTAACTTCTGTGTAATTTTTATAGTTAATATAATTATGGAATTATAGATAGCTTCAAATCTATAAAACGACTGTCGAAATTAAATCATGTTGATTTTTAATGTATAAGTATTAAGCTTAATTCTTCACTTCATTTTTAAAATTATTTGACATCAATCATCAATTCTTTTAAATTAATTAATTTATTTTTATTTATTTGTTTATCTGTACCGAGTTAATGCTCCTTCAGAATAAAAATATATAAAAAAAATAATAAAAAAAAGATAAATAAGTCTAAGTAATAAATATAAAATTAATTATATAAATATAAATTGATATATGAAAAATTTCTTTTATATTAACCCAAAAAGCAGGAAATAAATAAATTATTTAATTGATCTGCGTTAATGTAAAATTTTTAGAGGCTTTTAATCCTAATTATCTTTTAATTTGTCTAGATTTAATTATAAATACAATAAAATAAATTTTAGTAATCATTATGAATTAAAATTTTTTTTTAAATTAAATTAATAATTAAATAAATTATTATTTTTTAATTAACAAATTTTAAGACTCAAAGAAATATGAAGCAACAAAAATCAGATAAAATGCATTAGAAATGAATTCATTGCTCATTTATAAATTACTTATAAATGAGCAATCAGGATTTAGAAAACATAGACGCACTGCAGATAATCTTTATTTTCTTATTCAAAAAGTAGTAGAGTCTTTTAATAGAAAGAAAAAAGTCTGTTGCCTATATTTTGACATTTCTAAAGCTTTTGATAAAGTTTGGCACGAAGGACTAATTTACAAGCTAATTAGAACTAATCTACCCCCATATCTAACTTATTGGATAAGATCGTTTCTACATTTAAGATCTTTTAGAGTAAATGTAAATGGTCATTTAAGTGATCAATACTCTATAAAAGCAGGAGTTCCACAAGGGTCAGTAATTAGTCCACTTCTTTTCAGTATTTTTATAAATGACATTCCAAAACGAAACAAAACAAACTGTCAATATTCTCTTCTTTTTGCAGATGATTTGGCTACCTTTTTTACTTTCAAAAAGTTAGGAAATCTTGAAAACACGATCAATAAGTACCTAAACGAAGTTGAAAAATGGCTTTTTAAATGGAAAATGAAAATTTCTATTGAAAAGTCATGTTACATGATCTTTGAGAAAAAAACAAAAGTTAAAATCAATCTTGATCTTAAAATCAACGGTAACAATTTGAATAAAGAGGAAAAAGTCAAATTCTTAGGAATCACACTAGACTCAAAACTTACATTTAGTCCAATGGTGGATGAATTAAAAGAACGCTGTAATTCTAGGCTTAATATAATAAAATACCTCTCAAATAGGAAATGGGGTCTAAAACCAAAAACATTAGGTAATCTTTACAAATCTTTGATAGGATCAATCTTGGATTATTCTTTTCCTTGTTTAAATTCATTCTCAGAAACTAACATCAAAAAAATACAAGTTATTCAAAATTCAGCAGTTCGATCTATTTTGAAGCTGAAATATGATACCCCCTCCAATATTATGCACCAAGAGGCTTTCAATAAACTTAAACTACTAACAGTTTCAAATCGACTCTTTGAGTTGAGCGAGAGATATGTCAGGACAGGATTGAGTCATTCTGTTCCACTGGTCGTCAGACTGGTGGAAGAATATAAAGAAGGTTTCGAATCAAGATATATTGAATATCCTACTCCATTGTGTAATTGCTACCTAATAATTTCTTCTTCTTTTTTTCCTGAACTTCCAAATATTTAAACATGTCTAACCACTAGATATTTCAACATATCGTTTTTAATTTTTTTTTTTTTTTTTTTTTTTTATTACTTAGACTTATTTATCCTTTTTTAATATTTTTATTAATTTTTTATTTTATTTTATTTATTTATTTTTTTTTTTTATATACATTTTTATTCTGAAGGAGCACTAGCTCGGTACAGATAAACAAATAAATAAAATAAATAAAAATTCATAAAAAATTAAAGCTTGATAAATATTTTGATTACATGAACTAATGTCAATTTCTTTCCGCTCCGCTTTCTGTTGTATTAAATAATATCATAACCAAACTTTGTAAAGCATGTTGACGTCAGCAAACCTAGGTGGTTTACAGTCAATTGATGATGATGATAAACAAATATTCGGTTCATTTGAGTCCATAGAAAAATTATTTTTGTTTGTTTCTTCAAAATTCCGGAATCTAATTGAACCAATGTCACAAGCAATCAAAGGGGATAAAATATTTTTATATTTCTAGCCCAGATGAATTAACAGCTTCGCGATCAATAGATCAGTTTTGAAGTTTTTATATTTAAGCTTTCAATTTTCATTAATATCAACTTAATTTTAACAGATTTAAAAAAAAATTAACTATTTTTATTTAAAAATCTCTGTTTATAGACAATTGTATTTATTCATAACATCATATTTTGTTCTACAACTACTACAGTATAGGTTCTTGAAGAACCATGTTTAGTTGCTGTAAAAAGCAACCATAGCTATCATTATTATTAATAATTTAATTTTTAAAATTTAAATTAAATTGAAATTGCTTTTTAAGCAAAAGTAATTTTTTTTGTTATTTTTTATACATATTTTAGTATTTTTTTTCAGATGAAAACTTTTCTAATCAATAATCTTTTCCTTTCTAATGAAAAGTTAATACTGCAAGAATCCGACAGTGAAATTCATTTCATGCTTTAACATGAATATCATATGACTATAAATTAGTAATTTTTTATATTTTATTCAAATACCAAAATTAAAAATTAATATCCTGAACATGAACAGCACTATTTGAGCTAAAATGGCCTCTAAAGTATCGAAGACGACTAAAAAAAAATCTAAAGACCTTGATAACAATCAAGTAAGAGCTTTAATTTTGAATTTTGTAACATTTTCATAAGAATTTGACATCTTTAGACAAGATTATCAAAATTTTTCAAGTCAGATTCTGATACATCGATTACAAAAAGTTTAAGCAATGAAAATATCGAATCTAAAAACACATTAAATCTAATTACTGAGCCTAAATCTTTAACTTTGGAAGAAAAGCTATATGAAACTTTAAAAAAATATTTTGGTCACACTGAATTTAAGTCGGACACACAGAGATCAGCTTGTTTTGAAATAGCTAAGCGAAATGGTGACATTTATGTTTCGATGCCGACCGGTGCTGGAAAATCTCTTTGTTTTCAACTACCAGCCATGGTACACAAAGGAATCTCAATCGTTATTTCACCTTTAATTGCCTTGATTTACGACCAAGTCGAACAACTAAAAGCAAAAGGAATTCTAGCCGAAAGCTTAAACTCCAAAATAACAGCTAAAGAAAAAAAGAAAATTTTAGCTGATTTGAACGCTGATAAACCAAAGCTTAAACTTTTATATATTACTCCCGAGTTAGCTGCTCAAGACTATTTTAGAGAATTGTTGTTTAAGTTAAACAAAAAAAAACTTCTTAACTATTTTGTGGTTGATGAGGCACATTGGTATATCTTAAAAATTTTTGATAATTTTAAAAATTAAATTTTTTTAATCATTTTTTATCATTAAGTGTTTCGCAATGGGGACATGATTTCAGGTAATTAATTTTAAATTTTGAGTTGAATTTATTAAACTTTTTTGAATAAGACCTCAATATTTGGAACTTGGTGTACTAAAGGAAAAATTAACTGATGTTCCGTGCATAGCTTTAACCGCTACGGCTACACCAAATGTAGTGTCTGATATTTACAAGTATTTTTTTTAATTTAAAAAAATAAAATTTTACAAATAAATTTTTTAGAAACCTAAGTCTAAAAGAGCCAGTTAAAAAATTCAAAACAAGTGTATTTAGATCGAATTTATACTACGAGATAATTTTTAAAGACTTTTTAAACGAAGATCCATTTGATAGTTTGAAAAAATTTATTGAAAAATCATTGAATGAATCAACTAATGGTTCAGATGCATCAAAAAATGTCGGCATTATTTACTGCAGAACTAGAGACTCTTGTTCTCAAGTTGCCGGACGTTTGTTAACTAAAAATATAAATGCCAAAGCTTACCATGCTGGATTAAAGAATAGTGAGAGAGATGAGATTCAAAGCGAATGGATGAAAGGAAGAACTAAGGTAATTGTGGCTACGATTAGTTTTGGTATGGGAGTAGATAAATCCACGGTTAGATTCGTAGCACACTGGAATATCCCCAAATCAATGGCTGCTTATTATCAAGTAAATATTGGAACAAAATTTGGAATTTAATTTTTTTATAGAATTTAAAAAGGAAAGCGGAAGAGCTGGTAGAGATGGATTACGTGCTTATTGTAGACTATATTATTCTAAAGAAGATAGGGATTTATTAACTTTTTTAGTCAAACAAGAACTTCAAGACAAAAAGAACAAAAAGAAGGTTGATTTTGTTTTAATAATTTAAAAAAAAATAATAAAATTATTAAGGATAGTCAAATGGACGCTATTTCAAAAGTTTCAATGGAAGGATTTAATTTTCTAATAAATTTTTGTGAAGAATTCAAGTAATTTTTTGCTAATTTTTGACAAAATTAGAATTTAAATTTTAGTCAAGGTGTCGACATGCAGGCATATCTAAATATTTTGATGATGATTCGGTTCCCAAATGTAATCAATCATGCGATGTTTGTAAAGCGCCGAATGAGACCAAAAAAATGATCGACCAGTACAAAGTAAATTTTTTAATTGGAATTTCAAAACAGGTTTTAATTTTCTAAAAAAAAAAGTGAAGAATTCTGATTTTCTATAAAAAATTTAACAAAATAATTTAAAATTTATACAATTTTTAAAAATATTCCTAATTAAGAAAGGTATTTCCACTTCTTTTGGATCAAAACCTCATTTTAACTATGGACTCATTCTCAATGATATGGACACTGAAGATTTGTATGAAGGAGGTCGCTTTAAGCGAAAGCGTTTTGATGATGATGATAGTGAAGATGATGGTCAAAAATTCCACAATCCGAACGCTTATGATTCAAGTATGGCTAAAATGAGATCAAAACTGATAAAATCAGAGTTTGATAAGAGAAAATTTTCTCAACCGATTCAATCTAACAATTCCCAAATTACTGACGAAGAAAAATTAATTGCCAAAACAACATTGGTAAAAGAACCCTTTGATAACAAAATACAAAATTTGTCCATCAAATCAAGAGACAGTTGGCTTAAAAAAATTCATCAAACTTTAGAAGAAAATTCAAATCAAATGGAGTTAACTGTGGATTTAAATGAAGTAAATGAATTGCTGACCGAACTTGAATATGATATTTTCCAGCGATCTAAGAATTTGATTATATACCAGGCCAATTCGCTAAAAAAAATTAATGAAATTAAAAAATCTACAAAGGAAAAAAAATCGTTCCTAACCGAATACAACAAGTCCAAGGCTGAAAAAAAAGAATCTGAAACTATTAAAGATCAAGAAGAAAATGATGAAGATGATAAATCTCAAATTCTAAAAGGAAATAGCAGATTCAAGCCACCTCGATTCGAAAATTTTCAAAATAATTTTACAAGTGCTTTGAATCTTTTCAATGATGACACAAATATAAAGACAGAAAATGAAAAGCTTGAGGTGAATGAAAAACAAATCAAAATCGAGCAAGTCGAAGAAAAGATCAAGACTGAATCAAACAGAATCGAGATAAAAAAAGAAGATTTTGAACTAGAAATTTTAAGACCTGAACAGAAAGTTAATGATCTTGAAGTCAAAACTAAAAAAATTAAAATTTCATCACCAGCTTTGGTCAGGACCGTATCAAAACGAGAAGATATGAAGATAAAAATTGTCAATAAAGAAAAAAAATTGGACCCTGATTCAAAAAGTTTGGATTTAAAGCAAATTTCCGTCATTGTGGTGACTGAGTTAACAATTTTGTACAAAACTGGAAAATTTATAAACAAAGATCTTTTTAAATCTTTGGCTAAAAAGCTATCTCATTATTTGCTAGATAGAAAAATAAATACCGAAGAAGGTGTAATGGTCGAAATAAAAAAATTAGTTAATTTTTTGTCATCAAAAATTAAAATTCAAAGTGAAAATGATTATCGAACTTTTTTTATATAATTTTTTCAATTTTCAGAATTTTAAAAAATTTGATAATTAGCCAAAAACAATGTAAAATTAACAAAAAAATTTCAAACGTTTCCCTTTTATAAAATATTATTTAAATAATAAATCAAATTTTTATGCAAATCTGTCAATTATTATTGAGAGAAAGTTTATTTTCACCTAAATTAATTTTGAATATTTTAAATTATTTTACTAATTATTTTTATATTGTGTATTTATATTAAAGCTAAAAAATTATTTTCAAGAAAAATTTTAATAAATACATCCTTTACTGATACGAATTTAAATAACTTATTTCAAAAAGCTTTATGATAAAATTCTATAAAAAATTTGCTATTTCTATTGTCTTGATTTACATGCTATCGCGATTTATATGCTATGTTTTTAAAGGATGTTTTAAAAGTATAAAAAGTATATAGCTACAGATACTAAATGAAAATTAAAATTAATCTTTAACTTAACAAAAATTAAAAAATAAACTTAATAATAACTATTTTATAAATTTCTAGCTCAATTTAAGAAGTCATAAATGTTTTATAAAATTGAATTTAGGAAATCTTGGGTAAAAATGACCCGCCTTTTCCTATTTCAGTAATTTTAAAAAAGTGTCGATTTTGTTTGAAAATTCTTGGTTATTTAATAATAAAGAAATAATTAAGAAATTTGATTAAGATTTGATAATCATTTTTTTGATAAAATAAAATTCTTAACTGAATCGTGCTGCTAAAACCAAGACCAATACTAATGTGCACTTGTAAAATTTTTGAATTTTTTTTTTTAATTAAAAAAAGTTTAATATTGAATGCAGAATATAAAATATAAATTTGGAAAAAATTTATGATTGAGAAGTATATCAACATAAAAAGTATATCTGATACTTTTTTAACTAATTTATTAATTTATATTATTTTTTAAGGTAACGATGATCATAAAAAATTTCACCATCAATTTCAAAGTGCCAATAAATCTGAAAATTTGGTAAAATGTCTTTAGATTTACAAACGAATATCTGAATTTGCTATTTTGTTTTAAACTTTCGTATTAGCAATTTAGAATTATTTCATTTAAGCATTTAACCTTTGTTGAAAAATCAAAACAATTTAAGAAGCTATTAAAATGCTTTCAAGAATTCATTCTAATTTTTACTAATTTTTATTTGATTAAATTAGACTGAATTAAAACCTTTAATATAGTTTTTTTTGTAGAGGCACTTTTTAAACTTATATAGCAACTAAAAAATTATGTATTCTTTAATATTGTCATGGTAATATTTTGTTAAAAAAAACAAAATTGATATTTTTTCTTTTATAATATTATAAAGCGTTTTTACCGTTCTTTTAGTATTTTCTATCAAAATCTCAATAAATAAATAATCTAGTTTGGCTACTTTTATTATCTAATTCAAATTTTTGACTTTAAGAATTGCAAAAAGCAAAAGTACCGCTTACAAGATCGGATAATTTACAATGAATGGACTTCCTTTTCTCCCGGGAAATACTTTTAGAGACCCGACGGTAAATTTTAATTATTTTTTTAAACAAAAATTGCATTAATTTATCTTTTAGAAACAAAACTATCACATTACTCAGACACTAGGCTTTAGAAATGGTCATCGCATTCCGAAACATCCGGAGTACGGACCAGGTAGTGACCGGTTGAATTTCAATCAATTAAACGAAAACGAATTAGCCTTGCTAGAAAACTACAAGCCATCGCTTATCTATGGTCGTGCCAAACCAGAGGCTCCAGATAATTTTGTTCCAGCAACTGTAGCTTATGACAAAAAAGTATTTATCAAAATAAAGATAAAAAAAATAATACAATTGATTTTCCTAAAAGGTACTTAGATTCTTTGGATATTTTAAACAGACTGTATATGAAAGTCCAAGCGAGTTCTTTAGAGTCAGACCAGTGACAATTCTCTACTATTTAGAAGACGATTCAATGCAAATATTCGAAGATCCAGTTGAAAATTCTGGAATTCCTCAAGTGAGTTTTTTTTAAATTTAATAATTAAAATATTTAATTTTTTATTCAAAAGGGAAAATTAATTCGCAGACACAAATTTCCCAAAAATGACCATGGTCAAACTTTTAGCTGGAAAGATCTTAATCTTGGAGAAAATCTATCTATTTACGGTCATAGTTTCCGCATTTGCAATTGTGACGAATTTACCACGGTATATAAAAAATAAAAAAAAATTATTAAAAAATATTAATTTTATCCAAAGAAATGGCTTGAGAGCGAGGGTATCATAGTAAATCCGCCGGAGTCAATTCCAAGAGATCCATACATTGAATCACGTAAAAAAGCCAGCGAATTAAAGACCTACAAGACAAAATCAGAATTTGATAAATTGAGACAATTTATAGAAATGGATCGTAAGGTGTTGAGATTTTATGCAGTCTGGGATGATAGAGCGAATACTTTTGGAGAGCTCAGACCATTTCTAATTCATTTTTACCTGGTTGATGACACCATGGAAGTCCGTGAAGTTCACAAACCAAATGATGGACGCGATCCTTTCCCAGTGTTGATCAGACGTCAAAAAATTCCTAAAAACCGCTACAATGTTAAGTCAACTTTTGCTTCGATTTATTTAGAACTTTCTGATGAAGAAATCAAGCAGTATTTGAGACCACATGACCTAGGAATGGGCCAAGTGGTCAATATTTTCGGTCGTAATTTCACAATTTACGACATGGACAATTTTACCAAAGCGTTTTATTATCAAAATTTGGGAGTTACTGACTTTGCGCCGCTAAGAGACGAAAATGTTCTGGGCAAGCCAAGTCAACCGTATTCAAAAATGGAAATTCCTCCATACAATGGCTACGGATCACTAGAGGATTCGTTGCAAAATTGCTTGCATCTGGTGCCCGAACCGCCCAAGAAAGACTACATTAAACTTTTAGAAAATCAGCACAAAGTTTTGAGATATGAAGCTCTAATGGAAACAACTAAACTTGAAGACAAAGGCAGAAAATTTATTATTTCCTACCGATTATCGGATGATTCGATAGGAGTTTATGAGCCTCCAATGCGAAATTCAGGTGTAATTGGCGGAAAATTTTTGGAATTTAGCCGAGTGGCAAAACCTGGCAGTACTCTTGATACTCCCAAGTTTTATGGTCCTCAAGATTTTTACATTGGCGCTTTGATCAATATATTCAAGCATAAATTTAGAATTGTAGGAGCTGATTTGTTTGTTCTTAGATTTGCCGAAGAGCATGCCGATCAATTCCCAGCGCAGACTTTGGAATCATTGCGAGCTCATTTGGGAGATGTATCAGGCAGAGTGGACGCCAAAGACCGCGGAACCATAAACATTAAGAGAAGGTCTTTTGATTTTATTTACTAATAAAATGAGGGAAAATTTTTTTATTTTTTAGACCAGGTGATTTCGACAGAATTTATAACGAAATCAAGAATAAACTAAAAGCAAGCCGAATCACTAATAGCGAGGAGTTGAGACAAATGTTCTTGAAGTATGACGCAGATAGAACTGGTTTTATTAGCAAAGAAAATATCAAGGATTTATTCAGAAAAGTATCGCTTCCATTAGATGACGATATTATAGATAATGTATTTTTTTTTTAATTACTAGATTAAAAAATATTAAAAGTAAATTTATTTTTTTTTAGATGATGAGAGAAGCAGGCTCAAACGATAGTGGAAGCATTAATTTATACAATTTTGTAAAGTTCTTTGAATAAGAGAATTTAAATCTTCTTTTATAGTGAAATGTTTTACTTTAATAAAAAATCTTAATAATTTTAATAAAAATAAAATTTTATGTTAAAAATCATTTATTTTTTTCAATCATATTTTACTAGTTTGAAAGTTCGACTGAATTAAAGACAATTTTAAAAGCCCCTCGCAATTGTAAAGCTATAAAAATTGTAGATGTCCCTTCAAATTTATGTAGGCTAACTCAAAAAAAATAGGTAAAATATTTTAATTGAACTTAAGCAAGTAATAATTTATTTTGAGAAAAAAACTAAATTTTATTTAAAATGAATGAGACACGATCGCCAAAGCTTTTCATCGGTACCGGACTTGTATTTGGAGTTGGTTCGATGCTATGCAACATTTTAGGTTTTTCAACACCTTATTGGCTTCAGGTGTGGCCTAGAGTTGGCGACACTTCTTTCAAAAACTTAGGCTTATGGCAAGTTTGCATCGCTGGATTCAGAAATCCAAAAGACTTGTGGGGGAAGGTTTATTACGGGTGTTGGTGGATATTCGCCCGTGAATATGACCGTCTTAGACAAGACGATATTCTTCTACCACGTAATCAAAAAGAATATAAGAATTTCTAAAAAAGCAATCATTTTATTTTTTTAGCCTGGTTCCAAGCTGTTCAAACGATGGCCACTTTTTCCTTCATTATAAACTGCATAATGATAATTTTTTTGATTATTGTAGTGACCACAAATTTTAGAGCATCAGTCAAATGTCTTGTTACCACAGCTACGCTTGGAGCATTGACATGTTTTTTTTCATTGATTGCTGTAATTATTTTTGGAGTTGCCACAGACACATACAGACCTTTGGATAAACAAACCGGTCTGGGGTTGGACATATTCTCCGATCGAGGTAAATGGATGCCAAGACCAGAGTATACATTCTTGTCTTGGTCGTATATTTGTGAGGTCTTCTGTGCTATTTTTGCTCTCGTTTCAAGTAAAAAAATTTGGAAAAAATTAATAATTAAAATTCTAAATTATTTATTTTTCTAGGTGTCATATTATTTTTTGAGAGCCATTTCATTAGAAAAGCTAAGATTTTGTACGAGAAACAAAGTTTGCGTACATCAGTTAAATCAATGTCACAGATATGATCAAAATTCTTCAATTTATTTGTAAAATTTTTTAGATCTGATTTTTATTATTTAGAATTTAAATGTATTTTTAATTCAATAAACTCTTATAAATCAAATTTTCATTTAAAAAAAAAATGATCGCACCAAGGATCGAACTTGGGACCTCCTGTGTGTTAGACAGATGTGATAACCACTACACCATGCGATCTTGCTTTGATTTTACATTAAATTAGGTTTGTAAATATGAATCTAAATTTAAAATTTTATTCAAAAATATTAATCAATTTGAATTAGAAATAAATTATTTTCTTCAAGTTCAACAGGTTTTATTTTTGAATCGGATAATTTTTTAAAAGAATTTAGCTCTCTGTCAATAGCGCTTAACTCTTCTCCTTTTTTCATTACGTAAATAAAATAATGGAACGTATCACCAATTGGAAAAAGTTGGATTGACCAATTAAACTTATCATGTGCATATAATGGCTTTCTGAAATGAGGCTGGGCGAAAGTTATCGATATAAAAACTCCTTCATTTTTTAAAATTCTTGATACTTGTTCCAGAATTTTCTGCATTTTAAACATATTTTCTTGGCTCATATTCCAAGGATCCTTTTCGTCTACTAATAACGCATCTAATGTTCCTTTTTCAATAACACAATCAAAAGAATTGTCTTCAAATTCAAGATTATTGATATCCATCACCAGCCAACTCATTTTTTCCAACGAATGGTATTTGTTTTTCATTGCTTCAATAAGCACAGGTGAATAGTCAGTGTTGACTATGTTGGTAAAATTATCCAAGTATAGTTCTTCACTCATTCTGCTATTTCCGCACCCTTAACATAATTACTTAATATGTTACTTAATTGATTAATTGATTCGCTAAGTTTTTATGATACCCAAAGTCAAAATTTTATCACTAGGACGAACTATTGAATGAATAACATCTTTAAATTTGCTATAGTCCCCAAACCATTCATAATGGTCTTCTTCTTTATACCTTTCATTCCAATAGTCCAATGATTTGTATCGTGAGTTGCTTTCCATTTTATTTATTTAAAAAATTAAATAATTTATAAAATTATTTCTGAGTATTAAAAAGAAAGAAAAAGGCCTTATTTTTGTCTTAAAATAATGAGCAAAAAATCATTTGGCTGATAAAAATTTTTAAGGATTAAATTTTAAATTGAAAAAATTCATAATTACCAAAATGTTAAATTTTACTCCAAATTATAAACCCTGGACATATTTATACTAAGGTGGACATTTTTTTTTCGAGTCTAATAACTTCCAATAATCATAATTAATTTTTGATAAAATTAAGTTTGAATTTTTTTTCTAATTTTTGAAGAGGATTTTTTTGTTTAGTTTTTATTTAATTGATTTAAAATTTAAAGAATTTTGATAAAATATTATGACCCATAGTGGGGTCATAATATAACATAGCCAGACGTACTTACATTTTGGTTAGATAGTAAAGGAATTAAAAGATTCCAGAACGATCTTTTTCTGTCTTAAGGAGGATTAAAAATTATTTGAGGAATTCAATAAGCCGAGAGCGATTAAATGACATCTCAATTTTAAGCATAGAATCAGAGGAAGCTGATATTTAAAATGTTGATAAAATTTAAAAGTTTTTGTGAAAAATACAAATAGAAGATTAAAATTTTATAAAAATATTTATATCTGTCTAAAATTAATTAGTAATTATTGAATTGTATTAATTTTTATAAATTTTGTACCCATTAAAATCATATTTCGGTTTATGATTTTAGAAACTAATAAATGACAAAATAAATTACAATCCAATCAGAGTTTTTTAAAAGTTACAAGTCTCAAGTGAAATTCAAGTCCAGACACAGACTAAAAACTTTAAAAAATTTAAAGAATCTTTATTTAAAAAACAAAATTTCACAATTTTACAATTTTTTTTTCAATAAAATAAAATAATTCGCATCCTTTTTCTTAAACTACAACATATATATTTTCAGAAATATAGAAAAAACCGAATTTTTCAATGAATGATGCAATAATTTGTCATCATAGTATAAAATAGTAATATTTAAATTTTTCTATCGGAGCAAAAATATTTGGAGCCAACCAAATTTCTTTAAATTCAATTTTTAAATATATATTTTTTAATTAAAGTCTAACTTTTCAAATTTAAAAAACCGATTTGAAATATCAATTGTTTTTCAGATATCAAAAATTTTGATTAAATAATTTCAACGAATCAATACTATTAGGATAGGATAACTAAAGGCTAGTTAATAAAACAAAACATTTAGTTTGTAACAAAATGGTTTACATTGAGTTAAAAAATTATACTAAAATTTACTTGGGAAATTTGGAAAATAGAAACCATGGTTCTATAAAAATCAATTTAGAATAAAACCGAAACTTGATTTTAAAATAAATATTCATAACGAAGAAAAATAAATATATATAATTTAAATTTTTATTTAAAATTTTTTAAATAAAACTGTAAATTTTTATATCTACAATTTAAATAAAATATAAATCAACAATAAATGATTTTTTATCATTTAATATTTAAATAAATGATACATTTACATATTTCTATATTATTTGGTAGGATCTATGACTGAACTGAAGGAAAAAATGAGTCAAGTTCAATTTAAATTATTTTTACTATATACATGAAAATTAACATTATATTCAGTGGTTGCGCGTTGAACCGAAACACAAAATGGTTCGCGTGGGTGCCAAATGAACGCCACTAATCTCTTGAACGAAAGATGACTTTGCGGATTTGCCTGATTATTTTGTAAGCCGGGATATAGTCGAAAACAGGACCGGCCTGTTTCACGCATATTAAATTTTATCACCTGGTCGCCAATGGGCTTTGGTCGCTCCAAATTGGAAATTAATTTTTCATCATAACTAAATAAACTATGATCCAAATAAGGCGTTGTGGAAAACGATTGCGAACTAATGGGCAATTGGGACAACAAGGATTTGGTCATTTCATTAGTGGTATTTGTTTTCAGAATCATTTTAATATGCCGCATGAGCAGCTGGTTTGCATATAGATTATTCGATGGTAATGTATGAAAGTTAAATGTACTGCCATATGGTTCGTGTTCTTGCTGAGTGCTGAATCCGTCCAGGGTTGACAGTGAAAAATAGTCTTGCAAATTTTCATAAATTTTCAGCATTTCTGAAGAAGTGTTTTTGAGTATGTTCAGCACAGTTGCTGTCTTGGTATCGTAGAGGACAAAAAAAAACGGTACTGCACTTTCATTTAGAATTACTGGTATGTTGGTAACTGTGGTGGTTGTTTGAGTTTCAGATGATGTACTAGCAGTGCTAGTGGGGTTTGAAGCTGAATTTTGAGCCATTGAAGTCGCACTTGTTTGTGGATTCGATGACGGATTTAAGTTCGAAACTCGATTTGTTATCACAATGCTACTCTTCTGGGTGACCATATGATCAATATTTCCGTATTTGATCAGCAAATACCTATCATCCAACAGTTGCATTTTGTACATTCGTAGTTTCAAAATATCATTGAAATTTAAATAAAACTGGCTTAGGGTATTTGTCTCGAGAGCTTCTTTGTAAAAAAAAGAGATAATTCTTTGCTTTAGTCCAGTGAAACTAGATTCACAGTATCCTTTGGTGCTCGGTATGGAGGCGAATTTTTGTCTTCGATTGATTCGCAAGCTTTCCGAGTATGGACTGGCGCGCATTTTAAACGAATACTGACTGCCAATCGGTCTTTGGATGTAATCTAAATCGTCCGAGAAACAAAATCTTCCAATCTGCTTGGCCAAAACAAACTTGTAGGATGTGTTCCGCTCGGTAGCCAGAGTTGGCATCAGGTAATAAATGTGAATGGTCTGATTTTGTTGAGACAAAATAGCCAACATGTTTTTGTACAAGCTCAAAGATTGATTGTGAGTTAGATTGATTTTGTCTGCGGTAAATGTTATTTTGTCACAGAGGACAGCCCGGTTAATGTCGACCAGATAGATGGTATAATTTTCCATGGTGTTGTAGTGAATTGCCTCGTTGTTTGTTGCTATTTGGTCGTAGCTTGGCAAGTTTTCCTCATTGACAAACACTGACGAGGCCACTATTAAAAAGGAATTTTTGTAAAAAAGGGCGCATTCTCTGTGAATAAGCTCATTGTTCTCGGTTAGTCTTAGATTAGCAGTTTCTTTGAAAAAAGTGTCAAATGACTTTTGTCTAAATTGGTCGGATTCGAAGTCGTTCAGGTCTGTTTTATCTTGGGCAAATTTGGGGTTTAATTTTTGAAGTTGTTCCAGGCCGGCCGAAGAGCCATTGAACGAAAAAACCTGGATGCCATTCAGGTGTTGGTTAAATGCGATTATGTAGCGGCCGTCGGGCGAAAACCGACGCAGAAAACAATTGGGCATACGAACATTCAGAATGGTGTAATTTGGATATATTGACAGATAGACTCTTTTCATTTGGTTAAATTTTGTTTTTTCCTGTCTGTTTGAGTGATTGCTGAATGTGTTTGTAATATATAAGGTACATGAATAGGTGCCGAGCTCTCGGCCGAATAAATTGTGCACCAAGTTAATTGGCGTACGTTTCCTCAGGTTCAGCTCTTTGAACAAATCGAATTCGTAGTTCATCGTCTATTGATCCAAATATTGACTATCAAAAACTGATGAATTTTTCTTAAAGTACATTACAAATGTTTTAATAAATTAATTTAATAACTATTTTTAAAATTAAGTTAACAAACGAGAAATAATTTTTTTCTTGGATTGCGAAACTTGGCGATTGATATGGCCCCAGGGCATGTAAGAAAAAAAAAATCAATTTATTTTTATTAATTTTAATGAAATAAGTTGTTTTTCAGTTTTTAAATTTTTTAAATTTTTTTTCAATTTTAAATATTTTTTCAAGAATTTTTTTAATTTTTATTATGACAGATAATTTTTGAACAAAAGTCACTTTTTTACTCTGTTAATTGTGCCCCAAATCATAAATCGTAAGTGGACATATTCATTTTGAGTCAGATATCCTCCACTAATCTTAATAATATATTTTATTAATTTATTAAATTTTTTCCATTTTTTGAAGAGAATTTTTTAATAAATTTATCTGATTTTAAAATATTTATTTTGTACGATACTATGATTTAGATAACTAAACCATTGTTGGAAACATTTTTAAATCCAAAGGTAAGCCAAAAACCATAACAATAAATAAATATCAATCAAAGATTTTGGAAATTTTGAAAATATAAGCATCTTAGCTTTCAAGTACATGGCAAATGTAAAATAAAAATTTTAATATAAAAATAATATCAGTCTTTTTAAACTAAACTGATTTGTGAAAAATAAAAATGCAAACGAAACTAAAAAGCAAATCTTTTAACTCAAAATAAAGCCGTGTATATAGAGAAATTTAAGAAAAAATTTGCATGCATTCACTAAAATACTTGGTTCAAATTAAAAACGGCATGGTCGTGATATAGTTTTTGAACAAACTTAGAAAATTTTTATTTAACTATGCAAAATTTATCCCGGCAATGCATAAAAAGGCAATCACATTTGCCGAATTAAATTTCATCCGTCTTTCTTTTTCTTCTCTATGAATAAAATTTTTTTATTATCAAAAATGTATCGATGAATTGATTTATTGATTTTGACCATTTAGATAAGCTTATCAAGCTATCTGGATACAAAAAATAATGGTAATTTAAATTTTTTCAAACCAAAGCAGTTTTTGTTCAAAATATTTTTAAGTCTTATCAAAAAGAGGGAAAACAAGCCGAAGAGCAGACTTCTATCCATCGTATCAGAATTACATTGACAAGCACCAATGTAAAAAGTCTTGAGAAAGTATGCTCAGATTTGATCGATGGAGCCAAAAAGAAAGAACTCAAAGTTTTTGGTCCAGTTAGAATGCCAACCAAAGTTTTGAGAATTACCACCCGTAAAACTCCGTGTGGTGAAGGTTCAAAGACTTGGGACAGATACCAAATGCGTATTCACAAACGTGTCATTGATTTAAGAAGTCCGTCCGAAGTTGTTAGACAAATTGTAATAATTTATTTTTTACTAAGTTAGTAATTTTATTAATATTTATTTTTTTACTAGACTTCTATCAGTATTGAACCAGGTGTCGAGGTCGAAGTTATCATCGCTGACAATTAAATGAGGCATAAAAATAAGGACAGAATTTTAGAGAGCTGATATAATTTGATTTTAAATGAACGCCGACCGATCAACGGCTTTGCTTATTTAAAAATTTTAAGCTTAATTAGAGCTTGTTTTAATTTATGTCAAGTTTTTCAGTTTCAATAAAATTCTGCTGATCAAGTTTTTTTATTTTATGTTTTAGAAGTTTTAAAATTTCCAAAGAAAATTTTTTTTTCAAATAATGTTTTTAGACCTCGCGAAAAGTTTTAGTAGCTATGGATATTACAATTATGATTAAGAAGAAATTGACAAAAAAAATAATATACAAAACCGATGAATTCAATAAATACAAACTATTAATTCAAAAAAACTTATTTAAAAATTTAAATGTCTGAAAAAATAAGTTATGAAAAAATAATTTTCAAATACGAGCTTTTTGTAAATTTTACACTAATCAGATAATGATCAAAAATAAAGATCAATACAAAAGTCAATTATTTTTTGATAATAGTTGTATTTTAACATGCAAAAATATTTATAATCAAAATACATATTTTAATATTTTGTATTGATAAAGCTTTAAAAATAGCTGATGCTTTTAAATACTTATTATGTACTAAAAAATATAGGATAGAATTAAAAGGAAAAAAAAAATAAAAAAAAATGTTCATGCATTTTTTATCAAATTTTCAAATGTAATTCATCTTAGATTTTTATAATTTTTAAATTTTGACACAAATGAATTTTAAATAGATAAAAAATTGCCAAAAAAATTTATATAAAAGATATCAATAATAAAAAAGATTTTTAATATAAGTCAAAAATTACCCAAAATAGATATAAAATTTTGGATTTTTCTGGTAAATGGTAAAAAAAAATTATTTTTATTATTATTATTATTTAATTTCAATTGACGCCAATTTTGGCGATGACAAAAATTTTAAAATAGAAATTAGAATAAAATTGGAAAGTAAAATTTTCTATAAATACCTTCTTAAAATTTAATAAGATTCTAAGAATAATTGTAATTGTAAATTTCTACATTGGAAGCAAAACAGACTGACAGATTATTAATTTTAAATTCTGAAATTCTCCTTTTTTTGAGCATGATTTCTGGATGATGTTTAATTTTATTAAATAAAAACAAAGAACAATTATTTTTATGAAATATTCAATTAATGGCAAGGTATTGTGAAATTCTGTTTGTACCAGTTAACCTTGCCAACGTTAAATTCAACTTGTATTGTTTGATCAAGTTACCGCGCTTTTTTCTTTTTTAAATTTTTGTCAGCTCAAGTTAGTTTTCATTGATAATTTATTTTTTTATTTAAACATATAATTTTGTAAGTCGTCGAATAGATGAATTTGAGATGCATTTTCTAGCTTTCTGATTAAGCAAGTATAAAGCTTTTTGAGATCAAAATTGTATTTTTTTCAAAAAGTCTTCATAAAAACTGCTAGAGTTTAAATATGCTCATCCCGTTTAAAATCCTTACTTAAACTCTTGTAAAGTAAGATCATAAAAGAAAAATATAAGAACGTTAAGGAAAGTACTTCTCAAAGTTTCCAAAAATGATTTCATCAAATAGATTTTTAATATTTGAAAATAAAATATATCATCAAATAAATTTTCTTAGATAATTATTTTAAAATATTTTATTTTGCCGACTGATTGATGTTCAAATTCTTAAAAGACTATTGATTAACTAACGAAGTTTTAAATAGTAAGATAATAATTAATAATAACGACAAAATAATTTGTTGGAATAAGGTCTTGTTGAAACTTTCTATTAATTCATTATATATTTGAACTTAACTTGGAATTGGGACTCAAAAACAAAAAGTTTGAAATTTAAAATTTTACTAAATGGGTTTTTGACTTTTTTTAAATGATTTATAAGAAGCATCATTTTAAGTTTCAAAGTTTTAAATGATAGAATAAATTTTAGATAATAATTTTGCTTTGTGCTTGAATTTTATTGCCAAATAGGCATTTATCAAATATTTTATAATATATTATAATTATGATCTAAATTTATCAAATTTAGTTTCAAAATAACTAAGATACTTGTTACTTTAAGTAGCAATGTATGATTAAACAACCAAAATCCGTCATTTTAACCTTTGAATTAAAAATCTTTTTATCAATTAATATCGCGTTTTCAATAAATCGATTTATTTTCCAAATTAAAAATTTCTATTTATGAACTACAATTTAGTTTCCGCTATCAATTTTCATCAAAAATAATAGCAGTGTTTTTTATCTAAATTTATTTTGATCAAGAACTAAATTTGTCATTTGTAAAAAATTGTTTCAAACATTCGGAAAATCTTGGATGCGTACAATTTTATGAAAATCATAAACACTTAAATTTTTATTTAAAAACATATCACGTGAGAAATCGGCCCCTGTCAGTCTTAATTAAATTCTTCTTTTTCGTACTCAGTCTAACATTTGATTAAGAAAATTCTCGAAAGGCTGAAAAATCGGATCCTTATAATTTTTTCTTAGAGATAAATTATAAAATAATAAAAAAATACTTACGATGATAAAAAAAAAACAAAAATAAGTATTCATATGCATTTCTATTTTAATGCAAGATTCATTTTTTTCAAATTTTCTATTAAAAATATATTCAGAACATTATGGTTTATTATTTTTAGTAAAATAATGAATTCAATTTTCCATTTTATCATATGTAATGAAATGCATATTTCTTATAGTTTTTTATACAAATATTTTAGGCAAAGCGAAAGAGAAATTCATATAAAGCTATAAATAAATATTTGCTTATAAGTTTTTTTATTAAAAATATTTGATTTCAAATTATTTATTTGATAATTCAATTTTAATTCATCTAATTTACCGGTTTTTTATTCTCAATAAAATTGATATTTTTCAAATTTTATTTGACTTAATCATATATCTCTATTAGCTCCTTCGGTTTAAAAAAAAATGCAATAAAAAAGACTTAAAAGTCTAATTAGAGTAAAATAAGTATAAATGAAATAAAAAAAGTTAAAAATACAAATAAAAAGCTGAAATTAGATACTTTTGATTTGAAAAAATCGATAATAAATACTTCTAAAGATTATAAGTTGGAAGATTCAGAAAGAATGAAAAGTAATTTCACAATAAAAGTTGAGTATTTGATAACCAATATTCCCGAATGGACTTAACCAATGTTTTTTTGTTATTAATTTAATGATTTTTAATCAAATTAATTGTATTAATGTTTGTTATAAATTTATTAGTATTAGTTATGAAAAAAAATGAAGTATCAAGTTAAAAAAATATAAAGCCAAATTGGGAAAAAAAACCTGATTAAAAGCTTTTTGTAATTTTCTTTTTATGATAGCATTTAATTTCATTTTATTTAAATAATTATATTTTTTTAAAGAAAATTAATATTTCTGCTTCATTTAACCAAATCAAGGTGAGTCTATGAGTGGGCGGGAAAAAAAAGAAGTCATGAGATTTAATTTTTAGAGGTAATTCCAAAAGCTATAATTCCACACAAATTTTTTCCTCTAACTTATTATTTTTAAATTAAATTAATAAATTTTAATCATATCAATTAAAGCATCTTGTTTGTTTATTTTTGACCTGAGTCAGTGTTTCAATTTCGGAATTTTGGATACGATCCGTAGAGAGAAAATTTAGAATGCGTATTTTATTATAATTTTTCATTTTTATTTTCCAGCATAGCTTCTAGTTAGTCTAAAAAAACAGACTAAACATTTTATTTAAAATAAAACTGATTTGGAATGCAAATTTGCATTTTCTGCATGCAAATCGACGCGTTTCATTAAATTCTTAATTTCTCCAAAAATTCATCTTCTTTTTCCAAGTAAACAAAAATCCATTAAAATTCCAATCTAAATTTTTGTCAAAATTCATAATTGTTTTCTTTTTTTCTTCAAAATTATGACTTAATTTAGACCCGCAAAAAGCCTGAATACCTCCGCTGTTATTCAGTTGCATGCAACACAAAAGAAAAAAATTAAAATAATTTATATTTTTCCTATGCTACTTTAAAGAATTATCTCAAGTTGCTTGAAATGTCTATTTTTTTAAGAGGAAAAAAATTTGTTGTTAAATTTGACACTATTTAAATAATGATTTTGTTAACAAAAAATTTTTGAGTCAAATAATTCAAGTAATAAATTAAAAAGTAACCCAATTACGTTCAACTGCTTGGCTTGCCTAAATGATAAACAATGAGCTTGAAACTTGTTCAAATAGTGAAGAAAAAGCGGCCAAAAGCGAAGAAAAAAAACCGCACACACCGAGTAGTCTACTTTCCGAGTCCAAGACCAGTATTAAATCAAATGCATGCCAGCCTTCCAATCTAGAAACAATTCCCGAAATTTCAGTGCTCAGCGAGGGCGACTCGGAGTCAAAATCAAAAAAACCAAACTCTTCGCGGCATTCTACAGTCATTTTCCGCAATCGAAATGACAGCATACGCCACATAACTGATAAAGTCTTGTCCATATCGAACGATATATTTCGTTCAATTGAAAATGCCCATGAATTAATCGATTTGAAGCATTCAAATTTTTCTGCCGCTACACAAACCGCGGCAGCACATGCGGCACTATCTCATCACAACCCCATGTACGACTATGCCAACCAATATGCAATCAACCCGGAAAGTTTGTCCAAGGAAATGAGCGAAACGCTCCCGGAAGACAAAACAGGCTCAAAGTTGAGCAGAAATTTGGACTCTCAGTCGGAAAAGGTATTGGACAAAAGTGGCAAAGTGGCAAGACCAATTGATGAGTTGAACATTGTGGATGCATGCACAGAAAGACGAGCTAATTTTGAAAATAATTTTAATAAACTAAATAAAAAAGCTAAATCGGATGAGATCGATTTTAGAACTAGAAGGCGATTTATTTTCAAAAATGGCTCAAAAAAATCCATCCCCGACGACATTCACATATCAATATTGGAGGTTTTTATTTATCTGTGGGGAGTTATAGCCTTTTTTGCCGATTTGATAAGCGATGTAATACTAAGCATAGATTATTTTCATAGTTCGAGGTTTTGGCTCGCCATTATGACGCTTATGTTCGTAATCGTGCCCAATTTTACTTTATCTCTGTTTAGTTTGTCCTGGTACATCGACAAATATGAGTCGGAAAAAAAATTACAGGAAGAAAAAAAAAAGCAATTGTCTAATCCAAATATAGTTGAATCTCATTTACCAGACACTACTTGTGGATCAATAGCATTTTGGATTATGACTGTTCTATTTGTGGTTTTTCAACTGGATCTGGTTTGGAAATACATTCAAGGATTTATATACACTTTAAAAGGTAGCTTTTGGAATTTGGAATTACTCAATATTTTTATAAATCCTTTAAATCTAATCTGATATTTAATTAAGTTTAAAAGGTTCTGAAAATAAAGAAAAATGTTTAATCAAAAATTAATGAAAAATAATTTATTTTTTAAATTAAAAATTTCTGATTTTTAAGTAAATTGTGATGAATTGATTTTTTTTTAAAAGATTTAGGATTAAAATTTAGATGAACTAAAATAAAATAATAAAAAAACAGATTTAAAAAAGAAAATCATGAGTAAAAGGACATTTAATTTTTAATGAAAAAAAATATCGAGAACTAAACAAAATTCTCGGTATTTTATGATATTTAAATTGATAATTTATCTGTTATTTAATACGGTGCCCATTAATGAGAGTCCATAATTATTTTATTTTATTTAGTGCTATATCTAAAATGTGAAAATTAAGATAATCTTTATTTTATTAATCAAAGTCATTTAATTTTTTATTTTATATTAAGTACCCTAAAATTATTATTATGAATTAATTTTGTATTTGTTTATCTATATAGAACTCCATCAATCGATCTGCTTCTCAATTTAATTAAATAAATATAAACAAATAAAATTTTATAAAATAAAGAAAAAAATTTGCATGGCTAAGCAATCTATTTATTAGCAGGTGTTTGTTCCAGTAAAATGGATTTATTTTTCATATTATTTAGTTTTTTTTTATTAATTTAAAAAATGTTCTCCTTATCTCCAAATAAAGAGAAATTTTTTTAAATTGAAGTGAGAAAAATAACTACCTGGATCAAAAAGTACATAATTAATCAGAAATGAAAACTACCTGAAACGGCAGTTATTTTGGCGATTTTTGGCAGTTATTTTCGCAATATAAGAATGGCGATAATCTTTCTTATCACTAATTTAACTTAATCAGCATAAATTTAGTTTTTTATATTTTTTTAATTAAATTTTAAGTCCCATGGACAAATCAAAATATAATATTATTTATAAAAATGGAAAAAGAAAAAATTTAATAGACAATAAAATAAAACTATTTTATTAGGATATGATATTTTATTTAGATATTTAAAGATTTTTTCAATATAAAAAAGCTCTTTCAATGTAAAAAAACTTTTTAAATGTAAAAATACTTTTTTTGTTTAAAAAAAATGAAATATTTTAAAATAGCTTCTAAACTCTAAAATACTCGGCGTCTTTTTCTTTCTTTTTAGTCTTTATCTTTAACTAGCATTTGTTTGAGTGTCCACTCTTTTAATAAAAATACTATGGATTCACTTTCCAAATCGAGCATTTTAGAATTTGGTGAAAGAATTTTATTATTTTTATTATTATTTTGGAAATAATTCTTATAACAACCAAAATTTTTATATCAAAAGAGTTTTTTTAAATCAAAAAAGTCGTTTATTCATAAAAAGTTATTTAAACTAATGTAGCATTTTTAGATAGTAAATTTATTTCAGTGATATAAAAAATTAAAATAAATTTAACTATTTGACAAATTGAAAAAAATCGTCTTTAAAAAATGTTACCTTTTAAAGGATGGGCTTGTCGATCATTATTTCATAATCTAAAATGGGAAAAATATTACATCGAAAAGCAAATAAAATGTGATACAGACATCGGCATGCTTCGGTTGATTGACGTTTTTCTGGATAGTGGTCCTCAAGTGCTGCTCCAACTTTACGTCATCACCACTCAGAACCTAAATGAAATCGGAAGCGCCAACATTGTGGTGTTTACCTTTAAAGATTTTCAGACAACAAGCATAGAAATAAAGCAACTGGTGAGCATACTTTCATCTTTATTTTCTATGGGCTACGCTCTGGCTGGATACCACCGTTGTCTTCGCAATCAGCAATTTATATTCTGTCTCGAAACAAACAAGCCATTACCACGTCCCATGAGATGGTTATCGACTATAATGCAATTTGTTTGGTATGTCTTCCTGATCGCTCCTCGAGTTCTTTCCATGGCTATCTTTGCCAGCACCTTTCGCTCATGGTTTTTCATGATTATTTTTATTCACTGGTTAATTATGTACTTTTGGATCCTTAATTTAAAAACCAATTACTGTATCACATCCGAGGAAGTCTACAGTGCCCGCGAGCACATATTCGAAAAGTTCTACGACCTTATATGTTCATTTATCTACATATTTGCCTATTTTAATCTCAAAGCCGGCCCCACTCGATACAGATATTTAATTTATTATTCTATTTTTTACTCTGAAAATATACTCTTTTGTATTTGTTATTTTCTTTTTTCAAAGGAACAAAATTTTAATTATAAATTAACTCTATTGCTCATTGTGGTTATCGGATTTTGGATAGCCATCACCTTCCAAATAGTTTACTATCTGCACTGTCATCCGTCACACAAAATCCAAGTGTGTGTTCAAAAATCAGACAACTTTCACTTTATCCACAAAGAAATGCTCAAACCAGCTGATTTTTATGATCTGACCGAGTCCGACTTGGACGAGGAGCAAAACAGGGTGAATAATTTCCAACCAAACAATACTGAAAGACCAACAGACTCGGCCAAAAGCTCATCAAGCTCTTCGATCAGTAACGAAAATGAAAACTCAGCCTCAACCATGAAATTGATCAAAATGCCTCAAAATTTTGAGACACAAATTAACAATCAAGCAAAAAAAAAAGAAAAAAAGCATATTTTCAAGAATAATTTTACCAAATTTTTAAATTTGTATTCTTCGTCAGATAGTCTAGTTGTAATTAGAAATGAGAGAAAATTGAATTTTGATGATCAGACTGAATTAAAACGAAATGAAGCCGATGTTTTATCAGAAGCAGGTTCTATTGGCAAAAAGAATTCCGCGGAATATTTTGCAGTTGTTTCGCCAAATTCGATGAACTCGTCAATCGACAGTTTCAAGAGTGTAGTGTCGTTTTCGGACAAAAACTACAATGATCAAGATATTGATGAATATAATGAAAGTTCTTCTCAATTTAGTATGGATATATTGAATCCACCTTTGGTCAATTTAAATGACATAATTGACATTAACGAGCTTTACGACAATATTTCAAATAAAATGAGCAAAAGATGTACATTATTAAGATGCGATAGTTCTCGTAGTTTGAGTGGAAATGAGGTTTTTTTATAGGAAAAAAAATAAAGTGTACAATTTTTCATTCAATATTTTAAGATAATTTTTTGACAAATTTTAATTTAATTTGTGTTCATCGTTAAAGTGTCATCTATTTTATAAATGATCGTTTGTCGTTCGTTAAAGCGAGCAAATGTTTAAAAAAGTCTCGTCAGAGTATATGCACATATTTACAATTTTGTTGATATTCGCAGGACTAAACAATTTTTAATTTTATTTTTAAATTTTTATGTATTTTTTGAATTTTTTTTTTCAATTATTATATAGAATAAACATATAATTTATAGAATTTTGTTTTCGAATGCTGCTAAAATTAGAAAAAACATAAATAGATATATTTTTAACTAATTCTGTTTGTGTTCAAATCGAAAATCAAAAGAATTGTAAGTAAGTTTGGATCACATTGAGCAGAAATAATTTTATAAAAGGTAAAAATTTTAATTAAATGAAAAAAATTTTAAATAAAATTTTAAAAAATGCTAATAATTTTGTTTTTGTTATTCTAAAAAATAAATCAAAATTTTCATATGAAGTTTATCATATTCGGAAATTATACACATATCATAAAAATTGTTGTTTTCAGAGACCAATTATCTAGATCAGTTGTGCTTTGATATTAAAAGGCATGAGAGCTCAAAATGAAAGTTTTTCTGAAAATTTTAGAAAAGATTAGACTGTTTGATGAAATGACTGCTTCACATGTTTTTTTTTAAATAAAGTGGTTCAACACTGAAATAGGTTGCCTGAGAGTATAGTAATATCACCCCAGTAAAGTTTCGAAGGGATTTAGATAAGCTCAACAGAAATGGCTGCTATAGTACAACACCGTCACAAAGCAGTGATATGTTCAGATATTCTACTTGTTAAGATGTCGCAGCAATAACTGCTAACTAACTAACTACAGTGCACGCTTGCTATAACGAATGAGCGGTACCTAAAAAATGTCATTCGTTATATAAGTTTAGTTATACTAGATTTAACATGTAAAACGATGGGGAATAAAAAAAAATCTGAAAATTTGGCGGGAGGATTCTTTTAAATTTTAATTAACAAAATTAGAAAAAAAAACACAGACAAATTAATTCAGACAATTAAGCATGAAAAAATAATAAAAACTAATTGGATAAACTAAAAAAACTTGTGATTTTTGTTTGTTTATTTGATTCCATTGATTCAATGAAGGTGATGAGTTAAAAGACTGAATTTATCTCATTGAACTTTTCATAGAAATCTCCAGAAAGTGTCAGTACTTTATTCTAGGGGGAGACTTAAATGCGAAGGCTAAATCTATAGGTTGCTCCGTAGACCAAAACAACACAAATGGAAACATACTTGAACAAATTCTAAATGAATTAAACTTCTGTATTCTAAACAATAAGTCTCCTACTTTTTTCCGCATTAACTCAGACTATAACCAGATCCTAGACATCTTTCTTTGCTCCTCAAACCTATTTGAAAAGATATTAGATTTTAAAGTTTTGGAGACTTTCGACTTGACTAGTGACCATAACCTCATATCTATCTGCCTCTCTTATCATCATTATATAGTTCAAAATGAATGCTCTAGGAAATTTTTTAATTTTAAATTGGCAAAATAGGATCAATTTTATGAATACTTGGAAAGCGTTCCATCTTGCTTAAATACTAATAACGTTGATGACCTATGCACAACCATCACAAATAACATAGTGATGTCCACTGAAAAGTGTATTCCTACCTATGGGTCAAAATTATATAAACATTCTTTTCCACCAGAGATTGTCTTATTAATTAAAGATAGAAGAAAGGCCAGACGCGTGAAAAAAAATATTGACCCAAATGCCAAAATTCTATAAAACAAGCTTACTGCAACATTAAAGCTAAGAATAAAATAATTCCGAAACAAAAATTGGTTTGACTTCATTAATAAACTTGGCCCTTCACCCCTGTAAAGTAGACCGTTTTTGCAAAGAATTAACAAAATGCGCAAAGCAAAATCGTCCAAAAGAATCCCCACATTAACCTATAATAATCAAAAAACTGAATCAGATGAGGAGAAGAGTAAAATATTCGGAGCAATCTTGGAAGAAACTTTCAGCCTAAACGAAATGAGCAAAAACAATGACCACCACAAGCTTGAAATAGAAGCTGACCTAGGTGTTGATGAATTCTTAGCGCACAAAGAACCTAACCAAACTTTCGTCCCAGTAAGCATCACTGAGCTCAAAGAAGCTATTAAAAATACTAAAGATTCTTCAGCACCTGGCCCGGATATGATTCATAACCTTTCCCTGAAAAATATCCCGAACAAAACCTTAACCGAAATCCTTAACCTCTTTAATCTAAGCCTCAGAAAAGGGGTCGTTCCTAAGGTGTGGAAAGTCGCCCATGTTTCTATGATCCCCAAAAAACAAGGCTCGTAAAGTGACCCTTATAATTATCGCTCAATTAGCATTACTAGCTGTCTAGGTAAAGTTTTAGAACGCATTATCTTTACTAGGCTATACAAGTTAGTTGAAAGTAAGATGATTATATGCGAGGAGCAATCGGAGTTTCGTAATTCATTTTTTAATTTAAAAAAAAGGGCAACATTGAATCTCAAATTAATAAATACCTTAACGAACTAGAACCTTGGCTTTGTAAATGGAAGATGAAAATTTCAATAGAAAAATCCTCTTCTATAATATTTTCTAAAAGTAATAGTATTCCTAAATTAAAGCTCTCTTTTTTTTGTAAGATCTTGCCTTATTCAAAATCCATTAAATTCCTGGGAATCACGTTTGACAATCGCCTAAACTTTAATAATCAAGTTGATGTAATTAAGCAGAAATGCCAATCTAGACTAAGTATCATTAAAATTCTGTGCAGTAAATAATGGGGCCTCAGTAGAACTACACTTGGTACAATCTATACATCTCTTATTGGTTCCATTATTGACTACTCATTTCCTTGTCTAAATGCCTTTGGCGACAAAAATATAAAAAAACTTCAAGTCATACAAAACTCAGCGACACGTAGTATTCTTAGACTCAAATATGACACCAAATCAGAAACTCTTTTCACCATGCACTCCAAGAACTCAAGTTGTATAAGGTCGATAATCGAATGTTTCATTTAGGTGAGATCTATATCAAGAGATGTTTACAAAATCAGGTGGTTCCTACGTGTCGACTCATAAGTGAATACAAACATAATTTTGAGTCAAGGGATATCAACTACCCTACGTATAGTATTTATTTTACTATTGACGAACTCTTTCAACTAATTCAAAACACATATCCTTTATATTATATAAAACTTTTTTATCTATCTTATACTTTTTCTACATGTTTAAAAACCAGTATTATTTGCTTTTATTGGTACTTTAACAATACCTTGTTTCTTTTGTTTTAATTTTTTTTTTTTTCGCTTAAGGAGCTAAGCTCGACCAGCTTAACAATAAATAAATAAATAAATAAATAATAATTGCTGTAGTCTTCTTTGCTATTTATATTTTAATAAAATATTCTTTAGCTGAAATTAGTCCATCAATTGCTTTTTTTTTGCTTATACACTCTGTTTCTTTTAATATTGCTGGATCTTTTTTTTCGTTATTCTCAATTTGTTAAATTGCAACTAAATTATCATTGTATATCTCACCTGGAGAAACCATATCATCACAATGTCGAAAGGCATATTTGTAAAAAAATTAACAATTTTGTTTGTCAATACTGAACTAAGTTTATCAAAACTCTAACTGATTATTGTCAATAAACTCAAAGACATTGCAATTAGATAATTTTATGAATCCTCCTTTTTTAAAACATGCTGATATTGTAGACGATGCAGCATTAAATTAAATAAATTTATATAAATTTAATTAAATTCAAAAAGTTAATATTTTCCCGATCAACATTGAGCTATTAATTTTATTTTTTAGTCTGATTATTTAAAATTTTCCGAAAAATTCAACTGTGTTCAAGGTCAAGTTTTTGGAATGTTTGTTTATTAATTTATCCATCAATTATTTAGATATTGACCAAATAACCATTGAACTTTATTACTTTAATTATTTAATTCTCTTTGTCTCTTTTAAACAATCCTCTTTCTGTACAAAATCGAACAATACTTAACTATAAATACATGTCATGTCATACGTTTGCACGCCATATTTCTAAATTACCCAATGAATTAAATAATTTTAAACAAAAATTATTTTAAAATTTAAAATAAATATAATCAAATTTTCAAATATAAAAAATTCGATAACCACCAAATGATAAGAGAAAGATTAAAAGAAAAAAACTATATCTATTAACACCTTGATTTTTCTCTTTCAATTCAATTTATTTTATCAAAATTTCAAAGAAAATTTTTTAAATTCCCTAAAAAATTAAAAAATCTTAAAATTTATACTCTTCTGCAATTATAGCAAATCAATTATTATTAATTTTCATTTAGTTTCTTTGGTTTTTTATACTTAAAAAAATAATTTTTTTCAAAATTTGCTCTCTTTTTCCCCAATTAAAGACACTGGTAAATACTGAAACTGGAAATTGGTAAATTAATTAAAAATTTAATCAATTAAATTTTCGAAAAATATTTTGACTTTATTATATTTTAAAAAATCGGAAAGAATTTGAAAAATATAATAAACTTTAATAATTTAATTTGATTGATTTATTTATTTGATCATTAAAACAAAATTACGCAATTTTCGACTTAAAATATCGAAAATTTTATTAATATTTAAATTTTTTTGAAATTAAGCTTACTAATGCTAATGAAATGATAAAACATCTTTAAAATTTATAAAAAATCTTCGAAAAACACTTTCTTAGCTGATTTTTTTAAAAATTTACTGTGATGCTTTAAAAAATACGTAAATATTAAATGATTTATATTTAATATATCAGGCTATGGTAATAGTTACTATTCGTCGATTTGTCCTATTTTTCTTAAAAGCAATTATAGACCGTTGTAAACAAAAATTAATTTAATTCTTTTTGAATAAGTATTTCACTATTTTTTGAAGCGCCAGTCTAGAAGAATATTCCAGTCAAAATCTAATTAAAAAAAACAGGTAAATGAAATCATACTGATTCAAAAAGCTCCTTAGAAACGCTAAATTATTCTTTAATAAATACTTATGTTTATCGAGTATTTTGAAAGTAGTTTTTTTTAAAAACCTGAACAGAGTCTTTAAAAAAAATCAATTATAATTTATGTTTAGACTTAAGAGTTTTTATTTCATTTTTCAAAAAATTTTTATGGCATAATTTTAATTAATTTCAAAATAAATTCTATTTTAAAAGCATTGTTCCATGACTAAACTATGACTTTTGAAACAAAAATGAAACATAATGAAATTAATTTAAAATAATTCATTTAACGTGGCGATTCTTTTTTATTTATTCTAAATTTTCAAAATTGCATAAGTTTAATGTTTTAAAAAATAAAAATACAAACAGGGAATCGATGGTGAATTATTGACTTAAATTTAAGTTTTAAGAAAAAAAATTCATATAAATCAGCAGTTATTTTAAATTTTAACAATTATATTTTAAAAGAGCGTATTTTTTTTTCTTAAAGCTACTATTTAGGCTCATTTAAATATTCCGGTTATTGGACAATTAAATTTACTATGAATCATGGTTCGATTTTAATGATAATTTTAAAACTTGATCCAGTAGATTAATAGAAATTTAAAAATGATATTTTAATTTAAGATATCTGATAGCTAAAGTGAACTTTTTAAGTTTATTTGCACGTATCTGGATACTAAATTTAAACTTTTATAGGCTATTTTGACTGATTTAATAAAAAAAACGATTTTTAATTGATTAAAAAGAAGAGTCATAAGCAATATCTTATTTGATTAATTATAATTTATAGTTTTTTTTTTCAAATAGGAAGGAAATAGGAAAGAAATTGAAATCGTCGTTTTTGACAAAATTTCAAAAAAATCAATTAGTTTTTTTTTGCATAAATTGAACCCTTTTTTTATATTTAGCTTCTATCGAGTAATTTTTATTCTAAATTCTTTATAGAATGCACTTTCTGAAATGAATTTGGCTGAAATTTTAATGAATTTTATGATTTCAAGTTTAATTTTGACAAAAAATGATACTAAGAATTATTTCAAAATATTTCCAAATTTTTATGAAACCTTATATTGCTCCATTTTTATCGTATTTTGCATTGCTACTATTGTCAAGTTTATCGAAATATTTAGCACTTTTGGTGAATTTTATTATATTTTTTTATGTTGGCTCTATAAATTCCAAAAAAAAATACAATCAATTAAACGTTTTTTTGACTGCTTTCGCTTTTAATAATCTAATTGTTTACCATGTATTAGTATCAGCATATGCCGAAGTACTGCCTTGGGAAGAATGTCTTCACTTTTTGTTTTATGCAATATCATTTTATTTTTATTCTAAGTATAAAATTTATAAAAATTCACAAAGAGGATTGATTGCTTCACAAGAGTAAGTAAATTTTTTTTTCATTTCCAATAAAGACACTGTCTGCTCACAGAATTAATAAAAACGAATCTAAAATTTTAAATAAAATTTTTCATATTATTTTAAGGAAAATTTGTTAAATTAAAAGAGTTTAAAAAAAATAAGACTTTTAATTTATTTTATTTTTACACGACTTCTTAAAAAAAATGAAAAATGAGAATTAAAAGAATATCCAGTATTTTATTAGTAAGTGTTTTAAGATAAAAGTTTTAATCGAACTTAAAAATTCTGATTTAATTTTGAACTTTAAAATTAATTTTTTAATTGATTGCCCTTGCGATGAACAGCGCTATTAGTTTATTAAGATTTTGATATGAATAATGGGTATATGAGTTTTTTCAAAGTTTGCTGTTAATATTTTTAATTGTTTACCTTATTTCATGGGTTATAGTAAAAAATTCATGATTTTAATTTATTAAAATTTAGGATGTCGTATAAAAATTTATTTGAAAAAATTTTAATTTATATATTCCCATCAAAAAAAATAACAAATTTTGTTACACATAAAAAGACATTGTCTTATCTTAAAATATAAAATAAAAAAAATTATATTTAAGGCAAAATTGGACCTCAATTGATTTTAATAATAATGAAATGATTAAAGATTATAAAAAAAACGAATATTATATAAAATTTTTGGTCTATTTATTTATTGCATCCGCTTATTCAAGTCAATTAATATTTACCACTCTTTGTACACCGATTATGGCATATAACTGGTTTCTGATTCCAAACGAATGCTCATTAATTTTTTCGACTTTTTAGTAATTTAAAATTTTTCAAATCAATCTTCTAATATTTAATGCCTAATTTTTAGTTCCGCTCTTTGCTCGGCAAGTGGATTTTTTTGTATAAGCACATCTCTATCAGCATTGTTTCAATTAATTAAAGTAATAAAAAAAATTTCCGTCCAAATCAAACTTGTCAAAAATTAAACGATCAATGATAAATTCAACCACATGAATCTAACAAATTTAAAAACTTTTGGACAATAAATTTTTAAAAGAAAACTGGCAATTGTTATAAGGATTCTCTTGGCCATCAAAATTTTCGTTGTATTCAAAATTAGCATTTTGTTTATCTACCAACTGGTCGTTCTGTTTTATCACAAAATTTGGATTAAACTCTTCCTCTCGATTCAAATCACCAGCGTTATTGCCGTGAAACTCAGTGTCTCTAATCACTTCATTCCATTTAAATTTGGTCAAATCTACAGATTGGTTTACCCAGTTGTTGGATTCGATATCTTCAATCGTAGCTCTCAGTTCTGGCTTCGGACATAAAACAGAGAATAAAAGCTTCATCAGTTCTTTGGAAACCTTAAATGGTGGCTTGAGTATGCACTCGATTGTTTCGTCAGCACTTTGAAATGGATTTTCACAAAACACCAAAGTGTACAAGGCGATTCCGCATGTCCATACATCAAGTTCGGGTCCGTAGTACTTATTTCCAAGCAGAACATCAGGACTACAATAATCCATTGTTCCACAAAAAGTAGCGAATTTTTTTCCTTTGGTCACATAAGCTGCTGAACCAAAATCAATTAATTTTATCTGAAAGTTTTCATTTATCACAATATTCTCATCCTTGATGTCCCTATGAACAATCATATTCGAGTGTAAATAAGATACTGCAGAAACAATTTGTTTGAATATGTAACTGGCTAGAGATTCTTCAATGTGTCTTCTTTGTCTGTCGATAAATTCAAATAAGTCCATACCGCAGCCATGTTTTTCCATTACCATTTGTATATGCTCTGAATCTTGAAATATCTCGACTACTTTTATAATATTTGGATGGTCTAGCTTGCACAGTATGGAAACCTCAAGCGGAACTTCGCCGTATTTTTTATCAGTTATCCAATTTTCTCGATAAATTTTTGATTTTAGAATGTACTTTGTGACCACTTCATACCGGTCGACTTTTCTTATTGCAAGCTGCACAAAACCAGAAGCTCCACGGCCTATTGTCCTCAGATCATCATATTCATTTAGATAATTGTTTGGCTCATTTAAAGTGATATTTTGATGAGTGCGATGAAACTTAAAAAATTCAATATTATTTGTGAATTTTAATTTTAAGAAATAAATAAATTTTTTGCATATTTTATATTTAATAAATTTGATTATAAATAATTCAATTTTTGAAAATGACTATTTGAACATGTGCTGAGAATTCCAGCAGAAAGAATTGCTAGAGTCCCATTATTTTGGAAACCTCAAGGAAAAAGGAATACTGAGGGATCAACGATGACTTGCATGAAGAAGAAAAAGCCGCCTAAACAGATCAACATGAAAGAGACATTTTGATGACTTTGATTCAGTAAGAAGAAGAATAAATAATAATTATTTTCATAATTGATTAATCTTTTACTTAAAATTTTAAATACTCTTTACTGGGAAAAGATTTAGATGAAGCGTTTATGTCTTCAAGCAGGGTATTTTGCAAAATATTACAAATTTTAGCTCAATTTTCGGTAATTTTTTAAATAATTGGTATTGCATAATTACGAAATAAATTTTATTTTTAAATTTTCCATAAGAACAAAAATATACCAAAAATTATCAGACAATAGCAATAATGTTAAAAAATATCTTGCAAAAATCTATCTGTTTTAAAAACTGTTTTCTACAGAATTGAAAATTTTTTTAGTATCGAGTATTTAATTTTAAATTTTCTTTTGAGAAATAATAAAAATTGTAATGTATTTAAACTTTTCTATTTTAAATGATGCAATTAAATAATAATAATATATATTATCTTTTATTTTGATAAAAAAGTTAATTTTGATATTCAAGATACTTAACGTAAATTAAAATAAAAAAAATATACTATTATTAATTATTTAATTTTTTTCGTAATTTATTGAATAAAATACTTATTTTTCCTAAGCATCTAAAAAAAGACTGAAAATAAGAAAAACGTTTTACACTTTTTTTGAATCAAGAATAATCAAATCATGCCCAGTCTAATCGTAATAGGCTCATGAAAATAATTTGCATCCTTAACAACTCTAGAAGTTTCATTTTCGGATTATTTAGATATCAATTATTTTTACTGTGAGATTCAAAATATTTACTAAAAGACATCAAGTATTTTTTTAATTTACTTGATTGAATGTAATTTGAATGTGATGTACTCAGCTGGCTTGCTGACTTTATCAGCAGTAGAAAGCAAAGAGTTGTTCTTGGGTAATATCAGACTGGAAAGATGTAATCAGTGGAGTACCACAAGGATCAGTGCTAGGTCTCTTACTATTTGTTATCTTTATAAATGATATGTCAAAAGTTGCTTCACATCTGCTAAAACTTTTAGCACACGATAGTAAGCTAATAGCACAGATCAGAAACATCAAAGATAGTAAAATGTTATAACAAGTCATTGATGAATTGGTAAAATGGTCTAAAGATTGGAGAATGTGTTTTAACTTTGAGAAATGCAAAGTAATGGAAATTGACAATAAGAAAACTGTGACTAGAGTTAAAGAGTTCAACATGGCTATTAATGATCAGACAACACACATTTTAGAATAAACCAGAGTCGAAAAAGACCTCGGAGTCTATATATCTAATAAAATTTAAAATTTAAAATGAAGTACTCAAGATTCAAATGCTAGAGCAAAAGCGACCCTGGCATTAGGCATGCTTAAAAGAACATTTACAAAATAGGATCTAAAGTCGTTTAAAATTCTGTATACTACTTATGTTAGACCTCATCTAGAGTACGCATCATCTGCATGGAATTCCCACAGAAAGAAAGATATAAATGCTCTAGAACGAGTACAAAGAAGAGTTACTAAGCTATGAGTACCAGAGCTATGGAATTTAGACTACGAGACCAGGCTAAAGAAGCTAGAGCTGACAACACTTATAGAAAAAAGAGAAAAGGGAGACCTGATCCAATAATTCAAAATTTACAAGCAAATAAACGTAGTAAAGTAGTATCACTCAAATATTCAAATGATTTCAATCAACTTGGACAGGCCGGCAAGTGCTACAAGTGGTCCTACACTTAGAATATCAAGACAATTAACAAAAATTGTGATCTAAGATACAAGTTTTTCTCTAGCCGAGTCGTTCGAATGTAGAATCAATTGAAAACTTGAGATTTAAAATGTAAAAATAGCAATAGATTCAAAAATATGTTGGATATGCATGTTAAGTCAAAGAACAAAGATAGCTGCCACAGTGGGGTTGCTAATGTAGACCCTACTTCGCAGAGCAAGTCCTGATGCATACTTTAATTATAATAATAATAATAATTATTATTAATTATCAAAAGCTACTATGATGTTTTAATTTTTTTTTTTCTTTTTTAATCCTAATTTACTAATTATCAACGCTTTCGATTAGACATATTCAAATAATCTAGTTCTACTTTCTTACTTTTCAGCAATCATTTCTAAATTATTATTACAATTTTTAATATTAAAAATTGTTTATGGATTTAATGCAATTTTTATTTTCTATTTTATCAACATTTAAATTTATGCAAATTAGAATTAAATTATTAATGTAGAATATTTTGAACAAAATTTTATTTGACGCTTTCTATCCGGTAAAATCTTTGTAAATTTTTATAAATTTAAATTTTTTTCTTTGGTAATTTTACCAGAAATTACATAAAATTTATGAGAGCTACTATCGAGAGCTAAAATTAATTAATCAAGAGAAAAAATTGTCTTTTATGATAAATTTGTTGCTTCACATCAGTATTGTTTTTTTTAATTCTTTGATGGGTGTTGTTTCTTAAGGATACCATGAAATACAAAATTAAAAAATTTTATATAGAATATTAACCTAAAAAAACACATTTTTTAACGATTTTAAGATGTAAGTATTTTGATTAGTTTTTTTAGTCGTAATAAATATTGTAATAAAATTAGGAAATTAGTAAACAGGATAAAATTTTTATCTTTATTAATGAAAGCTATTTTTTACTTTTATAAAAAACAATAAAATCTAAATATTTTATGTTTGATGTAATTTATTTAAGTTCAATGTGATAAAATTGCAAAAGTAACTCTCATTTATTTTTTTTTAAATAATTTTGAAACATCGTACTTTTTTCATGCTTTTTCAAAATTGTATAAAAATTTTCATTAAAAGACGAAAAAATACACTAAATGTATCCCTAAATTTTATGTAATTTTAGCTTTGTAGCACCCAAAATTTTATTCTATTTTATCAGATTGCCGGTCCTTATTCGGCTTTTGGCCAAAAGAAAATTGTTTCTAAATCTCATTTTATGAAATCTTACTTGGGACTGGTCCATAGAACATTCAATGATCGATTTGTCTGAATAAGGATCTCTGCATATCCAAACACAAATTAATTCGTCGCTAATCTCAGTTTCTTTGCTAATCTTGGCAAACTTTCGCTGAAAAAATATTCTAATATGGGAGCCGTCATTGTGCTTGCCTCTGCCAAAAAACATTCCTTCATTAAGATTTTTATTGTGCAACTTCAACTTTGGAATTCGTTCATCAATTTTAAATTTAGTGTTAGTCATCATCTTTATGTGATTCAAAGCTGCTGGAGTCGAAGTAATCTGATTTTTGAATTTTTTATTTTTTTCATCTGGAGGATTGTTACCATTCAGCTCTGATAAAATAGAAGATCTTCTTCTATTTGAAATCTCATCTAAATTTTGTTCCGAATCAGCCCGGTTGAGTTCAACTTTTCGTTTATTATTTTTTTTTCCTTCTTCGTCATCTATATCCTCCTCATTCTCATCTATGATCAAGCTTACTTCTTGCTTGCTCTTTTCACTTTCTAGTACTTTTACCAAGCGACATTTGCTACAATAGTCATCTTCTCGACTATTGTCCCATTCGGACATACTGATTTTAGATGATGAAATATTTGGCTTAGAGGGAGAAGTTAATGGCGATTCATCAACATACGAACTTTTGGTCGAGCAAGTAGACACAATTGAAAGTTCGTCAAATGATACATTCGATTTTTCCATAATGGCATTGTTTTTAATGGCCTTTGCTAGAAGAGTTTTTTTTACAGTTGATTGAGGAGTGTTGGTTACTGATGAGGATTTTTTAGAATTTGAATTTGGTGAAAGAATCATATTTTCCAAAAAATTTAAACATTTTTTGTTAGGGCTATAATCTATGGAGTCCAAATGGAATTCAGCAAGCAAATCAGGCTTTTGGAATGCCTTGCTGCAAATGGTGCAAGTTTTTTTCAACTCAGTTGTGTCGTCATTGTCCAGTGTTGAATTGGTTGAGTCCAATTTTTCATTTTCAGTTGCAGTTATCATCAATTTGGGTACAGTTTTCTGTTTAGTCGGAGTCTTTTTTTTGGGTGTATGTCTATTTTCCAAAAAGCTTCCGTTGTTTAGCTTTGATTGATTGGCGTTCATATAGCTGTTATTTATATTCAACGGTGTCATTCTATGTGTGGCAGTTGAAGATGTATCCGGATCAAAAAAATTCGGTATCAAATAAGTTATTGGCTTTAATTTGAAAAAAAAATTATGTATTTTTTGAATTAAATTAAAAAAAATATTAATTAATCAAAAAGAAAAGAACAAAAATTAAAAAAAAGCGTTGATTTTGTAAAATGAAATAATTTGTCACTTCATATGTTCCAAAAATTTTTTTTAAGCTATTGTCAGTTTTAATTTTTGTTGTGTTCTTTTTAAATAAAAATCAACTATTTTGTAAAATACCTTTTCAAGTAGCTCTTTTTCATCATATCCGAATAGAAATCTCGAAAAAGTTGAATTATATGAGTTGATTTTGAAGTCACTGGCTCGTACTGTAATCAGACCACTAATATTTGTATATACATTCACACTACAATTGAACAAAACCTCTTACAAAAAGAATAAAATTATTAAATTATTAAGAAGTAATTTTCTTAAAAATGTTCTCGTTTAATAAGTCAACTCGTACCGAACTATAATTTAGCTAAAGAAGAAATTTTTTTTCTAGAAATAGTTAGTATTTAAAGATTTGTTAAATCCAAAATTCCTCTTTAATTCCAAATTATTTTGATCCTCACTGTAGTGTATTCTAATTGTTTTCAAATTTATCTATACGAATTGTCATTATTAGAGAAAATTTTTATTCATATTTTTTTAATTTTAATTTTTTTTAAATAACGAATTTTTATGTTAATTTTTGTTTGACTATTGTTAATATTTAAAAAATATTTATATTTAAAAAAAGTAGAATTAAAAAAATATGAATTAAAATTTTTTTAAAAATATTCTCCAATAATGACAATTGATTTATTTATTTTTATCATGTTAATACTTATTTTTACCAAAAATTGATAATTTTACACAAAATTACGCAAAAACCTTAGAACAAATCCAAGTACTACTATAAAAAAAAAATTAAGTGTCTGAAATCTTATAAGCTTACCATCATTTAAAAGTTGTTTTTTGATGATATTAACAGTCATCGGAATATTTTCTCCTTGAAAGGAACGACCAGTTAAAGGCTGCTTTCTGTGCTCCTTTTAGAAATAAAAATAATTTTTAATTTTACTTTCAATTAATTTTTAATTAATTAATTATTAATTTTTACTTTTAAAATGCTGCTCATTGGTATTTTCATAGAAGGTATTAATTCAGTAATTTCTTTGCCATTTAGGACAGATGATGCACTCATTGTAGACAACGATGAAGGTCCTTCTGGATGATTATTACCCTGTAAGTTAGTGAAGCCAAAAATGTAACTAAAGTTTGAATTGTAATGTTTTATTCGACCCTAAGAATAAATATCGATTAAAATTATTTTAATTTTCAAATTATTTAATTTTTACTTTCACGTTTATCGAGAAAGAACCAACAATTCGCTGAATAGGCTCCATTACACACAAACATTTAGGCTCTGATTCATCAGTTAATTTTTGCATGAACATAGAAATTGGAATTTTTGACCTTTTGCCAGTCTCAGTATCCAAATCTGCATCTTCATTTTTATAGCAATTGTCGTTTGTGACTGCATCGAAAATTTTTCCTGAGCAAAGAACCACTCGACCGTTCTGGTCCAAGCGATCTGATTCCATTAAAATTTCTTGATTTTTTTCACAATCAGATTCATCATTCAAATCAAGCAAACTTTTTAGGTACATGCCAATTAGCTTTTCTTCGGTGAAACCGAATAGATCACAACTAATATTATTTGCAGTCAAAATTTCTGTGGTTCGACCATTGATGACCAAAAGCGCCTTGTTTGGGTTATTAACAGTTATTATTTTCTCAGGACTAATATTACTAGGTATCAAAGAATTTGTATTTAAAAATTGATTGTACAAAAACCAACTCTTGTCTGCTGTGGTTGACAGATAACTAGCATTCATGAAGCTTACACCGGTGTCATTAAAGGCATTTTGAGTTGCACGTCGACTTGTATTTAGGTTTTTGATTAAATTGTTTTTCAAAAAGCTAACTGAGTTTAAGTCACAGCCTTTGTAGCGGTTCAGGTCAGGTGAAAAATTGTTTGGATGCTTGCTCTTGTTTTGATGAGCGAAAACTTTGGGAAAAGATTGATTGCATTCAAATGATTCTTCGTTTTCATCATTGAGACCGAATTGGGCAGCGCGTTCTCGTCTTCCATTACGCAGGATGTCAATTGTTGGAGATCCGAACCCAGGTGAACCCGAAATATCATAAACTTTGCCATTTTTCATCATTGTGGCCGAAAAAAAATTTAATTTTGTTCTTTTTAAACTTGAATGAATTTTTTCAAATGAAATAGCTTAGAGAATGCTAGTTTATTGAAATGATTTCATAATATGCTTGTATATTTCGATGATTTTAAGTTTTATTATAAGTTTTTTATAAACCTTGACTTTTTTCTAAGCGCTTTTAATAATTTTTAAATCTCAGGTCTTTATCGGTAGATTTAAAATTAAAAAAATTTGCCCAGTGGGAGGATCGAACTCACGACCTTCGCGTTATTAGCACGACGCTCTAACCAACTGAGCTAACCGGGCTTCAATATTGTCAATCATTAACTCAATTTATTAAAATTTTCTATGAAAATATGAAATTTTAATTTTTTTTTATGATAATCGAAGTAAAATTAAATCGGAGCAGAAATTTGTTAATGTTGATAAACAATTTAATAATTAAATATTAATTTAAATGCCGCTAAAATCAATGCCCGGTTAGCTCAGCTGGTTAGAGCGTCGTGCTAATAACGCGAAGGTCGTGAGTTCGATCCTCCCACTGGGCAAATTTTTTCTTTATTATTAGTAAAATAGAAAAAAATTCAATATTTTTAGAGGTTTTCAAACGACATCAAATGAGGCATACTAAAACACTAACCACTAATTGAATATATGTTTTATTTTTATTTAAAATTTTTTTAAATTAAAATATCTCAAAAACTAAGCTTCCTGGACAAAACTGGACACATTTTTGAAAAGCTTGTGGAATTTTCTTCGGAAAAATAAGTTCAGTTTATGGTAAGTTTTATAAAATTTGGGTTAAGAAAATAAAATTATTCAATTTTCAAAAAAAATAATCTTTGAAAAAATTAATTTAATTTTTAAAAAGTATGTTAACATTTTTAAAAAAAAATTTTTCTTCCTTTAAAAAATTGGGATTTATTCGGCATCTTGAAGTTGATGATCAATTCAAAAAATGAAAATAAACTTTACAAAAAATTAGTTAATACATTTAAATATAAAAATCGTTTTTAACAATGGATTAAAAAAATGTTTTTTCAAAATTTTTTTATTTTTTAAATCTACATAACATCTTAATCATGTTCCATTAAAATTATTCAAATTAAATCAAAGATTTATTTAAATATCTAAAGATAAACTTTTTGAATTGAAATGATATTTTGAATTTATCATCAACTTCAAGATGCCTTTAAAATAAAATAATTCATTTTAAATAAAAAAAATTTACCAAATCAAAAAAATTCAATTAAATTATATTAAATAATATAATTATTTATCAACTTAATAAATTTTGAAATTTAAGAGATTAAAAGTTTTTTTTGTAAATATTTTAAAAATTAAAAAAAATTGCCCAGTGGGAGGATCGAACTCACGACCTTCGCGTTATTAGCACGACGCTCTAACCAACTGAGCTAACCGGGCTTCAATTTTGTTCAATTTTTTATTTAAATGAATAATTTTCAAAAGTTTTAAAAAGTTAAACTAACTTGACAATAAGGAAAATAGGGTTTAAAGAAAGGATTATAAACATCAGCGACAAGGAATTATTATTGTTTGAAATGCTCTTATGCTTCATTTTTTGATCAAAAACTTTCAAATAAGTTTTAAAGTAATATAAAATAAAATAAATTTATCTTATATCATTTTTATTTAGTAAAGAAAATTTAGAGGCGGTTTATACTAGTGTTGAATGCGGACAGAGCTAACAGGTAGACGAGCGGTAACTCGCGATTGTTGGCCCGTTTATTTTGGCGGGCTCATTTTTGGCCCGTTTATTAACCGCTTATTATTAAACGGGCGGTCTAAGAAACCGTCCCAGTTTTGGCGGGCGGGTTTAGAATTTATTTAAAAATTTTTTTTTTTTTAATTAAAAAAAAAAATGAATTTTAAAAATCTTACAAAAAAAAGTACTTTTTGTTACATGTATAGTCAGGAATTAATTTTATTGACTTTGACTTTAACAATGCCGCCAAAATTACTACTTGGAACGACAAAAAGTTAACTTGGCCGCCATTAACTACCTGGAACGGAAATTATTCATGTGGATGTGATCATCACTGTATGGAACTGTATTAATTCAAATATCGATTAAAAATTTAGAGCCCAAATTAATAAAATTAGTACTATATTTTTAAATCCAAATCATTTTAGAAAAAAATAAAATTTTTAAAAAAATTCTAAACCCGCCCGCCAAAATTGGAACGGTTTCTTAGACCACCTGTAAAAAACTGTCGGGTTAATACGGTCATGGTCATGGTTTTGGAAAATTTTGGCCAGTTTACTGTCCGTTTGCACGCACACTAACGCTAGTTTATACAAATGATATTATTTCAAATTTCTAAAAAGATAATGTAAATAAAAGCATTGAGTCAGATGAATTCATTTGTTTGAAAAAATTTTTTTTATTATCCTTACTATTGAAAATTAGATATTTGATATAAAGTTTTCAATTAACTCTAAAAAACGCATATTCGGAATTAAAAATTGTCACTTATTAATAATTAAACCTATTTCTACATTTAATTGTAATTGAAATAAAATATACAATGACTAAGTATGAAATAAAAAAAACGTTCCGTTTGCACTCTGGGTCAGATTATTGTTTTTGTCAAATTGATAAAGATAATTGATAAAGTATTCATTTATAAAAAATATGGAAATGAAGTATTATTAAGTATTAGTTCTAGTATTTTTATGCTTTTTGTCAATTTATTCAATTAATTTTAATTTAATTTTTATTTAAATATATTTTTTTAAACCCTATTAAAGTTATAATCAACTAAAAACCATTAGCTATGTTTGTCTTTTTTAGCACGACAAAAAAACTATTTCGACAAATTTTTGATTGCTTTAAAATCAGAATAAAAAATATAAATTGAAATTATCAAATAAATTCCAGCAATAACTGCAGATGTCACCCAAACTACTCTTTCGTCTATTAAAATTTTTAAGCTAGAATTTTTGACTTTAAAACTGATCCTATTAGTGCATATTTTGATTTTAGACGGATTGTTATTATCTGTCAAAATAAAATCATATGAATCGTCATCAATTTTTTCAATCAAATAATGATCAGTTAGCCTTAAATGGTCATCAAATGGAAGTTCATTGAGGCTAAAATTTCGAACAATTTTAGAATTTTTTACTACATTTATTCTCAAATTTAAATGTTTAAGTATCGAATTAAGTGTTAGAACATTAGCAAATATAGAAGTTGGCTGACCTCTGTATTCAGATAAAATTTTTTTATCTACAATCAAAGGGAAATAATCGAGAACAATTCTGTACTTCAAAATAGGAATTTTAACAGTACATAAATAAATTCCGGTCAATTTTTTATCTTTTTCTAAAACCAAATAAGTGCTATTCCTTTAAAAAAAATTATTTTTTTTTAAATTCCAGTTGATTAAATTTACTTTTTTAAAACATTTCCGTTAAATATCCATTCAATTTGGATATTTTTGAATGATTTGTTAAATTGATTGAGCAAATCGCCATCACATTCAAAACGTCCATTTGAACTCTCGACATAATTTTCAGCTTTAAATTGAAGTTTTTTTAAGATAAGATATTTTAGAAAAGATGGCATAAATTTTAAAGGCTCTAAATCATTTAAGCAGTCATCACGTGTAAAGTCAGAACAATAATCAGTCTCTTCGGAAAATCCGATACAGTCTAAGCCATTGTTAGAAGGAGGGGGATTATCACAGGTTCTTTTTCTAATTTTTATTCCTTAACGAAAATTTTAAATGAAAAATTTAAACTAAAAGTGCCAACCTATTCCACATTTAGAATCACATTCAAAAGGTGACCATTCACCCCAATCTCCATTTACAACACATTTTTTTTCAATTCGACAGATTTTTTGCATCTCAGCCATTCCGAAGCATCTTTTATCCGGATTTGAATTGGAATTTTTTACACAAGTTCGAATTCTTGTTCTTTTTTAATAAGTTAAATAAAAATTGACTAAATTAGTACTTTTTTCTCTAAATATTTTACTTGTGGCCGTAGCTACATTCGCCAATGCATGAAGACCATTCGGACCAAGCGGTCCATTCACCTTTCAAATCATCATACGAAACTTCATAGCTGAAGTTTTCTTTTAAATTAAAGATAAGAAGAAAAATAATAATTTTTTTTTTAATCATTTTAATTTTTTTAATTGTTTAGAGACGCATTTTTATAATTAAAAATTTGTTTAAATATTTTTTAATTTAATTCAATTGTTTTGTCTCTATTTTATAATTGATAAATATATTAATAAAGAAATTTAAGCAAATTATACAATTTAATTTATAATCAATTTCGTTATGTAAATATTTTTTGAAAATGTAAAAATTCAATAATTTAAATTCTCAGTGTATTCTTAGTTGATTTGAAATTTTTGAAGAAAATGAAAATATAATTCAATAGAATCACTAAGAAAATAAGAGTCTACTATCGATTTTTTTGTTATATTTTTATGTGCTTTTAGCCTTCTTCCTCCCTTAAAATTATTTCATTTTTATTTATTTCATCAATAACGCTAGATGAGTTTTAAAGAAATCAATATATAATACACGAAATCTAAATAGAGTTGATGATGTAAAAACTTTATGTAGCATGACAATACAATAAATGATTATTAATTGAATTTGACAGTTAATTAAATAATATTTTAGAAACGATTTAGGAATATTTATGAAAACTGTGTTAAAGATTTGTTTGATTTCGAAAATTCTGTATAAAAAGATGTGAAATTTTTAAAATTAAAATAATTTTAAAAAAATTTTCATAGATTTGAGTTTAAAAAAAATTGATCAATTCTTAGGAAAATTTATTTCTATTTTTAATTATATTTGTTAACTCTTTAGAAAAGGCTATTTTATAATAATTGATCTAAGATAATTTTATGCTAATTGTCAGTGTGCTTTTGTTATTTAAATGCAAATATAATTTATCGATTAATAATTAGTTTCAAAATAATTAATTTTTGCCGTTTAAAAACGCCTTTCAAATTTAACATTTAAAAAATTATTTTTTGAAAAAATTTAAATTAAGTTTTTTTGTTGATTGTTTCCAAATTTATCGCTTAAGCAGAAAATAAAATAAAATTTTAAAAGAACACTAAGAGGAAAAAAAATAATTTTAATTATTTGCAAAATTATGAATCGCTTCATACTTAAGGAAATGAAACAAAATTATTTCAGACTAAATAATCCAAAATTTTCTAAGGTTTTAATTTTTAACAAGAGAAAACGCAGATTTTTTATTTTAAATTTTTTATTCATTGGTCTTTAAAGATCGATTTGTCATTCTCGAGTTTTTTTTTGTAAATTTATTTTTGACTTTAAGATGATTTAAATTTTTGAATTGACTTGAGTGAGAACAAATGCATGGAAGAAGACGAAAAGTACTGGTCTAATCTTGAAAAAATATTTGTACACAATGTTTATGAGCGAATATCCTCAAAATATGATGAATTTTCGCAACATGGTCAAACAAAATACCAAAACGAAGCTCAGAATGAAGAAAACACAAAGGAAAATTGTGATGATGGTTATGGAATCGTCGGCGTAAAAAAAAACCCTAAGCTTGCGTTCAAAAAAAATTTAAAACAAAAGCAAAATGGAATTGTGTTACGTAAAAAAAATGAATGGCCTAAAGTTAGACTTTTTCTTATCCATATTGAGCCTTATTCCTTAATCGGTAAGAGACTTAATTAAAATAAAAAAATTAATTAAAAAAAACTACTTTATTTAAATAAGCTGACGTTGGATGTGGCGAAGGTAAATATTTAAATATTAATAGTCTTATTTTTCCAATCGGGTCAGATCGCTCTGCCTCATTGAGTCAATTAGCTTGTTATCGAAATGCTTCAAGTTCATCTATGTGTAATAAAAATCAAATTGTTATATGTGACAATCTTAGTTTGCCATTTAGGTGATCTTTAAAAAATTAAAAAATTAAAATTTTCTGGAAAATTTTATTCGTCTAAATTTCAGATCTAATCTTTTTGATGCTGTTATTTCAATTGGTGTTATTCATCATTTGAGCACATCTAGACGAAGAATCACAGCTATTCAAGAATTAGCAAGAATTTTAAAGCCTGGCGGAAAAATTATGATATATGTTTGGGCGATGGAGCAGCGGCTAAGAAAATTTAAAAGTCAAGACGTCCTAGTCCCAATGCTTAATTTGAATTCGACTAGCACCGAACCAAGATTAAAAGTTAATCTAAGAAGAGATCTGAGCAACAATTCTGCTGTTAATAGCGAGGATTCAAATGATGAACTTGTTCCCGAAAGATTCAGTCGGACCGTGAGCCTAAATAGCCAAAAAAATGATTCAAACCAACTAGGACTAGACGAAAGTCCTGAAAAAAATTCCATTCCTGAAGATAGCCAAATGCTTTTTGATGAAAATTCAATTAAAAATGAGAGTGATGAATCTGAGCCAACAAAAAAAAATAATTTTGTCGATTCTTTAAAAAGATTCTTTTCTCAAAAAGTTTTGTCAAAGGAAGAAAGTGACGAATCTTCTGAAAAATTCTCTAGTCCAATTTTTTCTAAAGCAAAATCTTTGATTGAGGAACCGACTTCGATCCAAAAATATAAGAAAATTATCGATGAACACAAAGATCTATTGCCAAAAAATTTCACAATACGAAAATTTCCTCACAGTAGCTGTCAAGATACGTTTGAGAATTGTGAAGACCCAGTAGATCATAAACAAAAATCAGATTTGTCTTTAAGCATATCTTCATTGTCCGCATCGTCAGCATCGCCAGTAAATCAATGTTCACCGGCAAATAATCAAACAGATGGTTTTATTCAATCACAGTCAAATGATGATCCTAATGATGAAGATGCTGAAGATAGAGATAATTCTCTAAATAAAAGATTTTACCACGTTTTTCGAAAAAATGAGCTTGATAATATGGTCAAGCATCATTGTCCAGAGCTGGTTATCTACGAGTCATATTATGATCATGGAAATTGGAGTATATGTGCCAGAAAAGAAAAATTAAACCCCATATAAATTTTCTACCTCTATTAACTAAAAAATTATTTTAAATTCAAATTTTTTTATAATTTAAATTTGATTCATTTTTTTTAAGAAGAAAACATATCATATTTAAAAAAATTTCAATCACACATTTGTAACAAATTACCCATGTTCCTAAAATAAAATATTGATTTTTTCACTAAAATAGCCGTAATTATAGGTAGGCTTTTAAAACAAAAATCTGAGTATTTTAGCTAAAAACAAGAGGTAATGAGACTCAAAGTCTTGTTTTTTTTCAGACTTAGCTTAATCGGTTGATTTATAAAAATTAAAAAGGAAAAAAAATCCTTTTTAAAAAATAAACATGATTTGGATCAATTGATTTTATTTGAAATTCGTTTAATATAGGTGTAAAAAAATCTTCACAAGAAGAATCGAAAAAATTGGTAAATACTTTAAAAAGCATGAAAAAATTTATTTTGATTTATTGCCAAATTCACAAATGCTTAAGAAAAGAATCTGAGAACTAGGAATTTTTTTTTTCTCAATTAAACTAAATTTTCAGGCCTTTAAAAAACATTTTTTATACTCTGATAAAAATTCCTGATGGTGAAAAATATTAAATAAAATATTATATAAAATATTTCTATTTAACTAAATCCGATTAATTAATTTTACAAAATTCCTTGTGATTTTCTTAAAGGTTTAACAAAAAAAAGGAAAATATTTCGGAAATATTGAATACACTTCATATGAAATTTAATTTTTTACTTTAAATTACTATTCAAAATTATCAATTAGATTTTTATTTTATTTATTTAAATAAATTTGTTCTCTTGCATGAGAAAAAATGTTGGTCCAAATTTTACAGGATAAAGGGGAAAAATATAAATTGAAGAAATTTAAAAAAAAATTGATTTCCCAAAAACATATCTTTATTTATTTTGACTAAATTTTTCATAATCATTTGAATTTTTTACGCATTTTTGGAAAAAAGTACGCATCTTTTTTTTAATTTTTTGCATCAAAATAATAAAAAAAATTTTTTTGCAAAAACAAAATATCTTTGGAAAATTAATATTAAAATTAAAAATATGTCGACGTTTTAGGAATTATTTAACCTACGATTCTGCTTTCTCGTCAATACAAATTATATATTATTTTATTTAAATGACGAGAAAATGAACAGATCTTAAAATTCTAGTGAAAAAATAAAATAAATTAGATAAGAAATTTGTTTAGTTTGATGATTATGTCATCACTTGAATTTACAAGTTTAATATTTAGAAATTTAAAAAAAAAATCTAATGATCGATTTAAGATGACTAAATCAATCAAAACAGCTTACGTAATTTGGCTTTTTGGCGGCTTGTTCGGCCTGCATCATTTTTATTTGAAAAGAGACAAACAGGGATTCATATACATGATAACACTTGGAGGATTCTTAATCGCATTTCTCAGAGATGTCTATCGATTACCTGAATATGTAAGAGAAGCAAATGAAGATAAAATTTTCATGGAAAAGCTAAGATTACAGCAAGATCAATTAAAGACACCTTTGTTTATGATATCTCGTTTCATTAGTTCAATTGCTGTAGGATCCTTATTTGGCTACTTAGCAATGAACTGTTTATCAATTTCCGGCAATGAGCTTAGTTACCATTGGTCTGAAATTTTGGTCAAATTATTAAGTCCGATTATTGTTGCATGTGTTGTTTACCTGATAGGAACTGAGGGTCCTATAAGATGCTCGTTTGAATGGCCTCTTTTGGGTTCATATTTATCTCTTTTTTTTGACTCAATTAAACAATCGACCTCAATTTTCAATGCATCAATATTTGCTGCATTGCTTCTCAATTGGAATTTAAAATGGGACAATGATTATTTTAAGAGAGTAAATAAAAGAAAATTAATTACAAGAATTTTTCATATAGGTCTAGGCTTTGCTATTTTTTCGGGTCTATTAGGTTTGTTTATCTGGAACAATGCTACTTTGGAATATAAAGGTGAAAAGGTGACCATTAGCGAATATTTTCAGAAATTATACAACACAGAAGAAATGAAAAAAGCACGCGAAGTTTTAAAGATGCTCTGGGATTTTTATCAAGCGCATGGGCTTCGGAGATTAATCAACCACTTTTATTATGGTTATGATCCTGAAGCCATAGCCCATGCTTATAAAGTAAATTTAGAAATAGTTAAATAATTGAATACAATTTAATCCAATTAGATTTTGGAATTAAATGAGCGTTCTACTCAACAAGATATTGATCAACGGTGTAGAATGCTGTCTAGAAAGTGGCACCCTGACAAATATAAGGTTTTAAAATTTTTTTGCTTTCAATTTCATTTAAGTTTTTTTTTCAAGGATATGGAGAAAAAGATAAATGCAGAGAAAATATTTATGGATGTTCAACAGTCTTGTAACATTTTGTCAGAACACAGAAGAAATAGAATCGATCAGAATAAAAAATCTGAAATGTAAAATGTTATTCTCAAAATTAATAAATATTATTTAGAAGTCTTCGATTTTTTTTAAAATCATAAAAAAAAGTTGACTAGAGAAGAATATTATAACTAAAATTAATATCAAATATCAAATCATTAATATCAAATTAATGAGATTATCTGACAATTCAATTTTTGATTCGGATTTAATTAAAATAAACAATGCTATAACTTCTAATTTTTTCGACCAAAATTTTTCAAAATTTATAAGTAATAGTTTATAAATTTTTATTAAGAAAGCTGTTTATTTTTATATTCAAAAAATAAATCTTTAAAAATCTTGCAAAAAATGAAACTTTCTTTTTCGTTTTCGATTTTTGAAAATAAGATATTAGTAACATCTTATTTAGTTGTAATTATTAATATTTGCCCTAAAAATTACATAATTTCAAATTTATGAATGTTTATAGGTTTAAATAAAGAATTTTAAATTTAATATGCTTTTGAAAAAATTTATTTAAAAAAATGAAATAAAATTGTTTAATTCAAAAAATAAAAGTTATATATTGGCATTAAACATTGTGATTAAAATATTTAATTAGATAAAAATCTTTCCAAAAAAAATTAATTAAATTTAGAGTAAAAAATTTTATTTATTCGACTTAAGTCATGCTTAAGTAAACTTTTATTTTGAGACAGTATATCTGTTGATTTAACTCTTGTCTTTAGTGTTTGTTCATTTTTTTCACTTTCTTTTTCGCTTTCATTATCACTCTCATCTTGTTTTTCCTTTATCTAATAAATTTTTATATCAAACATCTATTAATTTATTGGTTTATTGCGTAATGTGAACACTGGTTCATCAAATAAGTGAAATTTCTGATCTTCTTCAATTAGGTTTACATTAGGGCTTACTTTTTGAGTGGTTTTAAAATATGAGAACATATATTTTTAAAAAAACTAAACTTTTAAGCAAATCAAATGCAATGAGTTTATGCAGAATTAAAAGTACCTTGCTAAAAATTCATAAATATTTTTTTTCATTTGGGAAGATTTGTTATAATGAGAACAATTATTGTACCTTAATTTAAGTAAAATGTATACATTTTTTAATACTGAAAATGATTTTTCTCGTAAAATTTAAAATTTACAAAATATCTAAAAAAGGTTCTCTTTTTCTTTTTCTCAAAAGATAAAAAAAATAATTATCTGTAAAAAAGCCCCAAGTTGATATAAAATTTTGAATTTTATTTAAATCAATTGAATAAAAAATGCTCAACCAGGTAAAAAAATGTTCTCCAAATAAAAAATCTTGCCATCTATCATAAAAATTAATTCTAAATTTATTAGTCATAATTTTCATGCATCAAATAGATGAACATTAGTGTCCACATAACGCAAAAGACCCAAATTAGTTACATTAAACTTACATTTACATAGTTAAAATGGAGTTGTTTCATGGTCTTTTCGAGATCGTCTCTTGGTAGAAAATAATTCGGAATTTTTAAAGCTGAATCCTTGCTTTTGGTCCCAGTCTGGTTTTGATTTTTATCAATTTCCATAACTTGACGATTCTCTTCTTTTTCCTCGCGTTTCCCTTCAATATCTCTATTCTCACTAACTTCGTCACTAATTTTGTTTAATTCTTCAGGTATAATAACAGTTAAATTTTCCTCTTCATTTTTTGAATCGTTATTATTGTTCAAATCATTATCATCATTTTCACTCTCGGTTCCATAAACTAGCAACGATTTATTGTTGTCTATCTCATTCAGATCTTCAATTTGACATTTTTCGTCATCTAAATCCACTTGGTTACAATCGATTACATTCTCGACAATTTCATAGGTGTCTATTTGAGGTGATTGTGTATTTTGTTGTCTGCACGGAATTATTTCATAGCTTGCATTCAAATTACCTGTTTGATCCAAATCTGTATCGTTCAAATTTTCATCCATTTGATTCGATTCAGACTCGTCCTTATCATCCTGGTTATTGATCTTAAAATTTTAAAAATTAAATAAATAAAAAATTTAATTTTTAAACTATTACCGGGCATGATGGAGGCAAATTTTCAATTTTGTCTGATTCAATCAAGTTAACTATGTCATACTGAGCCGATTTTCCATCACTCGATTCAGCCCAGAATGAGTCAAGTAAATTTCTGATAGGCTCGAATTTGACCTCTTCGTTTTGGTCAACACTTTTTTTATCATCTTTTTTAATTTCAATTTTTTCTTCTTTTTCAACAATTTCTATCTTTTCGATTATTTTTTCATTTCTCACAATTTGATCTTCGATTTTTATTTCCGACTGAATAATCAATTCAACAGCTGGTTGTGGAACAAAATTGACTTTTTCATTTTTGATCTCTAGCCTTTGCTTAAGCATCTTATTTAGTTGGTCTAATTCGCTGAGTTTTTCCAGTAGACCGATCTTTAGCTCGTTTTTATCTTTGATTATTTCTTGGACATTGTCACTTCTGGTTGAAAGAACAGACTCGGACCTAAAACTAGTCAAGGACTGGGTGGATTGAAGCGACTGTGGTTGATTGCTAAAAGATGAAATAGATGAAGTTTCGTGCTTGGAAATGTAAAGAGAAGACTTTTTTTCGTCCTGAGAACGATTTTTTTTGCGTTTTAAATAAGCTTCTTTAATTTCAAATAAATTCTCCTGCGGAAGAATGTTTATCTTAAGCTGTCCCTGACTATTGCCGACTGAATCCTGTATGTTGTACCAGCCACTTAGATGAGAAAGTCCGCACATTAAAGGTTTGAGATCGACTGAAACACATCCCAGAAGTTTGTTTAGACCATTTGACTCTGGATTTTTGTGCCAAACTTTAAAGACAAAATATTTTAATTCATCTATGAAAAAGTCCGAGTCTACATTTGTCAATGACTGAAAATTCCAAATCGGTGAACTTGATTGAGAACAAACTTTAGTTTCAGTAATATCGCACATATTATCCATATTTGTGTTAAACGAAACAAAAGCATCTGGTTCAAAGCATCGAGTGGATTTTTCTTCATAAACTTTTGGTAAATGGATCGCTTTTTCTATCTCAACCAGACATTTGACCATGTTTTTGGCACTCATGTGATTTTTTTTTGGCTCAACATCCTCAACAGGATCTGTATTTAAGCAGATTTCGTGGTATTTTGGTACTTTGTTTGACTTTGAATTATCCGGAATGGTTTCTTTTATAATAAAATCACTAGAAGGCTTCCAGCCAATTTCTTTAGCAGATCTTATGATCCTAGTAAAGTCATCTGCCTTAACAAACCGAATTGTGAGTTCGAGATTTCCTATTTCTTGTTGTGATGGCTCTGTGACTGTTTTGATTGGCATCCAACCTCTTACCCCAATTCTGTTCTCTAATAAAGGTTCCAAATTAACTGTACAAGAACCAAGCAAAACATCGGAAGAATTCTAGAATAAAAATAATTTTATCATTTAAATTATTGAATTAAAAATTTACTTTTATATATGAATCGGAATTTCTTGACCATACTTCAAAAACTATCTGACCAAGCTCGATTTGTTCGGCTAAACTTAGTGTTTTTTTCGAAGAAGAGTCATATTTAGATAAAAGTGGACAATTAATGTCAAAATAGTCAAAAAAATCTAATGAATGGCCATTTGGGGTACATGCAATCACTCTTGTTTGTCTAAAGTCCTATAAAAAAAATTTCAATTAAACAACAATTTAATTTAATATATTGAGTTAAAAAAATTCGAATTAAATGGTAAATTTTAAAAGAATGGATGGTACTATTTTCAAATTTCAAATAACCACTAAAATTATATTCTCTTTAAAGCTCATCTTTAGCTTATCAAAAAAATTTTAATTGAATGTTTAATTAAAAAGTGTCTAAATGCTGGATATAACCTTATTTAACAGGTTTATTTTAAAAAAATTTTTAAAAAGCTGATGATGGCAAATTATTTATGTTTCTTAAATCATCTTTCATACAAGCAATAAATCAAACTTTTAATAAAATCAAATCTACTGTCACATGTAACAACCTATTTCAGTATTTCAATATATGTCTTTTAAACTTTCTTTACATTTTTATTTTATCTTATTTTATTAACTCTATTTTTTTTTTTATACTTTATTCTGAAGGAGCTCTAGCTCGGTACAGAAAACAAATAAAAAGAATCAAATGATTTAATTTTTTTATACCAAAATGTTTAAATTTTTTTTAAATTTTGAATTAAAAAAAAATAATTGTAAGAAATAAAATGCCTTTACTACAAGAATAACTAAAACTTATTTTAAAATCGATTTATGTTGATATTCCTTTTGAGAGTTAAAAATAAAAATTTTATTCCGCATTTAAAGCTAAAGAACTTGGTTTTGGTGTCTCTAAAAAGTCTTAAGATAGTAAAGATGAAAATCCATGATCACGTAAACAATGAATGCCGAATTTTTCAATTTTAATTTGATAATAAGTGTGAAAAACTTTTTTTTTTGAGGCACCAAAAGCAGTTTCCTTGGCTTTAAGTGCATCTTTAAAAAAATATTTACGGTAAAATGTTTTAAACCATTATTTTTTATTTTATTAAAATTTATTATACCACAGGTTGATAAAAATTGAAGCAATTCTCGTAATTCTAAATTTAATCTAATCTTATCTATTAAAATCTTTTTATCAGTTGATTTTACCCACTAACAATAGTTCTAAGAAAATATTTTTAAGAAAGTTCTAAGAAATATTCTATGTATTTATTTCGGTTCATGTCGACTTTGTGATCAAGTGTTCACCAAAAAATGTGGTCATAGGTCTCACGTCCAGAATTTGATCATTTTGACCACAAAAATATTTACTTGACTCCTTGTGATCAAAAAAAGAGAACTAAAATTTTATTCCAAACTCATTTAAAGCTTTGTAAAAAAATTTTCTGATCACAAAAAAAATTTATTTTTACTTTTTGGTTAATAGTAATAATAATAATAATAAAGATTAACTACAGTAAACGACCCACATTTAGTCATTTACGAAGCTTGGAGACAGTAGACTCCTAGCTATGGTAGATTGTATTGTTTGCGCTTTGTCAAATTTGTTTTTAAATTAAGTTATTATTGGACGTTTTGGTCACAAAATATGTGATCATTGATCACTGATCTAATTCTGGACATGAGACCTATGATCACATTTTTTTATGAACACTTGATCACAAAGTCGACATGACCCTTTTTTCTTTGATAAAGCTATTTTTAAAACCCTTTAGATTAATCTATTAATTTGTTTGTAATATTTGTTTTTTCCCAAAAAGTTAAGACATCTTTAAAATTTTTCTAGTTCTCCGCATGTATTAATGTAACAAATATCAAATAAACAAATCAATACGTTTGAATTTTACTCTTCTTTAAAAGTAAGTTTTTGTTACATTAAAAAAATAAAGTCAACATTATATGTAGCAAAAACAATTTCAGAAAGTGTGTGGAATACATTTTTTTAATTCATTAATAATTTAGCTTATTAAATCCTTTTAAATAAAATTCTAGTAGCTAAGCAGTAAATTTTACCTTAATCAATTATCAATAATTTTCTTTTTAAAATTTTTTAAGACATTAGTGATGAAATCAAATGTAAGGTATATCAAACAGAATTCAAAACAATTTATAAAAATTAGATTTAAAATTTTAATTTTAAATTAAATAATAATTATTTAAATTCGAATATTTAAAATGAATTTTAAATGAAATAAATATCTTATCTGAATTTTACTTTAACTTATTTTTGAATTCAGATAAAGATTAGATTCGAATATCTAGCTATCATCCAAAAGTGAATTCGATTATATCTTTAAGTTTTCAATTGATTATTCAATTCGAATTAGAAAGATATTAAATTAAAGCAAAAAAAAGTAATCTGATCATGTAACATGTTCAAAAATAAAAAAACTTACATAAGGTCTGTTTAAAAATTTCAAAGAAAATTTCACATATACATTGAAATTTTGTTGATAAAATGTGTCACTATTAATTGTATCAATACATGCTTTTTTTAATCCATTAGCCCTCAGAACTCCAATGCTCATTTGGACATCATTAGGATCAGGTAGTTGACGCGGAATAACAACACAGTCATCAATTGTTTTACCTTTTTTGTATTCTATAGTCAAGAGCAATTGACCAATGTATCTATCATACTTAAAATCAGAAAATTTAACACTCTTTTCATCATCAGCTCGCAGCAATGGAATAATAAAAGATCTGTTATTGACTTCAAGAGAGGAATTCTGAATAATGCTTAATAGCTTGTCTACACCAAGCTCACCATGTCCAATCAATCTTTCTCTAGAACCGCCATGTGACCATATTTCAAATTTTACCGAGTTATTTGGTTGACTTTGAAACAAATTGACCAACTCACTTTGAACAAGAATTTCTGATGGCAAAATTAGCCTGTGCTCAATTTTACATTGATTTTTTGTGCCAAATCGTTTTGATAAAATATGAGAATTAAAAATAGAAGTTGATAATGAACCTGAATTGTGAGGTGTCGACGGAAATGAATACTTGACATTGTATTCTGACTCTGCAAAAATGTTCTCGTTTTTGTGCTCATGGTGAACCGGATGAATTTTCAAATCATCCATAATAATTTTAATAAAATGCTCTAGAAACACATTTTTTTTCGAATTTTTAATTTTACTTTTGTCAAATAGAGTTTTTTGGGCATTAATAATTTGCTCTTGGGACCCGAGTGACATCAAAATGTTTATCTCTCCAACTTTTTGTCCAGTAAATAAATCAAATACACTTATCCATCCGTCAATTCCAGTCAAAGGCATTTTGGTCGCATCAACCAAATGCTCTCTTAAATATCCAAAATCATTCATTTTAAGATAAAATTCGTGCAGAGGAAGTTTTATTGTTCCGACCAGAGAATCGGACACACTGGCACAATTTTTTTTCCAAGCTTCGATGATCATAAAATTATTTTTCATGTTAGAAATTATTGATCTGTTTATCATGAAGCCCAAGTTAACAGTCCAGTTAAAATTTTTCGATGCTTCAAATTTAATTTTTTCCTTATTCCAAAATAAGCGACTGATTAGGTAAATTTTTTCCGGATCCTCGAAGTCTGAGACAAAACTTCGCGCCTCGTTAATGCTCAAAAACATTTTGATGGGCACCGTATCTTCCTGAGTCTTTTTCGCCTCATACGGTTGAATAGTCATTACTGGCTCTTGGACTCTTTCTTGCTCTTTTTCAAATTTAGCTTTTTGAACAGGCAGTGTTTCTGAATTTTTTAGCCTTTTCAAATTGATCAAAAATTCCTCCAAATCAGAAGACAACTCAAGTGATACATTTAGGGTGCCGATTCGTTTGCCGCCTAAATCTTTCACTGCCAATCTTTTCAAAAGTTTAAAATTTTTCGATTTAAGAATGTTTCTCAGAGAAAATCTGGCATAACCAATTAATTGAGGACCACTTGACGCATTGCTGATGGCAATTGTTTTGACATTGCTTTGATTAGAAAATGGACGAATGTAGATTTTAAATGAAGCGTGCGAGCGCCACCAAGAATCCAGAGAATGAGAATTGAACAATACAGAATAGTCTGCTTGGTGGTCAAAAACCACCGAGCACTCATTTGTAGTTTCTTTTTTGTCGATTTTTTTTGACACCACCCGCATAACTTGGCTGGACATTGGATTAGTTGACTCTTCCATTATGTTTCCCATTACCGGAAATTGATATTCAATAAAAAACAGACTGGCCATGTCAAATTTTTTGCAAGCAAGGGGAGGCTTTGACTTTGAGTTGGAAGATTTTGTGGCCAATTGATGGCATGGCGATGGCTCGCGAGTTCTATTGAGCTGGTCAAAAATATTTTGTACCATGGAACTATTGAAAAAAATGAGCTTGTCTATGCTAATTTTTGATATTTGAATTAAATTAAGAAGTGAAATTCTTTGCGGACTGAGGATATCAATGTAGCGGTCATTGCATATTGAACCTTCGCCGTCCGAGCTTTGAACTTCAAAGGAAACTCTCGGATTGTGTCGACAATTTTCGTCATCTGTTTGGTCAAGTGAAAAAAGGGACAATCTCGAGACAGTGTGGTCAATCTTGGGCTCACCATTTTTTATCAGTCGAGTAAATAAATCAGGAGGCTCGAGCAAATTTTTGAGCTCTTGGTCTTCTGTCAAAAAGTTCTTGTTCGGCGATTCTTGGCTATATAAAATATTTGATAAAATTTGATGGTCATTCAATGGATCACTGAGTCTTGACACATCATTGTCTTCTTCTAAATAATCGTCAAACAAATCAGTCTTGTTCGAAATGATGGAATAAAAAGTTGCTGCATCTGACTGCACAGGTTTTAAATCTAGACCTTTAGGCTCAATACTTATGGCCGACTGGGACATTTCTTGCTTTAGTTTGAGGCCTCTTTCAATCAAATTTTGAATTATTGGATTCTTGGTCTTCTCCATCATGTCCTCATTTAAAGTATTCACGTAACAATTTGAATTAAATAGTAAGGAATTTGGCAATTTTTTAAAAATATCTTGTGACTTATTTTCTTCGTTTTTTTTGGCCAAATCAAGCTGTTGTTTTTCGAATTGGTCATATTTCATATTGAAATCGTTAATATTGCTTGCAGGTGTTGGTGTCACTGGTCGACTGTTTTCACTTTGGTCACTTGGTCGTTTTTTATCTACTGAATCTCAAATCAAACTTATTTAAGAAAAAAAAATATTTTATAAAAATACTTTTATGAACAGATTCAAATTGAATCGAAACATAAACATCAGCAATTTTTATCTGACTAGAATCAAAAGCTGGAAAAAATCTACAAAATAATTATTTATTATTATTTTTTTTTTATTTAATTTGTGGTCAAACTTGGTCTTACCCTTTTATTGAATTAGAAGGTGTTAGTTCTGATATTTGCATTATTCGAACCTTAGCAATTATTTTTTTGCTTTGGTCATCAATAATATCAATATCCAAAGTTTTCATATCTTTATTGAATAAAAAAAATTATTTTTTCTTTAACAAAATCATAAAATACCGTTTAGGTATGCTGAAAATTGTTTTGGTCCACTTCGTACCATATACCTGGCTAAAGTTTGACTAATTTTGTTATCCAAAGAGTTTGTGCCGAATACTTTTGGCCTAAAAACAGCGCCTGTGGTATCTTCTTCGCCCCACCAAATGCATCTAGCTATCAAATTACCATTTTTGGTATCGCTTGGTGGATTTTTATCTTTTAAATTGGATTTAATGTTCCGGTTTTGTCTAGCATTGTTAGCTACTGGTTGGTTAGTTTTAGCAGGCTCGTTTACTAAATTTATTCTGCTTATTTGTAATTTTAAGTAGCATTTGATCTCTCCTTCGACTTTAGGTGGTAAACTTGTAAAAACTTGCACATCCTCTCGAGATTTTTGGCTTTTAATAGGTTTTTCTAATAATAATAAATAGTTATAAAATAAATTCTAACCAATTTAGTATTACTGTTCAATTTTTTCCTATAAATGGAATCAACACTACTAGACGGACTATTAGAGCGACTTCTGACCGTTTTGCCATTCATTTTACTCAACCATAAACACCTTTATTACGCTAAATGTATTTTTTATTTAATTAATTAAATAAATTGTACACTTTATTGTGTTATCTCTATCAAGTTTATTGTATAGTATTTGAATATTAAAACTATTTAAGACCCTATTTTACTATTAGACTTGATGATAAGGCTTCAATAATAAACTATCTTAAAATTTTCTTTTCAAAAAATTTTGAATTAGGTCCGTTTCCAAAGCGATCAAATAATTTGAATAATTTGAAAATTTTTCTACATTTAACAGTTCAGTTTTACATTTTGTGACCAAAATAAATGCAAAATTAAATTAACATCAAAATTGAGGAATCAATGTAAGGAAAAATTTTAGCCTAGTTTCATTTTAATTTGCTTAACACTTGAAAAACCAATCAATAAAAATTAAATGAAAAATTGATTAAATTTGTTTTTTTTAAATGTATCTCAATTTTTCGAACTGGATCAAGCGCCACTATGTTGGTCACGTGTTCAGTTTACTCATAAAAAAACGGGATTGAGTTATTTAAACAATTTTTAGTGTTTTTTTATATTTTAATTCAAGCTTTAAAATTTTAACTTTAATAAATAAATAAAAAAGATCATATTAAGAAGTAAAAAAGTATTGAATATTTGATTTGAACTTCAAATACCGATACAGCAATAACTTGTTATACTTATAATAGATATAAATCTCTTATTCTTTTCCTTCAAGTAGAACTTCGCCTTCTTACTAATTCATTAAACTCATTTTCCAGTTTTTGATTTCCCATTTTCCCATTTTTTTATTTATGTTTGACACGTATTTAAAAAAGCAACAAATTTTTTTAAAGAAAAGACTTTAATCTGTTTGTTTAGCTTAATAATGAATTCATCTGCATTATCTTTTTTGTCCAAACAGTTTTTAAACTTTAGGTAAAGTATTTTTAGAGGTTTTACAAAAGACCGTGAAAAAGCTATACAAGATTTTCTGTTGATTTTCAAACTTTCTCATAGGAAGTTAGAATTAGTTAGTATATCTTAATGAGATATCTTTAAGATTTAAAATCTCATACAGCTATAAGAAAACCTCATTTTATAATGAATAATATGAGATTTTAAACTATTAAGGAATCTCATTACTTTAAACTTTGAGGTTTCAGACATTAGATGATGCGAACAGATGTCAATATATTTGTCATATTTTTAATATGGATACCAATTCTTTATTAAAGATAATTGATTAAAGTATTTTCTAATAAATTATTTTCTTTAATTATTTTTAAATTTATTTTTCTCGTTATTTTATTCACCATTGTCACTCTGTAGACAAAATGTCTTAAACTTAAGTTTTTTTTTGCTAGAAACGACATAAAGGAAAATATTAAAATCTTCGAATTCCATGGTTAAATTTAAAGAAATGGATTAAAGATAGGGATGGAAAACCAGTTGAAAATTAAATTAAAGAAAATAATTTAAAAAAAATTAATTTAAAAAAAATTTTCTTTAAATTTCTTTATCAAAATCAGAGTTGTTTTTAAATTACAAGTCTTAAGTCAAGTCAATGACTTAAATTTTTTTTTTTTAAGTCATAACTTTGACTTATATTTTTGTGACTTATAAGTCTGATTTGAACAAGAGATATTTGGTCTTTGAGGGACCTGGTCAAAAAGTTCAGTAGTACTGCTAGGTGCGAACCTTGCCTCAAAATTTTAATTATTTAATTAAATTTACCTTTTTTTTTCTAAAAATTGGCTTTTATTCTTAGACTTAAAAAAAAAAATTTTATTCCTCATTTCGATACTTATTTTGTAAACTTAATTTTCAATTAAGAAAAGAAATATTGAAAAGTTTAACAAGCTGTGTATAATTTTAATAAATTATTAACAATCATATTAAAATTTTTTTTTTCTAATAATAATGTTTTAATTTTGAATATCATGTGATAAATAAAACATTTAGTTTTTTTTAAATTGAATCATAAGGTTAGACTGAAAAGTGAATCTAGAGATAAAATGAATTTAAATAAAAAAAGATACTTTTGGAGATCATTTTAAATTGAAAATCCAATTTGAAACTTAGATGAGCTGGTAATAAATTTCTAAATAAGATATTACAATGCCATCAATTCTTCTTTGGATCAACACACTTTTCATTCTTGTCTTTGCACAAATATCAGTGAATTTCACGATTCTGGGTATTCCTATACTATTAATGATGTTGATATTTTGCCTATTTGGTAAAAATCTTTATTTATTGATTTGATGACACATTTTAAATTTTTCTATTTTTTTTATAAATTAGGTGTTCTATTTGGGATCTATCTTTCATTCAAATCAGATGAAAACATTCTTCCGAATTTTCAAGAAACAAATTCAGACTTGACAAAAAGTCAATTGAAATTAATCAACTATTCGTTGTATACTGAACTTTCAAATATTTTAAACAATCAAACAAAAAAGCTTGAGAAAGATTTTCGAAAAAAAAATTTAATTAAAAAAAACGACAAACCATTATCATTGACTAAGCAGTTATCCAATTTTTTTTACTTAAATGAAGAAAATTCCGCTACAGAGTATTCTTTTATCTACAAAGCATCAAATAGCTCAGACAATGTATCCTTAAGCTTAAGCGAAAATGAGTTACTGTCTGAGGATTTTTCTCGGAATGATTTATTAAGAACCAATGATCCAATAATTGAATCTCAATTCAATTCAAAAATGGAAACATACATTGAAGAATTAATTGAATTAGTGATCCGTGATTTTGTTATGTCCTGGATGAGCGATTTTATTTGGGATAAGGACAAGTTTTCTTCCATTGCCAAGTAAGTTAAAAATTTGATTTTGATGGGAGAAAAAAATATTTTTTATTTTCAAAAAGAGCCGAGATAAAACTTATAATTGAAAAATTTAGAAAAACAATTCAGAACCTTGATTTTGTTAAAATTATCTCCAAAGATTTGGTAACAATTTTTTCTGAACACTATTTTAATGTCAAGCATTGTTCTAAGTAAAAAAATTTAAATAAAAAAAAACAACAATTATTATCTATTTGTTTTTAGCACAAACGAAAAGTTTTTTTTAAAAGTCTATGAAATTAGTCCCGACAGAGAAAAAGAGCATCTCCGAAATATCGCTGAATTAATTTTTGTAAAAATTTTTGATGACAAATACTACTTCAAAAATAGCTCTACTCGAGCCCTAATTAGAGAATTGTTTGTTAATAAAAGTGATTTTTTATATTAAATTAAAATAACATTTTAAATATTAAAAAATGTAGTGCTTTATCCAATAATTGAGAAGTTGAGCGAACCTGATTATTTAAATCAAAAATTGATTGATTTTATAACTTCCAAAGAAAATACAAAAAATAGCATCAGTCGGACATTTTCTTATGATACCTTTGAAGATTTTATAAAAACAATTAAAACTTCTTCAAATGCCGAAGAACTTACCCAAATTCATTACAAAATAATGAACGAGTTAATGCAAGCTACAATTATCAAAGACTTTTTAAAAAGTAGCAATGATACATCAATGTCTAATTCTAATTACAATTCTGGAATAATTAATTGTGGAACTTCTTCTTTTTATGCATCTTTTGCCAACACAACTAGAGAACCCTATCAAACACCGACCATTACGAAATCAAATAGCTTAAGTCAGGAAAAAAGCAGCAAGGGCGACATGCTCAAGTCAAGAGATCTTAAAAAGTATATAAAACAACTCCATCATGCCAAAAATTTGTGCCATAAACGACTGAATTCTAATGCTAATATTCATCTAGAAGACGATGAAGCTTTCGAGAACAGAATTAAAAATAGAAAAGTGAGAGACAGTTTTTTTTGTTAGGAATTTAAAATTATTTTCTAGATTCTACCATTTGAAACAATTTTGAGATCAAAGATCGGAATTATGAGTTTTTTGAAATATTTGGAACACGATGGAAGCGATGCTTTGTTGAGATACTGGATTGATGTGCAAAAATTAAAAAAAATTCCTTCAAAAAATTTAGAGCTCAAATATGAATTAGCTAATAGAATATATGATAACTATTTAAAAAGTTACGATAGTCCTGTTCGAGATGAAATCGGCAAAGATTTGTACAAATCAATGCAGCTTTTTTTAATAGGAAATGAAGTATTCTTAAATTGATTATAAAAATATCTGAATCGATTAAATTTTATCTAAATTTAAGACAGATGAATGTTTTTTTAAAGCTCAAGAAAAAATTAGAAATGTACTCGAACTAGAACATTATCCATCATTTTTGGTTACGGAAAAATATGACAAGATGATTACCAACTTTGAGAACAGAGGTAAGTGAAGTTAAATATGCTTTTTTAGTTAAAAGAATTGGAAAAGCCAGGTTTCAAATGAATTATTTTAAGAAAATCATAAATCCCATGATATCTGAATACTCGATTTTTGATTTAATCTTTGTAATCTTTGACTAAAAATATTCAAGTCTATTTAAAAGAAGAACCAAAAAAATATTTTTAAGTCCCAAAATAAGCTAAACAAATCCGAGCAAATATTAATATTCTCATTTCAAATATTTTAATTTTTATTCCATTTTTTAAAATAAGATTTCTTAAATCATTTGATTTGAAAAAAAAATTTGCATTCAAATTGATATTTTATGAATTAATAAATCTAAAAAATAAAAAAATCTTTTAGTAAATTTATTTAATGTCTCTAAAAATGCGAATCAATTATCTCGGACTCTATGACAAAAAACTATTGATAATAATAATGATGAAATTAATAAAAATAAATCGGAATATATTAATTTTGATAATCAGAATATTTTTGCTAATTTACAAAAGTAAAAAAGTATTTACCAACTTTGAGAACAGAGGTAAGTGAAGTTAAATATGCTTTTTTAGTTAAAAGAATTGGGAAAGCCAGGTTTCAAATGAATTATTTTAAGAAAATCATAAATCCCATGATATCTGAATACTCGATTTTTGATTTAATCTTTGTAATCTTTGACTAAAAATATTCAAGTCTATTTAAAAGAAGAACCAAAAAAATATTTTTAAGTCCCAAAATAAGCTAAACAAATCCGAGCAAATATTAATATTCTCATTTCAAATATTTTAATTTTTATTCCATTTTTTAAAATAAGATTTCTTAAATCATTTGATTTGAAAAAAAAATTTGCATTCAAATTGATATTTTATGAATTAATAAATCTAAAAAATAAAAAAATCTTTTAGTAAATTTATTTAATGTCTCTAAAAATGCGAATCAATTATCTCGGACTCTATGACAAAAAACTATTGATAATAATAATGATGAAATTAATAAAAATAAATCGGAATATATTAATTTTGATAATCAGAATATTTTTGCTAATTTACAAAAGTAAAAAAGTATGACCAATTAATTTTTTATTTTTACTTGAAAAAGAATAAATAGCAGTGTCGAACGCGGTCAGAGCTTATTGTACTAGTTGGCTTTTGCGGCCAAATTCTCAAATACCTCGGTGTTCAAATTTTTGTAACGTAACAAAATACAGCCAAACTGAAGAACAAAACTTTTAGTTGTATTTATATTTTAATTTTGGAAGGCCAAAACTTAAATATTATCATTATTTTATAAGTTCTCAGTGATAAATGAATTTTGTTACTTTTCTTTGTTTTATAGTAGTAGTATTAGTATATATGCTGTAGAGGATGATGTTAATTGTGAATTAACGCCCTGATCTAACAGCCTTCGACTATTTAACTTGAAAGTATAGAATACTGAGATGTAATAAAAAATAATTATATAAAAAATTAACCTAAAACAAAAAAAATATTCTTTTTTATTAAGACTTTAGTATCAGTTATATTCCCAGTTACTTCATCAAGTGAATTCCAATATCCAGTCCAATTTGTAAAATAGTGGTACCTGGCATCACAATTTTAATAAGTTCACTTTCCAATGTCAATTGGGCTCGTCTGGTTCGGTCTTAGATTAATACGTGTGCATATCTCTTCAAGTGTACATCATTTGAGTAGCTCTCGCCTTTCATTATATTGCTTCGCTATGAAATCCGGAACCATTTTGGAAATTTTTCCCTAATCCATTTAGTTGATTGCAAATGATATCATAATATCCAACAAATCTTGATTGCGACGGTATTTCGACACCTTGGAATGTTTTTCCTTTATCCCAATTTGTTCTCCGATCTCCAAATTTATATAAAGCTTCCTAAAAATTACTTATTTCTTTTAAATTTCATATTTCTTTAAGTATTTACTGATGCATTGGCATATTGCTTCGATTCCAGGAGCCAGATACAAATCATAGTTTCAGTTCTACCTTTCTCATTAAACCGTATAGCCGAATGGTTTGTGTGTTAGTCATGCAAGCCATAGCACGCTGTAACCACACACGTGCTCTTTCTCTTTTCTCTCACGCGCACATTTTCTTTTATAACTTTTAATAAAAACGACTGACTCGTGGTCAAGCCACCGGTCAGCCACATTTTTTTCAAATACCACGCGGATGTCACGCGACCGTATGCCATTCGGACTATCCTTAGCACCCTATGTGCAGCAGATGCTGCTTTAATATATAATATACCCCTTACACGTATGGTCACTTAGATGACCTCCTGATTGCCCATCCAAGCAGGGCCATGCTCCAGACCCTCTTGGATGCGTTACTGGCAAAACTCAAGGCAGCAGGATGGGTGTTGAATACAAGGAAGTCAGTATTAAACCCGGCAAGGAAGTTAAGGTTCCTGGGAGCTGACGGGCTGGGAGTAACGAGGTCGAAAGACGTATCAACCTTCAGCAAGAACATGTGGCTGACCTGCGGTTTGACCACGAGTCAGTCGTTTTTATTAAAAGTTATAAAAGAAAAAGTTCGAAAGCTGCCGAAAAATGAGCGGGCAGCTTCGCCGGATCGAGGGTTCAAAACCCGCTGAGGATGGAAAAATCTTCAAAATATCTCTGCAGTATGGGCCGAATGTTTAAACTCCTTTTATCAAAATAAAGTGGAGCTGGGTAATAATAGCGGTGTAGATGATCAACTCGATGCAGTAACCTGTGTCAGGTCGGAGCCGTTGTTCAAAAAGGTTCTGGAAAAGGAGATGAGCGCCTCCCCATTATTCGCTATGAGAGAAAGGGACATATTATTTTACATTAAATCATTTTAATTTTTATTAATCAACATGATTAGACCTATTAAACTTTTGACTACTTTTAAATGTATCTTTTACATTTCTCTCTCAAGCTATAAAGGGGTTAACTTGGAAAATTTTTAAGTTAAAAAAAAAAATTTAAGCACTTGTACTTTGAAATTACCAACTTAGGATTTTAAATGCTCAATTGAGGATTTTTTTTTAATTAAGAAAAAAAGTGTTTTTTGTTTCAAAACAAAATTTTATATTGATTCTTTATTTTATTAGATTTTCAAGATGAAGAAGTGTTCATTGATTCACTAGCTGTCACAATTAATCAGTCATCAATTATTCAGGCTGACTCTTTCATAAATATTACAAAAGAAAACTTGGAAAAATTAAAGGACAAATTGAACATTAAAATATCGGCCTTGGCTAATGCACCAAACGATTCCAAGGTAAAAATTTTAATATTTAGAATCATCAAAATTTTCAACAAAATCTAACAGCGAAAAGAATTGCTTGAAAAAGATGTGACGAATTTAAAAAGAGAAATATCTCTTTATGAAAAACACATTGAAAAGACAGAGATTTGGTGTGATAACATTGGCAAATGGACCACGAGTGTTATGAATGCATCGATTGTTCCAAACGAGAGCAACTCAAGCGAAAATGTGATTCTTTTCGAAATACTAGTCAAGCTAAATGATAAGCCAACTGAGACAGAAAATAAAGATACAAAAACACAGGGTTGGCCCATATACAAAACATTCAGGGAATTCGAAAAATTAAATGAAAATATTAGAGATTTTATTTCATCTGATTTAAGAGTTAAATTCACGAAAATCCAAGAAAATTATAGAAAAAGTTTTAATATAAAAAAAGCAGAAGACAAAATAACATTAGTGGTTATACGATTAGATGAATACTTAAAAGAAATAAGTAAAGACCCTGATATAACTCAATCAAATGCCCTCTACTCATTTCTCTGTCCGAGCCACGAACTTCAAAAAAAATCAGCCTCAAACGAAGACAAATTTTCAATTACGTCAATTTTCAAAAGGTAAAGATAAATTTGAAAATAATTTAAAAATTTTAAGTTTCCTTCAAATTAAAGTTCTAAGTCAAAAGAAAATCAGGTAGATGAATATCTGGACGAAATATTTGCTGATCCAGATTTGAAATTGATTGATTCAGATTCAAATGACTCGATAGCCGAACCATTTTATGCTTTAATCGAAGAAGTATTCGAGCTAAAAGGAATGAAAAGAATATTTAGAAAAAGTCTTATTTTGTTGGTTCAGCTCACTTTCGGAGGAACTATTAATCGAAAGATAAGGGAATCGGTCTATTGGTTAATCAGTGAAGACCAAGTTTCTTATTATTTAAAGCAATTGAAAGACTCATTTTGGATGATTGATGAAGCAGGTGGTTCAACTAGTCTCATTAGATACGAAATTGTAAATAAAACTAATGAAAATAAAGTAAGAACCAAAAAAATATCTAGGCACAAATTACGATCAAATATACCAGGTAGATTAGTTTAAAATTTTAAAATTTTAAATTCTCTTTGAATTTAATTTTTTAAGAAATTCTTCAGAGATTGTTTGGAGACAAAAATAGTCAGACTGGGGTCATGAAACTATTCGAGCTATTTCAAAACAAAAAACTAAACAAGCATTTAATCTATGTAAGTTATTTAGTTTTCTTTTTAAAAAAATAGATGGACTAAAAAAAGAATTAAAAAACTTGCATAATTTTGAAATTTAAGTTTTTAACCTAATATAGAACAAAAATAATAAGTTTCAGATTGAGAGAAAAATTTTTATTCAATTTTTCGATTAAAAATAGGTTTATAAAAGGGATTAAAACTTTAAAAAGACTCTGAAAACAACCAAGAATTAAATAAATTTTCACAAATTTTGTTTTTTCAATTCAAAAAATTTTTTGATAAAGCCATTTTATGTGGTATTTATTTCATAATTCTAATAAAAAACTACGCATTAGATATAAGTTCGATAAATTAAGTTAATAAATTAACAAATCATTTGTTAATTTATTAACTTAAAAGTTCAAGTTGAACTTATAAGAATTTTATCTCTAGTTCTTAAATAAATAAAAGAAATTATATTTTTTAATAAATTATTTAAAAATAAAAAATAAGTTAATTAGAAACATGTATGTGACCCTTTCAATAGGAAGTATTTTAGAAAATCAGACAGATATGAAAATAAATATTAACCTGTAGAATGAAGTGAAATATTTTTGAAACCTTTTTTTTGTTTGTTTTATTAAATTATTTAAAATGTAATTGAAACATGGTCCATAAAAAATAATTTTGAAAAATTTTAATTAAATTTATGATTAACTTAATGACTATTTTTTTGGAATTTTTTAATAAATTTATGTTATAAAAATATTATCGCCTTTAAAAAAAACATCGGCCTTCTAGTTTTAAATAATGGTGTTTTGAAATTGGTTAAATATACGTACATTTTTCTAGTCATTTTAATCATTTTTCTGTAAATTTAATTCTCAGCCCACTTTCCATAAACAAATTAAACTGTAAAAATGAAAAAAAATGTATAAAATTTACAATTAATTCTTTTGATTTAAAAGACTAGAAAAAATAAAAAAAACGAAATGAAATAAAGATCGCAACCTATCTAGTTTTTTTCAGTAAAATTTATATCTTATCAATTTTAATTTCGTAAACGAGTTTACAAACTAGATATAGTCCCGACGAGTTTTAAAATTTAACAAATAATTTTTATTTTTTTTAAGGAAATGATTGAATTACTAGCTGATGAGCTCACCCAAGACTATAAATAAACAACTAAAACAAGTTAAATAATTTAAAATTGTTATATAGAATGTGTTTTATACTTTAATTTATTTATTCATGTTGAATTTTTAGTATTTTTTTATAATAAATGAATAAAAAAGCATTTTCATTATTTTATTTTTATTTGGTTAATCGATTCAAAAATTTTAAATAAATTTTTTTAGTTAATGACTTAGATTAGATTAGAAACTTTTAAAATACAAAGTGTAAGTTTATTGATCAACAGTCTCAAATAAAACTTCAACAGCAAAGCTTTCGTTATAAACATCCCAAAATTTTTCTTTGTGAGGATTATCAAGATCATTGCGTGGAATAAACAATCGGTCTGACTCAATAAATGAAGTATGAAACGAAAAGAAGAATGCACAATCATCGTAATATTTAGGAACATTCTTTTAAAAAATAAATTAATAAAAAATTTAAACTTTATTTAAAAAACCTACTTTATTAGAAGAAAAGAACATAACTTTGACTTCTTCGGACAAAATTTCTGAATTTATTGACTCAATAGCTACTCGATTATTATCAGAATCAAACTGGTACTAAAATTGATTAAATTTAAAAGTAAACTTGAATTAAAATTTTGATTTATACTTGGCAATTATTATTTGTTGCAAAATTACATGTTGCTGCCACTTGCTTTAAATTATTGTAAATTATCATTGAAAAATCTGACCCGTCCGAATTGCCTATACCTTGAAAAACATTAAAATTATTTTAAAATTGTCAACTTCTTTTTTAATTTACCTTTAATTGAATGAATCAAAACTTTTGTTAATCTAAGATATTTAATTGGTGGCAATAATCCATTTAGTTGATTGCAAATGATATCATAATATCCAACAAATCTTGATTGCGACGGTGTTTCGACACCTTGGAATGTTTTTCCTTTATCCCAATTTGTTCTCCGATCTCCAAATTTATATAAAGCTTCCTAAAAAATTACTTATTTCTTTTATAATTTCATATTTCTTTAAGTATTTACTGATGCATTGGCATATTGCTTCGATTCCAGGAGCCAGATACAAATCATAGTTCCAGTTCTACCTTTACCTCCTTTACAATGAACAGCTATCACATTTTCTGGATCTGCATTCATCCAATTTCGGACATCCTTTGAAAAACGGATTGCATCTCTGAATAAAAATCTCTATTTTAAACATAATTCAATTAATATTTTAAATTTACTTTAAGTTAGGCACATTGTGGTCATCTATTAATACTCTTTCACATCTTTCATGGAAATAACTTGTATCATATGTTCTTTCACCTTGTTTTTTTATTTAAAAAAAAAGGTTTGAAACTTTACGAATAATATTTACTGCACAAATTGTAGACTTTGTATTTGTTCGGGTGTTTTTCATCCAAAAATTTAGCAACTTGCTATTAAAAAATATAATAAATTATTTTTTTCATTAACTTGTTGAATACTTCAATTCTGTTTCGGTATACTCCATCAATACCTGATGATGGAAAACTCATTGCAATCACTCTTTTTGAAATGTAGCAAAGGTCTAAATCATATCCATCTTTTTGATAGCGTCTTTTGTTTCCACCCACTGTAAGCCTCATGCTTTTTTGAAATCCATCTGTAAGAAGAATCAAACGAACTGATCTAACTAAAAGAACTAATCTGATTATGCGACCTATGACAATAATTCTTCCGATTCTAAAAATGATTTTTTTAGAAATACCATAAAATTATTTTTTTACTAATCTTGCTTGTAATTATTGATGATATCATCCAAAATGGTCAAAATAACAGACACAATGAACGACAAAACAATTATAAAACCATCAAGTATATTAAACCAACTTTTATAAAAATGTTGCCTGTAAATAAAGTTAAAAAGTTGAATTTTATTTTTGAAATTAGAAGATTTAAATTACATCTCTACAAAAATTCTGAGACTGAGCTCGATTAAAAATATGATAACAAATACTAGAGATATTGTATCCAGAATAAATACTGCATTTTCGGAGCCTAAAAATTAAAAAAAATTAAATTAAAAAATTGAGGAAAATTTAAATAAAATTACTATCAGGCAACGAAATTCCCAGGATGACAAAAATAATATCAATAAATATCAAAAATATTATGGTTATACGAGTAAGAAGATGATTTACAAAGGCACCAACTATTTCTCTTTGACGGCTAAATTTTTTAAGAATTTTTTTAATTTCAAATTATTAATTAAACAATAGCAAGATTTTTTTTCTTCAGTTTTTTAAAATTAATTGACAACAACTAAAAAATAAAGAGAATATATAAAATTTTAATCAAAAATGCTTCAAGTATAATTTCTGAAGTATTTACTTCATTTAAAATAATTACATTTAAAACGAAATAAACAATTCAAAATTAGGGGAAAAATTTTAAAAGCTCTTATCTTAAAATTTCATTTGTTTAGTATTTAACAATGAAAATAAAATTTTTCCGAGTGAACTGAGTTAAAAATTCTATTTATTTCAAAAACATTATTGTTTAAAATTTTCTATGGATATTTTTAAATCCAAAATTTACCAAATTCCTCTAGTACGCTTAAAAATATCGATTTTTAAAATAAAAAGACAAATACGTATTTTGGTATGAAGTGAATTTTAGGACTTTAGATTCTATTAATTCTTTATGTTCATCGATTGCTTACTTAAATTGGTAAAGTTTAAATACAGTGTTTTTTCATGAATTGCCTTTGTCCGTAAATGTAAGTTATAATAAGTCATTAATCAATTGAGATTTGAATTTCATTTTGGGAGCATTTACGGTACTTTCAGATTTAAAATAAAAAATTCTCTGTTTTTTTTCTAGATAAAATAATTGTCAAATTTGAATATTGTTTAGAAATTTATTCTTTTCCAATAATAAATTTTGATTAACTTATTTATGAACAGTATTTGTGATTGCTTGAGTGACTACTTACATAAAAATTCCGTGAATTTCTTTACCTTCATCAACCGATCCAATTGTTCCAATATCGCTTTTTTCATCATTCTCTATCTCTAAGTCAACACTAAGAAAAATATTAAAATAATTGAAATTAATCAATAAAAAACTTACTTAAAACTATTTGGTTGCATATTTTATCTAAACCATCAATTTTTTGATTTCAATAGAAATTGCGGCTCTATATTATCTGATTTTTCAAAAGAAACAAATTTAATTGAACCAGTAATTGATTGAAAAATAAAATGAATAAAAAATATGAGTTCCAGACACTGTTTTTATCAGAAGATAATTTACAAATAATACAGACAGAGAATTAGTGCAAAAATATTTTGAAATAATATCAATATTTAAACTAATTAAACTTTTTTTTAATTATGAGAATTATTTTGAAAGTCATAATTAAAAAATTTTCTACTTTGATTATTCACGGAAATATTGTTTAAATAATGTGGAAGATTGCATCAATTGAAATGGCTAGATTAAACATTAAAGCCAATTAAAACCAAAAAACTTGTTTAATTTATGTAAAAAAGGCGCTTGGTATTTTAAATTTTTAATTTCTTGTTGCTAGTTACCAGCGTATGAAAAAGATAAAAAATTAAATAGTTAAAATCCAAAAGTCATACTTTTCAATTCAGCAAACTATTTAAATATTTTTATAAAAATCAGCTATTAATTAAAAAATTTTTCGAGATAAATCGAAAAAAAGCTTGAAATAATCACATGATTTTTAAATAGCTAATTTTTTCAATAGCTTTATATTTAAATTGATATCATAATAAAATATATAAAAACATTTTTATTAATTCTTTTTTAGCTCTCAAGGTTAACAAATACGGCTCAAAAAGTAACAAAAATTTTAATTTTTCGACTTAAACTTATATTTTACATAATCTGTAAATAAAAAAATATTCAGAGATAAATACTTGCGACCTTCAGGTAAAGTAATTTTGGAAAGAACAAATTGTTTTACGAATAAGATAAACAATTAGCAATTCTAGTCAATGTGTTTCTAATATATTTGATCAATATAGCATTTCATTACTCAGCTAAACTGAAAAAACTAATCAAACAAATACTGGAGACATATCCTTTAGTAATGGTTCTAAAAAAAACTTAGAAGAGTTTTGCTTAAATTATTTGCATTTTGAACAAAAAATTGGTCTAAGTCTAGAAGATTTGCTTTCATAAATTATAATTTTCAAAAAAACTTTTAAAAAAAGCAAAAAATATCTTAAATTTTATTATAATCTTCCAAATTTTGTCTAAAAGAAAATCAAAGCGAAACATCTTCTGTTTACTGCAAACGTGTCTTAAATCTGTATAAATTTCTGCAAAATTCACATTATTAAAATACTAATTTTAATAATTGAATTAGATGAAAATTCACGTAATATAAATAAAAAACATGCGTAAAACACAATAAAAAATATAAATAAAACATGATTAATTTGCAGAGCTTTTGCAGATATTCACATCAGTTGTAGCAAAAGTTGTTTCACTTTGTTTCATTACCAGAATCATTTTTACCATCGGAATAAAAATTCTAACATTTTTTATTTTTTCTTGAAAGTTTTAAAAAAATTTCACATTTGCCATTCGGATTTTATTTTATAAATACAAAAATAAAAAATTGAAACTTTCAAGATCAGTAGAGAAAATATTTGAAAAATTTATATGTTTTGCTACAATTAATTTAATAAAATTGAAAAAGCTCTGAAAATGATTAAATTAAAGACAAAGATCTAATTTATGCATCAAAATGACCAAAGTAATCTTGAATCATTAAATGCATACCTATCATTTAATTTTGTTGTTTGGAATCTGGAGGTTAGCCTGGTTGCTCTTATTTGAGCAGATTAATTATTTTTCTATTTTTTTATGATAAGCAAACAAGCAGAGAATTAGAAGTTCAATTCCCACTAGGGAACAAAATCTACAGAATGTCTCTGCAGTATGGGGCGATCTCAATCATTGCGAATCGGAGAACAGGATTTGACTAGGTAATAATTACTGTGTTGAAGGTCAACTAAATGAAGAAATCTTTGAGTTAGGTAAGAGCCTTTGCTTAAAAGTAGTGAAAATGAGATAAAAGCCCTCACCCATTGTGTCAAAGGGAAAAAAGAAAAATTATATTTATTTTTACTTTTTTGACCATTTTTAGCAATGAGTAAGCTTTGCTTATGACTGAAATATATTATTTATCATTAGTTGCCCACTTCTTTTTTTATTGATTTTAAAGTTCAAACGGATGCGATAGTTACACAACAGATTAATTTTAAGATTTTAATCGACTTAAATTTAAAATTTTTGATATTTAATTCTATTTTCTTGTTCCTTCTTTTTTTGACATAATTTTATTCATTCCTATTATCGTTTCTTTTATTGCTAGACTTAAAAGAAGGACTTTGATCCATTTTGTGTAGCTTGAGGTTACCCTCAAATTAATAAAATAAATAAATAGATATAAAAGTTCCAAAACCTGTCTGAAAATTTTTTTTTTTAAACCGATTCTGGTCTATTAGAAAGTTCTTTAAAGGTTTTCAGTATGAAAATTACGATTGTTCAGATTGTCTTTTGCCATCCTTAGATTAATGCCATCAGCAAACATCTGGAAACTCTTAAGAAGATTGGTAAGATAGATTTTACAGATGACAAAAAGAATTAGACCAATTTCACTTTCTTAGGAATCACCACTTACACAGTAATGAAGGTTCTTGCAAAATTAAGATAAATTCTCAATTGACAAAAATTGATTTAATGTTTCGATTTATTAATCCATCATTTTAAATGAATCTGTTTCTATAATTGGAGTTTTGTTGTCATGATTTTTTGATACGTGTATGGATAGACAATGAGTTTTAAACATTAAAAAAACATTTTCCTTGTTGTACTTTCTGTGCTTTTTGGCTATTTTAAACATTATATTAAAAATTAAACGGGATCCAGGGCGGAACCCTGGTTTAGAGATTCGAATAGATTAGAGAACTATTATTTAAAATTAAAATTAATAAATAAACTTTTAATTAATTAAAATCTTTATTTTAATTACCAAAAAGTACAAAAAGTGCATAAAGGATTTTTACTTTTTAATATTCTTATTTTCTAAACCTCGGTACGTGTACTTTTGTTTATCTTTATTTAACTAAATAATTCCTTTTTTTACAGTACTAATCTTTGAACTTAATTTTTGACATTAAAAAAAATCCAAATAGTGAGCTCTTTAAATAAGAAAGATACTTTATCAAAATAATCATAAAATAATTAGTACAGTGTATTTATTTAAATTATTTCCAAAAGTTAAAATTTACGTATTTATCTGGATTCTTTATGCTTGTTTAAAAGTACTATGTATTCACCTGGTACGTCTCAAAAAAAACACATAAAAAATTATTTTTAAAATAAAAAGCCAAAATATATAATAATTTTTGTTTGAAAAAGTCTAAAAACTCGACTAGTTTGACAATAGGCTTTAATATTTAGCTATTAAATAACTTATTTGTAAAATTACTATAAATTTTCTTTTAACCGTTTGAGATAATAAATATTACTCATCATGTGTTTGTTTTGAAACAAAAAATAATTAGAAAATTAAAGAGTTTTTCTATTTAAAAGTCACAAGGGTGCTACAAAATAAATTATATTAATTTAGAAATATATAAGAATAATAGATTATTGTATACTAAAACAATTTTATCTGATATGAATTAAAATAAAAAAATTTTATAAGTTATTTATTAAAAATAAAATATTCATAGATAAAGAAATGTGAGAATTAATACAGTTAAATATTTTTTTATTAGTCGATACAAAAAGTATTTAAGCTCAGTTTTTTCTGTTTTTTTCTCAAAAGTAAAAGTGACAAAACTAATTTACCAAATTGAATGACAGCACCAATTAAACATTTGGTAATGGGATTTAACTTTTCTTAAAACACCTATTAAATGATATGCAATATTTTTTTAACAAATTGGAATAATATCTAAAATCATTTTTCTTTATTTTTTATTTTAATAATCTAAACTTCGGTTATTCGTTCGTGAAAAGAGCTTTTTTCATCTGATTCAATAAAATTTATATTGCTTTCATCTAAATTATTAAAAAATCAAAAAAAAATTTCAAAAAAAAATTCAATAAAACAAACTTATTTTAATGTTAAAATTATCATCCACTACTTCAATAGACGTGTTTTGTTTATTAAGAGTTTTTTCACTTTTGGCTTCATTTAATTTAGACTGACTTGACTCAAAAACTGTACCAGAAGTAGTTTTTTTTATCTTTAAATCAGTTAAGCGCTTTAATCTCAAAGCAATTCTGTACATCGCCGGAGTACTTGGTTGGCTTACTTTATTTTTGGTCTCTCGAACTTCCTTAAAATTTAGTTCTCGATTATTCTCCGTATTGTTTGAACAATTGCTTCTTTTGCTGTTCTTAAAATTACTATCTGTATCCACTGAATGTTGTTTATTCTGTGTTTTTAGCTTAAATGAATCAAATAAATTTAGATTGTTCTCGTCAAACATGTTTTGGGCCATCGCTTTTTCTAAGTTGAGCTTTCCTCGTTTTCTTTTTACTTTAGAAATGATTATTTTTTAAATTTTTCAAAATTTTTCTGTTGTTTACTTGGATTTTGTTTATGAATGTCAACTTTAAATTGATTATTTTTAAAAATTTCAAGAAGCTCAAATCTTAAACTAGAAATATCCTGCTTGATTTCATTTAAGTCGTCTTCAGTGACACCAGCATTTAGATCTCTCTGCTGTTTGCGCATTATATACCGCTTGACAATTTCTTTGATGACACTTTGATATTTGTATTCACGTTCACTAATCTTCTTCATTATTTTCTTAATAAATTACCTTTAGTTTTTATTCGTAGACAAACATTAAACAAATCCTTACCCGAATACTTAACCATCTTTGCTGTTTACGCTTTTGAAGTTGGGTACAAAACAGTTTTTTATAAAGCCATCTAAATAAGTAGCTAAGTGATTTTGGACTTGGGATGATGTTAAAAGGAGCAGGAAGTGTGCTTCCTTCTTCAAAATATGAAACCCAGAGTTTTGATCGTGCAAACTAAAATAAATGAATTTTAGCAAAATTTTTAACTTAATAAGTATTAAAATGTTAAAATGATTTGGACTAATTTAAATCTAGAAAAAGAATATTTTATGAAATGAAATTCTTGTTTAACAAGATTTGAATTTAAATTTCCATAAATCTAAATTTATTGTAAAAAATCCAGAAAAGATATTTTTAAAAATTAGTAGTTCGATGTAAAAGTTAATATTTGAAAAAGTAATTTTTGATTAAATGGATAATTCCTTCTTTGAGTTTTCATTGTTTGCAAAAAGATTGTAGTGTAAAAGATATAAATAGAATCTTATTTTATAAGATTGTTGAAATTTTATCTCAGATGTTAAGAAGATAATTTTTAAATTCCTTAAGAGTCAAAAAAATCAAAATGAATTTCTAATAACAATTGTCCAAACTTGACTTTGTTTACATGCTTATCGTCTAATTTAAAAAAAAGGAACTAAAAATTTCCTCGTTTTTAGTTTTATAATTTTTCTTTATTTTCACTTGTATTTGTTAAAATTTGAAGCTTTTTTTTATTTTTAAATTTGAAATATGGTCTAGAAACCTTGTCAGGTTCGAGCTAAAATAAAATTTAGTTTTTAATTTTCTTTAAACAAAATAAAGACCAAAAATTTCCTTTTTCAAAATTATTAAAATTTTAAATATGATTTGTGGAATTCAATGGAATTTAGTAAGAGGATATTTTTTATTGTCCAACTTTTAAGCATTCGTTTTATAACACCCATTAAAAATTCCAGAGATAATATTTGAAATTTTAATATTTTTTAAAATGGAAATTTTTGGTCCTTATTTTGCTAAGAAAATTGCCTAAAATCATGAAAATTAAAATTAAAATCATCATCATTAAAAAAATTTAATTAAAGCTTTAAAGGAACTAATCTGTATTTTTATTTAATCCCAAGAAGATTTTTTGCAAAAATTTGCATTAATAATCTTGTCTAATTTTAGATTTAAAAATTAATAAAAATAACAATCCGACTTTTTTAAATTGCAGATGAAAAAAATTACTGATATGAAAAAAAAAAGAATTTGTAAAATCATACTTTCCATTCTTCATCAGCTTGATTCTAAAATAGTGAATTTTAATTATTAATTTCATTTAAATTTGGTTAAAAAAATTACCGCAATGAGTTGGAAAGAACTGCTCATCATAGCAATAAGCATATTTATCAATACAATAATCATTATACAACAATAGGTTCCGAACATTAAAAGACCAATAAACATAGTAAATGTGTGCTTTCTGTACAATGACTCTAAACGATCTTTATCTATTAGTCCAAATATTCCCCAATAAAGAGTTTGTAAAGCTTCGAATAGACTTTACAAAAATAGTTAGACCAAAAAAAAGTTATTTAATAAAATTCTACTTTGAAAAGTATTTAATTTTTAAAAAACACTCTTCTTGTTCTTCTGGATCATCGAATTCGCGTTCAGTACATTTTTTTGATCTCATTTGAGCATAATACCAATATAATTGATTTAGGCCACAACTAAATGAAAAAACCACTAACAGAATAAAAACTGCGAATTTCATGATATCGAAAACCATTCGACCCAACGAAATTTGCAGTGGGCCTAGATGCGGATTTATTGTAAACATGTAAACTAATTTCAATGAACTAAAAACATTGGCAATAGCAAAAATACCCTCGCTAATAAGAAACAGAAAAATTTAATTTAAATTTAAATTTAAAATTTTTTAAATTTGGGTTTAAAATTTAACCTTGTGATCAGTAACCGTTACATATTAAAATAAGTAATATTTTTTCTCTTTATTTTTAACATCTTATTTTTGATTAAATTTTAAATCTCAAAAATAATACAATGTTAAATTTCTGTTAACCAATTTGACTGTTCAAGAAAATCATTCAATTGCTGATGATCAGGTTTAACAGGCCCTTTAATTTTTTTAAATTAATACCTTATCAATGTGGGGTCCCATGGGTCCCATTTTTCTCGATTCAAATTATACGTATCCTTTCCCGCACTAATCTCATTTTGAACTATGATATAAGATATTATTTTCAAAACTATTGTGGTTATATATAGAGTATTAGTAATAAAATCGAGTAAATTCCACCTTTTTTAAAAATAAAAAATAAAACTTCACCAAAATTTCTAATTAACCTACCAATTGTTTAGATACTCAATGAGTCCTTCGTTGTACAATTGCTTTATTTCTGTCCAAACAAAACCTTTTAATCTTAGTTTATGAACAAAATTAAACCCGGATGTTTAAAGTTAAAATTTTACTTGCAACGTAACAAAATATCATCCACTCTATGTTTGTTGGTTTTGGTCCACGTTTTTCTTTGTTATGATCCTCGATACTTTCATCATCAGTAAAGAACGACTCTATCCGCAGCGATGCCAAAATTAATAAAACTTAAATAAATATTTGGTTAAATGATATTAGCAATCATTTTTTTTTTAAATTACATAAAAAGCATATATATGAGGCTGAATGAGATACAAATTTAATAAATGGCTGACGTAGTACTCTTCCAAGTTTGCTATGAGGCATAAATAGATAAATAACACTCAAAAACGGAAACAAAAGACCAATTAATAAAATAAAGGTGATTTTTAATAAAATGTTTCGACGTCTGTATCCGGATATGCCGTCATACCACAGACTCACCAATAATTGTTGGCAATGCGGATGAGCTACGAACTAAAAAACGAAAATTTTAATTTTATTTCATTTTAATTTAGCTTGATTAATAAATAGTTTTAATTTAACTTCATACCCTTTTTTGTTTATATCTAATGGCAAGTTTAAGACGACTTAGATTATTTTTTTCTTGATCACTTTCAAATAAACTTGGAGGATTTTCGTGATCGTGATTTAGTACAACTTCGAGCTCTTGTGAAGTTCTTATTTCGGCTAAAAGTGCACTAGCGTATTCCTGACATTGAATAGATAATTTCTCGTAGTCATTTTTAAATTCATTTTCAATTCTAGAGAGGCGCTTAAGTTCCCAACTGAGCTGAAATGCGGTCAAAATTGGATCTTTGCTCGAAAGTGACATTAGCGATGGACTTGCTAAAGCTCTGTATGCATTTATTCTTGATTTGGAATACTTTAAGCTATCATCAGATCTTGCTCGAATGCATTCGTGACAACTACAGCGAACATCATGCTAGTTATTTTTAATTGTTATTTTTTTTTTGTTATGGAAGAAGCAAACCTAAAAAAGCTTACTGGTTCTGGTATTTGTTCATTACGGTCTAATAAAATTTTAATTATTTCATAATTGTCTTTATGAGCAGCCAAAATTAAAGGTGTTATGTCAGTCGTGAAAGATTTTGAATTCAAATTGCCATTTGAGTCCTGATTGACCTAAGAAAAAAAATTTACCGGACATCTCAACTAGAGTTCAACACATGGTTCAATTTAAATTTTTATCAATTTTTTATTTTGCATAAGGTAAATTTACTGATCAAAGATTCAATTGTAAAAGTCACATGCAAATTGTCAAAAGAGTGCATTTTAATTTTTTTTTAAATAAAACTACCATTTTGTTGGATCTCTTAGTTCGCAGAGCATCTATTAAAAATGTCCATTTTGATCTGAGTCCACTAGAGTCCTTATAATTAATATCAATTTAAATAGTTTTTCATAAAATTTTAAATTAACTTAAGCTTTTGAAATAAAGCAACAATTATCATACAAAAAAATAAGTTTTGATTCATTAAAAATCATGACAAAATTGGCTTAAAACTTAATCGTTCATTACATATTAGAAAAAAATTTCATGCATTTGCTGTTCTTTTTTTATGGTATTTTTTAGGATTGAGTAAAATGCAAATTCGAGATCAATCACAAAAAAATGGAAAAAATTGATTTAAATCAAATCTAAGTCTGTTAATTTTTGAAGACATATTTTAATAATTTTAAATAATTTTTCAAATTTTCTTTAATTTTCCATTTTTGAAGAAAATAAAATAAAAAGCATTAATAAAAGTGAATTATACATTATAATAAATTAAAGCGATCATAAAATGAAAAATAAATTTAAAATATTTAAAGCAGAAATATTAAATGATTTTTTCTTTGTGATAAATTTCTATAAAGGCTTATAATTTTTTAATGTTAAAAAAAAATTTCAAGTAGAATTTACAGTATTTTCCTCTAAGAATAACGATTTGATTAAATAATAATATTTTTTGATTAGATATCTTAAGTTAAATACCTGAAATACTTAAAGAAAATATTGATTAATCAAACAAATTTGAAGAAAATTTATAAAGCAGCAATATAAATATAAATATTTTAAATATTTGAATAGAGCCCAAGGCTTGTCTGGCTGCTGTTTCAAGCCCTTTTTAATTAGCTTAATCTAAAGCTAATATTCATGATTTAAAGTAATATATATTCAAATTGACTTACATTTTAACTAAATTTTGTAATTAATTTAAAATCATGTTAATAGTTAGTTCAGAATAAATGACTCAAAGGAAAAGGACTTATTTCCTAATTGCTAATTTGAAGTAATGAAACGAACAACTAAATGAAAAGATGATTTTAGCAAAAAATAAAAATTTAAAGCATTAAAAATAAAAATTTAGCAGAAGCAAATTATTTAGCACCATTTAAATTAAAAATAAATTTTTTTAGAAAGAACCTAAATATTTTAAACCTAAAATGTTTGAATTTCAGAATTACGCTTTTGTTTATCTGGAATTCTAGTTTTTTGAAAAAATTTTAAATAAAATTAAACATTAAACATGAAGTAGCATTTAAAACAAGCATTTGTGTTAATCAAAATAAAGATTACCTTGTTTTTCTCTTGTTCTAGGGCATCAGCTGCAGCCATAAATAAAGGATGCTTCTTAACCGAATCATTCTTAAAAAATATATTCTAAATTTAAAAAAATAACAACACGAAATAAATTAAGGTACATTTTTCTTTGGTTCCAATAATTTATTAAATGAGGTTCCGTGCTAAAAATAAAATATTAAAAACTATTTAAAAAATGATCAAAAATAAATATACATCAGGAAGATTTCCGCCATTGTCTATATAAGTAAGCAACATTTCGACAGCTTCGACGAATTCTTCATTAATCGCATGGAGTAAAGCTTCCCCAATTTCAACATGATTATTTAATAATAACTCAATCATTTCTATATTTTCATATTCAATGGCGATATATAAAGCACTTCTGCCCAATGGATCAACTGCGTTTATATCAAATTTTTCAAAGCTTGAAGCCTCTTCCAAATAATGCTTTACTGTTCCAATGTCACCTCTTTCGGCAGCTAGAAGATATTTCTTCTCTTCTGTTGTGAGATCGCTAATTTTACGCGCAGCGCCCATTACCGAAAGACAGTTTGGCGGTGGCGAGAACAAATCGCTCAGTGGTTCAACTTCAGCATCGCCAGTTCGACATGCCTTTTCATATGCTTTATATATTTTTTGCATAGTGAAAGACTCTAGCATTTATGCTCACGAACCGAAATTAGTTTTGTTACTTAAACAAATGAATCTTTTATTCCTTTTGTTTGATAATTCGATAAAACAAGATTGAATTCTATATATTAAATAAAAATTTGCCAACTTTTATCATTATATAATATTTTATTTGCAACAACAACAAAATTTTTTTATTTTTTTTATAATATTTTGATCAAACAAACTTCTTTTATGTTTAGTGGAACTTTTTTATATTAGCTTTAGAACTGATAAAGTCACGATTAAAACCATTTCTATGTAATTAAGAATTTTGTTTTGATAATAGTGAGCCAAAAATATCCATCTAAAATGATCTAAATAAATTTTTAATAGATAAAAGACGTCAAGATAATAAGAATTTATAATTGGTCTCATAACCAATGGCTCTCTGAAGGTAATTTTATTAAAATTTAAAAATCAATATTCAAAATTTAAATAGTCTGTGTCAGAAAATTATTTAAAATTTTTGCACCTGCCATTAAATTTTATTCTAAAAAAGCATAATTTTATAATCATAAAATCCGCATGAATAAAAACATTTATTTTGATATGGTTCGCATACTTAAAATATCTTTTAAGATGTATCTAATTAAAAAGAAAGAAAACCAAAGCCGTATTTCAAATCTTGTTAGTTTTTAAAATTTAAAATTAAATAAATTTTGTTCTAGAGACAAGAATTTTTTTTAAGTAATGATAACCACTTGGATCAAGAACAGAATTTGGATTTAATTTTCTATCTGAATAAATGCAAAACTAATGTGTATTTAAAAAAAGTTTTCATTAAGTATTTCCGTAATTAAGAGCGAGATTGTTTAGCTTGAGTCTTTTGAATAAAAAAAAAGAATTTTGTTGTTCAGCTATCAATTTTTACCAGTTTGAATTAAGCAAAATCCATAAAAGCTAATTTTGCTCCAAGTAATTCGCTTTTGCCGAATACAGTCTTTCAAAAGCTGAAACTAATGAACTAACGGCACATCAATCTTACTAATATTCAAATAAATTACTTAAGGAAAACTCAATATTTTCAATAAGTTTGTAATTCCAACTGAATTTTTAATCGTTTTCTTAACTCATTATATAAATCCGTTTTTTTTATCTCTAAATGAACGAGTAAAGAAGAAAAGCTGAACAAAATTTAAAAAATTCTAATCAGTCCCCGGGATCTAAAATTTCCGGTTTCTTAAAACATTCGATTTATTACAGTATCAAATTATTTCTTTAAATTGACTAATTTTTCTTAAAAAATTTATTTTTTAAGTATACTTTTTTAATAATTTATTACTTTTTTAATAAAATACAATTAAAATATTTCAAATAGAAATGCTTAATTTATCTTAAAATTGACTTAAAAGTCCTTTTAATTTTTCGACATTTTTTAAATATTTATTTTGATTAAAGCTTAGCAGAAAATATTAGCTTTAAATTTATTAATAATTAAAAAAAAAAGTTTTCAATTAATAATTAATGTAAATGATAAAGCCTTAGGCTACTATCGTAATTTGATCCAAACTTAATAATATTTGACTTATCTTTCCAATTATAAAAACTTTAACTTTTTGTTTGATGAGAAATTTTATGAATCTCATTGCTAAATTACGAACTAATGTTTTTACATTAAAAACTGGGTAAAGACGAAAAACAAAATGATAAGTTTATATTTTCTGGACAGTTGGTTCGTATTTCGTTAAGACACGAAAAATTAAAATTAAAGTTAATTAGAATATTTGTATAATATTAATAATATGACTTTATAAAGTTGAAAAAGAAAAAGATTCTGATGATGATAAATTGATTGAACTCATGAAAAGCATTACATGAATGAATCAATGACAAAAAAAATAAAATGATAATTTTGCTTCAAATATCTAATGATCAAGAGCCTTTTATACTAATTATAGTAATTACTGAATTAGATAAATTTTAATTATGAAATTTTATTCCTCCATTTATCTAAAATTTTCAATTTATAAAATATTATTCTACTTTTAGAATTAATATATGACCTTTATTATTATCATTTAGTGACTTCATTTTTTTTTTAATCATCAACTTTCCAGTTAATCTAAACATTCGATCAAAATAATAAAAAAAATTTTTAGATATTATTTAAGATAAGTAATGCTTATGTGTATGATTAACATAGATACTGTATTTTTCAACTCAATTCTTGAGAGAACCTCTTGTTATCAAAAAGTACTTGAAAATTAAATTAATCAATAAACTATGTAATTTTAGAGATATTAAACGAATTCATTTTACCTATCAAATGTAAGTTTTAAAAAAATCCTAAACAACACAATGTAAAGTAATGCATGATGGAAGCGGTTCATCAGGATCATCATTATTCATTCGAAATAAATTCTCAGGTTTATTAGACAGAGAATACCTTTTTGGAGAGACACTTGGGTATTATATTACAAGACAATTCGAAATTAGAAAAGTCCTGGGTTTAATAAAAATTGCTTAAAAATTGAGATCCAAGAACTTTTTAAGTAATTCGACTCAATTCCTGGAAGTAACTCTTGTTCACAATAAAAATACTTGAAAATTAAATTAAAAAATTAGTTTAGTAATGTAATTTTAACTTTTTTTTAAAAAAAATTCATATTACCTATTAAGGTTTAGTTTAAAAAAATTTTCTAAATCTTGAATAAATTTTTTTACAGACTCAGGTGATAATATAGAAAGAGTTTTTTTAATTTTTATTAATTATTAGCAACATAAAATTTAGAAGCTTTTTAATGAAAAAAAATGATTTATTATCAGTATTGTTTTAACAATATTATTGAAAGCATTAACATTTGAAAAAGAAGGTTATTATCTAGGACTGATTTCAGGAATTCTTTATGGTGTAATATCATCTTGTCTATTTAATTTATCATATCATTTAAAAATAATTTATAAAAATATTTCAGAATTAGGATAAGCAATAAGTTGAATCAACAAACAACACCGAAAAAATGTAACAGAAGAAAGTAATAAATGTTTATTTTATAAAAATTGAACATTTATCTATCAAGGGATTTAATTGATAAATTTGAATTGATGCAATAGAAAATAATCAAATGAGTTATTATACACAGATGGATAAGCTTGAAATACTAGTAATTTTAAAGCAATTTAAAAAATACTAATGACAATGTCTAACTTAAATAAGCCGATTATTTTAAAATTAATTAAAAAATATTCACGTTATTCAACACATATATTTTGAAAGTATATTTAAATAATTAATCATTATATCCGCTTTAATTTTTGTCTATACACTAAAGATTTTATATTTAGGTAACAAGAAAATAATTATGTTAGCTAACTTTTAATTTTCATTAGATGAATTAGTGTGCTGGATATTGAAAATCTGCCAAATTAATTAAATATTTTTTTTACTAAATTTAACACTTAACTTTTCATGATTTGTTTCAATAATTTCCATCAAAATATTGAATAACAGTGAAATGCCAGAAAAATTGAGAAAATCAAGTGAGATTTCGATATTAAAAGAAAACTGTTCATAATTCTTGAATCTTAATTAGGTTTTCTAAATTTTAATTAAAAATTTATCAGAAATAATTCAAATTGAAATATATAAAAATTGTTATAACTTTTTAAGCTGCTTTAAATTAATACACAATCATGCCGAAAGACATTAATTAACCAAGTATTTTAGCAAACATTCATTATTAAAGTTTAGATATATTATTTTTATAGATCTAAAATATTAAATCTATACAAGATTTATTACCATTTCCAAAATAAATAAACACTTATCTTTTTGCTTTATTTTAATAAATAAATTTATTTTACATTCACTACTTTTGTTATTTGAATCAAATGTTTATTTAGTCTAATCAAGTTTGATAAGATTCTGACTTTTTTGAATACACAGCCGTGGTACTTATCTTTAACTCTTTGAATTTTTATTAGACCGAAAATCCTGATCAACTAAGCGTCTCAGATACTTTCATCTTAATCATTAGGTTCCCAAACTAATTGAAATAAAGCTTTTAAGCTTTTAAGCATCTTTAAATGCATTTAAAATCAATTTTTATTAATTATATATTTTCTACAAAGTTAACAAAAAAATTAATTTCCTCCAAAAAAAATCCCTGCCAAAAAAATTTTTTAATTATTAACTATTTTACTATAAAAATACTATTTTGATGCTTTCTTTCAGTCCAATTAACAATAAAGTAAAGAAAAGTAGAATATTTAAAAAAATATATGAATGGATAAATAGAATTGACTCAATAAGCATTGAATTAAAATTTTTATTCGATTTATATTTCTTTATTTTTGTTTTTCAATAAATAATTAATTACCAAAAAAGGAATCGACAATTTTTAATAATTAAGTAAATTTTATTTTCATTTTGAGAAAAATATTAATGACAATTCTTAAAGTTTTACAAACCTTTCCATACATAAGTTTAATTAAAACGTTTTTTTTTAATATTCCCAAATAATAATACAAAAAATCAATTTAAGAGCAAATTAATTTTACCACAGGAAAATCACATGAATAAATTTTTTTTTCAATAAAAACTGATATTTCAAAAGAATAAAATGCTATTCTAATTAAAAAAGACCTTATCTGACAACATTGCTCTTGAAAAAATTCTTTACAAAAGTGTTTTTAATATCTAATGGACTTTATTCTTTCATAAAAAAATGTCTATGTCGAAAACCTACGCTATTTTTTGCTATTTATCTACTGAAAATTTCATAAATATAAATCGATAAATTGTAAATGTGAGCTAAGTTAAATGAAATTCGATTAACCTACGGGAAACTGCTTTATCTAAATTAACCTTTGATAAATTTTTTAATTCAAAAAATTTAAATAAATGAATCAGCTTTGCAGAAAAGACTGCATAAAAAGTGCTGAAAGCTGATATTATGTTCATAAATTTTGGGCATTGATAGCTTTAATTATTTAATTGTAAATCAAAATATTAGATAACTAAGGAAGATAGACAACTTATTTAATGAAAATTTATGGCTGATCGTATATTAAAAATATGCTCAAGTAGCTCTATTTAAAAATACTATATTTAAAGAATCACATTAAATTTACTTGAGAGGAAACTTGAATAAAATCATAGGTCTAGAGTTACAAAAAATGTTTATCAATTTTAGTTAGAATAAAATTAAATGCAACACAGTCTTGAGTCAAACTGAAAAATTTGATGAAATTATAAACATATAAGATAGATTAGATTGAGAATTTTGTTCTTCAAATATTATTTAATTTGTATTTTTAAGAATATAATCAGTCAAATTTTAGAAAGCTTAAATCCAGTCAAAAAACATCAAATTCAGTCCTCCTGAGATTAAATACCATGTAGATTTCACAACGAATGACAAAAGACAGGACTTCATATAAAGTAAATAAAAATTTTCTATAAAAAACTAAAATAATATTCTTAAATCTTGTGGTATCATACGATGATGAATCATTTATTAAATTTAAATAGATTAATTCTTTTGGAGTTAAATTGGATTTTAACGAACTAAAGTTTCTTTTGATGATAAAAAGTTTGATCAGATGAATGTTTAAATTTAAAATTAATCTATTTAAATAAATCTAAAGTTATAAAAGCTATACATTTTAATTTATTTTTTAATAAAAATGCTAGCTTAGTTTCACAAGTTAATTAATTTTTTTTGGTATTCTGATTTTCCTTAAATTAAAAACATGTTTTAAAAATTAAAAACTTTCTATTCAAATTTATATTAAAATTTAATTTATGTAATGAAGGTTTTTATTTTTGTAAAATAATACCTAAAATTAGACCTTAAATATAAAAAAAATTATGGCATATCAGAAATAATAAAATTAATTAATTTGGATTTAATTTTTTGCACGAATAGCATTAAATTGAATAAATCAGTACCTAGTCTATTTTTATGTTTATGAATTTTATGTTTCAGACCTATTCCGAAAAAACTAACTGATAAGTATAATTATTTTTTAATGAAAGAGTATGTATAAAAATGGACGACATCTTTTGGCGTATATTTTTATTTTTTTCAGTACATTGCTCCTTTGGCATCAATGGATAATGCTATTTTAGCCCCACTATATAATGGTCCTTTAACTCCAGCTCAAGTCAAAGTCGAAGCATCAGTCGGAACTGTAAAACGTGATCCTGGTCGACCCAAAAAGAATGAAAATTTAAAGCGAAAGTCTCCTGAAGAATTAGGTAATCAAGAAAAAAAAACGTGGTCAGCCTCCTAAAATAGGTTTAGCATTGAGTAGTATTTAATTTTCCATACTGATTTAGATATATTTTTATACTGAAAAATACAGTTTTATTCTAATTGATTTATTTTTATATTGTTTTTGTAATTTTTATTCTTAATTAATAAAATCTTTAAACTATACAAAAATAAATTTTATCTATACTGAACCTGAATTAATTTCTATACTGTTTTGTATTTTTTTTATACGTCAGACGATTTTTGCGGTAAAAAAATCAATCCTAAATTTTGTTCGTCTTAAATTTTGACCAAATCACAAATTTTAATTAAACATTCCGTCAATATATGGAACGATGTTGCCGCATCTCATTAATAATCTCTGCGGAAGATTCTTTTTACTTAGTTCTAAAGAAATTCATATCATCCTTTGTAAATAATTAATATTTCACTTGAAGATAAATCAATAAATATTCCGAATATCGATATACATTCAAGCATCTTAATTAATAATAAGTTGCAAATATAAAAGCATTTAGAAGAAGTACAGGAATCTCATTTTTTTTATTTGAATTGAAAAATTTTTATCATAATTTAAAACTAGAATCGTAACTTTCAAAATGAAAATTTAAAAGTTACGACCCTATTTTTTTTTCAAAATGCAAAAACCACTTAATAGCAAAAATGAGATATGAAAGCTTTATTTTTATTTATGTATTTCATTTATTTGAAGAAAAATTTAAAAAAAAGATGGAAAATAAAATATTTAATTAGATTAATGAGTCAAAAAATTGAAAAAAAACTTTCGAACATGAAATCGTTCCTGCGGGAATCAGAGTGTTAAATATTGATTTATTTAATAAAAATTCATTCAAAACTTTAAATAAATAATAATCTAAATAACTTAAAAAAAATCGTTTTGTAAAAATGTTGAATTTTTTTTATTTTCTTTCATTCAATCCATTTAGAGAAACAAAAGTATAACATCTTCCGCTTAAAAGATTTTTGCATCGTTAAACGTAATAAAAAGCCTCACATTTAAAATAATTTTTGTAATTGAAATATTTTTTGTTAAAACGAAGCATTATTTAATTTGAGTTCCTTTTATTTACCTCTAAAGGATATTTAAATAAAAGCCTAGAGATTGTTGGAAAATTTGGGTTATTGATTTTTTATATCATTCTGTTCAAGTAAAGAATTTTGAGGAACATTTGATAACAACTCAAACCGATTCTTTTTCAGAAATGTAATATTAGATATGATCTATGCTTGAATTTGAGAATTTATTGATTAATCTGAATCTGTGAAAGCAAAAATAAACCTAACAAGTATAATTATCTTCAGCAGATAAATTGAAAACATCTTTTTTGCTTATGATTTTAAAAAATATTTTTTTTGGTTTATAAACTGTTTCAGACATCGATTGTTTTGATGATAAATTTAAATATAGTTTAACCGAAAAATCTAAAGAATCATTTCTGATTCATTCCTTTTAAATAAAAAATTTTTAATTTTAAAATTTAATCTTTAAAAAATTCTTAAATAAACTGATATTTGCTAAAATTTGGATTAAAAATAATGCACAATTTATTTGTGAATTTCAGACTTTGATAATTCAAAATTTCTTTTTAAATAAGGCGAAATGAATTTCCGTATTCTCAAAATATCAAATAATTCTTTTCTCTTCAAAATTTAACAAATTAATTATCTTTATTTGAAAACAAAATATATTATTTAATATATTTTTTATTGAACCTTGACATTTGAATCAATTAGAAAAGCTTATTTTCTTTAAAAATCTAATTATTTAAATCAATAAAAATAAATTTAAGAATTTTCTAATCTTGCAAACGCTTATACCTGAAATAATATGATTAAAAATTTGAATTAGTATAAGTCATTTTGATTATCATTTAGTCACTAAAATGTGAAATCGAATATTTTTAAAGTTCAAATTTTTTCTTAATTTCTTATTTTTAAATAGCAAAGAATAAAATATTTCTTATATTTTTTTTAATATTACGAACGAACAAACTCATCGAAGTAAAATAAATTTTTGATAGTACTATTATACTTTTTGAAAGGGTTCGTGAATATTCTTACATTTTAAACAAAATTGCTGTTTATTTCCATTGAGCAAATAAAATATTTGGTCCTAGTAGCTTCAACAAAAATTTTTCGCGGAAAAAACTTAAAATTTTGTATAAATGTGGGAAAATTCACAAAGTTCTTAAATAACTTAAATGATTGAACAAAAGCATAGAGGAATCTGATTTTTTATTCAAAAATTACAAAAAAAAAATTCAATTTTTTAAAAATATTGATCCATCTATTTTTCATTACTGAAATAGGATTTTAATTATATTTCCGAGATAGGCATTAAAAAATATGCTCAAAACACCTCATTAAGAATGGTACTTTTTATCTTTTTGAAAAAAAAAGAACAATTTTTTGATTAATAATTCAAATCTAAAATGTAATTGCTTTCAATCGAATGGATTTAGCATTGTTTGAATTAATTCAGATGATCAATCTATAAAGATAGATCTAAATGAAAAACATTATCTACAGCCCCCGTTAACTATTCAAGCATTCAATAAATGTTGATATTGTTTCTCATTCTGCTAAAATCGGCTATTTTTAAACCAGCACTGGTTTTCTTCTTATTCCAATTGATTTGAAAAAAGGTTATCCATTTAACTAGTGTTTGTTTATTATTTTCTTTATAGATCAACAATTTGTAATTTAAATTTAATTATTTTTGTCGATTAAAGCAGAGCTAAGTGACCTATAAACCAAATATCTTAATTTCTAAAATCAGTTTAAATTAAGCTTAACATAATGCCAAAAAAATAGAGAATATCTGCTGTTCCTGACTTCAAATCCTAAATTTGCATTCTATATCGAATAATTGGAATTTGAGCTAGTCCAGTGTTCTTTAAGTTTAAAATTTTGATTAATTTTTTCTTTTAAATTAAGCCCAAAATTACTATCGAATACTTGAGTCGGACACTTGTTAGCATGAATGAAACATAAATGACATTTTTGAATGAGGAATTAACTCGAACAACTTAAAGCTTTAAGTTGATTCTAAATTTTTTTCTAAATAATTGGAGGAATGAACCAATTGGTTCGATAAAGAGTTTTGATTGTTAATTTTAAATTGTAGATTAATTCATCGATTAAAATTTAATCAAAAAAATATCTTGAAAAAATTAATAATTCATTGAGTTAAAATGATTTTATTATTCACAGGATTCGATGAATAAACCAGGTTTTTGGATATTTGTGTTTTTTTTGCGCATATATTGAGTATTAGTTTCAACTGTTTATTTTTATAAGGGTAAAAGCAAACCCAAAGATCGTTAATTAATAATATCGATTTTCTAAATTCAATTATTTAAACTAGGTAAACTTTTCTGATCAGTATATACTATTATCTTGTATATTTTCGGTGAGAGAATCATCACAATTGGCCGAACAAAGCCACGAGTGTATAGAAATGATTTGACTTTGTATCAAAAAAAAATTTTAGGATAAATTTGCAAGCTATAGGAAATTTTTTGCTAAGATAAAAAGAAATTTGCAATTTAAAGTATTTTTATCAAATTGATTTGTATATTTTAGACAGATGAAACTTATGGTCAAATTTTGAAGAAAAATAATCCGTTTTAAATAAATATACAAGATAATTCTAATCAAAATTTTTTTATTTTATCTTCAAATATTAAAAAAAAAGTATATTAAATTTGTATTGACTAAACTTTTTTCTTTTCATGTTTTTTTATTTTTATTTTATCTTTAATTTTTTACATTACCAAAATCGGCGTTAATTGAATCAAATAAATACATAGAATTCATATCAGAAGCTATTACATAATACAAATTCATCTTTGAAATTTAAAATATTCAAATAAATATTAAAAGAAAAAAGGCATTGTGAAATTTCATACTAAACTTCCAAGACAAAAATAAAAAAAATTTATAGCCTTTGTTCTAAATGTCAAAAACTAATTTCATAAATGAAACAAAGTGAAACAACTTTTGTTTCACCTGCTGCGAAATTCTGCAAAATCTGTGCAAATTAATTGCGTTTTATATTTAATACTTTTAATTAGGGTGCAGACTTTCGCAGTAGGTGAAACAAAAGTTGTTTCACTTTGTTTCATTTTTGAAATATTTAGAACAAAAGTTATAATTTTTTTTATTTTTGTCTTGGAGGGTTTGTATGAAATTTCACAAAAAAATAAATATTTAAATTACTTTTTGCTTTCTCAATCAAATTTTCTTAGTATTTTCTTTAAAAAAAATATTTTAATGTTTTCAAATTATGTAATTAGTAGTACTATTCTACAATATAAACATTTATCTATATCAATCATTATAATGTAAACTTTTGTTCTAAAACAACAAACTCACTGCAAACTTAATAAAAGAAACTTTAAAAATGCACTCAATTTCTATTATTTTCTAGCATTTTTCTAGCCTAACTCTCCCAAACTTGAATATAAAAAATGATGGAACTAAAATTCAGAAAATTCTTGGGAATTCATCTGTCTTGATTAGAAAATTTCTGGAACAATATGCATCAGTATAAAGTAAACTTTATATAAAGGTGGAAAATTTTTGATTGTTTAAATACACTTTAAGTTTAAAAGTTACCCTATCGACGTGCATAGTTTTCAGAAGTATATAAAACCAAGTTAATTAAAATGATTGTTATTATTTTGAAACAAATTTAACTAATTTATCAATTTTTCAAAAATTAGATACGATTTTTATGACTTTCTTTTTTTTTCAGCTCAATATTTATAATTTATTATATTTTAGAAATTAGGTAATTTTGACTTTTATTTATTACTTTATTAGCTGATTTTACACCAAAAAATCTTTTCCAAATAACATGTCTTGTTTTTAAGTTTATCTTTCCAGAAAAAAAAATTACTTTTAATTTAAAGTTTACTTTGAATAATTAATTTAATTAGAAAAAATTTCCAAAAATTAAATTTTTACTTTTTGAAAAAATCAACAACTTAAAAATATCAAATTATGAGTATAAAGAAAATTAAATAGTTAAGCGGGGAACTCATATTTAACCACCATTTATTTATATTTTTTATTTAAAATTTTTTCATAACATGTTTAAACAAGACTCATATATATTTCAGCATTTAGACAAGGCTTGTAAATGCCGAATTCTATTTTGATCCCTCTGGTAAGCTATGCTTGGAATAGAAAAAGGAAATTCGGATTTTGGCCCGATTACTTTGCAAGAAAATACGGTAATTTTGCGATGGAATAAAGCGTTTAAGTAGACATTTTTTATCAATTTTATCTAAAATCTAGATTTTCTTCATAATAAACCTGAAAAATTAAATAAAAAATAACTTTACTGAATTTTATTAATTGAGGCATCTTTTTTATTGATAAAATATTTTGATTATTACACCTCAAAAAATAAATAAACATATAAAGCATAATATTCTCGTTTTAGGTAATTTTTGCATCTTGTTGCACTTTATCACAGAGCTATTTTTTAACTACTAGAAAAAGAAAGGTTTTAAACACTTTGTAATTTTCGATGAATTCATAAAAAAATTATCGAGCTAATTTTTGTGTTTGTTTAAATTTTAAAAATTTTTCTTTAAAGTTATTAAAAGTTATTAAAGTTAGTAATTTCTATGAAAAAAATTCTATGAGTATATTTCTATAAATATTTATCTTTCAAAATACATCTATGAGTTTTTATGTATATTATGTATATATCTATGAGTTTTTTTTTTAATATCTCTATGAATTGATACATCATTGTAATTTTATTATGTGTCAAATTTTAAAAAACCGAAAATCAATAAAAATCTATGAATGTTATTTAAAATTTTTATTATCTGAATCAAAAAAAATAATTTCGAATTAAATGCAAAAATTAGACATCACTGCAAATTTTAGAATGATGGCCAAAATTCTTAGACTCTCTAATAATAGATTCTATTGCGCTGAATTTTCTTACTATACTCGGAAGATTTGTTGATTGTTCGCCTTCTTCTTCATTTATATTTTGTTGTGAACTTTCTTTGCTTTCTATCGAATATCTTGAGGCATTGCTCGGTTTCCAAAGCTTAATATTTTCAATTATAGAATCCCAATAGTCCAAAGATCTAATCCATTTAGGCAACCAAACGAAACTCTTTAGCTTTTCGGGCAATTTTTGTGGAACTAGTTTGCGCAAAATTACTATAACCAAATAATTAAATATTAAAATAACCATTGGAATAATCAAAATGGCCAAACCAATCCAATATGGAATGAGAGCGAGACCAAACACAATCGCTGGAATAATAAAATAAACCAATGCTGCATAAACATAAGTAAGCCATTGATAATTAAATATGACATTGCCAAATTTTTGTGCCAAAGTTTTTGGAAATCGTAAAAATGGAATTGGTAGCCAAAAAAGCGTTCCAAACACATTAAAAAGTGTGTAAACAAAAGCGATTTCCAGAGATTTTTTGAAATTAGCCCCAGGCTGGGTCAGAGCACTTAAAATGCCGGTCACAGTTGTGCCTATATTTGAGCCCAAAGTCATTACATACGCTCTTCGCAGGCTCACTATTCCTATTCCACATAATGGAACTAAAGTAGCTGTGATTATATCCAAACTTTGAACAACCAAAGTCAATGCAAAAGAAAATACGAAAAGTAACAGATTATTGAATACTTTCCATTTGCCAGGCAGTGATGCATTCATTATTTTACGAATACCTTGAGCTATAGGGCCTTCTATCAGCTGGCTGAATATTTTCACAATTCCAAATAAACAAGTCAAATGAACAATTAGAGAAAAAATAATCCAAAACAGACCTGTACCTCCATCGCCGAATGAATTTAGCATTGGCATGCACCAATAGTCGCACTCTTTGCACAAGTGTGCATTTGTTTCGTTGCCATTGTCTGTACCACAGCAGCGCAAAGCTATTTCAGTTGTATTGGAGCCCATGTTCACGGCATTTATTTGATCTTGATCCAAAAGAATAAATAAATCAACCACTGGATCAAGAATAGCAGCTACGAAATTCATATGCTTGAATTCATCGGCATCATTTGGCATCAATTCGGTTAATTTTTGCGAAAGAAAAGACAGCAAGTTGAAAAAAATCTCCATTGGCAAGAGAACAGCAGTGGTTAAAATGTTAAATAAGTCATTGATTGCTGCCGCGCTAAAGGCTCTTTTGAACTCATACGGATCTCCCGAAAGAGTCAGAGCAATGAATATATTTGTCAAGCAAGTACCAATATTGGATCCCATAATTATGGGAACTGCACTCTTAACTGATGGAATAATGCCAGCGCCAACCATGGTCACAACTATTGAGGTTGTAGCCGTAGCATTTTGCATTATAGCTGTTGCCAAAATACCAATGGCCAGTGATCCAAAAGGATTCTGGAGCAAAAAGCTTACTGCTTTACCGGCTTTGAGAGCTAGTGGAGATATAAGTGTGAAGCCAATAGTTAAAAAACTTAGGGACAATAAAAATAAATAAAGCAAAATGATAAAGACAATAATTTTCAGAAAAGAAAAAAGGATGTATCTAAATTTTTCGTTTGTTGAATACGTTTCCCACGTGACTTCTATCCGATCATTTTGCCAATTATTTTCGCATTCAATTTTCTTTTTGATTTTGGCAAAATTTTGAGCATTTTGGTCTTCAGTTTGATCGCTAAATTTCCGGCTGATTCCATTTGTTTGAGCTATCGCAGGCGCTGATATTTCATCCGGGTAAAAGGCAGGATTATCCATGTTTTCATTCGAGAACTTTTTGGAAAATTCTTTCAACGCAAAATTTTCGATACTGTGGACTTATTCCACCAAATTGTCTTAAAAAAATAATTTAGATTCATGGAAAAAAATAAAAATACCTGCTATTTAAAATCTTGATTAACTTTCAAAGTTTTAAAATTTTTTGCGTATAATCTTTTTTTAAGCCCAATGCTTTTAAATGATTTTATTCATGGAATTGAAAATTTCCCTGCCGAACAATTGCTACATAATTGTGAACTATCTTATTTAAGAACAATAATTTTGAGCTAAAAATGACATAAAAGGAGTGATCATCACAAGTTTATTCTTAAAATTAATTCAAATACCTAATAAGGTCACATTAAAATTGATATTTTTTTTCGAATAAGTATCTTCAGCTTAAAACTAGGGTGGAATCTAATTATATAATTTTGTTAGCTTTATTTTTAACTTTTTCTCAGTCCACCTTAATTAAAATACCTCAAAGAAAAATTATATATTCATTTAATTAGATAATGTTTTAAATCTCACTCAATATTTTTTTAACTTGAAAAAAATTTAATTCTGACAGTCAAAAATATTTATTAAATTTTTTTTTGAAAATTAAGGTTCATGGTACAAAAGGTTAATTGTTTATTAAAAAAATTATAAAAATGTTCTAAATTAAAAATAAAATGTCTTAAAAATTCTCAAAAAAATGTCATCACATTGTTAAATCAAAAATAAAAAAAAAAATTCAATTTTTACAAAAAATTGATTTCTGTTGATTAAAAAGTAAATTTAGATGCGAAAATCATATTTGTAGCTTTTTTGACGAAAAAAAATGAAATAAAAAATAAATATACACCTCAATAAATACTAAATTTGAAAAGTTTGAAAAAAATAAAATAATGCATTGACCCAATTAGGAATAATTATTTTATCAACTGTCTTTAAACCCTTAGGAGTAACTCAAATGCAAAAAACCAGACAAGAGTTTTTTTGTGTTTTTAATGACTATTTTTTTGTGATTAAAATTCGATTATAATTGTAATTTTTTTCTATCTAAAATAATTCTATTTAACCTATTTTAGCTATTGTTTTCGTGGAATTTAACTAACCAGCCATGAAAAACCTTCAAACACAATGGTAAAAACAAATTGACAATTTATTTATTTTGTGAAAAATCAAAGAGAAATTATTTAAAAAATTTAAATATTTCAAATTATTGAAAAATTTTAATTAAAACCTTCTATGAGATTAAAGTTTTGGTTTAATAAACAAAAATTATTGTTTTTTTCAAATAATTGGCTTAGTTCAAATTGAATCGCACATTCCATTTTCGTGCAGATTAACCAATAACATATAAAAATTCCACATGAGCTTATAACCGGATTTATTTCCAAAATTTTATAAAAGGTAAAATTAAAATATTACGAAAAAAATCAATTATTAAATTGGTTTTTATTTTTTTAAATATTATTTTAATTCAATTATTTAATAATGTATGAAGCTAAATGATTTCTATAAAACTTTCTTCTTTGAATTTATTTCATGGTATTTGGTCTTTAAATCTTATAATCACTTTTACCTGAATTAATCAAAGCTTTTTTTTTAATGACTGTACAAAAGTGGTGCTGAGTTAAAAAATTGTATCCTGAAGAGAATCTCCGATTTATTTCAGAGTGATCTTTTAAGGTATTCTTCTGCAAAATTAGTACCATTTAAGATGCATTTTTTAAACAATTCATAAATTTTTACTTAAAATCTAGAATCAAATCTCTTCATTAATTGCATTCCTCTGCTAGAATCAACCAAATTTGTGGCGCTTCTTTAAAACTTTTCCAGAATTTCGTTTTCACTTCGTAGTGTCCTTGAAGAAAGATTTATCAGTGGTAGTAAAGATTCGAAAAAGAGTAACAATACTATTTACATAAATAAAAAGATTTGAATACGAGACTATACTCAATATATTTAATGTCGCAAATTAATAAACTAGGCGTATTAGTGGTGATCGTATTCAAAAATTTGAGAAAGTAAATGGTCTTGAATCAGTGAATTTATGAAATGGCATTTTACAAGCAGACAATCAAAATTATATTTTAAGAAGACATTCAATAAATATTTGTTAACTCAGTATCTAATTAACTTCATTTAATAAATTAATTATCTATTTATTCAATAAAATTTTATTGTATTATATTTCTTTTTATATTTAAAATAAAATAGAATAAAAAGATTACATCGCTGATGATTCTTAGTAAAGAAAAACGACGCTTCTAGTGATAATAAACCGCATAGTTAATGAATGAAATCCCTTTTATATCAATTCGTAATTGATGCTCCGTCGACAAATAGTTTCAAAGCTAGATTAGATGAATGGCTATCAAAATAATGTACAATAACGACTTAAGTTACTGCCATAGCTCTTAAGAGCTTAACCCGCTTGAGTCGCAGTAAAAATTGCTACTCTTTCTACCACTATTACTACAATTTTTCAAATTTTAATAAACTTTTAAATAAATATACCATAATAAAAATGAATTATTCATATTGATCTTTATTAATTCTATTAATAAATTTTCAAACTAATTGATCGATAAATAAATTTATTAAATAAAAATAACATAATTAATAAAAATAATGCGTTACCTTTTCCTAATTTTAGAATGGAAAATTATTTTGATTATTTAAAACAATGAAAGGCTTTTTAAATGTATTGTGTGTTGTGATTTTTTTCTTTTTTTAGAATAATAAATTATTTTTCAAAGTAAATAATTTTTAAAATTATTATTTATCATTATGTAAACTTAGAATCTCTTAGAATCAAATAATATTAAACATACAAATATAAATATTTACTTTTTTTAAAATTAAATTTAGAAGTTTATTTTTGACAAATTGTCATAAAACGAATAAAAAAAATAGAGTAATAAAAAATGAGCGCCTTATTTTTAAGTAATACCTAAAAGACGGAATGTTTTTAAGAATTTTACTCAGTTCAAAAACACAGATACGAATTTTTAAAATAATTTTCAAAGAAAATTTTAGTTTAATTTATACTCATTTCAATCAAATACCTTCATTAGTATTTTTACATCTACAGCTACTTTTTTAAAAGAAGACTTATTTGGATAGATACTGAATGAAAGTTTTTTTTTCTTTTAAATGAAAATAAAAATGAAGAAAAAAACATAAAATTTTAAAGTTTTTTATATTTTTCAATAATAATTTTTATTGATATAATGAATTTTTTCCAGGATCTATTTTTTAAATATTTTTAATTCATTTGGTAATGCATTAAAGGGGTCTCCAGGGCCTTGAAGTAATCATATTCAAATTTCGTTTTTTTTAACTTTACCGATACCTTAATCAAATTTTTTAATATAAAAATAGTATTTTTAAAATCCTTATACAATTATGAGCATTTTGATGAAAATTTATAGAGTCTAGCTTAAAAAACTAACCAAAATATGCCATTTCACTTTGAAACTTTTAGGCGCCATATTTCTAGAACCAATTGTCACATAAATAAAGTAAAAAAATATTCTCAATAACCTCATCGAGATCTACAAGAATATACCCAACTTTCATTTTGGATTTAATTCCAAATTGTCCCATATCCTTTAGATTTGGGAAAAAATGTAATATAAATTTAAAAAAAAATAAAACTGGAAATAAACTTAAGTTAAAGACTTAATTCAAATTCTAAATAACGGGTGATGCAAAAGTAAATGGACAAAAGTTAAGTTAACTTGCCCGATCATGCAAATGATCAGGGGATCATATATATATTTATTTATAAACTACTAAAAATTAGCTATAATATTGCAAAAAAAATTTTTAAAATGGGACTTTCTGTGTCTGAACGAGAGGCTTTTCGAAAAACAGTCAAAAATATGATTTCACAAATGGCAAAATCCGACATTGTGGCGCACTTTACTAAGCAAGGAATCGCTCGAAGCACTATATATAATACGATCAACCGTATTCAGATTGGAGATCCGATCAAGGACAATAAGAGAACGGGTCGTCCAACTACCTGGACAGACAAAACTGAAGAGATTGACCAATAACCGAACTTGAGTGAGTCAAAGGCGTCTAGCAAGAAAATTTAATGTCCATCAGACAACAGTTGGTTGGAAGTTAACAAAAATGGATATTTTATATCGTAAACGTGAAAAAACACCAAAATATAGCGCCGTACAGCATGAGAAAGCCAAGAAATTGAGTAAAAAACTTTCAAATATGCTATATCGTTCACCTTGTTCGCTTATTTTGGACGACGAAAAGTACTTTACTTTGGCGGGCGAAAACATGCCGGAAAATGCTGGATATTACACAAATGACAAGTCTACTAGTCCGGACAGTGTTCGGTTTGCTGGAAAAGAGAAGTTTCCAAAGAAGGTGCTTGTTTGGATAGCCATATCTGATCGAGGTATGTCTAAGCCTCTTTTTCGATTATCAAAGTCGGTTGCCATCAATTCGAGCATCTATATCGACGAATGCTTGAATAAACGACTGCTCCTATTTATACATGAGTATCATGAAGACCCTGACTACGTTTTTTGGCCTGACTTAGCGTCTGCTCACTATTCAATGGTAAGCACAGCATGGATGAACGAAAATGTAAATTATGTGACCAAAGATATCAAGCGCGTCCAATCGAAAATTTTTGGGGTTGTTTGAGTGAAAAAGTATACGAGGGAGGTTGGCAAGCCTCAACAGAGCAACAGCTGATTAACCGCATTAAATTAAAGTTGAAGGAATTTGACTTAAATTTTGTGAAATCCCTTATGACGGAGGTCAAAGCAAAGCTCAGAAAAATCGGTCACGATGGAGTTTTTTCATTATTTAAAAATCATAATTCTATTGAAAAATAAATTCATTACATCAGAAAAAAAAACAGAACTTAATATCATTTTTATTTTTTGAGATATTCGCTTTTAATTTTTTGTCCATTTACTTATGCATCACCCGTTACTCTTTTTTATAAGTTTGTCAATTTATTTTTTATTTGCCAAAATTTGTATTAATAGATTTTTTATAAGAAAATTTTCTTTTTAATCCGAATTCGTCTTTTAGCAGAGTAATCCGAGCAAAAATAATTCGTCTTTTAGGTCCTCAAAATCCGGATCGGCCAATTCGTATCCGATTTTTAGGTATAATCTTATTTTCAACTACATCAAAAAGCGATTTCGTTGACCGGTATTTTCACAAATAAATAAAAAAGATAAGAATAGTATGTTTAAAATTTATCAGACAGTTTATCATTTAGATCGTCTTTAAGACATATGGTTAATTTATAACATCATTCGAAACTATCTAAAATTTAAAAAAAACTAACAAGTGATGATTTTAAAATTCTAATCAAATGCCAAGTATATTTGGAGAAAAGTGAATTTTAATGATTTGTTTAATATTTAAATTTTTTTTGTAAACACAGTAACTTAACTTAGATGTATAATACATTCAACAAATAAAAGATAAAGTTTTGCTCTGACACACAGAGCACTCAAATTTATATTTTTTTGAAAAATAACGCGCTCATGGTTCTGAATACTTAGCTTAGAATCCTAGCAAAAATTGTTTTTTTTTAATTTAATTTTAGATAATCACTTCTTTCCAAATCATGCCGATTGATAACCTTGGATCAACTGGAAACGACCAAGCAGACATCAATACTTTCAAAGAACAATACAATCAATTTCTTCAAAACTTGATTGAAAAGTAAATCAACTTTTTTCAATTTGAAAATTAAAAATTTCAAATTAATTCAGAAAAAATGAACTCTTGAACCATCAAGAAACACTTACGAACACTTATCAAGCTAAAAAGGCTACTTTACTAACTCAAATAGATAATTCAACTCAAAAAAAAGTTTCTCAAGTAAAATTAAAATCAATTTTTTTGTTAGTTAATAAATTTAAAAAAATTCCAATTTTTTCAAAGCTTGATTTCTTGTTTAATAAAATTTTTGAGAAGCTGGAAAGTGGAGTTAATGAGGTCAATTTACGAAAGGAAGAACTGGAAGCTCAAGTTCAGAAATTTGAGCATTTTGAAATGCTGGTTGAGGTTGCCAAAAATAAAAATGACAATGAATTCAGTGAAGAAGATGCACTAATGATCAATGACTATGTCGAGGCTGAGTTAAATGAGAGCTCAATAAATTTATCTGAAAATGAGAAAAGGATAAAAATGGAAGAAAACGCGATTACCATTGAACAGTTGATCAATGAGAATCTAATTGCTGACAATTTGTTGGCCGAAATTTCAAATGGTACTTTGGAAATAAATGAGTTAAATATAGAAAATGTTGAAATTAGTGTCGAGGATTTGGTCGCACCAAATCAAGCTATTTGTTCGCTTGATCTGGTCGATTCTACCCAATTTAAAATGGAAACCGAGTTATGTGAAAATTTTTCATTTAGAAAAAATGCTAAATGTTACATTACGTTCTCATTTCCTGAAAACACCGAGCTTCGAAATGCCGAAAACTCCAAAAATCTTCACAAATACCTGAAAATAGAAATTTTCGATTCGCACAAAAATCCTGTATCTTTTGAACTAAAAGAAAAAGTGAACCCAGGCATCCATTTTATTCGCGTTTACTTTATTCCGCAATCAATCGGAATCTTCCAACTTCACATTCACTACAAAAATAATCCGATTCCTAACAGTCCCTTTCATTTTGTTGTAATGACCGAAGCTCTCCAGCAATCATCACTGTCTGTCCCGAACGCCACTCTTTCCAGCTCGACTCCTTCGACGGCAAATTTTGCCTCCGATGGTTACCTAGTGCACAATGACGGCTCAATAAATCCAACCCTATTCGGACCCCCTGTAAAACGCAGCGAATCAATCAATGCCCAAAAGCCACCCAGCCTGGCCTCCTTGAACGCTGGACGCGGACGCCTGCTCAAAATAAACACAAGCAATCATGGCACTGGTTCCCTTTTTTGGAACAAATCAGTTACCGAAAACCCACTTTCTCTGTGCTCGCCCTACAAAAGAAAAAGTCCTGAAATCAACACCGATTCAAACAACAATCAATTTGTTAATGAGGAACAAATGGACACAGAAGATAGCAATGGATCCAGTAAACTGCCCAAATTGGTCATGGCACAAAAAACACTCAACAACAACCAACACAAATCGAATGACTACCCGAGCACCTATCCGAAGATAAACATATTGAGTAATTATTTGAGACGATTCTTGAATGGGCCGAACAGATGGCACTTGGATCAGATTCCGCCGCTAAAAGCTCAATTTCAAAGAAAATTCACCAACCTGAACTATCCGATCGGCTTGCGTTCGTGCAGCATGAGAAATTGGCTGATTGTGTGCGACAATGGAAGCAATTCCATTAAAATTTTTGAAAAATCAACCGGGGAATTGATCAGACAAATCGAAGAAGACCATCTGGTCAAGCTGCGTAGGCCGTCTGCTGTCCTGTTGTGTGAGAGAAAGTCTGAGATGTATGTTAAAGACGACAAGGAAATTTTTGTTTTTGACTTGGAACAGAACTGTAAAATGGTGAGAAAATTTGGAAGTGGTATATTGAGCAAGCCGTACGGCCTGGCCTATGATGACCAAGAAAATGTGGTGTGCGTGGATGCCGATATCCGCAATCCCTTGGTTCACGTATTCGACAAACACTCCGGCATTCTCATTAGCTCCAAGCCGTACCATCCAACAATGAAACTGTTCGCCAATTCGCATGTATTGAATCAGAGATTTGGTCATAGTGGCAATTTGGCGCAGAGAATGCAGGCATTCGATAAAACTAAAGTTAGATTTATTTGCAGTAACAAGAACTCTGTTTACGCAAGTGATTTGGGAAGAAGTATAGTGTATAAGACAAATCTAGATGGCCACATTGAGATGGCCTTTGGTTTTCATGGCAAGCAAAGAGGCGAGCTGTTCGAACCTTCGGGCATCTTTGTTGACGAAGATAGCCAAGCCATTTTGGTAGGAGATAGCAAAAATGATAGGCTCCAAGTAAATGATTTTGAATTAAAAAATTTTAGAATTTATTAAAATTTTATTTTAGATATATGATCAAAATGGAAGATATAAATGTGACATTATGTTTCTTGGAGAGAAAATTGTTCGTCCAAGTGATATTTACATCGATCACGAAGGATATCTTTATGTTTCCTGTTTCATTCAGCACTGTGTCAAGAAATACAAGCTCACTACCGATTAGACCGGCTGCTTTGAACATTTTTTGTTATAATTGTTTTTCTTGATTTTCTAATGAAATAATTTCGATTTTTTGTAAGTGAAAATAAAATTTTCCTTTTTTTTTCTTTTGGAACCTATGGACAAAAATTCTTCCGTATTTTTTTTAGATCAAAATAAAATCGAATTGTAAATTAAGTTATTAGTTTTTTTTCCATTTTTTTTTTGTTTGAACTAGAAAAGCATTGGTCAACTAAAAAGTTTTATCATTTATTTTTTAAATACAAAGATGAAAATTAAAATAAATTTTTTTTCTGTAATACAATTTTTTAAGTATACTGAGTCTTGTGGACCATTATGTGATATAGCGACATCTTTGTCGATTTCACTGGAAAGTTAATTAACTTAAAAATGAGCGTTTAAGTTAAGAAGGAGCATAAATACATGCTCCAATACGTCTAAACGAGAGATCGCATAGACGGGCCCAAAGTTACTAATGTAAAAATTACACATTATTCCTACTATTTTCCTAAAATACAAAAAACATATATATGAATGCGGTGTATACATAAAATTTCTAGATTTTTTTCCTCTTAATTTTTATACAATTTACCTAATTCTAACCTATAAATTTTTATTTTAAAAATGATTTTTTTAACACATTTTTTTGGCTGTACTGAGCTAAAATTCCTTCAGATTAAAAAATAAAAATCAAAGAATTTTAAAATATAACGGCTGCCCATAAATCGTTGTCCGAAATTTCAATTAAGGAAAAAATCTAAATTTTGACACTTAGTTTTGAAAAATTTGCAAAATTTCAAGATCAAAGATATTTTAAAAAAATAACTAATTTTCTAATTTTTCAACATAACTGCTGAAGAAATTATCAGAAAAAAATAATTAATACCAGGTTTTAATCAGGAAAAATTGGCCAATTTTGAGGGTTGGACATGCAAACAAAAAAAATTTCCAAAAGATTAAAAGTTTAAAAACAAGATAAAATTTTGTAGTAATGAAGATTAAAATTTTAAAAAATTTTTATGATCTTTAAACTAATAAGTGCCTCATCTTAAAATGAACTTTTAGACGAACAATTAACTTATTATGATTTAAGAAGTACAAGATACACATTGAATACACATTAGGTCTGCCGACGTTTGCTGGTTTCCTTCGTTAAAAAAAGCTTAACTTCTAAATAGAATGATTGGAATTTAAATGGTGATAAGAATTATATTCTTGTACTCTATTATTTTTTTTTCTTTGAAGAGGCTATAGCTCGGCACAAATAAACAAATAAATAATAATCCTTATAGTAAGATGGGGCAATTATTTAATGTGTGAATGGGGTGAATTTTTTTTTGATTGAATTTTATGGCAAAATAAAATAAAAATTTTATCTAAAAAGCAGCTTTATGGGTAGAAAAAATATCGAGGATTCCGAAAATACCATTACTTTTTTCATAGGACCTCATCAATGTGGTCAAAATTTATGTTTTTGTAAAAGGTCCGAAAAATTACCTATTTGCCTAAATGGGTTAATGCACTAAATTAAATTTTCACAAGAAACCAAAATTCCCAATAGCTCAGATAAGCATGATATTGAAAGCCCTCTGCCTAAGCTATCAATACAAAACAAAAATTAAATTTAAGTATTTTTTATTTAGTCCATTCTGAGTTAACTCTAATCTCATTAACCCCTTTTGCTAAGGGGGTGAGTCGGAAAATTCGGTCTAATTCGGTTAATGAATTCGGAGTTTTCAAACAAAACTGAGTCAATAGACAAAAAATAGAAAAAATAGGTCACCCGGTTAGGCCATCTTACTATATAATAAGAAATTGTAGAAATTTTACGGATAAAATTTTTTATTTATAAATATGACAAATTAATAAATTGTTATTAAATTTTGGGTTTCAAGAAAGAATAAATTAAAGTTTGATTTAGATTCGATAAACACATTAAAGAAACGCTCTTTTAAATGCGAAAACATATTTAATCAGAATCGTTGAATTTTTGGGTCTGGCATGTTATGTGACCAAGTGGGTCATGTAATATTTTACCTGATGACTCATGCCAGTTTGAAGACCTGATATTTTTCTTTTGGATCACATAAGTTTGGGTAAGATACTAAAAATTTACAATTTTATTGGTCACCAAAAGTTAAATAGTTTAATTGTTATTGTTAAGAGGAAAATTTTTTTTAATTTTTAGAGTGTTAATTTACATAAGTCAAAAATGTACTGATTAAAACAATTTAATAAAATTTCTCTTGTTTTTAAAAACTTTATCAAACATTGAAAATAATTAATAAATTAATAAAATTGATTCATCAATTTTCATCAAATTCACAAGAATACCCAATTTCACTTACTTTAAACAAGGCATTTAAATGACAGTATTACTTCAGCTCAAAACATATAGGGAGACCAAGATTGACACAGGAGAAAAATGAAAAAACAAATAATATCGTCAATAATTTAACAATACAATAAATGGTGTTTTGTGTTTTTGGCATTTGAGGAATTTATTTTTGTTAAAAAAATTTTAAAAAATAAATATTTATTGTTCAAATTGTTCGATTTGTACTAAATTTCCTACTGGACAAAAAATCAAATACATTGCTTTTATTTAACACGGTTCTTACAAAAATTTATGTAATTTTACGTATTAAATTATTTGTTGTAAGAATGTAAAAGTTTTTGCAAGATTAAATAAGAGTGTCATTCAAATTAAGTTTATTCAAATTTCTCTTTAAAATTCTTTTTGATATTTTTAATTGAAGAATAAATAATTTTGCAAATATATTTCACACTCCAAGCCTTTCCAGGATATTATGATTATTTTCGTAATCCGGTCCCAAAGCTACTAATTTTCACTTACAAAGTGTGAAAAAAACACAAATATGCTCTGAAATCAGTGTCCTGCAATTAAAATTGCAGAAACACCAAAAAAAGATCAAAAACAGGCTTTCTTTAACATTACCTGTCTTCACAGAGCAAGTTTACAGCATCTTTCACTTACGGAAGAAAACTCTTTCATTTTAAAAAGACTGCTCTTCGTTTAACCTACGCATCAAATGCTTTTTGACCACATGGACGCTTTAATAATAGCTCATTCAAGTAGGGAAAAGCTATCAAAATTCTTATTTGAATTTCTTGTAAAGAGAGGGCATAATGGATCTTCAACGAAAGACAGTCTCTAAATCCGATACGGACCATAACTCTTTAGGAGAAATTTTCTTATGTGTATAGAATCTTAGAGAAACATCAAATTTCGTTTAGGAAAGGATTGAAAATTTCTTAGATCATGATCCAGAAGGAAGCGCGCTAATGCGCATTAGAGGTAATCTAAATTATTATTTGAGTTTTGCCATTAAGATATCGCTGGATGTCAATACTTTCTTTAAAGTGAACCTAGTCACTCTCAAAGAGTTTTGGTGGTAAATGAGCCTGATTTAAAATGTCTAGATAATCAGGTCCACAATTATCTGGTAAACAGATGTAAATGAATACATTTTGGAGGTTATCGACCATCAATCAGGCAGAGATTTCTCACTATTAGATAAAAAGTCAATTTTTTGTCCGGAATAGAATTGAGCTAGTCTAACAAAAATGTATGTTATTTTACTTAATCTTGATTTTGTGCGTAAGAAATTGAAATCTTACGTAAAATTACATAAATTATTGCAAGAACCATGTTAAATAAAAGCACTGTGTAAGAACAGAGATGATAAAAAGTCTTATCATATCACCAAAGAATTTTAAGAAAAAAGTATAAGCAGGAAACGAAAACAGCAATCAACAAAAAAAATCTTTCTGTCTAAATTCAAAAATCTTTCGAGTTCCTTAAACATATCTGACTTCTATGATTATGATACTGAATCATTCACACATAAGAACAGCAGTGACAATTATTACTTAATTTTTATTTATTTAATTGTGTTTGTGTTCGAACCGAGACAGCTACAAAATAAAAATATATAAAAACAGCTTTAAAATATTTTTAAAAGTTTGAAAAAAAAATCACTTTTTATGTTTAATAAATTAATATTTTTTAATTAAAAGTTAATTAAAAAAAAATCACAAAATTATTTTTTTAAGAGTCATTCTCTATTAAAAAGAATGAAATGTAAATTTTAAGTGATTTTTTTTTTCATTAGAGATCGTGATAAAATTAATAAGATATTAAATTATATTTTCATTGTCAATTTTTAAAATGACCCGGCAAATAATAAAATTGAAAGAAAAATAAAGTATTCATTTGAATAAGGCAGTCCGGGTGCTTTCTTTTGGATTTAGTCTAGGATTTCTTTTTGCTGTCGAGTGTACAACTATGAAATGCTTTTTCAAAAAGCTGAGTTCAAGTTTGGCTTGTAATGTCATCCGAAAGTTTTTCAATGAAAAAATTGTGATAAATTAAAATTATTAATGAATTGTTTTGTGTATTTTTTTTTCAATTTTAAATTTTTACAAATTTTCATTTAAAAAAAAGAAATTTTTGTGAATTAAGATTTAAACTATGCCAATTACCTTTAGGTTAAGCATTAAAAATTTGTTATTTTGAAATTTTAAAATGTTTGGTTAAAGTAAAAAGGAAAATTTGCCAAGTCGTTTTATAACATATTCATTTTAAAGAAAATAAAAAAATAGTATGTATATTCATAAAAAAATTGCCTTAAAAAAACTACGATAGATGTTGAATATATTTTTGAATTCAAAAATCACGGGATTTTGTCGAGCTTTCATTAAAAAAATAATCTTTTTCTAGGCTTAGCCAAATAAATTTATCATCAGAGCAAAAGCTATTTAAGAAGCTGTAAATCATTTTAGTATGTTAAATAAAAAAACTTGCTGAAATAAATTATAAGATGAATCGTGGTAATGAACAAAGTGGTGGACATGGCCCAAACCCTGTGAGTGGAGGTGGAAATAAAGAAGGCTCCAAAATGAATGCGGATGATGCTAGACGAATCCAAGCAGCTGCTGACAAAAATCCATCTTCTCAGGATGGATTTAAAGAAAGGGCCCAAGCTGCTGCAGCTAGAAATCAACAATAATTTTATTATTTAATTTTAATAAAATTGAATATTAATGAATAGTTTCTTCATTTTTTCCCAATTATACCCAGTTATAATACCCTTGGTAAATTGAATTAAAAAATTAATTCTCCAAATCAAATGACTACCCAAGTACCTATCCGAATATATTGAGCATATTGATAAATGATGTAGAGTAGTTTTTTTAAGGCAATTTTTGAATGGGCCAAACAGATGGCACTTGGACCAGATTCTGCCGCTAAAAGCTTAATTTCAAAGAAAATTCACCAATTTTAACAATCCAATCGACTTAAGTTCGTACATAATGAATGCATTGTAGCCGATATACTTAATTCCTTGGTTTATGTTTTTGATAGAAAATCAGGTATATTTATCAGTTAAAAGCCTCATTATCAAGCAGTGTAACTGTTTGAAAATTTAATATCAAAATTAAATTAAATTTTATAAATCTGCTCAAATTTTATTTTAAAAAATTAGGAATATAGATTCAATGTAAGGTTTCAAAATTTTTTAGAATTATTTAATACCAATTTTATTAAATATAAAAATGAAAATTATATACTTTTAATTTTTATCACAGATTAAAAAAATTTTTTTTTTGGATAGCTTTTGATGTTTCTTAATTTAGATAAATTTTTTTGTTTGCAGTCTTATAAAATTGTATCATTTTATTCTTAAGTCAATTTTTTGTATCTTTCACAATAAGTCTCTTATTTGACAGAGATTAGTAATCAAAAACTGGCCTCAGCTTAATTAAATTTAAACCAAGACTTGATAAATGTCAGAATTATTTTATAACCCCAAAAAATAATTTTCAAAATAATTTCAGAGCTTTTAAATTCAATTATTCTAAATTTAAAATATTTTTATGCCTAGAGGAGAAAAAAATACTTAAAACGTACCACTAAGGTTCACTTTTTATTTAAGTTATAAGAAATATATATGGCTAATTCAAATTATTCAGTTTTATATTTTGCTAAATATTAAAATAATTGTTTTATTCAGAACCATTATATATTTGCTTTTGCTATTTATTTAATTTTATTCAAATTTTCAACGAATATTAAAACTTATTTCATCAAAGCACATTTGGTAATATTTGAAATAATATTTATTTGTTGCAAATAAAAAAAACAAAAAATTAATGTTGATTTTTGTCTAGAGCTTTTTGAGCTCTTGGTGCAAATCCGGTTTTAGCTGTTGGAGAAGACGGATTCTTGTCATAAGTTGATTGTATTCGGCTAACAGCAGCCGGATCCATTTTAGAGCTCTTTCCAGACGAATGAGATCCACTTCCTTTACTTCCACCACCATGGCTTGAGCCATGCCCACTACTTTGTCCATGTCCACCAGTCATCTTAATAATTATTTTTAATGATTTTAAACTTTTTATTTTTTAAAACTAAAACAATTTAAAGCTTTTTAAATAGTTTTTGCTCTCATGATAAAACAACCAACCGACAATCCTTGAAAATAATTCTAAAATTAAAAAAATAAAAATAACTTGTACGGAAAATATATTTTTAGGCCACCGAAAAAATCAAAACAAATTTTTATTTTTGGAAAATTTATTAACAAAATTTTGATATCGGCAATTAGCTGATGATTGTGCTCTTTGAGCAAATCCAGATTCAGAAGTTGCTTACATCGGATTTTGAGCTCCTGCCGATTGAATTCTACTAGCAGCTGCTTGGTCAATTCGACCACTTCCACCATAAGGGACCTGAGGATCATATTGTGATGAGGTGTATTTTCCTTGGTATTGCGGACAAATGAATCCTCCTTGATGAGGTTGACATGTATAACCTCCTTGAAATTGTGGACAGATATGTTTTTCTCCAAATTGAGAGCAAGCGTGTTCTCTGTGACAAATATGACCACACATAGGACATTTTCCATGATGACCATGACCACACATGTGACCATGACCTCCACAAATTTGACAATCGTGCATTTTATAAAATATTGGGTTATTCAGAACCAATAATTTGTTTTTATACATTTAAAAAAAATCCTTTTTTAAAAAGGATAGCTATCCTGAAATAAAATAGGCTAGTATCAAAATATGTAAAGAAAATTTAAATGATAAACTTCATTTTAAGAAAAATGATAATTTTTGTGTGTTAGCCTTAAATTTAATTTTTGAAAACTATTTTGCCATTTTTTTCGTCATCGGAAGTCTTATTTATTTTTGATTAAGAAATTAAAATTTTTTAAAAAATTAAAAACCTTATTAGATTATGAAAAGTAAACAAAAAATTAAAATGGATTCTCAAAATCGAATGATTTTAACTTTAAAAATTCCTCAAAAGTCTATGTCTGAAATAAAAATAAAAAAGTCATTTTAATAAAAAAAATAAAAAAAGAGACATTAGTTTAGTTTAAAATTTTTAAAGTGCTATTAAAATTAACATGCGCCATACTCATTGATTCCATTTTTAATTTTTAATCCTATTTAGAGCCCTCTTTAATTTCTAAGTCGAATAATAATAAATTTATTTTTAAAACAATATTGACCGATTTTAAAATTTAAAAAAATCTTTCGTTTAGAGCGAATAAATTGAGTGATTGTGATTTTGGGGTTCATAATTTATTGTTATCTTAAGAATTAAAATTTTTAAAATGACTGAGTGTTTTAAATTTATACATATTTGACAAAAATTTTAAATTGTAACAATCATGGTTTAGAACTTTTTTTTCAATCATATATTTATCTAAATTCTATTAGGAAAATAGATTCATATATTTTAGAAAAGGAAAATTAAGCTTTTTTATGAACTTTCCTATTTTAATACCGGATTAAGTTTATTTTTAATAAAAACTTTGAATTAAAATTTTAATGTGTTGATTAAGAACTGAACAATTAAAAAATGGCATAAATTAAAAAAAGTAAAGAGGCAAGAAATCATGTAATTTATTCATTTCCTTAAAATTTCTAGAATAGCTTCTAATGTAAAATTTTAATTCATCAATTTGAAATTTTTTGGCTTGAATTTTTTTTAAATTAATTTTTAAAATTTAAGATAATAAAAAAAGAATTAAATTTTTAATATTTCTATGATTCTTGTATTAATTAAGGCTTGAATTTAAAAAAAATTTTTAAATTTTATAATCTTTTCTACTATTTCGATTCATTTAAGGAAATAATCAATTAATCAAAACTGTCAAGATAGTAAACTGGGTCAATTCCAGTCGTTTTGAGTCTAAGCAGCTTATCTAAATTAGGACAGTATCCTATTTCCATCAGTTGTTGTTCTCTTTTTTGTTAAAATAGTTCAATTAGGTATCAGATGTTTAAGTTTTCCTTCGAATTTCAAGAGCTTTTCGAATCATTTATAAAAGAAGTCTACTAAAATAAATTAATTCAAGGTATGATCCAGTTTTACTTATTCGCTGAATTAATTAGTGTTTACTCCTGATGATTTTAGATTCCATTTGGCTTCAAAAGAACAATAAAATTTTATACAATAATTTAAAAATTCTGAAGTAAATAATGCTGTAATTTTTCTATTTTCAAGTTGTTTTAAATTGAGTGAAATGAATAATTAAACTCGATTAGAAACCCAAATAAAAATTTCTACCTATTAATCGATAAAGTACTCTTAACTTAGTTGGTAATTGCGTAATTTTATTACCATGCTGAAATCAAAAGATTTTTTTTATTAGGTCCTTTGAATGAAGAAAAAATTTGTTTTTAATTTATTGATTTTTAATCAGGTTTAAATTGAAATATAATTTTTAAATGAGAATAATTGTTGAAAACTTTCAATGTTTGATCATCTGAAATTTAATTCGAAATTTTTTATTTAATTTTTCACTTAAGTAATCATGAATTTTGAAATTTAAATTAAAAGAAGCCTAATAATTGAGGTTAATCACTGGAAAGACCCAAATTTTATTCAACTATATGCAAGCACATATTGTTTGTTAATGAATTAAATAAATTAATAATGATCCAATTTTTGACATCATATTCAATAGAAGAAAGTGATTTCTCATTCCAAATTTAAATGCCAAAGACAATGTTTTATTTGTGTATTCTTTGCATTTTGAAGTAATCTCGAAATGTAACAAGTTGCCATTTTAAAAATTTCCATAATATTTAATAATCAAACTTTAATTTTAAGATTTTGGTTGAACTTTGTGACTACCATTTTGATAAAAAATCATTTTGATTTTATTTCTATCACAAAGTTCCATAATTTTTGTTGACCAAAATTATTAGGACCTATCTTTAAATGTCTACTCATATCTAGACCCATTTTAGTATTAGCTTGGTATAAATAAAGAAAATTTTTTCTCTTGTATATAATCTTGGATTAAGAATCGAAGTTAGATAACTTTGTATATTTTCCGTCCATTTTGTATAAAACTCAAAATGCATATGAGATTAAGCTGAAAAATATTGAGGCTAATTGTATAAGCTTTTCTAAATGAAAGATGCTTTATTTCTTGACATTTTAATTTCAAAATCTTTTTATTTGAATGAATTTTAGAACATTTATTTTGTACAGCTTTTTGAGACCAAAATAAAAGATCCGAAAAACAATTTCTCAATTAATTTTTTAATAATCATTTTAAATATTGAATTCTATAGAGACTATTATATAACAAATTGTTTCGAATAATTTTATTTCTAAAACTAATAAACAAAATATACAAATTGTTGGCCAGAAATAAAAGGCTACAAGTTGGATGTCTTTTAATATTTTTTTTGAATTAAAAAAAATCAATATCATATCGATTCAAACAACAATCAATTTGTTAATGAGGAACAAATGGACACAGAAGATAGCAATGGATCCAGTAAACTGCCCAAATTGGTCATGGCACAAAAAACACTCAACAACAACCAACACAAATCGAATGACTACCCGAGCAACTATCCGAAGATAAACATATTGAGTAGTTATTTGAGACGATTCTTGAATGGGCCCAACAGATGGCACTTGGATCAGATTCCGCCGCTAAAAGCTCAATTTCAAAGAAAATTCACCAACCTGAACTATCCGATCGGCTTGCGTTCGTGCAGCATGAGAAATTGGCTGATTGTGTGCGACAATGGAAGCAATTCCATCAAAATTTTTGAAAAATCAACCGGGGAATTGATCAGACAAATCGAAGAAGACCATCTGGTCAAGCTGCGTAGGCCCTCTGCTGTCCTGTTGTGTGAGAGAAAGTCTGAGATGTATGTTAAAGACGACAAGGAAATTTTTGTTTTTGACTTGGAACAGAACTGTAAAATGGTGAGAAAATTTGGAACTGGTATATTGAGCAAGCCGTACGGCCTGGCCTATGATGACCAAGAAAATGTGGTGTGCGTGGATGCCGATATCCGCAATCCCTTGGTTCACGTATTCGACAAACACTCCGGCATTCTCATTAGCTCCAAGCCGTACCATCCAACAATGAAACTGTTCGCCAATTCGCATGTATTGAATCAGAGATTTGGTCATAGTGGCAATTTGGCGCAGAGAATGCAGGCATTCGATAAAACTAAAGTTAGATTTATTTGCAGTAACAAGAACTCTGTTTACGCAAGTGATTTGGGAAGAAGTATAGTGTATAAGACAAATCTAGATGGCCACATTGAGATGGCCTTTGGTTTTCATGGCAAGCAAAGAGGCGAGCTGTTCGAACCTTCGGGTATCTTTGTTGACGAAGATGGCCAAGCCATTTTGGTGGGAGATAGCAAAAATGATAGGCTCCAAGTAAATGATTTTGAATTAAAAAATTTTAGAATTTATTAAAATTTTATTTAAGATATATGATCAAAATGGAAGATATAAATGTGACATTATGTTTATTGGAGAGAAAATTGTTCGTCCAAGTGATATTTACATTGATCACGAAGGATATCTTTATGTTTCCTGTTTCATTCAGCACTGTGTCAAGAAATACAAGCTCACTACCGATTAGACAGGCTGCTTTGAACATTTTTTGTTATAATTGTTTTTCTTGATTTTCTAATGAAATAATTTCGATTTTTTGTAAGTGAAAATAAAATTTTCCTTTTTTTTTCTTTTGGAACCTATGGACAAAAATTCTTCCGTATTTTTTTTAGATCAAAATAAAATCGAATTGTAAATTAAGTTATTAGTTTTTTTTTCCATTTTTTTGTTTTAACTAGAAAAGCATTGGTCAACTAAAAAGTTTTATCATTTATTTTTTAAATACAAAGATGAAAATTAAAATAAATTTTTTTTCTGTAATGCACTTTTTTAAGTATACTGAGTCTTGTGGACCATTATTTCTACTATTTTCCGAAAATACAAAAAACATATATATGAACGCGGTGTATACATAAAATTTCTAGATTTTTTCCCTCTTAATTTTTATACAATTTACTCTATTCTAACCTATAAATTTTTATTTTTAAAATGATTTTTTTAACTCATTTGTTTGGCTATACTGAGCTTAAGTTCCTTCCTTCAGATTAAAAAATAAAAATCAAAAAATTTTAAAATATAACGGCTGCCCATAAATTTCAATTAAAAAAAATCAAAATTTTGACACTAAGTTTTGCAAAATTTCAAAAGATCAGAAGATATTTAAAAAAAATAACTAATTTTCTAATTTTTCAACATAACTGCTGCAGTAATTATCAGAAAAAAATAATTAATACCAGGTTTTAATCAGGAAAAATTGGCCAATTTTGAGGGTTGGACATGCAAACAAAAAAAATTTCAAAAAAAGATAAAGACAATTGAGGACAATTTCTCATTAAAGAAGGGAGAAATGTTGTATTTAAAGATCATGTTTATTCTTTTATTATTCAGTCTTTCTCATTTTTATTTTATTTTATACTTTTCAATAAACTATATTCACAAGAGCTAAATCTCTTTGCTCGGCGCTCTACAACAATAATTTAAAAACAAGATAAAATTTTGTAGTAATGAAGATTAAAATTTTAAAAAATTTTTATGATCTTTAAACTAATAAGTGCCTCATCTTAAAATGAACTTTTAGACGAAAAATTAACTTATAATGATTTAAGAAGTACAAGATACACATTGAATACACATTAGGTCTGCCGACGTCTGCTGGTTTCCTTTGTTAAAAAAAGCTTAACTTCTAAATGGAATGATTGGAATTTAAATGGTGATAAGAATTATATTCTTGTACTCTATTATTTTTTTTTCTTTGAAGAGACTATAGCTCGGCACAAATAAACAAATAAATAATAATCCTTATATTAAGAAATTGTAGAAATTTTACGGATAAAATTTTTTATTTACAAATATGACAAATTGATAAATTGTTATTAAATTTTGGGTTTCAAGAAAGAATAAATTAAAGCACACATTAAAGAAACGCTCTTTTAAATGCGAAAACATATTTAATCAGAATCGTTGAATTTTTGGGTCTGGCATGTTATGTGACCAAGTGGGTCATGTAATATTTTACCTGATGACTCATGCCAGTTCCAAGACCTGATATTTTTTTTTTTGGGTCACATAAGTTTGGGTAAGATACTAAAAATTTACAATTTTATTGGTCACCAAAAGTTAAATAGTTTAATTGCTATAAGAGGAAAAATTTTTTTAATTTTTAGAGTGTTAATTTACATAAGTCAAAAATGTACTGATTAAAACAATTCAATAATATTTCTCTTGTTTTTAAAAACTTTATCAAACATTGAAAATAATTAATAAATTAATAAAATTGATTCATCAATTCCATCTGATTCACAAGAATACCCAATTTCACTTACTTTAAACGAGGCATTTAAATGACAATATTACATCAGCTCAAAACATATAGGGAGACCAAGATTGACACAGGAGAAAAATGAAAAAACAAAAAGAAGAGGATAAAAAATTAAAAACAAAGAATATCGTCAATAATTTAACAATAAATAAATGGTGTTTTATATTTGTCTTTTTGGCATATGAGGAATTTATTTTTGTTAAAAAAATTTTAAAAAATAAATATTTATTGTTCAAATTGTTCGATTTGTACTAAATTTCCTACTGGACAAAAAATCAAATACATTGCTTTTAGTTAACACGGTTCTTACAAAAATTTATGTAATTTTACATAATATTACGTATTACATTATTTGTTGTAAGAATGTGAAATTTTTTGTAAGATTAAATAAGATTGTCATTCAAATTAAGTTTATTCAAATTTCTTTTAAAAATTCTTTTTGATATTTTTAATTGAAGAATAAAGAATTTTGCAAATATATTTCACACTCCAAGCCTTTCCAGGATATTATGATTAGTTTCGTATGCCATGTAATCCGGTTCCAAAGCTGCTAATTTTCACTTACATAGTGTGAAAAAACCACAAATATGCTCTGAAATCAGTGCCCTGCAATTAAAATTGCAGAAACACTAAAAAAAGATCAAAAACAGGCTTTCTTTAAAATTACCTGTCTTCACAGAGCAAGTTTACAGCACCTTTCACTTACGGAAGAAAACTCTTTCATTTTAAAAAGACTACTCTTCGTTTAACCTACGCATCAAATGCTTTTTGACCACATGGACGCTTTAATAATAGCTCATTCAAGTAGGGAAAAGCTATCAGAATTCTTATTTAAATTTCTTGCAAAGAGAGGGCATAATGGATCCTCAACGAAAGAAAGTCCCTAAACCCGATACGGACCATAACTCTTTAGGAGAAATTTTCTTATGTGTATAGAATCTTAGAGAAACATCAAATTTCGTTTAGGAAAGGACTGAAAATTTCTTAGATCATGATCCAGAAGGAAGCGCGCTAATGCGCATTAGAGGTTATCTAAATAATTTTTTGAGTTTTGCCATTAAGGTATCGCTGGATTTCAATACTTTCTTTAAAGTGAACCCAGTCACTCTCAAAGAGTTTTGGTGGTAAATGAGCCTGATTTAAAATGTATACAGAATCAGGTTCACGACTATCTGGTAAACAGATGTAAGTGAATACATTTTGGAGGTTATCGACCATCAATCAGGTAGAGATTTCTCACTATTAGAAAAAATGTCAATTTTTTGACCGGAATAGAATTGAGCTAGTCTAACAAAAATGTATGTTATTTTACTTAATCTTACGTTAGATTTTGTGCGTAAGAAATTGAAATCTTACGTAAACTTACATACATTATTGCAAGAACCATGTTAAAAAAAGCACTGTGTAAGAACAGAGATAAAAAAAAGTCTTATCATATCACCAAAGAATTGAAAGAAACAAGTATAAGCAGGAAACGAAAACAGCAATCAACAAAAAAAATCTTTCTGTCTTAATTCTAAAATCTTTCGAGTTTCTTAGACATATCTGACTTCTATGATTATGATACTGATTCATTTACACATAAGAACAGCAGTGAAATGTATTTACCTCATCAATTTTTTACCTCAACAATTATTACTTAATTTTTATTTATTTAATTGTGTTTCTGTTCGAACCGAGACTGCTACAACAAAAAAAATATATAAAAACAGCTTTAAAATATTTTTAAAAGTTTGAAAAAAAAATCACTTTTTATGTGTAATAAATTAATATTTTTTAATTAAAAGTTAAGTAAAGTAAAAAATCACAAAATTATTTTTTTCATTTTTTTTGAGTCATTTTCTATTATAAAGAATAAAATTTATATTTCAAGTGATCTTTTTTTATTAGAGGTCGTGATAAAATTAATAAGACATTAAAATTATATTTTCAAATAATAAAATTGAAAAAAAAAAAAAGTATTCATTTGAATAAGGCAGTCTGGGTGCTTTCTTTTGGATTTAGTCTAGGCTTTCTTTTTGCTGTCGAGTGTGCAACTATGAGATGCTTTTTTCAAAAAGCTGAGTTCAAGTTTGGCTTGTAATGTCATCCGAAAGATTTTCAATGAAAAAATTGTGATAAATTAAATTATTAATGAATTGTTTTATGTATTTTTTTCCAATTATAAATTTTTACAAATTTTCATTTTAAAAAAAAGAAATTTTTGTGAATAAAGATTTAAACTTTGCCAATTATCTTTAGGTTAAGCATTAAAAATTTGTTATTTGAAATTTTAAAATGCTTGGTCAAAGTAAAAAGGAAAATTTTATTATTTGCCAAGTCGTTTTATAACATATTCATTTTGAATTATTTTTGAATGATTCATTCAAGAATCGCCTTAAAAAACTACTCTACATCATTTATCAATATGCTCAATATCTTCGGATAGGTACTTGGGTAGTCATTTGATTTGGAGAATTAATTTTTTAATTCAATTTACCAAGGGTATTATAATTGGGTATAATTGGGAAAAAATGAAGAAATTATTCATTAATATTCAATTTTATTCAAATTAAATAATAAAATTATTGTTGATTTCTAGCTGCAGCAGCTTGGGCCCTTTCTTTAAATCCATCCTGAGAAGATGGATTTTTGTCAGCAGCTGCTTGTATTCGTTTAGCATCATCCACATTCATTTTGGAGCCTTTGTTTCCACCTCCACTCACAGGGTTTGTGCCATGTCCACCACTTTGTTCATTACCACGATTCATCTTATAATTTATTTCAGCAAGTTTTTTTATTTAACATACTAAAATGATTTACAGCTTCTTAAATAGCTTTTGCTCTGATGATAAACTTATTTGGCTAAGCCTAGAAAAAGATTATTTTTTTAATGAAAGCTCGACAAAATCCCGTGATTGTTGAATTCAAAAATCTATTCAACATCTATCGACCAATCTTAATCCACACTATCTTGTCGTTCAATTCTAAAGATTTTCAAATTGTTTGTTTGAAAGGAAAAACTAAGATTAAGTGCGTAGGACGTTGGTTAAGAAGCTTAGCTCCTTAGTGAGGGTGTGCCAAGCTTAGCCAAATAAGTTTATCATCAGAGCAAAAGCTATTTAAGAAGCTGTAAATCATTTTAGTATGTTAAATAAAAAAACTTGCTGAAATAAATTATAAGATGAATCGTGGTAATGAACAAAGTGGTGGACATGGCACAAACCCTGTGAGTGGAGGTGGAAACAAAGGCTCCAAAATGAATGTGGATGATGCTAAACGAATACAAGCAGCTGCTGACAAAAATCCATCTTCTCAGGATGGATTTAAAGAAAGGGCCCAAGCTGCTGCAGCTAGAAATCAACAATAATTTTATTATTTAATTTGAATAAAATTGAATATTAATGAATAATTTCTTCATTTTTTCCCAATTATACCCAATTATAATACCCTTGGTAAATTGAATTAAAAAATTAATTCTCCAAATCAAATGACTACCCAAGTACCTATCCGAAGATGATGTAGAGTAGTTTTTTAAGGCGATTTTTGAATGGGCCAAACAGATGACACTTGGACCAGATTCTGCCGCTAAAATCTTAATTTCAAATAAAATTCACCAATCTTAACAATCCAATCGGCTTAATTTCGTACATAATGAATGCATTGTAGCCGATATGCTTAATTCCTTGGTTTATGTAATTGATAGAAAATCAGGTATTTTTATCAGTTTAAAGCCTTATTATCCAGCAGTGTAACTGTTTGAAAATTTTGTATCAAAATTAAATTTATATTTTATAAATCTGCTCAAATTTTATTTTAAAAAATTAGGAAAATAGATTCAATGTAAGGTTTCAAAATTTTTTAGAATTATTTTATACCAATTTTATTAAATATAAAAATGAAAATTAAATACTTTTATTCCTTGATGCACCAGTACTTTTTTATCATTAAATATTATTCCAATAGAGCTCCTTTAACAGAATTATAAATCTTCATTATTTTAGTTTTTAGAAATTGAGTGAAAAAAGAGAAAAAACAAAATTAAAAATATTCGATTAATTTTTGTCTCAGATTAAAAAAATTTTTTTTTTAGACAGTAGTACAGCAAATATTAATTTTGAAATTTTTTTTTGGATTGCTTTTGATGTTTCTTAATTAAAATAATTTTTTTGTGTGCACTCTTATAAAATTCATTTTATTCTCAAGTCAATTTTTTGTATCTTACACAATAAGTCTCTTAGTTGACAGATATTGGTAATCAGAAACTGGCCTCAGCTCAATTAAATTTAAACCAAGACTTGATATATGTCAGAATTATTTTTTAACCCCAACAAAAAAAATTTTTCAAAATAATTTTGAAGCTTTTAAATTCAATTTTTCTAAATTTAAAATATTTTTATGCCTAGAGGAGAAAAAAATACTTAAAACGGACCACTAAGGTTCACTTTTTATTTAAGTTACAAGAAAGATATATGGCTAATTCAAATTATTCAGTTTTATATTTTGCTAAATATCGAAATAATTGTTTTATTCAGAGCCATTATCTATTTACTTTTGCTATTTATTTAATTTAATTCAAATTTTCAACGAATATTAAAACTTATTTCATCAAAGCACATTCGGTAATATTTAAAAAAATATTTATTTGCTGCAAATGAAAAAAAACAAAAAAATTATTGTTGATTTTTGTCTACAGCTTTTTGAGCTCTTGGTGCAAATCCGGTTTTAGCCGTTGGAGAAGACGGATTCTTGTCATGAGTTGATTGTATTCGGCTAACAGCAGCCGGATCCATTTGAGAGCTCTTTCCAGACGAATGAGATCCACTTCCTTTACTTCCACCACCATGGCTTGAGCCATGTCCACTACTCTGTCCATGTCCACCAGTCATCTTAATAATTATTTTAAATGATTTTAAACTTTTTGTTTTTTAAAACTAAAACAATTTAAAGCTTTTTAAATAGTTTTTGCTCTCATGATAAAACAACCAACCGACAATCCTTGAAAATAATTCTAAAATTAAAAAAATAAAAATAACTTGTACGGAAAATATATTTTTAGGCCACCGAAAATATCAAAACAAATTTTTATTTTTAGAAAATTTATTAACAAAATTTTGATATCAGCAATTAGCTGATGATTGTGCTCTTTGAGCAAATCAAGATTCAGAAGTTGCTTACATCGGATTTTGAGCTCCTGCCGATTTAATTCTACTTGCAGCTGCTTGGTCAATTCGACCACTTCCAACATATGGGACCTGAGGATCATATTGTGATGAGGTGTATTGTCCTTGGTATTGCGGACAAATGAATCCTCCTTGATGAGGTTGACATGTATGACCTCCTTGAAATTGTGGACAGATATGTTTTTCTCCAAATTGAGTGCAAGCGTGTTCTCTGTGACAAATATGACCACACATAGGACATTTTCCATGATGACCATGACCACACATGTGACCAAGACCTCCACAAATTTGACAATCGTGCATTTTATAAAATATTGGGTTATTCAAAACCAATAATCAGTTTTTATACATTTTAAAAAAATCCTTCTATAAAAAGGATAGCTATCCTGAAATAAAATAGGCTAGCATCAAAATATGTAAAGAAAATTTAAATTATAAACTTCTTCATTTTAAGAAAAATAATAATTTTTGTGTCTTAGCCTTAAATTCATTTTTGAAAACTATTTTGCCATTTTATTCGTCATCGGAAGCCTTATTTATTTTTGATTAAGAAATTAAAATTTTTTAAAAATTAAAAATCTTATTAGATTATGAAAAATAAACAAAAAATTAAAATGGATTCTCAAAATCGAATGCTTTTAACTTTAAAAATTCCTCAAAAGTCCATGTCTGAAATAAAAATAAATAAGTCATTTTAATGAAAAAAAATAAAAAAAGAGACATTAGTTTATTTAAAAGTTTTTAAAGTGCTATTAAAATTAACATGCGCCATACTCATTGATTCCATTTTAAATTTTTAATCCTATTTAAAGCCCTCTTTAATTCCTAAGTCGAATAATAATAAATTTATTTTTAAAACAATATTGACCGATTTTAAAATTTAAAAAAATCTTTCGTTTAGAGCGAATAAATTGAGTGGTTATGATTTTGGGGTTCATAATTTATTGTTATCTTAAGAATTAAAATTTTTAAAATGACTGAGTGTTTTAAATTTATACATATTTGACAAAAATTTAAAATTGTAACAATCATGGTTTAGGACTTTTTTTCAATCACATATTTATCTAAATTCTATTAGGAAAATTAAACTTTTTTATGAACTTTCCCATTTTAATACCAGATTAAGTTTATTTTTAATAAAAACTTTGAATTAAAATTTTAATGTGTTGATTAAGAACTGAACAATTAAAAAATGGCGTAAATTAAAAAAAGGTTAAGAGGCAAGAAATCATGTACATTTCTTCATTTCCTTAAAATTACTAAAATAGCTTTTAATCTAAAATTTTAATTCATCAATTTGAAATTTTTTGACTTGAATTTTTTTAATTAATTTTTAAAATTTAAGAAAATTAAAAAAAGAATGAAATTTTTAATATTTCTATGCTTCTTGTAATAATTAAGGCTTGAATTTAAAAAATTTTTTTAAATTTTATAACCTTTTCTACTATTTCGATTCATTTAAGGAAATAACCAATTAATCAAAACTGTCAAGATAGTAAACTGGGTCGATTCCAGTCGTTTTGAGTCTAAGCAGCTTATCTAAATTAGGACAGTATCGTATTTCCATCAGTTGTTGTTCTCTTTTTTTGTTAAAATAGTTCAATTAGGTATCAGATGTTTTAGTTTTCCTTCGAATTTCAAGAGCTTTTCGAATCGTTTATAAAAAAAGTCTACTAAAATAAATTAATTCAAGGTATGATCCAGTTTTACTTATTCGCTGAATTAATTAGTGTTTACTCCTGATGATTTTAGATTCCATTTGGCTTCAAAAGAACAATAAAATTTTATACAATAATTTAAAAATTCTGAAGTAAATAATGCTGTAATTTTTCTATTTTCAAGTTGTTTTAAATTAAGTGAAATGAATAATTAAACTCGATTAGAAACCCAAATAAAAATTTCTACCTATTAATCGATAAAGTACTCTTAACTTAGTTGGTAATTGCGTAATTTTATTACCATGCTGAAATCAAAAGATTTTTTTTATTAGGTCCTTTGAATGAAGAAAAAATTTGTTTTTAATTTATTGATTTTTAATCAGGTTTAAATTGAAATATAATTTTTAAATGAGAATAATTGTTGAAAACTTTCAATGTTTGATCATCTGAAATTTAATTCGAAATTTTTTATTTAATTTTTCACTTAAGTAATCATGAATTTTGAAATTTAAATTAAAAGAAGCCTAATAATTGAGGTTAATCACTGGAAAGACCCAAATTTTATTCAACTATATGCAAGCACATATTGTTTGTTAATGAATTAAATAAATTAATAATGATCCAATTTTTGACATCATATTCAATAGAAGAAAGTGATTTCTCATTCCAAATTTAAATGCCAAAGATTTGTGTATTCTTTGCATTTTGAAGTAATCTCGAAATGTAACAAGTTGCCATTTTAAAAATTTCCATAATATTTAATAATCAAACTTTAATTTTAAGATTTTGGTTGAACTTTGTGACTACCATTTTGATAAAAAATCATTTTGATTTTATTTCTATCACAAAGTTCCATAATTTTTGTTGACCAAAATTATTAGGACCTATCTTTAAATGTCTACTCATATCTAGACCCATTTTAGTATTAGCTTGGTATAAATAAAGAAAATTTTTTCTCTTGTATATAATCTTGGATTAAGAATCGAAGTTAGATAACTTTGTATATTTTCCGTCCATTTTGTATAAAACTCAAAATGCATATGAGATTAAGCTGAAAAATATTGAGGCTAATTGTATAAGCTTTTCTAAATGAAAGATGCTTTATTTCTTGACATTTTAATTTCAAAATCTTTTTATTTGAATGAATTTTAGAACATTTATTTTGTACAGCTTTTTGAGACCAAAATAAAAGATCCGAAAAACAATTTCTCAATTAATTTTTTAATAATCATTTTAAATATTGAATTCTATAGAGACTATTATATAACAAATTGTTTCGAATAATTTTATTTCTAAAACTAATAAACAAAATATACAAATTGTTGGCCAGAAATAAAAGGCTACAAGTTGGATGTCTTTTAATATTTTTTTTGAATTAAAAAAAATCAATATCATATCGATTCAAACAACAATCAATTTGTTAATGAGGAACAAATGGACACAGAAGATAGCAATGGATCCAGTAAACTGCCCAAATTGGTCATGGCACAAAAAACACTCAACAACAACCAACACAAATCGAATGACTACCCGAGCAACTATCCGAAGATAAACATATTGAGTAGTTATTTGAGACGATTCTTGAATGGGCCCAACAGATGGCACTTGGATCAGATTCCGCCGCTAAAAGCTCAATTTCAAAGAAAATTCACCAACCTGAACTATCCGATCGGCTTGCGTTCGTGCAGCATGAGAAATTGGCTGATTGTGTGCGACAATGGAAGCAATTCCATCAAAATTTTTGAAAAATCAACCGGGGAATTGATCAGACAAATCGAAGAAGACCATCTGGTCAAGCTGCGTAGGCCCTCTGCTGTCCTGTTGTGTGAGAGAAAGTCTGAGATGTATGTTAAAGACGACAAGGAAATTTTTGTTTTTGACTTGGAACAGAACTGTAAAATGGTGAGAAAATTTGGAACTGGTATATTGAGCAAGCCGTACGGCCTGGCCTATGATGACCAAGAAAATGTGGTGTGCGTGGATGCCGATATCCGCAATCCCTTGGTTCACGTATTCGACAAACACTCCGGCATTCTCATTAGCTCCAAGCCGTACCATCCAACAATGAAACTGTTCGCCAATTCGCATGTATTGAATCAGAGATTTGGTCATAGTGGCAATTTGGCGCAGAGAATGCAGGCATTCGATAAAACTAAAGTTAGATTTATTTGCAGTAACAAGAACTCTGTTTACGCAAGTGATTTGGGAAGAAGTATAGTGTATAAGACAAATCTAGATGGCCACATTGAGATGGCCTTTGGTTTTCATGGCAAGCAAAGAGGCGAGCTGTTCGAACCTTCGGGTATCTTTGTTGACGAAGATGGCCAAGCCATTTTGGTGGGAGATAGCAAAAATGATAGGCTCCAAGTAAATGATTTTGAATTAAAAAATTTTAGAATTTATTAAAATTTTATTTAAGATATATGATCAAAATGGAAGATATAAATGTGACATTATGTTTATTGGAGAGAAAATTGTTCGTCCAAGTGATATTTACATTGATCACGAAGGATATCTTTATGTTTCCTGTTTCATTCAGCACTGTGTCAAGAAATACAAGCTCACTACCGATTAGACAGGCTGCTTTGAACATTTTTTGTTATAATTGTTTTTCTTGATTTTCTAATGAAATAATTTCGATTTTTTGTAAGTGAAAATAAAATTTTCCTTTTTTTTTCTTTTGGAACCTATGGACAAAAATTCTTCCGTATTTTTTTTAGATCAAAATAAAATCGAATTGTAAATTAAGTTATTAGTTTTTTTTCCATTTTTTTGTTTTAACTAGAAAAGCATTGGTCAACTAAAAAGTTTTATCATTTATTTTTTAAATACAAAGATGAAAATTAAAATAAATTTTTTTTCTGTAATGCACTTTTTTAAGTATACTGAGTCTTGTGGACCATTATTTCTACTATTTTCCGAAAATACAAAAAACATATATATGAACGCGGTGTATACATAAAATTTCTAGATTTTTTCCCTCTTAATTTTTATACAATTTACTCTATTCTAACCTATAAATTTTTATTTTTAAAATGATTTTTTTAACTCATTTGTTTGGCTATACTGAGCTTAAGTTCCTTCCTTCAGATTAAAAAATAAAAATCAAAAAATTTTAAAATATAACGGCTGCCCATAAATTTCAATTAAAAAAAATCAAAATTTTGACACTAAGTTTTGCAAAATTTCAAAAGATCAGAAGATATTTAAAAAAAATAACTAATTTTCTAATTTTTCAACATAACTGCTGCAGTAATTATCAGAAAAAAATAATTAATACCAGGTTTTAATCAGGAAAAATTGGCCAATTTTGAGGGTTGGACATGCAAACAAAAAAAATTTCAAAAAAAGATAAAGACAATTGAGGACAATTTCTCATTAAAGAAGGGAGAAATGTTGTATTTAAAGATCATGTTTATTCTTTTATTATTCAGTCTTTCTCATTTTTATTTTATTTTATACTTTTCAATAAACTATATTCACAAGAGCTAAATCTCTTTGCTCGGCGCTCTACAACAATAATTTAAAAACAAGATAAAATTTTGTAGTAATGAAGATTAAAATTTTAAAAAATTTTTATGATCTTTAAACTAATAAGTGCCTCATCTTAAAATGAACTTTTAGACGAAAAATTAACTTATAATGATTTAAGAAGTACAAGATACACATTGAATACACATTAGGTCTGCCGACGTCTGCTGGTTTCCTTTGTTAAAAAAAGCTTAACTTCTAAATGGAATGATTGGAATTTAAATGGTGATAAGAATTATATTCTTGTACTCTATTATTTTTTTTTCTTTGAAGAGACTATAGCTCGGCACAAATAAACAAATAAATAATAATCCTTATATTAAGAAATTGTAGAAATTTTACGGATAAAATTTTTTATTTACAAATATGACAAATTGATAAATTGTTATTAAATTTTGGGTTTCAAGAAAGAATAAATTAAAGCACACATTAAAGAAACGCTCTTTTAAATGCGAAAACATATTTAATCAGAATCGTTGAATTTTTGGGTCTGGCATGTTATGTGACCAAGTGGGTCATGTAATATTTTACCTGATGACTCATGCCAGTTCCAAGACCTGATATTTTTTTTTTTGGGTCACATAAGTTTGGGTAAGATACTAAAAATTTACAATTTTATTGGTCACTAAAAGTTAAATAGTTTAATTGCTATAAGAGGAAAAATTTTTTTAATTTTTAGAGTGTTAATTTACATAAGTCAAAAATGTACTGATTAAAACAATTCAATAATATTTCTCTTGTTTTTAAAAACTTTATCAAACATTGAAAATAATTAATAAATTAATAAAATTGATTCATCAATTCCATCTGATTCACAAGAATACCCAATTTCACTTACTTTAAACGAGGCATTTAAATGACAATATTACATCAGCTCAAAACATATAGGGAGACCAAGATTGACACAGGAGAAAAATGAAAAAACAAAAAGAAGAGGATAAAAAATTAAAAACAAAGAATATCGTCAATAATTTAACAATACAATAAATGGTGTTTTATATTTGTCTTTTTGGCATATGAGGAATTTATTTTTGTTAAAAAAATTTTAAAAAATAAATATTTATTGTTCAAACTGTTCGATTTGTACTAAATTTCCTACTGGACAAAAAATCAAATACATTGCTTTTAGTTAACACGGTTCTTACAAAAATTTATGTAATTTTACGTAATATTACGTATTACATTATTTGTTGTAAGAATGTGAAATTTTTTGTAAGATTAAATAAGATTGTCATTCAAATTAAGTTTATTCAAATTTCTTTTAAAAATTCTTTTTGATATTTTTAATTGAAGAATAAAGAATTTTGCAAATATATTTCACACTCCAAGCCTTTCCAGGATATTATGATTAGTTTCGTATGCCATGTAATCCGGTTCCAAAGCTGCTAATTTTCACTTACATAGTGTGAAAAAACCACAAATATGCTCTGAAATCAGTGCCCTGCAATTAAAATTGCAGAAACACTAAAAAAAGATCAAAAACAGGCTTTCTTTAACATTACCTGTCTTCACAGAGCAAGTTTACAGCACCTTTCACTTACGGAAGAAAACTCTTTCATTTTAAAAAGACTACTCTTCGTTTAACCTACGCATCAAATGCTTTTTGACCACATGGACGCTTTAATAATAGCTCATTCAAGTAGGGAAAAGCTATCAGAATTCTTATTTAAATTTCTTGCAAAGAGAGGGCATAATGGATCCTCAACGAAAGAAAGTCCCTAAACCCGATACGGACCATAACTCTTTAGGAGAAATTTTCTTATGTGTATAGAATCTTAGAGAAACATCAAATTTCGTTTAGGAAAGGACTGAAAATTTCTTAGATCATGATCCAGAAGGAAGCGCGCTAATGCGCATTAGAGGTTATCTAAATAATTTTTTGAGTTTTGCCATTAAGGTATCGCTGGATTTCAATACTTTCTTTAAAGTGAACCCAGTCACTCTCAAAGAGTTTTGGTGGTAAATGAGCCTGATTTAAAATGTATACAGAATCAGGTTCACGACTATCTGGTAAACAGATGTAAGTGAATACATTTTGGAGGTTATCGACCATCAATCAGGTAGAGATTTCTCACTATTAGAAAAAATGTCAATTTTTTGACCGGAATAGAATTGAGCTAGTCTAACAAAAATGTATGTTATTTTACTTAATCTTACGTTAGATTTTGTGCGAAAGAAATTGAAATCTTACGTAAACTTACATACATTATTGCAAGAACCATGTTAAAAAAAGCACTGTGTAAGAACAGAGATAAAAAAAAGTCTTATCATATCACCAAAGAATTGAAAGAAACAAGTATAAGCAGGAAACGAAAACAGCAATCAACAAAAAAAATCTTTCTGTCTTAATTCTAAAATCTTTCGAGTTTCTTAGACATATCTGACTTCTATGATTATGATACTGATTCATTTACACATAAGAACAGCAGTGAAATGTATTTACCTCATCAATTTTTTACCTCAACAATTATTACTTAATTTTTATTTATTTAATTGTGTTTCTGTTCGAACCGAGACTGCTACAACAAAAAAAATATATAAAAACAGCTTTAAAATATTTTTAAAAGTTTGAAAAAAAAATCACTTTTTATGTGTAATAAATTAATATTTTTTAATTAAAAGTTAAGTAAAGTAAAAAATCACAAAATTATTTTTTTCATTTTTTTTGAGTCATTTTCTATTATAAAGAATAAAATTTATATTTCAAGTGATCTTTTTTTATTAGAGGTCGTGATAAAATTAATAAGACATTAAAATTATATTTTCAAATAATAAAATTGAAAAAAAAAAAAAGTATTCATTTGAATAAGGCAGTCTGGGTGCTTTCTTTTGGATTTAGTCTAGGCTTTCTTTTTGCTGTCGAGTGTGCAACTATGAGATGCTTTTTTCAAAAAGCTGAGCTCAAGTTTGGCTTGTAATGTCATCCGAAAGATTTTCAATGAAAAAATTGTGATAAATTAAATTATTAATGAATTGTTTTATGTATTTTTTTCCAATTATAAATTTTTACAAATTTTCATTTTAAAAAAAAGAAATTTTTGTGAATAAAGATTTAAACTTTGCCAATTATCTTTAGGTTAAGCATTAAAAATTTGTTATTTGAAATTTTAAAATGCTTGGTCAAAGTAAAAAGGAAAATTTTATTATTTGCCAAGTCGTTTTATAACATATTCATTTTGAATTATTTTTGAATGATTCATTCAAGAATCGCCTTAAAAAACTACTCTACATCATTTATCAATATGCTCAATATCTTCGGATAGGTACTTGGGTAGTCATTTGATTTGGAGAATTAATTTTTTAATTCAATTTACCAAGGGTATTATAATTGGGTATAATTGGGAAAAAATGAAGAAATTATTCATTAATATTCAATTTTATTCAAATTAAATAATAAAATTATTGTTGATTTCTAGCTGCAGCAGCTTGGGCCCTTTCTTTAAATCCATCCTGAGAAGATGGATTTTTGTCAGCAGCTGCTTGTATTCGTTTAGCATCATCCACATTCATTTTGGAGCCTTTGTTTCCACCTCCACTCACAGGGTTTGTGCCATGTCCACCACTTTGTTCATTACCACGATTCATCTTATAATTTATTTCAGCAAGTTTTTTTATTTAACATACTAAAATGATTTACAGCTTCTTAAATAGCTTTTGCTCTGATGATAAACTTATTTGGCTAAGCCTAGAAAAAGATTATTTTTTTAATGAAAGCTCGACAAAATCCCGTGATTGTTGAATTCAAAAATCTATTCAACATCTATCGACCAATCTTAATCCACACTATCTTGTCGTTCAATTCTAAAGATTTTCAAATTGTTTGTTTGAAAGGAAAAACTAAGATTAAGTGCGTAGGACGTTGGTTAAGAAGCTTAGCTCCTTAGTGAGGGTGTGCCAAGCTTAGCCAAATAAGTTTATCATCAGAGCAAAAGCTATTTAAGAAGCTGTAAATCATTTTAGTATGTTAAATAAAAAAACTTGCTGAAATAAATTATAAGATGAATCGTGGTAATGAACAAAGTGGTGGACATGGCACAAACCCTGTGAGTGGAGGTGGAAACAAAGGCTCCAAAATGAATGTGGATGATGCTAAACGAATACAAGCAGCTGCTGACAAAAATCCATCTTCTCAGGATGGATTTAAAGAAAGGGCCCAAGCTGCTGCAGCTAGAAATCAACAATAATTTTATTATTTAATTTGAATAAAATTGAATATTAATGAATAATTTCTTCATTTTTTCCCAATTATACCCAATTATAATACCCTTGGTAAATTGAATTAAAAAATTAATTCTCCAAATCAAATGACTACCCAAGTACCTATCCGAAGATGATGTAGAGTAGTTTTTTAAGGCGATTTTTGAATGGGCCAAACAGATGACACTTGGACCAGATTCTGCCGCTAAAATCTTAATTTCAAATAAAATTCACCAATCTTAACAATCCAATCGGCTTAATTTCGTACATAATGAATGCATTGTAGCCGATATGCTTAATTCCTTGGTTTATGTAATTGATAGAAAATCAGGTATTTTTATCAGTTTAAAGCCTTATTATCCAGCAGTGTAACTGTTTGAAAATTTTGTATCAAAATTAAATTTATATTTTATAAATCTGCTCAAATTTTATTTTAAAAAATTAGGAAAATAGATTCAATGTAAGGTTTCAAAATTTTTTAGAATTATTTTATACCAATTTTATTAAATATAAAAATGAAAATTAAATACTTTTATTCCTTGATGCACCAGTACTTTTTTATCATTAAATATTATTCCAATAGAGCTCCTTTAACAGAATTATAAATCTTCATTATTTTAGTTTTTAGAAATTGAGTGAAAAAAGAGAAAAAACAAAATTAAAAATATTCGATTAATTTTTGTCTCAGATTAAAAAAATTTTTTTTTTTAGACAGTAGTACAGCAAATATTAATTTTGAAATTTTTTTTTGGATTGCTTTTGATGTTTCTTAATTGAAATAATTTTTTTGTGTGCACTCTTATAAAATTCATTTTATTCTCAAGTCAATTTTTTGTATCTTACACAATAAGTCTCTTAGTTGACAGAGATTGGTAATCAGAAACTGGCCTCAGCTCAATTAAATTTAAACCAAGACTTGATATATGTCAGAATTATTTTTTAACCCCAACAAAAAAAATTTTTCAAAATAATTTTGAAGCTTTTAAATTCAATTTTTCTAAATTTAAAATATTTTTATGCCTAGAGGAGAAAAAAATACTTAAAACGGACCACTAAGGTTCACTTTTTATTTAAGTTACAAGAAAGATATATGGCTAATTCAAATTATTCAGTTTTATATTTTGCTAAATATCGAAATAATTGTTTTATTCAGAGCCATTATCTATTTACTTTTGCTATTTATTTAATTTAATTCAAATTTTCAACGAATATTAAAACTTATTTCATCAAAGCACATTCGGTAATATTTAAAAAAATATTTATTTGCTGCAAATGAAAAAAAACAAAAAAATTATTGTTGATTTTTGTCTACAGCTTTTTGAGCTCTTGGTGCAAATCCGGTTTTAGCCGTTGGAGAAGACGGATTCTTGTCATGAGTTGATTGTATTCGGCTAACAGCAGCCGGATCCATTTGAGAGCTCTTTCCAGACGAATGAGATCCACTTCCTTTACTTCCACCACCATGGCTTGAGCCATGTCCACTACTCTGTCCATGTCCACCAGTCATCTTAATAATTATTTTAAATGATTTTAAACTTTTTGTTTTTTAAAACTAAAACAATTTAAAGCTTTTTAAATAGTTTTTGCTCTCATGATAAAACAACCAACCGACAATCCTTGAAAATAATTCTAAAATTAAAAAAATAAAAATAACTTGTACGGAAAATATATTTTTAGGCCACCGAAAATATCAAAACAAATTTTTATTTTTAGAAAATTTATTAACAAAATTTTGATATCAGCAATTAGCTGATGATTGTGCTCTTTGAGCAAATCAAGATTCAGAAGTTGCTTACATCGGATTTTGAGCTCCTGCCGATTTAATTCTACTTGCAGCTGCTTGGTCAATTCGACCACTTCCAACATATGGGACCTGAGGATCATATTGTGATGAGGTGTATTGTCCTTGGTATTGCGGACAAATGAATCCTCCTTGATGAGGTTGACATGTATGACCTCCTTGAAATTGTGGACAGATATGTTTTTCTCCAAATTGAGTGCAAGCGTGTTCTCTGTGACAAATATGACCACACATAGGACATTTTCCATGATGACCATGACCACACATGTGACCAAGACCTCCACAAATTTGACAATCGTGCATTTTATAAAATATTGGGTTATTCAGAACCAATAATTTGTTTTTATACATTTAAAAAAAATCCTTTTTTAAAAAGGATAGCTATCCTGAAATAAAATAGGCTAGTATCAAAATATGTAAAGAAAATTTAAATTATAAACTTCTTCATTTTAAGAAAAATAATAATTTTTGTGTCTTAGCCTTAAATTCATTTTTGAAAACTATTTTGCCATTTTATTCGTCATCGGAAGCCTTATTTATTTTTGATTAAGAAATTAAAATTTTTTAAAAATTAAAAATCTTATTAGATTATGAAAAATAAACAAAAAATTAAAATGGATTCTCAAAATCGAATGCTTTTAACTTTAAAAATTCCTCAAAAGTCCATGTCTGAAATAAAAATAAATAAGTCATTTTAATGAAAAAAAATAAAAAAAGAGACATTAGTTTATTTAAAAGTTTTTAAAGTGCTATTAAAATTAACATGCGCCATACTCATTGATTCCATTTTAAATTTTTAATCCTATTTAAAGCCCTCTTTAATTCCTAAGTCGAATAATAATAAATTTATTTTTAAAACAATATTGACCGATTTTAAAATTTAAAAAAATCTTTCGTTTAGAGCGAATAAATTGAGTGGTTATGATTTTGGGGTTCATAATTTATTGTTATCTTAAGAATTAAAATTTTTAAAATGACTGAGTGTTTTAAATTTATACATATTTGACAAAAATTTAAAATTGTAACAATCATGGTTTAGGACTTTTTTTCAATCACATATTTATCTAAATTCTATTAGGAAAATTAAACTTTTTTATGAACTTTCCCATTTTAATACCAGATTAAGTTTATTTTTAATAAAAACTTTGAATTAAAATTTTAATGTGTTGATTAAGAACTGAACAATTAAAAAATGGCGTAAATTAAAAAAAGGTTAAGAGGCAAGAAATCATGTACATTTCTTCATTTCCTTAAAATTACTAAAATAGCTTTTAATCTAAAATTTTAATTCATCAATTTGAAATTTTTTGACTTGAATTTTTTTAATTAATTTTTAAAATTTAAGAAAATTAAAAAAAGAATGAAATTTTTAATATTTCTATGCTTCTTGTAATAATTAAGGCTTGAATTTAAAAAATTTTTTTAAATTTTATAACCTTTTCTACTATTTCGATTCATTTAAGGAAATAACCAATTAATCAAAACTGTCAAGATAGTAAACTGGGTCGATTCCAGTCGTTTTGAGTCTAAGCAGCTTATCTAAATTAGGACAGTATCGTATTTCCATCAGTTGTTGTTCTCTTTTTTTGTTAAAATAGTTCAATTAGGTATCAGATGTTTTAGTTTTCCTTCGAATTTCAAGAGCTTTTCGAATCGTTTATAAAAAAAGTCTACTAAAATAAATTAATTCAAGGTATGATCCAGTTTTACTTATTCGCTGAATTAATTAGTGTTTACTCCTGATGATTTTAGATTCCATTTGGCTTCAAAAGAACAATAAAATTTTATACAATAATTTAAAAATTCTGAAGTAAATAATGCTGTAATTTTTCTATTTTCAAGTTGTTTTAAATTAAGTGAAATGAATAATTAAACTCGATTAGAAACCCAAATAAAAATTTCTACCTATTAATCGATAAAGTACTCTTAACTTAGTTGGTAATTGCGTAATTTTATTACCATGCTGAAATCAAACGATTTTTTTTATTAGGTCCTTTGAATGAAGAAAAAATTTTTTTTTAATTTATTGATTTTTAATCAGGTTTAAATTGAAATATAATTTTTAAATGAGAATAATAGTTGAAAACTTTCAATGTTTGATCATCTGAAATTTAATTCGAAATTTTTTATTTAATTTTTCACTTAAGTAATCATGAATTTTGAAATTTAAATTAAAAGAAGCCCAATAATTGAGGTTAATCACTGGAAAGACCCAAATTTTATTCAACTATATGCAAGCACATATTGTTTGTTTATGAATTAAATAAATTAATAATGATCCAATTTTTGACATCATAATTCAATAGAAGAAAGTGATTTCTCAGTCCAAATTTAAATGCCAAAGATTTGTGTATTCTTTGCATTTTGAAGTAATCTCGAAATGTAACAAGTTGCCATTTTAAAAATTTCCATAATATCTAATAATCAAACTTTAATTTTAAGATTTTTGGTTGAACTTTGTGACTACCATTTTGATAAAAAATCATTTTGATTTTATTTCTATCACAAAGTTCCATAATTTTTGTTGACCAAAATTATTAGGACCTATCTTTAAATGTCTACTCATATCTAGACCCATTTTAGTATTAGCTTGATATAAATAAAGAAAATTTTTTCTCTTGTATATAATCTTGGATTAAGAATCGAAGTTAGATAACTTTGTATATTTTCCGTCCATTTTGTATAAAACTCAAAATGCATATGAGATTAAGCTGAAAAATATTGAGGCTAATTGTATAAGCTTTTCTAAATGAAAGATGCTTTATTTCTTGACATTTTAATTTCAAAATCTTTTTATTTGAATGAATTTTAGAACATTTATTTTGTACAGCTTTTTGAGACCAAAATAAAAGATCCGAAAAACAATTTCTCAATTAATTTTTTAATAATCATTTTAAATATTGAATTCTATAGAGACTATTATATAACAAATTGTTTCGAATAATTTTATTTCTAAAACTAATAAACAAAATATACAAATTGTTGGCCAGAAATAAAAGGCTACAAGTTGGATGTCTTTTAATATTTTTTTTGAATTAAAAAAAATCAATATCATAAATTTTGTCTAGTAAAAATAGATTCAAATTATTTTGGAATTAATGAGACCATTAAATTTTAGACAAAACACAGCAATCACTATTTTTAGAATAAATTTTAATAGCAATATTTTTTCATTTTTTATTAACTCAAATTAGTTGTAAAAGACTTAATTTACGCAACAAATTTAGACTGAAACAAATTAATTTTTTAAGTGTATATCTTTGTGAAAAAAAACTTTGACTCTAGTATCTTAGTGAATTACAAATTGGCAATGCTTCTATTGTATTTCATTTCTTGCTTCAAATGCCTTAAATAGTTTCCAAAGTTAATTAAAAAAACTTTTATATTTGGTCTTTTTTTAAACTTTATTTTGTAGTAGAGGGCGAAAATAAAATAAATAGAAAAAAGGTAAATGACTGATTCTAGCGACGGACGGGACAAACTTGCTCATTTGAGTATAATTTTGTATGCCCAATATTCAAATTGCTCAGGCATTTTTTCAATAAAAATTTCGTTTCAGCTCTTTGTATTAATTACAATCACGTAGTTTTGAAAAATAATATTTAACTTAAACGCTATATTAGGTGACTTTTCTTTAGAAAAGCATAAATTAAATTGCAAAACTAGGCTCTTAGTGTAAAATTGCATGGACAACTGTGTTACTTTGTTTAGTCGGTGTATTAGCTTGGTGGACTAGATTTTCTACAAAATTTTTATTATTTAAATGAATAAGTTACAAAAAAAAACTCTATTAAATTGATATATAAATTACGATTTAACCCTTGCTTTTGAGTGGCATCAACCTTGGCAAAAACGAATAGGTAAAAATTTTCGGTCTTTGGCTTTTGTTTTTCAATTCAATTTATTGGGAACGCTTTAAGGAAATGGATTCAAGCAAGCATTTGAGTGAAAAGAACTGTTACGCAGTTTTTTAAAATTTTAATTTTCTTCGGCCTTTTTAACCAAGTAGCGTTATTTTTATTAACAAAATTTCATTTTGCTCAGCAATTTCTAAAGCATTTTAAATTCTAGGGAAAAATTTTATGAGCCATTATTGCTAAATTATTGGTACAAAAACTTAACTAATTATTCAAAAGTAAACACTCTAGTTTTTGATTCGGATAAGAAGTCGGAAATTTTTCGTTTTCATAATTATTTCCTAGATTTACCAGACCTGATTAAAATTTGAATTTTTATTTATTTGTTTATTTAGGAGGCGATTTTTTTAAAATTTGGGTTAAAATCTTAAAAAATTGAATTTATATTAATTTATGCTAACATTATTTAAAATATTTTAAAACATCAAAAACAAGTCTATCAAATCTTTTTGTGAATTATGAAAGCTTTGAACACATTGATCAAAACCCACAATACGATAGTTAATCTAGAAATTTTTAATCCCTTATCAAACAAATTTATTGATAGAAAACATTTCAGTTTATTTCCTAAAATATTGTTTATGTACGACAAAAACTAATCTCATTTGTATAGTAAACTTGTCAACTTAAAAATTATTGTGATTTCAACCAAATAAGATAATTCTCTTTACACTACTTTAAATCATACTCGTTTAGAGTATTAAGTTACTGGTAATCTCAAATATCATTAATTCAAAGTAAAGACAAGTTAAATATTGTAAATTTTTACCTTTCAAAAAATTTTAATCCAAGCTAAATTTTTTTTAGTATTTTTTTTCTCGATGATTGATAAATATCCAAATAAAATTTTCGGCTTTTGTAAAAATATTTTTAAACTTAAAAAATAATTTTTTTTATTTAATAAATGCTTTTCTTGCAATAAAAGTCATGATCAGAATATATAAACATCTTTTAATACAAATGGTAAAGAGATTATAGACGACATGCAATTAGCTTTGTACAACATTTTTGTAAGTTTAAGCCAACATAAGGTTTATTCAATTTTTTTTCTATTTGACCTAATAGTTTTAAGATAGTGATGTTTAACTTTTTTTATTTAGTTTTAAAAAAAATTACAAAAGTTACATAAATTTATAATTCCAAACTTACGCAATCCAAAAGAATGGATTAACACTTTAAATTTAAACTTATTATTAATTTGTGCTATTTAGATTGTTTTAGAAAAAAGAAAAAAGTCATTAAATTAAAATATCATTTTTAACAATAACTCGAATTAGATATAAAAATAGGACGATCGGTCGAAGATTAATTTCCTCCTTAAACAAAAATTTTAAAGGTTCAATGAATTTCAATAAAACAAGTCAATATCATAATTTGATTTTATGAAAGAATATTTTCTCATAAAATGATACTATTTAAATTTTTTATTTGAACTATTAAGGCTTTAGCAAAAATACTTATCTTCAAGGTGCTTTAGCTCATCACTGAACGCTATGCTAATATTTTAATTCGAAAATTGCTCAGCTTTTGTCCGACTATAGCTAAACTATTTTGATAAAATTTACAAAATCCATAACAAATCTGGTTTTTGTATAGTTTATACTAACTTGATAGTTTTTTTTTAAAAAAATTTTATCTCTAATATCAAGGACTATAGTTCTCAATTAAATTCTTTTTTGAATAATACCGTCTAAGCATTTTAGTTACATGAATAGGAAATTTTATTTTTTTATTAGAAATTTTTTATTTTAGCAAAAGATCAATGCTAAATATCAATCTAGAGATGGCACTAAAAATGTTCATTTAGAGCTAGTAAAAAAGTCGAGATTTAATGAAGAATATTTTTTATGTCAAGCTGGAAAAAGCAAAATTGTGTCTTTAATTAAAGTTTGTTTTATTAAACTCTTAATGAGAGACTTTTATTATTAATTTTTTGCTTTCTAATCAAATTATTCAATAAACAAAAGTCTTTTTTTAAACAAGATTTCATGTAAATATAATGAGAAACAAATAAAATTGTGTAAACAAGTTTAAGTTTATTTGTAATTAAATAATTTTTAATCTTTACAGATTAGTTATTTTATTTAAGTTAAGTTTTGATATTGAATAATAAAAACTCTCGAAAAAATGGCGTAAAATTGTTCTAAATTTAAGTTTCAAGTAAATTTATTTATTGAGTTAAATTGAATTTTTTTAAATGTTATAACAATATTATTGTAGACTTTTATTTTTAGAAATTTGATTAGCCGAATTCAGATTAATAGACACAAGTATTAGAAAAATAAAATTTCATTTAAATTGTATAAAATTATATATTTTTTTAATTCAATAAGTCTTTGAATAGGGTCTAGAAATTTAAAAAATTTTTGAATAAAATTCAAAAGTCCTAGATTTGAATGTAAACTTTTGGTATCTTTGATTTTAATCTATTCAAGATGCAAGACACTTTTTATTTTAGAATTTTAAATTAAATGACCTTAAATTTAATACGAATAGTTTTAAAACTGTCAAAAATATTTATTAATTATAAAACTCCCAAAAATAGTAAGTATCTAAGAGTTCTGATTTTACACCAAATTTTACACCAGTAGCAAATTCTACTAATTTTTTTTAACCACAAAACGCCACGATATGAACCTTTTCTAAGCTATTTTAATTTCTTGTTTTTTTTTTATTTGTGCTGCTCTCGATGCCATCGAGTTTGGCTTTGAAAAAAAATTTTTCTAATGACGGACACCGAGTCAAATATTTATGAGATTTTAACTATGTGTTTTTTAAAATATTTTTTTAAATTCATCAATCTAAAATTATAATCATAATTTATTAATTAAATTTCTATAAAAACAATTTTCGGTCCTAATCTTTCAGCACACAATTTCACACTGACAAACAGCTTTTTTTAAATTTTAATTCTATATTTGATTCATATCTTAATCCGCTAAAAAAATCCATTTGTAGAATGGACGCGTGTAGGTGTATAAACATAAATTAAGCAAATAGAGGCATTAGATGCTATTAGTGGTGCTATTTACATTTTCCAATTTCCGATTTGTCTTAACAAAAATTTCAAATGTCATGTATTCGATGTCCACTGAGCATATTTTAGCCGACTTGGTCTCATTTTTTGAACTTGTTTAATTCAATTCATTTATTCATTAGCAACGTTTGTTTATTGTCCTCGGCGAAGCCATTGGAATAAATCAATAAAATTTAAATTAAAAATAAGATAGAATTTATTAAAATTAGCAGGTCATATGATTAAAGGTATCTTAAGATTAAGGTTTTGTTTTTTTTTTAGCTTTTTAGCTTTTTAGGTATCCAAAATCTTATTTTTAGTTATATAAATAAACAACTATTTTACAGCATTCTAGATTCAACGCGGGCCAAAAACAATTTTTTGAAGACCTAAGGGTGAAATTTTTTGAATCTCAATAAAATAAAATATTCAAAAAACTTTTTCGAGTTCAATTAGAGTAACTAGTTAGGTTTTTTCCTAAAGATATTTTGGATTATCAGCATTTTTGGTTTAGAATCTTCAATTAAAAGTTATTTGGTAGGTGGCGGGTTTTGTCCATAGTTAGCTCAGTCAGTCAAGAAGATAAATTAGAAGCTAAATGTTAAAATGATATTTTTTTGATTAAATTTGAAAATAACCTCATGTTTTTAGAGCACAATTTAAGCTCAAGAAAATATTTTTTTATCTCAAAGAAAAATAAAGCAGCATAATTTTACTTTTTATCACATTTTATAATTTGTCAAATAGTAATTATTAGTTTGCTTTTTAATAGAGTTTTTAAGAGCACTTGAATTGGGCTTAAATCAAGATTTAAACATTAAATATGGCATGAAAATTAATTTGTCAAAGGTTGGCATTAAAAAGCAAAAACATCTCTTTGAATTACGCAAGATTGTGATTAAATCTTGATATTGCTATTTTTAAAATCTAAATCTAAATTTAAAAGCGAAAAATTCTAAAATAGCAACTATAATAGAGCAAAGTGGCCGAGTATCGTTGGATACTTGTGGACCAAACAGAATCTTGATTGTGACCGTTGGCATTTGTAAAAACGAGTTTGTCAAATAATTTTATTAAATAAATATTTTTCGAAAAAAGTAATTTTAATAAAAACAAAGCTTATGGGGTCAGTTTATTGAATCGGTTCAAGAAAAGTTTAATTGGGAAGCCTCGTAAGCTTTTTATGATCATAATGATGAAATATTTTTGTTTTACCAAAATAAACAGCTTAAGCTATATTTACCTTCGAATTAATTTTGGAATTAGTGGAAGTTTCTTATCTAAAAAAACATATGATTTGAAAACATCAGTGAAAAATTTTTTTTTCGATTTAAATTATTTTCTAAGTCGAAGGTCAAATATTTGTCTTTAAATACCTTTTTATTTAAATTAACATTATGAAAATATAGCACCATTAATTGGAAATTTTTTAATTGTTAGAAAATTAAGTATTTTTAATTTCTGTAATCATTTTTGTGATTAATTTTTCAATCTATTTTTTTAAAGGTTTCTTAGAAAATCTAGACTCAAGACCTGATTCATCAGAGCCTAATCTCGTATTACTAAAAATATAAATTTATTAGGCTTTTTTAAGTGATAATTAGCCTCAAATAAAATACTAAAAAGTAAAATTTTTTTAATTCAGATTTTCAAAAAATATTTTAAATAGAAAAATTATCTAATATCTGACAACAGGCTGTCACTAATGTAAAAGACTTGAAAACAAAGCAAGATTAGTTAAGTTAAAACTCGATTATTTGTTTTAATTGCTAAGAAAAGCTTTTTAGATAAGAAAATTTAAATGTATAAATAGCATAAGGTCTAGTTTATCGATATTTTTTCTCTATAATTTCGTAAAGTAAATTTAAAGCAAAATAAGTCTTTTACAAGTAGTCTATAGATAATGTTTGTAGATAGTGATGATTTTTTTTGCTGAAATTAAAAGATAAAAAAGGCAATTTGAAGTAGTGAGCAAAAGTTATGTATTTTTTTAAGATTAATTTTTTTAATGAAAATTTTCAATAATTTTTTTAATCAATTAAAAGATATTTATTTTGATAAAAAAACAATTCTAGAAGAAAAAAACATGAATTTATAAATTGAAAAATTGTTTTTGCAAAAAAAATTAAGACAGGTCGATTTATAAAAGATGCATGGACCAAAATTATTTAGCTATCGATCTAAAAATGAATACATTTTGATTGATAGATCCACGCCTAGCAATTGACATTAAAATTTAATCATCATAAATCGATCGGATACAAGTTATTTGTGTTTTTTTTTATTTAATTTTTTTATTTTCAAATAGGGAAAACAAAATTGTAAATTTATTTCCCCTATTAGACTTTGGGACAGTTTTTTTCTTCTTATCTTGGTTCAAAATTAACAATCATTTTTTGGTAAAAAGCCCAATTAAGCATTTTGAGAGAGAAATTTTGTTTTTTTTTATTAAGGATAAATTTGTTTTTGTTTATCAAATAGGAGTTGAAAAATGTACACTTAAACTAACAAATAAATTATTTTATGAAAATTTTCTCCAAAAAAAAATAGCTCACTCATGTTAGTAGTCGTCACTTGCTACTTAAAAGCTTTTTTCTAGGCTAATTTGGCCAAAAAGCCAATCTATTTTACAGACCCGAACAACAATTTGTATTAAATTATTTTGAAAATTTTATTTAAGAAAAAAAATTTTTGCAAATGCATCAAAAACAACTAATATTTAATTTAGCCACTTTTGCACGCTAATTAAATCAGCTGATTGCTCAAAATAGAACATTGGTTTTGTCGGGCGCCTAAATTGGACAATGTTTTTTTCTCCAAATCCTTGCTCAACACACAACGCATCCCTAGTTAGATAAATTAGGACTGCATGGTTCTCTTAATGATCAGACAATTATTTTAATTTTTGTTCAAATTTTAATTTTAGATTTAAAAAAAAATTAATACTCGGCCTTTTTTGATGCCGATTATGAACTTTGATGAATACCAAAAATGAGGAATTTGTACCAATCGCCGAGTCCGTCCATTAGCCACCAACACTCGTACCCGGGTACGTCTCAGATTGATACTGTGCACAGCAACAGCAACCATGCCAACCAAACGTCGCCAAAAATCATCCAAGTTCAGCACAGAGGCTGCCACTCACCCTCCACTTGCTTTGTCAACAAACAGGCGTTTTTCCAAGCGCACCAATCTCCCAAGATCAAGTCGATAATCCAGTCTAGCGGGTTGTACAACCAGAGTGGGTCGGAGCTGGTGAGAGCACCGGTGCCCAAAGTCTTCAAGCTTTCATCGCCCTCCGTGTCTTCGTACCAGGACAGCTTTGGCCCCGAATGCCACATCAAGGCGAGCTGTGCGCCCAGAGCCAAAAACTCGTCGCCTCTAATTGTGTCATCCTGCTCGTCCTCATCTAGCTCGGCGTCGCCTTCACCAGTGGCCAAAAGCGTGCACGAGCACCAAAACGAGCGATTCTTCGACTCGAACACCTTGTACAAAAGGGAACTTAAGCAAAAACAGCGCGACATATTGTCCACGTCGGTCAGCTCGGCCTGCAGCAAAAGTGGCGCCGAGCTCTCGCCTCAAAAAACTCCGCACGCCCAACTCCAACTGCAAAAGCTGCAGCAATCGCTGCTGAAACACGAGCTGGAGCGGCAAATATGCGAGCTGAGCCAGTCGCACATTGAAGCAAGCCAGTTTGGCGATGACCAGTTGGCGCAAGGCTTGAGCCGCGACCAAAAACGATCCACACTGCCCCATAACCTAAACTCACTAAGCCACTCGCCCACATCCAACAACAACAAAGTTCTGAATTTGTTCACCAATCTTCTCAACCGTAACAAGTCGGAGCCGAATTACTTGAGCATCAAAAATCTAAAACGAGCCACATCGTCCAGTCACTTTGCCAAGTCAAAGACCACCGAGTCGACTAGTCCAAAGTCGACCGAGTCCAAGAGCTCGCTGAGCTCGCTGTTCAAGCTGAACAAAAGCGAGCCCAGTGGGCCCAAGATGCGGCGCAGTTTGGACGACGTGGGCCGCTTGCACAATCCAGAAAACCCAAGTGGCCAAAGTGACACTTTTATCAGCTTGGACAACAAAAAGTACCACAACACGGCCTTTTCCTCCAAAAACAATGGTCTCATATTTTTGCCGCCAAAGTCACCTGTGGACAACTATGAAAATTTGGACAATTGGCCCAAGTGCGACACCGCCATGAGACCATTTGGCGGCGACTTGTGCCGAGTGGCCGAGTGTGCCGCCGCCAAGCCCAGTGAACAAATCCTCAAGCGCATCAATTCGTTGACCAAAAAAAACAGCTACTCGGACGAGCCGAACGCCTTTGACAATGTGGTCTACAGCTATGTGGACAACATACGTCACCATTCCAAACGGTTGTCCCAAATAAACGCGCTCAACTCGAGCGCCATAGCGGCGGCAAGTGCGGCAGCAGCGGCCGCGGTCTCCACTCTGGCAAACAGTAATGGACTGTCGTGTTCCTCTGGCTCAAGCTCGTCCAATTCGTTCCACTCGGCCAAGTGCGCGGACGCGGCCACAAACGCCTGCTCAAATGTGATGACACTGCGCGAAAAATTTGAGAGCATTGGCTGCGAAAGTCCCAAGGCGTCGCTCAAGTCCGTCTCCGTCAAATCGGACGGCTTGAGCGTGAACACCAGCGTGTCCACTGCTAACAATAAAACCAACCTGAACTCGCCAGCCCTCTCTTCTGTCTCGTCCGCCTCGTCCAGATCAAGTGCCATATCTTCTTCGCTCTCATCGGGCTCCTTTTCCAAAGACTTGCCACCACACACCGCCCAACACACCGAGGACTTCCACAAAATGACTCAGACCGAGCGTCGCCACCAGAATGAGCCTGGCACAAAAATGAGAATTGTTTTCAATTATTACTTTGAGTTTTACAGGTTTAATCTGTCGGCCGATGAGTCCGACGACCAAAAATTTAAGTCAGAGCTCGAGAGCATTCGAGGCCTGAACCAAAAGTTGCTCTCAAAGTATGACAAAGTGCTGGCTGAGTTTGTAAACAAGTTCTATGCAAACAATGTTTTGTTGAAGAATGTGCTGGACCCCATTCTGGCGGACTGTTTGTCCACCTATTCTTCAAATTCGTCGCTGTTCAACTTCAAGTTTACAATTGAATTTTTCAAGCCTATTTTGGCCGCTGCCAAAATGAGTGTGTTGCCCTGTTGTTCCATCAATTTCAATGCGGAAGGCTATCAGATGATTGACGAACGCGATGAGCCCGCTCTGGATGACAAATTTTCAAAAGAATTAAATTTAAATTTGTACGAATTTGATTGCATCACGTACAGTCAATTGTTCAAGGAGTTGGGCAATGCTAGGCTGGATGACGGCTCTGTGGCCGATGGCACAAATCTCAAAGCTGATTTCGATATTTTAAAAACTAAATTACTACTTTTTATCCTGTACAAATTGGAATATTTTAATGATGAGATCAGAATTGTGCAAAGGGCTACTGAATTAAATGACAAACTCGGTGTAAAGGTAAATTTTTGATTCTTTTAAATGATGTAGAACCGCAAAAAAAATAAAAAGCTACCTCAAATTTATTTTAAATGACGTCTAAGTCTGAATAAATGTATCAATTAATATTTTTTTGTTATGTGTCCAAAAAAATAAAAATAAATAAGTTGAAAAAAATTTAAAAGAAAATTTTTATTTTGTTTTTCTGTTCGAGCATAAGCTCCTTCAGATATTTAAAATAAAATAATTAAAACAATTTTAAAATATTTTAAATTTGAAGTAAGTTTTGTTCATTTATAAAATAAGAAATATTTATTAAGATTAGAAACAAAAATAATGATCAAAGAATTGTTTAGTTAGGAAATAAAAGGAGTTAGGAAAATAAATGAATAAAAATAATAAAAAAAGCAAAGATTAAAGAACTTGAGGACTCTAATGAGGAAAGAATTGGGAAGATTTTTAAGCATTTTATGATGGATTACGTCAAAACCCATAGCCGATTGATCTATAGTTTTATTGAAAGCTTCTTTTAGTTCGGATAGTGTAATTTCAACAAATTTAATATTCTGTTTGTTGTTAAACTAATCATTGACAAGTTTATGAACTTCTATATCAGAATTATCATTGATAAAGTCAGTATTCAAACTAAATGTATCTTTAGGAATTCCACCAAAACAGTTACCTATATCAGTTTCTAAATCAAAAATTTTTATACTCAAGTTTATTAATTTTGCAATTTGAGTTATAACTTTCTAAATATGTTTCTAAAATCTCTTAGTTTATTTCTCAATTCCGAATTAATTTGTTGTATAAAAGATCTATCTTAATATCAAATCAAAGCCATTAAATAATATCTGTTCAAATTAAGATAATTACAAATTTTTTAAGCTCAAAAGCATAAATTAATTTTTGAATTGGTCAATTTGATAAGTTTTTATTCAATTTTTTTTCTAATAAAAAATTTTGCATTTTTTTAAAATAAATTGACGAGCAAATTGATAATTTAAGTATTTTCTATATAAATAGCATTTATTTTTAATAAATAGATTTTTTTTATTAAGTAAATAAAGTAAATAAATAGACAATATTTTTATTAATAAACATATATGAATTAAAATTGATATATTTTTTAATAAAATAGAATTATTTTTTTTATAAATTTGAGGTAACAGAAAACCTTGTTTCATAAGTTTTATTTTATTTCAAAAAATTTACTCAAATTTATAGCTGCACAATATTTTAAATTTGCTTTTATAAAATTTAAAAAATTCTTCGGCTTATTAAGAAATATTTTTAAAAAAATTGTTAATATTGGCTTAATTGTTAGATCTTTTTAACAAGATAGATAAAGATAAAGGATTAAACCCTATTATGTATGTGACCAGGTGGCCAATACCAGCCAGTACCCTGCTTATAACCATACTGATGATGACAATAATACTGAAGGGTTGCCAAGTTAAAATCATCAATTAAAATTTGTTACTTTAGCTTATGCAAAATCCAAGTCGAGTTTTAAACCAAAAATTTTTAAGAGCTTTGAGAGCTTAGAAGTTAATAAACTTTAGAATAGAAAAAAAAACTTATAGAGTGTTCGGAATGAGGTGGATTTTATGAGACTGAGAGTGGTTTAAAATTACACCACTCAAAATCACATAAAAAATAGATATCTATAGATATTTTTTATTTCGATTTGATTTTTTACAAAAATTTTACGTTTTTCTCATACTTTATTTAATTTTTCCTGGTCATGATTATTTTTTTGGTAAAAAAATTTTGTAACCAGTCCTGAACGGATTGGTCAAAAAAACAGAGAAAACACAAAATTTGTCATCTTGATGACATTATTCAATCATTGGTTCACTTTTTGTGTCCTTTTTTTATATACTCTCCTAGGTAGATATGTTTATTGGATGATAAATCACTTGTGACAAAATATGGTTTTCTGATCCTGGTTTAATTGGCATCCAGATCATCAATTTTCCATCTTCTAAAACATCTAACCAAACTTAAGATTTTGAAAGTTTTCACAAAGTTGTACAAATCTATTTTAATTATTATAATCATGTCCTTAATTTTTTTTCAAATAACTTGTCGAAAATTAAACTCATTGAAATTTTTCTTATCATAAAATTGAACAAAATTCTTTGTTTTGAATAATTAATAATAAATCATTAATTTTAAAATATAAAATATTGTGAGGCTTAAGTTAAGCTAATGAAAAATTGAATAATAATCATCGTAACTAAAATAATTTTGATTCAAATTAAAATTTCTTGCATAGAAACTTTTTTGTCTTTTAATTTCAACAAACTGTTTTTAATTTTCTTTCTATTACTTGGACTTATTTGTCCTTTTTTTTAATATTTCTATTTGATTTTTTTTATCTTATTTAACTTTATTTTAATCTTAATTTTTTTTTATATATATTTTTATTCTGAAGGAGCATTAGCTCGGTACAAATTACCAAATAAATAATAACCTATAATCATTAATAAAAAAATTAATAGAAAAGTAAGGAAGTAATTACTTTTTTTATTAAACATTGGATTATGAAAGTTGAACCGTATATGTAAGAGACAAAATAACAGAAAAAATACATATCTTTTTTACAATTATAGAATATAGTCTGTCCTTTAACGGTAGAATTTTTTTATGAGGGTACCAATTAGAACCAAATAAGCCCAGTTCCAGCTCTGCTTCAGCTTGCTGTTGGTTTTCAAACACCTTATAAAATTCATAAGTTTTACGAGTTCTTTTTATCATTCGTCCTTCGGATTCTTGGTCGCATTCGTTCATTGATGCTTTCTGATTAAGCATAGATTTTGAAGTTTTTATTTTATATTTTTTGTTTCTATAAAAATTTTTGGAAGATTTGGGGCTGCTTGAAGGGGATCATTTATTTTTAATTTATAAATTTTACTTTATTGTAATTTTCATTAAAGGTAAAATTCTTATTATCATGGTTGAAAAAGGATTCCTTAGTAGGTGATAAATAAAAAAAATTATTAAATAAATAATCAATAAGGGTACTGAATAAGTATTTTGATGATAATAAGCGCCAATTAGTGCCTTAAAACAAATTAATTAGGATTATTTATTATAATAAATTATAATTAATATCTTAGGAGTCACAATAATAATAAAAGCGGGCAGATTCACTATTTTCAGGTGCATAAATATCATTTTATCGACACGCATTAATTTAGTCCGGAAAAAAAATCTGCATCATTGTGATTGATTTCCCCTATTAAATGTGTTGCACATTTTTTGCAGAAACTAATTGCTAATGGACAGAGTTGTTTAAAAGTCATAAAACTTAAGTCAAGTACAAGTCAAAGATTTAATTTTTTTTTAAGTCGGACTTGGACTTTAATTTTAGTGACCTTGACTTAAACTAGACCGGCAAAATAACTAACTGGAACGGAAAAAAGATCGTCTGGCCGTGATTTAATTCATTTTAAATATATTTCAAAAAGATAAAAAATATTTACACGGGTTTTTTGAGTTTAAAACAGTTTTTGAAAAATTAAATTAAAGATTACCTATAAATAAAACTGCACGATGCTTTATTTTCTAGAAATCCGGGTTTGAATAATTTTAAGTCTAAGCTCGAGTAGTTTTAATTAAAAAAATTCTTTATATAAAATTTTTTATCAGTTTAAGTGAAAAGAATACTTAATCATGGTTGATCTGTATTTCTCTCCAGAATCTAACTATTTTAGAATCTTTTTAAATTAAATGAAAAATTTGGATACTTTTTATGAGAGGTTGAACGAAACATATAAAAAGATAAAAAAAAAACATAAAAATAGAAAAAGACGTATAGTAAAATTGCAATTTTATTTCAGAGAAAAAAATATAAGCCAAAATCCAAATTTTTTTAAAAGAAAAACAAATATATTCAATTGAATAAAAGGGATAAAAACATAAGCCTAATTTTTTAAATTTAATTTGAGAGAAAAAAGCATATAATTAATTGAATAAAAAAGATAAAAAAACATTCATTTTTATTTTTATTTCTTCATTTATCATATTGTAAACAAGGACCAGCTTTTCAGACAAGCTAGGCACTGGTTTATTTTTGTTATAGAAGATTATTTTTTGCCATAAATGGAATGGTTTTTTGATACCTTGCAATAAATAATTTTCTAGATCTTCTTTGAAACAGTTCGGAATTCCTCTATATAACAACTGTTTTGATTTTCTGGCGGCTTAGAACTATGAATATTTAATCCATAAAGTTTAACCAAGTCTGTTACCATACATATTTTGATAAGCAAACGCATTTGACATATATTTACACATTTGTATTTCATATATTGTACTTTCATTAGATGAGGACTATTACTTTGGCACAGAGTACAATTATTTTGGTTTGAATGATTGGAGGCTGCGTCGTATGAAGATAAAATAAATGTTTTAAGTTCTATTTGTTACTAAATTCTTGAACCAAGACCCAGTATAATTTTCGCCTCATTTTAATTAATTAAATTTGTTAAAATTAATTGTATGTTTTTCCTCTTTTTTATGTTTTTTTCTACCTTACCCACTTTTTATAAGTCTATTATTATATAAGTAAAAAATTAAATTTTTCCCTTAATTTTAAAATTTTTATAAAAGTGGAAAGATTATTAACATTAAATGTTTCATAGGGGATTTTGATAAAATTAAATGAATTCGTTTATCAAATTCAGAAAAATATTGGCGTGTTAATTTTTAAAAACTCTAATTTATGATTTTATTTTTATAAATAATATTAATTTCAGATTTAACTTAATTATTCAGTTATTTTTTATTTTAACTCAAGAAAAATAAATAGAGAGTCGGAAATGTATCACTCAATAGAAAATTAAACATCAATAAAATTTATTAGGAAAATTACGAAAAATGATTTTTATTTGCTTATTTACAAAAAATATACTTCACGTCATATACTTGAAATACTAATTTAATCCCATTTCTAATAAATAATTTTTTAGTTCTGTATTTTTAAAAATAATCAAAAAAACCTACAAAATTTAATTTTAAAATTAAATTAAACACTTTCAAAAATTTTTTAAAATTTAATAATTTTAGATTAATTTTATATGGAAATATATTCAAAAGATCCAGAAAAAAATTCTTATTGGAAATTTCATTGATGCATTTATCAAAAAATTATTATTTTGTGTCTTTTAAGATTCAAAAAGAGCTCGAGAATGAATCAAAAATTTCATCATTGGAAATGGAAAAATTCAAACTTTTAGTTAATGAATCAGATGTGATTACGAATCTTTTATTAAAGCTTTGTAATAAAATAGCACAAACTGAAAATTCCATTCAAATAATGCAATTAGTTGATTTAAATTCCGATTTAGTAAATGAAACCGAGTCTTTGGAGAGTAAGTTAACATGTGAAGAAATTGTAAGCAGATCTTAAACATATTTAAAATATTGAAATTTACTATAAATTTTTATTTAATTTTAAAGGACATGCTTAAGCAAGAATTAAATCAAATTCATCGTAAAAAAGAAGAGGCTTTGTATCTTAAGAATGGAATTGATAAAAGAGCGGTGATAGTCATGGAATTTCTTTCAAAGTAATTATTTAATTTTTCTTAATTTTAATTTTTGTTTTTAATTTATTCATCATAGGTATCGAAATCGTGAGCAATTGGACGAATTTGAAAACTTTCTTATTTCAAAAATAGTAAACGCCCTAAAACAACGACACTTAAAGGATCATATTGAATTGGCTCAATTACAATTAAAAATTCTGAATGACTTAAAATTTAATTAATTTATATTTTTATGATTTTTTTGTTATTAGAATTATTAATTGTTTTTTTTTAATTTTTAAAAAGATTTTGACGCTGTTTTTTTACCTTAATCTTAAATCGAATTTTTTTGTTTTTAAATCGAATTGTTTTTCAAATTTATTACTATATACATTTAATTTTCTGTAAATTAGAATAATGTTTAACTCTTTTTAAAAAAATAAATTTTCAATTATTCAATTATATTTATATTAAAAATGAATCCATAGAGTAAAATTTATATTGTTTCTCAAAAAATATGTAGAATGAGACAAAGTATCCGAGAGCATTATAAAATTTCTTTCGAATTTAAAAAAAATTTAAAATTTTAAACTACCAAAAATTTGAAATTTAAATGGTCTTAGAAATCAAGTTTTAACATTTGTATTTTTGATTTTTTAATTTTTTTTTCTTCTATAAAATTTAAGCCACCTACGAAATGTTTTTGCTAATATGAATGAATTAGGGAATCTTCTCAAAAACAATTTCTTCTCAAAATCTCAAATTGAATGAACGATCAAGGAATAATTTTAATGACCTACGCTACTTCTTGGATATTTAGATAAGGATGCCATGAATTGTTTTGATTATTGATTTTGTTTCCATTTTTTTCATTTATTTCTATTAGATTTATTCAAAAGTCCGACTGCTATTTCATAGTTTGGAAATTAACAGAGGTTGTCAGATAAGACAAAATTTTCAAGATTTTCAACATGTCAAATTTGAGAATTCTGTATAAATTTTATAAGATATTGATTATTTAGGTGAAAAAAAAACTGATAATTTGTTAAGTAATTTTTTTTTATTATTAGTAATTTCAAATAATTCAAAATTTAAAAAAATAGTAAATTAGTCAAAAATGCAAGTTGAAAAGTCAAAGCGCTATGAAAAACTGAATTTTTTGGGCGAGGGTCAGTTTGCTACAGTTTACAAAGCTAGAGATAGAGAAACTGGAATTATTGTGGCCATTAAAAAGGTGAATAGAAAAATTTAATTTCAGTGTTAATTAATTGAGTTTTTTTTTCAAAAGATTAAATTCGGTAACAGAGTCGAGGCAGCCGATGGAATAAACCGAACTGCATTAAGAGAAATAAAACTCCTAAAAGAACTGGGGCACATAAATATCATAAAAGTTATTTGAATTTTGATTATTCTAGGAATTTATTTTTTAGACAATTTTTTAAAAGCTATATGACGTATTTGGTCAAGGATCAAATGTTAGCTTGGTCTATGATTTCATGGTAACAGATTTAGAAGAAATTATTCGTGATCGTGAAAACATAGTCCTTACGCCCGCTGATATAAAATCATTTATGATAATGATGCTTTGTGGTCTAGAGTACCTACATGCCAACTGGATACTTCATAGAGTATTTTCACTTAAATGGTTTTAATGACTGTGATATTTTAAAAATTTAGGATTTAAAACCTAATAACTTATTAATGGATGAGAGAGGCAATTTAAAAATTGGTGATTTTGGTCTTGCAAAATATTATGGCTCTCCAAATCGAGAAATGACTCATCAGGTAGTAACCAGATGGTATAGAGCACCAGAGCTACTTTTTGGATCTAAAATTTATGCTACTGGAATAGATATATGGGTAAACTAAAAAAAAAAATTTTTGTTTGAGGAACTATCCTTTTACTTTCTATAAATTAAAGGCAATAGGATGTATTTTTGCCGAATTGTTACGAAGAGTAAATTTTCTTATAAAAAAAGATCATAAAAATGGCCAAAAATTTTTTTAAAGGAACCTTTACTTCCAGGAAATACCGACTTAGACCAATTAGTAAAAATATTTGACATATTTGGAACCCCAAATGAAACGAATTGGCCGGTAAAAATTAACCTTGCGAAAATTGAAAATTTTAATTTAAAAAAAAATAGAATTCTAAATTGTTGCCTGATTTTGTGGAATTTAAACCGTGCTACCCAAAACCTTTAAAAATGATTTTCAGTGCGGTAACCCCGGACGTTATATTCGTACTTGAACAAATGCTTTATTTGAATCCTTTAAAACGAACCACTTGCAGAGAAGTAATTAATTTTTAATTTATTTCAATAACTATTTAATATATTAATTTTCTGAAGGCTTTATCAATGCCATATTTTAGTAATGCACCAGGGCCTACTCCACCAGAAGATTTGCCACAGCCTCAAAGCGTCATGGATCGAATTAAAAACAAATCAGATGCTTTAACAAGAAATCCGTCAAAGAGGAAACTCTCGGATGAAACAACAAGTTTTTTTTTTTTGATTTTTTAACAAAAAAATCTAAATTAATTTTTAAGGTTTAAAAAAGCGATTGAATTTTTGAAATAAACATTGTCATCATTTAATAAATTAATTTAGTTGTATATTTATTAATTTTTTTATAAACAAATGTGTATTATTTACTCACAAGATAACGAAAAATTATATAAAAATGAAAAAAAAATTAAATAAAAGTCTTTATTTAAAAACAAAACTGTGTTTTTTCAAAAAAAATTTTTATATTTCTTCATCCATATCCTCTAGTTCCTTAATGATATCTCCTTTCTTTTTTACTTTTTCTAGCTGTCCCATCTCGACCGATTGATTTGTGTTTACTTTTTCCTCAATTTGTTCAATTTCTCGTAGGATTTTTTTTAATTTTCGAATTTTTTTTTGTTTCAAATCGGCCTCAATTTGTTCAGGTGTTATTTTATTCGATATCTTAATCTCGGACATTTTTTTTGTCAATTCTAATGATTTGTCTTGTTTTTTACATTTTTCTTTCTGTTCTCGCTCCAAATCATCAACAAACACAGCTCCAGGTATTGTTTTTTTTATCTTCTCCTTTTGCTTAGCAATCTGTGTTCCTTTGGACTCATACCTGAAATTTAGTTTATTCACCAAAATAACACGGTTTTAAATAAAGATTACAATGGAACCTAGTCGGAAAATTTTAAATGATTGCTCAAATTGCAATTATCAAATTTACTTCTTCTTGAGGAACATAGCCTTGTTTGACTTTAATTGGTTTCCGCCAAGATCCATCAGGTCTTTTGCTCGCAGGAATATAGACTTCGCCTTTAATTGTTCTTACTTTAAGGAAAATTTTTTATTAAGGTTTAAATTTCTACCGGAGATTGAGTCTTTGACCACATTTTCACGTATAATATTAGAAGACGAATCTGCCATGTTTAGAATAAAAATTTTAATATTTTTCTCTAATTTGAAATTTTGTTCTGTCAATATAACAAGCTATACAACAATAAAAAATAATATGTATACATAGCATGATTTTTTTTCTTAATAAAACTTTCAGAAAATTTCTACAAATTTTTGTATTTAAAATTAGTAATTTTTTTGTTAAAATTAACAGTTTTATTTACTATTGTAATTACCATAATTAAATTTTTGTTTAAATTGAAAATATTTTTGTTTAATGTTATTAATGGAGATTAAATCAAAAAGGATTATTAAATTCTTGTTTAATCTAAATCAATTTGAATTGAAAATCTTAACTAGCATTAATAGGCTATTTTTCAAAATTTGTTTTATTATTCAAAATATTTACTTTAATTTTTAATTTAAGTTCACTTTTATTAATTATAGCAATTATTTAAATTTTAAATCATAATTAGTCATTTTTCTATATTCCCGAGCAAAACTTGCAAACGAGACAAATTGCAAAGAAAAATGGATTTAAATAATATTTTTTTTTTAACAAATAGCAATGGCGGATTAGTTTTACTTTCTTTGAGATTTGAAAAAAAGAAGAATAAAATTTGTGACCATTTGGTAACATTTTTATAACTTATTAGATAATTATGTGACCAAACAAAAATTTTCCTTAAATATAAATTGACCCTTTTGTAAAAATATTCACAATTTAAAAATTTTCTTTCAATTTTTTTATAAAATAGAAAAATTTCAATCTTTCCATGGATTAACTTAATCACATAAGATTTTACTTAATTTTACCCACATTTTATGATGCTTGGAAATTTTTTCAAAAAAGACGATATTATTTGATAGAAGAATTATAACTAATTAAAAACAATACCGAAAAAAATTTTTAGCAAAAATTGAACAAATTTTTAGGTAATTTTTATGAAAAATAAAATAATAGTTCATTATTAAACACTTCGATTTCAATTAAAACAAACAAAAAGTTAATAATCAAGTTAATATTTTAGCATATCATAATGTCTCCTTTTATTTTTATTATAAATTTTTGCAATTCAATTATGCTTTCATTTTTATTTTAAAGAGCGATATATTAATAAATCAATTCGTAATTTTGAGCCATCAAATTTATCTTCGAGTCTAATTTTTTTGGAAATTAAGCTTAATACTCAAAAAATTAGAAAAAAAAATTACGTGTATTTTTACGTTCCTTTTATACTTATTATAATTTAAACTATTCACTTTGTACTTTTAACAAGGTATTCAGAAGACTTACAAAAATATTTTAAAAAAGGGGTAATTGGATTTAGGCCTTTATATTGCATTGAAATATTTTTGAAAAATTTCTTAAAATACTTAAAAGCAGATATTTTATTGAATTTTAAAAAATAGCAAAAAAAATTCTCAGCTTCATGGATCAAGGAAAATATTTTTTCAAACTTAAAGATAAGATTAGCTCACAATCCTGTTGCCTATTATTAGAAAATAAAAATTGAATTTAAAAAAAATTTTAATTTTTTTACTCCATTGGTTGGAACAGAATTATTAAACCCTAAATAATATTATTAGTTTTTATAAATAAATCAAGAATAAAAATAACATTAAATTTTTATAAATAACATGCATTTATTCTGGTTTTTAAAATTGGACACAACGTCTTTAATTTTGTTTTAAAACAAAATTTTTCAAGGTTTGATTTTAAGCACTATTTTAATACTCAGAAATAATGTGCTCAGAAATTATATGGTTCAAATTTCTATCAAAAAATTAATTGTTTCTCAATTGAGTATATTTAATAATATATTAAAAAATTTTGTTCAAGTCAAGCTTAGATCTAAGCAAAGCCAATTATGAATAAATATCATGGTTGATTTAATTTCATCAAAAAAAATTACCAAATAAACCAATTTTACCTGTTGAATTTAAACTAATGATTATATCATATTCTTCGGCCATTTTCATTATCTAATTTAATAATTTGTATTTTTTTATCTAGACATAAACACATAACAAAAAATTTATTTGGTTTATTAAGAGATATTTGTTACGGTGTGAAAATAACCGTTTCAACTATTTAAATTAACCTTATCAATTTTCACAACTTATCTAGATTTTATCTTTATGTTTTTATGAATCATTTATCATATGTCATAAATCTTTATGACCGATTTAATTCACAACTTATCTTTATTTAGATTCTTTATGATTAATGACCTTTTTAAGTTACAACTACTGAATATAAATAGAAGTTGTAATTCTTAAAAAAGGGGACTTTTTAACTTGTATTTTTCCTATTTATTTTAAATTAATAATAAACGTTTATTCAACACGATTTTGTTCTTTGTCTTCACTCTATCTCCTCTGAAGTTAATCGAAGGTATTCAGGCCAAATTCCCTAGACTAACATATATGGTAGCAGCGATAAAGACCGATATAAACAGATAGATAATAGACAAAAGCAGATTGTTCCGCGCGATAATTTTATATTAGTACTAATTATTAATTGTGCAATGAGTGAAATAGGCTCTATAATCGAGGATATCGATTCAAAAAAGTGGAAAAAAATAAAAGCTCTTAATATTTGCAAGGCTAAATCCCTAGCTTACTCCCTGGATAAGGTAGTGGCTGCTTACAGGGCTACTGTAGCAGAATTAAAGGATATTGCGGAAAGCAATGATGCCACTGATACAAGGAAATCAAAGTGCATAGAATGCATTAGTAATTTTGAAAGCAAAGTTAACAAAATAAAACAAATAAAACTGGACGCTGATGACGTAGATGAGCAGAAAGATGATGTATCTTCAGAAATTGACAGACTTCGTCTGACTAATGAAGAATTATTATTAAGAAATGAAAATCTAAAAGAGGATAATCTTGAGAAAGATAATATAATATCAGAACTTAAGAAACAGTTAAATCAAAACGAGAGTCAATATTTTGACTTACAAGCTTCTGATAAGAAAAAAAATGTACAATTCAACGAGGATATTCTTAACAACTCAACTGTCAGCAACAGCCAACAAGAAGAACAATTTCTAAAAATGAATAAAGACTTTTACAAGCTAGATTATTCAACTATAAATAATCGCTCGCAAAATGATGCTTCAATAGAGTCGAAATCGAATAATTTAAACAAAATGTTATATAATATGGATCATAATGAAAAAACGCCTAAATCAATACTTATCAGTGGATGATGATGCACAAAAAAAACACCAGAATCTTATTGTGATGGAAAAGATATTATAAAAGATTGGAATCCAAAACATCACCAAGCAAACTCGGTTATTCATGATTATGAACGGCAAAAAAACACCTAAAATGTCTGACTATGTATCGAATGATTATAATAACATGATAAAATAATAAACGAATTTCAATAAATCAACCGGTCGAGATGAGCGGACAAATGTTTCCTTTATCGAACGATCCAATCTATAAATTTTTGCTCAACCAAAATATGGAAAATAAACCAAAAAAACATCTTCATGTAAGTACACCAAAATTTTCTGGTAATAGTAAAGATGATATAGAAGATTGGCTTTTATGATCAGGCAAGGTTTTATAGCAGCAAAAATTCCTGATGAAGATCGACTGAATGCAGTCGTTAATTTTGTGGCTGAGTTACCATTGCTAATATTAAAAAGACACCATTGTGTCAAAAAGTAACTGGTTCGAATTTGAAAAAAAGAGCTCAAAGATACCTTTAGAAAACGTCGATAGAGAACATAAGATAAGAAGCGAAACTCTCTAATTTAAAACATAAAGAATTAAATGTTGAACATTTTGTAAACAGATTTTTGACTTTAACCAATAAGTTAGGCTTTATGGCTGAGGAAGAAAAAAAAAAAAGTTTTACTTTAGACGAAGGTTTAAAAGAAAATACAAAAAGAGAAATTATTTGTAGAAAAAATCGTTAAGCTGTCGGAGGCTATCCCACTTGCGATTCAATTGGAATCAGCGGCTAGCTGCATATCTAAAGTTAAACTTGTTAAAACTAATGTAAAAAAGAAAGCAATAATTTTTCATATAAAAAGAGATACTTTCAAAGATTTACAAAAACAAAAAACTGTATCTAATAAATATTTAAATCAAAGAAACAATAAATCACATGATATTACATGTCTTAGATGTAAAAAGAAAGGACATTATGCTAATAAGTGCAGGGTAATATTAAAAAAGATAAATTCTTTAGAAATTTTGTTTCTGATTCGGAAGAAAAGATTTATATGGTTTCTTCTCTCTCGAAAAATATTAACTGTATACCATCAACATACAGGTTATGTAGGAGGTAAAATTAATGAAAAATAGGAATAGATTGCGGGGGGCTACCCATTCTATTATGAACCATATGACAGCAGTTCAATATAATATAGATATTTTGCATGTGAAAACAAAATAAAGACAGCAACAGGGCATAATTACTCATGCTTCTGGCAAAACGAAACCAATTGAAATTAAACTAGGTAACAGTTTATGTTTAATCGAATTTATTGTTTTCGATCATGAAGACCCATGATGTTTGTTAGGTCTTGATTGGTTTCAAAAACAAATTCAGGAATTTTTCCATCCCAAGGACTTATAAAATTTCCAGGTTCAGATTTAAATTAGAAAGTAGTGAAAAGTAATAAAGAAGAAAATATTTTTGATATTTTTCTATCTGATGTTAATCCAGAAACCTCAGATGATTATTTTTGGGAAAACAAATCATATAAGGTTAACCCTTTAAGTCCTTTATCATTCAAATCAGCAAAAAGCTTTTGATAAAAATATTAACCGAAGCAAAATGTTTATTTGCTAATTCTATAGAAGAATTAGGGAGCTGTGAGGTGTATAAACACGTAATTAGGTTGATTGATGAAAATGTAGCTCCTATTTTATAAACGACCATATAGAATGTCAGAAAAAACGAACGCAATTTTAAGAACCGAAATCAGTAAGATGATAAAAGCAGGAATCATTCGAACATCTAAATCGGCTGGTCTTCCCCTGTAATTGTTGTTCCAAAAAAAGACGGAAATAAACGGAATTTGTATAGATTATAGAAAGTTAAACGAAAATACTTTAACAGAAAGATGGCCACTTCCAAATATTACTGATGTAATTGATAGAATGAGGGACTCGAATTGGTTCACTGCACTTGATTTAAAGTCAGGCTACTGGCAAGTAAAATGGATGAAAGTTCAATTCATAAAAATGCTTTTTCCACTCCAGATGGTCATTTTGAATTTTTAAGACTACCTTTTGGCTTAAAGAATGCGCCAACAGACTTCTGTAGGATTATGCGGATGACCCTAGGTGACCTTCCTTTCGTTGAAGTTTATATGGATGATATCACTATACATTCAAAAACCTTTCACGAAACACATCTCTCACATAAGACAAGTTTTTAAAAAAATTAAAGGAAGCAAATTTAAAAATAAACCCAACTAAATGTAGCTGGTTTGCAAATGAAATTAAAGTGCTTGGTCACATTGTGGTCTCATAATCAAGTTAAAATGGATCCTGAAAAAATCAAAGCAATTGTTGAAAGAGCTCGACCAAAAAAATTTAAAGGAACTACAAAGTTTTCTTGGTCTACCTAACTTTTATCGACGCTTTATTAAGGATTATTCAAAAATTGCTCATCCACTTTTTGCTTTGTGTGCGAAAGATTCAGTATTTGAATGGAGTAGTGAATGTGAAGAAGCTTTTAACATGCTTAAGAAAAAATGTTCCTCATATCCAATATTAAGAATACCAAAATCCTAATTCCAATACAGACTCTATGTCGATGCTTCTGGGTACGCACTTGGAGCAATATTAACTCAAAAAAGATGAAAACGGAGAGGAATTCATGGTTGCTTGTGCTTCACGAAACACTCTCAAAAACAGGATTTTTAACTTATAACAATATTATTAGGCAAAGTATCTAATCTTGTACATTGTAATAGAGTCATACAATATATACAATTGGTAAACCAAAAATACACTATTGTTAGAAAAAATTTTCAATCTAGTGTTGTACCTAATTCAAAAATTCATTTTTTTAATTTGATTACTTGGGAAATAAGATTAAAGAATTTAAACGTTCATCATAATCCTCTATTGCTTGATGGTATAGATCTTCTATCAACGTTTCAAGAAATAGTAAATCATGAAATGTCGGCTGGTACTTGGTATTCACATTCGTCAGACACTTCTAATATCAAAGCGAACGTCATCGAAACAAGAATGGAAATAAAGAATGGTTTAAATTTGATTTTTACGAAAACATTTGGAATTATTGTATTAGTCTTTACTAGTATTTTCATATTGCTTCTTTTATTCCTAGGATACAATTTCTGTGTCAAATGTTTCCCATACTGGACATTAAACTCAGAGAAAAATAAAATAGAAGAACAGCGAAAATCTGAATTTAGAGAAAATCAAAAGAATGGTGCCAATGAACAAATAGAAATGATTACAATTTCAAAAGAAAAAATAAATGTTGAGCCCAATATTCAAAATCAAGAAATTAGCGAAGAAAGTTTGGACTCAATCACAAATCAACTAATTTTTTCAACAAATTAATGTTATAAATAATCTACCCTTGTTTAGTCCATTCGAGGACGAATGATTATTTTCAAGGGGGGGTAATGTTACGGTGTGAAAATAACCGTTTCAACTATTTAAATTAACCTTATCAATTTTCACAACTTATCTAGATTTTATCTTTATGTTTTTATGAATCATTTATCATATGTCATAAATCTTTATGACCGATTTAATTCACAACTTATCTTTATTTAGATTCTTTATGATTAATGACCTTTTTAAGTTACAACTACTGAATATAAATAGAAGTTGTAATTCTTAAAAAAGGGAGCTTTTTAACTTGTATTTTTCCTATTTATTTTAAATTAATAATAAACGTTTATTCAACACGATTTTGTTCTTTGTCTTCACTCTATCTCCTCTGAAGTTAATCGAAGGTATTCAGGCCAAATTCCCTAGACTAACATATTTTTGAACAAAAATTTTGAATAGCTTCACAGTAATTGAACAAGATTTTTGAGAGACAATAAAATTTTGTTAAATCATTTTGTTAAATAGAAAACAAAAAAAAACTATTAAATCTTCCTGGGACCAAAAATATTTAAAACCAAAGGCTTTTGTTTTTGATTATTTTATTGGATTTTGTAAACATTTTTACATTAATTTACAATTAAAATCTTTCGATCAAATTAAAACTTGAAAAAAAAAAAAAATAAATAAAATTTTAAAAGACCATTTTAATCAAAGTGAAGAGACTTTAAACCAAAAAAAAAAAAATTAATAAAATAAAAATAAAACTACAAATTAAAACATAAAAAATAATATAAAAACACGGCCAATTATGTTAGTTAACTCGATTTTCCCTTCTAATTTTCCAGAGAACATCCGCACTTAAACATCTTATTTAGAAACTAAAGTTAAAAATCTCAGTCTGACTTGTTAGCTTTTCAACCCGGACACAAACACTTCATTTGCTTTGACTCGATTGCTGCGCTTGATTAAATTGCTGCTGTTGAACAAAGTTAAAATTGTGAAACTGATTTTGGTACTGCAATTGCTGCTGCTGCTGCTGAAACATGGCTGCCAGCTCGGCCATTCTCGCTTTTATGTCGTTCTGTGAATTGACAGGGTTATTTAGCAGATTGAATCCGACACCGGCATTGGGCATACTGAGACCCATTTGGCTAGGCTGACTGGCAGCAGCTAGGGCCGCGGCTGCGTACAGCGACTCAAGAGGCCGGGACAGCAGGGCCATGGCTGATGCCGGGTCCAATTGGGCCTGGGGCTGCTGAAGCGCTAGGTATGGATTGAACAAGTTAAGGCTTGGATTGAAATAGTTCATGGGTGCCAGTTGGGCCAGAGCTTGCTGTTTGAGATGTACAAGTGGGTCGATCGGCGCATTCATTTGGCTGGTCCTGGTCACGCCTGGTTTGGAAGATGTGGATGAGTTCGATGATGCGGAAGATGTGGAGAGCGATGGCGACGAAGTTCGATGAGCATTGACATTTGTGTGATTTTTTGGCCTGTGGTCCGCTCTCTTGGCCGCATCTGGCACCGGTGGCGGCAGCAAATTGCTCACTGAATTGTTCTCATTTGGTCCACTTTTTTTGACCACCCTTCGCCTCCGCTTGTAATTGATCAAATTGTCCGAGAACATTTCATAGCAATTTGGGTCTATGGTCCAGTAGCAGCCTTTGCGGTCCGAGCAACCGCTGCTCTTCGAGCCATTGTCATTCACAGCTGTCAGCGTGGAGCTGCGCGGAAACTTTATGAAGCACTCGTTCAAGCTTAGATTGTGACGGATGCTATTTTGCCAGCCTTTTTTGTTCTTTTCGTAATAGGGAAACTGCTTGCAAATGTACTCATAGATTTCACTCAGGGTCAGGCGCTTCATGGGCGAGCTCTTTATGGCCATGCCAATCAAAGTCACATAGGAGTACGGAGGCTTTTTGGTGTAAACATCCGATTCTTCACTGTTCTTAGGGGTTTTAATGTGGGGCGAGAGCGATGCTGTCGAGGAGGCCGACGATGTCGACAAATAGTTATTGCTCACGTCATTGGTGTCGTTTTCGACATTGTCGTCATCGGTTTTGAAGCGCTTCCTCTTCAATTCGGTGTCCTCGTCTTCGTCGTAGCTGCTGCTGCTGGAGGTACGCGTTCGGTGGGAGCCGGCGTGCTGACGATGTTCGGCTGAGCCATGAATGGACTCGGATTTTTGCATTTTTGTTTTTTTTTTTTTTGTTTTTTTCCAAATTTAACAAAAACTAAACTTAAATTATTTTTTTGAAATAAAAGATCTAAATTTAATTTTTTATTTTTTCTAATTAAAAAAAAAAAATTAAATTTGAAGCGAGCGTAATCACTAAAAAAAATACAATAAAAATAAAGAAAAAAAAAGTTTGTTTTTAATGTCAGGATAGAGAAGCTAAACAAAACCAAGCAAAAGAAAAAGAAAAAGAAAAACAACTGAAGAACAACTCTAATTCAAGTTTGAGTTTGTTGCAAAATTTTAATCAAGAGAGAGACTCCGAGAGCTAGCGAGAGAGGGAGACAGTGAAGAAACGCGCTATTAATTAAATAATTTTAATTGAATTTTGTTCAGCTTTGGATTTGACCAAAATTTAGTGAGCTTGCTTGCTTGGCTAGCAGACACTGTTCAAAAGAAGCCAGTTAATAATTTTAGTTGAGAAAATTTTTACAAAAAAAATTTTTTAAATCAATTATTGTAAAAGAAATTTGAAGATTTTTAATTTAGAAATAAAATTTCACTTTGTTTGATGAATGGTGATAGGGTGGCTTGCCAGGCAGGTATTTTGCCACCTGCCAAAATCCGGCTAGTGCTGAATTTCAAACAAAATAAAATAATGACAAGCTAGAATTTAAACAAACAATTAAATATGTTTAAATCAATAATGACTAAATTAGAAGATGGAATGACACAAATGAAGAAATATTTTCTAGTCTAAGTCAAGTGTGTTTATAAAGCTTAAATTTGATGCCGAGCGACAAGAAAATTTAATAAATATTTTTTGTTTTTAATAAATTAATAACTAACACTTTCTTCCAATTTTTTTATTTTTATTTTTTACAAACAACTCCAAATCGAATTCTAGACTCGTTTAAATATGTATTTATTATATGTATAAAATACTTTAGCTCATACTTAAAGCTCCAAAATTAAGATTTCAAATTTTGAAATATTTAATATTTGTTTTTGTTTTTTAACTTCAATTAAAAGACAAACTCTATTTTGATATATTTTTCACAATAACAACAATAACAAAAACACAAAATGTAGTTTTAATCAAACACACTCGAGAGAAAATATGAAATAAACTCGAGAAAAATATCCACGGCAACTAATTTCTTTCTTTTTTTTTTAGCTAAACCAAGACTACTAGGACGATAATAAAAACAAAAATTAATTAGCTGGTCGTTCGGCTATTAATTGATTTCGAACAAAAATTTACTTGACCCTCTCCAAGTTTCCTCTTTGTTCCAATTACCCGCTACATTATCTACACTCTAAAAAAATCCTTAACCCAAAAATAAAATTTTATGACTTATTTGACTAACTTATCGCCAAAAACTGCTTTTGCAAGGCCAATTTTTAGATAAGTATTCAATTGAATAGAACAAAGAAAAAATTTTAGATACTTTGGCAAAAAGTCACCTTTAAATGTCAGAAAAATAAAACAAATTCTAAGATCGTACGATGTAAAATTAGACAGTCACTAATACCTAATATGATGCTGAACAAGTAGGATAAGATGTTTGCCAATGGTTTAGTTTGATGTTATTTGATATCAAATGAATACAAACATTGGCAAATATCCGAAGACGATTCAGTAATATTTACATTCAAATAAAACTTTCTATTTTAAATTTTATAAATAACATTTAAAAATGAAAAAAAATACCTGCAATTACCTTGAGAGCTTGGTATATTTAGAAATTAGTAAACATGCCAAAATAATGAAATTGGCCTTAAACAAATAAACAATAATAATTAATTTTCGAATTGGACTTTGACGCAATCGAGCGAGCTGAATTGAAATTATTAGTATTATTTTTATTATTATTGAAAAAAAACAAAAACTAAAACCAAAAATAACTATTCTTATTTTTGATTTTGTACTTAAGCTATTCTTTGTTTGAAGAATTTATTCAAAATTTTAAAAATAAAAATTTATTTTGGTCTCAAAGTGTGTTGGTGTGAGAGTGAAAGTGTGAGTGTATCAAACGCCGTGTCTATATTCGGAAGGCTAGCAAAAATATTCAATATTTTACTAAATAGAGCTACAAAATATACCTTTATGTTTGAATATTTGTTTCAAAAATACTAATAAAATAGTTTGTTTTTTTTCTCTTATTTTATAATAATAAATAATTTGTTTACAGTTTGTTGGAAAATTTGAATTCTTTCTATATCGTTCTCTTGCAACAAAACAATAACAAGACTAATAATAAAAACAAAATTCAAATATTAAGTTTTTTCTTCTAAAACAAGGTAAAAACAAATAAAATTCTTCAAAATTGTTTATCGTTCAAATGAAATAAACGCAATTTTAGCCTCGAAAATAAAATTTTCCAAATCGTTTTTACTAAGACATTTCATTAGCTTATTCACTAAGGCAAAACGAAGTTTCATCTTCTTAAAGCCAAAAAATTAGTCACTAAAAGCATGTGTATCCATTTTCACTTTCTTAATGTAAACCTAAAAATAGCTTCCTTGTTCCATTAAAATATTTAAAAAAAGGATACTGATAATCAAAAAGAAAAAAATAAAATATTAAAACATCGTTTCAAATCCTAAGCAAAATTAACCATAAATGCTCAGATAAATTATCACAAAAATTTTAAAATATTTTTTTTCAAAATCGAGGTTTTCTGTAAGCAAGATCTTACCGAGTCGTTTTTCAAAAAATTTCCACTATAAAGCAGTTTATTTTTTGAATACATCGAAAATAGGAATTTAACTTCAAAAACCCTTGACTAGTTTTAAATTACAAAATTCTTTGGTTAAAATTCAATTTCTCATTATTAATGCAAGCAATTTAAAGCTGATTAAGTTGGCACATACTATTGCTTTCTAATTGACTGCGACAACTAAATTTTTCAATAAAAATAATTTAAACCTTGATATTTTGTATAAAAAAATTCAAATAATTTTTGCTAATTTTATGTAATTAAATTTATTTGTAGACTTGGCAATTAAAAATTTCTCAAATTTCTCGACTTATTTAAAAAAAACAAAAATTACTTTAAATAAGATCTTAATCGATCTTAGAGCAAAAATTTCCACGATCTGTGCGGCCAAATATTTTCCATCATAGAGCAAAATTGCCATTAATCATTAAAAATCGATTATTTATTTTTACAAATTTCTTTTAAATCAAACGATTAGATTTTTAACTCATCTGATTAAACGATAATGCACTTTTAAATACAAGTAAACAAAATTGTTCAAATAAGCTATTCTAAGCCGACCATCGAGGCTTCGTATCTAATCTTAGCAAGCTGTCTAAATTTAAATTTATGCTGAACAAAACACTAAAAACCATGCACAGGTTTAACAATTCTCAACAATTTAAAGAAATGTTTTTTGAAAAATTTTCTTTTTCAAATACAACAAAAAATTTTCTTAATTAGCTTCTAAAAATTGTATCCAGTTGTGCACCAGAGTCAAAATTTTCTTAATTAAAAATATTTATTCCAAAGAATATATTCTGAAAACAAACTAAACTAGATATAAATCATGCAAATAAATAGATTAATTCTCATTTAAAAACAAGAGAGAAACAACATTTTGTTAGATATCTCCCCAAGCAACTTTCAATATTGCTTTGTCTCTATTTACTTGGTTGTGCTTTTGTTGTTCCATTGAAACGAAATTCAATTCCCGTTTCAATTTCAAGAGTTTAAAACAAATTTTTGTCAAAGCCTCAATTTAAAAGCATTAATTGGCACTAAACAAAGTTAGTCACACAAAAGTCGGATTCGTGTTTAACAGGAAATCAGCTCGAATTAAAATGCAAGTACATGACTGTCGGGACACCCGACAACAAACTGCTTGCAACCAAACTTGGAAAAAAAAGAAAAAAAGATAGAGAAAAACTTTATAGCTATTATTTGATGGTTTGTTTACTGTTTGTGTTGTTATTTATACAGTATTTGTATGTTTTTTATTTTTGTTATATTGTGTTATTTATTTTCATGTTTTATTTTAATAAAATAATTTTTCTTCGTTCTCTTCGCTTTCTTTCTTATGAACACTTCGAATCAGCTAAAACCAAACAACAAAAGCAAGATATCAAGAATGGAGCAACAAAAGCGCAAGCTAAAGCAAACAACTATTTTATTTGTAAGACATAAATCCTAAAAGAGAGCAAGCGCGCACCAACTTATTGTTTTTATTTAACTTGAATGTATATGTATGATAAATAGTATTGAAATACTAATAAATTAATAACAATAACAAATACGAAATAAAAAAAAAAAGAATTGAAAGAGCTAGTTATAACCAAGACTCGAACCGAAAATGATCATCTCAAATATTAATATTTAAATAAAAAAAACATTATAATTATCATCATGATTGTTTTATTTTTATTAGTTTAATTTTCTAGATTGGAAACAACTAAACTAATAGAAAAACTAGGGAAACGATTAAAATAAAAAACAAAAAATTTGTGTAAATTTTTTCTACTAGACTCAAGTCAAAGCTAGCTTGTTTCACTTGTCCGAATACGAATTGCTAAAAGTTTGGCAAGTTTTTGACTCTAAAAAAATTAAATCCACTTCAGCCTAATGAGCTTTCGTGACTTCAACCTTTCGGACATCAAGCAATCTAAACTAGCTTCATTAAATTAGTTTCATTTAACTTTTTTTTTTTTAAATGAATTCTTCAATGCCAGTTACCTTTTGAAATTTGAATGAAACAAATCGAATTCGGTGTCTTGTCAGGTGAATTTTTAGAAAAGCGTAAAAAGTGTTCAAATAGTCTGAATGCGACACAACAAGAAAACTAATTGACTTTCAAATTTTAGGTCTTTGTCAATTTGTTTTATTTGTTTTCTTTTTAAATATTTAATCTGAAAAGTTCAAACTGCTAAAACATTTAAATATAAAAATTTAGTTAAATAAATAAATTAACATTTGATTGTTTTTAAATTTTAAATTTCTTGTTTTAATTTAAAAAAAAGTTTTTATAATACACAATGTTCTTGACAAAAGTTAATTAATTTTGAAACATATATGCATAAAACAAATAAATTTTTTTTTCTAACAAAAATCTTAAAAAAATTTTAGTCGAACAGTTGGTTAAATTTTTTTTTTTTCTTTTTTTTTGAGAGAGAAAATTAATAAAAAAAATTTCTAAAAATAGAAAAAAATCATTAATTTTTAAAATGTGACCAAACTTAGTTCGGAAATGTCTTGAACATTCAAGTACGTCACGAACATGTGTTGGAGTAATTAGTCGATTGAGATAAAGTTAATAGCCTTTTAAAATATTTACGATTGAAATATATGCCAAATTTTTCAGTTCATTTCCAAAGCCATAAATCTTTGATTTACTTTTGTTTGTAATCAAAGTTTGATTTTTTAATAAATATTCAAAGCCATATATTTAATTGTATTAATTAAACATCAATTAGAATAAGTCTCATTCGCATTCGAACAAACAAATTCCAAGAAATCATACTTTAATTTGATGACTTTTAGATTCAGAAGTTTTGTTGCTGAGAAAGTAAATAAATAGCAATTTTGGCTTGAATAGAAAAAACTGCGAATTGCTGAACTTTGGGTTTTCACTAAAATTTTGTTTGACTTTAATTTCAGCAGAAAATTTATTGCTACAGATCTTAACATCCAAAAAAATCTCAGCCTAACATTCTCATTAAATCAGAAAAAATTCTCAACTTCTTTGAAGCATAAGAGGTTCGGGTGCACTCACATCCTGCACTCAGATCGCTCTAAAGTTTACAGCACTTGTTGGAAAATAAAAATCATTTCACAAACAGATTATAAAATGTGATCTAAAAATTTTAAATTAGAAAAATGTCACTTAAATTTTTTATTTTTAATCTAATTGAAGTAGTTCATGGAGCGGAGAAAAACAAAGGACTGGTATTAGAAACTTAAAGGTTCAGAAATGTACAAATTGATTTGACATTCAGAGACTTTGCGAAAAGTCATTTTCCGATCATTCACTAATCCAGAAGGAAGCTTTAAATTCCATCAAAAATTACTTAAAAAATTTATAATTTTTTTCGTTTTTATTTCGATGAAAAATGCTTCTTATGCTGCTTAATCATTTTGTATCCTAATTAAACAGCTAATTCCAGCTATAATCCTGGCAAAATTAAACAAACTGCTACTTAAGACTAATACTTCCTTAAATAAATAAATAAATATTTTATTAACATTATTTTTAATTAAGAAAATTTAAACAAATATGAATTAAAAAATCCAATAAAACAAATACAAAAAAGAAATTGTTTCGTGCCTTGTGGAATTTCATACCGAAACGTTCTTACCGTGGCATAATCAGAATAGTTGCGATTGTGCTTTGTTTGTTGTTTTTAGAGTGTGTGTGTGTATGTGCTTGTGTGAGTTCCAACTGTTTAATTGCAATATTTAATTGCAACAAAATAATAAATAATTAAAGCAGCCATCAAAGAACAACTTTAAGCTCATTTGAAATTTATGTCTAGTTTAACCAGCGGAGTCTTTGCTTAGATAATATGCCTTGAAATAAACCAGGATTTCTCAACGAGGATTTGCTTGAGACTTTCGACTAAGAAAAATTATTATCAAAATAGCTGGAGTAAAACAACAAGCAAATAAATTGAATTGTGAAATAAAGCCTTATTCAAAACAGATACGAAATAAAAAATCTAATTTTGAAAAAAGTTCTTGTTTATTTTGTTTAATTTTTTTTTGTTCAATAAATAATAAGATTTATGTTTTTCTAATTCAATTATTAGACAAAAACTTGAGCAAAGCTCTTATTCACAAAGCCTCAATTAAAAACCAATAAATACATTTATTAATAAAATATTTTCCAAACTGAAATTTTCATTCATCTCAGCTATCTATTTATTTTTTATATTCTCACTTCATATTTCAATTTTGTCGCGTAAATAGATTCTTTTAAGACTATTTTTGCTTCTCATAATCAATTTATTTTACACAATTAAATTCAATTAGAAAATATGTCTCACAGTAGATTCTGTCACAAAAATGGAATTATTAAATTCAAACAGCTTCTCAATTTATCTGTTTGTTTAATTATTCTGTGATGTATACTTGATGACAATTATGTTCAAGTTAAAATATTAAATTAATAGTCCATTTAGCAAAGCTCTTAACCTTTTTGAAATTCTAACGCCCTTGTATTTTTCAATTTAAAAAAAAATAAAAATTTATTCTGCCATTTTAAAGTTTAGTTTAATATCAACCTTACTGTTTCTTCTTTTCCCCCGGAAGCCTCTACTATTGTAAACATGTATCACCTGTAACTCTCTATTTCAACATCTATTTCAACATCTGTTTTAATTTTATTTTTATTTTCTTTTACTTTTTATTAAATTTTATTTTGATTTTTAATTTTATATTTTATTCCGAAGCAGCTTCAGCTCGTTACAGAAAACAAATAAATAAATAGATGAATAATATCAAAAATATTCTGTTTTGCATCCCAAATTTGTATTCGCTTTTAAATTTTTTGAATTAAAATTAAGCTCATAAATTGGAACTGTTTAATTTTGGTTCTTAACATCACAGAACCGAGTTTTTTTTCCTTATTCACTGTTTGTGGAGCATAGGGTCATTACTTTTGATTTTCACTCATGTCGATACTCCTATAAGTTTCTTTCTGCTTTCGTGATTTCCGGAACTGGATGAGGATTCGAACGCTCGACCTCCTGATTGATGTCGGGTGTTCAAACCACTACACCACAGAACCAAATTGGGTTGGAAAATTTTAGGAAAAATCTAAGTTTTTCTTTTTTGAAAAAAAATTCTTTCTAAAATTTCTCATTAATGAGAAATCTAAATAAAACAAATCAAGACTTATAGTATGATATTTTATAAATTTATAACCAGTCGATTAAAACGATCAGAAACAATAATATTTACTGATAATACAAGCAAGAAATTAAACAATATATTTAGCCGACATAAAAGCCATTTAGATAAATAGATAATTTTGTTTTATTTAAATAAAGAAATTTTTAAATAAAGATAATTTTTGAAAGAAAACATGAAACTAGAAGATTTTCCAACAAGATTAGATTTAAGAAAGAATATATTCGCTATAATAATACTAACCGAACACCCAAATGCTTATTTTTGTTTGCTCTAATTTAAATTTCAATGCTCCCTTAGTAAAATAAAATTGAAATAGATAAGGTGTCAGTGTATAGAAATTTAAGATAGATTATTGCTTAAGAAAAATACTAAACGGAGCAAAGCATACCATCGTTTTCAGCGCTTTGGATATGTTTATTTACAATAATTAAATTGACTTGTAGAGCAGATCTAGGAAACGAGTTGAACAAGAAAGATATAAAACGCTAAAATACAAACAAATCTTAATGTTTATTTTCAATTTCACTTATTTATTTATTCGTTGCAATGTTTATCTTTTTAGTATGAGAATTTATAAATTGTATTCTTTTTCTAATTTCTAAAATGAATAATATTTCAGTATTTGTTGAAATTTTTAAATTAAGTTAATTTAAAGATTATCTTGATTTAAAAAAATGATATCAACAAGAAACCTTAAGGATTTTTTAAAGGCAAAAAATATATGCATTCTTACTGAGGCCCTTTTTTATCCCAAGAAAATGGTTAAATCTAATTTATCTAATTTTCTGGATATAAATTTAAAATAATCACATCTTTATTATTTAGAAAACATCAAAAAAAATAAAAATATTCTACCTACTCACTAAAACACAATTCAATTGGGAATGAAATAATTGAAAATCTATCATTTGAAAGAATTGTTTTGATCATTCTACACAATGCTTTTTGTTTTACTATCAATTTTATACCAAATTCAAAATAAAATAATTTTATACCTTAAATTGTTTTATTCTTAATGTTTAGTTAATTATTTTAAATGGTTTAAAGATGATTTTTTTGCCATTAAATTTTTGCATAAAATTATAGTATGACGTTTTTTGACGAAATAAAATAATTTAATTATATTCTTGTTATTTTACTTCCCTTTAGAAGAATCAATGAACACTTTTTTCCTTAATCTAATGTAAAAATTAATAATTACATTTACTTAACGTTCAAATTTAAATTAATACAGTCCCAAATAAGAGAAAACAACTTAATTTTAATAATAAACAAAAAAATTGAATTTAAAATATCGTAATGGATTTTTGACTTTTTTCGAACTAGTTTGAAAAATACTTATTACAAGGATAATATTTTTCAAGAGTACCTTTTTGTCAAACTAAAAAACATGTTGTTAGCTCTAGAAAACTGATTTTTAAAAGAAAACACAAGAAAAATAAATTGGCTTTTTCATTTTACTTAAGAAAAGAATATTAAATGAAGAAGCCTACATCTAGGCCCTACAAATTTTATTATACATTATTTTGATTCATTCAAGCTTTATTTATTTTTTATTACCAATCACTCTTCATTAAAATTGTAACCATTAAAAACATTTAATTTACTATGATGCTAATATTCCTTATAATCATTATCATCTTCATCATTTATTTTAATAAGCTACATTGTTTTATTTTAATTATTTCACAAAATTAAAATTTATTTTTAAGTCTTTTATTTTTTAATTTTCATGTAAAGTATTGTAAAACAAATATTTCAATTTAAACAAATAATAACAAGTTAAATTTCAATCTAGTTGAGCAAGCACTTGCTCTGATACTAAAGAAAAACAATAGCTCGTTTCTACAATCTTAGAACAAACAAACAACATTCTTAATTTAAAAATAAAGAAAGTTCAATGTAATGAGAAAAATATTATATCAAAAAATTATTATTTTGATATCTCAATTGAAAACTTGAAATCAACTCAAGTTTTTTTTTGCTGCTTTTTGTCCCTAAAACTCATCTTGTTTTCAAGAATCTAGTTAAAAAAAATAAAATAAAAAATTATGCAAAACACAAATGTTTTCCGGTTAGATCTAAATTCATTACTAAATTCAAAAATAGTTAGATAAAATTTTAAATTAAAATGAAAATATTGGCATTTATTCTACTAAATTTAAATAAAGACAACTTGCATTTAATTCTATCATGAATCTTGATTTTATTTTAGCTGTAATGAAAAGACTGGCCGAAATGAGTATAAAGACTTAAATCATGTTCTGAAAGTTTTCTGTTTTTTTATAAATAACATAGATGGAACCATATCGTACATTCATTGAATTCTTAAATTTTTCAATTAACTAAAACTATAAACTTAATTAGTCATGCTTCACTATTTTCTATAATTGAAGTATTACGAAAATAAAATAATTCTAAAAAAGATAATTAAAATTTTTATTTATTTTTTTTGCGAATAAAGCTATTTATAATCAAAATTTGAGTATTTAGAGGAATATTTTGTTCCAGTTTAAAACAAATTACGTCGATTGAACTCCGCATTAAAACTAGCTTATGCAAAATTTAATTATTGAGTTATTTTAAAACAAAAATTGAATTTATATTTAAATAGCTATAAACAAATTAAATATTTTTGTTTTCGATTGCTGTATTAATGATTACAATTGCCTATAAATTAAAGTCAAATATTTTAATTCTTCAAATCTTAACGATCAACCATTGCAAATTATTTTCAAACATTCTTTAAACACTTAAGTAATTGTTGCTTAAGAATTAAAAAAAAAATCAAACAATTTTAGTTTAAAAGCTTTAAGATATCTATTCATTACAAATAATATTCAAGAGTTTATTTTATTTTCAATATTATTTTATTTAGTAGTAAATAAATAATCACCATCTTGAAATGCAAAGAAATACTTTAAGATACTTAAATATTCAAAAATTTAAAATTAAAACTTACCTATTACCATGGCAACCATAATAATATGTAAAGGTTTTTTTGTAAATTACGCATTAACCCAAACTTTTTTTTTTAATTACTAAAATACTTAATTGTCTCCCAAAAATGAACTCTACCATGCGGAATTTTCCCAATGAAATGAAACCTAAGACTCTCAAGAGGAATCTATCAAACATCCGCAATAGTTCAAGAGACGAATTGACTCGGAAAAATAAGGTTTCTTTTGAACAGACGAATACACCTAGTTTAAATATTGATAAAGACTACATTGATAGATGTAAATTTTGAATATTTTAAATTTTCGAGTTAAATTTTTTTGTTTAAAGACACTCCTAACACAGATTTTGATGACTATCCACAAGAGATATTTGCAGAAAATTCAAATGAACCAGATTTGACTTTAATGTGCAAAAAATGTAATAACCACATTGGTATTGAAGAGTTGAAAAATCATGAAAAATTTCACAGCCTGCTGAATTTTTTCGACTTTGATGAACCACCTGAACATGAGAATATTTTGAACGAAAAAAGAATGCAGATGGTTAAAAGCATTGGAAATACTTTGAAGAATTTCGATGAATCTGATAAAAAAAAAATGTATCAATGGAACATGCAAATTTCCCTAATTAATGAAAATTATGAACTTCTTAAATCATTTATTAACAATTCGTTTGAATTTAATCGAGTTTTGAATCAAAAGTTAAGACCAGAAGCGCAAGGTATCTCATTTAAATTTATTAAAAAATATTTTTTTAATTTTTTAATCAATCAAAATAAAAATAAATGTCTATTTTTTTGATTAAACTTTGTAATGACCTGAAAATTGTATTGATAGATGAAATTTTTTTTAAGGTGAAAGTAGAATAGTTACAAATGAAAAAATAATAGCTATAGGATCGTGTGCCGTGCAAAATGCATGTAAAAAGTCAATGGAAGATACCAATGTGGTTTTGGACTGTTTTGGTAAGACAAAATAAATTTTTGTCAAAGTAAAGTGTTTAGTATTTGAAAATTATTTAAGGTGAAAATCAAAATTTAACTTATGTTGGAGTTTTTGATGGCTATGATGGGCATAATTCTAGTTCGAAGTGTTGTTCACAATTACATCTAGGCTTATTGCACGCTCTTGAATCCGTGGATTCCAGCAAATTTCAATTTATCAAAGAAAAATATGAATTTGACGAGATAAATAATTTGGAAAAATTCGACTTCTCTTTTGAAGATGAATGCGAATCGAAAATTTCTGCTGACTACAACCAGGTCAAAAAAAAATTTAGTCTTAATAATTTTTTTGATAATGAGAACAACTATGAAGGCTCGTTCACTGAACAGGAAAAAAATTTAATCAGAATATATCGAAAATCTTTTAAATATGGGTTCCATGAAATGGACAAACTGCTGGCCAGGGGTCAGGGCGAAACCTCAAAAGTTAGATGGAGTGGTAGCACGGCCTGTTGCTGCATCATAGAAAAAATCGATTCGACCGGATGGATACATATAGCCAATTGTGGTAACAAAAAAAATTAAATTTTGAAAAATAAAAAAATTTTTGGTATATTTTTTTCAAGGTGATGTTGAAGCTATTTTGGTCATAAACACAGCGAAATCTGCAAAGAAACTCAATCGAAACCATAAAGTCCTTACCACTCTACACACGCTAAACGAATGTATTAAAGATAGAAATTCATTAGAGAAGAGAGGTAAATTTTAAAGCTTTAAAAAATTGAGAAAAAAAAAATCTAAATTTTATTTGTTTATCTATTGTCACGCCAATAAATGGATGACACAAACAAGGATAAATAAAAGACAGTTTTATTTCACTTGCCAGTTAGTAGAATATATATAATATATCTGCTTTGATAGCTGGCTCGTACATTTATTTATATTAAAAGTTTGAACAAATAAATAAAGTTTTCACAATCAACTTATAATATTTAAAAGCGACATCTTTTAAATATTATAAAGTTACTTCGTTTTCAAGATAATTGTCTTTGGGTATGACATCCCCTTTTCTTTTTTAAAATTTTTCTTTTATAAAGGAAAATTTGAACTAATATTTATTTTTCTTGAAAATGAAGTATTACAAAACTAAAAGAGAATTGAAACTAAAAAATATAAAATTTTTAAAAAAAAACTTTTAAGTTTTTTGTATGCTGCATTAATGAGTTTCATGCGTTCTCCATCATAATTTCCCTTGTCTGGATGGTATTTCAAACTAAGTTTGACGTACTGGTTTCTTATTATTGCTAATGTAAAATCTTCTTTTATTTCTAAGATCTCCGAGCAATTCTCACCAGTTGGTAGTTTAATTTTTAACTTTGATCCGCATGATTTTCTTCGCTTTCTTTTGTCTGACTCGCTATGTTTTTCGTGTTGCTCATTGTTTGTTTTTTTTCTGATTTTCTTTTTCATATTCTGCGAGCTGGAGTCTCCATTTTTGTATACGTGTTGATTTAATTTTCATGTTTTCGAGATAAGCCAAAGGATTATGGTCAGATTCAATTGTGAATTTGCGCCCGTAAAGATATTGTCTAAATTGTTCGCATGCCCATGCGATACCCAAACACTCTAACTCAATTGCCGGATAATTTCTCTCTGATGGCTTCAGATTTCTACTCGCATATGCTATGACTTTTTCATTACCATTTTTGTCATATTGATAAAGAACTGCTCCTAATCCAACTCCCGAAGCGTCTGTTGCAAGGTAAAATCTTTTATTAAAATCTGGAAACGACAAAATTGGAGGACTGATCAGATGATTGATTATCTTTTTAAAACTATCTTCACATGTTCTTGTCCATTCGAATTCCGTATTTTTCTTTAATAGTCTATTTAATGGTTCCGCGAGATTACTGTAACTCGGAATAAATTTTCGATAATGTGAAGCAAAACCTAAGAATCGTTTAATTTCCTTTGGATTTTTGGGAACTGGATAGTTTTTAACCTTTTTAATTTTTTCTTCATCGGGTTTAATTCCATCGGGAGATATAATGTATCCCAGGAATTTTACCTTCTTTACCCCAAATTTGCACTTGGTTGTTTTTAATTTGAGATTAGCTTCTCGAAGTCGAGTAAAAAGTTTCTCTAAATGTTCTAAATGTTCTTTAAATGTGGAACTAAATATCATTATATCGTCAATATAAACCAGCACATTATGTAAATCCCCTAAAATAGTCTCCATATTACGTTGAAATGCTGCCCCTGCGTTACTTAGACCAAAAGGAACGACCTCAAATTGATAGAGCCCTTTATTCGTAATAAAAGCTGTTTTTTTCTTTTGATTCTTCTTCAAGTGCCATTTGCCAATATCCACTTACTAGATCCATTGAAGAGAAAAATTTTGAATTTCGTAGCTTGTCGATAGTTTCCTCAATTAGTGGTAACGGGTAATTGTCTTTTACGGTAACTGAATTGAGTTTTCTAAAATCGATGCAAAATCTTTCCGAACCATCATTTTTTTTTACGAGAACAATTGGTGATGCCCATGGACTTTTTGATTTCGAGACTATCCCATGTTTTAGCATATCATTTACCATTCTATCGATTAATTCCTGCTTCGCATACGGCACTCTATAGGCTCTTTGTTTTATAGGTCTATTGTTTCCTGTGTCTATTTTGAACTTGTTTTTATCACAATAACCGATGTCTCCTTCTCCTTTTGAAAAGACATCTTTAAATTTATTTATTAAATCTAGAAGACTCTTTTTTTCTTCTGCTGAAAGGCATGTTTCGGACCAGTTAACCAAATTTTTCAAATCTACTTTGTCATAATTCCCATTCTTCCATGGAACTTCTATTTGTCTATCGATTTCTTCAACGTGAGCTATCACAGTTTGGGGGTTAATTTTTATATCATATGGATTTTTGTTTAAAATAATTAATGGAATTTTTCCTTTATTACTTTTTGTTACACAATCTGGGACTGTCCATTCTGTTGATTTGTTTACTGCTTCAATGTAAATAGTCTTGTTTGATTCGAACGGTAAATTTAGCCATATTGTCTTCTGAGAGTTAGCTTCAATACAAGCTGGTGATTTTATTGCCAAACATGCTTCTCTTTGGTTCTTTTTTACGATCAACGGGCAGAATGTCCCACCGATACATAAACGTTTTTTGCTAAAATCAATAATAGCTCCCTGACTTAAAAGCATATCAGTGCTAAGAAGAAGATTTGTTGCCAAATTATCGATTACTTCGCACTTTTGAATAAAACAATAGTTTCCAAAGCTAATTTTTGCATTTGCATCCCCTTTTGAGATTAACTCACTGCCGTTTGCTGAGACCCACTTGTTCTTGATTGCTTGTTGTAATGGCTTCATATTTAATTGTTTAGCTAATACTGAGCTTATCATTGTTTTTGCGGCTCCGCTATCTAAAGTGGCTAAGATTTTTGTTCCATTGATAGTGACTTTTACGTATGTTGAAGTTATGTCATTGTGAGGGTTTGTACTTGAGTGATAGAGCACTGGGAGACCCCACGGACTTCCAGTGCTTTCTAATTTAAATTTTTGTTTTTGTTCTCATAGGGATAGTTAAAAGTGTTTCTCTTACTTAGGAAACAATTTTTTGCTATATGTCCCTTCTTTTGGCAAACATAACATTTTCTTTGAGGTGATACTGATCTACTACTGCTTCTACTTTGATTGAACTTCCGGTTTGAATAGTAACTCTTTGACCTATTCCGTCTATTTGAAAATTCCTCCCTATTAGCTCCTCTACTTTTTCTAGGATCCTCCGCGTTAGTTTTATTATCGTTATATCGATCTGTGTCAATTTTGTTAATTGCCATCGTGCTTAGTCTTAACTCGAGTGATTTTTCTATTTTACCCGCTAATTCTACCGCTTCTTCGTAATTTTTCGGTTCCGTTGTGCACATAATACTCTGTATTTCCGGTATTATACCTGTCCTGAAACGACCCAATAATGCCTTGTTGGCATCTTCGCTTGCGCTCGATTTAAATGCTTTATTGAAAGCTTTTTTCAAAGTTGCCGAATAGTCGTCAATTGTTTCTCCATTTTTCTGTGTTTTGTTAAAAAAATCTTGTAGATATGCTATATTGTTTGATCTGTCCATTTTATCTATTATTTTAAATTTCACTCTTTCGTATACATGTTTACTTTCTTGAGGCATATCATACCATGTATTAAGGGCTTTGTCTTTCAACCATACAGGTAATTTTCTCCCTTTTTCCTCTCTTGACCAACCATTCGCGAAAGCTATCCTATCATACTGGTTAAACCATTCATCCACATCATCCTCATTTCCTGTAAGTGGTTCAATATTGTTAATGAAAGTTGTATTAAAATTTGTCTTTTTTTCGACAGTATCACTTCCTCCACACATGTGTTGCTTCAACTCATCAAGAACATCGCAATCCACGAATATTTCGTGTTTTTGATGATTTTCAATAATTTTTTGTTCATGGTCAGTTAACTTGGACACATCTACACTCGTGAAGTATTCTTCTACGAATGTCCTAACAGTTTCAAATTTAAAATCTTCGTTGTACTTTTGTAGATTACCGAAATCTTTTACTTTATCAGTTTTAAAACGCTTAAAAGCTGCTTCGTCAAACGTTCTACCCTCTCTGCAATACCAAGCGAGAGTTTTGAATAACGCCTTAGTACCAACGAACTTTTCCATTTGAATAACGATTAGTTTGTAAAAAAAATCGCCGTCACTCTGGAATTTTAATCCTACCTAACTAGTTTAGAGTTGGAAAAAGTCCGGTTATACCCTTTAGGTACCACCTGTTAGGGTGTTTACCGCGAACTCAAACTTTCTCTTTGAGTTTTTTTTCTTTTCCGTTTGTTGGTTGCAACCACCGCTGCCACCAATTATGTCACGCCAATAAATGGATGACACAAACAAGGATAAATAAAAGACAGTTTTATTTCACTTGCCAGTTAGTAGAATATATATAATATATCTGCTTTGATAGCTGGCTCGTACATTTATTTATATTAAAAGTTTGAACAAATAAATAAAGTTTTCACAATCAACTTATAATATTTAAAAGCGACATCTTTTAAATATTATAAAGTTACTTCGTTTTCAAGATAATTGTCTTTGGGTATGACATTCTTATTATCTATTTATTAAAAAAAAGGCTGCCCTATAATCGAAACATCATTAGGGCAAAAAAAAATTCAAGCATTGTATTCGATTAGTAGAGGTCTTGGGTTTCATGGTGATAAAAAAATAAAAAATTATATTACCTCTAAGCCTAGCATACGCAGCCACAAAATCGAAGACACCTATGCTGCTCTGATTATTGCTACCAAAGGACTTTGGAGTGTAATTAACTACGAGAAAGCAGCTGATATTGTTCTGCAGGTAGAATTTTAGACTTTTTTTTCAATGTTGATCAAAATCTTAATTTTCTAGATGATACCATCTAGAAAAGTTCCAATTGTTAACGAGAGAGCAACGAGTCCAAGTGTAAAAACAATGCTTCATCAATATTATATTAATATGAATAAAGAAAAAAGCAGAGAAATATCACTGCTTCAGACAGTTCAAGACAATAACGAAATAGATTTTGTCAATCCGAATGAAAACGATAATGACCGATATGTGTCCAATGAGTCAATTAACTCTAAATTTGAAAAAAATTTAAACAAAAATCAAGATAGTAAAAATTTGAATGATCCAAATAGACTGTCTTTGAAGAACAGCGCAAATCTGAAATTTAAAATTGGCTCAGATGTGGGAACAGAAGCTGAAAGATTTTCAGACTCAAAATCAGTTGCTTCTGCAAAATCGGCTTATTATGGCATCAAAATTAAACCCAGTGATCTAAAGGTTGTACAGGTTAGCGATTATGAATTGAACATATTTCAGCGAAAAACAATGGATGACAAAAAAATGGCTAAAAAACTCGATTTGTCGCAATTAATTGCCGAAACTTTAGCCAATTGTGCCATAAAAGCAGGATCTGTTGATAATATTACAGTAAATTGTGTTCTTCTACCCGGTTGTAATTTATGAATTTAAGAAATTTCTTAATAAACACATGTATTTTTTCTCGTGATACTTTATCAAGATAATAAAATTTCAATAAAATTTTATTTTTTGGTTAATATTATTTTAAATTATTATAAAATGAAAAGTTCTTCTCTATTGGGAATTCTTATCTACATTGCCTTGTCAGTGATCAATGCTGACGCCTATACATGGCCGATTCCTTACCAGTAAGAGCTTATTTACAAAACTTAAAAATAGACCTTTATGTCTAAGTCCGAGGAAAAAAGACAATTGTGTGAGAGTATGCAGAAATAAGAGAGAAAATAATTAAATTTTCCTTAGGCATAGTCTTGATTTGAGCTGTGATGATTTTCCTGATTTTTTTTAATAAATTCATTCTTTAAGATAGAATTTAAATCAAAATTATACGATGATATTTTCTTTTAAAATATAGGATGAAAAGGAAAAAATTAGAAAACAAAAACATTTGATTTCTCTTATTTAAGAATATAAATCGATAAGTTTATAAAAATTATGATAAAGAGCTATTTAGGATAGTCATTTTGAATAGTTAACTGAATCGTTTTTATTTTTTACTTTTCAATAATTCAAAATGTAAAAATTGATTTTAAAGATCGTATTTAATTGGAAAGATTGGTATAAAAAAAATAAGAAGTATTGTTTGCCATTAAAAATTTATTAAAAATTTCTAATAGATAAAATTATATAAAGAATTGAGGATATGAATGAAAACTATTTTAAACTTTTTAAATATAATTTTTTTTTACCACCATGAAATTGAAAATATTTCAATTAAAGATCAATTTTATATTTTTTGTGTATTAAGTAACACGCTAAATTTTATATTTATTATTACTTAAAGCAAAAAAAAACTAACACATAGATAATTCAAAAAATTATTTATTTATTAATAAGACATGCACTGTGTCGTCATACCAACTATAACTAAAAAAATTTTTCATTTAATTTTTAATCTAATTTATTTTATCAAAAAAAAATTTTTTTTTTACAAATGTTTTAAATTTTATAAATAAACAATTTTAGTGAAAAAAAATAAATATTTAAAATTTTAGTTCGATAAAAAATTATTTTTATCGGACCTAAAATTTTATATGCATGATACAAAAATTAATATTTTTTATTAAACTATTTATAACAAATATTTTACATTTTATATATTAAACTTTTTTTTAAACTTCAATTCAAGTACTGTCGCTTTTCGATCGCGATTATTAGAACACTGAAAGCCTGAAGCGGTTTATAAAAATAACGTTCAATTGATCGAATTTTTTATCATAGAATAATTATTTCATAGAAATATTTTCATAGAAAATATTTAATCGAAAAAATAAAAAAAAAAAATAATTCAAGGAAAATTTATCATAGAATTTTTTTTTCAGAATAACAATCTCTCGTAATTTTTTAATAATTAATAACAACAATTTACTAAAAATGAAAATTCTGATTAAAAAAAAATTTTGTTTTTTTCAATTTTGTTAGTTATTATTATTGAAAATATTTTTAAAATTTGTTATACATTTAAAATGAAAACAAAATTCAATGAGCTTTTTTATAGCAAATATTTTTCTGTTAAAATATATGTCTATGAGTTTTGTCTAATTTTATTTATTTTCTATGAATAGATACATCATCGGTTTATAGTATATAATGAATAAAAAAAGCAAGGGATTTTATCTTAAGAATATTTTTAATATAAAGAAGTATTCAAGTGGATGCTATAAGACAGACTACTACCACAAATATTATATCACAATAATTGTTTTTATTTTTTTAGACACGTATCAGAAAGACCAAAAAATGATCCTTACTGTCAAGCTGGTAGAAAAATTTCTTAATTAAAGCGGTTTATTTATAATAATGTTTTAAATTAAAGGATTGGTCCCATTTTGTCCTACAGGAAAATCCACTAACTCAATGCCTTTTGTGGATCCAGGTGATACCGTTGAAGTTTTTGCTTTGAAAAAACCAGTCTGGTCATTTCAATATGGTCCTTTAATGGGCTTTTTTGTACTAAAGTTTAAAAAGACTAAATACAATTTAATAAATTATTTAAACAAAAGAATATTATGCATGATGGTTTGGGATTTAGAAGTAAGAAAACTGGTCTCAACTATACAATGGAATGGTACGAACTAGATCAACTTTTTAATTGCACATTTCCTCACTTATTGGAGAATGGAAATTTAAAATGGTGTAATCAAGGTTATTTTGAAAATTAAAATTTTCTATTAATACAATTAAAAAATATTGTGCTTATTTAGGCGCTTTATGTGTCTATGATGGAATAAATGACACTGTATGGAATCAATATGGATTTGTAAAAAAAGTTTCGGAAGTAAGCGGCACACAGTTTAACATGTTCGCCAATTGGTCTCTTTATGATAACAACACTGCTGTTTACTATGAAACTTGGAGTGTGTATAACAACAATAACACTGACAGCTCCCAGGTAATGTTTTTTGATTCGTTTGATTGTGCAAGTTGGGTCTTAAGGTAAATTTAAACATTGGCCAGAAAAAATCTTTTAAGAATCATTTTGTTCAGGGCATTTGATCAACTTTATGCAGTGGGAGCTAAATTTGACGAAAGTGTCAAACTTAACTATACAAGATTAAATCTGTATAGTCACACTCCTCAATTGATTGGAAATTATTCACAGATAATCAACAGCAAAAATGAAACATTAATAAATGGAATCAGAGAATTTTACAAAACTTTTCAGAAGCGAAGTGATTACTTGGAACAGTTTACAGAGGCTTATAATGAAGTATTTATCAAAAAGGAATTTTACTTTTATTACAACGATTTGTATTGGTATTTGACCCTGAGATCACCATTCATTAAAATCACTTACTACAACATTCCGTTACCTGGAACCAAATGATTACTTTATTTTGTATTTACTTAAAAATATAACACTTTTAGAAAATAAAATTTTGACTTTTTGCACAATTGAATAAATTGATATTGTTCAAATGGGAAGTTATTTTAGATAACCTCATAATTATCATTACCTAATATGCAATAAGGACTATATCATTTAATAATGATTCTTTGTTAATTATTAGTTTTAAGCCTCATAGACAAAGTAATAAAAAAAATTTTAGTTTACAGCTCTTTTCTCAAAGAATTGTTTTAAATGGAAAAAAATAGAAAAAATCCAATTTGAACTACATATAATTTTTTTTTTTTAATTTTAAAATGAGGCCTTTTTAAAAGATTTACTTATTTATTTGTTTTCAATGAACGTCTTAAAGATGATGTAAATAGTAAAATTTAAAAAATTAAGAGTAAAAAAGTTTACTTAAAATTTTAAAAAATTTTTAATAAAATTTAAAAAAGCGTTCAAATGATGTGGAGAAAGTTATATGAAAATTTATTAATTTATCTTTTTTTTAAGTAAAATTTCAATTGAAATTAAATGAAATGAAAAAGACATTACGATCTGACATAAGGATTAGATGAAGAAGAATAGCCAGTTTTTGAATGCATTTGTTGAAAGTAACTGAGTCCGGTGCTCATTCCACATTGACGCTCCTCGGTTGATGAAAAAGTTTTCTCTGGGCTTTGACAAACAGAGTTGCTTTATGTGTCAATACTTTTTGCCTAAATTTGCCGATTGGTGATCACTTCTTGGAGCTTGTCTTGGATCCGTGAAAGGCGTGAACAATGCCCTGTTTGCTTTAATTAGAAGAAAAAAATTAAATCTTTAGTGAAATTAAAAATGGACAATAAAACAGTAATAAAATTTCTCCAAAGTATAAAAAAAATTAAAAAATTTTTCTTTTAAGATTTCGTCTAAACTTTTGCAAAAATTACAATTAATGAAGACTGATGAAGACCCTTAAAATATTTATTTTCAATGAACTACATTTTGATACCAAAAACTTATTTTTCGAACAAGACCATGTTATAGATCATTAAAGGAGTTAGAAAGAATTCCCAAAAAATAACATTTTAAATATCTAATGACTTTGACAATCAAACTCACTGAAAAACGTTGTATATTTTGTTTTGTAAAAAAAAACAATTTTTGCAAAATTTGCCTTTAATTTCAAATAATCAAGTATTCGACATTTTCATTATTTCGAAATTAAATGGTCGAACAAAATGAGTTTGATTAATGAGAGTTGACTTCGCTTGATTTTTTAATTTATTCAATACTTAGAGTCGCATACATATATCTTAAAATATTCAAAAAAAAATTAAAACATTCTTTGCTTTAAACTAAAAAAAAATTCTACAAGATGTATTTTTATTATTAGAATTCTTAATTTTATTAATTCAATTAATATATTTTCTTTTTACAAAGATAAAATAACTTAATCTTTAAAAAGCCATTTCAGTCATTAATATGCACTAGATCAAATTTTTTTCTATATTTATCTTTTTATTGCTTTCCCTTTTTTTGCTATTGAATATATTTTTTTCGTCAAACTTTTTTCTAATTATTTATTTTAATATTATTCTTTTTTGTAATTTGGCTTGATCATATTAACCAAATAAATTAAATAAAAGTGTTCATATCAATATTTTATTAAAAAAAATATATCTTGCTAAGAAAATGGAAAAAATTTAAAATTGCTTGTTTAAAATTTTATTGATTATTTATAAAGCAATATTTTTTAGTAATTCCATATTTTAGTGACATATTAAATTGTTTTAAGAGTAAGTATCGTTCATTTGACACGAAGTTTTTTAATGAGAACAAATTGAGTGGCAAAGTTATTAAATGTGCTTTGTAAATAAAAAAATTCCACAAAACTATTTTTATTCATTTTTAGTCTATTATAAAAAAATTTTTTGTGAATTTAAAAAGATTGATTTTCACATAAAAAGCAAAAAGAAAAGCTGAAGCCGTCACCACTCTGTTTGCCAGTACAAATTAGAAGGGAAGATTTTTAATTGCTGAAGGTTAGTCAAATTTGAAAAAAAGTGTATCTTAGTTAAAAATAAAGCTTCTGATACTTAATTAAAAGTTTAATAAAATTTTTTATATTTTTATTTGGTAAGATATTGGTACAAAATTGACATTAATTAGTCAACATTTTTAAAATTAAGTTTGAATTAAAACATGTATCGATTTAAAAAATACAAATAAACATAGGCTAATTTCAAAAAAATATACGCTTAGACCAACATTTGTGGATAAGTTTATTGCCTGAATAGATAGAATTTTTTTAGTAAAGACTTGTTTTTTTCATTATTCTTAAAAATTCAGCTTCATTAATTTCACCATCATGATCCAAGTCAGCTTCATCGATCATTTCTTGTATTTCCTCTTCAGTTAAATTTTCGCCAAGCTCTTTTGCCACTCGTTCTAAATCTTTGAATCCAATTTTTCCATTTTCATCATGATCAAACAATCTAAAAGATAAAAGAATTTATTTTTAACATAAATAAATAAAATTTCTACTTGAAAGCCTTAAGAATTTCCTCTTTAGTGTCTTTTTCAGACATTTTCTGGGACATCAATGTCAAAAAATCATTAAAATCAATGGTTCCAGCTCCTTCTTTGTCAATTTCTGCAATCATTTTTTTAATTTCTTCTTTTTTTGGTTCGAAGCCCAAGGCTCTCATGGCAACTTTGAGCTCTTTGACATCAATGGTTCCAGAACCATCAGCATCAAATAAATCAAACGCTTCTCTAATTTCTTGTTTTTGTTCTTCGGTCAATTCTGGCCTTGGACCATTTAGTTTTTTCTTTTGACCTCCACTAATTGGTTTTCGAGCCGAAGCGCTTGCAGTAGCAACAGACTATTTTAAATAAAGATTAAATTTTTTTCTTTAAAATGGTCCAACTTTACCATTTTTTTCTTGTTAAATTTTAGTGTCTAAACTTTTTTTCAAATTTCTAGATTTGAACTAAATGAGAAAATGTACAAAAATAAATGTGATTTTATACATGTACTGCCAATTTTTTTTTATAATCTAATTAAAATTTTGCTAGGTAACAGTCAGTTTCTTTAACCTTGTTAAATTTAAAAAATTTCAATTGTCGTGACTATTATTTTAATGTAAAATCAGGAGTCATAAAAAATCATAATTTTTTATTTATTATTCTATCAGAATACTAGATCTCTCAGAATTTATGCATTGACAATTTTTCTAGTTACACTTACAGCTAAGGTGATAGAATTGAAAAAAAAACCGATATAACAAAATAAAGTTTTCTAATGTTCAGTTTTAATCAAGGAAGTAGCATATTTTATGCTTGACACAAATTCAAAAAATAAACTTAAAATTAATTTGAAGCTGTTTAATTTAGCTTAAAGCATTCTCGTTTGAAAATAATTTTTTCTTCAGTTTTTAAATTCTGGTTATCCTAATTACTGAGACAAGGAAATTTTAGTATTGTTCTTTAAATTTTTCAATAAAAATTATTATTCATAGTTTTTTTTTTAAAGAAATATTTTTTATAATTGTAAAATTTCAATAAAAAAATTTTTATTAAAATAATTTAAAATATTTTTTAATTTTGAATGCAAAATAATCAAAATGTAAAAAGTATTATTGAGTTAAACTAAATGAATGCAAGGCTAAATCACCAGCCATGTGTTAATTTAAAAAAAATCATTTATTTGTACCAGCTGCGACAACAACCACATGTAACGGTGTTAAATGCTCTTCTCTGGGATGAGTTTCCCTGGCAAAAGGTAATTTTTGCCAATTTAATAAAGTTTCAAATCTCTGTTCAGCAGTGTTATTGACTAGATTATTCACGAGTGCATTTATAAATAATCTAGCATTAGTGGATGAACTAAATTTGCCATGTGTACAATGACCAGATCCAACAATTAAGCCACCTTCATCTCGTTATGAGCTTTGCCAATTTCAAGATGAAGTTTAGGGTCCAAGTTAGCATTGACGGACATTTCAACTACAGGTATATCGCAATCAGGATAAATCAAAAGCAAGGGTACAAAAACTCCATGCTCAAAATTTCTTTTATTATCTTAGTAAACTTTGATCTTTTTTTTTGTGAGTAAATCAACTACTTTTTTGGATAATTCTGGGTTTCCTTTTGCAGGATACTTTAATTTATAAGTAAAATCAGGAAATACATAATAGTCATAAAACAATTCTTAAGGATCTAATTGATAAGTCACACAAACTGATCCTTTAGTTTCCCAATGAGCACTAATAATCAAAATTGATTTTGGTTTTGACCATAAATATTGATCTGTTGCTGATGAGGGCGGAATAGTTATTTTAATCTGTTGTGCTTGAACCATCGAGTAGAATCACTATTTCTATCAAATTCTTTAAAAACTGAATCATTGATGTCCATAAAAAATCATGGACCTCCACCTAAAGTTAATTTGAAAAAAATGAATAAATCACTTGTTCAAATAAAAAGTGAAGCAATATTCAGAATTACCATGGCTCAAAGACAAAGCTGGAAGTCTAGAATTTGTATGTCCTTCCTTGGAAATAGTAGAATAAAAAATGGATAAAAAAAAAATCTTACCATTTTATGCTAAAATGACAATTTAATTTTTTTTCTTTCCAATTTATTTAAAGGTATAAAATTTGCTGAATAATTATGAAAAAATTTCTACATCATTTTAGTATTGATATAACTGTGCTTAGTCAGTTTTGTTTTATGCTGAATAATAGCAATGAAAAAATTATTTTAATTCTTATTGATTGAATTTTAAAAATTGATAATAGTAGAAAATATTATATACTTGAAAAAATTAAATTAAATAAATCAACTTTTTTTTTTAGATATTCAAGTATATTTATTTCATTTTATGACAAGAAACAATTTAAAAAAAAATAAAATATAATTTTAAAATAAATTCTTCTCTCATCTTTAACGATCCGTTTACTCGTATCTAATTTAGATTTGAACTGTTGGCATATTTTACTTTTCAAAAGTAAAATCTTATCACAAATCATGCTCAACTCTTAAATTGAAAGCTTCTTTTTTGAGTAAGAGAAAGGCGAAAATCTAAAGTTTAAGTATATTCATTATAAAGGGTCATACTTAAGCCTTCAGATTCTTCAGATTTTCAATTAAACTTTTTATTATTTTATTTTATAGAATTTTGGATTCAAAATTTAAAGAAAATTAAATAAAGCTGAAACATGAAAATGAACAAAAATTACATTAGAGAGTATTTACATGAGCTAGAACATAATAAATTGAATTAATCATGTGATCTTGGCTCAGAAAAAAGGATACTAAATTTTTAAATTTTAAGTTGCTTTGTTTTTCTAAAATTCCTAATGTCAAATCAGTTATTTAAGAAAATGATTTAAATATTTTGTGCTATATTTATACTAAAGAGCCTTTTAGCTTCAAAAAGTATTAAATTTATTTGAAAAAAAAAATAGAACTTTTAAATTTTCTAAATAATAAAAATATTTTTCATTAGTTAAATATTTTTTTTTAAAAATGATCAAGAAATTTGTTTCAAAAATTTTCTTAGCTCTAGATAGAAACTAATTTTACCCTTTTTGAAAAAAAATCTCAAAAATTATATTTATCTCTTAAATTAAGCTTGTTAATTGAAAATTTTCTGAATATAAAATTCCATAAGATTGTTTTTAGAAAATTAGCCTTTATTTGGATAGAGATGTTCGAATATGTTAAAAACTAGCAGAAATTCTAAATCTCAAATGAAAATTTTTTAAAAAATATTTGAAATAAAGACGAGTTAACACTAAAATAGATAAAATTTAAATATTTTTTTCAATTTGATATTCTAATATTCTTAATTTTAAACTTATCATCCTCTAAAAGAAAATATTTATCATTTTTTAGATCTTTTTTTTAATGCATTGTTTTCAAGTTTTATTCTTCGTTTATTTTTTTATTATCAAAATGCAGCAGTTGAAACATTAGTTGATTTTTTTTATAGATTTTTTAAATGGTTTATATAAGATTGACTTTTAGATAGGTTAATTAATTTTTTAAATATTCCAAGATTTGGTTTTCCTCGTTTTTAAATATTTTTTTAACTTTAATTTTTAATTTTATTCTATAGCATTTCGAAAGGGTTTAAGTCGCGAGACTTTAATTATGATAATAATGAATTTTATAATTTTTTAATTCTAATTTGTTCAACAACTCAAAAATTTTAAAACTAGCTTAGATTTTTGCTTTGGGTCGTTATCTGATGATGAATTATAAAATTTACAGCAAATTTTGAGACTCGGAAAAAATATGGAAAAAAATTTGTCAAAAAGACTCTATCAATGAACTAACAACTTAACTTCACGATTTTATCATAATTTGTTCGAATGTTTTCTGTATTGAGCTACACGGAGGTTTATTATAACATAAAAGTGTTATTTTGTGCACTTTGGTTTATTTTATTTATATATTATCTTTTAATGTACTCAATTTCTTAGATCGGGCTGCGCTCCGAACCCCGTAGCCGAACGATACTCATACTACTTAATTAATAACAGTGTCACTTAAATTCAATTGTGATTTTAAAAATAATTTTTCGATTTTTAAATTATAATTTTTTGATAAAAAAAATAAATTAAGCAAATTTCTAAATTGTATTTTTTTTATTCGATTGATCAAATTTACCAAAAGCATGATAGTAAAAGATCAGATGAAAGTAAAATTGTGCTCAAGTGTGTAATTAATTAAAAAATTTCAACATGGTCGATTAAATGCACTTTTGGTTCCAATCATCTAAAAAGACACAAATTCATTTTCAATAATTGATGCTAATCTTTGATTGACCTTTATCATTTATTTTTAAAGATTTCATTTTAACCTACATTAAATTTATTTTTCGATAATCAATTTCCAAAATTGAAATATACTTCTTATCTACAAATATTTTTGATTTAAAAACAAAAAATTCCAATTAAATTTTTATTGTCGTGATATTTTAATAAAATATTAAGGTACTCTTATCAGTTGATGATTCATTATAATTAAAGTATTTGAAATAAATAAAACATAAAAAAAATAACAGATAAAAAAAAGTTGAAAACCATTTTGGATTAAATATGTTAGAATTTAGAAAAAGTACATTTATCATACTCGGCGGCATCGCTCTATGTATCATATCATTCTCCCTTTTTATGACGCTTAATTTTACTGTTATTCAAAGCTATCATGACGAGACCAATTTCAAAAAAACTACATGTACAGTCCGAGAGGTCGATACTCAGCAAATGAACAATAAAGAAGATTGGTATAAGTGTCCATGGAAATGCACCATTAATCACACACCTGAGGGTTTAAAAACAGTTTGTGAATTGAGCGAATTTCCTTGTTTGAGAATAGTGGTGGATGTTTCTACTAAGAGTGGACTTAAAAGTGCTATTCTGCACGAAAGTCCGGATAAATATCAGAAGTATCCCGACTGTTCCACTTATTATTGTGATATGGATTCGGTAGTCAATGAAAAGGATGTAAATAGATTTCGTAGAAAATATGGAAATATAGGAGATACATTTTCCTGCTATTTCAATGTTGATTCTTTAGAGTCTGATTATTATTATGACGATGGTCAAGAACATGCTCTTTTAAGATTAACATACAGCACAGCTTCGTACGTGAACAGTTTGTTATGGCCTAGTCTATGCGGTTTAGCTGGCATTGTAGTTATAGTTTACGGTATTTATTACAGATATAGTTCTAGAAAATCACCTTACTAAGTCTTTTTTTTAATAAATTGTCTCATTTTTTTTCTAAACAACCAATTTTAAATAAAGTTTGAATAAAAATGCTTTTTGAAAATTTATTTTATAAATTATTACTTAAAAAGGGGTGAGTATGTTAAAGCCGAATCATACATTAAAAAAAAACGTTTACTCTAATTTAAAATTTAATTAAATTTCAAATTAAATTTTTAGATCTATTTTCTTGATGATTTGCTTGTTTTAGTAGAACATTTGGGCACTCTGATTCTAATCGGCTCATCTCTGGCATTAACTATTGAGCCTTGATTGTGAACTAATTGGTGAGCTTCAGATCGACGAGATTCTGGTTTGGAACTGACATGCTTGGAAGAGTAATGGTCTCGATGATTTTCTTCTCGTCGGGAAGCTTTTTCCGAATGACGAATGGAATGTGATGCAGCTGATCTTTCATTGTAATGTTCTTGTTGCTGTACCTGTGGTGCTCTTTGTATTTGTTGGACAGGAGGTTGTTGTGGAGCTTGACTCAGAGTGGCTGATGCTTTTAAAGTAGCAAAAGCTAATTCCGGGTTAATTAACCTCAAGTCTAGATATAATTTCTCGATCAAAGCTTGCTGCTCTGGTGTTACGGACTTTTTCTGGGCTCTGAGAGTCAATTGCTCAACCAATTGTCTGTGAATTTCTTTTTCCAAAGCAATTTTCGTTTCTTGGAGTTGTTTGGAAAATTCGAGCTCAGAATTTTTAGTATTTTGTGCAGTCAATTGAGCTTGTCTCAAAGCCTCCTGGTGATATTTTTCACTATTGCCATCATCTTTGAGTAAACTGCTCTCTACAACTGGAAGTCTTGGCTGTAAATTTTGACGACTGCCACTACCTCTAACTATTACTTGGTTATCATATTGGGCTTTTTTGTTCCAACCATCGTATCTGACATCTGGTGGTAAATCCTCTATTTTCTTGAGAACAAAATAAAAAATGTAAATTATTAGTTTTAACAAAAATTAAATATCATAAATACCACAGTTCGCTCTCCATCTAAGCTTTGAAGTATTTTCTGCACTGCTGGGTCCTGAATTACATCAGCGCTTGGATCTATCAAAGTAATGACTTCACCAGCGACGTTCAAATCTTGAATCATTGGGCTAAGAATGAAGTTTAGAATAAACATTCTTGGATAATCAGTTTTATTAAATTACATATTTTTTTCCGGCGGTGGCTTGTACACTTTGTAACCAAATATATCGTTGAAATCAGACATCTAATAAGTCCTAAAATTTCTAACTAAAAATTTAATTTTTAAATTTTTAAAGCTTAAATATTGTATTAGACTTAAAAAAATACATTGAGACAATTAAAATTATGAAGTATGTGGCCTTGTGGCAAAAACAAGCTAAAAATATATATACCCGACATATATTTTTAAATTATTAATAATAAAGTTTAAAAAAAAACGCCATTAAAAATAGAAGGTGGACATTTTTAAATGTCATAAAAGGTTTTTAATGGGTTTTTTATCATATTAGAGGAGACACTAAATTTTTTAATTAAGGCCCATATTTTTAATGAACACTCGTTAAATTTCTACAATTCACGCCTGATTGGTTTAATCCTAATACTTTTGACAAGAATGGATTCGACTGATCTAATTATTAGGATTCATCCCAAGATCAATTTGTTTTTTTTAAAGTCGACTAGACAATTCTGTCATGAATACAAAATTATTAGATCGTGAAGGCATTTAAATTGACCATTGTCTTAGATGGTCTCAACCAAAAAAATTCAATTCTTAGAACAATTAAAAGTAAATCTGTTTCTTTTAAAGGGTTTTTTTCCTAACAAAACAATATGTTTATTCGAATTAAAATCATAAAAGAAAAATTCCAAGAATTTGTGTTAATTAGTTACATAATTATTTATTGCGAGGTTTATACCATGTTCTGGTAATTAGATAGAAAATTGAATTTCCAGAAAAAATACACTCAACGTCAATCTATTTTCAAAAACATGATTGTCGTCGTACGGGTTCGTGCGCAAATAAAACAAGAACAGATAGACCAAAAAAATAGATTTTAAATTCTTTTTATTTAAAATATTTTTTATTATTTGAATAATTTAATGCCAAATGAACTGAAAATAATTAAAATAGTTTCGTATTTTTCCATGAGTTTTATTTTGTTCAATTTTTGTTATTGTCGCTGAATTAAAAATAAAATAAAAAAAATCAACCTTTAACAAAAATATTCGAAATTTAAACATTTAAATTAATTAGAAAATTTAAAGCTCCATAAATTAGACAAAAAACCTTCGAATTTCCGAGCACCCAAATTTTCAATAAAAGTAAAAGACTGCTTTAGATGGAATGATCATTTAATCGAAAATTTTCAAAAATTTATTTTTTAACAAAAAAAAATAATTTACAAGCTTAAAATTCTAGTTAATATTTCTATTACCAACTAGGGACAATTTATCGTGCCTGACAAATACTCCTTTATTTTTTGGGCACGTAAAATACCTAATATCCTTAATTGAACCATCATTAATTCCAAAAGAATCCTCAAGCTCGACACCGATCCAAACACCATTACCAAATTTTGTTTTCCCAATGAATTTAATTCGGCCTCGTTTGTTCATTACAGTCTTTGTAGTTACAATAACATGAGCCTCAAGCTTGACCCATTCAGGTAATTCTTCAATTGTGAAAACACTAGATGATTTTGATTTTGGTGTCTGTGAATTTGTTGAGTTAAGACTGAGCATTGATCCACCATTATTTGAATTTGAACCAGATTTAATCTCATTAGGATCAGTTTTGGCTTCACTGGACCCTATACTTTGATCTTGTTGGTTTTCTGAGTTTTTACCAGTTAACTTGGTTTGTTCTTCGAGAAAGTTGAGCGAAAATGATGAATTCGACTTTTCTTCTATATCCTTTAGATTTTTTTCAAGTTCATTAAAAATTTTGTAATTCAATTGCGAATTGTGGTCAATGTCTTGATCTTTTAACAAAGCTTCTTCTTTCTTACTTTTACCGAGCATTTCGAATACCAAATTGTTGTCGACGTTTTTGCGTCTTGGAATATTTTCGTCATCATCTACTATCGATTTAAAATCCAATCTTTCTTTTGTTGAAATTGTCTTCTTAGATTCTGGCGTAGACTCAATTTGCTGAAAATTCTTGTCATTTAAAACATTTGCTGGCTTTAGATCTTTTGCCAAATTACTTAAATGAGCTAAAAAATAAATAATTTAACAATTTTAAAATATTTTTATTTTTTACTTATCAAAAAAATCAAAGCAATTAGTGAAAAATATTCCGAATCGTTTAAGAATCTATCTTAATTCATTTTTCGATTCAATAAAATAATGATATAAAATTTTTTGAATCAAAATTTAATTTATTCAAATAATTTTTGTTATGAATATTTTTAATTTAAATTTAAATTACAGTGCCTACAAAGAAGGAGTATTTTAAGGCATAATCGAAATTTAAAAAAATAAAAAATAAAATAAAGTATGAGATTAAACATCTCTTAGAATTTTTAAATCTTCCAGAAAATTATTAAATAGTCCACTCTTTATTCTTTAAAAATATATCTGTTTAAATTATTAATATGACATTTTAATTTTGATTTAATTAAATAAAAAAGTTCTATTGCGAAAAATTTTTGAAAAAAAATTCATCATGTCAGCGCATTTGCAAACACATAAAATGATAATTCTTTTAAAATTTTCCGGGCTAGAATATACTTTTTTATTATTGCAGATCCTAGATACTGAGTAATTGAGTTCTGAATTCCTGTAGGAAATATCAATCAGCCAACAAAAAGATACACATATTTCTTACTTTCTAATTAATAAAAATTAAGAATTTTTAATTGAAAAAAAACTTATTTTGGATCGCGAAAAATTCAGTTTAGAATAAAAGTGATAAAAATTTCAAAATCAAAATATTTTGTTTATGTGCTTAAATCAAAAATTTTGAAAATTTCAAAATTGAAAATTAAATATTAAAAGTAAAAGAAATGAAAGAAATTAAATATTTGAATCAAAAAAATATTTAATTGCTCCCCTTTTCAATGATCATCATTAAAAAAATTAATAAATAAAATAATTTTAATTTAATTAGAAAATCTTTAAATTTCTTACGATTTAGATATTAGATAAAAATTCAAATTAAAAAAGTGTGGTAATTTTAGAGGGTTATAAAATTAATCGAAGTTTGCAAATTTTGCCATTCGAATAAATATTTAATCTGATCAAAAATAAATAGTAAGGTATTTATTTGATATTTTATGAAAGTCTGAAATGAAATATATTTTATATAAGTGACTTTATCAGTGAAAAAGATCATAATCAAAGTTCTAATTAGATAATAATAATATTAGTAAACTTTTAATGACAAATTTTTAGAAGATATTTTTAATTTTTCTCGAAAATTTAATATATTTTTGAAGCAAAACAAAAGATAATTTAATAAATATGAAAAAAAATTTATTAATATAAAATATCTTAATTTCTGAAGGATTTTAAAAAATTTAACTTAACCAGTACTGATCCTATCTGAATATTAAGGTAAAAGGATTCCTGTAATTTAATTTTTTCGTCACTAAAAATGCAAAAAAGCATCAATTTGTAAATTTTTCAAGTTTTTATTTACCTAACGCTAATGGATTTAATTTCAATATATTTATTATAGATTTATTGTACTGAAACAAAATATATTTGTGAAAATGAAAAAAATCTCTAAAAATAATTACTTGTTTTAACTTTAACTTCATGTGAAACCAAATTTGGTGAATGAATAACCGGTTTAGTTTGATTTGTATTTACAAAATCGATTTGCTGTCTTGATTGTTTTTCTTCGGGTGTCGATTTCTGATAATAATGGCTCAAATTTTTTATGCTACCAAAGCTCTAATAAAAAAAAAAAATTTTATTCATATAAATTAAAAGCCATAGCTGCCTTAATATCCTAATTATCAATTTTCACAAAATGTTTGTATTAAAAAAAAATTTAAATTTGTTAAGGAACAATTAAAAATTCAGTTTATTTAACAAAATTAAAAAAATCAAAAATTTGATGAAAACTACTTGATCCTTTGAAATTTTTTTCTTAGTCAGACAAAATTTCGGTCGTTTTTTAATTTAAAATTTGATAAATTTATGCTACTTTAAAATTTTGACAATGTTTTTTTAAATAGTACCGTTCTGATTTCTTCAGCATATTTGAACTTTTAAAAATACTTCAACTCGGTCCAGCCGTCTTTTGAAATCCTTTAAAATAAGTTACAGTCAAATAAACCAAAGAACTGATGAGACTTTCACGAAGAAAGTTTTACAAAATCATTTTATTGATCGCATTTTTTCTATTTTTGACTATTTTTATAACAAATTGTAAGTAAACCCTAAACCTAATAATTGTTGAATAAAAAATTTAAAATTTCTTAAAAGTATATCTCTCTTTGTATGAGGCCGAAGAAAAGTATGAAATTTTACACAAAAAATTTGAATCTCTACACTCTTTTTTTGACAAATTTCACAACATCTCTTTTCCAATAATTTACTCTCTAAAATTTTATGAAAAATACGACAAATTGCCCATCATTTATATAATCACCCCGACAAATAATCGTGTAGAAACACAACTGGCCGATTTGACCAGGGTGCGAAACACTCTTTGGTTGGTGCCCAAAATTGTCTGGATTCTGATAGAAGACTCAGCGGTTAAGACAAGGAAAATAGAAAACTTTTTGAAATTATCCAAAATGAGCTATGTTCATCTGTCTGAAGAAACCCCGGATGACTGGAGAGTACAATCTTCGGAAAAATCATGGAGCAAGCCACGAGGAGTTCTGCAGCGGAATAAAGGAATTCAATGGTTGACAGAGAATTCTGACTGGTTGGACCATAATGGAGTTGTTTATTTTGCAGATGATGATAACACTTATGATATTAGACTATTCGAGGAAATGAGATACACAAAGACAGTGTCAGTTTGGCCGGTGGCATTTGTCGGAGAGTTGATGTATGAAAGACCCATATGTAAAAATAATAAAGTTATTGGCTGGTTCAGATCTTGGGGTGACAAGAGACCGTTTCCGATAGACATGGCCGGATTTGCGGTAAATTTAAAATTGTTGCTTGCACATCCTTCAGCGCGATTTTCACATCTTGTTTTGCGCGGCATGCAAGAGTCGCATTTACTTTCCCATTTAGTGAGTATCAATGAATTGGAACCAAAAGCTCAAAATTGTACAAGAGTAGGTGTTTATTTTTGTCTCAAATTTGAACTTTTAAAATTTAATTTAAGATTTATGTTTGGCACACGAATACTCGAAAGATACTTAGGTTTGGTGAAAAAAGATTAAAACAAACGAATTTAAGCTATGACAAATTTATCCTCGATCAAGTCTAGAAATTTTACCTAGCTTAAAAATAGGAGCAATTAAAATATGTTTTTATTTACATTTTACTATTAAATAAATATTGTATTGAATAAAAAATGAATTAGTTATTTAATTTTTTTTGTGAAAGCTAATGGTTTTGTTTTAATTTCTTGTAAAAAGCAAAGATTGAATTTTTTAGATTTTTAAGATGCTTTAACAATACGCTAATTAGTAAAAAATTCTTAGCTAATAAATAATTAAATTGTTTTAATCATACTTGGTTGATCAAAGTCAAAGCTATTAATCTATGATTTTGTTAAAGTTACTTCTTAAATTTGACTTTAGTCGTGTAGCTTAAACTTAAACAAGTTATTTTTTATCTCATTCCATTTATCTTTTTTCTATTTTGATACTTTTTTTATAATTTTTTTACTTCAATTTTGTCTATAGGACTTAATTAATATATAAAACCTATTCATTTCATTTTATTTCACTCAATTTTTTAAATAATTTTCCAGATTAAATACTGAAAAAAGATTTTTTTTTGTACTGCCGTATCCCTTAAGTTTTAAAATGTCTTGAAGGAAATTACTTAAGTAGAATAAGAGCAATAATGACTCATTGATATTGACAAGTGACATAGGTTTTATTGTTTTAGAATTTTTAAATAAACAATTTACTCAAATCACTAATCATAATTTTTTTATTGATCATTTTCTATATATATTTTGGGAAGAAATAAAGCACATTTTATAATTTTATTAACTCAAGAGTGCAGAACATGATCGGGTTAATTGGGTAGTTTTCTTAGATATGCATATTTTGTTTTAAAAAAATTTATAACTTTAAAAAATGGTTAAAATTTCAGAATAATTCAGAATACGAATACGTAAGCTTTTTAGAAAAAAATTAAAAATTAAATTTTTTTCCATAAAAAAGTCAAAATAAAGCTAAAATTTCAATATATCATTTAATTTTTTAGGTTTTTAAAAGAAACTTCAAATAAATTACAAAATTATAAAAAAACGCAATTTCAAATAAATAAATATTTATTAATTTATTGAAGCAATGAAAGTATGTTCTTTTTTTCAAATAAATTATACTAGTTTTTCTATTACATGACGAATATTTAAATGACTTATATATACAATTATTAACTTAATTCGCTTTGTTTTTTTAGTTAAATATGATCTTAATAAAATTATGCTTAAAAAAATTGATTTCTTGTTATTTAATCAGTTTAGCGGAAAATTAATCAATGAATGAATATTTATAATACTTGTATTTATTTTGTTAAATTTATGCCAGATTTTAATATCTATAGGAATAGTTTACTATGTTACTAAAAATTTCTATGCTTTAAATTTTTTTGTTTAATTAAATTTAATTCTATCATCTTTTGACAATCAATGAACTGAAATACTTTTTTCAAATATATATGATACTTTCAAAAACTTAATTTGGGACTTTTTAACAACCCTGATAAAAACCCTGCAGAACAAGATCGTTTTGTCACTTTATTTGCTTCATTGAGACCATGTTTAAATTTTCAGTTTAGACCCCTTAATTACTTTTTTATAAATTCAACACCGGAAAAGAAGGGTACAACAGTATCCGGTTAAAGGAATTAGTTTAATTTTAAGACACAAGAAGTCTGAGGAAATTTCAAGTTATGGTGACTAGACCAAAAATTCTGACATGGTGTCGATAAAGTAAATAAAATAAAAAAATTAGGGTGAGGATTAAAAACAAATTAAGAAAGATTAAAATAGATAAAAATGTAATTCACGCTTAAAAATAAAACTCTTTTTAAAATGATGAAAAACGCATAAAATGAATCTATTGAAATGTGAAGATCACATAAATTAATATTTAATTAATCAAATCAAAAATAAACCAAAAAAAAAGTTATTCAAAAAATTAAAGTCAATAATTTCATAAAAATATTCTCTTTTTTTCATTCAAAATGAAGTTTTTGTTAAACGAAAATGTTAGTTTCTAATTACTGAATCTTGAAAGTACTGGTACTTTTTTATTTATATATTCATGTTTTAGATTTATTTTTATTTTTTTAAAGTTAAGATCACAAAAATTAAAATGAAAATCAATTAAAAAATTTAAGAACATATTTAGTAAAGGAAAAATAATTTTTTTCTGTTAATTAACATTAAAAAAATACATTTGTCAGATTTAATTTTGTGCGATGAATTTTTAGTTTCACTTTTTAGTTTTTTGTTTTTAATCCTCACTCAAAAAATTAAAATCCCATTTTAACAGCTATTTTAATTCTAATTTTATTTCAAGTATTCTGACATGGTAATTGTCAATAGGTCGAATAATCCTTAATTTTGGCATGATGATTAACTCTAACTTTTCTTAGCAAAAATAAAACAAAAGCTATTATTTTTAGTAAATATTTTAAAATTTTTTTGTCAAACATTCTATTTTTTTTCCGGTGATATAAATTTAATGTAATAAAATTCACTAAATTGAATTTAGTTCTAACCTATTTGATTGCATTAGGAAGCTAATTTTTAAATGTAAACTAAATTAGAGGTATATTTAGTATAATTACCCTTTTTAAGAGATTTGGAACACTGAAAGTTTTTTTCATTGAATAAGAGTCGTCTCCATTGGCAGAATGTCCGATTTTTTTTAGAGAAAGAAGTGCTTTTTTTAGCTCAAGTTGCTGTTGGATTCGATCTCGCTTAAGAATTGATTCCACAGCTTCGATTGTTTTGGCATAATGCTCAAAATGATAAGAACCATCATAAGCCATTTTGTTGGATTTATCACCATAGCTAGTTAAATTTTCTGTCACGGAAATGGCAGCCTTGATTGCCAAGCTCTCTCTGTTCTCAATTTCAGACATCAATTTAGGCACATTTGAAACCAGCCTATAGGTTATTCCTGTTGCATTTATCTCACTGGCACCAAAGCCCGTTTTTAACTTGATCTTATTCAACGAAGTGCCAGAGCCCAAGAAACCTTTTATTCGATTTATACTTATAAATTTTGGATTCGAATTCGATGAAGAATATATGGACACACAAATCCTTTTACGCAAAATTAAATCCACATATTTATCAGGTCTGCTGGCACCCAAAACACTTTCCGCATTTATCAACTTTAATTTAAGATTTATTTTGACTGTCAAATAGACCAGTCTGTCCAAAGGAGTCTCTTTATTGAGATCAAAAGATGCGTGTTCAGTGGAGTCCCATCGTGCCACAGCCTTCAAGAAAGAACCATCCGAATCATTTAAATCATCTCTTAGCTGATTCGAATCGATCATTTCCACTTGATTCGAATCATTCCAGCCAACAATTTTCAAAGAAATAAACGAAGTATTTTTATTCTCATTTTTTAGAAAACATTCATCGCCACATGTCTTGGAGCATTTGCTTTTTTTCCTCGACCCATAGCTTGATTCATCATTGTCCGAATAGTCCGCATCGCTTTCCGCACACTCCGAGCTCTCATTTAGCTCGTCATTCAGGTCTAAAAACATGACAGGCACATGTTTTTCCATGCCTGCATCCGGATTCCATTGAATAGTGGATCCTGGCAAGTGGCTGTTTTCCAATGGTGCGTCAACAGCAGCTTGTTCATCGCCCAGAGCAACCAATTGATTGTACAAACTTTCACATCTCTCTTTCTCTTCTTCGCTGCTATTCTCGTCGGACAATTGTTTTATTTGAGTTTGAAGATATTGTTTTCTTTTTTCCAGTAAAAAGTGACATTTTTCTTTTAGCTTAGCCAAATCGACTTCTTGGTATGAATCGAGTGAGGAAGCGCTTATGTCTGTGCCGATGATGCATCCCATGCTAATTTTGTCGATTTTGTGCGCTTCCAAATTGAACAGCAGACCATTGTACCATATGGCTGAGCTTTTTCCAACTGGCACCACACTTACACTAACTTGTCGCGATTGGCCTTGCTTTAGTTCATAGATTCCGCCCGTTTTGACCATTTCATTTTGTTTTATGTGAACTGGTCGCCATTTGCCTTCATGGTTCAATTCCAATATTCTTACTTTGAACTCAAATGATTTGCTGACCTCGCTCCACGAGTCGATCAAACATTGGTATTTGACATATTGGTTTAGTTCTAGATCATTTTTAATTGAGCTTTGGTTCACGTCTAGCTTGTGTCTGTGTGCCAATAGCTTTATGGAAAGAGCCTTGTCTTGACAATAATCCATGAACTCTTCGTTTGTTTCCACAGTGAATTCGTTTGTGTGGTTAAAGCTTACAGAAGATGATTTTTCATTAGAGTTAACTGATGGAACTATGACTGCTTTTTGGTCCCAAAACTGGTAATCACAGAAAACCAAGTTGTTCAAGTGCAAAGCTAAATCATGGACGCTTAGAATGGCAAAGCGAATTTTTATAAAATTTCTCCGGCTTGCCACGGAATCCGAGTCTTTGTCACTTGCTTCAGACTGCAAACTTTCCGAGTCTTCTGAATTAGTGGCGGAATCCGAGTCCAAGCGCAACTGCTGAATGGAAACTCTAAGACGAGCAGCTAATTGACCTTGCTGATCTATTACAGGCAAGTCATACTCAAAAGGTATAGGCAAGTCTTGGTAGATGACGTCAAGGAAAAGATTAGCTACCCCGATTAAATTGTGATAGTATGAGTCTGATTTGGTAAATATGTCGGGTGTTCGTGGATCTAAATCTGAGTCCTTTGAGCAAAGATTTTGACCAGTTCGTTCCGAGTAGGACTCACGCAATTCGTAGATATAAATGGAAAATTTTTCTAAATCAATTATAATTTTGTTCGGCTTTTCGCCATCAACTAGAGCCTGTGATTTGTTTTTTACCACTATTGCAGGTTCGCACAGCAATGCATCAGGCTTAAAAATAATCAGATAAAATTAAAATTTTTGTTTTGTCACAATCGTGTCAGATTAAATTGTTTTTTAATGAATACCTATAGATAATTCACTTTTTTTTATATTTTTATTTACTTTTTATTTTTTTATCTTATTTAACTTTATTTTTATTAATTTTTTTTTATATATTTTTATTCTCAAGGAGCATTAGCTCGGTACAGATAAACAAATAAATAAATAAAATAATTCAAACTAAAAATTTTGGCCATTTGTGAACTAATAAATTTTTATCAAAATTTAAAATTTAATATAATAATTTTAATTAAGAATATTTGTTATTCAACTAAATAAATCTATCACAATCTTAAATTTAGATGGATTTTTTTTATTAATCACCCTCTAAAGAAATGTTTTAAATAAATTTATAATTAAGTTTTGTATAACTCGAATTCCCAGAATTAATAATATTTTTATTTTTAAGATTAATAATTCTGGAAATTATGTATCAATATATATATGCACACAAACATTAATAAATCATTTAAATTTGTATTATTATTAAAAGATTGTAAACTTATTCTGCAAAACTCTGCAATAAATGTGCAAATTTCAGAAAATTGTGAATTTTGGATATAATATTATTTTATATATCCAACTCAACTAAAAGTGGTGGTTCAGAAGATGTATCAGTTGCTACAATTTACAGAACATGTACGAATAAAAGCTCTGGCGTTTTTTATATTTTTTTCTTGTTTTTTGTACTAAAATTCACAATAATATAAATGAAACGCATTATGAATTTTAATAAAAAACAAAAATAAAAATATTTAATTGTAATAAATTTTTACTATGAGTCTTATAATTGTTCTGTAGAATTTACTAACTGTACAAACTTTGTGTCATCCAAACTCTGTCTCTTTAATAATTTTCTATTTATGATTTGATAATAAATTTTCGGCTCTGCAGTTTTTGCAGAGTCTAATTTTTTGGAAACTATTTTTTTTTAAACTTTAGAAACTTATCCTTATTTTTCAAGTGATTTTAGTTATTTAAGTGTCTAGAGAATATTTTAAGAAAAGCACAATCAATTTTGTTTAGCGGAAATATTTTTTATCTGTTAGTTTTTTTTATAAACAATTGTTTTTTGTTTACAAATACGTCATACTTTGCGCTGCTTACAGAAGATTTCTATTATAGGCAATCATAATGTCTATGAATCCTATTAGAATCTGAAAACATATATTTTTTGAAAATTAAAAAATGCATTTTATTCGTAATCATCATTTTATTTCCTTTTTTCTTGTGAACTCTCAAAAAATTTTTAGGTTCTTATTTAATTTTTTTTTCGTTTCTTAAACCAATGTTGCAACATTTCTTCTAAATATTCTCCCAACTTTCAAAGAATGTACAATTATTAAAATCAAAATTTTAAATTAAAATTTTTTTCACCTTTTCAGACTAAAAAAAGTTGACTAAAAAAGATAGATACTTAGATTTTCACGATAAATTTTATTTTTTACAATCTAAATTATTAAAAAGAAATAATTGCTTTTTTTTAAAATTAAATCGACACGGTTTTTGATTTAAATATTTTCAAAAATCCAATTATTGGTCATTAACAAAAGAAAATTTGTATTTTAGATAAAAAATCTACAAATTTAAAATTGATTTAAATGATTTTTTACTGAAATTCTCAAAAATTATTTAACTAAAATGGATTTATGCACTTTGGCAAACATTACAAGAGCTTGATCAATATAGCAATAAATTTTACAAAAAAAATATAATTTTCTTTACCTTTCTATTAGGGGTTAAATTATGTGCAGGTATCTCAAGAGTGACGCTAAACCGAAGCATTTTATTCATTTCCTTGCACAAGGAATTTGCTTCTCGGCATAGAGAATTTGCTCTTAAAAGCTGATTCCGTAGGCTATCTAATCCTTTTTTAACACTATTTGATTTGCTGTCAGCTGGTCCAAAACTTCGATTGATGGAAGACGAAGATGATGAGCTTGATATATGATTTGAATTTGAATTACTAAAATTTGTATTGGAATACTCTTGTTCGAGTTTTTGGATAGCAAGTTCCAATTCTAAATTATCTTCATAGTTACTAGAAAAAATTGATGAATTTGATTTATCATCGTCAATGTTCGACTCGTTCTCGATCCAGCTAGATGACTGCAAATTTTTATTTCGAAACAAAACTTCTTCCTGGGCTCGATTAAAATCTAGCTCGGACCGGTTCATTCGATCAATACCACTAGCAGTAGGACAATTGAGTCTAAAATAGTGGTTGATTCCCAGAACTATTCTATCTCCATGATTTAATACTGTTTCCCTCTCTATGACTTTACCATTTACCCATGTCCTTAACACAATATTTAAAAAGGAAAAATCTTTCGGCATGTTTTTTCATTACTTTGCTTCTTTTATAGGACCAATGCACACATGGCTATTCTTAAAATAGAAAGCACAATGCTGTTCGGCGATGCCAGGACCCATTAATTGTATGTCTTGTTTATTTTCTGCGTCTGCCCGGCCAACCAATGTTATGTCCTTGAAATGACAAGATAAATACAGTTTGTTTATTGTTAATTTAAATTTTTTAAATTTCAACCTTTAAATAATAAACTAGTAATTCATTTAAAGACGGGTCCGGGTTTAAATTAACTAAATAATATTTGTCTTTTTCGACTTTGATGCCACTGGACTGAACACTAATGCCCATTAATTCCAAAGCTGTGTCCCATTCCTTTGGAAAATTTTCAATTAAATTTAAATAAGAATATTATTTTTCAATTTTTTAACTCTTATTTTTAATGGATTTTTTATTGTTAAAGAATAAATTTTTAAAGCAAATGCACACCTCATTTGTTTAGAAGTTTAATTAAGTTTCATTTAAGATCAAAATTTCAACTAAAACCAAAGAAAGTCTTTATAAATTTAAATAAATTGATAAAAATAATTTGGTACAGAATATTTGGATATGATTTTAATCTATTAATTTGTTTTAAATTCGCATAAAAATTAATCTAGCAAATTTCCCAAATAAAATCAAGGCCTTGGAGTGATTAGTTAACGATAAAGGGTATAATGATTGAATGAAAAACAAGATTTGAAAATTGATTTTGATTTTGTGAATGGATAATTATTAATTTTTAATAATAACAGAAAATGCTAAATAATTAATAATTTTTTTTAATTCAAATGATTTTTAAAAAAGTAAACGAGATTTTAAATTAATTTAAATAATCAATTTTATCATAAATTAGATAATTAATTGTTTAAAATTTATTTTAATTTCTATTTAACCTTTTAATCAAACTCAGTCTATTTATAATCTCTTCTGCAAAAATCATTCTTATTCTTAATTTGGATTTTTTTTCCTCTTCTAAATAATTTACATGTTTTTATTTGTGAGTTTGCTAAAGAAGCTCAATTAGCTTTTGTTTTTCAAAATCAATAATTAAAAATGATTATGAATTTTTAGATCCTTAATTAATTCATTTAAATATTTAAAAAGTTTAAAATTTTTGAATTTTCTTCAAATTTTGTTTCTCATAAGCTGTTTTTTTTGTTAAAATTGTTAAGACTAAAATATTTTTTATCTAATCTAGTATTTTTTTAATTTAAATAATTAATGATTCAATTACTAAGAAAATTTCCAACGTTTTTTTTTTGTAGAATACGAAAGGTGCTTCTAAATTAGCTTATTTTTCATTTTTCAGAAAGAATTATAATAACATTAGAAGATTAAAGTCAAACACTTAACTTTAATCGCTAAAAGACATTTATCCTTTATTTTTTTTCGCAAGATTAAGCGTTCTTGATTTCTAAATAAAATTAACTATTTTTTCTTGTTTTATATGAAATGTTCCAAAACTTAAAAGATTTTTTAAAATTCTCACAATAAATGAGCGAGTATTAAGTAAAACCAATAAAATATATTAGATCAAAATAAAGAAGTAGACACAAATTTATCGAAGGTATGATAATCTCGTACAATTTTATAAATCCGAAAATTAAAAAAAATTTTCAAAAAAAAACAAAATATTTTTTTTTTAATCTAAAATTAAAATTTTAAGATGAAAAATTCAAATAAATAAATTGTTAACTTATTTTTTTAATTTTTGGAACTTTTTAAAATTTATTTACTACT